>OX346246.1:58871455-63671455 GCA_947049315.1 Epistrophella euchroma | reverse complement strand
ATTTTTGGAATTTTTTAATAAGTTTATCGTTATTAGTGGCGCTACAGCTCGTGGACCTAGTCTGACTTACAAGTTAAAACTCAAAGATTCCTGTGCGCTTGTGTTATTGGCAGGAATGGAGGGGACGTCCAGTTTTCTTCCTAATGCAAATGGCTATAAGATGAGAAGCATTTATTCATGACAAGAGTTACTGGCTGAACAGAATGGTTACGGAGACGGAACTGGAGCCGGAGCTGGAATAGCTGTCAAAATATTGAATACACCGGAACGTAGAGGCATACGGAGCTGCAGACGCAGACGGATGAGTTCACCAACTTTTAACTTTTCACTTACGACACTTTTGACGTTTCAATTTGTATGAAGAAAAAAAAAAAAACTTTTTGGGTCGGTAAAAAATATTGCGAAAAAAATTATTTATTAAAAGGAAAATTATTGGAAACAAAAAATGGTGAATTCTGAGTTTGTACACAAGAATATTCTTTTGTTTTTCTTTAAAATATATTCAAAGCTGTACAGCTGCATTGTGAGTCCGTAAAAAAAATAACGTACGACACTTTTTGACAGCTCTTCCAGTTTCGTCTGCGGCTCCAGTTCCAGCATTCTATTCTATTCAGGCAGTTACTCTTGGAATTTATTACTTCCTCGCAAAATGCCATATAGCTGAGCCGTTAGAAAACATTTTTTTGATTTTTTTGTCTCCCACGACTGAACATAAAATTTATTTAAAAAAAACTAAAATATTATATTCTTTTCTGTACCTGAGATAAGGCAATTTGAATTGATTTAAATATAGCTGATCCGCCCCGGTTTCGCACGGGAGAAATATGAGCTTCGTTAAAATTAACAAAACAAAATATTTAAATAATACTTGACCCGTTATTATGTATTTTGGGAAGATATAAGTTGAGTAGAAAATTAACAGAACGTAAAGATATCAATATTAATATTATCTAGTTTTAAATATGATTTTGAGAAGATATTAGTTCCTATATCCTTTTGTTTGTTTGTCTGTCGACTTGTTCCCCTTAATCTCGGAAAGCTTGGAAGACAAGTTATACAGACGAACGTTGTTTCGCCCTCAAATAAAGTTGTTGGCGTATTTGTGGCAGGTGCTGTTCATGATTGCATGGCGTTTCAGCTTCTTTGGAAGTAAAAACTCTGACTTGAACTTGTCTAATTCGTGATTCATGTTGTTGTTGAAGTAACACTAAAAGCTTTTTGTTGTTTTGTCAAGAGTAGGTATTACTTAGAAATTACACTTATTTAAAATTTGATCGATAAGTATTTTGAATTTTAATTTTTGTTTACAAAGTATTTTTAATGTATCTCATTATTTCTGAGATTATAATGCATGCACTCCTGCAACTTTTTGGCAAACTGTATAAAGACCTATTTTGAATAAACAAACTCTTGAACTCCTACCTCAGATGACCTGTAGTTTCTATCAAAATCTTTCGAAAACGCATGCGGTGTTGCACCTCGTTTGCAGAATGCTAGGCCAATTTTTACCAAAGATACACTTAAGATTTTCTTGAATTTTTAAAAATATATAAACCAGTTCTCTTAAATTAGTACGAAAATGCATGCGATGCTGCATTGTTGGCAAACTGCTAGGCCGATTTTGACTTAATACACTCAGGAACGTGCTCGGACTTTTACCCTTAATTTCCTTAAGTTTTGAACAAAATCTGACCGTGTTTTCTGAATTTAGTATGAAAATGCATGCGCTGCTGCATTGTTGGTAAACTGATTTTGACCAAACAAACACAGGAACACTCTTTTAGTTCCACCTAATATTTTGTGTAATTTTGAACAAAATTGTAGCCTGCATCTTGCTGGCATACTGCTAGGCCGACATTGACCAAACATGCACAGTGACACCCTTCGACTTTCAAGTAATATTTTCTGAAATTTTGGACCCAATCGGTATGGTGGTTTCGAAGTCTATAAGAAACATCGATAACATACATCAAATTTTATATACATATATTATTCCTTTATTTTAATTTTTATTTTCACAAAGCAAAGTCCACACAAAGTTTTTCAGAATCTGTCAAAACTTAACTCGGGAATTAATGTACCGAAAATTATTTTATGCGCTTTATTTTGACAGATAAGTGATATAATGTGGTAAGAAACAAAAATTAAAATCTCGATCTTTCCACAACTCGGATAAAGCGCTTGGCTTAATTTTGGCTTGGCAAATTTTAAAAATAATAAGGCGCGCACTGAAATGGTGACGAAGTGGAGTGGTAGTGGAGTAGTGAGTGGCAGTGAAGTGGTAAACTAGTGGCTTGGCAATTTTATTTAAAAAAAAAATCATATGCTTAATATTAAAAACAATTAAAATTATTTTTCGCAAAACTAAAAAAAATACAGTAGTAAGAAAATACAAATTCAATTAACACTTTATTTTTTATAATAAAAAAATTAAACTGGATAAATAAAATCATATGAATTTGGCATTTTGTTGCAATATAATAAAATAATAACAAAACACCACAAAATTCAAAAGTTTATTAAGAAAATAACATTATATCTTTGTTTAACTCTTCTTAATCATTACAATTTAAATTACATTTCGAAACTTAATACAGTAGTCAAAAAAATATATCGAATAGAAATTTGTTAAGTTTGTTTTTATTTTATTTTTCTTTTTTTGAAGAGCTGTGAGAAAAAATACAAAACATTCCAAAAAATTTTTTATTGAGACATTTCAGCAGATGATTATTTTAAGATACCGTTTTTGATCGACCATAAGAAACATAAGAAACAGCGCGAGACAAACATTTTAATTTTTTCCTTTATATTTAAAGAGCGTAATTTTCTTTGAAAAAAACATGTTGACTATAAATGAATAAGACACTTTTTGCCTTGGTCACCAATTATCTCTGCAACAAAATGATGATGATACAAAAATTTAAAAGCAGTCATTGAAATAACAAAAGCCATTTTATGAGAAAGATTGGGTGAAGATCAAAATTTTGTTCGTAAAATTAAAAAATAAAATGTAATGATGAGTTTCAATAAAAGCTTTTATTTAATATATTATATTTTTTTATATAACAAAAAATTAAAAAACCAATCAACATTTTAAGTACTTTTGACTTTTTAACATTTTGACTAAGGTACAACAACATAGTTCTTATGATCCAGTTATGTGTTATATTTTATTTTGTAGAACTACAATATTAACAAAATGAAAATATTGATATGTATTATTATTATACTTACCTTATTTGAGGATAAAAAAGTGTTCAATATTCATAAAGAAATATTTTTTCCAAATTAACAGTTTGTGTTACTACTTTTCAATGCTTTTATTTAATAAACATTTTCACAAAATAAAAAATTTTTAAAATATGTGTGTAAGTTAAAAAAGTTCGGTAGATAAATTGGTGAGAATTTTTTTTATTTCGATGGCAAATTTAAATTTAACACAAATTTTATTCATATCATCATGCTCTAATGAAGTTGTTTGCAACACTAAAACTATAAATTGCGTTCTCCCATCTGAATTTCATATTTTTTGATGCATTTGTATTCCTTGACTTATATGTGAATACATAAATCAAAACTTTATACATTTTTTGTTCATCACCACCAAATACAAAACAAAAATAAAGCAAATCTATAAAATTTATTCAACACCATCAAAACCATTTGAAAGTTTATATATTTTTAAAGAATTAAATGCGTGAACAATCATGCAAGATAACTTTATATGCAAATATGTCAATAACCTTTGATAATAAAAGGGACTTTTTGCCGACGACATTGTTCAAATTTAAGTATTTTCTGCACAAAAAAAAAAAAACAATCAATTGTGTTAAACCAAGACCATCCACACAAGATCCCAGAAATACAATCGTCATAAATTCACAAACAATCAAAGGTACTTACCCTCGTTTGTAAAGAAAACACACGCTCATAGGGTTCATAGACTTCCTCCTCTCTTAAATCCTGAAAACTTGTTTTTTTGAATAGTGTTTGAATTAGGAGCGAGTATAAGATTTTGTGTATTTTCGTCCTTTTGCCAGCCAAAGCACTGTGGTAATCGTTTTTTTTTTTTTTCGTTGTTGTTGAGAAAGTGCAATGACCGATGGTCTCCTTTTCTTGTCTGGATATCTTCTTTATTTTTGTGTTATTTCATTTGAGTCATTTCTGGAAGGATTACCTAAATCTCTATGTAATTGGATTTTAAGCATAATTTATGTTTAATTTTTACTCACAAACAGCAAAAACCATCAAACAGGATTTATTGATCCTCTTATGTAGAAACAAAAGAATGCTCTTTCTCACATAAAGAAGATTCTTTTAAACAACCAACTGACCTACTTATCCGCCTGGCTTCAGAATATTATAATCAAAACAAAGGAAAGATATATTGTTACGATATGGATGCCCCAGTTTACATCAATTTTCAATTTTTTTTTTTTTCAACTTTTTCTCCCCTCACGTATGCATAAGCATGTATAAAGTTTAAGTGAATTTAAATTTTTGTCCCAGGAGGATGCGACCACCTGCGTCGGATAGCACCCTCTGTTATTTACTCTTTGCTCACTGCAAAGTGCTTTAAAATTTCTTTTGTCTTCTTGCTTAAGGTTGATTACCGTCCGAAGGGCTCCTGTCTTAACTATAACATTCAAAGCATACGAAATAACAACAACAATTAGTTAAATTTTGTTTGTATAATTTTTAACGTCCCGATATCTCCAATATATGATGCAACAAACATACGGTCATAGTATGTAGTAAAATCTGAACATGTATCTCGATTTACCATAAAATGCACTTGGTAACTAAAGGGAAACTTGTTTCCTGAGACATCACAATATTCTTGCATCTAAATATGTTTGACAAGAGAAGTAACAGAAAAAGAAAAAAATAAATCCTTTTAGTTGATTTTTATAACAAAGTTGGTAGGCATAACGAACGTGAGAGTCAAAACGAAAGAGCTGACGTCCAAACCTTTATTTAATTAAAATAAAAATGGAACAAAATTTTGAATGATTGATGGTGATGGCTTTTAATAGTGTTTATGTAATTTGTCTCATTGTATTAATTGAGCTGCAATTTTTCACTAATAAAGAATGGAATGAGCCTTTACATTACGAAAATTGTTTGAAAATTATATAATTTTTTAATGAAAAAATTATATAAAAAACTAGCCGATAATACCCGGCGTTACCCGGGTCTTCTTCAGTAAAATTTTATAACAACCAAATATCAACCAAAAAGATGATTTAAAATCATCTCTCGAAAAATTTTTTGCTTGAAGAGCCATACAACACATCGACCCCTTTCTGCCAAACTATCGTAAGCGACATTTTCATACTGCCACATAAATTTAATTATTTAATTTTTTCCTGTGGACCAAACGCAATCGGACCTTTTGTTATCTGTCAATAACAGTATTGTTAATAATGTTTAATGCTGAAATTTGGACTAATTGGTTGTTGCTGAGCAAACAAAAAACAACATGTCGCTTACGATTACTTTTTATATTTGTCGCTTACGATAATTTGGCAGAAAGGGCTTGACATCCATGTTACTTGTCACGTAACATTGATGTTTGTTTTTTGTTTGTCAGGTAACATTGATGAAAATAAGCCTCCACAGGTATCAATGAACATTGACAATGAATTTGCTTAAATTATGTTTGTGAGTTTTGTGTGCCTGCATTTTTATCAACTTGTGTAAGCATTATTTAAAGCTTTTCATAGGATTGAAATTTTAAATCTTTTTTTCCACAAACATTCAATTTCTTGGTTTATGAATTGTTATGTGTTATGTTTATGAATTCACTTAAAAAATTCCGACTTGAAAATCCAACCATTAGAACATAATACGTAAATTTATCCGGTTTGCATGTATGTTATAAGAGCCCCCGTATCACCCTTGCGTACGCCCTTGACTGTGTTACTCAGCAAAAAAATTAGAAACATAATTTTTATTATGGGTGAAAATGCCCCCTTACCCCTCCTTGTGCACGCCCTTTTCTCTAAATAAGTTCGTTTCCATTCACCATCACCAAACACCTACCGCCAAACCAATCAATTTCAGTAGATAGAAACATTTTTTCTGCTGCAAATATTATACCTACCTACTCCTCATGTTCTTACTACACAGAGAAGTCCCTACCGACTGTTTGTTTTTTGTGTATATCTACCTATCCTATATACACAAAAATACTACGCCGACGGCGAAAACTCACTATCTCGCTCCCACCCTTAACCCAAGGCACATGCACATGGTTTGAATTGTGTTTTGGTTTTTTTGTTATTTTTTGTCGATTAAGAATAATTTGCTGCCAAAAAACCTGCATAAATTTTTTTACCACCTTACCCATCACTTAGCCTCATCAAAAATGTTTTACCATTTTTACAGCCTATAGGTAAATAAAGTATTAAAAAATAAAAACATTACCTAAAAGAAATTTTTTTTGAACCGATTCTGGAAATCAGCCCAATTCGTTGCATATATTTGCCTTTTGTACCGAAAAGTACATGAAATCGGCATCGAAGGCAAAGCAATATTGATTTGAACCAGTCAAATCTGCCTCAAAAGGCAATTTTCCATTTTTTTTTTTTAAACTAAAGCTATATTTTGTTGGTACAAAGGGGGCCTAACTATATACAATGAAAAAATATCTCGAATGATGCTAGCATAATATAAATGGCTTAAAATTAAATGTCGTTGGCAAGGTTCATCTCGGGTTGTTCTTGTTCAGTCCCGGCTGTCCAGATGGTGGGTTAGTGTTGAGTGATGCGGTCGGCTTTCATCCGCGGTAGAATGCTGACTCCAGGCCAGCATAGAAGGAAACATCATCGTTGTTAGTTAACATTTTCTCTATTCGACAAAGATATCTCGGTTCGGGATGTCGTTCCTGGGTTGGGTGGTCATCCTTCTCATCAGTGGGTTAGGGTGACTGGCGACTTTTTTAATAATTTTGATGTTCGCATCTTCGTGGATTTTCCTGTTGGTGTAGTGCTTCCGTCTTTGATGATCGAATTGTAGTCCAGTGCATATCCTGAGTATCTTCCACTCGAATACCTGGAGTTTTTCCATAGCAGTCTTCGATATGGTAAACCATGCCGGAAAACTGTAGCTGATGGCTGGTCTTAGTGGCTTCTTGTATATATCAGCAGCTTCGTTGATGTACTCAGTCCTGTGCCTATGTTCTGTAACTCTCACATGCAAAAAAAAAAACAGTCGAGAAATGCTGAAAAATGGAACGAAACTCATGTATTTTGTTTCAGTTTTCATCGCTTCTCGACCAATTTTATGCATGTGAAAATTACAGAACGTAGGCACTGTTTTCTTTTTCAAGAGGGGATGGACTCGGTGGAATGCACAGTTCGCCTTTAATAGCACTGTAAAACAACTCTTCCTTATATAAATAATTTCACTTAAAGTAAATGTGAACTGAAAAAATGTAAAAGAATATTGTTCAAGTAAAATACTTACATGCCTCTAAATAAGTTCTTTTCCATTCAACCACACCAACCACCCACCATCCAACCAACCAATTTCAGTACAATCATGTTTTTTCTGCTGCAAATATTATACCTACCTATACTCATATACCTACACCACTCATGTTCTTCTTAAGCTGCTCATACACAAGACACTTGAGCATACACTTGTGTCAGTGGATTTAAATGTGTGTTTTGTATGGGCTGGTGTGTGCACAAAAAATCAATTCATTTTGATTTTTATGCCACCGTGTCTGACACCGGTGCACGCCACTTGGTTGTGTGTATGGGCCGCTTTACGACACTACAGAGCAATCCCTTCCGATTGTTTATGTTTTTTTTTTTATATCAACTTTTACTATACATAACTATACACAAATATATCACCACAATTTGCCGAAAGGCGAAAACAGTGAATGGTTTGAATTGTGTTTTTTTTTTGGTTTATTTTTGTATTTTCTCATTTTCCCTCGAAAAAGTTATGTTCTCTAAAAATGCAGATTTTAGTATGAACATTTTTGAATTTTCGATAAAATTCGTCAACAGATTTATTGCATCACTGCCACATAAGGTGTTTTGTGATTTTTATACATATTTAAGTCTAACATAGCCATTTACATATGAGACAGTTAACGCAGATGAAAAAGTAGCCATATTAAGTTGAACTCATGGATGTTTTCTTCTTAGACATACTGTAATAACTTACGGAAGAAAAAAATCATTCAAGCAGATGATAGTGATCCCCTGATGTATTTTAAGACACAACCGACATCGAGCTACCCTACAAAACTGCGCAGATTCAGTTGATGCCCCATCAAATTCAAGGACGTTAATGTATTGGTACTTGCACTAGTACCACCAAAAAGAACACTTATCCGGCTTTTTTTTCTTCTTCATCACTTACATTATTTTTTAATTTTTTTTTTCTTTGTCGATTCTCTGCTGGACCAATACTCTGGAGCTGTCATTGTTGTTCTGTCCAGTTTTCAGAGAGTTGCATTGTTTGTTTCTCAACTTAACTTGATCCAAGTGCTACTGCAATTTTCCTTGTTCTTGGTTCTGATGTTGAGATGTTCCGCACAGTTACGCACCTGGCCAACAATTGCATCTTAGTATATATAAAAAAAAAAAAAACCCGCAGACAAGATGCAATTGAGTTTCCCTTTCTTTGGAGTCGGTCGGTGACCAGATTCCATTCAGCAGAAAAAAAAAAATTAACATAAAGATACGAAAAAACTTTGATGCATCAGAGATAAAAAAAAAACTAAAAAGAGGATAACAAAAGGGTTAAGAACGAAGGACTGTATTTGTTTTTTTTTTTTTTCGTCAACATCACACAGTGGGTATAAATACGTGTGCCTTGCGGAAGATCTGGTATTCAGTGTTTTGTGTTGAGTCAAAGGAGGACAATCAAAAAGCGTTCGCAGTAAAATTTTCTCAGAAATGGCATTCAAGGTCCGTCGGCAGTTTTATTAATTTTGGATTAAAGGATACAAAACATTTTATTTCACATTTTTATAAAAAAAAAAACAAAAATGAAAATTAATTAAACTTTCTCATTACACATATAGTTTGTTGTACTTTTTGCCTTCATCGCGGTGGTGAGAGCTGGCCTATTGCCAGTCGAGGTAACAAAAATCGCCCAACCGGTGATGTTGGCCAAGGCCGAGGAGGAATACGATCCGCTTCCGCAGTATAAATTTGCCTATGATGTTGAAGATGTCATTTCTGGGGACTCGAAGAGACAAGTTGAAGCTCGTGACGGCGATGTTGTTCAGGGCGAATACGCACTAAACGATGCCGATGGATTTCGCCGGACAGTCCAGTATATGGCCGATCCAGTTAATGGCTTTAATGCTGTTGTCCGTCGAGAGCCATTGGTAAAAGATGGTGCTGTTGTTGGGGCCATTCCTGCAGCAGTTCTAAAGACACCATCAACTGCTGTAGCATATCCTGCTGCTCCTGTTATCGCTGTCGCTCATCATTAAACATTGAATCGCAAATGTTTCTGCTTGGAGACTACAAACGCTGTTTCGGCCATTGACTAAAAATTTAAATTGTGATCATAGTTTAGGAATAACTAATAAAAAAAAAGTACAATAGGTGAATTTTGGTTTTTGATTTTTGTTTTTAAAAAAATATTGCAGCCATATATGTATTTTATGTTTTATATGTTTTAAGGAAGCAACAAGTGGTATAGAAGTGCTAGTAAATATTTTGTCAAAAATTTGGAGAAAAAGGAAAAGAAGTGAACAAGTGAAGAATTTAAAAAAAAAGTTGCTGGCATTTGCTTTTAAATAAGATATAAAAAGCTCAAATAAAAGCAAGATATAATAGAAAAATTGTGATTAAAACTTACAAATCGAACAAGAAAAATTTTGCGGGATTTTAAATTGTTTATAAAAATTCTCATTTTCCCCAACCGGAACAAGTCAAATCTCCCCCTGCTTGGGACAGCACGGCTCTTTGGTGAGTTTCTCTTGATTCCTTTCATCAAAACTGCACTACACCACAACTCCATTATTAAACACAATATTAACAATATTTAACTATAATTGAAAACAATAGAATAGTCTATCGATTTATTTAAATATAATTCTAAATAGACGAAATAGAAATTTCAGCAAATTATTTCTTGTCCAAACCACAGAAAAAAAAAAAAAAAATAATAATAATATTCAAACAAAAATTGACTCCTGTCATCATCTGTCAAACTTAGTTCTCTTGAATCTTGAGCATTGCAAGTCGTAAGAAGAAATAACAACGCAACGCAACGTAACATAATCGAACAAAATGACCAGCGCTACCGACCAAAAACTAGATAGTATTATAAACGCTCTGGGAAGCTTACGAACCGATCTAACAAATCAAATAAGACAAGAAACTGAGAACTTAAACTCCAAATTAGACAAAATAGTTGACAAAAACCATGACCTTGAAGAAAAACAAAATTATCTAGAGTCGAAAATTAAATACATAGAGAAAACATTAAAACGAAAAAATGTAGTGATCTATAACATCGACGAAACAGAGACCGACAATGAATCTTTACAAAACTGCACCTTGGACTTTTTCAATAGAATTCTTGACATAAAAACACATCTTTCTGAGATTGATTTTATAAGACGAATTGGGAAAAAAGGAGAAAGGACGCGTCCACTTTTAGTTGGATTTACCACCCAAATAAAGAAAGACTCCATAATGCGAAATAAATTCAAGCTAAAACATTACAAAGACGCAATAATTTACATAAAAGATGACATGATGAAAAGTGACATGATGAAAGAAGACATAAACAACACTATCATAGAAAAAGTCATAACAACAGAATCAAAGACTAATTCTAAAGAAACTCTCACTAAACAACAAGAACAAGAAAAAACCAATACAAACACAAAGAAAAGACCCTCTGACAATGAAAATCAAAAGAAAACATTGAAGAGAACAAAACATTATGAAGACGATAAAAAATCATCTGAATCAGAACCTTCTTGTTCGACCTACAAGAAAAGAAAAGAAAATGTTATTTCAAAACAGGGACGGCAACAAACCGAAATAAACAACTTTTTCAAAAATGGTCGATCAGAATCACTGACTTCACCTGTAACCGATGAATAGCAACAAAATGAACTTGACAAAACAACATCGAGTATCAAGAAAGACCAAGCTAAAGAACGAAATAATATGATTACCTCCTCAAGCCGGCTTGCCACCGTGAGGAATGTAGGCTTAAACCCCCCAAAACACTTGACTAAATCAACAACACCAACAAAAAATACCCTTAACATATGCGCATTTAATGTGAGAACATTATCTACAGACCAAAAAAAGGAAGAACTAAAACTGGCTTTATCAAACATTGAATGGGACATTATTGGACTATCTGAGACAAAAATATATGGACAACAAATAGTTGAAAATGATACTAGCATACTTTGCACTATAGGAGAAACGAAAGGCTTATATGGAGTAGGTTTTCTAATTAAAAAAGATTTGAAAAAACACATATACGACGTACGTTTCTTTAATGAAAGGATGTGTAGTATTACTCTACAAATAAAAAACACGAAACTGACCATTATACAAGTTTATGCTCCGACAAATAAAGCCACCGCTGAAGAAATTGACACATTCTATGACGATCTTGAAAAAGTTTACCAAACAACAAAAACGGAGGTAATGTACATTATTGGTGACTTTAACGCAAAGATGGGAAAACAAGACGAAGGAGAAGAACATATTATTGGACAATTCGGATATGGACAAAGAAACAGAAGGGGAGTAAAACTAATCAAATGGATGCAAGAATTAAACTTGACCTTTGCAAATTCATACTTTAAGAAAAAAGACAAATTTAAATGGACATGGTTATCGCTAGACGGAAAAACAAAAAACGAAATAGACCTTATATTGACAAATAAAATTAAAACGATAATGGATATTTCAACACTACCTTCATTCAAATTCGACAGCGACCATAGAATGGTAAGAGCAAAAATAAGAATCAACCACTGTACATTGAATAGGAATCAACAAAAATACATCACACCAAAAGAAATTACTACAGAGCAGAAGATAGCATATAACCAACAACTTGACAATAAAATAAGAGAACATATTGATACAACTTTCACTGCAGAAAACATTCAACATACTTATGACGTCCTAGAAAATATCATCAAAAGCTCAGCAAAAACCATTATCATAAAGAAAAAAACCCATAAAACTGACAAAATCTCACAGAACACAAAAATATTGATCAACAAAAGAGAAGATCTGAGATCTAAAGAAAACCTGACAGAAATTGAGAAACAAGAACTAAGGGAATTGAGAAAAACTATAAAAATAAATACCAAAAATGACATACATACATACAATGAGACGAGAATAAAAGATATAATTAAAGAAACAAAATCCATTAAAAAGGCTAAACAATTTCTATGTGACGAAAAAGACTGGATCATATCTATGAAAAATAAATCAAAACAGAAAACAAAAAGAATGGACATCAATGAAGCAGCAACTGAGTTTTTTGAAAAATTATTCACATCAATGGACCATTCAACGGACAACATAAATTTGGACAACAATTTCATTGACAATTCGATAGTTTTCAACGAAGGAGATATCAAGTCCGTTATTGACAGCTTAGGAAACGAAAAAAGTGCAGGAAGTGACGATATAGAAGCAGAAATTCTCAAATTCGGAAAAGAGTCACTTACCCCAATATTAACAAAGCTTTTCAATGCTATTATAAGAACTCAACAAATACCAAGACAATGGAAGCAAAGTGTTATTATATTGCTACACAAAAAAGGAGACAAAGAAGATATAAACAACTACAGACCAATCAGCTTAATATCGACGATTTATAAACTTTTTTCTAAAGCATTATATAAAGAAGTTAAACACTCACTAAATGACAAACAGCCAAGGGAGCAAGCTGGGTTTCGAGAGGGATTTTCAACTACAGACCACCTCCAGACCATGAATCAACTCATAGAAAAATATATAGAATACAACAAACCACTTTACCTCTTATTTATTGACTTCAGCAAAGCCTTTGACACTGTAGAGCACAAAAGTATATGGACAGCACTGAGAAACCAAAACATTAATCCGACTTTCATCCAAATTTTGATGAATTTGTATCATAACAATACTGCAAAAGTAAAAACGGACAAAATCGGACGAAAGTTTATCATAAAAAGGGGAGTTCGACAAGGAGACCCCATTTCTCCGCCACTCTTTTCATCAGTACTCGAAGACATTTTTTGCAAGATTAACTGGACCAATAGATTTGGAATTCACATATGGGGGGAGAGACTCAGTAACCTGAGATTTGCAGATGACGTTGTTTTGCTTTCAGAAACACCAGAAGAAATAGAACAAATGTTGAACGAACTTTCTACGGAATGTAAAATACATGGACTAAATTTAAATCTAAACAAAACAAAAGTCATGACGAACCACATAAGGAAGGACATCTCGCTTGGAAATGAAAAGATTGACTATGTTGATGACTACGTTTACCTCGGACAACTGAAATCGTTTAAAAAACAAGAAGAAAAGGAAATAGACCGACGTATAACGAATAGTTGGAAGCAATTCTGGAATGTAAAACAGATTCTGGACTCAAAGGTTGGAAAAGACACACAAAAATACATTCTGGACTCCACAATACTTCCTGTCATGACATACGGATTACAATCAATGGGACTCACATCAAATTCACTCGATAAACTAAGAAAATGTCAAGTAAAAATGGAAAGACGATTACTCAATATAAGGACAGTTCAAAGAATAAGAAACGAAGAAATCAGAAGAAGAACTAACATAACAGACGTAATTCAACGAATAAAACAACTAAAATGGAGCTGGGCAGGTCACATTTCAAGAACGCAAGACAACAGATGGACGAAAGTAGTAACTAAATGGACCCCACCAAACGAATCTAGACCGAGAGGAAGACCAAATAAAAGATGGATGGACGATCTTAGACAGTTCAACTACAACTGGTATAACGACGCAAAAAACTGAGATATATGGGCAGCAATGGGGGAGGCTTATGCCAGATGGACTTAATGCGAACTAACGAAATACCTACACTACTTAGATTTTCAAAACAAGTTTTTTTAAATTCAAACCAGATTATTTGATAAATTTTTTGAATTAAATAAGTATATAAAAAACTAATTTAAAATGGAAATAATGATGTATCTATTAATGCATTTAAAAATATGTAAACTTTTTTTGGTTAATAAAGCTTCTAATAATAATAATAATAATGTTTTGTGGAAGCCCAAAAAAAATCAGTTAAAATGAAAAATCTGAAAAATATTGTGTGACGTACTTTTGAACAGCGACGAATACATTAATTAAATGTAATTTAACAGTTGAGAATTTTTAAGACTTGCTTTAAGGGGCAAGTTTTGATTTCGTGCAGAAAATCAATTCAAGATTTTAGTAAAAAACTGCCATTTCGATGATGGAGAAGTTCAAAAAAGTAGTTTTTGGTATGCCATCTGTGATTTATTGGTCTGTTTGTCTGTGCGTCTATTCGTCCCTGCGTACAGGTGTTCATCCAGCTAATCTTATCGAAGGATTCGCTTGAAATTTAATACCAGAGAAATTTTATGTGATTCCCTACAGGAAAATTTAAATTTTTGTTTTAACTCATCTAGAACGGGTAACAGTCATACAATAAATTCGGGTTTTTCAATTTTTTTTTTTTTTTTTTTCAAAAACAGCTACAACGATTTTGGTAGTAGCTATACCTAAAATGAACAAAAAGATTTAAAAAAAAAAAAAAAACTGCGTTTCAGGTTGTTGGCAAACAAAATATGTATTCCAGAAATAGGGTTTTAACGTTTTTTGATAATATTTCCTTATATTTAGAATATTTATCGACTCCATTTATATATATGTAGTACAAAATTTTAGCGATTCAAAATTTTACGATATATGAAAAACTTTTTTTTTTAGTAAGTAATGGACAAAAGATAGCGGTTTAGGGGACATAAAAGATGGTGAAATTTGAAGTTAATTTATTTAATTTACTTAATACATTTGAAAATGTACATGCTGATTCTTCAAAAGCAAAAATTATACAGGGACAGCCGTATCTATAAAGAAATTTTACAGCCTTCTTTATGTTAAAATACCTCTAAAAAGCTCTTAAGTGCGAAATGGGTATCTAAAATCATTTTTCACATTTAAGCAACGTTACTTGAAGGCTTCTTAACTTATAATAAATCTTAATTTATATTAAATCAAATAATAATAAAAATATTAAATTTATGTTTGTTTTTTTTTTTTTGGTTTAAAAAAAAAATATTTTCAAAACTTTTAAATGTTTTATACTTTGAACTACTCAGAAGCACCAGATTCCAAAATTATAACAAAATTTGCTAACCCATTGAGAAGATAAAAATAAATAAATAAATTTGATGGCACAACAGCTCATGAAGAACTATTAGGGCCTAGTGACTTACAACTCTCAACCATTCCTTTGTGCGTGTCTGCAGGAATGGAGGGGACCTACAGTTTATTTCCGAATCCGAACGGCTAACGAGCGGCACTTTTCTGTGACAGGAGATACTCTTGGAGGATTTGTCAATTCCTCGCAAGAGGCAGTAGCCGTTTTTTTCTTTTAAATAAATAGGTGGCGAGGCTGGGGATCGAACCTTAGACCTCCGGGATGACAGTCCATCGCACTAACCATCACGCCACGGCTACTACATTGAGAAGATAAACGCGAATAATTCGAAAATAAGGCATTTTCTCAAAAAAACATCAAATTGATACAGTGAAAGTTCCCTTAGCCGGACAGCGACGGACGGTCGACACACTTTTGTCCGTCTAAGAGAGTTGGCCGTCCAAGGGAACAAAAATAAAAATAGTTATATAATTAAATGGGAAACGGACAGAATCCCGAAATCCCAAAAGCCCAAAATCCCGAAAACCCAAAATCCCGAGAACCCAGAATCCCGAAAACCCAGAATCCTGAAAACCCAAAATCCCGAAAACCCAAAATCCCGAAAGGCCAAAATCCCGTAACTGAAACAGAAAAATGTATGTTTTCTTTAAATTTTATTAAATAAAAAAAGCACTTCAAAATCGTCTGTTTAGTTTTTATTGAACAAAAACATAATAATGTTATATATAAATCAAATGAAATATAACAAAAATATTAGCTCAAATAGAGAAAGTATAACAATATATAGTCAAGAAGCATAAGCAAATCATAAGTTATACTTAACATAAATTAATATTGTAAGAAATTCCCTTATTTCTGAACGTTCCTTAGATTTTTTAATTTTTTTTTATTTTATCTTGTAGCGTTTTCTAATAACACACGGTAGCAATACTCATCTTAACTAAACCTTAAAATATGACACCATTTACAATAAAATAATAATTTGAAAATTATTGAGGAAATATTAATATTAAATCTAACAGTTTAATAAATTTTAGTTTAATGAAATCTTTTCTTTCACACTTATGTCGTTTTTCATCGGACGTCTGGAAGCGTCCGGAATCAAAAATAACTCTTCTAAAACCATTCCATTGGCAAAAAAAAACGGTCAACCGACGATTCTGAGAAGAGAATTTTGCTTCTCCATTTGAAGTAAGAATCCACTCAGAAGCAAGCACTAATACATTCAAACTGAAATGTCAAACAATTGCAGTTTGCCTAATGTTTTTTTTGTTTCGCTTAGCATTTTGTTCATGTTGAGTTCAAAACCAAACTTGTCTTATGTAGTTAATAAACAAATTACGAACAAATCAATCAAATTAATATTAATATTTGCTAGTTCGGTGCAGAATGCAGATACGCTATTGTTTTACATCTTACTTTGTCTGTGCTAAAAAATAATTCTACGATTCACACATATATACAAATCTTCTGAATTGAGTGGAAGCACCTTGCACTGTTCCATTTAATTTCAGAATGAGTGTTTTCCAATGGAAAACGACATTAATGTTATCACAACACTGAAAGCACAATAACAACTTTATAATATCAGGATACAACCAACGTTAACGGTAGTATACAATTATCTTCTTGGTAACTATGCTCAAATTTTTCATTTTATATAATTTTTCGGGATTTCGGTTTCGGGATTTTGGGCTTTCGGGATTTTGGTTTTTCGGGATTTTGGGTTTTCGGGATTTTGGGTTTTTGGAATTTTGGGTTTTCGGGATTTCGATTTTGATGTCTTTCTTGTATAAACGTGATTCAATATTTAACATGAAATTTAATTCGCCGATTTTGGCGTATTAACAGAGGTTCAACTATAGTTCAAGATTCAGGTATGTGGCAATACTTCAGTTCATGCCTGAACCATCGCTAAACCTAAGTTAATCAGCCGAAATCGGTGAATTAAAAATCCTGAACTACGAATCAATATTTAACCCATGATTGTACAACTTTCACTTAGAAAATTATTTATTAAAACCGTCGATTTGCCAAGGAAGGAAAATAGTTTTCTAGTATATTCGTCTTAAAAAGGTAGGGGTGATTCCCAGGTGGTAAATACTGAAAGTCCAAAGCCTGTAGGCCCGCACGGTTCAGACTGGAAAAGGTTTGAAGTTCACCCCTTGTCGATTTAATTAAATTTTTTGAGCACCAAGCGTATTAGAGAAAAAGCCTACAAACTTAAATTAATCGTACTACTACTTACTTAAGAAATACTTAAGGAGATGAAGGTTTTTAATTATTTTTCCTTCTGTGACTAGACTTTAGTGAGAAACAACTTTCTTAAAAAGTAAAAAAAGCCATTCAGTCAGGTATTTAATTTCTTATTTCTTTTAATCATTCACGCTATTATATCTTTTTTAATACCAGAGTATAAAACCATTATTTTTTTAAATAAACAAATACTTTTATTATTTATATTTACAAAATCAACAGTCGGCAAATACATAACTTTTTACAATTTTTTAGTGATGGTAAGCATAAGCTGGAACAGCATATGAGATTGGGCTTGATTTCACCAAAGACTGGGTTGTGTAGGCAGCTGGAGCATGAGAGTAGGCAACTGGAGCAGCAGCATAGGTCTGAGTGTATGCTGTTGGTGCAGAATAACTAAGATGAGCTGACTTGACCAGAGCTGGGGCGGCAGCGTAGGTCAAAGGTGCTGACTTGACAATGGTGGGTGTAGCATAAGCAACTGGAGCTGACTTCACCAGAGTTGGGGCAGCAGCGTAGGCCAAAGGTGCTGACTTAACAATGGTGGGTGCAGCGTAAGCAGCAACTGGAGCTGCATGGACGGCCTTGACAACATGTCCGAGAGGTTCACGGTGGACGACAGCGTTGAATCCATGTACGGAGTCGGCAGTGTATTGGACAGTCCTCTTGTGGCCATCGGAATCGATGAGCGAATATTCTCCTTGGACAAGATCTCCATCGCGGGTCTCGATTTGGTTCTTGACATCTCCGGTGGTGGCATCGTTGACGGCATAAGAGAACTGGTACTGTGGATGAGGATCGTGAGAGTCCTGGGACTTGATCAGCACGGGTTGGGCAGAATGGTATTCCTGGTGAACTGGAATGAGTCCAGCGCTGGCAACAGCAACGAATGCAAGAGCAACAATGAACTAGAAATAATATAGAATTACATAGAAAATGTTTCTCTTGCTGGTTTATGCTTAAGCTATACTTACTTTGAATGCCATTTTAATAAGATTAAGATACTTTCCGTTCAATGGAGAAGTTGTAAATGATACAAAAATAAGATCAAGCCAATCTTATTTATACCCCAAAATAAATTCATCTATAAAAAGCATTAAACTGGATTTGTATTTCTTTCATATTATGAATGAGTAATGGTATATGGCTAAGTTTGTAGCAGAAAGTAGTCAAACTGATAAAAGTATTTCAAGTTCAATTTATACAATAAACATAGCTGTTATGGTAATGTTGGTTTTTTGATTATACATACATATATTTTGTGATGTTTTATCCTTTGTGCATTATAAAAGCACTTAATTTGGTTATTTTATGTCAGTATTCTAAGTTTCTCCTTTTACTTATTTCCCTTTATGCGACGTCATACATAATTATCTTGACTTATAGATCAGTGCTTAAGTCACAGTTTTACTTAAAAGCTTAAAATTTGATATAAGCCTGTAGGGAACACAGATTTTATTATTATCTCGCACATAACTGGATATTAATGGATACTTTCATGTTTGCGAATTTCTGATACCTTCGGAAAAATGTTATATTAGCTGCTATTATATTAGAATTATTTTCAAATCAAATTAAATGATTCCGAAAATATTTTTTAGACATTTAACCCAAAAAAAAAATCTGTGGTACTAAGGCATGTGTACGTCAAAAAAAATAAAAAAATAAAAAATATGCTTTTCCCCAAATAACAGAATCATTCTATTTAACATTTTGGAATGAGAAAAATGTTAAGGAAAGACTATGTATATGTTAAACTGTATCTGACTATTCCTTAGCTCCTGTTAGTCTTGTAGAAAATTGATTAAAGTTATATAATTTTATCTTCTAACATCCATTTACATTCTAAATACCTATGTTAACTCAAATCAAACTTTTAATATCTTTAATCAGTGAAGTAAGTGCGAAATCTTATCAATAAAACACATAAAAATTAAATCATGTCAATTAGCTCATTTGCGGATTAACGAGTTAGAAATACATTGGATATGTTTTTGCCAACGATTAGAGGTAAAAAGAAAACAAAAGTGAGTAGCACATGTTATTTAGGGCCAGTTGCACAATCGTGGCTTGTTATTTAACCAGTGTTTCAACAATTTAAACTTGCCGATTTCGGCGGATTAACTGAGATTCAACGATCAATATTTGAACCACGATTGTACAACTGGGCACTTACACGCTCAAATGAGAATGAGTAGGTAAATAAAGAGTAGGTAGATATGTTAAGAGAATACAAACAATAAACTTTTCAAAACCAGAGTTCTTGTTGAATGTTTAAGAATTTTTACTTAATGTGAATTAGTAGTAATGTTGTTTATTAATAAGATATTTGAAATTTTATGATCAACGTTTTAGCGACCGACGCGACGTCGACCTGGTCAAAAAGCTTAAGATACAGCGGCTAAGATGGCTGGGACACGTGGAGCGTATGGACACCAACGCACCAGCCCGACGAGTCTTCGAATCTACCCCTGACGGTCTGCGCAGCAGAGGAAGACCCCACCTTAGGTGGCGCACACAAGTGGAGAACGACCTCAACCAACTTGGAGTGCGTAACTGGAGGCAGCTAGCTAGGGACCGAGCTGGCTGGAGGGGCTTGTTGGTTGAGGCCGTAGTCCATCCTGGGCTGTGAGCGCCATCTAAAGTAAGTAAGTAAGCATTGGTTTACAACAACAACTTAAAGGCGCTACCACCAATTGTTTACGAATTAGGTTGGTTTAATTTGTTTTATTTTTGTTTGGCTGGAGATATAGCTATTTCAAGGGGTGCCAAGCCCTATCATCAGTCTCCTTTTAGTGGTGCTGAGCTTTAATCCAATTTTATTATGAAAAATTTTCTACATCATACGAGATTTGAACCCACGCATATCAGATTTGCTCAGTCTTCGAAGTCGTATGCACTACGCATTCCACTACTTATAACCACTGACGTCACAGGTCGTGATGTGCTGTTTGTTTATCAAATGCATTTGGAGCATCAGCATTTTTATAAGCTCATTTAAGTATATGCTGTCTTGTTCCACCTCCATTTTTCTCCGTACTTTATTTTGATAAACTACAATTCGTGGTACGTATCTAAGGGGGAGAGGTTGGAAGATCGGTAAAAAACCAGACTATTAAGTTATAATTTACTTTTATTTTTTATTTATTTTTATTTTTTTAAACCCAATACTTTTTTTGAGAAATTTGATCACAAGAGGTTTTCCATATTAAACATTTCATTTCATTTTATTTATATAGCTTAAATAAAAAAAACCCTTTCATGAGACGCATAGCTATCAGTAGCGTGGAGTGGATGATTTCAAATGGTAAGTCGAATAAAAATTAGTCACCCGAAAACATATAGGTAACTAAATTATGAATGTCTACCTTAAATTGTCCATATCGCTTTCCACGCCATGATATAAGTTTTGATTTACAAATTTTGTATAGAAAGAGTCATAAAAGTTTAATTTTACAATAAAATAAAAAGGGGTATGAACTGTATTTTTTAAAGAAAAACCTACATGACCTCCACAGTAAACTTCACACAGCAACGCAGCGAGACACATGCAAAGTTATTAAAATAAGACGAAAAAAAGCGTGTTATTTTTTCGAATTAAAATTAATTTTTTGCACAGAAAACTACCCCTACCCTGCTCAATGAACTTCATACAACAGTGAGACATACTTAATTCTCTCTTCTACAACTCCATACCCCACAAGAAACACAAATAGAACTTTTAAAAATTTTCGCTGGATAGAACAAGCTTGTTCTGTTTGCTCTTGCTCCATTTATTTGTATTAAAACTCCCGAAATAAGACGCAGAAAACCGAGTTATTTTTTTGCTTTCTTATGGACAAAGATAACACGGTTTTCTTCGACATATTTAGGGAATTTTCTAGTAATTTAGATTAATGTTGCTCGTTTTTTTAATAAACATGATTGAGATTTTCAAATGGTAACTCGATAGGAATCGTGTTATATGGACGACACGCCACTGATAGCTATACCTACTTTTCATAAGTTTTTTTCTCAAGTTTATGCAATGGAAAGTTTTTAGTAGGGAAAACCTTTAAGAGGAGAATTCGTCAAATACTTCTATAAACTTGTTGTGTTGCCATCCCATCAATAATAATTCGTACCTACATTATGTTATATGCCTACATCTATACCAAAAACATTTTTTAACCACGATAATATATTTCGAATTAGCCCAGGTTAGCTTATCAGACTGGAACAGGTAAGCGGAAGGTCCCAGGATCCAATCTTGGACACTGTATGAAGTTGGCCGCGCTCAGTATATTTTACTCGGTCTCCTCGATTATTTTATTCTGAGCTCATGGAGCACGCTCTGAACGAAAAAAGAAACACAAATTCCAAGATCTGAGCGCTCTGAACTCAAAAAGAAACACAAACACAAACAGCTCTGAACAGCTCTCAACTATAAAAAAGAAAAACGCCTAATGTTACATAACTAGCGAGGGACTAGCTCATTTCGATAGTAACCCATATTGTAGCCTCCTCCCTTTTCTAGGAAGAATGCTTTGTTTTAAAAATGTATTTCTGTTTAATGGTGCTAAAATAAGCTCATAATAAAAGTTTGATCAAAATCGTATAAGTCATTTTCAAGAAAATTAAACTTTTTTCATTGATTTTAAACAATTATTAGGAAGCTACAGTTAATTTTGGTTATACGGTTTTTTGGGTTAAATTTCTACCAGATAAAGTTAAAAAAACGCTCGCTGCAAAGTTAAACACAAATCAACTAAAGCCTAGTACGCAAATCGCGCTAAAATTTATCTTCCATACAAATTTCCTCCAAAAATATAAATTTTAGCGAGGATATTTAGCTAGGCAGTACGCGCTAAATTCAAAAAGTCTCCACTTAATTTAGCTCGCGAAATAATGCTCAACGCATTCTTTCACAGATAATTTTTGACAATTGTGCTCTTAGCAAACGATTGTAAGAATAAGAATTGTAGGGATAAAATTTAGTTTAGCTTGAACTGCGTACCTCTGGCTTAACTCGCTGCTGTTGACGGGCGCCATTTTATAAGAAGACATTGCGAAAAATCTGGTAAGAAGTTGGTCAGTAGCGTACGTAGGATTTTTTATTTTGTTTAGCGGACTCAGTCTCAATTTTGGTGGAAATGTTTTTATTGGTATCACAAAAACAAAAATGGAAGTTTTTTTAACCACCTTTTATGAATAAAAAGTCAAATTTCAATAAGGCAACGACAAAAGGAAAAAAAAAACAAAAACAAAATTGTGACACGACCCAGAAAATATAGAAATGTTTATATCTCAAAGAGACCAAAACGAGAATTTAAATACACTTGTCAAAACAATTAAGGGAACAAAAAAAAATCACTTTTTTTTTAGTGTTTTTCGAAGAGCTGTATCTCTGTGAAAAGTGATCGTATTGAGATGAAACAAAAAGCATTCTGAAGCTTAATCTTTTCTGTATTGAGAAGTTTCCGCAAAAGATTTTTTTAAGGTACTTTTATTGCGCAATCATAAGAAGCAGCACGACCCAAACATTTTAAATTTTTTTCTTTTTTTTGAACATTGTCATTTTCTTTGAAAATTTTTTTTGAGCCAATTTAATATTTTGTTTCAATAACTTGCTTATTTAGCTTTAAGGTCATCTTTTTTCGTCATTGTACAAATTTTTTTCAAAAGAATATCTGGCTTTGAATGAAAAAAACAGACTTTTGACTTTGACTACCAATATTATCGCAAAAAATGAGGACACCGAAAATTTATGGATAGTTTTAAAAACTGGAATTAATATTCTACAAGATTTTTTCAAAACTTTATAACGATTATTTTTTTTGGCTCCTCATCGTTACATTTAGAAAGGGTCTAAAAAACGACTTTTTAAAGACTTTTTGTAAATCTTTTACTGATTTAAAAATATTGAATGCAAGACTTAATTTGCAAAACATTTTAAAGAACTATAGACCACCAATATTTCTGTAAAATTTCAAATAAATCCATTGAACCGTTTTCATGTACCGAATGATCAAAGTCGTAAAAACCAATTAAGGGAACAAATTGGGTGGTTCATAAACATTGTGAAATTGTCATCAAAATGGAAACGAAAACACCAATTTCTGCCCACTTTTTTCACAGTTTTTAAAATTTTTGGATCGTCATGCTTCTTATGATTGCGCAATAACTGTACCTTAAAAAAATCATTTGCAAATATTTCTCAATACAAAAAGGATTAAGCTTTCATTTCAATACGACCACTTTTCACAGAGATACAGCTATTCGAAAAACACTAAAAACAAGTGATTTTTTTTTTGTTCCCTTAATTGTTTTGACAAGTGTAGTTTCGTCTTATCTCTTGGCCTGGCCAGAACAAAATTAAAAGAGCGATGTTTTAATCGATGAAATATATATGTCCAAACAATTATATAACAAAATACTGAAAATAAGATTCTTAAAAATGTATACCTACAGCTTTTTATCTATATTATTGGCCATGCTCTGCAGTGCATTTTAAAAATTCAACTGAGGCGTGTTTTTACCTATACAAGCCGACACAGACGATAATATATGATGACGACTTTTTTGAACCTCTCTATTAATGATTTTTTCGTACACGCTTCTAGTCTTATAGAAAATTAGCTAGGTATATTTTTTTATTTTTCTATTTTTGGTTAAATTATTAGGATTCAGAGTTTTTCTACAGAAACACAAAAAAATCTAAAATCTAATCTTGATGTTTTATCATAAATGGACACCTTGAAACCTTCATCACCAAAAGACATCTGCGATTTTGTCCATATCCCGTCCACATCCACATATATTGTCGAAAGTAACCCGTATCACATTATTTATTATGAATAACCAAACATTTTCATTTTCATGACAAACATATCGTGTAAATTTCTATGTAAAATACTGCATTTAGTGTTTCCCACTTACAATGGTGTATCCATATATCGATAGACACAACAAAAGCAAAAAATTAAGAAAAAAATATCGAAAAGGGTCTCATCTCCCGGTAAACTTTGACAGACAGCAAGATGGATGAGGTGTATGTACTTCAATGTCCGTTCACGGGGACCTGCCTATACTACTATTGTAAAATTGCCACAAATTCTCCCAGGACCAGTATTAGGACAAATTTTACAAACACAGGATATACTTTTCGACGAACAAAAATTTATTTCGTCTTTCTTTCGATACCTTTTATCCTGAAGTTGAAAATCAGTTGTTTTTTTTTTTTGTCAACTTTCAAGGCAATGGTAGAGTATATGGACCATGGTTATCGGGACGACACAATTCGGTATGGTTTAGATGTCAACAACTTTTGATATTCCAATCCGCTTCAGTTATATGTCCCACAGGAGGGGGGCTGAACAGCAAGAGAAACAATATATACAGGCTGAGGAAGCAGTGCGGCATCGGAAAGTATACGTGTCAGCTTCTGTTACCCTGACATAAGCGGTGAAAATTTAAGATTGATCACTCGCCTGGAGAATTTTGTGTTATAAAACCCAAAAAAAAAGATGTCCATTGTCAAATAAGTGTAAAATGTAATTCTTTTAATTATTTTAATTCCATGCAAACCATATTGGATCCAGAGGTTCCAGGCCTAGAGTGTCAGCGAATTCCCTTGAGTGATGTGGTTTTCATTCCGGCGTAGGTATTTGTTAATTTGATTATGGCCGTGGCCCGCAGAAGGTATACTTTGTACCTTGTGCGTGTTTTTGATGGTATGAAATCCTAGGCATGACATGAACCAGAACACAAAAATATATAAGTATGTACATAGTTATATTTCCATTGTATTATATTTTTTATTTGGAGACATATCATAGAGTTTTTATATGCTCAAATATATTCATAATAAAATCGAATCCTATCCTAACGGAATAACAGTTTACGGTTTTGAAATTGAGTTTTTTTTTACAAAACAAAAACTTTGCATTTTCAAATTTTCAAATCCTTACTGGCCTTAAAAATGATAGAACTTTCAGCCGATTTGCAAAATCGTTCAAAATTACATATATACTAGTGGCTTATAAAGGTTTACTGCCGCCCTGGGCTATTTTAAAATTTTCGCCCCTCCCCTCACCAGAATTTCGTCTTTGACATAATAATTTTGAAAAAGTAATGAAAAACGGGGGAATAGCCCACCCAAGTGCGTATACGCCCTAGTGGACAACCTTTTTTAATTGAATGAATTTTTATATCTTTTTATTAAATTAATTTGTTATTTTCTTTTAATTAATTTAAAGGATATGGCATATCCCAAAGTTATTTCTGACCAAAATTTTAAAAGTGTCAATTATTGGGAGAACTATGTAGTAGTGCGGTAGTAGCCGTGGCGTGATGGTTAGTGCGATGTGCGATGGACTGTTATGCCGGAGGTCTAAGGTTCGAACCCCAGCCTCGCCACCTATTTATTTAAGAGAAAAAACGGCTACTGCCTCTTGCGAGGAATTGACAAATCCTCCAAGAGTATCTCCTGTCACAGAAAAGTGCCGCTCGTTAGCCGTTCGGATTCGGCAGTTGTAAGTCACTAGGCCCTAGTTCTTCATGAGCTGTTTTGCCATCAAATTTATTTATTTTATGTAGTAGCGCGGCAAATTTTTTCTCTTCACGGCATATTTACGGCATTCATATACGGCAATCGTAGATAATATATTTGTGTTAACGAATATTGGACGAACATTTCTTAAAAAAGGGAAAAAATTATATACATTTTTTATATTTTCGGGCAGCCTTTTATTCGGTAGACAGGAGAGCACTATTTCTGAAACTGAGTAACAGAGGATCGTCATTCAAAATGCTTCGAATTTTAGAGAGCTTGTACTCAAATAACCAATCAGCGGTGTAGGATGGAGAATATATTTCAGAATGGTTTGGAACTTCCTTAGCAGTTAAACAAGGTTGTCAACTAAGCCCACTCCTATCCAGCCTGTTTTTAGATGATCATGATTTACTATAACGAATCTACCTACAGGAATAGAAATTAACAATTTAAATATAAAAGGCCTGTTATTTGCAGATGACGTAGTACTGTTGGCAGAAACACCCAATATGCTGCAGTTAATGATTAACAGACTAGAAGAGTACTTTGGAATCTTCTAGTGAACACAGAGAAGTCTAAAATAATGATATTCCGAAACAACACTGGTAGATACGCGAGGGATGAAAAATAGGTCCTAGATCAGCAACAACTGGAAGTTGTCAAAGAGTATCGCTACCTTGGGGTAACACTCACACCAAGACTCACCTTTAACTTGCATCTTCAAAACAAGCTAAAAGAATCTAAGAAAGCATTAAGCTGCTCGTGGAAAAATGTACTGGGACAAAAAGTTGTACCACTAAATGCCAAGTATAAACTTTTCGAAGCCACAGCAAGATCGATTGTGTGCTACGCATGCCAGGTCTGAGATTTCGAAGAGTATGAAGAAGTAGAAAAGCTTCAAAGATATTTCCTGAAACACCTCTTTAAGCCACCAGTAAACACGCCTTCATATGTACTTCATATCGAAACAGGTCTACCTCTTCTTTGGATATTCACTCTTCGGCTCAACTTCAAATATGTCAAAAGAATAATCGAATTGCCTGATCATCGATTTCCAAAGCTAGTGCTTCGACATCTATTGGGCACGAAAGCGATATTTTTTCAGAAGTGGCAACAAATGTCTGAGGAACTAGGAAGGAGTAGAACTTTCCTTTAGATGGGAAGACCGATACAGCTGGATGGTAGCCTTTGACGATTTTTTGCTCGACGAGAAGATCCAACAAGGCTTCATGGAGAAGGCCTCATGTTCTTCAAGTCGATTGATCTATAATCAGTTGAATCATAGTTTGAATGAACGGAATTATTTCAACAAAAATAACATTATTAATAGAATAAATACTATATTTAAGACAAGAGGAGAATTGTTGCCTTTGAACTTAAGAGTTAATGCCCAACAGAGAGGATCTTCCAAAAGTCTGTATATTGTGTAATCTTAGAGAAAAGGAAGACGCCCTTTCCTACAAGAGATTAGAAGACTTCATTACAATCCAATCCATTCTATCAAGAGATGAAATAAATCAAGTACTTAACGGGTCTGACTGGACACTACTCTGCAGTTACGTATCACATGCTTTACCGTTATAGGAACCAGCTACATGGAATAAAATAGGTATTCCTATATTTCTATGTTGCAAATCATTAACTTGGCAATTTCTAAGACAGTCAAAAGTAACGTTTTTGAAAGTTGTCGTGCTAACTTTATACAGCTCAACCTTTTTTAAACTAGAAGACTCTTCCTTTAAAATAACGTTGGTATTTATTTATTTCAATTTTTTATTTAAAGTTTTTATTAATTCAGATTTTTTGTTCTTGTGTGTATGTCTTCTTATCTGAATCTCGATCTACAGGCGAAGCCACTGAAGCGATATTCTTCAAACTTAAAACTTAAGATTTTTAAACGATTTGATAGAGGTGAAATTGAAAAATTTGTAAAGCTGCAAAAATAAGGGTATCTGCCCTACAACCTTATGATAAAAGATATTAGTCTCGGAAATGACTTGAAGTATTTTGATACATACAAACATTTGTGTGGTCTATTTCTATTGTAGGTATGGTCTGCATTCTGGCGAAAAAAAAAATACCAAAAACGTTACCAAAAGAACCGAGAACCGTTTTTTCTTATTTTCGATTTTCTCGCTAACGGCTTAACCAATTTTGATCACAGCTTTTATTGTGAATGTCCTTTTAATTTTAAATAAAATTGCATATAAAAATTTTCCAAAAGAATATTTTGTTTTCAAAAGATCAATATTTTGAAAACGGGTTACTGATTTGTTTTTGAACGCCTACTGCTTCTTGCGAGGAACTGAAAAAACCTCAAAGAGTATCTCTTGTCACAAAAAAGTGCCGCTCACATTAGCCTTCGGATTCGGCAATAAACTGTAGGTCCCCTCAATTCCTGCAGACACGCACACACGAATGGTTGAGAGTTGTAAGTCACTATAGACCCTTGTTTTTCATGAGCTGTTGTACCACCAAATTGATTCATTTATTTGTATATTTTTAAATATTTAATTAAAAATGGCATAGATACCATTTTTTTTAATTCAAGAAATTTTATAAAAACAAATACTTTTAAAGACATTAAAATCATATTTTCAAGAATTCAAAGGCGTTCTAAGTTTTGAGATTAAAACATTCTAAGAACTTGTCTTAGCAATCAAAATAACGTGTTTCATTTTGCTTCTTTTTCATTTTTTCTTATTTATTATTATATGAATAAATGTACCTACAATTATCATTAATTATTTAAATAAATGTAGGTAATGAAGACAAAGTTTAAAATTTTAAGCAACTTTAAGCACTAGAGTAAGTTTGTACGTGCATATTATTTTCAAGTAGAAATCAACATCGAAAAATGTTAAAATCCATCGAAAAGAAAATATGAATATTGAAAAAATTTTCGCCGCCCTACACTATAAAGCCCATTTCGTCTATATTCCAAATATAGCTCTGACTCTGACTAATACGTTAATTTTCATTTTTCTTTTTAAATTTGTTTCGATTTTTTTTTACATAGGAGTTTTGAAAACTGATTTTTTAAAAACTGTGACAGTTTGGCTGTGAGATCTTAGCACCTCGTTAATGGAAAACATATTCGCAAAAAAATATATTATTTGAAAGGCCACTGGATAGTGATAATACATACCTTATTTATGGAGTATATTCGAAAATATAGTATACCATCTTAAAGATTAATTCATCCTTATAAAAGGTCAAAAATTTATACAAAATGGTAAGCTTTATTAGCTTTTCTTTTAATGATTTTTCAAAAAAAAAAATTAAGGTCAAGGTCAATGACCCTAAAATTTTTTTTTTTGCATTCATTAAAAAAATCTGTAGCTGACCAATTTCTAAAATTTCTTAACCGTTGATGAGGATTAAAAAGTACCTAGTTTCTTAGATGGTATATACACTACAGGTTGATTCACCTAAGGTGTGACAAAAAGCTAGAGCGTGTAAGTTGAGTCGAGACAAGAAAAAAATCATTTCATGTTCTATTTCTAGTCAAACATTTAATATTAAACATATTCCGGCTAGCCTTGCGAAAACGCAACGTCATACCTGAGAACTTCTGGAACTTAAATAATGATAAAATTTGATAAGCTTAGTAATCAATTTGAGAGTTAATTGAATTATCTAATCGACCTGTTTTTGGATTTAAAAAAAAAAAAAATTTTCGTGATTTTGAGGTAGCATTTTTGAAATATGTAAAAATTTTATCAGAATTAATTTTCAAAATAATGTTAACTACAGGTAAATAAAGGTTCAAGTTATATTCTGAAATAATGTCTGGCAGCGGTGAGATGAAAGCACTACGTTGCGTTTTCGCAACGCTCGCCTTATCCAGTAGCATTTTCGTTTCTATTTCAAAACAGATTGAACAGTTCTTTCTCAAAATATGGTGTGTAAAAAGAATTTGTGAACGACAACAACAACTTAAACGCGCTACCACCACTTTTTTTACGAATTAATTTATGTTTATAATATACCAATTTTTTGAGAATTTTTGATTGCATCCCAACAAAAGGATATGAGTATTTTTTTTTTAGGTCAATTGTTTTTTCATTTTCTGTAAAGTTTTTGATTTTAATATTTTAAAGGGTTAGTTTGAGGAAATAAATCGTATAGGCTAATTTGGTCTAGATTTAAAAAAAAATAAATTCAAAAAAATTGTTTTTTGAACTTTTTTTTAATTAAAAAAAAAAATTTTTTAGGTCAAGTTTTGTTTGCAGTTTTTGATTTTTATCTTTTTAAGGGTTGTTTTCAAAAAATCAAAACTTATACAAAAAAAAAGACCTTAAGTTTGAGAATAATTAGTCTTTTGATTTTTTTTTCATTTTTGAAAAAAAAAAATAAATTTGGGAAAAATGATTTTTTTTTACAATTTTTGATTTTTATCTTCTTAAGGGTTAACTTCAGAAACTTGAAATTTGTACAGAGTATACATAGGTAATTTTGGTGTTAATTTTTATTAGTTTTTGAAAAAAGAAAATATTTTTTTAGGTCAATTTTTTCTTTCACTTTTGATAATTCTATTAATTTCCAATAATCTTTTTATTACCAAGTGTATCTAAGTGTATTTAATTATTTTTTCATAAAAGTGTTCATATAGTAAAGTTCACGTATTCCATGTAAGAAGAAAATTTTATTTCAATAATTTTGATACTGCTTTCGGCGAGCGTTGCGAAAACGCAACATTCATTTTCTGGGAAACCTAAAGCTTTTCCAATTTTTTTTTTAATATTTCCACTAATTACACAAAAAATATCCCTGTATGTGAAATTTCAAGTTTCTAAGTAAACTGGAACTGGTAGCCGCCGGAAATGGGTTAAGTTCTCAAGTATTTTTTTATTTTATGAGAAAATTAAAAATAACGGGTGCGGGAGAATTTTTAAAAAAATTGACTTAGAACACAAAACAAAATTATTAAAAAAAAAAACGATAACCGCTACAACAACATGCTATACCTTTTTGTAAAGCCAAAAATCTTTTCTTTTATTTTTTTTAATTAAGTTGTTTTAGTAAACAGTTTTTCACAAATTAATTTTTAAACTTAAATTTTAGAAACAAAATTAAAAATTGTACTTTATTAAGTATAGTATTTTTTTATTTAGTATTCAATGTTCCAATCAATTTTTAGTCAAAATCTAAAAGCCAAGTGCCAAAATGTTTTTAGTTTTTAAGAAAGTTGAAAATAACAAAATAAGTAAGTTTTCCTTAAATTCGACTTTCATTCGTCATTACTTGCGATAGGGCAAGTTTAGGTTTCGTGCAAAAAATCGAACTGAAGATAACAATCAAACTTGACATTGATCGCGATGATAGTGAACACGAAAAAAGTAGGTCCCGCAATTCCGTCTGTCTGTCTGTGTGTCTATATGTCGGTATGTCTGTCCACGGCCTACGCCGTACAGCCTATACCATAATTAAGCAATTTTCTTCAAACTTGGAGCATAAGATTTTTGGGTGATTACCCAGAGTGACTATCGATTTTTTTTTATTGTAGCTCAAAAAATAACGCTACTTACCATACTTTTGAAAAAAATTATTTATCTCAAAAACGGCTCCAATGATTTATTTTTAGTTTTTTATGTGTACTAATGGTAGTATGGTCTGCATTTTGGTAAAAAAAAATTACTATAAAAACCGCTATATTAACGGTACCTGCCATAGAACCGTTTTTCTTATTTTCGACTTTCTCGTTAACCGCTTAACCGCTTTTAATCAATATTTTTACTTAGGTGGTCCTATTAAGTTAGAATAATACTGCGTACATATATTTTCAAAAAAAAAAACGGGTTGATGAATTTTTTTTTGAAATTTTGGTTTTAGTTGTATACTATTATATTCTTAAAAATGACATACCATTTTTTTTTTGTAAAAAATTACAAGAAATTTTATATATAAAAAATTATTGTTTAAGAAAACCGCTCCAACGATTCAAGAATCGCACTCAATCTTTAAAATTCGAAGAAACTTTTACTACAAGAGCAAGTTCGTGCGACCCAGTCGTGCATTTTTTTTTTTTTTTTTTTTTGCTTCAAAGATCCTAATTAAGTAGTAAAGTAGATTTCGTTAATTTCAATTTTCTCAAAATCCAAAAGACATTTAGGCATCCAGTTTTTTAGTTTTTAACTAGAAATTGATAGGAGCATCGGATATTAAAAACAAAAATCTTGCTTTAAAACAGAATCAGTTTGAACTCAATTTTTTTCATTATTTTTTCAAAATTTTCAGTTAGCAAATTAATTTTTCAAAAATTATTATCTCAAATAATTTGAATTAGAAACATAATAAAATAACAGCCCGCCTGGAAAAAGAATCTATACTATAAAAAACTTGCCAGGGCCTTATTGAAAGGCCCTGGCAAGTTTTTTATAGTTACTAACAAGGGTCTAGCAAGGGTTACTATAGGCATTCACTAGTCCCTCGCCAGTTATGAACCTTTTTGCCTCGTCAGTTAAATTCTGCCTAAGCCCTAACATGGTTTTCCATTCAACCATTTCAGATGTGGGGGTCTTTCTGTTGCTTATATTGCGAGATTGGGATTCAAAAACACGTTTTTTCTTGTTAAAGATGATAGAAGTTTACTAATTTCACTAATTAACCGCGAAACCATTGTATTTTATTTTAATTTTTATGACCACTAAAAAATTCTTGCGAATGCAAATTTGAATAAACGACGATTAATTTAATGTAATTTACTTTGGTGTGCATACAAGTATATGTGAAAGACTATAGCTAAGTTCAGTGAGGATCTTCGGAACAGTTTAGAACAGAAAAGAACAAGTTCAATAAGAAATTTTCTGTTCTTAATTGTTCTGGCTTGCTGTTCAAGTTCAGTGAGTCTGTTTGCACTTGCTTTTTAGGTAGATGAACTGAGAACAGATTTCTGAGAAATGTCAAAATCAGTTGTGGTTATGTCTTATTCTGTTTTGTCTGCAGTTGCGATTTTACTATTTGACACACCAAATCCCAATCCTAATTTGAAATTTACACAGTTAATTAAACACAAGGATTTTTATAACGATATAACAGGATCCTGCTTTTATTAATTTTTGTAAGATGATTTCACATAGTTAGTTACCATTAAGAGCCTCACCAGCACTTTATTAAATAAATGTTCTCAGCGAGGCACTAATAGGGGTCTGTCATGTTTAACTCGTCCATGTTTTCCTTTCCGAAAACTTGCTAGGGCCTCGCCTTAACTTGCCAAAAACTTGCCATTTTTCCATGCGGGAGATTTCTGGCTTTAAAAAAAAGTAAAGTATGGCATTGTAAGTGTTTCCGTTGTTTTGTAATGATTTTTTGTTTTCTATTTTAAGTCGATTTTTTAGAAAATGTCCCCTCGTGCTTTAATAGAAGGAAATAGACCCCCCTCTTGTACGATTTTTTTCTTGTCCCGACTCAACCTACACTCTCTAGTTTTTTGTCATACTTTAGGTGAATCACCCTGTAAACATTTTCCGAATATCCCATTAATAAGGTGCTAAGATCCAACAGCCTTATTGGCTTGTGCTGTTGCAGCGATTCTTTAAGCTCATTTGTGCTGAAGGGGTTAGTAATGGCTGTGGAGGCAGCAAAAGCATAAAATTAAATTTTGAACACCTCTATAAATTGATTGAAATATTGATGTGTAGTGAGTAAATGCATGCATAAGCCCCTGTTGAAGTAAAAAATTATATATCTCCATGTAACATTTATTGTAGAGTTTTGAAAAAAAAATAGGTAAATGCTTAGTTACAGTTTTTTTTTTTTGTATGGTTTTTAAATTTGCGTTAGGGCTATACTGGGGAAACTATCTCGTTTTGTTGAATCTTCTTTGGACAATACACCTTACATGAGCTTAAAACACAGTTTATAATATTGACATGTTATGTATATTTACGTATTATTTTATTCACAAAGTGTTTCCTTTTTTTTGTTTTATTCCGAAAGATATGAAAATTGTTTTTTTTTCTTTAGATTTAAATTTAAATTATTCACTTATACAGTAATTATATTCGTGTTAAATACCATAAATGATTTTTTCTGTACAACAAAAAATTGAAAACAAATAAAAGATTTTTGTTAAAAACGACAAACGTGGTTCCAATTGCACCCGAATCATAAGAGATCCAATTATATTTATAACTAAACATAAAAATAAAAAAAATATAAAAACAAAACCAACTTTTTTTTTCTTTCTTTTTTTTTATACAAATAACAATATTTATATCTAATAAAAAATACGATTTTAATGTACAAAGCCTAAATTTTTTTTTTGTTTAAAAATTAAAAAGCACAATTTTGATTAAGATTTTATTTATCATTTTAAACGAAATCTAATTTTTTATATACAAAATGTTTTCTCTTAGATACATTTTACTTTTTCATTTGAACTATTCTCCTAGGTTATATTAAATTATGTTTATATATAATTTTATAATAATGCTCGACTTAAGATTAGGAATCTACTTGGAGTAAACGTTTAAATTATATAAAATATTGTGTCTTGAATATTATTGTTGAATTTGTTTATAAATTTATTTTTTATACAAAATAATTAAATTAACTAACTCAATTGATAATATTCGGGGGCAAAGTCATTTGCTAAATTGCTAAGAAAATTAAAATCCGACGAACTATTCGAGTTCTCTAAGCCGGTGAGATTTGAATTTGTAACGGTGGATGCGGTTGCCATTGGAAACGGTTGTACAGCGGTGTTTACAAAGTTTCCATTGACTGCCGGCACCGGATGTATGTGCATTTGCTGCTGCTGCTGCTGGTTCGAAGCTTGAATCTGGTGTGGATGGTATGGAGGGTGTGGATGCTGCTCGTAGTAGCCGGGGAAATTGTAGTTTTCGCAGTGTTCCACAATATTTGTCGCTTGTGGACCTGCAGGAATGTAGTTAGTCGCTTCGGTGTTGGTGTGGTATTCCGGATGTTGTGGTTGGTGGTGTGGATGGTGATGGAATGCGTTCTCGTAGTATCCGGTGGTTTGTGGCTTCGGCTCGTGGTAATAGTTTCCACTTGAATTCATAGAGGCAGCTGTTTCGTACTCGTTGTGGTTGTAACCGTAGCTATGGTTTGGATATGGAGTAGTGACGCAATTTGGGTCTTGACCGTGATAATAATTTGATTTCTGTTGTGGATGGTAATTGGAATGTGGAGGTGGCGGTTTGGTTTGAAATTCGTGAATTTTCAGTGAACTCATTTCTGGTGATTTGATTACATTTGTATGTTGTTGCAGGTGTTGCTGATGATGGACAAAATCAGGAACGACTCCCACAGCACCTCCATTGTGGGTGGGAGTGCTCAGTTGCACTTTTTGATGGGTTTGATGATGAGCAGCAAATTCAATTTCATATTTGCCATAGTAGTCCTGATGTTGTTGTTGTTGCTGTTGGGCAGCTATCGCATGGGGTGATTGGTGAATTGGTGTTGTTGGTTGTTTCTGTTGGGGATAGTAACCAGGAAAATAATTTGTGTCGTGAAGTGAATTGTTTGCAGTATTATTCGATTGATATCGACTTTTCTTGGTGGTAGCGGTATGAGAAGTTGAAACTGGTACTTGCGGTGGAGCAGACGCAACCAGGGCTGAGTGTGAACCTTGATTCGAAACTCCGCCGCTGCTGGCATCAGAATCCCGGCGATAAACTTCGTAGCTACTAAATGGTGAATGCTTCGTTGATGTTGATACAGCTTCTTTTTTGACAATCTATTTGAATAAAATAGAAGAAAAAGTTTTTAATAGAAATAAAATGCAACAGAAATAAGTAAGCATATATATTTGCAAGTTATTTTTCCTTCAAGTGCAGTAAATCAAGCGTCTCACCAGAATAAAATTACAAATATGACCGAAAAAAAAACGAGTTTTGCTTCCAGCTTCCAATGCCGTCAAAACAAAAAAATGATTTAAACACAGCGTTGTGCTATCATGTGACTTTTTTAACATCTTGAAAGAATACCTATGCTGCCGGCACAATCTCTTAAAGGTATAAGCCGGACCATATTTACACAATCGAAGGGACAAAGCGTGATGTCCGTAGCCCTTTTGTGAGTATCGAAACGGAAACGAAGAAAATGACCTTAACGGTCCATGAGAGCAAGACTAAGTATAAGCTGTCGTCAAGAAAGCACACCCATCAGTCTAACACCGATGAATTGGACAAAAGATTACCATAGACAGCTTTATCTTTGAGGTAGTAAAAACATCAAGGAAAGCGGCGGGGTTTGATGGAATGCATCCAGTTTCTTGTTCAAAGCAGTAAAAACCTAAGACGTCGGCGGCCAGCAGAATTCTGCACCAAACAGGTACAATCACAACTGCATTGAAGCCAACGAAAATCATTGATAACCTAACGATCAAGCGAAAAGCTATCATCCTCAAGCACTTCTGAGTACTTGCTGCAAACACCTCGAACGACTTATCAACAACTGGGTAAATCCTGAAGGGAGGAATGCCGAATTCTCAGGAGGAAAAAGAGAGAGCACGCAATGCGGGCGGTCATGTCTATTGAGACCTATAGTGGCAGAGGGGTAATGTTGGAAATTTTTCGAAGGGTTAGGGAATCTATCAGGGTATACAAGGCCAGAATAGAAGCTGAAAAGAACAGTGTGGTTTCAGGCCCGGAAAATAAACTCAGGAGTTGAGATCCATGTCGCATATCGCCAACCCTAACAACCTCGTCCGCTGTTGCAGAATGACGATGGAGAAAACTGGATGCTCCGTCAAAGTCGGCATGAACACCAACGAACCCTTTGATATCGAGAAAGGTTTGATGCAAGGCGACGTGTTATCATGCAACGAAACATGTACGAAACTCGCAAGTCAACAACAGCGATACAATTTTTCAAAAGTACAATTTTTCAAACTACTTGCTTATGCAGGTGATATTGACATCATTGGGAAAACGAAGCGAGCTGTTACCGACGCGTTTGCAAGTATTGAATCGGAGGTGGAAAAACTGGGTTTGGCTGTTAATGGGGACAAGACGAAGTACATGCTATCATCGAGAAAGGAATCGAAACATCCTCGACTCAGGCAACACGTCACGATGGATAGGTGGAACTTCGAAGTAGTCAAGGATTTTTTTACCTGTGATCCACTATTACCACGTAAAATGGACACCGACGCAGTAGTCCAACGAGTCTTTGAACCTACCCCTGATGGTTTGTGCTGCAGAGGAAGATTCCACCTAAGTTGGCACTCTAACATGGAGTGCGTTACTGGAGGCAGCCAGCTAGAAACCGGTCTGGCTGGAACGGCTTGTTGGTTGAGACCGTAGTTTATCCTGGACTGTAAGCGCCATCTAAAGTAAAGTAAGCAAGTATGTGTTATCCTTGACGACAAACATTGAGACAAGGTCTGTCGACTAAACAGCAGCAGAAACACTATTTGGAACGATGGACTCATAATAAGCTGCTGAAGAAGTAGTTCCCTGTCTATAAGGGTATAACGCCCTTAGAACAATCTACTTACAAACCGCTTTGTTCAAATTTTCATTAATTATGAGAAAAGCGGGTTAAGAAGCTTAATAATGGGCTTCCCCAGAGCTTAATCCTTATACAACTCTGTTTTTCAACCTAAATATCAGCAATATTTCTGCGACCATATCGGGGAAATTTGGATCTGTCAAAACGCAAGCATTAGGACCATAGCGAAAACAGAGAGAATTTTGACTTTGGGACTGGAGTTAGACCAGTGGAAACTGTGCCACATTACCAAAATTGCAAACCTCAGACTTAATGTCCACTTGTCCAGTTTAACAACATTGATGCACTTAACCACAGCCGAAACCCAAAATACCTTGGCGTAACACTGTACAAATTCCTCACTTATTAGCAGCACTTAAGGAACGTGGCTGGCAAACTCAAAGCGCCCAATAATATCCTCCAAAAACTGACTAGAAGACCTGGGGGCTTATGTGCGTCAACGCTTCGTACTGCAGCACTTGCACTCTACAGCGGAATACTGCGTTCCTTAATAGTGCACCTATAAAGAAGGTGGAACACGATAAAATGCTGACTAACGCCGTTAGCCCGTGGCGTAATGGTTAGTGCGTTGGACTGCCATTTTAGAGGTCTGGGTTAAATACCAGCCGCTTCCACCTTTAGTTTTTTTTACGGGCTACTGCCTCTTGCGAGGAAGTGACAAATCCTCCAAGAGTATCTTCTGTCACAGAAAAGTGCCGCTCACCTTAGCCGTTCGGATTCGGCAATAAACTGTAGGTCTCCTCCATTCCTGCAGACACGCACACAGGAATGGTTGAGAGTTGTAAGTCACTAGGCCTGGGTTCTCCATGAGCCGTGAACCGTCTCGAACACATCATGCCAACTCTTTAGGTACTTTACGTGCAAAATAACGTAATAACAAAATAATGGAATATGTTATTATACATAACCTAAATACATAAATAACGTTGAGCTAGTTAGGGACTTTGTCTATCTACCTTGGCTCCGCTATTAGGTCAGACAACAATACCAGCGCTGAGATCAAACGAAGAATAACTCTTTCCCATCGCACTGCTTCTTCAGGCTGAGAAGGCAATTCAGAAGCAAAGCCATCTCCCGAGCAACTAAAGTTTCTCTGTATAAGACGGTAACCATCCCAGTCCTGTTGGAGCAGAGGAATGGACCCTATCAATGGTGGATGAGAAAACACTAAATTGTTTTGAGAAGAAGATTATCCGTGTGAATTTTTGGTCCTGTCTGCATAAACGGGGAGTGGAGTAGAAGATACAAAAACCAGTTGTACGGGCTGTACCAGTGACACTGATATAGCAACAAAAAGTAAAAAAGTCAATGACGAGGTTGCTGTTTTATTTAGAGTGAATGGACACCTATAAGCTTCAGCTCGAAGGCTCTTTGAATCTAACATCGATGGGAACTGAAACAGAGGAAGATAGCGACTAAAGTGGCGCACGCAAGTAGGAGAGGACCTTATCCAACTTGGAATTCTTAACTGGAGACAGTTAGCTACGAAATGAGCTAGCTGGAAGAAGCTTGTTGGTTGAGTCCCTGGACTACTACGGACTTCCTTAAGTACCTAAGTAAGCAATGTGATCAATTCGAACCAAAAACAAAACTCAGTAAAGAAAAAATATAACAACTTTTCAACTAGTCAAATATTTTTGTATCAATATTTACTTACTACCTATGCTTGATTTAAATTTGGTTGAAAAAGCATAAATTAATTTCAAAACCCGGTCTACAACGCAATACGTATGATGTACCCAGAAATAAAATTAAAGCCTTATAACCTATTTAAGATACAAGGGTAAGCATAATTTCCTATGTCATATAAACATCACCGCTTTATAAAACTGATTGTACCAGTAGTAACATACCTGTTCACTGTCTTTTTTCTTGACCTTAGCCGGACTATCATCTTCATCATCTAAGCTCACACTTGAAGCCACGCTCGAGTCAGCGCTGATCACATTTGAAGCCGAAACCGTATTGTTACCCAGGTTGTTATTTGACGATATTCCTGATTCCAACGTTGAATTAGGAGTCACTTTAAAAATATAAAAAACACAACAAAATAGATCAATGAAAGGACACCCTTTTTTCCACACACTATAATACTCACAGCTTCCGGTACTTTGATTATTGTTTGTTGCACTTGGGGTGTTATTATTGTGGCCCCTCGAGTTCGACGTTGAATCGGGGATATCATCAGATGGTAACTCACAGCCTTGACAGGATTTTTTCGAATTGGAATCTGTAAATTGCAAAGAACACACAAAATAAAAAGGATTACCCTTCGTTAGATAAATCTAAAGTAACCAAATGTCTGGATTGATAAAGAAAAAAAAAATAAATTTTCATCATGACAATGATTGATGTGCGAAACTATCGGTCGCAGAGTGGATATTACTAAATTTTTTTGTGCATCTAACTGACTTGAAATCTTGAACGTACTTGAATGTACATTTTTTTTTTTACTTTACTTCAACTATATTTGAAAAGGGTTTTGTTTTGTTTTTTTTTTTTTTGAAAAGCACAATCCAACTTACTACTATCTGACTGATTGTCATCATCACCTTTTAAGCTGTCTTTGTTGTCTTCGTCATCGGTCTTGGAGAGCGTTTGACGCTTGTGTTTCATTCGTCGATTTTGAAACCAAACTTTTACCTTTGAAAAGAATTTAAAATTATAATGAATGACAATGAGAATCAGTCTGCCCAGCCAGACAAAATTGAAAATTCAACTTACCTGTCTTTCGGTTAGATCTAAGCTGGCTGCGATTTCAATCCTTCGGGGGCGGCATAAATATTTGTTGAAATGGAATTCCTTTTCGAGCTCCAGCAGTTGGGTATTAGTGTATGCTGTGCGTAACCGACGGGGCAGGCCATTTTCTGGAACAAAATTAAAGATTGTTTACTGATGCATGGGAAACTTTGTTGTTAATTTTAAAAGAGTTTTTGTTTTTTTTTAACAAATTGACTATGTATATGTTCAAATGAAAGCCAAAAGTATACTTTACAGAAGCACAGAAGTAGTATGTAGAATCTTTCTTTATATATTATAAAAATGAATCACTTTTTGTGTTCGTACGCGCATAACTCGGCTGAACATCATCCAAATCAGATGGAGACTTTTTTGTTGGATTTGTATTGAACCAGATAAACACACAACAGACATAAAAATTAGGGTGGAAGAGTCGAAAAGTCGCAATAGCAATTCGAGCTTGCTCGACATTCGAAAGGAACATTATCTAATAATTAAATCAATTATAGGTGAAGTGAAGTTTGCCGGGTCAGCTAGTTAACTATATTAATCAGTAATAATAAAAATCATATGAAATAATAAAGACTGCCAGTAGAGGGACCGATGGGATGACTAGACTACATATAAGCTCCATATGTTATGTACCATACATAAAAAGAAGATATTCTAGCTCTTGCAATACCTATTGCATTTGATCCTATCCAACATACTGTTTGAGCGTTTTAAGCTAGAGCTTTAATGTGTTTTCCTGCCCAGGAGATCAACCAAATATTGGCACTGAGGCAAATCCTAGAAAACACAAACGAATTTTAAGTTGAGACTCATCAACTTGTAATCGATTTCAAAGCCGGGAATAATAGAATAATCGCCATGACATTTAGCTCTGAAAAATCTGTCGCATTGTGTCGCGTTGCATTCAAAAACAAACGTTGTAAATTGCAACAACGCGGAACATCTCTTTTGAACTATTCCAAACATGATTACCTAAAGAAGATCATGTGAATTAAATTTGATTGGTAGTAATTTAGTTTTTAATAGATGATTCTCCTACAGCCCATTTCTTCACATAGTCCTAACGCTAGTACCGGTACTAGCCCTAAAGCTAGTACTTAAATCGGTATCAACTCATTTCTTCACACATAAGTACTAAGGCTTATAGTCCTGTCAAATTGGTACCGAGTACTAGTAAAGTTAGGACTTGGTTTAAGCTAGGACCTCGAAATCGATAGTCTAGCAGGTTAATACTGAAGCTAGAGCGATTAACTTCATTTGGTTTGACCGTTTCTTGCCTGTTTTTTCTGAAGTAATATGTAATAAGTACGTTTTTATTTGTTAACATTGTTAATTTTGTTTCTAGTTTTTTTTTTTCAATTTTGTGTAATCTGTGATGTTCTTGTGTAGCTCCGAGAGATATTTCTCAGTTTTGATAACTTCTTGGCCATTGTTTTCTTTTAAATAATTGTTTTTTTTTTTCTAATTTTATTGGTTTTTAGATTTTCAACTTTGCATAAAAGCCAGCAACATTTTACCGATTCCTTGACCCTTGACGTAACCGGAAAATATCGTTGGCGGACAAAACGTTGTTAAAAAATGGACCGGAATTGATGTTCGGTTTTAATATTTCACCAATATTTGAAAATGGCGCATACATTTTCAAGCTGCCGAATTTGGTTATTCCATTAGTATAGGTGAACAAACGCGAACACGCAAAACTTAATTCAAAATACTACGAAAAGGTCTTGTATGCTTATTCAACCATTGCATACTTGCTTGATCTCAGAACGTCAATCTTTTGTTCAAGCCTCTCGCTTTTGAAACTCTCTACCTTTCGAAATGAGGCGATGAAGGGGAACGAAACTTTTTAGGAAAAATCTTTTACTGTATCTGGTCAATGATCGTAGTTAATAAATTTTCATAATTTTATCTTGTGTACACAATGAACTAAAGCTTTTTTCGTTTTATATTTTCTTCCTTCTTATTATTTCTCTTTTGCTGAATTGTATCTCATATACATCTTATACATATTATTATTACTCTACTATTTAAATACATATGTACATACATTTATATTCATTTATATCTGAGATACTTTTTTGTTGGATATGTTTTCGAACGAACCGGATAGGTTACCTATAAAAAATCAAAACAGCTGACAAAAGTACCAAAAATTATTTTTTCCCAGATCTCTGGTGTGTCTTCAAAAACGTATGTTGTGTCCTTCCAATTGCCAGATATCTTCATTTTGTTTATTTTTGCAACAATTTGTATAGGTGTTTTTATGTTTAAAAGCCAAAAACAACAAAAAATAAAAACAAACAACTACTCAAGCGACACCCGAAACCAAAAGTCAGCTGTAATCATCTGTTCCTCAAATTGCGCATCGAATATTTTAGTATCCCGAAAATTTTAGGATAGCTTTAGATTTGCTTTTGACATAACAGCTGTTTGTTTCATCAGCTAAATTCTACTATGGCATTACAACAACACAAACCTATCCGGATAGGTTTGGCTTGCCCCCCGAACGCGGCCAATATCAAAATAATTTTTAAAATGCCAAAATGTCAAAATCAGTATTAGACCAGTTTTAGACCTATTACGTTCCTAGTACCGCTGTGTGAACTTAGATCGAGTACTATAGAGAAGTGAAGAAATGCAGAAATGAATACCTGGTCCAGCTAGACCGGGTTCTAAGCTAGCTTAGTACCTATGACAAGTAATTGGGCGCTATTAATTTCTAGTCAAACACTAAAAACTTGATGCCTAAATGTCTTTTATAGTTTTTGAGAATATTCAACTTCAATCCGTTATTTTGTTGATCCACTAATGGGGTTTTCCATTGATAAATTAAGATTTCAATCAAAAAATTGATTTATTTTGTGGCATACAATTTCAAAATGATCAATTTTTGACTTTTGTCACTGTATTTGTGCATTATTGCTTCTATGTAATATTTCAAGAAAATCTTTATCCTTCGAGAAATATGAACTTGATAAAATTGCAGGTTCATTTTAAACTGCTAAAAATAAATAAATTTGATGGCACAACAGCTCATGAAGAACTAGGGCCTAGTGACTTACAACTCTCAACTATTCCTGTATGCGTGTCTGCAGGAATGGAGGGGACCTACAGTTTATTGCCGAATCCGAACGGCTAAGGAGCGGCACTTTTCTGTGACAGGAGATACTCTTGGAGGATTTGTCAATTCCTCGCAAGAGGCAGTAGCCGTTTTTTCTTTTTAAATAAATAGGTGGCGAGGCTGGGGATCGAACCTTAGACCTCCGGCATGACAGTCCATCGCACTAACCATCACGCCACGGCTACTACATTTTAAACTGCTAGCATTTATTTATAGGCAATTATTTTCCGCATTTTTCAACATGATTTTCAGAACCGAAATATCAACAAAAAACATTATTTGTAAACTGACAGCTGGATTTAAGTGTGTAGAAGGGTAAATCTCCCGAAAAATGTATGGGGTTTCCTTTGGTAAATTCAGATTTCTACTTAAAATTTGATTTTTTTCGTGATGAATGGAGTACGTTTTCAGATTTAAGTTTTTATTGTCATGGTATTAGTGTATATTCGTGTCTGGTGTATAGTGGTGTTAGTAAAAAGAGGGGTAGATCTGCCAGAAAATCCAGATCTGTTGAAAAAAAAAAAATCAATTTTTTGTTGGCCATTGGTAGGCGAAAATTGTGGAAATCGGTGTTTTGACAGATCTGGATCAAAAAAATTAGATTTGTTTTTCCCATTGGAAAATTCCATTAGATTTGCAAATTTGATTTACCTAAAATCAAAAATAAATCAATTTATTTTCCCCAATGGAACGCAAAAAAGGGGAAATTGTTTTTTTGACAGATCCAAATCAAAAATAAATTAATTTATTTTACCAATGGAAAACCCCAAAAGTATGTAGTAAAGTAGATTTTGGTTTTGGGACAGTAGTTTTAAAATGGCTCGTGGTTCCTTTATTCTGCTCCACAAAACTCCATAATCAATCATAAGTCTGAATGTCGATCCTCCACCATTCATCCATAGATGACAAGTTTTCATCTGAATGAAAAGGCTTAGTTGCGGTTAAATCTTATTAACAATACAATCCACAGAGTCTCTGAATATTTTCTGAAAAGAAATTTCGAGAACTGAACAGTATAACAGTGGACTATATATAACAAACCAAAAAGTATAAATGACACGCGCACTAAGGTTGCGGTTTATATCAACTTTGCCTCATATATAGTTCAGTCACTACTATTGCACATCATGAAACCATTTCAATTGTTTGCAACGACTTAGGACATATAAATAGGCACCCGGCTAAGTTGAAAGCTTAAACAGACTTAAATAAGCAGCTCAAACCCAACCAAACGCAACAAAAAGACGACTCTAGGTATATGAACATTGAAGGCAGCAGTTCAAATGAAAGAAATGATCTTTCAATGAAAAATGATCTCAAACCACCATCTCAGACACATCAAAAGGCTAAGAGAAATCTGACGGATGTTATATATTTCCAAGGAAACACATAAGCTCTTCGGGCTTCGGTTCGGACCTTGGGAGCTCTGAATGTCCAATATTTCTGTGATTAATCAATGAAATGAAACCATTTCCACAGTTTCACTTATATTTCTTTATTTTTTATATTTATTTTTTTTTTTTCTTCATCATCCGTTGGGTCAGCCTGTTAACAATCAGTCAGTCAGTCAGTTTTTTTGTTCGCTGTCGTCGTCGGTCGTATGGATTTTAAGATCGTTATTAATGATCCTTTTGGCAGGTTAGTGTGGTGGCGGGATTTTGAAATCCCTTTGAACAATTTGAATTACTCTGAATTACTTACGTTTTGTTAAGCAATTCGTGAAAGAGCTTCTGGAGCAGCATCATCACACACATGCTGCACAAACTTAATATGACCATCTTCTTGGTAATTTTTTTTTCTTATTGTTGATCTTATTGTTTTGTATGTTGAAAGGTCTATACAAGGCATTTTTCATCGTTAAGATACTTTGAAATTTGAATATTGTATTCGGTAGCGCAATGCATGATTTTCTGGTTGCTGATTTGGAGTTTTTAATAAACCATAAAGTATCACCGGCCGCCGCCGTTTTAATCTTAAGCACTTTGAACATGGGGTGGAGTGATGGAGATGATGAATCAGTCATAACAATAAGCGATTATTAAGCGCCTTTCTTTAAAGTTTGGTCTTAAACTCTATTCTATAATAAGAAAGACGAATACAGATATGGTTGCCATTTGCACATCTTGCGAGCTTTTTGAATAAAATTGAACCTTAAATTATTCATGTGCAAAAAAAAAACCGATATAATTATTTAAACTTTTTATTTGCGAATTTCAAAGTCTTAAAGGGGCCATTCACGTTGAGGTGATCGTAAGGATTAGAAAACAATGACAAGTTATATTGTTAATGGGTCTCTTGTCATGGGAGGTCCACTTAAAATCTCTCCGACCTTGTCATCGTCCTCAAAATAACCTCAACTTGAATGGTCCCTTTTAAATACAAAGGTTTAAACCTTAAAGACTTCTAGCCAACTAGTTACTGATCAAATATGGAGCAGGATAAGCAATTGGATGGATTGGAGTTGCAGAATATGTCACATTTTCAATTGGTTTGAATACGGATCGAGTCAAATAAATTCCTGATCCAGGATAAGCAATTGGAGCAGAATTGACGATCAATGGTGCATTATAAGGTAGATGAGCAGCGATTGGAGCAGAATTGACAATCAATGGTGCATTATAAGCCAGAGGAGCGGAGTTGACAAGTCCTTGAGTGTAATAGAGCAGAGGTGATGCTGGTTGTTGGACAATCGGTAAGGCAGTACTATTCAAAGGTGACAAACTCTTGATGACCAACGGAGCTGCAGCTGGAACAACTGATTGAGCAGCAATTGATGCTTGAATGTCAGCTGCAACATCTGCAATTGGTTTGCGATCAACAACAGCTTGGAATCCATTCTTGGAATCAGCAGTATAGGTAACAGTCCTCTTGAAACCATCAGCGTCATTTAAAGAGTACTCTCCTTTCACATTATCTCCATTGCGAGTCTCAGTTAGTGTCTTCGAATCACCAGAAATACTGTCATGGACTCCATAGTTGTAAGTGTATTGCGGCAAAGGATCTTGCTGCACTTGGACAACGCTCAAAGGAGCCAGTTGTTGATTGGCTGAGATCAGAGTCAATGGTGCGACATATGCACTTGCAGCACCAATTAAGGCCAAAGCAACAATCATCTGGAAAGGAAACAAATTTAATTTCGCTTTTGATGTCTTAAAAAGCCTTTCAACTTGCCTTAAATGCCATTTTTCGAACTAAGTGATTCTCTAAAAGGTAGGTAGGTAGGTAAGGTATTCTTCAAATGAAATCTGATGATTTACTGTGTTTCTTTAAGCTTATGGATTGTATTTTATAATGAATTTTCAATTCTTATCTGAGCAACATGTTCTTCTGTGACAAGTTTTTTTTTCTTTCGGTGCAACAAGTTTGTAATATGCTTTTGGCTTTCCAATTTAATTAATTTGAAACCAGATTTTATAGCCGGGGTCTAATGGGAGTTTGTTTGTAAGTCCTAAATTTTATTTGACAACAATCTTTTTACTTGTCATAGGTTACAATATCGTCGTCGGTCGGTTCGGGGGGAAAACGACACAATAACTCAACAAATCTCTTTTTTTTAAAACAGGAAACAGAAAATTGAATGAAATTTTGAATTCCAATTAATCTGTATCATTTTTTTTTTATTTGGTACCTGGAGATTTTGGAAACTACCTCAATACATTTTTTTTTAGTTCTTTTTTTTTTGGACTAAAATTACGGTAGGTATTTATCATACCTACAACTTTTCTCCAAATGGGTGCAACGATTTTTGGTCAATATTTTTATGGAGAATATTTTCAAAAGTTTAAAGAGCAATGTACCAAAATTATTATATTTTTGAACGAAGTTTAATTTTTTTGGCTGGGAGTCTAAGACTCTCAGCGTAAACTGTCACAAATGCTCCATTGTTGAACTAAAATATTTTAGTTCCGTTTCATCGAAGCCCGTGGCGTAATGTTTAGTGCGTTGGACTGTCATGCCAGAGGTCTGGAGTTCAATACCAGCCACTTGTATGTATGTACATATCATATCTATATAAATATGTTCTAGAAATATGTTTCTTAAAATTTTTTGTAGTCTCATAAATATCAAAAATTTGTAATCGATGACTTGCGGTGAGAATGTTTTAACAGATCGATTTACCAAGGGTTAGACCTAAATTTGAAATTGTGATAATTTAAAAAAAATTGTCACAACTAATTCACGACTAACGGCAAATTATAGAGCAGTAAAACATTCACAATAAGAAGTTTTTATACGTTTTTCAGATGCTGCTTCGCTAAGTTGTCACGAAGTTAGTAAAGCAGCAAAAAAAAAAAACGTAGAAAACATTGCACGACAAAATTAAATTTGTCACAACTAATTCAGAACTGCTGAACGGCTAATTATTTAGCAATAAACTATTCGCTATAAGACGTTTTTACCCCTTTTAGAGGTGCTGCTTCGCAAAAAGCAAAAAAAAAAAAACAGAAAACATCGAACGACAAATTCGGAATTATCACAACTAATTCACGACTAATTAACGGCTAATTACCCAATTAAAATTTTTTCGATCGGTGAATATTGTTTCGCTAAGTTGACTCTCATAAAAATCTTATGCTCCAAGTTTGAAGAAAATCGCATCAGTGGTTTAGCCTGTATGCCGAGGTACAGACAGACATACAGACGGAATTGCGGGACCCACTTTTTTGGTATTATCCATTATCGTTCGATTTTTGCACGAAATATATCGCAAGTAAAAATCAATACTCTTCCTCAGACCTCTTATATTCCAATAGGCACTTATGGCGTTCTTTTAAAGCAGTCTTACCTAATTTCTAATTATAATTACTTAATATTTTTTTATATCTTCAGCCCTGTCTCTAGTTTTGATATAAAATTATTACCTACCCCTGCCAATCTAAAGAATAAGTTTTTACCAAAACATACGTTCGTTTTTCCAACCTCGCGTCATTTTGTTTAGTGGATAACATAATATTTCCAAAGTTAACAACAGTAACAAAAAAAATCCTCCAAAAACCTTAAGATACATACGTATATATTTTTTTCTTAATTTAAGAATAAAGTAATTAACGAAATTCTAATCAATCAATCACCCATCTCGACAATGTCACACTTTGACGCTAGGCTATATAGCTGGATGGCTGAGTGAGTGTTAAAGTAAAACAATTTCATGTTTTCACATAATGCTTTTGGCACAGAAGATAGATTTACAAAACACAATCTTCTGGGAATTCCATCCACACCTATCTCTCTATTCACTCTTAGAATTTCATACTATATACCTTCTACCCCATAATACGAAAGGGTGTCATCCATTTAGACATTTTCGGGATGTCTCATTTAAAAAGGATACTCAGCTACTGTGTTATCCTGTGCCATCACACAAAACAGGAAAACCCTTTCTCTGGATGCATGTATCAGTGGGTGCGTCGTCCTTGTTGTTGTCTGTATCTGGTTCCCTGGAATTGTATATAGCTCCATATTTCGGGCACTGAAGTGAATCAACCAGAGATAAGCTCTTCTAGCATAGATATAACAAAAAGTCGGTAGAGTAGTGTGCAAGGATACATCTATACGAACGAACGGATATGTCGTATGCCAAGGCATATCTTCTAGTCACACCCGGTTACCTGAGCCTTATGATTTACCTGCAGTGGATATTCATAAATTTAACTCCTGACGAGGAATTCAGCACCAGAGTGTTGCAATCGCAAAGCAGAAGCAACTTGACGACAGCCCCGGCTTACTGCAGCAGCAGCAACATTTTTGATATATTATCTTTGCGTACCAAATGTCGATGACAGAGTCAATAAAGTGTTGGTGGTGTATCTCTATCTGCTGCTGCTTCGGTTTCGGTTTTGGGGGGCTTCTACCAATGAAATTGTTATATATAAGGGGAGGGTGTTACAAAATTTTCCCTATCAGTTTGGACCGACAAGCCTCAGCGAAAGAAGGAAACTGAAAGCAAAGATAATTTCCTCCACATCACAGAAAAGGGGCATTTTCTTTGACTAAGAAAACTTTGACGCAAATGTAGATAAGTACAGTTGTATAGAAAATCCAATCAACTACCACGTTGCCGGAATATTAGAATCACTTATCTCTGACTATGGTTATATATAAGGATTCTGGATATATTTGTGGTTGGTAGAGGGCTTGAGAGTTCCTGTTTCAAATTCAGTATACCTCTGTCAAAGATTCGAAAATTATAAACGTTCAAGAAAATACCAGATTAATATATTCCAAATGTGATTGGTTATGTGTATAAACTAGAGGGCTTTTCAGAGTGTGCATTAGAACAGGAAGGCAGATGGATCATGATTTGATGTATGTACAATGCATATAAATTTATCTTATTTCGGATGCTAGAACTTGGCTCTACAAAACTGTTCGATAAAACTCTAAGGGTCATTTGCTGAAACGAAACTTAAATATTTAAGTTCAACAGAAGAGCGCTTATGTGACAGTTTACGCTGAGGAAAAATTAAAACATAAGCGTTTAAGTTAAACATAAATATTTTAGTTTCATTTCAGCCAATAGGACTAATAAGACCAATCCCATCAGGGAAATAAGGAAATATTGGATGATATTGGTAAAGCATCATGGATTTTTTTAATTAACATTCGAATTCAGTGTATCAATAACTTTAAAAAAAGAAGTTTAGTTTCGGCGTTTTTTTAAACCTTTAATTCGATTTAAGTGTGTACCCGAAATGAAAACTTGCCCTACAGAAACAACTTAAAATCTTTAAAGCAGGTTGTAACAAACGCATTTAATTATCAAAAAGATAATTGTTAAATAAATAAAATTTTAAGTTCCATTAGCCCCCAGCAAATAATGTCTGGTTTTAATTTCATTAAATTGAAAAAAGTCTAAAAACTTGTTACTTCGAAAAGAAAAAGAACTTGTTGCAGAAGACCATGCTACCCAAATAGAAACTGAAAAATCATTATAAAATACAATCCATAAGCTTAAAGAAACACAGTTAATTACCAGACTTCGCTTGAAGAGTAACTTACCTACCTTTTCAGAAAATCAATAAGTTCGAAAAATGGCATTTAAGGCAAATTTGAAAGGCTTTTAAGACATCAAAACCGAAATTAAATTTATTTGTTTTTCAGATGATTGTTGCTTTGGCATTTATTGGTGCTGCTACTGCATACGTTGCACCGTTGCCTCTGATCTCAACCAATCAACATCTGGCTCCCTTGAGCATTGTCCAAGTGCAGCAGGATCATTTACCATCATTCGCTGCTCAATCAGTTCTTCCAGCTGCAGCTCCGTTGGTCATCAAGAGTGTGTCACCTTTGAATAGTACTGCCTTACCGTTTGTCCAACCTGCATCACCTCTGCTCTATTACACTCAAGGACTTGTGAACTCCGCTCCTCACGCTTATAATGCCCCATTAATTGTCAATTCTGCTCCAATCGCTGCTCCTCAGGGTTATAATACACCGTTGATCCTCAATTCATCACCATTCATAAGCAATTCCATACCAGCTACAATTATAAACCGCTCAGCTATCGAACCAAGCTTGAACTTGACCCATTTCTCAAGCCCATTAGTTTTGCCACTCACTCATTCTGGTCCCTTCTATTATCTCAATAGTTCGCCAGTACTTGAATAAAAATGTTTCACTTTTGATGAAACTCATATATCTGCATAAGATTTGTGTTTATTTGATGATCTTAGTTGTATGGAAAAAATGATATGCCCAACTCTTTAGATGGCACTTCTATACTTGATCCTACGGCTTATGAAGCGAGTTACTATTAAAAATATACTGTTCGTCGAAATAGGTACGTCTTTGCCTAATATGTTTGTGTATGATGCTAGTGATGTGCAAATTTATTTGATCTTGATCTGCAAACGCCAAACTGGGAAGCATCGATGTTGGTGCTCATAGACTGAACATATGGACTTAAAGAATATCGTAGATGAATAAGAAGAAAAAAACACACAAATAAAAGAATTATTGTTTGGTTTTGTTTAAGTGGACTGTATTGAATGAAACTCAATTTAAAGATGTTTGTGACCTTTAGTCTAAAAATATCGTAGATGGTCTGAAAAAAAATAATAATAATCTTAACTCAAAAAAATCTAAGCGTCTAATCATCTTTAAGCTTGTACTGGACCTAAGCTCATAGGCTCTCGAAGGATTTTTACCATGGAGAGGGAGGGGGTAAATGTGTTCATTATTTTCTACCGCCTTTTTTTCATTAAAAGTTGAATTTTATTCTTAAGAATAGACAATGCCAAAAAAGATAAAATACGGAGTTTTTACGGTTAAATCTACCCTTTTTACTTGCGATATATAGGTACTATATGGCAAGTTTTGGATTCGTAAAAAAAAATTTACTTGACATTACGATGGAAAAAAGTGGGTCTCGCAATTCCGTCTGTCTGTCTGTGAACTCGCCTACAGCCTAAACACATGGGCCGATTTTCATTAAACTTGGTATAAAGTGTTTTTGGAACATTCTCCCGACACGTTTTTTTCATTTTTTTAGGACCAAAAATAACGGTATAGTTTTTTTTAGCATTTTTGTAAAATCTTATTTTCTCAAAAATGACTCCACAGATTTTTCTAAAAAAAAACAATAAATTTTATTAGGTATATCTTACCTTTTTGTGAAAATTCAATTTCCAAAAAGTGGTACCTCCCTAGGGTTCCCAACTTTCTTGTAAATCAAAGGAGGACATATTTTTCGAAACAAAAACAAAACAAGAAATCTGAAACCCCAGTATAAAGAAAATCCTCCCTGCCTTGAAAAAAATTTAGTTTAAGATGAGGCTCCAGAAAGTCTTACAAAGCTTATTAAAAGGGACTAGCAAGGGTTACTATCGAAATCATACTAGGCCCTCGTCTAGTTAAAAATAAATAAAACAATTTGGTGTATTTGAGATTCGGTACTGGGATTTTTCGCTTACCGGTCTGATACGCAATACAAAAGTTCAATGTTGAATAAAAGATTTATTTCTGATGGGACAGCAAAGCTTTCTAAAAGAGTTTTTACTATCAAGGGCCTAGCGAGTATTTGCTATGTTTTCCTCGACTGATTTTTTCCTACAGAAAATTTTTGAGGGCCTTGGTTAAACTTGGAAAAACTAAACATTTTTTCAAGCTCGTTCTGGGATACTTAAATTAGATTAAATAATATAAAAATAGAAATACAAATTTTATCTTGTAATTCCTATATGCTGTTAAAAGTTATAAATAAAATCATAAAAAATTTGCAAAATTCGAAAGATTTTGAAGAAAATTATAAGTTTTTGCTAAACTTATTCATAAGAATTTAAACTGTATTTCAAAGCTTAACATTATTGGCAAAAATTATGAAATTTTTTTACACGCATAGAGCAAATGCAAAAAAAAATGTGTATTCCAATTGATCCTGCGAAGTATGTAGTAGTAGTTATACATCAGAACTACATTTACCATTGAGAAAAAGTATTTGAATACCTTAGACGAGTGACAAAATGTCATTTAATGTGTCATATTAAAATGACAGAAATAATGACATTTTTTCACGTAAAACACCAAATGTATATACTTATCAAATGAATCATTGATTATATTCTTTTTCAGTTTTTTGAAAAGGAGGACATTTTTAAGTGAGGAAGGACGGGAGGACAAATAGTTAAAAAGGAGGACTGTCGCTCCTAAGATTTTAAACTTTTTTTCTCCAAAACTAAGATTAGTTACAGAAATCAGATGGTGTACTGTTTTTAGAAGATGTTTTTAATAAATTTATTTAGAATTATGTTGATTTTCAATAGTTTTTCAATTTAAGCTCTAAGTTAAATGTATAATACTAGTTTAAACTTAAGGCTCCCATACAAAAACTATTTATCTATAATACACTCAATCTTTAAAATTCGAATAAAGTTTTACTACAAGAGCAAGTTTGTGCGATCCAGTCATAGAAATGTTACAAAATTTTGGCCGAACCTTGCATTTTGTACAGGACAAAATTTTGTTTGATGGATCTGTAGGAGGAATCAGCGTGAGTGTAAAAAAAAAAAATTTCGGGGTAGAACTCCCCTCCATTTGACCGCCATTTTGGAAAAGAGAGCGTAAAAAGGTCTTCGCGATATCTTGAGAACCATACATCTTACAAACAAAACTTTGCCACATTTGTGTAGACAATTCTCTACAATTTATGTTAATACATTTTTTATCGTAAAATTGAAAACAAAAAAGTTATAATCAAAAAAAGATGACCATTGTCAAGAAAAGTATCATTATCTTCTTCTTTTATTTATTTTATATCCTCTTTAGGGTAAATTTCTTAGAACAGTCATCTTTTTTTGGTTATAACTGTTTTGTTTTCAATTTTACGATCAAAGATGTATTAACATAAATTGTAGAAAATTTAATTCTCTACACAAATGTGGTAAAATTTTGTTTGTCCGATGAATGGTTCTCAAGATATCGCGAAGACCCTTTTGGGCCCTCTTTTCCAAAATGGCGGCCAAATGGGGGGGGGGGGGGGAGTTCACCCCGAAAACTCGTTTTTACAATCACACTGATCACTCCTACAGATCCATCAACAAAAATTTTGTCCTGTCTGAAATGCAAGGCTAATGTAACATTTCAATGGACTATCGTGCTTTTTATTTTAAAAACAAGAACCTTTTAAAAATTTTAACACTTTCTTACACTTCAACAACAAAATATACTGAAGACAATCTTGCAACACTTTTACTATACCTCAACCCTATTTCAACAATTACCAGTGGTGGGTCGCACCCAGCCCAACCAAAACTTTGGCATATTACATACTTCTTATTAGTACAAGCTGACCCTTGGTTATATCCTTCAGAAAATTTTCTACAGTAAATTGGTTTTCCTTTTCTTCTGTGCCAGCAGAATTTGCAATCTATGTTGAGCTAACTCTAACAGGTACTTATATCTTATAGTGCCATATTTACTGTCAATTATAATTCCTTTTTAAGAGCGAACAACTCCGAAGAGAACTAGTCACACTGACATTTCGCATTGTGAAACAGCCTTCGGTTAGAACCTTGTTGTCCAAGGGTTTCGATTTTTTAGAATAGTTTCCACTTCTATCATATTTGATCTAATATAGTATACGTTCAATGTCAAATCACTTCAGGACCCCAAGGACTAGGGTCAAGTATATAAGTGCCATCAAAGTAGTCGTACATATTGTTTTTTCTATAAGTTCTTTAAATAAACACCAATTTTATGAAGATATATGAGTTTCAAAAGTGAAACATTTTATTAGAACAAAATATTCTTCTCAAGCAAGTCCTGGCAAACTATTGAGATAATAGAAGGGACCAGCACGAGTGAGTGGCAAAACTAATGGGCTTGAGAAATGGGTCAAGTTCAAGCTTGGTTCGATAGCTGAGCGGATAACTGTAGCTGGACTGCCTATGAATGGTGATGAATTGAGGATCAACGGTGCATTGTGAGCGATTGGAGCAGAATTGACAATCAATGGGGCATTATAAGCGTGAGGAGCGGAGTTCACAAGTCCTTGAGTGTAATAGAGCAGAGGTGATGCAGGTTGGACAAACGGTAAGGCAGTACTATTCAATGGTGACACACTCTTGATGACCAACGGAGCTGCTGGAGCTGGAAGAACTGATTGAGCAGCAAATGATGGTAAATGATCCTGCTGCACTTGGACAATGCTCAAGGGAGCCAGATGTTGATTGGTTGAGATCAGAGGCAACGGTGCGACGTATGCACTAGCAGCACCAATGAAGGCCAAAGCAACAATCATCTGAAAAACAAATAAATTTAATTTCGGTTTTTATGCCTTAAAAGCCTTTCAAAGTTGCCTTAAATGCCATTTTTCGAACTTAGTGATTCTCTGAAAAGGTAGGTAGGTAAGTTACTCTTTAAGCGAAGTCTGGTGATTTACTGTGTTTCTTTAAGCTTATGGATTGTATTTTATAATTATTTTTCAATTCATATTTGGGCAGCATGTTCTTGTTTAACATGTTTTTTTTTTTATTCTTTTTAATGTAACAAGTTTGTATGCTTTTGGTATGTCAATTTAATGAAATAAAAACCAGACATTATTATATAGCTTGAGGCGTAATAGAATTGTTTTAAAAAATTGTAAATCAAATTTAACAACTATCTTTTTATTGAATTTTGTATTTCTATTTTGATGTAGAATTCGTTTTAGAACCTACCTCAAACAGCGGTGTCTTTGTATTTTGCCGCCCCACACAGGTAAAATTTCCCAAAAATATGGCCAAAACTATTTAAAAAAAAAAACGATTTGTTATTTTTTTTTTCTGCAAAGTTATAAACATTTAACATGAGCTTAGTTCTTTATTGATTCCGCTATGTATTTAGATTTCAATCATTTCGTCAGTTGATGATGCGTCTGAAGTGGGAGCTGTTAGAAAGCACGTGCAGTGCCAATTTTGAAATGCGATAGTCGCTTTACTTTGTTTTTCTTTTTTATATTTTCTTCGTGATAAAAAAAAATATTATGGAATCTTTTGCTAGCGTGAAGTAGAATAATTATTACACCTTTTTTTTTTTGAGATATTTGAAGAATGGGACGAATTTTTAATTTATCCAAAAAATGACTTTAGGGACTCAAGGAAAAGTTTGACCTCTGAACAATGAAATCAAGCTTTAAATTAACCTTGAAGTATTTTGATAGAGAACCAATCAAAAACCATTGAAACTTTTTTCGACTTTTTCAAGATAGATGGCAATTTAAGATATGTATTAGGAATTGTGAAAATAAAACTGTGTCCCATATACTTTTAACTAATTTCTTATCCAAACATTTTATGTTAATAAGTACTTTTGTGGCGTTAAGTATTAAATACTTTATTCTTTTTCAATCGAAGGCTTTAAACTACTTTGTCTTCTTCTAGTTTTTGAGAAAATTGAAAAAAACTAAAACTACTTCCAAAAATATATATTTTTTTTAAATATATTTTTTTTTAACGAAATTTTACTTAAAATAGTGTCTTTACTTAAAAATGCAATTATAGACCAAAAAACATAAAAAATAAGTTTTGGCCATGTTCTTGAGAATTTTGGCCTGTGCGCCCTGGGCTTTTTAAAATCTCTCACCCCCCTACTCTCACCAGAATTTTGTGGCTTCTTTGCCTCAAAATATATTAATCAAGAAAAATAGTAACACATCTTGCTTGTACTATGAGATTGCAGCTACTCAATTTTTATGGTTTCGCCCGCTTATTGTCGCATGTCAGCGGAGAATAGAATTAATGTCATAATCACAGCTATTTGCACCATCAGCAATTATTGTGGAAATGAACATTTTACTGCTTTAAACAAATTTTAATTTGTATAACTTATCCTGACAGGAGAACTTTTTTAATTAAATCAGTATTGTCCGCGAACTCCCTAGCGCTCCACTATTTTTTTAAACGGAGAAAAATAAATATAAAAATAGTTTTTTTTTTCAATCGACATAAACCAACTTAACGTGTAAAAATAAAAACTCTACTAAAATGTTTAAAATTATAAAGAAATAATATTAAAAAAGTGCGTATACGCCCCGGAGAACCACTATTTTAATGCAATGAATTTACCTATCTCTTTTTGTGGAGCATTTCATTTATTAAATTAATCTCTAATTTTTTGTAGTTAGGGCTATTAATATATGAATTTATGTATTTATGTATTTCTTGATGCTTTATGGTCGCAGCCTTCTAGAAATGTCTTATTTCAATTTTTTATATAAAGCTTTTTTTATTCCATTTTTTTTTTATTCTTGAAACATGTTTTTATCTGAAAAAGTTCATTGTTTTAATGTTTATAATATTTATGTTATATTCTACAAAAAATCTACTGCAGTTAATTATCAAATTCGCTTGTCGACTGCAAAATGAAAAGCAGTATAAAATGCTTTCGTTTATGATTTCTTTCTATCATTTTTGTATGGAATTTTTTGTTCTATATTAGCAGTGTAATAAAGATTTGAATATTCCAAAATAGTAAGTAGAGAATTTTTGATGTTATATTCAAATTCAGGGTTTTGGTTTCGGAACCAGTAACATATTTTCATCAGGAGGTAGGTACCCAAAACCTATAAAACAACTAAAACCTAAGATGGGGTGCAACAAAGGCAAATGTAAGAAAAATTCACAAAACTAGTTTTTATAACAAATTTGATTTTAAAATTTAAAAAGATTCCCATTAGGCCCCCGGCTATAATAATGTCTGGTTTTAATTTCATTAAATTGGACAGCCAAAAGCATACAAACTTGTTACATCGAAAAGAAAAATACTTGTCACAGAAGAACATGTTGCTCAGATAAGAATTGAAAAATCATTATAAAATACAATCCATAAGCTTAAAGAAACACAGTAAATTATCAGCCTTCATTTGAAGAACACCTTACCTAACCTACCTTCCTACCTTTTAGAGAATCACTAAGTTCGAAAAATGGCATTTAAGGCAAGTTGAAAGGCTTTTTAAGACATCAAAATCGAAATTAAATTTTTTTCCTTCTCAGATGATTGTTGCTTTGGCCTTAATTGGTGCTGCTAGTGCATACGTCGCACCATTGACTCTGATCTCAGCCAATCAACAACTGGCTCCTTTGAGCGTTGTCCAAGTGCAGCAAGATCCTTTGCCGCAATACACTTACAACTATGGAGTCCATGACAGTGTTTCTGGCGACTCGAAGACACAAACTGAGACTCGCAATGGAGATAATGTGAAAGGAGAGTACTCTTTAAATGACGCTGATGGTTTCAAGAGGACTGTTACCTACACTGCTGATTCCGAGAATGGATTCCAAGCTGTTGTTGATCGCAAACCAATTGCCGATGTTGCTGCTGACATTCAAGCATCAATTGCTGCTCAATCAGTTGTTCCAGCTGCAGCTCCGTTGGTCATCAAGAGTTTGTCACCTTTGAATAGTACTGCCTTACCGATTGTCCAACAACCAGCATCACCTCTGCTCTATTACACTCAAGGACTTGTCAACTCCGCTCCTCTGGCTTATAATGCACCATTGATCGTCAATTCTGCTCCAATTGCTTATCCTGGATCAGGAACTTATTTGACTCGATCCGTTTTTAAACCAATTGAAAATGTGACATATTCTGCAACTCCAATCCATCCAATTACTTATGCTGCTCCATATTTGATCAGTAACTAGTCGCCTAGAAGTCTTTAAGTTTAAAACTCTTGCATTTAAAAAGAGACCAATCACGTTGAGACGATTGAGAGGACGATGTCAATGTTGGTAGGGATTTTTAACAGACCTCCGGTGACACAAATAGATACTCCTTACGAACATCTCTACGTGATTGTCCCCTTTATAAGACTTACTCTCAAATAAATAATTCAAAAATATGTACTATTTTTTTTTTTTTTTTTTTTTGTAAAGGTTACAGAATAAAGTTCACATATAAATTCATAACTAAAACTGAAATTCTTGTATAATACTGTGGATTTAAAAAAATTTTAATAAAAATTAAACCTCTTTAAAAAAATACATCTTTTTATGACCCTTAGGGCCAGTTTTTAGTCGTGAGTTAAACCTGAGTTAGTAAGGCACTTTTTCAGTTGAGAATCCATGTGGATCAACGTAAAAAACTAGGAGGTAAATATATCAAAATAATCAGTTCAGTAAATCTGGAGTTAACTCAACAAATTAAGTAAGTTAAAGTTAACTTGGGTTTAACATTAATCTCGCACTGAGAAACTAGCCCTTAGAGCTAATTTTTCAACAACTGATTCTTCAGACATTTGAAACAATTTTGTATTTTAATGATTCTCTAACAGTTAAAGAAAATGTAAGGTGGACCCTACTCGACTCCTGCACGAATACCAAAAAACTTTGGCCGTATTTCGGCAAGGGGAAGACACATAGGATCCTGACGCTAAATAAGAAATCATTATGTACTCTCTCGTAGGTACAATAAATGGACACAATCTGCTGAAGTACCACATGAAAAAACTGAGGCTCAGCACGGATGATCTGTGCAGAGATTGTGGCGATGAAGAAGCACAAGAAGACTCTTCTCACTTCCTATGTCACTGCCTAGCACTATCGCAACTAAGAATTAAGCACCTAGGAAACTACTTCTTCAATAACTTGGAAGAGCTCTCCAACTTTCCTGGTGTGCAATTGTCGAAATTCATTAATGCCTCTAGATGGCTAGACAATCCATGAAAATTTATAGTTTAAACTATTTGGAGTGTCCAATCCTCCAGGGTATCACAAGGGATCTACATTGATCTAAGTGTGATAGAAACAAGATCCTCTATCAGCCCGATAACCTAACCTAACCTAACCTAACCTAACCTAACCTAACCTAACCTAACCTAACCTAACCTAACCTAACCTAACCTAACCTAACCTAACCTAACCTAACCTAACCTAACCTAACCTAACCTAACCTAACCTAACCTAACCTAACCTAACCTAACCTAACAGTTAAAGGAATGTTTAATTGATTTTTTAAATAACTAAATTAGGTTCAGTTGACAATCTCTGTTTTCGGCGGATAAAATAAAGTTCAGCTATGGTTCAGGCATTTAATTGACTTTTATCGCATACTTGAACCTTGAACCATTTTTAAACTGCAGTGCTCAACCAAGGGTTAAATATTGAATCACGATTGTACATCATGTCCCTTAGTAAAATGCTTCGTGATTTTGTAAAAAAAAAAACACCTCGAATTAGCTAGCATTGCTCGGGGACTAATACCAAGAATCGAAGAATTTTTGTATATGTATTGTTACTTGTTAGCTTCAGAATTGTCCCTTAACATGTCCCACACGTATATTGTCGCCCATCATATTGATATTTAATCTGCCCCTGATATTGTATTGATGGAAAAACTATAAAAATATTATTGCTCTAATTAACGAGATTGACCTGTTTAATAGTTTCTTTCATGTTATTACCATTTACATAATGTCGTATACAGGGTGTTTAGTATAAGGTGCGCCAAAAGGCTAGAGCGAGTAGGTTGGGTTAAGACAAGAAAAAAATCGTATGGGAGGGGGGTTTGTTTTCCCCCGTTTAGGCGGGAGGAGCAATTATCTAAAAAAAATCGATTTGAAATAGAAAAAATATTATTAAGAAACAACGGTAATACGTAAAATGTCATGTTATACTTTTTTTTAAAGCCAGAAATCCATTTCTTTATTTTGTTCCTTGAGAGAACAGTTTTTGAAAAATTAATTTTTAAACACAAAATTTTGAAAAAATAATAAAAAACATGGTATTCAAACTATTTTTTTTCAAATTTTTTCCGTTATTTCTAGTCAAATACGGGAAAGAAAATACTTAACTGTCTTTTTGTTTTTGAGAAAATTAAAAATAACGGGAGGGGAAATTTTCTAAAAAACTGACTTAAGACAGAAAAAAAATTATTAAAAAACAACGGTCACTATTACAATAGCTTGTTATACATTTTTATTAGGCCAAAAGCCTTTTCTTTTATTTTATTTTTAATATAAATTGTTTTAGTAAACAATTTTTCAAAAATTAATTTTTAAACTTAAATTTAAGAAAAAAAAACAAAAAATTTTATTCAAACTAATTTTTTTTTCAAAATGTATGTATTAAGTAATATTTTCGTGTTTAATATTCAATGCTCCTATCAGTTCTCAGCCAAACACTAAAACCCAGATGTCAAAATGTTTTCCAGTTTTTGAGAAAATTGAAAATAATAATTAAAGTAAGTTTTCCTTGAATTTGACTTCCATCGGTTATTTTGCTGTCCCAAATATTCTGTTTCTACTAATTAAGTTGTAAAGTAGATACATTTGTTTTCAATTTTCTCAAAAACTAAAGAACAAACATTTAGGCATCCGGTTTTTTGTGTTTGACTGGAAATTAATAGGAGCATCGTATATCAAAAACAAAAATATTACTTAATAGCGTAAAATTAAAAAAAATTTTTTTTTGAATTTTAAAATTAATTTTTCAAAAACTATTCTCTCAAATATTTTAAAATACAAAGAAAATAAAAGAATAAGCTTCTGGCTTTATAAAAAAACTATAACATGACATTGTAAGTATTGCCGTTGTTCTTTATAATTTTTTTTTCTATTTCAGGTCGATTTTTTAGAAAATTGCCCCTCTTCCCTAAACGGAAGGAAATAGACCCCTCCCCTCGACCATACGATTTTGGTCTTGTCTTAACCCAACCTACTCGATCTAGCTTTTTGGTGCACCTTATACCGACCACCCTGTATAAAATAGTCTAAAAAACTGACAAGTAGTTACAACTGACATTAAATTTTATACCAATTATGGAGATTATCTTTGTTTTATTTTGTCAGTACACCTTTTCAGAGCTCCTTTACTTTATATTTTGTATACACTAGCTGAGCCTGGCGAACGTTGTATCTTGCCAGCAACTTCAACTGCAAACTTACATACACATAATTTGAATAGTTAAAAAATAATTAAATTGTTATAAATCTGAATAAAAAAACACTGCAAACATCGATTTTTTTGTTCATTAGTTAGTTAAATAAATAAAAATTAAAGAGGTTGTTTATACGTTTTAATCTATCAGGAGAAATGGCTATAAACTACCGAAAATTTCACAATATATTTGACATGCTTTGTCGCTGAGGAAAGACCTTTTAGAGAGAGAGAGAGAGAGAGAGAGAGAGAGAGAGAGAGAGAGAGAGAGAGAGAGAGAGAGAGAGAGAGAGAGAGAGAGAGAGAGAGAGAGAGAGATTTCCAAAATGCCAGATTTTTATGTGCCCTATATAATTAATGTGCCTATGACCAGATCTTCAAGGATAAGAAGGTCTTAAAGTTGAAAAAATATGTGGGGCTTTATTTCGATATACAAATTTTGAGGGATGTCAAAAAAGTTCTTAATATAGGGGACGTGCAATGAAATAATTTAGATTTTTTAATTTAGATTTTATAAGATTGTTGTCAGAACTCTCCTCTTCAACAACTTTAGCGGTTGTGTGCTCATAAATGCTACAGCCCCTGTCCTTTAAGGCATCTTTCATGATGTTTTGACAAGAAGAAAATAATAATAAATTAAAGAAATGTTGTAAAACCTACGCAAAAGTCGATAAGATTCCATTCAAAAGCATTAAACTTAAATACATCAAATAACGAGTTAAATTCTTAGGTATACAAATTATTGAGGTTGCCATATATTGAATTTTTATATCCATATTTATTATTTCCTTCTAGAATAGTTAAACAGCGACAAGAAATGTAAACTATACAATAAAATTCATAAATTTAAACAGGAATCACAGTTATAATTTTTTTTTTCTTCAGTTTTTTTTGCTGACTTTAATTTTTGGCCTATACCTATGTATATTTTTACAAAAAAATAAAAACGGCTTACAAATACGTCCTAATACCGACCATGATGTAAATTTATGTAATTTTCTCGTTTTGGTTCCATTAGGTCATACTTAACCCAGATATTAGACTTTTTTATTACAAAAAAAAACTGACCTTTCATTACGAAACAACATTATCAAAATTATATCGGGTAAACACTAAATTTTTTGGGTTAAACATAATTTCAGTCCAATCACTTGAGGGTCATGTAGGACCAACGATAAACTCAAGAATAAAGGAGCAACTATAACTAAGCCTATATGATCATTAATCAACATTTTCTATGCTTCCTTAATACCTAACCATTCGCAGTTCAGAAGACTCGGGCGTCGAAGGTTAAACATGCGAGTACAAAACCGTATTTATAACTCGAAACAATTTAACCGACAGATGATGTTTTTACTGTGATGACAGTTCGTCCAAATGTCAAACACTCATGAGTAATGAATTTCAAGCAGGTGAAGTATATAGTGAACTTAAGCCCCTTGCTGGTGTGTAAAAATGGAACAAAAGTAGACGTTTCATGATAGCTCCCCTTATATACCACCAACATTTATAAACAAAGGCAGTTTTGCATTTTAAATACATTTTTTTCCAAAACCACGCGCTTAAATCCTTAAAAAAATATAGAAGAAACTATAGATATGATCCTTCTACCACAGCTGTGACATTGAATGACTTCTCAAGAATTTAAATCATTTGAATTTGATAGTAAAATCCAAAGCAAAATCTGTTTAAGCCTCGAAAGGATTTTCATGGCATCATAGTGTCCTTAAAAAATGACAAAAAAAATAAATCCATACACAAATGTTGCATGGAGATGCAGAATAAAGAATGAAAATGTAGACTTATATTTTTTTTTTGTCCTATAGAAAAATATTTGGATCACTATACATACAATGTGATGTGTGCTGCTGCTGCTTCTTCGTTCGCGTCATCCGGAATTGACTTTTTTCCCCCTGATTCGAATGATTAATGATGCCGCATCGAATAATAGAGGTCCTTGGAAGTATTACTCCCTGCATGTTGGAATGTTTGGATTTATTTTTTATTTTGTTGTCTATGTTCACTTTGATGAACCGATTTAAGGTGGATTCACATTTTGTATATGATTTGCTTGAATTATCATTATTATTGGCATCATCGTCTATGTTCTATCTGCCAGATTTATATATTCCTTTTGTTTAAATGTTGTATTTTTTTTTATTTAACAATTTTTCATTCTATAAGTTTTAGTTTAATAAAAAAAAAATATATATACGTAACGTTATCCACTCCGATTCTGTCATTTATGATAAAGAAAAAAGATGTGGTCCAAGAATTGAACCTTGCAGTAGGTACTTCAGTAGGTACTAAATGGTTGGTGCATTTCTCTTATCAAACTTTCTTGCCAGTGGCAGAGGTTTTTTTTATTTTTGCAAAAATAATTTTATGAATGGAACTATTGGGTATGTTAGTTTTAAGTATAAAAATAAAATGGCGTGGCTGTAGTTGTTGTGCGTCGGCCACCATTTTCAAAAACTTGTTGTACCCAATATCTTGAGAACGGCTCATACACAAAATTTGTAAACACCTTTTCCATAGGAAATCTAATTATCTCTCTTTTTTCATATAACAGTTTTTTATAGGATTTATACTTTCAGAGTAAAGCGCCTCAAAGTATGCCTTCTTTAAGTTTTTTTCCCCAATATCTCCTTAACGGTTGATATTATGAGAACGAAAATCTGGAACAAAGCTTGCTTTCAGGTGCCTAAACTCAGAAAGTATAAATCCTACAAAAAAATTATAAAATTAAATTTCCTATAAAAAAAGTTCTGTGAGCCAGTTTCGAGATATTGTTTAAAATGCGGTTTTTCAAAACGGCGGCTGATGCACAACACTTAAACAGTCGCGCCATGTTTTCAGTATAGAACATAGAAACGACCGTGGCAGGGAAATAACGGGAATAACTTCACAAGAGAAATAACTTCATCAAAATTGGGAAATAACTTAACTTTTTTTTTGTGAAGTTTTTTCCCACGAAGGCAAGAAATTACTTTACTTTCTTATGGGATATAACTTCACTTTGAAGTTAAGTATTTGCCCACGTATGATGAGAAGTAATTTCACCTTTTAGTATAGTCCAGGGATAATTTTTATTCGCTCTTGCATTCTCATCTAAGAAAAACTGTAAGGCATTAGCGTACTTACAGAAAGCTTCGATTTTTTTACATCTACTGCAGAATTAAATAGCTTTCATTAAAAAAAATTTTAATTGCTTTCATTTAAATTTTTTTTTTTGCAATCCGAAACGTCAGACTTATGCAATGTAATATTTCTACAAAGCATCAAGTTTGCGTTGCAGATGCGTATGAAAAATTAAGGCATTACTTCCGCATCAAAACATTTTCTACATTTTGGAACTCAGCCTATGGCATTTCCGTATTGCAGAACTATCGTTCAGAGGTCTATTCAAGTTTTTATGTAAACAAATTCATGTATGTATTCAGATACTTTAATGTGTGTACTGCGTATGTACTGTTTTGATAGCGAAATCAATTCAAAATCAAAACTACTGTAAAATACTGAACTGTGAAACCAGTGTTTTTTTAAGTTGGAATTCGGATTACAGCGTACAAAAATCGGGGCAGGTTCGGATCGTTAAGAACATAATAAAAAAAATAAAGGTTCGGATTAGAGCAATATTCGGATTAAAGGTGGTTTGGATAAGCGAGACAATACTGTACTTTGGAAAATTTAGCATAATGCCAACATTTTAAGGGTTTCAAATTAATTTTCTAAAATTTTTTGCATATAGTTTTTTAAACAATAAAGAAATGAATATTACCTATAAGAAGCTTAAAAATGTATATCAAAACCGTTGGACCATTTCCGAGAATAATTATATAAATTTGAAGCTAAAAAGATTAATTTCACCTCTGAGAAATGACTAAAATAAACCTTAATTTCAAAATTTAAAACAAAAATTTCTTTAGTGGCTAGGCTGTAGGCCGGGGTACAGACAGGCAGAATTGAGGGACCTTATTTGTTTTGTGTTCTCCATGTTTAGGTTGGATTAAAATCTCGAGGTCGATTTTTTATACAAATCCAAAGCTTTTCATCTAGCACCTACCACTCTCCTAAATCGCAAGCAGAAGTCAGGATAGATTAATAAAAATCCAGGGTTTTTAATTGAGTTCTTATAACGGAAGTATGTATATAGTACAGCCTGGGTCCTGTAAAGCTGATTTAAAAAGAAAAAGTTCGACACTTTCTCGTGTTTGGAAGTTCAGGTATACCTAAAGTGACCATACGTCCCACTTTGGGCGGGATAGTCACGCTTTCGAGCTATGTGTCCCGCTGTCCCCAAAGAACGCAAAATGTCCCGCTTTGAAAATAGTCGATCAATGCACATAATATGATAAATCTTTTAAAGAATCCTTTAATAAAGCTGACAAAAAATCCTCTGGCCTCTGGTAAAACCAGAGATCAGAAATAAATCTCAACCTGTTGAAAGGTCCCTTAATAACTCTTATTTGTTGCTATTTTCAATAAAAGTCACTAAATAACCTTTATTCTAAAAAAAAAAGTTTTTCGGTCAAGGTCTGAGCGAAACCTTTATTTTGTTTTTTTTTATGTTACGGTCAACCAGTGAGAGAAATCGCTGAGAGAAAAAAATAAATCTCATCTGCAATTTTATCAATCAGAATCAGAATGTCTCTTAGTATGGCCCTTAGTTTTTTGTTAGCACTGCATGCTGAAATGCAGCTTATTAGGCTTTTTAGTCATCATCATCAAGTTTCCTGACATATTTGCTTGGCGTCCCAGCGACTGAATTCAAAATTGAAAGGGAATTTTCATCTTTAAATTTTATGACAAAAAAGGACAATCTTGGGTCAAAAAAACCTTGAGAGTTTATCATTAGCGAAATTTAATACCATAAATTAAAAAAAACATAAAAATCCGTTGCTCCGCTTAGGGGGTTATCAGTCGCCAGGCAGGCGCCAATGTGAAAAGTTTTCTTGACCAAAATACTCATTAACCAAAAATTTAATTTCTCTTTACAATCTTTTTTATTAAAAGCACCTTGCCCGGCCTTTTTTGAAAGTTCTTGAAAAAAAACAAACTTTTTTTACAAACTTTTTTATTGATTTTTTAGAACTACTGGCGCTACCTAGATCACGAATATGTATTTTTGAAGTCGATAGTTCGCTTAGTTTAGCCGCAAGTCAAGTTTAAAGATGCAAACTTTGATGCCTCTAGCACGTCTAGTTTAGCCGCAAATCGTATTTAAAGATAAAAGTCGATTTTTCGTATAATGACATGCATCAGTTGAAAAGGTGGCACTTCCTAGATTACGAATATGCATTTTTGAAGTCGCTAGGTCGCTTAGTTATATTATTAAAACTTTTTGTTCGAATTAACCATTTTTGATTTATTTTCTACGAAAAAGGTTAAAGGTTGACCTTTTCCATTAATTTTTTCGTAAAAAACTCAACCATTGAGAGATATTTTAAAAAATAAAAAATAAATCTCAACCGATAACCGACATTTTGTTTTTCAATAAATAAATCTCAAACCGTAACCGAAATCTTCTTAAAGAAATGTGGTAACTCTCAGAGAGAAACCAATTGAAAATAAAGGTCAATAGTTATTTCTGATCTCTGGGTAAAACTAAATATCTTAAATAGAAGCCTGCACTGAAAAAGGTTTTAAAAATATTGCAGATTTTTTAATACAATTTTTTTTTTTGAAAATCCCCAGATCTGAATTTGGGTTGTTTTCTTTGCAATGTAAAATCTGCATCGGCTGATTTTAGTTTTACAAGTCAAGATTACTTTAAGCGTGGTTTCGTGGTTTGGAAGCATTTCAGAAAATGATGGAATTACTAAATTGAACAGAAATTTATTAGTACACTCAAAGATACAGAAGTGACCACAAAATAGTCTTGGCAGATTTAAAAAAACCAACCTGTCATTTTAAAGTAGACTTTTTATGGTCAAAATATAGAAAACCAGCCGTATTTTTAATAAATAAAACTTGAAATAAGGTCTGACAAAATCCAGCAAAGCTGAGTTGGCTCAAATATCTGGGATGGCTCAGATTTAATTTTTCTGGATAGCCTACATATAATTTCTCTAATTTATAATTTCTGTTTTTATATTCTTATATAGCCATATTATTGACTTGCTTCAAAGCTAGTTTTACAGCAAAACTAGTTATTTAGAGGTTTCGAGTTTTAATTTTGTGAAAAATAATTTTTATTGAAACATATCTTTTTATTAAAATGTTAAAATATGTATGAGTATTTTGATTTAGATGTCAAAGTATGTTTGAATAATAAAAAATTGTGAAAAAAACTTAAAACTCAAAAATCCTATTTAACTAGTTTTGCCGTAAAACTAGCTTTGAAGCAAGTCAATAATATGGCTGCTAGTGTTATGTTAGGAGAGAAAAAAATTGAATTGAAAATTGATGTTTTTAGTATTAAAATTTGCAGGCGTCCCGCTCTGAAGAGAAATATTTATGGTCACCTTAGGTATACCTAACAGTGAAGAACCCTGAATGTATCTATACCGCTACTTCTAATAAGAACACTCTCTGTCTCTATAGAAAAAAACAGCAATATTTATCATTAAAACTCATTTCAATGCAAATACCCAGAATAAGCAAAAGGCGGAATGATAGTAAATCTATAACCAGTTCCGCATTAAAAACAAAATAATAGAATAGAAATAGATAAAATTTTAAAAATTAATTGTTTTTTCACACCCCCTTCATTACGCAAAAAAAAAAATAATTTAACAAAGTCCTTAAAAGCACTTGGCAACCTACATATACCTAACCTGTAATAACATTCCATGCATCTGATCATAATTTATTACATGCGTTTGTACCCAAAGTCTTTATTATCGAATTAAAAGTATAATAATTCGTTTTGAAAACCTTTAAAAAAAAAAACACAAACCTCACACAAACCTATATACACACACAAAACATTAAAATAAAATAATGAACCTTAGAAAAAGGATACTTTAGAAAAACCCAAGATAATTTATTTGCAACCGAAATGCTTCAGATAAGAGTGTAAATTTTGCAGCAAATGCAAAAAGCACATTATAGTACCTACCTTCAGAGATGGAGGTATAAGGATAAAAGGACTTTTCCATAAACGAAGAACATAACTGAACACACGACACCAGTAACCATAAACTCCTGTCCTCTACTATAGATCAAGACGAGCTGTAGGTATCCCACTGCTATATGCTCTCTTTAGCTAACCATTTGACCAGAAATATGTAGAAATGCTTGTTAACAGCCTTTTTTGGAGGGAAAAGGTCATCTCCTTAGACATTAAGGACATGCGGTGTGCGAAAATTGCTGGACAGTGTCAAAACAGTGTCACCACGCCATCGCCACACCTTGTACCACAGCATAAGAAATGACCTCAATTTATCTTTCGACAAGATATTAGATGATGCTTTTTCACAAGAAAATTTCGTCCTTTTACCTTTGTCACTTTTATTATACGACGCCAACGAGTACTTATATATACCTCCCTTAAAAATATATTATTGTGGTTAAAATGTTTAAGGAAAGTGGTTGGCCATGAGAGCAGTGGAAGGTGGTGATGATGCTCGCTCTCCCCAAAAATTGGTGTCTTTGCATTTGGTATATTTGGTTGGAAATTTATATCCATCCAAAGGAATCTTTCATCATTTTGTCTGTTTCACAAAATGAGCAAGGATTAACTGCTTTTTTGTTGTCAGAACCAAAGAACCGTCATCCAGGAATAAAGAAATCACCCCTTTTATACCTCATTCATCTTTCGCTTATACACAGTCTTTATAGGCATTATCTGTATATATTTATCTACATTAAGGAAGTGCGTTAAAATTAAAGGGGTAGGTAAGAAATGGTATAATCTTTTCAATTTGTGTGGTTAATTTTAACCCTTTTGTTTCTTTGTGTATGAATGATTGGTATGATGGCGAGAAGCAGAAGGATTAGCATAGGGATTAGACCTCAAGTATATGTTTTTTTTTTGTATGCTGCAAAGTTTTCTTTAAAAAAAAATGTATTTCATCATTTTATTGACAGCTAAAAAGGGTTTTTTTTGTTGTGTAGGTACTAAATGTCCTTTTACATTCATCGTCCAGATTTCTTCTGAAACGAAATCAGAAAAATGAGATCTCAGAAATTTCTCTGAGATCTTAATTTTTCTGAACTTGCCCAATTTCCCCTCTTTTCAAATGAAGAACTGACATTTTGTGGGGTTCAAAAAGTTTTTCTTCTAAAGCTTTCCATGACAGTAAAATAGAAATTGGAAAGGAACTTCAACCAAAGACGAAGAAGATTAATGCCCTGAAGACTTGTTTGTTTTTGTTGACAAAAATTATCTAATGCGTTGTTATAAAATAAATTTGGTGGCACAACGGCTCATGAAGAACCAGAGCCTAGTGGACTTACAACTCTCAACCATTCCTGTGTGCGTGTTTGCAGGAATGGAGGGGACCTACAGTTCATTGCCGAATCCGAATGAGCGGCACTTTTCTATGACAAGAGATACTCTTGGAGGATTTTTCACTTCCTCGCAAGAGGCAGTAGCCGGAAAAAAAACTTAAGGCTGATTTCCAATGCCGCGTTGGGCGTCGCTTTGACAGATTTTTCTTTCAACGCGAAAGCTCACACATAGCAATTTAAGCAAATTGTTTACAATGACGCGTTGGGTATTATGTTACGATTTGGCACCTATTAGCATGTACACAAACCAACGTAACATAAGCTACCTCAACGTTAAAGTTGAAAAAAAATCAACTTCAGTGTGCGTGACAGTTAAACTAATGTTCGAATTCCTTTCAACAAAAAAATCGATTTATTTAGAAGAAAAAATCGGTTTTTCTGGACAAATTCCTTTTATTGAAAGAAAAAAATCGATTTTGTTTAAAAAAAAATGGAAAACTTTGTTGAAAGGAATTCGAAATCACAGTTATGTGGGTTCATTTTGATTTTCAGGTTCTCTTCAAGTCTTCTGTCATGTCGACGCGTTCGTAAAGCTTGTAAACGTATACGTAAGCGTCTCTAACGCGAACGCGCCATTGGAAATCAGCCTTTAAGGTGGAAGCAGCTGGTGTTGAATCCAGACCTCTGGCATTACAGTCCATCGCACTACCATTACGCCACGGGCTACTGTGTTGTTAAAAAACCTAAAAACTAGCAAAAATTTCATTTCTTTTTATTTCATCTCAGAAGCTTGCAATTCTAATTTTGCTTTCAAATTTAGGGAATACAAATATAAACGACTACTGGATCACACGAACCTGCTCTTCTTGGGATTAACAACTATATCTAGATGTATATGTAGCTGTACATACATACATATTATTGATATACTTATCTTCATTTGTATTAATGTTCCAATAATGATACAGTAAAACCAGCTTAAGAGAAGCCCGCTTAAGAAAAAAACCCGCTTATCTGAAACACTTTTTTCATCCCCGAGTATTTTTCGACCAATTACCTTTAAAACACTCCGCTTAAGCAAAACTCGATGAAGTGAAAAACCCGGATACCTGAAATATATTTTCAGTTCAATTTTATATTTTTCATTGAAAAAAAAAAAAAACACTCTAATTGAAAAAAGAATAGAATCGCAGAGAACAAAAAATTTGCTGAATGCTTTCGTTTCTTCTTTATTTTTCACCTTCACCATTTTCATTACGAAAATGACATTTGAATTTGTGAACGTTTACATTTACATTTTATAAACAAATTGCTTTGTCCTCTCAAACAAGAATCCAAAGCAACATTTCAAATGGCTCAGGGGGTATACGTATTTTGACATTTATTAAAAATAAAATTACATTTTCATAATTCAAAGATAAATAAATAAAAGATAAATACAATTGTTTCTAGCATTAATTCTCCGCTTGATGGAATTTTAGATCCGCAAAAGTGAATTTTTTTTTTCACTTAGGCCCGCTTAAGATCAAAATTACCAAAAAAAAAATTTTTAATTTTTGTTTGTTAAAAAATTATTTTAAAATGCGCAATTGGGCGAGCCCTTTAAAAAAAAATACAAATAGTCCATAAATAAGGTAGGTGTGTATTAAAAAAAAAAAGGGGAAAATGCTATTATACCGTTTTACATAGATTTTACCAAAAAAAATTATTAAACAGTGGTAACATAAAATTTCTTAAGAAAATAGTTAAAAATATCCCTTAGGTTTTTTTTTTCACTATTATAATTTGTACCGACCGATATCTTGTTTAAAAAAATAACATAAAATGTGAATTTGCCCCCCCCCCCCCCCCCTTAATCGAAATCCTGCGTACGCCCTTGAGTGCTACATTTTTTTTTTAATATTCAATGTTCTTAAATTCTTTTCAATTCTTAGTGAAATACTGATAATGTATACATTTTAATTTTATTTTCCGAAAATAAATAAATGAAAGGTATACTTTTTAATCCTTTGTGTTTGGTTTGTTATGTCTATGCACTATGCAGCAAAAATTACAATTTGTAAAACCCTTTTTTCGGGTCTTTTTTGTTTAGACGTTTTTGAAAAGTACATACACTTTGACACAAGTGTGCCCCCTTAAAAAAATCCCCTTAGTCCCCCTTCCCCCACCTGCGTACGCCACTGGCTGCCTCCACTGTTACTGCTTTAGGTGTGTTACTGTCTATCAAAAATAACTTAATCAATAATATGCAAGTATATCTCTATTTAATTAAAATGTGAATAAAATTTGAAAAACTTAGTAAAGTGCTTTAAATTAGATATTATGCAGTAAGTATTAGGGTAAACAGCCCTACTGTTTGGCACAAATAACGTGTTTCAATTTTGTTTAATAATATTTTCATTTATTTTTTCTGTGTAATTTCGCATTACTTACTTTTTTTGCTCCTTAAAGTTTGTAACAGTGAAAAAATACGTTTATAAATTCACCATCGCGAATTCGTACGTGAATTTTCCAAAAAAAGGAAACATCAAAATTGCTTCACTATAAGGATGATGCTTAAAGTCGATTATAAGTTGCAAACTTGTCTTTTAAGCTTTACGCAAATAGTTTTTGACTAAAACTTTACACCAATGAATGAAAAGAAGAAGGCATATTATGTTAAGTATTTAAAAGTTTGGTTTTATTTTAATCTTAGGTGTGACAAGTTTTATTTTTTCCTATAAATTACAATAATTCTTTATTTTGTTACTAAATTAAAGAAAAAATAAGAAAAAAAAACGTAAAAATAAAATTTAAAATTTGCAAAAGCGCAACAATTTCAATTTCTGCAAAATAATACCTCGTCATCTTGTTTAATACAAAAACAAATTCAAAATAGAAACCTATACCTACCTCATGCTAAAAAAAAAAAAACACTTCTGGTCGATTACATCTCCGGGATAAAACCAGATTTTCTTGTGGGAAAAATGCACAATCATTCCTCTCATGCCCTTACACTTTACCACCCCTTGGAATATAAAATCTCATACCACCATGAAGAATTTTTATCTTCTAATGCAATAAAGCAAAATAAACGCCTCATTTCCATTTACCATGGAATGAATTAAGTATAAAGTAACACGAAGTTAAAGAAGGACGAAATAAGAAAAAAAAGTATTTATGTAAGTAAAAAAAAGTCTAGAAAAATGCCGCATAGCTCGGGAAATGGAAAAAACGGTTGTATAGGTAGGTATAAGGTTTTGAGTTTTGATATCGTTTCACGTCGCGTTATACGTCGTTGGTTGCCAACAACGGTAGAATAAATTAATTGCAGAAAAACCGAAAGTCACTTCCGGAATGTATACATTTCTTCTTCTTAAATTCTTCATTTTCTTGTTATTTTCTTCTTTTTTTGTCTTCAATTAAATTTTTTTATCGCAATCATCATTTTCATCCTCGTCGTCGTTGGCCCGACGTCTTTCCTATATGCCCAACATTCAATCGTGAAGTTTTTTATTTTCTATTATTTCACAAAAAAAAATCTAAACTTATTAAGGCAAACTTTCTAAAGAATTTCTCACAAAAAAAAAAACTTGTAGAAAATGCAACTAGAAAATGCGAATTTCTCATCAGAAAGATTGGATTAAGAAAATTACCTTTGTGGAAAAACAACTGCAAATCCAAGCGGCAAACGGAAATGAAGGTAGGCACAGAAAAAAAAAATCAACTCCTATTTGTTGCACGAACGGGTAAGAAAGTCAATTCCATCATGCGGAGTATTGGATTAATCAAAAATTATTATTATAATTATTACATACTTACACGCATGGAAAGATGGAGGTATGAAATTTTAATGTCATTTCCATGCATGCAAGTGATGATATAGGACTTGGATTCAAGAGTTTTTTAAGGAAAATCCGGGAGAACTTGATATAGGAGCGCAATTTTCTTATCCACACTGGCTTGAGTGATTTATTTTAACATGCACGATGCAGTTGGTTTTGCAATGTTGGAATCAAATTGAAAGGATATGAAGGATTTTACTTTGCATGTTAACAACTCATTTTCATGGGACTATAACAATTATTAAAGTACAAAACATGTTCATGTGTGTGTATAGAAATGGTAGGTATACACTCCGCATCATTTGAGTCATAGTTTTTCCTGTATCCATGCAGCAAATTACCTTTTTTTTTTCTGAATCTTCATGGATATTTTAATATTTATTAAGATATACCTGCTTTAGTTATTATTAAACACATTTAAACATGTTCTTGGCTTAAAATTAAATTTCTTATCAGCACATACCGTAATTTACATTCTATATATTCTAATTTTTGTAGGTATTCTTCGAAGTTAAGGTCTACTCCATATATTTCTATAAAAACACCAACTATGATCGTCACCACTGCAAGGGAGGAGGAGAAATTTTCCAAAAATTGCAGCAAAATGCACTTACAATATTATGCCAAAAATCCATTTTTTTTAATTTTCGGTCAAAATGAAATTAAAAAAAAATCTTAAAATTTATTTTTTCAAAATTTTACATATAATTTTTTGTTTTTAATATTTAATGCTCTTAAAGAACGAAAAAATATGCCTTCACCTGAAAATAAATCTAACAGTTTTGAAACTTGCCACACTTATTAAGAGAGGCCTGATGATGAAGTGTGAAAGTCTTCGTGAATCCGTCGCGAGCTTTTGCGGCAGGAGAGTGTAACATATCGTCTTTTTCGGTTTTTCACGTTTACCTTAGAAACAGTTTGTCCTTTCAAAAAAAAAAAAAAATTTTATTTTGAAAATTTATTTTTCAAAACTTGTTCACCAAAACAACAGGTGCCAAATAACTTTATAAATATGGACAGATATGTAAAATTTTGTCATAATCAATTTCGTAGAGAATTTTCGAAGCTATTTTTTTGTCTCAGATTATTTTTTGAAAGTACAAACCGTTTCTAAGTTAAACACGAAAAACCGAAAAAGACGACAGGTTACACTTTCCTAAATTTGTTTTTAATATTTAATGCTCTTAAAGAACGAAAAAATATGCCTTCACCTGAAAATAAATCTAACAGTTTTGAAACTTGGAACACTTATTAAGAGAGGCCTGATGATGAAGTGTGAAAGTCTTCGTGAACCCGTCGCGAGCTTTTGCGGCAGGAGAGTGTAACATATCGTCTTTTTCGGTTTTTCACGTTTACCTTAGAAACAGTTTATCCTTTCAAAAAAAAAAAATTTTTAGTTTGAAAATTTATTTTTCAAAACTTGTTCACCAAAACAACAGGTGCCATATAACTTTATAAATATGGACAGATATGTAAAATTTTGTCATAATCAATTTCGTAGAGAATTTTCGAAGCTATTTTTTTGTCTCAGATTATTTTTTGAAAGTACAAACCGTTTCTAAGTTAAACACGAAAAACCGAAAAAGACGACAGGTTACACTTTCCTGCCGCTAGATCTCGCCTCGGATTCATGGTGCCTTTTCTACACTTCATTTTTAGGCCTACCTTAATAAACGTGGCAAGTTTCAAAACTGTTGGATTTTTTTGCAGGTGAAAACCTTTATTGACTGGAATATCATCTAATTTTTGAGAAACTAAAATTTGAGAAAAAAAAAAAAATTAGGTGGCAACATTAGAACTGTGGAAGCATTGCCATACCATTATTTATTTTCACGAAAATTTTGCCGTTACATAAAGTAAACCATATATGATGTCTGGGATCATTCTGAGAAAAAAATGTGTATAGATATTTCTGAAAATTAACTAAAAATGGTAAAAATTCTTAAAAATCGATGAAAGTACGTACAATGATGTGCTATAGCTTTTTTGAAAGCTAATTTTTCATTTTTCTATCTGCTTTCAAACTCAAGTTCCTTAAATGAACAGTTTTTGAGACATCAAATTTAAATATGAAAATTTTCGAAAAAAATTGAGAATTTTTTTTGCAAGTTGATTTTTTCAAAATTTTGCCTAATTAAGTGCCGCTGTTTTTTTTTATATTCAATGCTCTTATCAATTCTAAGGAAAATACTGAAAACCTAGAGTGAAATTGTAAAACTTTTACCTGCAAAAATATCAGTATGTACTTGCCATAAACGTTTTTTTTTTCGACTTTCTTTCTAAAGGCTTAACCGATTTTGACTTAAAGATTTAGGAAATCTTTAATTCTAAATAATATTGCACATACATTTTCAAAAAAATATATTTCATATTTGGAAAAAAAATCAATTTTTTGAAGAAATATTTTTTTTTGTTGAAATTATGGTTTTAGGTTTAATAATTAAATTTTTAAAAATGATAACATTCAAATTTTTTTTCTTAAAATTTTGATAAATTTTATTTAAAAAAATTATTTTTTCAGAAACCGCTGCAACGATTTTTAAAGTTTTTCCTGCATAAGTTCATATTTTTTAGGAGTTCAGATTTATTTTTTCATTTTGAGATTATTTTCCGTACTTGACTTACGCCCAATTTCTTCACAAAGGTACTAAGCTAGCTTAGAACCCGGTCTAGCTGGACCAGGTACTAGCTCTGGTACTGGGTCCTAACGAAAAGTTAGTACCTGAGCATTTCTTCACATCCCTAGTACCTAGTATTTAAATAATGTGTTTGATGCTTTTTTCCATCTCCAATTTATTATATGAATAAATATACCTACAACTATGTTTATTATTAGTTGTATGTATAAATGTTCTTATAATACCTACTTACACAATCTTTAAAATTCCAAGTAATTTTAACCTTAGGAGCAAGTTCGTGCTCTTTTTCATGGAATTCATTTCTTTTTTATGAGATTAGGCCCACAGTCATGGCATAATGGTTAGTGTAAAGGACTGTCACGCCGGAAAGCCTGATTCGATTCCATCTTCCACCTAAAAACAAAAACAAAATTTGTTTAGGGATATTTGCTCTGCAAGTGCTTCTTTTCAAATGAAAACTGTAGGTCCGCTTTATTCTGCCAGTTATACGCAGTGCCCCTTGTTCGAGCTGTTGTGCCACCAAACTTTATTTATTTATTTAAACTTAGGCCAATTTAATACGAATATTTATTCTTTTTCATCTTGGTCTTATCTGACGATAAACTGTTGGATGCAGCGACATAAATTAAGTTGATTTTTTCAACGCCATTTTGATTTTATGCACGGCAGAAAACTTTTTCCATAAACATATACAAAACTCGATAGTCCTGGTAATCGACTCATTTAGAGAAATAGGAGATATTCCAAGGTACATTCATAATCATACGTAGAATAACATTTTTAGTTCTATTCAGAATTTTTCAATTAAAAGTTTAAAGCTTTTTTTCAATAGCAGACAAATCCTTCAATCATAATTTTGAAAGGCTTTGGATGGGAGTAAAATATCCAATACAGAAGTATGTGTATATACTGTTACTGTATTATGTACCTAATATACCTGTGTAGTATTATACGAAACTTCAACATCGTAACGTTGTAAATTTTGTTTCGTTTCAGGGTACAGTCGGCCATGATATTTTTAAGATTTGTTCAGGGGTTGAATTTTTGAGGAAGTTTATGTATACCTATATAGGTACAAGTGGGTTGGTTAGATAGAATCCATCAAGGATGTTGAACTGTCAATCAAATTGAGAGAATTTCTATTTGCAATTTAGGGATGAAAAAAATTCAAATATAGATCCATGGAGAATAAGAATAAGAAGAAGTGGACTCTATTGAATGAAATTCAATTCAAAGTTTTTTTTTGTGTACTATTTAGTCCAATGCGTTTCGTCCAGGCACGACAGCATCTAACTGATGAGCCTAACTGTCGTTCCTGGGCGAAACGCATTGGACTAAAGGTCACAAAAAACTTTAAATAAATATTGCATTTACTCAATTGTTCACAGCGCAGTTATGTCCAAAATCAAATTTTAGACTTGATTGCATTTAAAAACTTAAAATTTCAATCAAATTACTGTTATTGAAATGATTTTAATTGAATTTTTTTTATATAAACTAATATAGTTTGCACCAATGTATTTCTCTGAATGTTTAGCTAAGGCGCCAGTTATAGCTATCATTGAAACTCATCATTGAAAATTTTAAGGATTTATTTTAAACGTTTAAGATGCAAAATCTTATTTATTTATTTATTTATTGGTATGCTTGCATATTAAGATACAATATCTTATAAACTAATACAAGCATTGATTTTTAATTTATCATAGCTTTATATACTAATGTAAATGATAATATAGCTTCAAAAAAGGGAAAAAATACATATATATATATTCAAAAGTTACAAATTTATAATTATCTGAATATTAATTAATTCAAAATTCAAAAATTCATTTTAATGGCAATATTCTTGTTTAAAAAATAAAAATTTACATTTATTATTTATAAATTTAATAATTATTATTTATAAAAAAAAAATTATAAAAACAATTACATTCTGCAGGTTTACTGTAAGGAAAAGTGTGCTTTTAGTTCGTTTTTAAAACACTTCAAGGATCTGATTGCCCTTATTTTTCGTGGGAGATTATTCCATAGCCTCGTTGCATGGACGAAAAATTGTCGTTCGGAAGTTAAACATGTAAAACGAAATTGTAAGATTTGTTGAGATCGAATTGATGGGGTCATTTGTATTCTGGAGAAAGTGTAAGAAGGCTGATGAGTGAGCATAGTCCGACACAACAAAATCAACGTTCGATAGCGGATAAAATTATCAAATGAAATACCATATACAGATTTAGAGAAGAAGGAAATATGATCAAAACTTTTTAGCTCATATATGTATCTAGCTATACTATTAAATGCTACATTAAGTTTTCTGCTGCTTACTTGGTCGCAATTGCAGTAAATTTCACATCCGTACAAAAGTATAGGTATGATCATGGTTTTAGCAAGCGTTAGCCTTGTTTTAGGTGGTGTATAATAATGTGTTGGCCACAGTCTGCGGAGACCTCCATATAGTTTCCCAATGGCTATGTGATGCGTTCCCCATGTAAGTGTCTGATTAAACGTAATTCCTAAATTCTTTGCAGTCTCAACATATTCAATTGTAGCCCCATCTAGTTTGATTTGTGGGAACTGTGAACTGAGAAGGGTCAAGCGGTTTCTTTGAAATAATAAGATACTTAGACTTGGATGGAAGGGTTCAGAAAAAGTCCATTACTCTTAGCGAAATTTGAATTATTTTGTAAGTCAACTTGTCCAAGAGAACAACTTTTATAAATTTGAACGTCGTCGACATACATTTGAACAGTTGATTCAGAAACAGTTTGAGGGAGTTCATTAATATAGAGGGAAAATAGAAGAGGGCCGAGAATCGAGCCTTGAGGGACGCCTCTTGTTGTAGGGAGACAGTTTGATAGATTGCCATTTAACATAACAGCTTGTTTCCGACCTTGGAGATAAGAGTTAACCAGTTGAACTGCTGAGTTTGAAAAATTGTACAACCTTGATAATTTTCCACAAAGATTTAAATGGTTAACCGTGTCAAAGGCTTTTGAAAAGTCCAAAAGCACCAGGAAAGCAATAGATCTGCTGTCTAAAGCTAATCTCATATCTTCAATAACGTTAATAAGAGCTGTAGCACAACTGTGCTTTTCCCTGAAACCGGACTGTTTTGGTGATAGAATATTACTCCTGCGAAAATATAAATTAATTTGCTTTTGAACGATTTTTTCAAAAACCTTTGACAGGAAAGAAAGCATGGAAATAGGTCTAAGATCTTTACTACCTGGACCTTTCTCAACAGGTATTATTTTTGCCAGCTTCCACTGATTAGGAAAAAGGCCAGTTGTGAGAATAGTGTTAAAAGTATGTGTAACATACGGTAAAAGTATGGGAAAATTGGGTGCATTTCTATGATTATTTCGATGCCAAAATATAGCATTTAACTTAATTAATATATCTAGCCAAAAAAAAAAATTTTCATTTCCGCCCAACCTTTCTCATGAAATGACTTTTATTATTTCAACAATCATTGATAAAGTAGTGCAATCATTGAAAAAATGAAAGTCAATTTATGTGGAAGGTTGTACACCAACGAAATTTTTTTTTTTACAATAAATATTAATTGAGTCGTCAGCTTTACATTGGCATCAAAATAATTACTGATTTTGCTTTTTTTTTTTTTTGTTTCAATGTTGAACTTCAATGATAGCTATAACTGGCCCCTTAAATGCAGTTTGCTAATTATCCCTTCCCTGCATTTTTCCATCTCAATTCTTGAACAAATATAAATGTATGCAGATTAAATTTCAAAAATCGTTGAAGCGTTTTTTTTTTCAAAAAATAATTTTGGATTTTGTTTGAAAAATAATTTTGTACCTATGCCATTTTTTAGAGTTTAATAATATATCACAACCATAATTTCAAAAAAATTCACTAACCCGTTTTAAATAAAATTATTTTTCAAAAAAAAGAGAAAGTCGAAAATAATAAAAACTGTTCTTTGGCTGGTACAGTGATTAACGGTTTTTAGCAATTTTTTTTCACCAAAATGCAGACCATACTCGCAAAAATACATACAAGAATTTAAATTAAAATCGATTATATCCTTATAAAAATATTAAATTAAAATCGTTAGAACTATTTTGGAGATAAATCGTTAGAACTGTTTTGGAGATAAATAACGGTATGGAATTACCTAAATTTCTAATCGTCTATAAGTTTGAAGAAAATCGCTTCAGTGTTATAGGCTGTTGATCGAGGTACAGACAGGCAGACGGAATTGCGGGACACACTTTGTTCGTGTTCTCGTGTCATCGTAATGTCATGGTCAATAGGGGTAGGGAACCCTAGTCCCAAATCCAAAATCCCCAAACCAAAATCCACAAACCCAAATTTCCAAAAAGCGGGTTTCTTTTAATTGAACCGAACCACTCAGATAAATTGACCGGAAAAATGTGATAATATGGTCAGTGCAATCAAGCAGGGAATACTGTAAATTGTGGGATTATATATGTATAATATATTAATTGAAAAAACACTCATTTATTTATTTATTTATTTATTTGATTTGTATACTTGCATTTTAAGATACATTATCTTATAAACTAATACAAGTTTGTAATGAATATTTATTATAAGCTAATTTAAATTTAAATATGTTATACAGCTTTTCAAAATAACTATTCTAATCCATTAGAGAACTTCATTACTTAAATTAAATTTATGAAATTTTCATTAATATTCCATTTCTTCATGTTTCTTTCCCTCAATCTACCCTGAGCAAAATATAAAATATAAAAAATGAGAAAATTAATTAATTAATGTTGGGATAAATGTACCCCTAACTCTTTCTTAAAGATATTAATGTCACTAATTCTTTTTAAATTTCGAGGAAGTGCGTTCCATAACCGAGTCGCAAAAATAAAGAACTGCCGCTCAGAGGTTAAGCAAGTAAATCGAGATATTAGGAGATGTGGTGACCTAGTTGATGCAGACATATGTAATCTGTTATAAATATAGCAAGGTTGATGAGATTGCATTATCCTAAACAGCAAGATTAATGTCCTATAGCGAACGAGATTATCGAAAGTGAGATTATATATTGCTTTTGAAAATGAAGATATTCTATCATACCTTCTTAAACCAAAGATATATCTAGCAATACTATTATAAGCAACGTTTAACTTTCTTCTGCTTATGGAGTCACAATTTCCGTATATTTCACATCCGTAAATCAGTATAGGAATAATTAACGTTTTGGAGAGCATTATTCTAGTTTTAAGTGGAGTATAGTATTGGGTGGCCCATAAAGTACGAAGCACTCCATATACCTTACCTACAGTTCTATTTATATGTGTGTCCCAAGTTAACTTCCGATTAAATATCATTCCTAGGTTTTTCACGGTTTCTACATACTCTATAGCAAGACCATCGAGAAAGATTTGTGGAAAGTATGACAAGTCTACCGGTTTCTTGGAAATGATGATACATTTAGATTTGTTTGGATTTAAGAACAAGCCATTTTTCTTACCGAAAGAGGAGATAGTTTGTAATTCATCGTTCAAGACTGAGACAGAATCTTCAATCAATCCAAGAGGACAGCTTTTATATAATTGAACGTCATCGGCGTACATTTGTATTTTAGTTTGTGAAATGATTTGAGGCAGTTCATTTATGTATATGGAGAACAAAAGAGGACCCAGAATCGATCCCTGGGGTACACCTCTTGATGTTGAAAGAAAATTCGATAACCTACCATTCACCATCACAGCCTGCTTTCTTTCAGTTAGATAGGAATAAATCAGACGAACCGCAGAATTTGAAAAGTTGTACAATTGCGCTAACTTTTGGCAAAGATTCAAATGATCAACAGTATCAAATGCCTTTGAAAAATCCAGAAGTATTAAAAATGTTACGTTACCTTCATCTAATGACCCTCTTATGTCTTCTATAACATTTATAAGTGCTGTAGAACAGCTGTGTTTTTGACGAAATCCAGATTGCTTTGTTGATAAGAAATTTCTGTTGCGGAGATAACAATTAATTTGGATTTGTATAACTTTTTCGAAAACTTTTGATAGGAAGGGAAGTATTGAAATTGGTCTAAAATCATGCTCATTTTTTGGAATAGGTAAAATCTTAGCCATTTTCCACTCATTAGGATAGAACCCTGTTGCTAAAATAGTATTGAATATGTGCGTGATGTGTGGCAATAAGATCGGTAAAATAACTTTCAAAAACTTCGGAGATATATCATCTATACCGGTGGCATTCGATTTAATCGATAAGAAGCATTCAACGACATCTGTACTTTCTATTCTTGAAAATTCAAATGAATCTACCGAAAAATTTTCATTTAACTGCAAATTTTCATCTTGAGAAGATGAACCAGGAAGTGAAGGGAAAGGTAGTGCGACAAACTTTTGATTTAAAATATTACCGTCAATGTCATCCGAAAAAACTAAACTCTTTTTACTACCTATTCCTAGCTCTTTCAAGTTTTTCCAAAGTTTTCGCCCATTCACGGATGAATTGAGATTGGCACTATAAAATAACCTTTTAGCAGATTGTATTTTGCTCACAACAAGATTACGAAGGACTCTATAGTTTTGCTGAAATTCCTCAAGTCTATAACGTTTCCAGGTATTAAACGCTTCGTTTCTTCGTATAATGAGCAAACGAATTTCAGGTGTAAACCATGATCTTTGACCAGGTTTTCGTGTTTTCGTGCGGAGAGGAACGAAATCGTTAAAAAGATCAACTATTTTAGAATTAATATATGCTACTTGATCATTCGGATTAGGTAAATAATAAACGTTATTCCAATCAATACTTCGAGTATCTGATTCAAGTCTAGCGTAATCGATTGCATTAAAGTCCCTGTATTTGTACTGAAAATCAGATTTTTGCAGCTCAAAGTCAAAGGTCATATATATAAGATCATGCTTTGAAAAACCAGCTGCTGAAAGCTGATCTTGAAAAAGTACAATTTTTAATCTGTGGTATATTTTCCAAAATTTAACATTTTTTTTAACAAATTGTATGCTCTACGAAAATATTTTTCGTCAAAATAACGAAACGATTTATTGTTGTTATTAATTTATAATACATTCCCGCATCTACAAAATTACCAGATGAAAAGCCACTATAGTCTCAAACGCTGTTACTGCACTCTTTGAATCAGTATTTTTCTTTCTTATTGATAATGGCCCAAAATTTTAAACAGCCTGATGTTAAGGTATTCAGGCTTGCCAGATTGCGCAATATATCGTAAAACGTGCGATATTTTTTTGAACTTCGCGGTTGAAAATTTGATTTTGCGTTATCTTTATATTTTTGCGGTTTTTGCGATATTAAATTTACTCAAAATTAGCCAGTTTAAATGAAGAAAATCGTCAATTTACATACGTTTTGAAAGATGTCGTGATTTTTTTTTAACAAATATATTCAAAGTTAAACAGAGCAATGATTGCGTGAAATTCAAGAAAATACTTTTTCCTTAACTGGCTGAACAGAATGGTGACGGAGACGGAACTGGAGCCGGAGCTGGAATAGCTGTCAAAATATTGAATACACGCAAATTCAATGTTGCGAACACAACGGAACGTAGACGCATACGGAGCTGCAGACGCAGACGGAAGAGTTCACCAACTTTTAACTTTTCACGTACGGCACTTTTGACGTTTCAAATTGTATGAAGAAAAAAAAACAACTTTTTGGGTCGGAAAAAAATATTGTGGTTATTTGTATCGCGAAAAAAATTATTTATTAAAAGGAAAATTATTGCAAACAAAAAATGTGAATTCTGAGCTTGTACACATGAATATTCTTTTGATTTTCTTCAAAATACTTTCAAAGCAGTACAGCTCCATTGTGGACATGTAAAAAAAATAACGTACGACACTTTTTGACAGCTCTTCCAGTTCCGTCTGCGGCTCCAGTTCCAGCATTGTATTCTGTTCAAGCAGTAAGAGTGAAATTGAATTTGTTGCGAATTCATATTTTAACAAAAGAAAAAATACAAAAAATTGATTTAACTTTTTTTTTACTATTAACTATAGCATTTCATTGCTTTTACGGTTTTCACGATACTAAAGTAGCTGATTTTGCGATATTTTGGGATATAACCTCATAAAAATCTGGCAAGCCTGATTAGCATGATACTACTTAACAATTTTCCAACTTTAAAACTCTTTACTAAAATATTCTTAGTTTTAAACATTTTCTAACTAGTATCATACTAAACCTATTTTTCTATCTGAACAAGCCTAAAACAGTGACAGTTCAACCCATTTTTGTAATTGTAGCTGCCAAAGTGACACTTGGATTTAGTATGATACTAAAAAGATAAAATAAGCATTTGGCGATTTTAACTTTAGTAAAATGTTAAAAGGATAATACAATGCTAACTCGTTTAAAATTTGTAAAAGCCTGTTTTTAACCTAGCATCATACTAAAAATGTTTTAACATCATACTAAATCGTCTAAAATTTTGCGCCAATGTTCTTAAAAGTCAAAGGATTTGCTTTGAAAAAAAAGTGCTGAGCTACTTTTTAAATAAACTGTAATAGGTAATGTTAGTTTGAAGGTAGATAATGTCAATTTAGGACAAAAACTAAAAATTCAAAATCCAAAGTGATTAGACACAATATTTATTTCTTCACTTAGCGTTTTCCCCCGAAATTTTCTTTAAAAAATAAAAATAATGCACACACAATTCGCCTCTTAAAAATATTATGTAGGTATCTACACATTATACTACATACATAGGTACATACACATACACATGTATCTAATTATTTTGGTATGGAAAAATATTCCCATTTTTTTAATCAACTTAATTGAAACCATTTAAAAAACCATTAATCACTCCAATTGAAGTGGCGGTCGGGCTTTGAGTATACACATTCTCTAAAGCGCCTTATTGTGTTTCACAGCAGCAGCTAAAACCAAAAACCCCGAAAACCAGCACTTGTCCTTTCTGTGGTAAAACATAGCCAAACATCGTCAACCCAACCCCCTTAAATTAAACCCACCTCGTTTAAAACAAAGATATAATTTAAATTAAAACCAAAAGGTATAGGTATCTATGTATGTCTAATGTATAGATACTTATATATCGTTTCAAGTAAACCGTTACCTTTCAGTTTGTGCGCAAGGTAAGATCAGTCGAATTTGCTGAAATCGAATCCAACAGAATGTCGCTCTTTTCAGCATTATAAGTTCCCGAACTTTGCTTAATCGCTTTCGACATGCAGATTTAAGTTTTTAATATCTCGTTCTGATTAAAATATCCACCTTTATCCCACAGGATGAATAGATAGATTCATGTATACCTATAGATACATTCAATTCTATATTCAAAAGAGAGAATCAGGATGTTGGGTGGGTTGGGGGGTTCGGTTTTTTGATGCAAATCGTACCTAGTACATCCTGATGTGCGTGCGACTGTCGAGGTTGCGTGAATTCAACGAACAGATGAAGTATCTGTGTTCCTGGTTACTGGGAATAAATTAGAAAAAAAAGTGGGCGGATTTAGTGACACACAAAAAGCAAAAGAACACGAAGGAAAAAGTATCTGCAGTCTGTTCATTGATATATGCTGAGAGGGTGGAGACACACTGCAAATATCCTTCACTGAATATCCCTTACCTCGCTCCGTAACGTCGTCGTCGACGGAACAGAAAAGTTTACCATGTTTTTTTTTAATTCTTTTTTATATTTTTTAGATTGGATAACAAGTTACTCCAGAATGTGAATTTGATTAGGACATTTGCATATTTATACTTTTTCACCCTCAAACCGTTAACTTTATGGAAGGTTCCTCTTTTTCGAATAATTTCTTGTTGTTGTTGTGGATGTTCATTTTTTGGTTCTCTTTGGTGGAAGTAACTTCAAATTCTTTGTTTGTGCATTTGTGTGTGGTTTTGGAAAAAAAAAACGATTTTTATAACCTGTGGTTGTTTTCAAAACGTCGAGTTTTAATGAATTTTTGTTATCTAATCTTAATAGACCCAAGTGCAACTAAAATCTTTTACGATACATAAGGTTGGATAGTTCTGAATATTTACGTTGTATCGTTATAAGATACATTATTGTTATTTTCAATTTTCTTAAAAACTTGAAGACATTTAAGTATATCTGGTTTTAAGTTTTTGAGTAAAAATAAATAGAAGCATTGAATATAGAAAGAAAAATACTGCTTAGGGCCACTTGCACAGAAGTTTTTTTTGTCACAGCAGTAACTTCTGATTTATAAATAATTAGGGGGGTTCACATTCAACGACGTGTCGACCGACCCGAGTCGTTTTGCTAGCGTTCACATTCTACGACCGTTTCCCCGACTTCATTTGAAAACAAAATTTCAATGAGCAAACATTACGCGTATTTAATTTTTTACACCAATATTACGGCACTATTTTTGATTTTATGCGTTTCTATTTATTGTTTAACTTCAATTTCAACGCGTGCTAATTAAATCTTACATACAAAAATAGAAAAAAGCTACGAAATTAAAATCATCGGTCGTTCAACTTGTGTTCACATTTACTACAACAGTCGACCGACCGAGCAAAATATTAAAAAATTTGAACTACACAACAAGTCGATCGACGGTCGTTCGACTGCTGTTCACATTACAAAATACTGCCGACTAGATACATGTTGATCAACTTGTCGTTGAATGTGAACCCCCCTATTAAAGCTATCTGACTGATTTGAATCAAATCATGTTGTAAAAAAATATTTTTTTTCTATTTACGTTTAAAAAGTTATCTTCTCCTCGTTCTCTGGATAAATATTTAAACTCTGAAAAGCTTCCACGCAGCGTTCGGACTTTACTGCAAAAGTGCTTTATTCTAAATTTTCAAGTCTACTGCACCACTGCGCTTTTCTTACAATCTACTGCGAATTTTTGGATTTTGTTTTAATGGCCAATGAAATTAATATATGTAGATAGAACAAAATGCCAAACATTAAAAAAAAAAAAACACCGAAATTCAACCCCTTTCACCCCCCTTCAAAATTTTAGCCCCGGTTGAAATTTAGGGTACTTTTTGGAAAATGCTTAAGATACAAAAATAAACATCTCCACCAAAATTCAGCTTTGACGGAATTTTTCCGTAGTTTTGCTATTTTGTTGTCTAATTTTTCTGGGCTAACTGCCTCTTGTGAGGAATTGACGCAACTTCTAAGAGTATCGCTTGTCATAGAAAAGTGCCGTTCACATTAGCCGTTCGAATTCGGCAAAAAACCTGCTGACACGCACACAGAAATGGTTGAGAGTTGTAAGTCACTAGGCCCTAATTCTTCATGAGCTGTTGTGTCATCAAATTTATTTATTTATACATTTTTTTAACTGGGACAGTTATCATCAGTTAAATGTATTATCCGTTCGTTTTGTGCAAGTGGCCCTTAATGACGTAGAATTTTGAACAAAATTTGTTTAAATACAATATTTAATTTTTTTTTTTTGTTGCAAAATAGTTTGAAAAAAGTTTTCCCTTAAATAATTTACATTAAAATTAGGGTAAAAGAATGGAGTTCTGGCTTTGAAAAAGGTGTAGCATGATTTGTATATTATATGAATATTTTTTAATGATATTTTTCTTTTTCAAGTCAATTTTTTTGAAAATTTCGCGTCCAATTGGTTAGTAATAAGCCCGCTCCTACACTTTGCTTCAACTGAATAAGCACAAACGGGTGTGCTATAGGTAACAAAATTGAACGAAGTTTTAAGGTGATCTATTCCCACTTAAAAAATCAAGATTCGTATGGAAAAAACATGAAAGGAGGTAAAAAACTGCAACAACAGCAGTCGATCGAAGAGCAATTTTAAAATGTGCTCCCAATTCGTGTTACTCTGCGGCAAAAATAAAATAAAAGCTGGTGTAAGTGCAAGTGTTTGAACAGTCCTTAGAGTAATTAATAATGCAAATAATCTAAAACGATTGAAACTCAAAAAGAAACCACTTCTAAACCCGCAACGGAATGAATGGCTTCCCGTGGTTTTTTCGGATGAGAAAAAGTTTTGATGGCCCTGATGGCTTTAACTATTACTTTCACGATGTGAGAAAAGTAGACCGTTTTTTTGACGCGACACCATAGTCGAAAAGGCGGTGTTATGGAAGCAGTTAACTACTATCGCACTATTGAGCTTAAGTTCCAATCATCAAAAAATACTACAATTACTTACTAGGGAATCTTGGAAACAAATTTTTGGACCGATAAACTGGATATATCATTAGGATAACGCCCCCATCCACACGACACGCATTGTTAAAAATTAGATAGAGGAGCAGAATGTGGAATTGCTTCAATGACCCCCGTACTCAGCTAACCTGAACCTTATTGAAAATGTTTGGGAATGGTTAGTACGAAAAGCTTATGAGTTTGGTCGTCAGTTTTAGGACAAAAAATCTCTTATTGTTGCCATTAAATTAGACTGGAGTGAAATTTCGCTGGACTACATAAAGAGGCTTTACGACTCCTTACAGAACCGAATTTATGAAGTCCTTATAAATAAAGGCAGCAGTACCCACTACTAGACATAAACAATAAAAAAATTATTTAAGAAAAACTTGTTTCATTTCATTCTATTAACTTTTATTTACAATTTCAATATGTGTGTCTATTCAGTTGACGCAAGGAAAATCTGCATTTTTCCATATGCAACGCTTTGAAAGAGTGCGAGAGAAAATATAGCGGTACTTTTTGAATTATTCTTTTTATTTCTTTTATTAGCATCATAACCCAACTGCAAGCATCATCAGATGATACATTAAAGCCCAAAATTCTGATAAAATCGACAACTTAGCCTAGAAAATTGTTGTGCTTATTTAGTTGAAGCGCAGTGTATATGATTTTTTTCTGGTCTTGCTCTTGACCCAGTCTACATGCCTTAGCATTTTGTCGCATCTTATGCATAACAGAAATATTAAAAATCATAAACTCAAAATCACGACAAAAACTTTAAATTTAAAGCTTGATTTAAATAAAAGTTGCATTGCAACAGTTTAGATTTCCAGAAATTTACAACAAAAGTTTATCTGGAACTCAAATATTCGCATAACTTTAAATAGGAACCAATACCTATTTATACATGCTTATTAAAATGAATTAATGACGCAACAGCTCTTGAGGAACCAGGGCCTTGTTACTTACAGGTTACAGCAGTCAACCATTCCTCTGTGCGTATTAATGACAGAGGACAGGAATGGAGGGCGGCTACAATTTTCTGCCGATCCTGAACGGCTAAGGTGAGATGAACTTTTTTATGACAACAGATACCTTCTCTCAGAGACGCAGTAACACTGAAAAATAATATAAAATAAAATATTTAATTTTAACCCAGATCTCTGGCATGACGAGATGGTCATACAGACGATCTTTAGTGGAGAAATGTTCGTTTTATGCAAAATCAATATTTGCAGTCAATATTTGTAAAGCAGTAAAAGATTTACAAAAAGTCTTTAAAAAGTTGTTTTTTACCTTTTCTAAATGTTACGATGACGAGCCAAAAAAAATAATCGTTATAAAGTTTTGAAAAAATCTTGTAGAATATTAATTCCAGTTTTTAAAACTTCCCTTTAATTTTCCATGTCGTCTTTCCTTGCGAAGATAATGGTAGTCAAAGTCAAAAGCCTGTTTTTTCATTCAAAGCCAGATATTCTTCTGAAAAAAAAAAAAATGTAGGATGACGAAAAAAGACGACTTTAAAGCCGAATAAACAAGTTATCGTAACAAAACATTAAATTGGCTCAAAAAAAAATTTTCAAAGAAAATGACAATGTTTAAAAAAAAAGAAAAAAAAGAAAAAATTTTGGGTCGTGCTGCTTCTTATGATTGCGCAATAACGGTGCTTTAGAAAAATCATTCGCTAAAATTTCTCAATACAAAAAATATAAAGCTTCAGAAGGCTTTTTGTTTTATCTCAATACGACCACTTTTCACAGAGATACAGCTCTTCAAATAACACTAAAAAAAGTAATTTTTTTTGTTCCCTTAATTGTTTTGACAAGTGTATATTCCTTAAATAAACTTACATACCAATAGAATATGGGAAAATAAACCTAAATGAGTTTATACTGAAAACCAAATTTTGTGGTTTGATCACGCCAAAGCTGTATAACTTCTAACGCACGTATGCATGATGATGATGAGTACACACACTCTGTTTTTTTTTTTAATATTCTTGAAAAACAAAAACTAATATAAAATTGTTTTATCCATTTCATTAGCTCCTTGTTTGATAGATGACATAGATATACCTTCTCACTTTAAGTAAGTTTTTCTTCTATGTTCTTACATAAATTCTCACAATAAAATTGAATATGATTGCTTTCCGCCTCTTTATTGATTCGCATCCATGAATTGCAATTATTAGAAAGTATATTCACGGAATATCGAAAAACTTTGCAAATAAGTGAAAGATGCTGCCAATCTATTTATAACGCCTCGTCATTCTATATATTAACCCTCAAGCCTCTACCACACCGAGTACCAGACTATAAGCAACACTCAGTTATTGAAGAAACAGCTGGTTCAAGATACAGATACTCGTAGCTTGTATCATATTTTTTTTTTTGTATTCATCTTTGTCTATAATTTAAGGAATGAATTGTTGAAAAGATATTCCTGCCACATACTCCCTTCTAATAATCCTCCTGCGAGAAAAACTTGAAGCGAATTTTTTTCCTATCCGTGTATAAGATCCTTTGAATGTTTGTGCGAAAATCCTTGCAAATAAGAAAAAAAAACAAACGACCCATTCTACGGGGAGTAGAAATATTCGTAAAATCGAAGGTGAATAGAACATTACTTTAAAGTGCTATAAATTTTGTTAAAATGTTAAAATTATACACATTCTGCAGATACATGACACCGAGGTGAAGTGAAACATGATGCATATAATGTATGTACTATATGGGGGCATGTATGAGTACGAGAACACAGGGTGAAACATTTGGCAGCGATTTGTTTAATGTGACTTCGCACAATCTTTAGACTTACTTGTTTGCCATGCATGTTCCAAGTGATTTACATGATTTATGTCCAAGGATTTTGTGGAAGGTTTACATGTTGTTCAACTTTTGTCATTTTAACATGAAGATGCTGTGCTGATGCTGAGCATAAGGGGTTTTATTGAAATTTAAGAAAGTTAAGGAGATGCTTATACTTATTTAGGGGAAAAACAAAATATTTCATAGACACGTCAGTCAATCAATTATCTTAAAAAATTGAAGAAGTGACTTAAGACATGTGCCAATTTATAACAGTTGTGATTATATAGTTAATACAAATTTTAACTAAAATTTTTAAATAAAACAGTTGAATATAAATTTTATTTTAAAAGGTCAACGCGTTTCTTCTTTTTAGTACATCTTCAGGACACTGAAGGTGTAGTAGCCAGTTGCATAATTGTAAGTGCGTAAGAATTTCACGTCAAAGGTCGTTGTATCGAATTCATGCCTATGCCAACTAAAATAGTAATTTTTTGTTCGCAATCACTGAATTGTGCGAGGAATTGACAAGTTTGAAACGCACACAGAATTTCTTGAAATTTGTAAACCAAAACTCCCCCCCTCTCCTATCCAGATGGATAATTCACTGTTAAAAAAAATTTAATTTTTTCGAATTGAATTAGCGTTTGCCCGTGAACTCAGTACCGCACCCTCCCTTTTTTTTAAATGAATAAAAACAATTTATCGAAAAAGCTTTTTCAGCCGACATAAACCAACTCAAAGTTCAAAAATAAGAACTGTATTAAAATTTGCAAAAGATTCAATAAAATAAAATAAAAAAAAGTGCGTATACGCCCTAGTGAACTACTTTTTAATAAAATTAATTTCATCTCTTTTTATGGAGCATTTTGTTTATTAAATATACCTAATTTTTTTTTATAATAAAGACTTTTTAAATTACGTATTTTTAATACTTGAACTACACTTGTCAAAACAATTAAGGGAACAAAAAAAAAATCACTTTTTTTTTAGTGTTTTTCGAAGAGCTGTATCTCTGTGAAAAGTAGTCGTATTGAGATGAAACGAAAAACATTCTGAAGTTTAATCCTTTTTGTATTGAGAAATTTTCGCAAATGATTTTTTTAAGGTACCCTTATTGCGCAATCATAAGAAGCAGCACGACCCAAAAATTTTTAATTTTTTTCTTTTTTTTTGAACATTGTCATTTTCTTTGAAAATTTTTTTTTCAGCCAATTTAATGTTTTGTTTCAATAACTTGCTTATTCAGCTTTAAGGTCATCTTTTTTCGTCATTGTACAAATTTTTTTCAAAAGAATATCTGGCTTTGAATGAAAAAACAGACTTTTGACTTTGACTACCAATATTATCGCAAGGAATGAGAACGCCGAAAATTTATGGATATTTTTAAAAACTGGAATTAATATTCTACAAAATTTTTTCAAAACTTTATAACGATTATTTTTTTGGCTCCTCATCGTTGCATTCAGAAAAGGTCTAAAAAACGACTTTTTAAAGGCTTATTGTAAATCTTTTACTGATTTAAAAATATTGACTGCAGGACTTAATTTGGTAGAACATTTTGAAGAACTATAGACCACCAATATTTTTGTAAAATTTCAAATAAATCCGTTGAACCGTTTTTATGTACCGAATGATCAAAGTCGTAAAAAGCAATTAAGGGAACAAATTGGGTGGTTCATAAACATTGTGAAATTGTCATCAAAATGGAAACGAAAACACCAATTTCTGCCCACTTTTTTCACAGTTTTGCTCTTCGAAAAACACTAAAAAAAAAAGTGATTTTTTTTTGTTCCCTTAATTGTTTTGACAAGTGTATCTGATAAGTATTGATGTCGTGTAAAAAAAGAATTCGGTTGCAATCAAAATTGGCACTACGAAAGAGTCCTCGTGTCCACTGTAATTTGAGCTAGAGCCTAAACACTAAACAGGTAGACAGATTTGCTTCAAACTTTTTGTAATGGCATCGAGTGGAAATTCGAATTTTTAGTTAAGGTCATCCAGAACAGGGAGCTGCAATCCAAATACTGCGGGATCTTCAAATTTTTTTAAGAAGGACTCTAACGATTTTGATTAAACTTCGTACCTGTAATCATTAAAATAATTGTAAGAACACTGTGCATTTCTGATTTTTGCCAAAAAAAAATCACATTACACAAAATGGGGATTTAACTATTTTTTAGAAAAAAAAAGTCTTACTTTTGTGTCAATCGATATATTTTCTGAATGGGTTGACTAATATTATTTTAATTTTGCAGTCCGATACTTCTGAGCAGTGCAAATAATATTGTATTTAAAAATTTTGAAAGTAATTTTTTTTTAAACAAATACAAAATCAAACAGAAAATTTATATTTTTTAGTACTTTTTACTGTTTTAACATTTTTTTGTTAAAGATTTAATATGTAGGCACAAAGTTTTAGACGATTTAGTATGATAATAAGGCATTTTTAGTTATATGCTCAAAACTAGTTAAAAACAGAATTTTTCAAAGTTATTTTATCTTTTTAACATTTTACTTAAGTCAAAGTCGGCAAAAAATGCCTGTTTTATCTCGTTAGTATCATACGAACTCTAAATTTCACTTTGACAGTTTCACATGTAAAAATGGTAGGTATATTTTATTAAGAAAATAGGTTAAGTATGATACTAGTAGTTAAAAAATATTGAAAACTGAGAAAATTGTAGTAAAGAGTTTTAAAATTATAAAATTATTGTTACGTAGTATTCTTCCTACACCCTAACATTGAGTTGTTAAAAATTTTGCGCCATTGTTTTCACTTTTAAATTTTAATAACTCCTATTTAAATTTAAATAAAAATAATTGCACACAAACAAACATATTTATTGTTAGCATTTTCAAAATTTTTATGGGACAAATCTGATACATAGAAACATATCTGCATTATAGATCCAAATCCAAGCACCTTGGGCTTGGGTACCAGTTTGGTTTTGTTGGCTAGTGTGTGTGTTTCTTTTTTTTTTTTTTTTTTTTGTTCGGTTCCCCCATGATGGTGGCATGGTTCAGCAAGAATCATAAATAATTTCTTCGTAATTTTTCTTCTTGTTCATTCTTTCGTTCAATGATTTCGACGGAGACGGGTCAGTCGAATGTTGGACTTGAACAGCCATGCCGAACCGCCCAGCCGCCACCGACACGCCCCAAAATAAAACAAAACAACAACAAATAAAATAGCCTTGGGGGACAACAAAAGTCGGTTAGGTATCCCAACGAAAAGAAGGTATGTTGCCGGCTTGGCAGTATTATTGTGGCAAATAGAGGGACCATAAAATAATAACAAAAGGTATACAAATAATAAAAAAAAATAAAAACCCAAGCACATAAATACTATTACGGAGGTACTCCTTCAAATAAACTTGTTTAAATTTTTTTTTTGTTCCTTAAAGTGTCGTTGCGTGCGTCAAAACTTGTTCGGGGGTTTTGTTGTCCTTTTTATTATATTTTGTATTATATTTTTTTTCACCCAAAAATTTGTAAAGATATCTTAACGGAATCATTTATCAAATTTTCGTTTCGTGAGTGCGGGTTTGTCTTCATCAAACTGAAGAAGATGAACATACAAATTTGCTATGGCAATTTTCAACCATCAACAAGAATTCCCAAACTACAACGCATCAGCACAAAAGTTGAAGAATAAAGAAGTCCTTCCGCAAAAAAATCTTGATAACACTATTTTGGGGATGTTACAAGAACAAGAAGATATATTTAAATGCACGAGAAAGAATAACATTTGCTTGTGCGTGGTCGTGTATAAGACATCACCTTGCGTGGTTTATCGTTAATTTTTGGTTAATATGATATTTAAACGTTTCGGGGTTTTAGAGAAAGACTGATGGTATGAGCATAAGCATTAACATCCAACCACTCCTTTGGATTATAACACACATGTTAGGATCATTAATCACTTACGCGTAGACCGGAGACGACCCACAACTGTGTCGTCCCAAAGATATACATACCTATCTACCTTTACATTAACGTTGGTTGCTTACCTATAGTCCTTATACATATGTCTATGTTGGGTGGATGGATATTGATGGTAACAGAGAAAGATAATGTCGACTCGAGTCGTTATTGTTGGTTGGTTTTCATTCTTTTTATCTAATGTGTGGATTTAAAAAATAAGTGTTTGCTTTCAACAATTCTGAATTAATAGATACTAAAAAAAATTGTTCACCACTTTGCATATAAATTTATGTTGGCGGTTCAATAATTTTGTGATATTTTTAATGCAAAAATGATTACAAGTCAATCTTGATTAAAAAAAAATTAATTTTAATTTTGATGTTTGTGTATTTAATTATTTTCAAAATGTTTATACGCAATATTGTTTGACCTACTCAGAAGCACCAGTTTACCCATTCAGAAGCTATACGTGAATAACTAAAAAAAAGGGCAATTTTCTCAAAAAACATCAAACTTTATTTCGACAATGCGAATTTGTTGAGACCTGAAATAGGCTGAGTTTCAAAATGCATTGGATGCGCATTTTTTGCGCAAACGGCGCATCCCAATTTTTTTTGCTGCTTCGATATAAAATATTTTTTTGTGTTCCGAAACGTCAAACTTATGCAATCAGTCTGAGTGTAAAAATGAGTTTTCGGGGTTAAAAGTCCCCCCATTCGGCCGTTATTTTCGAAAAGGGGGCGTTAAAAGATCTCCGCAATATCTTAAGGACGATATATCGCAAAAACAAAATTTTAGCTTATTTGCGGTAGATAATTTAATTTTCTACAATTTATGTAAACGCACTTTTCTATCGTAAAATTGAAAACAGAAAAGTTATAATCAAAAAAAGATGACGGTTTTAAGAAATTCATCTTAAAGAGGATAAATAAAATAAATAAAAAAGAAGACAAAATTGGCCCAACCGTTTAGGCTCTAGCTCAAATTACAATGGACACATAGACGCCTACAAACTAACGGACGTTATGGCGAAACCCACTTTTTCGGACTTCTCTATCATCGTAGTGTGAATTTTGATTTCAACCCCGAAACTTTTTTTTACACGAAACAAATGCACGACCTATATAAGAGCAGGTAAAAATTGTGTTGAGATTAATTTTGCTCACAAATAGGATCGCACGAAAACCAATTTATGTTGCTGCCAGAAAAAATAACTTACATTTAAGATTGTGCACCTAGGGAAGCCTCGATATAATGTAGGATAGATAATCACTGTGTTTCTAGCCAATTCATTTACTAAAATTTCCTTTTTTTTTTAATATTTTTTTTTTGTTAAATTTAAACGAAACTCGGATTTCTATCAAGCGCGTCAGCTAGTATTATACAAACTTAAAAGATTAATTAAAAATTATTGACCACATACAAATTTTATCTTAACGTGGATAATATTTGTAGTCCAGTCATGTTAGACATTTGACTCCGGAAAAATTGACGAAAAACTGATTTTTGTATACAGCTGGGGACTTTGAAAAGTCCCCATTGAAGCGCTGCTAACAATTTTGTGGAGAGTTTAAAATTGTTTTACAGGAATATCTCACCAACGGTGCCTAGTATAGAAAAAATGTTGATAACGAACTTTTAGCTTAGAAAATTTCCTACAAAAAAGATTAAAACACTTTTCTTTATAAAAACAACAACGATTTTCGAAATAATTCAATTGATAGAGTTAAGGTTTTTAGGTATCTTTACAAATGAAGAATGCACAAAAATGCTTAGGGTGATTCGCATACAGCTACGGGTGGCAAATAGCTAAAGGGTGTAGGTTGAGTCAAGACAAAAAAAAAACGTGGATGGGGCTATATGGGGGTATATTTCCCCCCGGAGAGCTAATTTTATACAAAATAAACTAGAAATAAAAAAGAGATCATTAATAACGGCAACATATCACGCTATCCTTTTTTTTTAAAGCTGTAAGTCCGTTCTTTATTTATTTTTAATCCAAATTGTTTGAGAGCAAAGTTTTTGGAAAATAATAAAAAAAACGTGTTCAAAATAATTTTGTTCAAAATTTTACGTTATTAATCAATATTTTTGTTTTCAGTATCGGATGTTTCTATGAATTTCTAGTCCAAGACTATAGCCGAATGCCTAAATGCCTTTTAGTTCTTGAGATAATAGAAAATAACAACAGCAAGTTTTCCTTAAATTCGACTTTCATCAGTTATTTTGTTGATCTTCTTTCCACTAATTAAGTAGTAAAATAGATTTCGTTATTTTCGATTTTCTCAAAAACTAAGATATTACCTATACGAATATTTTATAATACAGTAATACCCGCTTAAGAGAAACTGCAAAATGTCACAGTCTTTCTTTCACTTAATCGGGTTTTTCACTTAAACGAACCCCGCTTAAGTGAAAAAAATTTCACTTAAGCGGATAAGTTTCAATTAAGCGGATATAATAATTCCATTAAGCAGAGAATTAATGTTATAGAAACAATTGTATTTTTCTTTTATTTATCTTTGAATTATGATTTGAATTACGAAAATGTAGTTTTCTTTTTAATAAATGTCAAAGTACGTATACCTCTTGAGCTATTTGAATGTTGTTTTGGATTTTTGTTTGAGAGGACAAAGCAATTTGTTTATAAAATGTTAATGTAAGCGTTATGTAAATTAATCAGAAATTCAAATAACATTTTCGTGGTGGAAATGCTGATGGTGAAAAATAAAGGAGAAACGAAAGCATTTAGCAAATCTTTCCTTCTGGCGATTCATTTTTTTTTCACTTAGAGTTTTTTTCAATGAAAAATATAAAATTGAACTGAAAATATGTTTCAGGTATCCGGTTTTTTCATTTGCGAATTTCACTTAAGCGGAGTGTTTTAAAGGTAATTGATCGAAAAATACTCGGGGATGAAAAAGTGTTTCAGATAAGCGAGTTTTTCTCTTAAGCGGGGTTTACTGTAATACAAATTCTATTTACTACTGAAATAAATCAGCTAAGTAAAAGCACTATTTAATTGGACTTATGTAATTATTGATTCAAAATAGCTTTTAACAGCCTTTAGTACATAAAAATTGGCGTTCCTTCCCGGCGATCTTACTTGGAGTTGACTAGTTAGGGCCTTGTCAATACGCAGTATCTATTAAGTTCAGTTCATCTTACATAGATTTTATGATGAATACCTAGTGTGAACTAAAAGAGATTAAGACATCTAGTTTTGACTAAAAAGCATTGAATATTAAAATCTAAACTAGAACATAAAAGTAGAAAATTTTGAAAAAAAAAAGTTTGAGCACAATTTAATTTTTTTTTTATTTGAGTTTGAAATCTAATTTTTCAAAAACAATTCACTGAAAAAAATAAAAACAGAATATAAGAATATAAGCATGGCATTGTAGGTGTTGCCGTTGTTTTAAATTTTGTTAAAGTCCATTTTTTGGAAATTAATCTTAATTTCAAGATTTTGCGATGTCGGGAGCCTCATACTAGATCGAATTTCCCGCAAACTAATATTTATGTTTAAAATAAAGCACTTAACAATACTGCATTCAAAATTTGACGATTTCAAAGCTTTTATCAGATGGTCTCTAAATAACTCCTGTTAATCGCACTAAACACAAAACACCAGAGGTAAAAAATATTACACAATAGGAATATTTAATACTATACCGGCAGCGCAGTCAGTTTCGGGTACCACCTTGTTGTCTTCCTACTACGGCTACACCTAACTTTTCTATGACATAGAGTAATTTCAGAAAAAAATTCTTACCGAAGAACCGCCATTTTCAATTATCCGCCTTCTTTGCCCTTTTTGCCTATATTTTGTTATTGCTTTTTTTTTATTGTTATTTGAATTTTAGTTTTTTTTTTTTTGTATATTCTATTTCCTTGTTTTAAGTGGATTTGATACCAAAATACCCTTTGTTGTCTCGTTGTCTGAGAACCCATCGCACGAAATGTATAGAAAATGGATATCCCTATACCTACCTATACACGAAGGCACACGAAGGACATGATGGTTTCAGGTGATTTCGATATAAATACAGTGTTGGACGAACAGGGTTGAAATTATTTATTTTTTAAACTGAAGGCCAGTGTACAATATTGAATAAAAATAAAATATAATACAAAAACATACAAATAATAAAAAAAAAACTTTTATGGGTAGGTGATACCGAATTTAAAATTTTAAAATTAAATTATTTTAATTTCTTTTGTTTAGGTCAATAGAAATGGTACAAAAACAAAGGATAGACAAAAAAGCGTCTTTGGACCAAAACTTCTCAATTAACACTTTTCTTGACTTTTATTCTGCTAATTTATTGATTAAATCTTCCATAGCTGAACAAGGTTTCAATTTTTCAAGATTTTCGGCTTCTATACAAAATTGATAAATCCGATAACCTTTCCTATCCCATAGAAGTTCTGCGGTAATTTTAAATTATTTTAAATTTAGAAAAGCTTCTTTCAGCTTTTGCTGTTGTAAACCGGAAGCGTCAAAAAAAAAAGCAAGGCTTTTAAATTTAATCACCAATAATTAAGGAAGTTCTTTAATGGAATTAATTTTCTGAATTTCGGATTTTAAACAGTTTAAACAGAAAATGCAAAAAAATTGGTTATAAGTACATTTTAAATAATCGACCTTGTTTTTTATTTAACTCAATGAAAATTTACACTATTTCTTATCGGGTGCTCTTTATCTTCAGGGGCCTCTATATCTCGGGGGCTCCAATTCCTCGGGGGCCCTGTATCATTGATACAGCTGATACAGCGGTAACCACGCTTCTGACTCAGAGACTCAAATCTCACTTGTTATGTATAGGTATCTCCTTCCGTCTTCATAATCATAATCAAAAAAACCAATTCCAGGTGGAACTTTTGGCGATAAGGACAGTCCTGTCTTTGCTTAAAGAATACGTGATATCAAATAGAGTTAGCGAAGCAACATTCGCCGAAAGAAAAATGGCAAGGGGATATTTTGCGTTCATTTTGTGATAATTTCAATTTAGCGAAGCACTCCCATAAGATAGGGCTAACACTTCTTTATTCTTGCTTAAATTGCCGTTAGTTAGTCGCGAATTAGTTGAGACAATTTCAATATTGTAGTGCAAAATTTTCTTTGTTTTTTTTTTTAAATTATAAATATATTTGAAAAAAAAAAAAAACAGAGAAAATGATTCCTTCTTACAGCCCCTGAACTGAACTAGAGCCTGCTTAAAATTTGAATCAAAGCCGAAATTCTTTTTTTCTATGCCGAAGCACATTGGATATGCAAAATGTATAAAATATCATGCAGAGCCTTAGGTACTGGCGCATTATAATTACAGCCCTGTTGTTGTTCTACATAACTAAGCCATATACAGAATAAATAAATAAAATAAAATAAAAAGAACAACCATAAAAAATGAAAATGTTTTTTGCCATGTTCCCTTGTTTTCGATAGTATCTGTGACCTGTGTATATCTAAAAAGCAACAACATGAGTTTAGATGTAGTTTGTCCAACCAAAAAGTGGTGTTAAACAGCAAGTCGTCGATGCCTCCATCGTCATTCACCCACCAGTGGCATAGAATTGTTGTGTAGCAAAGTGGACAAAGCAAGCCACATGCAAGAAAGCCTCAATCATGTAATTATTTCCTCAACCGCAGGAAATTCGTGTTCGGCTTTGGACGGACGACTACACGATGACGACGACGACGTTCTAATATGTGCCCGAAATGGGGATTATAGAACACACAGATATGAAGGAACGGCAGGTCACAGGTACGATATACCTACCTACCTAAACCATTTTTGTATATATCAAGATACCAACTTGCTGTTGTTACCTATAGGAGGTACACCTATATTCATACATTTATTAAAAAAAAATGGTAAAAACATTGTTTTATGCACAATAAAAAAAAAAGAAAAAAATCTAAATTATACCTTTGGCTTCGATGCAAGTAATTTTTAAACACAAGCCACAACAAATAAGGAGGGCCAACAGAGAACCACTCATCGGATAAGGATTCTCTTTATTTTTTTTTTATTTTTTGAAGAAAAATGGCTGAAAGCACGAAAAGTTGTTACATACTATGTATTTTTGCTTGGGAACTGTTATGATAACAAATTGGAGTTCTAAAAAATAGTAAACAGTAATTTTTGTACAAGCTCTAAAAAAACATCTCAAATATTGCAGAATTTTACATTTATGTAGTTAAGCTAAGTATAGACGATTGTCAGATCTTACAATATTGTCAGATCTGTCAATGGTCTGACAATAGCGGACAATTAGCTGACAATTGACAAATTTCTTACAATGTAAAATTGTCCGTTCACACGATCGGTAGATTTTGTGCCAAAGTCTGACAATTTAATTGTCAGCTCTTGTCTGCCAATTTTCGGACAATTATATATCGGACAATATTGTCAGCTTGAAAATTTTCTGTTCACACGGTTGGCAGACCAATAACAATTCAAGTCACAATAAAAATTCAATTCAATTGAGGATTTCAAGATCAAACGAACTTTTATAGAATTTCAGTTTTTAATGTATGTAGCCACTATCAAGAAGAGGATACTTTCAAAGTGATTTGAAAATCTAGTGACATAGTGGTAATGCCAAAACAATTGGACGAGCATTTGAAAAAATTTAACTACAACTGGACATCGAGGGCGATGGACGGACTTATACACTACGAAGGAGAAATATGCCAGAGGTCGTCAAGACGCGCTACGAAGAACAAAAGTCCATATTCTGTATCAAATTATTAAACAAAAAAAAAGAATTTAAATTTTAAATCATTTATTTTTTGAAAGACGCAAGAATGAGAAGATCTTGCAATAATTGAACTATATTGTTTAGAAGAAAAAATAAACCTTTGCGTACAAAAAATTCAGCAGGCTTACTCCAGAGAGCTCAGCAGACTTAGAAAGTGACCTTGAGACTATGTTAGGTCTGAGCGAGTTGGCGGCAGGCTGCCTATTGTTACCAATTGCTTGAGCTGGTTTTTTTTTTTCCAGGTAGTGTCCCTGTCCACCCTTGTTTTGGCATTCTTCAAATTTATTTGATTGCTCGTATAGTTTCTTGACCATTTTGAAGTCCAATTTTTTTTTTAACTTGTTGGAATTTGCTGTTCACTTTATTTTCATCGCATTTTATATTCATTTGAGTAGATATCTTTCAATGGTTTTATTTATTCCGAACAAAATATACAGCACACGGAATTTAATATAAAAGTGAGTCCCGTTGCTTTATAGATTTCTTTTATTCAGTTGTGAAAAAACTACACATTTCCTACAAAAATGTTTTTTTTATTTCTCAACTCGCCTCCAACCGTTTGACATTTCGAACAATGAAGAAATTGTCAGCAATTGTAAGATGTTTTCAATGAAAACATCTGACAATGACCAATGAGTCTGACAATGTCCTAATCGTCGGACAATGACACAAGTTGTGCGTTTAGACGATTGTAAGATACCTGACAATTTTTTGTCAGATTGTCATCTGACAATTACCTTACAATGACGTTTCTGACAATATTGTCAGACAAAATTGTGTGTTCAGACGATTGTAAGACATTTGGGACAGTTTTTGTCACTGACAGATCTGACAATATTGTAAGATCTGACAATCGTCTGTACTTAGCTTTACGTGTAAGATTTTATACATTTGTAACTTCTTTTATCTCTCACTGAAATTTCAGACTGTAAAAAAGGTAAATCCCTTATATCTCATGCTGTAATTATGTTATGTCTCTGCTATTACGGACTGTAATTAAGTGACGTCTCTGCTTTCTCGGACTGTAATTAAGTGACGTAAGTTATCTCACACTAAAATTCAGAGTAGTCTGCTATTATACACTACAGTTTAGTAACGTCCATTATCTCACATTGTTATTAAGTTATATCTCTGCTATCTCATACTGTAATTAAATGACATCTCTGCTATTTCAGGCTGTAATCAAATGACGTCTCTGCTATCTCAAACTGTAATTAAATGACATCTCTGCTACCTCATACTGTAATAATTATAAGTGACGTCTCTCTAATCTCAGACTGTAATTAATTAACGCTTCTGCTATCTCATATTGGGCCATATTCACGAAGATTTACTAAATTTGTGATTTCTAAGTCCACAGTTCTAATCACGATTGTTAAGCTGCTATTCATATACAATTTGCTTGCTATGTTTTACTGAACTGGGGTTTATCGAAAAAATCTACTACAATTATACTTCAAATCAAGATATTTGACGTCAGAAATGTCAAAAAACATATTAAACTATTTTCATAACTGCTGCTCGATCAGGTGCAAATAAAAAAAATTAATCGACAAAAGTAATTTATTAAAGAACTATTTACAACTATATAAACCAATCAAACTAAAGAAAAACAGTAATTTTGTAAATTTTAGATGGACAAGGAAAATAATAAGCGAGAGCGACAAGAAAACTGGTCGCCGCCGTCTGAAAAAGAACTTTTACGAGAGCTGGTACGGAAGCATGTTGCGGTAGTGGACGACAAAAAAAAAAACGATTTAAAGATGATTCAGAATAAAAAAGCAGCATGGAAGGACATTGAGGAAAATATGAAAGCTGCTGGCTATAACAGAGCAGTTCAAAAAATAAAGGAACAATGGCACAGAATGAAAGTTGCTGCCAGAAAGAGTAACACACAAATGAAAAAAGCTAGAAAAGCCACTGGCAAATGTTGTTGAAATCAAGGAACCAACTGAAGAAGATTTATTGATTCAGGACATGATTAAGGAAGACTTGACAGAGGACACAATTTTGATCGACAGCGACACCGGTGTTTCTCAAGTAGAATATTTGGAAGAAAGTATGCAGTCTATTGAAAAACAACCCGGTGCAACTGAAGATCCCAACATATTTCCAGATGAAGATATGCGAAATTGTGAGGAATTTTGATTATCCATATGAAAAGTCGACTCCAATCGAAAAGCTAAGACGTCTGCCTAAAAAAAAACGCCACAAATATAATATCCAAATATAATAATATGCAAATATAATATCCATATCAATTGACATTGTTAAGTAATAAATAACGTCTCTCCAATTTCAGACTGTAATAATGTGGCTAAAATTTAGTGACTAAAATTTACTGACATATTTTATCTTAGACTGTAATTTAAGGACGTCTGATATCTGTTTTCTCTTACTGCAATTTAGTGCCTGTAATTAATACTGTAATTTAGTCACATCTCACACTGTTATTAAGTTCAAGGTTTTTTTTTACTGAGTATTTTTATTATTTATAATGGTTTCTTGTAAAAAATTAAGACTATGCATGCTGTTCTGTCAAGTTTTTTTAAGCTGAATAAAAATACTTTGTCACTGAAATTTATTTATAGTCCACTAGCTGGCCTGGTGAACTTCGTTCCACCTAATTAATTAAACTATTACTGTCGTGTAGGGAGTCGAGGAAGATCCAATTCTTATCAAATTTTTCCGACTTTTCCGGTCTAATTTTCCAATATTTATTTCGGTAGTGTGTTTATCTGGTTCAATACAAATCCAACATTTTTCGCCATTTGTCACGCTTCCGGTACGTACACGAATTTAGGTAACAATGATTGACGCCACAGCTAAGCCCGCAGAAGCCTCCGTCAAAGCTCCAAAACCAGCAAAATCTGAAAAGGTCGCTGATAAGAATGAGAAACATGTTCGCTCCCTAAAGCGACACATATTAGCGTGCTCTGAGGAATCAAGACGAAAACTAGTCCATCTACAAGATTGAAGGGTGCCGCAGAAAAGAACATGGAAAGTTCTACATTTGCAAGCGTTGTGTTTACAAAGCAAAGCAAAGACCAGGAAGCGTGCGCCACAGCACCCTGAAAGGAAGACCAGGCTGCGCGTTGTCTGGGGCATGGTTACCCGATTAAGCCAGGTACGCAGTTCAAGCTAAACTAAATTTTATCCCTACTCTTCTTATCTCTACAATCGTTTGCTAAGAGCACAAATGTCAAAATTTATCTGTGAAAGAATGCGTTAAGCATTATTTCGCGCGCTAAATCAAGTGGAGACTTTTTGAATTTAGCGCGTGAACTGCGTACTTCCTAGCTAAATATCCTCGCTAAAATTTATCTTTGGAGGAAATTTGTATGGAAGATAAATTTTAGCGCGATCTGCGTGCTAGGCTTTACACGATAACACTGACTCTGTTCGTGCCCGTTTTAACAGAAATCTTCCCACTCACACTATGGTACATCGTATTCGCATTATGTTGTACCTTTCAAGAATTTAAGTTGTTGTATTTTTATTTTTAACTTAAAACAAAAAAAACTCTATCCAATTTGGATAATGTTCAGCCAAGTAATGTGCGTACGAACAAAAAACTAATTCTGAAAGTTTTAAATTTCAAGATCTTTTCACGATTTTCTGACTTTGTTGGTCGAAATTTCTAATCTTCCTTCGAATTTTTCAATTTTCGGCTCCATTTTGTGTTGATATGATTCAATACAAATCCGACAAAAAAAAAAGTCCCCAATTAAATCGGATGATGTTAAACCGAGTTATGCGCGTACGAACATTTTATTTTTAAAATTTTGAGATTTCAAGATTTTCCTACTTTTTCGGTCGAATTTTCTAATTTTCGGTTGAATTTTCCAATTTACGTCTCCGTTGTGTGTTAATATGATTCAATAAAAATCCAACAAAAAAATCCGCAACCGAATCGGATGATGTTTACCCGAGTTAGGAGCGTTAGGGATTCATTTTTATATAATGTAAAATAAAATATAATATATTATCCGACGTGATGAGGTAACCTAAAGGCGACCTACACAGATGCGGCTCAAGGGGGTCTCAAATAGGAAGGCCGACCGAGACCCAGGTTGAGAGGGGAAAGGCCAATCCGCATTAATACCAGCGGTACTCTCGGTGTGGATGGGGCATTTGAGTCAAACGAATTTGAATTTTGAAGTGGCATGAATGAATTTTGTTGGAGGCGAGGGCTAGTTGCGGGGGCAAGATCCCCCCCCCCCCCACATCCGGCGAGCTTAGCCGTGCGTCGCCAGCGTACCACTGCCCGCGCACTAGCCATTCTACCCTACCTATTCGTTCCCGTCCTGAATTCCTAATCCCCAAGTCCTTTATCCGGTCCTAACCAAATTCCAATTCCTCTCCTATTGTCTCGCAACAAATGAAAATAGCTGACATTTTACGAGGATTAAGTAGACTTTCAGATGACATACAGTTTTTTTTGAAAATTCAACCAATGAGGTGCTAAAAGTCTTATACTGTGACCTTGAAAAAAGCTTTGAAAATTAATTTAAAAAAACCTATACCTGACCAATTACTGAAATTATCTGACCTTTTATCACTATCCAGTGGCCCTTCATGTGGTATACTTTTTTTTTTGAATATCCCCTAAATGAGGTGCCAAAAATCGAGGGTGACCTTGAAAAACTTCAACCTTGGATTACAAATTTTCTAAGCCTGACCAATTTTTTAAACTACCTACCTACTACCTTTTATGACCAATTACTGACCTTTTAGACTGCATACTTTTTTTCGAATTTTCCATGTATGGGGTGCTAAGAGTACAGAGCCGATTTGGTTGGCTAAAGATAATTTTATAAATACATGTTTAAATACTTTTTTAAAATCGTATTATTGAGGTCTTTAAACTAAGTAAAAAGGGTTAAGTAATTACATTATCCCATTATCCTATACAATAACCCTATTTATTGTTAAAAAAAAGTTTTATTTTATATTAGAATTTTGCGCATACAATAGGTACATTAGGAAAAGTCTTAAAATTGGGAAGGTATGTATGATTTAAAAAAAAATACCTTTGCATTAATGCTTTCCTTGTTTTTTTTTTTTTATTTGTAATTAATGTCACCTACATATGTATGTATGTCTCATTTCAAAATTAAAAAATAATAATCATTTAACCTTCCAAGAAAGTAAATAAAAAATAAATAAATAAAATGCCCAAGACATGTCGCAATAAATATTCTATTGCGTGTTACATTTTTGCTCGTTTTTTCCAAAAAAAAAAAAAAAATGAAATGCCTTAAATGTCGGTTCATTTTTTTAGATTTATTCAAAACGGAAATGGAATTCTGCCCCAAAAAGCATACCTAAATGTTTTGAAACCATTAAAAATGCTAAATTACCACAACCACTGAAGAAAAAAAAAATGTCCATTTGCAAAATGCAATGTGGAAAAACAATTACTTTACTTCTTCTGCGTTTTTTCTTTGCCTGTCCTCAGTTAAACTTTATCGCCACACTAACAGTCGTCTTCAGACTATAAAAATGGTAGCGAAAAAATAACTTCTTCTACAGTTTTGTTTTTTCTTGGTTCATGGACATAAATATTATTAAAAACAGTGTTTAAAATTTATGCGACGACAAAGCCAAGTAAAAAAAAAAATTACAAGATTGGGAATAAACCTCAAAACGACCATATAACCTAGTTAAAAAGCCAGAAATTGCACATTGTGTAACCCTGCTTTGGGGAAAGGGCATAAAACTAACGAAAATATGCCCATGGCTGCTGATTTTTTCGTAACTCCTTAATTTTGCATATTTTTATTTCTTATCCCCTGGAATAAATTACTTTTATAGGGTGGCATGGTGCATGGTGGTGAAGGGTGAAACCGCACCAGAACGTCTGTCTTTTCTTATACAAACTACAAAAGTCACCGATACAATTTTTTTTGTTATTGTTGTTTTTGTGAATATTTTTTCGAACGCAGAGAATAACTGTGTGGCTGGGTGCACAAATCCTTTCAACTAGAAAAAAGGGTAATTAGCTGACATTGGCTTTAATGGTTTTTGTTTTTTCGTGGCAAAGGCAGCGAAGAGAATGTGAGTTTAACACGGTTGCAAATTGTGGTTAAGTTTTATCGCAGTTTGATTCTGATTTATTGACTTTCGTTTTGCATAAAACAAAAACAAAATTGGACGGATTTTTCTTTGTGCTGATATATGTACCTAAATACATAATATATAAGAAAAGTTTAAAAAATAAAAGTTCTTGTTCGGATAACAAATCTCCAATTGGTTATTCTTTTTAAAACTTAAGATTAGGTACACCTGCCAAGTTCTTAAGTTTCATTTGGTTGATACAAAGTTGTTGGCTTAAGAATGCCTTTTGCATACATAATCAAATGTATTTAGGTAAATCAATGTAAAAACTATTTTTTTTAAAATAAAATGGAAGTCGATACTTACTTATTGATGTCTCACCTAAAAAGAAAAAAAGGAAATTATTAATTAAAATTCAGTTAGAACTTTATGTAGATTTTTTAATAGATATTGGCACAAAACTTTAGTCGATTTAGTAAGATCTTAAAGCATTTCAACGAGGTTAAAAAGAGGATTTTGAAATTTGTAAAATTTAGCATCGTAAACTCATTTAAATTTAAAAAAGTTTAAAATTACCAAATTCTTTATTTTTTTTAGTACCTACCTTTGATAGTTTGACATTTACAGATATTCAAAAAGGTATGTTTGCTTAGATTTTAACAAGAACCGCCATTGTTCAAGGCATGTTCAGTTGGAATTTATTGATAAAATAAAAAAGAAAATTTAACTAAAAGGATTTAAGGTATTAAAAAACTGATGTTTAGCAGCATAATTCTAATACTTTAACATCAGGCTATTTAAATTTTGGACGTTTTTTGTTATACATAATTTTTAAATAAATTTTAAAATAAATGCAAGAGTTTAGGGAAATAAGATATGATTTAATACCGATCAGCGTTGCCGTCATAAAAAATTAACTGGCCACATTTTCTACATTTTCTAAAAAGAAAAACGTTCCATTTGGAGCTTCTACAAAATTTTCATGAAATTTAGACCAATAAATCAAATCGTCAATTTGTGCTTTTTTTAAATTAAAATAAAAAAAAGTACGATCGTGCCACTTTGGCTGATACCGATACGCACTAGCTTTGATTATAGCAGTGAAAGGGTAAAATTAAACCATGTAAATTAAACTTATCTCATTTATGAAGCACGTCGAAAGAGCGATTATAACTAGCGCAATAAAATTTCCCTTGGTAAACAATAACAAAAACCAAAAGTGCCGATAAATTAGCCAGTAAATTAGTGAATATAAAAGTGGACAAATAGTGTGGACTTGAACCTTAAATGTCGGTAACGTAGTTTGTTTTTCACTCAAAAAAGGGTATGAATATATCCCAGAAAATTAAGAGTGGACATAAAAGTTGATATATATCGTTTTATTGAACTTGTATTGCTGCGCTAGCTATGAATTACGAATAAAACGCACCTAATGAAAGCAATCTTTTTATTGAAGTCATTAAAAATTGTATTCACAAAAGATTGCAGTCTTTTACAAGCCTGCCCCTGGGGGTACACGAAGAACATTTACTGTTTATCAAACAGCTTAAATCTTTTCGATTAGAAAAACAAGTAAAAAAATATACCAAAGCAAAATCAGAGATTTCTGCTTCCTAAAAGCGCAAACATAAATTATAAATAAAAAAAAATAAATTTGATGGCACAACAGCTCATGAAGAACTAGGGCCTAGTGACTTACAACTCTCAACCATTCCTGTGTGCGTGCCTGCAGGAATGGAGGGGACCTACAGTTTATTGCCGAATCCGAACGGCTAACGAGCGGCACTTTTCTGTGACAGGAGATACTCTTGGAGGATTTGTCAATTCCTCGCAAGAGGCAGTAGCCGTTTTTTCTTTTTAAATAAATAGGTGGCGAAGCTGGGGATCGAACCTTAGACCTCCGGCATGACAGTCCATCGCACTTACCATCACGCCACGGCTAATACGCAAACAACAACCTTTAATTGTTTGTGTATAGGTTCATAATCATCACTTCATAAATTTCATAATTTTTATTAACTTAAGTTGGATTTTTTCACGGATAAGTTTTACTTTTTGCTCATTATTGCTTTGGTTTTTGAACTTCAAAAGTTAAGAATATATATGTACATTACATTTCTATGGCTATATAAAATATTGAATTTTTACCCAGGGATACTCAGGTCTACGAAAATTTTAGAAGAGTTACAGCAATAGTGAAAGTTTGGGAAACACTGCCTTGAAATAAAATTTTGGGGCTACCAAAATCAATGGAAAAACTTTAATAAACACAGCCGAAGCAACAAGATTCTTAAAAGCGATGGAAACTGCAGTTGGCAACTCTTCATATATGTACATAAAGTATATGCCTGAAATTTAGTCAAGAAGTGGGAGTTCTTGGTGAAATTAGATTTTCCCAAAAAATTATTTCAATCAAAGACAGTTAGATTCTTTTTTATAATGTCTGAGTGAAATACTGCGATAGTAACAATATAGAGACATAAATATTGGCACAGGTTCATAAGTCCACTAACTCAAAAAAAAAAAACAATATTTTAGTATTTATTACAGGCGAGTCAAATTAATCATTGTTTTCGGCTTTAGCGACTCTGTGTCAATATTTATGTCTCAAATAACTCATCAGATAATTATTTACTTAGACATTATAAAACAGGTCTTTTAGATTATCATTTTCTGTAACGTTAACAAATAATTAGATAATGCAATGAAAAGAAAGTGTTTTAAACCGAAACGCCAATTTTGCATTATGAAGGTGTAATATGGGTGTATATAAGGGTGATGGTATCGCTGGCATATGGATGGATAAAAAGTAAAAATAGAAGAAAAAATGCCAAAGAAACGAAATAATTAGTTAGAAGCTGAAATTTGGCATGGGCGTTGGCAATGTGACTCTTTAAAAACTGAGAGAGTTCCCCATCGATCCGATGACCGCTAGGTCAGGTATAAGGGGTCCAAGGGTCTAAAAATGAGTTTTTTGCAAATATCTCAAAAACGGTTTGTGCAAGAGAAAAGTTTTGTTCCCCAATCCTGTAGCGGAGGCGATTTGCTATGAAAATTTTTTGTTCGGTTTTTTCGTAGAATTAACCGTTAAGAAGTTACAGCAAATGGCAAGTTTAAAATTTTCACAAAAGGCGCCAAATGTCATGAAAATGCGAGTTTTTTTTACAAATATCTCAAAAACAGTTTGTGGTTAGAGAAAAATTTCATTCCCCTATCCTGTAGCCCATATTATTTTCAACAGAAATGGCTTTTCACTTTTCTTCGTAATATTAACTGTAAAAAGTTACAGAAATTGAAAAGTCAAAAATCTTTAAATAAGGGGCGAAAGGTCATGAAAGTGGAAGTTTTTGGCAAATATTTCAGAAACAGGTTGTCATAGAAAAATTTGATTCATTAATCTAATAGCCCATGTAATTACCAACAAAAATGCATTTTCATTTTTTTCGTAGCGTTAACCGTTAAAAAGTTACAACAAATGGAAAAGTCAAAAAATCTCTAAAAAAGGGGGCAAAAAGTCATGAAAATTGGTGTTTTTGGCAAATTTCTCAAAAACGGTTTGTGAAAGAGAAAAAAAATGATTCTTCATTTTTATAGCTCATGTAATTTTCAACAAAAATGATATTTCACTTTGTTCCTAGCATTAACCTACCGTTAAAAGGTTATAGCATTTTAAAGATGGCAAAATTAACCAAACTGTGCACTTTCTTGCACAGTTTTTGTGTGGTATCCTCAGTAGGCCTATTTTTGTTTAAAATTACATAAGCTAAAAGATTGGGAAACAAAACTTTTCTGTTGCACAAACTGTTTTTGAGATATTTGCAAAAAACTCATTTTTAGACCCTTGGACCCCTTATACCTGACCTAGCGGTTATCGGATCGATGGGGAACTCTCTCAGTTTTTAAATAGAGTCGCATTACCAACGTCCATGCCGAATTTCAGCTTCTAACTAATTTTTTCCTTGTAAAAGTCTATTTTTCCTGGACTAAGTTAAATTTTTTTTCTATTATCTACAACAGTCGAGGATTCAATGTTCAGACCAAGTATGTGTCTTTTTCTTTAAAAGTATCTAAATATTCATTAAAATCCGAAATCGATTAATCTAACTTTCAACAAGTCACGTTAAAGTTTAAACGATTAAATCAGTTTTACACACACGTGGAACTTTTTTATGAATTCATTTTAGTTTATCTGACGACCAAAACACCCTTTGCAGAGTGACAGCAATTGAAGGACAAATGAACATTATACAAAAGCAGATAGGTTACACTTATGATATGAGTAAAAAAATACAAACAAAACAAAACTCTCTCCAAAAAAGATTCCAACATGTCATCTTGCCTAGACAACATCATCTATCACTCAGGGACTTGACCTTTTTTTTGCCGTTCAACTAAACCATATCACGACACGACAACACAGGACGACATGCTGATATGGAGCTTTTGTCTTCAAATGGATGGGATCGAAACTATGTACATAGGTACACTTTAGGTGAACCAACAACCAAATTTTGATTCCACATCATTCTTGAGGGAGAAATATAGAATGAAATGGCAAAGCAACATATATTTACATTTATTTAAGGACTTTTTGTGTGTCCTTCGTGTGTCATCTAATGCGTGTAAGCGTATTACACCACCACACTTTGATGCGTTAATCGAATTCTTAATTTAATGATTTTATCACAGCAAATGGTTGGTCAACTTGTATACAGCTCATCGAGGATGATGGACATTGACAATCCAAAATAATTTGTCACCGCAATTGCTTTTTGCTGTCACAATTGCCGCACAATAATTTTGGGGCACGTAGAACAAAATTTCATTTGTTTTCTTTTTTTTTGTCAACTATACATCTGCTGCAGATGTTTGGTTCAATGCGCTCGCTCTGCTCATCTTGAAGGGGATGTCAAATAAATTGTCTTATTAAGGAGCTGCTGATTGATTTGCATCAAATTTTGATTCCATCAGGAGACATGATTGAGTTTTGATATTTTTTTGTCCTCGGCGATAGTGATCGATCACTTGATTGGGTGAATTAATAAAAAAAACAACTTTTAAGAAGCCTATTTTTTAAAGAAGTAAATACGTACATGTAGGCAAATTGCAAGGGAAGATTTTCGTTGTTATATCCCGCCTGGAAAAAGAATATAGTTTTCAATAAGGCCCTGGCAAGTTTTTCATAGTTACTAAAAAGGGTCTAGCAAGGGTTACTATAGGCATTCGCTAGGCCTTCGCCAGTTATACACCTTTTTGCCGCGTCAGTTAATTTCCGCCTAAGCCCTGACCCGTAAAAACTAGATTTGTTCCAAATATTTCTGTCAGTGTCTGGAACCTACAGTTGCTTGTAGTCTGTATTGTTGACGTGAGACAATTCCTTGACGACGGCCAGCAGGATAATACAGTTGGTGCCTCCAAGAAAATTCTTCATGGTTTTTTTTTTAAGCGGCCCATACACACAACACAAGTGTGTGCACCGGTGTCATGACACCAGTGTGGCCTTCCGCAATACACGCAACACATTTAGCAACACCGACACAAAAAATCAAAAGATTTTGATTTTCTTGACACCGTGTTCGACACCGAATTCGGTGTAGACACTTGCCCATACACACACCACATTTAAGTACACCGACACCAGTGTCGACACAAGTGTTGTGTGTATGGGCCGCTTAAGAGGCACTTTTCGTTGTTTGTTATAATTATGTTTATTGCCTCAAAGACTTCAGTGTACTTACCACGTTCCAGCTTGCCGATAAATTGACGGTCGTCCTGGTTAGTCCTGTACCCATGTTCTGTAACTTCTCACATTCATAAAATCAGTCGAGAAACGGTGGAAATTGAAACAAAATACATAAGTTTTGTTCCATTTTTCAGTGTTTCCCGACTGATTTTTTCGATGTGAGAGTTACAGAACATGGGTTCTGTTGTCCTGTTTTCTACAAAGCACTCAGAGTCCCAATATGCATGCTGTTTGTCTGCATCTACGTCAAGTCAGCTTAAACGTGTGCAGGGCCCGGTATTGCCATAGTTTGTGCTTCTGCATCAGGGGCGCACTTTCTGTTACTTATTGGGAGGTATTCAAAACACGTGTTTTCTTGATAAAAATAATAAAAGTTCACCACATTCAGTAGTTCACCGCAAATCCATTTTATTTAATTGTTTATTTTTATTTTATAATAAAACACGGTCCATTAAAAAATTCTTGTGCATGCAAAATTAAATATTCAAACTGAACGTTTAGTCAAATGTCTTTTACTTTAATGTGTGTGCAAGTATGTGTGAAGCACTGTACGTATGTTCAGTGAGGCTATTCGGAACAGTTAAAAACAAAAAAGAACAAGTTTTTGCTGTTCAGTGAGAAATGTTCTGCTCTAAACTGTTTTGACTTGCTGTTTAGTGAATCTGTCAACATTATTGGTTGAATGGAAAGTGAAATCTGAAAATAGATAAAGATTACGCAGAGATTATAGAGGAATTGTTTTATAGCTATCGCCTCATAGTTTCAGGTGATGAGTCATCGCGTTTGGGGTAAATTGCAGCAAAATTAGGAGTACTCAAAATAATTTGAGCTCAATTTTTTCGGATATATAAGTGCCACTGACGTTATTGATATCTTATTCGAAAGGGTTTGAAAAAGGGCATCCCTACGCGTATTTCCCATATCGTTAATTCACGTTATAGCACATAAGACATGTAATCCATATTCGGTAGGTGCCACAAGGGCAATCTACCAAGGGTATTTTTTTGCTTTCTTTTTGAATAATAACAGTTTTTTACGATTTTTTTATCGCTTCTAACTTTACGAAAGTGCGACCAATTGTTGAATTTCTCAGGGTTCTGTCCGTCTGCCTGTCTGTTCGGCTATAGCCTAAACGGATGGGTCAATTTTATTCAAACTTGGTACCTAACGTTTTTTGGACATTCGCCGAAACGTTTTTTTTTTTTTTTTTTCATTTTCTTAGAGCCAAAAATAAAGATACCTGCCACAAATTGTATTTAGTTAAGCCTAGTACGCAGATCAGAAAAAAGACAAATTTTATCTCCACAATTTTAATCTCTACAAAAACGTTGGAAAAATTTAGTAGAGACTTCACCCTACAGCGGGTATAAACGTCACAATTTTGCGCGTGAACTGCGTACTGCCTGGAAAAAAAAATGAAGACAAAATTTGTCCTAGGAAAAATTTTGTATGAAAAGAAAAATTTTTCCCGAACTGCGTACCAGGCTTTACCTCAAAAATGGCTTCACAGGTTTATCGAAAAAGAATCAGCTGATTTTGATCAATTTTGTTTTATGTAGAATGTTCTGAAAAGTTAAAATGGGATTGGTATTTTCAAAAAAATAATTTTTTTTGATTTTGAAAAAGTTTAAAATTTTTTTTTTTTTTTGTTTTGAAAACTTAGTCGATGTGTTCGAAACTTGCCATTAAGCGGTTTTTAAACGTTATTTAAAAAAATTTAAACAAAAATTATTCTTTTAGTCAAAATTAACGGTATCTATAACCTCTTCTCCTACAAGTGTTTAAAAACCGTTACAGAAAATCTAAATTTCTCAAAAAAGACTCCTACGATTTATTTCTATTAAAATTGATCTACCTAAGTATATGCTAAAACCTGTAGGTACAGCCTAAACTATCTAACAAAAACTAAATTTACAGTTAGACATTATTAACAGTTTTTGATTTTAGACTTTTTCATTATCGTTTAAGCCGATTTAAATCATCAAAATTACCAACAAAAAAATTAAATTTTGGATTTAAAAGAAAAATACTTTTTTTTTGAAAATTCAATATTTCAAAAACGGGTAGATTTTACATATAAGAGCAATTTCATGCCAACTCGTAGTGCATTTTATTTTTTCACATAACATGTTATTAAATACCAATTTTTTATTATGAAAGTTCTTTTTCTCTTAAAAATGCAACTAATTTTTTCAAAAAAAAATGCATTGACTTTGAGGTTGGTAATATGCTTAATTAGTCAAAATCAACACTATATCTAAGTACATATACATAACCCCATTTTATTGAAATGAATCTAAATCTTTCAAAAATTTATCAATTCTTTTCAAAAAAAAAAAAGAAATTATCTTACTTTTGATGATCCCAAACATCAATTCTAAAAAATATTGTTTAAATTGGTTAAATATTCAAGAATATCCTATGAATCCTTTGATACATCCATATGCTCGGTATATCGGTCAAAACGCGTGTGCGGGTAATAAAACTCAAGTATTTTCCATAAACTCAACCGATAAACATGTTTTAACTATCATGTAAACCATGTTAACTGCGATGGAAGTGCACCCTGAGTTCTCATGTTTGTATACTTACTCTCTGTTTTGGCGGGTAATTTATGGTTGTAGATTCACGTGTCAACCACGCGATTCACCCCTCGAGTATTGCTTCCGCTCTTGAAAATGATACATGACTTTTTTTTGGAAATTTTAACTCTGGGTGAGCGAGCATACACAGTATTAGTGGTGTAGCTATATAAAAATAGAAAGTATACTTTCCCGCAACATCCTCACTTTTTGAATCTCGGCTGGATCGAAAATTCGTGTAAAAAGACACACGTTTAAACTCGATGACACATACAATCCGCGCGAACTTATTGTCGTACCACGGGTATAACGTCGACTCCACATACATACCACCTTCCTAAATATACATGTATAACTGTTTACAGTGACTTGAATGTTTAACGTTGACTTTTCACGCTCTTTTAAGCACCGATAAATGAAAAGATTTTGTCGAAAGTAAAAGGCGCATTCATCCCTTGTTTGGTATTTCCTTCTCTTGGCAACTTTTTTGGTTCTTTTTTTTCGTGAAGAGGATGTAAGATTGTTTATGGTCCAAGTTGAAACTTATAACTGTAAGGAAATTAAATATCTTCCCGGGGGTAAAAAACCTTGTGTTATTTTTTTTATCGTTTATTTTTGTCTTGTCGTTGTTGGTTTCTTGGTTTTTTTTTTTTATCGTGACAAATTAAAACTTTAAACCACAGTGAATTTGAATTGCATGGCCTTAGGGAGAAATTAAATTGCGCGTTGGGAGACAGTCCGAAAATTATCTTTGCTTTATCTGATACTTAAGTTCTTGTTTTTTTTTTTTTTTTTTTGAGAATAAAAAACGTGTGACCAACGACACGCTTGAGGTATTTTGATGTTAAGTTTTTGTTTTCTTGAGAATATTTTGTTTTTACTTTAAAGTAAACTTTTTCTATATGAATACAAGCTGAAGCTGTAGCTGACCCACTACTAGGTAGGCTTTGAGTACATATGACTGAAATTTATTGCATTTTCTTTCTTTTTTTCCGAGAGAATTTTCCGCTATATCATTTATGGTAATTCTTAAGCGTTGCCAGTCCTCTGCCTACGTTCTGTATCTCTCACATTGATAAAATTGGTCGAGAAACGACGAGAACTGAAACAAATTATATGAGTTTTGTTCCATTTTTCACCGTTTCTCGACCGATTTTTGCTATGTGAGAGTTACAGAACGTAGGCACTGGTTAACCCGGAACTGCAAAATGTGCAGGGAAGAAAACGCAAGTTAAAAGCATAAAAAGTTCTTCGTGATATCTTGAGAACCATACATCACACAAACAAAATTTCAGCACATTTGTGTAGAGAATTTAAGTCTCTACAATTTATGTGAACGCGTTCTTTTTCATAAGATTGAAAACAAAAAAGTTATAACCAAAAAAGTTGAACAAAAAGCATTTTGTCCTGTGCAAAGTGCAAGGTTTGGTCAAACTTTTGTAACACTTCAATGGACTAAAATTGAAATTGTCACAACTAATTCACAGTTAATTAACGGCAAATTATATAAAGTAGTAAGTAGTATAGCACTCATAATAAGAAGTTTGTATCCCTTTTTCAGAGGCTGCTTCGCTAAGTTGACACCATAACTTTACAAATCTCGAAGCAAAAAAAACATAGAAATTAATTTATCACAACTAATTAACGACTTAACGGCAAATTATTCACCTATTACTTATTCGATCGGCGAATTTCGCTTCGGTAACTTCACATTCACCGATATTTTAGTACTCTTGCAATAGCAGGAATAGGAAAGAGATTTGTGCCATAAAATCAGCTACGCTCTTAAATATTGGAGGAGTCATAACACTTTTGGCAGCCTCGAAATGACAGACAATTGTGGTGCAGACAAATTGGCTTTATCTAGTGAGCTGGCAAAACAGATGTCGTTGCAGGTGAGTATTTACTTTAGATGGCGCTCACAGCCCAGGATGGACTGCGGCCTCAACCAACAAGCCCCTCCAGCCAGCTCGGTCCCTAGCTAGCTGCCTCCAGTTGGTGTAGGTCGTTCTCCACTTGTGTGCGCCACCTAAGGTGGGGTGAGTATAGAAGAAGCAAACAAATTGTTGTTCTTCCTGACTCTTTGTTTAATTATAAAATTAAATTGGTTTTTCTTAACCTAACTGCTAATTTCAGACAGTTATTATGTTATCTGTCATGGTTCTGAAGAACCATGGCAAAGTGACTTACAACTCTCAACCACTCCCATGTGCGTGTCTGCAGGAATGGAGGGGACTTACAGTTTATTGCCGAGTCCGAACGGCTAATGTAGGCGGCACTTTTTTATATGACAGGAGATACTCTTTGGAGGATTTGTCACTTCCTCGCAAGAGGTATTAGCCCTGAAAAAAAAAAAAACTTTTTTCGTTCTTAGGTGGAAGCGGGTGGGAATCGAACCCAGACCTCTGACATGAAAGTCCAACGCAACGCACTAACCATTATGCCACGGGCTACTACACATCTGTCAAACCAATAATTTCAGTTTACAAACTGCAGGTATCATTTTTATTTAGTATCTATAGTCTTGGCAATTATATCGTACTGACATAATAGGTAATATGCTTTCATAATGTTAACAAATTTAAAAAATGCTCCAAAATGATGGTTCTAAGCTTTAGAATGAGACTCATTTTTGGCTCAATGGCTGTCGTACCTGTGTCACCACCAGCAAAGCAAAATGTAAAATTATCGCATTTGAAGGAAAGATAATCCATATGAAATTATCTAAAAGCTTGCTTAAAAAAAACACCCTATGATGCTAAAGTTGAAAAATATGTTTTTACTTGCGATATATATGTACTATGTATAGGTATGTTTTGGATTCGTAAAAAAAATCGAACTCGAGATTTTGATCAAACTTGACATTACGATGATTATTGGAAAGACAAAAAAAAGTGGGTCTCGCAATTTTATTAAGTACGGGCTACCTTTTAGTGTAAATAAAACTTTCAAAAAATGGTTCTAAATTTATTATTTTATTTTTTTGATTTTCTCGAAAAAGAATAAACTGATTTTGATATTTTTTTATGGAGAATCTTCTGAAAAATGAAAATACCTATTAATGTAGTATACCGAAATTTTCAAAAAAAAATATTTCTTGGATTTTTAAAAAAAAGTTTCAATTTTTTTTTTTTGAAAACCAAATATATTTAAAAATTGGATTGATTTTTACGCAACTTAATACTGAGCGGATTTTTAATATTTTCTAGAATATTTTGAACAAAAATTTTTCTTATAGTCAAAATTAACGGTAATTTCCATATTAATGTTAAAAAACCTTCACAGAACATCTAAATTTTTGCGAAAACGACTACCATACGATTTTGATTCAAATTTTTCTGAATACTTATATTATATACTAATTTTTGATAAATCATAGACCGTCTATGATTTATCAAAAACAAAGTTTACAGTTAACCATTATTAACAGTAGGTACCTCTCATAGAACCATTTTGACATGGATTACATGTCTTTCTCGGACGGTTGGGTGTGATGTAGCGAAATGAGGACCGTCACGAAAACATGTACCGCTCGCGCCCTACTGCTTGCTAAGTGACTGTTTGCACTATACAGACATCCTACATATACCAATCGATAGATAAAGATTGCGCAAAGATTATAGAGCAATTGTTTAATAGCTATCGCCTCATAGTTTCAGGTGATGAGTCATCGCGTATGGGGTAAATTGCAGCTAAATTAGGAGTACTGAAATTAAATTGAGCTCAATTTCTTCGGATATATAAGTGCCACTGACGTCATTGATATCTCATTCGAAAGGGTTTGAAAAAGGACATCCCTATACGCACGCGTATTTCCCATAACTTTAATTCACGTTATAGCACATAAGACATGTAATCCAAGGGTATTTTTTTTGTTATTTTGGATTATCTTTATCTGTATAACCGATTTAAATTTAATTTTTTATACAAAAGCTTCTAAAAAGTTGAAGTCTCTAAAGTTGAAGGCTCTAAAAACAATTTAAGATTTTTTTAATAAATTTATTTGGAATTATGTTCATTTTCAATAGTTTTCCAATCTAAGCTCTAAGTTAAATGTATAATACTAGTTTAAACTTAAGGTTTCCATAGAAAAATTATTCTCATAGTACACTCAATCTTAAAAATTCGATTAAAATTTTACTACAAGAGCAAGTTTGTGCGATCCAGTCGTGCGTTTTATTTTTTTTAATGCAAGTTTGCCTGTTATTGTATCCACAAAAACGTAAAAAAAAAATCGATCTACCACATTACACGCTGTTTTCTAACTAAGGAAGCATTATAGACCATCCCACACTCAAGGACGATATTAGGCTTAAAATTAACCTAAAATAAGGGCAACAAAAAAAAAAAACTTGTTAGAAAAACATACAAAAATGTAATGATAAGTTCAATGCCTTAACACAAATGACGCACAATGTGTAACGGTTCATCCTACTATTTTTCCAGAGGTTATCCATCTAAGGGTTGCAATGTCCACACCTCCTGTCAATCAAGTCTAAAGCACAACCAACTCAGATACAAAATACAAAAAACATACAAAACATTCACCCTTATGGAAAATGGTAGATAGCCGGGTCGAATCGTTTACAACTTACAATCACACGATGATAGATGATGGATCTGTATTTGTTTTTGTGTGAGGAGGTTTTTCGAGTTAAAAAACTGAGCACAGCATATTGAACCTTGAAATTTTCTATATAATTTAAATTGTGAACATGAAGAGATTTTCCTATGATAGAGATTAAATTTCGTATAAAATGTTATATGGAGACCATTAGGACCCTTTATAAAGTTCTTAAATACATTTCCAGGAAATACTGCGTCATTTTTGGCAAATATAGCAAGATAGGGTTATTGGGTATATCCTGTCCGATATAGTAACTTGAACTTCCCTCGCCATCCTATAAAAAACAACATCAACAACTTCTTTTGGAAATTCTTGGCCAGAACTTAACCAAAAGTTGACCAAAGTTTTGTGTAGGTAGTTGATAAAATCATTCGATTTCTTACACAAAAACCATTATAAGTCCTTTGGTAAGATAAAGTTCATCGGCAAGAAATGACCACTATCATAATGCAGGATGTAGTATATAAAACGGTGGTAAATAGAAGGTTAAACAACCTCATGCACACAACCCTTTGTCTATATGTCCTTCTGTATAGTTCGTGACTTGACTAGAAAACCATGTTATAATAGCTTAACCCTTACATACATCGAATGAGTATGTTTGTAAAAACCAAGAAGTAGCTCAACAGATGATGTAATATAAAATATCTTTTATAACATTTTTCTAATATTTAAATAAATTATCTTTGTGACATAAAATTTACCTTAAAAATTCATCTCAATTTTATCTTAAAAGACCTCTTTTGAAGCTTTAATGGAGGCCATAAGTATCTATAAAGTCGTAATGTCTGACATTTTCATTTCAATGGAATTCACTTGATTTGTGTTTATATTCCTACAATAACCATACACAAAGCTATATTTTTTTAAATGGAGACACAAATTTATTTAAATTTTTCACCGTTGAAAGGCACGAAAGAAAAAACAAAACTTATGACAGAGGGTGTGCGGAATGTGACAGACTATATAGTATAAAAGCGAAGCCATAGAGAAACTCCCCTTTTTTGACGATAGCTGCCAGCAAGTTGAAGTCTTGAAGTTATCTTTTTTCTTATTTTTTTTTTCTTTTACTAAGATGATGATAGATGACATTTTTCTTCCGTCATGTCAGTTGAATGCACACATAAAACATACACACAGTGACTTTAAGTTCGTTTTTATGCAAAGACAGAGGCACTTCATTTGAATACCCTTCCGGCGACAATTTCAAGGTTGCTAGTTTTGAGACGACATTGATGCAAATATACATATGTACGTATTCATACTTAACTTAAATGTGAAATATTTTAATTTTTTTTGAGTTTAGTTAACGTTTTTTTCACGAATTTTTGTTGTTTGTTTTTAATTTAAACATCTAAATGGACAAAGAGTGTTTTGAGTAAAACTTACTCTATAAAGGCCACATATACCTGCTAAATATTGTTGAATTTGCGATTTTTTGATATTTAAAAGTTCATGAAATTTCGATCAAAACTAATTTAAAACCACATAGGTCAGTCGGTAGAGGTTTTTTTTGCAAAAATAATATGATCAATTTTATGATTGGAATTATTAGATTTGTAGGTGCGTCAAGATGGCGTCGCCACAGACGAAATTCATAAATCTAATGATGCAATAATTAGGACCTAATTAGGTGCTAATTAAGTGCTGCAATTTTAGCTGAGTACTTAATTCCCTTCCCCCTCAAACCTGTGGCGGTGCTAACTTGACGTCAAGATAGCGCCGCCACAGAAGGAATTCAAGAATCTAATGATGCAGTAAAAAGGATCTAATTAGGTGCTAATTAAGTGCCGCAATATTAAATAAAGTGCTCTTTGATTTGACCTTGAAATGCAGCTTAACAGTTTACCCGAAAATCCTAAAACGCCCAAAAATGAATGCACAGTGAAAATAATGGTATCAAATTAAAGGACTTGCCAAGGTCTTTTCAAAAATATGCAAATCAACTCCTTACCCCCACTTCTTCGTGTCCAAATTGGCTTATTAGATTTGTTTGTTTTTGAGTATAAATACAAAATGGTGGGACTTTCAGTGTTGTGCGTCAGCCGCCATTTTGAAGAACGCGTTTTAGCCATTATCTCGAGAACAGCTTATGGTACACAAAATTTGAAAACATATTTTGTATAGAAAATTTAATTATTCTTCTTTTCTTCATAGAACATTTTTTATAGGAGTTAAACTTTCAGAGTTAGCACGCTTTAAAGTAAGCAGTGTTTAGTTTTTCTTACTAGTCTAAAGGCCCACAGCAAATTTTGGAGTGTGAAAGTGAACCAAAAAAAAGTATATGAGTCGAAAGCAGTGGTCAAGCTGATGACAGAAATGAAAGTCTTGCAGCCCCTGGTCGCGGCGTTAGTGAGCAATAGTACGGTAAAAACCCCAAAAAAATCAACTCTTGGGATAATTGTATGAACCAAAATTCGTTTTAACCCACCCCTAGATATTGCTCCCCTGATCACGGAACAGTGGGTCCAAGACCATTTGAAAGCGGCTTTTGCTCTGCCAGACTGTTTGAAAAACCCCAAAAAATCAACTTTGGGGATAAATGTATGAACCAAAATTCGTTATCACCAATCTCTAGATAATGCTCCCCTGATCACGGAACAGTGGGTCCAAGACCATTTGGAAGCGGCTTTTGCCCTGCCAGACCATTTGAAAACCCAAAGGGTGATTTGCATAAAATGCGAAAAAAGCTAGGTTTTACAAGTTCAATAAAGGAATTATGTCAGTAGGAAGGTCTATTCCCTTCCCCCCATTAGGTGGGGGCCTTCTCCCTTTATGACTTTATGAAAAAAAATTATAAAAAAATAACGGCAACACGTAGAATATCAAGCTATAACTTAAAAGAAAGCCAGAAATCCATTGCTTAACATTATATTTGAGTCAAGTTGTTTTAGTGAACAGTTTTAAAAAAATTAATTTTCAAACTCAAAAATGAAAAAAATATTCTAGCAGTCGATTTTATTATGTATTTTCAATTTTCTCATAACCTAGAACATAATAAAGCATCAGGCTCTTATACTTTGACTTAAAATTGATCAGAGCATTGAATAAAAAGAACAAACATTTTATTTGACAACGTAAACTTTGGAAAAAAAGATTCAGTTTGAACATTTTTTTTTTTTCATTTTTGAGTTTAAAAATTAATTTTTTTAAAACTAATCACTAAAACAACCTGACTCAAAAAAAAAGATTGCAAGACTTTCATTTCATTCATCAGCTTGACCACTGCTTTCGACTCCTATACTTTTTTTTTTGGTTCACTTTCAAACCCCAAAATTTGCTGTGGGCTCTTGGTCTATACCTCCTTAACGGTTGCTATTATGAAAAAAAAAAAAAACTAGCACAAAATTGTAGAGCATACAATTTTCTACAAGTTTGGTACTAACAATTTTTTGTAGAACGTATATGGTTTATAATTTATATTAATATAAACACTGAATTTTCAAAAACAGACTCATTTCCTTACCACCCAAGAGGTAGAGTCAATGGCGCGTTTTTTCATGATTTGTCTGGAGTATGTACGAACGTTTATCTGTATGTACCTCGGCCTATACCCTATAGCCTAAAATATTGGAGCGATTTTCTTCAAACTTGCAGCATAAGATATTGGGGTGATTCCGTAGAGAGAAAATCTAGATTTTTTAGCTCAAAAAAATAACGGTACGCTCCATACAACCGTTTTGAAAAAGGTTATTATCTAAAAAAAATGGCTCTATAACGATTTTTTTTTAATTTTTGTGCGTATGGTCTGGATTTTGGTGAAAAAAAAAAAATACATAAAACCGTTATCAACGGTACCTCGCATAGAATCTTTTTTTTTATTTTCGACTTTCTCATTAACGACTCAACCGATTTTGATCAAAATTTTTACTCTGAAGGTAGTATCAAGTATGAATAATACTGCCTCACACCTAAGCTTCCATTGACCACTTCCTCCCCTCCGCTCACATATCTTACCTTTGGGAGCGCAATGGATACATTGAGATTCGAGTGAGATGGTTTGGCATGCCATATCATCACCCCTTCTAACCTTAGCCTGCATCCGTACAAAATCTCACTGACCCATTAGCTAAACAACAATACCAAAGACAAGGGCATGTATTTCGCTGACAAGGTCTGGACGTCCCTTACTTTGGCGGCCACTTTTTTGCGGAATCAAAAATTGTTGATACCTTCTGAATTTGTAGGTAATAAAATGCTAATTTATTGCGCAAACTAAAAATTTGTAGCTTTCATAATTTCATATTTATTAAAGTTTCAGTAAAATAAATCTGAACGAAAGTACGAAAATAATATGTAGTTCTATTAGTGTCAAGAATTATGCAAAAATTATTTGAATAGCTTTTCTGTTTGAATTTAAATTTTAAAAAGTGTATTTCCGGGCCGTTAAAATAAGACTGAGATTGCGGATAAAATCTAAAAAAGAATGGAATTTTCAACTTTTCTTTTTTTTTGCCAAAAATTGTTTTACATGCTAATTTGTTGCACAAGAATCAATTTTGTAGCTTTCACGAATCATTTTTTATTACAATTTAAAGTTAAAAAAAAAACCTTTCCGCAGAAAACTGGCAAGCCTAGAAAGGAGTCTAACTTTAAAATATTTTTAATATCTGAAATATTATCCGATTTACCCTTTAATCAAGTTTCAAGATGTAAATGAAACTAGAATATAGATTTCAATGTTGGTCGTATATTTTCGTATTTAAAATTTCATAACCTCAATAAATACCTTCTTATTTCTTTCAAATCTTAATGCTATATAAAATTCAACAACAGATAAATAATAACATCACAAACGCAATAATTCAAGGACTATAAATCCTTAAAAACAACATTATACATTTCTTCCGATACCAGATAAGTTGTTTATTGTCCCTTGCACAGGATATTAAAGAATGCAATCTGCCCCACACTTACTTCATTTTACAACATTTTACATCCACTCACAGTTCCGATAAGTTATACCTACTTGGTGAAGCCAGGTAAAATGCTCACCAGCATAAAATCATTTTGACTTCCTTTCTTTCCGGCTGCATTTGGTTCGGGCTTCATCTGGTGTTTTACACTTCAGAAATAAAGTCGTATCTATCTATAACCAAAGAGTCAACACCTCGGTGGTAACAGATATGTATACCCTGGAAAAAGGGAAAACACCACATAGAAGCTATCCCCCAACATAGATTCGGTTTGTAACTTGATTCTTTTGTATGCAATCGAATCGGAGGCGATAGCTTAAAATTCCTTACTTCATCTTCCTGGGTTGACTTCCTTTTGCACAACGCCAACGTGTAGCAAACAGTCAAAAACGGAAATTCGCTTTATGATAGAGTGAAGGTGTATTTGGAGCAAGGGTGGCTATAGGAGCAACGTCAATGAGTTCAAAAATCTCAAGGTGAGCACTTGGAGGGAAATTTATGCACCAACCATATAACCCCTCAGAAGCAAGTAAATATTATAATCATACCAAAAAGAAAAGGACAATCTTTACAGCTTATTTTGGCACTGACATTCACACGGTTAGCTTCCTTTTTTAAAAGGCCTTGGGAGCAATTTTTTATGGCTGCGGGATCTTAGCACCTCATCACATATGTATATGAAATACACACTCCCAAAAAAGTACGTCATCTAAATGGTCAGTAGTTGGTCATAAAAGGTCGACTATTTTTAGAAATTGGTAAATTTTTTAACCAGTATTAAAGTTTTTCAAGGTCACTATCAATTTTTGGCACCTCATTTATGGGATATTTGCCAAACAATTATACCATTTGAAAAGCCACCGGATAGTGATAAATCGTCAGGTAGTTTTAGTCATTTAATAAATAATTTTTTAAAATGTTTTCAAGGTCAAGGATTTTTAACACCTTTTACTTAATTCTTATAAAAGATCGTCAGACAGTTTCAGAAATTGTTCAGCTGTAGATTTTAAGTTATATTAATTTGAAAAAAAAATGTAAGGTCATTGACCTTTACAGCTTGAAATTTTTTTATAAAAATTATTAAACAATCTATGGTTGAACAACTTCTGAAACTAGCTGACCTTCGATGAGGATTAAGTAGCCTTTCAGATGGTACATATATTTTTCGATTATCTTATAAATAAAATTCCAAACATCGCTGTGATGACCTCTTGAAAAACTTTAACCATGGATTCCAATTTTTCTTAAATTTACCAATGTTTGAAAATACCCTATTTATATGACCTGATTTTTTAGATGACATACTTTTGTTGCAAATATCCCATTTATTAGGTGCTAAGATCCCACAACCATTTTTATGATTTGGTAATATTAAAGACATTGGTAAAATATAAAAGCCGTTTTAAGATCCTTATTCTGTACAGGAATGCATTAAACAATAGATCCTCGTTTAAAAAAATGGATTTGTCCTGAAATATGTTAAAATAAATGTTTTTTTCTTTAATTTTACAATTTTCAACATCAAAAGTATTTTCGAATACCTAAGCTTGACAGTAAAACAAGACTTCCAGACAGATTCTTCCATATATTCCTCTCCTCTATAAGGTACGACCATCAAGGATCATACAAAATAAATAGACATGCTGAATCTTAAATACATAAAAATATAAAAAGTAAACAAAAATTAAACTAATTCAATTATTAAAATAGTGGTTCACTTGGGCGTATACTCACTTTTTTTTATTTAATTTTTTTTTTCAAGTTTTACAATTTTTTTTTCCACGTTGGTTTATGTCAATTGTAAAAGCTGTTTTAATGAGTCGTTTTTTTCTCTATTTTAAAAAACATTTGGGCGCGGTACGGAGCTCGCGGGAAAACGATAATTAAATTTAAAAAAAAAATTCTTTATTTCAAGATAAGTGACTATTGAACATTTTTTTTAAGCTGCTCTGTCTCCACAGCCTTCTACTACTACTTCTTTTATCTCTAGAGAGACATACGAAAACCCTATCATTTATCAGCGGTAGTGGAAAGCACAATCTAACTCTAACCTTGAGTACAAGCAGGCTGAGCATCGATTAATATTTTATGTCAACGATGTGACGAAATTCTATGAGTGTCAAGATAGCGAAACAACATTCGCCGATCGAAAAATTATTAATTGGGTAATTAGCCGTTAATTAGTCGTGAATTAGTTGTAATATTATGGAATTTTTCGTTCGATGTTTTCTATGTTTTTTTTTTTTTGCAAAATTGTGAAATTGGTGTCAACTTAGCGAAGAAGCCATTGGAAAACGTATTAAAACTTCTTATCGTGAATGTTTAACTGCTCTATAATTAGCCGTTAATTAGTCGTGAATTAGTTGAATTTTGTTGTGCAGTGTTTTCTATGTTTTTTTTTTTTTATTTTTTTTTATTAAATTTATATCAAATTCGGTCGAAATGTTTATTGCTTTACAATTTGCCGTTTGCTATCGTGCGATATTTTCTATGTTATTTCAACAAAAATAGAAAACATAGCAAGACGAAACTGAAATTATCACAAATAATTCACGACCGATTAACGGCTAATTAAAGAGCAGTTAAAAATTCACAATAAGAAGTTTTCATAAGTTTTCCAGAGGCTGCTTTGCTAAATTTCAAAATTTTGCAAAATAGAAAACATCGAGCGACAAATTCAAAATTGTCACAACTAATTCACGACTAATTTACGGCTAGTTAAACGACATTCAAATATTCACAATAAGAAGTTTTTATACGTTTTTCAGATGCTGCTTCGCTAAGTTGACACCAAGTTAGCAAAGCCGCAAAAAAAAAAAAAAAAAAAAAAAAAACATAGAAAACATTGCACGACAAAATTAAAATTGTCACAACGAATTCAGAACTGCTGAACGGCTAACTATTAAGCAATAAACTATTCGATATAAGACGTTTTTACCCCTTTTTGAGTTGCTGCTTCGCTAAGTTGATATCAACTTAGCGAAAAAAAAACATAGAAAACATTGAACAACAAATTCGATATTATCACAACTAATTAACTGCTTATTATCCAATTAATAATTTTTCGATCGGCGAATGTTGTTTCGGTAACTTGACACTTATCGAAATTCTGGTTAAGAGAAGGAGGTGGCAGACTGTAAATAGCCCAGGACGGCGAAAAACCTGAAACGCCGAGGGACAGAATTGCGAGACCCACTTTTATCGTCTTCCGTACCATCAGTAGCCCTTGGCGTTATGGTTAGTGCTGGACTGTCATACTAGATTTCTGGGTTTGGGTCGAAGCCTCTGTCACATAAAAACTAAAATGTTTTTTAAGGCACTGCCTCTTGCGAAAAGGTGAAAAATCCTCCAAAAGTATACTCTTGTAATAGAAAAGTGCAGCTCGTATTAGCCCTGAATTAAACTGAAGGTGCCTTCCATTCCTGCAAATATGCACACAGGAATGGTTGAGAATTAGAAGTCACTGTAGGCCCTGGATTCTTCATGACCTGTTGGGCCAACAAATTTATCCATTTTTTTTTTTAACGTTATCAGCATGCTTTGAATATTTTGAGTCTCATTTATAAACAGCAGAAAGAAAAGAGGACCAAGATGGCTACCCTGAATGACACCTGAGGTAGCGCATAAACTGTTGAAGAAAGAATCTCATTCATGCAGACTTATTGAACCGATCCGAAAATTTGTATTTTTAAAAATAAAACAAAACTATTACGGCCAAATTATTGCCTTGCTTCAAAGCTAGTTTTACGGCAAAACTAGTTCTATAGAAGTTTCGAGTTATAATTCAATAAAATGACCTTTAATTAATTTCTATAAATGCTTTAACCTACAACAGTTTTGTTTTAAAAATAATAACTAAATACACACCAAAAAATTAGGGCCTTTTGAAATTGATTCCGCTCCTGTATATACTGTGCACTCTTCATTGATACCAGTTGTAGTCAGGGAACAATGGAATGGTATAGGTAGTAGAAAAGAATGCGATTTTATAGCCATACTCCAGAAGATATAAATGTCTATAAAACAATTTTTTCTTCCACGTGGTTTATAGAAAGACTTTTTACAGCGGTATTTTAAAATTAGATAAGAAACCTCAAAGAAACGCCAAAGTAGGAAGGTATACACTAAAATGGTTCGAAAGGGCGATGGAATGAAAGTTATTTATGAAATCGATACTCCGCGGATGTCTTGAGATAAAAATACCTACTTGGGCACATTGATATATTGGAAAATTCCAAACGATTTTAATGGTTTCGCGAGTTCGGACCGCATGCGATATGAATGTGATGATAACATAGCTCAGTTCCAAAACCCCTCCCACCATACCAGCACTATACTAACCAACTTCCTATCAGGTGCTGTGTGCAATAAAATTAAATTTGTAAGCTGGAACTCGAGGACAAGGGATTATCGCCTGGTTGCGTATATAAGAGCAATGAGGCAAGGATGATACTAAACTAAGGACACCCTTAATTTTGGTATAAATATTAAAATTTTTATTTCTCGAGATAAATTTGTTAAATCATTCGGGGGTTTTTATGGCTTAAAGAATGTCGCTCTTGGCAAGGACCAAAATTGAATCCGTTTTGCATTTGAAAAACATTAACCGCAGTTGGTTGGTGATTTTTATGTTTGTTTTTTTTTTTAAAGATTTTTTTACTCGATTTTCACAAGCAGTCACTTTGTGATTCAAGTATAACTTTATGTAAGAAGTATTTTTTTTTTTGTTTTAGTTGATTGTGCAGAGTGCCATCAATTGATATAACAAATTGTGTTTCGATGCAAATATTTGCCATGAACAAAGCTATTTGCAAACCACAAAATGGCGGTAAATAAGTTTTTTTCTTTTTAAGTATGATATTTAATTGATGGAATTTTCTATCCTTACTTTGATAAAATATCCCTGCAATTTATTTTGGGTTACTGATTTTTAAAATTGCGTTTTAAATAAAATAAAATATTTGGCTACCAAGATACAAGGTAGTTTGATTTTATTAGACAGAGGGAAACGAATTTGTGCGTTTTAATAGCCGAAGAAAATTAAACTTTCACTTGGAAAAACTTCCGAAAAAGCTGAATTTCCGTAATAAGTTTTATTTTTAAGAAATTTTTCAAAAATAACTTTAAATTTGGACCTGAACTAAAGTTTTCAAGGTGGTGGTGGGGGGGTGAAATTCAATTTTTTTTCTCAAGACAATATATTTAAAGACAAACGTACAGAAAACTTATGGCAAAATAAATTTAGTCAAAGAAATGTAATGAATTTATTCGACGGGAAATTTTGTTTTGTGACCCGATGTAGCATAGCGTGGGGAGGGGGGGGGGGCAAGGGGGCACAGGCCTTAGGCAGCACTGTGCTCGGGACGGCAATTTGGAGCGAAGTTTCACAGTAAGTAATCGGACATTTGTTCTGTTTCTGAACAACAAAATCCCATGAAAGCTGCACCGTAGTATGCAACTACATAAAACTTTAAGGTCTCTAAGCATAATGTCACGAAAAGGCAATGAACAAAGATAATTCTTACTTCGAACTTCATTTGCAGACAGGCAGTTTTTTGCTTGCGATATTATACATATAGGTAGGTATATGGCAAGTTTTGGATTCGTAAAAAAAAAAATGAAATTCGAAATTTTAATTGAACTTGTCATTACAATGATAGGAAAGACGAAAAAAGTGGGTCTAGAATTCGGTCCGTCTGTCCCTCTCGGTGTCCATACGCTCCACGTTTCCCAGCCTAGCCGCTGTATTTTCAGCTTCTTGACCAGATCGACGTCGTCGCTGTAAAGCCCGTAAAGCTCGTTGTTAAATCTTCTCCTCCATACTCCATCGATACAGACTGGACCGAAAATCACCCGAAGAATCTTCCTTTCAAGGCACCCAAGCAGATTCTAATCCGTTTTTGTCAGGGTCCATGCTTCTGCCCCATACAGCAGGACCGGGATGATTGGGGTCTTATATAAGGTCTCATTGGTTCTCTGAGAGAGGGCTTTATTACTCAAATGCCTTCTTAGCCCGAAGAAACAGCGATTGGAAAGAGTAATTCTTCGTTTGATCTCTGCACTCGCACTGATGTCATTTTGCGATGTTATAGTGGAGCCCAAATAAACAAAGTCTTTGACGACTTCGAAGTTGTATCTATCCATCGTGGCGTTCTGCCCGAGTCGACGATGTGGAGATTCCTTTCTCGATGATAGCATATACTTCGTCTTGTCCTCATTAAAACGCGCAGGTAACAGCTCGCTTTATTCTCCCAATGATAGCTATAACCTAGTACTCTCATCTACTCAAGCTCTAATGGGTGAGTAGATGAGCAGAGTAGTTACGCACCTAAAATCCCCCAGAGGGCATCTGGCTAGATTAAGAAATTTTTCATGTGGTGACATTTTACGTTCACCATTCACCAATAACAAAAATGAACAAAATAAAGCAATTAATAAGGAGGTGAGAGTTTCTACAAGACGACTTTCCGTAGCTAATTTTACAAACACTTTCTCATTTTATATGAGTTTTTATATATGTACATACGTCGAAAAATCATATAAACTGAGTGTGTGTACAATCTCGCAAACTTTTTGACGGTACGGATTCCACAGATTATAAATCACTTAAACAAAGACGAGCTATACAGAGTCATGGCGCATTTCGGCATCCCTACCAAACTCGTTCGCCTGTGGAGGATGACGATGGAAAAATCTCGCTGCTCCGTCAAAGTCGGCAAAAACACCACCGAACCCTTTGATGTCGAGAAAGGCAAGGCGACGCGTTATCATGCAACCTGTTTAACTTCGTTTTTGAAGCAATTGTACGTAACTCGCAAGTCAAAAACAGAGGTACACCCCACCTTAGGTAGGTGGCGCACACAAGTGGAGAACGACCTCAACCAACTTTTGCAGTGCGTAACTGGAGGCAGCTAGCTAGGGACCAAGCTGGCTGGAGGGGCTTCGTTGTTGAGGCCGTAGTCCATCCTGGGCTGTGAGCGCCATCTAAAATAAAGTATAAGTAAGTAAAACGTTGGTTACGTCTTTCACTCGTTTTTAAAGAGATCGTACTTGAATGAATTTTTGTACAAGTAAATGCGAAAAATTCTATTTGTACGTGTACGTGCTTAACAATGATGTTGTAAAAAATTTTTTCTTCAAAATATAGAACTTGAACACACCTACCATTTTGGAAATAAGAATTTTAGACTTACAGCATTTTGGATGTACAGATTTTCGGTTGTACAGTATTTTAGAAAATAAAATAAACAGGATTTTTGTCATACAGAACTTTGAAACCCCGAATTTTGACCCGCTCCCGCTAAAGTATACAAAAATTTTCATTTTATTTTTTGGGTTTTTAAAAGAAAAGTTATTTTTTTTTTTTTTTGAAAACAAAATATTTTGAAAACGACTTGATCGATTTTAATAAAACTTGGTATGGAGCTGTTTTTGACAATAACTAGAAGATTTTGAACAAAAATTAGTTCTAATATGTAGTCAAAATTAATGGTATCTACCTTCCATATAAATGTTTAAAAACCGTTACTAAAAATTTAAATTTTCTCGAAAACGACTCTTTCGATTTTGATTAAATTTCTTCTGAACACCAATATAAGTGCGGCCTATGATTTACCAAAGACAATTATAGTTACATTTAGCCGTTATTAACAGTACCTCTCGGCTCTCATAGAACCTTTTTTTTTTATTATTTTGGACGATCTCATTTTCTGTGGAACCGATTTAAATTTTTTTTTTATATAAATGCTTCTTATAAGTTGAAATCATACTGCATATCAAAATAGAAGAAAACATAAATAAAAATTTATCATACAAAAACTGCAAAAGGGATCAAGTCGCCCCCTTCTCCCCTATATCTTATGCAAAAACTTAAATAATAAATTTAATATAAAAAAATATCAATCCACGCCCAGCAGAACCTGACAGTTATTCACATTTTCGCCATCGGAATGTTCAAGCAAGAGCTTCAAAATGAACAATTTTCTTTGTTATGATACTCGCCTATAATACAGTACCAACGCAAAACGGTTCATTCAATTTTAAAACCACCAAAGTAAAGTGAAACTCATTGGAATAAATAGCCCACAAATTGAAAATAATATACCTCCTCCATCCCATTTAGTTTTTCCTTCACTTGAAAGCAGCGACTATTTAAACATTTTGCTTCTTAAGAATGAGCCGGCAAGCACCATTCTGGTGTCATTCAAACTTTATTTGAATAGCAGCCCAGCCCTAAAATGTTAAGTACACTTGGGTTGATAATCCTCGTCAATCCACAATGAGGGTTGATTTTTTTTATCTTTGCTATTTTTTCGATAGAAAAATGCAAGAGAAAAAATTAAATTTTAAAATTTCTAGCAAGTATTAAGTGGAAGTTTGATTAGAAAAAAACTTCATCGTATTGATTTTTTTTTTTTATCCCCAATTTCAAATTTTTGGTCTACCACCCTCTTTTCTTTAATAGGAACAAAGATCAATAACCAAATTTATTTTTTTGTTGTTCTTTTTTTTTTCTAATTTTCTAAGTGAATTGATATCAATTACTTAATCAAGTTTAAAGCGCGAAAAATTCCACTCCCTCCATGAAATTCTTTTGTTTTTACTCATGGAATATATCTACTTCCAAATATTTTTTTTTTTGTTTTTTTTTCTAGAAGGGGATAAAAATACTTCAGGGATTAAACATCCAAGGAACATTATGGAAAAAATAATGACAAATCACTTTCGAGATAACAACCATTTAATCCTGCCGCACAATATTTTTTCCTTGAGTAACCCTTATGATATCCTTCATAACGCGGAAGCAAAGAAGAAAAAAAGTTCTTCACCATATCCAATTAGTCCATTGCACACACCCAAAAGGAGCTGAAGAAAAAGTCCAGAAAATAGGTATAAATAGGGTATATCATTCCAAAGATGAAAAACTCCAACTTGGGCTATAACAATTAATCGCATCTTTATTTTTCAAACTTCCAAGGCTAAGGCTGGATGGCAGGCATATTGTCTGATGTCCGGGAAGGGCTGAGTCTGAAACCAACAACTATGATGCGCACCTTTAATTTTTCACAGTATGGCATATTATCTTTATGTAAGGATGTATATCCTTTAAGAAGCAAGGACTCTCTCTCTCTCGGTCTATATCTGCCTGCTTTTGTTCATATTAAACGAGTGATGCTTAAATTAAAGTGCTAATAATGGTTGAAAAAATGCGAAGAGATTATTTGGATTTTCATAGACCGAGAGCAACCACAGTAATTGGGTAATTTATTTGCGAACTCAATTAATTTAATATGCCGCGAAATAATTATTATTTGTCTTTCAGAGAGTTTCAATGAGTTTCAGGGGGATGTTCGAGTTTCACAGTGCTCTTTAGTAAGTTAGGAAAAAAGTTTTGCGGAAAATAAAATATAAAAGTTTGATTTTTTTTTATATTTCAGAAGAGTTACGCACTCCGATTTGGTGACTGTTTTTACGCAAAATATTTCAAATTCCACAGAAAATGTAAAACATAGTCTTAGATATTATATAGTTACTCTCTCTATTATGGTTTTGAACAGGGTTTAGATAGATTAAAAATTAAAAAAATTAAGTTTGATGGCACAACCATTCCCGTGTGCGTGTCTGCAGGAATGGATGGGACCTACAGTTTATTGCCGAATCCGAACGGCTAATGTGAGCGGCACTTTTATATGACAAGAGAGGTTTTGTCAATTACTCGCAAGAGGCAGCAGCTGTTTTTATTTTAAAAATTATTAGTTAATAGTTTTTATGTATTTTTTTCGTGCTATTAAGCGAAAAGAAAACTCAATAAAATAAATTGGAATGGCGGTGGAATTAGTTTGATTTCGAGAATTTTCAATTTTATTGAGGTTTTTTTTGTGAATCTCAGCAGTGGTACCAACCTATAAAATTAAAACATTGCTAGGGAAGTGTTCAAAAAATGGATTTCGAAATCCAATTCTAGAAGCAGACCTGGATCTTGTGTTGTTTTTGTAATACTTTTGTATTTATGTTTTCAAATCCAATCCGGATCAGATCTGGGGGAAAATAGAATGCAGCTAATAATACTGCATACATATATTTTCAAAAAAATATTTGTTGGGTTTAAAAAAAAGTTCAAATTTTTTTTTCCAAAATCATTTTTTTGAAAACGGGTTAATGATTTTTTTTTGAAATTTTGGTTTTAGTTGTATATTACTATATTCTTAAAAATGGCGTACCAAAGTTTTTTTCTAAAAAATTTCAAGAAATTTTATATATAAAAAATTATTTTTTAAGAAAACCAACCACTCCAACGATTTTAAAAACTTTGTCTGCGTAAATTCACATTTTTTCAAGAATTGAGATGGCGTTCTTTATTTTGAGATTAAAACATTTTAAGTACTTGTTTTATCAATTTATATGACGTGTTTCATGCCTTTTCCCCATATTCAAATTTCCATTCTTCAATTTATTAAATGGGTAAATACCTATATAATTATTAATTATGTGTTTTATATTACACTTAATCTTTAAAATTTGAAGAACCTTTTACTACAAGAGCAAGTTCGTGCGACCCAGTCGTGCATTTTATTTTGTGCCGATTTTATAACTATCCATTTAAAGTTATTGTGATTGATCCGAAAATTTTTAAAATTTCTCCACGTTTAGATGTTTCAGAAATTCCAATCACGGTTGGATGTTTACTATAATAATTGCAGTTACTGAATTTTGAACTTTTTTATTTTAAGTACGGAAGTACCACTTTTCAACTTCCAGTACATAAATTTTATTATATATCCTTTTTTGCCGAATGAACACTTTATAACGTAAAATTAATAAAATTAAAGTTGGTTTTATTGAGTTTAATTGTTTAATTGAACAAACCGTGCAAGGTAAAGGAATAAACTATTTCAAATGTTGTGTTAAAGTTGGCTTTAAATGAATACCTTCATTAAATTTACGTCTGCATGCAAACGTTCTCCACATTATAAAAATATTGCAACAGCTTTGCTATGACAACAGAGACTCTTGGTTCTTGGAGACTTCCTTTTCTAGGCGAAAAAGAGTTACAGTCCAAATGTCAATGTTTTTAAAAAATTGGTTTAAACTCGTTATCTTAAATCTACCAAAACTGCGAATTTATAATAAATACAGTCCTCTAAAGAAAAATAAAAAAAAATCCGAATGTTCTCTCGTAAAATATGTTTTTGAAAAATTTATGAGGTAGGTAATTCATTTAATATAAAAACCATTACAATTACAAATTCGTACTTGAAAAAAAAAAAACAATTACAAATTTAAAAACTGAATTTCTGTTTCACAAACAAAATTCCAACAAATTTTTAACACAGAGAAAATAATTTTTTATATATAAAATTTTGTAAAAATAGTTAAGAAAAAAAAAATTGGTACACAATTTTTTAGTATTTATTTATGTTGAAAAAAAAATTAAATTTCGAAAAAAAATATATACCCGTTTTTGAATTATCAAATTTTCAAAAAAAAAAATTTGATTTTTAAATTTTATTGATTTTTTTTTTAGAAAAATCTGTTAATGTGGCTATTCGCATAGTGGAGCACGTGTTGAGTTGAGTAATGTTTACTGCAAGGACGTGGTCATCGGTTATAATGTTGACTATAGGCATACCTATACCTATACAATCCGATATGTTGGATCGCGAGTAAATTTATAGCAAAATTAGCACTGAAAAGAGTGCTGGTGGTTGAGGTTATAGATTGAGGTTATTTTTTTGGAATTAAGCTAACATTCTTCAGAAAACATTACACCACAAACTCAAAAATTGAAACGTGCTCTGTGGTACCACCCAGTACTTACGGATGCAAGGATAATACAATGTTGAGTATTTAACATGTTAAAATTAAGCTAAAGAATGAAAAGTATGGGCTTATGAGGAATTATAGTCCCATTTTGGTGGATATGGATTTCTGAATAGTTAAAATAATGAATCTATTTGAAATTTCAAAGTTATTTTGAGAATTTTGCCGGTTTGCAAAGAGTTTGAAAAATAAAATCATATAAAATTATATCCATTTTTAAGAAAAATAATATTTTCCAAAAATGCTAAAAAAAACTATATGACAGATACCGTTATTTTTGGTCCTAAAAAGAAAATGAAAAAAAAAAGTGTCTGGGGAATGTTCCAAAAACACTTTATACCAAGTTTAATTAAAATCGACCCATGGGTTTAGGCTGTAGGCGAGACCACAGACAGAAAGACAGACAGACAGTCAGACGGACGGAATTGCGAGACCCACGTCTTCCTTATATCATCCAAATGTCAAATTTGATAAAAATCTCGAGTTAAAATTTTTTTACGAATCCAAAACTTGCCATATATGTATAGTACCTACTTATTTGTATATCGCAAGTAAAAATAGAAGAAATTTGTAGCTGTAATTTACAAATACAAAACAAATCCGTTTCACAACTTACTTACTTAAAAACGGCACAGGTCCATTTTTTTTTCAGAATTAAACTAATGATGACATTTTTAGTTCTATTATGAACTATTAGGTTTTTGAAAAAAAAAGCGGTGATTTTACAAGAAAAACCATTAAAAGAAAATGAAAGAATGACACAAGTGCATCGATTTTATCTTAATTTTCTCAAAAACAAGAATATATTAATTAAAGCATCTGGTTTTAAGTGTCTGACTTAAAATGGAGCATGGAATATAATAGACAAAAAATATCATTTATTAAAGTAAAATTTTGAGTATAATTAGTCTGTTTATAAATAAGTTAACTTTATTTGCATTTTTCTCGGAATCATTTTGAATGTATTTGTGCCGTTTTTCCCTGGACACTTCATATGTAATACTAAATAACAAATAAATCAACCAAGTTTTCGTTACAAGTTCAGTTTTCGAAGAAAAATTTTCTTATTTTTTAATTTAATTTTTTTACCTACTAAACATAATGCCAAAATAATTGAGTGGCAAAAAATTATAAAAGTGTACAAATGTTAGGAACTTTGTGTCATTGAAAAGTTTTTTTCTTCAGGCTGTGGCCGATAAATTCATTTATTTGGTGCAACAAAACTTACAAAAATGCATGAGTTTTCAAAAATTTGTTAAAAAAAAAAGCCTCAACTTCACTTGCCACCCAAACTTTAAATAAAGTAATATCAAAAAAAAATTAAATATTAAATTTGGATTATATTTGAATATGTTGGAAAAAAATTGATTCTAAATTTAAAACAGCTAAGGGGGGTTGGCAAAGAAGTTATAAAAAAAAAAATATTCCAAAAATGTGTCTTCTTTCTAGAAAGAAATAGGAAAAAATGTAAATGGAGTTATAACTAGTGATGGCAAACACTGAACTTCTGGAAGCATAGAAGTAAGAAGTCAACATTATTGGACCTGTAACAAGCACATACTGGTTTCAACTCATTTCGAAATTTTAAATCTTTGCATTGTTTTTTTTTTTTAAATTATTAATAAATTTCGTTAGTTTTCTTAATAAGGTTATAAATGCCTTTTTTGCATTTTTTAGGTTGTGTTTTGTTTGCCTTTTTAATTTTTCAATCCCTCAAAATTCGATCCCTGCTGGAACCAATACAAACTTAAAAAAAAAAAAAATAAAAAAAAAAAAAAACTGTTTTACGGTAGGTACTTGTTTTATTTTTTTTTTCCGATTGAAGACCTATGTAAGTGTTAAATCATCAACAAAACTAGCCTATAGTAATAATTTTATGAGAAAATATTTTGCTCGTTAAGACAAGGGGCACGTTTAAACATGTTGATAAACAAAATTCCATTTTAACTTCAAGAATCTTACGCCAATATTTAACCAAACAACATTTATGCATAAATTTAACTTTTTTGAATAAGTCTTCTCCGTTGAGTTGAGTTGGATGTACATATAACTTAAATAAATCCAATAATAAATATACAGCTTTAAAGAACTGATTTATCTGCTGTATAAATCAACCAAAATGACGAATTGATTTAACAGTGCACAATCGTAACGTAAAATTGCATAAATTGCAATTTAATTGCTTTGTATATTTAAATTTTACTGCCACCACTGCGCACCGTGTCGCTCGATCAAGCAACAGCATCGCACCCAGACACTTAGTCCAAATCCAAATAAAGCTATATATCCCCTTTGGCCAGATTTATGCAACCCGTTTACAATAAATGACATAAATTTATAAAAACAGATTTATGTGTGCATTTACCCCATTTTATACAGCTAACTTAGACCAATAATTCGTATTTTTACAATGCCACACTCTCGCTTAATTGAACCAATTGAAAATTCAAATCTCTATGCAATACACAGATTGGAATTATTTCCCATGGTTTTCGAACAAAAATTCCACATACTCGACAGAAGCATGATGGAGCAACAGGATATATGCGGCAGTGTGGATTTGGCAACAACAATTTTAACAAAAAAAAAAAACACCTCTAGCACTATAGCAGCATCAGAGCCGGAAGTGAAATAGGCGGTAATTTGTAACGATACACTCGCTTTAATCGCCATTTAAGTGTTATATGCGAAAAGGACTCCATTCCGGAGATTACCGTTATGTCTACTTGTCATTTTGGTCATATGTTGTGGGGGTGTTTTTGGGGGAGTTTTGCACAGAAAAATTTATATTGACAAAGGACCTTTCCCATGGAGAAAAAACACCGAAAATATTCACACGAAAAGAACAAGGACCAAAGGATGAGTGGCTGGCTCTGGATCCTTAAAATTGAGTGCGTACCATTTGTCTTTATCACAGCATGAAGTCGAATGCCGCTGAAGATATATTGACCCTCGAGCGAATGAATATTTTTTCGTTGTTGTTGTTGTTGCTGTTGTGGTACACGAGGGTGGTAACTATGCTCCGTCGGTGCTAAAGTGCGACGGCAACGCGCTCTAGACCATCAGGAATGTTCATTTGCCGTCGGCTGGCGGTCGGTCGGTCGGTGGAGGCAACATAGCATTTCACTGGGGAATCATCCTTCCTAAGGTACATATCTATAATAATATGATAAAGAGCAAGAGTGTGGATATGGTTGTTGGAATTAGCTGTGGCTATTTATCAAATCGGATATTCCGGGGATAAGGCTTCTAGTGACATGGAATTTTCCTTTTGTCGGTTTGTTATTATATCCTTAAATAAGGAGAAACACGATTTTTTTTTGTTGATGTTGAAAAACTGAGTTTGCTTATTCAGCGGGGTGCATGTTGATATAATGTTAATCAAACGCACAAAATTGTGGTCAACTTAAGGACTTGATTAAGATGTCTTAATGTTGACATTTGTTGGAAAACATTGGGGATTTTGTATTTGTGTTTTTTTCGGATGAAAAACAAACGAGAAAATAAAATAATATTTGATAGCTCACTCAAGTTGTTGTTCTTTTATTCAAAGCTTCAATGATAAAGATATTGCTGTGGACAAATTGACCAATCTCTTAGTAACTGAGGATAGCCATTATCCATCTTTAACTTTTTCACTTTTAATTTTTAAAAGACAGATTTAAACATTAAAATATAATTTGATTGGTCCTATCTCAATAATTGATTAAATGTTAACACTTTTAAAGTCTATGAATTTTATTTGTAAAAAACTATTTTTAAGAAATCGAAGGAGGGAGGAAAATACATAAAACAAACTACATATCACAAAATTTACTATTCGGAGGACCTTTGTGCAGTTTTGGGGAATTACGGAAGAGCGTTTAGCGTTCCATTTTCCATCCTTTAAGACGATCAAAGTAGATATGTTAACATTTGTAATAATTTAAGCTGTGATATATGTGTTGTAAGAAGAGGAATAACAAAAATAGAAGAAAAATATTTTTGTTGTTGTTTAGTGAATTGTATTGAATTAAATTCAAGTAGAATATTTTTTGCGCCCTTTAGTTCAATGCGTTTCGCCCAGGCACGATAGTTGGGCTCATCAGTTACTGGCTTTACAGAATAGAATGACGGAACTGGGGCCGCAGACGGAACTGGAAGAGCTGTCAAAAAGTGTCGTACGTTATTTTTTTTACATGTCCACAATGGAGCTGTACTGCTTTGAAAGATTTTGAAGAAAATCAAAAGAATATTCATGTGTACAAGCTCAGAATTCACATTTTTTGTTTGCAATAATTTTCCTTTTAATAAATAATTTTTTTTCGCGATACAAATAACCACAATATTTTTTTCCGACCCAAAAAGTTGTTTTTTTTTCTTCATACAATTTGAAACGTCAAAAGTGCCGTACGTGAAGAGTTAAAAGTTGGTGAACTCTTCCGTCTGCGTCTGCAGCTCCGTATGCGTCTACGTTCCGTTATGTTCGCAACATTGAATTTGCGTGTATTCAATATTTTGACAGCTATTCCAGCTCCGGCTCCAGTTCCGTCTCCGTCACCATTCTGTTCAGCCAGTTGGATGCTGTCGTACCTTTCTAAGACGCATATGCATATGCGCTGTAGATTTTATTAAGAGTCAGTATCAGTATAGTCATCGACCAAAAATTTGTATCTTAGAAAGGTACGACAGCATCTAACTGATGAGCCCAACTGTCGTGCCTGGGCGAAACGCATTGGACTAAAGGTCACGAAAAATCTTCCATTTGAATGTATTTATATAGATATTTGCCGAAAATAGCCAACATTTTGGTCATTTAAATTTTTCTTACTCGCCTGATATTAACTTAAATATTTACTCTGCCAATATTCCTAAGTTTATATCTACTCACATTGTATACCTACTTTCTATCATTTGAAAAACTGTAAATAATTTTTTTTATAATTCTTTTAGATTTGTATATGTACATAAAAAAAGGTAAAAAAGACGAATTCATAAATATAGCCCTATAGCTAGATTTTAGTTTATTCCGATGCATTTTAAGGCTGTTTAATATTCAATATTTATGTTAAAACAGTCATCGTTCCGAATCAACATAGCTCTTTTTTCTTAAATACACCAATAAAAACTTCAGTTAACTCCACTCCAGTAGAGAAGAGTGACCTTCCAAACTCTTCTCTGTACTGGGACCTTTCTTTTGTAGTTAACTGGCATGAAGTTTGCATTGATGTATTTAAGAAGAAGAAAAAATTACTCAGACCTAGTTTTATTTTTAGACTGTAGTGAGATATTAGAAAATCTAAGAAATCTTGGTTCAAGCTAAAATTTAGTTTTGTGGTTTCATCAATCTTATAAATTAAATAGATCTTAGTATTGTTTAATGGTTGCCCATCAAATTATTCTATTGTGAATTCTGAAATACTATACGGTAGCAATTAGAGCCCTCATTTATTTATTTTATTTACTAATGACCTACCTAACCTAACACCTATCTTATGTCGTTTTTCTTTCAACCAAAAAAAATCAATCCCTGACAATTCGGGATCAAAATCTCTGATCCCGAATTAAAGAGAGATTTACACCTACATGAAATACGCACTTGAACACACACTATTTATAAAACGTCATTTTGTGCTTTTGTGTGATTCTGATGTGGTTTTCTATTTCATTTGCATTCCGTTTTTGATTCTTTGCCTATCAAAATTATTTTTTGCTATATTAAATTAAAATTATTTTTGACAAAATTAAATTTGACATCCCACACATACATTTGCAAACAAAAAACAAATCCAATCTGCGTTTCTTTTGCCAAGAAAATTCGTGATCCGGGATCAAAATCCCTATTTGCAAAAGAAAAACGACATTAGAGCATTATAATTGTCTCATCTTTGCGGACGATGGACGTCGGGGTATGTACAAAATGTATGTATGCACTATGTACAATTGTACATATATGTACAAACATATGTATATGTATGTAATTTGTGTGTATATAATAGAAATAATTCAGCAGACAGGCTTTGAAAAATTTGAAAATGTCATGCTTTAATTTCTACAGAGGTTTTTCAAAAATTTCAATTTTTTTTCAACTAACAGAAAACTCAGACTTAAGAAAAACATAGTGGTTAAATTTTTTTTAAATAATTTTACGCTATTTCTATATTTTCAAAATATGCTGGACCGCCTTCCTCTTAGTCAATCCCCCACGACCACATGTCACCTTTCAAACACGAAATTTTTTTTGACGATCGGATAAAATTTGTTCTAGGAATTCCATTCCACCTAAGATTTCTTGAAATTTTTATCTCAACCTGGCGGTGGGTTTGGAACCTCAGGCTCACACAAATTAAAATTCATTTGAAAATAGTCGTTAAGTTTTCTGAAATTATCTAATTTTCTGCGCATTTTTCTTAACTTTTCTTTCCGTAAGAACCTTCTACAAAGTATTACAAAACTTAAAAAATAAGATAAATGAAATCGGTACAGTCATTCTCAAGTTAATACAAATTAAGAATTAGTAGAGTCACTGTGGCGTATACTTGCTTTTTTATCAGCATATTAGTTAGATGTAAAAATCATCACATCACAGCTTTATTTCTTATAATTCGTATTAGAAATATTTTAAACAGCAAACCCCTCTTAAGTCAAAATAAGTCTTTGTGTTAGTTAAGTCAGAGTTTGTTGTTTAAAAAAAAAATCGATTTCGATTTCCAGCAGTTAAATAAAAATCTGCTCAATAATTTTCCAACAAATGCATTTGAAAAAAAAGCATAAAATAGCTTAAAATTTTTGAAAATCCTTCTACCACTACGTCTGCTTTTCTTATACTTATCTGCACTTCTGTAAGTTTAAAAAAAGTTGAAATTTTTTAAACAACTTCTGTGGAAACTAAAGCAACCCATTTTCAATATTTTGAAAGCCTTCCAGCCTTCTTGCTGCAACATTCCTATAATATACATACCTACATACATACATACGTGTACATACATACATTTTGAATTTTTTGCATTTGAAGTATATTAAAACAGGCCCTTCCTATGCAAATAGTATGAAGTTCAGCCGATTTATGCGTCTACGAACCCAAAAAAGGAATATTTTTTATTTATTTTCAAGGGGTTTTCGCGATTTTTTCGGTCATATTTTCATTCCAATCCGATGAACGTTAAAATAAAGCTTTGAGCTGTAAAAAAGGCTGTGTTCTCTTAGCACCCCATATATGGGATATTCGCAAAAAAAAAGTATGCAGTCTAAAAGGTCAGTAGCTGGTCATAAAAGTTAAGAAATTGGTCAGGCTTAGAAATTTTTTAATCCAGGGTTGAAGTTTTTCAAGGTCACCCGCGATTTTTGGCACCTCTTTTATGGGATATTCGAAAAAAGTATACACCACCTGAAAGGTTACTTATCCCTTATAAAAGGTCAGGCAGTTTTAGAAATTGGTCGGCTGTAGGTTTTTAGTTATAAGTTTAACAAAAAAAACAAAATAAAATGTCATTGACCTTTACCTTGAATTGCCTGACCAATTTCTGAAACTAGTCGACCTGTTATGAGGATTCAGTATACTTTCAGATGGCATATTTATTTTTTTTTTTAATTCCACAAATGAGGTGCTAAAAATATCCACGACCTTGATAAAAAATTAATTTTGAAAATTCATACGAAAATCTCTATGGCTGACCAATTGCTGAAAACATCTGACCTTTTATGGGGATTAAGTAACCTTTCAGATGGTATATATTTTTTTCAAATATTACATAAATGAGGTGCCAAAAATCGCGGGTGACCTTGAAAATCTTCAACCCTGGATTAAAAATTTTCTAAGCCTGAACAATTTTGCAAAATACCTGACCTTTAATGACCAATTACTAACCTTTTAGACTTCATACATTTTTTGCGAATATCCTATATATGCATAGGGTGCTAAGATCCCACAGCCCAACATTTATCACTTTTTCTTTGTTTAGAAAATTTTTACTCGTTTGGCATATGTACTGAAATTTTTAAAAAATTGAGTAGGTACTCAATAACTTGCTTCTATATTCTTTGTACCTACTTATCGTTCAAAGAGCCCACAGCAATTTTTGGGTTTGAATTATAGAAAAAAATTCAATGATATAAGTACTAAGATAGGTCTTTACTTTCTATATGCAAAAAAGCAAGTCTTGCATGCACATACATATCTATTAGATTTACAAAAAAAAAACACAAAAATAAAAAAAAATCACTTTGAAAAAAAAAACAAGTCAATTTATGTAAATTTCACTTGTTTTCAATTATAGCTCTACTCTTGCATGCATCGTGTTGCGTCTACTGCACAACTGTTTCAGATTCTGTGAACCGGCGAAATGAAACAAATCCAAATCTTGAAAGTATAATATTTATTATTTCCCAAGTACCTAAATTTCTGCTAAATAATTCATTAATTTAGAAATACAATTTATAAATACACGTACTTTTAGCTTACTTTTACGTTATTTCACAATTAAATCTTTAAAATCTTTTGATATGATGTACCCAGAACTAACCTCAAATTAAAAAGTTGAAGTTTGACAGTTGGGTATTTTAACAAATTTATTTATGTTAGCTGACTGTGCGAGGAGCAGAGTTGTGAACACAACTGCATGTGCAGATAACGGTCCAGAAGCCGTAAGCATTGATTTATATCAATAGACTTTCTTGCACGATAACAATTTTTTTACTTACATAAGAGTTTTGAAAAATTTGTTTAGAGAATACCCATATATGTGCAATGTCTTAATTTCGAAAACTACATATTTCTATATTCGTGATTGTGGAATGTTCCAATTTTTCTATATTATATCTGTTAAGAAATATACTTGTAGATAAAATAAATAAATAGGTAAATAAAAAAAAAAAAAATTGACCCATTAATTAATTTTTTTGATGTGATGTGAGCTGTAATAACACTATTATAAACAATCCTTATAAAATTCAATCAAAATTTTGTCCTTATTTAAAATAATACCTTTGATATTTAAGTAGAAGAGGTTCGAGCATTTCTAAAATTAATTTATTTCGATTTCCCAATATTTTCGTTAAAGAGATAAATTTAAAATTTAAGATAAAAATTTTTATTTGAATCATTAAATAAAGTCATTATTTATTTAAAAAAAAAATAACATCAAATCATAAACAAAAACAATTAAAATAATTCGTCTGCCTTGGGCACTCTCTCTCTCTCTCTCTATTTCACTTCTTTCAATAATAATTAACTAAATAATAATTATTCTTGTCTCATTTCAAATATTTTAATGTGTTATTGTTATTGCCTTTTGGAAATGCCTGTTGTTTAAGTTCACATCACATCAAAGAAGCTTCGTCTAGTCTAATTTGCGGCACCAATCTAACGTTGCCCTACAATTTGCTTCCGTTGGTTTTGATGATGATAATCATAATGAAGAGATCATTTTTTAACCAACAAAATTAAATAAATAAATAAATAAAATATCTCAATTACAAAACAAAAAAAGAACTCTAACGACACCACATCAAAAAATAATAACAATCTGTTTCATTCCACTCTCTCTCATTCAGACAACAAAGTTTAAGCTTTTACTATGCCGATGCTGCCACCGTATTTGATTTTACGACCGTTTAATGTGAACGAGTCGTTAACTTTCATTCATACGACTTTTTGAGCAAGATTGTTACAATTTTCACGATATCACGATATAAAAATGCCATAAAAACAAGTTCCTTATACAAATTTTGAATAATAAAACATTTGACTTCGGAGTGAACTTTTTTCAAGAGGGTGCAACAATTTTTTATTTTTTTTTTCATTTTAGCTGAAAGTCATAAATTAATCTAAACAATTATCACTACGACTATGGGTTCAAGACTTCTTTACCACCCCTAGTACAAGGGATGACTGACTTAATGTATTTGTGCGTGTTTTCATAATTCAGTCTTCTTTTTTATTTAATAATTCTTTAATTTATTAACCGATGTTGCGTTTTATCGGAATGTCTGGCTGACAACCCCCGAGGATATGTAACATATGCTGCAACCATTATCAGAGTTCCATTGGTGTTGGTATTTTTTTTGGTTTTATAAATGCACGTTTGAAATCATATATCCAATATTTTATTTATGACTCGTCATTCTCACGTATGTTTTCAATAAATTTTTACACAGAATTACACGTTGTGAATTTCAAAATATCCAACATACATGCTGGCATATGGGTTATAGGTAAAATAGGGAAAAGTTGGAGAAAAAAAAAGAAAACAAGTGCAATATACTTTTCTGCAAATAATTTAATTTTTCGTGGGCGAATTGATATGCTTGGTTGCATAGAGAATGACGAGAAAAATTCATCACGAATCATGACGTCAGCACAAAATGTATACCACGTAAAATAGATTTTTTGTATAAATTAAAATTAGGGATGATGCACTTTCAAATCATTGACAGTTTGAGAAGGAAATTTACCCCCGCAGTGATTGTTTTTTTTTTTATCGGGTGATTTCCGGATTTTATAACCGCGTAATGTCCTCATCCTGGCTATCACTGACTATACATACTTTGTGTTTTTTCCTTGTTGTTTGATGGTGGAGAGTTTTTTGTATTTGTTTATTCAAAAGGGGATGCAATTTTTGTTCCAGAAATTTTATGACCTGCCAGCTTTTTTTTTTAAAGGAAAGAATGATGAGATGAACATAAAGAATGAATAAAACGTGTAAATAGAAAAAAAAAAGTTAAATTAATGGTCTGTGCGCTGAGATTTAAGTGAGATGTGAAAAAAAAAAAAAAATAAAGACTGTTATAATATTTTGAAGATGACGAGGCTTACAATGGTTAAATTATGTTGTGAATTAATATTTTAAGTGAAAGTTATTGTTAAAGAAATAATAGTATCGTTGTAACTTTTATGTATTTCTTCAAGCTGAAATTAATGAATTTTTCCAAGATAGGTACCTTACCTTCATATTGAAATATGTAATAATAAAAATTCGATTAAAAAAAATTAAAATGAAAATACTTATTTTTCAAATTATAAAATTTTGTTGTTTTTTGAAAAATTTGACATGCAATATTATCTGAAATTAAATGATACAATAAGAGGTATTGTTGATAATCTTTATTGCAAATGTTTTTACTTTAAAATGGAGGTAAATAATATGATAGTAAGTAGAGTACTAATACGTTATACATATAAATAGGTACAAAGAGATATTTTAATCAAAAGATCGTAAGAATCTTTTTCGAGGAATATAAGATTTTCACGGTTTTTAAATAAATGTAGGGAAGTGAAAGGTTCTAATTATTTTGGCTATAAAAATAAATTTTTGTTTAAAACATGGTGGATAATGTAAGAAACCACTTGGTGCCAAGCAGCGTTGCCACAAAGAAAAAATTATTGAGGGCCACTTTGAGGGCCATTTCCTTAAAGTGCGGGCCAATCTGTCAGAGAATTTTTTTTTTTTTAAATATGTAGGTAGGTAGGTCGCTAATAGTTTGGCAAACAACGTTTACATTAGCTTTGTTCGTGTATACTGCCCAAAACTACGAATTTGTACATAATTTATATTTTTATAAGAACTTTAAATTATTTTCGCTGAAAATTTGTAGAAATTAATTATTTTTTATAGAAAATCTGTTATCTAGTTTAGAGCGCTCAAAGATTTTTTTAAGGGGGACACAAAATCTCACTTAAGAGCTGAAATTTTTTTCGGAGATTTCGACTGTAAAAATGTTTGTATTGTTAAAACATTTAAACCTTTGCTCAGCAATTTTAACCCACTGATTTTAGCGGATGAACTGGTAAAGCCAACAAGGGCTAGTTGTATAAACGTGGTTCAATATTTAACTCGTGATTCAAGATTTTTATTTCGGCGGATTAACTGACGTTTAGCGCTGGTTCAGGCATGAGCTTGGCTAATATCACGTACTTGAATATTGAACCATCGCTGACCTTCAGTTCATCCACCGAAATTGGCGAATTAAATTTCCTGAACGACGGGTTAAATATTTAACCCCGTTTGTACAACTGGCACTAACATGCTTGAACCGTATTGAACCTCAGATAATGCATTGAAATCGGTGGGTTTAAACTTTAAAGTTTAAAGTCAAATCTAAACCACGGTTGTTGTACATCTGGATCTTAGTCAAAACGGCTGTTCGTTTTACAGCCACATTGTAATTTATATCAAAGCAGTAAATAAATATAAAATGAAAATGGAATAAAATACAATACAAATTTAAAAAAAATTAAAATTGAAAGTTACGAAGTGCGGGCCATTTCTTGGTGGCCCGGGGCCAAGGGCCAAAGTGAAAAACAGAGGGCCAAATGGACCGATCGGGCACATTATGGCAACGCTGGTGCCAAGCTTAAGTAATATTATGAAAATAAAAAAAAACGTGCCATATTGCAATTTTTCATTGCACCATACCACGAGAAACTATCGTGTCAAAAAAGCACGATCGTGCCTAAAGTTGCTTTTCCTCCCCCTTTTTGGGGGATTGTTCCCCTTTTTTATATCATGAACTTTTTTTCCCCCGTGACTAAAAATGAGAAAGGGGGACGCAAATGTCCATCTTTTATACACATCCGTAGTTTTCCTTCATCTTAAGTAATATCTTTATTCTCCAGAGCTCTTTGCGGAGCCTTTTCCTAGTATCTTTTAATTATATTTCTCGCCACACCAGCAACCACCATACCAAATAAGTTTTTATAAGGGCCAGTTTGTACAAACGTGGTTCAAAATTAAATCCGTGGTTCAGCACTTTTAATTCGCCGATTTCGACGCATTAACTGGGGTTCAAAGATGGTTCATGGTTCAAGGTTAAAGTGTGTGATGATAACCAAGGGTGTACGGAGGAAGAGGCAGGGGGGAACGGTTGCCCCACCTAATAAATTTTACTTTCGTACATTTTTTTGTTGAGTAATGCACAATATTAATTTTAAAAACTACATATCTTCGATGTTAAAATTTTTCTTTAAACATATCGTTCGTCATTACAAACAAAACGTTTCAATACTTTCTTCAAAATTAACAAAGAATACAAATTTTGGTAAATTTCTGTACTAACAAGCTACTTTTATATACAATAGGGTGTCAGTTATTTCGCAGACCAATTATTTTGATCAGACACCCCCTAAAAAAAAGTTTATGCCCTACAAAAAATGTATTTACCATCAAATTCTGTCATTAACTCTTGTGCCTCTTACATAAAAAAAAAAGAAATAATTTTTAAAATATTTTCTATAGATCTTTTTTTTTCCATAAACTTTGAATGATATTTTTAAAAGGGATGATCATATACCTACTAAAAATCAACAAAAAAAAATTAAGCACGGCCTTGTTTTTTTTTTTTTTTTTGTTCCATAAATTTACTGTACGGCATAAACTTTATATATAAGGGGTGTCTGATCCAAACAAAAAGTGAGTTTGGGAAAAAACGGACACCCTAATATGCATGCCAAAGCTGTTAAAATTTATCTTCTCAGTCAAAATAATTAAATGGAGTTTTTGTTTTATAAACAATGAATATTTACGTTACGAGGGTTGTCTGGGTCTAAATTCTTTTGTCCAAATTTTTTTTCTTTTCAAAATTCGGGTTTTCAAAATTCTTTTTAACAAAATTCGTCTAATGATAGATAATACAAACAAAAAGTTTTGAAAAATTTAAACTTTTTTTTTTTTATTATTAGCAGAATTTTGTAAAAAGTGTTTTAGAATTTTAAAAATTGTAGTATGTATTTGTTATGTAATGTGTCTCTTAAGTCCTGGTTGCCTGGAGTCATGTTATTAAGTTTTTTAATCTGCTGGATAGCAGACAGAGTCATAATATGGAGAGTACATAAAGAAAAAAAATAAACTAAAAATTAGAAAATAGAAAATAGACCTAAGCGCTAAGCCTAAGCCAAGAAAATAGCTAAATATATCCGTTAGTTTTTTGTTTGATTAATATTTATAATTAGTACCGACTGATAGATATCTTGTTGCAAAAAATAAAGGGAAATGTGAGAAATAGTGTGGACTTGAATCTTAAATGTCGGTAACGTAGTTTGTTGTTCACTCAAAAGAGGGTGTTAACACAAACAGAGAATAAAGAGTATAGACATATAAGTTGATATAGCGTTTAATTGAAATTGTATTGCTGTGTTAGCTATGAATTACCAATAAAACGCACCTTATGTCAGTTAAGCTAATGAAATATGCAATGAAGTGAGAAAATTAATGCTTGGTGTTTTTTTACTTTTATCGGCATAGATTTAACCCTTTTTATGTGACGCTTGCGCAAACTCTCCAACCAAGAGATTTTCCCGCAATAGTTAAATGTTGTCCAACATCTCGCGCGGGTACAACCCAACAAACGACAGAATTATGAATTATTTAAATATCCAAATTGATTTCTAATTAAGCAGGTATCGGTGCCTTACTTAGTTCATATATGTAAAACTAGTTCCCAAATGAACTAAATCCCAAAAATATTAACGTTCTTGGTGGAAGTAAAGTTAGCCTTTGTGTATTTCTAGTGAGAGTAAATTTAACTCAGTTGGGAATTAAGGCCGCGTAGAGCCTATGTTTATATTGATGACGACTTTGAATGAAATACGAAATGACAAATGCAACAAGACACTTTATAATATGGTAAGAAAGGTATACTTTCTTAATAACTGTTAATTGACCGTAATTAAAACCGATTCAAAAAAAAAATCCCAGATTGCCACTTCAGGATTACCAGAAGCCATCTACCCCTAGCTGTGCTGATGTCGTTACCTACACAAAAAAAGTACCGAAAATGACAGAAGTTATGCTACCTTACATCTTTTGCATCCTTGTGAGTCCTTCTCAATCAAAAATGCAACAGCAGTCAACATCCTATAACAGGATTCCCATATATTCCAAGGATTCGTCTTGTGTACGTACCTACATGGCATCGGTGTATCGGTCAATCAGTCAATTGCAGTGGCAAGCGATGGTGAATGAATGCAACACAGATTGCACTGCGCTTGCGCACCATATAGACAACCAGAGGACAGGTTTTTTTTCCGTACACGTATGGTAGATATAGATTTTGACAAATGAACCTAAATAACAGGTTGTGATCGCATTCGAGATGCTGGGCGCTGGTGAGCATCACAGCATTTGGATTCGGTTAACCTGTGTAGCCTTGATACCTCATTTATCACCACCGGACGGACAGACTTTGACGTAAGAGCATTTCTTATAAATTACGCCCCGGACGTCTGTCCATCATCGGCTCTGATATGTGCACACACCGCACTTGGTCGATGGACGACACTCACTGAACCAGCTTAAGAAATCAGCCCCAGCTCTGCGCAGCTTGCAACAAAAAAACAAAAACACAGAGTAACAGAAAATTGTTACAAATGATCGCAAATAACATGTCTTGGGAGACGCGGGGTTCAAAGGAGCCCGCTTGCTCAGAGACTGGATGGAGTAAGGCCGGCGCCGCCGCTGCCAAAACCACCACACCATCACCAATCTCATCACCACCAAACCAACAACTAAACCGAACGGAACGGTTCGTGGTTTTGTTTCATGCAAGCGTAAATGCCGTTGATTAATTATTTTCATTTCGAGGCACGCAGTTTTATGAAAGCAATTCATCTCAGCGATCAGAAAGCCATGGCGATGGTGATGGCATGGCTTTGCTCTGGCACTGACTCCCATTCCCATGTCCCAGGTTTGAATTTCAACTCGAGAATGGAAGCGTAAAGATTGCGGTACAAATTGGTTAGATACACACAAAAGATACAAAGATACAATTTTTAACTTCTTATTTGAAAAAAGAAAGACTCACCTTGATTGTTGTTCTTTCGCGATGTCTTCTTCTCCTTCATCCACGGGTATTCGGGCACCGAGTCCATGCTGTCGACCGCTTGCACAACCGGATATCCGGGAGTGCCGACCATTTTGGGACTCTCCGGACTCAGATGATTGAGGAACTCGGCCATCGATGGCTGAGAATTGATGAAGCCACTTTCGGTGGCCATCCAATATGCCGTATCGGCACGTTTATCACAGTTTGGGGCCATTTTGTTGTTGGGTGTAGAATTACCAATACCACCGCCACCACCACCTCCAGAAACGGAGACCACGACAGGGCCACCTGGTGTGTTGCCACCGAGAACTACTGGTGGTATAATTGTTTGTCCAGTTTGAATGTGCAATGGATTCAGCGGGGATTCAGATTTGATTTGTGCGCCCATTTGGGGGTCTAAACTACTGCAGACTTCTTGCATTTTATAATGAACAAAGTGCACTAGAAATTGGATGTAACCTATTTTTTGTTTGCGCGTAGTTAATTTTTAATCAGTCGAATTTGTAACGCCGAGCATTTTTTTGTTTTGTTTTAGTTATGACATCTTTTTCATTATTGAGCGCGGAGATTTTTTAACGTTTAGACCTGAAAGAATAATTTAAAAAAAAAATGGTAAAAATAATAATAAGAATAAATATAAAATAGCTTTCAACGGCTGTTTTTTAACTTATAATATAGTTCAAAAAAATTAAACGACCAAAAAAAATCACTTTTTTTTAGTGTTTTTTGAAAAGCTGTATCTCTGTGAAAAGTGGTCGTATTGAGATAAAACAAAAGGCATTCTAAAGCTTTATATTTTTTGTATTGATAAATTTCAGCAAATTAATTTTTTTAAGGTACTGTTATTGCGCAATCATAAGAAGAAGCACGAGCTGAAAATTTAATTTTTTTTTTTTTTTTTGAACATTGGCATTTTCTTTGAAATTTTTTTTTGAGATTTAAGGTTGTCTTTTTTCGTCATTCTACATCTTCATTCTACGTCTTGAATTAGTTGTGGTGAGTATATTTTTTTGTTTATTAAAAAAAAAAATCACCTTAAGCATTTTGCTCAGAACTCAATCCCATAAAAAAAATGAGGAATTGTATGTATTTGTATACCCACCTACCTAGCTTTAACAATTAAAACTCAAAAAAAATTTGGATCAGGTTCACATGTATGGCTTGAGAGATCGACTTTTAATCAGTAGGTACAAATAATTCAAGATGAGTTAATTTTGTGAATTGTTAAAAAAATAAGAAAAAATTTTTTTTTTTGAAAAATTTGCTTTTTTTTTAATGTCAGGAGATTTTTAATAATGTTACTAATAAAAAACTGTGAAAAAAGTTGACAAAAATTGTTCTTTTCTTTCCCATTTTGATGACAATTTCACAATGTTTATGAAGCACCCAATTTGTTCCTTAAATTGTTTTTTTTCGACTTTGATCATTCGGTACTAGAAAACGGTTCAATGGATTAATTTGAAAATTTTACAGAAATATTCATGGTCTATAGTTCTTTAAAATGTTTTACCAAATTAAGTCCTGCAGTCAATATGCAGTATAAGATTTACGAAAAGTCTTTAAACAGTCCTTTTTTTGACCTTTTCTTAATGTAACGGTGAGGAGCAAAAAAAAATATAATGTTTTGAAAAAATCTTGTAGAAAATTAATTCCCGTTTTTAAAATAACCCTTAAATTTTCCGTGTCGTCATTCCTTGCGACGATATTGGCAGTCAAAAGTCTGTTTTTTCATTCAAAGCCAGATATTCTTCTGAAAAAAAATTGTAGAATGACGAAAAAAGACGACCTTAAAACTGAATAAACAAGTTATTGAAAAAAAAGCATTTTTAATAAACTAAAAAATAAAAATATATTAGCTGCATTTTATTTTCCCCCAGATCTGATCCGGATCAGATCATGATAATAAAACAAACTGGATCACAAATGTATTTATTTCTCACAGTTGGCTTTATTTGCACAATAAAATTGACAGAAGGAAAATTTTCACAAATCTTGTTTGAAATAATATTTGATATCTAAGGAAGAGCGAATGTTTTAAAATGGAACAATTTAATTTTTTTAGTTTAATTTCCATTAGGTTAATATTTTTAATGTATTTTTTCCGTGCCTCGCGACGCGTCGGCTTTATTAAATGAAGAAAAAAACTGATACAAAAATTGGAATGATGGCGGCATGTGTTTGATTTCGAGAATTTTTAATTTTATTGAGTTTTTTTTGTAAATCTCAGCAGTGGTACCAACCTATAAAATTAAAATATTGCTAGGAAAGTGTTCAGAAAATGGATTTTGAAATCCAAATCCAAAGGCAGACCTGGATCTTGTGTTGTTTTTGTAATACTTGTATTTATGTTTCCAAATCCAATCCGGATCAGATCTGGGGGAAAATAAAATGCAGCTATTATTAAACGATATGTTAGAATTAAATAGATCACCTTTGCTGAATTTGAATATGTCTTAGTTTTACATACATCACTCATTTATATTACATGTAACTTATGTTTGTAAAGTAGGCTGACTATATATGTATTATTATGTACGTATATTTTATCAACAAATGTATACGTTGTTGAAGTTTATTTTGTATTGTAAGAGTAAGATGATTTAGTCTGAAGAAGGTACTGTGTGCCGAAACAGCTGTCGCTATCATTAAAAATAAAAAGTGGTTTTCTTAAACAAATATTTTGTTTTCTATTTTTTAAAATTGAAATGGATCTCCATCAAGTAACGACCAACAAAATAATTAAAATAAAGCTTAAGAATGCTTTTTGTTTTAACTCAATACGACCACTTTTCACAGAGATACAGCTTTTTAAAAAACACTAAATAGTTCCATTTATCAAAGTAGTTAGGTTTCTTTGAAATATATTTTTTTTTGGTTAATGCGAAATAATATTTATTTATGGATTGTAAAAATAGTCTGATATAAAAACTGGGCTTTAAACTTATTTTAATTTAAAAAAACATTGATCTAAGACCCTGTGCGGCCTTAAGCCATAGACTGCTTACACTCACCCAATAAATTTGCCGATATTGATTATTTTTTAATCGTTTATACATTTAAGTAAACAAAACATGTAGATATCTTTACAATCCAATTAAAATTTCTTCAATTGAATCCGGTTTAAAAGTCAAAAGTGCGCAAACTTATCCCAAACTAGATACTCTACGAGCGTGCTGTATATAATATTTGGTTACTGATGTTTGTCTTTACTCTTTATGAACTTCTCCTATTTGTCAGTAGATGTCAGGGCGAAAAGATAAATTTAATGTCCGATGTTCGTTGAATTCCCGAAATTACCAATTTTAGTCTAATTTAATTCTTTTTTATTTAAATGAACTTTGACATTTGTAACTTCGAAGTAAAATTGGTAGTTTGGGTAAGCAAATAAACAAATATTAAGAATTTTGGATTTTTCTAGGGTGGACAATTAGTTTAATGTGGGTTTGGTATTTTTTTGTTAATAAGTAAGATACTATTTTTATCAAGGAAAAATTCCCTCAAGTGTTACAGCGAACAAGTACACAAGTTAAGTTTTGTCGATTTTTCCAGGGGGGGGGGGTCAAGAATTTGTCTAGGGGGCATTGTCCCCCTTTGGCCCCCTGTAACTACGCGCATGCCTATGTATTATGCTAACTCAGAGTAAGCCAGATACCGTTAATTAATAATTATATGTATATGTATTTATCCATTTAATAAATTGAAGAATGGAAATTTGAATACTTTGAATATGAAAAAAAAGCATGAAAAACGTTTTTTAAGTCGATAAAACAAGTACTTAAAATGTTTTAATCGCAGAATGAGGTTTGCCATCTCGTTTCTTGAAAAAATTAAAATTTATGCAGAAAAAATTTTAAAAATCGTTAGAACGGTTTTCTTAAAAACTAATTTTTAATATATAAAATTTCTTGAAATTTTTTAGATTCGAAAAAAATCTTCAACCCGTTTTCAAAAAAATTATTTTTCAAAAAAAAAAAAATTTAACTTCTTTTTAAGAAACCAAAAAATATTTTTTTGAAAATATTTGTATGCAGTATTATTCACACTTAATAGCACCTCCTTGATCAAAATCGGTTAAGTGGTTAACGAGATAGTCAAAAATTAAAAAAAAACGAATAACGGTTTTTGGTTAATTTTCTTTTCACCAAGATATAGACCATACTACTACTAGTACGCACAAAAAATTAAAAAAAATCGGTAGAGCGTTTTTTGAGACAAATAACTTTTTTTTAAAATAGTCCTATGGAATTATACCGTTATTTTTTGAGCTAAAAAAAAAAATCGTATGCTCCAAGTTTGAAGAAAATCGCTTCAGTGGTTTAGGCTGTAGGCCGAGATACAGACAGACAGACATGCAGACATACAAACAGACAGACAGACGGAATAGCGAGACCCACTTTTTTCGTGTTTTCTATGTTTGATTGTTATATCGAGTTTGATTTTTTTTACGAATCCAAAACTTCCTTATAGTACCTATATCGCAAGCAAAAATAGGTGGGTACCATAGTTCCATATTATTATGGCCCAAAAATAGGAGTTTCATTTGCAGCAATTTTCCTTAAAATTCACAAAAATTTAAAGCTTTGATCAGTACTTGTACACCACCAAACAGGGATATAAAATTTTGCACTTTTAAGGCTACATTCAAGACTTTTTGCTAAAAGTAGAAAAGTGAAAAACAAAATCATGCGCTATAGCTAGCTCTGCGCGAAAAAGCATACGAAAATTGTATTTGAACTGCCATTTCAGATTGAATTTACATATTAAAAATAAATTATTTCACACAGGTATCCTTAGAGCACGTTTTTGTTTTTCACTTTTCACTTTTTGAAGAAAGAATAGTCTTAGAATCTACCCCTGACGGTCTGCGCATCAGAGAAAGACCCCACCTTAGGTGGCACACACAAGTGGAGAACGATCTCAACCAACTTGGAGTGCATAACTGGAGACAGCTAGCTAGGGACCGAGCTGGCTGGAGTGAGTTGTTGGTTGAGGCCGTAGTACATCCTGGGCTGTAAGCGCCATCGAAAGTTAAGTAAGTAAGTGATGTAACGTAATATTTCAAAGGACTTAAGCGCGTTTTATTCATCTACGGATATATGGATCAGGATCATCCCTTGAAAATAAAACTATAGGTGCCTACGGATCATAATGACAACAGTAGTTTTAAACATCTCTTTTTACTTTTTGTTAATTTAGATCCAGATAGAGAGCAGGATTCCGAATTGTTTTTGTTTTACGTGTTAAAAAATTATCCTGATGCATATCCGTATAGATATACCTACCTAATAAAATAAATTAAAAAAAAAATTGTGGGCACAAACGGATCATGAAGAACCAGGGCCTAGTGACTTACAACTCTTAACCATTCCTGTGTGCGTATCTGCAGGAATGGAGGGGACCTACAGTTTATTACCGAATCCGAAAGGCTAAGGTGATGAGCGGCACTTTTCAATGACAAGAGATACTCTTGGAAGATTTGTCACTTCCTCGCAAGATGTAGTAGCTCCGAAAAAAATTTAAGCCTTAACTACATAAGCCAAAAAAGTGAAAAAGTTCAAAAGTGAAAATTTTCAAACTCATTTTGGGATAGTTTTTCTCACTGGAAAACTTATAACAATGATGCAGAAAGCTTAAATATTGGTTTAAAAAGAATTGTATACATTTGTTTTTCACAAAACAACTGCGCTAGCGGGAAAAAAATATTTTTAATTTTGCAAAAAGTGGCCAATGTAGTTAAGACTTTAAGGTGGAAGCGGCTGGTATTGAACTCCAGACCTCTGGCATGACAGTCCAACGCACTAACCATTACGCCACGGGGCTACTGCATACCTAATAAAACACGGCTAAAAAAGGGTGTTTTATCTTTTTCTTTATCCTTAACAAGATTTTTTTGGAAATCATAATTTTTACAAGTTTTTACCGAGTTTTTTCATGCGATAATGCAGTTTTAGGTTTAACCATTTTTAAATAGAACAACACACACAAATTTATTGGTTCAGGGCGAAATTTATTGGGGATTTATTTTTCATAAAAAAGAAACTTAATTTGGGGAAATTTCGACAAGAAAAACAGAATTCTTTTACTTGTTATATCTACTTTATCCTTCCTCACTAAAGCCTAGTACGCAGATCGCGCTAAAATTTATCTTCCATACAAATTTCCTCCAAAGATAAATTTTAGTGACGACATTAAGCTAGATAGTACGCAGTTCACGCGCTAAATTCAAAAAGTCTCCACTTAATTTAGCTCGCGAAATAATGCTCAACGCATTCTTTCACATATAAATTTTGACATTTGTGCTCTTAGCAAACAAGCAAACGATTGCAGAGATAAGAATTGTAGGGAAAAAATTTAGTTTAGCTTGAACTGCGTTCCTGGCTTAAGTAAGTAGTTGCACAAATATCATTTAATTCAGGAATTTAAACTCAGCTATTTCGGCGGATTAATTAAAATTAAACAATGGTTCAGGAATGTAATTGGCTTTTATCACACACAATTGCACTTTCTTCAACCATCGTTGAACCTCGTTCCGCCAAAATCGGCAAGTTAAAACTGCTGAACCACGGATTCAAATGTTGAACCACGTTTGTACAACTGGCCCTTATGTACTTATTGCCCACATAGAAATTGTTGAAAAGGTCTCTTAAGGCACGGTCACATTGATACGTTTGTAGATGAAATTTAATTGTATATTTTTAATTACAAAGCTTACCATTAGATTAAACAACACTTTAAGTAATCCAATGAAATCCTTTTAAGCTGTAAACGCATGGGTTAAGTTTTTTTTATTTATTAAAGTAATTTCTTTCACTCCCGTTAAATATGCGGGGATTATTTTTTATTAAGGTAATATCTTCACTTCAAAAACACAAACGCAATTTTCTAAAAACAAAATAAAACATACAAAAAACACACTTTCAAGCACTGTCACTTAACAGCTTTGGAATTAACGCACTACTTATTTCTATATCCAAATCGTGCCCCAATAATATTATTTTAACCGAATCACTTAACTTCGCTTTTGTTAATACATATTGGTAATTATTTATTTTGTTTAACTATAACATAATCAATTCTATCAGACAGACATGGTTAGCAAAAAATGCATAATAAGTACACAAAAAATTGGACATTGATAAAAATCTCATTGAAACACTTTTAGTATATCCGCGGCAGCTAACTTAAAGTCAACGTTGACAATAAAACGGGTAGAAGAACCGTGATGAGATGTTTACTCAAGCGGGACGGCCCCGTAATGGTTGAACCCACCATTGAGTCACATAATTCTCTTGGATATTCTTTCTCACAGAGCGGCAGACCTGTTTGTTTTGCTACTTTTTTTTTTATCACTTTTTCCAATTTGACAGCAACACCAACGAACACACTCCCCGAATTCCACACCTACACCAACACTATAGCAAAGTGTCATCCAACAAAACCAACCATTCAGGTTGGTCTCCCTCTAACGTGTTGCATTTTATTCATGTGAAGAGTTGTCCCTACGATTCTCTCCAATTTGACACACACACACACTTGAATTCAACCGACCACACGCCTATTTTTCTCGGGGCGCATTCACAACACAACCCGATGTTCAAGTGCCACATCACTGACCGCCACCATTATAGATCTGCATTCGATTCGATTCATTCCTGTGGACCCTATTCAAAATGTCAGACGCTTAACGTTTTTTATCTGTCAAAGAATGACAGTTGTATCGACTCCACTCGACCGGTTTGGAATACAATTCGATTTCGAGTTTGGATAGACGCAAGTTTAAATCTTTTAATCCGATTTGGAAGGAACACGAACAATAATAGACTACCGTCCTAACCAATGGCACTGAACGAACTGAGCAGATTGGAAGGTAAATCTGTTTGTTTGGCATGAAATGGGCGCGGCCCAAAAACCCATCCATCCATCTTTGACAGCAGTTGCTGGCTGCAGCAGTAACATGCGCAGTTGGAATGCAAGGGTGGAGTTGAGTTGTTCATACCTGACAGAGGGAATCAAAAGTCTCCACTCCTCTGATTGGTTAAATGTGCTGAACATTGTTAAGTGTGCGTGTTTGTTTTAAGGTTTCTTTGGACAATTGCTGTCAATCTTGTAGCATGTTTTTGTTGTTCATGTTAGTTTTTTTTTTTTTTTTTTTGTTAAAGCTGTTTCTGCAACATTTATGGCGGCGAAAAGTTAAAAATAAATTGACACATAAAAACGGTTTTTTACTCTGACATTCTCTAAAGTTTTTCTTTGAAAGTTGCCGACCTACCTGGGTAGCGTGAAAGACAGGAACAATGTGTCTTGTCATTGTTGATTTTACGAACATAATAAACCTATACCTACACAAAAGTTATACAATTTAAAGCCGCAAAACACCGAAACTATCATTTAATAGGCTTTGTTTAGCGATGCATTTTATTTTCGCAAAACTTTCAACACTCTGCATTGTCATCACATTTCATTTTGAAAAATGCACCCAGGTAAGAAGTATTTATCGAAAGAAAGGAAGAAAGGTAGTGTCATTAAAAAAAAAAAAAAAAACTGAACCAGTGTCTGACAGTTCGATTAAGATAAGAGCTTCTCTCCGATATCACCACCCAACCCTAGCCGATTCCACCCGTACGTCGCACCATCAACCGGTGAATAATGGAAACGTATAGGAAACCGATGTTTTAACTTCTGGTAGCGGAAAGAGTCGGGCGCCATTTTATTTCGACGAGTCAAGGTCATGACTCCAAGGCAAACTTTCGGTGGCTCTATATAACGAGGTTATTTTTTTTTTTATTTTTTTTTTCTTCTTCCATCTTTTTTACTTGGTAGTTTTGTATGGAGAGAAACCCAGCTCTGCTTAATGCCTCTCCATGGAAGCGTTCATATTTCCATTTCACTCACTGGTCAGGCTTATATGGATGATTTTGTTGTTTTCGGAAGCTGATTGAACTTTGGCTTTGGAAGAGTCTGACTGTCAAATTGAATTAAGCCTGTAATTAGTTAGGTTGACTCGTTGGCTGTGGTGGTATATACCTACCTAGTTAGGTAGGTAGACTAATGTCTATGGTGTTTGTGGTGGCGGTATTTAACGATAACAAACCGCGAAATATTTCACCTTGAATTTGATAATTACTTGTTGCGGTAGCCATGAGTTGCTTAAAAAAATATCTGTACGATGAATAAAAAAAGAAATTTACGTGACTTCATATTAGATTATTTTTTAATTAAGGCGTGTATAGGCAAAGGTTTTTATTGATTTGATGCATATTTTTTTGGAATAAAAAATGTTTATGTCAATTTCTCAATGAAGATCGGTAATTTTCAGAGGACCTTAAAGTGTACTTATTTACAATTTATTTTAGCAAATTACATTAGTTGCCGTCGGAATAAGATATCATTATCAGCTATCGATTTTATGGGCTTTATAAGGCTGACATATAAAGTGTGGTAATTTGTTCCATATCGTACCCAGGGTACGATTTCGTTCGGGTCAAGGAACGAACCATTTTTGGTCGGTTTATCTGTTATTTCAATCACATATTTATGTCAGGTTGTTCTGGAATCCATCAAGCGATGAATGCAAATTTTTCGTTTACCACTCTTCAACTCGCTACGTCAGCCAGTTTTGAGTTTCTGTGACATCAAAACTCCTATTGACCAAACTCAAATAAGTTTTGCGTCCTCACAAGTCACAAACTGCTTGAAACCCCATGAGTGTGGGTTGATTGAAAAGTTGAGTTTTCACCTATCATGGTCCATCTTGGAACCGTTCGTAAAAATTACACCATGATGATTTCCGTTGTGTTTATGACCCGGTATGCCAGTGTTGTCAGTAAAGTGTATTATGTATGGAGTATGGGCCGATAATAACCCTTTTATTGTGGGCTTTTCACATAAATAAAACCCAATTTTGTCTTCTAAATCGAATTGACATTAAATCCGCAGCTTCTGGCCTAATTGCCTAGCATGTGCATTGTGCAATACTGTTACTAGGAGCTCGAACACATTATCGCACAATGTTATCAGCGTGCGCCACCACTTTGACACCGGTAAGGCTTAGTTTAGTTTGATTATGATCTGGACCCATATGTTCTGTAATTGCTCGCATTCATAAAATCTGTCGAGAAACGATGGAAACTGAAACAAAATACATGAGCTTTGTTCCATTTTTCAGCGTTTCTCGACTGATTTTTTCGATGTGAGAGTTACAGAACAAGGGTCCTGGTTGACGACCTGAAGGAATACCCCAAACACGGTCGTACTTTTATATCTATCCTAGTTTGAAACATAGAACAACATAAAATTTGGTTAGGCAATTCGCCCTTCGGAATAAATTCAATTCAGCTGCAAAGAAGATCAAACTTCGAAGTTTTCGAATTTTATTGCCAATTCCGGCAAATCAATAACGATTTGTGGAAGTGGGAAACAGGAATGCAACTTCACTAGAAAACTGTTTATAAAAATGGCTATGAAATAATGAAATGACATAGAATATTATGATGGCCGTCGGTGTTCGAACAATTTGAAACTTGCCTTTATAAGTAGTTCAAAAAAACACCTACCATTATTTTGAATTCTAGTCAAGAAACTAAGGTAATTTATAGAAGCACCTGCTCTGCCTCAGACTAAAGATTAGAAGTATTTTTGTGCGACGTCAAATATATACATATGTACATATTTTATAATTCTAAGAAACTTGGTTTTTAATCCTCATACAAAAGATTGAAAGCTTTTTGGTTTTCACTATTCAAGTAGAGATCATGGAAAGTGGAATGACGGACATTGAGTTTTTAGAGCATAAAGGCTCTCCCAAACCAACGCGATTAATCGCCGCGACAATAGAAAACAATAACAACAACGTGTTGTTTTGTTTGACAACCACGTGTTGTTATTGTTGTTTTCTTTTGTCGCGGCGAATAATCGCGTTGGTTTGGGAGAGCCTTTAAGATTAGAATTTTAAATGAGTGAAGAGAGTGCGATAACTTAAGCATGACACATTCTCAAATTCGACGGATAGTCCGCTGACTGTCAGTCAATATGAAAAAAATGTTTAAGCATGATAAACCATCAAACAGAGTGTACTTACACAGTATCAGTCTTGAGCAAAACCGTCATATATGTACGTGATCGATGTGTGCCTTGCTTAAGGCAATGTACTTCTAAAAGAGGTTTGTAGTTTTTTGGCATAATACTACGTTTTCACCAAAAGATAATCCGGGATTTAAGGCAAGAGATTTAAAAATAATCTTGAAGTGTTTTCACCAAAGAAAAGGAGATTTATTTTGACGTTTCCATTCCAAATGACATTTTACAAGAAAAAAAAAGTAAATGTTTATTGGACTTCAAAATAAAGAGAAAAAATCAATTCTGAGCAACAAAATTATTTTTCGCAACAAAATATTTATTAAAAATGAGTGTTAATTACTTAAAACTATTATTATCAGAACATTTGATTCTGCACAATAATTTGAAAGTGGTTTTAGCTGCATTGGACAAAAGAATTCACTTTTGCAGAAAAAAACGCCAGCAGTATTTAATTAACATTATGGCAGCAAGAAGGAAAAAAATGTCGATACAAAAGAAATATTTAAGAAAACAATATAAACGAAAAATCTGGGTTAAGGTATGTACAATTTTATAACCACCAAATTTATTATATTAATTATAGCATTTAAAATTTCACAGAGACGTACAAGTACTTTTTGGGAAGAGGATGTAGTTAAAAACGATGATGACTTTTTCAAGGAAAATTTTCGAATATCCCGTCAAAATTTTGAAAATCTATGTTCACATCTTCAAGACTTAAAAAAAAAAGACACCAACTATAGGAAGTCCATACCACTTGAGAAGAGAGTTGCAATAGCGTTATATGCACTTGGTTCTTCAGCAGAGTACCGAAGCGTTGCAAATCTCTTTGGAGTAGGAAAATGTACGGTCGGTAATATTTTACAAGAATTTTGTGAAGAGGTCTGGAATGTGTTGTCACCTATATATTTGTCTGCATACCCACTTTCTGAAGATATAGTAAAGGAAAATGTAAACGGGTTTCAAAAATTAGGTTTTCCGCAGTGTTTTGGAGCAATAGGTAACAAAAAACTGCTTTAACAGCAATATCTATAGACTTATAAACATAAATGAATTTAATTATTTCTTAGATGGTTGTCACATCGAGATTCACCCACCTGCTGAAGATGCCGTTGACTATTTTAATTATAAGGGATGGTACTCAACAGTGTTGCTAGCTGTTGTTGATTTTAGGTAAATATTGTATAATTGTAAGGGGCATTCTTTAATTTGTAAGTTCAATTTAGATACAGGTTCCTTTATATAAACGTAGGAAGCCCAGGCCGGTGCAACGACTCGCAAATTTTTGAGAACTCTTCTTTGAGAATGCAGCATGAAGATCCAATACTTAAGAACATGTCCAGAAATTTGTGTGGTGTGAATGTTCCGGTCGTTCTAATTGGAGATTCGGCATTTAGATTTTCCAACATCTTAATGAAACCCTACCCTTATAGCACTGCATTAACGCCGATTGAAAAAAACTACAACTATTATCTTTCAAAGAGTCGAAGAGTTGTTGAAAATGCTTTCGGGCATTTAAAGGCTAGGTTTCGAAGGATTGGTAAAGGGCTGGACAATCACATTGAAAATACGAACCTTATTATTAAATCTTGTTGCGTACTACACAACTTTTTGAACGTTCATAACGATGATATTAATAATCATTGGATACAAAATTTAAGTGAAAATACAGCCAGAGAACAGCCAGAGTTTACTTCCCATATCAACGACACCAACCCAACAGCAGTAAATATAAGGAATGCAATAAGTTCCTATTTATGTAAGTAAAAACCTATACACAGAATTTCTTGAATTTAAAAATCCTCCACATTTCTACTAACTATAACTATGTAAGTAGGCCAAAGATTTCATTAATTCCTATTTATTTTATTTACTTTTAAGTATACATATGTACATTATATGTATAGTTGTTAACCGTAACAAAACATAAATCATTTCGTTTCAACATAACATAACATAACAAAAAAAAAACATAAATAGGTACATAATTCAATTTAACATAACCGAAACAAAAAAAAACTTCAATCAACAAAACATAAATAGAACATTTAGCCAGTTCACGTTTCTAAGATCTCACTGAGATCTCATTGAGCAAGCTCCGTCAGCTCCACTGAGCAGAAGGAGAAACCTGAACAAAATTTCTCCGCTAGAAGTCAAAACCAATTTCCATCTCTTTTTTATTAATTAATCAACTGCGACAAAAAATAATTGAGCAAGCGAATCCAAAAAATATCAGTCTCAGTTTTTTGACAGCAAAAGTGAGGAATCTCACTGAGGAATTACGTTCAGATTTCTGAGATTGCTGAGATCTCTGAGATCTCAGTGAGCTTGAGAAACCTGAACTGGCTAATTAGAAAAAAAAATGACATTGTGTCATTGACACAAAAAAAATAGGAACATAACATAGGTATCACAAAAAGAAAAACATATTTTTACTGTTGTAGCTCTCTTAAAATTTTCCTCTCCAGCGATTCACATGAATTTGCAATTCTTTCAAGAATATTGTTCCTTTTTTCTTCAATCTGAAGGAGTAGTTTATCATTTTCATTTATATTCTTGAAATTCTCTATAATAATATCATCAATTCTCTTCGATTCTTCTTCATATTTCATGTTTCTTTTCCTTTTTTTTGCAGCGGTAGAGTTTGATGATGTACTTCCACTGGACAACACCAACACGTCTTCTGTGACATTGACGGAACTTGTTTCTGTCTCAGGAAATGTCTCTGGATCTGGTGGATTGGGAGACAGTATTGAGGCATCTGAAATTGTTACAAATTAAAATTTAATTATTTAAACTTATTTTTGTTTAAATAAATAATAATAAAATTTTTTGTTACCAATCAAGCTATCCTCTTGTACATCCTTCAAATTATGTATCTGGAGATCTCCCAGAATTGCATGTATTCGGAGGTAAAGCCCCCAATCCGAAGGAGAACCTCCTGAAGGGCCTACTTTTTTCTTTTCGCGTCTGTAATAGAACAGATTTTTAGGCCAAGTATTTTAATAAAATAAAACAAAGAACTTACTTGTACTGATTGGTCAGGTTGTGTATTTTTACTTTTATCTCCTCTGCAGTATATCCTGTTATAATTTCAGCCATTTCCTTGTAGACATGGGAATTTTTTCTTGGACCGCGCAAGTCTGCCTGCTTGTCGGCCCACAACTCCACCAATAGCGCCTCGTCTTCTGACGCCCAGGTTTTTCGATGTCTTTTAGGTTTTTGTTGTTCCATCTTCTACAATTTATTTAGGTTTAATATACATATTTATATACATAGTTTTATATTTATTATTTGTTTATACTTACATTTAAATTCTTCACGCAGTCGCAGACGTATGGAATGGAAAAGAAAAAGTTTTTGAATTGAAAGTTTTTTTTTTTTTTTATATTGTCATTTTCATTTGTCAATATGACGTTTAATTGGGCCCGTTCTACAAAATGAGGTATATTTGATTTGATAAACCACTGCTTGCAAGAGATTTATTTTGAGATTTATTTTAAATCTTGATTTAAGGAGATTTAAATTTGTATGGTAAATCACGGGATTTAGGAGGAGATTTGTGGTAAATCTACCTAAATCTCGGTTTAGTGGTCGGTGAAAACGTAGTATTAAATTGCTTTCTGGTTTCACTGGGCGCGCTCGGGCGGCTATCCAAACCTATCCGGATAGGTCTGTGTTGTTGTAATCCCATAGGAAAATTCAGCTGATGAACCAAACAGCTGTTGTCACAAACGTGTCTCAAGCTATCCTAAATTTTTCGGTACTTTACTATCCGATGGGCAATTTGAGAAACAGATTATTACGTTTGCAGCTGACTTTTGGTTTGCGGGTGTCGTGTCGTTTGTTATTGGTTTTTCGTTGTTTGTAAAGAAATAAAGTATTTAAAAAATGCCTTAAAATGCATATCAGTGTAATTTGGAATGCAATTAACCAAATATTCGCGCAAAAATTGAAACTTTAATATTTCTTTTATTGGCTGCTTCGACTTTTGACAAAAAATGTTACCTGTTCGTTCAAAAACATATCAGATACTTACCTATCTCACAGTTGGCCTATCTGACACCACCCGAACACGAGCACTTACATATTCAACTCTACTTTGGTTCAATACAACCAGAAAATATTTTCTCAATACCTATACATTGTCGAGTGCCAGTGGGTACAAGTTCCAAGTATTTCTTGAATCTCTATAGCCGAGAATGTAGCCCATGGAATAATAATATGTGCCAATGGCTGCGTTCATTCTGATAGTGTTTGGGCGTATTTATTTAACTTTTATGTTCCAATTTTCCACCTTCATCGAAAGTTTTAATACGATTGAGGATTGGCATTTTAGATGAAATGAGTCCAATGAGCCCATGCTAAAAAACTATGCTGTGCTATGTAAACACCAAAACCTCAAATGAACAAAATATTGAGGAATTGGGCTTATGTTGGTGTAGTGGATTCTTAGCTTTAGATTTTAAGTAGGTATTTTTTTTATACAAAATTGCCTCCCACTTTAAAAATGGGAAATACACCCTCCCTTCCGATATTAAAACAAAATGATTGTATCTAACTGGTCTATAAAAATCTGTTTTTATTTTGCGCGGTGACAAATGAGCAGTTTTGTACATTTCGAGTTTGAAAAAAAGGATCTGAATATTATGTAGAAACAAGTATTAAAACATTTGATAAAAAATAAAGCCAAATCCAGTGTTTGTTTTTATTTTTTGTATTAAAAATACAGCCCTGAAGAAGATTCCAACCAGAATCAAAACGTCCCGTCGGCAAATATTAAATAAATATAGATTAAAAAACAAAGACTGCATTTGGCTTTCTTTCTTTTTAAATAAATACTTAGCAGTCGGTAGCTTCCTCTATAAATATTAAAACATGTCAAACAGTTTAATAGAAAAGAAGTTTCAAACAAAATATCATTTATTTATGAATATAGGAAAGAGTGTCGCAGACAAAATGGAATCTTGCAGTATACCAGCATTGAAACCGTCTAATACAATGAAAGATTGGCCTTAAAAGTAATTCCTAATCCAGAGAAAAAGAGATGATAATGATAAGAGAGCTTGATGCGCCAAACTATATGAAATCAAAGCTCTGAAATATTAGGGTCCAGTGCAAACATGCATTCAGTACCTATTTATTCCATGGTTCACTGATTTCAGCAAATTTACTGATGAACAATAATGGTTTAAGGTTCAAGTAGAGTTTTAATAGCCATAGACCTGACATGGTATTGAACCTCTGTACATTTGTAATTTTGTAAAACTGATCCTTTAGTGTGTAATAATCTGACTTTCTCCAAAACAAGGTAAGGCTTGGTTCGACTACTTGGTGAGATGTGCTATTAGATCAAATGGAATTGCACGAAAGCTGTAGGGAAAAAATATTCGCCTTTTTAATACCTCGAACAATGTCAGTAATGGCTCGTGCGTATATATACTTTTCCCTAAGCACTCGTTATTTCTAGAGGAATTATTTTACTTTTGAGTTGATCTTCAAAGTTCTTGATGATTCTTCCGAAAATCTGCAGTAAATATTAAACCAGTTCCACAAATTTTGCTTTATTTATCGTACAGCTTCTTTGGTTGGTATTTTTTTTCGTGAGTGGGTTACGTGTTCAGTGTTGTTCCTGTACGTGTCGAATTTAATTGTCTACGTTTTAATGTAGAAAATTGCGCCAACAATGGCGACAATGTCAAAAATGGAGTTGAAAATAGCCTTGCCAAAAGTCCCGGTATACCCGCGATGTCCCGGATTTCAGACATTATTAGCTGTCCCGCCGCGGTGGATTTTTTCCCGGTTTCAACCAGAATTCACAGAAAAATATCCATTGGAAATATCGAAAAACATAAAGAATGGATCATATCGAGAATCTCCCGGTGAATTGCGTTTTGAACGAAATATTTTATTCCAAAGAAAATGGTTCTGCTATCGTGAATCTCCCACGGAATAAATTTCCCTCGAACAAAAATCCAATGCAATGACAGCCAAATTTTATAAATAATATGTCATCTGTGTAATAAGAATATGTTAAAATAAATGTGATATTTCGGACTCAAATTTTTTTGGTCATTTTTAGCTACAGTTGGTCATTTTTATTTTTAATTTTGGACACAAACTTTATTTTCAAGTGGCAACCGTGGTCAGAACGGGTTGGATGAGTTTTTTGTAGACGAGCAGGTTGGTTTTTTACTTAGTCCATTTCGTTTTCAGAGTAGCGGGTGAAACAAATGCAGAAAAAAATTGCCATGCCAAGTCGGCATGGTTCTCAAATTTCACCTTGTTGGAAAAGTTGACTCCCAAGTACTTCGTTGATGATTTTACTGCAACTTCGTTGATTTCTGGAAGCTTGAGTTTGATGACAGCGTGGTGTTCAGAAGCAGATGAGTTCGGTCTTATTGCTGATGTTTGTCTTCAGCTCACATTTGAGATAATATTCCCATTCAATGTGCACTCTGCACTCTGCTGGCAGCGATTTCTAGTGAAAATGACTTGGCGTATGTTGTTAAGTCGTCTTCGTCTGCATGAATCTTCGTATTTGTTCCTTGTATGTTGGCTGGTTTATCGGTAGTGTAGATGTTAAACAGCAGGGGTCCTAATTTTGATCCTTGTGGCATTCCAGCACTGATTCTCTTTTCTGGATGTATGGTAGAGTGCTTATTCCGAAAGTCATACTGGAACTCCGGTATGAAATCTCTTTCTCTACAAAAAAAAAACGTAAAGTTTCTTCAATATTAATGTCTTCAGTCACTTTCTTATACAGCAGAGCTGTGTGGAAACATACTTCAATGAGAAAAAAAATTAAACCATTTCCGCTAGAAAATACCTAGATAGGTACGTCACGATCGTGGAAGCATACCGCACCGTCTGGGTTGGTTTTCTTTTCACATAGGTATAGGAAAGGCATTGACAACTGGTTCTTTTCGGGGTTTTTTCTCTGATCATATTTTTTCGTACCAAGAAATTTCCAAATTTAAGACAACGGTCTGATGTATCTGGAGGTGAAAATATACTTATAGTTTATTCATCAAGGTAAATGCTTGACAAAAGGCTACAATTTTTGAGGTTCAGGAATTTAAATTAGCTCGTCAACAAGTTAAGTCAGTTCTTAACTCAGCACAGACCTCTTCTTCGGGTAATATTTTGCCTGGTATAAAAAGCGAAGCTATCTGGTTTGTGAAAGTTTCCCAAGCTTTAAAACTGATCGGTATTTTTAAATTTTCCTGCTATTCCTTACTACCCCTCATCCTATTTCAGCAAATGTGAGCAATTGGATTGGTAGACCCATTTACTCACATTTGCTGAAATAGGATGAAAAGATATCTTTTCAAAAAACTTCATTAAAGGCAAGACCAATATGTTTATAGGTAATAAGCCTTTGTTCGATTAAATTGACAGACTTCTTTACAAAGCCATTTATTAGTCTCATGTAATTTAACATCAAACAAAGCTCCATAGGAACATTATATCTTTCTATCTATTTACATTGCAGGTAAAACTACTTTTATATTATTGTTGTTCTTTTCAACTTTATAATAATATCACTTTATTCGCCCATTAAATTCTTTTTTCCTGCCTTTCAGTACACACAAACAAACATTCACACAAAACACGAACGTCAATCGAACCGAACCCATCCTAAATGGACACAAAAATATAACCAACCAAACCAACTACTATAAACAACTGAACAAGTTCTGCTTCTGCCACCCCAAAGGATCAATTATGGTCTATAAAATGTAATGACATATAATGATAGAGTACATGGCAATTCCATTCACAATTTGTACCTCAGATGGTCGACCCGACCAAAGTAAAAGGCCAGCCTTACTTTACTACAACGCATGTAGAGATGGGAGGAATTACGTGAAATATCCTGCAGACAAATCACCCAAGGAACTGGTCAAAGGAAAGAAAAAATAAAACATAAAAAACTGAACACAAAAAACGTTAAAAAAAAACTATAGCTACATATAGAAGAGAAGGAAGAAAAAAAAAAAAACAAATGTGAACGTCATGTCACGGTTGTATTTGTATGGCGGAGATGGGATCAAACGTCCTGTCGTCCATATGACGCTGACTGATGACTGCGAATGAATTTAAGGCAAATAATTGCAGCTTTTCGGTTCGGCTTCGAATGTGGATGTCCTTTTTTTTCCTAAAACATAAAGTAAGACCAAAGATGGACTGCCTTTCTCGCTTTACTTATACTCCTCGACTTATGATGTATGTAGGTACTTTCAAAATTCAACAAGAGGCGATTGAAAGGGAACCCATATCCGCCCACCGACGACCGACCGGTCCAAACCGAACCGAAGGATCACATCCAATGGCATGAATAATATTTTGTTTCATTTTAATGATTATTAATTATGGCAACTGTTTAAAGGATGTTCTTAAAATTCAATATGAAGGTACCTAACCTAAGCCTTTTTTATGTGAAACATATGTCGAACATACTGGGCGGATGTCCTTAGGAAAGAAAATTTCCATTGTTTATCTTTAGGTTTTGCAGCAGCAATTTATTCCATACGAAAAAATCAACTTAAAATTCCTTGCTAGCTGCGCTACTATTTTCGAATGTCCTTCGTGCATTTAAATTCATTTTTCTCTTTTTTTTTTTTTTTCTTTAGGATTCTTCCACCTTTGCATCGAAAATATAAATTTTTTTGATCTTATCATAAATGGCGAAACTTTTTATATTTGAATCACGTTTTAGCGTTATGACATGTTACATGCCCCAGCTCCTATGTGAACCCCGGTTGCTCAGGGTAACACCTGGATGTCGTGTGCGATACAAAAATACTTATTTTTAAAACAAAACAAAATAAAAGGATATCACTATGCAAAAGGTAGGTTGGTACATAAAGTGAATTTAGCTTTTTGGAAAAAATAGTCGTGCACTTTCCAAACAAAATAAAAACGTATTTTTCGCAGAGCAAAAAATTCGAAAATTAATTTAAATAAAAAAAAAATATTTTGTCACGTTGTCCTGATTGCTTAAAGGATAAAACTTCAAACGAGCTTTGGTGCAGATGGCAAGATTCAAAGGATGCTTTTTTCTAATGCGATAGAGTTTCTTTGCACTTTATACTTTGAATGAATTGAAAAAAAAGGTTTTTATTAAAGTACCACCCTTCACTCTACCCCGACTTAACGGTCAAACTCTCTCATTGTCCTCCAGTGCGAAATACTTGGGCGTAGTTCTCGACCCTAAATTAAACTGGAAAATAAATATTGAAGAACGGGTAAAGAAAGCCTGCATAGCCTTCTACGCCTGCAGCAAAACATTTGGTAAAAAGTGGGGCCTCCAGTCGAAAATGATACTGTGGACGTACACAGCCGTGGTACGACCAATCCTCACGTACGGTTCAATTGTATGGTGGCCCGCGCTTAATAAAGCCTACAACATAGACAAGCTAAAAAAAGTACAAAGAACAGCTAGCGTTGGCACAACAGGGGCCTTACGAACATGCCCAACAGATGCCTTAAGCGTTTTTCTGCACCTACTACCACCCGACTTACATATAAAATATCTAGTATCCTGCAGCGCGATAAGACTAAAAGAGTCGAATTGTTGGGTTGCCAGACCTTATGGTCATAGTAATATTACAAAACTGATCCCTATGGACATGTTCTCAACATCCACTGACTACTGCACTCCTACTCTGGACCTCAGTTCGGATTTTAAAGTTATTTTTCCTACCAGGGAGGAATGGAAAGATGACCTCGTGACGAGAGGCTTCGACACAACTATCTTCACTGATGGTTCAAAGATGGAGTGTGGAGTTGGTTCGGGTGTTTTTTCCGAATCTCTGAACATTTCCAAATCTTATCGGCTTCCTAACTTCGCTAGTGTTTTCCAGGCGGAATTGCTGGCAATCAGGGAAGCATGCAGGATACTTAAACAAGACCCTAACAAGAACCGTAATACTGCCATCCTGACAGACAGTCAGGCAGCCGTTAAAGCTATTGCTTCGCCACTTTCGTCTTCCAAATTGGTTCGACAATGTCGTGATGAGGTCGCAAGCCTAGACGGGAACCTCAAAATCTCTCTTATCTGGGTTCCGGGTCATCGTGGCATTGAGGGTAACGAGCGGGCAGACGAACTGGCCAGGCAAGGATCAGCCCTTCATGACTCTCTTGCGGAAAGAGTTAACATTCCTCTTGGGGTTATGAAGGGCAATATATTCTCAATTTTTCTAAATGAATCCAACCGTAGGTGGAGCAGTTTAGCTAACTGCGTCATATCCAGAAAGACGTGGCCCACCTATAGCAAAAACCGAACAACTGACCTTTTATGCAGACCCAGGCGAGACATAGCCAGGGTCGTTGCGACCCTTTCTGGGCACTGGCCCATCGGAGAACATGCGGTGAAGCTGGGCATCCCTCACAATACTCACTGTCGTAGCTGTGGGGACCAGCAGGAAAGGGAAACTGTTTACCATTTCCTGTGTAAATGTCCCGCTCTGGCCAGAATCAGAACACAATCATTGGGAAAAGCCTTTTTTAACGATCTCAATGAACTCTCCGAACTGAAGATCAAAGACTTGATCTCCTTTCTCAACGGGTCGAAATGGCTCTAAGATGATTCTTTAAGTAGCTGCTACTACTACACCATTTCCCCCGTCAGAATCCATAGACTACAAGTAGGTGGTAAATGGACTTCTGAAACCAACAATCTGCCTAGCCTGGCATTTTGATCCGTAAATCCCTCTTATAACACCGATTCTTTTTTATATAGGTCACACGAGTCATGGTATCAAAACGGCGCTCCTCAGCGCTAATTGGGTCACCGAGCTTAGGCTGCTCGGGGCCGCCATCTTTACCTACCTACCTACCTATCAGCACTTATAACCTATTTTTCTTCTTTAAATTTCTAAATATATACATATCTGCCCCGTCTTTGAGTTAGGTATAAACATTTTATAGTAATAAACGTGTATATGTTTTCGGCTTTTGTGGTCGATATCTACAAACTATACCTATAATAGTCCGGTGCAGGGACATAAAGCCCAAATTTTATTTTTGGGCCTTATGTCTCACTTGAGTGGGACATAAAGCCGAAATTAAATTAGGGCGTTAAGTTCCACTCAAGTGAAACCCAAGCCCCAAATTTTTTTTGTTAAAAATGGGACATAAATCCCAAATTTTTAAATAGCATAGCAGAGTAAAAAGATTTCGCATTTCAATACAATGTTAAACAATAACTTTTTGGTGTTTTATTTGAACGAAAATTAAGAAAAACAAAAGACACGATTATGAGAACCCAGGCGCCGCAAAATAATAGCGGTTTTTGTAGAGGGGTTTAATGCAATTATTTTTTACTATGGGAGGGGGGAGGTGTCTAGCACCAAGCAAAAGAAACCTTACATACACCCAACCTCGCACCTACCCTAAATCCTATAGTGGGCCAAGCAGGGGGATTTATACGCGGCGTATAAACAGTGAGGTATGTAAGGGGGGGAATGCTGCCCTGCAACCCCCCTGCTTGGCCCACTATAGGATTTGGGGTAGGTGCGAGGTTGGGTGTATGCAAAGTTTCTTTTGCTTTTAAAGAATCTGGATTTAAAGAAACATTGAATTCATCAAAATTGTGGGTTTTGATTTTATCAAATCCCCTTAAACTAAAATTGTAATTATATTTAATTAATAAAAAAAAAAAACTGAAATTCCCCAAGTTTTATCATTTGGAAATTCATATTTAGTGAGACATAAGGCCTAAATTTTAATTTTGGGCCTTATGTCTCACTTGAGTGGGACTTAACGCCCAAATTCAATTTCGGCTTTATGTCCCACTCAAGTGAGACATAAGGCCCAAAAATTAAATTTGGGCTTTATGTCCCTGGGCCTTATGTCCCTGCGCCTAATAGTCCAAGAACCAGCAGAAACTTTAGCCCAAAATCGTCCAAGACAAAATCGCCCAATTCTGAAAAATATCACATCGCCCAAATTTTTGGACTATTTGACATTGTGTTAAATTACCCAAAAATTTAAAAATGTCAAATCGCCCAAAAAAAATGGGGAATTTGTCAGCATTAATAAAAAACAACGTGCCAGATCGCCCAATACAAAATGACAAAAATTTAAAAAAAATGTTAAATCGATTTGACATTCTTTCATTTTTTGGCATTTTAACATAATGTCAAATCGTCCAAAAAATAATTTTTATTTTGCGAGTTTCTGTAAGTTAGTAATTTTGTTCTATTACTGTAATGGCAAATATTTAGGTGAAGAAGAGATAGTAAGTTTTTTGCTCTAAAATTGAATAACTGTTGATGATTTCGGGCGCAGCTGGTGGTTACAGCATTGGTGGCGCGGTGGGGAGTTGATCAATAAAAATTACATTTGTAGAGAGTAATTACCGATTTTTCAGCCGCGCATCTCTATTATTTTTACTATCACTTCTAGCGAAAATATGAACAAAACCTCTTCTGTAGCAAATTTAATTTACTTTCATTTTGTGTAGTAGACTTTTCTTCTTAAACGCTTGGTTTTCGACCTTTACCCCCCCCCCCCTCCTCTTGTATAAAGCTTTTGGGCCTGGGCTGGGGACTTTTAATATGTTATACCTGGGGGTCACCCCTACCACTTAAAGAAATAATCCAGACTACACGATTTTTTTCATTTATTTTTCCTTCGTTGACTGTACTTTAATGAATTTTGCAAATAAAACATTTCAGACTTGTACCAATATTGCTGAAGAATTCTAAGTTTCATCGTTGAATTCTACAATTTCTACATATCGACGTTTAACAGAAATATATTCACGAAAATAGAGTTAATAAAACGTTGGTTACAATAAGTAAGAGATAGTACTTGAATGAATTTTTGTATAAGTAAATGTAAAAAATTCTATTTGTACTTGTACGCGTTTAACAATGATATTGTAAAAAGTTTTTTTTTTCAAAATATAGAACTTGGACATAACCAGCATTTTGGAAAACAGAATTTTACACTTACAGCATTTTGAATATACAGATATTTCGACATATTTACAGAATTTTGAAATACAGAATTTTGGTCATACAGGATTTTGGTAGCCAAAATTCTGACCCGCTCCCACGAAAATGTTATGCATGTGTAGTCTTCAAAGAATTTCCATTAATTCGATGCTTGAGTTGATGATGTTTATCCAAAGGTATGCAGCTTTAATATGAGTTGAAACTATCAATATCTTTCCATCGAAATACGTACATGCGGATCCAACTTGGATTACTTCTTCCCTAATTCTCTTAAGGCATGATCTGGTGGTTGTATAGCGCATACAAGAAAACTGTTTCAAACTGTACTTTAAACGAACCACCATTTTTCCAATTCAAAATCGTTGAAGCTGTCGTATCAGCGTTGCCACCCGAAACAAAATTAACATGCCATATTTTCTGAAAAAACGTACCAATTTTCGTTCCATATGAAAAAACTACAAATCACTTCATAATCAATTCCATTTCTGTGAGCCGACCATCTACATCCTTTAACGACTAATAAAGCTATTTTGCCATATAGATCTACTTTTGTTTCAAGTTTTTGCGACTGTTTGTTGCGAATGTAGTTTTTCGATGTCATATTATTTTCTCCAAAATTATGCCGATGCATTTGGGATGTCCCCATTCGTATCTTTACTGAAGGTATTAATCTAAGCCAATATTGACAGTAGTACTAGTACTGCACTTAAGAATGTTTGTTTATGCAGAATACTGGCCGCGTGCCTTGCAACAATTGCTACATGATCATTTTGGTTGATGGTGGGTGTTACATTACATAAAGGCATGAAGAGAGCTGCTGATTAGACGTGTGTTTTCTGGCGGGCAATTTTATAATCGTTTTTTCAATTACTAGTTATCCAAATTGACTTCCCTTAATAATTTTAAATAGCAGATTTAAGTGAAAAGACTCGTTGTGCAGTACTGTATTTGCTTTTTTCAACAATTTTTTGCATTTTTTAATAAGTCCTTTGTTTGTGTCTTCAAACCAAAAAACAATTCTTCAAACCTTTTTTGATTCAAACCTTCTTAAATGTCTGGTCCAAACAATCAACAAAACAATTCATCAACAAGTAAAATGCAAACTCAAACACACTCACATCGAACTCCCTTGGACTCACTCACACGAAAACCCAAAAAAACGCGGCTGATGACACTTCAATTCAGTATAACGACGGCAAATATTGGGACCTCTGGTGGTCTGTGAGTTAACTGCAAATATTTGATAAAAAGAGTTACCCATATCATTCTGGAATAATATATGCCAGTTTATCAGTCTTGTAATACCGCTCACCGAAGGTTTGTCTCAGTTTAGATTAAATTAAATAAATCTATTTGGTGTTTCCACCACACAAAAAGTTTGACAGTACTTACCAAAATGCAAATGATGTTTCATTTTTTCCTCTGAAGTTAAAGTGAGACAGAAAGTTTCATGTACAGGTACATATGTCCAAATGTCCACTTTGCAATGAATGCATTCAGTGTGAAAAAGAAAATAAAGGCCAGTTCGAAATGTAAAACTATTGGATCTTTGAAGCTTCTAAAAGATTAATTTCAAATCTTCGACATTTAGGAAATAAATTTGTATGGTAAATCTATGGGATGTGAAGAAGATTTAATAAATGTACATACTTAAATCTCGGTTTTTAGGGGTCAGTGGAAACGTAAACGTAGTATACCTAACTCTTGCAAAACTATTGCAAGTAAGAAAATCGTTTATCGAAGACGGGAATGATTTAAATTCAATAAAACCATTCCAGGTTTTACCAATTAATCCCCTTTCACACGAAAATACTAGTTGCTGGAGATTTTTTTTTGACGTTTTCTTTAAATCTCCTTAACAATCTCTTGTACCTTTCACACGCAAGAAACAAAACCCCAAGAGATTTATATGACAAAAATTATAAAAAAAACATCGGCAACACGTATAGAATATCAGGTTATAAACTTTCAACAAAGCCATGAGATTCATTGTTTAACATTATTTTTGAGTCAAGTAGTTTTAGTGAACAGTTTTTGAAAAATTAATTTTCAAACTCAAAAATGAAATAAGAAATGTTAGTACTCGATTTTATTGCGTATTTTCACTTTTCTTATAACATAGACCATAATAAAGCATTAGGCTATTAGAACTTGACTGAAAATGAATCAGAGCATTGAATATACAGAACAAAAATTTTACTCGACGACGTAAAATTTTGAACAATAAAAATTCAGTTTGAACATTTTTTTTTTTTTATTTCGTTATTTTTTTTATAATTTTTTTCATGTAAAGTTTGAACAAAATTGCCTCTCACACCTAAGGGAGGGAGGGGAATGCACCTTCCTTCTGACAGAATTCCTTTATTGTCATGGTTGAACTAATGCAGTATACAACCTAGCTTTTTTCGCATTTTATGCGAATCGCCCGGTTTATATCCTTTGGGTTTTCAAATGGTCTGGCAGGGCAAAAGCCGCTTCCAAATTGTCTTGGACCCACCAATCTGTGATCAGGGGAGCATTTTCTAGGGACGGGTTAAAACGAAATTTGGTTCATACAATTATCCCCAGAGTTTATTTTTTTGGGTTTTCATCGTACTATAGCTCACTAAAACCGCGGCCAGGGACCGCAAGACTTTCAATTCTGTCATCCAGCAGCAGTGGTCAATGCTTTCGACTGATATGCATATTTTTTTTTTTTTTTGTTCACTTTCACACCCGAAAATTTGCTGTGGGTTTCTTAGACTAAAAGGGGACTTACTTTACTATTACCAATGTATGATATTGCGCTTCCTCGACTACAAAGCATTTAGATATCTATAAATAATAAACGTACATACATATATATTTCAGCTAACAGATACCAAAACAATAATAACTGTCAACGGATTTAATTGACAACTTCTGCTGATATCATTAATCTTGGTGCAAATTACTTCCTTCCCCAACCGCTTTTCATGTGAAGGCATTTATTTAACACATTTTTTCTCAGGATACAAGCAACAAAGAAATATAGCACCCCATCTCCAAACCTATTACCGCCAATAACAATTAGAATAATCATTGGGGGCTGAAAAGCCCCGAATCATCTCCACTAATAAATCTTATGGACCTTGTCGTCCAATCCTTTGATTAATACGTTTAGATATTTTTTTTTCTGTGGTAAGGGAACTTTTCGTTTTTAATGCTGATGTGCCGCATTGCTATTGTTGATACTTTGATGGTATGGTATTGTAGCTTTTTCGGATGGCTTCGCAGTTGTTTTTTTTTTTTTCTTGCTGGCTTCCGTTGAGAAATGATTTGTACTTCGTCCTTGGGAAAATAATTATGATATACATTCTGTTTGTTTGGACGTCAAAAAAGGGTTAGAGCTCTGCTCCGACATTGAAGTCAATTTGGTTTGGTTTTTTTTGTTTTTTTTTTTTTTTGCTGACTTTATAGCTAAGTTTATTGTTTGTGTGCATTGTTTCTGTCAGATTCTTGGCACCAGAATGAACTCAACTCTCTAACGTTGTTGGTTATCCGTCCCGTCGTCATCGCCGCCAGCACACTGACTTGCCAAAAATTGTCATTTGTCATATTTGGGATATGAAATATTGAGGGTATTATATTGCCGCCTTTGGATTTCCTACGGGGTTTTTGTTTAAGAATTTCGGGAGTGTTTTTAAATAGTTAAAGCTAAGATTTTTTTTTGTATTGGTAATGTTTAGCAATGATTTAAAGATAATAGATCATATCCTAAGTTCTCTTTTATGTTTTCAACTCAAAAAATGGATGCATTTTTTTACAATATTTTCCAGACCATGATTTCAATTTCTGACCTGAGTGTCTGATTTGATTTGAAAACTTTTGCGATGTTACCAACTCGCAGTGTGAAAACTGAAAAATGTTGAAATTTGTAAATCCTTTACCGAATTTAAAATTGCAAAGTGATATACAGTAAAACCCGCTTAAGAAAAACTGCAAAATGTCGCAGTATTTTTTCACTTTAACGGGTTTTTCACTTAAACGGGTTTTTCACTTAAACCAACCCCGATTAAGTAAACAAAAATTTCACTTAAGCGGATTCCGGATAAATGAAAAAAAAAATTCACTTAAGCGGATCTAAAAATTCCATTAAGCGGAGAATTAATGCTAGAAACAATTCCATTTATCTTTTATTTATCTTTGAATTATGAAAATGTAATTTTCTTTTTAATAAATGTCAAAACACGTATACCTGAGCCATTTGAAATGTTGTTTTGGATTTTTGTTTGAAAGGACAAAGCAATTTGTTTATAAAATGTAAATGTAAACGTTTGTGGAATAATCAGAAATTCAAATATCATTTTCGTGGTGAAGGTGAAAAATAAAGAAGAAATGAAAGCATTCAGCAAAATTTTTCGTTCTGTGCGATTCAATTTATTTTTTTCACTTAAGAGAGTTTTTTACTTTTTTTCAATGAAGAATATAAAATTGAACTGAAAATATGTTTCAGGTATCCGGGTTTTTCACTTAAGTGAGTTTCGCTTAAGCGGAGTCTTTTAAAGGTTATTGGCTGAAAAATACTCGTGTATGGAAAAAGTGAGCGGGTTTCTCTTAAGCGGGTTTTACTGTCGTCACTTACCTATGTGTAGGTTATATCAGTTATACCAGTGAAATAGATCTGGGGTGGTCTGTTCGTCAGAAATCGAGTGATATTTACTTTGGTAGGTGCTCAGAAGTTAATTAAAAAAAAGAACGTACTGCACTAAAACACTTCCGGAAAAATGGACTTTGGCTTACAGGGCTTCAGCCGCAGCGAAATTTCATCATATTTCATGCAATACCTCAATACATAAAAGGTGAATTGGCGATATCTATGCCAAAGAACCGTCAACCAAATTTTGATATGATAATGTGATTGTGGCCAGAGAAGCTTCCAGTATCCTGGATAACCGCCGATCATTCCGAGGAGCGAACATAAACTTGAGCCACCAGTATCAACTTAAAGGCCTTCCACACTATCCCACTGAGTATTAACACATGTCAAAAAAGTGGGAAGTAAATCGTGTATAATAGTGTGGAAACAAAATATGAAATCACATCCCACACGACTTGACAGCCCATCTCACACAATTTGACATGTGTTAATACATGAAAATTTTTAGGATTGGTTTTAAAACCATCACACATTCTATCCCACTTGGGGGTTTGAGGTTATGGTGAATTGATTTTTTGGATTCAGGTGTGGAAGCAAAATATGAAAATCGTTTTCTTCACACAAATTTGGCAGTCGTAAGTAATTCTATCACACTTTTTTTTTGACATGTATTAATACTCGATGGGATAGTGTGGAACGGCTATTAAGAGGATCAGTGCCATCAGAAGTTCCGCCACTAATGTGCTGTGTTTCGCTAGGTGATTACTAGTAAACCTCATGGTTTAATTAAAGACTTAACGACTGGCTTCTGCAGATAAGATCAAGGCCTCAAATCAATGCTGAAGGGTCGAAGCAGCCCGGTAGCTGTAAGGCAAACAAGAGGGGAGGAACACCGATTTTTTAGGAGGAAAAACAGAGAGCACGAGGAGCGGATGGTTGAGTCTATTGAAGGCTGTAGTGGCCGGGGGATTTTCGGTAGTTATATCAAAAAGTGAAGCGATCTTACCGAGGCTGCCGCGAGATAAGGGTGGTTAAAAAGTTTTGAGAATCTGGAAAGTACTTACACTTTTCAAACGGTGAATATAGCCAAAATTCCGCTGTTAAACGGACCCATTCAACTTGGTCAACGTGTTATCATCCTTCCACGATGTACTATCATGATTCCACCCGACCAAATGGAGTACGGTTAGCGATATCCAAGCTCAACCGTCCGTCCTCACACATATTTTTCCTAACGTGGTCCTCACTCCTCACGCTGGGGTGTCACATACTCCAATCATAAAAATCTTTAAAATAACTTATTTTGATTAAACTAAACTTTTATTCATGTTTCATAAATTTAGTAAATTAATATAGGATCCAAAATTTCACTAAGGCAAAATAGTAATTAAAGAAAAAATGGAAATGAAAGTGATGAAATAAAATGATAAAAATCATTGAAAAATTAAGTTTCAAATAAAATACTAACTTCTTACAAGTTCTTCAAAAAATTGTCCACATATGCTTTTTAAATTGCTGTAGAATCACTGTGGTAATATTTTACGTTTGTGCGAATAAGTAATCAAAAAATGAAATTTTAACACTGAAATATCCATATAAAAAAACTGTAAAAACACTTACACGAACTGCACACTGGGGTCTGTGATACCCCATACCAAATGTTAAAGCAAAATTATATACGTATACAAAATTTTCAAATATCACAAAATGCCTCCTACCATTGCAGAAAATGTGAAAGTGAATTTATATAGGCTTGGCATAGCTGACAAAAATTTTTTGCGGGCACGGTTTACAATTTTGTTTGGGGTATCTCACACCCCAGTGTGGGGACGGAAGGTTAAGGTCCAGTTTCACAGTACAAACTTACTTAAGTAAATAGCACTTAAGTTTTCCATATTGGGTCTCTAGCCTCAGTTTCAAAGGCTGACTAAGTGGCACATAAGTGTACCATGGGAAACTTAAGTGTTTCTTATTGAATGTAGTGCTGATTATGGTATTGAAGCTTCATCTCCCATATTGCCCATTTCAGTGCGAAAAACTTCGACTGTGAAACTGGGCCCAAGTCACTCAAGGTTGCTGCTGTGCCTTTTAGCTGAATGAAAGAAGATATACCCCATAGATAGGGTTAGGGAACGGGTGTACATCGTATCTCTAAGATAACATGTTCTCTTTTTTAGCTCCGATCAGGGCTGTCGAAGTACTGCAATTGCAGTATTTGTACTGCTTTCGGAAACTCCGTACTGCCGTACTGCTAAAACGACCAAATTACTGTTTTTTTGTAAATCAAAATCATAGCAGGAAAACTTTACAAAATCGATTCGATCAACGATTTAAAGTTATTTCTTTTCATTACATTATGACATTCTTTTTCATACTTCATGTAAAATAAAACTTAATACACTGCTGGAAAAATGAAAGGAACAACAAATGGTTTACATTTGTTTAGTGTTTTTTGAAGAGTTCTATTTTTTAAATGCTGAGATTTTTTCACACTTTTCGGAATTAAAAACAGCGAGCGAAAAAATTCACCGTTATTTGACTCAAGAATCCACGTGTTCGGGAAAATGTTTTCAGTTGAACTAATGCATTAATAAGCGAACTTGTTTATTCAAATTAAAAAATTTACAGATTTCACTCATTGAGTAACCATGGGGACATTGAAAATGACTTTATTTTGCTAGATAAACAAAAACACATGATTAATCTTTACAATCTTTACAAATTAATTAAAACGTAAAAAATAAATCTTGTTAATTTTCTTTAACTAACCCCATCATACTTTTCTATTTTTGCTAGCTTAATATTAGTAGCATAGATTTACATAAAACAAAAACTATGCTAGCACAAAAATCGAGACTTCCACACATAAATAGCACAAAAAGAGCACAAAATTCTAGTTATGGTTTTAATTGATTATGCTTATGTGTATATGCTAGCTTTATACACGTTAAATGTAAAAACAAAAAAAAAATATGTAGTGTTCAAGTGAGATTGTCGAACATAACGTCAATCTGCTGGGGCTAAAAGCCATTAAAACCTATTTGAAATAGGTACATGCTTTTTTTTTATAATGGTGAATCGTTTAAATTAATCTACATGGGTTTATTTAAGACATTAATTATATCAAAAATAAAAAACAAAATTTACACGAGAGAGTCCCACGAGCTTGCTCTTTCTTTCAACGAAAGAAATGTTAAAAAGTCAGAATTACTGGGAACATGATTTTTTTTATTTTTTGGTTAATATTTTCTAAATTTTCAAAAGCTATCTATACCTATTGTTTAAGCCGTGTGCGAATTAGATTAAAATCGCGTTAAATTTTATCCGAAGATTAATTTAATTTTTGACACTCGTGATGTGAATCTGTGTATGTGTACGTACAAACTTAAAATTTAATTTCGGATAAAATTTAATCGAAATTTTAATTCAATTCACACACGGCCTTAAAATATTTAGAAGCACTAGATTACAAAATTGAATAAAATCGTTCTAGTCGATTTAACCAACTCAAAAATAGGTTAATTTAAAAAAAAAACTCCAACCCGAATTTCCATAATACGAATTTTTTCGACATAACCTGAAGTTAGGTTTTAATTTTTTGGTAATGCCTACCCTACAGACCTTTATTATTTATTGAATAAACATTAGAAGACACTGAACAAATTATGATTTATGATAATGAAAAATGTACAGAAGTACGGCAAAATATGCACGTTAAACGTAAATATACAAAAATATGCATTTTCGACGAAACATGGCGCTTAAAAGACAGTACCTATTTCTTATTAAACGTATTTCTAACCTCGTCTTAATATTGTTTCTAGAAGAAAATATGCTCTGGCATATTTTTGGTTGTCCTACATATTAAATAGGTAATATCGATTACAAGCAAGCTCTACCCCTGCTTGCACACTCAACTGCATCAGTGGCCTTTCTTATAAGACCGCATTGTATTCTCTATGGAATAAAAATAAATACCTATCGTTTTCATTTTCACAAAATCACAACCTTTTTCTCGCTCTATTCGTTTGATGAAAAAACTAAAAAGCTTTTAATGTATGTTAGATTTTTAGTCAATAAAGAGAAGTGCTGAAGATGGCATGTACTGTGCCGAAATGCATACAAAATAATTGACGTTTGTTTTTATTTTTTATTTTTTTATTTTATGTTGTAAAAGTAAAAGTAAAAATAAGCTGAAAATCAAAGTGAAGTCAATAAGGCGTTTTGACGTAGAAATTCTTTTATTGTTACCTTAATGTTGTTTTTTTTTTCTCTTTTTGAATATACTTCATGACCATTCTCCACTGAAGCTTGCCTGTTGACGACGAACAATACTTTTCTTTCTTCGTTTTTTCCCCGTATACCTACGCCAGCTGTAATTCATCGCTTGTGTTCGTTTGTTTATTTTTATCATTCTAGTAATGTTTAAGTAACACCAACCAAAAATTTGATAGTTGTCCCCCTATACGTTCATTTTTCATATTCTAAATTCATGTGTTCATTTCAATCATTTCGGTCATTTCTTTAGTAACACCAACCAAAAATTTCGTTGTGATGCCCCTATACGCTGGAGTTCATTTTTGATTTATTTAATTTATTTCATTTAATCATTTTGGTAACACCACAACTCTGTCAAAACGATCCTATAAACATTTTCAATGTTAAAAAAAAAATTTGTCGCTGGCCCTTCTGAGTCAAGATTTCAGTCAGATATCTGACTTTTACTTTTGCTTTTGATGGTTGGATCATTCAATATACTCAATTTCGGAAAAGTAAATGTTCAGCAACACTGCCACATTCAAGTCCCATTACTGAAAGGTTGAAATTTCGCTACTGCCTTTTAGCAATAAAAATCAAATCTTACACAAAATGAAGATATGTATTTTACAAATTTAAAACGAGTTACAATCGTATTACCTTGTTAATATTTTACTAAATTTAAAAGTTGTATCATGCTAATAACTTAACATTAGGCTGTTTAAAATTTTGAGCCATTGAATTTTATAGTTTTTATTTACCTTAATGACTACATGATTACTTTTGGAGTAAATTTTGTAATTATTTTTGGGGACCGATTGAATTGATATTTTACAAAAAAAAAACACGGAGTAAAAATGTATTATTCCTTATTATTTTTCTGTACCTACGAAACCATCAATTATCAAAATCAAGCGAAAACTAAAAAAATTGTCAACTTTTTTAAAAGTAGTTAATACTCGTTTATACACGAATGTGACGTCAAATCAAAACCCATAAAAATTTCATAATATTTCGTAACAAAAACACTATAGAAGAATAAATAAAATAACGTCGTTTTGAGGAAAATCTAAATTTTGCAATCAATTTTCAATTGTTATTTTTAGTTTAAGAAAAAAGACAAAAACTAATCAGTTTTCAGTTATCTTATTCACCAACAAGTGTTCAATTTTTCAATTCAAGGATGAAGACAAAATTTATAAGAAAAGTTTCGTTCGTTAATAAATTATTTTTCGCATGCCATTTGAATGTGTAGCTCAGGCGAAGCGAAATTTGTATAAGTGATAAATAAAGTATTAACACAATAAGTTTTGAATATCTTTACTTTATTAGTTGGGAGTTCCTTAAAAACTAAACTAGAAACTTAAATCAAACCTAAATCTACCCTACCTAATGCAATGGGTTATATCTTGCAGCTTGTGCAAGATATCACATTTCTTGATAGTCGTCAGCAGCTAACACTTGTGGGAACCACTTCGTTGATAGAAGTAGATGTGTCAGCATTGTATTTGTTGTTGGTGCCGACGACTATAATATGATGACTGCCATGACGACGACGGCGGCTGCGGATGTGACGATGACGATGACCTGCGGATACGACGTTGACTATGCCAATTCAGCAGATCGTGTTAACTTATATTATGTTTTTTTTTTTTTTTTTTTGAATAAAAACAACAATTTGTCCCAAAAATTTTCTTTCTTTCTCAATAACTAGTCAGATACATATATCTGACTGACATCTTGACTCAGGAGGACCAAAAAGTAGCAGGTACCAAAATACTAAAAAAAAAAACATTACAAAAAACTTGTTCCCAAAATTTTGTGCAGGAGTGTAGGTATATGAAAAAAGTTTGTATTTCACTGCTGTGTACTGCTTTTTTTTTCCTTGAAGTACTGCATTCTCAAAAACTGAAACGACAGCCCTGGCTCCGATCTTTTTTTCAAGACCTTTTGTTTTCTTTTTCTTTGCAAGTTACTTTATTTTTTATACATACTCTGCTTCTGTATAAATAAAAATGAGTCCGTTTTTGTGTGTTCTTAAGCGCTTAACTCGGCTGACCATCATCCGATTTAAATGGGGATTCTTTTTTTGGATTCGTATTGAACCAGAATAACACCCCATGCAGTGGAAAATTGGAAAATTAGATCGAACAAGTCGGGACATAGTTAACTTTGACTTCAAATAGTTAAAACTAATTCCACGAGTATACACATACATACATATACAAAGTTTATCCGCCGCAATCAGCGAGTTAAAATTTAATTAAAGCACGTTTATATCTACAACTGGTCCTCAAGGAAAAACAAAGTTAACCTAACTATAAGTTCTTCTTTAATTTTTGTGAGGCTTAAATGTCCCACCTGCGATAAAAATAAAAACCCTGCTCAAAAGCATTTCTTGTTCAAAATATTATAAAATAAATGTATAAAAAAAAACACGCGAACAATACAGACAATCACACAAAACTCAATAAAAAAAACCGAAAAGAATAACCAAAAGTATTGAGAAATATAGGTACAGATATCGCCTTAAAAAAAATCCACCCCAATACATAATTTCATGGCGGTCATCAATCTTCCTCCTTTCAGTCAAACTGACAGCTCCAGTGGTGTTGAGGAAAATTGGGATTCCTTCATTCATGCCATGCCAATATGAGGAGCGGAAGGTAACAGCAAGAGCAAGCAAAACAACACACTCGCGCGCAGTTGGTTGTAAACGCGGATGGCGCGGCACGTCAAGGCAAGTGTCACACTCAAAGTGTAGCTATAGGTTAAAGCAACCTCTCTTCTACAAAAAAAAAATAGGGTGGGAATGGAAACCCCTCGTCTGATAGACAGATACAACTGAAACTGAAAGAGTTTTAAGGGTGCGATTTAGATTTGGTGTTGAGTCTTGATTGAACTTAAGGGATTTTCTTTTTCAAATAAAATATTAGTGGTGGAGTTTGGAGCATCGCATAATTAAAAAAAAAAAAAACTACAGGCAATGAATTGTGCTTAAAATTGTTTGAAAACCAGTACAGTCGAGTATTTATCAACGTTGTCTAACTTTAGACAGTCGTGCAAGTTAGAAATAAGCATTCTTAGTTGTTGCTAAAGTGATCTAACTTTAGACAATGGAATCGATTGCCTTCTAAACATTGATATTTTTTATTTTTTTTTTATTAAATTAAGCATGTTTTCGACAATTTCGAAATACTTAGACACTGTTTAACTAGAATCAATAGTCTAATAAATATAGGAATGTATGTCTGCACGAAGAATTTTCTTTCCAAAACAACCCTAAGCATTCTAATCCTCATTCACTTTTGCAAAGTTCCGTGCCTTTGGGATGATAAGCACCTTATACAAGAGCATAAGTTTCTAGGGGGCTTTGCTACAGCCAGCGCAGGTATCGTTATCTGAGTTGATAGCATAAGTGGCTAACTGCATCAAAGCTATAGCTGTGTTTGTTTATGGTAATGTTAATGTTTCTGTCCAAGTGAGTGTTGAGTGTCCTTTCTGGATGACAGCATATTCTTGGTCTTGCCCTCATTGACCTTTAAACCCATATTCTTAACTTTGTCTAAATGCTCTACAGACAACATGCTTTGTTTTTCCAATTATGTCTACCCTTGGCGTATTGGACTAATTGGACGTGTGCCTACCTTTGAAAGATTGTACCTTTTCTGCTGATAACAAGGAATTTTTGCACTATTCTTTCAAGACTGACGTTGAAGAAAACGCATGACAGTGCATCGCCTTTCATATTTTCTATATGTCAAAAGTATTGGTAAGCTCTTTACTGAGCCTGATGAGGCAGCTTGCGTTATTAATCGTCATCCTGGCAGGAATGCCGAACTAGACATTGCCGATTATATCCAAAGATCCTGTCTTACACGACCTTGAAATCGATAAAATAGTACCGATTTAAAGTTCCTGATTTTTTTCTACAAAAAAGGCGATCTTATGTTTTGCAAGAACTTTCGTGACATAACCCAACCCTGCCAGAAGTTGCATATAAAATCCTGTCCAACGTTCTGTGTGATCGTCTTACTTAAGCCGTTCTGCAACATTTTAATCGGCAAAATATACCAGTGTGGGTTTCTACCTTAGGAAAATTTTGAAATAGACTAACGAGTTCCAAGTCGAGGCCCACCATCGCTTCATCGACTCGACTTCAAAGCCGCTTATGATGATAACATTCATCGTCAGGAGCTCTATTTTGCGAAGGCCAAACTCGGGATACCGGAAAATTGATCAAGCTGTCACGTGACAGTAGAAAACACTAGATGCAATGCAAAATTGGGAAATATTTCTTTAGAACTCTTCCAAACATGTTCAGGGTTTCGACATAGAGGCGCCCTATCATGTGACTTCTTCAATTTATTTCTGGAGCAGATAGTGCGTTGAGCAGGGCAGGATGTATTTTCACAGAAATAGACATCATTGGCGACTCCCATCGTGTCGTTATAGAGTCCTTCACGGCGATTGAAGAAGAGGCAAAACCTATTGTCATTGAAGTGAACGAAAGCAAGACCAATTGCCTGCTGTCTACAAAAAAAACTAGCATCTGTCCAGTGCCTATTACAAAACGTCTCTATTGAAAGCAGTAACTTCGAGTTAGTTAAAGAATTCATCTACCTTGGAGAATCAGCAAACGTTAACTCCATAAATGACGCCTAACCGGAAGTCCGGCCAAAAATTACCTTAGCAAACTGCTGCTACTTCGATAAAACGAAGTGCACGCTCTAGGCTCTACTGAACCCTTATATAGCCAGTCGTGCTTTACGGCGCCGAGTGCTAAGCAGAATGATAAGCAGAAACGAACGACTGATACTCGATTCGACGGATGTTTGGTCTGTGTGCAAGGAGCACGAATCTAGGAGAAGATTTTTAGGTGCGAACTTTTTTTAGCCGAACCATGATGTGTATGTAGTCCAAAAAGCCATAACATGCTGACGGCATGGGCTTGGACACATCGAGCGAATGGACAACAATGCTCCAGCCAAAAGAATCTTCGAATCCCAGCCTCAGGTTCATGACGACAAGGAAGGCTTTCGTAGATGCCAGAGCGCTTGGTCGGGATGACTGGAAGCAGCATGCCCGGGATCGAAGAGGATGGAAAGTTGCCGTGTCTCAGACTTGGAGCGTTACAGGTCGGGAGCCTCTTGAGCCCAAGCCCTGGCCTAGGGCCACACTGATAGGAACCTATCAGTTTTTTGGCGAACGGCTTCAGACGTTTACATAATACGCCAATTGCGATGTTCTGAGAGTGAAAAAAAAAAAAAAATTCAGCTTGTGGATGGGGTATGGACAACGTTTCTGGCTTCCCTGTCAACCTCCTTACTTAGCCTCTCCTTCAGCTAGGGGATAAGATAACTTTGTCAACTTTGCTAGTAAAGGTGTAAGTAAAGTTGTTCCATCCTGCTTCTATGCGCAAAAAGTAGTTTTCTGATTGATCTCCAATCTTCTTCATCCTAATTGTTCTCGTTGTCGGTTTAGGCATAAGCTAGTTCTTCAAACGCATCCACAAAACTGCCATATCCTCACGAGTATTATCATCGCATAAAAAAAGTGTTGAATAGTGTCGTAATGTCCTCACGTTATACACAACATTTGATCATAAATCTCTTTCCCGCAGCATGAAGTAAGCCTATTTTAGGTTTTCTTGCTTATACAGGGTGTCCCAAAATCTCTTCCGTAGAAGAAAATTATATGGGTTGGTGCTAAGTGAGTCTCACATCCAGAGACTTTACGTGTGTAATAAAAAAGTAAACTTAAAAAAACAAGTCGCTTAATCATCAATACCACCAAGAAATTGTTTGCCAGTCCCTTCGAAATAAACTCTTAGATATTTTAGTTTTAATCCATATTAACCTATTCATCAACGCCTCAGTCTCTGAATTTCAAACCAAAATGAATAATTAATGTTTATTGTATACTTCAAAAATATCATTTACTAAATCAACATCAAAATCAAAGGAATAAAAAAATCAATCCTTTCGATTTATGAATTTAATCGTCTTTCAAATGTTTTCGTTGATTTCTTGTTGACTCACTATTAAATTTCACATCACATTTTTACAATAAAATCAAATCGATTCAATATTAGGTAATATATTTTCGTATCTGGCCTCAGTGTCAAGTTAAGGCATATGGCAGAGGCAGCTATAGTATCTATGATGGCCCAAAAAGTGTCATCAACTCAAACAGTCGTCGCCTTCTCTCAAAACAAATAGCACTCATTTACGGAAAAAAGCTCATTCCCCCACCACAAAATCTATGGTGTATATCGATTTCATTGTGTTGGTGTTTCTGAATATTAAATTGATTTTTTTACATATTTTTTCAATAAAAACATTCTCGCGACATCTGCACGCCATATCCTATCCTATCCAACCGAGGAACCAAGCGATATTGTATAAGCGAGGAATTCATTTGACGACAGATCGTCATTGGCATAAAATACAATATATTTCATATCGTTGTGCTCCCCATCCTTTGAAAACAAGGACCAAATACCTAACCAAAAAAAAAAAAAAAAAATTCTCCCAGTCTGTGTGGCAGAGCCCTTGGTGCGGGGATATTCGGCGCGCATATATGAAAATCTTTTCAATATGCCAAAATGACTTTATGATGTGATGGCACCGATTTATCTAATTTGACACACGCAAAATGCTTCGAGGCCACCAATCCCCCAAACCACCCACCACCACCACCACCGCTGCTGCTGCTGATTCTGCTAGGACATGACACACGACATCAGAGCTGAAGAAGCGTTTTGCTGAATGCCACCCTCTGCATGAAAAAGTGCGGGAAAACAGAAATCCATCGAATCGGGTTTTGAAGTTCGCGGACGAACTTTTTTTATTTCATTTGCATCCTATCTCTCCTCTTCCACAAACAGTGGTCCTGGTTATCCTGCTTCACGAATCAGGATGTGTAACTGACAATTTTTTTTTTTATTTTACAAACTTTGGCAAAAATTTAAAATTCAAATTTGCATGACGTCACTTTTTTTGTTAAATTAAAATGTCGGATATCTTTGAAACCGCCCGTTTTTTTTTTTTTTTCTATTTTGCAGAAGTCCGCCTGAGAATGGAATGATGTTATTCACTCAAGAAGTTTTTCGCGATGAAAAATGTATAAATCAAATTATTCGAATACAAAATTCGTTGCATTTTTGAAAACGGATGCGGAAATAAATATTAATGCAGTTTGCAGTTCAGTTCAACAAGTTTTGTTTGTTATTGTGAAATGTATGACCTGGAATTTGCATTAAAAATGTATGAAGGGTGGTTTGTTAAAGTAAGAACAAAAATAATGCATATAGCCGAGCGATAAAAATTGTTCTTTGGAAAATAGAAAAGGATTTTCCTTGTGGCAGGCAGCGGTTTAAAATTTGATTAATGACCCTTCAATGAAGTCTGTTGTAAGCAATGAAGTTGTGCACCGGGGAGAGGAGGGCATAGTGCTTGAAAATAGAATTTTATTAAAATAACGGAAAATGAAGGAATGAGAAATTCAAACGTTTCAGATAAAATATGAAAATATCTAATAAGCAAGGGTTATTTTAAAGTGGAAATAAAAAATAAATTAAATGCACAAGTATTTAGAATTGGTGGAACTTTTAGTAGGTTTAAAATGTTCCATAGTTTTTGTGAAAAAGTACAGCTCCAGTTCTAATTCAAAAACTATGCTTGCACAAAATCCGTTGAAAAGACGAAAAATCGTTGTCTGGTTGGCGTTGGTTATCATTTAATCCAGCAAAAAAATGAATTATGGAAAAATGGCTTCACTTCCGACTTTTTTTTTAAAGATCAATTTGAGCATGATTCGAAGCGAGGAATTGAAAAAAAATTTAAAAAATACAAGATTGATTAAACGGCGGCGTTTAATTTGTCCAACTCTTTCTTTCTCTCGTATTTCTTAAACGTTTTGAATAAGTTAAACAAAAACTTTCACAAAGCAAAACATCAAGGACAGAAAAGAATTGTATGCTGTATGTAAATGATATTGAATATCATTTACTTCAAAACAATCTTTTTGGTTATAAATTAATTAATTAATTTAAAAAAAACCTTGGATAAAGAATTGTTTCAGTGAATAGTTTTTCAAAAATTTAATTTTAAACTCAAAATTGGGAAAAATAATGAACAAAATTGTGAAAGGGTTTTGTGTGATAACACACGCGCAGTGTAGGCTGCAATAAGCTTTCGCACCCTTTATTAACACTAATTACAAGTTGATAGATGTTTAAGTCCTATATCATTATCTAATATCACAGTACACATATTGAAGGTAATATATTGCGCACCTTCGAAAATTACAGTGACCTGCCTGTCAGAATTTACAAAAACAAAACACAAGTGTTTCCGAATCGTAGTGACCCTCGTCCACAATTTACAAAAACAAAATACAAGACATGCTCAGAACTGAACAAAATGAAAACTCGGAAGATATTACCTTCTATATGTGTACTGTGATCTAATATAGCATTGAGATTGGTATTGGTATCGGCACAATAGTGTAGATCTGGCTTAATTGATTAAGGCGCCAGTTATAGCTTTCATAAACGATCATTTAAAATTTTAATTGTTAATTTTGAGCCGTTTGGAAAGCTTAATTTGTATTTTTTTGTAAGCCAAAATAAAGGTTATGACTCAGTAGTTATTATTTTTGGCCAAAAAAAAAATCGTTTTGGCCAACCCTTCCACATAAAATGACTTTTATTATTTCAATGATTGAACTACTTTACCAATGATTATTGAAAAATTCAAAGTGATTTTATGTTGAAGTTTGGGCTGGAATTAAATATTTTTTTTTTTTAACTAAAATAATAATTCAAGTCATGGCCTATATATTTGCATCAAAATTTTTTACCGATTTGACTTTCTAAGTGTCCGAAAATTAACAATTAAAATTTTCAATGGTGGTTTTCAATGACAGCTATAACTGGCCCCTAAAATGTTATATTTTGTATCGGCTCAAAATATAAGGTAAAAAACAACATCAATGAATTTTAACTTTAAAATGTTTGTAAAATTGTTTGTTTTATTTGAAGTTCAGGGGAACATTTTTTAGCTAGTTCTCCTTTTTTTTGACTCAGATATAACCCTGATGTTACCCTTACTCAAGAATTTTCTGAGATCGTCTCTGAAATTGATTATGTTTCTTGCTGCGGAAGTTTTTCAAGAGCTCGAAAGAGCTTGAAATTCTCTTCAAAGAAGATCTGGAAAAAATGTTTGAGTTCTTAATTGAACGTATGATGATAATTCAGATCTTCAAAAAGTGAATTTTAGTATATGTACATGCGTATCCGTGCGCTAATACGCATATGCGTCCATAATTTGCTTCAAATTTGTTACGGTTATTATGATGTGTTTTGCTAATTGGCCGATTTTATTTTATCTCATACTAGCTGACCCGGCAGACTTCTTACTGCCTCAATCGATAAATAAAAGACTTAAACTTTTCTGCGACGACCTAAGTCAGGTCGTCTTCTCCTCGGCGCATCGTAAATTGTAATTAATCAAAGTGAGAAAAGTTCTCGGGCACTTAGCAGTAAAGTGTCACTTATCACAAAAGATCAACAAAAAAAAGAGCACATAACTTAAAATGTCACTATCACAAAGGATCACCGAAGTAAAGAAAGTTCTCGCGCACGCAGCGGTAATCGTCACTCACAAAGATAGAAGGATGCACTCTTTGTCTGAGGTATCGATCAACATAGAGGATGGATCGCCATATTAGTTGGTTGTCAAATGTCAAATATTATGGTTGCGTTCAGAAATTTAATTTGTGACGAAACTTAAGATTTATCATTCTACATATAGTTGATTGTCAAATTTAAAATATTATGGTTGCGTTCAGAAATTTAATTTGCAATAAATTGGATTTACCATTCGATTTCAAACGTTTACAATTTCCAGTACGTCTGGCCTTTGCGATGACAATAAATAAATGAAACCTCATAATTAGCCAGTATTTCAGGAAAACTCTGTTTTGTAAGTAAGTAACATCATGTATAATTAATCGAAAATAATAATAAAACTTCATTCATACCGAGCATTTATTTAAAATTAATTTGTTTTAAGTTTATTTTATAAAAAAGTTTAGGTCTTTTATTTATCGATTGAGGCAGTACGAGGTCTGCCGGGTCAGCTAGTCTACATATAGTTGATTGTCAAATGTCAAATATTATGGTTTCGTTCAAAAATTTAATTTGTGACAAAACTTAAGATTTATCAATCTACATAAAAATAATCTGAAAGATAGTTAACAACTTTCATATTTATTCACCTTTTAAACCTTCTCTGGATTTCCACAAATAATTCAAGACCAATATTATCCAAATCGGTCCACCCGTTCTCGAGTTTTTGCGAGACTAACGAACAGCAATTCATTTTTATATATAAGAAGATAAATAGAATGGGTAGCTCCTATACACATATTTTAGTTTGTTTAAATTTCCTCGAGAAAATTCCCTTATTTTACGATTATTCACGGATACCTCATCAATAACTGGACCAATTTTAATATATGTACATTTAAATGAAATTGATGGTAATCAAGATTTTTTGGAATTTAATTAAAATTTACTATGATGGCCAGTTGCACCAAAATCCACTAGAACCACTTTTTGCTAAACTTCTGGGTTCCACCAATGCCCTTCACTGTTTGCGAAACACCCCTGAATTTTTATTATAAGTTGAACGAAAAAGTTTATCCAGTGCAAGTGAGATAGCAATATGAGATATGTCAAACTTCACTGAAAAGCTCTTCCACACAATCGTACTGAGTATTAACACAATGTCAAAAAAGTATAAGAAAATACATGTGTTAATACTATTTACAAAAAAAAAGACTTGTTTCGCATGTTAAACATTTCCGAGCAACTTTTAGTTGCGCAACGTTGCACTCTAATGTTGGATACTTCGTTTTCAGTTAATACTACGTTTTCACCGCAAGTTATAATCTCGTTTAGATTTAATAAATCCTAGATACGTGTTTTCATCACAAAAAAGATTAAAAACTAGGTTAACTTTGACAGAATCTTTCAAGACGTAGATGGTGGGTCATTTTTCTTATGAATTTTTTTTTTAAACCTTATCAATTACTAACTATGGTAGTGTGTGTAGATTAAAATTATTTCCAAATTAATATCATTGGTTGTTTCTGAGATATTGGAGCCGAAAAACATTTTTTAACAATTTTTAGCAGTTTTTTTTGCAGTGTTTTTGGCCTAGAAAAAAAAACTGTTAATTCAATTTTTTTACAAAATTTACCGATTATCAGCTATAACCTTGTGTATTAAAAAAAATTAACCCAAACTTAATATCTTTGCGTCAATATTCATAGAATGAAACCAGGCCGAAGTCAATAGCTTTATTTGTTCTAGATATTCGAGAAACAAGCCATTTTACAACTTTTTTTAAAATTACTATAATAAAAAAAAAACCTCTAATTGAATTTTTCTGAAAATCCTTTCAGCACGTAACGGCTTTATTATCTGTAAAATAAAATTTACTCAAAGTCGATATCTCTACGTGTTCTCGAGATATCGTGAACGAAAAAACATCTTCCGAACGTACGAACGTATGTACATGGTACACAGACATCTCTCTATAAACAATGTAATCCGACTCCAGAGACCTCGAAATGTCAAGAAATGTCAAAATGTTCAATTTCACAAATAGGACCGATTACAATAACTTCCAATAGGAAGTTAAAAGTCCAAAATTTTCGACCCTTTTTTAGATTTTTTTTGCCAAAAAGTCATTAAAATGTGCGCTTTTCTAAGTACACCACTATATACACAAAATAAAAGTACGTAGTACATACATGAAATTTCCTGCAAAAAGGACAACGAAATTTTTTTTTGGTTGAATGGCTTGGCAACGGATGCACTTCAACTTTTAATTAATTTTCTAGAAAAATCCGAATGGACGAAAAATTTTACTTGCACAACAGTTTAACTAAGCTAGGATTAAGCAAAATGTCAATTGAACACATATACTTTAATATAATAATCTTGGATTTAATTCACCGTTTTCAGGGTATTTTTTTTTCGGCTGAATAACATGAGTTCGTGGATGAAAAAATGTGTCTTCTTTAATAGCTTCCATAGTTATAAATATCTGCTTCGTATGTACCTAGACAGATTAGCAGAAAAACGAAAACAGATAAGCTTAAATATTTAAAATATAATGACAACATTTCCATCATTCTTATCTGCTTTATTATTATAGCCATAAAAAGTCTTCAGTCCGATGAGCAAATTTCTAAGGCCATTGATTAACAGTAAGCCATAATTTGATATGGCAAATATCATGAGCTACCACAGAGAAAAATAAAGGTATGTATTTTCAAAAAAGTACGTCTCACCCTCAATGTCTGATGATGTTATGAGTTTCAGAATTTCTTCTATTTTTTTTTTTCTTAACTCCCGCTTTCAGGTAAAAACCACTTAAAACATTAACCGGTGTAATGAAATGGAATGGGCGAATTGATAAGAATGTAATATTTTCCTCAATTTGTGTACCGAAAGCAGTCTTAGAACAAAATGTTCGGTTTATGAAAATCGGAAAATAGTAAAAGTGGAAGAAAATTTGGAAGGAGTCGTCGTATAAGAACCGTGGCATAAGTATATCTATTCTATTAAAACCCTCCCTTAAGTGCTGCTACCTTTAACTCTTGGTAGATTTTAACTTAGCAAAAATAAAAAAAAAAGGAATCAGATGAAATAAGAAATATTATATCTTATATAGCTTCATTGAATTAAGGTTCTTTTTGTGGTCGTAAAACACAACTTCCTTCAGTAAAAGATGGTATGATTATGATGGTTCATTGGCACATTGGCAAAAGTAGACAATATTTTTTAACACTCTCAATGATAGAAAGTTTACTTTTTGTCAAATTGTTAAAATAAATCCTGATTCATAGTGCTCACGGGCATTTGACAATCAGCTGTTGTTCTAAATTGAAAAACATCAACTTTAGTTGAAACAATACTTTAATTCGATCCAAGTACTTTTATCTGATAATTACTTGGTATTGCAAACTTTTAGCTTAGAGGAGAAATGCTTTTTAATTGTATTATTTCATTGTTGAAAATTCTTTTTAAAAGGGGGAACAACTCCAAAGAGGCCTTGTCACACTAACGTCTCGTATTCTCGTCGCAATCTGAAACAGCCTTGATATAGTTCTATTTATTGCCATAGAGAGGTTTCGAGCTATAGGCTTCTTCACTCTAATCTCGAGCCTTGTACAGAATAATTTTAGTAAAAATCCTCAAGAAAAATAATTAGCTATGTATTTGTATATTATAGTTATAACTAGCTGACCCGGCAAACGTTGTCCTGCCAAAAAAATTATTTGCAGTAAATATTTTGGTTGTTAAATTAAAGTAACGAATAAATATGTTTGAATGTTTAATGATCGATAAAACTGATCAAATCTGATGTAAAATAGAACGATCGTTTATCGGCAAAATAAAATGAATTAATTACGATTTGACCGAAAGTGTGTTTGATATTTATGCTGTCGCCAATAGGGGGGTTCACATATTCAAATTTGTTTGACCTGCACGGCAATGGTCACATTCATCAAACATGCTGTCAAACATCACTTTTCATTAGAACTTTGACCATGCTACACTACATAGTAGACTTTCTACCAGGGGGTATTGATTTTGCAGGAGTTCACATCAAGACATTGCTCTTTGCTGACGATATAGTTATGCTTGATAGCTCACCCAATTCTCTACAGCTTATGACGAATAGATTAAGCGATTATTGCAAACTTTGGAGTCTTAAAGTTAATCTAGACAAAACCAAAGTTATTATATTCAAGAGAAGTGGAGGACGGAATGCGGACAACGAAAAGTGGAATTTTGATGGGGAAAATATTGAGATTGTTAAACAGTATAAATACCTGGGTGTTTATTTTACTAGTAACTTGAATATGGAAACCCATTTGAAGGAAAAACTCACGTTAGCGAAAACTGCGATAAATGCGACATGGAGGACATGTTTCATAAACAAAAATGTAGCCCATAGTTGTAAATTTAAAGTATTTGAAGCGGTTGCAGAATCCATATTATTTTACGCTGCGCAAGCATGGGGTCACAGAAGCTATGATACAGTAGAAAAACTGCTTAGATTTTTCATTAAAAGATTATTTAGACTGCCCCAAAATACGCCAAACTACATAATTATGTTGGAAACGGGACTATCACCTCTATTCATTAAAACATTGAAATTGCAGGTGGATTATATATTACGAGTTTTGAGCTTACCTGATGAACGTCTGGCGAAAAAAGCAGTCATTAAAGCAATCAACAGTCGGACTAGCTGGTACAGTGATTGGTTGGAGCTTGCAGATAGCTGTGGTTTGAGCATTAACCTAGCTTAACCTGATTTAATCAATGCAAAAAAATCATTATACCAACTAGTGGAAAAAGTAGATGAAAAGTGCAGAAGTAACTTTCAAAAAGAAGCGCAAATTCACTCCATAGAGCAATATACAGTCGTTTAGAATACAATTTAGATTCAAGAAACTATTTTCATGATGAAAACAAGATTGAAGAAATATCAATGGTGGCAAAATTGCGTGGAGAACTCCTAAGCTTAAATTTTATTCCGCATAGAGATGATCTACCAATACTGTGTGAAATATGTAACATGAAAGAGAGGGAAGATACATTTCACTTTGTCGGAAAGTATCCAGCATTACGGGAAACAAGGCGACATGTTTTCGGAAGTGATTTCCTGTCGGAAGAAAATGTTCTTAACTTATTAAATGAAGTTAATATTTCAATTTTATTCAAGTATTGCAAGATATCCTTAGCATACAGAGAGAAAATAATCAACGAAAATTTTTAAGTAAACAAGTCAACCTTATCAATTTCTTCTTTTGTAATCATATACCTACATAAAAAAAAAATGAGGAATAAAGTCAATGTGAAACTATAAAAGTAAGACAAAGTTAAAGAGCTTAAATTGTACGAAATTATAATTATATCCAATCGGGCAGACGGCACAGCCATGCTTCATGATTTTTTTGTTTGATTTGAAAAATGTAATGTACCTTTGTATATATGGTTTACTAAAATAAAAATCTTATCTATCTATCTATCACTACTCAAGGTATCTATGAAATTTTAGAAAATGAGAAAATTAACTTAATTTATATATTACGGATCTGCAGAAAACTAAGATTCATTCTAATATTTTTTTCCTACGATGTGCACGGCATAAGAATTTCTTTGGAAATGAAATTTGCTTTGAGTTTGCCAAGCATGCGTTCACATTTTTAAATATGTTTGTCATGCAAGCAAAATATCAAAATATTTTGATTTCCATCCTGAATGCATGACATGCTGCTGGATGGAGCGTTTACATTATCAAAATCAAGCCAATCATGCCGAGCGTGTCAAACAAATTTGAGAATGTGAACCCACCTAATGACGGTGCGCATTGTCAATTGTCATTCGATAAACAAACATGAAAACGTTCGTGGTTCTTGTGTCCTATTGAGAAGAAAAATGTCCCAGCACTATATCAGTGCCGAGCGCTTCAGAAATATCGGTGCCATCAAGCATTTCATGGCATATCTCGTCGAGTCGTTTGGACACTCAGGCGAATCGAAAGTAAAACATATTAAATTTGAAACTGAAAGTGTGCTGTTATTGTGTGCCGCAATTCTGTTCGGTATTAATTTTTTGATCTCTTATAAGTTTAATGCATAGTTATCCATGTGAAAAACATGGTGTTCCCAAATCTAAGCTGCAGTTGGACACCGTTTGGCCTTGCGACTTATTGATTGTCATTGCGAATGCCAATCTAATAGGATATTGAATGTGTTTGAATTCAATAGGGCTTTTTAACAAACAGCAATATATCTCTGTCTCGTTCATATTTAAATGTCAAACTAAAATTCTTGGCTTAATGACATTTAAGTGGCAGCCATTTGTTTGGTTTATTTTGGAGGAAAATAAATATTTCGAATTATTTTTTTTCCTTTTTTTTATAGAAAACATGCTACTTGCAAATGCAAATGTTTTTATACTTTATATAAAAATATTTTAATCTTTTTATTGTACAAAATAGCAAGATTTTTGTAATTAAAATTAGCCCTACTTATTTTTTCTTTCCAATTTCCTCTGTCATTGTGCCAAATTTTTGCTGTCATTTGAAACTGACAATTTGGTAGAGATCTCTATTGGCACGTCTGTGGGAATCATTGGAATGCGTGACAGCAAAACATTTTTGCCTTCGAATTTGCCATTCAAAATGCTGGCTTCGATTATGTTTTAATCAATTTTTTAATGACCAATCGCGTGCCATTGCACAACCGTGGTCGTGGTGGGTTCAAATTCCGAAGTAAAATAAACGGAGATCCAAATCCAAATTTCAGTTACATAAGGTGTGGTGGCATTCCTGGCAAATTCAGTGAGTTCAGAAACTCTGTAGAATAGTAAAATAGGTCGATTTGTATGATACCAAGTCGCCTTGTGTTGACTGCTGTATATTGAAGTTTAAATCGTCAATTGGGCAGAAATCGGTCGGCAATTCTATACAGCCAGTATTTTCATGGGCAGTAACTTCGTCATCGCCGATATCTAAATATAACAATTGTTTCGAGAATGTGTCAGTATATGGATCTTGTTGCATTTGGACGCGCATATTTATTTTTAACTTGACTTTTCAACTTCACGCCACAGTGGCCTGGCGAATTTATGGATGAAAGTTTGATGAGGCAGACCTTGCGCCATCTGTCATTCAACAATATAACTAATTTGGTTCTGTTTAAAAAACAAATGACGTTTTATTTGGATATTGTTCATACAAAAATACTAAAATCACGATTAGAAAATGTAGGGAGGTGTTTGTTAGGAAGGTGAAAATTTGGGGTTGTAAGTATATTTTTATTTTACATCAAAAAAAAAAAAAATGAAAATTTTGTCAAAAAAATAGAACCTTTTTTTCTGTAGATGGTCACCTTAATCACCCAGCGGTATGAAATATACTTTAAAACCGATTCTCATACCTACCAAATATACAAAACAAATTTCATAAAAATCGATCGAGCTGTTTCGGAGGAGTACGACCACAAACATCGTGACATGAGATTTTTATATAAGTACTAGCTGGCCCAACCCGGCTTCGCACGGGTATAGAAAATATAGTAAGAAAATAGCAAAATAAATTGATAAATACATATGTATTACAGATTTAATGATAACTACTTAATGTCAAAATGTTAGTTGGCTCTTCCCTTGTTTCCACAACTCCCTTCATTTAAAAAAAAAATATGCTATATTCTAACTGGATGAAGGACAAAAGTCCAACCAATTTAGTGGGTATTAAGTAGGATAAGGATTTATTTGTACAGAAATTTCCAGTTAAAAAACGAAAGAAAACTGCTTTGTGTTTTGACACTTTTTGTGTCTAAAATAGAATACATTCGAAGTTATTCTATTGGAGGGTAATTTTACCTTCCGTTATTCAAAAAAGTCTTCTTAGCATTACCCCCTATATTGCTCTACTCCAAAATATTTACAGTTCAAAAATTCAATAGAGAAACAACACTATACGTTATTTTTACGTTAATTATCCATTTGAGATACCCATAAATATTATGGATGGTTACTTATGCATACTCATCCAAGTTTCGTTCATTTTTGCTTTCGTGAGCAAAAAAAAATCCATATTTTGGTTTGTCGATTAAAGAGAGCTCCATAATGACAGACTGAAGCGACTGTTGCCCAATTCAATACAATTTGACTTTGCTAGTACGCAAAATATTAGTATGAATCGTTCATAAATTCGGTAATCGTGAATATTGAAAAAGTAACTCTTATTGTCACGGTCGGACTCAATTTTCGAAGCAATTTTCTTCATCAAAATTTGTTTTCAGAAACATACAAATAATTTATCACATAACGTACCCTTTGAAAAAACTTTGCGTACCTTCCGATTTTGTATCAATTATTACTTATTATTGTAATTTCTACCATAATTGCCATTATGGAGGCCAAGCTTACTTTTGAGAAATATTTAGCCCTAAGCCCCAAACCACAAAATGACGAATTTGAACATATCGTCGGTTCGGAAGGAAAACTACACAACCCAACAAATCTCATTTTTTCAAAATAGGCAACAAAATTTGAATGAATTAAGTCATTTATAATATTGTAGTAGAGTTTTGTCTTTTTCCAAATGATAGTTTTTCTTTTATTCACAGCTCACACAAATGCAATGTTAGCTCGAAAATTTCATTTGAGTTGTGTGTAGTGTCGTGTAGTGTCGGACGATATATTCTGTTGTTTTTATCACAATTCACAGAGTAAAAAGCAAAATTTGTAAAAATATCTAGCCCTTAAATGATCTCTTATCCGTCACCTACTCTGCTTTACCTTTTAAAGGAAATTGTTTAAATCAAGGAGATCATGTCTTGAAAAACTCAATGGAGGCACACAAATCCATGGTCCTTGTTCCGACGCACAGTGGGGCAAGATAGGTCGTTTTGTAATAATAATTATTTTCACTGGGAATTGAGTGTTGTTTTGTAACTTTTTCTGATTGTATGATGAAAGCGAAGTGCTTAAATTTAAGTAAGTTTTGTATAAAAAAAATATTATTTTTAAACGCGAAACAGGTACGAAAAAGTTAATTTTTTTTTAAATAAATAAAGCGCAGATAAAATTTAACAGAATTATTCTTGAATATAGCCTAAGAAAAGAATTGTATGGGAGGGGGGATTCAACTCCCCTAGTTTAAGCGGGAGGGGCAATTTTGTGAAAGTCTTAAAAAAAACATTAAAAATTAAAAAAAAAAAGTCGTATAGTAATCCGCTATAGCTTTTTGGAAAGCTAATACTGTATTTTATAATTTGCTTTTTCATCAAAGTTGTTAAAGTGTATAGTTTTTGAAAAACAAAATTTTAATTTTAAAATTTTGAAAAAAAAATCAGTAGTTTTTTATTTTGAAGTTGATTTTTTCAAAATGTTGCTTTTATAAGTGGTATGTTTTTACTAAATATTCAATGTTCTTACCAATTTTTAGCAAGATTTTAAAAACCAAGTGCAAAAATCTTTATTAGTTTTTGAGTTATTCGAGAATACTCTAGTTTTAATGTTTTTGATAAAATAAAAATAACTTAGGTACATATATTAATTTTATTTGGTTCAAACAACATTACTTCACATAAATGAGTTATAAATATTTTTTCAGTACTAATAAAAAAATAAAGAAATAATAACATAACAAACTTTTATTTTAACTTATTTATGTATGTTTAATCAGAATCATAACATACGACATTTTCTACTTCAAACATTTGAATAGCTTCAAGATGAAAATTTTTTTTGTTTATATTTAATTTTCGATTTAAACTTGAAACCGAAGGATCCGAAGAAATCATCATTCGATTAAAAATGTCAGTCAACGTATCTTTTCTGAAAGATTTTCTGCCATATTGCTCTCTGAAAACTTTGAAATCTCTGTTTCGAGATTCTAAGGCTTCGCTTAGTTGGCCATTTAGAAGCAAACAATTTGTGCCAATATGGTGCCCGTGTATTTTAATAAACACAATGAAAAAATATAGAGAAAAACTTGTTTTTTTTTATTTTGCAGCCCACTAATTAAAAAAAAGCAAAAAAAAAAAAACCGTTACTGATAAGTAATTAAATAACCATAAAAATTAACCATTAATTAAAAAATTCATAAAAAATATTTTCGGCATTTTTCAAGCACTTTTCTTTTTTGATTTATATCCAGCAAATATCTGTTCATCTGGCAACACTCACAAACCTGGTTGAAAAATGCCGAAACGGAAGATATTGTTCTAAGTTTCATGTGAGACCTTAGAAAAAAAGCAAATTTTTGTAACCTTGGAATTATGTATGTATATATACTGAAACAAGTTTTTCCAAATTTTTCTTCTTAAAATAAAAACAAAAAAATCTCTCAAAAATCTGTTTTTTTTATTTGCGTGGTTAAGTTAGCATAGGTGACTTACCAAAAAAAGTTCTTCCAAGTTTTATCAAAAATACCGTATTAATAGAGAAAAACAACATTTTTTTCCCGTTGCTTAAAATTTTTGATATGGACTTTATATCACGGCTCTCTATAGAGCTGCCCCACAGTGCGACGTATCCAGGCATTAGATTGTAGACTGGATTGTGGTTGTGAAGTTGGACATCGTTTATGACCAGTTTAGTAGACATGTAACCAATTTATATACATACATACATACATACATATGTACATACATATGTGTCATATATTTTGAGCAAACAAATTTAATTTTTTTTTAAATTTTTGACAACAAAACTGAGAAATTTTTCTGAGAAATAATGTTCATGTAAGTGATATTGATGATGTGAAATATATATAAATAAATATATAAATACAGATAGATAGACAAGATAAAGTTGTTTAAGTAGCCTACATTTGAAATAAAATACCTCAAAATCTTCTTCAAATTGACTTTACCTGAGTATCTGCTCATGTTGCCGAAACCAACTAGGCATATACCTATCCATATTTTATTCTCAGAAACAAACATTAATCTACCGTACTTCCGTAGTTGAATACCCCTTACTGTTTTCAAAATTACCAAATTATCTCCATAAATGACACTGTGGTCTCCCTAATGGTCTCAAAAAGGTCAACTTCTGGTCAATGAGACATTTTTCCACACAGTTCAAAAATAAAGAAATTCATTGAAAATATTTGAAAAAATACCTTAGTGGCTGCTACCAATGTGTTCACACCAAAAAATGTACATTTTTGTCCTTCGATCCAGGGCAAGTCCATTCCAAATTAACGGATAAATTTAAGTCCATATGTTGAGAGAGGACCAACCGCACAAGTTCCTTAATACGTCCTCAAGTCAAACAAGTGTCTAACATTTCAAGGCATCCTCTTTTTGGCGAAACATTTTGATTTATGGATATTTAACCGCACTTATGTGCGTCTCATGGTATTGCCTGTTCTTTAGTTTTTTTTTTTTTTCTCAGCCCTTGTGGTGAATTTTTCATCCCTAGGGATATCCAAAAATGGGATACACTAAATATGTTGCTTTGGTCTTTTGTGCGATGCTTATGCTGTTGTGGTATTTGCTTCTGATGTTCCGTTTTCACTTTCTCTATAAATAAATGTCGTTTTGTGGTTTCTTTGACTATTTTCTCCGGGCTTTAGGGCACAAGAAAAAAAAGGGGTTGAACTGGTTGAATCTCTTGGGGAAGTCGACAACACACCATAACCATATCAATGGGATGTGGAATGAGGCCACTTCAATGGTATCGTTTAAGGGAATTTTTATGCGCGGTTTATTGACAGTTTATGTTAGTAATGAAAATGTATATGTTTAGATGTGATTTTGGTTGAGAGGGTGTGGTTGTCAATTTAACCCTATTATAAAGACTATCTACCATATAACTAATATTAGAAGGGTGTGATTTTGATTTAAGATGATTCAATTTTGTAGAATTAATGTTATTATATTATTTTTGATAATAATGTAAAGGAACCTTTTTACAATGCTACAGGATGTTGTACTTTTAGTATTTATAACAAAGAGGAAATGTTTTATTTATTTGGCATTGAGTGTTAAATTTTATTTACTAAAGTTTATATGGAGTTGCTTTCAAATATATTTATGATCTAATATCTTTTGAAGGCTGATGAAATCTTGCGAGTGCTGATAATCTAGTCATTGAAGGGACAGCTAAATTTTTTAATACTTTGGTGTACTGTATAAAAGTGCTTTGACACAGCATGAGGGGGGGGACTACTACGCTGACTACTACGTATGGTCGACAGGTCGAAATAGTAGATTTCACTACTTAACTACCCAGTTCCAGTTTTGGTACTTTTGGTTTCAGGAAAGTTCCCGTCCATGATCAGTGGAACCACAGAGATGGCCCTGAATAAGGTTAGTAACTGGGCCACAAGTTGTGGACTAGGAGTTAACAAAAGTAGAACTGAACTGATGCTTTTTACTACCAAAACTAAAATACCACCCTTCACTCTACCCCGACTCAACGGCCATACTCTTTCACTGTCCTCCAGTGCGAAAAACCTGGGCATAGTTCTCGACCCTAAACTAAACTGGAAATTGAATATCGAAGAACGGGTAAAGAAAGCCTGCATAGCATTCTATACCTGCAGCAAAACATTCGGTTAAAAGTGGGGCCTACAGTCGAAGATGATACTGTGGACGTATACAGCCGTGGTACGACCAATCCTCATGTACGGTTCGATTGTATGGTGGCCCGCTCTTAACAGCTGCCTGTCCGCATCCTCACAGATAGCAGATAGACAGCCGTTAAAGCAATTGCTTCGGCACTATATAGTTTTCCAAATTGGTTCGAAAATGTCGTGATGAGCTCGCAAGTCTAGATGGGTACCTCAGGGTCTCTCTTATCTGGGTTCCGGCCTTCCGGGTCATTGTGACATTGAGAGAAATGAGCAGGCAGACGAACTGGCCAGGCAAGGATCAGCCCTTCGTAACTCTCTTGCGGAAAGATTCAATATTCCTCTTGAAATTATGAAGGGCAATATTCTCAATTTTTCTAAATGAATCCAACTGTAGGTGGAGCAGTTTAGCTAACTGAGTCATATCTAGAAAGACGTGGCTCACCTGTAGCAAAAACCGTACAACTGACCTGATATGCAGACCCAAGCGAGATATAGCCAGGGTCATTGCGACCTTTTCTGGTCACTGACTGATCGGAGAACTGTCGTAGCTGTGGGGACCAGCAGGAAAAGAGAAACGGTCGTTCATTTCTTCTGTAAATGTCCCGCTCTAGCCAGAAGGAGAACACAGTCTTTTGGAATGGCCTTTTTCAACGACCTCAATAAACTCTCCGAGCTGAAGATCAAAGACAAGAAGTATGATGACGATGACTTGATGAGATGAAGAAAGCATACAAAGTAAGAAATCGATATCTACATCGTCGAGTACTGCAAGATTATCGACTCCTTGGTTGTGGTCTTGTGATAAAAACCTAATGTTCTCAGCGGCCAACATATACTGCGGCCAATACTTGGTAGTATCTGAATGAAGTGAGAGCCTTGCAGCTAATCAATGTTGCAGACTAAAACCAGAGATGCTAAAGGGCAGCCCATGCAGGAGCTTTACAAGAAAAAAGAAAGAGCACAAAAAGTTGGATTTTGAGTCAACTGATAATGCTTTATCGCCAGGGCGGTGATGTTCGAAAGTTCTATCAAAGGGTGAAATTATTTATCTAAGGCTACAATGCCAGAACAGAAAATGAGATTGGGAATTTCTTAGTTGATACACAAACCATGTACTGAGAGTCTGGAAAGGAAACTTTTTCGGACTACCAATCGGTGAAAATAGGAAACATTCGGCTCTCATCAGGTAATTGGCAAATGGATAAATATTTGCCAATTACAGAGGAATAAGTCTCCTAAAATCTTGTCATCTACTCTGTTTGATCGCTTAAAACCTATTGGCAAATTATCTGGTCGGTCCTGTTGGTATGCTTTCAATCAACCGATGCTCGATCAAATCATTGACCTATTATATGTATTGTATATGGACTGCCAGCAGCTAAATCACGATTGTTCAAACTATAACTATACGACACTAGCGCTCTCGTAGCAAAATGGCGGAAATACGGTGGATCTTTGTAAAATTCAGTTTTGTGCTTCTTTTATTTGTTTTATTGGCCGCGTTCAATAAAAAATCTGAAATTTCAGAATCTGAAAACTAAACTGAACTTTTTTTGTTGAACGTAAAACAAATCTGAAATTTCAGTCAAAAGTCAAACTCTCGTATTTACTTAGAGATGGATTGAAGCGAAATAAAGTAGAACTTTGATTAGGTATAACCGTAAATTAAGAATTAAGCACGAAATTTTAAGTAACATAATTTGAAACAAATTTTATTAAATTTCATTTAAACTGTTCGTTTAAATTTTTTTCCTGATTTTTAAATGTTTTTATCGAGATTTGTATCATACAAAATATAGCAAAATTATTTAATTTCAATGATTGTTCCACAATAATCCGATGGAGAATTGTGGGACTATTTTTGTAAGAAAAATTATTCCTTTGATTCATTCATTTGATTCAAACATAACAAGAAGTTCTTTTATTTAAATAATAAGTAAGGTTTAACTACATTCAAGACATTTTAATCAGTTTAAAAAAGTGATAAAAAATGTGTTTGGTCTGTGAAATAACCTAAAATGACATATCAAACAATATTTTCGTAAGCTTTTCGCACACAGGCGTTTCTACCTCATGTTTAAAGTTTGCCAATCAGAAGCTCCAAAAATTCTGAAATCTGAAATTTAAGATGTAAAACGTTATGCATTGAACGCAGCCAATGACTGACAGAAACATCAAAATAAAAACACGAATTAAAGAAGTATAATAGATGTCCTTAGTTTTTTTTGCAAAAAAAAATGATTGTTGAGGCCAAAAGTAGGTTTAGTATGCTGATGTTGACTTGACATTATCGGTAGAAAGAAGCAGGATGTTACTGGCGCATTTGCAAGCATTAAAGTGGAGCCGGCGAAATTAGATTTGGCTGTTAATTAAGGCAAGACGAAGTAAATGATGGCATTAAGAAATAAATCTCAACAGGATCAATTTCAGAAAAGTGTCACAATAAATAGGTACAACTTCGAAGTCGTCAAGGACTTTATCTACGTGGGATCCACTATGCCTCGCAAAATGACATCTATGCAAAGATCAAACGAAGAATCGTTCCTACCAAAAGCGCTCTTTCAAAGAACCAAAAGGTGACATTATACAAGACCTTTATTATCCCGATCCTGCTGTATGGGGCAATGGACCCTTTTAACCTAACAAACGGATGAGAATTTGCTGGGTGCTTTGAAAAGGAGATTCGTCGGTGGATTTTTTGTCCAGTGTGCATCACAAGAGTATGGAGGGGAAGATTTAACACCGAGCTTTACGGGCTTTGCAGTGGCGTTTAAGATGATTGGGACACTTAGGTAGAGGGTGCGGATAGCGATGCTACAGCCTGATGAGTCTTCGAATCTACCCTTATGGTTAGTTGGCGCAGACATAGAGAATGACATCAACCAAATTTGTGTGAGTAACTGGAGGTAGCTGCCTAGGGATCAAAAACCGAGCTGGCTGGAAGGACTTGTTGGTTGAAGCCGTATTCCATCCGGGACTGTTAGTGCTTAGATAGTAAAATAAGTTAATTTGTGAAATATATATTACAACAATGTTGCTTCAGTTTTACGGAGTGTTGTTAAATATAAGCATTTTTATAAATAACTGATTTCGAAGAGGTTCAAATATCTCTCCAAACTGAAAACTTAATTCATCAGCCCCGCTTTTAAAAAAAATCACCACCACCAGTTTTCATGTACAAATGATATGATCCAGGCATCCAGGGTTCAAGTATATGATGATAGTCAAGCACATACTTCAAACATTGTTTAAGCTCAGTTACTGGCTGAACAGAATAGAATGACGGAACTGGAGCCGCAGACGGAACTGGAAGAGCTGTCAAAAAGTGTCGTACGTTATTTTTTTACATGTCCACAATGGAGCTGTACAGCTTTGAAAGTATTTTGAAGAAAAACAAAAGAATATTCTTGTGTACAAGCTCAGAATTCACATTTTTTGTTTCCAATAATTTTCCTTTTAATAAATAATTTTTTTCGCGATACAAATTACCGCAATATTTTTTTCCGACCCAAAAAGTTGTTTTTTTTCTTTATACAATTTGAAACGTCAAAAGTGCCGTACGTGAAATGTTAAAAGTTGGTGAACTCTTCCGTCTGCGTCTGCAGCTCCGTATGCGTCTACGTTCCGTTGTGTTCGCAACATTGAATTTGCGTGTATTCAATATTTTGACCGCTATTCCGTCTCCGTCTGCGTCACTATTTTGTTCAGCCAGTTAATCCACCGAAATCGGAGAGTTAAAACAGCCATGATTTGCCTCAAATTTCACTTTGTATTAAAAATTCTAAAATTAAAAACCAAGAAATGTCCAAATGCAACACTGTAAAGTATAAAGAATCTTGAATTTTGTTTACAGTTTGGATGTGATGCGTTAAAACTTTTTAAAAACAACACTAAAATTAAAAGCTATTAAAGACATTACGCATCTCTATGTACAGAAGGTATAGTTGGGGAAAAGTGTGTAGATGTAGACTCACTGTTGATACATCAACCTAGTAACTGCCTGAACTTCATTAAAAAAAAAAAACTGTGTGTAATGTGCGAGAAACATACCTACATTAATTTATTTTTTCCCTTCATCTTCAACAAAGACCACCCAGAAGTAGGTATCGTTTAACACATCACAACCAAGACACCTTTAGTTGATTTCTTTCTCTATAACTATTTATATGTTTATCTCGAGAAGCAATTTCCTGCTTCAAGATGAAATAAAACAAAACCTCATTTTCCCTGTGTAAAACCTCAACAGCAGCAAACAGAAAAAAAAAGCAATTTTCATGTTGTTTACGATGACAATTAGGACAACCAAAATAACAGTAATTCACACGACAATACTTAGAGCCTCCTCTCAAAGTCATAAAAAGGGTAGTAAGGGAGATTCGTGAGCCTTTTTGTACCATAGTATGCGGTTTTGCATGGTGATAAAGGTGCATTTTGTGAATTCTCGATGGAAATTTCTTCCAAGAATTATTAACGAACGAAAACTTTAAACATTCAGTGTTAAATTTCTACTAAATTCACAATTTAATAACAATAAATTCAAAGTGTACATCCAACCACCAAAATGTTGTCGTCGTCGTGTCGTTGTCCAATAATATAGTGCCACAGGCCCTGGCAATCGGCAAGGCAATCGTTTTTCCTTAATTAAATTAAATATTCCACTATTTGAAATCAGAGTTAAAACCGCATGTAGCACTTCACTTGAGGTATTTTCAAGGATTCAACTAATTTCGCGTATTTGTGCCCCGTCTGCGTCTGTGGATATAAGAAACGATTTTAATTAGGTTGAATCTTTGTGGCATAATATTGTTAGATTTTAATTCAATAGAAGTTGTGCTTTTATACTCTTGTTGGTTGGTTAGATTCCTAGAATGGTGGCAAAAAGTATTAAGAAGAAGGAGCTACAATTTGAATCAATAGGATTTTTGCTCTACCTATTGATATTTAATAATCTGAATTTCGGATGTAAAGTTCGCAATAGTTATAAAAATTGCACGACTGAATAGGACGAACTTGCTCTTCTATTGATGTTATGATATTGTGATGAGCTTTTTAGTTTCCAGCCGAGGTTTTACTCGCCGGTCTCGCCAGGGTTGTTCTGAAGAAAACACGAAACTTTAGAGGAAAAAGGTCTTTAAAACCCTTATTACAAAATCTTTATTTTGAAAACGACTCTTAAGCTTATAACAAATTTTGATTTAATTCACGGGTGGTCTTCGGTCAAGAAACCGGTATTCTGGTCTGGCTTACGAGTGATGTCGCTCGTTCTGGTTTACGGGATTTCTGGTAACGGGTATCCGATGATCTGATTCGGGTAATCTGGTTGCTGATAAGTCAGGTCCTCTGCAGTTGTTTCTGGTAGAAGACGTCCGAGGAACCTGAGAAAGGAATCTGCAGGTACTACGCCCCTGGTGGCACTATTCAGCAGATACAAGGCCCCTGGTGGCGCTCGACACAGCAGGCTTTCGCTCTGGTAGATCTGCAGGTATAACGCCCCTGGTGGCACTGTTCAGCAGGTACAAGGTCCCTGGTGACACTAGATACAGCAGGCTTTCGCTCTGGTAGATCTGCAGGTATAACGCCCCTGGTGGCACTGTTCAGCAGGTACAAGGCCCCTGGTGGCGCTCGACACAACAGGCTTTCGCTCTGGTAGATCTGCAGGTATAACGCCCCTGGTGGCACTGTTCAGCAGGTACAAGGCCCCTGGTGACACTAGATACAGCAGGCTTTCGCTCTGGTAGATCTGCAGGTATAACGCCCCTGGTGGCACTATTCAGCAGGTACAAGGCCCCTGGTGGCGCTCGACACAGCAGGCTTTCGCTCTGGTAGATCTGCAGGTACCGAAGCCCCTGGTGGCAATTAGGACGTTTGTCTTCGAACTAGAGCCCCTTACCTCTGGTGGGGGGGGAGACCTTAGTAAGAAATAGTTGGACAATCTCGCCTACCTAGGTTTAACTTTCTATGAAACCCCTTACTACTGGTGGGGGGAAGCTCCAAGAAAGTAAACAAAACTAAAATGACCAAACCAAAACTAACTAAATAACGCCGTATGACTTTTAGTATGCAAGGCAAGGTGATTTTCATCCATCCGAGTAGGTCCTCTTGTTCTATTCTCTGTAGGATGTGAATGTTAATTGTAAAAATGACGAATGAAAGTTTTTCGGTGACGTCATATGTCTATGGTGAATGTGAATTTTAATTACGCTATTATACAATTCTCGCTGAAGAATGGAACGCTTCGTTACAATATCTTTAACGAAAAAAATGTTTAAAAAAAAAAAGAATATTTTTTTTTTTTGTTTAAACAAAATTATTTTCAAAACTTTTAGGTACAATACTACCTATTCAAAAACATCAAATTCCAAAATAATAACAAACTAGCTGACCCGACAGATGTTGTCCTGACTTAGCTATGAATATTCAATTCGAACTCGAATAGATAATTAAAAAAATGTGTACCTACTTCCAGAGGATTTGCCATCAGATGAAGAAAGAAATAACCAAATGTTATGATCTAAAAAAAAAAACCTAAGTAAACGTGTTACACACTGATAAATTTGTATATTTTCCTATTTCTTTTTAGGACCTTGTAACCTACATGTGGATATAAGAAGAGAGAGAAGTGAAAAAATCTTCTTTATTAATCTTTGCCTGGTTTTAACCTTTGTATAACATTACAGACCCTTTAAAATAAATAATACAGCGTAAGCATTAGCGCAGTCACTGTGGCGTATACGTACTTTTTTTATTATCATATATTACTTAGATTTAAAAATCTGTGTATCACAGCTTTTAAGTTCATTTTATATAATAAGATATGTTTTGAACAACAAACCGCTCTTAATCCAAAATAAAGTCTTTATATAAGAAAATCGATCACAAACTAAGGGGCAGTAAACCGCTGAGATGTTTTGTATGTCTTGCTTTCTGTTCATGTTGTTTTTGTTGTTAACTATGTGAAGGGTTTCTAGTGTGTAGCGTTTAGAAGTATGTGTCTCTGTATCAAGGATCTCCACTCCCTAGAAGTCCAGTTTGTGACCAGTCTCAACACTGTGGCAAGACAGTGCTTTCTTCCCTGCATTTTTTAGACGAATGTCTGACTTGTGGTTCGCCAATCTTTGTTTGATGAGTTGCTTGGTAGTACCAACGTAGCAAAGGTTGCATGGTTTATCCATTTTTCCCTGGCAGTTTAGTTTGTAGACAAAGTCTGTGCGCCGGTCCTTTTCGGTCTTTTTCTTCAAGCGCTTGAAGAGGGATGCCATGGTTCAATGTCCTTGTTATCAACTATTTCTTTAAAGTTTTCGGAAAGCTTAGGTACATAAACAATGCTTTTGTACATACCTCTTTTATCTTCTAACCTACTTTCCGATAGAGCTTTGTGTTTCTGTTGGCGTACTAAGCTCCTTATGGTTTCCACTGGAAAGTTGTTATCTAAGAGGATTTTTGTAACCTTTTCCTCATTAGCGGAATGGAATTCCCGGTCACTCAACGCAAAGACTTTGTTTATCAAATTAGATGCAGTGTTTATTCGAAAGTGTTTAGCCTGATTCGATCGGAAATTGACGAGTCTACCCGATGCCATGTCTTTCTGGTAGCAATTGAAAGAAAGCCCGTTGTGATTACGTTGAATCTTGACATCTAAAAACGCAATCGATCTATTATTCTCTCTTTCTACAGTAAACTGAATTTTTGGATGAAATTGGTTTAGGCATCGCAGCACATTGTCAATCTCTCCACCATCAACAATCGCAAGTAATTTAAGTCCGCCCTATCTATGTATATGTACATTTTGTGTAATAACTTCTTTTTTGTAAATAAAGATTTTTTTCATTTGGATATCAATAAGACCAAAAAAGCCGACGAGAAAAAGTTCCCAGATAATCAACTAAAATTTAAACTTGGTCAAAAATAAATTTAATCAAAAAAAAAAGAAATATTTGTATGGCAGGAAACTAACTATTCTTCTAGATGAGATAAATCAAAAATTCGCCCTCTAGAAAATCACACTAAAACAGTGTTTCAAAACGCAACGTGGGTCCCATCCCCACAGGGGGACAATTTAATTTTATAGGGGGTTAATTCTATGCTTCTTGTGTTTCTACCTTTCGCCTGTTCTTAATGAAGTACAAAATTCAGTTGTAAAGTGTATTAATTAAAGCTATTACCAAATGTGAACGTATTTTTTAGCTTTTTTGTGAAGAACAAAATGATTACTTTGTGAGACTTATACTTCACACTGAGGGTAAGATAGCTCACGAAAGGAAACTGCTTAAAAAGGTTTATGGAACTTTTTGATGCTCAAAGTGATTTATTATGGTAATGCATTTGAAAGTTATTTAGCCGATATATTCGAAAAATTAAATACATTAAAATAAGCAAGCTTCAAGGAAAAAATAAAAATCACGTTAAAGCAAAACGAAGATATTTGGTTTCGTTACCTTAATTAAATTATGTCAGACAATTTATACAAAAATAATTTTCAAAGGTTTTGTTTGGCTCCAAAAATATGAAGTTGCCGTTGCCGCTTTGGATGTAATTATCGATCATTTGAAAAAATGTATCGGCTGATTTAAAAGAAAAATTTTCTGGTTTGAAAAAAACTTGATTTCCTTACTTGATGCAACCAATGTTAGTGAATCTTTACTTAGTACTTTTTCCATCTTCATTTGATTATAAAGAAAAAAAAATCATCAGTATATAACAAAAGGAGGAAACCTAAGATTGAAGCTCTCTTATTTTGAACATGACATAAAAGCTTTTTGCAGGAGCCATCAAGTGTAAGGATCTCACTAGTTTGAAATAATCAATAGATATGTATTACATATTTATTAAATAATTATTTATACAATACATTATTGTGCAGTTTAATAAATTATAATAATAATAATAATAATAATAAAAATTATTTTGTACGTGAATTTCTGTTCTACATTATAAGTTTTGAAAACAAAGTTTCTTTACAATAAACACTTGAATTAAAGTCCAACTTTTTCGTCTTCCATATCACCGTTATTTCAAATTTGATCACAATCGATATTTTTATGCATCCGCATATTTCCACATTTTTGTAATGTATGTACGTGCAGAAATACCTAACATATGTGTATGTATATCGCAGAATAAAAAAAGAGCTTAAACCGCAATAAAACAATAATTGCAAAAAAAATATTATTTGCAATAAGAGTAGATTTTTTTTTGTTATAACACATTATAATTTTTACTTTGTATCCGAATAAAATAGGAACTATACGAGTATCTGATGTTCAATTGAAGGTAGCTTAGGGCCCAGTTATAGCTATCACTGAAATTCATCATTAAAAATTTTTAATTTAAGATTTAGGGCACTTAAAAAGCAAAATCAGTAATTATTTTGATGCTAATGTGAAGCTGACGACTCAATTAATATTTATTGCGAAAAAAAAAACTTGTTTGGGTCCATCCTTCTACATAAATTGACTTTCATTTTTCCGAATGATTGCACTACCTTATCAATGATCATTGAAATAATAAAAGTCATTTCATGAGAAAGGTTCTGCCGAACTGAAAAATTTTTTGAGCCCAGATATATTAATTAAGTTAAAAGCTATATTTTGGCATCAAAATATTCATAGATTCGGCATCCTAAACATCTTAAAATGAATCATTAAAATTTTCAATGATGCGAGTTTCAATGATAGCTATAACTGGCGGCTTACTCGCAGACTATAGTTTATTGTAAAAAAAAAAACCTCATGCAGATTTTTGTAAAATAACGGATAATCAAATATATTTTTGAATATTTTACAATTTAAAATTTCTACTAGATACTTGAAAATATGAGACAAAAACCGGATGTGTAATAGCTGGCTAAGCATAGACTAGAACCATAGGTAGGTACAGTTCGAAGCAAAATTCGTTTGGTATGTGCATAGTTTTCGTATTTTGAGGAGCAGATGGCGATACACTCTGTTTCCGGATTACAATCACAGTCGTATTTAATAAACTAGTATCGTCCTGTGTCGAAGTTCGACACTTTCAATTTCGCAAACAATTTGTTTGAAAATATTTAAGGAAAAAAGAGCAGGTGTTTAATGATTTCTATTTCCTCAACATTCTGACAGCTCCTACAGAAATCGGGTGCGTATACACCTAATCTAGTGGCCACTATGCCGATGGCATAATGTCTCGTCAGTACACCTATCAGGGTTCTAATATTCTTTCTACTCAGCGGTAAGACATACTGAGCTTGCTTTTCATTAATTCTAGGCCATAAACTTTTAGAGATGGTGCAATCGTTCCTGGATATCCAGGAGTTATTGATTTGCTCTTTCGTTATAAGGTCTATCTTCTTTTTGATCACGCTTATCGGGATATCTGGTCCCGTGTCTAGTTGGCTACTACTGTCTTTATTTGTCATTGACCCTTTCCTTGCCAGTTCAACTGCTATGTCATTCCCCACTATATTGCTATGTCCAGGAACCCAGCAGAGTTTGACTTGGTTAGTGTTGCAAATATTGTTCAGTATGCCTCGACATTTAGCTACTTACTACCTTGGATCTAACGGTCTCACTGGATAGTGCTTTGATAGCAGCTTTGCTGTCCACAAAGATTGTGATCTCTGATGAGCTCAATTCGTTCCTGTGGACAATTTCGGCTGCTTTTTCAATAGCATAAATCTCAGCCTGAAAGACTGGGAGTTTATATGATTCTCTAATATTAAGATCTTCACAAAACACCCCAGCTCCTGTTCCTTCTTCCATTTTTGACCCATCAGTGTAGAAAGGGATACCCTGTTCACTGAGTAGTGAGCTGGATTCCCAATCCAATCATGCCTTTCGGGTATTAAAACCGAGAATTTGTTCCTAAAATCTATTACGGGTGGTAGGTAGTCAGTGGTCACCTCAAGTCCGGAGTATCTTTGGCAGATAGACCCATGGCCGTAGGTACTATGCTTCCAAGAGTCCATTTCCTTAAGTCGAAATGCACTCTTCGCTGCTGAACACCTTATGTACTTGTCCAGGCTGGAAGCTTAAGAATAATCTCCAGCCCTGCTTGTGGCGTAGACCTCCTTGCCCCCGTTATTCCTATACAGGCTAATCTCTGTACCGTATTTAGGTTTTTGAGATAGCTAGCCTTTTCTACGGCCTTCCACCACACAATCGAACCGTAGGTAAGTATGGGACGAACGATCGCCGTGTACATCCATTGGATGACTTGCGGTCGCATTCCCCACTGCGTCCCAAAGGTTTTTTTGCACGTGTAGAACGCACAAAGTGCTTTTTTCATTCTTTCCTCCGTGTTTCGTTTCCAGGTTAGCTTGCAATCAAGGATTACTCCAAGATATTTAGCTTCTTTGGAAAGTTTCAGAGGAATTTCATTTAACTTGGGGGGAGTAAAGTCCTCGAATTTTCTTTTCTTCGTGAACAGAACTATTTCAGTCTTTGCAGGGTTAACCTCAAGACCGTTTTGTGCTGCCCAAGAGGATATTTACCCGATATCAAGATTACTATGTCATCTGCATAAACAACAACTTTAGTGCCCTTATTCATAAATTTTGTAAGAATTTTGTTAACAACGAGGACCTAGAGAAGAGGTGAGATTAGTCCTCCGTGTGGTGTGCCTCTTGTAACTGTTTTCTCGACAATAGTGTCTCCAAGTTGCAAGTTTGAGACTCTGCCATTGAGCATGGAATAAATCCAGTCCACAATGGCAGATTCCACTCCAACGTCTTCCGTTTTTACGTTGTTAAACGCTCCTTCGATGTCCAAAAATGCTGCCAATGTTCTTTGTACTCGAGACTTTTCTCAATATGTGAAACAACTTCATGCAACGCAGTTGCTTAGACAAGCAATTTGGTTTTTTAAGTAAAATAACCTAAAACAACAATTAAACATGCGGCGCGCTTAAAAAATTTACAACATATAAATTTATTTCAAACCAAGTTCTAAAGGAAGTATACTTACTGAAACAACCGGAAGTAAAATAAAATTCGTTAGAAACATGTATTTTAAAGATACAAAGACAACAACGAGAGATTATACTTTCTATTGGTTTTTTCAAAAGTAGAAACTCCTGCAGCACTAATCATAAGAAAACAAATCGTTTACATATTTTTAATTTGGTCCATAAGCGCACGGATTATATACCTAAATGTAATAAATCCATTTAACAAACCCCTTGGCTTAAATATTTCCCACCAACTACAATTCTGAGAATGTTTTTTTTCTTAGTATCTACCTCGTGACATAATAAAACTTTAATATTAAAAGGTGCCACAATCCAAAACAATAAAATGATTTAGGTATACATAAGTAAAAGGAAAGGAGGGTTGTTATCCTTGCAAAAATTTCCAATCCCTATAGGTATCTACCTACGCAAGAACTTGGTGCCAAAATTTTAAGTATTTAAGTATATTCAATATTACGTTACTGGTATCTGCTTCCTAAGTATTGGAATTAATTTTAATCTTTTAGTTGCAGTTTATATTTACCATTTTATGGCACGTGCAGCCCATTTTTTGGGATTTTCCTTAAATCCTTTGAATTGTTGTTAGTTTAAAACTTGTGAAATATGCAAGTGTGTGTATTGATTTTAAAAGATGTGCTCATAAAGTTCTCGGGAATTAAGTATTGGAAGTTTTAGAATACTATATATTTTTAATTTTTTTCTGGGAATAGAAATTTTAGTTACCTATATGATTCTTGAGAAAAGGCAGTTTTTTGTTTTTATTACTTCGCAAATTTTATTACTTTCGAAAATTTCGCATCGCGATTTGTATTTTGCATTTCATTTTTCGCATTTTATGTATTACATGTATTTATATCATTTTATTATTTCGCATTACTAAATGAATTCCCATATAAATTATTTCGCATTTTTTGTTTATTTGATAATCTGATCAGAATCTGATCAGAAATGATTGTGAGATAATAATCGGTTAGTCGAATAGGCTGCATACAATAAAACCATATAGAAGAAATCAAAATCGAATCGGAATCCAGTGAAACGCGTTTTGGTCTGCGATGAGACCTAGCTGGATTTGTCTTGTCGAATTCCAATAAACTTGTTCAACTTGTCCAAGACATACATTTTAATAATACAAAATCTGAAAAGCTTGGATTAAAAAAATATTTCACAGCCTGAGAGTATAAAAATTTATGTGCGTGAAGTTAGCACCGCCATTTTTGATTTTCAAAAAAAAATATTGTGCTGTATTGTGCTAAACTTGTGCTGCGATGTGCCGTAAATATTTTTTTTTCAAATTCGTAAATTAGCAAATTTTACTAATGTAATTTTTTTTTAAATTAAGTTTTTCTAGAAACTTAAAGTTGTGCTGTTTTGTGCTCAAAAAATGATACTAAGAACCGAAGACATAAAACAAAAATTCGCATATTTGCAATTTTTACAAGCAAACGCAAATGTTGCGAAACACCTTACCGTGAAGTAAGCTGTATTGTGCCTAACTTGTGCTATTTGTGCCATGAATTTCTTTTTTTTTTAATTCGCAAATTTGCAGCTTTTAGAGCCAAAAATTTATTTTGCGAAGCGTGAAACTAGCACTGCCATTTTCGATTTTCAAAGAAATAATGGATGCGCTGTATTGTGCTCATGTTGTGCGGTACATATTTTTTTCAAACTCGCAAGTTTGCAAATTTTGCAAATGAAATTTCTTGCAAAACAACGATTTTCAAAAAATAAAAATAAACTTGTGCTGTTTTGTGCTCAGTTGGTGCTGCCAAGTGCCGAAGAGATAAAAAAAATATTCTCATATTTTCAGCTTTTAAAGCAAAAAATTCATTTTGCGAAGTGTCGAAAATGGCGGTGCTAATGGTGCTAACTTCACGCTTCGCAAAATGAATTTTTGGCTTTAAGACCGGCAAATTTGCGAATTTAAAAAAAAAAACAAATTCACGGCACAAATAGCACAAGTTGAGCACAATACGGCACAATATTTTTTTTTTTTAAATCGAAAACGGCGGTGCTAACTTCACGCTAAAAAAATGAATAGCCTCTCGTACGCTTAGTAAGATTTTTTTTTTAAATATGGCACATGGCAGCACAAGTTGGGCACATCGCAACACAACCATTTTTTTTTTACGAAAATCAAAAATGTCGGCGCTAACTACACGCACATTAAAATTCATAAAGTACAAGAACTAAGCAACGTGAACGTTGAACATTCTTCTATATTTAATATCAAGAGAGAGCTAGTTTTTGTAACTAAGTTTTTTTTAATGATTTTTTCGTCAGTGACTTACAGTTTCAATAGAAATTTCATGCAACATGTGCGCAAAGCTGTACGAATCATACCGATCTGTATCAAACTTCGATAAAATTAGGTGATAAAAACTTATCTAATTTCTTTAAATCAGGGTTAGCAAAGTCATGCACCCAGTTAAGATCAGGCAGCCTAATTCTTTTTTTTTAGATTAGAGTCTAATCTTTAGTTTATTATACATATATTTCAAGCTTGTACCTCATGAAATATTATACTCTCAGACTGAGAAAGTAGCAATTTGGGTATATTTTTGGATTAAATCAGGGTTGGCAAGGATTAAATAAGGGTTGGCAAGGTCATGCACTCAGTTAAGATCAGGTAGCCTTTTTTTTTAATAGATTACAGTCTAAGATTTACTTTGTTTACCTTATGAAATTTCAGACGTTTGATTTAAAAAAGTAGTAATTTCGGTATTTAATTATAATTAGCAGGGTTGCCATGTATATTTAAGAGTTATTGCAAGTGTCAAATGTCTGTTTTCATATAAAATTAAAATTAAGCTTTAATATAATACTCTTTCAGTTGAGTCTATAGAAGAAATAATTTTTTTTATTAAAAATACTATTGAAAACTTTTAAGTCTGTAATGAAATATTTTTTTTTACCTTTTCAAGATATTTTTTCAAAACTTAAATTTATTTTCATATTTTTCTACAGATTCTTAGCTCTCATTGGGTGTATAATACATGGCTCAAATTGACAAAATAAATTAGTTGTGAGCAATAAAGTGTTTATTACACTTTTTCCTTCATTCACCTATTTTAAAAGTGGCAACTCTATTTTTTTTATTTTCAGTACGATGCCATCTTTCATTTGACACTAGTTTCAACCTTTTACCCGATAAGATAAGTTTGAGTCAAAAAACAGTGATACGAAAATAGGGTTGGCAAGATCTCGCCAAAGGAAAAAATGTAACTGGCAACAATTGGGTAGAATGTAGGCGATAGTACCTAAAATTGAACGCGAGTGGGCGAAGAAAAAAATAGGGCGCTGTTATTTGTGATCTGTCCATTAGTAATCTGGAGAGATTGGGTGGCATGTGGGATGTATACAAGTATAGGGGGAAATTTTTTCGTTCTTCCTTGAGCGATTTCAATATAACTGACACAGGTTAAGCTGAGACAGTTAATGTATAAAAAAAAAAATATTTTCAAATCAGGGTGGCTCATAAAAATGTCATCGACGACGTTTCTTGAAGACTTGAATTTTATAAATTTTACCTTAATCTTTAGTGACAATTTCTTTGAAAAGAATAAACCCTTTTATACAAAAGTGAATAAGTTTAAAAGCCAAAATTAAATAAGGAAATAGCAAAATTAGCAGACCACTCCTTACTATCGATTCAGCAGTGTATAAATAGAAAAAATGTTTTTTTTTTGTAAAATGACAAAATTTATTAAGTATGCATGTTTTTTTTGTACAATATTATCTGCACTTATTTGTGTTGAAATATAATTCAATTTCTTTTTATTTAAATTATATTCAACTAAAAAACTGTTATGTTTGGTAGTCCTGTGGGATCGATTAAATTTTCAAAAGACAAATTAGTGAATGTAGTTGGTGGCACAGAATAATTCAGCAATTCGTCAATATCAATGTCATCAATGTCCATTTGTATATTTTTTTCTACTGATGAATTTATTTTAGACTCTTCGAAGTTTTCAGTAAAGTTATTTTTTTCGAAATTTTCCTTGAAAACACTTAATGGCTGATCTTGAGGTTCATTGTATTGGAGTGCATCTAGTAGTTCCAATAGTTCAGCTGTAGTTGTTTCAGATGTTATGGGTTCAGCGGGTTGTTTTTCCTTGACTGAATCTTCTATTGGTATTTGTTCTTCAATTGGAATTTTCCGGTGTTTTTTGAAAGTGAGAAATTCGCCCAAATCCATTGATTCCTCTGTACTAATTGGGCGATCCTTACAATCAGCAGGCTCATTTTCATCGGAAATATCATTTTTAATTCCCATCAACTCATTTAGTGTACAAAGAAGATCACTATAAAGGTCCGAATCACATGGCATCTCTTCCGAATCCTTTGTCGAGCTTGTGTTATGAAAAGTAAGCTCCTGAAGTTCAACTTGATGAATATTTTGCTCAGGAAGTTCTTGTTGCTGGTGATATTGTGGGTGGATTATTTCTGGGAATTGATACTGTTGTTGATGTTGCGGAAAACTTTCCAGAATATTAAGGTCTTGATGATTCGGCTGATATTGCATCCCACACTGAGATTGTTGTTTCTGATTTGGCTGCAAAAACTGCGGCCTGATTTGTACGACGGGGTTGTTTTGATGCTGCTGCTGAACAGATTGATTTTGGATATTTCCTGGCATTTTCAAGACGTGTTGCTTTGTGTGACATTGAGGAATTTGGTTTTGTTGACACATAACTGATGATGAAGACGTGATAGTTTTGATCAGCTGTACGTTCTGTGGCTTCATTTCTTCGATCGTGGCAGGAATCGGAAGAATTTGTTGTTTCGGGACTTGATATGGTAGAACTGTTGGTGGAGAAGAGATAATTTGAACTTGTTGTATCTGCAGCTTTGTTTGCTTGATGATGGGAGGCGTCCGAAGAATTTGTGGTTGCGGAACTTGATGAGATACAATTGTTGTTGAAGAACTGATAGTTTTAATCAGTGGTAATTGTGACTTCTCAGGGTTGATATAGTTAGATATCCGAGAAACTTGATGCGAAACTTGATTGGCTTGAGGTAAAACAGTAGTTGCTGGCATTTTTACAATAACCTGTGGCTTGAACGTTCTTAAAGCTTGATTATTCACATTGAGTTGGTTTGATGATTGAACTTGTAACGGATTCGTCACTACTTTTGCCACCAAAGGCTGAATCACTGGAAGTGTTTTAAAATGAATAACTTCTTGGGTTTTAATCGTTTGCTGAATATTGGAAGTTGTCCTTGCACTTACAGTTGTGTTGCTTGAAATAGGCTCGTAAGTCATCAACTTTTTCGTCATCATATGATTTGCCCGAAAACTTTTCATAGCTTCATCTCCATTTTCGCTGATCGAGGATTTTTTTAACTTCATACGCCGGTTTTGAAACCACACCTTGACCTGCTTCTCGTTGAGGCCAAGTCTTGTTGATATTTCAATTCGGCGTGCTCGATGAAGATAAATGCATCGACTAAATTCACGCTCCAATTCCAAAAGTTGTGAGTTTGTAAAGGCAGTACGCATACGTCGACCGTTACTATAATCTTCTTCCTCATCATATCGAATATTATCAATAATTGGCTTCACTGGTGTTTGTTCTTGGATTGATGATTGAATTGGTTTGTTCTAGAAAAGAAAACAATAATATTAATAAAACTAATTTTATATTAAAATTATATGTAATTTAACTTACCAAAGCGAAATTTGTGTACGCCAATTGATAGTTTCCCGTATTAGTGTTATACATTTTTTTAATGAAATTAACTTCGTTAATTTACTGTCCGAAAGATTAATATAGATTACTTTTTTCACTACTTTTCCACTAAGAGTTTTATATTTTGCGATTATTATAAATTCAATAAAATAATAGGTCTTTCCTGTATCACGTTCTTAATAGTTATGTCGCAAATTCGGAACGAATCCTTTATTTTATAAACTTCAAAAATCTGTTCTATTTTGCGGATTATTTCTGGCAGATACATAGGTCTAAGGTGTCATAAACCCAATTGCTGCCTCTTTTCAAAATGCACCTAGCCAATCACAGCTCATAATCCTTCACAGCGCAGGTATTTGCGATCACCTGTATGCATGTTTGATATGATCCTTTTCTGTATACCTACCCTGCTGTATTGGTGAATAAAAAGGATATTTCGGTAATGTGGTAGGAGAACCTTATGATTCACGATATGAGATCATAGGTAATGGGTTTGTGTTGTATTGGTAACAGGTCTGCATTTTGTGTCTTCTAGTTTATCTTTATGGCAGTTGAGATTATAGGTATTTCACATATTCGAAGGATGTTTTAAATGGAACAGTATATTTCTGATCTCCATACATAGACGAAATGCGTATGCTAAAGCTAGGTAGAAATATTAGTATCTGTATTGCTAGACTAGTCATTTGAAAACATGGCCGATTGACTGGATATTTTTGTTGACAAATCTGAATTGTGTGAATCCATGATGATCCTACATCATACTTTTGTTTTTAAAAATATTTTCAAAAATACAATGAAATGCTCATATAGTGATTCATCATATTAAAAAAAAACCGAAATGATAAAGTTGTTTACTAAAATCGAGAACAATATTTTGAAAAATGTGTTTTGCGAAAATTCTTATCAGTAATCTTACTATAGGTATTCTATCTGCCTGATGTAAGGCCAGTTTTTTTTTATACAACCCGTATTCGGTTCATATTGGATTAAAAAAAAAATTATATGTATGTACATGTATCATTCCCATTAATTAAAGGAATGTTTGAATTTGGTATTTTTTTGGTTGAACTCACTCTCACAGTTTAAAAAAAAAAATTCTCCCTAATTTTGTTTAGGTGATCTTAACATTGGACCTATGTCTAAAGATCTAAACTATTATGATGATTTACTGGTTTTATAAAATCTGCATAAAAGGATTACTGCCTCTCATGATATTTCTTAACTGCCTATGGTGATAAAAAAATATGATAGGTATGATTTTTAATCCATTTGGGGATTAAGTTTTATTTTGAGTGGTACCTGTTGGTATGTGCACAAGATATAAATGCTTTTATTAGAGAATTTATGGGTATTTTTATGATATGCATGTATATGTTGCACATTAAGTTGGTACCTACTTACTTTTTTCGAATGTACATTTCTTTCAAATGTATTTGTTTTTTTTTTTTTATAGGAATCTTCATTTTTTTTACAAAGGCACACAACATGGTTGGAAAAGGGCTTACTATTGTACGGAATTTTGTACTATTTAATTTTGTTTAAATGAATGTTTTTAAGAAATTAAATTTCAAAGTCAAATTTAAAAAAATAGAAAATGGTAAAAAAAAACGGAAAAAAGGGTTTTATGTAATTATGAAAATTTTTTTACGTCAAAACAAAACAAAAAAAACAAACAACTAAAATAAAAATCATTGTAGGTGTCTCCAAGTTGTGTTTATATATGAAATAAAAGATAAATACTTTGAGAAATTATAAATATAAATATTTATTTATTCAAACTATATCACAACTTTTGTTTTTTTTTGTTTTCGGAACAACATAAATGAAGGATACAATCGCGTTATTTTGACATTGGGTCAGCTTCAGCTGTTTTGTTTCATAAGCGAAAAACTTTTATCTGAAAATTGTTGATTTGTTTGCAAATAAATGAATAGGTAGTGTCGCTTTAGTTTTGGAAGCCGAAGGCTTAAACATAAGGACAAGACAAAAAAAGGAAAGACGAGTTCCACTCGAATATAAAAAATTTTTTAGATGCAGCGTAAGTAGGAATGGGTACTATAAAATTGCAGTATATCCACCAATCGCTGTTGCTTAGACCTAGCCATTGTTTTCTTTCTCAAATACACACTTATTATACTTAAGACAACACATAATTTATAAATAATTTTTTAATAACAATTTTGAAAAGTTTCCATTTTTATTCCGCAACTATTGCTTGTCGGAAACCATCGGAAGAAATTTAACGCACAGCTGCCAAATATTCTTTACTTAACGCATTGTGTTGCACTGCGATGAAGTGGCAAGTGCATTTAATTTTTTCGGAAGATTTGATGTGTCAATCGGAACGGATACCTCGATTGAAAATTCTCCGATTTCGAACAAATCGGAGAAAATTTTCTTCCGAACGGATACCTCGATAGGGCTGGTTATTTTTCGTTCGCGTTTCGGAAGTCAAAGTTCCATTGTCAGGTTCGATTTTATATCATAAAAAGTTCCATCTTCAGGTTCGATTTTATATCATAAAATCGAACCTGAAAATGGAATTTTGACTTCCGAAACGCGTCGAAAATAATATTAAAAAGCAAAAGTTGTGACATAGTTTAAATAAATAAATATTTATATTTGTAATTTATAAAAGTTTTTATCTTTTATTTCATAAAATAAAAAGTTTGTTTTTAATTTCTAAAGAATTGAAAAAGAGGGAAGTTAGAACTTTCCTCCATGCATTTTTCTTAAAATGATCCCAGGGACCATTCCTGGCCTAAAAACATGTGAACGTTTTATGAAATTTAAATTTTCAGTCAATAATTCCAAATATGAAAAAAAAAATATGTAGGTATATATAAAAAAAAACTGTAAAAACTTTTTTCCAAAAAAATATGTTTTAAGAAAAATTCTGTCTTTGAAAAAATAAGTAAACCAAATATTCCTCAAACGTGGGTTAAATATTCTATTATCTTTCAAAAAATATTCAACAATATACCTACTATGATTCCGATGTATCAAAAATTATTTATTAAACGTTACATTTTTCAGAATTTGTTGACATAAACATTTAAAATGTACTAGCGGCGAGCCTGGCGAACTTTGTATCGCCCTCAAATAAAGTTGTCAAAAATATTAATTAGAAATTAAACTTATTTTTTGATTTGGAATGTATCTGTATTTATTTATTTTTTTTAGTCTCTGTTTTGCAGAATCGGAATGATGCTCAGCGGGAAGGAAATTTTTAAGGAAGGATTTTTTTAAGAAAGTTGGAGGAGTTATAATAGAAGCCGCTAGCAAATCATTCTCGGCCTGTGAATTTCTGTTTGTATTAGATCTGGCCGAAACTTTAATCGAGCTTCCACTTAAAGAAACCATTTATAATAGTTCAAGTTGAGCTGCAAGAATTCAATGTACCCTCTTCACAAGCGTTGCCTGGATCAAAGTATTATGTTTTCCAGTTTTTTTTTTTTTAATTACCATTAAACCATTAAAAAATATTTATTGTCACCATATTCATGTTAGGATTTAAATGGCAAAGAAGTAGATTATGCCAAAAATAGCCAATTATAAAATATCGAGACAAAACCAAGCACTGTCATTAATTGTGTACGAGAGTGAGATTGCGATAACGATTACATTCAAGTCCAAGTGTCCAAGTAACAACAACGCTAGATCAAAGAAACTGAACAATTTCGATATTCAAGAAGCTTCAGTTAGCCACCAAGAACCCCGTGCACGTTATCCGTGGTATTTGCTATTCTGTTTATAGGAATCATTTTTTTTTTCAAAAGTACACAAAAGTAGCTTGAAAATTGAAAATGTTCTGCTACTTTGAAGCCTGCATCAGTCTCTGTTTTCCAGTATCGCAGTGGTGCTCTGCTAATTAGAACAGAAATTGACACGAAGGAAATTTAACAAAGTTTAAGGAGTACCTACAAATAATAGAAGCCGCAAACATTATCGGTTTGTAAATTTCTGTTTTGTATTAGCTTTTAGTTCGGCCGGAACTTTCATAGAACTTCCATTAAACTAAACCATTTATAATGTTAATATGGATATTTTTCGAGTTCTTTTTTAAAAATTCCGTTTAAAATCTAGGTAATGCACCAGGTTTCGGCCAATAATTTTTTTGTTTTAGAAATTGGACTTTAGTTATTAATATATCAAACAGGCAAAAAATGCAATTTTTATTTTTGGGAAATTAGCAGAATTTGTATGGAAATTTTTCGAGTGATTTTTTTAAAATTCCGTTAAAAAGTAAGTACTGTGTTGGCCAGAGCTATAGAGCTTAACATTTGTAAAACCTAGACATAAGTATTTTGGCTTTAAAGAAAGTAACTTTTTTTTTCATTTGGAAGAAACACTGAATTTTGTTTGAAAATTTTGAAAGACATTTTTTTCATCAAAATTCTTTTTAAAAGGTGGGTCCTACACCAGGTGTCTGCCAATAATTTTTTTTATTATATAGACTATCCAAATTAAGGGTTTAAAAATTCAGACAATGCTTTACAAAAAAGTAGTTTTTTTTCACCTCCAAAAAATAACGTAATTTTTTTGAGCATTTTTGTAGTCTATTCTTCAAAATTCCGTTACTCCTGTAGGTACTGCAGCAGATGACTGCCATTAGTATTTTTAAATAACGGAAAATATATAGTATAACATAATCAAAGAGGCAGACGTGCTGCTATTATGTTTTAGAGTTCGATTTTTTGGACCTTTGGGTACCCCCCGCCCCCATTCCTAGAGGTACTATCAGCTGAAATTATATGAATGCCCATTTGATGCTCAGGAGGTCTAAGACAATGACTACACTTAATATATGAATCGTGCTGAAATACCGTAAAGCCCAAAACAGATGTGCAGCTTTTTTCCATGCAGCGAAATTAGAAATAGAGATATCGTGCAGCAAAGGCTGCATGCAGAGCCTGCAATATGTCAGCTCTCTAAGTCTGCCTGCCACTGACTCTCTCTTGGACTAATACGGCTTCATTAATTTTATCTTAATCCAGTGGAGTTTTCGCTTTTGTATTTTTGGATGGCATTATGTATAGACCTACAAATGACATAATCATCTTAAATCAAGTGAAAGGGTCGTATACAACTTTTGAATTGAATAAAACTTAAAAAACCTTATTGAATTCAAGAGTTCCACGATTAAGTAATACTGGGCTGGGGGCATTTGATCTTCTAGGGGAGACTTGATCCCGGGATCAAATATTATTACAGTTTTTTTTTTTTCAATTACCATTAAACCCTTAAATAAATATTTTTTATCACAATGCACACGGTTAAAAATCTTGGACTAATTTTCGATGGTACTAAAGTATTAGAGCATATTCTCCTTGCAAACAATATTTAATAATACATAAAAAGCATCATTGGGAGAAATACATACATGAAATTAAATTTCCCAGCGTATTCCGAAAGGGTTCAAGCCATGCTAGCAAGACCTCGTTGCAACGAAACGGTTCATAATAAACATGGCGCGGCGACAACAAAATCGTGGAATGTTTTAAAAAGAGAATAGGAGAAATACTTTCAGCTATGACTTATGGGGTTTTTCATTGGTAAAATAAATCAATTTATTTTTTATTTGGATCTGTCAAAAAGACATTTTTCCCTAATTTTGCGTTCCATTGGACAAAATAAATTGATTTATTTTTGATTTTAAATCAAATTTTCAAATCTAAATCTTTCATCAGATTTACCCCCAGCTCCTTGTACTAATACTAATATAAATCCAGTTGTCAGCTTGCAATAATGTTTTTCGTTGATATTTAGGTGGTGAAAATTATGTTGAAAAATGTGGAAAATAATTGCTAATAAATAAATGGTAGCAGTTTAAAATGAACCGGAAACTTTATCAAGTTCATATTTCTCTTCTAAAAGTATATCGAGGGATGAAGATTTTTTTTAAATATTGACATAGAGGCAATAATGCACAAATATAGTGACAAAAATAAATCAATTTGAAATTGTGTTCCATTCGCAACAAAATAAATCAATTTGTTTCATTGAAATCATAATTTACCAATGGAAAACCCCATTAAACTTAAACGATTGAAATTTTTAATTTGAAAATCAAGTGAAAAAGTAAAAGAAAACACTAGTCTAGGTACTATTTTATAAATATGATTATGAGTATTTTACAAATTTATTAAGTTAACTGTCGTTCTTAGGTAGATACTATAAAAAATTACATTTTTCTATTTAAACTTATTCTATATATATAACTTCCTCTTTGATCTTCTGATTAAAATCGGATGGCGTCTCTCCATTCCCGTTACTATTTTCTGTGTTTGGCTTGTAAGTCATCAATTTTTTTGCCATCGCAATCATATAATCCGCCCTGAGGGTTTTCTTTGCTTCGATTTCATTTATGATGGTCGAAGAATTTTTTAACTTCATCCGTCGATTTTGAAACCACACTTTAACCTGCTTTTCATTGAGACCAAGGCGTGTAGATATTTCGATACGACGTGTTCGATGGAGATATATACATTGTTGAAACTCACGCTCCAGCTCAATAAGTTGGCAGTTTGTAAAAGCTGTTCTCACACGAGGCTGCCGTCGTCTACCCTTCTTAGGATATGCTTCTTCGTTATGTTGAAAGTCGTCAGCTCCTGAATTCACTGGTCTTTTCTGATTCGTTTGTAGCGGAAATTGTGTATTCTATAAAAAAAAAAAGAAAAAGGAATTATTTTGGGAAAAAAATATAGATATTTACTTATTTATCTTACCATTGTAAAGTTGATGTTATGTAGGTATACTGAACGTGCCTGATATGCTTGTAATTTCGGTGAGCTTGGTAGATCGCGTAGATTTCGTTGGGTACTTAACTTCTTAACTTTTTTAAAGTTTTCAATGAATATCATAAATTTTCTAATGGAATAGGTCTTACTTGTAGCAAGTTCTTGATAGTTATGTTGCAAATTTGAAAATGATTCTTGATTTTATAAATTTAAATACCTGTGACTTGTTTGACCATAGCTACAAAGCCTTTCTTAAGATATCATAAACGTAATTTGTGAGTTGTGACCCTTTTCCTAAATGCATCTAACCAATCAAATTTATGTATCCCCGAACACCTGTGTGTGTATGTGTGTGTTTGGTTGTGATTCATTTTTACCTACCTGCTGTTGAACCTTAAAGTGATGTCTATTTAGGTACCTCAACCGATATAATATGAAATGCCATAAATTTACAAATTCCTAGTTGCAAAAATGTTCATTCCGATGTCGATAACAAAATAATAATTGATATGTACGTAAATATAGGTAAATATCATAGTTAGTCACACCCAGCGATGCCAACTGAGGCTGTTTTATGCCTTTTATGCATTATTTCACTGCCTGAGGCTTTGATGCTTATTTTTTTCCAAAAAGGCTTTTTTTTTCATTTCATATAAACTACATTTTTTTTTAAACTTATTTGTCCTTCTTATAATTTATTTATTTATGTTTAAAACATTTTTAAAAAAACTTGAATAAAAAATAATAACTTTTTTCTAAAAGAATGTGTATCCTTGTACCTTCAAACTATTCACAATTTTCCAATGGAAGTAAAAACTAAATTTTTTGCCGTTAGAAGAGATATACTTGGGAGGAACACTGCATTTTTTATTCATGCTATTATTGAAAACAACTTTTACGATATTGACATTGAATTCAGATTTTTGAGAAATTTAAATTTTGTTAACGACTTTAGAAATATTTCCCAGTTTTAGAAGAAGGCATTTCAATTGGAAAAAGGAGATGGTTCTAATATGTTCCCTTTTCTTGAAAAATTAGTAAACCATATTCTATGCCTGCCGCATTCCTCGGCGCGGCGACGACGGTTGAAAGGATTTTTTCGTGCATTAATTTATATAAAACAAAACTGAGAGACTTATGTAAGACAGAAACTTTTAGTGGAATTCTTCACGCAAAGACGCTTTTCAAAAATAAAAATTTGTATGATCTGCAATTTAAGCAAACCCACTTATATTATTTGTATTAAAAAAAATATGTATGATTTTAAGGAACAGGACCCTTTCGATTAAAAATGTACATATATACATATTTTGTATTTCATAAGTATTTTTTGAAATTTAAATGACTGAACTAATTAATGTTCCTTAATAAAATGTTATTGGGCCTTACCAATAACCAAATTTAGAGATGACTTAAATATTTAAGTGGAATCTAAATTAAAAACCATACCAATAATCAATTTAATAGTCAGCTTAACACAAAACGTCACCTTAAATTTTAAAGTGAAGAAACTCATGTTTAACCTCGTGACTAAGTGTAAACGCGTTGTTTGTGCTGTCATTCTGACAGCTGAAATACATAGTTAACGAGAAAAAACTATTTTTGCTTGAGATTTGTTATTTGTTTTGGCTTGAAGTTTTTGCGCTTTTCATTAAATAAGGTGAGTAAAATAAATTGGATTAATAACTTTTGTATAATTATTTGAAAATTTTAATTTCAGGGTTAAAAATTTGAAATGGCTGCAAAAAGAAGCCGTTCCTCTAACTGGACACCAGCAATGAAGGAGTTACTGGTAGAGTCAGTGAGCCCCTACTCAACCATTACCGACTCTAAGCTGAATGACGGCAAATCCCTGAAATCAAAGTTCGAGGCTTGGGAAAATGTGGAAAATGTTTTCAAAGCTAGCGGGTATAGTCTCACCGCAAAACAGATAAGAGACCAATACAACAGAATGAAAACGAAGGCTCGGAGTAATCTCAGTGCATTTAGTCGTTCTCAGAAGGAAACTGGTAGTGGAACACCCCCCAAAGAACCTTCTGAGATTGACTACCAAATAGCGGCGATATCTTCTTTTTTTAAATCTTCTACTCCTCCTCGTCTGTACTCATTTTTATTTATGTAAAAGAAATCGATCTAACAAAATATATCTTTTACCTTTCACAATAACAAAAACACAAATGTCATTTTTACAGCTGTCTATCTGACAATAAATGTAGTAGATTTAGTAATAGAGCGCTATAATTAGTAAAAGGCGTGTTTAATTTGGTTATTTGGTAAGCACAAGAATTAACTCATCTTTAAAGTCTTACATTGTGTTTATCTAAACGCGTGTTTAGCGATTGATTATTGGTAAGGCCCATTGTAATTTATTTAAGATTTTTTTCTTTTAATTAAGGATCGTTTGTTATTTAAAAGATATTTTTTGTTTAATTAAAAAAAATTAGGTGAGGCTTTTTTTTATTGAAAAATGCATCTTTTTTTCTCAAGTGAGGCATTATTTTGCCCAAAGTGATTGACAACGCTAGTCACACCACCAGAAGCAAAAATAGTTGCTACTCGAGAGGTATCTATTCAAAAGAACAACTGTTTCAAACTAGCTATGTGAGTGACTAATTTTTCAAATAATTTTGGAGAAGCTTTTGAGAATTATACACTCAGCTGATGTGTAAATAAATTAAGTATGTATTACGTTGCAGAAGAAATAGAAATAGGTGAAGAGACCCTTAGGGCCAGTTGCACGAACGTGGTTTAAAATTTAACCCGTAGTTAAGTATAATATTAACTCGCCGATCTCGGCGGATTAACTGATGAGGTTCAACCTTAATTGATGTGATAATAGTTAAGTACATGGCTGAACCATCCCTAAGCCTCTGTTTATCCGCCGAAATCGGTGAATTAAAAATCCTGATCAACTTTTAACCCACGATTGTACAACTGGCACTTGAAGTCTTAATGATAACCTTCTTTTCGCTAAACCTATCTAATTCAGAAAAGCCAATTAGCTATTATGAAAGCCTAAGAGCAGCTTTAATATGACTGACCATATCGTTGCATCGTAAACAGGTATAATTCATTATTTCAAAAGAATTCGAAAGAATTTAAGGCGCACACCATTCTGGATAAACAAAAATTATAATGGCAACAGAGGTTTTATTTTAACACATCCGTCGATAGTAATAAGTTTTATTGAAGAAATAAAAAAACGGAGGCGTAATTTTAGGATAAATTTATCTAACAAATCTACTAAGGTGTATGCCTGGTGCTGTGAAGATATACAATTAAACATATACCTACTTATTGTTGTTTTGTGTTGGCATAGATAACAAGGTGTTTATTGGTTTATTATTCAAAATACATAACTTCAATGCCTTAGCAAAGAAAACATCATAAATTAATATTTACCCGTAAACACACAAATATTAAAGATTTTGAATGAAATAACAAGAACTTGAGTATTACCCAAATTCCTTATTTTTCCTTCTTTTCACGCCCTAGTATTTTTAATAGATAAAATACTAATGTTCGGTTTTGTCCCGATAGACATCGTTATCAAGTGCATTATGCATTTTTTAGTTTTTTTTTTTTTTTTTTTTATTTGGGAATTTGAATCAGTAAACATTTAGCTTCCCTTTTGGTCTTCCGAAATTTGTAATTTGTATTTCTTAAAAAAAAATTAAGCATAACCAATAAATCTAAGAACAATATACTCGAGAACACAAATACCGATATAGACTAGATATGCATAAAGAAAAAACGATACAATTCAACAAATGAAATTTTTGAGCTTGCAATTGCATTTGTGTGAATAAAAGAACAACTATCAATAATTTGAAAAATACCAGACTCCACTACAATATTTGGAAATTAAAAAAAATTCCACATTGGATAGGAATAAAATACTTCCTAAAACCAAAGGAAAACGACATAATTAAATTCCATTCATTTGTCACACAAAAATTTAAGTTATTAATTAAACTAATCACGTCGATTATGGAATCCGCAATCCTGCATCCGCAGTGATTCACAGTGTGGTGCTCTATTTTCTCTTCGTCGTTTAAGCGTGCAAAAGAAAAGAGAACAATGTACTGCGAATGACTGCAGGTCCAATATTGCGGATTCCATAATCGACATCGTGCGTCGGTTCGGAAGAAAAACGGCACAACTCAACAAATTTCATTTTTCAAAGCGGGCAACAGAAAATTGAATACAAATTTGAATTTCAATTAATTTGTTAAAATATTAAGACGACGCAATAGCTCATTAAAACTATATTCGCTCCGAGTTTTCCATATTATCGATGGGAATGGAAAACTCCAAAAATTCAATCGAAAACGACATTAATTTACAATTTATTTTGAAATTTAAAATAAACAGTAAAATAAAACTAACATAGAAGATAATTTTTTTTAAATTAAAACGGAACTAGTGTTGCTAAGCACATACACGAACCTTTTTAACAGAGTGGTAAAAAAATAATTTTTTCTTAACGGATAATCGATACACAGATGGCGGTAAGAGATAGTTAGGTACAGTTTCGTCCGGTTCAAATTTGAATCCAAGTTTAACTAAGACTTATTATCCGATGTGAAAAACCGAGAGTTTTGAGAATACTACACGATAAACATCAACCGCTGATTTGTACAAAAATCAAATACTGTACCGTACATGCAAACTAGTGGTGTAATTATTCGATATCGATAGTAGATTCAATCTGAGAGGAAAATTCAGGTATTGGTGTATAATTTAAATATAAAATTAATCCCCCCAGATTTCCCCCAAACATCTCCCCACAGTTTTCCCCCCGAAGGTGAAAAAAGCCCTAAATCTGGGGGGAAACCCCCAAACTGGCAACCCTGCTCCTGGTAGAGCATAAGTCTGGAGCCGAAAATATTTTTTTTTTAAATTTCCTCTGGGTTTAAACCAGGGCTGCCAATGTCTCTCATATGTAGTATATGTAGTAGATCTACTTCATTTATTTGTTGTATGCATCTGCTTCGTTAGCAACTTATTTCTACTTCATTTGACTCATTTTGAGTCACTGAAAAAAAATTTAGAATTGTTAGAACTTTTGGATCCAAAAGAAATACAAACTGAGAAATCCGACAATCCTTCCACTTGTTAATAGTTTTCCTTATGATAAAAATATAAAATCTCTAAATTGTTTAGTTTAGAACGCTATTGGTTGCTAAAAATATAAAAATGAAGGACTATGAAGATGTTTTTGGTTTTTGGTCGCGTTTATGCTCCCAAAAAAACATTTTGGAAGAAGATACATATGTTTAAGGTCTTGCCTAAAAATATGCTCACACTAGCTAGTTTAACACATAGCAGTGCAGCAGCCGAAAAACAATTTTTAGATTTTAACAACGTAAAAACAAAAAAAAAGGAATAATCTTAATATAAGTTACGCTTCTTCCCTTTTACTTATCAGAGAGTTTGTGGCTGGGCTGGAAAATTTTGGACCTCTTAAGCAATAAATTCGATATTTTTGTAAATTTGCATATGTTTCAGAGGGTTAATTCTTTAAAAAAAACTGGTTTTTAATCACAATTTTAAAGTATTAATGATATTAATGATGCATTTTTTGTTGTTTTTTAACTTCCCATTGGAAGCTATTTGAATCGGTCCGATTTGTGAAATTGAAAATTTTGACATTTCTCGACGTTTCTGAGGTCTCTGGAGTCGGATTACTTTGTTTTTTTAGAGAGATGTCTGGTCTGTGTACGTACGTTCAGAAGCTTTTTTTCGTTCACAATATCTCGAGAACGCATTGAGATATCGACCTCAAATAAATTTTATTTTCCAGATAAAGGCTGATTTCCAATGCCGCGTTGGGCGTCGCTTTGACAGATTTTTTTTTCACGCGAAAGCTCACACATAGCAATTTAAGCAAATTGTTTACAATGACGCGTTGAGTATTATGTTATGATTTGGCACCTATTAGCATGTACCCAAACCAACGTAACATAAGCTACCTCAAAGTTAAAGTTGAACAAAATCAACTTCAGCGTGCGTTTTGACAGTTCGAATTCCTTTCAACAAAAAAATCGATTTATTTAAAAGAAAAATCGGTTTTTCTGGACAAATTCCTTTTATTGAAAGAAAAAAATCGATTTTGTTTAAAAAAAAAATGGTATATTTTGTTGAAAGGAATTCGAAATTACAGTTATGTAGGTTAATTTTGATTTTCAGGTTCTCTTCAAGTCGTCTGTCATTTCGACGCGTTCGTAAAGCTTGTAAACGTATACGTTAGCGTCTCTAACGCGAACGCGAACATTGAAAATCAGCCTTAATAAGGCCATAACGTGGAGAAAGGATTTTCAGAAAAATTCAATTAGCGGTTTTTTTATTACAGTAATTTTTAAAATAATTGTGAAATGCCTTGTTTCTCGAATATCTCTAGAACAATATGCCATCGATTTCGGCCTGGTTCCAATCTATGCATAATGATGTAGTGAAAAATTGGTAATACGTAAAAAAAAAAATCAACCCATATTTTTTTTTTTTTAACTAAAAAAACACTAAAAACTATTAAAAAATATCGAATATCTTGAGAACACACAAAGATATAAATTTCGGGTTAATTTTATTTAGCACACAAAGTTATAGTTGATAAATCAATAGAGTTTGTAAAAAAAAATCAATTTTTTTTCTAGGCCAAAAAAACTGCTAAAAATTGTTAAAAAATGTTTTCGGATCGAATATCTCCATAACAACCAATGATATTAACTCCGGGATAATTTTAGTCTACATACAATGCCATAATTAGTAATTGATAAGGTTTTTAAAAAAATTAATTTACAGTTTTTTTTTCTAGGCCAAAAAACTACAAAAGAAAACTGCTAATAATTGTCGCATATATTTACAGCAGCCTTACCTTGATTGCACAACTGATAAGTTTTTCGAAGATTTTAAATTGGTAATTTTCTTATAAAAAATAAGATCGGGTGTCGATTTTCAAAGGGAACCAATGGGAAGTTATCAGTGTGGGCCAACCCCAGCCTCTTTTTTTTTTATTATCTGCTACACTTTTTTTTTTCAAATCTACTTCGTTTTTTTGGGCGATTTGCTACACTTTCTGGGGTCAGCATTGGCATCCCTCGTTAAAAAATTTTGCATGTTTCTAAAGCTAATAAATATATGGTCTTATTAATAAACATTGTCTAACTTTAGACAGCCGTCCAAGTTTTTAAAAATCCTTTCTAATTTTTGCTAAAGTAATCTATCTTTTTATCATGCTTTAGACAACGTAATCTATTGTCTAAACCTAGAGAAATGCAATCTGTTTTTTATTAAAAAAGCATATTTCTGACTGTTTCAAAATACTTAGACATAGTTTAAACAGTCGCCCACCTTTAACTTCACATGCTATACCTACTTTCAAAAGATTTAAAATTCTATCATTTTAAAACTATAATTTATAAAAAAGAGTTATTAAATTCAGACTTATTTCCTTATTTCTCAATTCGAAAACTATTAACATAGGTACAAATACAAAATGAGGGAACAAATTGTAAATTTTATGACATTATTTAAGTTGATTGTTGATTTGCATAAGTATTCGTATTGTTTTATTGAATAGTCCTTCAATCAACACTTTTTTATTATATTAGGCTATAATATTGGCGCGTGCTTGTATATATTGTAAAGGTATTCGGTTATGTACCTTGATCAATGCAATAAAGGGGATGATGAATTATGAACAATGAAAAGGTTTTTTTATTAACAAAAGCACAAAATTTATAATAAATTAAGTTAATTGTACCTTAAAATTATAAAAGGAATTTTTATCTAATTTTTACAACGCAGAAGAAATTTGGTAGGAAATTTGTCATGCATAAGTTTTTAAATTTTAACTCAGACTGCTTCTTCCATTGAAAATTAATAAAAAATTAAAATTGTGACCATGAAGTCACATCTACCTTATAGTCCTCACACCCAGCGCATAATTCACAAGCTAGCAACACCTACAAACATATCCTTGGTGGTAAATATATTTTATTTTTGAGGTCGAAAATGATTTTTTTTAATTTTTAAAAATGTCTGCTGAAGTACACTTTTAAGCATTAGCATTGCTTCATATTTTATTATTATTGGTCTTTTCTCAAGAACTGCACAATATTAAAAAATCTAACAACATATTTTCTGAAATATCTTGAACTCTATATGAATTACTAAGAATTTTGTAATCTCGCAATATAAGTTTAAATACTTTCGATTTTTACAACTTTATATATTGATTCATAGAATTTTAGGAAAAACCCAAAGAAATGGGCTGCACGTGCCATAAAACTAAAAACTCTACAATAAACTGCGACTAAAAGTTTAAGTAGATTTTCGTGAATACTGGAGGTATGCGCGTATATAAAACGTAATATTGAACAGTATTTTAGCGAAACATCTGTGCGTAACAGGTAGCCAAATCTTATCGGGATGGAAAATTTTGCAAGGATAACTCTTCTTCCTTTTCACACATTGTATTTTATTTTATTATTTGGGATTGGGACAATTATAAGAATGATACAGATTTTTTTCTTTATTTTATGACGAGCTATATTGGTGAATTTTGGAAAAACCAAATTCCCGGAATTTTGTTGGAATATCTCCTAGAAATTGTAGAAACTGCGACGGTGGACAATATTTAAGCCAGAGTAGTTGTGTTAAATCCATTTATGACACTTAACTTTATAATCCGTGCGCTTGTGCGGAAAAACTTAAAATCTGTAAAGATTACTTTTGCTGCGGCAGATGCATCAATTTATTATTTAACATCATGGTTCGTTTTGACAAAGTGTTTGTTTGGTCAAAAAATAAAACAACAGAATGCATCGTCTATATCCGGTCTTTAGCGGTAATTTATTTCCCTAAATCGTAAGCACTATATTAATGATTTAAACATCCGGTGGCTCTTATGTATAAGGTATTGTATCCCTAAAATAATACATAGTATTTTTTTTGAGAGTGAATGAATTTCTAGAAATTATGCAATAATTTAATGCATATAACTTTTGGAAATTTAAATCTAAAATCCAACCAAAATAGCCTGTGTTGTGTCTAGACTCGAATTTAAAACTCGGGTCCAAGAAAACAGACAAGGCTGATGGCATTCGGCATTAAGTGATGAATATCCTTTGGTTCCACATATAAGGCTTTCGGGGGTTTCGAGTAGAATTTTAACGATATGATGTAGTCAAAGTAAATTAGCCATCATCAGTAGATAAGTATTTAAACGATGCTTTTCCAACTTACAAAGATGTTTGTCGCCTCAGATTCCTCAAACAAAGAAGAAAACTCAACAATGAGCGAATATCGCTCAAGCATAAAGCTACGAAAGTCATGAAAACTACGTTCTTTCGTTATTCTAGTTCGTTGTTCAGTGTTGACAAAATAATTAATAAATTAAACGAGAGATTAACTGTCCTCCTAAAAAATCCAAAAAATAGAAGAGTGCACTAGAACTGCAGTGTAATAGCCGTGGCATTTCGCATGTTCGAAGGTCTTGGTTCGATTCTCAGCCACGCCACCTATAATAATAATAAAAAAAAACTCGGCTACTGCCTCTTGCGAGGAACTGACATCGGATAAAACCTCCAAGAGTATCTCTTGTGCCGCTAATTAGCCGTTCGGATTAAAATTTATTTATTTTTATTAGAGCTAGAAGAATTTAAGAACGATGGGCAAAAACTCTGACATAACTGCTTGTAAGTACGCTGCGTTCATATATGTTGTTCCAACAAAAAACCGCTCCTTCTTTGAAGATCAAAGGCCTCAAACCTCAAATCTTTATTAATATTGGCAGTTTTTTTAACATCATTAAGATTAGTTATTAATCAATAACTATTTGTGTAGTCAAATAATCATTACCTTACGTACGCAAACAATTGTTAAAAACTGTTAAAAGCTTTTATTTTATACCCGAAAACGACTCCTACAATTTAGATCAACATTGGATGTCTATGTGCACTATTATTAGTAGGTAGTACAATCTGCAAGTTAAGAGGAATAAAATTTACAATAAACAATTATTATTAATAATGCCTTTCATAGAAAAATTTATTTGATTTCAAACTATATCTTTGAAAACTATTTGGATTTGGAGGCGCAATTTTCTAAAAAATTGACTTAAAACAGAAACAAAATTATTACAATGACAACGGTACCACTTACAATGCCATGCTATACCTTTTTGTAAGGCCGAAAATCTCTTCTTTTATTTTTGTTTTAAATAAAGTTGTTTTAGAGAACAGCTTTTTAAAAATATAATTTTTAAACTCAAAATTAAAAAAAAAAAATTGTATTCAAACTGATTTTGTTCAATTCTTTATACTATTAAGTAGTGTTTTTATGTTTAATATTCAATCTCTTATCAGGTTGTAAACAAACACTAAAAACCAGATTTTAAAACACATAATAATGAATTTTTTTTTTTTTTTTGAGAAAATCCTATCCACTAAAAAAGAATGTGCGTGAAGTTAGCACCGCCATTTTTGATTTTCGTAAAAAAAAACTTGTACTGCCATGTTCCGTATTTAAAAAAAATCGTAAGCGTATGGTTTTTAGAGGCTACCCATTTTTATAGCGAGAATTTAATACCGCCATTTTCGATTTTCAAAAAAAAAAAAAAAACAAAAATTGTGCTGTATAATGCTCAACTTGTGCTGTGTTGTGCCGTAAATATTTTTTTTTTTTCAAATTCGCAAATTTTACGAATCAAATTTTTTTAAAAATTAGGTTCTTCTAAAAACTTTAAGTTGTTCTGTTTTGTGCTCAAAAAATGATACTGAGAACCGAAGAGCTAAAAAAAAATCTGCATATTTGCAACTTTTACAAGCAAACGCAAATGTTTCGAAGCACCTTAGCTTGAAGTTAGCACCGCTATTTTCGATTTTCAAAAAAAAAAAGGTTGTGCTGTATTGCGCCCAACTTTTGCTATTTGTGCCGTGAATTTGTTTTTTATATTTGACAAATTTTAGATCGTCTAACTTCACGCTTCGCAAAATGAATTTTTGGCTCTAAAAGCTACAAATATGCGAATATTTTTTTTATCTATTCGGCACTACTTGACAGCAAAAAACAGCACAAGTTTAATTTTTTTGGAAAACGTTGTTTTGCAAGAAATTTCATTCGTTAAATTTGCAAACTTGCGAATTTGAAAAAAATATTTACGGCAAAACGCAGAAAAAGATGAGCATAATACAGCACATCCATTTTTTTTTGAAAATCGAAAATGGCGGTGCTAACTTCACGCTTCGCAAAATGAATGTTTGACTATGCTATAGATATACTATTTAATAACGTAAAGTTTAGAACAAAATCAGTTTGAAAGTAACTTTTTAATTTAAAAGGTATAGCGTATCGTTGTAGCAGTTACCGCTGTTCTTTAATAATTTTTTTCTGTTTTAAATTAATTTTTTCAGTGTTTGATTAGAAATTGATAGGTGCATCGAATGTTAGAAACAAGAATATAACTTAATAACGTCTAATTTGGAACAAAATTAACTCGAACATAATTTTTTTCAATATATTTTTTTTTATTTTGATTTTGAAAATTAATTTTTCAAAAATAGACTTCTCATACATATAATTTAAATTAAAAGCAAAATAAGGTAGTGAACTTCTGGCTTAAAAAAAAAGTATATCAAAAGAGGGGGGGGGGGATAGACACTCCTCTCACACGATTTTTTCCTGTCTCGACTCAACCTACACGTTCTATCTTTTTGTCACACCCGCCGGCGTGCCGCAGCACCGTGTGTCGTATGTCACTCTGTATATTAAAAAAAAAAATGGCGTTTGTTTGTATAAAAATGTTTGAAAAATTCTATTTTATATAAGGGATACGTATGAATGATCGATAAAAAAACATCGACTGGTCAAGATATCGACTTCTTTGAAGGTTAAAATTCCGAATCATTTTTGACCTACTAAAAAAATGTAGAAAATTTGGAAATATGAGTGCCTTTAACAAATGTTGACGAAAATATCGACTTCTCAATATTTTTTGCCCAAGGAAATTTTGAACAAAGCTGAAATTTTGTGTTGCTTTATTGCACTTAGGATCAATTTTTCAGTGCGAGATCAAAGTTAAACCCGAGTTAACTCACTACATTTGGCGAGTTACTGAACAGATTTTGTTGATATTTTATCCTGCCAGTTTCTTACGTGCGTCGATCCGCATAAATTCTCTTCTGAAAAAGAGCTTCCTGAGTTAACTGTATACACATTTATATCTGGAGTTAACTAACTCTGGTGTAACGCACGACTGAAAAACTGGCCCTTAGGATCACAATTGTGATAATTTAATTCTGATTAAAGCAAGAACATCGCTGTTTTAAAACTAATTTCAGTTTAAAGTCATTTTTATACAACTCATCGAAAATTTAACATAACGATTTAGCGTTGCCCAAGTGGCACGATCGTGCTTTTTTGACAAGATAATTTCTTCGTGGCACGGTGGCACGAAAAAGTTTAATATGGCACGTTTTTTATTTCAATTATTTTACTTAAAATAAAGCAAATTTCAACAAAATTCGATGAAAATTGGTCCGAATTCCTTAAAAAGTTGACAGAAATACATATTTTTTGACAATGGTCAAATAGATAAATGATTTCTTTTGGTTTGTTCTGTTGTGTTACGTAATAAAATTGATTACAGTTTTTTTTTTTTTTTTTTTTCAAGAAATCCGAAGAATATGTGTTTTTTTCAGATGACACGAAAATTGGAAATTTTCAGAAAATATGGCACGTAAATCTTATTTCGGGCGGCAACGCTGTAACCATTGGTCAAAATATATAATAAAAAAGAACTATGATTCATGTCCATTATGGATCTCGCAATACCCATCCGCGAACTACATTACAACTTGATCGAAAACAATTCGCAGTACAAAGTACTCTTTTCGTTCAACGATAAATGTTTGAAGATAAAAGGGAGTAGCTAACCTACTACACTGCGATTATCATAAGTACATATTGCTTTGCTAATTCCCATAATCATGCGTATATTTCGATTAAGTTTAGTGGCAATGATTGACAATAGGAGTCAACATTTCAGCAGTCGATATTTTGATTAAATCAGAATGTCAATTTTTAAAATGTTGACTTTCAAAATGTCGACTGTTAAAATTTCGATTCTTAATAATCTTTATATTTATAAAATTAACATATCACATTATGTACATCATGTATAAAAAATTGTGTTTTTTCTCACAAATTAGGATTTGTTAAGAAATAACTTTAATTTCCAAGCATGTATTGTATATGTGCAGCACGGTGTGTACTCCCATAGAACTAACCTTAACTATAAACAAATAAATTATACATTTTTGGAAGTTTTACATAACCAATTAATTTCTTTTAAGATTTAGAATCTTTTTATATACAGTGTTAACGTATAATACATACAAGCAGTTAATATATAATACATACAAGTAGGTACCTGCATATAATTTTAAAAACAAAAATATTATAAGCTGTAAAATAAATTTGCCAAAAAAAAAAATATACAGTTTTTCGCCATACAAATTAAGTTTTTACTTAAATTAAGCACGGTGAAAGGTAGATTATCACAAAGATTAGGTATCTGCACGTATTTACAACCTTATGTTAGTCGTCCTTATAGAATATAAGTCAGAAAAGGATTTATCTGTTAGTTATACGATACTCTTCTTTCGGTGTGTTCACTTCATATAGATTATATCGTTATCCTGAAATAAATAGGTAGGTACGAGGTACGAACTATTTATTATTGAACTTAAATTTGCAACAAAACAGATAAAATTTTTTACAAATTCTTTTTTTCTGAACAAAAATTTATAATTAAATAAATATTTTATTTTTTAATTATTTATTTAAAAAAAAATCAATTTTTATATATAAACAGGCGGATATGTAAAGTTTAAGTTTAAATGTATGGTTTTAGTTTATTAAAAATTAACTGATATGAAGGATTATGAACACGAGACATATTAATTAATTCAACCGTTAAAAGCCTTCCACACTATAACACAACATGTCAAAAAAGTGGGAAATAAACCAAATAAAATAGTGTGGAAACAAAATATGGAATAAAATCCCACATGACTTGACAGCCCATCTCACACAATTTGACATATGTTAATACATGATGTGTTAGGATTGGTTCTTAAATCATTACACATTCTATCCCACTTGGGGGTTTGAGGTTATGGTGAATTGATTTGGTTGAACGCAAGTGTGAAGGCAAAATAATGATAGTGGAAGGGGTATTAAGGATCTTAAACTTTATTTCATAGTTTTTTTTTTTAAACAACTATGAATCAAGAATCTCTAATATATTAAAATAGTTTTTTTTTTTTTTTAATTTTCTGTATAGAATAATACTTGACCAACAAAAAATTAAAGATCTTTGAAGAAAGAGATATATGTATATTATTTGTATTTTTAATGAATAAACTGTTTGGTTATGTTTTTTAATTTCCTTTAAACAAATATTTTCTTACATTAAAGAAGCCTCCAGCTTCAATTTTTTTTTTTTGCCTGCAACAATTAAACATTTCAATAAATAATTTAATCCTTCTAGAATTAATGTTGGTCATAAAACAATAAATGGTATCTACAAAGCTTAATCGCCATATGGATGCATGAAACATTACACCACCTAGCAGATTTAGCTAGGTAGATTATCTTTTAAACCTATCAAGAAGGTAAGAAATTTTTGCGATACCTAAGCTTGAATTCTAATAAAAGTAGGTAATAAGATTATTAAAAATAATTTTTTTTTTGGTTAGATATAGTTTACATTAGGTATTCACCATGAAATCTATGTAAGATGAACTGAACTTAATGGAAATTGCGTATTGACAAGGCCCTCACTAGTCAACTGAAGAGTCCAAGTGAGATCGCCGGGACGAAACGCCAAAAATTTTCATGGACTAAAGGCCGTTAAAAGCTATATTGAATCAAAAATAATTTTAATTCTAAGGGCCAGTTGTACAAATATTTGATCTGTGGTTCAGGAATTTTAACTCACCAATTTCGGCGGATTAACTGTGGTTCAACGATTATTCCGGCATGTAATTGGCTTTTAGTGCATATTGGAACCTTGAACCATCGTTGAACCTCAGTTGACCCACCGAAATCGGCGAGTTAAAATTCCTGAACCACGGATCAAAATTTAAACCACGATTGTACAGCTGGCACTAAATAAGCAATTTTCTAATTCATAATTCAGATCTCGACCTGTTAAGTGGTCATAAGCGGTGGAATGCGTGTGCATACGACCTCTTAAAACTGAACACATATCTGATATGCGTGGGTTCGATTCCCATGGTGTGCCAGAAAGCTCAGCACCACTAAAAAAGGAGACTGATGATAGGCGGCTCAGCATCCCTTGAAATGGCTATATCTTCAGTCAAACAAAAATAAAACGAATTAAAAATAAATTAATCCGTAAAAAATTGGTGGTAACACCTTTAAGTTTTTGTTGTTGTTCAAAAATTCAATGAAATTGACGGAATAAAGAATGGTCAAGTCGAATTAACTGACATTCTAGTATGAATGGTACAATAAATAATAATACTAATTTTATAATTTGGTGCTGCAATGTGTTTAAAAAAAAAGAAGTTGAAAAAAGATTTAAAAGGGTTTCTAAAATGTTTGAGATTGGTATTTGAATAAGATATTTCTTTGAAAATTCAAAAATCAAATATTCTTTCCAAGATTAATTTCTTTCTTTAACTACAATTTACAATTATTTATTTAACTACAAAACATGTGAGTGATGCTAGATTATGATGAATTTGCGTGCCATTCATTTTAAATTTGGAAAACAGAAATCAATTGAAATATTGTTTTCTTTCAAATCCATGCCTAAAACATATATGTATGTATTTCTATTAGCTCTAGTAAACAAATTTCTTATACGAAGTATTTTATTTGATGAGTCACTATGGACTTTTAATCAAAAAAGAAAACATCCTCCTTTATCAGATGCATATTCCCATACTTCGGATTAACCAAAAAAAAATTTCAAATAAATCGGCCATGTTTTCTACCGACTTATCCGTTACCTACCTACGCCGCCGCTATACGTGTAATGTGTGCTTGTATCATGAAAATTAGAAATATATGTTTCTATTACATTTTACCTTCATTACGTGCATACATTGAAATGGAAACAAAATGTAAAAATTTTCAAAATTCGATCCTGAAAAAAAAAATAAACGTAGTCCAAATGGCCATCAAAAATACCAGTCCTCATACCGATATCGCACACACAGCTTCAAATCATGAATCATAAAGTTCTCCTTCCGTATTATGAGAAAATATCCCTTTCACTCTTTATAATTTACCTACATTCATTGAAAGGATCACACCAAACACGCACCACAGGTAATCGCAGATATACCTGCGTTGCGGAGGATTATGCGAGCTGTGATTGGTTAGGTGGATTTTGAAAAAAAGGACAACAATTGGGTTTATGACACCTTAAGCCTATGTATCTGCAAGAGATAATCTGCAATAGAGGACAAAGGATTGAAGCTTATAAAATCAAAGGTCTGTTTCAAATTTGCGACATAACTTAGAAGAACTCGGTACAAGCAAGACGTATTCTATTGTTTTAATTTAATAAATATTCGAGAAAATAAATTTCGTGAACAAAAATATTAATTGTGAAAAAATTAAACGTTCTTTGAACATTCGTAAATACAAAGTGATAAGTTTTGCAACCACATAATTACAAAAAATGAATAACAATATTACAGAAAATTATCAGTTGGCATACACAAATTGCACTATGGTAAGTTAAATAATATTTCATTTAACGCTCAATATAGATTTATTAAAATTATTTTTTTTTTATAGAAAAAAACAGAGGAAACACCAGTAACGCCAACTATTGAAAATGACGAAGCTGAATATAGTAATGGCCGACGTATGAGGACCGCCTTCACAAACTCACAACTTATGGAATTGGAGCGTGAATTCAGCCGATGCATTTATCTCCATCGAGCTCGTCGCATTGATATCTCCACACGCCTTGGTCTAAACGAGAAACAGGTGAAGGTGTGGTTTCAAAATCGGCGGATGAAATTCAAAAAATCATCGATCATCGCTAATGGAAATGAAGACATGAAAAACATGCGGACAGATCATATGATTGCAAAGAAGTTGATGAGTTTCAAACCAAGGGCACAAAACACTAGCGCATCAGCTACAGAGACTTCTTCCAATAGCCATCAGACGATCAAAACACAGGAAATAATACATTTCAAAACACATCCAGTGATACAACCATTGGTTGCAAGAGTTGTAACAAATTCGCTACAAGTTCAACCGAACAAATCTAATATAGTGACAAATCAAGCACTAAGGACATTCAAGCCACAAGTCATTGTAAAAATGCCATCAACGACTACTCGTTTGCCTCAAGCTCAGCACCCAGCATCGAATCAAACTTCGCAACAACAAATTCTTCGAATGCCTACCACTATCGACAACATGAAGTCACAGATACAAATGGTTGAAACTATTACTTCTGCTTCAAAGGTTCTATCTCAACAACATCAACTACAACAATACCAGAAAAGCCAACATCATCAGATCACAGGGAATTTACAACAACAATCGATTCAGCAGCAAAACAATCTCGGGGTCCAGCAGTATTTTCCGCCAAATCAGCAATATCAAAGGCAGCCTCAGTATGGGATGCAGTATCAGCAGCTATATCAGACAAATACACAAGCCCCCAGTCTTCAGCAATACCCAATAAAGCAGCATTATCAATATCCGCAGTTCCAATCTCATCAAATCCCAATACAACAACAGCAACCACATCACCTGCACCAGGAACAACTATTTCATCAAAAACCTCCTCAAGTTCTGCCGATTTCTTGTTCAGATTTATGCTCAAACAAGGACTTGGAACAGAAGCCATTTGATTTGGAGCTTTATGACGATCTTCTTTCAACACTTGATGGCCTTATGCAGCCTAAAATCGAAGAACCAGCTATGGATTTGGATAGAATTGAAATATCGATGGATTTGGATGAATTCCTGAATTTCGACAAAACACAACCCACTCCTTCAATTGAAGTATCAATTGAAAAGCAAAAACCAAAAGAAGACAAAGTGAATGACAAGCCATTTGAATCTCAACCAACAACACCTGAATTATTGGAATTACTCGATGAAATTCCATACAACGAAGATCAAGAACAGCAATCAAGCTTTTTAAATGAAAACTTCGACATTATTGACTTAACTGATAATTTCGAAGAATCTAGAAATAATTTTTCACTAAGCACAACAGTAATTGAGAAAAATTCACAAATGGATATTGATGAAATCGACATTGATGAATTGCTGAATTATCCGGAACCACCAACTCCAATTATTAATATTTCTTTTGATAATTTGACAGCGCAACCAAAAATAACGGTTTCTTAGTAAATAAGATTTTAACTATATTTTAAACTATTCCAGTGTATTTGTTCCTTATTTTAAAACAAATTTTACCAAAATATCTTCCTAATAAATTTTACCACCTTAAAAAAAAAAGTTTTTATTGTTATTATTTAAAATTTTTACAATGCTCGGTTTCCATTTCATGGTATAAAATTTTTTAAAATTAATCATAAATTTCGTCAAACACGATACCATAGAAAAGAGTTAAAAACACCAAGGATTAAATAAAGATTCCAAGAAATTACTTTGATAGATTAGACGGATTAGTGGTTTATGAAATTCAAAACAAACAATAAAATTTTTTTTTTGCAATATCCTGTTGAGATTGATTTAGAAATTATTTAAAGCATTTTCTTCACTCAGATTTTGTGTATTTATTAGTCCCTGGCTATATTTAGGTTGTGTTTTAATATTTCATTGAGGTACATAGACATTCTTATTTAAGATACATATCAGTGTTGTCACTTTGCTGCAATTGCAGTAGATCTGCTGAATTTTTTTCTTAAAATAAATCTACCGCCCTTAATATTATTCTACTGCATTTTCAGTTTTACAAAAAATTATCCTTAAATAAATAACCCACAAATAATTTTTCAATTCTGTCATTGATTGCAATCATTCTAATTCTTCAGGAAACTGATACTACCATCCTACTTATTAATACGGCTTTGTCTTGATGAATATTGAAAGCTGACGGAAATCTTGTTTTTGTTAATTTGCAATTTTGTTTTAATGTTGGAAAACGTGATTAATATGGGCAAGTTTTGAATAAAATCTGCACAAAAAAGTTTAAATTTTTATTAAAAAAAAAATGCAATTATAGTTTATATGCATTTCTTAAGTAGTGATGCTCAGTGTTGGTATGTTGGTAAAGGCCAAGGTGTTGAAAGATTTACTAGCGACAGTGGAATTTAAAATTAAAAAATAGTTATACCTTAATTAATACGGCACATTTTCTTTTGTTTGAGATAACTCATAGCCGGATATTTAATAATATGTATTTTTAACAACACTTTTATTATTGATGTAAAAAAATGTGTATTATTTTTTTTTAATTACCTAGGTATGTTTAATATTTTTTTTTTAATTTTAATCTTTCTTGTCTCTTGAAAAAAAAATAATAAACGAATAAATCAAATCTACTGCAAAAAAGTTCAATCTGCTGCATTTTTTTTGTGAATCTACTGCGACAAGTTTGCCGAAAAGTGGCAACGCTGATACACATCTGAGACAGGATGTCCCAAAGTCACCGCTGCGCCACCGCAGATGAAAACCATGGGTTCATATATATATTTAAATTCGAAAAACTTAAGAGGTAATTGTTTTCAATTCCTTTTCGGCTTTTAACAGTTTTTAAAATTTCGGTCTCGTTTCTCTCTTAACTGACTCAAAGTTTATCAAACTGCCAACGATTCTTGATTTTTGTTTGTATTTACAATAATGTAAGATATTCAACGAAAACAACAAACACTAAACTTCACCCAGCCATTTTGCTACTTGAAATAACTTTTGTATCCAATGTAACTACAGCAACAAGTATATACTTTAAAATTAATTTAATTTTTTTTTTTTGTTTAAAACTCAGAAGCACCTGACTGCTGACTGCAAATTTTCAACAAAATTAGTCACGCCATTAAAAAGCTATACGTGAAAAACTCATAAATTAGGCAATTTTCTCAAAAATATTTTGAGCAAATCTGATGCGCGGGTTCAAATCTCGCATGATGTAGAAAGTTTTTCATAATAAAATTGGATTAAAGCTCAGCACCACTAAAAAGGAGACTAATGATAGGGCTTGGCACCCCTTGAATTCTAGCCAAATAAAAATAAAACGAATTAAAAAAATACCAAAAAAATTAATTCGTAAGCAATTGGTGGTAGCGCCTTTAAGTTGTTGTTGTTGTTCACAAATTCGAAGCAGCTGATTTTGATTGTATTTTATTTAGAATTTTTAAAAAAGTTTAAACAAAAATATTCTCAAAAATATTACATATTTAGTTTTTTAAAAAAAGTTTTAACTATTTTCAAATCCATAAGGGAAAATCTTGATTTTCTCGAAAACAACTCCTACGATATTAATTAAATTTTCTAGGTTTATGTACTTACATTAGTCAGGTACAGTCTACCATTTGAGAGAAAAAAAAACTACTTAAGCCATTAATATCCGAATTTTGTTTGATTTTCAACAACATAATCTCAATATATGTTCAGCATATTTAAATTAAATTCTTTCTTCAAGAGCTTCTGATAAGTAATATTGCATACATAAATTAAAAAATAAAAATCAATTTTTGATTTAAAAAATAAATTTAAATTTTTTTGAAAATTCGTTATTTCACAAATGATTACATCATTTTTTCGAAAACCATCACGTTTTAATTCCACATTAATAAAAACAAAAAATTGAAGTTCAATTTTTTTTCTTAAAAATGTTTATGTACAAAATTTTATATTTAAAAATTATATTAAAAAAAAAAAGTTTTCTTAATCAATTTATTTGTAATACGTAGTTAAGTATTAAATTTAAGTTAATATTATGTGAGTTAACAAAATGAACAATATACCATTTTACGCATACATATACATGGAATTTTCAGTTTATACTTAAAATTGTTTAAAATGAAAACATAGAAATAATAAAAATAGATAATTAAAAATAAGAATAATAAGAATTAATAAAAAATATGTTCTTGACTCCGAATTTTCGGCCATCAATCTCCGCTAGATATTTCAAGTAGCATACCTGATTTAACTCTTTCACCTAGCACCCAGTTGTTTGGATTTTTTTTAAACTTATCTTTGAACATTCAAGCAGGACTTTGGAATTTCTCCCTCCTAAATCTAAAATCAAATCAAAAATCTCCTTTTCGTAGAACCGAAATCAAATCGTTATATGAAAGTTTTAGATGGCGAAAACAAAAATTCGAATTTCTGCTTTAAGAAATAGCATAAACGTACTCTGTATATAAAAGTGCTAAATTGTTAAATGTCAGATTTTCAAACATAAAAATATCAAAAAACAAATTCAAAAGTATTTTACAATCATAAATTTTATTTAAACATGCGAAGCAAGGCGAGCACGAGCCTGCTACTTAAATAATAAAATCTTTATCAATTTTTCTGAATTTATTTTCTTTTTCAATATGCGAAGGTATATCGTATAGGATTATTAATTTTATAATAGTCCTTATAATATCTTTAGCAAGACGAAGAAGGTACATTCGATTCGGTTTCATTTCTATATCTACTACTAATTTATTGTTAAGCAAGGAGTGACTCCTGAGTCCTGATCCTAGCCCTAGTCTGTTGGAAAATCCTCTTTTGGCACCAAAATTTATGGACTATTCGAGTGATGCTGTTGCTGTACCACAAATAATAAGGTCACTGTCTGATGCCGTCTTGGTGAACTATGAAGGCGAGCCGTGTGTCGCGTCAGTCGCGTCTCGTCGCAAACAGGTACCTAAGTTTAAAATATAAATTCGCAAGAACTGCATCCGTACGCGTACCTTTACTAAATAATAATGCCCTTCAACTTCGATAATCGAGATTTTGAGGCAAACAAAGATATTGTAAAATGGAAAATAAGTTTTATTGAAATTGGCGAAGGAGGAACTCTGACATAAAACGGATTTTGGAATTTTTAAATAAGTTTATGATCCTGCCTGATGCTGAATTTTTGTTTTTCAGTTGTCTGCGTGGCTGGCGCGGCGGCGGCTGAGCTGAAATTAGACAATGGGAGTTTATTGCTGTTATGGTGTCGCCAGAAAGACAAGGTGTTATTGGCTTATTATTCAAAATATATATTCATAATAAACTGAGAAAACATCATAAATTACGAGTTTCCCACAATCACGAAAACATCATCTTGGGTTGTTTTTGTTTTTTAAACAAGAAGAGTTAAGGTTCAACTTTTTGGTGACGTAATGATATACCTACCTACATCTTTTCGATATTTGGAATAATTATTGTTTTTTGGAATCGGCATTACTCATCATAATTAATTGGTTCTTTCTCTGTTTTCTTTGATCTACATGTATATGTATTTTAATAGATCTTTTTTAAAATATTTCCTAATAGTAAAAAAATTTGCTTTTAATATTAACCTGACCCTAATAAGTAATAGAAAAATAAGTACTCATGTGTACTTTATAATACCCTGCTGGACTGAAGAACGATTTTTTTTTTACATTTTTCATTGTTATTTAAAGTGATGTTATTTCTGCTAAAAATGAAACCAGTTTCAAGTTTTTTTCGAACTTTTCTCCAGTCAGTAAAGGTTTTCACACGGAAAAAAAATCCAACAGTTTTGAAACTTGGCACACTTGAGAGGCCTAAAGATGAAGTGCACAAAAGTCCCCATGAATCCGAGGCGAGCTCTAGTGACAGGAAGGTGTAGCATGTCGTCTTTTTCGGTTTTTATCAGAAATTGTTTGTTCATTCAAAAAATAACCTGAGACAAAAAAAAATAGCTTAGAAAATTCTCTACAAAATAGCGACTATGACCAAATTTTTCATATCTGTCATATATTTATCAAGTTATTTGGCACCTGTTGTTTAAGTGGAGAGTTTTTGAAAAGTAAATTTTCAAACTCTAAATTAAAAAAAAAAAAAATTAAGACTAAAAACCAGATGTCAAAATGTCTTCTAGTTTTTGAGAAAATTGAACATAATACAAGTAAGTTTTCCTTAAATTCGACTTCAATCCCTTATTTTAATTATCCAGAGATCCTATTTCCTCTAAAACAACTTTATTTACAAACAATCTAAAAGAAGAAATTTTGGGCTGGGGCTCTACGAAAAGGTATAGCATGACATTTTAAGAATTACCGTTGTTCTTTTATAATTTTTTTTCTGTTTGGAGTCCCCATCCCATACGATTTTTGTTTTGTCTCGACCCAACCTGTATTTAAGCTCTAGTGTTTTGTGACGCCATACTGGCTGAAGAGAATAGAATGACGGAACTGGAGCCGCAGACGGAACTGGAAGAGCTGTCAAAAAGTGTCGTACGTTATTTTTTTCACCTGTCCACAATGTAGATGTACAGCTTTGAATGTATTTTGAAGAAAAACAAAAGAATATTCTTGTGTACAAGCTCAGAATTCACATTTTTTGTTTCCAATAATTTTCCTTTTAATAAATAATTTTTTTCGCGATACAAAAAATAACCACAATATTTTTTTCCGACCCAAAAAGTTGTTTTTATTCTCCATACAATTTGAAACGTCAAAAGTGCCGTACGTGAAAAGTTAAAAGTTGGTGAACTCTTCCGTCTGCGTCTGCAGTTCCGTATGCGTCTACGTTCCGTTGTGTTCGCAACATTGAATTTGCGTGTATTCAATATTTTGACAGCTATTCCAGCTCCGGCTCCGTCTCCGTCTGCGTCACCATTCTGTTCAGCCAGTTATGCGAATCGCCGTGTATATAAAAAATAAAGGATTGTGCACTGATTAAAAATAACAGACGTTTTCGAACGCCTGCCAAAAACCTGCCAGACGGTTGAATTTGGTATAAAAACGCGTTTACCTAAACATACATGTTAGTATATGAATTTCGGTTATACCTCCACTCAATTTGCTACCGGCTTTAGATTATATGAAATGTAGCTGTTTTTAAGAAATTTAAAGGCTCTCCCAAACCAACGCGATTAATCGCTGCGACAAAAGAAAACAACAATAACAACACGTGGTTGTCAAACAAAACAACACGTTGTTGTTATTGTTTTCTATTGTCGCGGCGATTAATCGCGTTGGTTTGGGAGAGCCTTAAAAGATACTGATTTTAGGCGCCAAATAACTTTATAACTATGACAGTTATGAAAAATTTGGTCAAATTTAATTTTATAGAGAATTTTATAAGATATTTATTTGTCTCAAGTTATTTTTTGAAAGAGCAAACAATTTCCGAGATAAACACGAAAAACCAAAAAAGACGACATGTTACACCTTCCTGCCGCTGGAGCTCGCCTCCGATTCATGGGGACTTTTGTACACTTCATCATCAGGCCTCTCTTAATACGTGTGCCAAATTTTAAAGCGGTTGGATTTGTTTCCAGGTGAAGGCATGTTTTTTCCTTCGTTGACTGGACTAAATCATAAAAAAATAACGTGAGACGAAAAATTTCTAGTTTCTACGGAGACGGGAAAAATGTTTTTAGTTGAACCAATGCATTAATTGATTAATTGGCCCTTCCTTACCTTTCCTTTCCTTTTTCATATCAAGTTAAAAAAAATTACTATAGTGCAAAACTTTGACACAAGTCGTCAAAAACTATTATTTTTGTTTATTATTTGTAAGCCAATGTCAATGTGTTACTTTAATTGATTTCAAAAACTTTAATTTGTCGGTTAGCAAAAACGGTTTTAAGGACTAATTTAAAAATTTAAAAAAGTATTAGGGTGTATATTATTCTTTAAAAGTGCAGTTAAAAAAAAAATAATAATTAATATTTTTGTTTGCAATTTTTTTTCATGATTGTGGAATAAAGATAAATAAATAAAATAATCGCCAGAAAATCTAAAACTTAAGACTTTGTTTTGTTGCTCCTCGATTCGACCATTTTTAATAGACATACGACTCTTCTTCGACCATTTTTAACAGAGATACGACTCTTCAAAAAACAATTAAAAACAAAATTTATAAATTGTCTATTAAATTGTGTCCAGTAGTGTAGATTAGAGTGACCACTAGGGTGAGCACAACGCTCGAAGAAATTTTGTTTTCGAATTCTTTATGGGGAAACCCCATAAAATGATCACCTTTGCAGATTTTTAGATAGCCAAAATTTCAGCTCGATTGAATAACGCTAAATGCTGCCGACACTCGCTCAAAGTTTCAAAAATCTCATTGACATTTACAAAAAAAAAAAACAGAACTGAGTTACATTAAAAATGTTTTTGTAAACTTCAATTCACCCATGTACATCCCACCACACTACTCATATTTGATAAAATATTTATGAGAAAATTACAAGAGGCAACAAATTTTTAACTTGTAACAGTTTATTATTGCAAAGTAATTTTTTTACAGATTGTGCTGATTTCTTTTTTTGTTTAAAAACAAAAATATTTTCAAAATTTTTAAATGCAATATTGTTTAAACTATTATGGGGAAACCCCATAAAATGATCACCTTTGCAGATTTTTAGATAGCCAAAATTAGTAATTTTAATTACAGATTGTGCTGATTTCTTTTTTTGTTTAAAAACAAAAATATTTTCAAAATTTTTAAATGCAATATTGTTTAAACTATTGAGAAGCACCAGATTGCAAAATTATAATAAAATCGGTTAACCAATTAAGAAGCTATAGGTGAATACCTCGAAAAAGAAAAAACTACTTTTTTTTACACTACCTACACCAATTATTGCAAGCGTTGCCGAAGTGGCAAGATAGAATTTTTTTGACACGATAATTTCCTCTTGGCACGGTCGGTGGCACGAAAAAAGTTCAATATTGCACTTTTGTTTTATTTCCTTTTTTTACTAAAAATGCAAATTTCGACAAAATTTAATAAAACTTGGTCCAATTTCCTAAAACAATTGGCAAGAACTCATATTTATTGACAATGCACGAATAACTGGCTGAACAGAATAGACGCTCGATCGACCGCGCGAATCAGCCGCCGCCGTGAGAAGCGACGCTTTCGAAAAAAATTGAATACAATGGAACGCGCGAACAGCGGATGGAAATAATTGTTTTTAATTGATTTTGTAGTTATTTCTTACCGCCATATTATTCACTCGATACATCCAGATTTAAACTTAAATCCTGATTTAAGTTTTAATCTAGATGTATTCAGTGAATAGTATGGCCGTTAAACTTTTATTTTGCAGTTTTATTGTGAATGTGTATTTTTGCATTTTTAAAATAAAATAGATAATATAGAAATTTCCGAGATGCCATGAACTGTAGCCGTGGTCAAGGCCGTAGACAGGGGGGGGTTCACAGGGGTTTGAACCCCCCCCCCCCTCGAAATTTTTTTTGAAATAATTTTTTTTTATTAATAGCTTTTTATTAAAATTTTTTCCTAAATTTCTGCACTAACAGCCCGATTCTCCCCGCCATCACTGATACCTCACAAGTCATAAGAGGTGGTGAAATTAATTTTGTGACTTTTTCGTATTCTCCCCTAAATTCACAACTTGTGAGAGTCACAAAATCAATCGAAACTCACAAATTACATGTGTTGTGTGCTGATAGGGACTCTGAAACTTCATCAAAGGCAAACTGCTTTTTAAGATCTGTTACAGCTAGTGATTTTTTGATAAGTTTGTGCAGCTTGAGTGTTTTATTTACATACACATTGCCGCTTTGCACGATCTTAAGCTGGCCATACACGATAAAGCCAAATGTCTCGGTGGCAAATGGACTGGTGGTTTTATAACCTGCTGAAAGTCCAAATGGCTCGGCCAAACTCATTTACATGATGCAATTTGGCTCGGACGAGCCATTTGGCTCTATCGTGTATGGCGTGCTTTACAGTCCCCTTCATGCGACTTGGTATCTGCTCTGAAACATATTGAATTGATATCAAACAGATTCCAAAAAATTCGAGAGGATGTTATTTTGGAATTCAATATAATTTTTCAGACAGCAGAAGAATTATCAAGTATTGCAGAAGAAAAAATAAAAATTCCTCGAGTTGTGGGAAGACAACAGAATAGGTCCAACATACGTACGACAGATCCAGAGACCTATTTTAGGACAATTTTGATTTCCTTTGATTTTTTTTTTCTTGTATAACACCTCGTAATAGCGTTTTTTAAGTGCCGCGCGAACGACCGCGCGTCTATTCTGTTCAGCCAGTAAAGTAAATGATTTCTTTTGATTTTTTTTTGTATAACACCTCGTAATGGAATTGATTACTGTTTTTTATTTTTCGCACAAAGTAAAAGAATTTGTAGTTTTTTTATATGACACGGAAAATAGCGTGTTTTATTAGAAAATATGGCACGTACATTTTTTTGGGCGGCAACGCTGATACTTGCCTTATAGTGAATAAATCAAATAAAAATGAGAACATCATGTATGTTTTTATACAAATGGGTGAGGAAACGGCAACTTAGCAACTATGTATGTACAAAATCCAAAATCCTGTGTTTTGATTAACAATCACTTTTTTAAGGCGCTAATAAATATGTATACTCAAAAAATGATTTCTAAAGTTTTACAAATGTAAAGGACATAAAATTATCTGTTATTTAGACTTAAAAAAAAAATTATTAGAATCATTACTTATAGAAATAAAAATAATATTTATTAAATTAAAATTTAAAAAAAAAAATTTGAAACATTTTTCTTTTCATTTTTTTCAGAATTTTAAATTTTAACTATTGAGCCAATTCAAAAATATTAATATTCAAGCATAGATTCTTTTTTAAACATTTTAATTTAATGTTTTAGAAAAATTACCATCTGGCCTCAATTGGCGAAATAAACCACCTCAACATGATTGTTTTTTCTCTGATATCTTATGCAAATCAACTTGTAAAACTTCAAATCTCAGAAATCTAGCTAAGATATCAGATGATATGCATATTGCATATGTAACTATTAACTATTACGCATATCGTCGGTTCGGAAGAAAAATGTCACAACTCAACAAATGAAATTTTTAAGCTAACGTTGCATTTTTGTGAATATAAAGAAAAGGCATCAATGGGAAAATTCTGCTAAAATATTTGAAACTTATAATGAGCTATTGTGTGGTCCTGATATTTTAACTGATTTATTGAAGCTCAAATTAATTATTAAAGTTTTTTGTTTGCCTACTTTGAGAAACGAGACTTGTTGTTGAGTTGTGTTGTGTTGTTTTCTTCTAAACCGACGATATGCATGGATCTCTCAGCATGATAAAACAAATAAAAATGTGTTGAAATTATTTACGATACCGGCCAGTGCAATTAACAAAGAAGAAGTAAGAAGTTTATGAAAAATTAGTACGAAAATGCATGCGATGCTGCATTGTTGGCAAACTGCTAGACAAATTTTACATACATACAGAACATTATTTTAATTTCCAATTAATATTTTGTCAAATTTTAAAATTATACCGAAAATGAGAGCACTATGATGCCCTTTTTTTTGTCAAACTGCTATACTGACATTATTTACCAAACACGTACAATAACACTCTAGGACCTCCAAGTAATATATCCTGAAATTTAAAACGTTGGTAAACTGCTATGCTGATTTTGACCAAATACCCACAAATTAGTATGAAAATGCATCACGCGTTGCTGCATTATTGGTAAACCGATTTTGACTAAACAAACACCACAGGAACACTCTTTTAATTGTCTCCTTTTTTTTTTTTTTTTTTTTTTTTTATTATTTAGGTATTATTTTTTTTTTTCTAAAATTACCCCTTCCGTCTAAACGGGGGAAAAAAGAATCCCTTCAGACACAATTCTATATTTATTATCCTGATCCAACCCACATTTTACTGCAACTGTCCAGTTTATCTTAGCTTAACACGGTATTTCATACGGCCTTGCAGAATAAAAGCCAACTTTAAATGGTCTTGGACCCACTGATGAGTGAATTTGAATTTTAGTTCATACTGTTATACCCCAAAGTTTATTTTTTTGTGTTTTCGGGACTGAAATTTTTCATTTCTGCCATCAGCCTTATACTACATACTATTAACAAGTTTCGACTCATATCTATGCTTATTTTTTGGTTAGCTTTTATATCCAAAACTTCGTATAGTAAGGGCCATTTTTTTCACTATTTCTCAACTTGAGGCAAACTCTCAAGTTGATCAACTCGAGAGTTTACTATAACTCGAGAGTTGAAACACAAATTTGAATTTCTTTTTATTCACTTGTTTTTTTCTCAACTCCCCAGTTGAATAATATCCCTGGGGTATTTGTGAAAATAAAACTGAACTGTCATTTTCAATTTTAATTTTGATTTATTGTGTTATTAATTTGAAGTTTTTCAACATAATTTGTGTGTTATTTATTGTTAAATTGTGTATTGTGACATTATACCACGAAACGAAACATGGACAAATCGTCGGAGAAAATCGCGAATGCATTGGCAATGATGGAATGATGGCAAATTTCCAAAAAGAATTGCTTCGGAGCATTTCCTGATTTATTTTTTACCTTTTGTTGTCTGTAATCGTTACAAAATTTAAATGACAAAACAACATTTTTATGTAAACTCTCAAGTTTGCTCGGTCAACTTCTACTTTTTCCGGGAGTTAGAAAATCTAAAGTTGATCAACTCTACAGTTGAAAATCGAAAGATAAAAACGTCAACTTTGTGTGAATAAAAACAAATTCACAAGTTGAGAACAAAAATAATCTCTGATGAACACAAATAATCTCTTTTTTATTTAGGTTTAATTATATTAACTAAGATACATTTGAATAAAAAAACATAAAATTACTTCTAAAATTAAAAATATGACTTTCCCTAAAAACTGCACGCACTTGGGGCGATGAATTTTAAACTGAAATTAACCTGCCTCACGCTATAAGAACACACTCGTGAACTAATAAGTCAATTTCAAAAAATATTCGTTTACCTTGTCCTGATGCCATTAATGTCAACCCTAGACGACTGGGACTGAGTTCCAATTTTGCAACTTATAACAAGGACTCCTAATTACACAGAAATCAAAAGCAATTATTACAATATTACTATATTACTGTCTTCGTGACATTTTCATCGACCAATACGAGTCGAGTATAGTTTCATAATCACTTTTAAATATGTAATTCATAACCAGACATAGTTTCGTTCGATTTGCCTAATAGCAAGCAAAGTAAATGTAGATATTATGTAGGTATATGTTTAGATATCTTCCGTCCGGAAGTACTATTTCGTCATTACGCCGAAATTAGAATCAACTCAAGGCATAATTAATTTTGTCGCGATTTTGCAAATGTATTTGAGTCGCGTTTTTCGGATACAGGTCAGCGTAAATAGACAAAGTCACTTTCAAATGAAGAATGTAAAGAATTTTGAGGTGATAAACTTTAAATTTAATGACGTTAAAAGTTTTTGGTTATGCCGGCACATCGGCAGCACCAGGTTTTTCGGTGGGCATTAATTTAACTGAAAGAATTTGCTTTCCTTTGATTTCAATATTCTAATAAGAACGTAAGAATATTGCAACATATAAAATGGTGAAAGGTGTATGTGGTAGTTATATATGAAACCCTATACTATACAAACACTTCGAAGAATTTTGATTCAAAAAATTTTTTTTAATAGAGTCTTGTTTGTTAACACTCATATTCTTTAATATTAAATTACTGCGGTAACTAGTTTTTGGTTGATGACCAACATTGCACACTGCCCCAAGTTCACTATAGATATTTACTATGAAGGTTTTTTTGCGACAAAACGCTAGAGCGTGTAGATTGGGTCGGGACAAGAAAAACTCGTATTTCCTTTCCTCCTGTTTCTAAAATATCGGCTGGAAAAAGAAGAAAAATTATTAAAAAACAATGCAAACACTATAACAATGTCATATACTAGCTAGAAACCAATTCTTTAATTTAGTTTTTGAATAAAAAAATAGTAGCCGTGGCGTGATGGTTAGTGCGATGGACTGTCATGCCAGAGGTCTAAGGTTCGATCCCCAGCCTCGCCATCTATTTATTTAAAAGAAAAACGGCTACTGCCTCTTGCGAGGAATTGACAAATCCTCCAAGAGTATCTCCTGTCACAGAAAAGTGCCGCTCGTTAGCCGTTCGGATTCGGCAATAAACTGTAGGTCCCCTCCATTCCTGTAGACACGCACACAGGAATGGTTGAGAGTTGTAAGTCACTAGGCCCTAGTTCTTCATGAGTTGTTGTGCCATCGAATTTATTTATTTTATTTATTTATAAAAAAATTTTAGTGAAAAGTTGTTGAAAAATTAATTTTCAAGTTCAAAATTTTCGAAAAAAAAAAATGGAAAAACAATTTTGATCAAGTTAATTTTTTTTCAAAATTTAATTTTTAGTCAAATATTGAAAAACAAAAATACATTTTATGTACTTTTAAAGAATTCAGTGCACTCCAAACCAATTTCCCTAAAATGTCAGCAAACTTTGGTATTTAACCAAAATCGGTCCACCAGTTTGCCAACGAGGTACAGCAATGAACCCAGAATATATACCCGAAAATCTTTTTTGTTCAAATTATCATAAAAATCACAGGTCCGATTTTTAACGGTTTGAAAGGCTATATTTTAAAATTTAAAGGATTGCTTTAGGGTTAAATTGTTTTCAAAAGTTAGGAAATTATGGAAAGAAATGGGGTAAAACGCCAAAAAAAATCTGTCTCGGTCCGATTTTTATAAATTCTTTTTGTGTTTAAAGCCAACATTAAGAGAACAGAATTAGAGAAGATCTTTGGGGTTAGATACATTTCAAATTTTAATTATGTTCTTATAGGATAGAATAGGGTAAATACGACAGAACTCAATAAAACTAATATTAATATTTTGAAATACTTTTTTTAGGAATGCCTTAACGGCCTTATATTTTTCATTGGATTATATTAAAACTCCCGTGGCTGAGGGTTAATATAGATGTAAGTTTTATTAAATATTAAAAAAAAAAAAAAAAAATATAACAGTATTATGTATTGGTCAGGCAATATCATGATGCTTGACACTTGAGTGATCCTCAAAATACAACATCTAAATATAACCGTTCTAACGCAAAAAGAATTTTTCAAGTAGAAATATATTTTTTCACCACATTCCACCTTATAAATTGCTAAATATTGATATCACCCTAAAGTGGTCCACAAATATAAATATGTACAAAATGTAATTGTACATATCCGCCATTATTGTAGGTATAACTTTTTAACGGAAAGAGAAGAAGATGTGAAAACATCTGAAAAAATAATCTTGTTTTTAATGAGGCTCTAGAAATTTTAACATAGATCCTAACAAGAAGCTAGCTTGGCCCTAACTAAAGAAACTAGCTAGGCCCTTGCCAGCTATCTACCATTTAGCTGCGAAGGGCAAACAAGTATAAAAAAAAAGTTGGTTTATTTGGTGATTCGATCCTGGGAGGGATTTCTGTTTTTGTTTACCAGTACCAGGCCGATTAATTGATTTCGATTTTTAAAAAATTATACGGAAGGTACTTTTAAGTTGAAATAATATATTGAACAAAAATTTGAATATGTAAAAATATGTTTTGGACTCGAATACAAAAATGTCAAGATTTTTTTGAAGAATTGATATTTCGAAAATGAGTTAATGATATTTTTTTAGTTACGTTTTTAGGTGTATTCATAAATTATAAATACTTCAAACTGGAATACCAATTTTAAAAGTAAAATAATTTGACTCATGCAAACATTATTTTTATTAGAAAAAGATTTTTGAATTTTTTGTATTCATTTTTTTTTTTACATTTTTTTAGCAATTTATAAACTAGTTTCATGCTTCTTCATCATTATATCTATGTGATTATGAATGTTCTAAAATATAAAATCTTAAAAAAAAACTTTAAAGCCATTTAAACTACAACAGCAATTTCGAGCGATCGAGTTGTTTATTTTACTCTAAAAGTGTTACGATGCAACGCAGGATACTCAAATTTTTAATCCTAAACATATTTACTAAAAAATGGAATAATTTTTATGTGTAGTGTAGTAGGACGATACAACGTTCACCGGGGTCCGCTAGTATTTTATATGTTTTGTTTTCGCTATTTACAGCTTAAAAACCTTTTAATAACGAGTGAATAACTTAATACATTGTCTTAAATGCGTGTATAAAAAAGGCTTTTAAAGAGAATTTTGTGCTGTACGATTCAATCGAAACTTTCGATTTCACGTGATAATGTTTCATTATGTCTTTCGAGTGCAAATTTTAACTAATAAACCCTTGTCCTGAATTCTGATCGATTATACAGGGTGATCGGTATAAGATGCCCCAAACTGCTGGAGCAAGTAGGTTCGGTTGGGGGATCTATTTCGCCTCGTTTAGGCAGGAGGGGCAATTTTCTAAAAAAATTGATTTAAAACAGAAAAAAAAATATTTAAAAACAACGGTACAATTTAAAATGCCATGCTATACCTTTTTAGAAAGCCAGAAATCTCTTCTTTGATTTTCATTTTTAATTAAGTTATGTTAGTGAATAGTTTTTGAAAAATTAATTTCCAAACTCGAAATTTTGAAAAAAAAAAAAAAAATAAAAAAAACTAATTTTTTTCAAAATTTTATGTAATTAAGTATAATTTTTGTTTCCAAAATTCAATTTTTTATTAGTTTTTACTCAAAAACAGAAAACCAGATGCTAAAATGTCTTTTAGTTTATGAGAAAATTGAAAATAACAGGAGGAGCAATTTTCTAAAATAATTGATATTAGTACAGAAAAAAAATGATTAAAAAACATCGGTAATATCTAAAACAACTTGCTATACTTTTTTGTTAAGCCAAAAATATTTGCTTCCGTTCTGTATATAAATTAAGTTCTTTTAGTGAACAGTTTTTAAAACTTAATTTTCAAACTTAAATTTTTGAAAAAAAAAATTTTAAATTGTGTTCAAACTGATTTTGTTCAAAATTTTGCGTTATTTAGTAGTATTTTTATTTTTAGTATTTAATACTCTCATCAATTTTTAGTCAAACATTGAAAACCAGATGTCAAAATGTAGTCTAGTTTTTGAGAAAATTGAAAATAACAAAAGTAAGTTTTCCTTAAATTCGACTTCCATCCGTTATTTTGTTGTTCAAAAGATCCTATTTCTATAAAATATGTAGTAAATTAGATTTCATTATTTTAGACCCCCATCCCATACGATTTTTTTCTTGTCTTAACCCAACCTACTCGCTCCAGCAGTTTGGTGCATCTTATACTGATCACCCTGTAGAATCCTCTCGTACTTCCGATTCCGTCCAGAAATCAATTTCGTTTAAGGATTTGATTTTGAATGGAAATCAGAACAGCCATGAGTTTACTTTTGAAATTCTTCTTTTTTTTTTAATTTGTTTAAATCGACTTTAGCCTTTGACAAGCAAAAATATCTGATATTTTCTGATATTTTTTAAGCTTTAGGCAGCTGAATCTATTTTATTAAAATCACCGATTTTTTTTTAAAACTGTACCTATTTTTAATGAAAACAAATTAAAAAATTAAAGCCAAATAAGTTAACAGAATCTGTACGTTAACACTTTTTACAAGATTGCAACAAATTTGTACTTATATTTTTAAACTTAAAAATGTCTGAGTGAACTGACTTGTTTATAAATTTGCATTCGCTTTGCATTAATGTGCTGGATTCTTCATAGTGTCTATATATGTAGTTTGTTACAGCCAACATGATTTCTATATAACGATGATTTTTAAAATCCGAAGTTTTTTTTTTCTGTTTTTCGAACGAAATTCAACTACGACGAAAAATAGAATCAAGTTTTTCTTGATAAGATTTGTCTTGTCAAAACCAACAAAGCCTCTGGCTATCTAAACTTTCAACATAAAAACCCCACCAATATAAAGAAAAAAACCGTACGTAATACATGTCCCCTCCGATGACTATGAAAACATTCTTTATTTAACGAAGTTCCACTTATTGTTATGTTATATGACACTATCATTCAAAGTGAGGGAATAAACAGAGTCATTATCGCCTCAAGCATGTATTCCCATCAGCACTCCTCTCTTAAGTTTATCATCCAGTTTCACACTTGACCTTCAACAGCTGTGGCCCCTACCACCCGTAGTTCGTCAGTTTACAATTCGGTAGCATAGTGAACTGACGATTTACCTACACAACAACTTAAAAATCAAAAAAAGGATCTTTTAATTTCAAAAACAAACAATCTTAAGGATTATGGATATTAATTGCGAATTAAACCAATAATTGTTGATGTTTTGCGTGCGCCTCCTTAAGTATCTTTTTGTCAGAGGTAATTATCGTTTCTGGCTGACGCAACCACAAAACCTATTAGTGCTGTTCAAGAATTCGGATATACCTACGGCCAGATCCCATTACACTTCTCCTTTCTCATCTATATACTCCTGGTTGTGCGTCACAAATCATTAAAAATACCTCGCTGATAGTATTGGGATTTTGCTTAGCGCCACCAAGGGAACATCAGCCAAAGCCTACGGAACCGTATTTTATGGATATGTTGTAATCACCTTTTGTCCATAGCCAAGAGAGGAATCACCAGGGTCACTTCTTGTACATACACATTGAGGTAAGAAGTTTGTTCTAAGCCAGTCATAGCCATATGTCTAGTCAGTATAGTGTGCGAATACTTGCGAATATTTGTGTCCTCATCGTCGATTGTCGTCTGTTTTGGTATTGTTGCTTACCTGTCGTGTCGCTGGCGCTAGGATGCGCCATATTGACAGGATTAACGCTAAACACGCACCATCACACAGCCCGACTGACTATGTTCTTCGATAGACAATCGTCATTGTGTCGTCAGTGCATATATGAATTAATAATAATTTTTACCTTATAACGTAGAGAATACTGACGCAGCCGAGTTTAGTCAAAGTTTTTATATCGGAAAGTTTTATTGAGACCGCCGTCGTCGTCGTCCGACGTTGTTGTCCTTATTATGCTGAGTTTGACATAATTTCTGTGTCCCGACTTGTAGTAGAGACGGCGAGACAAGTCGCGAGATGTAGCCGGTTTATAGACTGATGATATGGGATTGGATTTTATGGAATATAGTTTTGGCTGATTGCTTTTGGTGACAGCGGTTATGTTGCTAGTTGACTGCGCAAAGGAGTGAGACTAATGAGACTCTTGTGGTTTAGGGTTTGAGACTTACTTTGGTTTATTAGATTGAAAAAAGGGTTTTGTAGTAATAATAATGTGCACACACTGTCGAGGTAATTGTAATAAATATAAATTTAAATTTAAATACGTGAAAAAGGATCATGAGGTTGTTTCGAAAAGTAAATAAATAAAGTGAAGGCATATACAACTTAACCTATTTTATTTGTTCAAAGGATCAATTTATAGTTAAATGTATATTTTATTATTGCTGTAATGTTAGCTTATGGTTCTTTTTTCAGGGCATATAATTGTGACCTAGCAAGTAATATGTGAAAATTGAACAAACATTAGTTTTATTCCTTCTATTTGGTCGCAATAGAACAAAGTGCCCTAAACGAAAGAGCTGAGTTTCAAACCTTGAATTGATTATGATGAGCGAGTATACATAGATTACTTTGCCAGCGTTTGGTTTGGCGATATCAAAAATAAAGTTATAATAATTTGTAATTTCTTAACTATTGTGTAGTTGAAATCTAAAGAATTGATTAAAAAGATTAAAAAAATTATTTATTTTGATAGGGACCCGACAAATTGAAACAAATACAAATGGTCTTATTAATAAACACTGTCTAACTTTAGACAGCCGTCCCAGTTTTTGAAAAACCTTTCTAATTTTTGCTATAGTAATCTATCTTTTTATCTTGCTTTAGACAACGTAATCTGTTGTCTAAACCTAGAGAAATGCAATATTTTTTTTTTATTAAAAAAGCATATTTCCGACTGTTTCAAAATACTTAGACATAGTTTAAACAGCCAAAAATCTAATTAATAAGACCAAAAATGTTTAATTCAAAGATAGATACAAAAACTAATTCAAATTAAAAAAGTTGAAGTTACTCTAAAATCATGTATAGGCAATACATTATTTTTTTTCTTCACGCTACTGTTTGTTTGCTCCTCGAAAAAAATAGAAAACTAACCTATAAAAGTTCTTCTTGTAAATCTTCCTAAAATTGTATACTCTCCAACATGACCGGTGTGCCATACAACGTACAAAGGCGAATTATATACTATTGCTATATCCAATAGTTAGACTTTTGTCAAAGAGCTTTTGGTTTTTTATTAGGCCTAGCCACGAAACGAGACCTGAAAAGACTTTGGTAAGCCTCTTTTGGTCTTAGTTGTAAAAGTCAGCTTTAGAAAATGATATTTGGATATCACAAATTTTCTAAATATGTACATTTTATTTATCTTATATATAAATAGCCTTAAATAAATTTTGTGGTACCAGTTTCTCAAAAAGTATTTGACCGATTTCGATAAATTTTATATAGTTGGGAAGCCACAATTTCGAGGATGTGCAGAATAAACTTGAAACACACATTTACATACTGTGGGTCACTTTTGTTGCGAAATTGAAAGTTTCAAAAGTTTTTGTGTCAGTTTTTGTTAGCCGAATTTCGGCCTCTGGGCGATACTATAGTATATTTGAATATACATACTTATATTTTTAAATTCGAAAGCTCATTATACATAAATAAAATCCTTGCCGCCTGGAAAATCAATTTAGTTTTCTGTCATAAAGCAGGATTATGGCCAACATTTTAATAAAATGGCAGGGGCATACAAGCAAAATGAAATATTGATTATATTCTTTAGATTTTTCAAAAGGAGGACATTTCAAAGTGAAGAAGGACGGGAGGACAAATAGTTGAAAAGTAGGACTCTCCTCCCAAATAGAGGACAGTTGGCAACCCTAGATATGGTTCTAAATTAGCTATTTTGGAAGTTTCATTCGAAAAACATTCACCTATTGTGATTTTGACCCAAAAAATTAGTCATGTTCCGAAAATTCCCCTTATTGTGAAAATTAATTTTCGGCTGAATCCCACACAGCTAAAATTTTCAATTATTTTAAATTATTTAAATGAGAGAACCACCAAAAACTGTTTTTTAGGGCTACTGCCACTTGCGAAGAAATGACAAAGCCTCCATCAAGAGTATCATTCCTGCAGGCATGCACACAGGAATGGCTGACAGTTGTAAGTCACTAGGCCCTGGTTCTTTATGAGCTGTTGTGCCACCAATTTTTTTTTATTTGAACGAGAGAACGATAAGGTGAAAAATGTACATTTCTTTCGAGCAAAACTCGCAATAGCTTTTAGAATTCCAGACAAACAAAAAATATGTTCAAAAGAATGAAATTCTTTTTTTTTTGTATTGCTAAAACAACTAACAAAAAATATTCAGAACAAAAAAATGTACTCCATTTTATTGAATAATTATAATTTGGTGTCATGCAACTTTATTTCAAAAATCGTTAAAGCATTTCTTTTTTTTTACTTGAAAGCTTGGAGCCCACTTAAAACCAAAATTTACAAAAACTTCGAAATATAAAGCTTAAATAAAAATTCGATTCTTTTCTTATGTTTTGCACACGGTGATTTTTGGAAAAAATTAATAATATGATTCACATTGATCAGGCTTTTATATAAATTGCTCCGAGCCAGACCTGCCAGATTTTGCGATCTATCACTAATCGTACAATTTTTTATTTTATTTTTAAGTTTGGATATAAAATTTGATTTTGAATTTTTTTGGGGTTTTTTCGACACAAAATTTATCTAGAGTTGGCCGGTAATAAAGGAAATTTTAAATTTGTATAGAAGTTTAAAAAACATACCTACTTAATGATGGTTTTTTGCAAATCTGAGGTATAACAATAATGGTTTTTTCTTTTGTGTTTGAGAAAATCTGAAATATTTAGTTGTACTTTCTCAAATATATTTTAAAACAGTTATCTTTTAGGTTTAAATATTATTTCAATTCGATAAAGTTAAATATTGTGTAAATGAAAATGTTTAATTACGAATAAATATTGAACGGCGGCGGCGTGAAGTTTAATATACTAAGTTTAACATATTTAAAAATAAATAAAACAAACACGTGCCTTGAATGTATTTCGAAGCTTGTGGGCTTCATCATCAGCAACCACGACTCGTTATTTATTTTATTCTTAATATGTAGATCAAACAATGGCAGGCTATTGCTTTTGTTGATGGATACTCGTATTTTTGCATAAAGGAATAGTTTCTAAAAAGTAGATAAAAAATTACATTTTTGTAGCAAAAACTAATACAATTTATATCTATTTAAAGGGCATCCATTATTTTTTTTTTAAACTTAAAAAAAAAAAAACTTAATAAACCGCTCATCGGGCATAAAATAACTGAACTTCGATGCAAGAAATCAATCAAAAAACTTCAGTAGGTGTCTTAAAAAGATCTGAATCCCTGCGTATATATGTAATAGTATGTATGGCACAGTGTAAAATTAATCCACTCTCTCGAGAATCAATATTAATGTTTACAATATAGCTCGTATCTCGTTCTCGGATGAGTATTGAATTTAATTTTAATGATTTACATTCATTGGAATCTGTATAAGACAATTACAATTCAATTTGTAAACTTCTAAATGGACATTATTTAATTTTGGTGCTGTATTTTAAGTACTACTGTATCTAAGCAATCCTCTTTAGTTAGGTGCAGCATTTCAAGCTCTTCAGTTATATTACCATGGATTTTATATTTTTAAGGTTTATTATAAAAACAAATGATATAGAAAATAAAAAATTTATCTATACCCGATACAACATGGGTATGTTTTTTTTTTTTTTTTTAATTTACTTGAAGTGCCTGTATTATTATTTAAACAACATTAATATTTCCAGAGCGGATTTCAGTCAGAAGGCCACTTGAAAAATACTTTTAGGCCTATTTAATTTATTAAATGTTACATATTTAAAAGTTATTTTTGTTAATATGAATTATGTGGGGTTTCAGAAAAACTTAATTTATTTTGTGTTCTCACTCACACCACCGGTATGTTGAGCTTTTATAGTCTAATATTGAATTAGGCCAGTTTCAATTAAATAGTGCCGAGGAGAGGTAACATGTTTTCAAAGCAGTATTTTGTTTTTCAATAAAAAACCAATATTTCGACCTGTGTGTCCATAAACACGCACAAATCACGGAAAAGTGGAGCAGTAACTGTTCTCTGGATTGCCCGAGGCTTTGTTTAGATGTTAACTTTTTTCAATTTAAGTTCCTAAATTTGGAATTGTATCTTAAAAAGAAAAATTCTTCATGCTCCAATCAATATCTTTCAAAGGGCAACTGATATTTTATGTTATATTTCCAACTATTAACAAAGAAATCTAAGTAATACGACATCTTATCTTTGATTGTTGTTTCCAAGTGTTTGTTTTTTTAGGAAATTTGAAAGGACGAGGAAAAGGAGATTTTTCAAACAATTATGACGTGAAAAAATAAGGGCCTCTTCTTAAAATAAACCAAATTGTCACCAAAATCTAATGAAATTTTAATCCACCATAAATCTTAAGCTTCACAACTATTTTAAAAACTATTTTAAATAAATTTTAATTCAATATTTTTAGTCTATGAGTGTCTAAAATAAAACCCCATAACTTTATATTTCATTCTGACGTCAGCCATCGAAGCTGTTCACCGTCTTTGAAAATATGGCACATCTCAAATCGTCGACACAAACAGCACTTCAGAGTGGTAGGTATGTCTTATGTATATTAGGCAAACCCAACCGACCAATCGCAGCTGAGTATACACTTATCACAGGTTAGAATTTTCTTTTTTGCACTCAAAGTTGTTAGTATATTCATTAAGAACCTGTTCATTAGAAATTTTACCTGTTGAAATACATAGATACCCAAGAAAACAATATCTCGAAAAAGGTTCAACATGTATATGTATTATGTACCCATATTTTTAAAAACGGGTATAAATAATTTCGCAATATCTTTTCTAAGCACAGTCCTACGACTTTCTTTCTAAGGATAACAGCTCAATTAGCTCAAATAGAAATAAATTGAAGTTTTTTCTTAACTATTTTCCATATCCATAAAAAATAATAAACCATTTACCATGATGCAATTCAAGCAAGAATTTTTAAACTATCCCAGAAGCTCACCACCACCATACTCAGCTCATTTGGAAATGGTAAGTTCCAAGATTGAATATCTTTATTTTTTAAATTAATTAAAATCCACTTTTTTTTAAAGAAATTTTACTAAATTATGATTTTCTATTGAAATTTTTAGATGAATTCTCATTTTGAACCAAATGTGATTGCGAAGAAATCCGAATCACCTTCACCGAATAAAGAAAAGTGCAAGAGAGCTCGAACTGCATTTAGTAGCAATCAATTGATCCAACTTGAAAGGGAATTCCACACCAACAAATACCTTTGCCGTCCACGAAGAATTGAGATTTCCCAACGCCTTGAACTCTCTGAGAGACAAGTTAAAATTTGGTTCCAGAATCGTCGAATGAAGAGCAAGAAGGATGCTGCCCGTGGAATCACCGATTACATCAAGTTTCGACCAAGTTCGGATTCCGGTTCAAGTCGAGGCAATTCGGCACCAGTTTCACCACAGCATCAAAACTTTGGAAGTCCAAATATTAAAATTGAAGCTATTCAAACTGATGACAAGAGTCATGATGGTATTGTGCAAAGACTGCTGCAGTATAGTCCACAGCGGGAGCTGTCAAGTCATCAAGTTGTAACCCCAGTGATGCAAGTTCAACACCAGCAACAACATCAACAGCCCATGCAGACAAATTTTCAAACTACTATCAATGTGAATAGCAATGACAATTTGAATGTTCCACGATACATCAATCCATATCAAATGCACAACAACTATCCATCAGCACCCATAGTCCCCAACCAGAATCATATTAATTCAAATAATACCTTCGTACCCCAGGATTATTCTACCGATTTGTCTTCGAACGACAGACTTAACTATGTCTTCGATCAATTTATTCCGAATTTCCTGGACTTTGCCATGGGCAATGACTTGACATACGAACCACCACAAGAATACGACATCAATAATAGTTGCGATACTTCGCCAACATCAGGAAGTGATGAAAGCTGGACTTCGAATTATTCCGCGTTGCCAGCTGATATTGATTTATCAGCTCACCGATTACTAGAATTGTAAAGTAAAGACAAAAAATGTTATTTTCTTTTTCATTTGTAAATAATTTAATAAGTATTGTATAAATAATTTTATTAAGTTGTAAAAGTTTAAATTTTATTAAACAGAAATTTTAAATTAATATTTTTTATTTTATTGCTGGTATATTTAGTTGTTTTTTGTACGCACTTAATATAGACTTTTTCTGAGAACTGTTTTGAGATAATGTGGTAGAATATCTTTTCCGCACAATGCAGAATGTTTTACGACAAAGCACTGCAGACTTAGCGCCAGTTGATTCATTTATGGCGGCACACAGTGGGAAAGCTTGTAAAATATGTACAAATAAATTGAAAAGCAAAACTGAAATATATGAAATTGCTTTACTGGCTGAACAGAATGGTGACGCAGATGGAACCGGAGCCAGAGCTGGAATAGCTGTCAAAATATTAAATACACGCAAATTCAATGTTGCGAACACAACGGAACGTAGACGCATACGGAGCTGCAGACGCAGACGGAAGAGTTCACCAACTTTTAAATTTTCACGTACGGCACTTTTGACGTTTCAATTCGTATGAAGAAAAAAAACAACTTTTTGGGTCGGAAAAAAATATTGTGGTTATTTGTATCGCCAAAAAAATTAATTATTAAAAGGAAAATTATTGGAAACAAAAAATGTGAATTCTGAGCTTGTACACAAGAATATTCTTTTGTTTTTCTTCAAAATACTTTCAAAGCTGTACATCTCCATTGTGGACATGTAAACAAAATAACGTACGACACTTTTGACAGCTCTACCAGTTCCGTCTGCGGCTTCAGTTCCGTCATTCTATTCTGTTCAGCTAGTTACTTATTAAATAACTTTTTTGCAATTTATTTAAAAAATAGTTTAGTTTTGAGTGATAAAAACCTACATACCTCGATGCAATAAAAATCGTTTAACTGCCTACTTACCTACTGATTGTTAGGTTAAGTCTAGTACGCAGTTCGGGAAAAATTTTTCTTTTCATAAAAAATTTTTCCCAGGGTAAATTTTGTCTACAGTTTTTTTTTCAGGTAGTACGCAGTTGTTCACGCGCAAAGTTGTGACGTTTGTACCCGCTGTAGGGTGAAGTCCCCACTTAATTTTGCAAGGAAAAATAATGTTCGAAGCATTATTTTGCGGGAAAAATTTTGACAGGTCAATAATTTTGCACGACAAACACTATGTATTATTTATCGATAATTTTACAAAAAAAAAAAAAAACATTAATTTTGCGCGATTTTACCAACGTTTTTGTAGAGATTAAATTTGTCTTTTCCCGATCTGCGTACTAGGCTTTAGAAAAGAAATAGAATCTTCTGCGCAAGTATCTACTTTAGATTGTTGAATTTATTGTTTATAAATAAATAAATAAATTTGATGGCACAACAGCTCATGAAGAACTAGGGCCTAGTGACTTACAACTCTCAAGTGCGTGTCTGCAGGAATGGAGGGGACCTACAGTTTATTGCCTAATCCGATCGGCTAACGAGCGGCACTTTTCTGTGACAGGAGATACTCTTGGAGGATTTGTCAATTCCTCGCAAGAGGCAGTAGCCGATTTTTCTTTTAAATAAATAGGTGGCGAGGCTGGGGATCGAACCTTAGACCTCCGGCATGACAGTCTATCGCACTAACCATCACTCCACGGCTACTACACAGACCCAGCTCGCTTTGAATTTATTGTTTAGTTTACAACTAATTTCTAATTTATATTATCCCACTGTTAGTAAGTGTGTTGCGTGTAAGTACATAAACAAATAATGCAGATGGGTATTTTCTATATATTCCACAGGTAGGAAAACTATTGTGCATGAGTCATACATATGTCAAGTTCATAAGCATAAATTCGATTATTATTGATTGTTTCGAATTAACTGGCACTGTTGGCCTGAATTATTTCAAAATTTAAAAAAAAAAATTATGTTCAAACTTATTTTGTTATTTCCACATCGATGAAATCGATGTTTTGACAAATCTGGATCCAAAAAAATTGATTTTTTTACCATTGGAAAACCACATAAGTGTTGCTGTTGTTTTTTTTTCCTATTTGCTGTTTGTAGACAGAGCCCCGCCCTCCTAAACGATTTTTTCTTGTCTCGACCCAACCTATGTATACGCTGTATAGCTTTATGTCACACCTTTGAGAATCACAGTGTACATAAAATAGACCACCCTAAAAAACAATTCGTCTTAGATGGGCCTTAATCAGTTTCAAATAAAAAACTAATGTCGTTTTTCTTTCAGCCAAAAAAATTGATCCCTGTGAGGGATTTTGATCCCGGACAAGTTTTTGCATTTCATTCAACCAAAAAAAATCAATCCCTGACAATTCAGGATCAAAATCTCTGATCCCGAATTAAAGAGAGATTTACATCTACATGAAACACGCACTTGCACACACACTATTTATAAAACGTCATTTTGTGCTTTTGTGTGATTCTGTGATTTTCTTTTTCATTTGCATTTCGTTTTCGATTCTTTGCCTATCAAAATTATTTTTTGCTTTATTAAATTAAAACTATTTTTGACAAAATTAAATTTGACATCCCACACACACATTTGCAAACAAAAAACAAATCCCATCTGCGTTTCTTTTGCCAAGAAAATTCGTGATCCGGGATCAAAATCTTTGCAAAAGAAAAACGACATAAAATTCTCTAATTTTTTTAGATTTTTATTTTCATCCCCTATGACATACCCAAAGTCATTTTAAGCGGTTTTCATTTAATATACTAAAAATGATATTCGACACAAATTATTTACATTTTTTTTTCCAAATTTTCTAATATATACATATTTGTACGTAATATAATATGCACTTTAATTTTGTTAGTACCTACTATATTGTATTTAATAAATTCTCTTATCAATTCTTAGTCGAATGCCGAAAACTAAATGAATTTACGTACTTAGCTTTTTGAGAAAAATGAAAATTACCAGTTAACCTTTTTTGTTTGAAAAATTACCCTTTCCTCCCTCTTAAACAAGAGGAAATAGACCCTCCACTATTATGGGATTTTCTGGTCTAATCCAAATCTACACTCCCTTATTATATCATCTTTTCAAAATATGCTGTCTCTACATATACGCAGATATAAATTCAAAAATATAATTTTAAATAAACAGTTAACACCGAGTCAGTAATATAATTCAAACAGGAAGTAGCTCAAACTGTAAAAAGGTTTGCGTCTGAGATGAGTTGGATTACTCCTTGAAGTAGGCAATCAGCCCTACCACGAATTCCATCGTATTGAGATATCCGTCCGTCCATTTGCAAGCGCGTCCAACCGCTCCTACCGCCTTTCCGGTTTTAATTAAAATAAATAAATTTGGTGGCACAACAGAACAACAGCTCATGAAAACTAGGGCCTAGTGACTTTTACAACTCTAAACCATTTTAGAGTAGGGTTCGGGAAATAACTGTGTATAATTATTTTTTTCAAATTTCTGAAATGTTACATCAATTTCTTAATTTAGAATTCCAACTATCGAATTCAATTGCTTCCCCATTGCGTTTTTAGAGTGAAAGGGGTTGCCTCTCCTAAAAATTGTACACACAATTGTAGCATGACAATTTTATCTTACTTTTAGTATTTAACCCTTGACAATCGTATCATTACAACGAAAGATATAATTTTTTTTTTAAAGCTCAACTTTGAAAATTGCCACAATTTTGTAATTAACGGACTTTTTTCATTGGCAGACTACAGAGAGCAATGTACCAAATAAACAATTTCTATGCAATTTTTTCAGATATTTTGATTAAATTAAAATTAAGATTGTGAGGCTTGCGTAGCACGCAATAAAACAAATCGTTGTTTTATTGACATTCGGAATAGTAAAACTATGTATGTATATGCATCGATGAGATATGAACTCATAGAAGAAGGATTTTAATATTGCTGTTATCTCCGCTCAACGGGTTTTTCTTAATTAAATTTAGGATACATTATTTCTTTTATCTGTGAAAATTTCAGATTCACATATTGACCCACTAAAAGATAAATATAAATAACCAAAAAAGTCACCTGAGACTGAGAATTATCTGGAAGCGCGTCCATTTAGACGCTTGTGTGTTCCTACTTATTTAGGATAGTACACCTTTTGCCGTTCTATACAATCTGCGCTGCATGAAAATTAGACAATCGAAAAAGTTGGATGCGTGGACGAAACCAGCAAGTGGACGCACGTGTAGCAATTTCTATAAGTTTTCTTGGTCAAATGGATGCACAGAAAAAGACGCTCGTGTAACATTAGCCTAATAGTCGGATGTTGCTGAAAGCTTATGTCAAAACCGACCGAAAAGTAACCTTCCAAAACGTCAATTGCTCACCCACTTTTCTATGCGTCTTAAGTTAAGCGCCGATAATTCTCTGCTCTAGCTAAATAGGAGAATACTTGTTGTTGTATTTAACACGTAAATTGTTTAGCCTGAAGGCTGTTTCACAATGCGACGAGGAAACGAGACGTGAACGTGACGAGAGCTCGTCGTAGCTGTCAAACCAATTTCAAGCAATGAGAATATACCAGAATATTTACAATAAAGCGTTTCTCGTCGTCCCGTCACGCCATGATTTCGAAAAATTAAAAAAAAGACGCGACGAGACGACGATTTTTATTTTGACAATTGAGAAGAGGACACCGGGCGTATCTGTATTTGTATTTAAATTTATTAATTGTGTAGATAAATAAATAAAATACCCAAAATGGCGAGCAAATATGTGTTTTTATTTTGCGACTATTAATTTTGTCTTCATTAACATTCCCACCGTCTTCTTCTGCTCACTTTTGGGTTTTTTTTGTCTTTTGCTTTTTTGTAAATAAACACTCCCAAAAGTACTAAAAGCATTTTTTTTAACATTTTCATTTTCCTTTTTTTCAAATTTTGTATTTTATTTCCCAAATTCACTGACAAACACGAATAATTCTACGCTGTCTCTGTGAATAACTCGCTGCATTGTGAATTGAGGAACGATTTTATAACGAGAAAAAATATGAAAGCGTTTCTTGTCACGCTGACGTCGTTTTCTCGTCGTATTGTGAAACAGCCTTGACTTTGTTTTTTCAATGGAATTCCCTTCGGACTTTCAAAAAAAAACACGGCTCTTGTTTGATTCTTTCAAAAATTAATTAAATTGTCAAATTAAATTACTAAACGACGACGCTTCAAATGTCAAAATTATTTTACATGAGATTCTCGCTGGATCGCATATTATTACGTTGGTTGGTGTTTTTATTGATCGCTAAATAAATTTTGGCTGGCAAAAAATTTCGTTGTCGTTTCAAATGTTTTGCGTTGGTAATAACTATCAGCCCTATTAATAAAGAGTCACTGTCCGTTCCTTAACACACGTGTTAACTACCACACGGATAGAGAACTTGTCCATTGGATAACTTTTCTTATTAATAAACATATCATAATAGTTCCAGTCTGTACACATCTGAAAGTACGGCAACCCTTCATCAAATCGTGGAAGTATTCTTGTACATATGAGTCACACGCATGCACTGATTGATGTTTATTACGAAGTGTTAGCATGTGTGTGTTATGAATTTATCCATCTCTTAAACGCCAAATTGAGCGAGATAATGTTACCCTCGCTGACACCATTTCACATGCTATTACATATTTATTAGTACGAATTGCAAGATGACAGATGTGTAAGTCTTATCTTTCCGTTGTTTTTCGTTTATTGATACGTTGGAGTTCTCTTCGATTTCAAGAATGGTATATCAGCAATCAAGGCCTACGTTCTGTAACTCTCACATAGCAAAAATCAGTCGATTCTCATCGTTTCTCGACCAATTTTAACGATGGGAGAGTTACAGAACGTAGGCATAGCTCTTGAAATATAACTTAAAGATTTCCTACTCCTTTAAAAATAATAAATAGTTCTGTTACCTTCATTAACAAAAATAAAACATATGAACATATTCGTGTGATACAGTCGTGTAATCTATTTTTTGGACAACAACTGTTTACATCACTTAGCTCACTAAGACAGGTTAAATATGGCTATAGTTTATAATACAACTTACATTTGCTGTAAAACTCCAAGATAATTGTACGATTCAAATCCAAATAATAAAGATATAATTATTTTTTATTTAATTTGTCCATTTTACTTTTTTTTACAAATCAAATATGTATTAATATTATTATTAAACTAAATCAAAGTATTCAATATTTTAATAAATATTATTATTCAAAAGGTTTACAAAGTATTTATGATTTTTATGAACAAAGTGGTTTGCCTTCCATCATTGCCTTCGCACAATAATGTGGAAATTGAATGCCTTGGAGTAGAATATCGGTGACACCCTGTAAGAAATAAAATAGAAATGGATTAATTTATTATTATTTTTTTTTTTTTGTATTTAAAAAAAATGTCATATTATCTAAAAACTATACTAGGCAAACATTGCAATAAGTCGAGGAAGATCTAATGATACAATACAAAATTGGTGATATTTATTCTTGACGTCTAGGGGATTATCGCGAACAAGAATTTCCCTGGAAATGTTTCCCTAGGGACCGTGAATGATGATCGAAAGTTTTTCTCGGAATTTATTGGTATCGGAGATTCACAATAGCTTAAACATTTTCGAGGGAATGAATTATTTCGAAGGAAATTTTTGTCAAAAGGTTTACAAAGAAAATAAATTTTGTTTTATATTTGATTTAGATAAGTCCGTTGAATTATATTTACTTGAAAACAAATATTTTCCTCCTTGTCGCTTAAATAATTGAATTTAATTTTATTGCATTTAACACGCCTGGGAAAAAAGCTATTTTTTTGTATATACATTACGATTCGCTTCGATCTGTAAACTAGGCTTTATAATAGAGTAAATTCTAAACGATAATGGAGCATCAAATAAAGTGGTTTTCGTCAAATTTTCAGATATTAAATCAGATGACATCATTAAATTTATAATCTTTATCAAAATTAATAATAATGCGGGGTGTTCTAATCTGAGTTAATCTAATAGAAAATATTTTTTTTAGCAATTTGGACATACCTACAACGATATAATTTATAAAACTGTAATATTCAAATTGATTATAAGAAAAAAACAATTCTCAAAAATTCACTTAACCAAAATAGGAGTCTAAAAACACCTGACTTTGTTTACACTTTTTCGTCATCTATGTGATTGTGTTAATAAACTAATAATTTATGTCTTCAACGCTTATCCCCGTTATAGCCTTGAACTACAAGAGCAAATTCGTTTCATCATCTAGTCGTGCAAATTATTAGGTACGAATGAATGCCGTCTGCAATAATTTTCGATGTTTTGCTTCAATTTTTATTTTAATTATTTCCAAAATAACTTCCACAAAAAAAAAATAATAATAAATAATAATAAATTACTGCCTATACCGAATTTCTTATCTTAATATACATAATATACATAATTATTTTCGTTTGTTTGTTTATTTTTGTTTGTTAGAAGAGATCTTGCGATTCAGATTTAATCTTTAAAAAGAAAATCAAAAAAGTTTCTACTATACACTTTTTAAATCTTATCATACTTGAACTCAATGATTCCCACCGAATCTCGTTAGTTTGCGTCCAAAATATTAAAACTTTTAATGAACTTTTATATTTTTCATAAATCATATGATTTACGGATCATTAATTAAAAGTAACATTAACTTTTCACCCTTTATAACGCCAAATTGAGTTTGGTGATAGCAAGCCTTTGATTAGGCACCCTGTTTTAAAACCATGACAAAAACTTGTCGTGTATTGGAAGATAACTAAAAATTGTACCAACCATAAAAACTAAACCGGATGTGCTATGTGCGTGAAGTTAGCACCGCCATTTTTGATTTTCGTAAAAAAAAATTGTTGTGTTGCGATGTGCCCCACTTGTCATGCCATGTGCCGTATTTAAAAAAAAAATCGTACTAAGTATGTATATGATTTTTAGAGGCTACCCATTTTTTTAGCGTGAAGTTAGCACCGCCATTTTCGATTTTCAAAAAAAAAAAAAATAATATTGTGCTGTATTATGTTCAACTTGTGCTGCGTTGTCCCGTAAATATTTTTTTCAAATTCGCAAATTCGCAAATTTTACGATTAAATTTTTTTTTTAAATTAAATTTTTTCTAAGAACTTGAAATTGTGTTGTTTTGTGCTCAAAAAATTATACCAAAAAAAAATTCGCATATTTGCAGCTTTTACAAGCAAACGCGTGAAGTTAGCACCATTTTCGGTTTTCAAATAAATAAAGTTTGTGCTGTATTGTGCCTAACTTGTGCTATTTGTGCCGTGAATTTGTTTTTAAATATTCGTAAATCTGCAAATTTTAGAGCCAAAAATTCATTTTGCAAAGCGTGAAGTTAGCACCGCCATTTTTGATTTTCAAAAAAATTAAGGATGTGCTGCATTGTGCTCAACTTGTGCTGCCAAGTGCCGAAGAAATAAAAAAATATTTGCATATTTGCAGCTTTAAGAGCCAAAAATTCATTTTGCGAAGTGTGAAGTTAGCACCAAAAACTTCATTTGTAAAATTTGCGAATTTGCGAAATTGAAAAAAATATTTTCGGCACAACGCAGCACAATTTAAGCTTAATACAGCACAATATGGCCGTTTACAGTGCTTTACGATTAGAGAAGGGGTAATTTCGGTCACAGAACTATCAGGAACTTCACTGATTATTTTTTTTATTTATTTCGTCCATTGACATGTTCAACATTATTACAATTTAAGGGGTTTACATTCAAACAGATAATAGATTTGTTCTTTAACTTCCTAAAACTGCCAATTTCTACGAATTCTAGTACAATTTTATTTTTTTTAAATGAGCTTTGACAGAACTTTGGACTGAAATTCATAGAAATTGGCAGTTTTGTGACGTAATAGAAAAGACCTAATATACAGTCTGTAACATTTGTATAGTCTGAGCTTCACACGTATGTAATTTTTCTTACAATTATTGACTATTTTGTTACTCCTTAATTTGTAACATAAACAAATATGTATAGAATAGATTTCTTAATGTTAATGTTTTTTCAGAGCTTCCCATGTGGTATTTTGCGGGTTTATTACTTTAGTACGCTGCTGATACGATATGAAATTTTTCGTTGGTCTCCAACACGACAACGAAATGCTTACGAAGACCACAACAAAAATTACTCCTGTCACCGTTTGCAAAAACAAACACATAAAAATCACAGAAAGCCATACATGTATGCTGTGATCAAAGAAACAACAAACACAAACACGAATAGAGACCAAATGTCACTTTTCCGCAGACAATTAATCGTACAGGCAATTAATTCTGTGCGAAAAAAGATGGGAGATCTCTCCAAATAATCTGCTACAATTATCGATCTCGCTCATCGAACAGCGCATAGAGTACCTATATTATCTAGAGAACCGACTTAGGAGTTCGTTCTCTTTCACCCTACAAGCTGTAGTGAGAGAATGGGACCATTTTGTCGACTATTCGTTGAGCACGTATTAGTGATCCCGTGCATTTTAAATGGAACCCCATCCACCACTGCTGTAACAAATAGTATACACGTTTTTGCTCAATTATGATGAGTTCCTGCGCTCAGATATTTAAAATAAGAATACGTTTAATTCAAAAATTGAAATTTAAAAACAAAATTTCAATAAAATTACTTTAAACAAATTTTTAATGGGCCGAAACAAATTTTTTTTAGTGTTTTCTTGCTTTTAGCATTCAAATCTAGTAATATTCATGTATATTTATGTTGAAAACGCGACTCTATAAAAAAATAATTGAGCTAATGCGGCCATTTTGTGTTTGAATCCACGATTCACACTGATTCACGAATAGGAAAAAAAGAGTAAAATAAGAGAATTTTCTCTTACTTATCTCAAATAAATTTTGCGGGTGTTTTAGGCAAGAGGGGTACGAGTCGGTTCTCTAGATAAATATAGGTACTCTATGGAACAGCGTACCACAGAACGAAATTTTTGGTTTGTGATTTCGTTGCATGGGATTTTTCGTTTCGCATCAGCAGCATACTAGGCTTTTTTTTTTTGAAAATGTCAAAAAAAAATTCGTTGCTATGTACAAGAGCAAGAATTCTATTTTTTCTCTTATTGAAGAGAATCGCAGTCTGTATTGAATGTTGGTCTGATTTCTAATATGTTAGCTTTTGAAAAATGGATTGTCCATGATCTCTTATTTTAACATAACAAATCAGCTAAGTCAGTGACATCCAAATTTTTTGTATTATATTTTCTTGTAGGGAAAAGGTGTGAAACATAAACATGTGAGGATGAGTCTGCACTTAACTCATCTTCACATGTTATGCCCATCGTCGTTGCTCGGAGTTGCTTGCCATCGCTCACTAGGCAATTTCCGAGCAACTTTTGGGTTTAGTATTTTTATTAGAAATGTTAAATTGACCTTTTATTTTGGATCAGTGACGATACAAAAGTTTTTCAGTGTGAAAATAAAACTTGTTTTTCGTGTTAAAAGCCCACATTTGGCAAAAATTTCCCAAAAGTTGCTGGAAGTTGCTCGGAAATTGTCTAGTGGGTGAGGGTAAGCAACAAAAAGTTGCCGGGAAAAAAGTTCCGCGAGCAACTCGGAGCAACATAAAGTTGCGCAACTAATAGTTGCCTAGTGGGAATGGGAGGAACAAAAAGTTGCTCAGTGGGCGATGGGCCTTAATGTTTCACACCTTATCCCTACAAATATTAATATACCTAGGTAAGTTTGGCAACGTTCATCACCACGTTTTAGACAGATCTAAAAATTCAGTTCTGAAAAACGTAACACTGAACGCACAAAAAATTCTGAAATTATTTATTCTGTTTTTATTATTTTTTGCACTTTAAAATCTAAATCCGAAAAGCGATACGAGACCCAGACGATCAGACCACACACCAAAAAAAAACCGGATCAAGAACTATTTTTTTGTTGCTTATAGCTGTCATCTGAATTTTCAGATAGAATTTTTCATCTGAAAATTCAGAAAAAAACGTAAGAAACGTAACTAAATGTCAATCGACGCCAACTGAATTTCAATGACTGCTGGCCAATCAGAAGCTCTAAAAATGATAGTTCAGAACTGTCAAATGTGCTGTTGAACGCGGCATTTTACTATTGATCATGATTTATTTATAAACCAAAAAGTACCTAACTATTGACATTTTTTTTCCAATAAAAAAACTGTCACAAATTCAAAAACTGATAAGCAAAATACACGAAACCTTAAAGTTAGCTTAAACTAAGGAGTTATTCCTATAAAAACTATAATCTTGGCTAAAAATGGAATCTTAATTGTGTGTATATGTACATTTGCTCTAAGCGGTAAGTATTGGTTTTGTATACAAACAAAATTAAGTTATTATAGCAAGCCGAACTTAGCGATTATGGAGAAGTTAAAAAAAATGGATTGGAGTCATATTTCAGTATGTGTGGAAATTCAGTTTTCAAATTTCTATAGTTCAAAATTTTTTTGAATCCGAAATTTTGTTTTTCAAAATTTCTTGAAATCCAAAAATCTGTATTCCAAAATTATTTTTTTTTAAATTCTTTAAATTTTAATGAAAGATAAGAAAAGTATACCTACAAAATTTGTTTTTTTTGAATTTGCAGATTTTTTTATTATCAAAACTACTTTTGTCAATTTACAGAATTTTCAAATACAGAACTGGGAGTATCTACAAAACACTAAAAAATTGTCCACACCTCCTGTTGAACTTTCACAAGGGCAAAACTTAGGTTTTTAAACCTTTTCAGAAAAAGTGGTTTTATAAAAAGTTTGGTCATTTGACTGACCTGATCTGATCTGATCTGATCACTCTTCTGAATTTGATTTGATATTGATGACTGTATTGATTTGTTTTTACATTTTCCTTCAAAAAGTGTTAATAAATTTTATAAATTAAGGTGTGTTAATTTTTTTCGCATAATTTTTAATTTAATTGATGCGATTTGGCTCGACCGAGCCATTTGGCTCTATCGTGTATGGCCAGCTTCAAAATTGCGAATATAGAGGTACTAATTTTTAATAATTTCAACATTCCTAATGCGGGAACTTCACCAATCACCATGATTAAATTGTAAACCTTGACAGTGCAAAAAAAAAACCAATAACTTTAGGAAGGCGTTTGTATTAAAATACAAAATTGTTATACCTAAATTTCATAGAATCTATAATATATACGATACGCTCATTTTATACATATGACATCTTCAGTGGTAAACTAATTAATAATGATGGTTTAAACAATTCGAGCAACTACATGCGACTAGTTCATTCACTTTATTTTGTTTATTTGAATTTTTTGGAGTGAATCATTATTTAAGTACATGAAAAACTGATAAGAATGTTTTTTTCTTATGTGGATTTGTTTATCTTCTGTCTGTTCCAAAAAAAAAACAAAAAAGAATTGAGAACTGTTGAGTTGCTGTTTGAAGAAGCCCTCATGTGATTCATTTTTAACCAATTTAAAATACAAAAAAATTAACTTTATTTGTTATAAAATAATTCACACACTCCTCATTATAGTAAAATAAGTTAAATTTTCAAAAGAAATTTTACAGTGGATTATGTAGGTTATGTTGATATCTATGAAGTGATGACGTAAATATTTTATAGGTATTGACGTGTCATTTTTTTTTTGTTTTTTGTTATTAAATGAAAGCTACTTAGGCCCAATTTTTCAAAGTTAGCCTCAAATATGTAAACTAATTTTACCCCGCATTCACACCACAAAATTAAAAGTTCCAATTAAAGCCCCATTCACATGAGAGCGACCAACGAATGACGAATTTATGAATAAATGGCATTTTAAAACATTTAATAACCTAAATTCTTCACAAAATCTAAATAAAATGATAGAAAAGTAAATTATATTCATGTTTACATACTAAAATTTTCAGTTTTAATTACTAATTCAAGATAAATTTGAGAAAACAAATTGGTCGTAACGAATTGCGATCGTTCGCGACAACCAATTTCTTTTCTTAAATTTTTCTTGTTTCAGTAATCAAAATGAAAATTTTAGTATTAACAAATTAATCTAGCTTACATTTCTATCATTTTATTTTAATTTTTTGAAGAATTAAGGTTATTAAATGTTTTAAAATCCCATTTATTCATTAATTCGTCATTCGTTGGTCGCTCTCATGTGAATGCGGCTTAAGACCACGGCTCCACTCCGGCAATATTATGTAAGTTTTGTTTACTTCAATTTTTTATTGTAAAAATTAACTCACAATTTCCGGTTAGCTTATTATCGGTAGGAAAGGAGGGTACCTACAATTATCTGCCGAATCGAACCGCTTAAGTGGGAGGGACTTTTTCATGACAAGAGATATTCTTGGGGATTGCTTTATTCATCATATGACGCCGGCCGCGTGTCAGTGAAAAAAAATGCGCGTGAAAAAAAAATGTCCGGCGTTCCCAATTTTGTGTATTAAATAAGTTTATTATTATTGCTTCTTTTCTTATCAAAAAGTGTGATTTATATAATTTACACAGGAAATAAGATTTTGTTAACTGTGGAAAGAACAAGTGTTTTATTTAATTTTTTAATAAAAATGTGTAGAATTATTATTATAATTAGTTAAATATATATGTATGTATGTTGAATTCTGATGAAATATATATATAATAATTTATATTAATATATATATATAATAATTTATATTAAATATATTATATAATAATTTTTTGTAAGCTCTGTCAGTATATGTATGTAACTATTGAATTATTGGTTTCTAATTTAACCTGATCGATAGGTGTACAAATACAACTTCTCTGTTATCTATATATAAATAGCCTTAAATAAATTTTATGGAACCATTTTCTCAAAAAGTATTTGACCGATTTTGATAAATTTTATGTGTTTGGAAAGCCACAATTGCGAAAATGTGCAGAATGATTATTAGGCAGAACTGCCTGAGAAATTATTTAGTAATTTTTCACTATTTACAGAATGATGATGAAAACAGCATGTAACGCTTACCCTGAACACAATTGAATGTAGTTTTAGTACATACATTTCTTGTTACAGCTTCACGTTTCACGCTATGAACCGCCTGTTTCTCATGATATACACTACATGCATAGTACATACTTTTTACAATTCCCTACCATTATAATATAGCTCTATTCAATAATGATTAATTAATTAATATTAGTTTACCATTAAGATAATGAAATAATGAAACAAAAATTTAAATTCCATTCGATTAAAGCATTTAAGCTGCACCTACAGAGTACATCTAGGTTATATAACCTACATATACATACATAATGTAGTGTGTTATAAAAGCTTTTGAACCTTGACATAGCGTATTGGACTGTCATCATGGAAGTCTGGAATCGAATCCCAGCATATGACACCTAAGAAAAAATGTAACGAATTTTAGATATTCCGATTCGGCAGAAAATTGTAGGTCCCCTCCATTCCACGCACACAGGAATAGTTGAGAGCTATAAGGCCCTGGTTCTTCACAAACTGCCGACTGTGCAAACAAATTTATTTTCCATCTTTAGAAAGAAGCAACAATTTTCAAGTGTTTCCTATCAATTAGATACATTTTTCCTATACTGGAAAATTCCAAGTACTGGATTTCCGTATAACTCCTTAATAAAAGCGACACCCGGAGACAAAAGCACTAAAACATAATATGAAGACCCCAAGTTCAAAGCAATGTGAATGTTCGATTTGTCTATTTATTCCAGCTACATACCTATTTCCTATGGTGAGTGCGCCAAGAATTTTGAACCAGGAATTTACATTATTTTCCATAAAAAAATCACTTATGTAATATATGTACATAGTTAATTAGCAAACTACGTAACACAAGTCTATTATTGGTCTGCACCAGTACAGTGTGTGAAGAATAAGGCGCCAGTTTATAGCTTTCATTGAAAATTTGTAATTTAATTTTTGGCGTGCTTAAAAAGCAAAACAAGTGTTTATTTTTATCCCAATATAAAGCTGACGACTCTTATTAATATTTATTGCCAAAAAAAAAATGTTTCATTTAAGCCCAACCTTTCATGTAAATTGACTTTAATTATTTCAATGATTGCACTACCTTATCAATGATTTGAAAAAATAATGAGAACGGTTGGGCCCAAAATAAAATTTTGTTTTGGCCAGATTGGTATATTAATTATAGATTTGGCATCCTTAACATCTTAAAATATGTACATCATTAAAATTTTTAATAATGAATTTCAATGATAGCTATAACTGGCGCCTAAATCAAGATAGTAGGTAGGTATGTACGTATTAAAAATTGATTATGTCAACTTGTTTCACGAAGGGGTGATTTCAGTGAATTCAGAGGTTTTTTTTTTAAGTGGGATAATAGATCTTACTTTATCGCTTGGTTTTTTTTTTTTTAAAGTATATTTATAATTCAAAATATTTTTAAGATTCATTACTTAGTGGTTTTTTTTTTGAACGCACCTAATATGACAATTAAAATTCAACACAAGAAATAAGCGATAATTTTTAAAACAGGCAAAAGGCAAACAAAGAAACAGATAGTTGTACATATGTACATATAGACACTTCTGAAGATAGATTTTTAATTATTTCATTTATTGCATTTTTTTTTATAAGTTTTTGTGAAAAAATTAGTTCGGAGTTTAAAATAATTTTATGTATAACCAAAATACCGGTTTTACACGTAAGGTCATCCCGATGGAAAATAACGAACGAAAATTTCCAATAAATAAAAATAAAATTCTTGGTTTTAGAATAAAATTGGTGACATCACACTTTTGACCTTCGGCGGGAATGAGCGAAGAAACACAATAGAATAAAGGCCATCAACCTTTAATAATATTAATAATATCTATAAAAAAAAAAAAAAACAACTTCCAAAGTTGAACCTCCATACATTAAGTAACCGTTAATCCATTTCCACTACCCTCCACTCCAGCCTTGCCAGACTATACATATCTCACAATCGCAAAACGTATTTTTTTCTGTAGGACTAACTATTCGAGTCTGAAAGCCCTAAAAGATAACAGAAGATAACAACCGGACCGGAATTGTACAAAAAAAAAGGTTTTTGCACTGTATGGACGCCATTTCACCGACACTTTAATAAATACCATGTAAACTAAAATTCTCAATGATGATAGGGAAAAAATAAAAAAAAACAATGCTTTCTTTCAATCCTTTACTTCAAAAAAAAAACAACCCTGTATGAGTTCAAGTTCATTAAAAATTATTCAATTGCAGAACAAAACAAAACAACCTAACCATTTAATCCACAAAAAAAAAAAAAAAAAAACGTAAACAAATACGAGTAGGTACATAAACAAAAAAAAAAACAGGTTTTTAAATCAAAATAAGCTCTACTTACAGATAAACCCGGAATGCACACAACCAGCACATACAAAAAGACATACAAGAAAGCCGAGAATCCAGCTACCACGAAGGAGACGAAGAAGAAGATGATCAGCCACAAAATTGCCCAAATTGGATTCATTTTTCTGTAAACAAAAACAAGAAAAGTGAATTTAAATTAATTTTTTTTTAGATAAAACGAATGACTTGGTTATTTAAATCTTGTAAAATGAAAATAACATAAAAATAGAAAACACTGCGCGTCTAACAATAAAACAAACTCAGGGGAAACGCCCTGATGAATTGAGCGTTTGAACGCCACCACTAGCTTTCACCGTATATATAGATAAACATGTTGCTTTATTTAAAACAATTAATAAAAAACAAGGTGGGTGATGAAAACATCTCGAGTCACCAAAAAATCACTAACAATTCGAAAATGCGTTTCTAACTTTAGACCCAGCAAGAACTGTAGGTACTGTTCAAATTCAACTTTCCATACATACTTTATTTAGTTTTTATCTTTAAGTTATTCCAACGTCACTTCAATTTTCTAAAATTTTTGTTTAAACAACTGGGTCCGTGGGTCAAATAATTAAAACTTTTTTTTTAGTATAATTTTATTAGCGCAGTAATATCTTTTTTGAATACGAATCAGCTAATAATTGGATTAAAACAAAAAAAAAAATATTTTATTTATACGTGACATCAGCCGCATTGAAATAGAAATAAATAAAATAAAAATATATTTTCAAAGTCATCAGAAATATTTTAAACGTACTTGTGTTGGATACAAACAAATAGAGAGTTGATACTACGGGTAAAGAATTCCTGACTTTAAACAACGAGAGTCTGTAACTGAGTGTTGTACTACTGCTACAACTGGTTCCAACAGACCAAAAAATGAAGATCTATCAAAGAAGTTATTGAAGAAAATGACGTCGCTCTCTGCTGAACGTATCGTTCAAAGCGTGAATGAAGCGTTATTAAGCGTTGTGTTGTGGAAAAAAATGAAAAGGAAAAAATCAATTCCAAAACAACATCTTGGCGATTCATTCTCGCATGACACACTATCACTCTACACTCTGTCACACACATTCGTTTGAGTATATAGAGTTGAGCGTATCAAAATAGAACACACTTATCCCCCTTCCCGCCACACGGTAACCATTGATATCGATGCGGTTCAAGTTATCTTCATTCGAATACCTTAACAATTACTCTGTGGCTGTGACAACCAAGTGTGGAAGAATTTCTTGATGACGCGATCCGATTGCGTTGCATAGCTTGCCTTGTGAGTTTTGTTGTATGTATGTCACACTTTCAGAATAGTGATATGATAACGATGGGATTAACTCTAAGAATGCAGTGGCGTAGCATGAGGGAGCTGGGGTCATGGAAAGATTCATTCGTAACGAACTTCGAATTTCGATCATACGTAACATAAAAATGGAACAGGAAAACGAATAAAGTACCTACCTAGATATATTTATTATTTCCATAAATGTCTGTTTGACTACAACTAACACGGAAGGATCGATTTTTATTAAATTTTTTGGGCATTTCATCGATCGGTTTTTTTAGATTTTTTTTAGCTTGAAAAAAAATCCACAAAATGATGTAATTTTCATTGGGGCGTTGAACAACTAATTCAGATTAATGTTTATACTGATTTTATGACGGCAGTGTGATCATACATGAGAACACTTTAATAAAAAAAAAAGTAGCTAAAAATTAGATTTTTGATTTTTTGTTCCTGAATGCATTTAATTGGAAGCTCTTTGTAGTTTATGGTTTATTTTTTGACAATGAAATAAGTATTCAGTTTTATCCCGTGATAACGAAATGATAATTATTTTTTAAGAATTGTTGCACATTCAATAGGCTATAAGAATTATGAATCAAATAGGCCGGCTTGCACGAATCAAACAGATAAATACATTAAGCTGAGAATTCAATGTTTAAGTACATTATGTACATTACTTTTTTTTAATTACCAATAAGAATATTTTTCCAAAATCAAGAACACGCAAACACAAACTTTAACGCTCTATCGTAATTAGGTCTAAAATTAGACGTGAGGGCTATTCAGAGTTTTATCAAGAGAACGAGAAGGAAAGGCTCTCCCAAGCCAACGCGAAACGTTCGCCGGTCGTAATTAATTTCCAAGGTGATTAATGAGAGCGCACACAATGGCGCGATGCGAATCTTGGACCATTTTTCGGTCATCGCATATTCGCTCTGAATGTTTCGCGCCGTTCAGATAGAAAAAAATATTTTGCTGCAACGTGATATGATTTAAATTAGTCAGAAAAATTAACAAATTTCAACAGCTCATGAAGAACTAGGGATGAGTGACTTATAACTTTCAACCATTCCTCTGTGCGTGTCTGCAGGAATGGAGGGGAACTACAGTTTATTGCCGAATTCGAACGGCTATTGTGAGCGGCGCTTTTCTTTGACAGAAGATACTCTTGGAGGTTTTGTCAGTCCTCGCAAGAGGCAGTACCCGTTTTTTTTTTATTATAATTAAGTGGACGAGGCTGGGGATCGAACCTAGACCTCCGACCTGACGGTCCTACGCACTAAGTAGCATGCCACGGCTACTACAAATCAGTCAGACAGAGTCAGAAGAGAGCAAGTTGCTTTTAATAATTAAAGTCTTCCTAATATAACGAAAATATTTCGCTATTCTCTTTAATTGCCATAACCAATATCGGATAAAAGCTTCTCTAAACTCCAGATTTTAGAGAACTCAAAAACCAACTAGCCTTATTGTAAGTTTCACCCGAACAAAATTTCACCTTAAAATTTTCTGTTCCCGCGGAATTTTATGTGAATTTAGCCCGAACAAAATTTACGTTGTTCTCCACCTTATTGCTCTCTCGTTCGCATACTAATAAAAATGTGAACATTTATGCTGTCGATGGCATTACATTCTGCCTGAAATAAACGTTCACAATAAGGGAAATTTTCGAAACACAAAATAGTTTACGGGTTAAACTCACAATTATAGGCGAAAATATTTTCCGGGTGAAATGTTGTTTGGGGGAAACTCACAATAAGACTGAGCAAAAAAGTCGGTTCAAAACCTTATATCTTGAGTTTTAATTAGCAGCCCTATTCTGCTATTCGATCCGATCGAAACTTTCGATTCGCGTGAAAGTTTCATTCAATTTGCCTAAATTTTTTTTTATCTTCAATCTTTAGAGTGCAAATCTGAACTGATATTTGGTTTTGAATTGTTTAAATCCTGTTTTTATCGAAATTTATACAAAATTTGGAGCAATTATTTCCTTCCGACGGATAACAGAATACAAACTTTCACGCGAATGTTTAGCAGAAGAGGGGTGTGGGTATCTAATTATATTTTATTTTTAGAAAAACAAAAATTAAAATTTTTAAGATGTTGATTTTAGATTTTGTTCTTCCTTAAAGTCAAGCCTTAAATAACAAATGAAATAAGAGGGTTTTTGCTATCGCGTTTCCCTCATTTACTTCATACGAAATTGATTTTTTAAAATATTTATTGGTAGGATAGCATAAATACATATTTTTGCAAAAACTTAAGATGAAATTTTTCAACATTTAATGTCATAGTTGAAACTCTATTAAAATAGTAACTACACAGTAGTTACATACAAAACATACGGCGTCAAATTTCCCAAAAATCAATCTTTACATCTCATAAAATTAATAAAAGAAGTGTACTTCAATTTTTTAAAAATTGTAAAATTTCTTTGTACTAGAAGTAACACCCCTACCACCCTGCATTTCATTCTACAGGCAAATTGTTTTTCCAATAATAGATTATAGTTTCTATCATATCTGCAGGTAAAGATATTGGTACAGCCATCATCAAAATTAAACTGTTTGGTCGTTTTTATTTAAAGTTTTAAGGTCACAGTATTCAGTGAACGGGCTTGGTTTACATGTCCTAAGTCTTACCTTACTAAGGTGGAACGACTCCATAAGCTAGGTATATACAAGATATTAAGTATAAAAAGTAATTTCTTTTATTCAGATGAAGAACTAAACAAATGCTCCCATTGTTTGGCATGTTCACTGCATTGAAATGAATTCTCCCAAAGAATATCCTCGATTTCATTTTTTGTCTTCGGACCAGGATCGATTTCAAAAGGAATTATCTCAGAACTTTCTGTCTTGGCTGTAAATCCCCGAATAACGTGTGGAAACTTATTACTTATGTACGTCTTCGTGCAAATTTTCAAAACACTCATTTTGAGTAATCTAGCAAAATGAAAAATTAAAAATTTTAAACTATTAATGGGTTCAGAATCTTCTACTTCTCAAGTGGTAATTTGTTCTTATCCAATCCTGGCTCATTTTTGTGCAAAGCTATGATTTTTTTCTGCAATTCTTCAATGTTTTCTTTAACTTTGTTCTTAAATGAAAGAAGAAGAAGGGACATGCTGAAATTGAACAGAAAATTGCATTGAAAAGTACTAATCAGCTACTCACCAACTCTTCTTCACGTTCCTCTTGGATTTGTTTGAGTGCATCAACCTTTTGTGATTTCTTTCTTGCAATAAGTTTAGCTGAATTTAAATTTTTTGTGCTCTCACTAAGTATTTCATTGATTGTGGCTAAAACAAAAGTAAAGTGAATTTTTGTTAAATGCTTGTGTTTGAATTTACTTACAGTAGTTTGTCCATAGTTTACTATATTCTTTAGCTATACGCATTTCTTTTTTTGCCGAAGCCGTAGATCTTTCGGCGATTTTTTTGAATTTTTTAGAACATTCTGATTCATTTACCATTTTATATTATTTTTTATTATTTCTTCGATAACTTTTTATTTTAAATCCTATTGAAAACGAAAAGCTGTTTACAAACTATCTGTCAGTTTAAACAAGAAACGTCAAACTATTGGTCGAATAGTACCAACATCTGAAAAAAATGAAACGGTTCAGTAAAATTTAAAAAGGGTGAGTCTCGTGAGTTCTTTGCTTGATGCTTACGGCCATATTATTCACTCGTTTTCGTTTTCATTAGAGCAATTATAGAAAAATTTCCTAGTTTAGGTAGACAGTTCAGACTGTCAATCGCTTGTATTATATATTGAATTTGGTCATTTCAAAATTCGTTCCACTTTAAATGTTCCATATGGGTGTGTTCATAAATTTTTTACGTAATCTCCTACCGAGTTTCATACTAATTTGGTTGAAATTACCTTTTTGGAAACGTAAATTTGTATGGGAAATGAATTTTCTGTAATGAAAACGTAGCATAATCCAGATTTAAAAGTAAATCCAATTGTAAAATTATTTGAATCCAAAAATTGAATTCAAGTCCATATTATTCACTCATTAAATCCGTAGTTAAATCCGCAGTTCGGGAAAAATTTTTCTTTTCATACAAAATTTTTCCCAGGACAAATTTTGTCTTTAGTTTTTTTCCAAGTAGTATGCAGTTCACGCGCAAAATTGTGACGTTTGTACCCACTGTAGGATGAAGTCTCCCCTAAATTTTGCCAGGAAAAATAATGTTCGAAGCATTATTTTGCGGGAAAAATATTGACAGGTCAATAATTTTGAACGATAAACTTTTCCCTGTGTAACTTTTTGTGACAAATGAAATAGTAGCCCAATCAACATTTTATCATATTCTAGCAGTCTTTCTTTCTATCAAAAGTGATAGATGGTAACCCATTAAATATTTCAGGTGGATCGTGGAGGCCCGGTGTAATACATAGAATATAAAAATAAATAAATTAAGGCCAGTTGTACAAACTAGCTTCAATATTTAACCCGTGGTTAAGGATTTTTAAGGGCCATATATTATTCACTCAATACATCCAGATTAATGGTGGATTTACATGTATCTTCATGCGAGTTCATGCGAGGGATACAAAATATAAAATGTATGTTTGTTAGATGGATAGAGAAGAACAAAATGCAGAGATCTTGATTATAGGAACGCAGATGAAGATTATAGCGAAGACGAACATGTTCATCTTCATAGTGGTGCTCTTTCACACATTCGGTTTTTTGGTATGACTCTATTCCGGTCTACTTTTCTTGATGTTTGCAGATGAAGATACATGTAAATCCACGGTACATATACTAAAGGTAATATCATTAGCGTTTTCATTTTTGTTCTGTTCTGCGCATCTATCAAAATCGATAAGAAATGGTGGATCCAGTGCCCATTTACATGTCAAATTTCGGTATTATTGTTGTTTTTATTATTGCGGTGTGAAGTTTTTGGAGCACTCGAGCAACCATTTTTTAAAACATAGTCCCCTTTCACACAAGGCAACTGAGTTACCGGCAACAATTAGTTCATAGGCGAGAAAGGCAGGGAGAAAGAGGGGTAAACGAAATCTCCCCGGTCAACAAATTCAGGAGACTTTTTGACGTTTCTCTTCACACTACGTTTGTGTGCGTTCAACCAAGGTAGTTTAAAAGGAAAATACAGCAAGTCTCCTCCGACTTTGTATCTTCGAGTGAAAGGTACAAGAGATTGTTAAGGAGATTTAAAGAAAACGTCAAAAAAATCACCAGCAACTAGTATTTTCGTGTGAAAGGAGACATAGTATAAATCTAGATGTAAATCATATAAATTCAATGTAAATTCATCTGGATTTAAATTTAAATCTGGATGTATCGAGTGAATAATATGGCGGTAACTCACCGATTTCGGCGGATTAAACTGAGGTTTAGCGCTGGATCAGGTATGTACTCTTGACTTTTATCACATATTTGAACCTTGAACCATCGTTGACCCTCAGTTAATCCGCCAAAATCGGTGAATTAAACTTCCTGAAGAAAGGATTAAATATTAAACCACGTTTGTACAACTGGCCCTTATGGATTTAAATTTTCGGATTGAAGAATCTGGTTGGATTTAAGATTCACTTAAACCAAATTTAAATACAATGTGAATAATATGGCCGTAAATGAAGCAATTAAAAAAAAAAAAAAATGGTAGGACAACATCAGCTCATGAAGAACTTACAACTCTCAACCATTCTTCTGTGCGTGTCTGTAAGAAGGAGGGGACCTACAGTTTACTGCCGAACACGAACGGCTAATGTGAGCGGCATTTTTCTATGTCAAGAGATACCTTTGAGGTTATGTCAGTTCCTAGAAGTAGTAGCCTTCTTTTTATTTATATTCCCATATTGGGAATATATTATGTGAAATACCAAAGCAATAAATTGCCACTACAATAATTGAAACTGCCAGTGCAGTGCCTCAAAATTCTATTTTTCTTTATATTAAAAAAAAAAACTTCTGAACGCACTCATTACTTTTTCGTTGGTATAAAAACTGACATTTCTATTTGACATCTTCCATCAGACCTTTCTCAACTGGCAGTTGTTGAAAAGCATAGACGTGCTTATGCGGATTTCAGAGACTTTTAAATTTATTAAAGGTCCTTTAAAGCCACATTGCTTGGTAGAACATTCTTCGTTATTTTAAAGAAAATGTATAGATAATATTATTATTTATTCAATTTATTCATGACATTTTTTGATTTCCTCTAAATTATCATCTAGAATTTGTGCCATCATTTAAGGAACAAATATGGGTGGCGATGCGAAACTCCTTGATACCACCCAAGTAATAAATGGTTTAGCTGTATTACTCTCGTTTTTTGTGGGCTACAAGTATGCCATCAAAAAGCACATCACAGAAGCTGGAGAAGATAAGGAAGCTTGTTCCAAAGATGAAATTAGCTCAACGGGAGCGATGGTAAGAATAAAAAAATTTCATGTCCCCTCCCTAATCAATCCTCCAAACATTTCTCGTGCTCCCAGTCTTTTTCAGACTTCTCGGATAACTACAAAATGGTCCTTGTAGTACGAAACGACCTTAAGATGGGCAAAGGCAAGATAGGCTCCCAGTGCGGGCACGGAGCTGTCGGGGCCTATCAAAAATCAATGAGACACAAACCCAATCTCGTGCGCTTGTGGGAGCGAACTGGTTGTGCTAAAATTGCTTTGAAGGTATGATTATATTCGTAAATCTATATGGAAATGATTTTCTCATACCAATCGCAGGTAGAGAGCGAAAGAGAGCTCCAGACTATCCGAAGGGCCGCTGAAGCTAATGGCTTGATATGTTGCGTCATCCACGATGCCGGTCGCACACAAATCGAGCCCAATTCCAAGACTGTGTTGGCCATCGGTCCAGCTGCTGCTAGTGATATCGATAAAGTTACGGGTCATCTTAAGCTTTTGTAAAACTTAATTTATGATCGACGTTTCCAAGTTAAATAAATCAACTTCCTTGACGAATTTCAACGTAAGATACCTCTAACAATTTACTTAAGGGATCACGTCTTTGTTTCACAAGATAGCACGAAAACATGGAATTAGATTCACTTAACCTTTAAGATTTTCTCACTGTTAAATTTGGTTTAAGCTTAAAAAAAATTAAATATTATAAATGAAAGAAACGGTCACTCACTCATTCATTCATTTGACTCATCATTATTCGTTACACAGCTTATGCTGTAAATGATAAAAATATATATTAAATTTTATTGAATTTGGAATTTTATGATGGGTGTCAATAAGACGGGATTTTTTAAATTTGCAATTTTAAATAGGGTAAAAGGGGTTTTTCTGATTAAAGGTCGAAAAACTATGTATTTTCTTAACGGGATGTGGTAGAAAGTTGATTTTAATTTTAATCGATACTTATTTTAAATACAAAAAGGTTTATGTTTAAAAAAAAGTTATAAAATGCTAAAAGTTTAATTTTGCAAAATAGAGGTTCGATTCGCCATAAAGCAGGGGTTTCAGTTAGGGGAATAAGTTTTATACCATTAGAAAGATAATACAAAAAAATTATCCATATTTCAGGAATTTTTCATGGGATTTTTTTTAACCACTTTTTGATTTTTGAAAAACATTTTTTTTACCAATTTTTTGTGGTTTTTTATTTTTGCATGGCTGGTTATAAAAATCCAAAAATTCTACACTTGATGGACCCTATTGATTTATAAATATTTTAAATTTTTTTAACACCCCCAACTCGAGATATTTACAAATGTTTTTTTTTTTTTTAACATTGAAAATGTTTATAGGATCGTTTTGACAGAGTTGTGGTGTTACCAAAATGATTAAATTAAATAAATTCAATAAATCATAAATGAACTCCAGCGTATAGGGGCATCACAACGAAATTTTTGGTTGGTGTTACTAAAGAAATTACCGAAATGATTGAAATGAACACATGAATTTAGAATATGAAAAATGAACTCCAGCGTATAGGGGGACAACTATCAAATTTTTGGTTGGTGTTACTAAAACATTACTAGAATGATAAAAATAAACAAACGAACACAAGCGATCAATTACAGCAGGCGTAGGTATACGGGGAAAAAACGAAGAAAGAAAAGTATTGTTCGTCGTCAGCAAGCAAGCTTCAATGGAGAATGGTCATGAAGAATATTCAAAAAGAGAAAAAAAAAACAACAAGGTATTCAGAAGAAGGCAAATGAACAGACAAGGCAATCAACAAAAGTGGATAGGTTTCTGCCAGATTTTTGTATGTTGTATATGTGTGTATGCATCTACATAGTTATGTAGGTAGGTTGTGATTTTGTGAAAATGAAAATGATAGGTATTTATTTTTATTGCATAGGGAATACAATGCGGTCTTATAAGAAAGGCCAGTGATGCAGTTGAGTGTGCAAGCAGGAGTAGAGCTTACTTGAAATCGATATACCTATGTAATATGTGGGACAACCAAAAATATGCCAGAGCATGTATTTTTCTAGCAACACTTTTAAGACGAGATTAGATTAGAAATCAGTTTTATAAGTAATACTGGGCCCTACCAATAATCAAATTTATTTACGACTTAAATATTTCAGTAAAATGGATCAAAATTGAATGGGCTCTAAATAATAAACCGTACATGGTATTACCTAAATATTTACGTGGACTATAAATAATGAACCATATATATAACTGACTTCAAAAAATTGAGAATATAATGTATGGTTAATAATTTAGGATCTATAACGTTAAGGTTAATTTCACTGCAATATTTAAGTCAATAAATAATAAAGGTCTGTAGGGTAGGAATTACCAAAAAATTAAAACCTAACTTCAGGTTATGTCGAAAAAATTCGCATAATGGAAATTTGGGTTGGAGTTTTTTTTTTTTTTTATAAAATTAACCTTTTTCAGGTTGGTTAAATCGACTCGAACGATTTTATTCAATTTTGAAATCTAGTGCTTCTAAATATTTTAAGGCCGTGTGTGAATTGAATTAAAATTTCGAATAAATTTTATCCGAAATTAAATTTTGAAGTTTGTACGTACACATACCTACAGATTCACCTCACTAATGTCAAAAATTAAATTAATCTTCGGATAAAATTTAACGCGATTTTAATCCAATTCGCACATGGCTTAAGCAATATGTATAGATAGCTTTTGAAAATTTAGAAAATATTAACCCAAAAGTAAAAAAAATCATGTTCCCAGTAATTCTGACTTTTTAACATTTCTTTCGTTGAAAGGTACCAAAATTTTTGTTAGCCACGAGATCAAGCTCGTGGGACTCACTCGTGTAAATTTTGTTTTTTATTTTTGATATAATTAATGTCTTAAATAAACCCATGTAGATAAATTTAAACGATTCACCATTATAAAAAAAAATGCATGTACCTATTTAAAATAGGTTTTAATGGCTTTCAGCCCCAGCAAATTGACGTTATGTTCGACAATCTCACTTGTCACTACATATTTTTTTTTAGATTTAACGTGTATAAAGCTAGCATATACACTACACATTAGCATAATCAATTAAAACCATAAATAGAATTTTGTGCTATTTATGTGTGGAAGTCTCGATTTTTGTGCTAGCATAGTTTTTGTTTTATGTACTAAATCTATGCTACCTTAATATTAAGCTAGCAAAACTTCTAAACTGCTCAACATAATCAATTGAAATAAAAACTAGAATTTTGTGCTATTTGTGTGCAATTATTGTGTGGCCTTTTTTTATGCAAAGTTATACTCAAAAACTAAAAGACATTTTAGCATCCGGTTTTCTGTTTTTGACTAAAAACTAATAAGAGCATTGAATTTTGAAAATAAAAATTATACTTAAATACATAAAATTTTGAAAAAAATTAGTTTGAAACTTTTTTTTTCATTTTTTTTTTCAAAACTTCTAGTTTGGAAATTAATTTTTCAACAACTATTCACTAACACAACTTAATTTAAAATGAAAATCAAAGAAGAGATTTTTGGCTTTCCAAAAAGGTATAGCATGGCTGTTTTAAGTCATTTTTTTAGAAAATTTCCCCTTCTGCCGAAATGGGGGGAAATACACCCCCCCTCCCATACGATTTTTTTCTTGTCTTAACCCAACCTACTCGCTCCAGCAGTTTGGTGCATCTTATACCAATCACCCTGTATATACATACATACAACCTATGTATAAATTATGTAAATTAATAAACGCCCCTGAAGATGCTGAGAATTTCCAGCGAAACGTCAAGGTAAAATTTATGTATTTGTTTTTATTTTCATAATATAACAAATTGACCAAAAAAGCCCGCATAAACCATTTAATAAAATAAAAAAAAAAACATGTATTTTGAAAAACAACCAATTCCACGCCTACCGTCAAAAATTAAAAAACGAAAACGAACGCTAAACGGTAACAAAAATACGAGTCGTAAGAAAAAACGAGTATCGCTAAAAATAAAAGGATTCTCAATCGCATTTAAACGATAACGTTTTACATAAAAGGGCCCCAATGACTTTAACCAACAAGCTTATTTTAGACAGCTCGTTCCCTAGCTAGCTATCATCAGTACAAGCGACAAGTTCCTCTTGAGTTTGAGGCCCTCTTCCACTTGCGTGCGCAATTACCTAAGTCGCGGGCTTCCTCTACTGCGCCGCCCTCGGGGTTAGATTCAAAGATTCTTCGGACAGGAGCTCCGGTGTTAATGCGCTTTAAATGACCCGGCCAACTCAGCCTTTGGTTTCTACTTTTTTTCCTAGGTCAGTACAGTCCGTACAGTTCATTGTTTTATCTTCTCCTTCACTACAAGTTTATGCCAGATGGGACCAAAAATCATCTGGGGAATCTTCCTTTCAAAAGGCTCTACTTCATCCACTTTAGACAAGGTCCATGCATCTGCACCGTATAGCAGGACCAGTATGTTTAGCGTCTTATATGCAAAGATATTTTAATTGCGCTAGAGAGGGCTTTGCTACTCAATTACCTTCTTCTATCGAAGAAGCAGTCATTGGCGTTTGATATCAGCGCTGGCTCCGTTTTCTAAGTTGAAAGCTGTCCATGGTAATATAAAGTTTTAGATTTGAAAAAAATAAATCGAAATCGAGATTTCAATCAAACTTGGCATTAGGATTATACAGAGCACAAAAATTCTGTTTGTCTGTATGTCTGCCTATACCTCAATCCACAGCCTAAACCACTGAATCGATGTTCTTCAAACTTGGAACTTAATATCTTGAGCTGATACCGTAGTAGAGGCGAAATTAAATTTAGTTGAGATCTAAAAATACTTGCCATACAACCGATATGAAAAATGTTTATTTATCTCAGAAACGGCTCTAGCGAGTTTGATAAAAATATGTGTGTGTACCTACTCCTATAGGAAAGGTCTTCACTTTTATTAAATTCACCTGCCATATAAGCGTTTTATTATTTTTGATTTTCTCTTTTTTGAGGAATAAAACTACAAATAAATATTTGCATATTTTTGAAAAACTAATATTTTGAAAACGGGTTATAGATTTTTTTTATTAACGATTGTAGGAATATTTTAAAAATAACGGTGATCTGTGCCTACGTTCTGTAATTTTCACATGCATAAAATTGGTCGAGAAACGATGAAAACTGAAACAAAATACATGAGTTTTGTTCCATTTTTCAGATGTGAGAGTTACAGAACGTAGGCACTGGACTCATCAGTTGACTAGTGATAGTGAGGACCTTGTCAAAATGCAATTTCTGTTAACTTCAGTTCATCTTACATTATTTCATGATGAATATCTAGTGTGAAATATATCCAACAAGATTTGAATTCCTAGTCATTGAAGCTAGACGTTTTTTTTCTGCAATTTAACGTCGGAATGAAATGCCAATTTTTGTGGACAAAAGGCCGTTAAAGGCTATTTTGAATCAATAATTCAACTTTGCCGATAATGAATAGTATGTACAATGTACACTGCCAATCACTTGGATGAGGCCACAAATTTTGCGATTGATTTTCGCTCTTTATAACTGTCTGAAATTTTTTACCAGAAAACATTTACTACCTCTGAATAGGCCACTAGGATGAGGCCATTGTGAATATTCCGTTGCAGGAGTTCACATCAGCAATTTTTTTTAAACTTTTATTTAGAAAATTAAAAAAAGTGTTTAAAAGAACTCTTTTTATTAAATTTAAAACAAAGATTGGTTCCGGAAAGACGTTGACTGAGACAGAAAGAGAAAAAATAGATGCTTTCAAGAATTTTTGACTTTCAGGCCGAGAAATAGCAAGGAGGCTAAATAAAAGTAAGACTGTGATAAATAATTATTTTGCGGATGCACAAAACTATTTGAAATCAAAAAGGACGCACAGCCAAAGCAACAACATCACGAGAAAAGTGGTTAATTCTACGGCTTGCGTCAAATTCCACTCTACCAGCGACTAAAATAAGTGCCAAAAGCGGAGTATTAGCCAGCATAGCAACAGTCCGAAGGATAATACAAAAAAGTGATGCTATCTAGCGAATAAAACTTAAAAAGAAACCCGATCTGAGACAAGTACATAAAACAATAACAAAAATAATTTTCTTTTATTTTTGTTTATTCTCTTCTTCGTACATAGGGAGCTTCGAATGAATTTCCCAAGGGAACATGTCGCTTGGAGCGTTAAATGGAAACGCGTTGTCTTTTCTGATGAAAAAAAGTTTAACCTTATGACGGCCCCGATTTGGTTACAACTTTTATTTCCATGATCTGCGAAAAAGAGCTTATTTTGGCAAGACATCACAGCCGTACATCCGGTATCATGGTGTGGGGAGCTATCACCTTCTATGGCACAATCGAGTTGGAGTTTGTTTTCCACAACAAAGAACGGAAATGACTAGAAATGTTTGCTAGAACAGTCATTTGCAAAATTGAAAAATATTTCGGCACTTGGAATTATTAACATGGCAATACCCCAATCTACACTTCCAGGGTTGTAAGAAGTTGGATTCAATCAGAAGACGTGGGACTTTTGACATGGCCGCCCTATTTACCGGACTTAAACATAAATGAAAACGTTTGGGTATGGCTGTCTCGTAAAGTTTATAAAGGCGACAAGGAAACCTTAATCGCAGCTATTCGTGATGCTTATAGACCGAGAGCTGGCGACGGATTTTCTACGTGAAAGGAAACCAAACGGTATTAATGTTACAACTAGTCGTAGAGAAGGTGATAACAAATACGAAGGTCTGTCTGCACGTAGTGGCCGCGTTTCCGCGAAAAAGTGCATCAAAAGTACAACTTTTCTGAAAATAGAAATAGTGAGGGAAACCACTTAAAATGCATCGCATCCCGACGCCACGGACTCGCTGATTACAACAATGGTTTCGACAGACGTGTAGGTGGCCGCAAAACCCTCGACAGACGCCGCCGAAAATGCGTTTTTTTTGGCCTTTTTTACTTTTGGGAAACCACTTAAAATTGGTGTCATTGGAAAGCTCTTGACTTCCCGAGTGCGAATATGCCCATGACAGACGTGTAGGTGGCCGCAAACTCGCAACAGACACGATTAAAATCGCGGCTTTTTTTTACGAAATTCTAGATAATTCATTTTACACACCTAAATACATCGCAATCTGAGGCTCTTGACTGCCAAGAGTATAAATATGTGAAAAAACCCAACTTTCAGCTTTATCCAACAGCTGGAAAGCGCGATAAAAATCGCGGATTTTTTCAGTGTACGACTATTTAATGGGATTTTGCGGGAAACCACTTAAAATGTATTTTAATTGAAAGGTCCTGACCTCAACAAAATTAAAATTTAAACGACAGACGCGTAAGTGGTGATAAACGGATGGTAGCCGCTAAATAAGTCGCGGGCGTTATTTATTGTTTTTAAATTGGATTTTAGTGGTAATCTCTTCAAATGTTACTCAAGTTAAGGGTTATAACTCCACTAAGAACAAAATGTAGGTGGCAGACGTTTTGAGTTATATCAACATGTTGAAAACCGCGATAAAATTCGCGCATGTTATTATTGTTTTATTAGTTGGATTTTGGTGGTAAACTCCCCAAAAGGGTGTCTAATCAACTGTTTGAACTCCCTGACCAAGAAACTTTTAATGACAGACGTTTTGAGTCAAACCAAGCCGCCGAAAAGCGCGATAAAAGTCACGCATGTAATTATTGTTTTATTGGTTGGATATTGGTGGTAACCTAGTCATATGTATGCCAATTCAATTTTGCGGCCCCCTACACGTCTGTCATGGGCATATTCGCACTCGGGAAGTCAAGAGCCAATTTTAACTTTTTTAATTAAAAAAAAAAAAACAAGTGTTTTTAATGTTTTTGAACGTTATTTTTATTTATATAATTATGTTAACGGTTTAATATATTTATAAATAAATTGTATCGCGTAGTTGTATTTTTTTTTGTTCATGTATATATGTATATGTTATATATGTATAAATAATCTATTTAATTTTAAATAAATAATTATGTGCGGTGTAATACTTTTTTTTATATTCCTATTTGCTTTCAATTCGAGGTTTGTTCTGCATGGTATTTCCATTGCAGTTGTAATAAGTATGTATATACCATTCGGTTACATTGTCTTATACTTAAAATAATAATGCATTCAATAATAAAACAAAATTTTCAAAATTAAACTTATCTGCTTTAAATGTATCCTATGGGCAAGAGGGACACTATATAGAGTCTTAGGAATTTTTAATAATAATTTATACATAGGTACAATTTAAATTAAATTAATTTTATAAAAGTTAGACATTTTCATTCAAGGGATCATTATTTCTTTGAAATTCACATTTAACATGCAAAATATAAATAACTTTATCAAACTGGGAGGACCTTTTTTTGGGAAAATTTTTGATATATTATAATACCTGGTTTTTCATGGAAAAAACGCTTTTCTAAAACTTAAATTTACAAACATTAAAATATTTGTTTATAATTTTTTTTTTTGTTAAATTTTAGTTCTTTCAATAAATTTACCTAAAAACAGTTTTTAACAAATTTGCTTCATATTCCATTTGAGTTCCTCAATATTCTATTGTTCTTACCATACCATGTAGAGATATTTTATAAGTTATATTAAGCTAGCTAATGTTTTTATTTTGTTAAATTGCATTCTTGAAGAAAACAGCTATTTATAATTTAGTAATTTTTGTTATCTAGAGATAAAGTTTGATTTTTATTTTACGATTTTAAGTAGACTGTTTTGTTAAGTTGATTGTTTTGGTTTTTAATTTAGTGTGTGTGTGTGTTTTGTTTTTTTTTTTTTTTTAATAATTTTGTTTACCGTAAATGTATCTTACACATATAATTTATTATAATTTATGTTTTGAATTTATACATAATTTGTTCGAAAAGTATCAAAATTGATTTCATTTTATAATTATAAAATTAATGAAAAATTAATTTAAACAGTCTTAATAATCATCGATTTATATTACGTAATAATAACTTGTAAAATACATTTTTCGTGGTAAAATGTATTATTTTTTTTTTTTTGAAAATAGGAAATAGGTTGTTTTATCTTGTGTACTGCGGAATATAATATTAATATGTTATAGTTTATGTATTTTACAGAAGAGTTTTTATAATTATTGATTATGTGAACTCTAACAAAGTTCACTATTGTAGAGCTATTGCTGGAAGATATGGCATTTTATTTAAGAACAAATAAAAATAAGATAAAATAGTGAAAAAATAAATTAGAGGTTTAAACAGCAAGTGAATGGTCTTAAATAGATTAGGCATATTAATATACAACAAAAAGTTAAAAAGTAAATTTGATTCAGTAAGAGTTTGAGGAAGTATTAAGAAAATAAGGAGATAATTAAAATAAATAAGGACTCACGAATGTAAACAAAAATCTTTTAGACTGAATCTAGATCAATATAACGACTTCAATTAAAAAAAAAAGTTAACTTGTTGAAAGAATATGAAATGTTTATATAGAAGTCATACATCGTATGGAGTGATATTATATTTTTTTCGAGATCTAATTTTTTTCAAAGTTTGTACCTCAACTCTTTCGTTTATTGATGTATAGTTTTATATGATTTGATTATAGCTATCTGATTTTAAATAATCACTTAAATATGTTTTTATTGTATATATGTAGCTGATCCCGGCGAACGTTGTATCGCACTACTTCATGTATGTAGTTACAGGGGTGTTACAGCAGGCAACCAATTCGTATCAATCGCCAATCTAGAAAGACCGTTCGAACAAAAAAAAAAAAACAATTCAAAAAGTATGCATGCAGTTTATTGTTATCACGACTTTCCGACCTAATTTTCCAATTTTTATCTACGTAGTGTGTTTATCTGCTTTAATACAAATCCAACAAAAAAATGCCCATCCAATTTGGATGATGTTCACCCGAGTTATGCGCGAACGAACAAATAACTAATTCAGAAATTTTGAAATTTAAAGATGTTTTCACGATTTTTTGACTTTGTCGGTCAATTTTTCTAATTTTCGTTCAATTTTTTTCATTTTTTGGCTTTGTGTGGTAATAAATACAAATCCAACAAAAAAATCCCCATGCGAATCGAAAGATGTTCAGCCGAGTTATGCGCTTCCGAACACAATTCCATTTCAGACATTTTGAATTTTTGATGTTTTCACCATTTTTCTACTTTTTTGGTCAAATTTTCCAATTTTCGGCTGCGTTGTGTGTTAATCTGGTTCAATAAAAATCACCACAAAAAGAGATTCATTTTTATATATAGAGAAGATATACTCGTACGCACTCCCAGTGATGCTGATGTAGAGACTTTTTTGTCCAATAATTACGCCACTGGTTTCTCTAACTTTGGCGTTCAGTTCTTTTTGCGTGTAACTTTCTTTTCTCAAAAATAGAAGAAAAGTATAAAAAATCCGATTACGATGGAATTCGTGAGAGAAATGAAATGTAGCTGTTAATATTGGTAAAAAAAATTCAAATTGATATTTGATAGGAACAGATGAGAAATTTTAAACTTAATTCGACTGTTTTAGTTGTTTCCTCAGAGAGTTGACAAATGCTGTGCAAACAAAATATAAAAAAATATCAACAGAAATTTTGACATTATTTGATAAACCAGGTAGTAAACTAACCCATCATACGAGTAGGTAACTCTGTCTTTTGACGTATTGCAAATAAATGTAATGTACGTAAATTAAAAATAAATGTACTGCAGGAATCACAGAAACTTGTTCTTGTGGTTCAAAGCTATAACGTTAAGCCCGTATGTGAAACAACATTTATTAAAACTTAAACTAGAGCAGAACTTACTGAAATATCCAATAATTTTCAGTGCGTAAATAGCCATCCCATTTAATTCAATGCAAAAAAGATCGTCAGCAGCTGAAAAATGTAAGCTGCTGACGATCTTTTTTGCATGGTATCATGGTAATGATACATTAATTATTTTAATGGAATTAAAATAAATGGATCCATCGTCCACGTTCTCATTTTTTGAAGGAGGGTAAAACTCCGCGGAAAAATTTTCATCGTGATAACTCACAATAAAAAAAATCGATGAGGTGTTAAGAAATACTGGTTGAGGGCCAGTCTCATCTCAACTAAGTAAAAAATACTGGGGCTGAGTTCCAAAATGTAGAAAATCTTTTGATGCAGAAGTAATGCCTGCATTTTTCATACCATCAGCAACGCAAACTTGATGCTTTGTAGAAATATTACATTGCATTTTTTGGATGCGCAGTTTGCGCAGTAAATGCTCATCTGATGAATTTTGGAACTCAGCCGTAATCAATTAATACAATAACCAAAAAAAAAATCGAAATGCTATTATCCCACTATCTGAATTTTTTCCAAAAGCCTAAAAGTCAAAACATTATTGGAATCGCTTAAGAAATTACAGGTTCGAATTTCAATCAAAACCTTACAACCGCTTTCGAGAAAACTTGAAAAAAAAAATCGAATATGTTGTATCTGTTCAAGATGAGTTAAAGCAAAAATTCTAAATAAAATTACATAAAAATGCTTTGGGCCAAATTTAAAGCAAATCTGCATCCGTTTATGCTCTATACCGGAAAGACTAACTTATATGTATATGTTATGATTATGACTTTCACTTGATTTTTATAAACCTTTTTTTAAAATAAAAATAAAAACACATTCATGTAAAAATAAAACTTTATTATTAAGGAAAATTATATACACCTCAAATAAATGTAAAAAAAACTTAATTTAAACTTTTTACACAAAAATTAAAAAAAACAAAATATTAAAATAATGATAAATAAATTAAATTCTAACGTAATTGAGAATCTCACTTATGTGGGTATTATTTAAACATAAATTTGTTTAGATTTTTTGTAAATTTAGTATATTTTGTCCCTTTCTTTGTTTTCTTATTTCTTTTGTCCTATATTCATTCTCTTATTTGCAAACAATCAGTCAAGTCAAAGTTCTAGATTTTTGAAACAAGAAATAATAATAGTAAATTACAATACATTACATATACATTTTTTCTGTACAGGTGTTTGTGTTTCTTTGTAATTTTTTTTTTTTATATAAAAGCGAAAATGCTACTACTGCTCGCAAAAAGCGGTTATAATAGTGTTGTTTTGTAAGTGGTTGAAATATTGTTGTGTTGATTCTATTGTGTGTCGTTTAAGATTCTCACTCAAAATTTCTTATGTCATCCCCACTTACTAAAAAGATTATATTAGCTAGGTTGTGGGGCTACCAGGGCCGCATTTGGAGTTTTGATCATCGATGGAGGTCGTGAGGTACTCTTTCTGTGTTCTGCCGTAATGAATGGAGTCGTCGTAGTTGTGGTATTTGTGTTGACAGTTTTTAATGGAGCAGCATGCTCTGGTACCGGTGGCGGTGGTAAGTCGCCTTTGTTTGCTGTTTCAGCTTTTGATTGAATAACTTGAGAGTATTCTCGGATGAGATTTGCAATTTGGAAGGCCTTAATAATGAGAAGGAGGTTAATTTATAAAAATTCTATTTGAAGGAATTACAAGTCATACCTGGGAAGTTGTTAATATAACCTTTGATTGTTTTTTATCGGTGCCGGTAATTATCATTAGACAATTGAGATTCGGCGAGTATGAAAGAATTGAAGCGTATTCGTATGTGCAAAGTGTGTTCCTTGAACGATGCTCCAGCAAATGTATGCCGTTTTGATCCACAGCCAGCCATAAAACTCGAGGCCAATTGGATGTGAAAGATTGCTAGGAAAAGAAAATATTACATTAAAAGTTAGTTATGGTTTAAATTCATGCTTTAGGTTCACATCACAACCATGCCATTTAATGAACTCTCATTACTGTTTTCTTTTTTAAATTACTTACCATAACATCAAATATAGTCGCCTTATGTAACGGCCAACTCTGGATGAGATTAAGGAAGGACTTTTTAGCTTCAGCTGGAAGCATTCCACGTAAACTTTGATGATGCATAGCCACTGCTTCGTGAGGTATATTCGGAACGAATCTGGGCGGTAGACAGTGACTAGCTATGATGCGATAATCATGAAGAATTTCAGAACAATCTCCCAGTTCAAGTTGACCTTGTAGAGCAGTCAGCATAATTGCTTCCATTTCGGTAATTGGGAATCTTTCGCTACGCAAGCCATGCAACACTTGGTGATAAAGGAGTTCTTTTTCAACCGGATCATCCAAATTCATATAGTGATCGAAGAATAGATGTTTTTTGAATAAAAATATGTGGTGCTGGCGACGACATGGAGGTGCCGATGGACTTGACTGCTGAAAACAAAAATAAAAAATATCAATTTAGTATTTTGAAACGAGAAATAAATGCATTTGATGTATTTTACAAACCTGTTGAGCAGCTTGGGCAGCAGCATTTCTATATTTTTCCCATTTCGACATGACATCGGAAACTTTTTCTTCAGGCAATAAACTGCGTTCTGAGCTTCCTAGAACTTCGTATATGGCATAGCCCATAGCATTTTCTTGAAGACCAATTTTCTTTTTAACCAATTCCATAACTTCACTTGCTGTTGAACTTGGATGGAATTCGACTGAATGATATTGACCATCCATGAAATGAAAACGGGCATAGATTGGACGACGATTGATTGTGCAAACGATTTCTTCGCGACTTGGTGGCCATTGACGGCGTCGAGTTCCTTGAGTTTTGAAAAAGCACTAGAAGAAAAAAAATCAATTAAAAGCTGGGATTTAAAACAAAAAAAAACTAATAATATAAACACCAAATTTTTATTAACAGTAATATTTGAATTAGAATAAAAAAGAACGCTAACACCACATTTTTATTAGCCATTTAAAAGTCGCAAGATAATAGATTCCGAACTACCAATACCTGAACTGAAATCTAACCATCTAAGTTAGATATACAGTGCCGGTAAAAAAAAGCACCACCGGTACAAGTTTCATTTCAACTTTTTTTACACATATTTCCAGCCTCTACTGTATTTTTCTATTGCTTTGAAGTGTCAACTCTCTCTATTGTATATCTCTGGTACTTTATAGCTTTTTTTACGAAGCAATATTGGGGAAAAACCCATTTTTATTGCGGTAAAAATAATAGCACTGATCGTAGTTTGCGTTAGGATAAAACATTCTTTGGTGTCATATTCCAAGTTAAAGTAGTCAAATGTTAAGATTTGTTAGTTTTTAATAAGTTTTTTCATTTAAAACACAAAATTTAGTTTTTCAAAGACAATGGGACGTGGAAAACATTGCACAAACAAAAAACATGAACATGAAGACGTTTTGTTAGCTGTTCCAACAAAATGATTAGAAATGCAATAATTTACGCACCCAAAACCGAAACTCGTGGACGAAAACAGTTACGTCAACAACTCTCGTCAGACGCCTAGTCCGAGAAAGCCAAAAAAAATCCTTGCAACCCTGCAACTGAGCTCAAAAAAGACTTGCGTTGAAACCGTTCGCCACAAATTGAGGGAACATAATTTAACAGAGTGTAGTCCTAGAAAAGTCCCTCTTTTAACTGCAAAACATGCAAAAAGGCGTTTAGCATTTGCAAGACAGTATTTGAACATGCCAGCAGCGAAATGGCGCAACGTTTTATGGACGGATGAGAGCAAAATCGTGTTGTTTGGCGGTAAAGGATGTCATTTCTACGTAAGAAGACCTCCAGAAGTGGAATATAACCCCAAATACACAAATAAAGAGGTTAAGCACGGAGGTTTAAGCATAATGGTGTGGGCTTGTTTTTCCTAATACCATAATGGATCAACACGTCTACGTGAATATTCTGGAAAAGGAAGTAAGTAAAGTAAGTAAATTATTCATTTGTTGATTATGGAAAATGTTAAGCTCCCGTATGCAGAGGAAGAAATGCCGCTTTTGTGGGTCTTCCAACAAGATAATGACCCCAAGCACACCAATAAATAGGTGAAAAATTGGTTTGAGGATCATTCAATTAATATGATGGAGTGGCCAACGCAATCGCCTGACCTAAATCCCATTAAAAATCTATGGGTCGACGCACGACGTTAAGAAAGCAGTCTCAGATATTAAACCGACCAGAAACGAAGCACTCTGGGCTGCAGTTAAGGCGTCCTGGGAGAATATTCCGGTTGAAAGGTGTCAAAATTTAGTTAATTCAATGACGAAACACTGTGAAGCAGTAATAGCCAACAAAGGCTGAAATATTAATAAAATTAAAAATAAAATCATAGAAAAAGATTTTGGATTCGTACGATGGTTTAGTTTTAAGTTGTATGATAAGCTATTTTTTTACCGCTTATTTATTTGATCTGTTGGAGAAAATTGAAGTTTTTTCAAAAAGTTGATGAATAAAAATTGAAATTCTTTTTGAAATGTGTTGTCTTAACTTAATATAAACTTTTTGCATATTCAACATTTCTCTCGATATATTGGCATACATTTTATTTTGCAACGAAATTTGGTTCTCGTAATGGTGCGATTTTTTTTTCACCGCAGGTGTATGTAGGTGTATGAATTAAATTAGTTCTGTACAAAAAAGGTCGGAGGACCGTAAAATAACCTATCTCATACAAACCGATAGTTTTATTCCAAACATCAACAAAACCGTTGGTCGGACAAGCTTTTGCTGATTCGGTTAGAAAATGCACTTTTACAGATACATTTTGGGTTAAATATAACTATTCCATAAAGCATTTCTATGAATGAGGTATCAAATGGAAGGTAAGAATAGTCTCTTTTCGGATCCAGTGGTCCGGACACACTTTTGATGGTTGCGAGTCAACTTAGTAAAAAAAAAATAGATTTTTACGCATGTTAAATTTTTTCAAAAATAAAAAATTCGAAAATTCCCATCTATGTCTGCATAAAATAACCTATAGCGTGGTTCGGCAATTGGCGGCCCGCGTTCCGGACCGCCAAAGCTATAAATCTGGACCGTTGATACGAAAAATTTTTTCTTTTAAGATACATTTAATTCAGTTACAAAAAACTTCATCTCGCTCACTTACTTGTTTTTTTTTTTTTTATAAGAAGCGAAAAGTTTGCAGTGAAAATAAAAAAGCTCCTTAATGATTTGACTGACCAATTTCGTTTTACGCTACCGTACTGTTCTAGAGCGGTTCAGTTTTCTCATATGCAACAAAACAGTGAATTTTGTTAAAAGTGATAATTTAAAGCGCAAATGAAACAAATTTCATATCAAGATTTTATTACCAAATTTCTTTTTGGATGTTAAGCCTGTAATGATAAATCAAAGGAATATCTGTTGCCGAATAAAAAATGCCCGGCCATGCTAGCTCCCTGCAGAACAAAATCTCAGCAAGCGGCCTGCTGCTTTTCAAGGCCTTCCGTTATCAACAAAAAAAAGAAACAAGAACAGAAAGAAATATTGCCAGCAGATAATAGAAGCACGATTTTTCGATTTTTTGTATTATGCACCCAGCTATGCTTTTTATTGACTAAGTTTCTACTTTGCTTTACAAATTTTGTCTGGACTCTCGCAAATGTTTTAATTATGTGGACCGCAATTGAAAGTAATTGCCGACCCTCCCTATACTATAAGGCATTTTTTTAATTATTCTGTTGTTAAGTTATTATGTAGATAAGTTATATGTATAATGATAAAATGAAAATTAGCCCAGCAATGCAACGTATTATATTTGATTCTCTTGAATCAATTTTAGTCAACCTTTCATAAAGAAATTCCCCAAAAGAAGAAGTTATTAAAGCTTATATTATAAACTACTATCCCTATAACCAGCATCTAGATAATAAGCGAAATTCCGTAGCATTTTATTTACAAAACAGGACACCTTCCAAATAGTAAAGACCATCTTTCAGACAATTTCTTACCATTTTAACTTAGAAAGGTTGATAGAGTTCATCAATATAATAGGGTAAGGAAACAAGAAACAGGCAAATAGGTTCGTTTTTCTACAAAAATTGTTATTCAAAATGTTTAGGGAAATGAGAAATATCTCGAAAACAGAAAGAAGACCTACCAAACAAAAACACATTTTCTTACCCTCTCAGCAAATCGAGCATATTTGCCTTCTTCTGTAATTGAATCACTTGCACATCTTTTCAAATGACCAATTAAATATTTCCGGAGCACCTTCATTGGTGGTAAAATTACACTACAAGCCAACGACAATAGAGCCCAATGCCTGAGATTAACTCTTGAATTAGGATCTGGGTGGTCAGTTGTTTGTTTGACTAATTGAAGGTACAGTTCATTTAGTAAGGACTCCTTCCGCATGCAGCGATCCATTATCGACTGAATAAGAGTTATATGTTCATCTTCAGCTCTTTGAACTGAATCACCTAGATAGAAGAAAGATAATGTTTATGTCAAAAGTCGAGGTTATTCCTAGATAAACTTACCACTTGTTCCCAACCCAGCATATGTGAGAATAGCTTGAAAGATCTGCAACATTGCATTCTCTTCTGCATCTGCTAACTTACTCAAGCTCTGCGGTAATGGTTGTCGACTAAATGCCCAAAAGGCATGTGGGAATCCCTTGTAAGTTTCTCCATGATCTTGAACAGCATTGCCATGTTCAGCGCGTAACTTCTCTAGACGGTGCTTAGATAACCGTCTAAGGGTGTTTCTTAAGAAACCTCCACTAGTGTCTTGCGGCTTTCTCATAACCTCAGCATCGATCAACTGACGACGACAAATGACGACATTCTGATACAATCGAACTCGGTCTTCATTTGTAATACCCTTGGACTTCTTCGCAGGTACCTCATTCTCGGTTATCCAATTAGACAACGGTGGATAATACGACACAATCAGCGATCCAATCTCGTTCTTTTGGGAGGTTTCAAAAACAAAGCATCTCTGTTGCTCTGCCGTTGGACTAGTAGGCGTAGTTGATGTTTGGTGTTGAATGGTTCGATTCAAATTGATCGTAATGAAACTATCACTAGGATCCAGCATGATCGATTCAATGTCAAAGTATCTAAAATCGTAGAGAACAAATTTGTCCTCCGATTGAATGAGCATGATACCTTCGCAGTTAACACCCAAAATCAAACTATTGCCATAGCTCCAGTAGCCACGATATGTCACCTGGAACATTGTGGTACCATAAAGTGGATACTGCATTACGCAGCTTAAATATAAAACTTTGGCAGTGAGTTCAGTGCGTGCGGCACCGTATTGCCGGTGGGCTTGTGCCAAAATCGGAACCCAAAATTGTTCCTCACGAGTCTTTGAGATACGTTCTGGTAGATAGTTATTAACGTCTGTATAGTATTCCGGTTTGGGTTGATTCGATGGATCTCCAAGGGCTACCTGAGCCTGCAGGCCGGCCAGTTGTAGAGCAACTTTCTCACTAACTGGAAAGTCATCACACTGAAATTAAAAGCAGAATTAGTGAAAGTACTTATTTCGACGTAAAGCTCATACTCACTTTCACAACACTATACACAGCTTGAGCATAGAGCATATTTACTTCCACAGGATCTTGCGAGAGTTCTCGTGTAGTTTTGAATAAACGCTTCTTGAAGACAAACCGATTTTCGCCGGAACCGGAAGTGGCTGCATTTCGGCGCATTGTTGAACTTCCTGATGAGGCTTTTGTTTGTTTTATTTCCCATGCGGCTATAATATCGTACAAGTAGTCATGAGACTTAACGTGCTCTTCTCCATCAGGGCGTGATTGATAAATTGCCCATCCATCGGTGTTGCAAAGATTTAGCTTGTCAGCAAGCTTTGCCACAGCATCACTGGCACTATCAGTTGGATGAACATCGATCGCTTTGGTCCGACCATCCAAGAAGAAGAATCGACACACAATTGTTCCGAGACGTCGCATAGCCTGGAATAAATAATTATAATTAAAAATCGGGACAAACTCATTAATTTTAGTATCCGTTGCTCATTTGAAATCAAACTTACCGCTACTTCAACACTGGATGGCGGATGTAGTCGCGGTGAAACTTTGGTACATTTACAATTATCAAAGCACCATTGAGTATACTGTCTTAGCTTCCCATCTAGAGTTTCTAGATTCTTCTTGAGAAAACTCACGAAATATCTTCAAGAGAACAAAAATCAATTAAAATTTACAACTTACGATCTTAGTGCATTTCAAATAATTTACCTAAAAAGTAGCTTACTGGGCTGGAATGCAACTATAGTCAAACAAAGAAGCAACCAAACTCGATCAGTCCACTCCGAGTGTGGATTATTTGTTGATTGGCGCATGCATTGGACGAAGATCTCATCACGTAGCTCTTCTCTTTCAATGCCTTGGCCAATAATGTATTGGATAACTTGCAATTCCCTTTCAGCATTAAGCTCACCACGGATGTACTTTCCAAGTTCCTAAATTAAAGAAGATGAGCTTAAGTTCGTATAAAAAATAATAATATCGACGGCACTTACCCTGAAGATATTACATGCCACAACAATATTCTCGGGATCATACATGTGAATGTGTGATGATGGAATCTTATCACCTCGGTGATAGGTGACCATTTCATATTTTGGAACCAGATCTGAAGTCTTTTTACCTTTTCTAGTCAAAGTAGCCATTATAGTGCCCTCGGGCGTTCGCTCGTGAATATTAAAATAGTTTTCGGCAAATTCAAGAATGTCATAGTACAGGTCATCGCGAAGTGGATCCTTAGCCTTCTCTGAGACATCGATTTGCTGCATTTCTTGGAGTTTCTTTTCGACACGATGTTTGCGCCGCTGTTCGCGTTCAGCAAATTGATGTCCGCCACCGGTCGATGAAGTTCTTGAACTGGGTCGACTGTGTTTCGGTGATGAGGGACTAATGGGCCCACTGGGCGTTCGCTGTAATGCCGGACTGGCTGACCGTGCCACATTTGTGATTGCTGGACTCTTTGGTCGTAGTTTATGTGGAGGAGGTTGAGGTTGAGAATTTGTCGAGAGGTTTCCATTTATGGTGCTGTGCTCTTGATGGACAACAGGTGGAGGTGGTGGTGGAGCTTCATTTACCTCTGGCAGCGGAGGTAGCTCTTTAGGAATGACAGCTTCGTAAATTGGTTCCGGGTCCTGTGGTTTTGCTGTTTTTGTTGGTGTTTGAACAGGGGGCACGGGATGTGGAGGATGCGAATGTGTATGAGGATGGGCTGTGCCATTTATAGCTGTTGGAGGTGGCGGCGGGGGCATTGTTGGCTCTGGCAGAGTCGGCACTCCTTTGTTGGGTGGAGTTTTAGGTGGACGTTCCATAGCTAAACCTTCCATTTCCTGTTGCAGGACAGTTTCCAACTAAAAATGAAAATCAATTAACAAATGAACAGAGAATCACATAACCAATTTTCATACCTCGACATCTAAATCATGAATCACCCCATCCATTTTATCGCTGATTTCTTCCAGCAGTGGATTCGCTGATGTATTTAGGAAAGCAAACAAATTGTCCAAATCAACAGAATCATTACTTTGTTGATGAGTCTCTCCAACCGAGGGTGTAGCATGACCATTTGTTAGTATTTCCTTGCTATTTCCATCGAATGGTGGTAATGGAGGCGCTAGAGGTTGATTTAATTTCGAGTTTATCTGCTCGGCCATTGCAGATAGAGCAATCATTTCCTCTTGGACCATTCTGTAAAAAAAAATTTACAAAGGAAAAGAATTGAATTTCGGTAATGTAAAATGTTTTACTTGAAAATATGCAATTAGTGTGGAAATAAGAAAAGAATGAAGTTTTCTTCTTTTTTTTTTAAAGGAGATATAGGAATTCACACCGTGCAAACAATCTTTATACAATAAAAATATATCTTAATTTTTGTATATGTTAAGAAGAAGTTATGAGTGAATTTGAAACAAATACAATCAAAATTTTTTGTAAAATTCATTTTTTGATATGGTTTCGTTAGGAACTTTAATTTATATCACTGAATGAAGGAGTAAATTTGTATATATACATTTATATTATGAGTAGTCAAGTATTGATACCTCCTATCTGGCTAATCCTGTTTTTAACTTATAACGGCCGTGATTTTTTTTTAATGGTCAATAGCAAAATAAGCATATTTTTACAGGCATACCATAACAAATGAGTGTAAAAATTTGCTGAGATGGAAATTCACTTAAAAAAAAGAAAAACTTATATAAATGTGATAATCACTGCCCAATAGAAAGTCTGTTGCCTAAAATGATTTACATGATTCTGGGGTAATTTTGGACGATGCATTCAAATTTATTATCAGTTTTTCTATGTCAGCTCTAGTTTTTGAATAATAGGGTTAAGATGCACAATTTCTGGAATTTTCTTTTATATGATTTTCTACATTTATTGAATGACGAGGTCCTACTCTAAAAACTCCAGCGAAAATCGGCCATCATTAGTGCATCCCAGCGAACCTCAAATAGATCTTCCATAGTCCGAATATTTTGGTGAAATTGTTCCCCTTGTTCTTCACTTAAGTCAACTACATTTGCAGAAAAACGATCTAAATCGTTGTGCAGGAAGTGTAGGTACTTTGATGCTCATGTTGCATCCAAGTCGCTGGAAGTGTGACAACATATCTTCAACTTGCGCAACGTAATCATCACACTTCTTATTGCCTATGAAGTTTTGAATAATCCAAACGAACAAATGCCACGCTTTTTTATCAATTTCTGACATTGAACTGCAGAAATCACGATTATTCACCAATTTCCGAGTTTGTGGGCCGTCAAATGTATCTGCTTTAAACTTTTCTGAATTTAGATTCAGAAACTTCTTCGTAATACACTTGAAACATTCGCCGTTCTTGTTTAGCGCTTTAACATATTCATGTCGATTATAAAATCCGCAACAGTGGATCCACAGTGATTTGATGTGCATTGTTCTCTTTTCTTTCCACGTAAAATCGATGAAGAGAAAAGAGAGCACTACACTGCGATTCACTGCGGATGCAGTTTTGCGGATTCCATAATCGGCATGATTATTAATGCCGATTATGGAATCTGCAAAACTGCATCCGTAGTGAATCGCAGTGCAATGCTGTCTTTTCTCTTCAGCGATATCACGTAAATGAAAAGAGACCAATATACTGCGAATCACTGCGGATCCACTATTGCGGATTCCTTAATCGACCTGATTGTTTCATTAGACTAACAATAAGTCTAATGTGCAGAGGTATGGATACGATCTCGTGGCACAAGAGGTGTATTTATAATCAGCAATTTAGTAGTGTTTTTCCCTCCGGCTCCGGATTTCATTTAGGAATGTTAGGAGTTCACTCTGAACACACATATATTTACATTTAAGAGTCTTTTGATGGATTAATTTTCAAAGTAGTAAATGATTCTTGTTAGGACCAGAGATTATGAATTATTATGAATAATTAATTAATTCATAATTACGTTGTGGAATTGAAATTATTAAAGAATTCGTTTTTTTAGTTTTTACTACTACATACACACATTACGGAAAATAATTTTTCATATTCGATTGGAGCCAGAAAAAAGTGAAACACTCCAAAAATCCTATCGAAAACGTAAGCTCAATATAAACGTAGTATAGCTGTATCTCAAAAACCGGAGCTGCTAGAAAAAAAAAAAAAACTGAGGGTAGATTCGCGATCAGTGACCCTCGAATTAGTAAACAAACGTTAAAATATTTGGTGAAACAGAAAAAAAAATGTTAATTTTGTTGTGCTGGGTAGTATTTGTTCGTTTTAAGCTTGAAATACATGACGAACTATAAAGGAGTTTGGCATAGAAGTCGATTATGTCGTGGAATAAGTGAACACTTTTCATAATGTGGCGAGGAGCACATAATAAAAATAAATAAAATAAATTTGGTGGCACAAACGTCTTATGAAGAACCAGGGCCTAGCGACTTACAACTCTCAAACATTCCTGTGAGCGTGTCTGCAGGAATGGATGGGACCTATAGTTTATTGCTGAATCCGAACGGCTAATGTGAGCGGCACTTTTCTATGACATGAGATACTCTTGGAGGTTTTGTCGATTCCTCGCAATAGGCAGTTAGAGGCAGTAGGCGAGGCTGACGATCGAACCTAGACCTCGGGCATAATAGTCCGTCGCACTAACCATCACGCCATGGCTACTACACTATCTTTAATTTAATTAACACTTTACTATGATCGACACAGGCTGTCTTCCAAAAAATGAAACATGTTAGTCATAAACTTAAACAACGGTATGCCGCAGGATTCGATGTTTGTTTACTTCCCAAACCAGACAGATTTAGTCAAATTTTAGTTTTTTACATGATGTTTGATAGAACTTTGAACTAAAAGCGGCAGTTTTTGGGAGAAAACAAACATAAGTTATATTAAGCTTCTATTAAGCTTATATAAAAATAATTTTCTAACACAGAAATTTAACAAACGTGTGGAACTCCTTCAAACATTCATTTCGACTTGTGTAAAACGGATGGATTTTTCAACTTTTGGTACATATATAAGTTAAACAAGGCAAAACATTAAAACACTTCTTCAACTACAAATGTGAACAGTTCAAAGGAACGAAAATCTCTAACGAATATTACTGTTTTCGTGTTTTAATCTTGAAGTTGAAACTTATTTGACCAGACTAAAATAATACTCTTTAATATTCTTTACTATAAAAAAAAAAAAAATTTACAAGAAACCATGCATTCAAATTTGTTGGGTTGTGTGTTAAACAAATTGTAATTTTTTTTATAACTAATGGTATTTGGAAAATCGACCTCATTGTCGGTTGTTTTGAGGATCTTATAACATTTCTATAAGAATCATAAAAAAATAAAATATTATCAAACTTTATCATACTGGTGCAAGAAGTCTACATTATAAAAGTGCTTACTAGCATTCAAGTTATTCAAATTCTAAGTGCAAATCATACTAAGTGCTATATATGCATTCCAAACTGAAACACTTTAGTACTTCAAATAAAACTGCAAGTAGCAAAACAAAAGTAAAACACTCTATGCTCGTCATAGCTTTAGGACAACTTACCCTCCACCATCCTCGTCAGCGCTTCCAATACTGTGCATGCTTCAAAATTTTATTTAAAAAATTAAATAAAAATTTGTTTTTTTTTTTTTCACAAACAAAAAAGTTAAAAAAAAAAAAAAAAAAACATGAAAAATCAATTCGAAACAAAACAAACGTAAAAGTTTAAGGAAATTTTCGAAAAACATAATTATTCCAATTTGGTATAAGAAAATGATAAAACTCAAACAAATTGAAGCTTTTCATAGCTAAAAATCTCTGGGAAAATCGCTTATAAGCGCCAAAGCAAATTCAACAAAATTATAAAATAAATACCTACAAAATGTTAAATTACCCGAGCGCACAAAATGTAAAAGCCCACATATAATGCACAAATTTGATGAATTAAAAATATATTTAAAAACAAAAAAACAGATAAATAATAACCTTTATAATTTATGTCGCATTAAAGCAAAGTAAATTGTATGAAAACAAAAATCATTATTATGTATTTAAAAATCATAAACTCAAAAAATCAAATGCACTAAAAACGGTGAGTGTTTTGATTTAATATATAGAAAATATAACTTATGAATGAGTTGTAAGTTATAATTTTATAATAATTGCTAAAAGTTTGGTTTTGTTTGAAAATAATATTAAAAATAATAATATATGTAAGGTACTTGAAGATCATATACCTTTCACATTCTTCGATTGCTTTGCGATCTTCTTCAGATGTCTTATCCATACGAGCTTGTTCTTCACGTTTTTTGCGTTCGGTTTCAATTCGTTCACGCTTGCGCATTTCTTCGTCCACACGGCGCATTTCTCGTAGTGCAGTTGCAACCTAGGGAGAAATTAAATATTGATTAATATTTAAGTAGTTTTTGTTTTAATTTTCAAAAAGTTATAAAAATAGCCATTGGCTCACAAAAAGCTTACACTGCTAACAAAATTATCTTTTACAGGGTGGGACAAAAGGTATGAACCGGTTTTAAAGGGATGTAAAAGAAAAACAATTCAACTTACAGAAATTATGTTTATATTGTTTAATTCAGTACAGAATTTAGTTTTTTACATTAAGTTTTAAAGATGATATCACGTAGGTGGGGATGCACTCTTGAAGGCGAATTCTGAAGTTTTCAACCGCTCTTCTGCACATTTCGATGGGTATTGCCGTAACTTCCTCTCTGATTCTATCCTTAAGTTCTTCCAGGGTATGTGGACGAAGTTTACAAACTTTTTTCTTTATGTACCTTCAAAGCAAAAAATCACAAATGCTCAAATCTGGTGAGCGCGCAGGCCACTCCATGTCACCCCTCAAAGAGACGAGGCGCTGGGGGAACACTTGCCTCAATCTCGCTATTGAAATCCTAGCAGTGTAGGATGTAGCCCCGTCCTGTTGGAACCAGATGCCTCCCAGATTAGTTACTTCACTCAATTCTTCTAGCTCGGATTCAAAAAACTCTGAGCGCCTGGGAGACTGTTCGATAGCATTTCTTACCAAGATGACATTTTCAGGATAGTTCTTACAGTTCTGGGTCTTCCAATTGCCGAAGGAGTTGCTACTAAACTAGTATTTTTCAATGTCTTAGCCCAACGTCTAATTGCATTACCGCCAGGGACGTTTCCCCCAACAGGGATATTGAAGTGCTGCCGGAAGGCTATCTGCGTGGCGATAACAGAACGGCCATTTTCAAAAAAAAAGTCCTAACGATGCTCTCCAGTCCAAACCATAGTTGCTACTGAAAACTAGACTCTCTCACTGCCACAACAAGACCTCTCCCCTTTTTCCACCACAACCACAGGCCGAGCCCCAGCCGGTCAAAACCGATTCATACCTTTTGCCCCATCCTGTATATGTGGTGTTCTTCCTTAAATTAATGTCGTTTTTCTTTCAGCCAAAAAAATTGATCCCTGTGAGGGATTTTGATCCCGGACAAGTTTTTGCATTTCTTTCAACCAAAAAAAATCAATCCCTGACAATTCGGAATCAAAATCTCTGATCCCGAATAAAAGAGAGATTTACACCTATGTACATGAAACACGCACTTGCACACACACTATTTATAAAACGTCATTTTGTGCTTTTGTGTGATTCAGTGATTCTGTGATTTTCTTTTTCATTTGCATTCCGTTTTTGATTCTTTGCCTATCAAAATTATTTTTTGCTTTATTAAATTAAAATTATTTTTCACAAAATTAAATTTGACATCCCACACACACATTTGCAAACAAAAAACAAATCCAATCTGCGTTTCTTTTGCTAAAGGTGATATTACATTGTCATATATATATGGCAAGTTTGCCAAATAAATATGGCTCAAAAATGTCATATAAGTGTGATAGTCACATTTATATGACAAAATATATATGACTCCATATATATGACAACCATGAATTATTTTGAATTTAAAAAAAATATATGATTTAATGAAACGTGATTGGTCAAATATATCGGATTTTTTAAATATTTTATTTTTCGTATAGCAACTGTGTCATATTTGTAAACAAAAATTGACAGAAAAAGCTTGTGATCATTATATGGCATACTTATATGGCATAGACTATTAATACTTGTCATATATACAAATATTGTGCCATATTTTATATGACTCGCATTGGTCATATATATATGACAATGTAATATCACCTTAAGAAAATTCGTGATCCGGGATCTAAATCCCTATTTGCGAAAGAAAAACGACATAATTACTTTAATGAAATGTCAAAACTTGAAGCAGTCGTCAACAGAAAGGGAAAACAAGAAAATTGAGTAACGAATGTTCATAAAGAAATGTGATACCATCCAACAAAATTAGCAAACTTTAGAGAACACAATTTTTTATTATTAACTTCCCATTGGAAGTTATTGTAATCGGTTCGATTTGTGAAATTGAAAATTTTGACATTTCTCGACGTTTCAAAGTGTCTGGAGTTGGATTACATTGTTTTTAGAGAGTGTCTGTGTACGTACGTTCGTACGTTCTGAAGCTTCTCGAGAAAGCATAAAGATATCGAGTTGAAATAAATTTTATTTTACAGATAATAAGGCCATAACGTGCAGAAAGGATTTTCAGAAAAATTCAATTGGCGGTTTTTTTATTACTTTTAATTAAAAAAAAACGATTGTAAAATGGCTTATTTCTCGAATATCTCTAGAACAAATAATGTCTTCGACTTCAGCCTGGTTTCATTCTATGCATAATGACGTAGTGAAAAATTTTTAATATTTACTTAAAAAAAAAATCAACCCACAGTTTTTTTTATAAAAAAAAAAAAACATTAAAAATTGTTAAGAAATATCGAATGTCTAGAGAACACACAAAGATATTAGCTTTGAGCTAATTTTATTTAAAACACAAAGTTATAGTTGATAACCGGTAGAGTTTGTAAAATAATTCAATTAACGGTTTTTTTCCTAGGCCAAAAAAACTGCTACAAATTGTTAAAAAATGTTTTCGGTTCGAATATCTCGAGAAAAGAACTGCTAAAAATTGTAAAAAAAAATGTTCTTTCGGCTCGAATATCTCGAGAACAACAAATGATATCAACTCCAGGGTAATTTTAGTCTACACACAATGCCATAATTGGTAATTGATAAGTTTTGTAAAAAAAACTCAATTGACGTTTTTTTTCTAGGCCAAAAAAAACTGCAAAAAAAACTGCTAATAATTATTGTTGAAATTTTTCGTGTCGCATAAATTTCGAGCAAACTGCAACTGATAAGTTTTTCGAAGATTTTTAATTGGTAATTTTCTTATAAAAAATAACATCGAGTGTCGAGCTTCAAAGGGAACCAATGGGAAGTTATCAGTGTGGGTCAAACCCAGCCTCTTTTTTCATGTCTTTTAGTATAATATTTTTAAAGTAGGTTAGCTATTAGCCTGAAACTTACCTCTCTTGCAAAAACTCCTCGCAAATGAGCCTGAATAACAATTGCTGCTCTTCGTTTTCGCAAAAACTCAATACGCAATTTACATCCTCGATAAGCGTGTTGTATTCTCAAGGCGGAATTTCTCATTTTCTGATACTTCTTCAACGCCACATACCTCTTCCATGATCGCTGTATCACCAAAGCGTTCTTATTTATAATTTGCATTCGTACATCCTCCAAAGGTTCATGGGCACGACTACGTAGAAATACCTTAGTCTTACCAACTTGCCACTCAACCGATGGCACATTCAAATCCTTTATCACAGCCAAAACTTGATCACGTGCTGTTGGCAAACGATGTTTTTGCTTTGTCAAGCATCTATATTTCGTTACGAATTCCTCGAATGTCAGATGTATGGGGAAACCTTCACGTCTAATCCGAATTATATCTAACATACCTAAGTATCTAAGTTGATCTAAGACTAGTCGATCATTATAATCGTTTGGTACTTTTTCTGAATTTGGTTTTATACATCGCACATACCTGAAATAAAAACAAAAAACAAAGAGATTTAGAGAAGGATCGATTTCGTTTGTAAAAGTTAACAATAGAGTATAATGCCTACCATGGATTGGTATTCTGAAGTACATCTACCAGCGATTGTAATTGCACTCTAAATGTATCGCTTACAGTTAATTTGCCCTTAGAGGTGCCTCTTTGTACGGTTGCTGAGGATATTTGATTTTGTGATTGTATTGAAAGAAGATCCTAGAAAGATTATAAATTGAGTTTTTAGAAAAAGAATACAAAAATCACGTACAAATGTTTCTATTTCGATTTGGTTACCTGATAGGAAGACAATTCCTGCACGAACACATTATCACTGCGGCTCATAAAATCGAACAAAACATCCTGTTGCACGTCCCGATTCTTATCAACAAATCCCTTCACCGTGTACAGCACACACCCGGCATAATGTTTTATGCCGAATTCGGTTTCCCAATGTCGTCGATCTGTGCCTTTCACATAATTCGCATTTGATTCGAATTCACTGTGTAAATTTGTAAGGTAAGCCAAATCGGATCCCTTGGGCATGTGACACTGCTCGGTAAGGAGTTTTAGTATGCATCGTGGTGGTTTTTCGATGAGTTCTAGACACAATGTATTATCAGTGAATTCGATGTGTGAAAATTTGATTTCTTCTTGCTTGTACTAAATGAAAAAGGATAATATTATGTTAGAAATAACGTATGTTCAAGGATTAAAGTTAAGCAATCTTTTTCTTACGATTTCCTGCTCGAGAGCGAACACATAGTGATTGAAGAACTTATGGAGTTTTTCGTTGGTATAGTTGATGCATAGTTGTTCGAAGGAATTTACTGCAAAATTTTCAAATCCAAAAATGTCGAGGACTCCAAGGAACCGACTAGAATTTTGACCGGGATTGATGCAAATGTTTATTTGACTAATTAACCATGCAAAAGTTCGTGAGTAAAGAGCTTTAGCCATGGCATGACGGTTTTCTCGTGCCTGGAATGAAATATTAAAATGTTGTTATATTATTTGAACAAAAAGTCATTATTAACAGTAACATCTCATAGATCCATTTTAATTTAGCCTATCTCCCCCTGTTAAGGCGGGAGGAGCAATTTTCTAAAAAATGTAATAAAATTAAAACACAAAAATTTAAAAACAATAACAATAACAAATACCAAAATTATAGGTTTTCCGAATTACAGAAACCTGGGGCCTATTTTACCAAACACTTTTCAATTTGCAACTTTTCACTTTTACTTTGCAAATTTCGTTTCACCAAACCCAAATTTGCAAAGAGGAAATTATTGAAATAAAAAGTTTCCTCTTTGCAAATTACGTTTCACCAAATACAAATTTGCAAAGTGAAAAGTTTTTTTTGCAAAGTGAAAAGTTCTTTTTGCAAAGTGAAAAGTTTTTTTAATTTGCAAAAATTGTACTTTTCATTTCACCCAAAAAATAAACTTTGCAAATTATATTTTTTTTTTTGAATGCATAATTAATACGAACAATGTATCAATTTGCAACTTAGCAAAATACGAAAGTTCTTTTTTAAATTGGTGAAACACTTTTACTTTTCACTTTTCAAAAATTGTCTGAAAAATTGAAAAGTGAAAAGTCTTTTCACTTTGCAAATTTTGTGAAACACTTCGCACTTTTACTTTGTAGGAAATTATTTTTTTGCAAAGTTGCAAAGTGAAAAGTGTTTGGTGAAATAGGCCCCTGTTCTTTTATATTTTGTTTCAGTAAGTTCTTTGTGTTAATAGTTGTTGAAAAAAAAAATTCTTTCAAACTCAAAATTTATCAAAAAAAAAAATAATAAATGTTTATTTATTCAAAATTATGAAATTAGGTTTACTGAATTGGCTTTAACTATTTGATGTCCCTATAAATTGTTAATCGAACACTGAACAATAAATGGTTTTATGTCTTCTAGCTTATAAGAAAAATGAAAATTACCAAAACTACTTTTTTATTCAATTTTTTTTTGGTACTTATGTAAGCCTATAGTGGGCCAAGTAGGGGGGCTGTAGAAGGGGCAGCATTCACCCATATATACCTCAATGTTTATACGCCGTAATGTTGGGTGTTAGCACATGTAAGCAAGCTTACATAAAATACCCAAAAAATAGAAACTGAATAAAAAAGTAGTTTTGGTAATTTTCAATTTTCTCATAAACTAGAAGACATAAATTTTTAATTTTAAACTGAAAGTCGCATACAAGCATACATATGTGCAGTACTGTTCTACAGGGTGATTTTCCTAAGGTGTGACAAAAAGCTTGAGCGTGTGCATAGGTTTGAGTTGAGACAAGAAAAAAATCGTACACTCCCTCGTTAAGGCGGGAGGGGCATTTTTTTTTACAAAATCGACTTAAAGTAGAAAAAAAATTATTAAAAAACAACAGCAACATATACAATGTTTTTTTTTTTTTTATTTTAAAGCCAGACGTCCGTTCTTTTGCTTTGATTTAAATTCAAATTATTTGAGAGCATATTTAAAAAAAAAATTATTTTCAAAACTCAAAATTTTGAAAAAACAATAAAAAATTGTGTTCAAACTTGATTTGTTCAAAACTAGAAAAAATTTTGGCATCTGGTTTTTAGTGTTTGACTAAAAATTAATGGGAGCATTGAATATTAAACACAAAAATACAACTTTATAACATAAAATATTGAACAAAATCAGATTGAAAACAACTTTTTAATTTTTTTGTTTTAAAAATTTAAGTTTGCAAATTAATTTTTTGAAAACTCTTCGCTAACCAGACTTAAGGCTCTCACAAACCAACGAGATTATTCGCTGCGACAAAACAAAACAACATTAACAACACTTGGTTGTCAAACAAAACAACACGTTGTTGTTATTGTTTTCTTTTGTCGCGGCGATTAATCGCGTTGGTTTGGAGGAGCCTTTAATTTAAAAATAAAACGAAAGAAGAAATTTTTAGTTTATAAAAAGGTATGGCATGCTATTTTTTAGCTCTTATTGTTTTAATCTTTTTATTTTTCTCTTTTTTAAGTCGATTTTTTTTTTATTAAATTGCCCCAACAACGGGCTAAATTACAACAGAAATATCTTATTGTTCTTCTTTCACACTAAACATCTTTTGCGAGCATTTAGTTTATTTTTGTTTTCATCAATTTATTGATTGACAAACATTTCGTCATCGTGTATCGTAAAAACAAAGTACGTCTCCCCTCAAGTTAAAATGATATTGATTACATTGCATGCCATGAGGCAAACCCAAATAAGGCCTCTTTTATTTCTAACAGCCAGCCGTATCGAATTTGATAAATTTGTGGATTCTTAAAGAAATTAAATTGCTGCACGCAACGAAATAAAAAAAAAAAAAAGCGACAGACAAATTAAATTCGATTTAAAAATATTAAAATCGAAACAGCGATAAACATCGGGCGGAAATAGGAAATAAGCTATACTATCGTGTACCCCGCTGTGTTTATAAGTTCTTTGTTTTTTTATTTTTGGACAACCTAAAAACAGATGAGATAACAACGCAATGTAAACGAGGGCTAAATCAATAAATATCTTCGACTATAATAATTTTTTATTTTTTTTTTTAACGGTGAGTGACAATTTATTTTATCGGTTCTGCGTGTTAATAGGCTTACGGTGGGCTATTAATTTATGTGTCATAATTTTTTTGAACTCTATAAATAAAAAAAAACAGAGAAGTTAAGTTTATTATTGGCTTTTATTTCATGGGAAAAGTTAACTTTCTTTGACTTAATTTAAGTTGATTAACTATGTGAATTTTGTATAATATGTTAATCTTTAAGCGGTCATCGTTTATAAGATTTTTGTTATGAGTATCAGGCTAGATACATAATAATATCATTGAATAAATGGTTTTGCTTATCATATATCTGTGGCTTTCTTTAATTTGAAGTAATTATTTATTTAAGTCGTTGGTAAACAAAATGTTTTGACTTATACAACAAAACAAAGGAATTTCATAAGAAAATAAAAAAAAAAAAAAAATAATAAATTCGTTTAGAAATTTATGTCTATAGTTAATGTTAATTAAACGAGTTAGTATAAATGGAAAAGTACAAAAAATTAAAAAAACAAAAAGAAGGTACGAATCTCATCAAATAAAAACGAAAATAAGATTTTAAGTAAAATTAGCTGACCTGGGGAACTTCGTTCCACCTATTAATGATTAAATTATTAATGTTCCTTTCGAAAGTCGAGCCAGCTCCAATTGTTATCCGACTTTCCGACTTTTCCGGCCTAATTTTCCAATTTTTATCTCCGTAGTGTGTTTCTTTGGTTCATAATACAAATCCAACGAAAAATTTTCCATCCCATTTGGATGATGTTCAGCCGAGTTATGTGCGTACGAAAAAAACACTAATTCAGAAAGTTTGAAATTTCAAGATTTTTTCACGATTTTCTGACTTTGTTGGTCGAATTTTCTAAATTTCGTTCGAATTTTTCAATTTTTTGGTTCCATTGTGTGTTAATCTTGTTCAATACAAATTCAACAAAAAAATCTCCATGTAAATCAAATGATGTTTAGCCGAGTTACTACCTGAACAGAATGGTGACAGAGACGGAACCGGAGCTGGAGCTGGAATAGCTGTAATAAATGAAAGAGGCTTGTCTGACTTCAATGACTTTATTGGTATATCTGATTTACAATGTTCAGTGATATGTCAAAGATGACATTTGTAATGTAAGGTGAAAGGTGTGTTTGTTTCATATATTACACCTCCCCCTTTTATTAAAAAAAAAAAAAAAAATTAAATATATAGTATATACAAATGTATGTATGTGTAAATTACAAGATTCCTTTACATATAATGTAATAAAGATAAATACATTTTAAAATATTTTATTGTTTAAGAGTAATTTTAAGAAGTGTAATGTTTATTTGTTTTTTTTTTTTTTAATTAATAATGTATGTCCTTAGTTAAAACAATTATTAACAATTATTATTAATATTTTATAATTCATAAATATATATGTATGTTACGTTAATTTAATTGAAATTTATTTTTTTTTTTTTTATTAAAAAACAAAGTAAATATATTTTTTTTTTTTTTTTTTTTTTAAGTGTCCAGCTTAGGTCGGTATACTACGTTGGCGTAAAAATTTTTCATTCCGCCTTAATATTGCCCCATCTTCCTTTTCCACCCAAAATGAGCGAGGAGTATTGTGCTTAGATACAACTTTGCTTTTAACCCACTGCTTATTATTTCTTAACCAAACTTTGTCGCCTTCCTCAAAACTTTCCCTAGAACGAGCCGTTTTGTTAAAGTTTTCTACATTTTTTTTTGAATTACGATCCAATACCCTTTTAAAATCCTTGAAATAGCCGACTTTATTTTCATTAATTAATCCCGGTAGTAAAGTTCTTTGCTTAAATCCCATCAATATCTCTGCTGGTGATTTGCTACAATTTTTTATAGGTGAATTATTGTACTCTAGTAACATCAACCAAAATTCTTGCTTCGCATCATCTCCTTTCTTTAACAGATTTTTCACCATTTGTACAGATTTTTCCGCTAACCCATTCGATTGTGGATAATTAGGACTTGTTGTTTTTATTTCAATATCAAATTTGTTTGCAAAGTCGCGAAAAGTAAAAGACCCGAATGGTTGGTTATCTGAAATTATCTGATTTGGGATGCCGTGTTTAGCAAAGACTGTTTTTAATTTATCAATTATTTCGAGAGCTGTTTTGTTTCTTAAATTTAAAACATTTATATACTTTGAAAAATAATCTGTAACTACCAAATAATTCTTTGATTTGTATTCAAAAATATCCATACAAATTTTAAAAAATGGTATTTCTGGTACTTCATGCAAAATTAATGGCTGCTTTATATTTTCATTACTGTATTTTTGACAAATTTCACATGTTGCTATTTTGTTTTCAATTGCTTCTGATATACCCGGCCAGTACACTAACGACCTTGCTCGGGCTTTTGTTTTTTCTATACCTAAATGGGGAAGATGCAATTTATCTAAAATCTCAGGTCTCATTTTTAATGGCACAATAATTTTCTCATTCAAAAATATAATCTCGTCTTGCAAATAAATATTGTTTCTCAATTTCCAATACATTTTTAAATCATCATGTAACTTGTATTTGTTCATTGGCCAACCAAATTTCAAAATATTTTTTAGTTCTTTTAAGCAAGCATCTTTATCGGTCTGATCTATAAAATTTTGTTTCATGTTTTGAGACATATTTAGGCTATGCACGACCAAATTCAAGTCTTGTATTTCTGTACTTGTATCATTTTTATTGAAATTTCTCGATAGGAAGTCTGCTACATGCATATATTTCCCAGGCAAAAATTTTATTTCAAATTTATATTTCAACAGGTAAATTCGCATTCTTTGTAGCTTCGCATTGGGAATGTTTGAAATTTCCTTATTAAAAACTCCTAATAGTGGTTTATGATCTGAAATGACTTGAAAATATCTTCCATACATAAAATAATGAAATTTTTTGCACGCAAAAACTATCGCAAGTAATTCTTTTTCTATTTGCGAATATCTTTCTTCGGACTCTGATAAGCTTCGTGACGCAAAATAAACAGGTCGATTTTCTTGTAACAAGCATGCCCCTAGCCCATATTTTGAAGCATCCGCCTGAACTACGATTGGTTTATTTTCATTAAACGGAATCAATACAGGAGCATTACTTATAAGCTCTTTTATATTATCTAAACATTTTCGATGCACGTCTAGAAATTGGAAGATATTATCTTTTTTTAAAAGCTCTCGTAAGGGTTTCTCTAAATTCGATAAATTTGGAATATGCTCTCGGACAAAATTAACCATTCCCATCAATTTTAAGAGATCATTTTTACTTTTTGGTTCATTAATATTTTGTATAGCTTTAATTCTCTCATTGTCTATTGAAATGCCATCACCTGAAATAATATATCCAAGAAATTTCACTACTTTTTGTTTGTATTGAATTTTGTTTGCGTTGAATTTAATATTACATTCCCTTGCTCTTTTTAATACTTTATTTATAATTCGATCATGCTCTTCTTCTGTCTCAGCGGCTATCAAAAAGTCATCAATAAAAATAAAGACTCCCTCAATGTCTGCAAAAATCTCTTCATTTAGTTTTTGAAATAATTCCGGTGCTACAGAAACTCCTAGTGGCAAACGCAAATATCTGTAGCAACCAAATGGTGTGCTGAATGTGAAATTCTGACTGGTCTCACTATGCAAGTGAATTTGAAAGTAACCATCTTTTAAGTCGAATATTGAAAATAATTTCTTGTTATTTCCTAACTTAGATATTATTTCATAAAATGTTGGTATTGGGTGTCTAAATGGTTTAATAGCGTTGTTTAAATCTTTTGGATCCAAACATATGCGAACGGATTTATCAGTTTTTTCTACAACTACAATATTAGAAATCCAATTTGACGCTTTACTCACCTGTTCTAAGACACCCAATTCTACTAATCTAGACAATTCTTTTTTTAGCGGTGCTCTTATTGCCATTGGAACTCTGCGAGCAGATCTTGCTACTGGCGTTGCATTTTCTTTCATTTCTATTTTAATATTCTTAGCAAAGCACCCTAAACCCTCAAATACATCGATATTTTTATCTACAAAACTTTTTCTTATTTTCACGTGATCGTTTAAGTCCCCTTCTTGTTGATTTATTAAATTCAAACGTTTTATTAGTTTTAGTTTTAAACAAGCTTTCAATCCTAAAATAGGTTCGGAGCATCCTTTTATAACAACGAACTCTATATCAACTATGTCATTTTTTACTATGCAATTGGCTACTGTGTTTCCCAAAACATCTAAGCGTGTGCCTCCATAAGCCTCGATTTTATTTTTTTGCGGCAAAAGATCTAATTAATTATTGTTAAATATGTCAAATGGTAGAACATTTACATCTGCACCAGAATCTAGCTTAAACATTATAAGGTTGCCCTGAATTTGAACTGGTTCATACCAAGACTCTTTTTTTTTTCTTGTCGAAATAACATCAGTTATTTCATCAAGGTAAAGCACATCCCCTCCCTCATCATAGGCACCTTCTTCAAAACTATTTTCTCCCGTTAATGTTTGTAGGTTATGTACATTGCTTTTTTGTCTGCATGCTATAGCAAAATGATTTCGTTTATTGCAAATTCTGCAGTACTTCCCATAGGCTGGACACTTTAACAATTCATGCCTTTGCAAACAATATGAACAAGAATACAATTTTTCATTACTATATCTATTATTATATACATGTCTACTATAATCCATACTACTGTTACTACTTTTGTTTAAAATTTTGTTAGAATTTGGTAAACTACTGTTAAAATTTCTAAAATGTTTATCTTTTTCATTTTTAGAACTACTTGAATACTTGTTGTTGATCGCATTTACTGCTACTAATCCTTGCTTTTGTTGCATCTCCTGGTGTTGATTCTGTGCAGCTTCTACTGATCTGCATATCTCAATGGCTTTATCCAAATCAAGTTTCTCCATCTCCAATAGTTTTTTTTGTACTCCTTTGTTGCATGTGCCCATAACAATTCTGTCTCTGATCATACGATTTTCTTGAGCCTCGAAGCCACAATTGCGGACTAATTTCTTTAAATCCATAAAGAAGTTGTCAAATGGTTCACCATGTGCTTGGTTACGATTAAAGAAAAGATAGCTTTCGTAAACTTCATTTTTCTTCGGCTTACAAAAATCATCGAAAGCTTTAGTCACTTCATCAAATTTAGCCTTTTGCTCGGTAGACACATTGAATGAATTGAAGACTTCTACAGCTTTAGGTCCAATTGCATTTAAAAAAGTTGCAATTCTCACAGGCTCTGGTTTCCCATGTAAACTAGCAGCAGTCTCAAAAATTTTATAATTCTGCCAAAATACTCTCCAACTCTCTGCTACGTTGGAGCAATCAAGATTTAACTCTTCCACTTTTTTTAGGTAATCCATAGTAATTGATGCCTTTTCGTTCACGCATATATATTTTCTGTTTTTTGGGGGACGACCACGTGGTTTTTTACCAAGCAAAGGTCTGTATGATGTGTTGAGTTTTGATATACCCATTCAATAACACTTGATCAATAATATTAAACTTTTACTCATTTCGAAAAATCTTTAATATTTTTTTTTATATATTTTATTTTATTTTATTTTTTCCTAATTTACCGGCTGCGCCATGTAATAAATGAAAGAGGCTTGTCTGACTTCAATGACTTTATTGGTATATCTGATTTACAATGTTCAGTGATATGTCAAAGATGACATTTGTAATGTAAGGTGAAAGGTGTGTTTGTTTGTAATGTAAGGTGAAAGGTGTGTTTGTTTCATATATTACAGAATACACGCAAATTCAATGTTGCGAACACAACAGAACGTAGCCGCATACGGAGCTGCAGCCGCAGACGGAAGAGTTCACCAACTTTTCACGTACGAGACTTTTGACGTTTCAAATTGTATGAAGAAAAAAAAAACAACTTTTTGGGTCGGAAAAAAATATTGTGGTTATTTGTATCGCGAAAAAAATTATTTATTAAAAGGAAAATTATTGGAAACAAAAAATGTGAATTCTGAGCTTGTACACAAGAATATTGTTTTGTTTTTCTTCAAAAAACTTTCAAATCTGTAAAGCTGCATTGTGAACACGTAAAAATAATAACGCACGACACTTTTTGATAGCTCTTCCAGGCTTTCATTTTTATATATTAATTTGACTTGAGTTACAGTTGACGACTGATTATATGATGGTTAGTTTCGATTGGCTTTTAAATTTTAGAACACTAAGCTTTATGTTATCAGACCAGGCGCGCATATCAAACTAAACAGTTTAGTTTCGATTTTGAGCACAATGGGCTCATATGGGAGTGCGCGCCGGTTTAATTGCGCGGACTCTCATATAATTCTATAGTACTCAAAATCGAAACCAAACTGTTTAGTTGCATGTGAGCGCCTGGCCTTAAGGTCTACATCCCTGTTGTGGACAAATAATTTTTAATTAAAAATCGATTTTTAATTGAAAATCGTGGATCGAAATCGATCCACCCGTTTAGACTTGCTCTCCTCTCTCCTCTCCTTAAAATTATCAAAAAGATAAAACATCTTACCTCTTGAAATTTCAATGGAATCTCTGTGATATTGCCCCTCACATTGATTTGTCGCTTCAGACAAACCTGCTGCACATCATCAACCTTCAATCCCAACAAATCAGCTACGGTTGCAACAATTTCCTTATCACTCACAGCCAATTCACATCGTTCACCATCGATGTCTTGAAAATCCAAATTGCCCAACCACAAAATTGCACTTAGCACCCTAATAATACCATCAATTGTCGGCTGGGGAATTTGCAAAACAGTAAATGCCATCCGGAGGGCTTCGAATTTTTTCGCTTCCGTTGGTATGTCCATGTGAACAATACCCGAACCATTTAAATATCGATAAAACGATGGTTCTTTGAGGTGAAATGAATTGGCCATTTCTTTGTTGTTTTGGCCTTCTGCCACGAGCTGATAGAACACATGGTAGTTTCTTTCGCCGGGACTTTGAAATGTTATGCGGGATTGTTCGAGTAGGTAATCCTGGATAATGCAACCTCGAATGCACCATTTTGAGTCAAAGCACACTTGCATGAATTTACCAAATCTCGAACTGTTGTCATTGCGTATGGTTTTTGCGTTGCCTGCAAAAAAAAAAATACCATTAATAAATAAACAAAAAATACGTTAAAACTAAAATTTCAATTATGTAGAATTTTATTGTTATGTCATTCCCAGAGCTATTGGTTTAATTGGAAGCACGTAAAAAAAAAGTTTCACTTTTCATATTCTCATTTGAATATTATGCGAGCATCATATTGAATAAATGTTAACTCACCAAATGCTTCAAGTATTGTATTGGCTTCGAGGATTTGTTGTTGCACCCATGTGGAGACATCGCACGTCACTGTGCACAAATACTGTAGAATAAATTTGGTCGTTTCCGTTTTGCCGGCACCTGATTCACCGGATATTACACAAGACTGGAAAAAATAAATGTAAACGAATTAATGAGGATTTTTTGAATAGTAATTTATTATTTATTTTTTTTTTTTAAGTTTGATTATTATTTGTGTGTAGCGGTCTTTTTGTTTGATTATTATAGGTAAACAAAATAAAACGATAAAGTCATCAACACAAAGGGAGATTATACTGTTTCTTTTAAAATTAATAGGACAACCGTTAAATTGTTATTATTTTATTAATTTCTTATACTCTTACAAGTAAACGGAAATTAGTCAAATTATATCACACCAAAAATATAAATGTTAAAAAAGAGCCAAGTTCTCCATGTATACAAAAAAAACCTTTATGTAACAAGTCAGCCGTGAAAAGTAATGAGATCTAAAAGTTTATTATCAAATATTTTAAGTAGAGTAATATCGAAATAACTCCAAATTTTAAGAGAAATATCTTATTTAATGATAACTGACTAACATTTGGTATGTTTTTCTTGGCAAGTTTTCAAAACATTTTGAATGTTGAGTAATCAGATGGAAAAAAAGAAAACTTGCAAAGTAAACATACCAAACTTTAGTCAGTTATCATTAAATAAGAAATTTCTCTTAAAATTTGGAGTTATTAAGATATTACTCTACCTTTTTGCAAAGAATTTTTTTTAACACAAAATCTTAAATTTTCAATTTTCGAATGCACCTGAGGTCCAACACTCTAACTAATCATCATTGTACAGCAAACAATAATAATTCTATGAAAGTGGGTGGATGCCACGCCCCCTAAATGATAAATCCCAATTTTTTAAGTTTTCCTCAGCATGAACTATGAACCCTACCGCTCTACCGAAATTCATAATTCTACAACAATCAGAAGTGCTTCATATAATTGACAACACTTCTGAGAAAGCGTGTTGATACAACGCCCCTGAATGTCAAATATCAAATTTTAAATTTTTTTTCTTTGCTTGCATTGGAAGCCCTATCGCTTTACCAAATTTCATCATCCTATAACAATCAGACATAGTTCTAAGAAAGTGGGTGGATGCCACACCCCTAAATGAAAAATCTCAAATTTAATTTTTATTTTCCTTACACACATTGCAAGCTCTACCTCTATACAAAATTTCATCATTCTGCAACAATCAGAAAACAATTTGAGGAAGTGGGTGGATACCACGCCCCCTATATGGAAAATCCAAAATTTTCGATTTTTTTCTTTGTATATAGTACAAGGCCTACCGTTGTGCGAAATTACAAGATTCTATGGTGCCGGGAAGTGCTCCATGCAATTGATAACTATTTTCAGAAAAGTGGGTGGATGCCACGCCCCCTGAATAATAAATTTTAATATTTTTCCTCTGTACAAATTGTAAGGCCTTCCGCTCTACCAAATTGTGTCATTCTACAACAATCAGAAGTGCTCCAAATAATTGATAGCAATTCTGTGAAAATGGGCGGATACCACGCCCCCTATATGGAAAATCCCAAATTTTGGAGTTTTTTCTTTGTATACACCACAAGGCCTACCGATATGCGAAATTACAAGATTCTACGGTGTCTAGAAGTGCTCCATAATTTTGATGATCTGTCAGTCAGTGAGTCAGTCAGTTACGGTTTTCGCGATTTTTGACGTCCTATATCTCAGGAACCACTAATGCTAGGGAGTTGAAATTTGGTGAGGCGCCTGTGCTTGCCTAGCTTAGCAAATATGGCAAGTTTGAAGTTTCTGACATTATTGGTTCCGAAGTTAGAGGGGGGTCGAAAAGAGTATTAGTGCCGAGAACTTGGCTGGGCACTACCGTGCCCTTTGATAGAACTAAGTCTTCTACTTTGCAGATTTATTTCAGTAGTATGAATTTGTATTATTTTGGAGACAAAAATCTACGTAGAAATCATTTTTAACCAAAAAAAAATTTGGCAGCATTGTCCGAATAATTCTCACATTCACTGTATGTGGAAAGCAACACAAAATTAAAGTTTACTTTTACAAACAGGGGTTGACTTGATAAATTAGAGTAGGTACTTCCTGTACATAAAGGAAAACTGTTTTATGCAATTTAAGGATATTAAGGTCTTATGGTATGAGAAAGATAAAATAAAGGAGGGGTTGTTTGGGAGTTTTTTTTTTTTTCCTCTGGTTTCACGATGATGGTTGGCTCTGAGGAAATAGTGTATTCAATTGCTCAGTTGTACTGTACAGTCCTGGTTCAAATATTGATCCGTGGTTCAGAAATATTAATTAACCAATTACGGCAGATACCTACCATTGTATAAGTATAGACGGATTTTCAAGCCAACAAGCTTAGCCTCAAACAAGATACATATGTTCAGCAATTGACACTTGTCGGTTCTTGAATCTATGGCTAGATCCAGGTCCCTCTTAAAGAAATGCAGAACAGTAAACTCAAGCTAAGCAGGCCTCAATTGTACCTCTTTGGATCCTAACGAGTCACAACTAAATAGGAACTCACATGAGTCGAATAGGCCTGTGTACATTTGGGTTGTCAGATTTAGAAGGTTATCTACCACATTTTTAATTTGCTGGTGAATAATGCCCCAGCGTAGTAAGAACAATAAAGGACAGGCAGCCCTTGGAGGGGTAGGGGTCATCTGGCGGATTATGTTTGGCTGTTTTTTATTTCCCAATGATTATTTCGCAATTTCTTGTATTACAATTTAGTCATTTCGTATTGAATTGTTTGGCAATTTTTGTTTGGCAAGTTTTTATATCGCTATGTTATTGTTTCTCAAAATCATCTTTTTGCAAATTTCACATAGAAAATTTTTATCTCGCATTTCATTATGTCACAAAAAATTAATTCGCTAATTGTTCTATCGCATTTCATTATTTCGCTTTTTGTTATTTCGCATTTTATTATTTGGTATAGTATTATTTAGTTTATAAATTGTTTTGTCTTTAGATATTTTAGATACATGTTAATGAATTTCGCGCGAAACAGTAGATTCTAAAATTTTTTTTTTGGTTTTCAAAAAAACGGAAATTAACAGTTAGCGCAATGAGATCTTGCAAAACAATAAATTGCCACCTAATAAATACGCGATCTAATAAACTATGCGAAAGAACTTTTGCGAAATGATCGTTTTAAATTTATTTTGATAATTGCGAAGTAAGATTTGCGAAACAATTTTCGTCCAAACGGCCGGCACCCCCCTTGGAGATTATTTTTTCAAAAGACAGGGCGAGCGACGGACGTCTTGTTTCTACCACTAAGGAACATTATAAAATTCATTTAGAATTCCGGATTGTTCAGGCAGCTACTAACTCCTTTCCTTACCCCCTTATACATTGAATAATCTTTTCTAAATCTTAAGGAACACATAATGGATCAACAGTACCGTAGCAACGTGTAGGGGCTAGAGGGGACTTTGCCCTCACGTTTTTCTAATATATAAAGTCGATACTAGAAAAAGAAGGAAAAAATTAAAATACAATTGAAAACAAAAATAATAAAGAAAACTATATTTATGTTTATTATTTCTGCTTTAAAATCGTACGCATTTTTCTTATACATATGTCGAATTATTCCTTCCAACCATTTCAAATCGATCCTTTTTTTTTGTTGCAAGGAATTTGTAAAAATCCGATTTTTTTTAGTGATTATGTGTGTGCCATTTGAAAGCTGTAAACAATTTTCGCGCACAAACTCTTTAACAACTTGACTTTTTTGTACGATTTAAAATAAATATATTTTGCAAACTAAAGGCTCTCCCAAACCAACGCGATTAATCGCCGCGACAAAAGCAAACAACAATAACAACACGTGTTTGTCAAACAAAACAACACGTTGTTGTATTGTTTTCTATTAACGCGGCGATTAATCGCGCTGGTTTATGGGAGAGCCTTAAAACGAAAACAGTTGTGCTTGAATTCTGGGTGAATTTAAGAATGTTTCTAAGTGGCAAACACGAGATGTCGCCCAGTTCGTCAAAAAAGTATTCTTCGAGGGCTGTCTATCTGGTAATTGCTTAGCTGAGGCTTTCACAAAGGAAGTGATAAGAGCACTCATCGTCATAACACCCTCTGCATAAGTCAGATATGGTAATACCCATTCAGCTCATTCATGTAGGTTCCCATTGAGTTGTGACCCGTTAGGATTCCAACCAAGAGGGACAGTTGAGGTCTGCTTAGCTTAAGAAGATAGTCTGTTTTTTTTCTTAGAGATATCTATATAGGTTCCTCGAAATCCGAAATTATATTATTTGTTGACCATCTGTCGTTTAGGGCCGTTAGAAAACTCTGGCGAATTCTTCTTTTTTCTTGTACCAGTGGCATGAATACAGAGGATTCAGTTTGGCTCGGGTCAAGAGATGCTCCGTTTTTGGCCAATTCATCCGCCATTTCATTCCCATATATGTCGCGATGTACTGGAACCCACCGGAGGGTAACTGTGTTTGTTGCACTCAGTAATTTCAACTCGTTACGGCTAAGCTTTACCAGCTTAGCCTTTGTGACGATTGAGGAAATAGCATTTATTGCCGCCTGGCTGTCAATGAAGATATCGATATTCTTTTTAGTTAGTTAACATGTGGCAAGACATTTTGCCGTCCGCAAACACTTTCCGCTTGAAAAACGCTACAGAAATTTCAAAGCTTGACCTATCTAAGGGTAAGTTTTCTGAAAAGATGCCTGACCCTACACCTTCATCTGTCTTGGAGCCGCCATCCGTGAAGAAAGAAACGTGATTAACGTTTATGACCCGGTTTCCAGCCCAACGGTTCCTAGAGGGAATGTCTGTTAGGGCTACTGGGTTGAAATCAATTTGCGATGTTGAATAGGCTATCAGTAAAATTTATAAGTAATTGTTCTAGCGCCAATTAAAAAACAGAAACGAAATTTTAATTTTTCACAATAACTTTTCGAATATTTATTCAAACAGTTGTGGAATTATAATCCAACTATTGACCCATTTAATTGGGAACTTTTGGACATTGTGGTATACAAGTCCACATTTTATTTGTGGACTTGTAGTCAAAAGTTCATTGTGGACTTCTCTCCGCGTCAAGCAGATGTTGTTCGTGAGTTGATAAAATTATTCTATTCTAATTATCTGTATTACCGACTGTCCCGGTGAATGGCTAAATTTTCATCATAAATATAGATGTTAAATTTAAAAAAATTTCTTTGCCAACAAATCCCCCCCACCCCCAACAAACAGAGTAGCTACGACACTGTTAGTCAAACCATCTAGCGGCTGCCATGCTTTTACACAGTGTTGCGACGACCAACGACAACTATATAAACTTATTATGGAAGTGTTCAGGGATCTCTCATCTAACACCCTATTTACCTACTGATTGTCCGGTACGACCCATCAGAGATCAAATGAGTTATGCAATCATTTTTTAGTCTTTATAAAAATTTTATAGGTAGAAATGGCGGCCAACGAACAAGCTAGCTCGCAGACCCAATTAGCGCAAAAAAGGCGCCGTTTTGATACCATAAACTCGTTGGAACCTATTTATGGAGGAGTGGAGTAGAAGCTGGCGGGAGACCATCCACAAACGCTCCGAGCCAGACAGTTAAGTGTCAGACTAGTCACTACACTGCCAGACCTAGATGGGCTCCGTGGTTTGACCTTTTGGATTTTGTTGGTTGTGGATTGTATTAAAATTATGTAATATTGAATAAAAATTGAAGATGACTCAGACACTCGCTCAGAAGAATCACCCTCCGCATCGAAGACCATTTTCAGAGTGCTATACTAGGCACTCGTTGGCTGGCACCCTGCGATCCTTCGGTTACCATGCATCCCGTGTCCCCTCCAAACTCGAAGTCCGCATACTAGCAGTCTAGCGAATCAGAAAGGGGTCACGATGCAAAGGCTACCCTCTCATCGTCTCAAAGCCATTTCGTTGCGTTAAGATAAGATATCAAGTCTTTGACCTTCATTTCGGAAAGTTCGTTAAGGTCGTCATAAAAAACATGTCCAAAGGATTGTACTCTATACCGGGCTAGAGCAGGGCATTTACAGAGGAAGTGAACTATTGTTTTCTTTTCCTGCTGGTCCGCACAACTTTGACAGTGAGTATTGTAAGGTATACCCAGTTTTGCTGCATGCTCTCGTATTGGCCAGTGCCCAGTGCAAGTTGCAACGATCCTGGCAATGTCCTGCCTTGATCTGCAGATTAGATCTTTTGTTCGGGATTTACTATAAGTGGGCCACATTTTCCTAGATATAATACAGTTGCTCAGAGTGCCCAACCTTCGATTGGATTTGGTTAGGAAATTTGAGAATAAATTGCCCTTCATAACTCCTAGGGGAATACTAACTCGTTCCGCAAGTGAGCTATGAAGGGCTGATCCTTTCCTGGCCAGCTCGTCCGCCCAGATAATGGTGACACTAAGATTAACATTTATAGGCTTGCGAGCTCATCAAGGCATTGCTGGACCAGTTTTGATGATGCTGAAGCCGCAGCTATCGCTTGCACACTGCACAGCCGCCTGGCTGTCTGTCAGAATGGCAACATTTTGGTTTAGGTTTGGGATAATTTTAAGTATCTTGCATGCCTCCCTTATTGCCAGTATTTCTGCTTGAAACACACTTGCGAAATTAGGGAGCCGAAAAGATCTAGCGATAATAAAATTTTATACATCATCAATTTAAAAGAAATATACCTTTTTATTTTTTGTTTAAATTAGAATTTATAGTATGTAATGTATTGACTAATAGAATTTTATTAAAAAAAATTATGTTTGGCTTTAAAAAAGCTGTAGGTGTTTTCTTTGTATTTTAATATTTTTATTTTGAGTCAATTTTTAGAAAATTGCCCTTCCTGTCTGAACAGGGGAAAATATACCCCCATCCATTTTTTTTTGCCCAGCCCAACCTCATGTTCTGGGTTTTTGTCAAATCTTATCAGTTGTCAGATCACCCTGTATATCCTTATCGTTCAATAAAGAATTTGACTTAGCAATTCTTCCCGAAAGTGGATGAAAAAAAAATCGTAAATACACAATACGTTGTCATTAGTGTGTTTTGGAAAAATATAGACCACTCAGGTTTATAAAAATCCATTAAGTATCGTTCTGTCCCACAACCTGAGAGTGAGAGATAAGGAGTAGTCTCTATATACGTCTCGTAAAGTCTTATGTTGTTTTACTAGAACATTTTCAAATTCTTGTCAGTAACATATCCATATACAAAATGCATATAAATGTCAAAATATAAATGAACTTAGGGTGTTCAACCTAAATCACGCGATATGGAGTGTAAATAATTGTACATTAAGTCTAACACCGACGATGCTTCAATTTACACATCAAAACCATTCAACCAAATCAAAGTAATTATCAACAGCAAAACAGAATATATAACAAATAACAAACAAAACACCTTTAAGAAAACATATCCCAGCCCCCTAATCTTGAAAATAATAATTATAGAAAAGTGGGTTTTCCATTTTTGTATTCAGGTATAACAAATAACTTTTTTTTTATTCTGCGAAAGTCCTTGGCTCCTTGCTGTTTATTGTCAGAAATACTCACAACAGCAGGTTTTCAAGTGCATTATGCGAGGCGAGTACGAGCAAATAATGTTTGTGTGTCTGTCTGTCTGTCTTGTTTTTCTGTCGCAATGCTTGCTAACATAAATAACAATTTTTTATAACATGCGTATCGTATGTGCTTTAGATTATTTTACCTGATTTTTATTTGTGTCCTTAATGTTCTTATAAGCGGCTTCGGCAAGGGCAAATACATGAGGTTGCAGTATTCCTAACTTCTGGCCGTGATACTTGAATACGTATTCCTGCAAAGAAAAGAAAAAGAATAAAAGAGGTTGCATGAAAAATAACAATTATGATGTAGCGAAAATATGGGTAGGTAAGGTATAAAGGCATTATACAGTGTTCTTCGAAAGTTATAAGTTACTTTATCTTCAATCAGTTATCAAATACAAAATTCACAGAAAAAATTTCCTATGCATATTCCTGCAGTAAACGTGCCTCTCTTCATCTCTGCTATTATATTTTTTTTACCATTTTCATAAACAAGTTGTCCCATCCCAATGAGAGATAACTTATTGACAAATTGTACTAACCTTTAGTTTTGAAATAATATGCTTTACTGCCTGAACAGAATAGAATGCTGGAACTGGAGCCACAGACGGAACTGGAACTGGAAGAGCTGTGTCGTACGTTATTTTTTTACGTGCTCACAATGCAGCTGTACAGTTTTGAAAGCATTTTGAAGAAAAACAAAAGAATATTCTTGTGTACAAGCTCAGAATTCACATTTTTTGTTTCCAATAATTTTCCTTTTAATAAATAATTTTTTTTTGCGATACAAATAACCACAATATTTTTTTCCGACCCAAAAAGTTGTTTTTTTTTCATACAAATTGAAACGTCAAAAGTGTCGTACGTGAAAAGTTAAAAGTTGGTGAACTTTTCCGTCTGCGGCTGCAGCTCCGTATGCGGCTACGTTCCGTTGTGTTCGCAACATTGAATTTGCGTGTATTCAATATTTTGACAGCTATTCCAGCTCCAGTTCCGTCTCAGTCACCATTCTGTTCAGCCAGTAAACCTTTAATGCCAAGTTCAATAAATAATGAAAAAATATATACATAAGATAGTAACTTAAATTCGTAACGGTACATATTAATAAAATGTCAATAAAATGTCCATCACCTTCAGTTATGACTGTAGGAATAAAAGAGTTACATTATTTCAATAAAAATGAACAAAACGTCAAACATTTCCAATAATTGTCAATTCATTTCGTGTAAATTACATTCTACACTATAGGGAACTTTTTTATTTGCAGGTGGAAAATTAACGTAAATTAATTAATTAAATAATAATTAATAAACGTAAATTAAATGAAAATTAACGTTGCGTGCGGTCGTGCTGGAATTGTGTATTCCATGCAAATATTTTCGCCGAAAATTTAAATTTATATCAAAATAACCTATGCGTTATTATAACATTAACATTATTGTTACATTAGCCTTGAAACCCCATAATCGGAAGCCATTTTGAAAAAGGAAGTCAAACAATTAGTTTTTCACGATATCTTGAGGACCATACATCTCACAAACAAAATTTTAGCATATTTTTGTAGAAAATTTAATTCTCTACAATTTAAATTTTTACCAAAAAATGAAAATTAAAAAGTTATACTTATTAAAAAAAAAAGGCGGACGTTTTAAGAAAACTATCAATAAATGTATACAAAATTAATGAAGATAAATATTATAACCCTTTTTTTTTTTGAAAACGTTAATCTAAGAATTCAATTTTTTACACAAATATGCATACCTATTGTTTTCAAGATATCGTGAAAAAAACATTTTACATCCAACCCCCTCCTACATCCCTCCTACACATCAATCAAAAAAAAAAAATTGTACTGAAAAAATTGCAAGGTTCAACCAAAATTTTGTAATACTTCAGTAGACTACGAATTTTTTTTTTGCACCTACACATACTTATACAAATATTTACGCCGAACGCGGCGCTGGTTTTAACCCATAAGCACGCGCGTAGTAAAGGGGGGGGGGCAAGGGGGTGTAAGGGAGGAATTCTTGCCCCCTAGACAAATCGAAAGAACTTAACTTGTATACTTGTTCGCGCACAACATAATTTGTTATTAATCTTAAAATATTAAATACGCGAAGGTTTAGACTTTATTCTGTGGACTAAGTACAAAATGTCATCAATAAAACAAAACTTAAACTAAGTGACGTTTACTAAACAAAACCACCGAAGAAGGTGGTTTTGCGAAGGAATAAGAATAATAATTTTGACAGATTAATACAAGAGAATTCTTAGGTGTGTTTGGTAACTTGAGCTTTATTTTGTTGTTTTTTTTTTTCAGATTATAAGAACTTTGTGAAAATTTCAAGTTACCAAACAGGCATCTCACTTATTGTAGTAGATTTTCTTAAGGGATTTTCAGTAAACGTCACATTGCTATTCCACGAACATTTTGTTTTTATTAATGCAAAATTTTAATCCGTAGCTTAACTCTTATTCCATGGTCTAGTAAATTCGTGGAATACGGGTGGAATTAGACTTTTTTAATAATATGGTTGATAAGGTTTATATATGTGCAATATTTAGAGCCTGTTTCACAATGTTTAAGTAAAGTTCTGATTAAATTCTCGGCACATAAATATTGACACAAAAGAAATAAACCACGTTTGTTTTTGGCTCCAAATTTTGTTTTACTGTGGATTTATGACCCTGTGAGAATATTTATGAGTCAAGAAACTAATTACAACTTTAAGCCTAGTATGCTGGTGATGCCAAACGAAAAATCTCATACAAAAATGACACAACGAAATCATAAATGAAAAATTTCGTTCTGCGGTACGCTGTTCGATGAGCGAAATCGATAATTGTAGCAGATTATTTGGAGAGATCTCCCCTCTGTTTTCGCACAAAATTAATTGCCTGTATGTGCCTGTTTACATTGTATTTTTGATGAAGCATATTTTTGTTCATCAAAATGTTCCTCGTGTTTACATTACAGAGAAAAATCCTTTCATTTCAATCTACCCATCCCTATCTCACATCCTTAACAACCATGTATTTCTCACTCACACAAAAAAAATTCTTCATGCTCAATCCGAAAACATTTATTGAAACTGGCGCATCGGCGTAATTTGGGTGGAATTAACCCTTCTCTTTCTTACTCACACAAAATCTACCCATCTCACTGGATGCGCCGTTCGTCAAAAATACAATGTAAACAGGCACTACTACTAATTGTGTGCGGAAAAGTGACATTTGGTCTCTATTCTTGTTTGTATTTGTTGTTTTATTCATCACGACATTGCTTTCTGTGGTTTTTGTGCGTTTGTGTTTGTTTTTTGCTTTTGCAAATGGTGACACTTTCAAGGGGTAATTTTTCGTTATTGTCGTAAGCATTTCGTTGTCATGTTGGAGACCAACTAAAAATTTCGTTCCGTATCAGCAGCGTACTAGGCTTTACTCCAGACATTGTGAAACAGGTCCTTAGACAAAATAGACTGAACAAACAAAACAACGGGCGTAAACAAAATTTAAATGCTTTTATATGATTGAGAAAATACAAAAAAATTAACTCTCTACGGAACTTCATGGCAACATAACGTCGAATTCAAAAAATAGTTGTCATCAAGAATTTCGAAACCCATCCAATCGGGGCATTATTCTATAGGAATTTATTTATTTTTTAAAGATGAAAATCCATAATTTTCCAAAAAATGTCCCAAAATTGCTTACCAGTGGCGGACACTGTAGGCCCTCACTGATAGGTATTATCTATTTTATTTGTATTGATTGGAATATTTTATTAAAGGATTTTAATATATTTTAGTTTAATTTTTTTAGGAAACTAATCGTGTGATAACGTCGAACATACCCGGTGACCAACTAACCTAGCCTTGGAGGCTTGTTGTTAACTTGGCCCCAAAACGAATCCAAATTTAACTGTAAAAGTTGACAAATAGTCACCATTTTTTACCACGAATTGAAATTTTTTGAACACCCACATCCCACCCCACAGCTGTCGGAAAAAAATTATTTTGAAAGAATAGGGGGTCATAAGAATGCTGCCCCCGAAAAATGAATTTTTCAAAATTTGATTTAATCCCTTCGATGATAGGGCTCTATTTAAATAAAATGTCTATTATTTAAAAAAAGATATCGATTATTGAAAAAAATATCGATTGTTTAAAAAATATCGATTATTTTTGAAAAAAATATCGATAATTTTTTCTCTGTTTTTGAAGACATCTACACACAATAAGACTTTTTGAGCTATTCAAACTCGTCAAAAAATATTTTTTTTTTTCCAAATTTGAAAGGTAAAGACCTCAGTTATCTTATGCCACCATTCCTTAAAATCGGTCTTACTTATCAAAAAAGAGAAAGTTGTTGTTTATTATAGTATATCTACTTGTAGGTTTTAAATTTATTTATTTGTTTGTTTTTTTTTTTTTATTAAAAAATGTGCATTCACCTACTTGTAGAGTACACTGTATCCGAACACTGAATTCAAATTGCGATTGCAACGCAATTATTTTGTTTAATTGTGTGCGGCATTATGTTGCCACATTCATACTCACACGCATTCAATTTTATTTTTAAACAAAACAAAAAATAAAACATGGATTTTTATGAAGGATGTACCTAAACAAAAAAAAGTTGAGTGGATGTTTCAACATTCATGTTACTGAACATGAACATACTTAAAACTCATACCTGCATATTATATAGGCTCTTTAAAGTGCAGTTGGTATTTATATCTATCTACAGAACATATTTTTACTTATACCTATAAACATTTTTTTTTGAAATAACCTTTCAAAAAGGACTTTATGACCCTTTAAACGTGAGTTTTTTCACTGTTTCTTTTTTTTTTTTTTTTTGGTATTTTCTTTTATTTTGAAAACATAATAATGATATTCATTTTTTTTTTGTTTCTCTTTTTATTTATGAAAATTCTTGAGAACCGAATAATTATTATTATTCACATTATGCAACATAAAGTTGCTATACCTACTCTCTGTGAGTCTTTTGCCAAGGAATTCTGAAGAGGAAAATTATTTGTAGGTTTAATGGCTGTTTCATGTAATTTCTTTTTGGAATAATTGAATTGTACGTCACATAGTGACTGCTGTGAAAAGGTAGAAATTCTTGTTATTATTGTGCTTTTAACTTTTTGACTCAAGTTGGGGTTGATTAACTGATGCATACAACTAGGTCGGAAACTTTTAAGAAGTAGGCGAACGTTAAATGCTATAGTAGCAGTGGGTCTGGTAATTTTAATTTATTTTTATTGCGGACACCGAATTATACTTTTCCGAAGGATTTTGATGCCCTAGTAGTCCAGTCAAAATAGGACAAATTCTCACAAATAGTGAAAATTGAAACAGACCTTCATTTTGTCTGGACTGCCCAAAATGCCTATGAATACAAGAGTGCCGGAAAAAAAATATTCAAGGTCAAAAGTCAAACAGCTAATAGCTGTTTCTTCGGGATAAGACGGCATTTAAGTGGTAAAGAGCTCTCTCAAAGAACCAAGGAGACCTTATCTAAGACCTTAATCATTGCGGTCTTGCTGTATGGGGCAGAATCATGGACCCTGTCAAAAAAAAATCTGCTTGGGTGGTTTGGAAGGAAGATTCTTCGGGTGATTTTTGGTCCAGTTCGTATTTATTGATTTTGGAGAAGATTCAACAACGAGCTTTACGGGCTTTAAAACGACGTCGACTTGGTCAAAAATCTCAAAATACATCAGCGGCTCAGATGGCTGCGACACGTTGAGCGTGGTCTGCGCTTCCACTTTAAGTGGCGCACACAAGTAAAAAACGACATCAACCAACTTGTGCAAGTGCGTAACTGGAGGCAGCTAGATTGGGACCGAGCTAGTAGGAGTGGCTTTTTGGTTGAAGCCGAAGTTCACCCTAAAGTAAGTATGTATTTATGTACGCTCATATAAATGGCAGAAATATGCTTTTAGCTAAGTAAAAATTGATAAAACTTCAAGAATATGTAAGACGTCTGAACTGACAGAATATTTTAACCAGGCTAGTACCCAACACCTCTAGAGCAAGCGACTTCAGAATATGATGCACTACGTACTACGCCATGGCTATGACTCACGTAATTAGCCTCATTCAAATGTTAAATTTTATTTTGTTCATCATTTTTTTTTTGAATTTTGCATTGATCTGACTGGCATTTCGGCATTGGCCACACAAATATGCTTTCGTTTATTCAGTCTTCTTCCTTTACCCCTCAAATTCCCTGAATATAAAAGAGGAAGATTAGTTGAAAAAGAATGAATTTCCTTCTTTTTTTTTTTGGGATATGCTTGCTGGCTTTATTTCCGTTAAAATGTTTATTGATGATCAGATATGCTGTCTAGACGTTCCTAACCATAGAATACGATCTTATACAAAATATTGAAGGAAAATATAACTTCCACATACATCTTCCAAAGTCGAAGGACACAGATTGTTATTACAATATTTTGTTGATTATTTATCTTTTTATGGTTTTGATTAAGATCCTATTTCGTTCAATTTAAAAAGTGGTTCTAGGAAATATTAAATGAAAATTTTACTTTTCACAAAGTACATTTTTTCATTGAGTTATAAAAAATACCAAAAAAGACTTGTTTACCACTTTAAAAGGGAAATAAATCATTATTATAAGACTCATTCATTATCATTATATCATCAACTTCCAAAAATATAAATTGGACAGTATTCGTATCTATTACTTTTTGAAATTGTTGCTAAGCTAAATGTGAGATAAAATACATAAGTAAGATCTTTTTAAGTTTTGCTATATGTTGGCGTTCAAATCCAACAAATAAAAAAGAGCCTTGGTGCGACCCATACGGCCATACTATTAACATCCCATTGGTGCCCTTTGAAACTCTGATAAACTGATACCCGATGTTATTCAAGATCTTCAAAACTTTATGAGGTTGTTCAATCAAGAGAAGACAAAATTAGCACTGTGTGCTGGTGCTCTCAAGATATTCGAGCCGAAAATAGTTTTTTTAACAATTCTTAGCATTACACACTACACATCAGAAATATCTCTAAAAACGGTTTTCAGAGACCTCGAAACGTCGAGAGATGTCAATTTTCGATTCGACAAATCGGCTCAAATTACAATAATTTCCTTTTAACAGCCTTTAGTCCATGAAAATTTGGCGTTTCGTCCCGGCGATCTCACTTGGACTCATCAGTTGACTAGTGAGGGCCTTGTCAATACGCAATTTCCATTAAGTTCAGTTCATCTTACATAGATTTCATGGTGAATACCTAGTGTGAACTATATCTAACCAGATTAGAATTCCTAATCATTTTGTGCCACGGGTACAAAAAAAAACTTCTAGCCTTAATGATAATGATGATAATGAAGAAAGGGGAAAAAAAGCGGAAAAAATAAATATTCTGTTCTGAATGCACTTATTTTTTTTTTTTTTTTGACTAAATAAGATGAAACATTGAAAACATGAAATTTCTTACAGTTTTTTGACAAATTTTCAAATTTTGCTGTGAAAACCTACAGAAAAAAACTCAGTTGTGAGAACTTGGCGAAAATTACTACTAATTTACTACTACTGTCGCAATTTTATGAAGCTTCAAAATACTTTTAAAATTCTATATCCACGCTAGCCAAGGGTGATTATGTCGTGTGCGAATTTAATTAAAAATCCGCTAAATTTTATCCGAGATGAATCAGTACGTAGAAGCGTCAGAATTTAATCGAAAATTTAAACTATAATTTGAAAACAACCTTTCTCTTGATTTTTTTTTGTATGAAATTAAACTTTCGACGAAAAGAAAAAAAACAAATGCAAACAAACTTTATTTTGAATAGTTTTAGTGAAAAGGAAACCGACAAAGATTTTTAAGAAAAAAAAATTTTAAGCATAAAATTTCGTGATGAAACAGAAATGTTTCAAAACAGAAAAAGCTTTACTTTAAAATATTTAATTTTTTTTTTGTTTTTGTTCAATCAGTTATGTTATGTAATAGTACAAAAATGTTATTACATAAATTAAAACAATATATATTTTAAGTGTTTTTTTTTCACAAAATTATACATAATTTACTTACGGGAAAAAAGGGATATTTTTTTGAAAATTAGGGAAACAAAAAAACATTTTGGTGTCAAAAAAAGGGCAAAAATGTTTTGGGGACCTGGGAACTCTGTCCCACGACGTTAAATTCGTCAATATATATTTATAGCCTTTATTTATTTTGTCAAAAAATATTATAGCAAAATAATAAAAATTATTTGGTTCTGTGATGATGACTTCATGACTAAATTTGTACATTAATTCTTGTAATATTGGACACATTAACATTACATGTATCTTAATTATAGCCCCATTCTTCCACGTTGAAATATGTACACATTCAGGGTTTACCTCATACTGTTTTATGGCATTACTACAACCTTAACTTAATCAAATAAATATTATTCAAATCTTGGAAACTATTGATGTTGTAAAACGTGTTTGCTTTTAGTGACAAATAAGTTTTGAGGAATATTTTACCTTTTTTTATAATATTAACGACTGTTTTAGTTTTACTAACCACATAAATAAGACTTAAATAAACAACAACAAAAAAAAACACCTTAATCGACGACGTATATTAATGTACATATGTTGGCCACCATTTCTATATAATAAATTTATTAGAGTATGAACAAACTCCATCATCCACATTAACACAGCATGAACATGATTTGCATGTCAGAAGAACTCAATTTAAAAAAAAAAGTACTATACTGAATGCTTCGCTTCACATTTAGTTATTAAAAACTTAATTACAAACTTATAGTAATTTCTATTATTAAATGTCTTTAATAAACGAATTCCAGCAAGCAAGAAAGTAAAAAAAAAAAACATCTTCTATAAAAAGGGCTTGAAATTAATTATTATTTTTATTTCCAGTTTATATAAAAATATACACAATATTCAATACAAAACAAATACGGGCAAGGCGCACCACAACTGGCTTTATCGAATAAATTACAACTTTTTAATATTCAAGGCATGATTGTAGGTACAGTACATAATTTTTAAAAAAAATTTTTTTTTTTTTTTTTTTTGAAAATAATGTAAAAAGAGTCAACATTTTAGGTTAACCTTAATTGGTGTTCCTGAAACTTGTTTGGCTGGCAGTAAGTAAAGATTCATGACTCGTGACAATTTTTGTGTAGCGTTCTTTTTGCGTTGAATTAATCATTAATAATATTTGAATTTATTGTTTACCTAATTCGGTGTAGGTAGGAATACCAAAAATAATGTGAAATGTGCGTGAAGATTCAGAGATCCACGCATGATTTTTTTTATTTCTTTTCGTGAGGCAATAGTTTCCGCAATTATAGAAATGGGCAAATTTTATATCACCCCGTAATTTCAATTACTTATGTTTAGAAAAATAATATTTTAATTGTTCTATAGACACCGCCCGTGTCCATAATTACGAAGAAAACAAAAAAAAACACGACAGCGCAGAGGCAAAGACTACATTAATAATAATTGTCAATTTTTACAGAGGGTGTTGTTGTTGGCCAAACTTGGTGCACTATGTACTATGTGTTGGCTTCATTTCATAATTGGGAGAATAAATAAATTTAATTTTTACTTGCTCTGTAGAGCAAGTATTTGTTTCGACTTCTGTTTAAATATTCCGATCAATAGCAATATTTTCTTAAGTATATTAGACGCGTGTAGTACATAATGGCATAGACCACAGTATACTGCCAAATGATGCAGACCTAGCCTATTCATGAGTACTGCTTCTTGCGAAAAAATTACAAATCCTTAAAGGGTACATATCTCTTTTCATGATAAAGGGTGCCTCATTTTTTATTTCACATTAAAAATAAAATGAATTAAATTAAAACTTTCACCTTGCCGTTCTGACTCGGAAAAGGTCCTTTTAATTCTTACCGACATGACATGGTAGAGAGTATATTTGAGCTAGAACCTCAACATTAATTATTTTATTTATTTTATTTGTAAACTACAAACTGTAACCTAAAAAAAGGTACACTCGGGCGTATACGTACTTTTTTTTTGTTTTATTGAATACAAAAACCTTTTACTTGCATTCTTTTTTGTACACCATAAGCCGGTATGACACATAAATTTTTATTCATTTAGCTCATCAAATCATTTAAATGCCAGTCGAAAAAAACTACTGTTTTTAAGTAAGGAAAAGACTTCTTTGGCAAAAAAACAAAATAATAAAAAATCCTTTTGTTTTTACTTCTAATCCAGCCAACGAAGGAAACAAATTTCCTCCAGCTCGAAATATATTTAACAGTTTAGAAATTTGGCACACTTACCAAGGGATGTCTAGTGATGAACTGTAAAAAAGCTCAACAACAACAACAACATGCGGTTTTTTAAGTTTTTCACATTTTTTCTTGGAAAATGTTTGTTATAAGAAAAAATTATGCTCCACAAAAATAAATTTCTTATAAAATTGATCATTACATTTTTTGTATTGAAACAATCTTTTATTATTACCGAAGATAATAATTTGCACTAAAGGTGATATTACATTGTCATATATATATGGCAAGTTTGCCAAATAAATATGGCTCAAAAATGTCATATAAGTGTGATAGTCATATTTATATGACAAAATATATATGACTCCATATATATGACAACCATGAATTATTTTGAATTTAAAAAAATATAATGATTTAATGAAACGTGATTGGTCAAATATATCGGGTTTTTTAAATATTTTATTTTTCGTAGCAACTGTGTCATATTTGTAAACAAAAATTGACAGAAAAAGCTTGTGATCATTATATGGCATACTTATATGGCATAGACTATTAATACTTGTCATATATACAAATATTGTGCCATATTTTATATGACTCGCATTGGTCATATATATATGACAATGTAATATCACCTTAAGTAAGTATTTAAGTAAACAATGAAGTACGTCCCGCCCTCGAAATCCGAGTGCCAATTACATTATTTTCTAATTGACATACATTTTGACTGAAGTTAAAGGCCTATAAGGTACCTACTTAAAAATTTTTTTCGTGAATTTACGTCTATTAAAACCTATAATAAGACCTTCCTACCGTTCCTACAATACCCAACCAAATGTATTTTTGTTTTTGTTATACACGACGATTTTTATGCTAATGCGACGGTGCAAGCTGCCAACCATAGAGTACCTATATTATCTAGAGAACCGACTCGTACCCCTCTTGCCTGAAACACCCGCAAATTTTATTTGAATTGAGTAAGAGAAAAATCTCTTATTTTACACTTCAAATGCACGGGATCACTAATACATGCTCAAAATATAGGGCAAACTGTATACATATTGTGGTTGGCGTTCAATTTAAAATGCACGGGACAACTAGCCCATACAAAGTCTAATGGGCAAATCCTCTCAGTACAGCTTGTAGGGTGGAAGAGAACAACCACCTTAAGTCGGTTCTCTAGAAAATATAGGTACTCTATGCTGCCAACTCCACTATGACTGTATTCTATCTCGCTCTCCATTCCACCTATCTACTATCCAAACCAAACACATGCACAATAATTGTGTTGCATTGTTTCGTGGTTGTTTTTGTTTTTCATTCTCTTTTTGTAGGTATTTGGTGATGATTCTCCGCTGAAGCTCATCCGTGGATGATGAACAACCACCTCATTCTGTGTTTTTACACTCATTCTGTGTTTTTACACATATTCTCTCTCGCTCTCTTCTCGCTCCCTCTTAATACGAAATTTTCTTTTGTTAATTTAATTGATTTGCGGTTTAATAATTTAATTAATTTATATTTTGTGCACTTCTGTAGCACAAAACCTTTCCAACGGTATATAATTTATATGCCTTCGGCTTTTCTAGACCGCGTAAATTGTACCGCAAAATTCGTGTTTGCCGTTTTATAATATGATGATGATGATGATGATGATTCTGTTTATTTCAGTTAGTAACGTAAAAAAGAAGTTTTTTTTCATTTTTGTTGCAAAATTTTAAGTTTGAAAATGAATATTTCAAAAACCAAACTAAAAGAATTTAGTTTAAAAATAGAATTGACTTTACAAGTGTTGTTTTTTTGATAATTTTTGTTTTCAATTTTAAATCCCTTAAGGGAACAAAAAAAATTAATTTTTTTAGTGTTTTTTTGAAGAGCTTTATCTCTGTGTAAAGTGGTTCTATTTAGATGAAACAAAAATTGTTCTAAAGCTTCATGGTTTTTGTGCTCAGAAACCAAAGCTACAAATTTTTTTTTTTTTTAAGTTTTTTTTTTTTTGTAAGCCAGTTAAATATATAAGGCCAGTTTCTTTTTTCTTTATCTATATAGTCTAAAAAAATAGTTCAATGATAATTTTCTCTATTGAATTTGAAGCAAAATAAATACAAAAATCCATATCAACTAAACTATACACTTTATCATCAAGCCTGAATGTTTATTAAGACTTATTTTCTTTACATTTCCTTAGCCTGGATAGAAAATGTATTCAAGTTAAGAACATTAACCTTGACAAATATCGATTTTTATGCAACTCAATGATATTAGCCTTGATAGATATCAAGATTAAGAATTATTTTAAAGCTGAACTATTGTGTCTTATTTTGTGGATTATATTTTTGTCTAAGATATAAATTAGAAAAAAAACACGCCTATTGATTCGATAACTTGTTTGCTTAGCTCTAATAATCAATGTCGTCTTTTCTCGTTGTTCTACAATTTTTTTTTTTTTCAGAACAATATCTGGCTTTGAATGAAAAAAAGAGACGTTTGACTTGGCTAATTAAAGGAACTTAGTGTGTGGTCAAAAACATTGTGAAATCATCATCAAAATAGAAAAGAACAATTTCTGTCCACTTTTTTCAAATATAATTAAAAAAAAGAAAAAAAAATTGTGTTCCATTAATTTTTTTGACTAGTGTAGACCAATCTATTTTATTAAGATTTGGTTTGATAAAATATACATATATTTAAGTGTACAAATTTTCTATGTTTATATAAGAAAGTGGTTAAAAAATCACTAAAATCACAAATCGTTTAAAAATTCGCCTTTAAAAATCGGAAATTGTGAAATTTTAGAATATAATTTTTTAATTCTTAATTGGAGCTTACTATTTTTGGTAGCATTTAAGAATATTCCACATTATTTTAATGTAAAATTCTGGTTATTACAAAAAAATTGAACAGATTTTGACATGATCGCAGTGTTAATTTTCACAATTTGAATTTAATACATAGTTATTTCTTACAATTACTTATCTCATGAACTTTTGTATTAACTTTTCGCAGGTGCAATCCATCTTTACGCTTTTTTATGAGTGTCAGTTCAATTCAAACATAAATTACCAAAAAATCGTTTTAGTGTTCCGAAATTGTATTTTAAAGTGTGGAAATGTGTATATGGAACGGTGTATGACTACTAGTCAATTCGGAATTCTTGCGAAGTTAATTTACCTAGATTTTCATGTTCGTTTAACAAAATAATTAATTTATTGAAAGTACTGTAAAGTTTACAAGAAGTCATATAGAAACGGCGCACTTTAAAGTCTTCTATCTTGTGAAATATTTAACTTGATAATAGTAATTGTTAAATTTCTGTTTAATTTTACCTGATGCTTTCCCTGAAACCATAATAAAAAGTGGTTCAAACTTTGAAGTTTTAAGATCTTAACTGTTGAGGTTATTTAATGGTCTAGAAGAACAGAAGCATTCATAATGTTATAAGTGTAATGATTTAATTTTAAAACATTTCATTAGAATTTAAAATTTCACACTTTAATTTTAATTGTAATTTTATTTTTGTCATTAGCCTTGGAAGCCATTTTGGATTGTCAGAATAGATTAAAGAGCATACTAAAATTTGCTGGATTCTCTATAAATTTTTTTACCAAAACGCGCCCCATATAAGACCTCCATTGTGCAGAAATAAATTCGTATAAATACGAGAATCAATATTAGTGAAATTTATTTTAAATTTTCACAAACAAAATTCCATTTGAAGTACAAAAAATCAATTTTTGATTAAATTTAGCATCCAATTTCCACCCGCATTCTTCTTCTGTCTTCAATCACTGCTGGATGATAACATGCATAATGAAATCATCAAAGTATATTGTACAGCCCAACATCACACACACACATTTTAAGCTGAAGTAATTTTTCCATAAAAATACTAGCTTATCATCCTATTCGCTTTATAAGCTCCCTAATTTTATCATTTTTAAACAAATATATTCATTTTTATAGTTTTTTTTGGATAGATTTTCAATGAAAATAAATACACGATACACAAGAACCTATAATGTTCCATAAATAGGTCTTTCCTGATTTTAATGGAGAGTCGATTTTCTTCTTTTTTTATTTATACATACATACTACATACATACATATGTATGTACAATATGTATATTTTAACAGTAAATATTTATGTGTGTACATTTTTGTTGGTTATGGGTTTAGTTGGTCCTATATTTTCTTTTTATAGAGCAGGAGCCTATATTGATCGATTAACCCAAAGAGATTCTAAGAATTATTTAGGTCGAACGATGTATAGTATATGGATTGGATGTACTGGTTTTGTATACATAATAAACAAAGCTGGCAGTATGTGGTTGTGTGCTTAAAGACAGAAAATATTCCATCTTAATTTAGCACCAATATGTATTAACAAAAAAAAAAGCCCAAAGTCGTTCACCTGTAAAACATTATTGACAGCGGGGGACGATGCGAATTGGCTTTTTATATGCATTCCACTATTAAGCCAACATCCCCTGGGGAGATGAAGAAGCATATTGAAATTTGGTTCAGAAAGTCTGCTCTCTGATCCGTCTGATGTAACGACAGTAACAGTATGTAATAGTTTTCGAAGTACAAATAAGGAATTTTTAGTTTATTACCGCTTGGAAAATTGGAAAGTTTTTGCCAAGTTTAGCCAAGGCCCTGGCAATATTTCGGTAAGGAAAACCTAAACGAGGAAAACATGATAGGCCCCTATTAGTGCCTCGCTGAGAACATTTATTTAATAAAATAATGGTGAGGCTCTTGATAGTAACTAACTATGTAAGTATAGTGAATTTATTTTTTGAAAATTAATAACAGCGGGATCTTATTATATCGTAATAAAAATGCATGTGTCGTTGTTAATTAAAATAGTAAAATCTTAGTTGCATAAATATGAAAATCTTCTTTTATGAAAAGACAATGAAACCTTTTTTAATAATCTTGTGAAGTATTTTCTCTTTATATATAAGTATTTTCTTTTTTATATAATTACCATATACAAAATAAACGAAATACGTATGTATGCATGTACCTATACATATTTTTTGGGGGTGACGTTGATCTTTTTTTCAGATTTTGCTTTTACCATTAGTTTATCAGCAAACTGAACGTGGTAAATAATTGAATTCTTCGAAGCAATCAACAAGAGAAGTGCCTCTTAAAATAAAAACTATGAAGAATTTTCGTGGAGGCACCAACTGTATCATCCTGCTAGCCGTCATCAAGGAATTGTCTCCCGTCAACAATACAGACTTCAAGCAACTGTAGGTACCAGACACTGACTGAAATATTTTCAGAGCTTAGGCAGAACTTAACTGACGAGGCAAAAAGGTACATAACTGGCGAGGGCCTTGCGGGTTCCTTTTGTGAGGTTCTCTTCAATTATGCCTTTTTTTTCTGAGGAAAACAAATGTTATTCGCTTGATCAGTTTTTTGACGAAGCTCGATTTATTTAATCTCATTTTTCCGAACTGGCCAACAGCTGTCGACAAACTTTGTTAAGTTATTTTTCTGTAAAAATACTGAGGACTAAAGATTTCGCATGGACTTAAGACTAAATTCAAAACTTGCATACTTTTTGAAAGACAAAAACACAATTTTCACTTCTAACTTCTAAGATGGTGGAACAATTTTTCATGGTACGAAAGTTTTTGTTTGAATAATTGTGTGCATGTTTGTACAGTGAAAACCCACCTGGAAAAATGGCAAGTTTTTGGTAAGTTTAGGTAAGGCCCCGGCAAGTTTTCGGTAAGAAAAACATGGAAGAGGAAAACATGACAGGCCCCTATTAGTGCCTCGCTGAGAACGTTTATTTAAATAATGACTGTGAATCGGTGTGTCAAGTAGTGAAATCGCAACTGCAGACAAAACAGAATAAGACAGAATCACAACTGATTTTGACATTTATTAGAAATCTATTCTAGGTTGTTCTACCTAAAAAGCAAGTGCAAGTGTTAGTGTCAGTGTTTTATAATAAAATAAAATAAAAAAAAATGGATTCGCAGTTAATTCGTAAAATTAGTCAACTTTTATTATCTTAAACAAGAAAAAACGTGTTTTGAATACCTCCAAACCTCCCAATATAAGCAACAGAAAGCGCATCACCGCAGAATCACAAACGATGACACTACCGGACGCTGCACGTTTTTAAACCGACACGTAAATGCACACAAACGGCAGGATAGGTACCATGAGAATTATGTTGGAGACAGGTCCAACCAGGATGACCACCAGTTCATCGGCAAGCTGAAACGTGGTGAGTACACTGAAGTCTTCGAAGCAACACAACAACAAGAAGTGCCTCTTGAAATAAAAACCATGGAGAATATATGTGGAACAAATCTTGTTTTTACTTTTCAGGGCTTAGGCAGAATTTATCTGACGAGGCAAAAAGGTTCAAAACTGGTGAGAGCCTAGCGAATGCCTATTGTAACCCTTGCTAGACCCTTGTTAGTAACAATGAAAAACTTGCCAGGGCCTTATTGAAAACTAGATTCTTTTTCCAGTCGGGAAGAAATAAATTTACTGAACATTCTTTGGCTTGAAAAATATATTAAAAGCTCTAAAACCGTTTAGAAAAAGTTAAAAAGGGGTGCTGGCAAAAAATGTTTAATAAATGAGTACTTCAAAATTTGTACCGAGCTATTTCTTGAAGAAAAAATAAACTGAAAATATGAATAAAATTTAATTTTAATAAAAAAATAAAACAAAATTTTGTAATATTTTATTTGATTTTTTAATTTATATGTATTTAAATAATTACCACAATTTTAATATGAAATTTTTTTTTAATTATTCTATGCGAAGCGTTTCATCGGGCGAATCACTACTTTGACAAAAAATACAGAAATGCATGAAAATATGAATCCCTAATTTTAAATACATGACATGTCACGATGTACCGAACCTACACCCTTCACATCGAAATTAGAATTTTTTTAATTAAGGACTTCAAAATTTTGACTAAGTTCATTTTTGCAATGCATAAAAGCTACAAATTTAAAGTGGAACTAAGCAGATACAATTCGATTACAGCCAGCATATTTGATGAACTGAAAATTTAGTAATAGAAAGGCAAGAAAAAACATTTATCAAGTATCTACTTCTACTAGGTAAGGAGCATTTCATGAAAAAGAGAAGAATTCTCGATCAGTCTACAAACTTTCGATTTTTAAATGTTAATGTTCTTTTAAAACAAGATGGCGACAACATGACAGACCCCATTAATGCTTCGCTGAGAACATTTATTTAATAAAGTACTGGTGAGCCTCTTGATGGTTACTAACTGTTTGAAATCATTTTACGAAAATTAATACAAACAAGATCTTATTATATCATAATAAAAATCTTTGTATGTTAATTAACTGTGCAAATTTCAAATTAGGATTGGTAATCGATGTGTCAAATAGTAAAATCGCAAATATAAGCAACAGAAAGCGCACAGCCGCAGAAACACAAACGATGACACTACAAACGGCATGAATATAGAGACTATCACAACTATATTGACAGGACCAAACAGGATGACCATTAGGTAGGTCATCGACAAGCTGAGACTTGGTAAGTACACTGATATCTTCGAAGCAAAATTCTTCCATGGACATGGACTGCCCACGAAAACGATCACTTAGTGTATAACCAGCGTCGACGTGGGCATCGAGGAACTGAATGTCTATCTAGATTAATATAATATAGATCGACTGACAGCTTCTAGCTTTGACACCCATATTTGAAATGGTTCAATGGAAAACCATGTAAAACAAAATATTTGGAACAAATCTAGTTTATGCCAGTCAGGGCTTAGGCAGAATTTTACTAACGAGGTAAAAAGGTTCATAACTGGCGAGGGCCTAGCGAATGCCTCTAGTAACCTTTGCTAGACACATGTTAGTAACTATGAAAAACTTGACAGGGCCATATTGAAAACTAGATTCTTTATCCAGGCGGGTATATGTACGTTCTTATAACTACTGTTTATGTCAACTTGAAGTGATTTGTCTGTACGTGACAATAAGATATTAAAAAATTGCTAACGATGAGTTTTTATTTTTGATATTTTTTTTTCTCCAAAATACCAATTTGTTTTCTTTCTAATTCCGTTTTAACACATTTTTGATAGATGCGATAGCTAATAGTATTGCTGGAATCTAAATAATGTATTAAGATAACAATTTAGAACAGTATAGTTGAAAGTTGACTCGACCCGTCTATTACGTGATGCTTTAAGTGGTTTGCAAATAATAGAAGACAAAAATGTAGACACATAAAAAAAATTATACCGGAATTAATATATGACATCGGTATCTAATTAACGTATCGAAAACAGTACGCAATATTAGAACATAAAAGTATAGTTGAATTTGTCTGTACGTGACTATGGAAATGGAATTTTCCTTAACTTTTAACATTTAAGCTGACTTCCGCAACATTTAACTCTCGGGAAATCTGGGACTTTTCGATTAGGTTTTAAGACACTTCCGAAATGCTTTTGGTATGAAATAAAGATTTTGGTTTGCAGAGCAAATGGTTCTTGGACTTACAGATTCTGTATATGACAAAAGTGAGTCAGATTCCTGCTGCAGTCACCGCACCGCCCGCCGCGTTGGTTGGAATCAGTAATTGCGGGGAGATTAATTAATTAATTTTATGCCGCTTCTATACAGTTTAATTTTGTCCCACGAGTTCAAAAACCTCATAAATACAATAATTCCATTCATTTATTCCATGACATTTATCCATGTTCCAACATCACCCTGACCTTAATTCCAACTTCATTAACACTCCAAAATCGGAACTAAAAATACTGTATTATTTATTAATTGACCATCATTCACATATATCACACAACATTTTTAATTGGTCAATGTCAGTAATTCCAATTCAAAGTCAACATCTGTTTATCGGCTCAATAATTTTTTACTCAACAAATGTATTACTTATTGTTTGTCCCATCATGATGTTGTGTGTAATAGTGACATCAATCAATTTTGTAAAACAAACTCGTGGTATAATTTTTGTTTAAATATGTATGTACCTAATGAAAAACTATATAAATAGATCCCTAGTTGATGATTTTTTTTCTTTTTTAATTAATTGAACTACATAATACATATAGACGTCACCGGGGGTAGGCAATAAATTTCAACACTTTAGTGTTGTAGTCCAACATCAGAACCAACAAGTAGAAGACGAAAGATTTAAAGTGATTCCACTTGGTTCACAGTTCTCATGCATCATCTTCTTTCAATTCAAATTGCCGTCTGTCATCGTCAGTGTTGCCAACTATTCTTTTTTATATTGCACAATATTAAATTGAAAATATGCAACGTAAAATATTGTTTGTTGATGTAAGTTCTAGACCTCTCAGGGAATACAAAAAAGTTACAAAACTATAAGATCCTTGGCTTTGTATATTATATTATGTAATAGCAAAAAATACACGATATATTTCTATTTACACGAATTCACCCGTCAAATCACCTCAAACAGCTTTTTGCATTTACATAGGAACATACCTATACAAACGCTTGTAAACTTTACTATCAAGGTGATACTCATGCAAAAGCATCTACATATTTTTTTTTTGCTTCGACAACAAAAATTTACAAATTGGAAAAACACTATCACAAAAAACAAGACACAAAACCACAAAAGATAAATATACGAACAGTTAACTTCATTAACATTTCGTTTAAAAGAAAAGCCAAGTTCATCCTGTGCCGAGATTTAGCTAATTCGGAACCGAGGGGAGTGAGTGAGATGACTTACTTTTCATTGAAAATCGATTAAGCTAGTTCCCTTTCACACGAGGCAACTGAGTTTCCAGCAACAATCAGTTCACCGGCGAGAAGGGCAGGAAGAAAAAGGGGTGACCAAAATCTCCCCCGTCAACTAATTCAGTAGATTTTTTGACGTTCCTCTTCACACTACGTTTGTGTGTGATTTTTAAAAGGAAAATAAGTCCCCTTTCACACGAAGATACTAGTTGCTGGTGATTTTTTTGACGTTTTCTTTAAATCTCCTTAACAATCTCTTGTACCTTTCACACGAAGATAAAAATTCGGAAGAGACTTGCTGTATTTTCCTTTTAAACTACCTTGGTCGAACGCACACAAACGTAGTGTGAAGAGAGACGTCAAAAAAATCTCCTGAATTTGTTGACCGGGGAGATTTCATTTTCCCCTCTTTCTTCCTGCCCTTCTCGCCCATGAACTAATTGTTGCCGGCAACTCAGTTGCCTTGTGTGAAAGGGGACTAAGCAAATCTCTTCGGGTTTTGTTGTTTGCGTGTGAAAGGTACAAGAGATTGTCTACTATTACACGATGACTCTGGAGTCATGACTCTTTTCAAAAGTAATGAGTGCGAAAGGGAAAAACAATGAGATGGAAAATCTTTGAACCAGAGAGTCTTGGGCTAAACTTTCGGCGACTCTTTTTAACGTTTTCCATTTCTCTTGTTCGTTATTTTACCATGCCGCTTCATTTCTGTTCGTTCGTCGAGAGCACATGTATATTTGTATGGTGCGGAGACAAAGAGCATTAACACGGACAACAAAACTAAAAGAGAACTATCAAATTTGAGTCATGAATCGAGAGTCAGCGTGTAATAGCACGCGACTCACAGAATGATTTTTAAAGAGGAATTCGAAAAAAGAGTCATGACCCCTGAGTCAACGTGTAACAGCTGACTAAGGAGATAGGAGATTTAAAGAAATCGTCAAACAAAATCTCCAGTAACTAGTATTTTCGTGTAAAAGCGTTTGAGTAGGCGAGTGAAATGAAACGTCAGTTTACTTGGCCGAATGTTTCAGCGATGACTTGGTGAACGTGTTGGTAAATTTACACTTTTCCATAAGTATGCGTTCTTTTCCAGAAAGAATTTTAACACAATTATTCGCTTATGTGAAATAAAACAGCAAAACAACAAAGTAGGTGTATAGTAGGTAAAAATTGATATGTACATACCTAAGCAGCGCAAAAAAAAAAAAATTAATTAAAATAAAAATTAAAAATTGAAAACTTAAGCTATGCGCAAACCTAAGCGATGGCGGAAGCGATCACGATAGCTTTTATCGCGCGATCAAAAACAAGCTCACATCAACACGATATTGCGATATATTTTGTGACGGGAAAGTTATCAAAAGAACATACAAAAAGTGAGAAAAAATCAGTAGCAGATAAATCTGGCTCAATAAATTGACCCGGACAGCAATTTTATCCGTAAATTGTATGCTTTTTTATGTTTTGTATTTTTTGTGCAAAAAATTGTACAAAATTTGGATTTTTTTAATTTTATGAGTCTGCTGTATAATGTTCGAAATTATTATTCATTTGAATTTTGTTAATATTTTCACAAAATAATTCAAATATCGTGGCATACTGCGATCAAATGGCGCGTGCTGCCTTCAGTAAAAGTCGCTTGGTTGAACGCAGCAGTGGAACCTAATCGCAATTCACATATCGCGTAGATGTGAGCCTTCCAATTTATTTACATTTGCGGCATCCACATTGTTATCGCGATCGCCACCGCCATCGCTTAGGTTTGCGGAATGCTGCTCAAACAAACAAAAACCAAAGACAGCAAATTAAAAGTTAGTCTTTGTTTATGACATTTTATGTGTTCGAAACTATAAGTTCGAAATTACTCATTTCACTTTGATAGCTAAATCACTTTTGCCAGTGAAGTGAGATGAGTCGGCGAGTCATTTTCACTCGCTGAAATAGCTAAATATCGGCACTGTACTTTTTTGAAAATTGTTTCTCTCAATTTATTCCCTTTATTTTTATTATTTTCTTAAAAATATTTTCCGGGATTGGCAATACTTGGTTGTCATCCACTGTCGGTTGCCAAGATAATCATAAAATCACGAGTGTTTTTTCAATTCTCATCCGACTTCAGTCTCTAGTACCTTTCTTAAGTCAACATATACAGAAGGAAATAATAAAGATCTCTTCTAGCGACTCAAGTGCATTGCTTGACATTTTCGAATACATTTTGTTCGGAACTTATAAAACTCATTCTCCATATACGTATGAGTATGTATTATGACTTGAAACTTGCTGGTAGCTGTTGTGCAAGTCCCCCATTTAATCTTATTGCCAGACTTTATTTACATCATTCTGAAGGAGGATGTTATTGAAGTTAATTAATTAATAGCAAAAAAGTGCATCCAGCTATTCATTCACAAACATAGGTACCATCATAATCAACCCCGATAATCGTATTACAAGTTTTATTGTTAAATTCATCGACACTTTACGGCCTATTGTCTTTAATGACATAATCTATGTTGCAAGTGACAAGAGTCTTTCTATATTATATGCAGTTGGTTGATGGTTTATTGGGTATGGGGGCTGCGATTATAATTTGTTGAATGAATGTAATGTACACCGAGCTGATAGATTGTGTGTCTATAATTAATTGCGTAGGTGTATTTGACACATGTGAGAATTTTCAGGACCTATAGGTACTCAATGTTTGACTGTAGAACGATTTCAACTTAATGCACGATATAGCCTGTCATATATGAAATTATTTTTTTTTTATTTTCATACAAAAAATATACTAGGTAAGTACTTGGTAAATGGGTCACTGAGCTTAGGTTGCTCGGAGCCGCCATTTCTACCTAAGGAATAATAATAGTTGCACTGATATGAAATTGCTATAGGAACATTAGGTACATTGATTTTGTTTGCCATTTGAATATGCTTTTATCTTGTTGCTAAATTGAAAATCCAAAAATATGTGCTATAAACAGGGTGATCAAAAAGTAAGGCTGGGTAAATGCCAGAGAAATATCGTAACAAAGAAACTCTCCCTCCCCCCCCACCCTCCTGTTTTGACATATGGAAAAGTAATCTAGAATTTAAAGAGGCTCTACAAACATCAACACACTAACAAGGAGGTAGAAAGGGTTATTATTTTAGGCCCTCGCCAGTTATGTGCCACTCGAGAAACAACAAAATTAAAATAGTTGTTTTATTTGAGATTTTTTTATGGAGCTTTCTGCTTACCAGTTCGATTAACAGACCACTCCCTGTTAAAAATGTTAAAAATTAAAAACTAATACTTTCTTCTTCAAACCATTTATAATGATGATAAAGTTTTCGTTATACCTGGGACAGGTACCTGTTTCTGTAAGGGTTTGCAAAACTTGCGAAAGAAGTATTTACTATCCTATACCAAGGGCCTTATGAGTATTTAACAAGCTTAGCGAAAACTTTCCATTTCTCTAGGCGGTTATTTTCTAAAATACAAAATTAATTCAAAGAAAAAATGCAACGGCATCCCCTAGCTTTTTTAATGCTGAAAATCTATTTTGTAATTTTTTTTTTTTTTTCAATTTTACTAAAAAGTAGAAGACATTTTTGGTTTTATAGTGCTTCAGTAAGAATGTAAGTAAGAGCATTGAATATTAAAATATTTCATACAGTGCGTTCTCGATTAACGCAACTCCTCGATTTTCGCAACAGCTGAATTTATATCATTGTTGACGCATTAAGGCTCTCCCAAACCAACGCGATTAATCGCTGCGACAAAAGAAAACAACAATAACAACACGTGGTTGTCAAACAAAACAACACGTTGTTGTTATTGTTTTCTTTTGTCGCAGCGATTAATCGCGTTGGTTTGGGAGAGCCTTTAATCGCAACTCTTCAAAAAAAAATGGACTCGATAAGTGCAACTTTTGTTTTTATATTCATATCTTTATTTACTCAGGTTTTTGGCTATGTTTGTTTTTGTCTGTTGCGTTACATTTTGTTTTGGCAGTTATTTTACCGCTACTTTTGAGTGATGATACTATGAAGTTGTATGAATGTACATCATATGTATCTATAGAAATAGTAACAGAATCTCGAAAGACAAAGGTTCGAAAAATAAAGTTTCGAAAGGACAAAGTATCGAAAGACAAAGGTTCGAAAAGACAAAGTATCGAAAGAAAAAGGTTCGAAAACCAAAAGGTTCGAAATTAAAATTTTTGAAAAAATTTATCTAAGAAAGCTGCGCCGATTTCATTTCGTTTTAATTAGTAAACTCGTAAAATATAGATGAGCAAACTCAGATAAAAAGATAAAAATATTTTGCTGATACACTTACACAACTTACATAGCGATTTTGCGCTATAGCGCAATTTTATTTTTTCTCCGTTTAATGCAAGTCATAGGATTATGAACGTCAAAAACAAAGGCCAGAAGCTAATATCTTACTAACAGAATGTCAGAACACCCGTTTGATTGTCGAGGGGGGGGTATTTTTTGAGTGGGTTTTTTTCTGAGTGGGGGGGGGGGGTTATAAGACAAAGTTTCGATCAAGAAAACTGTTGAAATTGGCGCCGGTCCATTTTTTCCGTAGCCTCACCCATTTCCTTGGATTCATAAAAACGCTTAAAATGTTATATTTAAGCGTACACAAATTCTTTTTTATACATTAAGGCATTTTGCAGAATTAAAAAAAAAATCCAGCTTAAAATGAGTTTTCATGAAATTTTTACTTTTTTTTCGGCAGGATTTCGTGATTCGGAATTTTGTGTTACGCTCCCATTAGCACAATATTTTTATTTGAGTTTGCTCATCTCTATTTTATACTAATTCAAACGAAAATAAATCGTCCGCAGCATTGTAAGATTAATTTTTTTTACAAAAATTTGAAATTTCGAACCTTTGTCTTTCTTAACTTTGTCTTTCGAAACTTTTTCTTTTCGAAACTTAGTTTTTTTTTTCTATATGAATAACTCTTACGGCTATATTATTGACTTTCTTCTTTACTGAAAAACTAGCTCTATAGAGGTTTCGAGTTTTAAGTTTTTCAAAAAAAATTATTGATTTAATTTATGTAGATGTCAAAATATGCATGAAAATTTTGATTTAAAAGAAGATTAAAGAACTGATTTCAGGCTTTAAATAAACCTTTAGCATAAAATTGTAGGCATCCAAATATTGCGGCTGTTTTTGTTGAGTCCATTTTTTTTAAACTGCTACTCGCGCGTAAACGGGGAAAATAAACCCTCCATCAAAACGATTTTTTCGTTCGCATGCTCTAGCTTGAGCTGAGGTTTCCAGAAATGTTTTGATGAACAGATTTTTTAATGCAGATATGCACTAATATATAATATACATAAATATAATAATATTTTTCTCCGTTAAACAGCTACAACTCTAACCTATAAAAGCTGTTGTTCATTCAATCCTTCAATGATATCATTTTTCCTTTTGAGATCAAATTTCTTAAGGAGATAAATCAATATTATTTGGCCATTTTGTCAGTGCTGAATTACCATCAAATTAAAATAAAATAAAAATAAATTAAAACCGAGTTAACTCAGCTCGGAGGCATTTTTTCAGTCGAGTATTAACTCCAAGTTGTCAAAAATCTATTCGACGCTATAGAAATAAGGTTCCACTATCGAAACAGACATGGCGACATTATACCGTGCTATGCAATAGTTATTTCTGTAATATTGCACACTCTTTTTTTCGATACTAATTTGACAGAAAGTAGTAGCCATGGCGTGATGGTTAGTGCGATGGACTGTCATGCCGGAGGTCTAAGGTTCGATCCCCAGCCTCGCCACCTATTTATTTAAAAGAAAAAACGGCTACTGCCTCTTGCGAGGAATTGACAAATCCTCCAAGAGTATCTCCTGTCACAGAAAAGTGCTGCTCGTTAGCCGTTCGGATTCGGCAATAAACTGTAGGTCCCCTCTATTCCTGCAGACACGCACACAGGAATGGTAGAGAGTTGTAAGTCACTAGGTCCTAGTTCTTCATGAGCTGTTGTGCCATCAAATTTATTTATTTATAATTTGACAGAAATAAAAAGAGTACAACCCCAAACATTAAAAAAAAACAATCCTAGACGTTCCCCGCATATGCCAAAAAGAGTAGGTAGGTACAAGTCCGGGAAAACCCGGATAGATGGCAAGCCAGCTATATCTAGATGGTCCCCTCGAGGGTTTCAAAGATTTCTAGCTCTTTCTTTAGGTCTTCTGAAGGCTCACACTACTCCGTTCAGGGTATTTTTAATTCAATCGCCAGGCAGAGGACAATATCAACAGCTTTCTTGGATAAAGGTACCTCAAGTACCCGCCGATCAAATGCACGACCTACCTACTCCAATGAAAATTTCAAAGTTTTGCGGATGGAGTCAAGAGTAAACACATTTTGGGATTTAACGGTGACATAGATCTATAGCCTACCTACATATAAACCGACGGATTTCCCAAAATAGGTAGGTACGGAAATCTGGAAAAAAAAACGCAAGTTAACGGCATAGGTATAAATATACGAAGATTTCAACTCTCCATATTGATACCTACACAATACATAATTATAGGTAGGTACCTATTCTTTTATAGGTAACCTACTTAACTTAGACAAAACATCTTAACTACGGTGACTTTTTCACTTACCCAAAGTGTCACCAGCAACACTACTTGTTACATGTAGTACTTATGTATCTATCTTTTCTATAAAACCATTTATTGAAAAAACAAAAAACCCTCGTACCGTACCTATGCCTTCTTCTTCTTTGCCAAGATACATTATTAAACTTGACATTGACAGATGCCTTCGCACCTCGACCATACTCTCTTATGTCAAGATTTCTTTTAAAGAAAATAAATAATAATATAAGAACAACACCACACAAAATAATGGCAGGTGAGTGTGCTTTTATCATAGGTTCGTTGAACACAATACAACCACAGGCTATAATGTTGATATATACCTAATTTACAGCTCATTCACCGTTACTTACAGATGCTTCATAAAAAACTCAACATAGCAAGTAAACAAACTCCATGTGGCTCGTGTTATATGTCCATTGAACGCGTGTATGATAGTGCAGCAATCAGTGAGTGAAACCCACCGAACTCGCACACACCTCACCATTTATCGGGGAGATATATCTTTATTTAATCATAACACACTAAAGTACATACATTACATACATATGTATATTTTCATGGAGCCAAGGGGGTCAAGTTTCCCGCTGCACTATACAAAAACACGTGCAGCATTATATGCATTGAAAGAATTTGTTGTTGTAAAGAGGCTGTTGTGGTGGTGGCGAATGCCAATGCACTGTATGCCAAGGTTTTTATGTTGTAATTTAAAAAATCCGTCATTTTTTTTCTCTATATCTCACCTTTTGTAAGTTTCTCCGTGATTTTTTTTTTAATCTTACTTCCTGGTTCGAAAGAAACAAAAAAGAATAAGGGGGGGGGGGGGGGTCATATAAACACACAAAGCAAACAAGCTCATCCAATTCAATCGGTTGGATAAATAAAATCCCTGCCATGCAAAAAAGGTCTAAGTAGCTACATTGTATAAGCAGCAGCAGCAAGTGCAAAATGGCAGCTGCCGCAAAAAAGGCCAGAAATTAATTTCATTTAACCCCCTTTTTCGAACTATAAAACCACCAGGATATCATTTTACATTGTACGATGATGAAAAAGACGGCGGCGACGCGACGGTGTGGTGGCGGTGGTGGCAGCGATATGACGACATTCACATAGAGTCTTCAGGATTATTATATTTACAAAGTGACAGACGAACTGACGAGACAAGATGGCGGCAGCGACCAACCGACCGACCGACATTGAAGGCTCCTTTACTTTTTTGCTCTTTTTGTTGCTCCCCGATGAGAATTATCAATTTTCTGCACATCGTCATAGATTCTCTATCTTTATGTTTAAATAAAGTCTTCCAAAAAGGGAAAATGTATACCAAATATACTCGAAGCAGCGCTGACACTTTAAATCTGTTCGAGGTTCATGCCATTTCATTTCAAGTCAAGTTTCTTCTATTTTTGAAATTGAAAAAATGTATAGTTGAAAGTACTTTCTCAAAGTCTTTCCAAACTATCTCACTAATATCAGCATTTATGTAAAATTAGGTGTTTTTCTTTTTTAGTTTAGAGTTGGTTCAGAGAAAAGCACTGAGTAGACCCTGAGCGAAAGGAGTAAACTCTGAACAGAGTATGTTCAGAGCACTCCGATTTAATTATGAAACACACCCGAACCCGACCACTCAATTGTCATATCTGTCAAATTACATGGTAACTGTATGAAGTTTTTTACTCCGTCTGCTCGGTTATTTTATTCTGAGCTCATGGAGCACACTCTGAACGCACTCTGTACGAAAAAAGAAACACAAATTCTAAGCTCTGAGCACTCTGAACTAAAAAAGAAAAACACCTATTGAATTGAAATTGGATTTGAGAAAGAATTCCATATGCAACTGTCAAATTTCTATGGAGCATTGAATGCCAGCTGACCACATAATAAATAAATAAATTTGATGGCACAAGAGCCCTTGAAGAACTAGGGCCTATAGTGACTTACAACTACAAACCAATCATGTGGGCGTGTCTGCATCAGGAATGGAGGGGACCTACAGTTTACTACCAAATCCGAACGGCTGAGAGATACTCTTGGAGGATATGTCACTTCCTCGCATAAGATGCAGTAACCCTGAAAAACAATTTTGTGTTTAGGTGGCAGTAGCTGGGAATCAAATCCAGACCTCTAGCGTGACAGTTCAACGCACTAGCCATTACGCCACAGGCTACACATGCAGTTCATTAAATGCAAATTTGACCAAACCTGTTTTTGATTGAATGACAGTTCTTGTTCTGGAAAGAAAAGAAAAAGGTATTTCCCCAGATTTTTTTAGGCAGATTTGGGCAGTCTGTCAAATTTTGAGGACTAGGGATGAAATGGATGAATAGGATATCCTGCACGAATTAGGAGTCACCCTGTAAAAAGTATGTTTGAAAGATTTAAAGTGGCTAAGTTTTTTCCAAAAAAAAAATTACATCAACAGTCTGACAGTTTGACTGCATCTTAAAGTATATTAAGGATCTTTGATGGTTTCCGTCCTCCATCACAAAAGACAGATCACCATTATGCAGTGTTGCCAGATGAAAAAAAAATGTCCCCCCAGAAAAATTAAAAAAAAAACCCAGATTACCACATTTAAACAAAAAAAAAACCCTAAGTTTTTTTTTTCAAATTTTTCTTTCAATTTTTTATTCACAGCTCATACATGTGCACATGTACCTCTACAAGTACTTTAGTATTCAAATAGCATTTAGAAAAATTGTTTATATTTAAAATTTAATTGAGCAGTAACTATTGGATATTCTTTGTTAGTATATTCAATTTCAGAGGAAAATGCAGGTATTGGAATAATTTAACTTTAAAATTAATGCCCCCAGATTTCCCCCCAAACATTTTGTTCCCCCAGATTTTTCACCCCAACGATAAAAAAAAACCCTAAATCTGGGGGGGAAAACCCCAAACTGGCAACCCTGCTATTTACTCCTTTATCCATCTTATATTTTGATTAATTGCCATCAATCAGATGGAACCGTTCAGGTGATGCTTGTTTATTTATAAATTAAAAGAAACTTAAAGATACACTGCCTTATTTGTAAACAAAAAATTGGTTTTTCAGCTCATGTGTTCAAGGCAACTACATCATGGAATAGGAATTTTTCGAACTCAAACTAAAGGCAATTTCTTATTCCATGGAGTAGTTACCCTGAACACAAGAGCTAAAATAACCATAAATAAGGCAGATAGAGTATAACTTCGAATGTAGTCAAATGAATGAGGTTTTTTTTTTTTGAAATCTATAAAATTTTCTTTGAAAGTGTCAGCACTGGCACTGTAGTTCAAAGCTCCAAGACTGATTCCTCTACAAACTCACTGTATGTACCATGTTCTGTTTGTTAATCCATATCATCCATCTCAAAGTGCAGTATGTACTCCAACTCCATTCCATAAAGGCACTTCGTGTCCCATCCCAGCATCTTAGGCTGTTTTATAAAAACACACACAAGAGATCTTTGGGTGGGGATTGACTTTGGGTGGGTAGACCTAAAGGGGTAAAGCTTCTTTCAAAGATGCTTAAAACAAAATCGATAGCCAAGTGAAAGAGTTCTTTTGCTTGGTCCTCCTTTAATAGATGATGAATAGTTCAGCTGCAGCAGACTTTGGAAAGAAAGAACATCATGTTCAACAAGTGAATTTGCTAGTTCATAACGATTTGCTTTTGTTGTTCAGTCTATATGCTACGTGGTAAATGCATTCCGCTACTGCGGAATCATGTCTGGGTGTAGCTTAAGGGCATGTACCTATCTTACTTAATACCTCTTAGCAGTCTGTGTTGTGGGTGTTTTAATTTACTTTTATCTTTTCCTTTTTTGGGTGTAACATGCTTAGAAGCTCCAAGTCAAGTTAAATGAGTGACTTTTGGTTAAAGGCAGATTCTTTGTTCAATAAAGCGTAATAAGAAGTTTTTTTTTTTTTTTTGGAGAGATAGAAAAAAAAATGAAGGAAACGTAAAAAAAATTAACAAAAATTTCTATTGAAAGTAATGGAATGAATGAAAACTGGGTCGTCAGAGCACGACCCGGTAAAGAGTTTATTTTTTGTGTGTGTGGACAAAAGATGATAAACAACATGGTCGCTTGTTTGGGTGAAATAATTTATGGAGGAAGTGCGTTAATTTCAAAGAATATTTCAAAAGCAGGAAGTTTGAATACTTATACAAAAAGAAAGTGTGCTCTAGTTTATTTTCATTGTTGGTGTTTTTGTTTGTATGTATAGGTAAAGGTACCTTTCAGCAACTTACAGGAACAATAGGTGTCTTGATGGTGTTGAAAGGTGTTGACTGAAAGTAGTATAGTTCTGTCATTTTTTTAACTTTTGTCCCCATTATTAAATGAGTGTTCTTATTAAAATTTTAGGCGTTATCTTTCCTTATTATTTTGAAATTGATGTTAATATCAAAGAAGAGATTGAGAGATTGTCGGCATGATATTTTAAGGATATTTTTTATAATTAAAATGAACTCACATTTAATATCGAAAAACATGAATTACAAAAACAACACAAAATCCAGATTTCAATCGGGATCATGTTCACTGATCCACAAATTTAGCTTTTACTATAACGAGTAGATTTCAATGTATAGTTTTGTGTATGGTAAATAATTTAAACTGTAGGGCAATTTACGATTAGTTTGATTATGAAATTTCTAAATTCTAAAATATTCATCTCGCACTTAGCATTTCGTCATCGAAATAACTGTTTAGTGTTTACCGAAACCACAAGATAACTTTGACCTAATTAAACCAAAGTTATCGTACCTAACTGAAATTCCTAAAAAGGAAAAGCAAAAGAGGAAATAGAATGTTATCATTAAACGAATGTACCGGAAAACAAGGAAAACAAAAACATTTTTTGCGAAATTATCAGAAAATATTGTCACCGAAACGAAATGAATAATATCGATATAAATACAAATAAAATGCATGATTGGATCGCACGAAATCGCTCTTTGGCTTGACTCAAATGGCTTGGAATTTTCAAGTTTATACACAATAATTAAACAAAATTAAGGGAAGAAATTTTAATGTTTTTTGAAGAGCTGTAAGTGTGTGTAAAGTGGTCGTATTGAGATGAATCAAAGAATTTTCTAAAGCTTCATGTTTTTTCTGTTGATAAATGTTAGCAAATGAATTTTTTAGGGAACAGATTTTGCGCAATGTTAAGAAACAACACGAGCCAAAAATTTTAATTTTTTTGAAGAGTGTCATTTTCTTTGCAAAATTTTTTTGAGCTGTTAACTTGTTTATTTAGCTTTCATGGTGTCTTTTTTCAGTGCCGTGAACTAAGTCCCCAGGAACTAAGTTCGCCGAAGGAGTTAGTTCCCACTAGGCGGGAACAGAAACCACTTTTTAAAAGTGGTTTTTATTCCCAAGCAAGGTGAGAACGAAGTCCACTTTCTAATGGGAATTTTATACACATTTGAAAATACGAAAAGAGAACTAATTAAGGTGAGGTATGTATGGGGGGCATGCTGCCCCCCTGCAACCCCCCTGCTTGGCCCACTATAGGATTTGGAGTAGGTGCGAGGTTGGGTGTATGCAAAGTTGGATAAATTCAAAGTTTCTTAAAATTCAGATTCTTTAAATGCAAACGAAACTTTGCATACACCCAACCTCGCACCTACCCCAAATCCTATAGTGGGCCAAGCAGGGGGGTTGCAGGGGGGCAGCATGTTTTACTGTTTATACGCCGCGCGCCGTAGTGCTGGGTGCTAGCACTGTATTTGTGAAAGCAAGCTTTTTTAATTTATTTTTGAAAAGATTATAGATTTGACGGGAACTAAAGCCATCCATTTTTTTGAAATTTTGTTTCCCACCTTATATGGGAATAAAAACCACTTTCAAAAAGGTGTTTCTGTTCCCGCCTAGTGGGAACTAACTCCTTGGGTTGACTTAGTTCCTGTCCTGTGGACTTAGTTCACGGCACCCTTTTTTCGTTGTTCTACAATTTTTTTTAGAAGAATATCTGGCTTTGATTAAAAAATATACTTTTGACTTTGGTCACCAATATCTCAACAAGGAATGCCGACATGGAAAATTTAAGAGCAGTTTTGAAAATTTGTCTACAAGATTCTTCTAAAAGTCATTACAAGCCCTTTCAAATAAATAAGACAAAATAAGCAATAACCGAGTCACTGTGGCGTATACGTGCTTTTTATCAGCATGTTAGTTTTTAAAATCTGTATATATCACAGCTTTACAGTTTATTTTGAATATCAAACCCCTCTTAAATTAAAATAAGTCTTCATGTGAGTTAAGTCACATAAAAAAACTTAAAATCGATTGCGAGTTTTATCCCACTAAAACTTTACTTCGTTCAGCACAAATATTTTGTTGTCTTTTGATTAATGTGGAGTGTTGTGAAGTTTAGTTAACATAACCATTGCCATCATTTAAATTCAGCATAATCTCTTCGTTAAATTCTTCGCATAATTTGTATATACATATGTCGAGAAGAAACAAAACGAAAGCAGTGTGTTCAAAAGCCCTCAACCAAATTTTAATGTTAAATTTCACAATTCCTTAATTTTTTTTCCGTAAGAAGTTTCTTACAACGTATTAGAAAACTTAAAAAAAGATGAAAGAAATCGCTGAAGTCGTTCTCGAGTTATGGTGTGACCCGGGAAAAGGAATTTGTGAAAGTTTCTATTCTGTCAGTTTGTTCCTATCAATCTGAGAAAATACATAAGTGATTCTTATAGAATTGGTACAGCGAGATCTTGGAACATGAGGATGGACATAGAATATTTCTTTTTTTGTCAACTCTCAGACCAATTCACAAAAAAAAAAAAAAATAAGATATAAAAAAAGTGGTTTTCAACGAATGCAAAGCAACGCTGACACGGGTTTGCTAGTAATAGATACAGCTCATCAAGAACGAAGGCCTAGTGACTTTTACAACACTCAACCATTTCTGTAGGCATATTGTTAGACAGGAATGGAAAGTACCTACAATTTTATTTATAAAGAAATTATTGTTTTTTAAATTGGTAATCCGGAACAATAATTCAATACTTGTGAACGCTGCTAATTATTCAGAAGCAATAGCTCTGTTTGTTTAATTCCAAAAGCTGGCAAAGGCTACGAGTTGCAGTTTAAAATTCTGTCAAAATTCATAAAATTGTACTAGAATATTGTAGAAATTCCCAGTTTTGGAAATTAACATACTCCTTTCACAAAGACGTGTCATTCTGTTTCCCAATCGAAAAGTTCGTTAATAAGCAATTTTTTAAACATAATTTAAAATATTTTTACGGACTTGCCGTAAGTCCGTACTGTTCTTGGCATTTTGTGGGAATACACCGAATCTTGTACTTTTGGGTACAACAAATTAATGAAAAACGTGAAGTTTTATTAGGCGTGTTTTTTTTGCAAGCACGGAGGAAATCGGTCGAAACAAACGACATCGGGGATTACCGACGCCATCACAGAAAAAACATGGAGTTTTCATACAAACTATCGATAAAGTGTATGCGAAAGTCATGTCGGTAACGCAGTTTTCCTCCGTACTTAAGTTAAGCACCGAAAATTTTCCGTGCTTTGCTTATTTAACCCCGAATGAGCTAAGTTGTTGTTGCATTAAACACGTAAACTGTTGAGCCCCGATATCGTTTCTTTTCATCCAGTTCCCTTCGGGCTTGCAAAAAAACATGGCTTTTATTGACTTATCACAATAATTCTGTTGTGTCATTCAAACGGTTTTCTTTTCAGTCTATTCCTTTCCACTATTTCATCAAATCTTTTTATATCTACTTTTAGCAGTTAAGTACTTTTTAAAACAGAAACTACTGTGCGAGAGGCTTTCAAAGCTCATTAGAATTCCATCAAATGAATAAAACTTTCTGTTCCTTATTCAAATTGATTTATCCAATAAAGACGATTTTATGTGCAAAGGGTGTGTTAAATTGCATCAGGAAAGACATCATTTGACATTAATATATATGTGAGCGTATATTGTAATGGTACCCTTAACTGTCAGAATAAAACGATCCACCAATTATTCCATTTGCTTATTATGGTTTGACGTAACGATTATTGTGCATTGTTTTCAAATTCCTTTTGATTGATTTGTAATTTGTGTGTTTTTTTTTTTTTGTTAAACGAGTAGGTTACATACATTATATGTAAAGAAAAGTCGTCATTCAATATGAAAATAAGAGGTCATTCGCCATTTACTATTATTTCATTCAACGGAAGTTCGCAGAAAAAATGAAACAAATTATTAACTGCATTGTTTTATTATGTTGGCATTAAAGTGATGTCTAGAATGACAATTTGGTGAGAATGTGATAGAAGTACACTGCCACTGCGCTTATTATGCGCTCAAGTGTCACGTAGAGTAATAAGAAATGCAAGTGTGACAGAACGAGAAATTCATTTGGCTTGAGTCGGGGTTTATTGAGGCGTCGGTATCGCCTCGGTCGCACAATGGAACAAGCTATATTGTAAAATCGGAATTAATTCAAAAACACGATTCCTTTAAAATATTATGTGTATAATATTTGAATGTTTTGGAACAGCGATATATTTTTTTAAATTAATAACAATAAAAGTTGGTTGTTTAAATATAGGTAGGTACGCTATTTTATTGCATTGATTTTATTTTAATAGAACTATACCGACTCACTTTTTCTGAAACTCAAAATGAACATGAAAAATTATTATGAAATTAAAATTGACTCTCCATTCGAATTGTTTATACTCAGTTCAGTTTGGAGTAATACTCACTTTGAATTAAAAGCAATATAATTGGCGTTTTCAGGAAAATGAGATCTCTGAGATTTCTCTACGTCAAAAGTGAGAAATTTTGCTAAGCAATCAATCCTATTCATGAAACTAAGATTGCTAAAATCTCATTTTCCTGAACACGCTAAATCTATTAAATTTGACAATCGTTTTGATGGAAGACACAACAAATGTCTGTTTTTTTTTTGCAAGTCAGGATGAAATTGACGGTGCTCACATTGGACTTACTCAACCGAGTTATTTTGACATGAATCCAACTTCTATTGTTCAGACACGCAAACTAATGTGAATACGACCGACTCACTCTGACGTTCAGCAGTCGTTAAAACAAGAGACAGATCTTTGCTTGTCGGAGGATTAATAGTTTTCCAATTAAAAAAAAACTTGAATTCTGTAGTATTTAGGTAACAAAAAAAAAAATTAAATACTGTGAAAACAGATCTCACAAAAGAAAGCGTCAAAAAAATCACAAATTTAAAAAAAAGATCCTGCCGGACTTGGCCATCTCTTTGTCACCATGAAGTGGAATCGAGATAAAGTACTTACATAGACGTCAAAAAAAAAAACCGTTTTAGAAAACCGCTAAACGTTTTTTAAAATTTTTGTCTGCATAAATTAACATTTTTCAAGAATTGAGATGGCAAACCTCACTCTGAGATTAAAACATTTTATGTACTTGTTTTATCGATTTAAATTTCCATTCTTTAATTTATTAAATGGATAAATACATATATAATTATTAATTATATGTTTTATAATACACTCAGGGTTTGTTTCACAATGCCTGATAAAAGTTCCCCATAACTATCCGACAGTTAAATTATCCGCAACATAAATTCTCTCATTAAAAAACTTTGCGTTTCACAATCATAAATTTATGTGTCGATTAGCTAGTTGTCAGTTATTCCAGTTTTCCAAAAAATTTGACTGAAAATATTCAATCAAATAATTATTAATTTAATTCTTAAGGCTCTCCCAATTATTATTCGCCGCGACAAAATAAAACAACAATAACAACACGTGGTTGTCAAACAAAACAACACGTTGTTGTTATTGTTTTCTATTGTCGCGGCGATTAATCGCGTTGGTTTGGGAGAGCCTTTAAATGTGAATTTTGAAGTGTCTTAGATAAACTTTTTAGACCACGAAGTGGACCGAGGCCCGTGGTATCGTTGCAAATTGATAGAATTCAGTTTTAACAGTGCGTGGATAAGTAAACTTGAGCGGATAAGTGATTTTTTCATTTTAAAAGTGCGTTTTTGTGGTGTTAGGGGTGGTATTTTGATCGTGAAGTAAGTGATTTGGTCATAACGCAAAATACACGATTTCTTCTCGTCTCCATCATATACAAATATTCGTCATATGTAAGTCCAAACTATTAAATTTATGCATTTGTTTAATGAGTCACATTGACAGCTGTAAATATTTTATTTGTCAGTTTAATTTGTTAATCAGCACTTCAACTGGCCTGTAAAATATTCAGAACTTTAAGTGCCATTTAGACCTATTCAGATATTGTGAAACGTAAATGTGGTTGTTAAATGCGGAATAAGTTTAAAATAGCTTAAATGAAACTTTAATGAGACATTGTGAAACAAACCCTCAATCTTTAAAATTTGAAAAAAAATTTACTACAAGAGCAAGTTCGTTCGACCCAGTCGTGCATTTTAATTTTTTTTTCGCAACAAATAGAATTTCGTAATACAATTGTAAATATTTTAGGTATGTATAAGAAAGTTTTCATCGATGATACAAATTGTCAAACATCTTAAAATTAACGTTTAAAATTCAAAAATTCAAAAAAATTTTGACAGTATAAACCAGGGTGGTGTTTGATAGAAATAAATTTTATTTGAGTCCTCGTGTGCAAGACCTCAAGATTTACCATTTCTTTTGTTATGTTTCGTTTTTATTCCAATTCTGAAGTTACTTTGTCCCAGTGTGCTGATGTTAAGGTTTATATTTTTTACTATAAACGTAGACTGAATATTATGCTGAGTTAACAATCACCGGAAAACTCCAAGTGAAGTTAAATCAATTACGGAAAAGACATACATACATTAACATGTGAGATGTGACAAAAGGAATTGAAGAGATTAATTCGATAAGCATCAGAGAATCAGCCGGGAATGCAAACAAATTGGTCTGGGCATAATAATGTTATAATTGCATCTGATGATTGTTGAGAATGGTTAGACATTTTGTACTTAAAAATATGTTGATTTTTATTCATCCGTTTAAGAAAAAATTTATAGAATTTAGTATATCTGTCTATGTGATTAAAAAAAACACAGATACTTTTTTCAAAGTTCTTTGAATTGAATTTTGTTTTGATTTTCCGTTGCAATTTCATCGAAACAAAAATATTGTGCTCTTTTTTCCCAGGAATTTATGGTACGGGCCCTTTGAATAGAACAATAACAAGTTGTTTTCATCTTGGTCTATTTTTCTCCATATAACTATTTTGTTCTTTTTATTTTTTCAAAGAAAATGTCTGCTGACATATTTTGAAGGAAATTTAATTTCCCAGAAATAAGCCCACACATTCATCTTCATCATCTTAACAATCTTTCCACATGCACTTAAGTTTCTTATGTAACAATTTGTTCGAAAGGATTAAACAAAAAAAAAAAAGTAAAATAAAGGGAACCTCTTATAGAGAAAAATACCCCCACTCACATACTTGTAAACCCCATCAGCCCTAACTCTTAACCATCACTATTTGACCTGATTCCAACGACCAGAGACCATATTTCTCCCACTTTAGTGCAGAGCTTTCACGTTCATATTTCATGTTTCACACTTTAATAATGCTGCTTCTTCCAACAACTAACGTTACCTACGTTATTTTCAAAATATTACCTCACATCTCTGCAGTAGAAGTAGGAGCAGGAGCAGAAAACCCTCCCCAACTAACTGCTAAGGAGTTTTTTTTTTTTTTTTTTTTTAAGATAAAATGAAAACGGTTGTCTTCCCCGAGGGGAAACTTTGCTGTCCTCTTTTTCGTCATAGTCAAGCTAGAGGCATTGCGCTGTACCTGAAAAGGTAAATATTTATGTCGCATATACCTTGTTATGATGACAGTGGGTCCTTTGAATTAATGTGTGAATCCTGGTTATGGTATAATGTATTTAGGTATGGTATACATTATTTATATGAGCAATTTAATGAAAAAATGAAAGCTAAGGGAAGCGAAGGGAAACACAGAGTGAGTCACCTTAATTCCATCAAAATTACGAAATTTAACAAGATTGAATGAATCAGCATAAGTTGGTTATTCATAAAAAAAAAAATTATTGAAGTTCAAAAAGTTGAGTGCCCTAGCAAATTGAAAGTAGTGATAAAAAAAAAAGAGAAACAGAAGTGGCTAAGATGATATAACATAAATATTATCTATCAGTACCTTATAAAACTTTTCAGAAAATGATCAAGGCTTGAGAAAGTAAAAAAAAAAACAATAACAAAAGTTACACTACGATGATAGGGAAGTTCAAAAAAGTGTGTTTCGTCATACCATCCACCGAGCGGTCTTTGTCACTGAAAGTAAGGAACACTTCATAATTTTTCACACACAAACAAGGATTATACAAGTACTTATGCTTGTAGTTAAAGTGGTTATTAACAATATTGTATGCTTGTGTGTGTTATCCATCGCTTAAAAGCCAAATTTGTTATAGTCCAGTCGGAATAGACAAAAATAGGCGTGAAATGGAAAAAATTAGATAGGGTTTTTTTTTTAAATTTTAATCGTTAGGGGGGCTTATAAGGAGTCTACATTTAAGTTTTCAACAGCCTAGCTCAATTGCGTTGGCCGCCATCTTGAATTTAAGGAAATTTGGTTTTCGTTGAATAACTCGTTTATTTTCAACTTTTGACTAAAAACACTTAACAAAAGTTGTTCAAAATTTAATTATCTACAACTTTGGTTATAACAGTTTTTTTCCTAGGATTGATATTTTTTTAGCGTGTTAGTTAACATTTTTTAAATAAAAACATAAAGACAGGGCATTTTCTTTTAATCGTTAGGGAGGGGCCTAAAGGGTATATATTGAAATTCTCGACCACCTTCCTCTTGAACTTTGGCCGCCCCATCTTGAATTCGAACCAAATGTATACCTATTAATTTTAGTTCAAGATGGCGGCTACAGTTAAAGAGGAAGGTGGTCGAGATTTTCTATATAGGTATACACTTTATGCCCATCCCCAACGATAAAAAAAAAATACCCTGTCTTTTTGTTTTTATTTAAAAAAATGTTAACTAACGCGCTTAACTTCAAAATACACATGAAAAAAACGTTTGTAATTGTATTTTCCGGATTAATTGGAAAAATATCAATCCTAGGAAAAAAAACTGTTATTACCATAGTTGTAGATAATTAAATTGTAGATAAGGCAATTTCAACCAAATTTGCACGAAATTCGGTAGGAAATTACGTAAAACTTTTATGAACACACCCAAATGGAATCCATTCAAAGTGGAACCCATTCAAAATGACAGAATTCAATGTAAAAAATAACAAAAACAAGCGATTGACAATCTGGACCGTCAAACAAAATTAAGAAACTTGAAACAGTATTACACATTTATTATATCATTATAATAAGAATTTTTTGTTGAAAATTTTTTAAATTTTATCTCGCAGTTGTTCGTCGTTTATATATAGCGGGGTATATGTGTATGTGTATTTAATAATAATAGTAAATGAAATTATGTAATAAATTAGAGAATACGAAAAAGAAGCATGAAACTCGAATTCCTTAACAACGCCTATGTTTCAAATTCCAGAAATAACAAAATTAGTAGTGCCATTTGGAGCGTTGAAAACATGAAAACCTCGGACTCCGGTTATACATGATATTTTGGGTGATGATTCCTCGATCAAAAATTAAATAAATTTGGTGGCACGACAGTTCATAAGACACGTCTGTGAAGTTGGCAGGATATTTTTCACTTAAAGTAATGGGACCAAGAAAGGAATTTGCAGATTTTTTTGCATTTTTGTTTGCATTTTTTTTTTTTGCATTTCTATTCCGGATTTTGCAATTTAAAAAATAGTGGGTGTAATCGCGTGACCTGCTAACTTCACTGTTAAGTTAGCAGAGCGAATCATGCCCTTTTTTCAGCAACCGGGAAAACTATTACATTGAAATTAGGCTTTAAATTAGCAGTTCAAGAAAATCCTAAAACCAAATTTTGAAGTCCTCATTCAAAAAAAAATTCATACTGAAAGTTAGGACTACAGTATATGACTTTTTTTTTTTAAATGAGAACTTCAAAATTTCGTTTTAAGTTTTTATTGAACTGCTAAATGAACTGCAAATTTGGAGCCTTACGATGTAATAGCTTTACCAGTTGCTGAAAAAAGGGCAAATATGTTTTTTTTTTATTTTTTTTTGTTTGTTTAAATGAGGACTTAAAAATTTTGTTTTTGGACTAAAAAAATTTGGTTTTAGGCTTTTCTGGAACTGCAAAATGAACTGAAAATTTTGAGCCTAATTTTAATGTGATAGCTTTAGCGCTGGCTGAAAAACGGGCATGACATGCTAACTTAACAGTGAAGTGGAGGCTAAAGTGAAGTTAGCAGGTCACGCGATTACACCCACAATTTTTTGAACTGCAAAATCCGGATAAGAAATGCCAAAAAATGCAAAAAAAAAACTGCAAATTCCTGTCTTGGTCCTATTACTCTATAAGTGAAAAATTTCCTGCCAACCATTCCTGTGTGCGTGTCTGCAGGAATGGAGGGAACCAACAGTTTACTGCCGAATCCGAACGGCTAAGGTGAGCGGCACTTTTTTATGACAGGAGATATTCTTGGAGGATTTGTCAATTCCTCGCAAGAGGCAGTAGCCCTGAAAAACAAACGAACCCAGACCCCTGTCTGGCGTTACTGTCCAACGCACTAAACATTACGTCACGGGACTACTACTAGGATCATTCTAAGAAAAAACAATATATGAGGGTCACTTTCTGAAAAATTGAACTAAAATGTAAAAAAAAATTAAAAATTAACAAAAGCTTTCAAAAGTGCTAAAGCTTTTTTGAAAGCAAATATTTCGTTATTTTATATGCTTTTTAAATAGTTTGTGAAAAATTGATTTTCAAACTAAAACTATAAAAAAAAAAATTAAAAATTTTGTTCAAAATAATTTTTTTCAAAATTTTACTTTAATAAGTAATACTTTTGTTCTTAATATTCAACAATGCTCTTATAAATTTTAAGTAAAATATTAAACCAAATGCTTAAATGTCTTGTAGTTTTTTGATAAAATTGAAAATAATAAAATCTATTACGTAGGTACTTAGTGGAAATATGATCTTTGGAGCATCAAAATAACAGATTCAAATCTAATTTAAGAAAAACTTTCGATTGGTATTTAAATTTTTTTCAAAAACTATAGGTAAGACATTTTTCTTCATACAGAATTTTCAATACATTTATGGAATTTTAGCAGTACAGAACTTCGGAATATACAGGGTGTCCGTCCTTACTCGTGCACTATTTTTTATGGGCTGATTTCTTTGGTTTTTTTTTTTAATTTCTCAGAGTCATGAAGATTTTTACAACTGGTTAACTAAAAATTGACCATTTAATACTTAAAAAAATTAGTGGAATTTAATTACGCAAAATTTTGAAAAAAAAGTAAGTTTTCTTTCCAAAAAAAATTGACCTTTAAAATTAAGTTCTTTAAAAATAAAATTATGGATTATTAGATTTCAAAAAAAAGCTATAGCACCTAACTGTAGATTTGTGTTGTCGTTGATTTCGAATTACTTTGTTTTTTAATTTTAAGTAATTGCCCCCCCCCCCCCCCCCCCCCCCATAGCCAAATCCATTATTGAAAATCCAATATCCAGAAAACCCAAAATCTAGAAAACCAAAAACCTGAAAACTCAAAATCCGGAAACTCCAAAATTCGATATTCTGGGTTCACTGTATCTTGGGTTTCGGCATTTTTGGTTTTCTATATGTATATTTTAGATTTCGGGATTCTGTATGATTCCCGTGTTAGATGTTGTATTTTTTATTTTCTAATAAGTATTTTCTATACAGCCAAAGATGTCATGATATAAACGCAGTGGCACCATAGTCACTAGATAAACAAAACCAATCGGTTGCTGTCTTACTTAGATATTATTTTTTAACTCGTAGGTACTAAATTATTTAAATAACTTGTTTCTTTAGGTATAATTGTATATTTTCACGTGAGTATTACACATTACTAAGATAACGAGTAGGTATCTTTAATTACATATTTAAATTCATTGTTTACATACAGTTGATAAAATTTTATCTTAAAGGTGTGTCCACATCAAAAGAAACATTCTTTAATAAATATTTCTGAAAACTTTCAGAATAATCTATTTCCCTCTTGGTTACCTAATAAATTTTACAGATTTTTTTTTTTTTTTTGAAGATCTGTGGAAGTTTTATGAAATCTTTCTTTTTATTTATTTTTACACTTGAATTAAAATTTTAAAAAAATATCTAGTCTCGTTATTCATGATTAAGATGTACTATCTACTGACTACTATGTTATGTAATGCTTAAGAGAGCATATTAAAAACTAAAATACTACTTATAGGCCCATTTGCTGAAACGAAACTTAAATATTTATGCTCAACATGAGAGCTAATGTGACAGTTTACGCTGATTAAAAAGTAGAACAGAAGCGTTTAAGTTGAACATAAATATTTAAATTTCGTTTCAGAGAATGTTATTTTTTAATATTTTTTTCTTTCTGTTTTTAGTATTTTTTTTTTTTTTAGAAAATTCCCCCTCTTTGCTAAAGGGGGAGGGAAATCATTTTTTTTTCTTGTTTCGATCAAACCTTACACGCTTCAGTTTTTTATCACACCTTATGTCAATCAATGTGTAGGTATATGAAGATTCTACCTTACCTGGTGGTTCATTTCATTTTCAAACTCAAAAATTAGAAAAATATTGAAACATTTTTGTCTGACAAAAAAAAGGCAGACTTGGCGCCTCACACGAAAAAAACCCATAAATATCCCATTAGACACAGACCAACAAAACCATTGAATCGACAAACAACTCTGATTCCATTCATGCGATGAATTCCATGTTTTTCTCCTTTTTTTTTTTAATATTTTGTTTGCGGGAAAATACATCGGCCTGCTCTGCACTGATAAAACCCGAGTCCAATATGCATCACCAGAGCAAATTTATTTTTAGAACTTTCGAAGTAGAACACAATCTTCTCTCTTTCTATTTTTTTTTTTCCAGAATACGGGAATATGAATTACATTGCACTTTGTTTGTATTACCTACCACGCAACGAAGATAATTTACAAAGCACTCTGAGAAGACTCGTTCAAAGACTCATTCCATATCATATGCGGGAAACAAAAATTTAAAAAAAAAAAATCAAAGGGTCCGCTTACGATTGCTGAAAATCATGCCACCATCTCTTTATATGGCAGATCAGGGCCAAGCCGAAAATCATCACCTAGCATACATGGCGCTTACCTGCAGCCTAAATGGGTGGATTTATTTTCATTGACCTTAGTAGGTATAAATTGGCAGCTTTTAAATAATTGTTACAAAAAGGGTGATTGACGTACAAGCATTAAGCATGAGCCATATTTTTGTTAAAAATGCAGCCTACATTTTTTTAAAAATTTGTACCTACCTATAAATTACGGACATAGACTAGACACAAGACACTTATAACAGCAGTTTATTGACATTAAAAATAGTCGTTTCCCTTTAACAGTTAAGTGCCTTATAAACAAACTGTCAAAAATTGGCACTTTCATAAATTGTTACAAATAAATTAAATAAAATTGGTGGCACAAACGGCTCATGAAGAACCAGGGCCTAGCGACTTACGACTCTCAACCATTCCTGTGTGCGTGTGTGCAGGAATGGAGGGGACCTACAGTTTTTTGCCGAATCCGAACGGCTAACGAGCGGCACTTTTCAGAAGATACTCTTGGAGGATTTATCACTTCCTCGCAAGAGGTATAGTTGCTCCGAAAAAAAACTTATGGTGGAAGCGGCTGGTATTGAACCCAGACCTCTGGCATGACGATGACAGTCCAACGCACTAACCATTACGCCACGGGCCACTACAAAAAATTATTATTTGATTTTTGACTATTATTTTTTGATTTTTTTTTTTAAATTAAAGTTTTAAAATTAATTTTTGAAAAAATATTTACTAAAATAACTTATTTTAAAAATAAAATAAAAGAACAGGTTTTGGGCCTTACAAAAAGTCATAACATGTCATTGTAAGAGAGACCGTTGTTTTTTAATAATTTTTTTTCTGTCTTAAGTCATTTTTTGTAGAAAATTTCCCCTCCCGTTATTTTTAAGACAAAAAGACACTTGAGTGTTTTTTTTCCGTATTTGGCTAGAAATTTACAGAAGCTTCGAATACTAAAAACAAAACTGTTACTTAATTTGGTAAAATTTTGAAAAAAATTACTTTGAATACAATTTTTTTCATTATTTTTTCAAAAACGATTCTTTCTAGTAACTCGAATTAAGAATAAAATTAAGGAATGGTTTTCTGGCTTTAAAAAAAAAGTATAACATGATATTGTCCTTTGAAAGTTAATTTTTAGAGGGTGGCTTTTGATACGGCAAAGGTTGAAATGTGATATCTTTTTAAGTTAAATAGGTCTATTTATAGCGTCAAATGGGGTAAAAACATACAAATTGTGTGAACAGAAAAAATTGCTATCGGATTTTAAAAATTCTCTTCAAGAAGTGTTAAAACTCCTCTAAACACCAAGCTGTCAGTTTGTGTCTCTTTTAATTTGAAATTTCTTTGTAAATAAATCATTTTTCTACTTATCTATCTAACTTTATATTATAATAATTCTAAAAGCATGATATAATAATATTACTTATATTTAATTATGTATGTCTTTTTTGTAACTTCCGAAGCTAAAATGTGTCTACCCAGGCGAAGCCGGGGTGGGTCGGCTAGTATTTTATATTATTTAGATATAATATTTATATCTTTAAATACCAAACTTTGGTCTACACATCTGTTATTTTAAATAATTATTATATATGTTACTGTAAAAAGCCGAAATAATGAAATTCTAAAAATTACCGGTAAATTCTAGAACAATTCTTACCAATGGTGCTGAGAAATTCTATGATTCTAGAATTTCATTATTTCGGCTTTTTACGGTAACATATGTTACACTCCATAAAATTAAAAAAAAAAAAATAGTGGCCTAATTAATAAATGTCTGTGCACGCCCCTTGTTCCGCACAACCGGCCCTGATCAAACCAGCTATTGATAGCTCATAATTAAGTACTTCAAATTCATATCTTTCTTTTTCTTTCAGATTAAAATGTTATTCATATATACTTCCACCATACGTGTGTAATTTTTGTTTATACTATGTAATTATTGTGCACTTTGATTTTGATTGAAGTTTTAATAAACATAAAAATTAAAAAAAAAAAAAAAAGATGTTATTGCACTTACCGTTGTAAAGACATCCAAGTCCTTGTATGGATTTACAGCTACTAATATCGATCCTGTGTATGTCTGTGGTGCAGTTGATGATAATTATTATTTTTTAAGTTAAGGAAAATAAATTACATAATATAAATTGCTATAATTAAAATTTTTTAAAGAGGAAAAAATATGGGTCAACTTAAATGAGAATGCGGGAGAAATTTCCGGTAGTGTGCACATCTAATTTCTGATGTAATTATAAGAGTATCTACATGTATGTATGTGTGTGCGCATAACTGGATTGCAAAATTAGAGCAACACCTAGTTTTTCGTAAAAGTTTGTTGGTGGAAGTTGATATTTGGTACATATATGTACATAGTTAAATTTGAAGGTTGAGAATTGTATGCAATCATGAAGTTCTTTAACTAAAATGTTTTCTAAGTAAATTCAAAAATCATTGGTTTGCAATGTTTTGAATTTGAAGGAAAATATTTTGTACTGATTGCAAATAAATTGGTTATTGAAAGTCAAGGCTTAAAAATGTTAACCGATAAACGAAAATAAAAAAAAAAAATATCACAAATTCTTTAATTATGCAGAACAATAAGAATTGGTTAGTAATACATACTTGCTTATTAATATAATAATTCTAAATAATAATAATTAATAAGCCAAATGTATATAATGCAAGCTGTAGATATGTAGGTACATATTATGTGTGTACATACTCGTAATTATACATAATGAAGGGTCCAAAGAAAAAACGGCACAAAATAAGATAACACAAAATATAATTTTACTTACTTAAGGGAAATAAATAATTCGAAAAATAGTTCTGTAATACAGAATGTTCTAAGACCTATGATATAATTTTATTTTTATTTCATGAATATTAAATGTAAATATTACAATTATTTTAGTGAATATTGTACGTCACTTGTGCTATTTTTCTATTGCAATCATTATTATTTCAGTATTATGTTACTATACTTAACAATGTTTTGCATAAAATGCAACCCTAGGGTGTATAGGCGTATTCGAGAGAAGAAAAAAATCCCCTTGAAGGGGGGTCTTTATATCCCCCTGTTTAGGTGGTAGAGACAATATTCTAAAAAAATTACTTGAAATAGAAAAAAAATATTGAAAAAACAACAATTCTAAAGCCAAAAATCCATTCTTGTATTCTTTTTTCAACTCAAATTATTCAAAACTCAAAATTTTTAACAATAAAATTTTAAAATTTTTTTAGACTAATTTTTTTTTTTTTCAAAATTTTACATTATTAAATGGTATTTTTGTTTCTAGTATTCAATGCTCCTATTAATTTTAAGTAAAACACTACACACCAGATGCTTTGAAATATTGTTGTGTTTGAGAAAATTGAAATGAAGGCTATGGACTTGTGCCATTCTTCCATACAATATTTTGGACTTGAGTCGTTCTTCCGCAGCACGGTATTTATTTTTAATGGTTTTTCTTGTAAAATGACTACTTTTTTTCGAAAAGCTACAAAATATTGAAGCGAGAACGTAATTAATATAGTTTCTATGGAAAAAAAGTAAACATTTTTGGACAACAACAACAGTTTGTTTGGTTGGTGATATAGCTATATTAGGGGGTGCCAAGCCCTATCATCAGTCTCCATTTAGTGGTACTGAGCTTTAATCCAATTTTATTTTGAAAAACTTTCTACATGCACACATGAGATTTGAACCCACACATATCAGATTTGCTCAGTCTTCGAAGTCGCATGCACAACGCATACTGATGACCACTGACGTGACAGGTCATAAGATGTGCTGTTTGTCGAAATGCATTTGGAGCATCAGCATTTTTATAAGCTCCTTTAAGTATGCTGTCTTGTTCTCCAAGCAAACAAAATAAAACGAATTAAAATACCTAAAACTAATTCGTAAACAATTGGTGGTAGCGCCTTTAAGTTGTTGTTGTTGTTGTTCAAAAATTAAATGTAATTGACCACAGTACATATATTGAAGGTAATATATTGCGCATCTTCGAAAATTACATTGACCTGCCTGTCAGAATCTACAAAAACAAAACACAAGTGTTTCCGAATCGCAGTGACCCTCGTCCACAATTTACAAAAACAAAATACAAGACATGCGCAGAACTGAACAAAAATGAAAACTCGGAAGATATTACCTTTTATATGTGTACTGTGGTAATTGACGGAATAGAGAATAGTCAAGTCTAGTATGAATCTATATATATAAAAATGAATTGCTGTTCGTTAGTCTCGCTAAAACTCGAGAACGGCTGGACTGATTTGGCTAATTTTGGTCTTGAATTATTTGTGGAAGTCCAGAAAAGGTTTAAAAGGTGAAAAAAGTTGTTATTCATCTTTCAGATTATTTTTATGTAGATTGATAAATCTTAAGTTTTGTCACAAATTAAATTTCTGAACGCAACCATAATATTTGTCGATCAATACCTCAGACAAAGAGTGCATCCTTCTATCTTTGGGAGTGACGATTACCGCTACGAGCGCGAGAACTTTCTTTACTTCGGTGATCCTTTGTGATAGTAACATTTTAAGTTATGTGCTCTTTTTTTTTTGTTGATCTTTTGTGATAGTGACATTTTACTGCTAAGTGCGCGAGAACTTTTCTCACTTTGATTAATTACAATTTACGATGCCGAAGAGAAGACGACCTGACTTAGGTCGTCGCAGTCAATCAAATGTGCGAAGAGCTAACCGCACTGATGCCCAGAGAGAGACAGATCAAGAAAATAGTCGTATTGCTATGTCAGAATTGTGTTCTTCTGTTTTAGTTCAGAGTTTGTTCAGAGCAGAGCACTGAGTAGACTCTGAGCGAACGGAGTAAACTTTGAGCAGAGTATGTTCAGAGCACTCCGATTTAATTATGAAACACACCCGAGAACTCAATTGTCATATCTGTCAAATTACATGAAAACTGTATGAAGTTGGCCGCGCTCAGTTTTTTACTCCGTCTGCTCGGTTGTTTTACTCTGAGCTCATGGAGCACGCTCTCAAAAAAAAAAACACAACATTTTTGTTTGACACTTCGGGCTCAGCTCTAAACTACTCTGAACTAAAAAAGAAAAACGCCTATTAGGCGAAGTAGATAGGCTAAGAATGCAACGAGTTTGTGCACATCAAACACAACAACAGCGAGCACGACAGAATGAAATTGAGCGATTCCGCAGACGCAGTGCTCCTGTTATTCTGGAACGAGCTGCGTTCCACTATGATCCGGCAATAGACGTGTTCGCGCGTCGGAAAATATTTGTTTATTTACGCACCACAAAACAAAACAAAAAATATAGTTTATCCGAAAGTTTTAAATTGATTAACAGACTGTATCATAACTGTGTGTGTCTGTCAATATCAAATTGAAACCTTATAAATAGCCAGTATTTCAGGAAAACTCTGTTTTGTAAGTAAGCAACATCATGTGTAATTAATCGAAAATAATAATAAAACTTCATTCATACCGAGCATTTTTATTAATTATGGATTCCTTTTGTTTGTTTTAAGTTTATTTTATACAAAAGTTTAGTTTTTTTATTTATCGATTGAGGCAGTACGAAGTCTGCCGGGTCAGCTAGTAATACAATAAATAATAATAATGTACATAGGTATAGTTAGAAATATCTATCTTAAATAAATAGAAAGGAGAACAAATAAATATAAATAATTTACAATCGGTATCGGTATTGGAGCGGCAATGTGAACAGAAAGGGATTCTATAGGAGCGAGACCATTTCAAGACTGTATCGGTATCGAGACTATGTGAATCAAGCCTAGTTTACTTTTGAAAAAAAATTGGATTTGTGCCGTTTTTCCCCTGCACCCTTCATATATGTATTTCATAATAATCGTGGATAAAAGATGACGATTGATCGTTATTTATAAGCAAACAAATTCAGTTTAAATTTTCATGTTATACATATGTATAAAACTCTGTCAAATAAACAACAACAAGCATTTATAGGAATGTTATCATATCACACAAAAAAAAAGCAAACAAAATATAAGCGTGTTTAAATATTTAAACAAAAATATTTAAAAAAAAAAACATGTTTGGATTCTCTCATTGAGTCAACTTAAATTGCATGATCAAGTAAGGATAAGATATCTGTTGGTTATTTAAGTCTGTCGCCGGACGTTAAGGGCGAGGGCGATAAACTATATATGACTTAATATGAAAAATATTATTCATCATTTTTTTTTTGGAAAAAAAAATTGTGAAAAATATAATCATTTGATGCGATTGAAGCCCGAACCGGAAGTAGGTACAGGAGTCAAGAGGGGTGATAACAACTGTAGGTACTAAACTTATCAATGAAATATCTTATGGAATTAGGTAGTAGGTATGTATAAGGTTTATTCGCAGAAATCTACAGGGTAATTCACCCAAGAAGTGACAAAAAGCAAGAGCGTGTAGGCAAGAAAAAATCGTATGGGAGAAGGGTCTATTTCCCCTGTCTGTATGTCTGTATGTCTGTATGTCTGTATGTTATGTCTGTATGTCTGTATGTCTTTGTGTCTGTATCTCGGCCTACAGCCTAAATCACTGAAGCGATTTTCTTTAAACTCGGAGCATAAGATTTTTGGGTAATTCCCTAGAGGGGAAATTGAGATTTGTTTAGCTTAAAATATAACGGTAGTTGCCATAGGACCATTTAAAAAAAAACTTATTTATTTCTAAAACGGCTCTAACGATTTTTATTTAATTTGTAATTTGATAAAAGAACGTACTTTTGGCTTTAAAAAAAAGTATAACATGACATTGTAAGTGTTGCTGTTTTTTTAGAAATTCGCCCTACTCGCCTAAACGAGGGGAAATAGACCCCCTCTCATACGATTTTTTCTCGTCTCGACTCAACCTAAACGCTCTAGCTTTTTTAACACCTTCAGTGAATCACCCTGTACCTATATTGAATCTGAACAAAATTTTTCAACTGAATATAAACTTTTTTATGGAATCTTGATCTAAAATAGCATTTCAATAAATTACTACAGTCAAACCCGCTTAAGTGAAATGACAAAAAATCGTAATTAGTTTTTCACTTAAGCGGGTTTTCACTTAATCGGACCTCGGATAACTGAAAAAAAAGTTTCACTTAAGAGGATTTTAAACCTGAATGTGAACAAGAAGAATAGGTTAGGTTATGAGGGGCGTGCCCAGCTCTGAGGTTGTTGCGTACACGGGGGCCTATTGGTCCATTGTGATCCCCTATAACAGAGATAAAACTTAAACTATCGGTTGACATAGACTTGTTCATTTACAAACCAGCCTGTGCTTTCTATGTATTTCCTCATGTTTGCCATTGAGACCTGCTCTAGATCGTCCAGTTCTCCAACAAACCTGTTTCCAAATTAACGGAGGCGGTTTGTTTGGAGGTTTGGACAGTCGCAGAGCAAGTGTTTAATGGTTTCCATTTTTCCAACATCCTGACAGCTCCTGCAGAAATCGGGTGCGTAAACACTCGTGGCGTGATGGTTAGTGCGATGGACTGTCATGCCGGAGGTCTACTGCCTCTTGCGAGGAATTGACAAATTCTCCAAGAGTATCTCCTGTCACAGAAAAGTGCCGCTCGTTAGCCGTTCGGATTCGACAATAAACTGTAGGTCCCCTCCATTCCTGCAGACACGCACACAGGAGTGGTTGAGAGTTGTAAGTCACTAGGCCCTAGTTCTTCATGAGCTGTTGTGCCATCAAATTTATTTATTTATTTAAACACCCAATCTAGTGGCCATTATGCCAATGGCACAATGTCCCGTCAGGACACCAATCAGGGTTCTAATGGTCTTTTTACTCAGCGATAAAATATACTGAGCTTCCTTTTCATTAATTCTAGGCCATAAACTTCTAGAGATGGCGCAATCGTTCCTGGATATCTAGGAGCTATTGATTTGCTCTTTCATTATTACGTCTATTTACTTTTTGATTACGCCGATCGGGAAGTCTGGTCCCGTATGTAATTGGATTTTACTGTCTCTATTTGTCATTGACCCTTTCCTTGCCAGTGCATCTGCTATGTCATTCCCTTTTATATTGCTATGTCCAGGAACCCAGCAGAGTTTGACTTGGTTAGCGTTACAAATATTGTTCAGTAAGTCACAACATTTAGCTACTGCTTTGGATCTTATGGTCTCACTGGATAATGCTTTGATAGCAGCTTGGCCGTCCACGAAGAATGTGATCTCTGATGAGCTCAATTTGTTCCTGTGGACTATTTCGGCTGCCTTTTCGATAGCTTAAATCTCAGCTTGAAAGACATCTGGGAGTTTATATGATTCTCTAATATTAAGAGCTTCACAACAGACCCCAGCTCCTGTTCCTTCTTCCATTTTTTACCCATCAGTGTAGAAGGAGATACCCCTTGATAAGACAAAATTTTATTCTTTATTAACAAAACAATGACGAAGAAATGGCCTGGTTGAAGCCTGCGCATTACTTTTTTTTTCGTTAGATTTTTGTAAATTTGTCCTTATTTTTTTTCACTAAACCGAGCCTTTTACTATAAAAATATAAAATTTCAAAGAAATATTTTTTTTCAGATAACCGGGTTTTTCACTTAAGCGGGTTTCAGTAAAGCGGAATTATTTGTGGGAAATTTGTTGAAAAGTGCACGAGGTTCAGCTAAGTTGTTTACTTAAGCGGGTTTTTCAACTAAACGGATTTCACTTAAGCGGGTTTCACTTAAGCGGGTTTGCATGCTCTAGCTTTCTATCGTATAGATTATGCCAAATTTTAAAATAAGAATCTTTATTGTAGTTTAAAAAATATAACAAAATAAAAATAATTGTTTCGAGCCCCGTCATCAAGAACGTTTCTGATTTAAAATTATATACAAAAACAAACATATTGCAAAAAAAAAAATCATCGAAATCGAAACTGCTCTTTAAAAGTTCCGGGTTTTAATGTTCTTTGTGCTCTATTGACTCGACTTAAAAATGTTTAGATTCCAGAAGTTGTTACCACGACGAATTTTTCGACTTATGGCTTACTGGGGAATCATAGAACATAGTCAAAAAAATAATTTATATGTATAAATTAATTTTAAATTTTTTCGATAATTTTTTAAGATATGAAATATCAAGATTTTTATTTTCCAAGCTAAAAAAACATCACAAAACAATTGCTCTTCCCTCTGAGAATGAGTAAAATCTACACCCGAATGTAGATGTGCTGAATAGCTCTGAGTCAAGGACAAACACAATAAAAAAAAAAAAACAACAACAATTAGCTTACCCACAACAAAATCCAATTTTGGTTGAAATGATAAAATAATTTCAAGAGTCAGAAATTTAAATGATAAGTACTTAAGAAATCAAAATAAACACATATTTTTTGGTATAATAAAATTAACAATGCGAAAAACTTACTGATAAGTTATAGAAATATTGTAGTCACACAGACACACACTGAGAAGACCTAAATACTGTTTCCAGGCTGAATGAAGAACTATTTAACTTATTTTTTATTTTTGTGACCTTTTGTTAAAGAAATTGATTAATACCTCTTGTGGGCTTAGGTCTTTTTTTATATTTTGTGCAACTTTTCGGGTGTGATTACACCCTTCTTCAGGCCTGAGATATTAGGTACCTAATGAATTTGAAACATTTAACATTATTTGCCATATAATATGAAATTTTGAAGCCCTTCGTCAAAGAACTGATCGGGCCTGCTCACAGCGGTTTTAGGCCTGGAAAATCCGCATTTGATCAAATTTCTATACACTCATGGCAGAATCTGGAGAGAAATCAAAAAGTGCAAATCAAAACCGACAAAACTTATTATCTATTTCAAAACCTTCTGTTAAATCCATCCATGAGCCCATGACTATAGCTTTGTTTTTTTAATGCGTCAAGGTCAACCTTGATCATCTAATGCAGAAAGATAAGAGAGAATGATCGTTCGCTGTTTCATCGAGATCTGTAGCGAACTGATCGGGAAAAAGGAATTTAGACAGGTGCCGCGCACAAGAGGAAAGTGACCTCAACCAATTGGAGTTAACTAAGAACAAGACCAACTGAAGTTGTTTGATGCGCAGGTTCTACCCGAACTGTAACACCAGTATAAAAAAGCCTAGAAAAATACATAAATGTAAAAGGTAAGTGCGTAGTAATGTCACTGCGAGCCTGAGGAACGAATCCCAGCCTATGCAACCAGAATACAGGATTTTTTTATTTTGAACTTGGGGGTCAAAATGCCATGATGGTAGGCAATTTGTAGCCTTCAGAAATTCGTTGTCCTCTAGCTTGTGGTTTCAGAAATTTGACAAAGGAGATGGTATTAAAACTACAGAAGTTCGCCTTAGAGCCATTTCGACGTGTTGAGTCGTCTTTGATCCTCAGTTTGGAAAGTTCTATGAGCGGAACATTTACAGAGGAAATTAATACCTTCCTTCCTGTATTTCTAGGAATAGTTGAGAGTTGTTATAAGTCACTTAACCCTGCTTTTCATGGAGAATTCATTTCTTAATCTCATTGAACACAATTTATATAACTTTGTCAATCCCATTCTATTCCTAGCAAAATTTATAATATGCAGCCCAATTCTAAATGAAAATTCCCGGAAAAATGTTTTATTTATTATTTTTCTTCTACAATTTGATTTATATGTCAAATACTGAAAAAAAGGCTGTTTGCATTATTCAGAACTCTCGTTCCCACTATCGAGGGTAAAAAAAAATCAACCGGGGAGTTCGGAATCGGAGTATTTTACTCCCGAAAGAATGCGTTTACCAGGGAGTTTTTTTTTTCGGGGAATATTTAGAATTGGGTTGATGGTCTTGTATAGAACGTTAGAATTCGTCATTTCGGTCAAGTCTGATACTATTTTTATACTATTTTAAGAAGGAAAATATTGAATGCTTTTCTTCAATAGTTATGTCTGATTTCCAATGATAGAAGTATTATGCCCGGGCGCCACTTTTAAAATGTTCTTTATCCATCTTTAATTATTTACTGCGTTTAAATCCTCAATACATATTTGATTAATGGAAGATAATCAAAAAGGTTACAGAATTTTTAACTGTGCATTATTTTGTCAAAACAAATTTCAAAACTTAATTTTTTTTTTAATTTTTTGTTGACCTTTTCTAGTGAAATATGTTTGAAGTATACGATATTAGATAATCCCTCATTTTAAAACAATTATAATTTATTTCTTCAAACATCTGAGACCATGTAATATTTTTCTTGAATTCACCCCATCGCCGCCGGTTGACACTTTGAACTAGATTTATTGTTTTCCAAAGAAATTATGTACATGAGATTTTAAATAATCGCCTCAAAGTTTTAAATCCAACGATGCAATAAAAATCGATTTATAAGAGAATGTCCATATAAGCACAGACATTCGAACCATCAGGGCCATCAAAAGTGTCTACCGTTTGCTATAACCACACTCTATATCCAGAATTTGTATGCAATCATTGAACCCACTCTGGCGCTCTATAATGGCTGCAGCCAGCCAACTATATTCGAGTAATGACTCTGCAATGATTTTGGTATCCATCCAATGTTCTATCCACGCGACTATAATATTTAAAATTAGAGTTTTTTTTTTGGTTTTGTTGCGTTCCTTCACCATTCCAGTCTTTTCATTTTCACTCAGGGAGTTGAGGGATAAAAATAAAAAACCATAATAATATTTTTTTTTGTCAAAGGGAAAACACACACAGGGAGGAAAGAATTTTATTTCTGTCCTATAGAGAGTCCAAACCAAAGTTAAAACTTGAATATGTGTGTGATTGTGATGGAATATCGTGTCCTGTGCGGAGGATGGTGAGGGAATATGGCTGTGCAGCAACGCCAACGCGCATGCATATTAAAACCATTTTGAAGGAAATGTCAGAATCAAGCAATATGCCCTTCTTATAACATCCTTTTTAAAGTCGAAACACACAAAACCAAACAGAAGGATTGAACACGATTCAGGCAGGACACATAGGAAACGAATAATGATATATATAGCTCATGTTTCACTTTGAGGCTTCACCACAAACACAGTGGCATGTAACTATTTATTTACCCTCAAAATATGTCACCCATAAAAGCTTTGGATAAAAGGTTCATAACCTTCTCGCACTAACGCTTGCATGGTAAATATTAAACACTGGTAACGAATAAAATTAGGCTTCTTGGATATGTTTTTTTTTTTTTTTTTTTTTTTTTTTATTAAAAAAATTAAATCCACGAAAGAGTCGCAAAGAATTGTTCTTAATGGTAAAAACATAATACAAAAAGATTTTTGTGAATATCTTTACTTTCAAAATTTGGCCCAGACACCGAAAATTCAAACAAAAGAATGCCTAAGTCAGCAGAAGGGCAAGGAAAGGAATGCCACAACCTCTTTTAATTCGACGTTTCCAAGAAAGATTTTTACTTAATGTCTGATAGATTATAAGTGCGCCTTCATCAATCAAATTTTCCTTTAGAAGACCCAAAAATTAACCACCAGCATGAATCTTTAATCAACCAATGAATTCTTCATTCACTAAAGGAATACTTTCATTAATTCAACAAAAAAAAAATCAGTTTTACGTTGTCTATTTAAATAATTTCATTGGCTCAACGACAAACTCATGAACGTACATATAAATTTGTATGTACTGAGGTAATGAGTATACGTCTCGCTGGAACAAGCGGTTTTGCTAACAGCATAAATAAGAACCCAGTAACTTTGTACATCAGCGTTTGGGTTAGATCCGGTAGTTCTGATTTTTTTGCTGAGCCGCTTTTAGGGTTCCCAACTGTCCCCCGTTTGGGAGGACAGTCCTCCTTTTCAAATATTTCTCCTCCCATCCTTCCTCTCTTAAATATGTCCTCCTTTTCAAAAATCTGATGGATACAATCAATGATTCATTTGATAAGTATATAGCTTTGGTGTTTTATGTGTAAAAATGTCACTATTTCTGTCATTTCATATCAATTGTTTATTATAATCCTGCTTTATGACATTATATATGTAAAATAATCTTGCTTTATAACAAAAAATTGGCATAAAATGACACAATTAATTACATTTTGTCACTCGTCTAAACATATTCAACTACTTTTTCTCAACGGTAAATGTAGGATTTTATGTATTACTGCTACTACATACATACATATGTATCTCGCAGGATCAATTGGAATGCATTTTTTTTTTTTTGCTACACGCATTCGCTGTATGTGTATGAAAAAATTTCATAATTAAAAAATTCTAGGCTTTGAAATACAGTTTAAATTCTTATGAATAGGAATAGTTTAGCAAAAACTTATAATTTTCACTAATTTTGTATTTATTTCTGTTACGAGACAAAAATAAATAACAACTAGGTGAGGACATAGTATGATTTCGATAGGTAACCCTTGTTAGTCCCTTTTAATAAGCTATGTAAGGCTTTCTAGGGCCTCAACTAAAACTAAATTGTTTTTCCAGGCGGGGAGGATTTTATTTAGTATATGTACTTCAAATTTCAAATTTTTTCTTTTGTTTTTATTTAGAAAAAATTTATCCTCCTTTGATTTTGAAGAAAGTTGGGAACCCTAGTCGCTTATGATATTGGCCTCATGAAAAATCCAAGTTCTCGAACTCGAGTGCCAAATGCATCATGGTAAAAAATCAAAAAAACCACGAAATTTGTACGCTTTTTTCAGTTATTGGCAATTTTAACCCCAAAGGATTAGTTTTTCGACAGTAACTTCGCTCTTCGATTTCAAAGTAGTTAAATTTTCTTCAATTTGAGCTCAGAACCATCTGTGTAGATCTAACAGTTTCGAAAATACAGATATTCAAAATTTAGTAAAATAATAAATTTATTAAAAAAAGTAGTATAATTTTCAGTATAATAAAAATAAAATGCACGACTGGGTCGCACGAACTTGCTCTTGTAGTAAAAGTTTCTTCGAATTTTAGAGATTAAGTGTAATATAAGTACAATAATTATACTATTTATCTATTTAACAAATTGAAGAACGATAAATTGAATATGGAAAAAAAGCATGAAACACTTTCTTTAAGTTGAAAAAACAAGTACTTAAAAAGTTTTAATCTCAGAATGAAAAACACCATGTCAATTCTCTCTTGAAAAAATCTGAATTTATGCAAAAAAAAAGTTTAAAATCGTTGAAGCGATTTTGTTAAAAAATATTTTTTTTTTTATATAAAATTTCTTAATATTTTTTAGAAAACAAATTTGGTATGCCATTTTTAAGAATATAATAATATACAGCTTAAACCATTATTTCAAAAAAATTCATAAACCAGTTTTCAATAAAATGATTTTTCAAAAAAAAAATTTTGAACTTTTTTTAAATCGAAAAAAAAATTTTTTTGAAAATATTTTGATGCAGTATTATTAACACTTTATAGGACCTCCTAAGTAAATATTTTGATCTAAATGCGTTAAGCGGTTAACGGGAAAATTGAAAATAAAAAAAAAAAAAAAAAACGGTTAAAAAATCATCTGGAGGGGGTAGTCTATTTCCCCTCGTTTAATTGGGAGGGGCAATTTTTCAAAAAATTGACTTGAAATAGAAAACGACTTATAAAACGAATTTTTTTAGAATAAAGTTATATGACTTTTGTCAAAGCCAGGAATCCATTCTTAAATTTTCTTTTTAAATAAAGTTGTTTTAGTTAACAGCTTTTGAACAATTCCATTTCCTTTTTTCTTGCGTTTCATGACAACTTCGAAGCTACATAACGGTAAGAAGGGTAAGCAAACATGAATTCAAAAGCAAAATAAAATTCACGACTAGATAATTAATTCTTTTGTATAACAACTTTTGTAAAACAAAAAAAAAAAAACTTTCTTAAAATTTTTTAAATGCAATACTTCTTGAATTGCTTAAGAAGTATACTTTTGTTCAAAATTGGTCGAGCTATTAACGAGATATTTATTTTGGCACGGGGATAACCCAAATGGCCAAATACAGATGTAATTTTTTCGGAAAAAAAAAAAACGTCAAAAATCTATTTCCGTTATGTGAATTTTGCGCTTAAACGAAGTTTAAACAAAATCGTCAAAGCTATTTTCGAGCCAATTTGAATAAACAGAAATTCGAATTTTTAATATATGTAAATTCATTCATAATAATTTGTAACAGGCTGGACTTTGCATTTTATTGTTCCTTAAAGTGTAGGACATAAAACGATAAAACTAAATTTTGGCGTACTCCCCCTCCTGGCGATACATACCCCCACCGCTATTTCTAACTTTTATTTTTTAAATAACTCTATACTTTGAACTTTAACTTACAAATTTTGAACATTTGCTGTCTTAATCCCGACTCTCTGTTGCCCAAAAACGATACAAGGCAATAAGGTTCCCAAACAGTAATTTGTTATCATTATTTATTCTATTATTCATACTAGAGTCAGTTTATTAGACTTGACCATTCTTTATTCTGTCAATTTCATTGAATTTTTGAACAACAACTTAAAAGCGCTACCACCAATTGTTTACGAATTAATTTTAGGTATTTTAGTTCTTTTTTTAATTTGTTTATATTTTGACCTAGATAATTTTTGAAATTTTTCAGATCACTATCGTTTAAGGCAATGAGAACAGAGAATAGAACCGAACCTAAGACACTCTATCTGATCAAGAGGAATCGGAAGTCTGTTTCAAAAGAATGTGATGTACTACAGACAGATTTTTTTGTCTAGATAGATTGTGTATCTGGTAATTACATAAAATGCTCCTATATGAAATTTGAAGTAAATCGGTTTAGCACTTTATGCTCTAGGCTCTAGCTCAATGTTCCAGTGGACGCACAGATAGATCGAAACCAAAATTTCAAAAAATTCTTTTTTTTGGACCTCGATCATTTGGTAATGTTAATATTAAAATTTTATTTTTACACGAAACCTAGTTTGGATGCTTCGCACTGCAAAGTTACCTTAAACATTGGCAGTTATGTAAGTCTCCCATAGTGACAAAACGCCCCTAAGGAAAAAGTAGGAATAAGTATAAGAAATTATGTGAAAATTAAGTTAATTGTTTTGTTATATGGCCTGGCCACTTGGCACTTATTACTACTACCTTCATCTAAAATTTCATCATCGCAAGTGCTCATTTCGTCGTCGTCTTCGTCCTCACTATCACTACTATCAGAAGAAAGGTTTCCATTCTTTCCTTTTTTCTTCTTTAGTTCAGCTTTTTTCTTTAGCCCTTATTTTCGGTAATTTGCCTGTTCTTTTTTTTAATTTTATTTCCAGCCATAAAAGCTCTCATGATATGATCAGATAATAGTTTCTATAATATATTATTGGGATGAGTGGCGTATTACACTTTATTAGTTGGGGTGTTTTGTAAATTTCTAAGTCCAAAACGCTCCAGCAAAAATATAGAAATCCAACCTGATTTAACAAAACAAACAAAAACTAAGCAAAAAGAATTTTTTTTTACTTCCTAAATATATATGTATATCATTTTTATATAATGTGCATAGTTTCTGAAAAAATAAAATTTTTACTGTATTTGCCGCAATATGTTTTGGCACCAGAAATCTTTTTTGTCATTTTTTTCGCGACAGGGAAGACAGAACACTATCACTCAAAAACACGGTTTCTTTTTCGCTTTCTTTTCGACTTATAACGGTTTTTATGATTTTTCTCAGTCTCATTTCTTTAAGTGGCTCTAACTTTGCCAAACTGCAACCGATTCTTAAATTTTTTTTAAGTATTTACACAAGAGCAGTTAGAACCTTTTACCCACTTGTGGAACTTCACAAGCCTCTAGGGAATAAAGAAATTAATTAAATCTAGAAGTGAGCGAAAGAACGAATCGTCGGAGAGCTGTTGATGGCGGTGACGGTTAATGATTGGCCGACGGACACGTCGACAACCGTCCGAACCGTTCAAATTGGAATTTGGATTCATCAAAAAATAACACAGCCTTCCACTTTGACACTGCCCAATTGATATGATCTTTACTGGCTGAACAGAATGGTGACGCAGACGGAAACGGAGACGGAGCCGGAATAGCTGTCAAAATATTGAATACACGCAAATTCAATGTTGCGAACACAACGGAACGTAGATGCATACGGAGACGCAGACGCAGACGGAAGAGTTCACCAACTTTTAACTTTTGACGTACGGCACTTTTGACGTTTCAATTTGTATGAAGAAAAAAACAACTTTTTGGGTCGGAAAAAAATATTGTGGTTATTTGTATCGCGAAAAAAATTATTTATTAAAAGGAAAATTATTGGAAACAAAAAATGTGAATTCTGAGCTTGTACACAATAATATTCTTTTGTTTTTCTTCAAAATACCTTCAAAGCTGTACAGCTGCATTGTGGGCATGTAAAAAAAATAACGTACGACACTTTTTGACAACTCTTCCAGTTCCGTCTGCGTCTTCAGTTCCGTCATTCTATTCTGTTCAGCCAGTTAGAAAATTTCAACTTGCCTTTCTGTTCTTGATCGAAATAAAAGGTTTTTAACAACCTTAAAAGAAGATAAACCCCCATCAACAGGTCTCCGACGAATCGTTCATTCGCGCCCTACTAGATTTAATTCATTCTTTTATTCCTTAGAGGCTGTGAAGTTCTACACGTGGGTCCTGTCCTAACTGTTCTTGTGTAAATACATAGAAATGATGATACAATCTAACTTTTTTTAAGCATTTTCATCAAATTTTATGAGTTTAAAGACTTTAATCGTAGGGTTCAGAGGTTTTCGGAAATCAATTGAAAATTGCAGTTTGGTTCATTAATTAGACCAGAAAAATAATTTATGGTTTTTTGTTATTGCGTTGCCAGTAAAAATCTAAAACTATACTTCCCAATAATAAAATGAAGTTTACCTACTTTTTTTTTAATTCTACGGGGTTCAAAAAAACTACTTATAAAGTTAACGAACCACAAACAAAAAAGAAAACAATAATTCTTTTTGGCACATTGAAGTGTGTCACATTTTGTTCGTTTTTTTTAGATACCGAAACCAGTTCTATATAATGTATGTATGTATGTATCTAGAAAATATCTAATAAAAAGGTACACTACTTGTCAAGCTAGAGTCGAATTAAAGTCGGGCAGTTTAATCATTTTATGGCTGGTTTATATTACACATATTAAGGTGAATAAATAAAGAATGTTATTAATTTGTTTGTTTTTGAAAAGGATACGTATATTTGATCTCTTTGGTATCGAACTTTGAGATTTTGATTTATTCCATTTTCATCGATATCCGATATGGTCGTCATGTCCGTCACACCTTTGTCGGGTGTGGAACCCAATCGACCTGTAAAAAGAAGAGAAACAAAAAAAATATAAATAAAAGAGTTTATAAGATTGATTCAAATAAAAATATAGATAAAGATTAATATCATTGATAAAGATTTGAATTGGCTGCGTTAGCACTTAATCATAAATCACAGCATATCATAATAAGTGATTTAAAATTGAGTCATTGACTTCGGCTGCGTGTAAGAAGCCGATAACTATATAATAACCTCAAGTCGCTAACTAACTGAAAATTACCTTAAGTCGCAAGTGTATAATCTACTTTAAATTTGCCCCAGTCATCATCTATAAGTCATGGGCTTAAATATTATATCCAACACAAAACAGTTAACTATCCGCTTAACTTACATAAAAAGTATCTATCTTTACCCTAACGCTGACAGTGATCCCCAATGTGCCGCGCAACAACCGGTTTACTTAATTATTCAGTGGCCAGAGTCCATAGCTATCTATAGTTAGAGTGTGGTCACTAAACACACTGAACTTGACGTTGTTGCTGTTTTTGGTATTGGCTCTGCTTATCTATTATAGAAGATATTGTATCTTTCTATGAGTTTGTTTCATTGGAAATGATTCCGATATTGATATTTACACCAAAACAAAAAAAATACAAGACATAACAAAGACATGGTCGTGACTTCATTCTCAATGTGAGTTTGTTTCAACATTATTTCTCCATTTTTGTCTTGCTGACTCATGGGCTTGGACTTCCCTCAACCGGGTGGTTGTGGCTTGTGTTGGGGATAGTGATGGCAGTAAAATATGAATTTCGAGGAATTTCCTCATCCTCCGAAGACCGTAACCAACGAATGATGCAGCAAAAAGAAACTATTCGCAATGAAGGTGAATATGAGTAAGAAAAAAAAAATAAACATTAAAACTTCTTCTTATATGGGATACCCATAATAAAAGTAGTCGCCTTTGTTCGATACATCTTTAGAAAAAAATACTAAGATGCAGCTTATTGTTTATGCGACTTTGGGTAAAAATTTTAATTTAGATTTGATTATTTGATTTGAAAAGTCATGAAGTTCGCTGGACATTATGTTTGTTCCTATACCTACTCTTCCGACTAAAATTCATAACTTGCCGATTTGAATTCAACTTTTAATGGCAAAAAACTGTTATAAATGTTATAGGTAGGTTCACAGTTCGAGTGAAAGGAAAAGTTCATACGAAATCGTGAGGGTTAAATTTTTTAACTTTACATTCAAGCTTTACCTATTTAAATCCAAAGATATTTAACTGTCAAAAATGTGAAACTTTTTCACCTGTAAATCAAAAAGTGCGCACTTTTTCTTATCAAAACAATTTTTCTCTCATAATTTACAGAATTTTCAAATACACAAGTTTGGATTTCCAGAATTTTATGGAATACAGAATTTTGAGTTACCGGAATTTAGTAGATAGATAATATTGAATTTCGAAATACAGAATTTTGGAAACTGAAATTTAGCAAAGAAAGAATTATAGAATTATGATTTATGATCCCAACCCGAAGATATTAAGAAAATTAAAAAAAAAATATTTGCATCATTTTTAAATGCTTAACTGTTTTAACTGCTCAGAAGCACCGATTTGCAAAACCTACGTGAATATCTCGAAAATAAGGCATTTTTCTTAAAAGCTCAAAACCGCATATTTCCGCAATGCGATTTTTTTAGCAAAAACCTGAAATGCAGTTTTCTTAGAATCACTATGGTCATTTCATGCATAAAGTTTAATCAAAATCGTTAGATCTATTTTTGAGAACATTTGAAAAAAATTGTTGTATGGAAGCTACCTGTCCACTAAAAATTTTCAGTACTGGTCGTATGGAGAGACTTTTCAAAACACTGGTGCCTGTTGGTGAACTCAACTAACGAAAACGCCACTGAAATATAAACAGAACCACTGATGGTCAGTTGTACAACCGTGGTTCAATATTTAACCTGTGGTTCAGGAAATTTAATTCGCTGATTTCGGTAGATTAACTGAGGTTCAACGGTGGTTCAAAGTTGGTTCAGTGGAAGCATCAGAGACGCACAAATACACAGGCCGGTAGACTGTATTGTATGGACTTTTTTGGATTTTTTCTTCATCGCAGTTTTAAGGACATAGGTATTTGAATCGACCGATATCTTGTTTAAAAAATAAAATTATAGTCTGACACCGGTGCACACAGTTGTTTTGTGTGTATGGACCGCTGTAGAGTTTGGTGAAATAATAAGCCTGGTAGCATATTTAGAGGTCGCTCATCGCTAAGATAGATACCCGCCTGGAAAAATTGCAAGTTTTTGGCAAGTTTTTGGCAAGTTTAGGCAAGGCCTGGCAAGATTTCGGTAAGGAAAGCCTAGACGAGTAAAACATGACAGGCCCCTATTAGTGCCTCGCTGAGAACGTTTATTCAATAAATAACTAGTGATATCTTGATGTCAAGGTCAACTAACTATATATAGTGAAATCATTTTACGAAAATTAATAAAAGCAGGATCTTATTATATCGTAATAAAAATCTTTGTGTCAACTTTCCAAATTTCAAATAATGACTGTGAATCGGTGTGTCAAGTAGTAAAATCGCAACTGCAGACAAAACAGAATAAGACAGAATCACAACTGATTTTGACATTTATCAGAAATTTGTTCTAAGTTGTTCTACCTAAAAAGTAAGTGCAAACAAACTCACGCACAGAACAGCAAACCAGAACAGTTTAGAACAGAAAATTTCTCATTGAACTTGTTCTTTTCTAATCTAAACTGTTCTGAACAGCCTCACTGAACATACCTTCAGCCTTTCACACATACTTGCACACACACACACCTAAGTAAATGACATTAAATAAACGTCAGTTTAAATATTCAATTTTGCACGCTCAAGAATTTAATTGGTCAGTGTTTAATAATAAAATAAAATAAAAATAAAAAAAAATTGATTCGCGGTTAGTTAGTGAAAAAACGTATTTTGAATACCTCCCAATCTTCCAATACAAGCAACAGAAAGCGCACCACCGCAGAATCACAAAGGATGATACTATCGGGCGCTGCACAAACGGCAGGAATATAGGTACTATGAGAACTATGTTGTAGAGAGGACCAACCAGGATGACCACCAGTTCATCGGCAAGCTGAAACGGTGTGAGTACAGTGAAGTCTTCGAAGCAACAAGAAATGCCTCTTGAAATAAAAACCATGGAGAATATATGTGGACAAGATTTAGTTTTTACTTGTCAGGGCTTAGGCAGAATTTTACTGACGAGGCAAAAAGGTCCTTAACTAGTGAGGGCCTTGCGAATGCCTATAGTAACCCTTGTTAGACCATTGTTAGTAACAATGAAAAACTTGCCAGGGCCTTATTGAAAACTAGATTCTTTTTCCAGGCGGGTTATTTTTAACTGTATCATCCTGCTGGTCGTCGTCAAGGAATTGTCACCCGGCAACAATACAGACTACAAGCAACTGTAGGTAGTAGGTACGAGACACTGACTGAACTATTTGGAACAAAACATAATTTTTTCTCTAGGCTAAGGCAGAACTTAACTGACGAGGCAAAAAGGTACATCACTGGCGAGGGCCTAGCGAATGCCTATAGTAACCCTTACTAGACCCTTGTTAGTAACTATGAAAAACTTGCCAGGGCCTTATTGAAAACTTTTTTTCAGGCGGGTAGTTTCATCTAAATTTTCTTAATTTTATTTAAGATTTTGATTTTGATATTTATTTTATTATTTATGTACATATGTCACACGGACATAAAAGTTGCTAAGTAAAAAGTGTTCTCCCTGTTTCAAAAGCTCCATCCAACAAGTATAAATAGGTACATATTATTCATTTTTTTTATCATTTACCTCACATGCATGTCCGTCAAGTTAGCATTACCACTTCAAAATTTAGAAAAACCGATAATGGGATTAATTGTCGTGAATTCGTCGTAAATTTGTCGTGAAAGAAAAAAATTTGTTTTTTTTAAAATTAACCCCTGGTAATGCTAACTTGACTGTCAAGTTAGCATTACCACCCCCCAAAATTAATTTCAAAAAAAAATATTAGTACGTCATTAAATGTCGTGAAGGAAAAAAAAATATCGGACTTGTTTTTTAAAAATTACTATCTGGTAATGCTAACTTGACAGTCAAGTTAGCATTACCAGATGGTAATTTTTAAAAAACTAGTCCGATATTTTTTTTTCTTTCACGACAAATTCACGACATTAAATGACGTACTCAAATTTTTGTTTTAAATTAATTTTAGGGGGTGGTAATGCTAACTTGACTGTCAAGTTAGCATTACCAGGGGTTAATTTTAAAACAACAGGCGCGACAATTTGTTTTCTTTCACGACAAATTTACGACAAATTAATCCCATTATTGTTTTTTCTAAATTTTGAAGTGGTAATGCTAACTTGACGGACATCTCACATGCTGAAGGGGCGCCAAATCAGGTTTTCGCCCCTGTTGGGAAAAGTCGTAGATCCGGCGCTGCCTGTAAGACCTGTATATTGTATACCTACATTAACGACTTGTAAACGACAAAGCCGACAAGTAATGATACCTTACACCTGCCTGGAATAATTTAATTTTCCAAATCTCATTTCTATGTTAAATAATTTGTTTGAAAACTGTTACTGAGCACTGAGGTTAACTACTTCATAAAGTTTTTTTAATTATATATACTAGAAAATAATATAGGTACGTACATAGGTATTTTTTTGTCATTAAAAAATAAAAAGAAATAGTAAGGCACCTTTTGTTAACGACTTCAGGGACTTTAGTTTGAAGTTATAACGACTTGCAATATTGAATTCAACGATTTGTGTCTTACTTTTCGTGTTCAAAGTGTATCTATATATTCACAAAAGTCAGTGACGTTCCCTGTAGTAGTCAGTAATTATACTAGTTTTTTGCTGATGTTTCCTGAATAGGTATAATGGTAGGTATAGTGAATTGGAGTAACCTGACGACAACTGTAATTTGCAATGAATTCAATGATTATTAACATTTTTTGTAAACGTTTTTGTCTTGTTTCTATTTAAGACTTAATGAAGCATTGAAGTTGTCTCTTGAGGAAATGAATATTAATAAAATCAGACAAAATATTTAAGGCTGAATTAATCATTTTGTCATTATGGGATTCTTTACAAATTAAGACAGTTCTTCATCTAAGCCAACTGAAAGGTCATGAAACTATTTTTTGTAAATTTATGTACATAAATACGACGCAAGCGATTTCTTATAGAAAAACAAATTAAACTGAGCTTAGGCGTTTTTTCACAAAAAATGTCTTTTTTAGCATAAACCAGTTCAAAGAATTTTGTAACATAGCATTTATGTATGTGCTTGTAATATCTAACAACCATTTTATAGATCATGCTCTTCAAGTACCTACCTATCTTTTTGAAAAATTTTACAAAAATCAATAAATGCATTAAGGGAATATGCTTAGTAACAAAAAACCTCAAAAACCACTCAATAATTCGTTCATTTTGCTAAGGTGGGGTATTGCTCCCCCGTGACGCCTCCCCTAACTACGCACATGGTTGTGCATAAACGTAAATATGACATCGAATATGGTAAAGAATTCGCAGCCATATTTTGCTGCGGAAAAAAGCACAAATCAACTCTAAAATCAAAGGATTTTGACTTCATTTTAAAATGAAATAAAACCGACAGTTTATTTTGGTTTTGTCTGAATAAAAATTCTCCTACATTTACAATATACCTGAGATCAGATTATGATGATAATGAAGGTAGGTATCCACTTAAAAAAAAAAAAAGCTGCAAAATGATTCTTCATTCATTTGGGGATAACAAAAGAAAAAATAAATTAACTCCAATTTATATGTGTGTTCCTGTACATACTCGTATGTGTAGGACCTATTTAAAAATAAAAATACCTAGCTTTGAGAAAACACCTTGCACCAGTATTAACGTAGGCTACCTATATGTTAAGAAAAAAAAAATTGAAATCCTTAAGGGATCCACAGCGCAGCGATCCTTCACCCATTTTTTGGGTTATTCTTATACCACCACCTGCATATTTACGGGAAAAAAAAAGGCAGCTGCTAGAATCCACCTGCTTTAATATTATGCATGGTTTTTTTAAGGATGCGGGCTGACACGAGATGATATGATGCGAAGTGGAACAACAAAAACATGGAAAAAATACTTTAAATCAGGGTCGCAATGACACTGCAAAGCGCCTGCATGGAAAACACTTTTAAATAAAATTAACAAACTGTATTCCACTTCTTCCACCGCTGTTCCTGGGAGCTGGGATTTTCCGGTCCCCAGTCCGGCAAGATAAAAACTGAGCTAATTCGCAAAAAACACATGTAAATTGATCAATTTTGAAATGAATAATTTTATATTTTACTTTTGTATACATTGTGGTGGTTGTGTTTGTTATTACGTACGGGATTTTTTTGCCCAAAAAGTTTCGATTAACGAGGTCATGCGAGATGCGAGTATTTGACAAGTTTTACTGGGGAGCGTTGCCAACAGTGACACACTTTTTTTGCAAATGGCTATATCTTAAAAAGTGTTCCAAGTAATTAGTTGATTTAATTGCGTTAGGTAGTTTTGTTATTTGTGCTGTTTATTGCATACTTAAAATTAAATTTACGTTTCAAAATGGTGGAGTACTTCCTTTGTCTCACTGTTGGTACACCTACTCCACACACCTACTATGCTTCACTGAAAGTAAACACAACTGAACCAATCGGAGGAACATCTGTTGCAGGACTTACTGGCTGAACAGAATGGTGACGGAGCTGGAACTGGACCCGGAGCTGGAATACACGCAAATTCAATGTTGCGAACACAACGGAACGTAGCCGCATACGGAGCTGCAGCCGCAGACGGAAGAGTTCACCAACTTTTAACTTTTATACTTTTGACATTTCAAATTGTATAAAGAAGAAAAACAATATTGTGGTTATTTGTATCGCGAAAAAAATTATTTATTAAAAGTAAAATTATTGGAAACAAAAAATGTGAATTCTGAGCTTGTACACAAGAATATTCTTTTGTTTTGTCTTCAAAATACTTGCAAAGCTGTACAGCTCCATTGTGGACATGTAAAAAAAATAACGTACGACACTTTTTGATAGCTCTTTCAATTCCGTCTGCGGCTCCAGTTCCGTCATTCTATTCTGTTCAGCCAGTTACGGTAATAAGCTTGACGTGTTCGTATGTACATGTTTCTTCGGAGTTATTCTGAATGTCTCACTGTTCGATGCTGCACCTGTGACGTCATCCACCTCCACTGAATCTGGCCATCAGAGATGCATTCCAACTACCTAAAATTATACCAATAATCACCGGCTGTCAAAATATACCCAAGGTTATGTGGAGGGCAAATAAAGATAACCACTGGTTTTTTTCCACCCGAGAGTTAAGTTGTGTTTTATTTTGAGAGTTTGAATAGCGATTTTGATTAGAGATTTTTTATTAATATTATTGAGCGCGATATACTTACTTTTAACGCCAAACATTTTGGTCCTTCGAGACAACAAATAGTGAGCCATAAAAACGAATAAATTTATAAAATATTTTGTAAAAAAAAAACCTGCGTGGCGACCATTTTGTCGCATTGTATCAATTTATTGAGCGTTTTAATATACAAAACATTCTTTATTCAATAAACAGTAAAGATATAAAAATAAAATAAAGAAAATAGTGAGAACTCAACTATTGAAAACAGACCACCCAAGAAGATTGCAGTTGAAGCAGTTTAAGTAGCCCAGCTGGTACACTGAAAGAAAAGCACAGTAAGTACATTTCACTTACTTAATAAAACTTTATAAATACTTTCATATCTAAAAAAAAAAAAAAACAAAAAATCAAAAATGAGTGCAAAAATATTAAAAAATATAGTCAAACAAATATCAAAAGATTTGGAGAACTTTAAGAAGACTGTGAGCCCTAATCGTCGGACAAAAAATTATATTACAACACGTCTGGATATACTCGAAAGTAATTTGGTTTCTGTAGAAAAACGATACGAAGATATTATTTCCGATGAAACAATGAAAGAAGACGATTTGACATCTTTTGGAGATATTTACAGCGGAGCGAAAGATACCTACGCTATTTATAGATCTTTGCTTTTAGATGAATTGGACAAACATTCTTCCGTCACTCAAGTTAATCCAAAGGAAACGTTACAACAGTCGCAACATCAGAAGTCACATGACGTCCGGCTTCCCAAAATTCAGCCTCCAATTTTTACGGGTGAATATCAGAATTGGCGTTCATTCCATGACCAATTCGTTTCACTTGTGCACAGTAATTCTTCACTTTCGAAAATAGAAAAATTGCACTATTTAAAATCTTGTTGTAAAGAAAGTGCAGGTACTTTGCTTGAGCACATTAATGTAGATGATGCAAGTTATGACCAAGCATGGGAAATTTTAAAATCTCGGTATGATTTCAAGCGAATTTTAGTTAATAATGAGCTCAAGTTGTTTTACGAGCTGCCTATCGTTCAGGAAGAAAGCGCAAAAGGGATTCGTGAATTATTGGACAATTCAACCAAAATCTTACACGCGTTAAAAAATTTAGATTTGCCAGTCCAACATTGGGATGCGATTATAATTTTTTTGATGCTAAAAAAACTACCTGCGTCGATACAGTCAAAATGGGAAACCTCCTTAGGCACTAAGAAAGAGATACCAACATTTAAAGAATTTTCTGAGTTCTTAGAAACGAAGTTTCGAACATTAGAAATCGTAGATCAACAACAAAATGTTAAATCATCATCGTCACACAAAAGACAGCTAAAAACAGTTTTTCATGTCAACACGGAACCTACCGACAAATTTACATGTAAAGTGTGCCATAGGGGTGTGCATTCTTTGCGAACCTGCACAAGGTTTTTGAAAATGGACATTAAGGCTAGGCAGCGAGCTGTGAAACAATTTGGCAATTGTTTTAATTGTTTGGCTTACAGCCATCGAACAAATAACTGCCCTAGTAACAAGTTGTGTCATTTTTGTCAAAGACCACACAATTCGTTACTCCATTTTGGCAACACAAACTTTAATAATATAAATCACCAACCATTTTCACACTCAAACCCTTTACAAAACAACTCAAATACACAACAATCATTCGCTCAATCTAATCAATTGCCACCCAATCCAAAACACGCTAACACTTTTTCTCGTCCTCAACAACCATCATCGCATTCACTCACTCATACACACTCCAACACCAATCAAAACTCATTCACTCACCCAAACGCAAACATTCACAATCAAAATCGATCACAAACACATCACATATCCACGGAAATAAATCCTAATGCACCATCCTTTCACCCATCCGATTTACAACAACAATCAACATCTGTAAATTGCTTCCATCTAAATGAATTTAGAAACACACAAATTTTACTAGCAACGGCAATTATTAAAGTGAAGTCAGCACAAGGTGACTTTATAAAACTCAGGGCTTTGATTGATCCTGGATCCCAGGCTTCATTCATAACAGAGTCTGCAGTTCAACTTTTAAGTTTGAAAAAACATCGCACATCCTTTGATATTTCTGTTTTAGGACAAATAAAGAGCGGTTCTTGTCAAAATTATGTAGAATTGCACCTGGCCTCAAATTATTCGGACTTCGAGACATCGACAAAAGGATACGTTTATAAAACCCTCACAGGACTCCTACCAAGTCGAGAAGTGATCCCAACCACATGGAAACACATCCAAGGACTGAAGCTAGCTGATCCTACGTTCCATAGACCTGCCAAAATCGATCTGCTATTAGGTAATGATATCTATTGCGATGTTATTTTACCGGATATCATTAGGGGACAGGAGCAAATTGCTCCAATCGCTCAAAACACGCAGTTCGGTTGGATCATTTTGGGAAAAGTTCCACTCGAAACACCTCAAACAGTACAAGTGTATACACAGTTTTTTGACATTGACACCCAATTGAGACAATTTTGGGAAATTGAAGAGTCACCTTATGAAGACGCTAAGACTGAGGAGGATGTTGCGTGCGAAGAGCATTTTCTACAAAACACTAAGAGGTTGCCGGGAGGGCGGTTTGAAGTTTCATTACCCTTCAAACAAAAACAACGTCCAGCACTCAAGTCAACACATCGAAATGCTTTACAAATGTTTCAAAAACAGGAAAAGAAGCTACTAAATAACCCGACACTATACGAAGAATACAATAAATGCATAGCTGAATACCTTGAACTGGACCAAATGGAAGAAGTCAGCATTACCAAGGATAACAGATTGAATTCACCATTTCAATACGTAGTGCCTCACCACGCAGTTTTTAAAGAATCCAGTACAACAACCAAACTACGGGTAGTTTTCAATGCTGCTTTTAAGACTCCTGACGGAAGCTCTTTGAACGATCATCTAATGACAGGACCTAAAACACAAACAGACATTATGTCAATAGTTTTGAGATGGAGAATACACAAAGTTACCTTCACGGCCGATATAGAAAAAATGTATAGGCAAATTCAAATACATCCAGATGATGCATACTATCAACTGCTTTATTGGCGGGAGAACCCAACAATACCTATACAACTTTTCAAAGTAAAAGTATTGATGTTTGGTACTGCTCCAGCTCCATATCTTGCGAATCGCACGCTCAAGAAACTTGCTGATGATGAGGAATCCACATATCCACAAGCAGCCAAAATGATTCGTGAAGATATGTACATTGATGACTTGGTATCCGGTGCAGACTCCGTGGAAGCAGCTACGGAGAAGTATAAACAAATTTCAGAGTTGTTGTTGTCGGCTGGATTTCATCTTCGGAAATGGATGAGCAATAATGAAGAATTCTTATCCGTTACACCACAGGAAGATAGAGAAACTAGTGTATCACTCACCCTCGGAACATTGGATCACACGAAAACTTTAGGAATCCGATGGTACCCTTCATCTGATACGTTTTCATTCCAGAAAATTGTCATCCCAGAAATCGTTTCCAAACGGACAATACTTTCGACGATTGCCCGTCTTTTTGACCCACTGGGATGGATCTCACCCTGCATTGTTAAGGCGAAGATAATCATGCAGCAATTATGGTTGAAGGGACTCTCATGGGACGAAACCATTCCAGTGGAACTCCAACAGGAATGGCTTTCGTTTCAGGAAGAGTTAGTCATTCTAGAAGATGTCCGAATTCCCAGATGGATTGATATACAAGGTGATATCAAACAACTTGAACTGCATGGCTTCAGCGATGCGTCTATGAAGGCATATGGAGCCGTAGTCTATATTAGAATTTTGGACATTAACAACGATATCCACACCCATTTACTCATCTCCAAAACCAGAGTTGCCCCAGTCAACACGGTATCATTACCTAGGTTGGAACTCTGTGGAGCGGTCATGCTTGCCAAGCTTCTGAATCACACCCAGTCGGTGCTCCCTTTTAAGAATATGGGAATATATGCTTGGACTGACTCCACAATCACTCTTTCTTGGCTCACCGCACCACCTTCAAGATGGAAGACGTTCATTGCTAATAGAGTAACTGAAATACAACGGCTGACAAATGTTAGCGTTTGGCGACACATTCCTACAAAACTCAATCCAGCAGATCTCGCATCCCGCGGTGTTTTACCATCAAAGCTAGCAAACAATGTTCTTTGGTGGAAGGGACCACCCTTTCTACAAGAGAATTGGGAGTTTTCAACACCAGCACAACCCACTCAACTAGACACAAAAGAGGAAAAACGAGAAATCAAAATTCACATCGCCATTGAAGATGATAATACCATTCTAGACGTGATTTTGAGACATTCTAAACTTGTTGACGTTTTAAGAATCATAGCGCTTGTTCAGAGATTTGTCTACAACATAAGAAGAGAAAAGGTTTTCAGAATGACTTCGGTTTTGTCACCCATAGAACTAAATAAAGCATTGCATACAGCTATACAAAACGTGCAAAAAGAGATGTTTCCTGATATGATCGCTGAATTGAAAAGGAGAAATACAACAAAACTCAACAAGTCATTAAGTTTATTTATCGACACGACAGGCATTATTAGAGTCGGAGGTAGACTTCAAAATGCTACACTTACTTATGATCAGAAGCACCCCATTGTTTTGAGGCCAGATCATAATTTCTCAAAACTAATAATAGACGAAGCCCATGAAAAAACACTTCATGGTGGTTTACAACAGACTGTAGCCTACATAAGAAACCGATTTTGGATGTTTAAAATCAAAAGAACTGTAAGGAATTACATAAGTAAATGCTTTCCTTGTTTTAAAAACTCACCCAAAACAATGGTGCAGTTGATGGGTAATTTGCCAGCACCTAGAGTCAACGTGTCTCGACCTTTCGCTCATACAGGCGTCGATTACGCTGGACCCATAGAGGTGAAAGCATGGAAAGGAAGAGGATCGAAGAAATTTAAGGGCTACTTTGCCATATTTATATGTCTAGCAACAAAGGCTATACACCTTGAAGCGGTTACGGACTTGACATCTCAGGCCTTCATTGCCGCATTCCGGAGATTTACCGCACGAAGAGGAATTTGTGCCAATATCTATAGTGATTGCGGCACCAATTTTAAAGGAGCTGACATGGAGCTACGGAAAATGTTAAATGCTGCTAAGCATGACTACTGCGAAATTGCTAATTCAATATCAAAACTAGGGACCAACTGGAATTTCATTCCTCCCGCTTCTCCTCACTTTGGGGGACTATGGGAAGCGGGAGTGAAGTCGGTAAAATACCACTTAAAACGTATTGCCCAAAACCAAGCACTTACTTACGAGGAACTCAGCACGCTTCTAGCCCAAATAGAAGCATGTCTTAACTCGAGACCCCTCTGCCCGGTAACAGATAGCTTGGATGATTACACTGCATTAACACCAGCGCATTTTTTGATAGGTAGTTCATTGCATATTGCTCCAGAAGGCGAATTAGAAATTGACAGAATAGGCTACCTCGACAGATGGAAACGCCTTCAAGCTTTACTACAAACCTTTTGGAAGGAATGGAGCGGCGAGTATCTAACAAGGCTGCAAAATCGTCCGAAATGGGTAAACACACACAAGCAACCTAGAATCGGGGACTTAGTCCTTCTGAAGGATGAAAGGCTTCCGCCTTCAAAATGGTCAATGGCGCGAATCATCGTAACGTATCCAGGAGAAGACGAGCTTATCCGAGTAGTCAAAGTAAGAACGCAGAATGGAGAATTTAAGCGACCTATTACTAAAATCTGCCCACTGCCATCTAACAACACAAACTCGGAAAAAACAACTATCTAAAACTAAACCCAATATGAAATAAAATTTCAACGAAAATAATCGAGAGCTTAGAAAATAAAATGAATAATTTAATCTAATCAAGACTTAAACAATTCTCCGAAATGAAGGGTTAAAACCAGAATAAAATAAAAATCTCAAGCAATCGTTTATTCACTCATTCATTAAATCGCTCACTCATACAAGAACTCACTCGCTCACTCACACAAGTGCTAACTCACTCACTAACTCACTCATATAATAATTAATCACTCACGAGTCTTGTCAGTATTCAAATATGTTCAATCAGACAATACTCACTCATAAATCAATCAACATTCGCTCATAATTCAATCAATCATTCAATAAGAACTTGCTTTCATGCTTTAATGAGAACATACAGTCCACTTAAAAGAAACACACAATACCTAAAACTAATAAAAACCTACCCACTCATTCTGCAAAAGTCATAAAACGAAGATGATAGTAAAAGGAGACACAACACAAACCAATCATTAATTCAACACGGATAAATCATGAAAGTAGAAAAACGAATTTACTAAAGCTAAAATCACAGTCAAATGAATTAAATCGAAAGCAAAACGTCAAAGGTTGTTAAAAATCTTTGAATAACCTAAAATAAAACTTAAACTACAACCCCAAAACCAAAGGGAAACCTGTAAAAGAAAATAATTGAAATAAAATTTAATATGATTATAATATCGTAAATAATAAAATAAGATAATTAAAAAAAAAAAAATTGTAAGTTACACACCCAAACACACGTTCATAATAATTTAAAACCATTCAGCGATGGTGGCAACCATAGCCGCATTGAATTGATAATGCATTACCCAAATATACGCACACACATACATAAAATGCCAGGTGTGAAATTAATTAAATCAAATCCAATTTAATAAATATTTTGATGAAATAAATTCACTGGCATAGTTTACAAAACCACCAACTACATTTTCCACACAAACTGCTTCACATACCATAAAAGGGAAATAAAGTACAAACTACAATGGCGACGGTCTTGTACCAACTATGTAGAAATATGTAATCTCAGGTACGAATATTAGTTCAACTAAAACCCAAAATCTACAAAATCCTTATACCGATTATGATTAATATCCAAACGTTAAACATATAAAACAAACCGAATTAAAATAAACGAAATAATTAAATATCTAATATCATAAACAACACGAGATCATCAATGACGGCAAATACAATATTGAAGTTGTCGGCGATTTGACAGAAGGAAGTTTTAACAACACAGAGCTGCGAACATGACTTTCCAGTAAACTGGAAGTGTGAATTGGGCCCATGTAACACTGTTCGGGTTTCTGTTTTTTCAACAATTTATAAGTTTATGCGTTCTAAATCTTGCAAATAATTTTAAATCTTACACTGTTTCATATTTCATTATACAATATAATTCAAATCTTTCTTTGCATGTGAGGCAATAATATATATACATATAGAAGATTTTACCAACACTTATGTGAAGCCTTTGGACCAGCAGGTGGCTGGCAGATGAGAACCCCTATCGTAAACTACGTTCACTGGCGGGGGAGAATGTTCGATGCTGCACCTGTGACGTCATCCACCTCCACTGAATCTGGCCATCAGAGATGCATTCCAACTACCTAAAATTATACCAATAATCACCGGCTGTCAAAATATACCCAAGGTTATGTGGAGGGCAAATAAAGATAACCACTGGTTTTTTTCCACCCGAGAGTTAAGTTGTGTTTTATTTTGAGAGTTTGAATAGCGATTTTGATTAGAGATTTTTTATTAATATTATTGAGCGCGATATACTTACTTTTAACGCCAAACACTCACTGTTGGATGTGTCTCACTGTTGGGGGCGTTTTCCTATAGATATTCTTCACTGAAAACTTTCCAGGGCCTTGACAGCTAAACTTGGCAAAAACTTGCTATTTTTCCAAGCTTTTAAATTTTTATTGTATTGGAATTCTTATATTTTATTTTTTTCAAAACTAAAGATCCACTTCTAACCGCCTTTTTAGCGCCAATTCTAACACAAAGCACTGATACAACCCTGTGTATACTCTACAGAATTCCCCCAAAACGCGATTTCGCAACCATAACCAGTTGCAATTTATTTTTTCCCCGGATGACGATGATGAATGTCGGCAAAAGAAACGATTGCGATGGCGTTAAGGCATGATTCATCTAAGTAATTACAAAAATTCGAGAGTACATTTTTTATTTTTTTTAAGTAAGAATATAAATAAACATATTTTAATTTGTTTGCCTCTGATGTGCATATTCAGTTATTTTCGTTAGAGATAATTTACATCCCCCCGCCAGACATTTATTAAGATAGAAACTACTTAGGTAGGTATTCCTTAACCAGAAAATAGCACAAATTAATTAATTTCCAATTGAGTTAGCAAATTGTTGTTGTTTATTTTATTCAACAGATGGAACAATTACAGTTTGATTTTGTGTTGCAGGGATAGGCATTGGATTAGAGATGTAACAACAAAAACAATAATTATTGTCGGCATATATAGTTAACGCCTCGTTAAAGATCAATTACGACCAAAAAATTCAATTTATCCAAAAGATATCTGAATTAGGTAGGTACCTACAAGAAATGAAGCTGAGATAGGTATATCGAAAACTTCAGAGTGACTCAGGGGTTATTAAGAACCGTTTCAAATCTTGACGTTGATTAACACTTTCAAGTTGTGTTGTTACTTTTTTTTTTAATTCTTATCGTTATTTAAGACGGGAAACAGGCCACCACACCCAGGATTTGCCATATATTTTAGTTCCGTTCATGGATTGTTGTTATTCCTCGTTAAAAGCAGCTGATGCAACAACTACTCTAAACTATCTAAACTATTTATTCTATGCCTAACTGGCTGAACAGAATAGAATGACGGAACTGAAGCCGCAGACGGAACAGGAAGAGCTGTCAAAAAATGTCGTACGTCATTTTTTTTACATGTCCACAATGGAGCTGTACAGCTTTGAAAGTATTTTGAAGAAAAACAAAAGAATATTATTGTGTACAAGCTCAGAATTCACATTTTTTGTTTCCAATAATTTTCCTTTTAATAAATAATTTTTTTCGCGATACAAATATCCACAATATTTTTTTCCGACCCAAAAAGTTGTTTTTTTTTTCTTCATACAAATTGAAACGTCAAAAGTGCCGTACGTGAAAAGTTAAAAGTTGGTGAACTCTTCCGTCTGCGTCTGCAGCTCCGTATGCGTCTACGTTCCGTTGTGTTCGCAACATCGAATTTGCGTGAATTTAATATTTTGACAGCTATTCCAGCTCCGTCTCCGGTTCCGTCTGCGTCACCATTCTGTTCAGCCAGTAAGTCCCCTTTCACACAGGGCAACTGAGTTGCCGGCAACAATTAGTTCATAGGCGAGAAGGGCAGGAAGAGAGAGGGGGAAATGAAATCTCCCCGGTCAACAAATTCAGGAGATTTTTTTGACGTTACGTTTGTGTGCGTCCAACCAAGGTAGTTTAAAAGGAAAATAAAGAAAATCTCCGGGTTTTTGTTGCTTGCGTGTGAAAGGTACAAGAGATTGTTAAGGAGATTTAAAGAAAACGTCAAAAAAATCACCAGCAACTAGTATCTTCGTGTGAAAGGGGGCTAAGGGATAGGTAAGGTACACGAACACAGGTATAATATCTGAAAACTTACCAACCTTACCGATGTGATGGAATGCAAGAATAATTTATTGTTTCTATCTGTCAGAAATTCAAATAAGAATTTGCTAAACTGTCTTTTAGACGTACCTACGAATCACAGTACACATATCGAAGGTAATATATTGCGCATCTTCGAAAATTACAGTGACCTGCCTGTCAGAATTAACAAAAACAAAACACAAGTGTTTCCGAATCGCAGTGACCCTCGTCCACAATTTACAAAAACAAAATACAAGACATGCGCAGAACTGAACAAAATGAAAACTCGGAAGATATTTCCTTCTATATGTGTACTACGAATAATGTCATGAAATTAAGTTAGTTTACATGACACATCTGGCAATTCCATGTGACCCAGTCATTGATTTTCAACAAAAAAATTGTTCTATCTGGCAGTGTCATAACGGAATGAATGAACATGAAATTATAGAAAAGAATTCGCATTCGGAAAGAGATAAGCGATAAGGCATAGCGCATAACGAAGGAGGAGAGGATGATCTCTTTTTTTTTTGTATGGAAACATTTCTCTCACTCTCCCATTTATGCCAACACTCACACTTTCAAATCATATCCTTTTTTTGTATAACTAAGCTAATTGTATGTTTAATGTGTAAAAACATGACATACATTCATACAAAAGTCGAATATCCATGCATATGTGGTTTGGAAATCCTTTCGGAAGCAATAAATAAACCGAAGAGCAGCAGGTACATACAAACACCAGTCTTATTTTGTGTTTTGTTTTTCGTGCGCATATACATACATACATACACACATAAACAATGTCGTTTCATTGCATTTTTTCTTGTAGCGATCTATTGCATTTCGCATTCATATACCTATGTATCCATATGCATATTTTTGACACAGTCCTGCAATTACAATATTGTTTTTTTTTTTTTTTTTTTTAACTGTAAACGGAAGAAAATTAACAAATTTGCTGAGCTGACAGCTAAAAACCTAAATGCAGACAAGAGAGAGAACGAGCAGACAAGCACAGGAACAGGACGATGGCGATGGGAAGGGAATGGAACTTAAATACAAATAATATCAACAGAGATTGGGATAGGAATAGTATAAATATGGATAGGTAGGTTCCTGTGTTTAAACGAAACGTTTATTAGCCATTATTTGGCTCGTATCGTATGAATGTGTTAGTAATATAATTAAACAACCACCAACACATGCTTGGACTTGAATTAAAAATGGTAAGGTGAAGGCGCGGCGCGGCGGACGGTTGACAAAAATGGTAATGCCAAGTTATGGGGTTTGTTTATTATCCTTTTTAGGGCAAGCAACTTAAGGAGGTACCTACTTGGTTTGTTGTTGATTTATCAATTTTGTTTTTTTTTTGTCTGCAATATTATATGCAGTACCTACATATTTACTGAATTGCAGTTAAAAGCAAAGTTATAAACAGATGGAGTCGGAGACAGGCACAAAAAGTTAAGCCTTTATTTGAAAACTCTTGTAGGTACCTAACTTTCTGTTGTCTATTTTAAATATAACCATTCTTTTCTGGTGTGTAATTCGTTTAAAGATTAAAGGCTCTCCCAAACCAACGCGATTAATCGCTGCGACAAAAGAAAACAACAATAACAACACGTGGTTGTCAAACAAAACAACACGTTGTTGTTATTGTTTTCTATTGTCGCGGCGATTAATCGCGTTGGTTTGGGAGAGCCTTAACTCCATTCGTTTACTTCCCAAAACTCCCAATTTCTACGAATGTCAGAGTCCAAAGTTCTGTCAAAGTTCATATATAGTTTTGGGAAAGATATTTCATCAAAATTTGGATTGACGAATTGAGTTCCTCCTTTGTTCGACAAGGACTACACTGCCTTTTCCAAAATCCAATAAAATTCCTAGCACTTTTCAGGTATTTTGGCATGTATTTTCAGTAGTTGAGGAAGCTGTGTGGACTAACATGGACAATCGGTGGACAAACGATTGCAATTTTTAATTTTTTATGTTAGGTGCTATAAAAAAGAAAAGTTTAATTTTTTTACTAAGGATGGACAAACGAAAATTTTTGGTGGACAATGATAAGGAGCCGGTGGACAAACGATTGCAATTGGTCCGGACCTCCTAAGTGGGCAGTAGAGGCGTTTTTTAATTTTGGGGTACTTGCTATAAAAAAGAAAAGCTTAATAACTTTTTTCCTGAGGGTGGACAAACGATTTTTTTGCCTGGACAAACGTGGACAAACGATGGACAAACGAATGCGACATGTTTCGTCAAAAAATTTTGAGGTCGGGGTTCTGGCGTCACACAGCTTAAAGTGGTAACAATAAAAATTAAAAAATATGACTTTTAACGGCCTTTAGTCCATTTTTGGCGTTTCGTCCCGGCGATCTCACTTGGACTCATCAGTTGACTAGTGAGGGCCTTGTCAATACGCACACTAGGTATTTACCATTAAATCTATGTAAGATGAACTGAACTTAATGGAAATTGCGTATTGACAAGGCCCTCACTAGTCAACTGATGAGTCCAAGTGAGATCGCCGGGACGAAACGCCAAAAATTTTCATGGAATAAAGGCCGATAAAAGCTATATTGAATCAATAATTCAACAAGTCCAATAAAATAGTGCTAAGTCTTCTACTTGGCTGATTTATTTCAGTAGTATATAGAATTTGTATTATTAAAAAAAAAAAAAAAAAAAAAAAATATGAAATTCGACGAGGATAGAAGCAGAAAATGATATATGCAATTGTTGGTTTAACAATAGCAAACATCCTGGAGCAGATTTAATTGCTCTTCTTTTCTTGTCTTGGTACTATTTATTTATTTAAAGTTCAAACTCAAGATTTACGGTGCTCAAAATAAAACGTTTAATTCACAAATATTCCATAAGATTTCAGAGAAGCACATGCATGAGTGAAAATTATCAAGTCTATACACACAGGACTGTTCAAAATCTAAACAGGATACATGGACATTTTGACATCTTACCCTACAATTGATTGAATATTTGCATTGATGTATTTATGACGTAACGTTTTTTTTATAGGTATACCTGCCTTGAAGTTATGTGCTTTTTCATTCAACCATTTCCGATATGGAACGTAATACCATATTGATATTTTTTTTGTAATTGTGTCACCGTTATCTTATTAAAAGTAAGATCTGCGAAATAATAATTTACATGACCTAATGTTTGTTTACTGCCCAAAGATTAAGATAAATCTCACTTTGATTTGGTATATGCGCAAGTGTGTGGGAAAATCACGATTTAAGGTTCTCCCAATCCAACGCGAAATCATTCGCAGCAACGACGAAACTTTCGCCTTTCAAAACTAATTTACATGTGGATGATCAATGAGAGTGCCCACATTGGCACGATGCGAATCTTGGGACATTTTTCGGTCGTCAGAGATTCGCACCGAAGGTTTCGCGCGTCGAAAAAAGTCAACTTTTTAGGTTGAAAGGGAAAATCTGAAAAAGATCATCTTTTATGGTTGAATGGAAAACCACACTAGTAAACTGCAACTGCAACATATACTACGTTTATATTCTGGACCGAGAGCTTAAGTTGGATTTGAGTCGGATTTTCGACCCAGGTTTTTCGTTCACAGATTTGAAAGCTCGATATTGAGTTGAATTGAAATGGTGTCGAGATGACATATGGTGTTTCTCAAGTTAACTCCTCAACCCAGGTTTTTTAGCACAAATTTCGACTCGACTCCGCTTCTGAAGTGCAGTCGAGTCGGTTCAAGTTCATTTCAACTCGATGCAGGTATACAAAGGGTTTAAGTGAGCTACAAGCTCGCTTAAATACCACATGCATGGAAACGTAATAATAGAAGTTGTTCACATTGGACTTAAGGCTCTCCCAAACCAACGCAATTAATCGCCGCGACAATAGAAAACAATAACAACAACGTGTTGTTTTGTTTGACAACCACGTGTTGTTATTGTTGTTTTCTTTTGTCGCGGCGAATAATCGCGTTGGTTTGGAAGAACCTTTAAGGCGTTGGTTTGGGAGAGCCTTTGCTCCTCGGCGTCTATGTACTTTTTCTCGTTCCCACTTTATAGTGAAAAAGAGATGGGCAAATGAGGCAGGATTTTTTAAATTTTTTAAAAATTTGTGGTTTCCTTTTGTGACATCTGTTTTGATTTTGAAATTTTAATAGTAGGTATTTAGTTTTTGTTTGGCACCTAAATTGTACAGAATTTTCTCATTCGGAAAACTATTTGTTTAGTGAAACATTAATTTTGTGATTGAAAAATTTCTAATTGAATTCTCCGACGAGTAAAAATTAGTGTTTTATTTTAACGACTGCTGAACGTCATAGTGAAGCGGTTGTGTGTGTCTGAACACGAGCTGACTGACTTATGCCAAAAAAAAAAAATCGTAAATCTGAGTCCAATGTGAAAACCGTCATAGAATTAGAATTACCCACTCAAAATAATAAAGTTTTAAACAATTCTACGACTTACAAAAAAAGAAGATATATTGGAGATTGCACGGAGAGGGGACTTGAATTGGTATTTTGGTATTTTTAAGAATCCTTGTTTTTTTAGGTACAAGGTGTGAACGTAAAGCCACTTGCTAAATTTTGTTTTGTTATTGCTTTGTCCTTTTCCTTTAAATTTCAAGAAGAGTAACAAGAAGACATTGCACAAAACCATAAACAACCACTATCACAATATACAGTTAAAACCTACTCTTCGTGCAAGAGAACTATGTACATATATACCTATAGATAAGGTAATGTTGTTTTTGAATCCTTCACACTTTTATTATCACTGTAGGTAGGTATACGGATTTGTCATGGTGGTAGTTGTGAATTGGTGAAGGATAGAAAAAAGAGCACATAAAGCAAACACAAAAGAAGGGTGTGTTTTTCCAAAAGTTATGTACATTTTTTTCATTCATCTTTTTGAGCAAAGGACACCCAAAAAAAAACACAAACTTTCCAAAAAAATTAGGTAGGTACACTTTGCAAAAATCTTAGACAACCAGATGTTCTTGAAGATTGGAAAAATTACCTAAATTTAATCTAAAAGTTAAACAATGCTTCAAGAATTCCCTATCCATCGTCATCACTTGACGACAGCAAACTATGCGTTTATGCAAATAATCTGCTGAACCCTGGAGTACCTACCTACATTATGTATTGTATACGTATCTACAAGGAGGAAAACTCTACACAGTACACAGAGCATCGATAAAAATATATGTACTTGAACTTACCCTCGAGAAAATTTAGAACCATTTTTGGGCTGGAAAATGGGACTTGGAATTCAATCAATGCAGATTTTCTTCAATTATCCTTTTTTGTTTTATTAAATTTAATAACAAGGATCAAGGCTATGCTCTTTAATCCTTCGACTGATAACGATTACACAACACAATACACTATCATTCTCATCATAATATGGAATGATTTTTAAGTTTTTAATCTTCACTTTGGGGGATTTTCTTGTATTTATTTTTGTATTCCTATATGGATCACTAAACTACTCCCTTTTTTTCCTGGGATATCCTATTCTTTTCAGCGCAGACATAGACTGGTGATATTTATTTTAGGTTTGATATCGCAAAAATAAGAATAAAACAATTTTAACGTTTATTTGTATTCATGACTTTATATTTTGTTAGCAACAATTTAACAATGAACTCGCCTCGCGGATAAATAAATAATTCCCTTTTCCGATCCGATAAGGTAGTTTTTTTTCGTGTCGTTGATGCCTGATGACGATGTATTTTTAATTCCTTTCTTTCAATTTCAATCCAAAAGGGATAGAGATGAAAAAATTTAACAAAACAACAACAGCAGCAAAAAAAGAATTTTATTACATGAGATATAAAATTGTACTCAAAACAACAACAATAAACACTTCACAGACGAAACGACAAGCTTACTATTCTGAAATCCGACCGAATTCAACTGTGTATCTGCGAGAACTGAGAGAATGAAAAGTTCTGCAAGATAAAAGAAGTAAAGAAAAGAAGTTTCGTGTAAAATTTCTCGTTTCTTGTTCGTGTGTTTTTTTTTTTTTTTTGCAGAGAGACACCAATACCAAAGAAAGAATTTAAAATAAAAAAATTGTGTTTGGGAGAGAGAGAAATTATAAGTATTCCATTCCATTTGGTTTCGTTGCTCTCCAAAAACGCCGAAAACATATGTTTTGATTTTTTTTTAGGTGAAATGTCAGACGTCAGCAGTGTTGCCGTGATCCGAATTATTTATGTAAAAATGTATCCTCATTTAAAAATAAATGACTTACTTCGAAGATAAATGCATAACATTAAAAAATACGAATTTATGGGCCATTTCCTGAAACTGAAATGAAACTTAAATATTTAAGTTCAACATAAGAGCTTATGTGACAGTTTACGCTGAGGAAAAATTAGGGCATAAAGCGTTTAAGTTGAACATAAATATTTAAGTTTCGTTTCAGAAAATGTGCCTAGTAATATATCAAATGTTCTGTAGCTGAGCTTTGCGAGGTCAAAGTTCCATAATAAAATTTAAAATATTTTCAAAAAGTTGGTTCATCACAACTATTTCTCATTTCATATATTTCCATCCATAAATTGTTTTTATTTAAATGGTCAATTGATGAAGATGAAATTGAAAGAAGCTCCGGAATATTATTTTCTTATTTTCCAGAATCGATTAAATTAAGAAATAGTTGTACGAGAAATAATGATATGTCCTTAATAAAATCCCGAAGAATTGTTATAACTTCGTTGTCGAAGTTTTTATTGGGAATAATAAATTAAATGTGAACAAATTCATTAATTTCATCTCCGTTCTTTGTTTTTAAATAAATTTAAGGTTTCTTGATGTTGAATGTCTTTTTTAAAAACATTTATACCCGAGTCCCCTAAAATGAAAAGAACCCCCGGATATACTATAGTATCCCCGTGGTATCTCTGGGCGTCAGAGTCAGAGCAGCGTTACCACTTCCAGAAAAAAAGTCGAAGTAGATTTGATGAAAAAAGGATTTTTTTTAAATCTTTATTACAAAAAATTTTATTAAATTTAATTTAACTAAAAAAAAAAAACTAAAAACATAAACCGAAATTCTTTCAGACTTGATATTTACATATCGTCGCTTAAAGGCCTTCCACACTATCCCACTGAGTATTAACACATGTCAAAAAAGTGGGAAGTAAATCGTATATAATAGTGTGGAAACAAAATATGAAATCACATCCCACACGACTTGACAGCCCATCTCACACAATTTGACATGTGTTAATACATGAAAATTTTCAGGATTGGTTCTAAAACCATCACACATTCTATCCCACTTGGGGGTTTGAGGTTATGGTGAATTGATTTTTTGGATTCAGGTGTGGAAGCAAAATATGAAAATCGTTTTCTTCACACAAATTTGGCAGTCGTAAGTAATTCTATCACACTTTTTTTTGACATGTATTAATACTCGATGGGATAATGTGGAACGGCTATTAGGAAGAAAAACGACACAACTCAACTAATCTTATTTTTTCAAAATAGGCAGCAAAAAATTAAATGATGATCTGAATTTCAGTTTATCTGTTAAAATACAATAGCTCTGTAAGTTCTAAATATTGTATCAGAATATGGTATTTTTCCAACGGGTATAGTTTTTTTTTTTTTTTTCAACAAATTGCATTGTTATTAATAAAATGCAATTGATAAACAAACAGCACATCTAGACCTGTGACGTCAGTGGTCAGCAGTGGCAGAGTACGTAGTGTACACAGCTTCGAAGACTGAGCAAATCTGATGCGCGGGTTCAAATACCGCATGATGTGTAGAAAGTTTTCAAATAAAATTGGATTAAAGCTCAGCACCACTATAACTGGCTGAACAGAATGGTGACGCAGACGGAAACGGAGCCGGAATAGCTGTCAAAATATTGAATACACGCAAATTCAATGTTGCGAACACAACGGAACGTAGACGCATACGGAGACGCAGACGCAGACGGAAGAGTTCACCAACTTTTAACTTTTGACGTACGGCACTTTTGACGTTTCAATTTGTATGAAGAAAAAAAACAACTTTTTGGGTCGGAAAAAAATATTGTGGTTATTTGTATCGCGAAAAAATTATTTATTAAAAGGAAAATTATTGGAAACAAAAAATGTGAATTCTGAGCTTGTACACAATAATATTCTTTTGTTTTTCTTCAAAATACCTTCAAAGCTGTACAGCTGCATTGTGGGCATGTAAAAAAAATAACGTACGACACTTTTTGACAACTCTTCCAGTTCCGTCTGCGTCTTCAGTTCCGTCATTCTATTCTGTTCAGCCAGTAAAGGAGACTGATGATAGGGCTTAATTGGCACCTCTTGAAATAGCTATATCTCTAGCCAAACAAAAATAAAACGAATTAAAATACCTAAAACTAATTCGTAAGCAATTGGTGGTAGCACCTTTAAGTTGTTGTTGTTGTTCAAAAATTCAATGAAATTGACGGAATAAAGAATGGTCAAGTCTAATAAACTGACATTCTAGTATAAATAATACAATACAAATAATAATAAAAAAAAATACATTATTATAAACTTCACTTCTACATGTATGAGTAAAATAGAGAAAAAGGAAGTACATACATAGATTTCGACTTTTTTTCTAAAATTGAATGAGTTTTAAGGCTCTCCCAAACCACCGCGAATAATCGCCGCGACAATAGAAAACAATAACAACAACGTGTTGTTTGGTTTGACAACCACGTGTTGTTATTGTTGTTTTCTTTTGTCGCGGCGAATAATCGCGGTGGTTTGGGAGAGCCTTTAAACATAGATTTTAATAATGGAGCAGTTTTCAATATTTTGGTGATGGTGCGAAGTAGGAAGTAGATTTTTAAAATTTTTGAAAAAAAAAGAAGTAGATCCACTTCAATTGAAGTAAAGTGGTAGTACTGAGTCAGAGTGCGGATCTAGGGTGTTAAATAAGTAAATGCAGAGATCTTCATAAATGCAAATTCGGTTTTTTGGTATGACTCTATCCCGCTCTACTTTTCTTGATGTTTGCAGTGAAGATAAATGTAAATCAATTATTATATTCGATTTCACAAATTCTTGACAGTCTTTTACAGTTTTGAATAGTTCAAAGGGCTTTACGAAATCGGCCATTAATTAATAAAAACGCTGTTACTTCCCAAAACTGTCTACGAATTTCGGAAAAATTTCAATTTTGTTTTTTTTACAGATCTTTGGACAGTATTTCGTAAAAATTGGAAGTTTTTGGAATGAAAGAACAGAGGTAGTAACATTTTGTATTTGGTGTGTTGTTATTAATTTTTGAAAACACAGCATTGGAAATCGAATTGATCAGTTTGTCTTCAAACTACCGAAAAAAGGTAGGTACCTACCTATGAACATTACTTAATAATCCCAATCATTTGTAGGTAAATACATAGGTAGGTATATCAATTTTTGCACTATCCTTGAATATCCAATGATTTGTTATCAATTTTTAAGATTTAAAAGCGACAAAAAAAACGGAATTCTATCCACTATCATCATTGGCAAACTATTTGCAGGCAAAATTTCAAAAATTTAATTTAAGTACCTATAATTATGCAATATTAATTGAGCCTGGGCAAAAATTTTGTTCAAAATCGGCTAAGCCGGTAATGAGAAAGTCGAAAATAAAAATAAAAAAAGGTTTTTGCAAGTACCTACCTTTACCAGTTTTTTTTGGAATTTTTTTTTCCACCGAAATGCAGACCATATCCGCAGTAAACATATTAAAGGTTAGGTATATAACTAGCGTTTTCATTATTGTTCTGTTCTGCGAATCTATCAAATTCTATAGAAAATGGTGGATCCAGCGCCCCTCTACGTGTCAAATTTAGATACCTACATATTTGTTGTTGTTTTTGGGGGCACTCGAAAAACCTTTTTTTAATTTCTAAAGGTGATATTACATTGTCATATATATATGACCAATGCTAGTCATATAAAATATGGCACAATATTTGTATATATGACGAGTAGTATTAGACTATGCCATATAAGTATGCCATATACATGATCACAAGCTTTTTATGTCAATTTTTGTTTACAAATATGACACACTAGCTACGAAAAATAAAAAATTTAAAAAATATGATTTATTTGACCAATCACGTTTCATTAAAATCAAATATTTTTTTCAAACTCAAAATAATTCATGAGTGTCATATATATGGAGTCATATATATTTTGTCATATAAATATGACTATCACACTTATATGACATTTGTGAGCCATATTTATTTGGCAAACTTGCCATATATATATGACAATGTAATACTGCCTTAACAGTTTCAATTTTGACTACCTGCGCAATATTGTAAACTTTTACAAAGCTAAAGGTAATAGGTAGGTATTACCTTTAGCTTTGTAAAAGTTTACAAACAAAGTTTGACCTCTGCGTTGTTTCTTTCACCAGTAACAGTAAACAGTGACCGCCCCATCGTCCCGTGCTTCTATTGGCGAGGCCTTTCGATTTGTGTACTGTAACTGTGGACCATAGACCATACCTACCTTCATATATATTTATAGAGTTTCCGCATACCATCCCGGCTAAGGCCAAGAATACCCATCTTAACACCAAGATTGGGCTCTATAATAATCCTTAGCAAAAAAAAAAGTTAAAGAAAATAAAGTTATTAGTTAAAAAACCTTAAAATAAACTGTAAAACATTAATATCATATAATTTTTGTATATATTTTGACTAAACGACGTTATTTTTAATAAAGGCACTAAGTTTTTTCTTAAATTGATTTATTTCGGTTTCAGTCTTTACCTCTCTAGTGAGGTTATTAAAATAGTTAATACCATCATTAAAAATTGTATGTTGTGTACTGCTTAATCTGCATCTTTCCGGTCTCAAGTTGTTACTATTTTTTCAAATTAAATGGCTCGACTTCAGACACTTCTAACTATAATATTCCATCACAAAAATATTCCGGGAGCATACCTTTACGCATTTTAAAAATAAAAACCATTGCATCAAAATTCAGTCTTTCTTTAACACTCATCCAATTTAAGTATTCAAGCTTCAAAATAGCCCGCATTCCTCTGTTCTGAAGTCTTTGAAGTCTCATTTTGACATCTACATTGGAACCAAATAACAATAGGTGCGTTTTATTGAGAATTTTATAGCTAGCGCAGTAAAACTTCCCTTGGTGAACAATAACAAAACCAAAAGTTCCGATAAAATAGCTAGTAAATTAGTGAATATAAAAGTTGATATGGCGTTTTATTGAACTTCTATTGGTGCGCTAGCTATAAATTACCAATAAAACGCACCTAATGTTGAGCAATACTTGAAATTTGGCACTACTACTAAAGCATTATATAAAAGAATAGATGCTTCAAAGGTTAGCTGCTTTCTTATTCTACTCAAAAAATAAATTTTCTTTGATATTTTCGCACATATGTATGTATGTATATGTCGCGCATGCTACTTGAAATTAAGATTTTCATCAATAATAACACCTAAATATTTTATACTTTCAACACAGTTCAGTGATACTGACACACCATCCATACACACATTTATTCCATCATTCATTCCGAATTTCATACATTTAGTTTTACTCACATTCACTTTCAGTTTGTTAATTTTCAACCAATTATCAAACTATCATCCGCAAAAAGCTTTACTTACACTACAATATTTAAGGCACTTCTTAAAGTCTTACTTACTTACTTTACTTTAGATGGCGCTCACAGCCCAGGATGGACTACGGCCTCAACCAACAAGCCCCTCCAGCCAGCTCGGTCCCTAGCTCGCTGCCTCCAGTTACGCACTCCAAGTTGGTTGAGGTCGTTTTCCACTTGTGTGCGCCACCTAAGGTGGGGTCTTCCTCTGCTGCGCAGACCGTCAGGGGTAGATTCGAAGACTCGTCGGGCTGGTGCGTTGGTGTCCATACGCTCCACGTGTCCCAGCCATCTCAGCCGCTGAATTTTCAGCTTGTTGACCAGGTCGACGTCGCTGTAAAGCCCGTAAAGCTCGTTATTAAATCTTCTCCTCCATACTCCATCGATACAGACTGGACCGAAGATCACCCGAAGAATCTTCCTTTCAAAGCACCCAAGCAGATTCTCATCCGTTTTTGACAGGGTCCATGCCTCTGCCCCATATAGCAGGACCGGGATGATTAGGGTCTTATATAAGGTCTCCTTGGTTCTCTGAGAGAGGGCTTTATTACTTAGATGCCTTCTTAGCCCGAAGAAACAGCGATTGGCAAGAGTAATTCTTCGTTTGATCTCTGCGCTGATGTCATTTTGCGATGTTACAGTGGAGCTCAGGTAGACAAAGTCCTTGACGACTTCGAAGTTGTATCTATCCATCGTGACGTTTTGCCCGAGCCGACGATGTTGAGATTCCTTTCTCGATGATAGCATATACTTCGTCTTGTCCTCATTAACAGCCAAACCCATTTTCGCCGCCTCCGATTCAATACTTGCAAACGCGCCGGTAACAGCTCGCTTCGTTCTCCCAATGATGTCAATATCATCTGCATAAGCAAGTAGTTGAACAGACTTTTAAAAAATTGTACCTTTGTTGTTGACTTGCGAGTTGCGTACAATTGCTTCAAGAACGATGTTAAACAGGTTGCATGATAACGCGTCGCCTTGCCTCAAACCTTTCTCGACATCAAAGGGTTCGGTGGTGTTCTTGCCGACTTTGACGGAGCAGCGAGATTTCTCCATCGTCATCCTGCACAAGCGGACGAGTTTGGCAGGGATGCCGAGATGCGCCATGGCTCTGAATAGCTCGTCTCTGTCTACGCTATCATATGCGACTTTAAAATCGATAAAGAGGTGGTGTGTATCGATTTGAAACTCCTGGGTTTTTTCCAAAATCTGTCGGAGTGTGAAAATTTGATCGACGGTTGATTTGCCGGGCCTAAAACCACACTGATAGGGGCCGATCAGATCGTTGACAAACGGTTTTAAGCGATCACACAGTATAGATGACAAGATTTTGTATGCGACGTTGAGGAGACTTATACCTCTGTAGTTGGAACAGATCAGAGCATCTCCTTTCTTGTGGATGGGGCACACTATACCGAGGTTCCATTCATCGGGCATACTTTCCTCCGACCAAATTTTGGAGATAAGCTGGTGTATACTCCCTACCAAGTCATCTCCCCCTGCTTTGAATAGCTCGGCTGGCAGGCCATCCGCACCAGCAGCCTTGTACGTTTTAAGCTTGGCTATCGCTAACTGCACTTCATTTGGGTCGGGTGGACGGAAATTTTGACCATCATCGTCCAGGTTGAATGGAGTGTTCTGTCTTACAGCGGAATTTTGGCCATCTTCGCCGTTTAGCAGTCTAGAAAAGTGTTGTTTCCAGATCCTCAGCACCGACTGTGTGTCTACCACCATATTCCCACTCTCGTCTCGGCAGGCTTCCGTTCTGGCCTTGTAACCCTGGGTAGTTTGCCTCACCCTTCGGTAGAACTTTCGAACATCCCCCCTGCCGCTACAGTCCTCAATAGACTCGACCGCCCGCTTCGCATGCTCTCTCTTTTTCCTCCTGAGAAGTCGGCGTTCCTCCCTTCGCTTTTGCCCGTAGAGCTCCCGGGCTGCTCTCTCAGCAGCTCTGGTTCTAGTCTGCAGCATTGCTTGGTAGGCCTCGTTCTTTGCTTCATGTGCCAGTCTGCATTCTTCATCGAACCAGGGGTTTCGTTGTGGTGGCCTAGTGAAACCCAGCACATCAGTAGCGGCACTTTTGATGGCATTTTGGCAGTGTTTCCATTGGTCCTCTACAGATGATGCTTGTGGCGGGCTTGTTGAGAGTTTAAGAGAGACGTGGTCTGCAAAAGTCCTGGCTATCTCTTGCGATTTTAGCTTCGCGACGTTAAATCGTTTTACAGCATCCGCTCGTCGTTGTGGCGCCATAGATATCCGCATACGTACTTGCGCTACCACCAGGTAGTGATCCGAGTCTATGTTGGCACCTCGGAACGTTCGGACATCCAGGATACTGGAAGCATGTCTGGCGTCTATCGCAACATGATCAATCTGGTTGACGGTTCGTTGATCCGGAGACCGCCAGGTCCCTTTGTGTATATTGAGGTGTGGGAATAGAGTGCTTGCTATGATGGCATTTCGCCCCGCCGCGAAATCGATGAGCCTGAGTCCGTTACCGGAAGTGTTGTCGTGCTGGCTGTGTCCTCCGACTATCGAACCAAAGATGCCCTCCTTTCCAATCTTGGCGTTGAAGTCGCCAAGAATAATCTTGACGTCGTACTTGGGGCACCTATCATACGTATCCTCGAGGAGATCGTAGAATTCTTCTTTGGTTGAGTCATCCTTTTCTTCTGTTGGGGCATGGGCACAGATCAACGTGATGTTTTTGAACTTTGCTTTGATGCGGATTGTGACCAGGCGCTCGCTTACATTTCTGAAGCCCAAGACTTCTTGCCTAAGTCTTCCCCTTACCACAAAACCACAACCAAAGAGCCGCTGACCTTGCTCCTTGCAGCACTCGCCGAAGTAGATGTCACACGTTTTCATCCTTCGGATGCCCTCTCCATCCCATCGCACTTCCTGGATAGCTGTTACATCAGCCCTTAGCCTATCCAGGTTCTCCACTAGTTGTTCGGCTGCACGTGGCCTGTTTAGGGTCCGTACATTCCACGTGCAGATCCTTCTTCTTAAAGTCATTAATATACAAAAAAAAAAAAAAGAAAGACCACTAGCACCGAACCCTGTGGAACACCCAGATCATTATAAATTGAATTACATATCTTATCATTCACTTTAGTTCTTTGGATTTTATTAGCTAAATAAGAATTTAACCATTCCAACTAACGACCACGCACATCATACAACTACTTCTTTGAGCAGGATCTGTCTATCGATAGTTTCAAAAGCACCTTTCAAATCCAAAAATACAGCTACAACCGAATTTCTACTATCAATGTGTCTTTTCCACTTCCACACAACGCAATTAATGGCAGTTTCACATGAATGACCTCTTCTAAATCCAGACTACTCTTCAATTAATAAATTGTTGTCTTCTAAATATTTTTGAAACTGTTCACCCCCAATTTAGACAAGCGAGTAGAACTAGTAGCCTTTATGTGTATTAGTGTATCGTTACACGAGAGAGCCAACTAGTAGCTTTAATAGCATAATATTTTTGCCTGCGAGTTGGTTGCTAGTTAGCCTGATAGTGATTTGACGTTTGTATATTATTTTTCCCTTTACCCCCAGTTTAGACAAGCGAGTAGAACTAGTAGGATTTGTATCGTAGTGTTAGTTGTGTTAATGTTTGTGTAACTAGTAGCTCATTGCGTGTTCGATCAACTAGTATGATAATTATTTCATAAAACTTCAAACGGGAAGATGTATTTGAAAAAAAAAAATTAGAAATAGGTATTTACATCAACAATAAGAAGAAATTCAAAATTCTGGAAGAGAAAATAAAAAGAATGTGAACAATGTGGATAAAATAAATAAATCCTTTTAATTGTTTTTGAATTCCTACGACACGACAAATTCAAATCGTAAGTCTGCAAATAATATATTTCCAACGAAAAAAGTTTCTCTGATTGAAACGGAAAACAAATACTGCACAAGTGTAAAGGGGAAAACAATACAAAAACGTCAAATCACTAGCAGGCTAACTAGCAACCAACTCGCAAGCAAAAATATTATGCTATTAAAGCTACTAGTCGGCTCTTTCGTGTACTGATACACTAACACACATAAAGGCTACTAGTTCTACTCGCCTGTCTAAACTGGGGGTTACACTATTAATTGTTTGTTTTGTTTCAATCGTAGGAATGTTTTTCGTTTGAAATATATTTTTCACAGGTTTAAATTCTTCGTGCGTAGAAATTTATAACTTTCAATTTATACACATTGATTTACTTCTTTTTATTTTTGTATTTTCTTTTCAAGCATTTTGAATTTCTTCTCATTCTTGTAATATTTTTTTTGGAATATCTTCCCGTTTGAAATTTTATTTAAATAAATATCATACTAGTTGATCGAATGCGCAATGAACTACTAGTTACACATACATTTACAAAACTAACACTACGATACCAATCCTACTAGTTCTACTCGCTTGTCTAAACTGGGGGTCAGCAACAAACTTTTCTAATATTTTTTCACACGTAGGCAACATATTTACTGGTCTGAATTCCTCACATTTATTTGTATTAGCCAATTTTTCTACTGGAAGAACTACTGATTCCTTCCATAATTCCGGACGGAAATTTTCCTGTTTGCAAGGATTTGTTGATCATTTTTAAAAGAACTGGACCGATAATCTCGATTGACTGTATATTGATTTCTCTTTTAATCTTAAATATATAATTTTTATTATTCAATTTTTTAATTAATGTATATAATGCTTTTTCATTGCAAAACTTAAAAGTGGAAATAGAATTATTAGGTAGGTACACATAAAAATCTTGATCAAAATCGTTAGAGCTATTTTCGAGATAAATAAACTTTTTTAAAACAGTTGTATGACAGGCTAGTCATACATTAGGGGATATAGAAAAGTTTGGTCGTCCACCCAATATCTTGGGCAGATTCGCTGGCCTTTTTGAAAACAAAAAACTGTTCCCAATAAAATATCGCAAAAAAATGTGGAACGCTTCACGATTTTGCGTGTCATCCTTGCGCAGGGGCCATGCTAATCTTCTCTGTATCGTTCCAATTTTAGTATATGTTCTGCCGAAGCAAGAACAATGTTAGTGCTCTAAAAGTGATACTTATTCGATTAGAGCATGGAAAAAATACTGTGAACTATATCAAGTGTGAAAATTCAGCAACAAAACATTGATTCTTATCAAATACACAAACCATTCACTTCCTTTATTCAAATAAAAAAATAACGCTACATTCTTTTCTAGACTACCTAAATGATTATTTTTTTTTTTTTTTTGAGATGGATTACATGTCTTTCTCGGACGGTTGGGTGTGATGTAGCGAAATGAGGACCGTCACGAAAACATGTACCGCTCGCGCCCTACTGCTAAGTGACTGTTTGCACTACAGACATCCTAAATATACCAATCGATAGATAAAGATTGCGCAAAGATTATAGAGGAATTGTTTTATAGCTATCGCCTCATAGTTTCATATGATGAGTCATCGCGTTTGGGGTAAATTGCAGCAAAATTAGGAGTACTCAAAATAATTTGAGCTCAATTTCTTCGGATACATAAGTGCCACTGACGTCATTGATATCTCTTTCGAAAGGGTTTAAAAAGGGCATCCCTACGCGTATTTCCCATATCGTTAATTCACGTTATAGCACATAAGACATGTAATCCATGTTCGGTAGGTGCCACAAGGGCAATCTACCAAGGGTATTTTTTTAGACTCATGGAACTAAAAACAAGAAAACTGCTTAAACAAAACAAACCATTATTTTAAGTTGAAATATTTTTCGATTGAAACTTACAATGAGGCTTATTATTTCAAACATCGTTGCAAACCTATCACTTATAGAAGCGAGTAACAAACGCTTGAATGTTTGTTGTTATTATTTTGTTTGTAATGCACCAAAGACAAAAGTTCGGTCTAATCATAAGTAAATTCCTATAATATTCTTTAATAAATCAACTGGGATTTTCTACGTTAGCTTAATTGTTTGGCAATTTGAAAGAAGCTGTTTTTCTATGTACTTTGTAACATGAAGCAGCCATATAAGCAGATGGTGTATAGGTATAAGGCAAACTCGTGACAAGCTATTCTTTCTTGAGCTAGAGAGGAGTACATTTTTTTTAGTACTGGTATTTCACCAATTATTTTTAATTTGTTTTTTAAATGAATAAAGAATTTACTGTTATTAATAACTCCCCTCAATTTAAAAATTTAACTTACCTTCTGAAAGATCTTGTCACTTGTAAAAAAAAAAGGGAAATATGTAAGTATAAATGGTTTGTTTTTAAAAACGTTGTATCTTTAATTACATAGTCTCATTTCTTATTAACAAATCACGAACTGATGGACACGTCCTCTTTTTTAACGCGTTTTTTTGGCCATCCGCCAATCTTTCCCAAAACACAAATGTTTATACGAACAACATGCAGCATTTGAATGAATAATTCGTAGTGACTCCAAGGCAAAAATGTCCCTTCGGAATCTGAATGAAAACCCCAAGTACGTAGGCAGTATCAAAGTATGTGGAATTGTTAACTTTGTAATGCCATAATTTTATGGAGATGCCTACTTCATATAGTCAAGAACTACGTAGATTTAAAAATTCCTAGCAAACCGAAAACAGCTGTTTCCGCTTTCTTCCTATAAACTGGAATTAAGTCCTGCTATATTTTAGAACACCGCAATACAAAAGGTTCAAGTTCTTTGTAAAATTGTTTTTTTTTTATAGAGCTCAAAGAAAAACATTACAAAACATGATGACTCAAACATATTATCAATCAACAGAAAACTCTTCAAATATTCCCCAAAATAACAAGTTTAGTATCTACTTTCCACTTTTTCTAAGAATTTGTAGTAATTAATCATAAATTAGCAGGAGCTTTTACCACTTCATTTCCCAAAACGGCAAGATAGAAAAATCAATGTTTTTTCTTTTGCCAACTGCGCAATTAATTTCAATAAAATACTTGATCTATAAGTAGCTGACTACTTTATTTAGCATTTCACACTCTTATCCTTAAAATAAACTCGAAATGATCACTTTTCTTTGTAACACCAACATCTTTACTCGTACTTGGGTGCAGGACTTTCGGTCTTGCTGTAATCCCGGATGGGAGAATAGAACTGTAAGGAGAAAACACGCTTGGTGTTTAAATGGAATTTTTACATTAACAAAAATTAGTATAGGTTGAAATTACCTTGTATTGCTTGTTCCTGTACGCTTCCCATGGTTCAGGGTTGGAGGTGCGGTTCCATGTTACGTCTGGATTCCTAGTGGCCAAACGTAAAGTATAGAAAGTAGCTCCAAGGGCTCCAGCAGCAACGCAAGCGTAAAGTGGAAGAAGCTAAGGGATTGTAAATTAATTTGTTATTTTTTCGATAATGTTGCATTTTTTAATAATTTTTTGAGAAATTTTACGGTATTATGTAAGCATGGGGCTGGGTATGATTAGACAAAATTCTACTTTTGCTTTTACATAAATTATTTTTTGAATTTGATTTCAACTTACAGCTGGATTCTTTTTCAAACTGGCCCAACCAAATCCTTGCATTTTGAATAAATTTGTATTCTTTTTTTCAACAGAAAATATGGATTCAAATTCTTCTTTTGTTATGTCGACGAAGAAAAATTTTCACGAATATTTTTCTATTCCTTGAGTGAACGTCGTCGCGCTGTCGATATTTTATTTTGAATGGATCTAAAAATGTTATCGATTTTTGATGTGTGTTGGATTCACAATAGATTCTGATTTTAAGGTCGTGTGTAGATTCTGTTCCAAACCAACGCGACACATTCGGCGCGACAACGAAACTTTCGGCAATCGAAATTAATTTATAGTATGTTCTCACTGAACGATAATGAACAATTATGGATTAGATTTCCGAAATCATCTTCAAAATTGCATAATTTCCTATACAATGACGCGATTTCAAAATCATCTCAAATCACCTCGATTTCAATAAAATGGCGAACAAAAATGCGTTTTATAACAGTTATAACAATTATAGGTGCGTTTTATTGGCAATTTTATAGCTGTATGAAGTTGGCTGCGCTCAGTTTTTTACTTCGTCTGCTCAGTTATTTTATTCTGAGCTTATGGAGCACGCTGTGAACGCACTCTGAACGAAAAAAGAAACACAAATTCCAAGCTCTGATCACTCTGAACTCAAAAAAAAAAACAATATTTTTGTTTGACAGTTCGGGCTCAGCTATGAACTGCTCTGAACTAAAAAAGGAAAAAAGCCTAATGTGTACTCCACTTATGTCCTGTGGAATCGGCGTGTAAACGTAAGGCGGGGTACACATTATCGATCACGTATGACAGTCGGCTGACTGTCAGTCAATATCAAAAAAATTTGTGAGCATGAGCTTGCCTGGAGTTTGCTTGACAAACCATCAAACAGAGTGTACACCCTTTTAGTCGTGAGTAAAACTGTCATACGTGATCGATAATGTGTACCCCGCTTGACAGTCAGTGTGTACACTACTTGACAGTCAGCTGACTGTCAGTCAATATCAAAAAATTTTGTAAGCATGATAGCTTGCCTGTTTGCCTTCCTGACAAACCATCAATCAAAGGTGTCTACACTCTTACTACGTTTCCATGTGGTATTTAAGCGAGCTTGAATCTCACTTAGACCCTTTGTATACCTGCATCGAGTTGAAATGAGCTTGAACCGACTCGACTGCACTTCAGGAGCGGAGTCGAGTCGAAATTTGTGTTAAAAAACCTGGGTTGAGGAGTTAACTTGAGAAACACCATATGTCATCTCGACACCATTTCAATTCAACTCAATATCGAACTCTCAAATCTGTGAACGAAAAACCTGGGTCGAAAATCCGACACAAATCCAACTCGAGCTCACGTGATCGATATGTACCCCGCTTTAAGTGTTATCGATAATACACTGACTGAACTCTATTGTGAATTGATTTTTCCACTGTCAAACTCAAAAAAAAAACCCAAACCAAAAAAAAAAAAAAAACGAAAAGTGAAGAGGAAGACGAGAGGTGTCTAGTGCGTATTTCTATTTTATTTGCGAAGTCGCTTACCAAAAGTATTTTTTAATTTCAATTTAACTACCCTTACATGCTATCAATAAGAAACAAACTAATTAAAAACATCCAGGTAATTTATTGATTTAACAAAAATCAAATGAATATATCGCTAATTTAAAAAAATTGGAATCAAGTGCAAATTGCATGGTGTTGCAATTGCGTTTCAATTGGTGTTTCCTTTATTATAGGTATTAATTTATTATTATTTATAATAAATGAAAAATTTACAAAAAAACAAAGACGATACCTTGTTTAAACGTAGAAAAAGTATTCTAAATTTCATTATTCAAAATATTTTAAACAAAATTTTAATTAAGTATGAATATTGTTTTGGGAAATAGTCATACCGGCTTAATTTTATCTTTACTGTTATTCTATAAAAGTTACGTCCATTTCATTATATTGATTTACATATTGCATGAAGCATGACCTAGGATTAAGAATTTGCCATTTCGGCTTGGCATAGTACCTACATAATATTATGTAGGTGCACTTGTGTTGCATTGCATCACATCATGCGTATTGTTGCTATAGAAATTATTCTGACTTCGCCGGGTGTTTTTGGCGAGAGTGCTATAACAAAGTAGACTATCTATAGTGATTGACTTGTGACCTTTCTTTGATAAGATGAAGACATGGCAATTTTAAATCCAATAAATTCGGAAAAATTATTAGGTTATTAACATGATGCCGGCAAAATCCGTTGGAGCTTAATTAGATTTGATTTGAATTCAAATCCCTCGAGCACATGTAACATGGAATTTTTACAAACGTTCGTAAACTTTGAAAGCAAACTGAGAACATTTTTAAATTAGGTACCAAACACACTGAAAAAGGAAGTTTCCTCTTATTAAAATCATATGTAGAAACCTTAACTAAAGGGCCAGTTATAGCGATCAGGAAAACGCATCAGAAAAAAAATTCCTTTTGTAGGTATAGTTCAATTTATTATACGATTTGAAATATCAAAAGGATACGAATCGATGATATATCAATTGAAATATTTTTTTCATTAAAAAAATTCAATTTGGAAGAAATACCTACTTTGTCTAAAACAAGTACCTACTTACTCATTTTCCTGATGGAAATTTCGTACAGAAAACCAGTTTCCATCAGGAAATGCATTCTATAGAATAAATGTTTCCTCTAAAGAAAATTTTTAAAATGAAATAAATATTTAAAATGATTTATCATCGATTTGTATCATTTTTAAATTTCAGATCGTATGATAAAACATTAAATTACCAAAAAACAAAATTTCCCGATGCGTTTTCCCGATCGCTATAACTAGCCCCTAAGGCAGTCAGTGTAAAAAGGGCGTTAGGACAAAATTTGCATCTATCACATTTATACTTTTGAAAAAGAAAATATAAATGAAACAAATTGCTATTTTCTCAAAGTAAACAAACCCTGAATGATAAAAAGCACAGTTAGTCTTATTAAGAAAGCTAGGTGGGTCGTATTGAAAGAGAATTTTACATGACTATCTGCCGATTTACATGACAATGTGCATATAATTTTCTTCTTGGTAATGAGAATAAAAAGGCGGCTATCTATAGGTATATAAATAGCCTTAAATAAATTTTGTGGTACCTACCATTTTCTCAAAAAGTATTTGACCGATTTCGATAAATTTTATATGGTTGGTTTTACGAAATTGAAAGTTTCGAATTTCGGGACGATACACTAGTAGGTATAATTACATTAAAAAAAAAATCTGGAAATATTCAGTCAGAGCGACTGGGAGACATTTTTAAAGAGATTTTTGGGAGTTTTTAGTTTTCAAATCTACATAATATGTTGTCACTTTTTACACGAAAAACTTTCGAAGAAGGGATGCTTTAAAACTCGAATAAAAATTAATAAGAGCATTTATTTATTTAAGAACAAATGTTTCTTTTTGAGCCTGTTGGTTATACGTATAAATTAACGATTCAATAAAGCCTTTCTGTCAGTTGACCACCAATAAGAGACTAGAGAATCGCACATAAATTAAGTCCTAAATATTTTTTGTTTGCAACACAAGTCGTTTTTTAGCATGGTTTATAGTAGACGGCAGTGTGAAGACCTTTAAGGCTCTCTCAAACCAACGCGAATATTCGGCGCGACGAACGAAAACAACAATAAAAACACGTGGTTGTCAAACAAAACAATGCGTTGTTATTATTGTTTTCGTTCGTCGCGCCGATTAAAAAAATTAAAATTCAAAACACCCTGTTGGCATTTTGGCAAGAAGTGTAGCTTTATATAATTATATAAGCGAAATGCCAATGCCAACTCGACAGGTTCAGGTTTTTCAGGATCTTAGAGATCTCAGCAATCTCAAAAATCTGAACGTAATTCCGCAGTGAGATTCCTCGCATTCGCTGTCAAAAATCTGAGACTGATATTTCGGATTCGCCTGCTCTGCTCACTGCTTAGTTATTTTTTTGTCGTAGAAATTTTTATAAAAAAAAAGATGGATATTGTTTTTGACTTCTAGCGGAGAAATTTTATTAAGGTTTCTCCTGCTCAGTGGAGCTGATGTATTTTACTTCTATGCCAGTCGCCAGAGGCAAAAAAGATTTTCCATAATGCAAAAATAATTTTATGATCGGAATTGGTAGGTGGGTTGTTTCTAAGTAAACAAAAAAATGGCGGGGTTGTTAGTGTTGTGCGTCAGCCGCCATTTTGAAAAACGCGTTCTAGCACATATCTCGAGAACGGCTCATGGTACACAAAATTTGTGAGCATATTTCCCATAGGAAATTTGATTATCTTTCTTATAGGAGTTATACTTTCAGACTTAGGGCACCTTGAAGTATGCATTTTTTAGTTTTTTCTAATATCTCCTTAACGGTTGATATTATGCAAACAAATATTGTACAAAGTTGTAGAACATAAAATTTTCTACAAGTTCTGTTTTTAATTTTTTTTTCCACGACGTATGATGGCCCGCAAGTTACGCTTCTCTACAGGTCAAAGTGGCTAACATACAGTGTTGGACAAAACTAAAGCAACTATGTGCTCTAACGAATGCCCAACGATTTAGTTCGTACTTATGGGCCAGAAATCTTAAGTATTTGTATTTTTCCAATAGCTATGAATGTTGTTAAATATTCTATAAAGTTCATAATCTGGTATCAACAGTTCATATGAACATTTAAGTATTAACTTAAATTCACTTCAATTTATCGTTGGCCAAAACCAAAGCAACTTACGCGCTCTCTATCTTCTTTGAAGTAATATGATGCTATGAAAAATAGCCGTTACTTTGAATTTCACTTAGCAGATTATATGTGCCAAAATGTAAAAGCAACCAAATTTACATTTTGCCTAAAAATAACCTGTTGACAGATTTTCTAGTTCTATTATTTCGGTCAAGAACAGAAAGGCAAGTTGAAATTTTCTAAAGATCATATCAATTGGGCAGTGTAAAAGTGGAAGGCTGTGCTATTTTTTGATGAATCCAAACTCAATTTGAAAGGTTCGGACGGTTGTCGATGTGTCCGTCGCCCAATCAATCATTACCGCCATTAACAGCTCTCCGACGAATCGTTCTTTCACTTCTAGATTTAATTTATTTGTTTGAAAATAAAAATGTTAACTTTTTTTTTTAAATCCGAACAATTTTTTTTCTAAATATTTGTATGCAGTATTATTCAGAATTGATAGGACCTTCAGAGTAAAAAATTTGATCAAAATCGGTTGAGTCGTTAACGAGAAAGTCGAAAATAAAAAAAAAAAAAAAAAGATTCTATTGCAGTTTCCGTTAATAACGGTTTTGGTAGATTTTTTCACCAAAATGCAGACCATACCACCACTAGTACTCACAAAAATTTAAAAAAAATCCTTAGACCCGTTTTTTAAATAAACAATCTCTTTAAAAATAGTTGTATGGCAAGTATCATTATTTTTTGAGCTATGTCAAAAATAAATGGAATCCAATGCGACTGGCAAAATTGTTTTTTCGACTCGGTAGCAATAAATCTAGATAGCCTGTGGATCAAATCTTCGGAGATAATGGGTTCTTTTGTTTCTCGTCCCCTGGCCAGGAGCCGAAAACTGAACAGGCTGAAACTCGATGTTCATTTCATCTACATGTTAAACATTATAAGTTTTTTTCATCTAACTGAAATTAGTCCACTAATTTGCCATTATTCAGGAAGTTACAAATTTAAAACTTACAATAGTAGTCAAAAATTTAATTTGAATAATTTGTGAAATTTGTATTTAAAAATAAATTTGATGGCACAACAGCTCATGAAGAACTAGGGCCTAGTGACTTACAACTCTCAACCATTCCTGTGTGCGTGTCTGCAGGAATGGAGGGGACCTACAGTTTATTGCCGAATCCGAACGGTAACGAGCGGCACTTTTCTGTGACAGGAGATACTCTTGGAGGATTTGTCAATTCCTCGCAAGAGGCAGTAGCCGTTTTTTTCTTTTTAAATAAATAGATGGCGAGGCTGGGGATCGAACCTTAGACCTCCGGCATGACAGTCCATCGCACTAACCATCACGCCACGGCTACTTTGTATTTGCTCATCAATATTTTTATTTTAGCGCTTTCTTAGCTGGGTTTGATATAACACATATCCTATATTCTATAGGCGATTTCAGTCCTTTATAGGAATTTTCTGCTCGTCTTTATTCGTCCGTTTTTTTGTGACTGTTGAATTGTTTGTTGGGCCCTATCTCCCGAGGAATTTTGCTTCCCACGGAATATTTTTTTCCCACGAAAATTTTTCTGCTTTCTTGAATATCCCACGGAATAAATTTCCTTTGAACCAAAATCCCAAAATTCTCCTGAAAAATTTATTACCGATACCAATAAATTCCGAGGGAAACTTTTAGGCATCACCCATGTTCCCAATGTTTGAACAAAGGAAACATTCCCTGGAAAATTTCGATAAATTTCAAACTCAGCGACCCAATTCTTGCCAGGTCAAGATTTATGATGAATGTGGGATTGGAGCAATCTAGAATATCTAAATAGTGTTTCAAAAGATTTTTATAATTTCATTGAAAATCCAAAATTTATTCATACATGCATATTATCATGTCAATTATGGAATCCGCAACAATGGATCCGCAGTGATTCGCAGTACATTATTCTCTTCTCTTTGCACTTGAAATCGATAAAGATAAAAGAGAGCACTACACTGCGATTCAGTACGGATGCAGTTTTGCAGATTCCATAATCGACATGATTTTGTTTGTGGATTTCGTATAAGTAAGGCAGTTCAAATGTTTCTCATTTTTTAACAACGACAGGCAAACCCCATAACATTTAATATCAAGAAATAACTAAAGTGTTTTTTTAAGCTTGAAATATAATTTTTTTAACTTTCGTTTTCAAGAGTTCAATATAATTTTTATTAAAGTTTTCTTGTCAAGTTTTTAACAAAAGTTCCGTTATTAAAAAAAAAAAAATCTTTAACGTTTCTCAAAATTCTTGTTTTTTTTTTTTGTTTTGTTTAAAGTGTTTTGTGCTGTTTTCGTGTTCTATCTGACTGAAATCAACTAAACCTTTTAAGACTCAAAAATGGCTTCATCTTCCAATGAAAATGGTAACCTGATGGATGAATTCGAAGAAGCATTCCAATCTTGTTTGCATGCACTGACCAAACAAGAATCCAATACTGGCAATAATAAAGAAGAAATTGATCTCGAAGTTCAAAAGACAACAAATAAATTCATCGATGTTGCCCGACAGATGGAAGCATTCTTTTTGCAAAAACGATTTCTCGTCTCGACTCTTAAGCCAGATATGCTAATCAAGGATGAGAACTTAGAGTTGCGCAACGAAATCACACGCAAAGAAGCGCTAATTAACAAACACTACAATCGATTGGAGGAATGGAAGAATTGTTTGTCGGACATTCAGCAGCAACAGGGCTATAATAAGCCACCAATGCCAGGTCAAGGGGAGATCCGTCCCGGACAACAAATGGGCTACATGAATCCTATGCCACCGAATATGTCGGTTCAGATGGGAATGACACAAAATCAACTGCAACAACAGCACATGCAATCGCAATTGCAACAACAGCAGAAAATGATGCAGGCCCAGCAGATGCAACAAATGCAGCATCCCTACGGAAAGATGAGTAAGACTATGAAATGACAACTATGAAGAAGTTGTCATCAGCGAAAAATATTTCCCTGGGAAAATTAAATAGGATAAGTTGATGTAATCATATGTGTTAAATAAATTCATACATTGATTTGAAATGGTTTGAATTGTCATTAATTACATTTTTATTTTTAAGGCCTGGAAAAGAGCTAAAAATAAAATATACATATATCTGGAATTAAATTCAAAAAATTTACCCTTATCAGCATAGTCGCATGGAAGGGAAACCCACCGAATTAGTATGTACTTATTGCATGGGCTTCTACTCGGAAAGCTGGATGCTAGAAATGGCGTTCATGAGGACAATAGATCGATGACCCAAATGATATCATAACTTGTTGGTAGACCTATTGATGAAATAATATTAAATGACATACCGAGACTGATACCGGCCTAGAAATCTCGTCCACCCTTTTGTTTTCTTCTTTGTATCGTAGTTATGGTTTGAGGTATTTGACAGAACTTCTGTTACAAAGACACCAGCATAGTTGGCTAGAAAAAATGACATGCTCGGAAAATATTCGTACACCAGCACCACATTCCATCATTGAACCATTTGTAGATTTTCGACTGGAGAAACCATTTTGTATCAAATGATTTGGACCCGATCTTTAACGTTCAGTTTTGAGCTTGTTGTGGAACGAAAACTATTACGAAATTTACGATGAATTGCAAAAAGAGATGTGATCTATTTACTCTTTTCAAAAATTTGATAAGATTAAGATTTGATTTCAAGTAAATGTTACCAACGGTAATTTCAAATAGTCGCATTTTTCAAAATTTGCTTGAGAGTCGCGAGTCATAGGAGCGTTAGTATGGTAAAGATAATTTCTTTCGAAGATGCATGTATTCCATTTTATTTACAAAAATCAATTACTAATGTTAATTTATAATGTGAATTCTAAGGATTCTTTAAAAGAAGCATCCAAATCGTTACATTTATTCCTTAGTACATGGGCTACTTGGTTACTTGTGTTTTTTATATTTATATGGAAATTTCTGAGATAATTTTTGATACTTCCTGGCAAGTGGCATTTTCCCTCAAAAACAATGACATTTTTCATTCCTAGCATAGGCTGGGATTTAAACTCAGATCTCCGGTATGACAGTCAAACACACTAACCATTATGCATATTATTTAAAACAATTTCAATTAAAATTCAATTTTGTTTTGTTCTCAATCGAATTCAATATTGCTTCCCAAAACTCTGATCCAAACTTTGTTTTTCCTTCCACTTACAGACCATTTTTTTGAAGTCATCATACTGTTGTGCTCAGCAAAATAATATGAAATTCCTTAATCAAACTGAAGCAACCAATATAGATTTGGAACTATTCAATGAGTACAAATTCATCGTTGGTCAACTTATGGAATTAGCTGGCTTAAGCTGTGCTCATGCCATTGCCAAATGTTTCCCTGCAGAGAGGTGAGCTAAAGGCTTTCTCTTTATGCATTATGTTTCAATTTGTTCTAACAAAAATCCTTGTTTGCAGTTTCAAGTCGGTTCTGGTGTGTTGTGGCCCGGGCAACAATGGTGGTGATGGTTTGGTTTGTGCTAGGCATTTATCTTTGATGAATTTCCATCCAACAATTTATTATCCAAAACGAACAGCCAAGGAGTTGTACGAGAATCTAACTCATCAATGCACTCGTATGGGCATTGAATTTATCGACCATTGCCCAACTCCTGATGAAGCTTCAGAAAAATATAATTTACTCGTAGATGCTTTGTTCGGATTTAGCTTTAAACCTCCAGTTAGGGAAAGTTTTGTGCCAATTCTAAATGTGATGACTTCGAAGAAGATTCCTATTGCAAGGTTTATTTTTTTGTTGTTGTCTTAAAAGCCACTTATTTCATTGTTTGTTCCTTTTTAAGCATTGATATACCAAGCGGATGGGATGTTGAAAAGGGTAAAATCGATGAATGTTCCATTGAACCACAATTGTTGATCTCTTTGACTGCTCCCAAGATGTGTGCCAATCAATTCATTGGCGACCATCATTATTTAGGAGGACGTTTTGTACCGAAATCGTTGCAGGATAAATATAAACTTGATTTGCCTGAGTATCCTGGTACGGAAACTTGTGTAAAACTTTAATTTTATATTTTTGATTGTAATTTCAGTTTTGAATACATTGTGGGTTCTTGTAAATAAATATTTTTGCAAAACACGGCCAAACGGCCCTAAAACTCTCTTTGTTTTTTTTTTATATAAAGTATTGAGATTCAATGCTTTGCTTAGGATTCCAAATAAAAAAGATTTCCAAGATTCCAAGAAAAAGTTTTCCAACAAGAAAATAAATTTAATATAACGATGTTTTCTTTACAAAGTTTAGATTCAGAATGAAAATAATTTTAAATGAAAATTGAAAGCTAATAACAAACAATAAATCCGATTGCTACAATTTCAATATAAAGTAATAAAAGAATTTTTAGCGGTGGCATTGCCGTCTACCAGATTGTCTTATGTTTTAAAATAACATCAAAAGAGAAAAGATATAATAAATAGATATTATTTAGAATTTTAATATATGTATGTATGTAGTTGAAAGATTTACAAAATTAACAAAATGGTGGGTTTATAGTTTAGCTAAAACAAAAATAAATATCTAAGTAGTTAAAACTTTAATATAATGGTGGATAAAAACAAAATAAACTAAACCAAGTGAGATCCTCGCCTACGAAACGCCAATTTTGTATGGACCAAAGGCCGTTGATTCTATAATGCAACAAGTCCCATTGAATAGTGGTACGACCAATCCTCACGTACGGTTCAATTGTATGGTGGCCCGCGCTTAATAAAGCCTACAACATAGACAAGCTAAAAAAAGTACAAAGAACAGCTAGCGTTGGCACAACAGGGGCCTTACGAACATGCCCAACAGATGCCTTAAGCGTTTTTCTGCACCTACTACCACCCGACTTACATATAAAATATCTAGTATCCTGCAGCGCGATAAGACTAAAAGAGTCGAATTGTTGGGTTGCCAGACCTTATGGTCATAGTAATATTACAAAACTGATCCCTATGGACATGTTCTCAACAGCCACCGACTACTGCACTCCTACTCTGGACCTCAGTTCGGATTTTAAAGTTATTTTTCCTACCAGGGAGGAATGGAAAGATGACCTCGTGACGAGAGGCTTCGACACAACTATCTTCACTGATGGTTCAAAGATGGAGTGTGGAGTTGATTCGGGTGTTTTTTCCGAATCTCTGAACATTTCCAAATCTTATCGGCTTCCTAACTTCGCTAGTGTTTTCCAGGCGGAATTGCTGGCAATCAGGGAAGCATGCAGGATACTTAAACAAGACCCTAACAAGAATCGTAATACTGCCATCCTGACAGACAGTCAGGCAGCCGTTAAAGCTATTGCTTCGCCACTTTCGTCTTCCAAATTGGTTCGACAATGTCGTGATGAGCTCGCAAGCCTAGACGGGAACCTCAAAATCTCTCTTATCTGGGTTCCAGGTCATCGTGGCATTGAGGGTAACGAGCGGGCAGACGAACTGGCCAGGCAAGGATCAGCCCTTCATGACTCTCTTGCGGAAAGAGTTAACATTCCTCTTGGGGTTATGAAGGGCAATATATTCTCAATTTTTCTAAATGAATCCAACCGTAGGTGGAGCAGTTTAGCTAACTGCGTCATATCCAGAAAGACGTGGCCCACCTATAGCAAAAACCGAACAACTGACCTTTTATGCAGACCCAGGCGAGACATAGCCAGGGTCGTTGCGACCTTTTCTGGGCACTGGCCCATCGGAGAACATGCGGTGAAGCTGGGCATCCCTCACAACACTCACTGTCGTAGCTGTGGGGACCAGCAGGAAAGGGAAACTGTTTACCATTTCCTGTGTAAATGTCCCGCTCTGGCCAGAATCAGAACACAATCACTAGGAAAAGCCTTCTTTAACGATCTCAATGAACTCTCCGAACTGAAGATCAAAGACTTGATCTCCTTTCTCAACGGGTCGAAATGGCTCTAAGATGATTCTTTAAGTAGCTACTACTACTACACCATTTCCCCCGTCAGAATCCATAGACTACAGGCAGGTGGTAAATGGACTTCTGAAACCAACAATCTGCCTAGCCTGGCATTTTGATCCGTAAATCCCTCTTATAACACCGATTCTTTTTTTATATAGGTCACACGAGTCATGGTATCAAAACGGCGCTCCTCAGCGCTAATTGGGTCACCGAGCTTAGGCTGCTCGGGGCCGCCATTTCTACCTACCTACCTACCCATTGAATAGTTCTAAGTCTTCTATTTAGCTGAGCAGAAATTGAAATAACTTTGCCAAAAGAACGCGGGGAAGACAAAAATGGAAATAGAATTACTACAAATTTTCATCAGTTGGGGGGATTATAGCATTGGGGATAATTTTGTTTAATCTTCGGCGAAACCCAAAAGCCTATTCAATGGAATGTAGTGTAAGAGTTAGATGGAATGATTTATCAAGATAAGTAATAGCAGTTAGTCCGGGAGGCGGCTATACTAAACTTCCACCCATTAATATAAAGAAAATTTTACCTATCTAACGTTAGACATTCTTTAGGTGAACGCGTAATCGTCCAACCCATATCCTGGGCAGATCCGCTGGCCAACCAAAAAAGAAGGTAATTTTTTAAGGGGGTTAGCACCCATCGCCCGTAGCCCGTGGCGTAATGGTTAGTGCATTGGACTGTCATGCCAGAGGTCTGGGTTCAATACCAGCCGCTTCCACCTTAAGTTTTTTTCAGGGCTACTACCTCTTGCGAGGAAGTGACAAATCCTCCAAGAGTATCTCTGTCAAAGAAAAGTTTCGCTCACCTTAGCTGTTCGGATTCGGCAATAAACTGTAGGTCCCCTCCATTCCTGCAGACACGCACACAGGAATGTTTGAGAGTTGTAAGTCACTAGACCCTGGTTCTTGTGCCACCAAATTTAAATTTATTTTAGCGCCCATCGATATACAGAAAATTTTGCTTATTTAGCCGTTTACAATCATTAAGCGATTTAGAAAACCATATCTTGGATCCGCTGGCCGAGCAAATTTATGCATTAAGTTAAGACACTATGTCACTCACATATACACATTAATTACTCACTGGTTGTCTAAGACTCATGCTTTAAATTTTTATTTGTGAATGCCCAGGTCATTACCTTTCAGAATATCATAACTTGTCCATACCGAATCCTTACCATTTGGTAGAAATAATTTAAGTAAACTGAAATTATGGTTAACTTTTATTTTGAACTAACTTTTGGGGTTAACAGTCCAAAAAAAAAAAAAATTCTTTGCAAAATGTTGATTTTGTCTTTCAAAAACTTTCCCCATTTTTGAAGTTTTTGAAAAGGTATGAAAGTTGAACACAACTTTGAGATTTTTATTGTCAACTTCACTCGAAGTTGACTGGCTCAACTTTTGATATTCCAAAGTGTGGAAAACCTAAGGTTGCTCAACTTTGGATTTGTTCAACTCCCCGAAATAGTACAGTTTAACGAGTAAACTTTGCAGTTGTGTTTACGTCTCGGTCTTCAAATCGAACAAAATTAAACTAAAGTAAAAGAAAATGCAAATTAAAGTTTTACATAAAAATCATAAATAAAAAAAGAATAGTTTTAATTAGGTACTTCTGAGAGAATCAGTCATCAATGATTATATGCGGAGGAGGAAAATTTATTTCTTGATAGACGCCAATATAAGATGTGTCGATTTATTGGGATCGATAAATGGGATGACCATGACTTCATTTGTCGTTTTCGTGTCACAAAGCCAACGATTCCCCTTTTTTTGAAAACATAACACCACAAAATATATGTAACATGGGCCAATGTCATACGAGCGTCCAAATAGAAGTCGGATGAAACCAACAAGTGGACTCTAACAGCTTCTTAATACTTCGTTCTTTAAAAGAAAGTCAATCGGATCGTGTTTCTTTATTTTTTTAGGAGTCACCATCCCACGCTTTCGTCGTCTTTCAAAAAGATATTTCTCGCACGCGATTGACATCGGCATTTAGAATTTGTTTGAGGCGAGTTTTCATAAACGTCTGACTAACCGATTTCTGCAATTGCAAAATTGATAAAAAAAAAACATCTATTTCTTAAAAGTAAACATTTTACTGGTTCGATTTTAATAAGCATTTTTAAAATACTTAAAAATCATGAGCTAAAACATATATTTACATTTAAAAAAGTAGTTTTTCATTCGTTTTTGTGATTGCAGAAATCGGTTAGTCAGACGTTTCACCCGTCTACGTACGAGTGTAAATTTTTGTGAATAGCAACAACGATCGTGTCGGACAGTCTATTTGCTAATTAAAAAACAATTATTGTTATGTAACATACCACTTTTCTTGATCTGAAATTTTCATTTTGGTTCGCGCTAAAAAATGTAAATCAAATGTGAATCTGACATAGTCCGCCTCAGCGTTGCCGAAGTGGCACGGTCGTGCTCTTTTGACATATTTTCCTCGTTGCACGATGACCCGAAAAAGTTCATTATGGCACGTTTTTTTATTTCCATTATTATTTTAGATAAAATGAAGCAAATTTCAACAATATTTAATGAAAATTTCTCCAAATTTCGTAAAAATTGGGCAGAAACACGTGTGTCATTTGCCAAAATATATCCCAATGATATTTTAGAAACTGCAAGTAGGCCAAATTTAGAATTTTAACTGCGGAGTTTAGATTTAAAATAGTGAATAAAAACAATTTTCAACTTTTCATTCAACATTGGATTTAAAATCAACTCCAAAGTTGGCCAACTTCGTATTTATGTGCAAGTTCAACAATAGTGAAGAAAATCACCCTTAGGCTAGGCGCGCAAGTTATGTTTTTAGGTTGCGCTTGTGAGTTTTTAAAAAAAAAACTAAAGTAACGATTCAAAAGCAAGTTTTATTTCACGTCCGTCGACAACAAGATACAAAATTCAACTCATCATAGAAGAGACTTTTCAAGTAGCACTTTATTATTGTGTCAGCAAAGTACTGACTAACCTTTTACATGATGCTCATGTTACTTGTTTGCTCCGTGAAGGAATGTGCAAACTTAAACGTATAATGAATTAAAAGTATCCGCTAACCGGATATCTAATGCAGACGGGAAAGAATGTGTCTTATACATAACTTCTCCCCCCTTTAGTTTAAAATTCTCCTGAATTTTATAGTTAATTTTTTCTTTTATTTTATGTTTAATTATTATACTAAAAATAATTAAAATTATTAAAAAGATTACTAACGTTAAGTTAATGCCATGAGAAATTTTTTTATGATATTGCAATTCTTCAATTTTTTGAATATTATTTTCATTTTTCAGGATAACATCGTCTAAGGTTATCTTGTCGCTAAAATTCTTAAAATTTGCATTCATTGGATAGTAAAATCTCTCTTGAAAAATCTCTTTTACATTTGAAAAATAATGATCTAAAATTTTTAATTCACAATTATTAAAATGGATCAATACATTTCCAGTTAAATTTAAATTTCTTTCATCACAATTTTGTTTTATGTTTAATTGATTTGCATTTTTGATAATGATTGTTTCGTCATCTAATACAAGTATTTCAGTTTTATTGTTTTTTATAAGTTTACAGTTTTGTTGAAAAATACAATGTTTACTTAAATTTAATTCATTCAAAGATTTAAGTTCTTTATATTGATACGTTAAATTATTATTTAAAAATACGATTTCATTTGAATGGTCTATTTGTTTGTGATCTTTATTTGGTATTGGAACAATAATTCTTAGTTGTATTTTTACAATTTCTTTTGGAATCTTAATAGCAAATATTAATTCATTTTCTTTGAATTTAGTTATACCTAATTTTATATATTTCATTTTATTTAAATCTATATCATACATTTGTATTTCTTCATCTGTAAGTAAATTGGGATGTAAAATACCATTTCTGGCTGATGCTAAATTTTCTTGTATGTGTTCAATTTTTTCCTTTATTATTTGTACTTTAAAAAGTTGATCATAATATAAATTTTGATTTATTGTCTTACTCGCTACATTATTTAACTGTGCTAATATTACTGTTCTATCTTTTTCTATTATATCCTTTATTTGTTTAAATGATTTGCTAAAATTATCGTTAATTGAAATTTGTTGGTTCAAGTTTGAGATTGCATTATGATTATTTATTTCTACGTTTTTTAAATGTTCTTCAATATTAACTCTGTCCTCCTCATCCATAGTACCAAACAGCTATTTTGATGCACTACCTACTACATTTAGTAGTCCTCTTTTTTGTCTGCTTTCTCGGGGTATTATGGTTTTCACTTTATTTTTTAAGTGGTTTAGTTCTATTTTGAGTAGTCCTTTATGGTCTGCGTCTAGTTTGTCCACGTTTTTTGAAATGTCAATCAAAATGTCTATAATCTCTTGTGGTTTAATCACATGGATTATAATGTCCTGTTTTTTAATTAAGTCGCCTTCGTTCATGTTTATTATTGTATAACCTGTTTGTCCTTTTATTTCTTCTAGTATTAGTCGTCCGTTAATTGGTAATACCAGAAGTGTCAACAATGTTATCATGTAAAGCTGAAAATTTTGGTTGTCTTTTAATATTGGTTAAATGAATGTTTGAAAGTTTACTTTTCCTAAATTTAGGTTGGTGTTTATGCCTAACAGCCTTGTAGTTCTTTATAAACCCTGTAGATCTTGTCTCGTCATAATTTTCTCTTCTCTTATTTGCTTTTTCAATGCTATTTTTCTTAACCATCTGTAAATTATCTCTGATTTTGTCAAATTCTATTTTATGAAATTGTATCATAGTTGGACTAGTTTTTATTGTCGAATGAATTCTTTCATTATAGTTCCTAATTGCCTGTTGTATTAATCTCTTAACTGATATGTTTACCGCATTTAATTTTAAAATTCTGCACTTTTCTAGCAAAGTGCTATGAAACCTCTCTATATCCGAATTTCCGGTATGAGAGTTGGGCTTGGTAAAATGAATATCAATATTTTCATTTTGCAAAAATTCTTTTATATGAATTGAGTTAAATTCATTATCTGCAACTATCATTTTAGGTTTTCCTGCTTTAGCAAAATGACTTTCTAGTTCTTCTACTATTGTTATATGATTTCTATCTGATAGATAATAGGCAAATCCAAATTTAGAAAATTTGTCAATTATAGTCAAAAAGCTGCATTTAAGAATTACGAATGTATCTATGTGTATAATTTCATTTAGATCTGAAGGTGTTTTTGTACAGTTAAGTTTTGGTTTTATGGGTTTTCTATCATATTTAACCTGCTGACAAACCTCACATTGATTGATTATGATTTGTATCAATTCCAGTAATTTTGGGGAGTAGATTTTATTCTTGATACCATTAAATGTCTCTTGTATACCTGAGTGCATACTTTCCTTAACATGATACAATGAAATTTGTTTTACTGCTTCTGTTTCAGTTTTAATGTCTTGTGCTCTGTATGAACATTTTATAAATTTTATTTGATTGTCATTAGAAACTAATTCTCGCAATTTTTCTTGTACTACATTATATTTGCTATCAGTTAATTCTGAATATATTCCTATCAATCCTTTCTTTATAAATCTTCTAAATATATCGTTTAAATTTTCAAAATCATATTCTGCAATATATATTATTCTTTTTCCATGGATTATTTCTATTTCCTGAACTTTATTATTTGTCAAAATTAATTAGGTTTTATATTTATTAACGATTTCTTCTTTAATGCGAATATGGTCTAACAATTCTTCTTCCGCTGAATGAATGGTTGCCATTGTCGCTTCATTTTAATCATCTTCTAAATTAAATAAACATTCAATATCTGATACGTCCTCTTCATGAATTCTAGAAAAGTTATTACACATACTCATTCCTTCATTCTCGGACTTAACGTCTTCGTTAATTTCCATTCTACTGAGGAAGTCCGCCACTTTGTTGTCTTTTCCTTTTAGGTACTCTATTTCAAAATTATATTCTCCTAATTTAAGAAGCCACCTTTGATGTCTGGCTGACATATCTTTTCCCTTATACTACGCATGTAAGTATTTTATTGGCTGGTGATCTGTATAAATTTTGAATTTATTACCGTACAGGTATGGTCTAAAATAACTGACTGACCACATTATGGCTAAGAATTCTTTATCAGTTGCGGAATAATTGATCTCATGTTTATTTAGCGTTCTTGAAGCAAAACACACTGGGTGTCCTTCCTGCGACAGAACCGCTCCTAACGCATATTTAGATGCGTCTGTAGTTAATTGAAATTGTTTTTTAAAATCGGAAAATCTTAAAATAGGATGAGAACAGATAAGACTTTTAAGTTTCTCAAAAGCTACTATATAATTAGGGTCAGTAGTATTAAGTTTTGTATCCTTTTTCAGATACTTGGTCATAGACTGCGCAACTTTTGCATAGTCTTTAATGAATTTTCTATAAAATCCACTAAGACCTAGAAAACTTTTTCTGAGGTAATTCCAAATTTTTGATTACGTTAATCTTATCCGGATTAGGTTTAAACCCATCTTCTGTAAGAACATGGCCCAAAAACTGCGCTTCTTTTTGCATAAAATTGCATTTGTCTATTTGAATTTTTAGTTCGTTGTTTTCAAGAACTTTAAATATTTTCTTTATAGTTTGTATATGTTCATCAAGAGACGTACTGAATATTAGTATATCGTCCAGATATACTACACAAGAAATATTTATGAAGTCTCTTAGGATTTCATTCATTAGCCTTTGGAATGTCGCTGGGGCATTCTTTAAGCCGAATGGCATCCTAACAAATTCATACAAGCCTTGTGGTGTTACAAAGGCTGTTTTTTTAATATCCTCCTCCTTAACCAATATCTGATAATAGCCTTTCGGTAAATCTATGGTTGTGAAATAGTTTGCCCTACCTAACTTGTCTAATATGGCGTCCATATTAGGAAGTGGTTGTTTATCATCGATAGTGATTTCATTTAATTTTCTATAGTCTATGACTATACGAAATTTTTGAATTCCTGAATTATCGTTTTTTTTCGGCACTACAATCAAAGGACTTGAATATTTTGATTTACTTTTTCTGATTATTCCTTGTGCTTCCATTTCGGATATTTGTCGCCTTACTTCTTCTTCGTGTTTAGGAGGGTACCTATATTCGCATTAATCTGAGAATCAGTAGTTGTCTTTATCTCATGTTTTATTACTGGAGTGCTGGTTAGCTTATCTCCTTCTTTAAAAAATAGTTTTTGAAATCTTTGTACTATTTTCGTTATAGCTACATACTCTTCTTTATTTAAATGGTCAAGTTTAAGTCGATTTATTATGTCACAATCGTTTATTGTTTCTAATGTATGAATCTCGTCATATGTGTATGATTTCCCTAGTAATTTTATAGTCTGTTCATTAAGACATATGGTTCGTAACTCTAGGTAAATAAGAGTATTTAGTCTGTTGAGTAAGTCAATACCAATTATAAATTGATAGCGTCTATTGGGTAAGTTTTTAACTTTCCATCTAACACAAGCTCCTTTAGGAAACTTGAGCTCATCAGGTGCTGGTGTATGTGCTTCGTATTCAATGGCGTCTTTACCATTTATTGTGGTAAAATGCATTGGTTTTATTTTAATTTTCTTAAAATCTGTAATTTTGTCATCGATAATGCTGAGGGTAGACCCTGTATCTATTAAAGCTATATATTTTTTCTTATTTATAGTAATTTTTATAGTAGGTAGTTCATCCGAGGCTAATTGATAAAAAATTCAGTGTTATTAACCTCATCGTTATTTTCTAACTCATTTGTTTCTATGTTTCCTATAGACTTAGGCTCTTCATATTTTTGATCATTCTGACTTTTAGAGCGATTTTGACCCGAGTTTCTGTTATTATTTGAGTTATAATTTCCCGAACTCCCGGCATTAGCGCTATAAAAATTACCTGACTTTTTATAATTCGAACCACTAACATTACCTGAATTTCCATTATTAAAATTATTTGAACCATTAAAATTACCTGAATTTTTATTAGTAGAATTATTAAAATTACCTGAATTCTTACTATTTGAATTATTAAAGTTACTTGAATTCTTACTATTTGACTTATCAAAATTACCTGAATTCTTTTTTTGATTTCCAAAAGAGTTTGATTTATTCTGATTTTTAATTGGTCGATTAGCATTTTTATTTGAACTATGTTTTTTAAATTCATCTCTAATACAACTATCCTCATATCTTCTTCTTATCATAATTTCAAAGATTCTATCTAAATCTTTTTCTTCGTAAATTTTGTCTAGTAATACACCCTGACTCATATCTTTAATCATATTTACAAGCATCGTGTTCACAGTATTTAAATCGATGGCGCTATCGCCTTTATAATATTCTTTAAGTTCATCGGTTTTATATTTAAGTTTTTGTGTTTCTATTTATAGCTCACTTACGGTATTAACTTTAAGACTATAGATTCCTCTGTATATGTCGCTGGGTTCCGCATCTGGTCTGAAGTATATTTTCAACTGTCGTTTTATTTCTTCCCAGTTCTCCGGGTCCGGAACATTTATGAGAATCTCCTTGGCTCTTCCTTGTATTTTTTCATTATAAATTGTTCTTATCATGAATTTTCTTCACGGTTGGTTTGTTACATCTCCAAGGTAATACTCGATGTTTCTTATAAAGCTATTGATAGTTACGTCGCCTGTCCCTGTGAATGCACTGATGTATTTTATTTCCCGAAGCACTCTCTCTTGTTCTCTGGTCTGTAGATTTTGGAATGCGGCGTTGAGCTGCTCCAACTGTTGCTCCCTCACCCTTAGCTGTTCCTGGAGTTGTTCCATTTCGAATTTCTCTAAATTTCTGCTTTCGTCGAACTGTTTTAACTTAGCTTGGCTCCTCGTCCTCATCAATTAGTACACTTTTCGTGTTTATTACTTGTTGTTGTTTTTTTTTTTTTTTCACTTTTGCACGTTAAACCACAATTTTAATCTTTGTCGATTTTATTATTGGGTTTCACTTTCTCGTTATCTTTTCGATTTTATCGAGATAGTTTTTTATGGTGACCGATCACTCTTTAATCTTCGCGATTTTTCGAGATAGTTCGTATCACTAGATCCTTTAATTATTTTAAAAAAAGGATCCTACCGACTGCGCCAGTTATGTTTTTAGGTTGCGCTTGTGAGTTTTTAAAAAAAAACTAAAGTAACGATTCAAAAGCAAGTTTTATTTCACGTCCGTCGACAACAAGATACAAAATTCAACTCATCATAGAAGAGACTTTTCAAGTAGCACTTTATTATTGTGTCAGCAAAGTACTGACTAACCTTTTACATGATGCTCATGTTACTTGTTTGCTCCATGAAGGAATGTGCAAACTTAAACGTTTTATGTGGGAACAGAAGAATTCCCATATAATGAATTAAAAGTATCCGCTAACCGGATATCTAATGCAGACGGGAAAGAATGTGTCTTATACATAACTCGCACATGCAATTTTTCCGAAACCAAATAGTTTGATCACTAGTTGAACGATGATCGCGCACATAAGCAACTTAAAAATCAATCAACGAGATAAACCAACACATACATACATACATTTGATGGCACAACAGCTCATGAAGAACTAGGGCCTAGTGACTTACAACTCTCAACCATTCCTGTGTGCGTGTCTGCAGGAATGGAGGGGACCTACAGTTTATTGCCGAATCCGAACGGCTAACAAGCGGCACTTTTCTGTGACAGAGATACTCTTGGAGGATTTGTCAATTCCTCGCAAGAGGCAGTAGCCGTTTTTCTTTTAAATAAATAGGTGGCGAGGCTGGGGATCGAACCTTAGACCTCTGGCATGACAGTCCATCGCACTAACCATCACGCTACGGCTACTACATAAACCAACACACAGACAATATTTATTCAGTTTTTCTTTCTCTCAATTTCTATTCCTATTTCAGTTCCTATTCTTACGCTTAGGAAAGAAAGGGATAGATATGTACATTGTTTGAAACAAAATGTAAATGTACAAGGCTTAAAACAGCCAAACTTTCAAGTTCAGCAACAGCAATCTTTTTAACTTCCTGAAATTTCCTTGGGTATGTATCTTTTATTTTTTTTTGTTTATTTATGCCTAATTAAGCTTAAACTACACAACACAATGAATTGAATTACAAAAAAATATAATTATAACTTTCAATTTTGTTCTTTTTTTTTTATCGAAGAACCAACCATACACATTGCCCGCGAAACTAAAAACAACAACTGTCAAATCAAAACGAACACATGAGAAAAATATATATTATGCGTTCATACTACTTAGCTCTTTACACTAATAAAACATCGGAATGAAATTCACTAACACACACACATCGCCGAGAAACTATTTAGTTGCATGTGCGCGCACCTACGTTTAATCACATAGGATACAGGAATTTTTTTCAGTTGGAGCAACTGTTCAATCTTCGCAATCAAATGATGAAAGAGAAAACCAATGATATCGGGATGTAAGGCGGTGCTCTTCCCTCCTAATTTTTGGTGAAAGGAAACTATTGACTGCAACGACTTTCTCTCTTGCACTCAAAGAAAAAAGTTCAACTATTTGGTTTTATGTGCGCGCAGTTACATATAATGCGGTGTGACACAAATTGAAGAACTGATTTGGGGCGATCGTTCGATTTGTGCCAAAACACAAACTTTTTAGTTGCTCGAATCGACGACTGAAATTTATGCATGTGCGCGCACTTTCATATAAGTCCTTGGTAGTCACTTTAGCAACCAAACTGTTGCAAAACTGAAAGTTGCATGTGCGCGCCTAGCCTTAAGCTAGGCGCGCACATGCAATTTTCAGTTTTGCTACAGTTTGGCTGGTTAATATCACGCTAATATTTAGTCAAAATAAATATATGATCGTTGTTGTAACCCCCCTATTTCGATTCTAGCCTATTTCCTTTCCATTTAGTTCATAGCGTACTCCATTAAAAAAAGAAAAGCAGCAGTTATTAATATGCGGTTTAAGAAAATAAGGCAGTGTTTTGAAGTCTTTTATTTTAGAAAATAGAGATGATGGAGTTATAGACATTCATAAATTTCTGAAAAGTTGGAAAACTGATATTATACTATTAATTGAATACAAGTTTGAAATAAAATAGTGTAAAGTTCAGCATCGAGCTATTTGCAGAGTTTATAAAATATATAACGGCGCAAAAGAAGAATAAGAACAAACTGAGATAAGCATAAAATCCAATGCGGATAGCTCTACAAAATGATAACCGAACCTCTACTTTCTTGGGATCTATTTAAATTTCGTGCTCCAATTTTCGTTATCGACTGAAGAAATCAAAATAAAACTTTGAAAACAAGACCTATCGATATACGCTTGGAGATGAGAACATCAAAGATCGGATTATTAAATATAATCCACTTGATCAAGTCGTTAGCAGAATTGTCTAAAAATTATTTTTTAAGAATAAATGCAAAAAAGTAGCCCGTGCAGTAATGGTTAGTGCGATGGACTGTCATGCCAGAGGTATGGGTTCAATACCAGCCGCTTCTACCTTAAGTTTTTGTCCGGGCTACTGCCTCTTGCGAGGAAGTGACAAATCCTCCAAGAGTATCTCTTGTCATATAAAAGTGCCGCTCACCTTAGCCGTTAGGATTCGGCAGTAAACTGTAGGTCCCCTACATTCCTGCAGACACGCACACAGGAATGTTTGAGAGTTGTAAGTCACTAGGTCCTGGTTCTTCATGGGCTTATACCATATATGTAGATGGTAATAGTTGAAAAATAGGGTTTTGTTACATTTATTCATGCGGATATCCTGATAGTAAATTTTGTATTGCTGAGACTCGGGATACAACCGATGTGGGTAAGGAAACAACCTGGTTTAGTTGTATTTATTCATTGCGATGATAATAGCTCTGTAGAATTTAATTGTTGACCTCATCCTTAGAAAAAAAAGGTCGACCCCTATTTAACAATTTTTGAGAATTTTATTGGCTATTCCGTAATTAAAATTTATTACCTCAATCCAATGCAGGCGCTCATCAAGTATTGGCACCCTTGTACCATTCTTTTATGCTAAAATCACGATTGTAGATTTTTATTGCCGCAACTTACCCTTATATAAATATAGTGTTGACCTTATTTGACCATTCTTAAAACATTTATATTTCTGTTGGCAGGCTATACTTTAACACCCTTAAAATTTATTGAGTGTGTGCTTAGAAAAATCGGAAAACCCTGAAAATGTAAATATGTGATTGTAATGGTAGAACTTGACAATGAAATGTAAACTCATGATAGAATTATTGATTTTAATCCGCTGGATCACGTAGTTAAAAGAATTATTTGAGAGTTATTTTTAAATATTGCGGTCTCTGAGTTGGCTTCTAATGTTGTTGAGACTGGGGCCTGGCCAGGTTTCCCATCCTGGAAATTGTTATATAGCTCACCGATGCGATGGGCGTGTCAAGGTGCAGACTGAATTGGTCTTGAATTCTTGCAGGGCTTTCTTTTGAAGTCCTCCTTCTTTTCTTCTTTTTTAGTCAGCAGAACCTTTCATTCAAGGTAGTTTTCTGGGTGGCCTAACTCTTTGTACTTGGCACAGAAGAACCCTTAACCCTTTTGATTAATTTTTTTTTTAAATAAAATTGAATTTAAGGCCAGTTAAAACCTTTAACTCCAGTTCCAAAGTATCAACATCAAATCTGTAAGAAGTGAAGCAAATAACAATATTTTACCCTTCAGATAACACTTTTTCCACATAAAAAAACGAAAAGAAAAGTACAGAAAAAACGACCATTTTGTGCAACATTGAGTGGATAATAAAAATAAAAAATAAAAAAATAATATTCATTTTCAGTTTCAACTTATATTTATTTTATTTTTTTATAATATATTTTCAAAAAGACACATCAGCAACTTCTTCTTTAATATTCATATCCGACCTATCCTCTTTTTCGTGAAAATCAATTACAAATGATAATCCATCAGGCTCTAATAGCTCCATGGAACATCTCGATAAATTCATAACGTCTTCAGAATCAAGCGCCGAAGAAAACCGCTTAGGTAAATTTACTTTGCAATCCTCAAGCTCAACCATTATCTGCTCACCGAACTGCGAAGTATATTTTTTAGCATTATAGATATCATACCTATTTTTAAGCTTCAATTCTTTAAGGGTTTTAAAAGATTTGTGATGTTGATATAGTCCAATTAGTTTAATTTTCTTCAAAAGACAATTGTTGGCTTTCTTCTTTTCATGAAAATCAATTAAAAATGACTTTCCCATTGGCTTCAACAATTCCATAGAGCATGTTGTTAGGTCCTTGTATTCCTCACAATTGAGGTCTGTAGTGAATCGTTGAGGTAAATTTACTTTGCACTCCTCAAGCTCCAGCATTATCCTTTTCGAATAACGTTTAGCTTCAAGAATGTTATATTTCTTCTTTAGCGTTAACTGGTTTAGCTTTTTAAATGGCTTCTGCTCTTTTTGCTTCTGTCCGATTAATTGAAATTTTTTTTTTGGAGACATTTTGGGTTCCTCTTTTTCGTGAAAGTCAATTAAAAATGAGGTAATATCTTCTGGATCTAAAGGTACATTCGCTTCTAACAGCTCCATAGAATATTTTGATAAGTTATTAATTTCTTCACAAGACAGCTCCGTTGTAAAGCGTTGAGGTAAATACACTTTACAGTCCTCAAGTTCCATCACTATCTTTTCTCCAAAAACTGTATCACATTTCTCAGCATTAATAATATTGTACTTTTCTTTTATATTCAACTGTTTGAGGCTAATAATATACTTTGGCTTTCCAATTATTTTAATTTTTTCAATGGAACACATTTCTTCGTTTTAGTTTGAGGTTTGACGGGAATTTGGTAACTGATTTCATAACCACATCACATCCAGCTTTTATACTCTCGGAAAGTCATAAATATATATTTATATACCTATTTTTTCTGTGCACATGAAGCTATACTCACTCATGTATGTACGTTAATATGAACATTTGTTCTAAAGAAGTTGTTCTTCTTTGGGTTTTATTCTCTCCTTCGGTTGTTTTGTTGATAAAGCGGCACCAACTGAATAAAATAAACCAATCAGAAAACAGCACTACAATATAAAAAAAACATTTCAGAAATTCAATTCACCCCAGTGCTAGACCCAACCTAACCAATGTATATGACTTTTTTCTTCTTTCAACACACTATCTGAGAAGAACAAAAAAAAAAATTATGCCACCGACACCGCACCGACCCGCACATCGGCACCAATTTGTGTGAGGAAAATATCATTCAAACTAAATCCATGATACACACACACACGACAACGACAACACAACACTCAATTGAATCAGCAGCTCCAGCTCCAGAAAACCATAGACTTGGATTGGATTTCGGATGTTGCTTCAACCGTTCTTTTGATAATAGAATTTATTTATATTTCAGATTTCGTTTATCATTTTAATTCTTGAATAGAAATGGTGTATATGTTACTGTAAAAAGCCGAAATAATGAAATTCTAGAATTTACCGGTAAATCCTAGAACAATTCTTACCAATAGTGCTGATAAATTCTATGATTTACCGTAAAATTCTAGAATTTCATTATTTCGGCTTTTTACGGTAACATATATATTATACACATAGTTGTGGTAACGGTTGCCACTTGAAAATAAAGTTTGTGTCCAAAATTAAAAATAAAAATGACCAACTGTAGCTAAAAATGACCAAAATAATTGGAGTCCGAAATATTTGTACCTCTAAACACAGAAAACAATGAATTCATCGCATTTATTTTAAAATATTCTTCATATTACACAGTTGACATATTATTTTTGTATGTATTAAGTCTAGTTTATATATCAATGCGAAGTAAAATTAAAACCGAAATTAAATATCAATAAATCTCGCGTCGAGAGGTGTTCAAAGAAAAATTAATTTAGTTTTATATTTGGTTTAGATAAGTCCGTTGAATTGTATTTACTTAATAACAAATTTCTTCCTCCTTTTCACTTAAATAAATTCAATTAATTTTATTGTATTTTTCACGCCTGTGAAAAAAGCTATTTTTTTGTATGAAACTTTCGCTTCGCTTCGATCTATAAACTAGGCTTTAATAGTAAACAAAAACAATACAAAACAGAAACCAACAAATTCACAAAGTAGGTAGGTACCTAATAAAATTAATTAAATTATTAGATTAACATAAATAAATAAAAGTAACGAATCATAAATAAAAAAAACATAAAAATAATAACTTTTCAGAGCATTTTAAAATGAGATAAAAGTAAAAGCTTAATAAAAACAAATATACATTATGTGCATAAAATCGATATTTAAAAAAAAAATGACCAAATGGACTAAGAAATGACCATGTGACCAAGTGAAAAAATAATGACCAAATTTGGTCACAAATGTCCAAAGTGGCAACCGTGGTTGTGGTTCGTACAACTGACCAAGTTGTGAGGTATACAAAAAATTTACAGCGCAGTTTACAAAGCAGCTGAGGCTGTAGCAAGAAATAGTATTTGTCGTCTGGTAGAAATTGAAGTACAGTTTAATATAAAATGCAAGTTATAACTTGTCGTGACAAGTTTTTTGTCAACAAAAATGCATGACTTTACATACATAAACGACTTAGGTTAATTCCTTGAAAACTGCAGAAGACAGATATAAGTAGGTATGTTTGGGTGGAAGTGTGGAAGCAAAAATAATTCTTTTGATGCTACGATAATAGAGAATTCAGAAAAGAGTGGTTTTCGCCATACCGTCCGTGTCGGTTTGTGTGTCTGTGCGCCCATGAGTCACTGTAATTTGAGCTAGAGCCTTAACTAGTGAACCTATTTGCTTCAAATTTGGTAAAGAGTATTTTTAAGTTATTCCCTAGAGGTAGAGGAGAAATTTGAATTATCGATTTAGATTTATGTATGTCATCTAGAACGGGTAGCTGACATAAATTTATCAGTTTTGTTTTTTTAATTTTTTCAAAAACGGCTCTAATGATTTTGCTTAAACTTCGCACCTTCGTTACATTATTAAACCGTCAACATCCTGGCTAGGTAGGTATTCATACAAGTTCGCGCAATCCAGTCCTGCATAATTTTTTTTTTTATCGAATACAGTCCTTGGGGGTAAATGTGCGCACTTTTAACTTTGAAGCATGATTCAAAGTACCCGCCTGGAAAAAGAATCTAGTTTTCAATAAGGCCCTGGCAAGTTTTTCATAGTTACTAACAAGGGTTTAGCAAGGGCTACTATAGGCATTCGCTAGGCCCTCTCCAGTTATGTACCTTTTTGCCTTGTCAGTTAAATTCTGCCTAAGCCCTGACTAGAAAAACCAGATTTATTCCACTTCAACTAGTGTCTGATAGTCCGGTATTACACGGCGCGTGTTTAGCCTCGCGTGAATGAAGTGCAAAAGAGAAAGAAAGAACGAAAAGATGAAACAGAAATAAATCTATCTGAACACGCACGGGTAGAAATTTCCTTGCGTGTTTTTGACGTTTCTCTTTCTACTCTTTCTTTGTTTTTTTGGATTTGCTTTATTTCATTTTGGATGTTGATGGATGAGCACAGATTAAAATGGCTGACGAATCAAAATGGAGCAAGGAATTAACGTCCGAGCTCATTTTGAATTATAAAATGGACCCCATTCCCATTTGTTAGATCTTCGGCTTCTATTTTTGCTATCAAAATTAATTTTTTGTTGAAAATTATACTGGGCAAAGAAGTTAAAATGAAAAACCTGTCAAATAAACGCGCAGTACTAAAATGAGAAAAAGGCTTCGTGTAATAACATGCGCGTCACGGAATGAATGTTCAAAAGAAAATAACCAAGAGTTGCGCATTAAACTCACGCGCCGTGTAATACCGGACATACCTACAGTTGCTTCTAGTAGGCATTGTTGACGGAAGACATTTCCTTGGCGACCCACGGCGACGGCCAGCAGGATGATACAGTTGGTGCCTCCACGAAAATTCTCCCTGGTTTTAATTTCAACAGGCACTTCTCGTTGTTTGTTATGTTGATTTCTTCGAAAACTTCAGTGTACTTACCAGTGGCGTGGCGTCCATATAACACGATTCCTATCGAGTTACCTTATGAAATTCTAACTTTCAACATTTAACTACGTTAATTAAATAACGATCAACATGAATCTAAATAAATGGACATAATATATTATGTCCACACCTTCACACGCACGTGAGATTTTACTCGCCAACCCTATGGTACCTATATTATAATATAGGTACTCTATGAACCCAACCATAATCCAACAGTCAAACACATCAATATGTGTACTTTAGTTCTACTAAACGCACGCAAACACACAAATATACACAAATAATGTCTCTTTTCTCGAACTCTATAATCCACATACCACGTCAAAAAAAATCCTACCTCCCGCTGGAACTAGATAGTACAAAATTGTTCTCCTTGCTTTTGTTCCCTCATCATTTATTCACAGAAAAAATTTCCTTAATATGACGCTGGCAACCGTGTTACTTTTTGCCATAAAAAAGCCTGTGTGAACAGAGAGGTGTCAGGGTCTCTGTTCAATACACGATTTCTTATGCAAAATAATAACTCGCTTTCAAGCGTCTTATTAAGGGAATTTTTTATGTGAATGAGTGATTGATAAGAAAACAAGAGCAAAGAGAACAAATTTGTTCTATCCAGCAAAGAGATAAATTCTATTTGTTTTTATTGTGTTGTGTTTGAAGTTGGTGAAAAGAGAATTTTGTATGTATCTCGCTGCGCTGCTGTATGAAGTTCATTGAGCTGGGCAGGTAGAGGCACATACAAATATGTTTACTGTGGGTTGCGGAGGAGCAGGAGGTACATTGGTTTCAGTTTGAAAAATTTAGTTTAATTCAAAAGATAACTCGCTTTTTTCCGTCATATTGGTGAATTTTGAGTTGATACCTAATTCGCTGCGCTATGTTTATTGAGTTTTAAGTAAATTGAGCAGGTCAGGTCTGTTTCTGTATGAAAGATTTAGTTAGCAAGCAGATTGTGATGCGTAACTTGAAGTGAATTTATGTGTTATTGTTTTAAATTAAAATCAAAATCAAATAATAACAGGGAAAGGTGTAAAAAGTTTGTTTATTAAATTGAGTTATTTGAAATTATAGCTTATTACCTAATTTCAAATTATTGCTATCTAAAAATGGCATTAATAAGTGTAGATTGTTCCTTAACTGATTTTCTTTTGGAGGCAAATTATTTCAGTAAGCTGAATTTTATTTAAAAAAAATAATTATAGGAATAGGACGCTCTACTCTTTCATTGAAAAAAGACGGAGTTCTTTAATTAATATATTTGTTCACTAAAAATAAACAATTTGTGAAGTTCCTTATTTTTGTCTTTAAAACGTTACTTTAAATTTGCATCTGCCAAAAACGGTTTTTTTCAAAGGCATTTTTATTGAGCTCATTGTAAATTTAAACCTTAATGACTTGAAGTAGGTATACAAAATTGGTTTGCATTTTTTTACTTGAAGAACGTCGAAAGTAGATTTGCAATAAACATTATATTTTAGGTAGACATTCCTAGTTTACGTTTGGAGGTGACTAATTTTTCTTCGACTTACCATTCAAAATAATCCACGCCACGCCACTGGTACTTACCACGTTCCAGCTTGCCGATAAACTAATGGTTGGTCATGTCCACTACAAAGTTCTCATAGTCCCAATACTTGTGCCGTTTGTGTGCATTTACGTCACTTCAGTATAAAGCACTGATCTCTATAAACACACTGGATAGTGGATTCCCTACAAAATATAACAGTTTTTCTACTTCAAATTGAAGATGACAAGTACGTAGGCAACTCAGCACTTTAGGTATGTTCAGTGAGGCAACTCAACACTTTAGCTATGTTAAGTGAGGCTGAGAAGGCCAGTTCAAGTTGCTGAGATCTCAAAAATTCTACTACAATCGAAGAGGGGCAAAACCCAAAGTGGAATTTCTAAGAAAAAAAAGCAAAAGAACCATCACTTGTTTGTAAATTAGATTTTTTGTAATTTAAAATAATTGTAAAAGTGAATTTAAAGTATTTTAGTTGCAATTTTGTAAAAAATTTAGCATTTCATTATGTTATACAGTTATACCGTTATACAAAAAATAGGCAACTCAACATTATAACAATTCTCAAATGGCTTCAACTTTCTTGTATGGATGCACTATCCAGTGTATTATAGAGATCAGTGGTATAAACGCATGCAGCGCCTGGTAGTATAATCGTTTGTGCTCCTGCAGGGGTGCACTTTTTTTTGCTTATTGAGAGGTATTCAAAACACTTTTTTTTCTTTATAAAAATTGCAAAATTTCACTATATTCAATACTATTAACCATTTTATTTAATTTTTTTATTTTTATTTTATTACAAAAGACGGACCACTAAAAAGTTCTTGTGCATGCAAAATTAAATGTTGAAACTGAACTGACGTTTAGATAAATGTCATTTACTTTGGTGGGTGTGCAAGTATGTGTGAAGCACTTTAGGTATGTTCAGTGAGGCTGTTCGGAACAGTTTGGAACAATTTAGAACAAAAAAGAACAAGTTTTTACTGTTTGGTGAGAAATGTTCTGTTTTAAACTGTTCTGAGTTGCTGTTTAATGAATATGCCAACATTTTTGGTTGAATGGAAAGTGAGATGTGGAAAAAGATCAACGTGACCCCCAAAAAATATGTTAACATACATATTCGTTTATTTATTTTATATGATAATCATTATATTTAAAAGAGAATATTTCACAAGATTATTAAATTAAATGTTTCTTTGCCTTTTCATAAAAGACGATTTTCATAATTGCCTGCAGCTAAGATCTTACTATTTGACACACCGATTCAATTTTTAAAATTTGAAATTTGCACAGTTAATTAACAGCGACACACACATTTTTATAACGATACGTTTCTATAAATAAATTGTATTTCAATCAATACAGTCCACTAAAAAAAAAAAAAATATATTTGTATTTTCCTACTTCTTGTTTCTATAAAATTACTTAAGTTTAAGTAGGTACTACCAGTTTCATAAGTAGGTAAATAGTTTTACAATCTATAATTTCATTTCATTTCATTTAATACGTATTTACATATGTATATAAACTAACACAGTAAAATAAATCGTATAAAATAGTGCAAGTTTGTGATTAATATTATAAATAGAATTTTAAATAATAGATGGGAGTGAGTTCCAGAGACGGATCCCGGCGATGAAGAACTGTCTTTCAGATGTGAGGCTATTAAATCTAGGGAGTATTAAACAGATTGCATGGTTTGATTCTGCGAAGCGAAGAAATTCGAATAGATACTTTGGCTCGCGTGATTGGATTATATTGTCAATCATTTTAAGGGTTCGAAATTGTAGGAAATTTTCAAATGACTTATGAAGCGGCTGGTATTGAAACCCAGACCTCTGGCATGACAGTCCAACGCACTAACCATTACGCCACGGGCTACTACAGAAACAAACAGAAATGAAACCAAGCTCCTCATTAATTATGAAGACACAATTCTCTATAAGACCGAGTGAACAACTTTTATAAAATTGAATGTCATCGGCGTAAAAGATGATTGTGAAATGATGGACGCAATTTCATTTATGTAGGTACAATGAGAAGGAGAGTGGTACCAAAATGGATCGTTGGGGAACATCCCGGGGAAAATGAAGGAAACCTCAGTAATTATTATCTAGACACACGGCCTGCATTCTGCGATGCAATTAGTTTGATTGCATATTCTTATAAAAAAAATTATTTCACAATTTCACGATTGCGCAAACTAACCCCAAACGAAGTTTTTTTTTTTATTTTTGCTAAAATTTAAGCAAATTAATAACAAAAACAAAGAAAATTATTGAATTTTAATGTTAATTTAATGGCTATACCTACCTATAATGTTTGCATTGAATCAAAACTCGTATTGTATTTTATTTATTTTTTAAAGTTAAACCATTAACACCACCGTTAGAAAATTACGAAAAATTTTGAGAAATGTGATGTTTTGTTTTATTGTCTCTAACCGGTAGGTAGGTATGCCTATTGAATAAAATATTTGGTTTATTACAACTGACATCGATGAGGGTAGAGATAACCATCTTAATTGCAGATTTTCATAAATCTTAATTTCACATGTCTGCTCTGTGTGCATACTTACTTAACCTGTCTTGCTCTATTAAGATCATGGTGCAAGTGCATAACACACCTACATACGTGGAATGGTTGTACAGTTTTGTTTGTCAAATGAGAAACACATAGCTATAAAAAAAATGAGTGAATTGTAAGTAGGTATAAGGTTTATGAAAGCAAGTAGGTATGTTACGAAAGTATCGGAAGAGGTTTTCTTAAATAAAATATATATTTTTGATGGTTAATACCTATGTAAGTACATTAAACTGACTCATAAAAATAAAATGTCTTCGATTTTTACTGCCACTAGATTTTAAATTAACACTGGAGTACACGCGCCCTATTTTTTTTTTACACCGATGCACGCGTGGCCTACTATGGGAGACAATTTAAAAAAGCCAATAATTTTTTCGTTTATAAAGATTTAAATAAAACAAATATTTAAATATTATATTCATTTATTGTCTTAAATATTTAATAATATTAATTAATAAATATTAGTTCAAAGCTTCAAATTTAGTAAAAAATACTTTTTCAATACAAAAAAATAACCAAAATGGCTTTTCAGAGATCAAATGTTTCATGTTTTGTTTGTTAATTAAATTTTATAAATAACAAAAAATAAATTTTTAAAGCATATCAAGACACACTACAGCCTGATGATCGGGACAAATCCACTTGTTGCAAGTCTCGCAACAAATCTTCGAGTTGGTGCCGGTATGTTTTTTGACAGAATTGTACCATTTGGTGTTTTTGTAAGTTCTTGGTATCCTACCAATTAATTCTGCGAGAGAAACATTATCCGATTCCGAGAAGTCGTCTAAGTCATTCCATCCAGATTTCTGCATTTCGGCTTCCTGAGTTTCCATCTCACAAACTAAGCCTTCAAAATCCGGTAACGGTGCATCTTCATTACTCTCAATTGGATCATTAAAGACGTTATCAGTCTCCATTTCCAAAAGCCATCTCTCCAGGTCTAGATAACTCATCATAAAAAACGTTTTTATCTTAAAAAAACATCAAGAAATTAGGCTTGTAAGCTTGAAAAAGAATAAAAAATAGATCACCTTAATTTGGTACGCAAACACTCGCGTGGATTACTATGGTAGAAAGTCGACTTTGGCACTTAACTATAAAAATATGCGTTCGCGAACAAATCAAGAGAGACTGAGAGATACTAACCTGTTGACAAATTTAGTTGAGAAGGCTTATTTAGAAAGACACCGCTCTTACATGAAAAACCGTTAAGTTATGAACAAAACTGTTTGTGGTCTACTATAGTAAGTAGGCCATGCGTGTACTGCAGTGTTAAACTTTAGTGAAATAAATAAGCCTGGTGAAATTTCAGCCGTTTAGATTAATATTTAAGCCTAGTAGGCCAGTATACTGCTGATGCAAAACGAAAAATCCCATACATAAAATAATAATTCTCTTAACCAAAAAAAGTTCAAAAATTCTAGAAAACTAAAACTTATAATTTATTTTAATTTTTTAAATTATTAAATATTTCAATTTCTTCCCCGTTTTTTAAGTTTAATATTTTTTTTCTACAACTACCGCAGTTATTTTAATTTTTTATTGATTTTTGTACACTAATAAAAAATAAATAAAAATAAATTTGATGGCACAACAGCTCATGAAGAACTAGGGCCTAGTGACTTACAACTCTCAACCATTCCTGTGTGCGTATCTGCAGGAATGGAGGGGACCTACAGTTTATTGCCGAATCCGAACGGCTAACGAGCGGCACTTTTCTGTGACAGGAGATACTCTTGGAGGATTTGTCAATTCCTCGCAATAGGCAGTAGCCGTTTTTTCTTTTTAAATAAATAGGTGGCGAGGCTGGGGATCGAACCTTAGACCTCCGGCATGACAGTCCATCGCACTAACCATCACGCCACGGCTACTATTTGCATACTAATAGTTCTTTAAAAAAAAAAGCACTTTTTTTTTTTTAATCTATGTTAAACATTTGTTTTTTTATTTATTCCGATTTTTTTTTTTAAATATCATATTTTTACTTTAAGAATAAGAGTTAAGAATAGCTACATTAGTTCGAGGGAAAAAAATAAAAGGTAAAAAGTGCAAAATCTCCATATTTGGATGGGAAATGTATGGCTTTGGAGGCACGGGTTAATGACCTCGGACAAAATTTTGTTTGGTCAATAAATTTTTCGTATTGCATAAACTTTTGTTTTAGTGGGTGGCCAATTCAAAAATAAAGAGTTTGAGAAATAACGGACACCCTAATGTACATAAATAGATATTTGAAAAATAGGTCGATGATTTTATAGGTATTTAAATTGAAATTTTAATTTAACGTTCATGATGATGACTAAAAACTGGAGTACCTACCTACCTACCAATTTTTGTTTAATGCTTTCCAACGATTTCTAAAATTCATGCTATACCTACATCGCGTTGGTGTCCTATTTACTTATTCCTATTTAATATATCGCACTTAATGCAAGGATTTGCTTCCAAAAATAGATAAATGCCGCGTTGGGCGTCGCTTTGACAGATTTTTCTTTCAACGCGAAAGCTCACACATAGCAATTTAAGCAAATTGTTTACAATGACGCGTTGGGTATTATGTTACGATTTGGCACCTATTAGCATGTACACAAACCAACGTAACATAAGCTACCTCATCGTTAAAGTTGAAAAAAATCAACTTCAGCGTGCGTTTTGACAGTTAAACTAATGGTCGAATTCCTTTCAACAAAAAATCGATTTATTTAGAAGAAAAAATCGGCTTTTGTGGACAAATTCCTTTTATTGAAAGAAAAAAATCGATTTTGTTTTGGGTGAACGGGAGAGGGATAGATACCTAGGTTGTTGGTAATGTACCTATATAGGCATGTTTTTTTGCAAGAACGGGAGAATTTGGTCGAAAAAAACGACATCGGGGATTACCGACGCCATCACAAAAAAACACGGATAACATGTAGGGATGTAGGTGTGGAATTCATGTCGGTAACAGTTTTTCTCCGTGCTTAAGTTAGGCACCGAAAATTCTCCGTGCTTAGTTAAGACCCAAAAGACTTGGTTATTGTTGCATTTAACACGTAAACTGTTGAGCCCCGACATAGTTTTTTCTTCCAATTCCCTTGGCAAAAAAAAGCTTATAGTTATTGCTATTTGGTAAAGAGCTGTATCAAATGGGAACATCATATTTAACTTATAGAGGTACGATCTAAAAAAAAAAAAAGCGATAACAAACTAACAAACAAAGTATCAAAATGCATCCTACCTATCACAAAAAACAATTTATAAAACGAACACGAACAGCCATAAATACACCATCATCTAATTTTTTTCCAAACCTCACAATGCATGTTGTATGTACGTATACATTATATACTGTATAGGTCCCCCGCAGCGGCCACCATCAAATATACAACCGATTAATTCCGTGCATCTAGCGTGGTAAATAAACATTATAATTCTCCTTTAGTTATTTTTATACCGAAGGTCACATTGATGAAAAGATTTGAATAAACATGTCCAGTCATGATTTTTAAAAAGACTCAATCTACAAACCAAACTGAACAAAACTAAAGAAATATTCCAATTTAAAAAAAAAAAAACAAAATGTTTCCTGTGTGTATCTTATAAATAAATATCTTTCAGAAATAAAAATTTTGTTTTCACACATACCCAACAAGAACAACTGATAGGCTGCAGCAACTAAGAGCTCTAAAAATTAACGTCGTTTTTCATAGCGAGAGTTACCACTGGGATACTATAGTCTCCCCGGGGATTCTTTTTTTCTAAGGGGATTCTGGGATACATTTTTGTGACGATCATTCAACCTCAAGAAACCTTAAATTTATTTAAAAACAAACAACCGAGATGAAATAAGTAAATTTGTTTACGTTTAATTTATTTTCCCCAGTTAAAAATTGCCATGTAAACTACCTATACAGGCACTTCGACAATGAAGTTTTAAAAAGCCTACGGATTATTAACCCAAACTTAATCTCTATCTCTAAACAGAACTCAATTCAGGACATTCGTTTCTGGTAGCTGGATATGGAAACGATGGATGCCATTATGATTGCCAAAGAACTTTGTCGCCTGAATCGTATTTAGGAAAAGTTTGGACCCCTGTTCAAAAGTTTGTAGGTTATTGAGTACATTAATTTATTAATTATTGAATACTATAGCGGTTTTATGCTATTGGTCTCGTTTTTTTTTTTTACTGCAATCGATTCTTGATTTTTTTTTGTGTTTACACAAGAGCAGGTAGCAGTTTTTACGCAACACACAACTTTTTTTTATGCAGATAGCGGTTTTCCCGTTATTTATTATCAAACACATTTGTTGGCATTTTACGTTGTTTTTTTCCATTTAGATATTATTTTTCCACAAAAAAAAAAAAAAACTAATGTCGAATTCCTTTTAAGAAAAAAATCGATTTGTTTCGAAGAAAAAATCGACTTTTCTGGACAAATCGCTTGTATTAAAAGAAAACAATCGATTCTGTTTAGAAAAAAAATCGATTTTTTTTTGATAAAAAGAATTCGACATTAATTAAGCATCCGGTTTTCTGTTTTTTTTTTTTTTTTATTGAAAATTTTGAAAACAAAAATTATACTTAATTACATAAAATTTTTAAAAAAATTAGTTCGAAATTTTTATTTTTATTTTTTTTTTTCAAAATTTCGAATTTGAAAATTAGTTTTTCAAAAACTATTTACTAATGGCCGATTGCACCAATATTTAACAGGGCTTTTAAATCTTTAAATGACGTATTTTTTTCATACAAAATAAGTTATTTAAAAATTTAAAAGCCCTATTAAATATTGGTGCAATCGGCCATAACACAACTTAATTTAAAACGGAGAATTAAAGAAGAGATTTTTGGCTTTCCAAAAACGTAAAGCATGGTATTTTAAATTTTACGGTTTTTTTAAATTTTTTTTTTTTTTTTTTTTTTTTTTAAATCAATTTTTTGGAAAATTGCCCCTCCCGGGTAAACCGGGACGTCTGGCAACGCTAGCGGTAGCTCACTCAAGTTGTTGTTGTTTCATTCAAACCATCAATAATAATATATTGTAAATATTTTGCAATCTAAACTCTACACACTACAACTACACTGTGAATGTGTTATCACACAAAAAACCCTCAATGAGTTTTTGGTTTTTAAATCTATTTAGTAGGTACATATATATTTTTTAAATTTTAATTTCTTTTTTATTTTGACTATGCACTGTGGTTCCACCGTAGGCCAAAATTCAAAAAATTCGTTGCAACGTTTGTTACCAAAAACGATTAAAATTGGTCAAAAACATCCCAACCTAATTACAAATTAAAAAAAAAAATAATAATATATTTACTCAATCCTCTTAGATTTGTATCTTCAAAGTGATCGCATTTTAAAGTATGGAATTTGAGTTTTAGTGCACCAAGAGTAAGCGCGACTTCATTTGTTTTCCTTGTTGTTCTCATCGTTTGTGAAATTTTTGCTTATGATGAATATATTAGTAGAAGGTAAGACTTGCATTCTCTATTTTTTATAGGACATCCTACGATTAAATATAAGAGTAGTAACGCCTTTAAATTTGGATAAAAAAAATAAAAAAAAAAATCGTTTTGTCTTTTGAGTTAAACTTTTAACTGTTACGCCCCGCTACGCCCCAACAAAATTATATAGTGCTGAAAAGGTCAATTCATTTACTTTTTAATTCAACTTGATTTAGCTGCGTAAAAATGCGTATTTACAATTCAATTGAGCCTTAAGCAACCATACCTCATATTGTCTATCTATCACAAAATGCTTATTTACAATAAAATTTCTTTCTTAACTTTGGTCAAATATTTTTTGAAATTAAAGCAAAAATTCCCGTCCTATATTAAATGTCATTTTCAAGCCTTTTAACCCAATTCAAAATGTAGTTTATACACCATTGGAGGTCAGAATCGCTTATTTTTACAAAAAATTGACGTATTTCTGGAAAAATCTTGTCGGAATAGACACATTCTTATCTAAAATTAATCGGAATGTTTAAACATTAAGGAAATATGCAATATATCTGAAATTAAATAATATTTGGCTTCATAATCCTCTGATTTTGCGGAGAGTATTCTTTATATTACCAACTGATTTCTTTATACTTGAAATTTAAAACAAATACTTAATTAAAAAAAAAAAAAAACTTGTTGAATCAAGCCTAATTTAAAGGCAGTTTACATTTAACCTACAAAAAAGGTATAGCATGATGTTGTAAGTGTTACCGTTGTTTTTTTTTTTATTTTTTTTCTTTTATGTCAATTTTTTAGAAAACTTCCCCCCCTCCCCCGGCAAAACGGGCGGTATAAACCCCCTTCGAAAGTCATATGGATTACCAAGCTGTATGAAATATCTTGACACGACTACAAGTGATTTATCTGTTATCTGTAATTTATTTGCAAAATACTTTCAATCAGTTTATGCATTAGAATCTACCATAAGCCATGAATTGCCAGTTGCTAGTGAAAGTTTAGATCTTGGGTCACTTGTTCTATCTCAGGCGGAGATTGAAGAAGCTTTATTAGGCTTAGATCTGAGCAAAAGTGAGGGTCCGGGCGGTATCCCACCTATACTTCTAAAAAAATGTGCAATTGCGTTAGCTCAGCCGCTAACGCATATCTTTAATCTATCTCTATCTAAGGGTTTATTCTTAAATTTATGAAAAATTTCATTTCTATCTCCAATTTTCAAATCTCGATCCAAGCAGGAAATAACTAATTATAGGCCTATTTGCAAAATCTCCGCTATTCCAAAAATATTTGAGAAAATTGTTTATAATAGAATTTCTAATATAATACAACACAAAATATCTGTTTTTCAGCATGGCTTTGTTGCAGGCAAATCAACAGCAACAAATTTAGCGGTAATAACGAATGCCATCATATCTAATATGGAAAAGGGGCATCAAACTAATATCGTTTTTACTGATTTTTCGAAAGCTTTCGATAGAGTTAATCACAGAATTCTTCTTCATAAGCTTTACTCTTTTGGTATTCACTCGTCTTTATTAATGTGACTTGAGTCATATCTAACTGGAAGAGTTCAAGTTGTTAAAATAAATACTTATAAATCTGATGATTATTCCAAAATTCGTTTTGTCTTCTTTTTGCGGATGACCTAAAACTCTATCGTAGGATTTCCTGCAAATCAGATTGTAGTCTTATGTTAGAAGATTTAGATAGATTGGCCATTTGGTGCAGAACTAATTTTCTTAATCTTAATGTAGCTAAATGCCAAGTATTAACATGCTACAGATCCCATAATCAAATAATATTTGATTATAACATCAATAATATAAATATAGAAAGAGTATTGCAAAAAAAAGATCTGGGTGTTATACTGGATACTAGTATGTCTTTCCATCCCCATTATGACTATATGATCAACAAAGCCAATCAGATGCTGGGATTTCTTAAAAGAAATACTAGAGAGTTTAATGATTCTTACACACTTCTAACTTTGTTTAATTCATTAGTACGTTCTGTGCTGGAGTATTGCTGTACAGTTTGGAATCCATATTATTCAAATTCAGTGAAAAGAATAGAAAATGTTCAAAAAAATTTTACGAGGTATGCATTTTTTAAATTAAAATGGAGAATTCCTAAGCCATCCTACGAAACCAGATGTTTATTATTTGGAATGAAATCATTGAAAACTCGCCGAAAATATTTTTCAATAATGTTTGTCAGGGATATTTTGACTAAGCATATTCAATGTGCCCTACTAATTGATTTGTTCTATGAAGGCAGTGCACCTCCAAGAGTAACACGCGAACGATTTATTTTTTATGAACAGTTTCATCATAGAAACTATGGGCGCAATGAGCCTATTTCGCGTTGCATCAGAGAAGCCAACATAGTTTGTTCTAAAATTGATTTCAATTTGAATTGTACAAGAGATACTTTTAAATCTATTGTTCTCAACCAAATTTAAATAATTTTAATTTTGTAATAGTACTAGTTTTATTTATTTATTTATTTATTAATTATTTCCTACTGTTTTTAATAGTTATTAATATTAATAATAGTCAATGTATTTATCGTATATACCCACCTACAATGTATATTTGTTAATACTTATATTAGTCTATAAGAGATTATTATTCTCTAATTGATGAAATGAAATAAACTAAACTTCCCAAATGATTTTTTTTTCTTGCCTACACAAACTAGTTATTGCACCTTATGCGAATCACCCTGTACACATACTATACCAGACTTATTGGTAAAGCACACATGTAGTAAATTATAATGATCTTACACCCTTTTAACGAATGTATCTTTAAATTTCGACAAGATAGAGCCAAACTGATTGCAGATTCGCAATGAGAGTCTTACAGCCCTATTAATAAAAAGTTACTGTCCGCTCCTTAACTCACGTGTTAGCTAGCACACGGATAGACAACTTGTCCGTTGGATAACTTTAATTATTAATAAACATATCATAATAGTTCCAGTCTGTACCACTAAAAGTACGACAACCCTTTATCAAATCGTGGAAGTATTCTTATACATGTGTCACACGCATGCACTGATGAAAAATATGCTTGTATTTGAACCGTATATTATGAAATGTAAGCATGTGTGTGTTATGAAGTTATCCATCCCTTAAACGCCAAATTTGGCGAGTTAAAGTTATCCGCTCGCTGTTACCATGTCACAGACCATTACATATTTATTAATACAAATTGCAAGTTGACAGATGTGTTAGTCTTATCTTCCCGTTGTTTTCCGTTTATTAATACGGGTATTAGAATTACTCTTAAACCACTTTTTTCCATTTGTTTTTATGTGCGCAAGTAATTTTGGCCGCCTTTGTTCGGCAGTGGAACCACTGTGCTATGGTCTTATCTTAAAGTGTGGTAAACCGTAAACACGGTTTGTTCTATATTTGGCAGACCTCTTATGTTGAACAGAAGTTGAGTTTAGGTTTGTTTGGTGTTATATTACAGAGGAGACATTGAAGGTTATCATGGGCAGTAGTGAGAGAAGCATTAGGCGTTGGCATTTTTACTTATTATAATTTCTTGATGGTGTTTCTACATCGGTATTTGCCTAGTATTATACTATTTCACCAGTACCTACTTATCTTTTATTGTTTTGTAAGTTTTAAATTAACTTTGGTATTCTATGTCTCATGTTTACTTACTTTTTTACTTGCCCGTGAAAAAAAAATACAAGGTTTTAATCAAAATTTGCACTTTTACGATAATAAAGAAGTCCGAAAAAGAGGGTTTCCGTTGGTGTGTGCGTCTATGCGTCCATTGTTATTTAAGCTAGTGCGCCAATTTTCTTGAAATTTGGCACAGGAAATTCGAATTTTCGATTTAGGTCATCTAAAAAAGGTAGCTGCTATACATATGCTTCGTTTTTTTTTTTCAAATATTCTCAAAAACGGCTCTAATTATTTTAATTAAATTTCGTAGGTACCGTACCTGTAATGTAGTAGCCCTTGGCGTAATTTCTTTATTTAGCTTAATACAAGCAGGACTTAAAGCTATTAATATTTTAAAACTAAAATTATTCTATGGTGGATTCTTCGTTGTTGTTTTTTTTTTTTTAATTTTTTTTTTTATTTTTATTTTTTATTGGTTTGGGCCCGAAGGCCTAACTACCAGTTTTTTTTACAAAAAACTTAAAAATATATCTTAAAATATGTGGCCTCAGTGAGGCCAAACTCAACATTCTGGGCATCGGCTCGAAAAAGCCGTAGTTTGTGCGCTGATGAATTGGGCGGTAGAGTGGAGAGGATCTGAAGTTTCGCGGATTTGTATAAATCGGGATGATTTCCAAAAGAATAGGTTATTTAATTGTCCCCGTTAAGAGTTGGTGCACAAAGATTTATATCAGCGACTTCTCGACGTTTTTTTAGACTTTGCAAATTGATCAATTTTAATCGATCTTCATATAGGGGGGCAGGAAAATATTATCGGCCCACGGAAGGCCGCGGTGGGTGAACCGAAGAAATCTACGTTGAACTGCCTCAATTCTTCTAGAGTGAGTGTTCTGATATGGCGACCAAACTTGGCTAGCGTATTCAAGGATGGGCCTCACGAGGGTAATGTAAAGGGACTTGGTGACGTAGGGCTTCGAGAATTCCTTAGACCATCGTTTTATGAAGCCGAGGGAGGAATTGGCCTTATTAATTATTTGATCGAAGTGTGAGCGGAAGTTAAGTTCACTGTCACAAATAATTCCAAGGTCTCGAATGGAAGAGACTATGGGAATGGGTTCATTAGAAAAGTAGTAAGTTCTACCTAGTCTAGCCATAAATTCTGTTAAACGATTTCAAGAGCAAATTTCCCATAACTTCCATCAGGAATAATACCTTTACCTGTTTTTTTCGAAACACGTGTTCTTATAGGCAAAGCCAAGCCGCCCTCAAATCTCTCGCGTCTGTGTCCACTAACTCAATCACAGTCCACGACTGTTGATCATCTCTGCCCACTGTTAGACAGAGACACAACATAGGAACACCACTTGCTACATGCAAACACCTTTTCAAACAATATGCTCTAGAATCAACAAATGCTAGATGGTTACAGGGCACCACCTGCCTAGCAACAAAACAAATATGGCCATGCATGGACCTGAAGCGGTCAAAAGGCCTGATTTCCCTGAGCAGACAAAGTATAAGCTCCACAATTGGAGTCATAACAGGACACTGCCTCATAGGTAGACACGCTATGAGGCTGGGGGTCTACACAAGTGACTTCTGTAGAAGCTGCATGGACGAGGAAGAAGAGGAAACAGTCCAACATCTTCTATGTACATGTCCGGCACTCTCCAATAGAAGGAACACCTACCTCGGTAATCCCTTCTTTGATAATACCAGCGAACTGGCAACGATCGACACAAGATGTCTCTCAAATTTCATTAAAAGCACAAAATGGTTTGTTTAATTTTGTAACTCTCCCATGAGTAACTTTCTTTTAGTGGTATCACAATGGACCCTTGGGGTCTAAGTGAGTCAACAACATCTAGACGGCCACTCTAACCTAACCTAACATGGAGTGGGGCGTCAAAGAAAATCGGGTCGCGATAATCGCTTTGCATAAATGTGGACAAAATTCGAATCAAATTTTTGAACTCTTAAAACCACTCGGTATATCAAGAATGTTTGTTTATCGGGCCATAAGTCGGTTTAGTGAACTTTCGAAGGTAGAGGACAGACTAAGAAGTGGTCGTCCACGCGTCGCTCGAACAAGTGCGAAAGTTAGAGCTGTGCGTGAACGAATTCAAAGAAATCCTCTCCGGAAGCAGAAGATCATGTCCAGAGAACTGGATATGTCCGCTAGATCCATATCAAGGTTGATTCGAGATGATCTTCACATGAAAGCCTATCGTGGGTCAACAGGACACCTTTTAACTCCAAGCTTCAAAAAAATTAGACTTGAAAGAAGCAAAAAGCTTTTGAAGTGGCACGCGGTAAATGGCCACACAAATATTTTGTTTAGTGATGAAAAAAATTTCACAATAAAAGAAGTTTTCAACAAACAAAATGACAAAATTTATGCGACGTCATCTAAAGAAGCGAAAAAAGTTGTTCCTAGGGTTCAGCGTGGACACCACCCCGCTTCGGTAATGGTTTGGTGGGGGGTCTCTCATCAAGGTGTCACATCATTGCATTTTTGCAAAAAAGGTGTGAAAACTGGTGCAAAAGTGTATCAGGGGAATGTTCTCGAGGATGTCAGGTAAAACCTTTAACAAATACTCTCTTCAAAGGGGAAAGATGGGTCTTCCAACAGGACTCTGCTCCGGCACACAAAGCCAAGACCACACAAGAGTGGCTTAGATCAAATATTCCTGATTTTATTGAAGCTGCAGATTGGCCTTCGGGAAGTCCAGATTTGAATCTACTGGATTTCAGTTTGTGGTCCGAACTTGATAACATGTCCTATAAGACTCCCCATCGAAATTTGGATAGCCTGAAAGCTGCTTTAGTAACAGCAGCGTCATCGAGACAGTGCGTGCCGCCATATACATGGCCACAACGTTTAAAAGCTTGCATTAAAGCTAAAGGCGTCCATTTTGAGTGAAACTTTTTTTTCTTAAAGCCTCATGTGAACTTTTATAAAAAATAAATTATATGATATAATATGTACTAGATGTTTTTTTTATAGCGCTTTCGAAATGTAACAGAACTTATGGCTAGACTAGGTAGGTGGTGAGAATAACTGTATGCGGGACAAATTGATAGATTGACATTAATTTAGCAACGCTTAGCTCCAAGAAATTCTTATCACACCAGGTTTGAAATAATTTAAGGTCGTTTTGGAGTAAAATGAGGTCATTGGGTGTAGAAATGACCTTACTTATTTTCATATAATCCGCGTACATAGACAGTCCTTAATTATATTTTCAACATGGTTAATTGTTAGTGTGATGGACTGTCATGTCAGAGGTCTGGGTTCAATACCAGCCGCTTTCACCATAAGTTTTTTTCCGGGCTACTGCCTCTTGCGAGGAAGTAACAAATCCTCCAAGAGTATCTCTTGTCATAGAAAAGTGCCGCTCGCCTTAGCCGTTCGGATTCAGCAGTAAACTGTAGGTCCCCTCCATTCCTCCAGACACGCACACAGGAATGGTTGAGAGTTGTAAGTCACTAGGCCCTAGTTCTTTATGAGCCGTTGTGCCACCAAATTTGTATATTTAATGTTTATGTGAACCTTATTTTTTAGCTGGGGGCCAATAATGTCTCAATAACTCAAACTATACGCCTTACCTTTTTTCACACCGTATACGAATCATCCTAAGTATTTTCGTGCATTTGTATGGAAAACTTAAAACCTTAACTCTACCGATTGAATTATTTTGAAAACCGTTATTTTTATGAAGAAAAGTATGAAAATCTTTTTTGTAGGAAATTTTCTAAGCTATACAAATTTGTCATCAACATTTTTTCTGTACAAGGCACTGTTTTTATGTCTATGACTGGACTAATAAGATTTGTGGGTGATTCCCTAGTGGGAAAATCGAGATTTTTTTTTTAGCTCAAGAAATAATGGTACTAACCATACAACCGTTTTTAAAAAAAAAGGTTATTTATCTCAAAAACAGCTCTAACGTTTTGTTTAAAATTTTTATGTGTGGTAGTGGTGGTATGGACTGCATTTTAGTGAAAAAAAAATTTCCAAAATGCCATAGAACCGTTTTTTTTTCGACTTTCTCGTTAACTGCTCAACCTATTTTGATTAAAATTTTTATTCTGAAGGTCCTATCAAATGTAAATAATACTGCAAAAAAATATTTTTTTTGATTAAAAAAAAACTTCAAAATTTTGTTTTGAATATCAATTTTTTTTTGGGTTGATGATTTTTTTGAAGTTATATGGTTTTATTTGTATAAATGGCATCCTAAAAAATGTCAAGAAATTTTATATAATAGAAAAAAATTTAAGAAAAACGCTCTAAAATTGTGTATATTTATATTTTCTCAAGAATTCAGATGGCGTTCTTCATTCTGAGACTACAGCATTTTAAGTAATACTTGTTTTATTAATTTAAATATCGTGTTTTATGCTTGTTTCCATATTTAAATTTCCATTCTTCAATTTATTAAATAGATAAATAATATAATTATTGTACTTATATTACACTTAATCTTTAAAATTCGAAGAAATGTTTACTATGTACAGCAAGTTAGTGCGACCCAGTCGTGCATTCTATTTTTTTACTACAACGCAGTGTTGACTTCTTACCAATGGTGGGTTCAATAGGTAGAAAAAAATCTTATTTTTTCATAAATATGTATATAACATACATATAATTGCACATGCATGCGCGTATGAGTAATAATTACTTGCAGAACAGTCGTTTTCTTCAATTTCATAATAGGTACATAATACAAACAAATTAATACATACATACCGAGGTACAAACACATATGTATATGTATGTATATATTTGTTCCGTGATACTTGTTGGGATTCGATTGATTAACATCACCTTTAGCTTCTCGCCGGCCGGTCAGTCATTCTTTATTCTATAGTTTAGTTACTATACCATCTGTAGTCTCCAAATAGACCAGTGCCGGACTTTTCATGTTACAATATAGACAACCGTAAATGGGCTTGCAGCTGTTAATATTTTTATTAAAATATTATAATTTCGAATATAAAAAAAGGAGATTACAGACGATAAAATTTGATAGGTTGTTATAATCATAAATAATTGGAAAAATGTTTCAACGTTCAGATTCCAAGACCGCTCTGAATAAAGTGCTCTTTCCACATGAGACACGACCAGCTTATTGCGAATAGTTACGAATTTTGACATTTTGAAATCAATACAAACACCTCATTAACACTAACAAACAGCGACATATATACGCATCATTGTTTGGTTTAGTAGGTACTAGGTTGGGTTTGGTTGGGTTGGGTACCTAGTATTGAAAACTTTTTAATACCTATCTACTCACTTCAGACACCGACGCGACAAGACAATCACAATGCGGCCATTTGAAACTCGTTTGCAGGAGAATTTCACCAATTTATTTCTGTTTGTTTACTGCCCAAAAGTGCCAACTTCTACAAAGTTCTGTCAAAGTTCATGTACAAAAAATTAAATTGGACCAAATCTGTCTATTTTGGGAAGTAACTGTTCGTTTTCTTCACAAAACTGACAGTTCCATTGTCTAGTTACAAATATGTAAAAATAGTACAAGTGATGCCATCCATACATTATGTTTGAACAAAATAGTCAATTACATTTTTACTTGCGATATACATAGGTACTATAGGGCAAGTTATGAATTCGTGCAAAAAACCGAACTCGACATTACGATGATAGAGAACACGAACAAAATGGGTCCGCAATTCCGTCTGTCTGTACCTCGGCCTACAGTCTAAACCTCTGAAGCGATTTTCTTCAAATTTGGAGCATAAGGTTTTTTAGTGAATCTTTTAGGCTAGGCACACACTTGCGATTTAAATTCGTTGCGATATAAAAAAAAAACTCAATTGCATCAATTTTTTGCTATGCGCGCACTTGCGATTTGTAGTCGCGCGACTTTTAATCGCTATCGAATGCAACATACATCTTTTAATGGTTGTGCACGTACTTGCGATTTAAAGTCGTTGCGACTGAAAAGTCGCTCCAAAAATGGAAACTGTTTCATTTTTTTTAAGCGCCGTGATTTTTCAGTCGCATATATGCGTGCACTCACATTTAAAACCATGTGTTTAATTTCTTGCGACTGACAATCGCAGGTGCGTGTATGTTTATTTCTTTCCGCGACTACGATTTTTAAATCGCAGAAATTTAAATCGCAAGTGCGTTACCCACATTGAAACTCATTTGTTCTATTTCTTGCGACTAATTAGTTGCGCGATCGAAATCGCAAGTGCGAGTTTTTTTTTTCCAGCTCAAAAAACAACGGTACTTGCCATACAATCGTTTTAAAAAAAGTTATTTATCTCAAAAACGGCTCTAACGATTCTGTGTGCGTACTAGTGGTGGAATGGTCTACATTTTTGATGAAAAAAAATTTACAAAAAACCGTTTTTTTTTTTTTTTTGTTTTCGATTTTCTCGTTAACCGCTTAACCGATTTTGATCAAAATTTTTACTTAACAGGTCCTATCAAGGTAGACTAATACTGCATACATATATTATCAAAAAAAAATATTTTTTGGATTAAAAAAAAAAGTTCAAATTTTTTTATTTTGAAAAATCATTTTTTTTTTGAAAACGGGTTGATGAATTTTTTTTTAATATTTCGTTTTTTTTTTTTGTATATTATTATATTCTTAAAAATTAAATACCAATTTTTTATTAAATATTTCGGCTTCCGTGAGCACTCCAAAAAGGTTTGTAAGACAAAAAGTGTGCATAGTTAAATTTTCTTTTTTGTCTTGTCGAAAATTTCTATACCATTTGAGAGCTTTTCTCTTTGCCTAGAATGTACCTTTTTTAAGTTTAAAATACTTCGCTGGACTTAGTCATGTCTTTAAGGAAATTTACGTTTTTGTCTTACAATCTTTTACATAGTTGTTCGTGGTATGTTGAGTGCCTCGCCAAAAGTCGCGAGATCCATTCCCATCCTTTGCCACCTTAATAGCCGATTTCATAAAGCGCTTTTAACTATTTAACAGGCTTTTAGATCTCAAATTTACGTTTGTTCCATATATACGTCATCTAAAAATTTAAGAGCCTGTGAAATATGCGTGGAATCGACAAATCCTTGAAGACTATCTTTTGCTATTTTCATGTTAAGAAAATGCCTAAAATAAAATTCCCAAATAAACGGAACAAATTGAGCCTTAATACTTTTTCTTGCTTGGCTCCGGCCTTGTTTATAGAGAGTGTTTTTCATGTGGGTGCTTATAGAACAAAATCGCAAGTACTTTAGCATACGCACGTACCGGCTTTGTTGTGACTGTCTATTTTGTGTTGGGTTGTAAGGCTTGATGAAGGGATTGCTTTAAAATATATATAAAATATAATTTAAACAGTAAAAATAACAAGCAAAACGAAAGTGAGTAATAATATTTTTAATGACATTGCTAGGTATGTACATATATTCGGCAATAATTGTTATCGTAATCAAATTTGCTAAACTTTGACTTTGACTTAACCAACATGATAATGAAGCTATTTCTATATTATAATTTTTTTTTTTTTTTTTATTTAACACTTGCTAAAGATTGTTATTGTTTTTGCCTTCATTTTATTTTTTATCGTTTGCCGTGGTGAAACTCATTTTCATCGGTGTGCCCGTCGTCAGTTGCATTTCCATTATAACTATATAACTGGGTGGAATTCTTGTTTGTTCTATTTTTTCTTCTAGTAATTCAGCGAGTTTTGTTGTTCCCTGACTTTTTTGAAGGTTCATTTAGATAATTTTGTTAAAATGTCTGAGAAACTTGATGTTATTATATTCGGAGCCTCTGGATTCACAGGGAAATATTGCGTCTTAGAGGCATGTACTGTTTTGGAGAATCTAAAATGGGGTGTTGCTGGAAGGAATCAGGTGAGTTTGTTTTTTTTTTTTTTAATTTTTTGTTTTATCGCAAAGCATATTAATATTTTTTTTTTTTTTTAAAGGAAAAATTAGAAGCTATCTTAAAAGAAATGGGCAAAAAAGCCAACAAAGATTTGTCCAAAATTCCAATAATTATTGCTGATGTGAATGATGAAAAATCACTTTCTGAAATGGCTTCTAAGGCAAAGGTGAGTAATTGAACGAATGTTTTTTTTTTTTTGTAGAGAAACAAATCTTTGATAGATTTGTTTATTTTCGTAGCTGATTTCATTTGATTTCATATCATTGCTGAAATTATTTGAACTTTTTTTTTTAGTCTGAGTCATACAAAACGATGTACAATATTGTACATATGTATTTTTACTTCTTTTTTTTTTCAAGATACTCAATATTTCATTTGAATATGTGTTCGCATCAAGGCCAATAGGGTGTCTATCGTAGCTAAAGAACTTTGATATAAAGGTTCTTATAATACAAAATAAGTAAATACAAAAATTCGTAATAATTTTAATCTTTTTGGATACATTAGATTTTTGTCCCTTAATTTATGTAAGTTATTAGTGAGATCTGAGATCGATGGGACGAAACGCCAATGTTTGTATGTTAAAAGCTATTTCGAGAAAAGAACAAACTAAATATTTGCTCTTTCAATAGAATGAATTTGCATACTAATAGATTGTGCAATGATTGATTTACTGATTGGAAAATTACATTAAAAACTTATTTTTCTGAAGGTTATTGTGATTCGCTGCATTCCAATTCGATTTTAGAAATGATCTGTCATGTCAGATCATGTTTTCAAAATTCGCGGGTTAATTTTCCCAACAGAAAGAGTATCTTTAAATTTTTGGCTTACTTTAGTTTAACCACTTAAAATTAAAATTAATTTGGTGGTAGGTCGTAAAAAGCAGGCCTTTCTCAGCTCAACCATTCATTCATGTGTGCGTTAGTGCTTGGGTACGATATTCATATCTCGCACAGCTATGAACATTGTACCTACCTACCTACCCTTCAAAACTCTGGGGCTTATTGCGAAATTATATGTATTGTAATTGTGCACAATATAATTCAAATCACATAGAAATTAATTATATTGCAATACTGTACCTACTGCGATCGATATTTTTATATTTTATTAAAAAATTTCAATTCCATTGTTTGAAATATAAACAACTAAGATAAAATAATTGATATCGGCAAATACAATCATTTTTTTTTTTTTGACATGGATTACATGACTTTCTCGGACGGTTGGGGGTGATGTAGCGAAATGAGGACCGTCACGAAAATATGTACCGCTCGCGCCCTACTGCTAAGTGACTGTTTGCACTACAGACATCCTAAATATACCAATCGATAGATAAAGATTGCGCAAAGATTATAGAGGAATTGTTTTATAGCTATCGCCTCATAGTTTCATGTGATGAGTCATCGCGTTTGGGGTAAATTGCAGCAAAATTAGGAGTACTCAAATTAATTTGACTCAATTTCTTCGGATACATAATTGCTACTGACGTCATTGATATCTCATTCGAAAGGGTTTGAAAAAGGGCATCCCTACGCGTATTTCACGTTATAGCACATAAGACATGTAATCCATGTTCGGTAGGTGCCACAAGGGCAATCTACCAAGGGTATTTTTATTATTATTTATTTAAAAATAAAACTTGTGCCTTAGAGATTAGCAAATACAGATATTTAGTTGTTCTTATAATCTAAGATTCGTTTTAGATAATGATTTCAGTCACTTATAACCTACCGACAAGAACAAGAGTAATTTTTAAGTCCGGAGATCTTGTAACCGTTTATTCTGGAACTGACTGTCATGACATTGGCTTTGAAAATGCTCTTAATGAATTTAATTTTAGCGGTGACATTTCAAATGAGGCCCACCTAGAAAAAAAATCGATTTCTCAATGAGACTAGAAAGTTTTACATGGATTCTATCAAGGGGCTACCAAAGACAGCTGTCGAAAATAGCAAGGCCCTCGCCAGTTATGTATCATTTTGCATCGAGAAATAAAAAAATCAAAAAATTGGTTTATTTAAGATTGGATCCTGGGACCTTCCGCTTACAAGCAGGGCTACTTTCAGAATACTGTATCGTACTTTCAAATTTCTCAAAAAGTAAAAGACATTTAAGCATCTGCTTTAAATATTTGATTAGAAATTAATTTTAGCATTCATAAACAAAATTGTACTTACTGACGTAAAATAAAAAAAAAAAAAAAACTTAAAAAAATTTAGTTTATTGTATACATATAGAAAATTACTTTGGAACTCATGCATGAGATTAAGAAGTCTTTTAAGTAGTTAATAACAATTTAGTTAATTTTTTTTTAATTTGAAGATTGAAAATTAATTTTATAAAAACTATTAATTAAAACAACTTGATTTAAAAAAAATTAAAGAATTAAATCTTTACTTTAAAAAAGGTAAACCGTTTATTATGCCTCACATTTTTTTGGTGAATATTTATTTTCGAGTCTTTCCTTACTATATGCCCTTTAAATGGAACAGTTACAAATAACGGAATGGATCTTCTTTAAACTTGAAAAAAAAAGTACTTTGTCCGCTTAAGAGAGCCAAACTATTGCTTTTTGTATTTTTTGAGAATAAATAAACTTTATGAAATGATTTAAGGCTTTCTCTTTTTCATTTTAGGAACAATTTTTTTTAGTGGTGACTCTATTTTTTCTTGAAATCCTCTTTTTTGTGCCTCTTTCTCAAAACCTTCAAAGGTAGCCCTGCTTACAAGTTCCAGTAGGCCAGTCGCAATCGCAGTCCAGAGACAAAAAAGATTTCCCATAACTAGTCATGAATTGTCAATTTGAATATTGGTAAATAGTCAGATATAAAACAAGGAACAAATTTCAAACATTTTGATACAACTGATAAAATTTTATTTGTTTCGGATTACATTTGCCTGAAATAACTAGGAGCTGAATGTGAATTTATTTTAACAGGTCTTATTTGACAGATACAGCAATACTTAAAAAAAAATGTAGAAAGAACAAAAAAATAGTCTAAACAATTATTATAAATTAAAAGAATAACAATTTTTTACCTAATGGCATTAATTTTAAATTGTCCACTATTATATAGTATTTCAAGCTTAAAGATACAGGTCTAATTTGGTTAGTGACTTTTCTTTTGCCTTTTGTGTGACGTTGAATCTTCTTTTTTGAGGAACCAACAAAAATCTGCCATCATAGCTGAATACAATCGTCCCTGGTATCTTATTTCAATTGTTCGCACATCCTGATAGAACCTCTCTCCTTGTTTATCACTTACTGCGCCAAGATTATCAGGAAAAAAAGTCTAAATGAGAGTGTATAAAATGGATTTTGAGAGACATTCTGTACCCAAAGTTTTGGTACGACTGAAGCAGTTCAGTTACTAAAAGTGTTGCAATTGAGTGTTCTTGCGAAGTGTGGTTCGACGTATTGCCAAAAGATAAAGACAAAGAAATTTGTATCTATTTAGAATAACAAATTTATTATGACGATGAACTTACTCACATGAACAATTTTAGGAAGTGAGAATAAAAATTAAATTATTTTCAGTCAATTAAAGAAAAAACTACTAAATAAATTAAACAAGTTAAAATTCTAAGTAATAATTCGTACAGTGTTTCTTAATGTAAATGATAATATCAACAAAAAAGTTGATAGTTTTCTGATTTTGTATTGCCTAGAAAGCTTTTTATGACTGCAACAAAGCATTTCCATGCTTATAGTTCTTTCTGATTTAATTTTTGGGTAAACAATTCATCCTTAACCAATTTTCTTATTTGCGGACATATAAAAACTCTTTCTTTCAGCTTAGCATTACTAAGTTGAGACAAAACTGTCTTCTAATACTTGAATCCTTTGCTTTCTTTGTCCATAGCTTTTATTAATTCCAATTTAATGTAAAGGGGAGGTAAGATAACTTTTATGGGGTCAACTTAAAGCGGGTACTTGACATTATTGCTTTCTGGTTGATACGTAACTCTTGCTGGCCAATCCTTCTTAATGTAGTGATCTTTCGTAGCTTGATTGTGCCACAAGCTCAAAAAACAACAATATTTTGTGAAGCCTGCAATCCAAGGAGGATAGCAATTATTTTGAAATCTCCACAAATTGCCCAATTGTATTATTTGTAATTAATTAACTTGAAAATCAAGTCCATAGTATCATATGTTTCTTTCATGACCACGTAATGAGCGTAATGGAATGGAATAAAGGGTTTTTTGTTACCGTTATGCAAAAGGACTGCTTTTAAAACTAACGTCCAATGGAAAACGACATAATTCTAGCGAAATTATGAAACTTTAAATAAACTGTCGCCTTTAAAAAACCTGTCACAACACTTTGATGACTTGATGTGTGAAAGATGAGGGTAGTTTAACAAAAATATATGATTACTGTTCTGGTTATCAAACCCTTGTTCCCTTGTGTAATTAATCACATCTATGCGTAAAAAAAATTGTCCAAAATTTTTTTAAGAATATGCCTGTTTAGTAATTTGAAATTTCCATTTTTTTTCCTATGGATATTAGCAGGAAATTTTGCAAATTTGCAAATGGACCAAAGCTTTGTTCGCTGAACATTACCGAAAGTTGATTCAGGTTTTATTAACAACCCCAATAGTTATCAAAAAAAGCTGGATTTTTCGATTCTCAAAAAACACCCTTGGGCTCTCATCTGTGTTGTTGACATTTTAAGCAAGATAGAATTCCTGTACTTTGATAATTAAAATTTAAAATTAGTTTTATAAATGAAATAAATCAACTTCAGACGTTTTCATTTTCATTTCCTATTTATTTTTATTCAATTTACTATTTTATCTAATTTCCACTTCAAAAATAAAAATTAAAAAAATAAATGCTTCACAACTTATGTCATATGGTTCATGCACGCACATTGGTGATTACAGCTTATAAACAATTAGATCCTGCCGGTTAACAGCAACCGGAAAGGAATTTGTTTTCCTTTCGTTTGAGATCCAGGCAAATGGTTCCGGGTTTCAGGCTATATCCATTAGAAAAGCTTACAACTATTGGCAAGCCGGGTAGGTAATCAAATCCGGTATAGATCGGTGCACCTGCATGCTCTCGTAACATTTATATCACTCATTATTTTAGTCCATATTCAATATTAATATGTTGTATAAACCTCCAGTAAGCTGGGCTATAGATCAGTTTTTGCTTTTAATAAATTTTGATTGTAAAGTTTCGGAAAAAACTGATCTATTGCCCACTGGAGGTTTAAACATATTATTATAAGAAAAAATCACGAAAAAAAGGATATAATTCATAATCAATATTGTTATTTTCTCTAAAGATTATTGTAAATTGCTGCGGTCCATATCGCTTCTATGGTGAACAAGTTGTCAAGGCTTGCGTTGAAGCTGGCACCCATCATGTCGACGTAAGTGGAGAACCCCAATACATGGAGTCAATGCAGTTGAAATACAATGACTTGGCCAAGCAAAAGGGTGTATACGTTGTGTCTGCTTGTGGTTTTGACAGTATTCCAGCTGATTTGGGTGTAATTTTTTTGGAGAAAAATTTCGATGGTAATTTAATAATTAAAACTTACTACAATTTATCAACAAACAAATTTATTTCCGTTTTGTTTTAATTAAAGGAGTTATCAATTCAGTTGAGACTTACTTGGAAAGTCACACCACGGGTGGTAGTTATGGTGGTGCGTCTATACACTATGGAACGTGGGAATCAGCAGTTTACGGATTGGCTCATGCTGCAGAACTTCGTGATATTCGATCAAAACTTTACAAATCACCATTGCCAAAATTCCAACCAAAACTTAAGGCCAGATCAGTTATTCATAGATCAAATGTCATTGAAGGTGTTTGTCTACCATTCCCTGGGTCAGACAAATCTGTTATCCAACGTTCACAGAGATTTTTATTTGAAACTCAAAAGAAACGTCCAATCCAAGTCCAGACTTATGTCGGTTTTCGGTAAAAAAAAAAACTGCCCTTAGTTTAAGTTAATCATGATTAATAACTTGTTCTTCCTAAATTTACAGTTCCATGATGGCTGCATTAATTGTTGCATTTGTTGGCATAGTGTTTGGAATTATGACTAAGTTTGCTCTTGGTCGTCAATTGCTTTTGAATTATCCAAAAATTTTCTCATTTGGTTTTATTTCTCATGAAGGACCTAGTGAAGAAAAGTCAAATGCAACTCGTTTTAAGATCACAATCAAAGGCAATGGATGGCCCAAGTCAGAAAAGTTGGTTGAGCCAACTGATCAGTTCACCGACCCACCATCAAAGAATTTGATTGCTAAGGTAACCGGATCAAATCCAGGCTATGGAGCCACTTGTGTTGCTTTGTTGGTTGCAGCGACAACAATTCTTAAGGACAGTGATAAGATGCCTGGAACGTTAGTCAATGATTTATATTTTAAATTAATCTTATACAAACAAAATTTTCCTATTTTTATTTTCTAGTGGTGGAGTGTTACCACCAGGAGCAGCTTTTTCAAAAACGAATATAATTGCTGAGTTGGAGAAGTATGATCATGGCATTAATTTTGAAATAGTTTCAAACAAATAAGTATGCAGCAGCTCAACATTTGCATCACACAACAAATAAAATGATTCCTTTTTATATTTATTATTGTTATATTCGACTTCAAGTTAAAAATTGTTGTCATTTAATTTTGTAATGCTTAATATTATATATCTACTAATTAAAACATACATATTTACTAAAACCTAATAGGTTTGTTAATTGTGTTAAAAAGTAAAAAAATATTTTGACTAAACTTATCTATTTCGCCCATTTTTACGTTTTACATTAGCAAACCAAACCGGGAGAGCTGGAACATAGCCTTAAATATCTGCTCAGCTAATACGGTTGGGTGATAAACACCTTTCAATCGTTTAAGTCACAGGGAGAAGATGGAATTTTTCCAGCTGTCTTACAGAAAGGGAAAGAGGAACTACATACATAATGCCCTATCTCATTAGCATACTTCGAAGTAGTATTTCACTTGGGCACATACCAACTCTATGGAGAAGAGCTAAGGTCATTTTGATTCCCAAAATTTTCTAAATCAGGTCAATAAGTTTAACATCCTTTCTACTGAAGAAAAAAATTTGAAACTTCATTTGATCAGGAGTATTAATAAATATGCTTAAAGCCAACAGCATGCTTAATGAGCGAGAACCTGTATGCACTCTCAAACACCTTACAGATTGCTTTAGAATCTAAGGAAAGGGCTTTGGTTTGAATTCTTAATTCGATAACACTTCTTATGGAGCTGTAAACAAAGCTCTAGTTAGGAAGTGCGTACCCATCACCGTTATCAGATACATAAGTGAAATGCTAAGCACAAGAAGGGTGGAAGCATACGCTGAAAAAAATGTCCAGAAGTCGTCACAACAAGAGGCTGTCCTCACGTAGGAGTTCTTTCACCCTTGCTGTGGAGTCTTTTAGTATATTTATTACTAGATTATCTCGATTCCCAGGGCATACGATCTATCGGCTTTGGTGATGATATTCAATTCAACTTTACTTCAATTGAAGTAGATTTACTTCTTTTTTTTTTCAAAAAATTTTAAAGTCTGCTTCCTACTTTGCACCATCACCAAAACATTTAAATCTACTTCATTTTCAAAATCTCTGTTTCAACTTGCTTTAATTTCACAAAACAAAGGCCAAATCTACTTCTTTGTTCTCTATTTCAATTTAGGAATTTTTGTATTTTCAGATCTACAGCTTTTGTTTTCTAAGTTCATTACTTTGATAATTTTTTTGAGGTTAAAATAAATTGAAATGATCAATTTTGGAGAACTTTGATACCCTTGAATTTTTCGGGCAATATGTATGTATATTGTATATGATTAAAAATATTCATACACCACATACACAAATATGAATCGAATAAGATCTTTTTTCTTTTAAAGAAAAGGGTGAAAAGGGGAAAACTTTACGGAAACGGGGACTAAAACTGAGTTTTTAGTGAATCAAAAAAAAAAAAAAAAAACTATATACATTAAAGATAAAAATAATAAAACAAGGATTTGAAGTTTACGGTGGGAACTAAAATTTGATGTTGACGACCCCAGCAAACGAAACAAAGACAATGAATTTCGGATCTGCCCGTGGAATGTTCGGACCATAAACAAGCCACGTGCAGCCGAACAATTAGTTGACAACCTGGATAGGCTAAGGGCTGATGTAACAGCCATGCAGGAAGTGCGATGGGATGGAGAGGGCATCCGAAGGATGAAATCGTGTGACATTTACTTCGGCGAGTGCTGCAAGGAGCAGGGTCAGCGGCTCTTGTGGTAAGGGGAAGACTTAGGCAAGAAGTCTTAGGCTTCAGAAATGTAAGCGAGCGCCTGGTCACAATCTGCATCCAAGCAAAGTTCAAAATCATCACGTTGATCTGTGCCCATGCCCCAACGGAAGAAAAAGATGACTCATCCAAGGAAGAATTCTACGATCTCCTCAAGGATACGTATGATAGGTGCCCTAAGTACGACGTCAAGATTATTCTTGGCGACTTCAACGCCAAGATCGGAAAGGAGGGCATCTTTGGTTCGATAGTCGGAGGACACAGCCTGCACGACAACACTTCCAGTAACGGACTCAGGCTCATTGATTTCGCGGCGGGGCGAAATGTCACCATAGCAAGCACTCTATTCCCACACCTCAATATACACAAAGGGACCTGGCGGTCTCCGGATCAACGAACCGTCAACCAGATTGATCATGTTGCGATAGACGCCAGACATGCTTCCAGTATCCTGGATGTCCGAACGTTCCGAGGTGCCAACATAGACTCGGATCACTACCTGGTGGTAGCGCAAGTACGTATGCGGATATCCATGACGCCACAACGACGAGCGGATGCTGTAAATCGATTTAACGTCGCGAAGCTTAAATCGCAAGAGATAGCCATGACTTTTGCAGACCACGTATCTCTTAAACTCTCAGCAAGCCCCCCACAAGCATTATCTGTAGAGGACCAGTGGAAACACTGCCAAAAGCCATCAGAAGTGCCGCTACTGATGTGCTGAGTTTCATTAGGTCACCACAACGAAACCCCTGATTCGACGAAGATTGCAGACTGGCGCATATAGCAAAGAAATAGCCATACCAAGCAATGCTGCAGAGTAGAACCAGAGCTGCTGAGAGAGCAGCCCGGGAGCTCTAGGGGCAAGAACACAAGGAGTAACGCCGACTTCTCAGGAGGAAAAAGAGAGAGCCTGCGAAGCGGGCGGTCGAGTCTATTGAGAACTGTAGCGGCAGGGGGGATGTTCGGAAGTTCTACCGAAGTGTGAGGCAAACTACCCAGGGTTACAAGGCCAGAACGGAAGCCTGTCGAGATGAGAGTGGGAATATGGTGGTAGACACACAGTCGGTGCTGAGGATCTGGAAACAACACTTTTCTAGACTGCTAAATGGCGAAGATGGCCAAAATTCCGCTGTTAAACAGAACACTCCATTCAACCTGGACAATGATGGTCAGCTGGTGCAGATGGCCTGCCAGCCGAGCTATTCAAAGCAGGGGGAAATGACTTGGTAGGGAGTATACACCAAGTTGTTTCCAAAATTTGGTCGAAGGAAAGTATGTCCGACGAATGGAACCTTGGTATAGTGTGCCCCATCCACATGAAAGGAGATGCTCTGACCTGTGCCAACTACAGAGGTATAAGTCTCGTCAACGTCGCATACAAAATCCTGTCATCTGTACTGTGTGATCGCTTAAAACCGTTTGTCAACGATCTGATCGGCCCCCATCAGCGACGCACAGTGGATCGACTCCATACAATTAGGCGTGAAAAAGTCAATGAATAATACTGCGTTTTCATTAGAGCGAATGAGGTAATTTTGTTGAAAATTTCCAAACTCAATTAAAAATCATCTCATTTCCTATAAAAATTCAAATTTGCACGAAATTCTGTAGGAAATTACGTAAAACTTTTATAAACACATCCAAATGGATTCCATTCAAAGTGGAACCCATTTGAAATGACAGAATTCAATGTAAAAAACAACAAAAACAAGGGATTGACAATCTGGGCCTTCAAACAAAATTAGGAAATTTGAAATGTGAACACATTTTTTGTATTTTACCTCATTTCAGGTCTAATGAAAACGCAGTATAAAATTGCAAAAAATTCATTTCTTAAACGGATAACTGTTAAGTCTGAAAAGACTTTTTTTTTCTTTAAACCCGTTTAGCATGGAATAAATTATCTCCAAACTTGAAAGTAAAAAGTCATTTTTTGAAGTTTGGTGTTCGAATTCCAAATCGACTCAGACAAAAATCTTCTAGAATATATTTCGAACAAGTTTAAATCATCAGAACCAAAAACCTGTTTAAATACTGCTAAACATAAGAGAATCATCAGTTCAAAATCATCCAATTTTGATTTAAAGATTTTTTTTGTCGCGAAAAGGCTACCATCTTATTTTTTGTAAAATTGCGTTACTTTTCTACATTTATGAACATTATAGATGGAAAAAGATATTTTCCAAGAAGATTAGAATATTTCACGTCTAAATGTATGGAGTCGATCCACTGTGCGACCGCGACCTGGTCAAAAAGCTGAAAATACAGCGGCTGAGATGACTCGGACACATGAAGCATATGGACACCAACGCACCAGCGGAAGAGTCTTCCAATCTACCCCTGACGTTCTGCGCAGCAGAGGAAGACCCCACTTTAGGTGGTGCACACAAGTGGAGAACGACCTCAACCAACTGCCTCCAACTGGAGGCAGCTAGCTAGGGACCGAGCTGGATGGAGGGGCTTGTTGGTTTAGGCCTTAGTCCATCCTGGGCTGTGAGCGCCATCTAAAGTAAAGTAAGTACATTAGCCAGACCACGGGCATACAACAACAACATATATTTTCTAGGTGCAAGAATGTAACCATGTTCATATGTGCATATGCGCTGTAGTCATCGACCAAAATGTTGCGTCTTAGAAAGGTACGACAGCATCTAACTGTTTGGACTAAAGGTCGCAAAAAATCTTTCATTTAAATTTAATTCAATGCAGTTCACTAAACAACAACAAAAATATTTTTTCTTTTATTTTTATTATTCCTCTTCTTAGTAAAGTAAGTAAGTTTTTAAGAGAATAAATTTGGCTCTCACAATAAAAAGAAAAAATGTAAAAAAAAATAATACCAGCAAATTTGGTATGCCGTTTTTAAGAATATAATAATATACCTACAGCTAAAACTAGTTTCAAAAAAATTCATCAACACGTTTTCAAAAAAAAAATGATTTTTCAAAATTCCAAGAAAAAATATTTTTTGAAAAAATCGGTTGAGCGGTTAACGAAAAAATCCAAAATCAAAAAAACGATTCTATGGCAGGTACCCATAATAACGGTTAATGGTAATTTTGTTTTCAACAAAATGTAGACCGTACCACCACTAGTACACACAAAAATAGGTGGCGAGGCTGGGGATCGAACCTTAGACCTCCGGCATGACAGTCCATCGCACTAACCATCACGCCACGGCTACTACATTTTATAAATTTAATTTAAGAAATTAATAAAACAATTTCTTGCATGTGTTATGAGCTAATTTGTTATGTGTTTATTTGTCGACGAAAGACGACGAAAGATATGTACATTATTTATAAAAAACTAATAAGCTGACATACAGCAGCATTATCCTTACTAAGGAGTATTCCACTTTTTCACCGATAATATCCCAATCATTACAAAATCTTTTCCTGACTTCAGGCGAATTTGTTCTTTAAAAATAATATTTTAAATCAAAGCAAATTTTTGATGCGCATGTTATTGCGCATTATGAGTTTTGTTTTTTAATGCATTTTGGAACTCGTTACTTTGTCATATTCGAGTTTAGGAACTCATTAATGCAACAAATGCGCATCTGATGCATTTTGGAGCTCACCCCAGATTTAAGCGCTTATAATAGCCCTTCAAAATCAATTCCATAAAAAAGTTATTATATTCCCTAAAAAAATGATAATGTGCCCTAAAAATATTCTCAATATTGCTTGTTTACATAATTATATATGTTTAAGAAATGACTTAAAATTACCACACCAACCTTAAAACAAAAATAAAATGCATATACATTCCAAGTGAGTTTTTCGAACAAAATTCCAATTTTTGTTGGCCTAAAAACCATCAAAAGCTATTACATACGTGCATGTTTTATTTAATGTAATATACATGGGTAAATTTAAAACATTAATTACATTAGAAAGAAAATATATATACAAGAGTGAGTCGCGCGAGCTTGCTCTCGTGGTTAACAACAGTCAGAATTACTATAAACATGATGTTTTTTTAAATTTTAAGTAAATAAATACGTTCCTTCACTTTGAAACCAGAGTTGTAAAAATGCATTTTTGCTTGCATTACTTATTAAAAATAAAATTATAATGCAATGTAATAGATAATTTGCATTAAAAAAAATAAATTGTAATGTAAGTTCAACACATTTTGCATTGAAAAAAAATTTCAATGCATGTTGAAAATTTTTTTAATGCAAGTTGAAAATATTTTGCGTTAAGAAAAAAATTTGAATGCAAGTTGAAAATATTTTTCATTAAAAAAAAATTTAATGCAAGTTGGAAAATGTGTTGAAAATATTTTGCATTTTAATGCAAAAAATTTTTCAAATAAATTTGCATTTTTTTACTGAAAAAAAATTCCTTTAAAATTCGCATTTTTTTTTTAATGCAAAATATTTTCAACTCGCATTAAATTTTTTTAATACAAAAAATGTTTAACGTGCATTAAAATTTTTGCAAAATGTATTTTTTTGTTTGCATTAAAATTATTACATCCCTGTTGAAAACCTGTGAATTTCTGTGCATTTTACTGCCATTTTATATATTTTTATATAAACTTTGAAGGAAAGTTGGACTGAAATCCACACAAATGCGCAGAAAATCACAGAATTTCAAATTCAAAGTTTTTGAGTATAAAAATAAAATAGAATGGATGTAGGTGTTGTGCGTCGGCCACCATTTAAAAAAAAAAAAGTGTTGTAACTAATATCTTGAAATAGGAAATTTAATTATCTTTCTTTTCTTCACAGTACATTTTTTTATAGGACTTATTTTTTCAGAGTCGAGGCACCTTAAAGTACACTACTGGAGATATCCTTACAAAAACGCACCTATTATTTTACCTCATGGTGGTGTGGAAAAAGATAAATCATTTTTTTTTTTTTTTGTTTTTCAAAATCGTAACTGTGCAATTTTACCTACTAGGTGGTAACGCTGGTCAATTTCAAATAAACTTGAAATGATTTATTATGCAAACTACGGCATCGCGATAAGAGCTTTTAAATGCGATAGACTTATGCAGTACGCTGCAACCAAACTGAGATGCAAACGTCCTATCTTCCCTGTACTGACAAGAATAATTGGATAAACTATAGGCACACATTATCTAAATTTTCAAAAGCAATTTCTCAATTTACTCTCAACTTTGTGTTTGGTAATAAATTCAAGATCAAATGGTGGAGGATTTATTTCGGAATTTCGGTCATTAGTAGCACTAAAATCAGCACTAAATTCTTGCATAATTAGTTTTTTGAATTTTTGTGTTTGGAGGTGTGGCAGTTCTAGTTTGATCAAACTGGATCCGCCACAGATTTGATGGGTAGGGGATTTTAGTTCCAAATCAGAATTGTGGTACAAAATTGGAACTTAATTAGTACTAAATTCTTGCATCATGAAAATTTTAAATTTCGATTGTGGTGACGCCCCAGTTTGACGGACCTTTTTTAGGTCCTGCAAATTCGTGTCTTGGTGCCACACACGTAACTTTTTACTACGTTTAGTGTTTTTACTTGCGATATAGGTACTATAGGGCAAGTTTTTGATTCGTACAAAACATCGAACTCGAGATAACAATCAAAATTGACATTACGATAATAGGGAAGACGAAAAAAGTGGGTCTCGCAATTCTGTCCGTCTGTCTGTCTGTCTGTCTGTTTTTCTGTCTGTCTCTGGACTCGCCTACAGCCTAAACCCATGGGTCGATTTTAATTGAACTTGGTATAAAGTGTTTTCGGAACATTACAATTTTTTCTAACAAAAAATCAAAAAAATTTATTAGGTATATGCTACCTTTCTGTAGAAATTAAATTTCCAAAAAATGGTTTTAAATGGTAACTCCCATAGAACCATTTTTTTTATTTTCGTTCAAAATTTTTTTTTTTTTTGAAAACTAAATATTTCGAAAACCATTTGGTTAATTTTTATTAAACTTGGCACCAAGCGGTTTTTTAACACTATCTAAAATTTTTTATACAAAACTTTTTCTTATAGTCAACGGTAACGGTAACTTCCATATAAATGTTAAAAAATCGTTACAGAAAATATAACTTTTCTCGAAAACGACTCCTAAGATTTTGATTAAAATTGTTGTGAATACTAATATTAGTAAAATCTACGATCTGCCAAAAACAAAATTTACAGTTAGCCATTATTAACGGTACCTCTCATAGAACCATTTTCTTTATTTTGGACTATCTCATTATGTGTGAAACCGATTTTAATTAAATTTTTTATACTAAAGCTTCTCAAATTTATTTTTGAAAATTCGATATTTCCAAAACGAGTAGATAATTTTTTTTCGAAATTTAATTTTTAAGTCGACATAAATAAATACTAAGAAAATTCTGTACCACTTTTTTCTCTTAAAAATGTTTACAAAATTTTATATATAAAAAACTAATTTACAAAAAAAAACCGCACCTACGAATTTAATATTTTTTTTTCTTCAAAACTAAGGTAAGTTAAAGAAATCAGATGGTGTACTTTTTTTAGCTCTCAAAACAATTTAAGAAGACTTTTTTATTAAATTTATTTCGAATTATGTTGATTTTTAATAATTTAATTTTTTAAAAATTTAAATTTAAATTTTAAATTTTCAATTTAAGCTCTATAATGTATAATACAAGTTTAAGCTTAAGGCTCCCATAAAAAAATTATTTACTTTTCAAATTCGAAGAAACTTTTACTACAAGAGCAAGTTTGTGCGATCCAGTCGTGCGTTTTATTTTTTTTTAATATTGGACCCAAGTGGACCTTGCATTTAGTTTCAGTAAAGTGGCCACAGTATGGATGTAAAGAAAGAATTTCGTCTGATGATTTATTTATATACAATGTTTGGTATACTACTTCTTCCAACATAAATAAATGCAGTCAAAAATTGGTGATCAATTTTTGTAAATATATTCTTAAAACATAAAAAAAAAAACTTTATGAAAACTTAAGGTGACTTAAAATATCTATTAACTTGTTATCGGATTTCACGCGGTTCAACAATTAATTTGATGAAAACTTGTTTTTTTTATGTAACACTTTAATACAAACGTGATGAAAGAGCTTTTATTTTTAAAGAGTTTAAATCAGTTAACTTTTGACATTTAACTTTTAAAGGTACATATCAAAATTTATTGGTAAAGTTCAAATAAATTAATACTTTAATTTATTCAATGGCTTTCCCCCTTTCCTCGGAGTTAGCACACAGTCGGTACTTTTAAATAAGATGCCTAGTTTTGTTCATATTCATCTTCCACTTCCACCTTCGATTTCCGAACAATAGGACGATTTCTATGGGCACGTTGACGATTTTGAGATACTTGTTGAGGAGTCAGATCAGCCAATGCAGTCACACCCAATTTATAAGATTTTTCTTTGGAATTATTATGTTCATCTATTAGGATGAGATTGTCACAGAAAGTGTTGTAGTGACTCAAGTCTACTTCAGATGATTCATAGGATTTGTTAAATTCTTCCTGAAATTCAAAATATTAAAAAGAAAATACTTTTTTTTAATTTTTTTTTATTAATCTACCTTAAATTTAAGCCAGTCAGCATCAGTGCATTTCCAAGTTGTAGCAGAAGCGTAGGCAAACAATGATGCAACAATTAAGAGTTCCAATTTCAACTTCATTATATTCGTGAACTTTTATTATGCAAGCAAGAAGTAAACAGAAATTTTATATTTTTTTATTGGTGGAGTAGCAATGTGTTAGGTTGGTAGGCAAACCAGGTATTAAAATATAAATTCCAAGTGGTTTGATATTTAAGCTTCAAGAGTTCGCGCTGAGATATTTGTAGGCATATCAATTAGCCTTCATCAAAAAACCAGTCTTAATAAACAGTCGAAGTTCTTTAATCCGAAGTTGAATTTCTAGTGATTTCTTTCATATGGTTTCAAATAGACGAATTATTGAAACAAAAATTCAACTCTCAAAAAAAAAATATCTAGTATAAACATCTTCAAAAATTTACAAGAGAATAACTACGCTGATCCAAATTTAACCTAATCGAACGTCAGCTGTCATTTCAAATCAATGAAATATACCTACTCGCTTGCTTTCCAAAACTGCCAATTTTTTTTTTTTTTTTCAATTTTTAGCCAAAAGTTTAGTCAAAGTTAGTAGCTATGTGAGAAAAATATGAACTAAGGCCGTGTGTGAATTAGATTAAGGGCCAGTTGTGCAATCGTGGTTCAAATTTTAATCCGTAATTCACCGATTTTGACAGATTAACTGATGTTAGGCGATGTTTCAGGGCAATAATTGAAAGTTATCACATACTTAAACCTTTACCATCGTTGAACTTCAGTTAATCTACCGAAAACGGCGAGTTAAAATTGCTGAACCGCGATTGTACAACTGTCCCTAAGGGTCTGTTCTGTTCGTTTTCTCCCCAAAACAGCCCGATTGAGTCCAATTTTATTTTTTTATATGAAGTTTGACAGAAATGTGGACTAAAAGTGGTAGTTTTAGGGATTAAACGAGCAGAAGTTAAATTTTATCCAAAAACTAGGTTTGTTTGGTATCTTTTTTCACTAAAATGTGTAAAACCTGTCAAATTTTCAAAGAAGGGGAAATTTCTCTCAGAAAGGGGTAAACTTCCCAAAATGTTAACAAACTCACTAAACCACTTTTTGTATAAATAGTCACTTTTGTGTGACATGAATTATTTTTATTTCTGATTATAAATTTTTAATTACATTATCATTTCATATGTTCTCAAAAATCTCTAACCAAAATATGATGAAATAATCCCATTATAGTCAGATAGCGAAGACCAAAATATATATTTTTTTTATATTTCTTGGCCGATGTCAAGTCACTGACCGTTGGGGTTTTGACAGTAATTAAACACTCTTGCACACAAAAATTTATGTAGCAGAAATTCGCAAGTCATCCAAAGGCTGGAAAATAGTTTGGTCTCTCATTGTGCTCTCTCGTTGCAACTTTTTAAAGTTAAGCCTAGTATACAGTACACTTCTTCAACGAAAAAAAATCTACATGTAATTTTTATTGGAGTGATTTTTACCCAAAAAAAAAATTCTGCTGAAAAGTTTTTTTTTTCATTGAACTGTGAACTAACCCCAGAAAAAAAAATTATACTCACCACGATTCTTTTTCGCGCAAAACAATGTCAGTGACATTGTTTTGTGCAGACCCTTTAAGCAAAAGAGTCCGTTTTGGATCCGCACACGTAGTCAACAACGTATGGAGGACTCCGCGTACGGATCTAAATACGGATCCGCAAAACTGCGTCTGTCGGCTCCATTTCGTATGGAAATTAGAATCACCACTGACCCACTTGCGCATGTATTGTGAGAGTGAGAGTTCACCATACTCAGCGAAAACCGAAACCAAAACGAGTCCAAAACGAATCGCAAAAAATGTACTCGGGTCTACGTACAACAAACAAACAAAGATTTTTTTTTTTTCATTTCAAGACACTTTTATTTTCATCATTTATATAAATACAATTTACAAATATATTTTATTGCACTACAAAAACACCAAATGAACGAAAAACAGGAATATTTTATTTATGAAGCGAATATTTCTCAATTTTTCATAAGAAAAGAGCACACAAAAAAACTGTGTCTTTGCTATTCCACTTGCAGAGATGAACAAAGAAATTTTGTAGGTGTGCGTGAAACACTCAGTTTAGCAAAGATCCAAGAAAGACCGAGAAAGTTGGGTCAGTGAATTTGCTTGAAGGGGAAACATCTAGTTTGAACTTACACGGTGCCGCAAAAGTAATGACTCTTTATGAATCTAAATGAGTATGAAAGAGACAAAACATCGGAGAGTCATGACTCTTGAGGGACCGTGTAATAGTTGAACTAAAAAAATTTGTTTCACCAGACGTTTTTTTTCTTCACCACAATATTTTTTTATTCAAAAGAACTGTATACTAGGCTTAAACAAACAGGAATTTGTGACAATTTGTGAAAATTTCCGCAAATACGGCTTTTACACCTTGCAATATTCTATTGCAATTTTGTGCAATTTCATCGTTCCTTCTCTTTTCTACCCCGGGGTAAAAAAGGAAAGAACAACGATATTGCATCATAATATTGCAAGGTGTAAAAGCCGTAAAATTCGCAAGAAATTTCACGTCACCAAACACAGCTATTACGTTTTCGCCGCAAGTTAACTTTAACAGTATATTTCAAAATGCTTTAAGGTCGTCTTTTTTCGTCATTCTACAACTTTTTTTCAGAAGAATTAATGGCTTTGAATGAAAACAAACAGACTTTTGACTTTGACTACCAATATCCTGCCAAGGAATAATGACACGGAAAATTTAAGGGTAGTTTTAAAAACTGGAATTAATATTCTACAAGAATTTTTCAAAACTTAATAACGATTATTTTTTTTGGCTCCTTACCATTACATTCAGAAAAGGTAAAAAAACGACTTTTTTAAAGACTTTTTGTAAATCTTTTACTGCTTTACAAATATTGAATGCAGGACTTAAAGACATTTTATAGAACTATAGACCACTGATATTTCTCTAAAATTTCAAATTGATCCATTGAACGTTTGCACGTACTGAATGATCAAAGTCCAAACCAATTAAAGGAACAAATTGGGTGGTTCATAAACATTGTGAAATTGTCATCAAACTGGAAACGAAAACACCAAATTCTGCTCACTTTTTTCACAGTTTTGCATTAGTTGATTTTATATGTAACTAGCTGTGTTGTCTTAGCTGTGAATATATTCAATTCGCAATGGAATAGATAAAATAAATAAATAAATTTGATGGCACAACAGCTCATGAAGAACTAGGGCCTAGTGACTTACAACTCTCAACCATTCCTGTGTGCGTGTCTGCAGGAATGGAGGGGACCTACAGTTTATTGCCGAATCCGAACGGCTAACGAGCGGCACTTTTCTGTGACAGGAGATACTCTTGGAGGATTTGTCAATTCCTCGCAAGAGGCAGTAGCCGTTTTTTCTTTTTTAAATAAATAGGTGGCGAGGCTGGGGATCGAACCTTAGACCTCCGGCATGACAGTCCATCGCACTAACCATCACGCCACGGCAACTACTACAATGGAATAGATAATAATAAAAAAAATGTGTACGAGACTAGTCTCGGTCTCGTTGCCAGCCCTAAGCATGTATTAGTTAAATTTAAAAATTTGCACATCACAGCTTTACAGTTTGTCGCGTAAAAATTGAAAAAAAAAAAACAGCAATAATGCTCTCCCAAGCCAACGCGATTATTCGCCGCGACAAAAGAAAACAACAATAACAACACGTGGTTGTCAAACAAAGCACTTTATATAAAGTTAGCATGACATCAATTTTTGGGAAAACTAGTGGCGCGGCAATTTTTTTCTCTTCACAGCATGTTTACGTTATTTATACGGCAATTTTTGAGACAGTCGAAAGTTACTTTTTCGAAAGTTGTCATACTAACTTTATACGGCTGGAAAAAACTGTGTTCAACCTATTTTTTTTTTTAATTTTACGTTACTTAGGGCCACTTGCACAAAACGAACGGAACGACCAAAATGTCCCGCTTTGAAAATATTCGATCAATGCACACAATATGATAAATAAAATAAAGAATTCTTTAATAAAGCTGACAAAAAATCCTCTGGGCTATAGTGTCTTAAATAGATGCTTGCACAGAAAAAGGTTTTGAAAATATTGCAGATTTTTGAATAGATTAAAACAATTTTTTTGTTGAAAATCCCCAGCTCTGAATTTGGGTTGTTTTCTATGCATTACTAAATTGAACAGGAATTTTTTTGGTATACTCAAGATACAGAAGTGACCAAAAAATAGTCTTGACAGATTTAAAAAATCCAACCTTTTATTTTAAAGTAGATTTCCTATGGTCAAAATATAGAAAACCAGCCTACTCCATTGGTCAGGAACAGATCTATTTTCATTTTCGTGTTTTTAATAAAGACAATTTGAAAATAAAGTCTGACAAAATCCTGCTCCTTAAAAATTGAGCTGACGAATCATCATAATTTTTGTTTTCAATATTTGACAGCAAAGCTGAGAAATGTTGGTTCAAATATCTGGGATGGCTCAAATTTAATTTTTCTGGACAGCCTATAACTTCTGTAATTTTTAATGTCTGTTTTTATATTCTTATAAAGCCATATTAGCTGCATTTTATTTTCCCCCAAATCAAACTGGATCACAAATGTATTTATTTCTCACAGTTGGCTTTATTTGCACAATAAAATTGACAGAAGAAACATTTTCACAAATCTGGTTTGAAATAATATGTGATATCTAAGGAAGAGTGAATGTTTAAAAATGGAAGAGTTTTATTTTTTTAGTTTAATTTCCATTAAGTTAATAGTTTGTATGTATTTTTTCCGTGCCTCGCGACGCATCGGCTCTATTAAATGTAGAAAAAACTGATAAAAAAAAATTGGAATGATGGCGGCATGTGTTTGATTTCGAGAATTTTTAATTTTATTGAGTTTTTTATGTAAATCTCAGCAGTGGTACCAACCTATAAAATTAAAATATTGCTAGGAAAGTGTTCAGAAAATGGATTAAAATTTACAGGCGTCCCGCTCTGAAGAGAAATATTTCATCAGATGCGCATTTACCGCGCAAACCGCGCATCCAACATTTTTTTTTTTTATTTTTTTTGCATTCCGAAACGTCAGACTTATACAATGTAATATTTCTACAAAGCATTAAGTTTGCGTGGCTGATGCGTATGAAAAATGTAGGCATTACTTACGCATCAAAACATTTTGGAACTAAGCCAAACTCAAAAATAAAAAAAACAAATTAGTCTTTTTCAAGACTAAAGGCAGTATTACATTGTCATATATATATGGCAAGTTTGCCAAATAAATATGGCTCAAAAATGTCATATAAGTGTGATAGTCATATTTATATGACAAAATATATATGACTCCATATATATGACACTCATCATTTATTTTGAGTTTTAAAAAAATATTTGATTTTAATGAAACGTGATTGGTCAAAGAAATCATATAGTTTTAAATATTTTATTCTTCGTAGCTAGTGTGTCATATTTGTAAACAAAAATTGACATAAAAAGCTTGTGATCATGTATATGGCATACTTATATGGCATAGTCTAATACTACTTGTCATATATACAAATTTTGTGCCATATTTTATATGACTAGCATTGGTCATATATATATGACAATGTAATATCACCTTAAGCGAAAATACATATGTACATATAAAGAAATAAGAGTTATTTTATTCTTGTTTGTTTTTATCTGTCTAAAAAAAGGGTGTAAACACACCCGAAACGTCACAAAAACAATTGAATTTTTTAAAACAAGCAGTGATCTAAAGCCCAATACATCATAGTGTTTTCACATTTTATACGAGTCGTCAGGTTTATCCTATTTTAATAATTTTGGGAATTTCAAGTGAGCGCCTCAAAACGTAAGAGGTGAAAACGAATTTAGGTCCCAGAGTTGATTTTTTTGGGTTTTCACCTTAGGCTAGATATTAAGATATTTACCATCCGTTAAAACATCAAATTTTTTAACTAATTTTTTTTTTTTTTTTGATTATAACTTTTTTGTTTTCAATTTTACGATAAAAAATAGATAAATTGTAGATAATTTAATACCCTACACAACTGTGGTAAAATTTTGTTTGTTTGATATCGCGAAGAACTCTTAACACCTTTTTATCCAAAATGGCGGCCAAATGGGGTGGGAGTTCGAGCTCAACCCCGAAAACTCGTTTTTACACTCACACTGATCCCTCCTACAGACTTTTAAAAAAAAATGTTGTCCTGTATGAAATGCAAGATTAATGTAACATTTCAAACAAGTCTTTTTTCACAAATAAATTCAGACTGTTTTTCAATTCATATGATTTCTTTAAAAATATCTTCACACTTATGGGGTTTTCCTTTGGTAAATTCAGATTTCAGTAGTAGCCGTGGCGTGATGGTTAGTACGATGGACTGCCATGCCGGAGGTCTAAGGTTCGATCCCAAGCCTCGCCACTTATTTATTTAAAAGAAAAAAACGGCTACTGCCTCTTGCGAGGAATTGACAAATCCTCCAAGAGTATCTCCTGTCACAGAAAAGTGCCGCTCGTTAGCCGTTCGGATTCGGCAATAAACTGTAGAATTCGATTTTTGTCGTGGCGAATTGATTACGATTTCATATTCGTGTCTGTGGCCCTCATGTTGTCAAACTGGTGTATAGTGGTGTTAGTAAAAAGAGAGGTAGATCTGCCGCAAAATCCTGATCTGAAAAATTGATTTTTTTTTCAAGAAAAATCAATTTTTGTTTGCACATTGTAAGACGAAAATTGTAGAAATCGGTGTTTTGACAGATCTGGATCAAAAAAATTTGATTTTTTTTTACCATTGGAAAACCCCATTAATCGAGTTCTGTTAGAGAAAAAGAATAGAACAAAATCAAAGATCTTGACAAGTCTCGATCTTTCATAAAATTTGTGTTATACAGTTACAAGATTTTTGCAAAGATGTCGCTTTTTACCTATCCGATAAGGAATTTTCACGTTGTGTTACAGGGCACAGTCACAGTAGGTCGCAGTAAATTTTTGACATTTGTGAAATGTCAGAAAAAAAACACGATTTAGAGCTTAATTTTTAATCATCAGTTAAATATTCAGTCAGTGTATTTATCTGAAGAAAATAAGTTCTAACTGATATTTAACTGACTATTCAAATATTAGCTCCTATATATTTTAAAATATATATATATATTTTCGAACGAAATAATTTCTTAATCTAAATTCTAATTTATGAATCACATTTATACACATATTCATATAACATCGTCGGTCTAGGTTTGAAACCGTCACAAAATTAACAAATAATGCATTTTTGAAATTGATAGCAATTTTCTCAAAAAAAAAAACTAGCTGTTAGAACAGGCAAAGACTTAATATTGTCGTTTTGATATTTAAACACATAAACCAAAAAAAAAAATAAACAAACTTTAAAAAAAATTTCTTAAGTCTTATTTTGCCTCTCATGAGTATTTAAAGTTAAATGAGATGTAATGAGTTGTGTTGTTTTTTCTTCCAAACCGACGATATATTTAATAAATCCAAAATAAAGTTTGAAAGTTAAATTTGAGAACAAAAAATTTTGAAAAGTAAACAAAAACAAAAAACATTAATAAATACATAGTAAGTCAATATTTTTAAGGCAGTGAACTTAAGTTCGGGTTGTTTATATAGCTCTTTCACAAGAAATCTCTACAAAACCTACAAAAAATGAGAAAACATATGAGATAAGTAATTTAAAAGAATTCTCGTCACTTGTAACATTAACAATAATTCAATAGAAATATAATTGAATCGAGCACTACTTCTTACATAGTAGTTATCGACTATATGAATCTTCCAACCCATGTTTGCATGAGTAAAACTATTGTAGTAAACAACATCTGGCCACGTGATGTTAGGTGTTATTTCTAAAATGCCTGGTTCTCCCTCGCTGCATTCGTAAATAAGAGATCTATTGAATTTCTTGAAAGTCAGGAAATTATCATCGAGTCTTCGATCATAGTTGGGCGGGTACTTGCCAATGCAGAGCGGTCCAGCTGTAAAAACGTACAAATATGAAATATTTTAAAACTGGAACAAATGTTTGGGTTAGTTTAAGGGCCAATTTACCAGTAATAAATACTTAGGCCTAGTTTCAGAGTCGAAGAGAGTGGCACTTAAGTGGCCATTATGGGGGATAAAGGCTCTATATCTCAGTGTACATACTAACCTAAATGAGTGGTACTTAAGTCTCCCATATTGGTGACTTAAGTGCCACTCACTCAGACTACAAAACTGACCTTTAAGTCCCAATATGGGAAACTTAAGTTCCACTTATTTTAGTAAGTATGTACTTTGAAACTGGCCCTTACAGGAATAAGTGGCACTAAGTTTCCCAAATTAGAAATTAAGGCTCAGTTACAAGGTCTACATTGTCTACTAAAGTGACACTTTCTTTGACTTTGAAACAGGATCCAAGCATACCTACTCAAGAGATGTACCTATTTTAAATTACTTAAGTAGGAATAGGTACCTACTTTTGTTTAAAATTAAAAAAAAAACTTTGTGTATACTTTACCTGCTGTGGGCTTTGGACGACCCCTTCTGGTAAACTCAACTCCTGCTAAAACTCGTATTTCACTTTGTCTTGATTCTGACAGTCTATCAAAACCTCCTCTTGGTTCGTCCGTTATTACCATAGGGTGATAGAATTCCGGAGAATGTGGATTATTACCACCTCTTACCTAAAATGCATTGATATTTAAAATTGGTCAAACCCTTTATGATTTACCGCATTTCAAACTCTCGAAAAAAAAATTTAGATAAAAAATAGCTTTTTTAATGCAAGATTTAAAAAATGCTAACATGTATCAAGTAGGAGTTATCTTAAACTTCCTTCGAGATTTAGTTAATAGAGATTTTGATATGCGATTAATTCTATATATACGACCGCTAACTTTTAGAACATTGAAACTTACTTTGAATGAATATGTAAGACCTCGTCTTAAATACAATTCGGGAATCATAAACCCGTTTATATACCATGCCATACCGTTTGAGACATGTCCTTGGAAAAAAAAATTAATCATATTTTATTTAATTTTTAAATAACAATTAGGAAGTATACATACCAGTGAGTCCTTCATATCCCTTTGAGCCACCTGCTGGCCCTAATACAGCATTAAATGTTCTTATTGATTTGTCGAAAATCTTAGCTTGATCCCAAATCTCGATATTATTTGTTTGTTCCTTTCGAGTAAAGCTAAAACAATCGTTTACTGGTTCGGTTGTATTAAAATTTATAATAACATCACTTTTAGGATAATAATTATGGAATGCTGGTTCATAATTAGAATCCAAGTGACCCATTGCCCAAATTACGTAATTGGGTTTGTTTAAATAAATTTCCTTATCACCAGGATCAGCTACATATAATGAAAAAAATAGTTTTAACATATTTTTAAACATAAATTATTTAAAAAACAAGAAGACTTACATGAAATTAGTGTCCTCCTATATGTTATTGTATTAACTCCATCGACTCTACTGTAAGTATTTAGTTGGAAACTATCCAAACCTCCAACAACATCATCTCGACAAACTCCTTTATTTTGACCCAGTACTTGAACGCACTATAGAAAAGATATTTTTGAATTTGATTAAAAGTTTCAAGTTTCATGGATTAAGCATAGTTGAATAGTTGAATATCTATTAGCTAACAATCGTTAGCTTGCTATACATATTTGATATTTATCAGTTTTGTTGTCCGTCAGTCAAATGCAAATTCTCACAGCCCTATTAATAAAAAGTCAATGTCCGCTGCTTAACACACGTGTTAGCTGGCACACGGATAGACAACTTGTTCGTTGAATAACTTTAATTATTAATAAACATATCATAATAGTTCCAGTCTGTACCACTTAAAGTACAGCAACTCTTCATCAAATCGTGCAAGTATTCTTATACACGTGCACTGATTGATGAAAAATATGCTTGTTGTTGAACTGGTTATTATGAATTGTTAGCATGTGCGTGTTATGAAGTTATCCATCCCTTAAACGCCAAATTTGGCGAGTTAAAGTTATCCGCTCGCTGTCACCATGTCACAGCTTATTACATGTTTATTAATATGAATTGCAAGTTGACAGATGTGTTATAGTCTTATCCTTCCGTTGTTTTCCGTTTATTGATACGGGGGTCAGACAAAAGTGATACTAACCCATACATTGAAGGTAATGAGCCAGTTCACGTTTCTGAGATCTCACTGCGAGCAAGCTCCATCAGCTCCTTCAGCTGAGCAGTAGGAGAAACCTGAACAAAATTTCTCTGCTAAAAGTCAAAAAGCAATTTCCATCTTTTTTTTTTATTAATTACTCAAACTGTGACAAAAAATAATTGAGCAAGCGAATCCAAAAAATATCAGTCTCAGCTTTTTGACAGTAAAAGTAAGTGAACTACGTTCAGATTTCTGAGATTGCTGAGGTCTCTGAGATCTCAGAGAGCTTAAGAAATCGGAACTGGCTAAATATATTGCGCATCTTCGAAAATTACAGTAACCTGTCTGTCAGAATTTACAAAAGCAAAAGACAAGAGTTTCCGAATCGCAGTGACCTTCGTCCCCAATTTACAAAAACAAAAAAAAAGATATACGCAGAACTGAACAAAAATGAAAACTCGGAAAAGATTACCTTCTACAATGTGTACTGGATACTACCTTACCTACTCATTTGTTTTTTTCTTTTGTTTGCTTACTTTTCCTGCGTATTTTTTGTCTTTTTTCTTTACACTGCAGACACCATTTTCAAAATAAAAAAGAGCTACATTATCTGCCCGCCAGAAAAATCAAAATTTTTGATCACTGAAATAGATCCAGTTTCCAGATGGAAAGCAGGATTACGTAGGTACTGCTAATATTCAGAATATTCGGAATAAGCAATTTTTGTTTTTTTATTTACCATAATATTCTAGATTACACTATAGAATTATTTCGATTGCATTCTTTACATTCCATGTGAAGAGAGCACGGTGGCTGAGTTCCAAAATGTAGAAAATGTTTTGATGCGGAAGTAATGCCTACATTTTTCATACGCATAAGCGATGTAAACTTGATGCTTTGTAGAAATATTAGGCCCGATATACACAGAAGTGGCTCATGGTTCTGGTGTGTCATTGGCATGCTTCGGGAGTGGAGTGGGTGTGATGTACTCAATTTACACAGAAGTGACAATGAACCGACATTTGTCAGAGTGAATTGAAAACGCAGAGTGAATTAATGAGAATTGATGCAAAGGAATGATTTTTTTAGTATTTGGAAAATTTTCCTAATCGTTGTGATTTTTTTAGATTTGTTTGTGTTAAATAAATAAAGTGATAAAAATACTTCAAAATAAATAAAATAGTGGTCTTATGTTCAATCTTCAAATGATTTCAATATGGCGTGCCGGTTCACGTAGGCCATTGGAGTTTTCAATATGGCGTGGCGATTACATGTTGCACCATACCCTCACCTCGGCATCTGTGTGTGTATTGTCCCATAAGAGAACATGCAAATTACACAACGTGGCATATGTACTATGTATGCACCACGCCAGAACCATACCAAAACCATAAGCCAGTTCTATGTGAATTGGGCCTTACATTGCATAAGTCTGACGTTTTGGAATGCAAAAAAAAAAAAAAATTAATCGAAGCAGCTAAAAAATTTTTGGATGCGCAGTCCACTCGGGCGTATACGCACTTTTCTTATTTTATTGAATCTTAAAAAAATTTTACTACAACTTTGTTTTTGCACTTAAGTGGATTTATGTCGATTTCAAAAGCTATATGTATTAATGAACAGTTTTTCTCAATTAAAACAAAATGAGGGGCGGTACAGACCCCTCGGAAAAACGCTAATTTAATTTTTAAAGTTTTTTTTTTTTCAAGACAAGTAACCAATTAAAATTTGTTTAAAGTAGATGACTCATGTCGCCACAGCCACTGGTGCAAACAGAAGTGGTATAGAAAATTCATATTAACAAGCCCACACTAGTTAACTGATGAGTCCAAGTGAGATTTTTGGGACAAAACGCCAATTTTTGTGGACTAAAAGCTATTTTAAGAAACGTTTCATATGCAGAAAGCCTAAGGCCCGATTCACACAGAAGTGGCTCATGGTTCTGGTGTGTCATTGGCATGCTTCGGGAGTGGAGTGGGTGTGATGTACTAAATTTACACAGAAGTGACAATGAACCGACATTTGTCAAAATGAATTGAAAACGCAAAGTGAATTAATGAGAATTGATGCAAAGGAATGCTTTTTTTAGTATTTGGAAAATTTTCCTAATCGTTGTGATTTTTTTAGATTTGTTTAACACAAATAAAGTGATAAAAATACTTCAAAACAAATAAAGTAGTAGTCTCATGTTCAATCTTCAGTGATTTCAATATGGCGTGCCGGGTCACGTAGGCCACTGGAGTTTTCAATATGGCGTGGCGATGACATGTCGCACCATACCCTCGCCTCGTCATCTTGTGTGTTTATTGTCCCATAAGAGAACATGCCAATTCCACAACGTGGCATATGTATGCACCACGCCAGAACCATACCAAAACCATAAGCCAGTTCTATGTGAATTGGGCCTTACATTGCATAAGTCTGACGTTTCGCAATGCAAAAAAAAAAAAATTTAATCGAAGCAGCTAAAAAATTTTTGGATGCGCAGTTTAATTAAATTAAAAGTTCACTCGGGCGTATACGCACTTTTCTTATTTTATTGAATCTTAAAAAAATTTTACTACAACTTTGTTTTTGCACTTAAGTTGATTTATGTCGATTTCAAAAGCTATATGTATTAATGAACAGTTTTTCTCTATTAAAACAAAATGAGAGGCGGTACAGACCCCTCGGAAAATAATTTTTAAAGTTCTTTTTTTTTTTCAAGACAAGTAACCAATTAAAATTTGTTTAAAGTACATGACTCATGTCGCCACAGCCACTGGTGCAAACAGAAGTGGTATAGAAAATTCATATTAACAAGCCCACACTAGGTAACTGATGAGTCCAAGTGAGATTTTCGGGACAAAACGCAAATTTTTGTGGACTAAAAGCTATTTAAAGAGACGTTTCATATGCAGAAAGCTTAAGATGGCTATATAGTAGCGAATGTACCATATACTTAGTTGGTTTAGAAAAAAAGTGATAATTCTTATAAATGAAGGTATAAAACTTCAAAACTACGCAATTATGCAAGCAACTAATATTAGGACCCTATAACTCGACTCGACGATGCAAGGGTTCAGAATTTCCACCTGGCCCTAAATTCACTCTAAAATGGCTTAAATCCAAGATCGACTAATTAAAAAAATTTTGCTTTTATAAAAACTTTCACAACTTGCTGTCAAAACAGCAGAAAAAACAGGTTTGCGAAACTTGGTGAAAATTTTAAGCTAAGAATAACAGGCATAGAATACAATGGATTTGCAGTCTTAGACGTGAGTAAGGTTAATAATCACGATCGTATACGGACGTGGACTGGACATACATTCAACAAGTATGATTAACTTACCGGTGCCAAAGATGTTATGTTATAATCTATGGAGTGTCCTCGAATGTCATCAATATAACCAATGACCACATCAGCACCAATCATCTGACTTGAAAAATCAGAACCAGATTGTCCAAAGGACATATAGTCATTAGGGCCGACCGCCCCAGATAGTTCAAATGTAATTTGTGGTCCAAAGACCTCCCAAGCAATTCTTAAATCCTTGTGAAGTTGTCTACAGTTTGGCAGTATATCCATGTATGGAATAACTTTCACCAATGATGGTGGCACATTCAATTCGTCATCAATTAGCACAGATCCATAATTTTCATTGTCCTCTAAATCGTAGATACTAATCCAATCTATATCAAAAATCGTACTTTCACCAGGAAGCTCAAGAATTATTGTTTCTGAGTCGTACTTTCTTATCGGATCTAAACTGGTACACAGAAATTAAAATAATAAATAATAAACATTAAATAAATTTGAAAAGTCACACTTACTATCCCAGTTCGTCTGGAATCTTATGGCCTCGACTAGAAGGTTGCGCTCCTAATCCTGACCAAAAATATGTTCTTTTGCCTTTGCCATCGTATGTTAAATTAGGTATTTTTATTGTTTTTGAGTTCAAAATCTCAATTGGATCACTGCTAACATTGTGATTTCGACGGGAGAGAGCAGTTAGCTTCTGTGGTCGAGGAGGCGCAAAGTTTTCCGGAATGTACACATCTCCGAAGTTATTTTGATTATTTAAGTCATAAACGGCCAACCATTTTATTTCTGTAATTTTTTTCTTATCTGGCAGAATAAGAGTAAATTCTTTGTTATGGTATCGTTCAAGAATATTTGTTCTAAAAAAAAAGACATATATTTAATGATTTTTTTTTTTAATAATAAATCATAGAAGTTATCTTACTTTCCATATTCGTCAGGAACTATAAAACCTTGAGGACCTGGATTATTGGAGGCACCAGCCCAGAAGAAAGTATCTGCACCGTTGCCATCGTATGTAAAATCAGTCAAGAGAAATGTGTATTCATTTACAGCGTATACCTCGCCAGAAACCTTGGAATAACAATTAATGCACTCATTATTCACATTCCTAAAGCTCGAAATAAATTGATTTTTAATCATATTTATGTATGTATGTGGGGACGTAAATACAAAACTAGTTTAAAAATTTGCTAAGTTGATATCGAGTATAAATTTTTAATAAATGGTTAATAATTTGCCGTCGTTTATCGTTGTGGTAATTTCAATTTTTGTCGTGCGATGTTTTCTATGTTTTTGTTTCTTTTTCCTAAATTAGAAAAAAAAACAGAAATCATTGCGCAACAGTTTGTCAAGTAATGTTTTCCATGTTTTTTGTGTTTTCCATTAATTAAAAAAAAACATAGAAAACATTTCACGGCAAAATGTATACTATCGAATCCAATTCACGACTATTTAAATGCAAATTTTTGAGGGGATGCTTACTTAATACACATATGTACATTTCCCAAAATATAAAACATCGAAACATTGCATGACAAAACTAAAATTCTCACAACTAATTAAAGGCTTACTAACGGCAAATTTTTGAGCAATACGTATTTCAGTATAACAAGTTTCAACCTCTTTTAATAACATTATATGAATTTACTAAAAAAAAAAAAACATAGAAAATAATGCTAAATAAAATTTAAATTTCCACAACTAATTACGGAGACTTACCTGGTGATGGTAGGAGTTAAACCTTCCTAAATAGCTTCCTTGATCGAGACCTTTTTCGTCTGCGGCAGCATCTATAAATAAAAAAATAGCAAAAAAAACAATGTAGGCATTATCTAATAGCCTTAAATAAATTTTGTGGTACCATTTTCTCAAAAAGTATTTGACCGATTTCGATAAATTTTATATGGTTGGAAAGCTACAATATTGTGGAGATGTGCAGAATATACTTGAGACATGCTTTGACACACTGTGGGTTATTTTTGTTTTTGTACTGTCGAACACTGTGCATATTTAAAAAATAAAATAAAATCAAAAGCAAATGCTTTTTTCCTTTAATATTTTCAAACAAATTGTTTGCAAAATTGAAAACTTTCCCCTTCCTAGTAGACTAAGAGCCCACAGCAATTTTTGGGTGTGAAGTATAGCAAAAATTCAAATGATGCAATTAGATATAGGTCTTTATTACTTTCTATTCGCAAATATGTAAATCCGAAAGAAACAGAAACATAATGAATGAGCATGGTACTGTTAGGACTATACCGGTCCCAAACGATCAATTCTTTAATTTAAGCCACCAGAAATTCCAGAAGGTAAGATCGAGGTTGACGAAGACTCGCTTGGAATTCTGGTAACAGAGCTTGAAACAGAGCTAAAAGAAGACTGATGATAGGGCTTGGCACCCCTTGAAAATAGCTATGTGTGTACTATATCTCCAGCCAAATAAAAATAAAACGAATTAAATACCTAAAATTAATTCGTAAACGATTGGTGGTAGCACATTTAAGTTGTTGTTGTTCAAAAATTCATTGAAATAGGATACTTTTCGAGGGATCATATTTTTCTTAAAGCTGTCGTTTACTATGGTGGCCATGTTTCCCATGACGAAGACAAAGACGACAAGGGCGATGAGTATATATGATCAAGGGGAGGAAGAAGTCGAGAAGGACGAGGATGATGAAAAAAATGATTCCAAAAAACTGCTGGAAACAATAAGAAGCAAAGTACAATTGAGTGGCCAAATCAGTCGACTAAGAGGTTAGAGCTCTCTTGATATTTTATTTTATTTTTTTATTATTACATACTAGCCGTTACCTCATGCGCTCCGGTGCTTACATAAAATTAAACTGAGTATGTTTCAGCTCAATTGGATCTTTATTTTTTGCTATTTAAAGAATTTGGTGTTAAACGATATTTTTCAGAAAAAAATTTTAACTTTTCATAAAAAATATACTGTTCAGGTTTCAGCTCAATTTCTGGAGCCTTATCTTAATTTTGTTTTTAATTGTTCAACGACACCAAACTTGCACATTTTTACCTTATAAGAAGTTTATGAGAGCATAACTCTATGTGTGCTGTGAGTTTGTAACTGTGAAATAATTATATGGATTGGTAATCTGTTTCCATTTCTTCCCTGCCTAACTGCTTGGTTTGCAATTGTTTTGCCAAATTTAAATAGGTAGGTGGTGGTCGAGAATTTCAATGTACATATACCCTTTAGTCGCCTCCCTAACGACAAAAAAAAATAGTCTTTTTGTTTTTATTTAAAAAATGTTAACTACGCGCTTAACTTCAAAATAGACATGAAAAAAGGATTGTTATTGTATTTTCCGGATTAATTGGAAAAATATGAATCTTAGAAAAAAAAAAACTGTTACCACCAAAGTTGTAGATAATTAAATTCTCAACAACTTTTGTATATTCAACGAAAATCAATTTTCCTTAAATACAAGACGGCGGCCAACGAAATGGATCTAGCTCCATTTCGAAAACTTAAATGTAGACTGCTAATAAGCCCTCTAATGATTTAAAATTAAAAAAAAAAACAAAAACGTATCTAATTTTTTGCATTTCGAATGTACCTATACATTCCGACTTGACTATATAGAATTTATTTTCATCTGTGGCATCTGTTGTGGCTGTGGCTCTCATTTGCACATATACATACGTAGATGAAATGGTATTGATGGATTTTTTCTGTAATAGCGGGACCTTGTACCCCGATTTTTGTTCAAGCAAAAAACTTGGGTTATTTAAACTTAAACACGCTATGCGTTTGTCGTTTTACTAAAACAATAAAAAAAAAACGAAAGGCAACTACTTGCATAATTACGATACCTTAATGCACACATGTGCTATGTCCGTTTTTGCTGTTTTTGGCAAACTCAATTTAAAGTTTTGCTACGTGCATAACTCTACTAATGCAACTCCGTTGGCTTTGATATTTAAGTATGTTATGACCTGATAGCTTTATAAAAGTATAATAATGTAACATATGTAAATAATTCTTCAACCACTTTTCAATTTATTTATGATAGAATAAAATATGTTAGGACATAGCTCTTTTGTGCTTAATGCCAATTGTACAAATAGGACAAAGAACATAATTTAGTTCCTAAACTTTTTACTTACTCTATTATTAACATTTCTTTCTAACCAAAAACCTTGTGAAAATAGGTTTTTTTTTTTGAACTTCTGAAGTCGTTTGATATTTTTTTGCAAATAGCAGAAGAACTAGGGGTATTCACGATCCGGTGCAACAAGTCCAGTAAAATTGCAAAATTTTATTCTTTTTTAGTGAACGCACTTTGTCTATACCGTTGTAACACTGCAGAAAATACACACTCGAACAACAGCTGACAACAAGAAAGACATTTGGCTTGCTGTCAAATACACGTTCGCAAATTTTACACCGTTGTATTTTTCTGTTGCAATAGGGTTGAGGTATAGTGAAATTGCAAGAGTGTTGTAAGATTGTATTCAGTATATTTTGTTGTTGGAGTGTAAGAAAATATTACACTTTTGCACTTTTCCAACGATACTAGACCAGTTGCACCGAATCGTGAATACCCCTACTATTTTTTTCTTAAGTGCACAAGAGTGGGGTGTGTGATCTTAGCACCCCATATATGGAATTTTCGCAAAAACTGTTTGCAATCTAAAAGATTAGCAATTAGTCATAAAAGGTTTTTAAAGGTTTAATTTTTGGCACCTGATTTATGGGATAATCGCAACGGAAGTATACCATTTGAAGGGCTATTGGATAGCGATGAAAGGTCAGTTAATTTCAGTAGTAGGTTTTTTTAAATTCATTTTTAGTATTTTTTTCAATGTCACATTACAAGACTTTTAGCACCTCATTAATGGAATTTAAGAAAAAGAAGTATGCAATTCAAAAGGTCAGTAAAAGGTCATAAAAGTACAGGTAGCTTTAGTCATTGTGAGGCATAGATTTTTTAAAAATAATTTTATAAAGTTTTTTCAAGGGCATTACAAGCTCGTATAGATTTTTAGCACCTCATTTATGGGATATTCGAAAAAAGTGTATACCATTTGAAAGGTTACTTGATCCTTATAAAAGGTCAGGCAGTTTTAGAAGTTGTTTAGCTGTAGCTTTTTAGTTATGAATTAAAAAAATATGTAAGGTCATTGACCTTCACCTAGCAATTTTTTATTATAAAAAATCATAAAAAATAATTTATGGCTGACCAACTTTTGAAACTATCTGACCTTTTATGAGGATTAGGTAACCTTTCAGATGGTATAAATTTTTTTTGAATATCCCATAAACGAGGTGCCAGAAATCACAGGTAACCTTGAAAAACGTTATCCCTGGATTAAACATTTTCTGAGCCTGATCAATTTCTGAAAATAGCTGATCTTTTATGACCAATTACCTATTGACCTTTTAGATGGTTTACTTGTTTTGCGAAAATTCCATATATGAGGTGCTAAAATCCCACAGCCACAAGAGTGCTGTGTCCGGCCATAGTACAAAATTTTGAACATAAAATGGACATAGCACAAATTATTGGACATAGAACAAATTATGATTTTAAAATAATTCAAGTAAGGGACTTAGCACATTCGCCTTTTTTGCGAATTTAATCAATTTAGGATTTCTGTTGGACATATAGGACGTATGTGCATATGAAAGTACTGCTTCTCACCTTTACATGCGGTGCCACTATCTCAAAACAGCCAAAAATGGACATAGCACATGTGTGCATTAAGGTATCATTATGTTCTCTTTTAAAGTGATATTCTGGAACCCTACGAGCATGTAAATGACTGTCCTTGCCGGAAAGTTCTTTCACTGTTTACTATAGTTTTTTTTATATTGAAATATTTAAATAGGAGGGCGGCAAAATTTTCTTCCGCATCTAATACCCACGAGCCTTTATCATACAAAATAGTGTAAGTTGCAAAATTATAACAAAGTCGGCCGACTCATCAAGAATCTATACGTAAATAACTCCAAAATAGGGCAATGCGAATTTTATGGAAAAACCTGAAATGCAGTTTTGTTCTTCTTTCAAAATTTGACAGGTTTTAAATATATTTTACTGTAAAAAGTTACTAAACAGACCATTCGAAAGAAATTTCCATAGTGACCCATTCAATTGTTTGTCTTTGTTTAGTAAACAGAAGATAAATAAATCACAAAAAAAGTTTGCGAAAAGAGTAGCCTCAAACAAGTGGCACGGAGTATATTTATATCGCAAGTACAAAAAAAAAAAAAACATTTTGGAAGTGTTCTGTGATTTTACCGTATAGATATACATACAACATACATACATACCTACATAATGTAACAACATAATCGAGTTTGATACAACGAAAATATAATTTAATATAATTTTTCATAACAGATTTGCTTATAAATATCTATAATGAAAGAGGTTTTTGTAAAGGCAGTAAAGGCTACAAAGCTTTTGCATCATTTCATAGAGAAGTTTTAAAGAAATTAATGAATCATTACATCCGCAAACAATGTACATGCTCCTATTATAACTCGCCGAAATGTACATAGTATAATCGAATCGCCAGTGGAAGGCACTTCTGTGTCTCAATTTTTCAATACGAACAATATTTATGATTTCTTGACATTTTCTGAGTCATTCTGGTTTTATTATTATGTTGTTTTATAATCACGCAGGGCACACTTCCTCATATTCAAATTATTATCATTGTGTTATGAATAAATTTGATTTTATGCACGCTTTCTATTTAGATTAAAAGAATCTATAGGATATATTCCTACTTTACATTGCTTAGTTTTATTTGAATCTAAATATACACAAAAAAATGTATTCTTAAAAGAAAAAGAAATATGAATCCACACAAAAACTGCATCGTTTTCAATACTTTAGATCTACCAGATTTGTTTAGTATGACAAAGAGCTTGCTGCTCAGCTCTTTCGTTTATTGTTTTTTTTTTTTTTTTTTACTCATTTCTTGTCTCTCACACACTTCTTACACAAATATTCGAAGAAGAAAATCTAACAGTACATTTTGTAAATATTCGTCATCATATTGAGTATTTGTTTATTAAGCAATTAAAAAAGATGAAATAGGTATTATAATGACTCACTTGTTTGAATTAGTTTAAATGGAATTATGATATTAAGAACAAAAAACACTTTGAATACATTCGAAGTTAAATCCATAATGCAATCTAGGTGAAACCAAATTGACACGTATGTAGGTAGTATCTACTCATGGAGTAGGTAGTTGCATTCGATACAAGTATACTTTTTTAAGAGAATTTCATTAAATTTTTTATTTTCTTTTTTTCACTAAAACAACACACAATTTTATATTTTTATATAATAAATTCACAACACTCAATCAATGTAAACAAAACTTAAAAAATACATTTGATTTTTAATTTAATTTCAAAAGAAAATAATGGAACTGTAACTTGAACCAACGAACGTCTATGCCAAGCATCAGACAGAAGCAAATGAGTTTGGTGGATTTTGTGGCCTGTCCAAGTACGAATAGAAATGAATGAAAGAATACAAGATAACGACACTGCGGTGTTTTCACTTTGTGTTTGTAGTTTTGACATTGACATTTTGACTTTTGTGACGTAACTGGTGAAGATAAGAATAATTCAGTTTGTTTGGTGATGTGAAATTTTTTTGAAAATTTTCACAAATTTTCACATTTTTCTGTCAAAAACCATAGCTAAATAAACTCAATTGTGGGAAACTTGGTGAAAATTTCACGTTACCAAACAGGGGTATTATTTGTATATGAAAGTGAAAGCGAAATTGTCAAGTTATGTAAATATTTGAATTTGTTCTTATATTTAAATGTTTTTAAATTTATTTGAAATATTGGGTGCTCTTGGATGTAAGTGGTAAAGCAGCGTCAACATTATTATGGGCATTAACGATCCTGTGCAACAGGCCTAGTGGTATTATTGTATTTTTTTTTTTTTTTTAATAAATCGTAAATGCACTTTTTCTATTCTATAGTAAAACTGCGGTAAATTCACAAAATTCCACAAACGAATAACAACTGTCAGTAAGAATAACATTTGGCGTTATATTATCATCAAATATACGAGTTCAATTTTTATTTAGTTGTATTAGGGCTAGGGTAGTAGTAAAAGTGCAAAAGTGTCGCAAGATTTTAATCAAATAAAAAAAATCTAAATTTTTTTCCAACTGATGTTTTTCTAAGATTTCAACATTTTATAAAAAAATGGTATGCTATTTTTAAGTATTTAATAGTATATACTTTATAGTCAAAAAATTTCACTTTTTTTTAGTGTTTTTTGAAGGGCTGTATCTGTATCTCTGTGGAAAGTGGTCGTATTGAGATAAATCAAAAAGGATTCTAAAGCTTTATGATTTTTGTGTTGGAAAATTTTAGCAAGTAATTTTTTTAGGTACCAATATTGCACAATCATAAGAATTAGCATACGAGCCCAAAATTTAATTTAAACATTTTTTTTTTAAGAGTGTCATTTTTTTTTTGAGAATTAAATGTATTGATTCAATAACTTACTTATGAAGAGGAATAACAAAAATAAAAGAAAATATTTTTGTTGTTGTTTATTTAGCATTGCAAGTTTTGGACTCGTAAAAAAATTGAACTCGAGATTTTGATCAAGGTTAGGTTAGGTTAGATTAGAGTGGCCGTCTAGATGTTGTTGACTCACTTAGACCCCAAGGGTCCATTGTGATACCACTAAAAGAAAGTTACTCATGGGAGAGTTACAAAATTAAACAAACCATTTTGTGCTTTTAATGAAATTTGAGAGACATCTTGTGTCGATCGTTGCCATAGTTCGCTGGGTTTATCAAAGAAGGGATTACCGAGGTAGGTGTTCCTTCTATTGGAGAGTGCCGGACATGTACATAGAAGATGTTGGACTGTTTCCTCTTCTTCCTCGTCCATGCAGCTTCTACAGAAGTCACTTGTGTAGACCCCCAGCCTCATAGATTTTGATCAAACTTGACATTACTATGACAGGGAAGATGAAAAAGTGTCTGTCTGTCTGTGGACTCGCTTACAGCCTAAGCCCGATTTTAATTAAAGTGTTAAATAAAGTGTTTTTGGGACATTCCCCCGACACTTTTTTTTTCCTTTTATTTTTAAGACCAAAAATAACGGTACCTGCCATATAATTTTTTTAGCATTTTTGAAAAATCTTTTTTTTTATTAAAAATGGTTCGACAGATTTTTCTCTAAAAAAAAAAAAATAAATTTTGGTCGGTTTATGCTACCTTTTTGTGAAAATTAAGTTTCCAAAAAAATGGTTTTAAATGGTACCTCCCATAGAACCATTTTTTTTTATTTTCGTTTTTCAGAAAAGGAATAATCTGATTTTGATAATTTTTTTTATGTAGAATCTTCTAAAAATTTTTAATAGTTTTGTATACCAAAATTTTCCAAAAACTTTTTTTTGGATTTTCAAAAACAGTTTCAAAATTTTTTTTTGAAAACCAAATATTTCGAAAACAACTGGGTTAATTTTTATGAAATTTGGTAACAAGGGGTTTTTTAACATTATCTAAAATATTTTGAAAAAAACTTTTTCTTATAGTCAAAATTAACGGTACCTTCCATCTAAATGTACAGAAAATATAAAATTTCTCGAAAACGACTCCTACGATTTTGATTTAAATTGTTCTAAATACTAATATAAGTATGGTCTACAATCTGCCAAAAACAAAATTTACAGTAAGCCACTATTAACAGTACCTCTCATAGAACCGGTTTCTTTATTTTGGACTATCTCATTATGTGTGTAACCGATTTAAATTAAATTTTTTATACAAAGGCTTCTCAAAAGTTGAAATCATACTGCGTATCAAAATTTTCAAAAAAACAAATTTTGGATTTTTAAAAACATTTTAAAATTTTTTTTGAAAATACAATATTTCAAAAACGGGTAGATGCTTTTTTCCGAAATTTAATTTTTAATTCTACATGAATAAATACTAAAAAATTGTGTACCAATTTGCAAAATTTTATATATAAAAAATTAAGAAGAAGAGAATAAACAAAAATAAAAATAAAAGAAAATTATTTTTGTTATTGTTTTAGTGGACTGTATTGAATTAAATTCAAATGAAAGATTTTTTGCGACCTTTAGTCCAATGCGTTTCGCCCAGGCACGACAGTTGGGCTCATCAGTTAGATGCTGTCGTACCTTTCTAAGACGCAATTTTTTGTCGATGAATACCGACTCTTAATAAAATCTACAGCGCATAGGCACTACTGTAAATTATATTCTTCCACTAAAACAATAACAAAAATAATTTTCTTTTATTTTTATTTTTGTTTATTCTCTTCTTCGTACATTAGCCAGACCACGGGCTTACAACAACAACATATATTTCTAGGTGCAAGAATGTAACCATGTTCCCCTAGAAGAATATAATTTACAGTGCCTATGCGCTGTAGATTTTATTAAGAGTCGGTATTCATCGACAAAAAATTGCGTCTTAGAAAGGTACGACAGCATCTAACTGATGAGCCCAACTGTCGTGCCTGGGCGAAACGCATTGGACTAAAGGTCGCAAAAAATCTTTCATTTGAATTTATAAAAAATTAATTTAAAAACCGCTTCTACGATTTTAAATTTTTTTTTCTCCAAGATTAAGATTAGTTAAAGAAATCAGATGGTTTCGAATTATGTTGATTTTTAATAATTTTTCAATTTAAGCTCTATAATGTATAATACTAATGGAATAAGTATAGTTTGTTTTTTTTTTTAATATCCTACCATAATTTAAGATTAAGATCAAGAATTCTTTTTGTTATGTTTTAAGTAAAAAAGCCGACTAGAGGCATACATATACATAAAACCAATTATTTTACCGAAACATTTTTTGTATAAATCTTAAGTTTGTGACTCTCTTGTGCAAATTTTGGGGAGAATTCTAAATTGAAAAAATCCTGCTCTTCATATAAATTGAATTCTATGAAAATGATAAATTAAGTTGCCAAATTTTCTATTTTCTTTTTCTCATCGGCTTTTTTAAACAATTTGCTCTGGGTTCAAACCTTTTGCATTATTCAGGGAAAAACTGCGACTTAGATTTTAATACTGACGTATTACATTTTAAGATGCTAGCATTTTTCAAAATTACATTTGAAACAAAGCCAAAACTATTTAATTTAAATATGAAACGCGTTTGATTAATCCCCTCTGAGAAGATTTACTCAACAAACCAGAAAAGTATACTTCAAACCAAAGGGGAAGCGTATTTAGTTATCTGCCTTAATTTTTTTTTGAGCTCCTCTGAAACAACTTAGCTCAGATTAAGGTAGAAACGTTTTTAATAAATCAAATAAGCTTTTGTTTGTTTTAAAAACGGAGAGCGTATTTGAATCAAAGTTTATTTTAGCAAGACCAAGAACTCTATTTGACTAGAATATGTTACGTTTGAGATTCTAGTAACGTTCAAGAGTTGGCCCAAACTGGTTGGGGTAAGATCGTGTTCGTTTTTTTTTTTTTTCTTTTTTCATAATAATTTTTGTCTTTTCAGCACTTTATTCTTTTTTTTTCAGCCTTTAATATTTTTTTTATTAGCTTTAATTTTCTTTCTCAGTTTTCATTTCATATTATTTTCTAATCGTTTGAGGAAATTGAAAAAAAAAAAAAAAAACATAAGGTGTAGGCAATCAAAAAGCAAACGCATTTAAATCAAAGTAAAATGGCAATAATTTGGGAACAAACACGTTTCTTATTAAAATCAAAGTCGCACGATTTTGAATCAAATTTAAAGAGTAAAATAAGTAGGTTTAACAACAAAGAAATTTTAATTTACACGATTATTAAGATTCAAAGTAGAAATGCATTTAAAGGTAAGTAATACAAAACATATTTGAAACAAAAGCGTGTTCCACTGAACTATTTAATACACACGTATTCAATTTAAAGTACCTTTCATTTTGGATTGTATTTAAATACGCGCGGCTTTGATTTTAATAAGAACGTCTTTGACCCCAAATTATTGCCATTCAACTTTGATTTAAAAACGTTTTCTTTTATTCTATAATGTTTTTTGGATACCTTTATTTAAATCCAAAAAGGCTTATCTTCAAAATATTAATGTACTTAGCTGTATATAGGACAAGTTTTTATGTACATAATTTTACAAAAATGACTTAAGTCTTCTACTTTTCCCTTATATATAAAAAATATATATAATTATGAATGGTTGACACGTTAACTGGTATAGTTATAGGTATTTATTGGTATATACAAAGTTTTCGATGTGACGATGAGGTCAATATAACAACTTCTGTTTAAATATAACTGAAAAAATGCAATTCATTTAAATCATAATGCAATTAGTTACTCATTATTCAAACTTGTTTGTTACGATAAAATGAACCACTTTAAGTGTGCCCCTCGCCAGCCGTTTCCATATTCTGTCTGTTCTATAGTAGGTTAGGTTAGAGTGGCCGTCTAGATGTTGTTGACTCTCTTAGACCCTAAGGGTCCATTGTGGTACCACTAAGGAAAGTTACTCATGGGAGAGTTATGAAATTAATCAAACCATTTTGTGCTTTTAATGAAGTTTGAGAGACATTTTGTGTCGATCGTTGCCAGTTCACTGGTATTATCAAAGAAGGGGCTACCTAGGTAGGTGTTCCTTCTATTGGAGAGTGCCGGACATGTACATAGAAGATGTTGGATTGATTCCTCTTCTTCCTCGTCCATGCAGCTTCTACAGAAGTCATTTGTGTAGACCCCCAGCCTCTTAGCATGTCTACCTATGAGGCAGTGTCCTGTTATGACTCCAATTGTGGAGCTTAAATTTTGTCTGCTCAGGGAAATCAAGCCTTTTGACCGCTTCAGGTCTATGCATGGCCATATTTGTTTAGTTACTATAGGCAGGTGGTACCCTGTGACCATCTAGCACTTGTTGATTCTAGAGCATATTGCTTGAAGAGGTGTTTGCATGTAGCAAGTGGTGTTCCTATGTTGTGTCTTTGTCTAACAGTGGGCAGAAGTGTTCCGTTTTTGGCGAGCTCATCAGCTTTACAATTTCCCAGAATGTCCCTGTGGCCCGGCACCCAGATGAGGTGAATGTTGAACTGTTCTGTCATCTCATTCAGAGATGATCGACAGTCGTGGACAATGATAGAGTTTGTGGAGACAGAGACGCGAGAGATTTGAGAGCGGCTTGGCTGTCTGAGAAGATACGTATATCCTTACAAGATATAACGTTTTCTTTGAGCCAGGATAATGCCTCTTTTATCGCCATTACTTCTGCTTGGAACACACTACATTGATTGGGGAGTCTATATGATAGACTGAGATTCAGTTGTTTCGAATAGATACCACTTCCAATGCCGTCGTCGGTCTTTGAACCGTCTGTATAGAAGTGTATCGTGTTTTCTTCTTGAGGTCCTCCTTCTTCCCAAAAGGATCTTGAGGGGATAGAAATGTGGAAGTTATTATCGAATACCATTTTTGGGGTGGTATAGTCTAAGCGATCTGGGATAGATCTGAAATTGTCTAAAATAGTAGTATGACCAGTGTTGTTACTGATCCATTGAGAGGTAGCTCTAAGCCTCACGCATGAGTTGGCTGCCACCATTTTGGAGAAGATGTCAAGAGGTGTTAGGTTTAGAAGTACTTCTAAAGCTGCTATTGGTGTTGAGCGAAGTGCTCCCGTGATGCAGATACCTGCTGACCGCTGGACTTTAATGAGTTTATTCAAATTTACCATTTTGTCCAGTGCGGTCCACCATACGACAACTCCATAAGTGAGTATCGGTCTGATTACCGAGGTATATAGCCAGTGGGTTATTTTTGGGGAAAAGCCCCACTTTAAGCCTATGGCCTTTTTACATGTAAAGAGTGCTACAGTAGCCTTCTTTACTCTTTCATCAATATTTGCCTTCCAATTAAGTTTTTTGTCTAAAGTAAGGCCTAAATATTTGGCTTGGTCGGAGAAGTTTAGGGGTATTCCTTTAATTGTGGGTGGGCTAATTTGAGGAATTTTGTACCTTCGCGTAATGAGTACTAGTTCCGTTTTATGTGGGTTGACGTCCAAGCCACAATGCTTTGCCCAATTGGTGAGCCTGTTTAAGGCATTTTTTAGGAGTTCCGAAAGAACTTGTGGGTGTTTCCCAGATACTGATATTGCAACGTCGTCAGCATAGGCAATCATTTTGAAACCCTCTGCTTCCAATGATGTTAAGAGGTCGTTTACCACCATGTTCCATAAAAGAGGCGAAAGGACCCCACCTTGGGGGGTTCCTCGATTCACCAATCTGGTGGTGGTAAAGCTCCTCATGTTGGAAATTATTGTCCTGCTGTTAAGCATGAGACTAATTAGATCAATGAGTGATTTCTCTATTTTTAGCTTGTTCATTGCTGTTGTAATCGCCTGGTAGCTGACGTTATTGAATGCTCCTTCGATATCTAGGAAAGCCACTAGGTTGTATTCTTTGTATTTGAGGGAATATTCAATGCTACGCACCAGTGAATGAAGTGCTGTTTCTACTGATTTTCCCTTAGAGTACGCATGTTGAGCTGTGGAAATGAGACATGGTTTTAAGTTATGTCTGATGTGAATTTCTATCAATCTTTCCAGGGTCTTAAGAAAGAAGGATGATAGGGTAATTGGTCGTAGATCTTTAGGTTTAACGTGGGAAGGTTTTCCTGCTTTTGGAATAAAGACTACTTTTGCCATTCTCCAGGCTTTGGGAATATATCTCAACCTTACACAGCTAGACAGAATGATCTCCAATGGTGGAATGATCATGTCTGAGCATTTTTGTAATTCGGCAGGAATGATTCCGTCTGGTCCTGGAGATTTATATGGTTCAAAACTGTTTACAGCCCATTCTGTTCTATAGTACCTACCATACTATAATTTGTGAATCCATCATCTAGGTTTCTTGAAGGAGTTTATTCTGCGTACAACAGTTCAGTAACAGATATCATAATGATCAGTTGTTGGAGTTATAATTATACTTTTTATGGATTGTTTGTTTAATTTAACAGTTCCATGATGACAGCTTTAACTATTGCTTTTATTGCCATAGTTTTTGGAATTTTAGCCAAGTTCTCTATCGGTTGCCAATTGCTCCTGAACTATCCTAAATTATTCTCTTTTGGTTTAACTTCACATGAAGGACCCAGTGAGGCAAAGTCAAATGCAATTATACAATCAAGGGAACTGGATGGTCAAAAGAAAAGTTGATTCATTCAACCGATCGGTTTAATGATCCACCGTCAAAGAACATGATTACCAAGGTAACCGGATCAAAACCAGTTTATGGAGCCACCTGTGTTTCGGTATTGGTTTTTATTCTAGATGAAGCTTAGGAAATATTATAGGTACTTATCTATTTTGCAGGGGCAGAGTGTTATCCCCTGGAGCTGCTTTTTCCAAAACGAATATAATTGCTGTATTTATATATATGTACATACATATGTATATTGTATATACATATAAATTCTTTGAATTTTTAAATAACTTAGGGCCATTTCACATTTGCTGAAACGAAACTTAAATATTTAACGTCAACATAAGCGCTTACATATGTATGTGACAGTTTAAGCTGAAGAAAAATTAGAACATAAGCGTATAAATTGAACATAAATATTTAGGTTTCCCTTCAGCAAATGGGCCTTAGTAACTTAAAATTTAGAACAAAATTAGTTCAAAGACAATTTTGTCATCCCGTCTAAAGGGATGGTGGGAATAGACCCCCCTTTTGTCTTGACCCAAACTACACGCCATGCCATTATTATAACCTTATGTTTCCAAAAGACTTAAAACTAATAATTAAAATTTTCGATGATAGCTATAACTCGCGCCTTTCATGGAGACAGTACACATATTGATATATGTGTACTGTGTTCCATGGAAACTTAGAATTACAAATAAAAAAATGACAAAAAAATGTGGAACGCTTCACGATTTTGCGTGTCATCCTTGCGCAGGGGCCATGCTAATCTTCTCTGTATCGTTCCAATTTTAGTATATGTTCTGCCGAAGCAAGAACAATGTTACGAGGTTATATATTTTTTTTATTCAAAATTTCTTTGAAAAAAATACTGTGAACTATATAATAAAATAGTTTCATCAGCAAATACACAAACCATTTAAAATGAAATTCAAACTATCACTCATGAATGAAAGAAAAATGTTAAGTAATTGGCAGTTATTGTTGCTGCACTAAGTGTTAACTGGCATTGACCTATTCGACCCTATCGAGGTAACCGTCGGAGCGGAACTCTCTCCGATTTCCTACGAATCGGAGACATTTTGCTGGTCGGAGAACTACCTCGAAGCAAATTGTCTCCGATTTGTACGAAATCGGTAAGAGAATTCCGCTCCGACGGTTACCTCGATAGGGCCGATTATAAATTTTAAAAACCTACCAACGGGCAATGGACAATTTTGGAGAGAAAAATAACTGTTAGAATACCGTATTTTAAAATCAATTTATTTATTTTTATTTTATATTCGTAGTTATTTTTTTTTCTTTAAATTATGAACACAAGCATAAATACAAAAATAAACTTTAACGCTCCAATCGGCAAATTGGGCCCTCTTCGACCATCTTAAGATCTACCTTTGGTCCAACTAGATCACGAATATTATTAATTCCATATTTAATCATGGTAGGGCGCTCCAGCGACAAACCCCAAGCAATAACATTCACATTTGTAGGCAATCCCATTGGAAGCAACATCTCTGGTCGAAAGATTCCAGAATTTCCTACCTAAATAAAAAGAAAAAGTTTTAGGTCAACAACATGAAAAAAAAAAAAGAAAATCTTCTTGTATACCTCGATCCACCTGTCCAAACCAGGATGGAAACAGAATATCTCCATGCTAGGTTCGGTATAGGGATTATAAGCTGGTTTGAATTCCAACTTAGTGATGCCCAGCTTTCGGAAGAACTCATAGAGGGTTCCGATCAGATCACCCAGCGTGAGGCCAACGTCAGCAATAACTCCTTCGACTTGATGGAACTCGGCCAGATGAGTGGCATCCAGAGTTTCATTACGGAACACCCTGTCAATACTGAAATACTTGGCTGGCTTGAAACCGCCAGGTTGATTGGCTAGTTTATAGAGCATCCTCGCACTGACCGCTGTGGTGTGGGTGCGAAGCAGGTTCTTCTGCGCTTCTTCAAGCTTCCAATCGTAGCCATAACCCTGCGAACCATAGCCGCCCTCTGAATGGACCTTCTTCACACGCTGCAGATATTCTTGAGGGAATTTGTAGCTTTTCGCGGGATAGTCTACGAAGAAAGTGTCATGTGCATCACGAGCCGGATGCTGCTGAGGCTGAAAGAGAGCGTCAAAGTTCCAGAATGATGATTCGACGTAATTATTCGTGGGCATTTCAGAAAAGCCCATTTCAAGAAAGATCTGACGAAATTCGGTGCGAACTTTGAGCAGAGGATGGAGGTGGCCTCTTGTAGGAGGAGCACCCAAAGCATCAAAGTTGTATGCCTTGAATTTCAGATCCTTCCACAATCCTGAAGCGAGCATTTCTACCGTTAGATCAGTTTCAAGCTTTGTAAGGGTTGTTGAGAATTCTGGGCCTTTGCTGAGGATAAAACTCTTGGTGGTGATTTCCTGAAGGAGTTTTCTTTTCTTATATTCCGAGACCACATTGGCTGCCAGATTACTAGTTCCACTTGCTACTGCTTTAAGGTTCTGCATGACCACATCCTCAATTTTGTCAACCTTCCTCTTAACCAACGGTGGGCTGACAGACTTGTCCACGAAGATCCATCCCTGTGACATGGCTTTGCTAAAGCCAACTTTGGCATTTGGAGATGATTTCATTAATTCGGCTTGAGCGATACCCTCAGCTGGGACGGAATTATAAACTGCTGCTTCATGACTACCATTGGCAGCTACATCATTTCCTTCACCAGTTAGTTCAAGTGATTTCCTGGAAGTTGATTCAGCAATGACAAGTTCTCCATGAGCTTGAATACTTTTCAAAGCGCCGATGATTTTCTGGTGATCCTCACCGAAAATTGGCACCAAATCAAGAGTGTCGACTTTATCGGAGACGTTCAAGTGTTGAAGAATTCTTTCTGTAAGATCGGGATGCATTTTAAAATGTTGAACAATTCAGAAACCAACGTGATGCAAAAACCCAAAAACTTGAGCAAGCAAATAGCCAACCGTACTCGTGGAGTAGTTTTGTTTTTTCTGCACTTCAGTTCAGTTGCCATTTCGACAAGTGACAATTCGGACTTTCGGAGTTCTGAGATCTGTTTGATTTGTGTTTTGGAATGGATTCATTACATTACGGTAACTAAACGTTACGTTATTAGGGGGGTTCACATTCAACGACATGTTGATCATCATGTATCTAGTCGGCAGATTTTTGTAATGTGAACAGCAGTCGAACGACCGTCGATCGACTTGTTGTGTAGTTCAAATTTTTTAATATTTTGCTCGGTCGGTCGACCATTGTAGTAAATGTGAACACTAGTTGAACGACCGATGATTTTAATTTTGTAGCTTTTTTCTATTTTTTTATGTAAGATTTAATTAGCACGCGTTGAAATCGAAGTTAAACAATAAATAGAAACGAAAAAAATCAAAAATAGTGCGGTTATATTGGTGTACAAAATTAAATACGCGTAATGTTTGCTCATTGAAATTTTGTTTTCAAATGAAGTCGGCGAAACGGTCGTAGAATGTGAACGCTAGCAAAACGACTCGGGTCGGTCGACACGTCGTTGAATGTGAACCCCCCCTATTTACATAGTACCCCTGTTATAGGTAAAGTAAAATATGTACCAAGTTTCCCACAGGAGTTTGTTTTGGATTGCAAAGTGGCCGGTTGTGCCATGCACAGCCGGGCATCAACAGTTTTTTTTTAAACAGTGACCGGTAAATCATATATTCCGTTCAAAAGCATTTTAGATTTAAAAGCACTTGGTGAAACCACAAACTCCTATTTAATGCCAAATGGGCTTGTAAATATTTAAAAGTCCTCTATGAAATCGGGCATAATAAGTACACAAACTGATATTTAGCATAGTCAGTACATACATAGAATAAAGGCTGTTTCTCAATGCGATGAGAAAACAAGACGTCAGGGTGACGAGATCCCTCTTTAAAACAAGTTTCGAATAAGGAAATAATACATAAAGTTGTGTTTTGTGTAGCTAGCTACTGTGCCGATTCTGCAATGTTCCACATTAAGCCAATAAGAGTTACTGAAGAACAAATGTGCTGTTAACTTGTTGTTGGTATAGAATTAGTATGTTAGTATATAAAATATTTCAGGTGGAGACACCGTTGTAACGGCCATATTCACATTGGATTTAAATTGGATTTATGTGAACTAAAAATCCAACTGGATTTATTCAATCCAAAAATTTAAACCTATGTCCATATTATTCACTCTAAAGCCTTAACTACATAAGCCACTTTTTGCAAAATTACAAAAGTAAAAATATTTTTTTCCAGCTACTGCAGTTCTTTTGTGAAAAATAATATATACATTTTATTTTTATACCAAAATTTAAGCTTTCTGCATCATTTTAATAAGTTTTCCTGTGAGAAACACTATCCCAAAATGAGTTTGAAAATTTTCACTTTTGTACTTTTTCACTTTTTCGGCTTATGTAGTTAAGGCTTAATCCATTTATTATTATTTTTTTATTTTTCTACTTTTTCTTGTTTTTGAACTATAATTTGTTTATTTTTATATCCCATATATGAATAACTTTTTTTTGGAGCGCAAAAATCAAACACTTGTAACTTGTAACGAATATAAATTAAGTTTCAATACCGCCGTATACTTAGCAGGTGATAATCACGAATTTCATTTTTTTTGGTTCCCAGAATTTGGTCCTAATTTGGTCCTATTTGGGCAACCACTTTCAGAATTTGGTCCCACCTAGTTAATTAGTTATTAACAATTTAAGTTTTGGCGTAGACTTAGCAGGCATGGAAACAAAAATGGGCTTTTTTGGTGTCAATAGATCGGGAATGGGTTTGTCAAATTTGGGCAACCTTTTTCAGAATTTGGAGCATCATAGTTTAGTCAATAATTAACTAAAGGTAAAAAAATTGACATTTCTATAAACAATTACATTTTACAAACATACACACGTTTCGTTACGTAACGTAGGTCAAGCTGTCATACAAGAACTAAAACTAGTACATGTAAACGCAGTTCTGTCCCAACTTTTGGGAAATTGACGTTTGTCTTTTATTTATTTTATTGACAGTCTGCCTCATTTTTCGCGATTTATAGATCTAGATTCTAGTCTAGATCGTAGGATGAAACTCGTCTTTCATCACCGCCCGGTGCCTTATTCGCCAAAAGGTGAGAAGTTTCACACCTTACAGTAACTTGCCCCCACATGATTGAGGGCATCAGCAGACAATGGCCGCGTTCATCAGCACATTTGACAGTTGTGAACTGTCATTTTTAGAGCTTCTGATTGGCCAGCAGTCATAAAAATTCAGTTGACGTCGATTGACATTTAGTTACGTTTCTTACGTTTTTTTCTGAATTTTCAGATGAAAAATTCTATCTGAAAATTCAGATGACAGCTAAAAGCAACAGAAAAACAGTTCTTGATCGTTTTTTTTTTTTTGGTGTGTGGTCTGATCGTCTGGGTCTCGTATCGCTTTTCGGATTTTGATTTTAAAGTGCAAAAAATAATAAAAACAGAATAAATAATTTCAGACTTTTTTGTGCGTTCAGTGTTACGTTTTTCAGAACTGAATTTTTAGATCTGTCAAAAACGTTGTGATGAACGTGGCCAATACACCCAAACTATGGGTACACGATGTTGATATCGTCGCCAACGTTGCCTCTAGTACCAACTCCCGCTATAACATCGCCCAAATACACTTCATATTTCACAATTGCCTCTGCGCTTGGCCAATTCCTCTGCCGCGAACATACTGGCTTCATTGACATCTACCGCGAACTTCCTGGCTTAATTGACATCTTTCATCGGCAACAAGTATCAGCTGCTGCAGTGCTGATGGAAGTCCATTTGGCTGTAGCAATAGTTATTTGCCATCGAGTTCAAGTTCAAACATGAAACGACACTCTGGAGGAGGAAGCAATGGCAGTAGTATACGGTTGTACATCAGTACGAATCCCAAACAGGGACCCCAGCATTTCGATAATTCGTTAGAAAATGGCTTGGCTAAGCGCGAAGCCGCTGATGCTGAGAATCATATCTGTGACATATATAGTGTCAAGATTGTAAGTAATTTGACATTTTTTTCCAAATTGAAAATACTTAATGTTTCGTTGTCTTTTTTATGAAGTGCATACGTTTTCGCTCACATTATCAAGAAGCAATAATGGCCCGTGAAGAAACAATTTGTATGTTTACCTACCTAGGACCAGCTACTGCTGAAACGCAATGAATCTCGTTTCTAAATTAAAAATTATAAATGAAAGAGTCGGTGACTCATTGACACATTCATTCATTTGACTAATCATTGTACAGCTTTTACTGTAAATCATATAAATATAAAATAAATTTTATTTAATAAGGAATTTTATGAAGGGGGTCGATAAGACGGGATTTTTTGAAATTCTAATTTTAAGCAAGGTAAAATAGATTTTTTTTTTATTAAAGGTCGAAAAACTATTTTTTAAAGGGAAGGGGGTAGAACCCTAATTGATAGATCTTTGAAATACAAGAAACTTTTAAATTTAAAAAAAAAACTTCTAAAAAAATCTACGAAGCGAGTTTTGAAATGTCAAAAGTTGACTTTTGAATAAGACGCCTTTGACAAATAATTCGCTATAAATCGGGAGTATTAGATAGGGAAACTAATTTTACACCATTAGAAAGATAATGAAAAAAAAAATTATCCATGTTTCAGGAACTTTCGATAGGATTTTTTTTTCACCTACTATTTTGATTTTTGAAGAAGACACATTTTTTTACCCATTTTTTTGTGGTTTTTGATTTTTTATATTTTTAGGGATAGTTCTAAAAATCTGAAATTTCTACAGCTAATAGAGATTGTTAATTTGTAAATATTTTAAAAATTAAAAATTTTAAATTTTTTCAACAACCTCACAACTTTTTATTGGATGCGTCTATAAATTTCATATTTCTTTTACCAGCACCTTAGAAAGCCAACGTTTAAATTTACATCTCAATCAATATTCTACATCCTACACAACCCTCACAATAGATTAAAAAGTTTTTATCAAAAAATTACACGAAAATCTTGAAAAATGTCCACGGCTGGTCATGAGTGTAGAAGACGTTGTTTTGTGTGAAATATGAAAAAGTGCCGATTTAGAACTATACTTTAGCTTCTAACTTTCGTTCTAATTGTCGGATTTTATTTTTGATTACATATTTAAAAGGTGAAATGTCCGTTCAGTACCAGATATAATTTTTTTTTCGAAATTCCAAAAATGTTCATACTAAAATCTACATTGAAAATTTTGAGCACCTAACTTTTTCGAGGGAGAATGAAAGAATACAAAAAAAAAAAAACAATTCAAACCATGAGCAAGTGCGTTGATATATTTGTGTATAGGTATAGCGTATATGTATAATAAAAGTTCATATAAAAAAAAAAAACATAAGCAGTCGACTGGGTAGGGATTTCTCAATCAAGAAGAACATGAGCGGATTAGGTATATGAGTAGGTAGGTATATTGTTTGCCAGCAAAAAAAAATATTTGTAATGAAAGTGGTTGGTTGGGTGGTGGGTGGTTTGTGATGGTGAATGGAATGTAATGCAACTCAAGGGCGTGCGCAAGAAGGGGTAAAGGGACATTTGCACTCCTAATAAACATTATTTTTCTAATTGTTTTTTTTTTTGATTGAGTACACAATCAAAGGCACGCAAAGGTGCATATGCAAATCGATTAAATTTCAAATGTTCGGATTTTTAGAGTGAGAGTTTTTAAATGAAGACTAAATGTAATGCAACACAAGAACGTGCGTAATGAGGGGTAAGAGAGCATCAAAATTATTATTTTTCTAACTTTTTCGTTGAGTATTAATCAGTGAAGGGCGTACGCAACTTGAGTTCTAATTGGTTAGACTTCTTAAATGAATAATAAAAATTATTTTTTTTTTTTAACTTCTTTTGCTGAGTAATTCACAATCAAGGGCGTACGCAAAGGTGATAGAGGGGTGCTAATTACATGCAAATCGGCTTAATTTACAACTTGAGTTCTAATTGTTGGATTTTCAAAGTAAGACTTCTTAAATGAAGATTAAGGGTTTGTTTCACAATGTCTGATTAAAGTTCCAATTAAGCTACATGGAACTTATTTGTCACTTAAAAACCGCATTTACGTTTCACAATATCTGAATAGGTCTAAGTGGCACTTAAAGTTCTGAATATTTTACAGGCCGGTTGAGGTTCCGATTAAAAAATTAAACTGGCATTTAAAATATCTACAGCTGCTGTCAGTGCGACTCACACAACAAATACATCAATAGTTTGGACTAGTGACGGATATTTGTATGCGTTAACCCAATTACTTAAATACTTACTTCACGACACCCTTAACACCATAAAAATGCAATTTCAAAACGCACTTATGTATTTTAAATCACTCACATTCACATATCAACACAAAATTTCTAACTGGATTTTATCAAATTGCAGTAAGGGGCCTTAAAACACCAAAGTAATGTTGTTTGTTACCAGTTCTGAGTCCAAAAAGTTTAATTATGACACTTTAAAATTCAAAACTTGAGAATAAATTAATAATTATTTGACTGATTATTTTCAATCAGTCAAATTCCTTGGAAAACTGGAATAACTGACAACTAGCTAAGTGGCACATAAATTTATGATTGTGAAACGCAAAGGTTTTTAATGAGAGGATTTAAGTTGTGGATAATTTATGTGTCGGATAGTTATAAGGAACTTTAATCAGACATTGTGAAACAAACCCTAAATGTAATGCAACACAAGGGCGTGCGCAAGGAGGGGTAAGGGGTAACTTTCACCCCTTATCTAAATTAATTCCCTATTTATTTTGTAAAATTATTACACAGCAAAAGGCGTAGCCAAGCGGGATAGGTGAGGGGAGTTTCTTTTTACAGACAATTTCGCCTAATTTATAACTTCAATTCTAATGGCCAAATTTACAAGATTAGAGTTTTTAAATGAATTTAAAATATGTATAATACAACTCAAGTCGTGAGCTTGAGGGGACAGAAATGAACTTGGTTTTAATAATTGGATTATCATAGCTAAACTATTTATTTTTTTAAAGCAAAATATAAAACTATATCTATGTAGAAAAACGTCAATACAATGCAATTTTATTTTTGAAAAACCTTGCCTCTAAATATGATTTTTTTTTAGAAACAAATCAAACGAATAAACAAAGTTTTATGTCTAGCTTCCGACTCTCAACATCTCCCCGTTAGTTAGCACCGCCTGATGCATGTCTGTTTGTAGAAATCTTTCCCAGTTTTAATAATCACCAAGAGGACAAGAAAAAATTGGTCATTGGCATAGTTTTACACATGGCTGGGTTCACAATAAGTTCCTAGACAATCATCTCGGCTCCGGGAGGTAGGTGCATGCATGTCCTGTGCTCAATATACCTTCGTCGGCTGAAGGATGCAACTGTCTATACCTTTTTCAAACAATCGGGAATGGAAACTTGGAATGGTTTAAAATCCTTAATGTTGAGTTTATTCAGATTACCAGTAAGTAAAAATATCTTTACATATTACGATTTTTAAGAGCATAGAACTTCAAAGGATGTGTACTGTGTGCAACGCAGGCTAAATATGCTTTGCAAATACTTCAAGAATTTGCTATCTGGAATCGTAAGTGCCTCCAGTCAAAGATCATCGACGGCATTCTGGTCCTCTTTCTGAGGAGGGAAAACATCATAACCAGATTTCCTTTTCTTCTTTGCCTTTGCGTGGCTGAAATATGTATTCTGTTACACTGTATTTACTCAATTCGATGCGAGTTTGGTATTTTGGTATCCAATAACGTAACGCTGTGAAACACAATGCAATGGGCAGGAGTTCATACCAATACCAAAAGTTTCTGTTATCCAGTCGAGTCCAAAAGTAAAAACTTTAAAAAACACGGCGTGTTTACCTTAGTGGTGACCAGCCAGAATGATACACGCAACCGGCTTTCATGTTCTTGTTTACTGAATACACAACGAGCTTCTCAACTACCGCGTTGGTTGGGTAGCTAACCTATGGTTTTCTAAAGTAAACAACTAGTTCACATCCGTTACTGGGACCTCAATCTTGCTCGAGTTGATATTTTTTCCTTTTTAAAAACTGGGCACTTTGTATATATGTATACTACAGGTGCTATTGAGCACAGCGTTTTAGAGAAATTCATAACTCTATCTCCCAGGTAACTTTCACTGAATATACATAAAATAATATATTTTATATATTAGTTTATTTGTATATAGCATTTACTTACCTTTTACCTTGGATATGTTAAATAAAAATATTCAATTTTCCATGGTTTTATTTATTTTATTGGCTAATCTAATGTCAGTTTGACATTCGATTTATTGGGACATGTGACAGATGTTTGTATGTTTCACATACGTAACGTGGTGGCTCCACGAGAAAGATTTCATAGAATACTGTATTGCATGCTAAGAAAATTGCTCATGGAGGCTACTCATTAGTATTCTATAAAAAAATGTCTTGCCACATATTACTTTGCTCATAGAAAGCTATGAATAGTTATTCTATGAAGAAGCAATTTTCCCTTTGACATCTGTGGGTTTGTTCCAATTTTTTTTTGATTTGTGTTTTTTCGAATGTAATTAATTTATTGCAGGTGCCAAAAGGAGGTTTTGGTCTTTTTTTTTTATGGATTTAAGTAAAATTAACAATAAATCAATTCTTTAAATTGTTTTTACTTCATAACTTTTCCCTGTGAAATTGTTGAGACAAATGAAATAGAAAGCTATTAAAATGCCCAACCAACACTTTATGTTATACTATCGCTCTTTCTTTCTATCGAAAGCGACAGATAGTAATCTATAAAATATTTCAGTCGGAGACACCGTCTAACGTTACTAAGATAGGGCCTGTTTGTTGCAGTAAATTCGCGTTAGCGAATACTTTATTTGCCAACTTCGTTTAAAAATTAGAAGTATATTGTTAAATAACTAATTAAACATTCTTTAGCAAACTCGGAAAAATCTCCCAGATTTATGTGAATATTTTTTATTATAACATTCAATGCCAGCCAGCATAATTAACTTTCCGATTAAATATATTTGACTACGATTCTTCAAATTCTGAAACGATTTATAAAATTATTTTCACAATTTGAAAATATATAGCTTTTACGTTAACATAACTTTTTTCAAGAAAATAGGTTCATTCTGCAAAAATAATAGTTGTTACTAACTTTATCTATACTTTTCCAAATTCGGGCAATAATTACTTAAATTTCAAGGAGCATATATGTGATTGCGTACGCTGAACAAAAATTTCTTTCTTCTCGTTACATATGTGAAGTTCCAAATTCTGCAATTTCTACACAAGTTTCCTCAATCACTACTCAATTCAGAGAACACTTAACAGAATTTGGAGCACCACAGTTTTTAAGATATGGACATTTTTTCCAAGCGAACATGTGACCGCGTGAGTCACTTGAACAAATAATTGTTAATAACTCATTACCTGTGATGCTCCAAATTCTGAAATTTCTACACAAGTTTATTCAATTATTCCTCAATTCAGAAAACATTTAACAGAATTTGGAGCACCTCAGTTTTTAAGATATGGACATTTTTTCCAAGCGAACATGTGACCGCGTGAGTCACTTGAACAAATAATTGTTAATAACTCATTACCTGTGATGCTCCAAATTCTGAAATCTCTACACAAGTTTCAAGTTTATTCAATTGCTCTTCAATTCAGAGGACATTTAACAGAATTTGGAGCACCTCAGTTTTCAAGATATGGACATTTTTTCCAAGCGAACATGTGACCGCGTGAGTCACTTGAACAAATAATTGTTAATAACTCATTACCTGTGATGCTCCAAATTCTGAAATATCTACACAAGTTTATTCAATTATTCCTCAATTCAGAGAACATTTAACAGAATTTGGAGCACCTCAGTTTTTAAGATATGGACATTTTTTCCAAGCAAACATGTGACCGCGTGAGTCACTTGAACAAATAATTGTTAATAACTCATTACCTGTGATGCTCCAAATTCTGAAATCTCTACACAAGTTTACTCAATTGCTCTTCAATTCAGAGAACATTTAACAGAATTTGGAGCACCTCAGTTTTCAAGATATGGACATTTTTTCCAAGCGAACATGTGACCGCGTGAGTCACTTGAACAAATAATTGTTAATAACTCATTACCTGTGATGCTCCAAATTCTGAAATCTCTACACAAGTTTATTCAATTGCTCTTCAATTCAGAGAACATTTAACAGAATTTGGAGCACCTCAGTTTTTAAGATATGTACATTTTTTCCAAGCGAACATGTGACCGCGTGAGTCACTTGAACAAATAATTGTTAATAACTCATTACCTGTGATGCTCCAAATTCTGAAATCTCTACACAAGTTTATCCAATTATTCCTCAATTCAGAGAACATTCAACAGAATTTGGAGCACCTCAGTTTTTAAGATATGGACATTTTTTCCAAGCGAACATGTGACCGCGTGAGTCACTTGAACAAATAATTGTTAATAACTCATTACCTGTGATGCTCCAAATTCTGAAATCTCTACACAAGTTTATTCAATTGCTCTTCAATTCAGAGAACATTCAACAGAATTTGGAGCACCACAGTTTTCAAGATATGGACATTTTTTCCAAGCGAACATGTGACCGCGTGAGTCACTTGAACAAATAATTGTTAATAACTCATTACCTGTGATGCTCCAAATTCTGAAATATCTACACAAGTTTATTCAATTATTCCTCAATTCAGAGAACATTTAACAGAATTTGGAGCACCTCAGTTTTTAAGATATGGACATTTTTTCCAAGCGAACATGTGACCGCGTGAGTCACTTGAACAAATAATTGTTAATAACTCATTACCTGTGATGCTCCAAATTCTGAAATCTCTACACAAGTTTATTCAATTGCTCTTCAATTCAGAGAACATTTAACAGAATTTGGAGCACCTCAGTTTTCAAGCGAACATGTGACCGCGTGAGTCACTTGAACAAATAATTGTTAATAACTCATTACCTGTGATGCTCCAAATTCTGAAATTTCTACACAAGTTTATTCAATTATTCCTCAATTTAGAGAACATTTAACAGAATTTGGAGCACCTCAGTTTTTAAGATATGGACATTTTTTCCAAGCAAACATGTGACCGCGTGAGTCACTTGAACAAATAATTGTTAATAACTCATTACCTGTGATGCTCCAAATTCTGAAATCTCTACACAAGTTTATTCAATTATTTCTCAATTCAGAGAACATTTAACAGAATTTGGAGCACCTCAGTTTTTAAGATATGGACATTTTTTCCAAGCGAACATGTGACCGCGTGAGTCACTTGAACAAATAATTGTTAATAACTCATTACCTGTGATGCTCCAAATTCTGAAATTTCTACACAAGTTTATCCAATTATTCCTCAATTCAGAGAACATTCAACAGAATTTGGAGCATTATTTGTTCAAGTGACTCACGCGGTCACATGTTTGCTTGGAAAAAATGTCCATATCTTAAAAACTGAGGTGCTCCAAATTCTGTTAAATGTTCTCTGAATTGAGGAATAATTGAATAAACTTGTGTAGAAATTTCAGAATTTGGAGCATCACAGGTAATGAGTTATTAACAATTATTTGTTCAAGTGACTCACGCGGTCACATGTTCGCTTGGAAAAAATGTCCATATCTTAAAAACTGAGGTGCTCCAAATTCTGTTAAATGTTCTCTGAATTGAAGAGCAATTGAATAAACTTGTGTAGAGATTTCAGAATTTGGAGCATCACAGGTAATGAGTTATTAACAATTATTTGTTCAAGTGACTCACGCGGTCACATGTTCGCTTGGAAAAAATGTCCATATCTTAAAAACTGAGGTGCTCCAAATTCTGTTAAATGTTCTCTGAATTGAGGAATAATTGAATAAACTTGTGTAGATATTTCACAATTTGGAGCATCACAGGTAATGAGTTATTAACAATTATTTGTTCAAGTGACTCACGCGGTCACATGTTCGCTTGGAAAAAATGTCCATATCTTGAAAACTGAGGTGCTCCAAATTCTGTTAAATGTTCTCTGAATTGAAGAGCAATTGAATAAACTTGTGTAGAGATTTCAGAATTTGGAGCATCACAGGTAATGAGTTATTAACAATTATTTGTTCAAGTGACTCACGCGGTCACATGTTCGCTTGGAAAAAATGTCCATATCTTGAAAACTGAGGTGCTCCAAATTCTGTTAAATGTTCTCTGAATTGAAGAGCAATTGAATAAACTTGTGTAGAGATTTCAGAATTTGGAGCATCACAGGTAATGACTTATTAACAATTATTTGTTCAAGTGACTCACGCGGTCACATGTTCGCTTGGAAAAAATGTCCATATCTTAAAAACTGAGGTGCTCCAAATTCTGTTGAATGTTCTCTGAATTGAGGAATAATTGGATAAACTTGTGTAGAAATTTCAGAATTTGGAGCATTACAGGTAATGAGTTATTAACAATTATTTGTTCAAGTGACTCACGCGGTCACATGTTCGCTTGGAAAAAATGTCCATATCTTGAAAACTGAGGTGCTCCAAATTCTGTTAAATCTTCTCTGAATTGAAGAGCAATTGAATAAACTTGTGTAGAGATTTCAGAATTTGGAGCATCACAGGTAATGAGTTATTAACAATTATTTGTTCAAGTGACTCACGCGGTCACATGTTTGCTTGGAAAAAATGTCCATATCTTAAAAACTGAGGTGCTCCAAATTCTGTTAAATTTTCTCTGAATTAAGGAATAATTGAATAAACTTGTGTAGAAATTTCAGAATTTGGAGCATCACAGCTAATGAGTTATTAACAATTATTTGTTCAAGTGACTCACGCGGTCACATGTTCGCTTGGAAAAAATGTCCATATCTTGAAAACTGAGGTGCTCCAAATTCTGTTAAATGTTCTCTGAATTGAAGAGCAATTGAATAAACTTGTGTAGAGATTTCAGAATTTGGAGTATCACAGGTAATGAGTTATTAACAATTATTTGTTCAAGTGACTCACGCGGTCACATGTTCGCTTGGAAAAAATGTCCATATCTTAAAAACTGTGGTGCTCCAAATTCTGTTAAGTGTTCTCTGAATTGAGTAGTGATTGAGGAAACTTGTGTAGAAATTGCAGAATTTGGAACTTCACATATGTAACGAGAAGAAAGAAATTTTTGTTCAGCGTACGCAATCACATATATGCTCCTTGAAATTTAAGTAATTATTGCCCGAATTTGGAAAAGTATAGATAAAGTTAGTAACAACTATTATTTTTGCAGAATGAACCTATTTTCTTGAAAAAAGTTATGTTAACGTAAAAGCTATATATTTTCAAATTGTGAAAATAATTTTATAAATCGTTTCAGAATTTGAAGAATCGTAGTCAAATATATTTAATCGGAAAGTTAATTATGCTGGCTGGCATTGAATGTTATAATAAAAAATATTCACATAAATCTGGGAGATTTTTCCGAGTTTGCTAAAGAATGTTTAATTAGTTATTTAACAATATACTTCTAATTTTTAAACGAAGTTGGCAAATAAAGTATTCGCTAACGCGAATTTACTGCAACAAACAGGCCCTATCTTAGTAACGTTAGACGGTGTCTCCGACTGAAATATTTTATAGATTACTATCTGTCGCTTTCGATAGAAAGAAAGAGCGATAGTATAACATAAAGTGTTGGTTGGGCATTTTAATAGCTTTCTATTTCATTTGTCTCAACAATTTCACAGGGAAAAGTTATGAAGTAAAAACAATTTAAAGAATTGATTTATTGTTAATTTTACTTAAATCCATAAAAAAAAAAAGACCAAAACCTCCTTTTGGCACCTGCAATAAATTAATTACATTCGAAAAAACACAAATCAAAAAAAAATTGGAACAAACCCACAGATGTCAAAGGGAAAATTGCTTCTTCATAGAATAACTATTCATAGCTTTCTATGAGCAAAGTAATATGTGGCAAGACATTTTTTTATAGAATACTAATGAGTAGCCTCCATGAGCAATTTTCTTAGCATGCAATACAGTATTCTATGAAATCTTTCTCGTGGAGCCACCACGTTACGTATGTGAAACATACAAACATCTGTCACATGTCCCAATAAATCGAATGTCAAACTGACATTAGATTAGCCAATAAAATAAATAAAACCATGGAAAATTGAATATTTTTATTTAACATATCCAAGGTAAAAGGTAAGTAAATGCTATATACAAATAAACTAATATATAAAATATATTATTTTATGTATATTCAGTGAAAGTTACCTGGGAGATAGAGTTATGAATTTCTCTAAAACGCTGTGCTCAATAGCACCTGTAGTATACATATATACAAAGTGCCCAGTTTTTAAAAAGGAAAAAATATCAACTCGAGCAAGATTGAGGTCCCAGTAACGGATGTGAACTAGTTGTTTACTTTAGAAAACCATAGGTTAGCTACCCAACCAACGCGGTAGTTGAGAAGCTCGTTGTGTATTCAGTAAACAAGAACATGAAAGCCGGTTGCGTGTATCATTCTGGCTGGTCACCACTAAGGTAAACACGCCGTGTTTTTTAAAGTTTTTACTTTTGGACTCGACTGGATAACAGAAACTTTTGGTATTGGTATGAACTCCTGCCCATTGCATTGTGTTTCACAGCGTTACGTTATTGGATACCAAAATACCAAACTCGCATCGAATTGAGTAAATACAGTGTAACAGAATACATATTTCAGCCACGCAAAGGCAAAGAAGAAAAGGAAATCTGGTTATGATGTTTTCCCTCCTCAGAAAGAGGACCAGAATGCCGTCGATGATCTTTGACTGGAGGCACTTACGATTCCAGATAGCAAATTCTTGAAGTATTTGCAAAGCATATTTAGCCTGCGTTGCACACAGTACACATCCTTTGAAGTTCTATGCTCTTAAAAATCGTAATATGTAAAGATATTTTTACTTACTGGTAATCTGAATAAACTCAACATTAAGGATTTTAAACCATTCCAAGTTTCCATTCCCGATTGTTTGAAAAAGGTATAGACAGTTGCATCCTTCAGCCGACGAAGGTATATTGAGCACAGGACATGCATGCACCTACCTCCCGGAGCCGAGATGATTGTCTAGGAACTTATTGTGAACCCAGCCATGTGTAAAACTATGCCAATGACCAATTTTTTCTTGTCCTCTTGGTGATTATTAAAACTGGGAAAGATTTCTACAAACAGACATGCATCAGGCGGTGCTAACTAACGGGGAGATGTTGAGAGTCGGAAGCTAGACATAAAACTTTGTTTATTCGTTTGATTTGTTTCTAAAAAAAAATCATATTTAGAGGCAAGGTTTTTCAAAAATAAAATTGCATTGTATTGACGTTTTTCTACATAGATATAGTTTTATATTTTGCTTTAAAAAAATAAATAGTTTAGCTATGATAATCCAATTATTAAAACCAAGTTCATTTCTGTCCCCTCAAGCTCACGACTTGAGTTGTATTATACATATTTTAAATTCATTTAAAAACTCTAATCTTGTAAATTTGGCCATTAGAATTGAAGTTATAAATTAGGCGAAATTGTCTGTAAAAAGAAACTCCCCTCACCTATCCCGCTTGGCTACGCCTTTTGCTGTGTAATAATTTTACAAAATAAATAGGGAATTAATTTAGATAAGGGGTGAAAGTTACCCCTTACCCCTCCTTGCGCACGCCCTTGTGTTGCATTACATTTAGGGTTTGTTTCACAATGTCTGATTAAAGTTCCTTATAACTATCCGACACATAAATTATCCACAACTTAAATCCTCTCATTAAAAACCTTTGCGTTTCACAATCATAAATTTATGTGCCACTTAGCTAGTTGTCAGTTATTCCAGTTTTCCAAGGAATTTGACTGATTGAAAATAATCAGTCAAATAATTATTAATTTATTCTCAAGTTTTGAATTTTAAAGTGTCATAATTAAACTTTTTGGACTCAGAACTGGTAACAAACAACATTACTTTGGTGTTTTAAGGCCCCTTACTGCAATTTGATAAAATCCAGTTAGAAATTTTGTGTTGATATGTGAATGTGAGTGATTTAAAATACATAAGTGCGTTTTGAAATTGCATTTTTATGGTGTTAAGGGTGTCGTGAAGTAAGTATTTAAGTAATTGGGTTAACGCATACAAATATCCGTCACTAGTCCAAACTATTGATGTATTTGTTGTGTGAGTCGCACTGACAGCAGCTGTAGATATTTTAAATGCCAGTTTAATTTTTTAATCGGAACCTCAACCGGCCTGTAAAATATTCAGAACTTTAAGTGCCACTTAGACCTATTCAGATATTGTGAAACGTAAATGCGGTTTTTAAGTGACAAATAAGTTCCATGTAGCTTAATTGGAACTTTAATCAGACATTGTGAAACAAACCCTTAATCTTCATTTAAGAAGTCTTACTTTGAAAATCCAACAATTAGAACTCAAGTTGTAAATTAAGCCGATTTGCATGTAATTAGCACCCCTCTATCACCTTTGCGTACGCCCTTGATTGTGAATTACTCAGCAAAAGAAGTTAAAAAAAAAAAATAATTTTTATTATTCATTTAAGAAGTCTAACCAATTAGAACTCAAGTTGCGTACGCCCTTCACTGATTAATACTCAACGAAAAAGTTAGAAAAATAATAATTTTGATGCTCTCTTACCCCTCATTACGCACGTTCTTGTGTTGCATTACATTTAGTCTTCATTTAAAAACTCTCACTCTAAAAATCCGAACATTTGAAATTTAATCGATTTGCATATGCACCTTTGCGTGCCTTTGATTGTGTACTCAATCAAAAAAAAAAACAATTAGAAAAATAATGTTTATTAGGAGTGCAAATGTCCCTTTACCCCTTCTTGCGCACGCCCTTGAGTTGCATTACATTCCATTCACCATCACAAACCACCCACCACCCAACCAACCACTTTCATTACAAATATTTTTTTTTGCTGGCAAACAATATACCTACCTACTCATATACCTAATCCGCTCATGTTCTTCTTGATTGAGAAATCCCTACCCAGTCGACTGCTTATGTTTTTTTTTTTTATATGAACTTTTATTATACATATACGCTATACCTATACACAAATATATCAACGCACTTGCTCATGGTTTGAATTGTTTTTTTTTTTTTGTATTCTTTCATTCTCCCTCGAAAAAGTTAGGTGCTCAAAATTTTCAATGTAGATTTTAGTATGAACATTTTTGGAATTTCGAAAAAAAAATTATATCTGGTACTGAACGGACATTTCACCTTTTAAATATGTAATCAAAAATAAAATCCGACAATTAGAACGAAAGTTAGAAGCTAAAGTATAGTTCTAAATCGGCACTTTTTCATATTTCACACAAAACAACGTCTTCTACACTCATGACCAGCCGTGGACATTTTTCAAGATTTTCGTGTAATTTTTTGATAAAAACTTTTTAATCTATTGTGAGGGTTGTGTAGGATGTAGAATATTGATTGAGATGTAAATTTAAACGTTGGCTTTCTAAGGTGCTGGTAAAAGAAATATGAAATTTATAGACGCATCCAATAAAAAGTTGTGAGGTTGTTGAAAAAATTTAAAATTTTTAATTTTTAAAATATTTACAAATTAACAATCTCTATTAGCTGTAGAAATTTCAGATTTTTAGAACTATCCCTAAAAATATAAAAAATCAAAAACCACAAAAAAATGGGTAAAAAAATGTGTCTTCTTCAAAAATCAAAATAGTAGGTGAAAAAAAAATCCTATCGAAAGTTCCTGAAACATGGATAATTTTTTTTTTCATTATCTTTCTAATGGTGTAAAATTAGTTTCCCTATCTAATACTCCCGATTTATAGCGAATTATTTGTCAAAGGCGTCTTATTCAAAAGTCAACTTTTGACATTTCAAAACTCGCTTCGTAGATTTTTTTAGAAGTTTTTTTTTTAAATTTAAAAGTTTCTTGTATTTCAAAGATCTATCAATTAGGGTTCTACCCCCTTCCCTTTAAAAAATAGTTTTTCGACCTTTAATAAAAAAAAAATCTATTTTACCTTGCTTAAAATTAGAATTTCAAAAAATCCCGTCTTATCGACCCCCTTCATAAAATTCCTTATTAAATAAAATTTATTTTATATTTATATGATTTACAGTAAAAGCTGTACAATGATTAGTCAAATGAATGAATGTGTCAATGAGTCACCGACTCTTTCATTTATAATTTTTAATTTAGAAACGAGATTCATTGCGTTTCAGCAGTAGCTGGTCCTAGGTAGGTAAACATACAAATTGTTTCTTCACGGGCCATTATTGCTTCTTGATAATGTGAGCGAAAACGTATGCACTTCATAAAAAAGACAACGAAACATTAAGTATTTTCAATTTGGAAAAAAATGTCAAATTACTTACAATCTTGACACTATATATGTCACAGATATGATTCTCAGCATCAGCGGCTTCGCGCTTAGCCAAGCCATTTTCTAACGAATTATCGAAATGCTGGGGTCCCTGTTTGGGATTCGTACTGATGTACAACCGTATACTACTGCCATTGCTTCCTCCTCCAGAGTGTCGTTTCATGTTTGAACTTGAACTCGATGGCAAATAACTATTGCTACAGCCAAATGGACTTCCATCAGCACTGCAGCAGCTGATACTTGTTGCCGATGAAAGATGTCAATTAAGCCAGGAAGTTCGCGGTAGATGTCAATGAAGCCAGTATGTTCGCGGCAGAGGAATTGGCCAAGCGCAGAGGCAATTGTGAAATATGAAGTGTATTTGGGCGATGTTATAGCGGGAGTTGGTACTAGAGGCAACGTTGGCGACGATATCAACATCGTGTACCCATAGTTTGGGTGTATTGTCTGCTGATGCCCTCAATCATGTGGGGGCAAGTTACTGTAAGGTGTGAAACTTCTCACCTTTTGGCGAATAAGGCACCGGGCGGTGATGAAAGACGAGTTTCATCCTACGATCTAGACTAGAATCTAGATCTATAAATCGCGAAAAATGAGGCAGACTGTCAATAAAATAAATAAAAGACAAACGTCAATTTCCCAAAAGTTGGGACAGAACTGCGTTTACATGTACTAGTTTTAGTTCTTGTATGACAGCTTGACCTACGTTACGTAACGAAACGTGTGTATGTTTGTAAAATGTAATTGTTTATAGAAATGTCAATTTTTTTACCTTTAGTTAATTATTGACTAAACTATGATGCTCCAAATTCTGAAAAAGGTTGCCCAAATTTGACAAACCCATTCCCGATCTATTGACACCAAAAAAGCCCATTTTTGTTTCCATGCCTGCTAAGTCTACGCCAAAACTTAAATTGTTAATAACTAATTAACTAGGTGGGACCAAATTCTGAAAGTGGTTGCCCAAATAGGACCAAATTAGGACCAAATTCTGGGAACCAAAAAAAATGAAATTCGTGATTATCACCTGCTAAGTATACGGCGGTAGTTTCAATCTGGATGTGCCCTATATTACACGTTGACTCTAGAGTCATGACACTTTTTAAAATTCAATGAGTGCGAAGGTGAAATCCGATCTTTTTTCTCCTTTTCACTTATTCAATTTCGAAAAGAGTCATGACCATAGAGTCAACATGTAATAGGGCACGATATGTAAGTTCTTAAACTGTCCTCCGGAGAGCAGTTTAAATTCAATTGGATTTATTGAATCTGGATGCATAATTTTGGATTTTATTGCCGATTACGAGTGAATAATATGGACTTGGATTAACTCTTTGGATTTAAATGAATTTACACCTGGATTTAAGTTTAGATCTAAATTAAACGAGTGAATAATATGGCCGTTATAAAGTATTTCTCGTTCTCATGTTACGTATTTTTTTTTTATTTTTCAAACTTTATGGCGTGACGTTACTCCGAGAAATGCTTCACTATGTATTATTTCACTGTTTAGAATTATTTTTTTAGAGAGAACAAGTGCGAAGGAATCTCGTCACGCTAACGTGTTGTTTTCTCGACGGATTGTGAATTTTCTGGTGGATTTGTTCTTAAACAGCAACAACGTAACGTAATATTTGTGCTTCCACCTTTAATTCTGTCAAACTTAAATCATTGACAAATCAAACAGTCCGATCCAATTCCAACCCAACCATCTAAAAAAAGTTCTGGTGTTTAAAGTTTTCTGTGTTGAATAAAAATAATTGCAAATTTATACTTATCCAAACACAATTAATAAAATATAATAACAATTTATGCATTAAACGGATAATCAAGAAGTAATATTCAGAACTCTACCTAATCCATTGTTTTACTATTTCGTAACTATTTGATTTGTGGAAGTACACACAACCATTTCACCTAAACTACCTTTTTTCTTGATTTGTCTTCTTTTTTTTGGTCAAAACTGATATCTTGTGATGTTTTGTGGTTTAATGCGCTCCAATTAGAATAATTCTGTTATGCCTTGAACTTGTTTTTGCTTTTCTTGTGAAAAACAAAAAACACGTCATTTAAATTGATTTCTAGTTGGTCTTTTTTTTGTATGCCTCCCCTTATCAGGTGTTTTTCACTTTTACAGCAAACTTGGTGTACAACCTCTGGCGGTGCGGCGATAGTAAATCATGAGACTTTTCTTCGAAGAGCTGCTCATTGGATTCGAATTGAAAAATTTCTTAATTGCACTTGCTGTACTTTTTATTGTTTACTTAGCCTGGGAGTCGACCTACGTGCGTGACTATCGCGTCCAACCGAATGCTGTTCTGATTATCGAAAACAATCGTCGTTTACTTGTTGATATTGGGGCCAGTAGTCAGCGCGATTTAAGACCAGGCACCGATTGGACCTTAGAACCAGTTGCACTTGATACCACTGCATCTGAAAGTCCCTCCGAAGCAGCCACTGTAAATAACAGCACCATTGTAAGGAATTTAGATCCCGAAGGCACTAATAACGTACAGCAGATTCCTGAACCTCCGCCATCACTCGAAGTGGTTATTGAGGAAGTTCATGATCTGGCCAGTGTGCGACAACAGCTGAACGAAAACGTCTATCGGACCTTAGAGTCTTTTGAAGAAGGCATTAGTGAATTACTTGAGGATAGAACTGGCCCTCAGGAGGTAATTGCAGCCATGGATACAACCGAAGGTTTAAGGAGGAGACATCTTGCCTACGAAAATAATGAAGTTGGAGCCGAAGCTGCTGCAACAGAAGTAGGTATTGGTGACGGTGGTGATTCGACAGACTCCCGGGTGAACGCCGAGAGTTCTTCAAACCTCAATAATAAGTCCAAACTGGATGCACATCTAGCCGCTGAAAGAGGTGAAGATTGTCTGCCTAAACAAGAAACAACACCCACAGCTAGAGATGACGAATTTAGAATCAAATTGAAGTACTTAAACGATGACATGAAATTGGTCAAAGGAAGCCCCAATGAAAATATTGGTGATTTCAAAAAGTAAGAATAATGAATGAATTTCTTTTCTAAATACAGAATCGTTCTTGTTTTTCCTTTACTTCTATTTGCTTATAGGAGAAATTTTACACTGGAATTAAGTGCTCAAAAATTCGTACGACTGGTGTTCAATGGACACGTACTACAGCCAGATTCGAAAACTCTACAAGCTTGTGGACTATTTGATAATTGCGTTGTTCATTGCTTGGTTCATAATAGAAATCCAAATGCAGCTAATCAAAATCAACAACAGAGCGGCCGTTCTAATATAGGTAAGTAAAAAACACGACTATCTTTTTTAGGTAGGTTCATAAATCAAACTACTGATACTGTTTTGTAAATAAATCATCCAATGTTTTTGTGGTGTGTCCTGTCAATTTAAGTTGTTTCGAACTAGTTTAAAAGTACTTTTTAGCCATTATCAAAAGTCACAAGCTCAAAACAGCTTGATTCGATAACATTTTCGGTATTCTCAGACATTCCCTCAAGAAACCTCACAAAACTCCCACAGCAAGAAGAATTTGTTATTGTGATTTTTAAGTTCTGAATATTTGTTGAACGCACCCAAACGTCCATACATTTTTGTTGATCCGATGACGGACGACAATGTTGAGCGACTACGACTACGTACTTGCTGTTCTATGGCCATTAATAATACGTTTATTTGCTTTAAAAATGTTTTTTTGTCAGACAAAAAAGTTTGTTTGTCAAAAATGAAAAATATTGTGAGTTCGAGCTTCTCAAAAGGAGATCACAATTTCGATAGTTCTTGCTGGACTCACAAGTTGTGAGGATGATGCCACAATACGAAAACTTTACAAAACCAATCTTACCCCACCTTGTAAGGTTGTTATGACTTGTGAGTCATCGTCTATGTTTCCCAGGATCATACATTTTATTTTGATCGATTTTGGATAGATCGTTTTCCTCAAGAATTAAGCTGTTTATAGCACTTTTGTGTGATGGCCTAGAAGCTTTAAAACGTTGTTCCAATTTGCATACGTCGGAGGTGTTTGTTTGCAAAAATCAATGTTTAATATTTTTGTTTGCTCAAGTAGGAAACTTCTCCCAAATCCCAATGCTACAATTTAAATAGCAAAACTTATTTATTTGCATTGGAAAAAATTTAACTTATTTTAATTTATTTCAGGCCAGGAAAACACTTCAAATATAAACACCTCTGCTGGTGACACTAACCAATCCAACAACGATGTACCATTAGTTGGTAACTTTTCGAATCATGAAGGACCAAGTGGACATCTGATGGTGATGTACGGTGGAATCATACTCGTCACACTTTCTTTAATATTTAGCTGGTATTGCAGGTGGGGCTGGGGTTTTTACACACTATTCTTTTTTGTATTTTAATTTATTTTGACTTTTTCTTTTTTTATTTATTTTCAGAATACAATATCACGTTTTATTTTCCTGGTATTCAACCCTCGTCCTAATCCTTGTCACGATTCTCTTCTCAATACTTGTTCCATTATTGTTTTTTATTGAAAACAATGAAGTTCAACAACAAGCAACATAAATGTTTTACGTTTTTAATACAATAAAATTCAAAACAAGCGCAGGCTTCTATTTAACAACAAAAATACAACTATAAACACGAAGCAAGGCGGAAATGCAATTAACTGGGACAAAAAGTCAAGAGAAAACAATATTGTTAACACATTTTTTGTATTATGTGGTTTTTCTCTGATTGAAACTTAATCTGTGACGAATAAAATTCATATTTTTTTTTTTTAACAAAACAATGAAACACACGTGCGTTTAATAATATACATATTTTTTTTATATTTTAGAATTATTTTATTTTTTGTTTTTAATCATTTACATAACATAATATGCAACTCTCAAGTCAGTAGGTTTGCTTTCAGTTTTGAATTTTCAAAAATGTAGAGAGAACATTTAGTTATAGTATAGGTGTGTAAATGTATATTATTATATAAAATATTAAAAAATAAAAATAAAATGAGCAAATGAATGAATTATAACTTTAATTAGAACTATATTTCCTTTTCGTATGTTTAATTAATTTTAAAGGTAAAGTGATCCGTCAGCGGGTCCGAGATAGCGAAGCGAAATTAAAAGAACATCTATTATAGTCCAAACTCCTAAGCCGCCAAAACTGAAGAGTTTTCCGATGCCCTCTGGCCAGTGACCAAGATAAAATCTGAAAAAGAAATAATAGAAAATTGAAAGTAATAGACTTTGGTTTTTAATTTATTCTCTTAAAATGACGTTTCTCGTCTGTAAAACCGGAGTACAAGCCACTTTTCGAATATTAGGTACAAAAAATTCGCTGGGAGTCCCTTATCCCAGCGGGTTTCCCTTTGAAGTTTTAAATTCTGAAAATTGTTCAGATTTCACCAACCTATAATCTCCATATGCTCTATAGATAATGACCAAAACGACCGAATTCTAATGTTGTATTTCACAAACGAAGATGAATTAAGGGTTTTACTCGTCACTTCGATCGACGTTTTAGGGGTTTGAGCTACAGGAATGGAGGGGACCTACAGTTTAGTGCCGAATACGAACGGCTATGGTGAGCGGCATTTTATTTAACAAGAGATACTCTTGGAGGATGTGTCACTTCCTCGCAAGAGGCAGTAGCCCTGAAAAAAACTTTTTTGTTTTTAGGTGGAAGCGACTGAGAATCGAACCCAGGGCCCGTATTACGAATAACGATTATCGTTCAAAATCCCTCGTAATCACTAAGTTGCGATTCGTTTTTTTTTAAACGATACTCGTTTTCTTTTAGGACTGCTTATGCCGGTCGAATTTTAAAGTTTTGGCACTTCTGACAAGTTTATTATGTATCTGTCGCATATTTATTTAAAAAAAAAAATAGATTTTTTGATATTATCTGACAATATACTCATGCATCCATTTTCGTAAATCATAATCGGTCTATGTTATGATAATCGTGTTTTTGGGTATCGTTTGTTTTGCCTTTCGTTTCGTAATACGGGCCCAGACCTCTGGCGCAACAGTCCAACGCACTAACGAATACCCCACGGGCTACACGGGCAATGCAAACATATTATAAAATATCAATTTGCTTTTTGCATTTGCTTTGCATGTGATTTGCTTTGAAAATCTTGCGTTTAGAAATTTAGCCTACGTTTGCAGGAATTTACCCGAGAATGAAGAAACGAAAAACAAAAATATTTTGTTCACATTAGCATTAGCAGTGATAAGGGAGCTGTGTCCTGTGTTGCCTCAGCATTGCCGCCTGAAAAGCGTGCCATATTTTCTGAGTATAAATCATTTTCTCTATTTGCATATTGTCAAAAAATAGGAGCTTTTATGCAATTGAAACCAAAATTCATTAAATTTCGTTTAAATTCGTTTTATTTAAATTAAGATAATGGAAATAACAAATCTAATATTGAACTATTTTATGCCACCGTGCCACGAAAAACGTATCGTGTCAAAAAACCACGATTGTGTCGCTTAGGCAACGCTTATTGCACCCTCCCTGATAGAATTGCTAATAGAAAAAAAGACATTACTCACATAACACAAGCCTTTATTCGCCGCAGATCGACGGTTGTAAAACAAATAAATAGATGATAGGTTTTCACGCACACATCTATGGGAGCACCAGATTGCCAGCGCTTTCACCGCGAAATTTTACATCTTGTGCCTATCTTGGTATTATAATGGTCTTTGCTACTATGTAACAAAAGTATCCAACTTGTGTCAAAAAAGCATTATCTTGTCACGTATTATTCAAACTTCAAAGGACCTCCAGAGTAAAAAATTTGATCAAAATAGATTTAGCCGTTAATGAGAAAGTCGAAAATCAAAAAAATGGTTCTATGGCAAATACCGTTAATAACAGTTCTTGATAAATTTTTGTTTCACCACATAGTAGACCATACCAGCATTTGTAAACACAGAAATTTTGATCAAAATCGTTAAAACCATTTTCGAGATATATATAACCTTTTCCAAAACGGTTGTATGGCAGGTACTGTTATTTTCTGTGCTAAAAAAATATCTCAATTTCCCCTCTAGGGAACCATCTAAAAATCGTATGCTCCAAGTTTGAAGAAAATTGATTTAGTGGTTTAGGCTGTATGTCGAGAATGACAGACATTCAGAGAGACAGTCGGAATTTCGGTACCCACTTTTTACGTGTTCTCTTTTATTAATGTCAAGTTCGATTGAAATCTCGAGTTCGATTTTTTCGAATCCAAAACTTGCCCTATTAATACCTGTGTAGGTATATCGCAAGTAAAAACTGAAAATTTCATAGATACTTCAACAAAAATGCCATTTTTTAATGTAAAATAAAGCATTTCTTTTTAGTTGCAAATAATTTTAACTTTTGATTTAAGAGCAGTTATAATTAAAATAAAACCGTCTTGGAAACTGCAGAAATAGAGCCTCTTTTGTGGCAAAGTGCAAAAGTAGTTTAATGAACTAATTTTGAATGTGAAAGTGGAAAAATGGGTTAAACTTAGATTTCGTTTTAGGTATTTATTTTAAACAAAATGGTTACATTTACCTAATAATTTTCTACAGGTATATATAGTAGTAAATTTATTAATAATTGCAGATAATAAATATTCTTGAAAAAAAAAGGAAAAACAAACCCCCCATTGTATAATTTTTGCATATGGGCCTGTACAGTGGGAAAGAATATTTTATGTCTGTAAAATGAGACCGCAGTGTGTTCTATTGCTTTGTTTTAACAGAATCCGTTGTAAGGGAAAATCTAAAACAAGTTTTCATTACGAACAGATTGCGTGGTGGTTTTTTGAATTTTTCATAGGCCTTATTACTGTTTAATCTTTGAAAAGCATTCACAAACTCGAGGGTTTAGTAGAATAGGGCTGAATAAATCATTAATATAATAATTTCATTAATTTACCGATCAACACCAAATCCTCCCAGTGTTAAACTGATAATTAAAGCAGTGCTCCATCGATATCCCTGGGTCCAATTGCATTTAACATTTTTGCTGAATGTCCTCAATCCCAAGCAGAGAACATCATTGTGAGCTGTACAATTAGTTCTGTAAATACATATCGTTTTGAAATTCATATTTAAGTTAATTGGATTCTTTTTTTTCTCACTTATAAAATTTGTCAATGGAATTACAATTACCCCGCAGCAGACAAGAATGTTGCCAGTGTTCTGTTTGGTAGCAATATCGACAGTTCATTTGTTTTGTGAATGTTCTCTCACCCTGACAAAGAAATTTGGTCATGGATTTTTCTTATGAAAAAGTTCTAGTTACACTACAGGACCTTACCAGACATTGGACATGGGAGACCGCACTACATGTTACATTATTGTCTTTTCCATAGATGCAGGAAGTGTTGTAGATACATTCAATGCATGGAAAGGTTAAGCTATTACAGGGCACAGCAATGGGGCATGCTGATGAATCATTTGACTGCTGTATAAGAAACCCACATTATGATGGAGACAAAATGAAGCAGTGTTTTAACTTACATTTTTACCTATAATTACTGTCATGCTGCCGATTGTATTATTTTTTCTGGTTTCGACTTTGGTATCAATGTCCATTGTGTTGATTGCTTGCAGAAATATTATTTAGTTTAGAGATTTGTGATTATAAATAAATGGACCTACCGGTTTGACTTTGTTTGATTCCAGTTACTATAATGGCGAGAAGCAGCACAATTGCTGACCTTATGTTAATTACAATACACCTTCGTTGGAACATTTCAGTTTTATATTACTCGTTTACATTGCCAAATTTTAAATTTAAATTAATAACAAATTAAAATATTAAACAAATAACAAATGTGTCTCTATTTTGTTAATATTCCGAGATCCAAGTATTCCCATTTCATGACAAGTCATGTCGTTTTTCTTTCAGCCAAAAAAAATTGATCCCTGTGAGGGAATTTGATCCCGGACAAGTTTTTGCATTTCATTCAACCAAAAAAAATCAATCCCTGACAATTCGGGATCAAAATCTCTGATCTCAAATTAAAGAGAGATTTACACCTACATGAAACACGCACTTGCACACACACTATTTATAAAACGTCATTTCCCAGTAGGAAATTTCTAAAAATTCAGTGCTAAATAAGCTGCTTCTTCCTCGAGGAAAAGAAGCTGCACCCGCCACTTTTGTGCTCTTTTCTCTGATGAATTTAACATGGGCATGTCATTGGCGGTAGGCACATGCCACTTTCTCGATGAAAATTCAACAATGATATCACTGGTTCGTTGGAAGTTGCTTTTTCAACAGCTTGGAATATGATGAAAAATATGAAGAATATTAAACAGTGAAATCACTGCATAAATGTAACATGCTGATTCATCTGCTTATTTTCATCAATGAATGAATAGATGAAAATTCAATAGTGAAATCATTAGGTAACTGGGAGTTGCTTATTCACGGACTTATTATTGCCCGAGGAAAAATGTGAGGAATATTCAGTAGTGAAATCACCAATTACAAACGAATTGGTTTTTCACCATCTTTTTCAAAAGTGGAATGTACTTCACTTATTAAAATAAAAACTGATTTAATTTATGTGGTACCTACCTAGTTATTCTTTTTATTGCATTATTATTTACATTATATAAATTTAAATAATCACGAATTACAACAAATTATTAATTGTGGCTCCTCGAGTAACCTAGGAATAGAAAAAATGTTCAGTTTACAATAATTCATACATATGTAACTATAAAGAGTTACTAACCTTGGCATATTATTTTCCACATAAATATAACACCCGCTTCCATAGAAAAAGAACAACTAACTTGAAATAAAAATATAAAACAAAAGAAGATTTCCAAAATGTTCAACAACAAGCCAACAAATAAAGCACGCGCCACAAAAGAAATACAGAATAGAAAAAAAAAAATTCAAACGGTCACGTGATCAAGGCATGTTGAATTGAAAGAGTACATATTTTTGCACTACAGAAATCATCACATTGTTCGTACCAGGAAAAAGAAAGGGCAATTTTCAGATCATCGTTACTTTTTCTCGAGAAGAAGGTTATATAAAGCAGACGACGCGATTAAGAATTAAAACTGAGAGAGATTGAGAACTGACTACTTTTCATTTGAAAACGTCGACTTTAATTCAGCATCAATTTCATATTTGTGGCCGAAATAAGCCAAGGAGAGTTTTCAGAACTTTTTTTCTCTCGCAGCGTATCCTTTACAAAGCAGACGAGTGGATTTAGAGAATGAACTGGTGAACTTATGCATGACTTTTCGTCAATTGAATCATCGGTTAATTTTTCCTATTTAGCTACTTTTAATTCCGTATTGAAATCAGTTCGATTTTTTGGAACAAGTAAAAGAAGGGGTTGTTTGGAAATGGTTTCCCAGTGCAAAGCAGATAATGTGATGAAAATCATGAACTGCTGAAACAATGCATTACTTTTTACTGATGTAATCAGTGCACACTGTTTCGCCTATGAAGTGGTACTTGAATTCAATGATGAATTCAGCTTAATTTTTCATTGAAGACGAAATTTCCTGCTGGGTTTGTGCTTTTGTGTGATTCTGTGATTTTCTTTTTCATTTGCATTTCGTTTTCGATTCTTTGCCTATCAAAATTATTTTTTGCTTTATTAACTATTTTTGACAAAAGTAAATTTGACATCTCACACACACATTTGCAAACAAAAAACAAATCCAATCTGCGTTTCTTTTGCCAAGAAAATTCGTGATCCGGGATCAAAATCCCTATTTGCAAAAGAAAAACGACATCAAACAAAATCAGCTGTGGTGAATGAAAAAGGAGGACTGAGGACAAGACAACAGCATTAACCTTTTAGTGCTGCCACTTCTAAAACAAAAAGGGTAATCATGCTATGGCGTAAACTCTCCCTCGTAGCGTGTTAAAATGGTATAAATCGGTAAACCAATCAGCTATTCCTGTTTTCGATTTTATTATTTGACCTTTTATAATGAAATTTTTCTAAATTTTAACTACATGAAAATGGTAGGCAATCCAAACCTCAGGATTAAAAAGTCAAGTAATTGTAGGACATTTTTACTCATATTTAGTAATAATTAAAATATTTGTATAAAAATTGAAATCAATGAACTTTTTCAATTCTAAAAATCTTGTTTTGTTTAACACCTATTATGGTTATGTTATTTACTACAGCATATATTATGATCTCTTTTAACAAAAAAAAAAATGCACTTTAGTTTTTATTTTAACCGCTTTATTTTTAAAATTTCATCGCATTTGTCTAAATTAAATTTATAGTGGTGTGGATTTCTAATTGATCATTAAAGAAAATCTCACGATTGGAATTATAACCAATAGAACTTTTGGTTTTTGAAACTGAGTTTTGAGTATCAAAAAGCAAACAGTCATTCTTTATACAAAGTGTAAGAGAAAAAAAAAAACAAAAGAAAATTAAAATATAACTTGATCCTGTTTCTCTTGCAAACTTTTCTTTTGAGCCTCTTCTAAGATACGAATTATTTTCCATTTAGCATCAATATAAATATGTTCCGGGACCGTTGCCAATTCAGATTCAATCATTTTTCCGAGCAAAGTACTTGGAGGGCAATTTTTACAATTCGTTGGATTCTTTTCTCTTGTTTCATAAGGTTTGATCTGTTTTGCAAGACTCTCCAAGAGACTTGTACATTTAACATACAAGTCATTCCGTTTTTGATTTCGCGCTGGTTCTATTTTTTCCATTGTTACTTTTTGGTCAAAGACATCTTCAATTTCACCTTCAAAGCCTTCTCTCTCTACAGTTTCTTCATCAGCATAAGACAGTTCTACTTGTTCAAAGGGTCTGGTAGAATCTTTCGAAGACATCCATTCATCAACATTATCGATTTCTTCATAATCTTCTTCATCAGCATCTTTATCATAATGATCATCATAATTAACATTTTCTTGGCTGAACGTTTCATTGCATTTATCTAAAATTTGTTCTGTACCGCTAACATTAAAGTCACTTGAATTATATGTCCGTTTTTCATCAAAAAATTTTAATCTATTGTAAAACCATAGTTTTGGTACATCCGGTTCTCCAGACATTTGTTTTTTAATTTGCTCTCTTCTCGCTCTAGTATACTGTGTTCTTATATTTCTTATCTTTTTCAATACCATTTCTGGAGTCACTGTCGGGTTGTAACGTTTAACTATTTCTGCTATTTTTCGATATGCATGCATCCTTTGCATACAGTTATTGTAATGTGGGTGCGTCTTGTCGAAAAGTAACGGAAAATTTGGCAGTTGGTTTATAACAAGAAGAGTGTGAGATTTTTCCCAGGATTTACTCCTCGCAACATACTTATTGTAGCACCTTTAATTGAATTACTTTTGTATTTAACTTTGGTTTTATTGTTAAACGAAATTGGAAAACTTAAAAAACATTGCGTAAAGGCTTAACTACAAACAAACACAATTTTCGTACGCATTTTCGCACACAGGCAAAAAGTCTTAAATGTAGTTAAGCCTTAAATATTTCAAACAGAAATTTTCGAAAATACCTGTTTTTAGGGGGCAAACCACTGTATGGTTTAATAGAGTCATTTAAGAAAGTAAGATCATCCGTGTGTTTATATAATTGAAGTTGTTTGCCAAGAGTAGTTCCAGGATAGGCCTCCGCTCTTCTTTTATAGAGAGTATATTTATCTCTCATCGATGTCCACCTAGTCTGCATTTGATGACCTTAAAGTGATAAGGGTTTACTTTTATTTTTATGGTTAATTAGCGTCATATTACCTGATAGGCCATGTTTTGCGCCTAATTCAGCCCATTTGTCTGCTTTTTCTCTGATTGAGCTTTTAATCCTTCGGTCGTATAGGATGGGATGTGGTTTAACAGTTGCGATTATCGCTTTCGAATCAACTTCAACTTGTGATGAATTCATTATGATGAAATTATATGTTCGCGATGGTGTTTAGTATAAATTTATAATGAATTAACTGAAATCAAACAATAGAAGTTTTCAATTAATTACAGTCATTTGAAAATTCAGTGTTCATAAATTTAAGAGATAAAGCATTTTCAAAAGTAGATTAAATGTATTAAAATGGTATCACTGTTTATCTAATACTTTCATTACTATTTCATGTACGGTGTACCTTGGCTACCTGAAATAACTTTGCCGCGCATTTAACTCACTTATCTATGGTTTTTATTGATCTGTGTAAATGTCATGAAGGACTGAATATTTTTTTTGAACGATTGCTTAAAAACGTTTTATCTAAAAATGCACTTATAAATTGCTTAGTGTTACACTTAAAATAGTTATAAGGTGAATTTAAATATTTTTAAGAACTTAGATATTAAATTTTTGTTTCAAAAACTCTTATAATTAAAACAACATTTACACAATGCAGCTTGTTTCCTCTGTATGCACGAAAGTTGTAAGAAAATTTAGCATAGTGTCATTTTTTGACATTTCAATGGAATATGTTCCACATTATGCCTGTTTACACTTGAACTGAAAATTGCATACGGAATATAGGCAGGGACATGATAAACAGGTAAGGGTAAAACAATGCTCAAATTGATGTGAGATCGTCCGGGTATCTTCGGTGAGAAATAAAAAAATAATTTAATTACAGTGGGCCCTACCAATAATCAAATTTAGTTACGACTTAAATATTTCAGTAAAATGGATCATAATTGAATGGGCTCTAAATAATAAACCGTGCATGGTATTACCTACATATTTACGTGGACTAAAAATAATGAACCATATATTCAACTGACTTCAAAAAATTGAGAATATAATGTATGGTTAATAATTTAGGATCCATAACGTTAAGGTTGGTTAGTGCGATGGACTGTCATGTCGGAGGTCTAAGGTTCGATCCCCAGCCTCGCCACCTATTTATTTAAAAAGAAAAAACGGCTACTGCCTCTTGCGAGGAATTGACAAATCCTCCAAGAGTATCTCTTGTCACAGAAAAGTGCCGCTCGTTAGCCGTTCGGATTCGGCAATAAACTGTAGGTCCCCTCCATTCCTACAGACACGCACACAGGAATGGTTGAGAGTTGTAAGTCACTAGGCCCTAGTTCTTCATGAGCTGTTGTGCCATCAAATTTATTTATAACGTTAAGGTTAATTTCACTGCAATATTTAAGTCATAACTAAATTTTAAGTATTGGTAAGGCCCAGTAAAACCCGGATAAGTGCCTATTGCAAGAGTACCTTTCCCTTAACTATCTTCCCCGTTTAATTGCCTTTTATTTTGTATACTTTTATTGAAATTTACCTGAAAAAAAAGTACCCAGTTGAAATCAGCAGAAAAAGTCAAAAAGCATACCTCCTTTTTAAGAGGTTGCCGACACTAGCGAGTTGATGTAATGTTATTTCTTATTTTTTTAATAACGTTTTTTTTGTTGTCCTTTTTTTTTTTTTAATAAATATAGAGATATGCACAATTAAACGGGTTTTTATAACTGCCCAACCAAGTGATTTGCACATGAGACACGACCTGCGAACAGTGAATTGCGAATGGTCACGTATTTTGACATTTACATGAGTGGTCGCTGACAATAGAGATCTCTACCAAATTGTCAGTTTCAAAAACTTGGCACAATGACAGATGAATTTAGAAAGAAAAGAAAAGGCGGGCTAATTTTAATTACAAAAATCTAGCTATTTTGTGCCATAAAAAGGTTAAAATATCTTATATAAAGTATAAAAACATTTTTACTTTTAGGTTTTCTATAAAAAAAGGAAAAAAAAAACAATTCCAAATATCTATTTACCTCCAAAATAAAACAAATAAATACATGTCATTGCGTGCCAAGAATTTTAGTTTGACATTTAAAAATGAACGCGACAGAGATATATTGCTGTTTGTTAAAAAGCTCTATTGAGAACTTCCACCAAACGTCAAAAATTCTAGATGGGGGGAAAACAAACACACTATTAAAGGCGCGAACAGTATCGGTGTGTATTTCTATTTGTTTGTATTGTTGTTTTCCCCCCATCTAGAGCTTCTTTTCGATGAAAGAACTGTCAAAATTAGAAAGAGAAAAGACAGAGTCAGATTCTGGAAAAGCCCAATTGCGAATTATGGCATCAAACATAAGCAAGAAAAATGTGAGTTTGAAGTTAAATTCAAGCGAATTTTCTATTCGCTAGTTTGTGGAATGCGTCCTCCTGTTGTGGATTGCAAATTAACGTTTGACAATTCGCAGAAGATAAGTTGTTAGTCGCGTAAATAATAGGTCAATCCCACGAAGAGCTCAGAGCGCTCAGAGATTTTTTTAAGTGGGACAAAAAATCTCACCGGAGCGCTGAGATATGTGAGATGAAATTTTTTTGGATTCATTTGCATTTCTCAGTTTTCTTTCTCAGCCAAAACAGCTGCTCTTTTGACAACCAAATTCAATTTTTTTTTTGTGGTGCGCAAGTGCAAAATTGGTAAATAAATACAAAATAAAGACGGAATGTTAATAAAAACTAAAATAAATTGAACTTATTATTTCTCATTCATTTCAATAGGTTTTCTGTTTAAAAAATTAAATATTTTAAGAAAAAGTTAAAAGTGATTTTTCAGAAGGTCAGGGCGAGAATTATAACACCTGAGTTTTTTACAATTGAGCGGAGAATGTTGTCCCACGAAATGATTTCGCCTCCGTCAAATTGACATTGAGCGCTCAGTGAGATTTTATTTGGTAGGACCCTAATATTAAAATACAAAATTTTCTAATTTTAACTAATTGTATGCCGTGTTTTCTATTTAAATTTGTGGATTGTTTCATTTATTCACTTCGTCCAAAAGTAAAAACAAAAGAAACATTCAATAAGCAGTAGAATTAGCTTTTAAAAGGGTTTATTCGCATGCGCTGGTCGCAGCTCATGTGAAAAGCACTTAGAAGTATATTCGCATTCGCAAGTCGCAGCTCATATGTGCAAAGCACTTAATTATCTCTCAAAACGAGGCATTTATGGAGAGGAACTTATCCGGGTTTTACTGTAGTTGTATTGACTTTATTCACATTAAAATAATAAAAGATTGTGACGTCACTGAAATGACAAGATGGTGGCTTGGGTGTATGGTGGATTTACATGTATCTTCATCCGAGCTCTGCAAAAAAATAAGGGATACAAAATATAAAATGTATGTTTGTTGGATAGAGAGAGAAGAACAAAATGCAGAGATCTTGATTATAGGAACGCAGATGAACTGTTTCTTGCGAGGAACTTGGGTGCTTGCCCTCACCACCCCTAAAAAATATTATTTTCCTACTTTTTTTGTTGAGTAATGCACAATATTAATTTTAAAAACTATCTTCGATGTACCTATAAGAATTTCGTTCGTCATTCCAAAAAAAATGTTTCAATACTTTCTTCAAAATTAACAAAGAATACAAATTCTAAATCAAAAGTTTATGCCCTACAAAAAATGTATTTACAAAAAAAGTTTGTTATTAACCTGTGCCTTTATGCAAGAAGCGAAATAAATAATTTTGAAAATATTTTTTATAGATTTTTTTTCTTCCATAAACTTTGAATGATATTTGAATGATAAACGGCTACTGCCTCTTGCGAGGAACTGACAAATCCTCTAAGAGTATCTCCTATCACAGAAAAGTGCTGCTCGTTAGCCGTTCGGATTCGGCAATAAACTGTAGGTCCCCTCCATTCCTGCAGACACGCACACAGGAATGGTTGAGAGTTGTAAGTCACTAGGCCCTAGTTCTTCATGAGCTGTTGTGCCATCAAATTTATTTTATTTATTTTTAATAAAAAAAAATATTGCATTTCACTAGGTTTAGACAATAAATTACGTTGTCTAAAGCAAGATAAAAAGATAGATTACTTTAGCAAAAATTAGAAAGGTTTTTTAAAAACTTGGACGGCTGTCTAAAGTTAGACAATGTTAATTAATTAATAAATACCATTAATAATTAATAAGACCATTAGTACATAAGTATTTCTTTTATACGGCTTTATCTTCACTTTCATTGTTATTCGCGAACATAATTTTAATTCAAAAAACACCTAAATGAAGCAATAAATTCCAACTGCAAATCAGTCGAGATTTCCACATTTTTTTGAACTTATTAGTCTTTTTACTCTAATAATAAATTCACTATGAATTACAAGTCTGTTACAAATAATTTTGTACGCAAATAGTTTAATGAAACAGAAAAGTTCGCCGCACGTGTAAATTTACTTGTAGCTACAAGTCTGAGATACTTGTATCACAGACACTATAGTTCCATAGATATCTCATGCAGAAGAAAAAAATATGATCACTGGGACGTAGACGTATGGGATGCGATATCTATGTAACTCTATTATCTGTGCTTGTATGTAGATATTTAAATTTTGTATGAAACAGAAATTCGCTAATAAAATACGAACTAGAAGTGATTTCACGATTAATTATTAATCTTGCAGTTTTATGAAATAGGCCCATTGGTAATTTCATTAGCTGTTAAGTTTTTTACCTAGTTAATATACCTATTTGAATTTAGAAATCTCCACCATTCCAAATTGTTAAATGAAGGTTTTCCCGAAGTTCTCCTTCAATTGTTTATGTTTTATTCAAAATCCTTCATCTCCATGTCAAATTAATTTTTTGTTAGTTCTAAAATATCTCTGTGCAAGCAATTATTAAGTTGTAAAGTCTTACGAAAATAAATATATTATCTATCTAAAAATCTTCCTTTTTTTAAAACAACTTTTAGCTAACAAAAAATGCATTAAAGTTTTTATTTTCACCGCATTATTATTAAAATTTCATCGCACTTGTCTTTATTAAAATTATAGGTGTGGGGATCTCTAATTGATCATTAGAGAAAATATCATAATTGGAATTATGACCAATAGAACTTTTGGTTTTTGAAACTGAGTTTTGAGTAGCAAAAAGCGAACAGTCATTCTTTATACAAAGTGAAAAAAAAAAAACTAAAATTATATAACTTGATCCTGTTTCTCTCGCAAACCTTTCTTTTGAGCCTCTTCTAAGATACGAATTATTTTCCATTTAGCATCAATATAAATATGTTCCGGGACCGTTGCCAATTCGGATTCAATCATTTTTCCCAGCAAAGTACTTGGAGGGCAATTTTTACAATTCGCCTGATTCTTTTCTCTTGTTTCATAAGGTTTGATCTGGTTTGCAAGGATCTCCAAGAGACTTGTACAGCTAACATACAAATCATTCCGTGTTTGATTTCGTGCTGGTTCAATTTTTTCTATCGTTACTTTTTGGTCAAAGACATCTTCAATTTCACCTTCAAAACCTTCCCTCTCTATGGTTTCTTCATCAGCATAACACATTTCTACTTGTTCAAAGGGTCTAGTAGAATCTTTCGAAGATATCCATTCATCGACATCATTGATTTCATCATCTTCTTCATTATAATCATTATCATTATTAAAATTTTCTTGGCTGAACCTTTCATTGCATTTATCTAAAATTTCTTCTGTTGCATTAACATTTAAGTCACTTGAATTATATGTCCGTTTTTCATCAAGAAATTTTAATCTATTGTAAAACCATAGTTTTGGTACAACCGGACCCCCAGACTTTTGTTTGTTTCTACTTTGATCTCTTTTCGCTTTAGTAAACTGTATTCTTATGTTTCTTATCTTATTCAATACCATTTCTGGAGTCACTGCCGGGTTGTAACGCTTAACTACTTCTGCTATTTTTCGATACGCTGTCATCCTTTGAATACAGTTATGATATTGTGGGTGCCTCTTATCGTAAAGTAACGGAAAATTTCGCAGTTGGTTTATAACAAGAAGAGTGTGAGATCTTTCCCAGGTTTCATTCGTCGCAACATACTTGGCACACCTTTAATTATTTAACTTTTATTTAATTGGTAAACGAAATTGAAAAACTTAAAAAATAATGGGTAAAGGCTTAACTACAAACAAACACAATTTTTATACGCTTTTTTGCACAGAGGAAAAAAGTCTTGAATGTAGTTAAGCCTTAAATGATTTACACATGGACATGGACATAGAAAATACCTGTTCTTAGGGGGCAAACCAATGTATGTTGGAATAGAGTCGTTTAAGAAAGTAAGATCATCAGTGTGTTTATATAATTCAAGTTGTTTACCAAGAGTAGTTCCAGGATAGGCCTCCGCTCTTCTTTTAAAGAGAATATATTTATCTTTAATCGATGTCCACCTAGTCCGCATTTGATGACCTTAAAATGATAAGGGTTCACTTTTATTGTATCGTTGATTAGCTTCATATTACCTGATAGGCCATGCATTGCGCCTAGTTCAGCCCATTTGTCTGCTTTTTCTCTGATTGAGCTTTTAATCCTTCGGTCGTATAGGAAGGGATGTGGTTTAACAGTTGCGATTATCGCTTTCGAATCAACTTCAACTTGTGATGAATTCATTAAAATGAAATTATACTTGGGCGATGGTGTTCAATATAAATTAATAACGAATTAACTAAAATTAAACAATAGAAGTTTGCGGTTCATTAGTCATTTGAATGTACTGTTCACAGATTTTGCTGAAGCCTATTCAAAAGTATGGTAATGTATTAAAGTGGTATCACTGTTTATCCAATACTTTAATAATAATTTCTACTACTTCATGTATGGTGTACCTTGGCTACCTCAAATAACTTTGCCGCGCATTAAACTCACTTATCTACATTATGTTTTTATTGATCTGTGTAAATGTCATGAAGGATTGAATATTTTTTTGAACAATCGCTTTAACATTTTTTCCAAAAATGTATTATTATAAAAAGTGCTGTGTTACACTTAAATAGTTATAAAGTGAATTAAAATATTTTGAAGAACTTACATATTAAATTTTTGTTTCAAAAACTCTTATAATTAAAACAACATTTACACAACGCAGCTTGTTTTCTGTATTCGAACTGTATGCACGAAAGTTGTAAAAAAAAATTTTGTGTAATGTCATTTTTTGACATTTCAATGGAATATGTTCCACATTATGCCTGTTTACACCTGAACTCAAAATTGCATACGGAATCAGGCAGGATATGATAAACCGATACAAGGTATAAGCAATTCAATTGCTGTGGGTGGAGTGACAATTATCTGGACATCTGTGCGAAAAACAAAACAATTTAATTAGTTGTTTGGATTCGTTTTTTAATTTTACCAATACGTATCGGTTAAAAAACATTGAAAAATAATGGTATTCTAAAATTAAAAATACCTAATAAAAATAGAGACGTCACTGAAATGAGAAGATGGTGACTTGGCGGGTGTATATCAAAGATACTGAATTTATAAAGATATGAATCCTCGGCTGTCATTTGAGTTTGCCTACAATCTCTATCAGATGAGAAATGAGAAGGTATGTGTAAAAATGGCGGTATAAAACTCATACATTCACAGTATTTATCTTCACAACTTACACATTCACAGTACTTATCTTCACACCACCCTGCTATATTGTTGTTGGATTTCACATCTATTCATCGACACAAAATTAAATTACAAATACAACAATGTAAACAAATGGGTTTTGGAGGGTGAAACGTACGAAGGATTCATTTCTTCATATTCAGTTTCTTTGGTGTATATAATGAGCTGAGAATACCTGTTGTTTTTATTTATCAAGAGGTATAGCGTGTAGGTAGTAAAATCGAAAATTAATAAAATATTGCAAGTGCTTTTTTTTAAAAAACCTACTAAAAACAATTGCAGTCTTATTTATAAACCCATTCCATAGTATGCCTAACTTTTGACAGCTGTCTAAACTCAAAAATCTTATTTATACAAATTTCCATCGGTTGTGCTCAGACAACGCAATCAGTTGTCAAAACCTATTCCAAAGTCTTCAATAAAGAAAATAAGAAAATTTTCTTGTTGCGAAAGGAAAAGTTACGTTGAAATTAATGAAATAATGTTCTTTGAACGTATCCAAATGCTGACACAAAAACACAATTCATTTGAGAATGAATACTTCTGTTTAGTAACGTGAAATTTTCACCAAGTTTCCCACACTTGGGTTTTTTTTCCTATTGGTTATGACAGCAAATTCTGTGACATTGTACGAAGTCGTACAGCGTTTCTAGTAAACAAACAGAGACATAATAGCCGTGTTTTATTGGTCTGGGTTACTTCTTAACATGTAATACAAAAACAACATTGGATACAGGTTTCAATCTGGGATTCATTCAAAAACCGAAAAAATGTTTCTAATCTGACGGGTAGATGGCGTTGTGCGTTTTGTAAATGGTAAGGTAGTTTAAAATTCAGTGTAAAGAAAAGAGACAGGTAAGTACATGTTTTTAATTTAATCTGTATCGTTTTATTTTTTCGGGATGAACCATAAGTTATTGGCGATAATAAAACGCAACTATTATGAGGTAGGTAGTATTCAGACAACTGCTGGAATGTGACTATAAAGAATGAGTAATTCAACTATTTAAACAGTGGCTAGCTGGACACTGTCCAAGATTGTTCTAAGAAAATCTAATAAATACGAATGTTTAAAAACAATACCAATCTAGCTGCCAGAGTGAAAAGTAAATTTTTGAAGGATGAATAGGTAGTGATCTTATTCCTATGAAATGTGAACGATTCCTTAAGATTAGTTTTTCGTTCCACATGACTTACTTTACGTTTTTCACGTTACGTTAACTTTGACGTCTGTCATTTCGATCCAGCCAGCCATCTTTTACGACGCTGATTCCGTGAAACTCAAATCTTTTTTCCACCAAATTGTGTACTTTCTTTTATCAGAATTGATATTAATTCCAATATATTTGACGATTATTTCTTATTTTAATTAAAAAAATAAAAAGTAAAATAATTCTATCATGGGAGTACCAGCATTCTTTAGATGGTTGAGCCGCAAATATCCAAGTGTTATTATTGAGTGTGTTGAAAACAAGGTTTGTTCACATCGACACGGCTAAAAACAAAACAACATAACCTATTTATCTTTTCTAATAAAAAATAATGTGTGGGCATATGTATCGCTTATGAGTAAAATTAATTTGTTGCATTTTTCTTAGACCGTTGACGACGAAGGTCGCAATCACTATGAAGACCCCACACTGCCCAATCCAAACAATATCGAATTTGATAATCTGTATTTGGACATGAATGGAATTATACATCCGTGTACCCATCCGGAGGACAAGCCGCCTCCTCGCAACGAAGATGAAATGATGGTTGCTATATTCGAGTGTATTGATCGTTTGTTTGGCATTGTTAGGCCGAGGAAACTCCTCTATATGGCAATCGATGGAGTGGCACCCCGTGCCAAAATGAATCAACAACGTTCGAGACGTTTTAGAGCTGCCAAAGAGTCGGTGGAAAAACGTCTCGAAATGGAACGTGTTCGCAGTGAACTTTTGGCGAAAGGTAAAATCAACATGCTCACACTTTTTAGAATTTAAATTTCTTTTTCAATTAGAAATATTGTTCATTTATTGTTGAAATGCGACATTTCAAAAGACAAAATTGCGTTGTGTCCAGCATGATTAAATGTATAATTCTAGGTACTCATAAACTCTCCTACTCTGTGACAGTGCATCGAGTACATGGGGAGGAAGAAAAAAACTCATAATGATAAATGATAATGTATGTATATAAGTTATACACATGGTGAGCATCCGTCCCGGGTTTCCCGCGATTTCTCCTTATTTCTATAGCCCGTGCCAGGTTATTTTTTAAAAAATCCGGGACGTACAAGTGTCCCGTATTTTTTTTAAAAATCAAAATGTTTGATAAACCTTATCAATACGTTAGGTGCAAATGCCCCCTTATCGAGTTCAGAAATTGAAAACCGTTAACTAGTTACAGAAGAAAAAGAAAACTAAAGATTGATAAAAATTAATAAGTTTTTAAAAAAGGTTTTGTCTTGAAAGATTTTTAAACAACCCTTCCTCTGAAGTCTTGCTATTTTTCATTTTATAACATTAGCTGCGAATATTTAAATCAGCGAGATACATAAGAACTTGAAATTTTTAGTTCGTTTTGTGATTCAAAAGCAAAGCGACACAAAAATTAATGACTTAATTGTTTGATGAGTTTGTTTGCTTATAATACTAGCAGGCCCGTGCTTTTTTTTACAAACTGTTGTAGATTTTGAAAAAAAAAAAACAGACTATGTCCATCTTCATGTTCCAAGCTGTCTCTACAAATTCTCATTACAATCAATTAGGTACTTTTGGAAATTATGAGGAACAAACAGACAGACAAGCAAACTTTCACATTTATAATATTGAATAATAATAGGATTAAAAAAAAACAAAAGAAAAATTAAGTGAAAAATGGGTAGACAATTTTACACATTTCTCAGAAAAAAAAAGCAATATTTTTGCAAACCTTTTACAAATTGCCGAGTTCTGCTTGTGTTTGCCAGGTTCAAATGCTCCCACTGAAAGGCTTTTATTTCAATAATAAACAATACGTACAGTGCTGCCAATAACATTCCGGATTTTTTCCCATAGTAATGATTTTCTTAATACCAAGTAGAAAACTAACAACTTTCCATAAGTTTTTTAATAATTTGTAAAGATTATGATACAAGTTAATAATAACCTTAAAAATTTAATGCTACGATGACAAGAACAATAAAAAAAAATTATTTTATAAATTTACTCAGTAACATGCCTGTGCAAAACTAACCGGATTTCAAGAAGATTGCAAGTCTCGATGTTAAAGTAACGGGTTTTTCGAGTCTTTTGACTCAAGCCGTAGATTAAAACGTTTTTACAAGTTGAGAGCTGTGTAAGTTGAAATTATATAGTGCATAAAATGGCTAAAACACGTTATAGCAACGCGATTCGTTACGAAATAATAGAAAAGTTCCAAGCCGGTATAAAACAAAAAGTAATCGCTCAAATCTTAAAAATTCCAACGTCAACGGTTTGCGACATCATTAAAAATTTAAAAGTGGAAAATCAGTAGAAGCAGATCATTTTGGTTGACGCCCTCGCAAAACAACCATTAAAACTGATTGGCGCATAAAGAATTTCGTGCTTAAAGACCCTTTTGTGACTTCAATGACAATTTGTGATGAACTTAATCTACCCATATGGCCAAGTACGGTCAGGAAGCGTTTAAGAGATTTCGGTCTTTTTGCATTTCGACCGGCTAAAAAACTTCTTCTTACTGCTAAACATTGTAAAAAAAAAGGTAATCCGTAAAAGGTACTTGAAAAAGACTTCAAATTTCTAATCAAAACATTTAACCCAGGGTTGAATTTTCAAAAAATCATCTTAACCCGTCTTTAAGCAAATGGAAGAGTGTGCTTTTCAGTGATGAGAGCAAATTCAAATTAATTTACTCCCATGGCGCAAGGACAGTGAGGCGCTCAAAAGGTACGCGATTAAAGCCTGCAAATGTACTCCCTACAGTAAAGCACGGTGGAGCCTCGGTGATGGTTTGGGGCTTGTTTTTCAGGAGCAGGCTGCGGTCCTATACACCAAATCATAGGAATTATGGACCGTTTCCAATATAGGGACAATTTGGAGTCAGTAATGCTTCCATACGCAGAGGAAGAAATGCCTCTGTGTTGGGTTTTTCAGCAGGATAATGACCCCAAACATTCTTCAAAGCTGCTAAAAGAGTGGTTTGCAACTAAAAATATTCGTGTCTTAAAATGGCCATCTCAATCACCCGATTTAAGCCCAATAGAAAACTTGTGGGCCATTTTAAAAAGGCGGGTTGGGAAAAAAAAGCACACGTCAACAACTTCTTTTTTTGCAGCTTTGAAAAATGAATGGGAGAATATTCCTGCTTCTGTTTTCGAGAATTTAATCCAGTCAATGCCTCGTCGATGCCGAGCTGTGATAAAAAACAGGGGTTACTGGACAAAATATTAAATAAATAATAAAAGTTAATTGCAAAAAAATAAAATACGGTTAGTTTGTCACATTAAAATTTTGATTTAACTTTAATTTTTTAAATTTTTTTTTGTTTTGATGGATAAAGTTCCATGGTTTTTGTTTCAAATAATAAAATTGTTCAATAAAAATGGAAAAAAAATTACAAACATTTGATTTTTTCATTTTTATATTACAAACCAACAATCAATGCAGTTTACCAAAAAAATCCGGAATGTTTTTTACACCACTGTAGATGAGCGGAAAATCGCAGCTAATTGTATAAACTCTAAAAAAAAAACATGTTAATGGTGAAATTTAATTGCGATTTAAACTGAACTCGCAATGAATTTAAAAATTTTTTCAAAAAAAACAACAAAATTGTAAAAGAGGCTGAGTTCCTAAAATCAAAAAATTTTTAGCTGCTTCGATTCAAATTTAATTTTGCATTCCGAAACGTCAGACTTATACAATGTAATATTTCTACAAAGCATCAAGTTTGCGTTGCTGCTGGGCATCAAAACATTTTCTACATTTCGGAACTCAGCCTTTTTTCATCAGTGAAGTATTAAAGAAAAAGAGAAAAAAAATTACGCAGTAAACTTAGCTTAATGTGGATTACGAAATGTTATGCATCTCAAAACTTTACATAATGTACATGTATATTTAACTAATATTATTTAAATACATATTTGCTTTGTAAACAGAAGACTAAATTATTTTAATAATGAAATTAAAAATGTTAAATTTTTATTTCTAGCTTTAAATTTATTAAAACATAATTAATTTTATTGTTCTTTTTTTTTTTAAGGAATTTTTTTTCGTTTGTTTTGTCTGCTAAAATTGAAGAAGCAGGAAACTCTTGTCTCGTAAAGCTTCGTATTCATTATGCGCGGCATCCGCGCGCACCATGTTCGTCCGCGGCAAATCATGATATTTGCCACGCATATCATTTTTTGAGAAAAAGTTGATAAACCGCGGCAGCCGCTCGCGGCAGTCGATCCAATTGACAGCTAGTAGCTAGTGCCCAAATCACAAAACAAACTACCGTCTCAACTGCGCGCGAGCAAAACCATGTTCGAACATTGCCGTGTTTCGAAAATCCATCACGAATGGATCGATGCGCGGCATGTTCGAGCGCACAAATGTTCGAGCTGCCGCGCGTAGAAACCCTGCTAGGCAGATTGTTGGTTTCAAAAGTCCATTTACCACCTGCTTGTAGTCTATGGATTCTGACGGGGGGAATGGTGTAGTAGTAGTAGCTACTTGAAGAATCATCTTAGACCCATTTCGACCCGTTGAGAAAAGAGATCAAGTCTTTGATCTTCTATTCAGAGAGATCGTCGAAAAAGTCCTTTCCCAATAATTGTGTTCTGATTCTGGCCAGAGCGGGACATTTACAAAGGAAATGAAAACAGTTTTCCTTTCCTGCTGGTCCCCACATCTACGACAGTGAGTGTTGTGAGGGATGCCCAGCCTCGCCGCATGTTCTCCGATGTGCCAGTGCCCAGAAAAGTTCTCAACGACCCTGGCTATGTCTCGCCTGGGTCTGCATAAAAGGTCAGTTGTTCGGTTTTTGCTATAGGTGGGCCCCGTCTTTCTGGATATGACGCAGTTAGCTAAACTGCTCCACCTACGGTTGGATTAATTTAGAAAAATTGAGAATATATTGCCATTCATAACCCCAAAAGAATGTTGACTCTTTCCGCAAGAGAGTCATGAAGGGCTGATCCTTGCCTGGCCAGTTCGTCTGCCCGCTCGTTACCCTCAATGCCACGATGCCATCTATGCTTGCGAGCTCATCACGACATTGTCGAACCAATTTGGAAGACGAAAGTGGCGAAGCAATAGCTTTAACGGCTGCCTGACGGTCTGTCAGGATGGCAGTATTACGGTTCTTGTTAGGGTCTTGTTTAAGTATCCTGCATGCTTCCCTAATTGCCAGCAATTCCGCCTGGAAAACACTAGCGAAGTTGGGAAGCCGATAAGATTTGGAAATGTTCAGAGATTCGGAAAAGACACCCGAACCAACTCCACACTCCATCTTTGAACCATCAGTGAAGATAGTTGTGTCGAAGCGTCTCGTCACGAGGTCATCTTTCCATTCCTCCTTGGTAGAAAAAATAACTTTAAAATCCGAACTGAGGTCCAGAGTAGGAGTGCAGTAGTCAGTAGCTGTTGAGAACATGTCCATGGAGATCAATTTTGTAATATTGCTATGACCAAAGGTCTGGCAACCCAACAATTCGACTCTTTTAGTCTTATCGCGCTGCAGGATACTAGATATTTTATATGTAAGTCGGGTGGTACAAGGTGCAGGAAAACGCTTAAGGCATCTGTTGGGCGTGTTCGTAAGGCCCCTGTAACTGTAGTGCCAACGCTAGCTGTTTTTTGTACTTTTTTTTTTTTAGTAGTAGGTTAGCTATTAAGAGTTATGTATATATTTATCCAGAGAACGAGGAGAGGATAACCTTTTAAACGTTAATAGATACAAAATGTTATTTGATTTAAATCATTACAGGATGCGTTTTGCCCCCAGAAAAGCCGAAGGAGGAACATTTTGATTCCAACTGTATCACGCCGGGTACGCCATTCATGCAACGTTTAAGTGAATGTCTATCGTACTACATTCACGAGCGCATGAACAACAATCCAGCATGGAAGGGTCTTAAGGTTATCTTATCCGATGCGAATGTGCCTGGCGAGGGTGAGCACAAAATCATGGATTACATTCGTAAGCAACGTGGCCAACCCGATCACGATCCCAACACTCAACATGTCCTTTGTGGAGCCGATGCCGATTTGATTATGTTGGGACTTGCCACGCACGAACCCAATTTCACGATCATTCGTGAAGAATTTTTACCAAACAAACCACGTCCATGCGACATGTGTGGTCAATTTGGACACGAACTTGACAAATGTGAAGGATTGAACGCAGCTAATGCTACTCCTGATTTTAAGCCTGACGTGCCCGTTGGGCAAGAGGTTAAATTTATATTTGTGCGTTTAAGTGTGTTGCGAGAGTATCTAAAACGAACTCTGCAAATGCCAAACTTGCCATTCAAATATGATTTTGATCGGGCCCTCGACGATTGGGTGTTCATGTGCTTTTTTGTCGGAAATGATTTCCTTCCCCATTTGCCAAGTTTGGAAATCCGCGAAGGTGCCGTCGATCGACTTGTGGAATTGTACAAAAAGTGCGTCTACAAAACAGGTGGCTACATAACTAACTCAGGCGAAGTAGATTTGGATCGTGTGCAATTGATTTTAAACGATTTGGGTGACGCCGAAGATCAAATTTTCAAAGATAGACAGAAGCGTGAAAAGCAGTTCCAGGCGCGTGAAAAGGCAAAGAAACGACGTGAAGGAGATATTTCTGCATACAATAATACACAATTCGCTCCCATGGCTTTGGGGAGGGGTAACCAACCTGGAAAAATTGAAAACTTTAAGCAAGAGGCTGCAAATGTTCGCAATGCAGGGGGAAGAGCTGGATTAGACGCTTTATTGCGTCCCCAGGGAGCACAACAACAGCAACAGCAGCAGCAAGGACGTGGACAAAAAAGAACCGCAGCACAAGCTGGATTAGAAGATGACGATGATGATGACGAACAGAAGCATGATGAAGTACGTCTCTGGGAGGATGGGTTCAAAGATCGTTATTATGAATCCAAATTTGATGTAGGGGCCGAAAACTTGGAGTTTCGATATTCCGTGGCGCTGCAGTATGTAAGAGGCCTCAGTTGGGTTCTCAAGTACTACTATCAAGGATGTGCTTCATGGAAATGGTATTTCCCCTACCACTATGCACCATTTGCTTCAGATTTCAAAAATATTGCTGGATTGTCAACGGATTTTGAAAAGGGAACAAAACCGGTAATAAACAAAATTTAAACATCAATTATTGTTGAATTAATTTATTAATATTTTTAATTTTGCAGTTCAATCCATTGGAACAGTTGATGGGCGTATTTCCAGCAGCTAGTAGCTCTCATGTTCCTGCTCCGTGGGCAAAGCTTATGTCGGACCCGGTAAATAAACAACACACAGTAAGAAAATACTTTAATTAATGCTTTGAATCTTTTTAGAAATCTCCGATCATTGATTTTTACCCCGAAGATTTTAAAATTGATTTGAATGGCAAGAAGTTTGCTTGGCAAGGTGTGGCTCTGCTGCCATTTGTCGATGAGCGAAGATTATTCAAAGCTTTGAAACCATATTATTCTCTATTGACAGATGCTGAGGGTATTTTGAAGAAATACTAATTTTTAGTATTTAATTTATTAATTTTTTTAAATCTTAGTAAGGCGGAATAAATGCGGTGACAGTCGATTGTATGTTTCGGCTGGCAACGATCAATACAGAATATTGAAGGCACAATACATAAATAAAATTTCGATAGATATCGAAGTTCCTATTTCGATGCAGGGTATGGGTGGTTTGATGCTGTCGGCTGAAGAAAATATTCCATTGTCGGGGTAAATAGAAATGCAAATTTTGAAATTTAAGATGTCTAGAAGTAATTTATTATTCTCTTTTTTGAATTTACATAGTTTATTACAATCACCTATTAAGGGGTTGCAGGATGTTTGCGGGAACGATGTTATCACTGTAAGATACAGGGATCCCAAATATGAAGCTGATTTTAAATTCCCAGCAGTGAGATTGAATAATGCTGTTGATCCTCCAAACGTATTAGGACCTGAAGATAGAGAAGAAGGTTATAGGCCGCAAATTGGTAGGATTTCATTCTCTTTTATGTTTCGAAATATTTAATAATACATATATATTTTAATATTTATTTTCTAGGTTTTAATCGTAATTCACAAAGAGGATCATTGGGGGCGGCTGGACATAGGATGCTTAATAATTTTACCGGTGGTGGTAATAACAGAGGACAAAATTATGCACAGATTGCTCCACCAAATAACTACAGTGGTAAGTTTGTGTTTTTTTTTCTTTTTGGTTTACTTGATTCAGTTTTTGGAAATTTGGGTTATTGCAAATGATGTGAAGATAAAGAATATAGTTATTTAATATCACAGTTTTTACTGAAAATTTAATATTTTGAAGAAAAATGCTGTGAATTTCATTTTAAGTAAAAAACAACTAAAAATGAAATTCACGGCGAGGTGAGAGAGAGCAAGAAGAACCCATTCTTGCAATGTAATATAAATCATATTAAAAAAGATGTTAGTGTATTCGATAGTATACTCCGTCCATTTTCGATTATCATGAAATTTGGCAAAAATATGTATATATATTTCATATAATCCGATAGATGGCCTTGTAGTATGTAGTCAATAAATTTAAAAAAATCTATTTTTATAAATAAAAACAACTCCATCAAAAAGTGAGCAAGCGAATACAAAATTTTATTTTGACAGCAAAATTGAGAAGTTTTGCTGAGGAATGTTTATGTAACTGAGATTGTTGAGGTCTCCGTCTCCGGAATCTCATTATTTGCCTGAACTTGCCTATTATTGATTTAAAAAAAAAAATAATACAAAACCTGGACCGATATGTGGCGTTCATCTAAGTTTATTTATTAGAAAATAAACTTTTTCAGCTGCCTTTGAAGCAGCGTTAAAAAATCTGTCCCGTAATGTATTTTCTAAGAACCTCACTGATGGAAATCCTCTTACCTCTACGAGGAAGTGACCACTTACTTTCCAAATCACATGCTGCGATACAGTGCCTCATTTTAGCCTAAACCGTCCGGATTCCATTCCTAAAAACTAACGGCACGAATGATTTGCCGGTGAACTGTCGCGCTAACAATTTTTTTTAATTGATCGATTAGAGAAGAAATATCGAAGGCTTGACTATATAATGCTTTAATTGCAACGTACTGTATTTTTTACTTCTTTTGCCATTGGAAATTATTGCAGTTGGTCTGATTTGTATAATAAAAAAAATTGTATTCAATAAAAAACTTCTAAAAATTGTTAAAAAATGATTTTAACTTGAATATCTTCAGAAAAAAAAATAATAATGGTGACTTTTGGCTTATTTGATTCTATACACAATGCCATAGACTTTGAAAACAAAAATAGCCTTCAGATGAAGAAGGGGCTAAGTGACATTTGAAAAATATTGGGACACAAGTGTTCAAAGTCCTTTAACCAGAACTTCTTTGTTACATTTCCTTACTTTTTACCATTTTTTGTCAAGCGCAATTGAAAACCAGCGATATTAGAAGGCCGCCAATCACATAAGAATTAAAGTTTTCTTTTAGCCTCTACATTGGTAAAAAATTGAAAAAAAAAATTGTACAATGTCACTCACCCCCTTCTTCTTCTCAACGCTTCAATTCAATTGACACTTTTTTAAAGAAAAATAGAAATAGTGAAAAAATGTTGCAAACATTTTTTTTTTTTTCATTAATAAAAAAAAAGGTTGAAAGTTATTTTGACTTCTAGCGTAGAAATTTTCTTCAAGTTTTTCCTCCTGCTCAGTGGAGTTGATGAAGCTTGCTCAGTGAGATTTCAGAAACGGAAACTGGCTAATTGATAGCTGTTAGATTTTGACAGTTTTGTTTTTGTCTTAAAACTAAGTACGCTGCTGATTACTGGTGTCAACAGATTTTCCGGGCTGCAAGAACAGTAACCCCGAATCGCTTAGAACCAGCAGCATACAGTTCGCTCGAGTTCGAGTAGAGCATATAAATACCATTATAATTATAACTAAAGAAAGCACAGCCTGAGCAATTAGTACTTTTTCCCCTTATACTTAAGTCTCCAGGTCTAGACGGCATACTGCCAATTATGCTACAAAGACTGCAAGATATAGCAGTTCCCTGGCTGGAGATGATTTTCAAAGGATGCATCTTCCTCAACCATGTACCTGAGTCATGGAGACAGGTTCGACAGTTTTCATTTCGAAAATAGGTAGACGTGGTCATGAATCTGCGAAAAATTTTCGACCTATAAGCCTAACCTCATTCGTGCTGAAACCTTTGGAGCGCATTCTAGACACCCATATTAGAGACATACTGTTTGGGCATCCGTTATCAAACTCTCAGCACGCATACATGAAGGGTAAATCTACTGATACGGCCCTTCATGAGGTTGAGAAAATAATAAAATTTAAAGAATTCACCCTGGCTACCTTTTTTGACATACATATGTAGAAGGAGCCTTTAACAATGTCCATTAATTGTACAGCCAATTAATTATGTGCGAAAAAAGAGGGGAGATCTCTCCATATAATCTGCTAGAATTATAAATTTCTCTCATCGAACAGCGTACCGCAGAACGAAATTTCACGTTTGTGATTTCGTTGTGTCAATTTTGTACGGGTTTTTTCGTTTCGCATCGCAGCAAACTAGGCTTTATACATATATTTTTTTTTTTCTCGCATATTATTTAAAGAAACAGTGAGATATCAAAAATAAATCTCACCCCTTTGAAAAGTTTTTTAATAACTCTTATTTGTTGATATTTTCAAACTCAACCATTGAGAGATATTTTTAAAAATCCTATTATGTGAAAGTTTGTTTGTCTGTGCGTTTTTTCTTCTTAATGAGAATTGGTAGAGCGAGAACTCCTTTTTTTCCACAATCTAAAATAGTTTATCAAAAAACAATTAAAATCTAATAGCAGCCGAGTTTTTTTTCATTACACAGTAACTACTCATTTTCTCATTTTATTTGCAAAACAATAAAAAAGCAGCAGTGAGTAATTCGATTTGTTTTTGTATAGCGTTAAAAATGGAAAATGAGTAGCTACTTTGTAACAAAAAAAAAAAAAAAAAACACGGCTACCGATAAATTTAGCCAGTTCAGGTTTCTCAAGATCTTTGAGATCTCAGAGACCTCAGGAATCTCAGAAATCTGAACGTAATTCCTTATAGTGATGTCGTTTTCGATTGGATTTTCAGAGTGTTTCACTCCTTTTTGATTCCAATGGAATATGAAAAACTCTCTTCCGTAATATGTGTATCTATGTAGAAGTTAAAACTAAAATGAATTCTTTAATAATTTCAATTCCAGAACATCCCAAGAACAAGCATTTACTATTTTGACAATTAATCCAACACATACTTTTAAAAGTACTTTTAAAAGTATGTGTGTTTTCAGAGTGCACTCCTAGCACTCCTTAATGAAATCCGGAGTGAAAAAACACTCCTAAATCATCACTCCGAACAGCAAATGGAAGGTTTTTGGAGTGTTTGGAGTGTGGATCGAGTGAAAAAAGAGTGTTAGGAGTGACCAACGGAAAACGACATGAGATTCCTCACTTTTGCTGTCAAAAAACTACGACTGATATTTTTTTGGATTCGCTTGCTCAAGTATTTATTATTTTTTGTCACATTTAATTAATTAATTAAAAAATAAAAATTAATTAAAAAAGAGATGTAAATTGGATTTGACTTCTAGCGGAGACATTTTGTTCAGGTTTCTCCTCCTGCTCAATGGAGCTGATGGAGCCTGCTCAGTGAGATCTCAGACACGTGAACTGGCTAATTGTTTGAAATGTCAGATATTCAAAAAAAAAAAAAAATTTAATATTTTACAGATTGTTTTTTTTTTTCGATTGTTTATTTTTCGGGTGGACCAAAAGATTGAAAGATCGACTCTTAATCAAGTACCTAATTTTCGAATTTGGTAGGAACCTCATAATAAAATAGTTTTCTTACTAATATTACGATCAACACGTTATTATGATCGTAATCATAACATTTGTTCGACCAATTCTCGAATACGCATGTTAGGACTGTGCATCCAACTATGCCTGCCATAAAGCCAGGCTAGAACAGGTCCAAAAAAGGTTCCTGAGATTTGTGCTTAGGAAGATAGGATGGGATAACCCCTACGATCTTCAACCTTACCACCACAGACTTAAGCTCATCGACATGCCGAGCCTTGAGAGCAGACTTTCTTATTTATGTTTTGTCTTCTTTTTTAAATTAATAAATAAAAATATAGACTCTTTGCACCTTCTGTCTCGTATAAAATTAAATGTTCCCCAAAGAAACCTTAGCAATTTAACCCAGTGCATACATATCTCAAACTATCGGACCAATTATGAACAATTTTCTCCTTTAAATAGAATGTTCAAATTATTTAATTATTTCAATGATAAATATATCAATCTGTTTGATCATAGAATAAATTTATCAAGTAAATTCAAGTCAACTTTTTTTTTCCAAAATATTTTTTTAAGAATGTGCTAGATAGAAACCAATTGAAAATAATGGTCTGCAGTTAATTCTGATCTTGACTTGGCGATGTTCTCATAAAAAAATAACTTCGGACATCGAGTTTCAAAGTGCACAAATAAGAAGTTACCAGTGTGAGTCGTATTTAGCCTCTTTTATTGTTCTTAAAATGGAATTTGGACAGATATAAAAAGAGATTGCCATGGGAAAACAAATTACAAAAATTATGTTTGTGGGGCTAGAGAATGATTTTTGATTTGTAATAGTCAAATATCATCAGGGTAGATAAACATCCTAGACGATTTTATTTTAAACTACGTGCTTACCTTAGGATATATTCGGGTCCGTTTTTGTTAAATTGCAAATTATTCCTATAAAAAGAATTTGTTAAGTTTTTTTCCTTTAGATACCTAATATTTAATCCATTGAAGAGAAGTCGAGAGACAAAAGCTTAAATAAAATGAATGAGACAAATTTGTCGAAGGTTTTACTCTATTGCCAGAGGTCTGGGGTTCAATACCAGCCGCTTCCACCTTAAGTTTTTTTCGGAGCTACTACCTCTTGCGAGGAAGTGACAAATCATCCAAGAGTATCTCTTTTCATAGAAAAGTGCCGCTCACTTTAGCCGTTCGGATTCGGCAATAGACTGTAGGTCCCCTCCATTCCTGCAGATACGCACACAGGAATGGTTGAGAGTTGTAAGTCGCTAGGCCCTGGTTCTTCATGAGCCGTTTGTACCACCAAATTTATTTAATTATATATTTACTGAAGTCCGTATAGATACTTTTAACTTAATAGTTTTATTTGTGAAATCAAGAAGATTATTTACAGAAGGCTTTTGTTTCCTGAACCCATGTTGGTTGGTCCAACATCAACTTAAGAAAAGGTTAACAGCTAAAATAAAAACTTAAAGGGCCCTATCAATTATCAACTTTAGTTACGTCATAATGGAATGGGCTCTAAATAAATACAACGTGCATGGCACTACTTAAATATTCTCAAATAGTTTATGTGCCCTTATTGTGTATAGAGATAATGTATTTGATGCGTTTTTGAAGTACCACATCCAAAATTGCCCATCCTCATTTGGTCTCTAAGATTTCTAAAATCCAAAATTATGTATTTATTAAGACATCCTGTAAATGCTAAAAGAAAAAGTATTTTTATAATGACAAGAGCTAAATAATTTAATTTTTTTTTTTATTCCTTTACTTTTAATTTTCACAATCGATGTGTTGTAGAAATCGTTCCTTTTCGAGAAGAACTTAATATTTATACCTACACAAATCGCTCGCCGTGGAATTTCCTTTTTGATTTTAATTTGTTGAACAGTTTCTGTGTGAATTTCTTTAAGTAATATAAGTACACAAATAATGACATGTATATTATTTAAAAAAAAAAAAAAAACAACAATCGTCAAAACCGTTTGTTTGTTGCATATTAACGTTGTGTGCATTAGAAAACTGTTTTATTTTGCCACCCATTGTACACCAAACATACCCATTCACATAGGCCTATTCTTTTTCAAGTCCCACTTTTTTCCACAAAGGACAATTAAATCGCCGTTGTCGTTTATTGTATATGGATGTCAAACAGCACTGCAAAATTAAAAAAAAAAAAAAAAAAAAAAAACTAAATCGGAAGTGTCTCATAATCAGCAACTTCACAAAGCAAAGAAAAAGTATTTTAAACAAAAATAAAATATAACTCGTGCTTTTTCTTTTCACGCTTTGTGATTGTGTCTAACAAAACAGAAACAATTATTTCTGGTTCCTGTATTCAAATACAGTACCGACCGAAAGAGTGAGATGGGCGCAGAAGACCCCCCCCCTGGGGGCATCTAAGACGATTGAAATGAAGCAACATAAAAAATAGATCCTCTTTTTTTTCTTTTGGCTGTGCATTCTTTTCATCTTTGTTTTTCACAATACGGCAATTATTTTTGAATTCTTTTACGTTATAACCGTAACATATGTATCATGTGCATATGTACAGTGGTGTGAAAAACATTCCGGATTTTTTTGGTAAACTGCATTGATTGTTGGTTTGTGATATAAAAATTAAAAAATCAAATGTTTGCAATTTTTTCCCATTTTTATTGAATATATTTTATTATTTGAAACAAAAACCATGGAACTTTATCCATCAAAACAAAAAAGAATTCAAAAAATTAAAGTTAATTCAAAATTTTAATGTGACAAACTAACCGGATTTTATTTTTTTGCAATCAACTTTTATTATTTATTTAATATTTTGTCCAGTAACCCCTGTTTTTTATCACAGCTCGGCATCGACGAGGCATTGACTGGATTAAATTCTCGAAAACAGAAGCAGGAATATTCTCCCATTCATTTTTTCAAAGCTGCAAAAAGAGAAATTGTTGACGTGTGCTTTTTTTTCCCAACCCGCCTTTTTAAAATGGCCCACAAGTTTTCTATTGGGTTTAAATCGGGTGATTGAGATGGCCATTCTAAGACACGAATATTTTTAGTTGCAGCTTTGAAGAATGTTTGGGATCATTATCCTGCTGAAAAACCCAACGCAGAGGCATTTCTTCCTCTGCGTATGGAAGCATTACTGACTCCAAAATGTCCCTATATTGGAAACGGTCCATAATTCCTGTGATTTGGTGTATAGGCCCGCAGCCTGCTCCTGAAAAACAGCCCCTAGCCATCACCGAGGCTCCATCGTTCCTTACTGTAGGGAGTACATTTGCAGGCTTTAACCGCGTAGCTCTTGAGCGCCTCACTGTCCTTGCACCATCGGAGTAAAATAAGTTGAATTTGATTTCATCACTGAAAAGCACACTCCTCCATTTGCTTAAAGACCGGTTAAGATGATTTTTTGCAAATTCAACCCTGGGTTAAATGTTTTGATTAGGAATTTTAAGTCTTTCTCAAATACCTTTTACGGATTACCTTTTTTTACGATGTTTAGCAGTAAGAAGATGTTGTTTAGCTGGTCGAAATGCAAAAAGACTGAAATCTCCTAAACGCTTCCTGACCGTACTTGGCCCTATGGGTAGATTAAGTTCATCACAAATTGTCTTTGAAGTCGCAAAAGGGTCTTTAAGCACGAAATTCTTTATGCGCCTATCAGTTTTAATTGTTGTTTTGCGAGGGCGTCCGCCAAAATGATCTGCTTCTACTGATTTTCCACTTTTAAATTTTTTAATGATGTCGCAAACCGTTGACGTTGGAATTTTTAAGATTTCAGCGATTACTTTTTGTTTTATACCGGCTTGGAACTTTTCTATTATTTCGTATCGAATCGCGTTGCTATAACGTGTTTTAGCCATTTTATGCACTATATAATTTCAACTTACACAGCTCTCAACTTGTAAAAACGTTTTAACCTACGGCTTGAGTCAAAAGACTCGAAAAAACCGTTACTTTAACATCGAGACTCGCAATCTTTTTGAAATCCGGTTAGTTTTGCACAGGCATGTTACTGAGTAACTTTATAAAATATTTTTTTTTTATTGTTCTTGTCATCGTAGCATTAAATTTTTAAGGTTATTATTAACTTGTCTCATACTCTTTACAAATTATTAAAAAACTTATGGAAAGTTGTTAGTTTTCTACTTGGTATTAAGGAAATCATTACTATGGGAAAAAATCCGGAATGTTTTTGGCAGCACTGTATGTACAGTACAGAAAAGTATGCCCCTTGTACAACCTTCATTATTATTGTTGCTGTTATGCCAAGTTGCAGCAAGTGATTTTAAGTTTTGATTTCATTTTTTAATGAACAATAAACAAATATTTTAAGTTTAATTTAAATTTTTAATTAATTTTAAATTTTTGTTTTGCTTTTGCAATTAACTTGATAAAGGTTTTTGGAAGAATTGCAGTCATATTAGTTGAGGAAATATTTTAAATATGTTTTTATTAATTTTTGTATTGTATTTATCCAAGTATGTAATACGGTATTATATTATATATTGTATTATTATTGTCAAGTAATCACTAAAGTCACTTAACTTTGTTGGATGAAATAAACTATACTAACTAAACTATTATTCAGTCATTTAAATCCGGTTTTAAATGTACATCTGGGTTAAAAGTTAGTCAAAACCCAAATATCAAACCCAAGCTCATCATATTCACTCGTAATACCCGGAAATAAACCTATTTGTTAACCTTGTCGGGTTTGATTTGATTTAATTTAAACAGGCTTCCAGGGAGCAGTTAAAAAAGTAAGAAAATAATTACAAATGTCAAATTATTGATATTACGCAGCTTTTAAATGAGTTTTCAATTAAGTTTAAACAGTTTAACATGCGTTTAACTCATTTTTATTCCGCTGAGTTTGATGTTTTGTTTTTCTAGTGAATATTTTGGACATACAGTGACGGACAAAACAATAGGACCAATAATAAACATTAAGATTAAATAAAGAAAACTCAGATATTTCGCTTTCTTTCCTGGTGAATTGCGGCTGATATGCTATGTTTTTGGATGCCTGACCTATCTCTTCCATCTCATTTCACTAAAATTTTCTTTACTTTCATCAGACCAGGAAATATTGCGCCATTTTTTTTTCCATTTTCTGTACCTATCGATGCTAGATGATCTTTGGAAATTTGAATACTTTTTTTCTGTTGTCTTTTACACGCCGACTAAACAGGACATACAGATTCCCAAGATCCAAACCACAATCCAATCAACAATCAGCTTGTTTTTTCGCACTGGGCACTTTATGTCATGTCGATAGTTATGTCGATAAATTCCACTAATGGCCGCGTTCATCAGCACATTTGACAGTTCTGAACTGTCATTTTTAGAGCTTCTGATTGGCCAGCAGTCATAAAAATTCAGTTGACGTCGATTGACATTTAGTTACGTTTCTTACGTTTTTTTCTGAATTTTCAGATGAAAAATTCTATCTGAAAATTCAGATGACAGCTAAAAGCAACAAAAAAACAGTTTACGATCCAGTTTTTTTTTTTGTGTGTGGTCTGATCGTCTGGGTCTTGTATCGCTTTTCGGATTTTGATTTTAAAGTGCAAAAAATAATAAAAACAGAATAAATAATTTCAGACTTTTTTGTGCGTTCAGTGTTACGTTTTTCAGAACTGAATTTTTAGATCTGTCAAAAACGTTGTTATGAACGTGGCCAATAAGTCAGAGCAAGAGAATGGCCGCGTTCAACAGCACATTTGACAGTTCTGAACTGTCATTTTTAGAGCTTCTGATTGGCCAGCAGTCATAAAAATTCAGTTGACGTCGATTGACATTTAGTTACGTTTCTTACGTTTTTTTCTGAATTTTCAGATGAAAAATTCTATCTGAAAATTCAGATGACAGCTAAAAGCAACAAAAAAAACAGTTCTTGATCCAGTTTTTTTTTTTGGTGTGTGGTCTGATCGTCTGGGTCTCGTATTGCTTTTCGGATTTTGATTTTAAAGTGCAAAAAAATAATAAAAACAGAATAAATAATTTCAGACTTTTTTGTGCGTTCAGTGTTACGTTTTTCAGAACTGAATTTTTAGATCTGTCAAAAACGTGGTGATGAACGTGGCCAATCACACAAAAATTCCTTTCAGTACTACTTCTACCTCTCTCACAAACATGGAATGTCAAATCTCATAGCCAAGCTTTGAACAGAGCTCATGTCTTGTTCAAAAATTAGTTTTCGTCGACATGTTCATGACATGGACATGGATTTTTGTGCCTCCATTGGATTTTTTGTAGACATGTTCATAATCCTGCCATCGTTCATGGCCTGTGGAGGCGGCATGTTAGTAAGAAGTGGTACTTCCCTATCGACTTCTTCCGAAGAGATGGTGTTCTTCGTACTGTTCTAGAAAAGACGTGCAAGTTCAGCAATCCAGTTTAATATCTCCGGGTGATTTAAAGGGGTCTTTATTTGAAAGTCGTTTGATTTTGGCTATTTAAGGATCAATTCCCTCATGTCTCCTAATGGTCTTATTGTTTTGTCCATAACTATAAGTGTATTTTGTCGGGTTCAAAAAATGCGGATTCAATGGACGGGTTTTATACCCATTTAAACCCAATTTTATACTCATTTGAACCCAAATTATACCTGAAGTGAATAATTATGACTGTTAGGGATTTGAATTCTGAATACAAATGATAAACCCTAAGGCTAAGCACGCAATTGCGATTTCGATCGCGCGACTATTTAGTCATAAGAAATAGAACAGATGAGTTTTAATGTAAGTGACCGCACTTGCGACTGAAATTTGAGCGACGCGATTGTTGCAAAATAAAATGAAACAAATGCAATTACATGTTTGTGACCGCACTTGCGACTGAAATTTCTGCGATTTAAAAATCGTAGTCGCGGAAAGAAATAAAAATGCACGCACTTGCGATTGTCAGTCGCGCGATTATTCAGTCGCACATGCGACTGAAAAAGCGACGAGGTGCTTAAAAAAATGAAACAGGTTCCATTTTTAGAGCGACTTTTCAGTCACAACGACTTTAAATCGCAAGTGCGTGCACAGCCATTAAAAGATGTATGTTGCATTCGATAGCGATTAAAAATCACGCGACTAAAAATCGCAAGTGCGTGCACAGCAAAAAATTGTTGCGATCGCGATTTGCGATTTAAAATCGTTGCGTCTAACAGCCATATTATTCACTTCAGATGTAAATCAGGTTGTAGTGAATTTTAAACTCGTCCTTTAATCCGTATTTTTTACACCCGACAATTTAAACTTATGTCTATAATATTAACTTAAAAAAAAAAACACATCAAACTCGGTGGAATAAAAATAAGAAAAATGCATGTAAAACTGTTAAAACTTAATTAAAAAGACATTTACAAGCTACGTTATATCAATAATTTGACATTTGTAAATATATTTTAAATTTTTTTTTCGCTTGCTTCTGTATTTTGTTTGAGTTTACATCCTAGTTTAATTACTTTAACTGCTTCTTGAAAGTCTGTTTAAATTAAATCGAATTAAACTTGACAAGGTTGAAAACGAGTGGTATAGGTGTACCGAGTGAATAATATGAGCTTAGTTGGGCATCTGGGTTTGATTTACTTTAAATCGGCCCTATTTCATAAAAATTGACAGGTGATAATTCTACAAATTTGTCGCACTTGTCTGTTTATAAAATATTGACAGGTGACACATTTGTCAGAAAAATACAATGACAATTTTGTCATTGTCATATTTTGACACATTTGTCGTGACAAATTTGGCATTGCTTGCGTTCGGGTGGTAGTGAGATAGGCTATCCACCTATCCCAAAAATTTTCAGATACCTTGAGTTGTTGTTGCATCAGCTGACATCAGAAGTTTTCAACAAGGGATTACAACAACACAAACCTATCCGGATAGGTTTGGCTTGCCCCCCGAACGCGGCCATTGTTCACATTGGACTTACTCCTCGGATTTTTTTTGGCGTCTATGTACTTTTTCTCGTTCACACTTTGTAGTGAGAAAGAGACGGGCAAGTGAGTCAGGATGTTTTAATTTTTTTTTAAATTTGTGGATTTCTTTTGACGTTTCCTTTTGTGACATCTGTTTTGTTAGTATTTAGTTTTTCTTTGGCACTTAAATACTGCAGAATACAAGTTTTTTTCAATTGGAAAACTATTTTTTTTAGTGAAATATTAATTTTGTGATCGAAAAATTTCTAATTAAAAACTCCGGCGAGTAAAAATTAGTGTTTTATTTTAACGACTGCTGGACGTTAGAGTGAATCGGTTGTGTCTGATCTGAACACGAGCTGACTTACGCTGTGGATTCATTGGCAATATTTGAGGCGATGGCAATTTTAATATCAATGGCAATTTATTGCTCGGGTGGGGTATTTCATGGCCAGGTAATTCCAATTGTCAAAAACTTTACGTATAGAAATGGCGAAAGCAACAGCTTAAATTTACGGTTTTTGATAATATAAATTTTTTATTCACTAATTTGTGGTCACTCCTATTCATATTTTCATTTTTTGTTTCAAAATGAAGGAGAAATTATTCAAAATCGTGGAGAAACCATTTGGTAAAAGACGAAACGTCAAAATTTATTGCTTGGTTGATGGAAATCAATAATTGACTTTAATCTTTCAGGCAATATTACCATTGCCATTGCCAAAGCGTCTCCATTGTCAATATTCAAGGCAATGGCAATAAGGAAAGCAATTTATTGCCTCGAAGATTGCTAATGGAGACGCTGGGTTATGCCAAACATAATTTGTAAATCTGAGTCCAATGTGAACGTCGTCTATAAAAGAATTGACACTACAAAAATGTCAGAAAACAACTGACAATTGCAGAAAAATATTTGACAATGCATTGTCATGACAGTTTTTTTATGAACCGAAAAGTTAACAATTGTCTGGTATTTTGCGACAATGGCCACGTTCATAACAACGTTTTTGACAGATCTAAAAATTCAGTTCTGAAAAACGTAACACTGAACGCACAAAAAAGTCTGAAATTATTTATTCTGTTTTTATTATTTTTTGCACTTTAAAATCAAAATCCGAAAAGCGATACAAGACCCAGACGATCAGACCACACACCAAAAAAAAAAAACTGGATCAAAAACTGTTTTTTTGTTGCTTTTAGCTGTCATCTGAATTTTCAGATAGAATTTTTCATCTGAAAATTCAGAAAAAAACGTAAGAAACGTAACTAAATGTCAATCGACGTCAACTGAATTTTTATGACTGCTGGCCAATCAGAAGCTCTAAAAATGACAGTTCAGAACTGTCAAATGTGCTGATGAACGCGGCCAATTCTAAAAAACTGTCAAAATGTTTGTTTATTATTTTTTTTTTTAATTTTGCCATCTTAACTTTTATTTTTTTTAACGTTTTTGATTTTGAAATTATAATACAGCCTTAAATTCATTCACATCTCTGAACAAAATAAGTTGTAACAAAATGTTGTAATAAATCATTTCTTATATCCTCAGTGCTAAGTTACGTTATAGCCTTTACCTAAAAGAGGAATGGAACTGGGTACTGGTTTGAGTTAAAAAAAATGCAATTCAATTCGTTGCCCCCCTATATTAAAAATATTTTTATTTGATGACACCAGGCATTAGTGTTGATTATAGAGAAATAATAATAAGTCATAGATTCACGATTCCTTCAAGCAATTCCGTTCTTTCGTTGTGCTAGGCTTGGATATCCTTGTTGGTGATTCGATGAGATGGCACAAACGGGGACCATCGAAAATGCGTCAAAATATGAATTTCTATTATAATAAATTTTTATTGAAGATGTTGAACAACGTTTTAGCTTTTTAAAATAAATGCAAACCCATGTAGGATAAACGTGCCGTGTGTCGTCTGTCGTGTTTGTCGTCATAGTCGTTGTCGTCGTCCTTCCATCATCATCATCATCATCACAAGTAGATGATTTTTTTTTTATTTGAATTTTTTTATATTTTTTTTCTGCTCATTAGCGAAACATGGCACTTAACGTGGTTATTTTTTGCCTCATGTACCACATATACCTTTGATAAAGCTCTGGGGTATATATTAAGTGGGTACTACTAGAAGCAGTACTGCTACTGTCTTCATCATCATCACCAGGACTTAAGCGGCTTGGGTTGTGGTGGAATGCAATGAGAATACATAATGTAGGGAACCACATAATATGCACACGAATCTACTATAGTGGGATAAATTTAGCTTCCAGTGAGCTGGAATAAAATTGCGATACTATACTTTGGTTAGAACGTTGCCCAGAGTTTTGATATGTTAAGTGGTTGTGTGGTTCGTATATACATTATGCAAGCACAAAATATATATATATTTATATATTCCTAGATGTATTCATTTATGTGTATTTTTTTTTTCTTCAAATATTCGCTGATTAATGAAAGAGCACGTAGATGATGCTTTGCAAAAGATGTCACCCATCTACTTAAAGGTTTTCAGTATGGGAGAGATTTCCCCATTTGGTTTGTGCACATCCTCAGGACTAATGGCATATTATGAATTACACTCAACGAATGTATTTCTCTATTTTTTTTTTCACGATGTGGACAGGGTACAAACAAGAAAAAAAAAAAAGAAATTTCGTCTATTGATCAATCGTTTTTAATGAGTTTTAGTTCATTTTATAGTTGAATAGTTTAGTTAATGAGCAGATTTGTTTAAAAATTAAATAAAGGATAAGTAAAGTAGTATTAGTTTCTAAGAGGATACTAAATTTGATAAAACTTTTTACTTATTTACTTTACTTTAGATGGCGCTCACAGCCCAGGATGGACTACGGCTTCAACCAACAAGCCCCTCCAGCCGGCTCGGTTCCTAGCTAGCTGCCTCCAGTTACGCACTCCAAGTTGGTTGAGGTCGTTCTCCACTTGTGTGCGCCACCTAAGGTAGGGTCTTCCTCTCTCCACGTGTCCCAGCCATCTTAGCCGTTGTATTTTAAGCTTTTTGACCAGGTCGACGTCGCTGTAAAGCCCGTAAAGCTCGTTGTTGAATCTTCTCCTCCTTACTCCACCGATAAAGACTGGACCGAAAATCACCCGAAGAATCTTCCTTTCAAAGCACCCAAGTAGATTCTCATCCGTTTTTGTCAGGGTCCATGATTCTGCCCCATACAGCAGGACCGGGATGATAGGGGTCTTATATAAGGTCTCCTTGGTTCTTTGAGAGAGGGCTTTATTACTCAAATGCCTTCTTAGCTCGAAGAAACAGCGATTGGCAAGAGTAATTCTTAGTTTGATCTCTACGCATATACTTCGTCTTGTCCTCATTAACAGCCAAACCCATTTTCGCCGCCTCCGATTCAATACTTGCAAACGCGCGGGTAACAGCTCGCTTCGTTCTCCCAATGATGTCAATATCATCTGCATAAGCAAGTAGTTGAACAGACTTTTGAAAAATTGTACCTCTGTTGTTGACTTGCGAGTTTTGTACAATTGCTTCAAGAACGATGTTAAAGAGGTTGCATGATAACGAGTCGCCTTGCCTCAAACCTTTCTCGACATCAAAGGGTTCGGTGGTGTTCTTGCCGACTTTGACGGAGCAGCGAGATTTCTTCATCGTCATCCTGCACAAGCGGACGACTTTTGGCAGGGATGCCGAGATGCGCCATGGCTCTCTGTCTACTCTATCATATGCGACTTTGAAATCGATAAAGAGTTGGTTGTATCGATTTGAAACTCCTAAGTTTTTTCCAAAATCTGTCGGAGTGTGAACATTTGATTGACGGTTGATTTGCCGGGCCTAAAACCACACTGATAGGGGCCGATCAGATCGTTGACAAACGGTTTTAAGTGATCACACAGTACAGATGACAAGATTTTGTATGCGACGTTGAGGAGACTTATACCTCTGTAGTGGGAACAGGTCATATATGAGACTTAAGATCACTTGTTTAGATTAATGCGTACAGTGATATTGAGACTTTGGCCAAGCTTCAGAGTCGGAGGAAGTGACACTTAAGTGGGCAATATGGGAGATAAAGTCCTAATATCTCACTGTACACTAAGCTGAATGAGTGGCACTTAAGCCTCCTATGTTGTTGATTTAAGTGCCACTTACTCAGGCTATGACACTGATTCTAAACTCCCAATATGGGAAACCTAAATAACACTTACTCCCGTAAGTATGCACTGTGAAGCTGTCCTTTTTTTCTCCTATACTGGTCACTTAAGTGCATGCCGCTTTCTTCAAATGTGAAATCGGGCCTTAGTCTTCAATATTGACAGATTTTGAAACTGAACCTAAATGGCCAATATGGGAAACTTTTCCGTTGGTCACTCCTAGCACTCTTTTTCCACTCCTTTTGCACTCCCAGCACTCCAAAAAACCTTCCATTTGCTGTTCGGAGTTATGATTTAGGAGTGTTTTTTCCCCTCCGGATTTCATTTAGAAGTGCTAGGAGTGCACTCTAAACGTACACATACTTTTAAAAGTCGTTCGTTGGATTGTCAAAATAGTAAATGCTGCTTGTTGGAATGTTCTGGAATTGAAATTATTGAAGAATTCGTTTTAGTTTTTTCTATTTACATATACATACACATATTACGGAAGACAATTTTTCATATTCCATTGGATCCATTGGAATCAAAAAGGAGTTAAACACTCTGAAAATCCAATCGAAAACGGCGTTAAGTGCTACTCACTGCGGTAATAAGTATGCACTGTGAAACTGGCCTTAAATTGTTAACTTTTTCATTTTAAATAAGTTCACCTAGAAGAAAACGTACTAATTACAAACAAAAATAAGAATTTTTCTGGAAAAAAAAAATTCCATTATGTCACAGCAAGATGAAGTTTCCTCAGTATCATGGTCCCGTAAGTCTGAAAAACACAGACAATCAGCAGCAGCTCGTCGAAAAATCGGTCCACGCCATGAACTTACAGCCGAACAAAAAGCCGACTTAAAATTGGCTTTTGATTCGTTCGACACCAATGGAACCGGTTGGATTGGCATCGAAGAATTGCGCGTTGCAATTCGTGCTCTCGGCTACGAACCGAAAATGGAACAAATGCGTGAAATGGTTGCTGGAATCGACAAAGAGGGTAAAGGAAAAATTTCCTTTGATGATTTTCTTCATCTAATGGCAATTAAAATGTCGCAAAACGATACCAAAGAAGAAATTATGAAAGCTTTTCGATTGATTGATATAACTGGCAGTGGACAAATTAAATGGGAAGATCTTAAGCGAGTAGCTGTCGAATTGGGAGAAAATTTGAATGACGAAGAATTAAATGAGATGATTGTGGAAGCAGACTCGAATGGAGATAAAGCTGTAAGTTTTGAAGATTTTTTAAAAATCAACAAAAAATATGGTGGTCTTCAAGTTCAAGCAAATGCAAGAGAGAACTAATTTTGACTAAATAAAAGTCAAAGAAGTGGTTTATCGACACATAAAAACTTTCTTTAATAAACACTATTGTTTTGTATTCGCACTCGAAACAAAACGCAATTTATATTTGCCAAAAATCTGCAAGACTACATTCAACCTTTACCTACAGACAGGATTTTCTTCATGCATCAGGATGTTCTCAAGAGTTGGCAAACAAATTTAAACCTTATTCAGTGCCAAATAAGCGTGTCGATTGGTGTTGAAACTTGACAAACAAAAACCATTGTGGTATCTAATAGTAGGTATTCTGATTTCAATTCTCCTAAATCCCCTTTAAGAACTTTTTCAAAGAAATAATTCAACCCCCCAAAAAAAGTGAATAGGTATGTGTTTCATAAAACCAACCCATTTCGTAGAATAATGCGATGACGGAGGAAAGATCTCACGTACAGTTATATCTCCAACTGTATAAAATCCGTAACGAACCCTGTTGTTTGCCACCAATAACAGAAGCAGTCAGTCGTTCGACACTTGAGTGCAAACTTCCTGCCTATATTATTGGGGTATGGTTTGGGCTTTTAACTTTTTACATCCATCAAAGTTCCAATAACTCAACTTTTGCATCAAAATCATATTGACAAATGGACTCCTACTAGGACACGCAAAACCTCTCGAACCTCATCGATACCTAGCATATATAGATGGAGATACCCTTGAGTTCTTGAAAATGTGCGAATTGTCAAATTGTAGTAATTACATCAATCGATGAATTCAAAATCTTTCTTTTTGTCCAGATAGTCGATGTTCCTTGTTCACTGTGCAGAGGACTTTACTGTATATGAGTAGGTAAAGCACCAGCAAAAGTTGCTGTTGTAGATTCACTTTTTATGAAAAGGTTGTACCTACGCAAACAAATATTAAAGAAAGAATCAGCAATTCGCACGAATTAATATACGAACACGAATTTATGTGTCCCCTCCCATACCAATGTTTTAAGAAATACTCTGTAATTTGTGGATGACAGTATGGGTTTGGGTGTGAAAGACATCCATTCGTACAACATAGATATACTGCACTCATGCGGAACACCTATGAGTTCGCATAATTGCCACAAATGTACGTGCTCAAGTATTTGATATTCCAGAGATGTGATGTAAAATCGGAAAATTATCACGAAAATTGTTTTATCTTTCAAAACCCACACCCATAATCACAGTCAACGACTGATTTCGATGATGGTAAAAGATGAAAATCTGAAGAAGGTTTTTTTTTTTGTTTTATAAATTACAAAAAAAAGTAGACAAAATTCACAGCTACTGATATTGGCGGGAAAATTAAATAAGTATGTAAATGGGGACTGTGTTTTCAGAATATCGAAAAAATAAAATACGAAATCGTGAATTTCCATATAGTCCATTGAAATGTTACATTAACCTTGCATTTCATAAAGGACAATTTTTTTTTGATGGATCTATAGGAGGGATTAGTATGAGTGTAAAAACGAGTTTTAGGGGTTAAAATCCCCCCATTTGGCCGCCATTTTGGAAAAAGGGGCGTAAAAAGGTCTTTGAAATATCTTGAGAACCATACATCGCACAAACAAAATTTTACCACATTTGTGTAGAGAATTAAATTCTCTACAATTATTGTTATAACACTTTATATCGTAAAATTGAAAACAAAAAAGTTATAACCAAAAAAAAAAAAAATGACCGTTCTAAGAAATTTATCTTTAAGAGGATGTAAAATAAATAAAAGAAGAAGATAATGATACTTTTCTGGACAATGGTCATCTTTTTTTTAATTATAATTTTTTTTGTTTTCAATTTTACGATAAAAAAAACAAAATGCAAGGTTCGGCCAAAATTTTGTAACATTTTAATGGACTAATATAGTCCAGTGCAATTAAATAAAAAAGACCTCTGAAACAGACAAAATCTTTTAACAGACGAAATTAAGTGGATATTGTTCAGAACAATGCCCTTAATTATATCCGAAAGTTTCCAAGCGCATTCTGAAGTGGAGTTCGACCGCCATTTTGAAAAAATCCCGCCACCATATTGGATTTTTCGACCGACAGCTCTTGGTCACTTCTGCGAAAAGGTACAAAGTCACTGTTTTAGAACAGTTTTCAACCTGTAAAGAAGACTTGCCATCCAATCCTGTATTCACGGTCGATGGAGCTTTTCTTCTTCATCGACTTGTTTGAGTGCGACCTCATTACTCCCAGATTTATCAGCAGTACGTAAAGTATATAGAGAACTTCATGATTCTGTCAACGTCAAAAGTGACAACCATTATTTTGTGGAAACTTATGTCGTTTTCCGTTGGTCACTCCTAGCACTCTTTTTTCCTCCATTCACTGTTCGAAGTGATGATTTAGGAGTGTTTTTTCACTACGGATTACTAGGAGTGCACTCTGAAAACACACACACTTTTAAAATTATGTGTTGGATTAATTGTCAAAATAGTAAATGCTTGTTCTTGGGATGTTCTGGAATTGAAATTATTGAAGAATTCATTTTAGTTTTTACTTCCACATAGGTACACATTTTACGGAAGAGAGTTTTTCATTTTCCATTGGAATCAAAAAGGAGTGAAACACTCTGAAAATCCAATAGAAAACGACATTAATGAAATATTGGAAAACGAAAATAAAAGGCCGTTCTTATCAATGAACTAACGTGGGTATCAGCCGCTCGGGGCGGAAGAAAAGTTTGCCGCTCTTTTGTTTAGGTATTTCAATTTTAAAAAAACTATAGCATACAGTGACAGAACTTTCCGGCAAATACCGTCATTATCATTATCGTATGGTTTCCAGAATATCTCTTTAAAAGGAAACATGTTCTCTTTTTTGGTACCGAACTTTCATACTCTTTCTTTTTTCGTCAAATTCTTTTCTTCTATTTTTTGTATGTGTTCTCTTTTTAGTCACTTTTTGTAGAATACTACCTACTTAATAAAAGCTAAAAAAAATAAATAAATTTGGTGGCACCAACGGCTCATGAAGAACCAGGGCCTAGCGACTTACAACTCTCAACCATTTCTGTGTGCGTGTCTGCAGGAATGGAGGGGCCCTACAGTTTATTGCCGAATCCGAACGGCTAAGGTAAGTGGCACTTTTCTATGACAAGAGATACTCTTGGAGGATTTGTCACTTCCTGGCAAGAGGTAGTAGCTCCGAAAAAAACTTAAACTGGAAGCGGCTGGTATTGAACCCCAGACCTCTGGCATGACAGTCCAACGAACTAACCATTACCCCACGGGCTACTACAATAAAGGCTAAACTGAGCAAAATTTATTGACAGTGGAAAAAATTGTATTAAAAAACGATAATATTGTGACGAAAAACGATACGCCACGCAAACAGATCTACAGATCTACATGACAGCCCGATTGACAACTGCGAAGTAGTGTCACACTGATACTGCGTGGTCAGCTTCGTGGTTAAGTAAATTTTTTGTGAAATAAAAAGATAAAATAAAGTTTCTTTGTTTTTTTGTTCATTCTTAAAACTTCTTCAAACTTTTAATTATAAATAATAAAAAATGTCGATTTTTGTTATGAGGTTTTTACCTAAAAACTAATAAATGCTGAAAAGCTGAAAAGCAGATGGGACACTGAAGGAAAAATTTTACTTATATGCCTTCCGTTTTTTTTAATAGTTTTAGTAAAAAGACAAAGACAAACGCATCGCGTATTTAAGTAACCCAGCTTTTTTGCTGGAACAAAAATCGGATTACAAAGCCGCGCTATTACAGAAAAATTCCATCAATACCATTTCAGCTATGTGTGCAAAGCAAAAATAAAACCCATTAAAATTATTCCTCTTAAAAATGAAAACAATTTGACACAAATTATGAACAGCCTTTAAAATTTTTAAATGAAGAATTTTTTATGAAAAAAACGTCATTTTAAAGTTTAAATATTTAAAAGTGCTTTATGAAATCGCCTATGATAGTCTATTCTCTAATTTAAAAAAAATTGTCGGATATTTTCCGTACTGTCTAATATCGAAAATAAAGTGATAATTCACACTTCTGGTAATACCTACTGTTTCTAACCAAACTCGGAGTTAAGTTCCGAAAATTTTCTAGACATTTTTTTGAATCAATCTAATGTACACACAAGTGGGTTTGTATGGGATTTCACTCTAAGCTTTTAAAATGTGTCAAAGACTATCTGTCCAACCGGACTTAGTCTTTAAAATTGGCGTTGTGCTATCAAAAACTCATACAAAATTATTCAGGAATGCCACAAGGCTGCCATATGGGTCCACTTCTTTTTCTAATTTTTATCAACGACTTGCCGTCTGTCATTTCAAATGCAGTGAAACTATTATTCGCTGATGATTTCAAATTACTGAATAGTCAGCTCCTTTTCAGATTGTTGGAAACTTCAACGTGATATTGATTCTTTAACGGAATGGTGTAGAGGTAATTATTTACATCTTAATATTCATAAATGTTCAGTTATGCCAATATATCTCTTGAAAAACACCCTCGTTCGGTCTTGGTATACTGTCCAGTCATTTGGTGCCCTTACTAAACAAAACTTTTAGGAATCGAGAAAGTACAGAAAAAATTTAATAAATTTGCACTCCGTATAAAAACCTGCAGCAGAATTCTGAGCGGCAGAACAAATTAAAATATACATGAAATTTTATTTATTCTGCCGCTTTGCAATTTGCAGCTCATTGCGTGGCCTTGGCCTAAGAAAGTTGAACGTACTTGATAGAATAGGTGCGTTTTATTGGTAATGCATAGCTAGCGCAGCAATACAAGTTCAATAAAACGCTATATCAACTTTTATGTCGACTCTTTATTCTTTGGATGTGTTCACACCCTTTTTTGAGTGGACAACAAACTACGTTACTGACATTTAAGGTTCAAGTCCACACTATTTGTCCACTTTTATATTCACTAATTTGCTGGCTAATTTATCGGCACTTTTGGTTTTGTTAACCAAGGGAAATTTTACTGCGCTAGCTATAGAATTGCCAATAAAACGCACCTAATATTAAATAATGATAATTTTAATAATAATAAAAAACCGCGTGAAAACTTTTGCGAAATCATCGGTTTGCGGGTTTGTTGAAAGAACAGAAGAAAACTCGTGAAACAACTAGTATACGAGTCGATTATTTTTTTTATAAAAATTGCAGAGCAAGATTTGGGAAACGATTTTCGCGTTTTGCTTGTAGCCCTAATAAACGGGTTATGATAAGGAATTATTTAATACTTTTTTAATAGGGACCTTTACCAATCTGTCAACGACGAAATTGACAACCATTATTATGTGGCAACTGACAGCAATATAGTAGTTGAAAAAAATCAACTTTAGCGTGCGTTTTGACAGTTAAACTAATGTTCGAATTCCTTTCAACAAAAAAATCGATTTATTTAGAAGAAAAAATCGGGTTTTCTGGACAAATTCCTTTTATTGAAAGAAAAAAAATCGATTTTGTTTAAAAAATAATGGAATAGTTTGTTGAAAAGAATTCGAAATTACAGTTATTTTGATTTTCAGGTTCTCTGCAAGTCATCTGTCATGTCGACGCGTTCGTAAAGCTTGTAAACGTATACGTAAGCGTCTCTAACGCGAACGCGCCATTGGAAATCAGCCTTAATACTTTTACATGAACTCCCAGATTGTTTGTATTTTATATTTGTGTTTTTCAGTTTGTAAATGCTGGTCTAGATCTGTTTTTCCCTTCTTGTTGTTTGAAACATAGATTGAAGACGGGCAAAAGACATTATGTCATTTATTTACATTTTCTTGCTTGAACATTGGGTACATTTTTCTGCAGATTACCGTTAACGTACATTTACGCTTTGGTATTTTGTTTCTTAATTCACTTCTTTTCACATTAGAACAGCACATAAACTCGATAAACAATCCGTTGTATTTACTTTAAACAGAAATAAAGAGGTAAGAATTGAGCTGTCAAATGAATGGGTCGTTGTGAATGAGCTCAAGTACAAATATATTTTAGGTCATGTTCACACCAGAAAGATACACACAATTTCTGAATTAGTGTTGAAAAAAAGTTTTGTTTTAGTTTTGTGATGTCGAAAAATTTACTTGAGAAAACTCAAAAAGAGGACAAATTGCCCGTTTTCCCAAAAAGATACTGGACATTTTTTTTAAAGACAAAACGAGATATCTTCTTAAAAGAGGACGTCTGATCAGCCTACCCAAAAGTGAACTGGTTGAAGAGTAACTGGCTGAACAGAATGGTGACGCAGACGGAGACGGAGCCGCAGCTGGAATAGCTGTCAAAATATTGAATACACGCAAATTCAATGTTGCGAACACAACGGAGCTGCAGACGCAGACGGAAGAGTTCACCAACTTTTAACTTCTCACGTACGGCACTTTTGACGTTTCAATTTGTATGAAGAAAAAAACAACTTTTTGGGTCGGACAAAAATATTGTGGTTATTTGTATCGCGAAAAAAATTATTTATTAAAAGGAAAATTATTGGAAACAAAAAATGTGAATTTTTAGCTTGTACACAATAATATTCTTTTGTTTTTCTTCAAAATACTTTCAAAGCTGTACACCTCCATTGTGGACATGTAAAAAAAATGACGTACGACACTTTTGACAGCTCTTCCAGTTCCGTCTGCGGCTTCAGTCCCGTCATTCTATTCTGTTCAGCCAGTAAACCACATTAATATATCACACACAGTGTTAGGATCTCCTTTCAAAAATAAATACCTACCTAAACAAAAGTCAGTTGCCACAAAGTGATAAATTTGAGGTTTGTGGATAAACGAGAGAGGAATATACCTATTCCTATTTGGTAAAATGTTTTATTAAAAGTCCTTTTGTATCCCCTTCTTCTTCATGTTAATTTTTTTATTTCGATTCAATTGTTAAAAGAATTTAAAAATAAATTACAATATCCGATGCTGAAATAAAAATAATATCTCGCCACACTTTCTAATTTCGTAATTATAGGTTTCGAGCTGATGATGGGTTGTTTGTTGTGCCCTCTTTTGAATGTCAATTGTTAGTACTTATATGAGTAAACAAACCACCCTCTCGCTGATGGTGAGACCACACCGACACCGCATATATAGATATTATATTTTCCCAAGTATTCCAATCCAAGAGGGTGTCAAATTTAGTTCTCTCTATCAAATTCCATTCAGTCAACACCAAATAATCCTGATGTCGAATGCCAAAGGGAAGAACAAACTGCCTCAGCGTGCATGTTTAAAACGTTTCACAGATTGAACCCCAACCATACAACAATCTATACTTTGTTCTGTTCTGTCATATGAGGATAGAAAGGATATTTGCCGCATTTAATAGGGCGTACAATGACACCAGCCAGCAGGAACAACAACAACAGCAATATAATAATTGGCGGAAGGAAAAAGGGAATTTATTGGCTGCAAGCTGTCACTGCCTGTTATGATTAAATCTGACATGCCATTGTCCTCCAATTACACGCGTCATATACACTGAACTAACTGGATGGTATAAATTCGTATATATGTACGGTCATGGTGTGAATTGTGTTTTTGATGGATCATATAAGCCAAGAGAAGTGGGTGGTGTGAGGGTGGTGGTTAAATCTAGTATAGTGTCAATTGTGTTCACCATCAGGACATTGTGCATATTTTATATTACTTGACACTTGGAATCAGAGAGATGAAATTCATATTTGTCAAAGGCGAATGTAGAAGGCGATGACGCACAAAAGATGTCGCGTGTCCTTAAGCAAACTTTTGGCGTCCAATTTGAGTTTTGACATTCGATCAATTTTTACGCGTGCATGACCGTTTAGTATTTAGCTAAATGGCTTGTAGTATTTTATTTTTTTGTTTAAAGTACATAGTTTCAAAAAGTATACAATTTTTTTTTTAATTAAAATATTCATTTGGTTTTGCATATGGACGCCTGACGCACAATGTTTCTGTGTGATGAAAAGCTGACGTAAAATTGAAATATGAAACGCATCAGTAGGATGAGATTTTAAAAATACATTTACCTACAACCCAAATGCTAAATAGTTGGCAGTGTAACGATTTGGAAAATTGGAATTTGAACTTAAAAAAAGAACATAATTGATAATTTTTTTGAAATTATTTTGATAACCCAAGGTGGTGCCAGGCTTGGTCGCTAACTATTATAGCTGTCTCCAAAATTGTGTAAACACTATTAATTTAGGGAAATTTGGTTCCACGTTGTGTCTATCAGGTTATCATAGACGGGCTCTAAACAGGGTCGTCAATTTGCTGCAAATGCAGTATTTGTACTCCCTCCTACTGGCTTACAGCTAACACGGCCAAAACACTGCTTGTTTTTGTGATCTCCATGCAAAAACTTCATATCATTCCAAGCTAGAGCTTAGAACACGAGGATGAACATAGGCCATTTTTTTTCAGATCTTTGACCAATTAACAAAAAAATAACTAAAATATACAAAAAAGTAATTTAAATGAAAAATGAAAAAGTTTTTAAGTTGGTAAAGCAAGGCGAGATGATAAATTCTCAAATTTTCTAATTTCATTTGACAGCTCATTTCATTTCGAATTTGGTTTGACCGCGAATCTATTGTTTTCTGTTTTATGTTTTTTTTTTGTCAATTGCTTTGTAATCCAGGAAAAATAAAGTTTTACAAGGGAAAAATTAGTTAGAGACTGAAATTTGGCATGAGTATTGGTAATGGGTCTCTCTATAAACTGAGAGATTTCATTACCGATCCGATTACCGCTAGGTCAGTTACTTAATTTACTTTAGATGGCGCTCACAGTTCAGGGTGGACTACGGCCTCAACCAACAAGTCCCTCCAGCCAACTCGGTTCCTAGCTAGCTGCCTCCAGTTACGCACTTCAAGTTGGTTGAGGTCGTTCTCCACTTGTGTGCGTCACCTAAGGTGACCAGGCCGACGTCGCTTTAAAGCCCGTAAAGCTCGTTGTTGAATCTTCTCCTCCATACTCCATCGATATAGACTGAACCGAAAATTAGGCGAAGAATCTTCCTTTCAAAGCACCCAAGCAGATTATCATCCGATTTTGACAGGGTCCATGCTTCTGCGACATACAACAGACCGGAATGATTAGGGTCTTACATAAGGTCTCCTTGGTTCTTTCAGAGGGCTTTACTACTCAAATGCCTTCTTTGTCCGAAGAAACTGCGATTGGCAAGAGTAATTCTTCGTTTGATCTCTGCACCGAAGTCATTTTGCGATGTTATAGGGGAGCCAGGTAGACAAAGTTCCTGACGACTTCGAAGTTGTACCTATCCATCGTGACGTTCTGTCCGAGTCAACGATGTTGAGATTTCTTTCTCGATGATAGCATATAATTCGTTTTGTCCGCCCTCGTTTCAATACTTGCAAGCCCGCCGGTAACGGCTCGCTTCGTTCTCCCAAAGATGTCAATATCAAAGAAGTGGTGTGTATCGATTTGAAACTCCTAGGTTTTTCCCAAAAAATGTCGAAGTGTGAACATTTTACCGACGGTTGATTTACTGGGCCTAAAACCACACAGTACAGATGACAAGATTTTATATGAGAAGTTGAGGAGACTTATACCTCTGTAGTTGGCACATATCAGAGCATTTTTTTCTTGAGGATGGGGCACACTATACCGATGTTCCTTTCATCGGGCATACTTTCCTCCGACCAAATTTTGGAGAAAAGTTGGTGTATACTCCCTACCAAGTCATCTCCCCCTGCTTTGAATAGCTCGGGTGGCAGGCCATCCGCACCAGCAGCCTTGTACGCTTTATGCTTGGCTATCGCTAACCGCACTTCATTTAGGTCGGGTGGACGGAAATTTTCACCATCATCGTACAGGTTGAATGGAGTGTTTTGTCTAACAGCGGAATGTTGGCCATCCTCGCCGTTTAGCAGTCTAGAAAAGTGTTGTTTCCAGATCCTCAGCCACCATATTCCCACTCTCGCCTCCGCAGGCTTCCGTTCTGGTCTTGTAGCCCTGGGTAGATTGCCTCATCCTTCGGTAGAACTTTCCGACAGCCCTCCTCCTGAGAAGTCGGCGTTCCTCCCTTCGTTTTTGCCCGTAGAGCTCCCGTGCTGCTCTCTCAGCAGCTCTTGTTCTAGTCTGCAGGCCTCATTTTTTGCTCCATGCGCCAGCCTGCATTCTTTATCGAACCAAGGGTTTCGTTGTGGAAGGTCAGTTACAAGGGGTCAAAGGTCATGAAAATGGGTTCTTTGTTTCAAGTAATAACGAATATATGTGTTTTAGTAAACCGTATTGCTCTTTACTGTTTTGTTTTTCTTGACGTGCTACTTTTTCAAAAAATTAAACGACAGCCCTGGACGGGCTAATTGGAACAGAATAAGTGTGAAACGTTAAAAAACACTGGTTACAGAGGTCTTATTGATGATTTCACCAATCAATAAGAAGACGTTCCCTTCCCTAATTGCGCAAAGTTCTCCATTAGCGATTTCCTTATAATCTTGAAGTTATTAACAACTTCTTTCAATAATCCAACTCTTTAATTTAAATAAAAAAATAAAAAGTGATACATCTTTCACAATCCATAAACCAAAGGTTTTCAAAAGAAGGCCAAACTGTTAAAAAATTCCACTTAAAAGTAAAAAAGTTAACATAAACGTCTCTCCCACCCCCCTAAAAAAAAAAAAAAATCCAAAGAAAAACGCTTCTAAAACATAAACCGCCAAATTTGTAGGCAAAGACTATCAAGTACTCCATCATATAACCTTAAGTGCGGATGCAAACGTTATACAAAAATTTACTAAAATCCTCTCTCAATTTTAAGTTTTATGCGCCTTTCATTTTTGGGTCTGTGTTTCATATTTTTTTTTTTTTGTTTGTAAGTTTTTATTTTAGTTTGTTTGCTCTCTTCATCTTCAGTTACACAAAACTGCAAAACAAAATATTGTAATCGACCCCTACTCAGCTGTTGTAGGTACACTTGAAATTCACTTTCCCTATCTGACCATCATCATCATCATCATCATCATCGTGATGGAACTCTAGCTTCTTTCTGCTTTTGATGATGGTTATCCCTTAGACCGCGAAAGCGGATGCTTACTAAAAGGTGATGGAAAAAAAAATATAAACAAATATAGAAAGGAACCATCCTATCGTTTGCCTCGATTCCTCAATAGGTTAGGTATTTTTTTCAAGTTTTTTTTTTCTTTGATTTGGAGTGTAATCAAGTAAATAGATTCGTGGCGTCGTAGTAGAGTCCATCATATTTTAAGTAAAAGCTAATAAATCATTGTTGGGAGAAATCTAGTCCAAAAATACCTAAAAAGGTGTTTTAGGCTTCAAGATACCTTAAGATTTAAGCAGGTCATTTATTTATGAAAACCTCAAAGTACAAATTTCCAATGCTACTGTTTGAGAGACGTTCAAATGGGTAGATATGTGTCCTCTATAACCTCTGTCTATCAACTCCTACTCTCGACCTCCCCGTGGTGAACGTCGGGTGCCTAGTACCTTAACTGAAGATGGGGTTCCAATCCCTATGGACGGTTTAGGTGGCAGCAAATGAGAGAGGGGGGGAGAAGTGTTCCCACTAAGGCACTTCTCCTTTATCCAGGCGGCAGCGGAAGAATTCCCCAGATGGAATCAACGGTGGCGTCTACAGTTCCAGTCAGGTTGAACTACTTAGTGAACACCTTATATGGGCTACTACGACGTATTCGTAGCTCAGGCCTATAAGGAGCGGTTTATCCGGCTCCCCGTCCTTGGAGTTATAATAAGGATCTGGTCCTCCAGGCTAGGGGGTTGTGCGTCGGGGTGACTTCCCTACCACGGAAAAAATGTCGGTTCCGAAACGACAACAAGCCTCGGATATGGATGATTTTAATGTTGACGACCCCAGCAAACGAAACAAGGACAACGAATTTCGGATCTGCACGTGGAATGTCCGGACCTTAAACAGGCCACGTGCAGCCGAACAATTAGTGGAGAACCTGGATAGGCTAAAGGCTGATGTAACAGCCATCCAGGAAGTGCGATGGGATGGAGAGGGCATACGAAGGATGCAATCGTGTGACATCTACTTCGGCGAGTGCTGCAAGGAGCAGGGTCAGCGGCTCTTTGGTTGTGGTTTTGTGGTAAGGGGAAGACTTAGGCAAGAAGTCTTGGGCTTCAGAAATGTAAGCGAGCGCCTGGTCACAATCCGCATCAAAGCAAAGTTCAAAAACATCACGTTGATCTGTGCCCATGCCCCAACGGAAGAAAAGGATGACTCAACCAAAGAAGAATTCTACGATCTCCTCGAGGATACGTATAATAGGTGCCCCAAGTACGACGTCAAGATTATTCTTGGCGACTTCAACGCCAAGATCGGAAAGGAGGGCATCTTTGGTTCGATAGTCGGAGGACACAGCCTGCACGACAACACTTCCGGTAACGGACTCAGGCTCATTGATTTCGCGGCGGGGCGAAATGTCATCATAGCAAGCACTCAATTCCCACACCTCAATATACACAAAGGGACCTGGCGGTCTCCGGATCAACGAACCGTCAACCAGATTGATCATGTTGCGATAGACGCCAGACATGCTTCCAGTATCCTGGATGTCCGAACGTTCCGAGGTGCCAACATAGACTCGGATCACTACCTAGTGGTAGCGCAAGTACGTATGCGGATATCCATGACGCCACAACGACGAGCGAATGCTGTAAAACGATTTAACGTCGCGAAGCTAAAATCGCAAGAGATAGCCAGGACTTTTGCAGACCACGTCTCTCTTAAACTCTCAACAAGCCCGCCACAAGCATCATCTGTAGAGGACCAGTGGAAGCACTGCCAAAATGCCATCAAAAGTGCCGCTACTGATGTACTGGGTTTCACTAGGCCACCACAACGAAACCCCTGGTTCGATGAAGAATGCAGACTGGCGCATGAAGCAAAGAACGAGGCCTACCAAGCCATGCTGCAGGCTAGAACCAGAGCTGCTGAGAGAGCAGCCCGGGAGCTCTACGGGCAAAAACGAAGGGAGGAACGCCGACTTCTCAGGAGGAAAAAGAGAGAGCATGCGAAGCGGGCGGTCGAGTCTATTGAGGACTGTAGCGGCAGGGGTGATGTTCGGAAGTTCTACCGAAGGGTGAGGCAAACTACCCAGGGTTACAAGGCCAGAACGGAAGCCTGCCGAGACGAGAGTGGGAATATGGTGGTAGACACACAGTCGGTGCTGAGGATCTGGAAACAACACTTTTCTAGACTGCTAAACGGCTAAGATGGCCAAAATTCCGCTGTAAGACAGAACACTCCATTCAACCTGGACGATGATGGTCAAAACTTCCGTCCACCCGACCTAAATGAAGTGCGGTTAGCGATAGCCAAGCTTAAAACGTACAAGGCTGCTGGTGCGGATGGCCTGCCAGCCGAGCTATTCAAAGCAGGGGGAGATGACTTGGTAGGGAGTATACACCAGCTTATCTCCAAAATTTGGTCGGAGGAAAGTATGCCCGATGAATGGAACCTCGGTATAGTGTGCCCTATCCACAAGAAAGGAGATGCTCTGACCTGTTCCAACTACAGAGGTATAAGTCTCCTCAACGTCGCATACAAAATCTTGTCATCTGTACTGTGTGATCGCTTAAAACCGTTTGTCAACGATCTGATCGGCCCCTATCAGTGTGGTTTTAGGCCCGGCAAATCAACCGTCGATCAAATGTTCACACTCCGACAGATTTTGGAAAAAACCCAGGAGTTTCAAATCGATACACACCACCTCTTTATCGATTTTAAAGTCGCATATGATAGCGTAGACAGAGACGAGCTATACAGGGCCATGGCGCATCTCGGCATCCCTGCCAAACTCGTCCGCTTGTGCAGGATGACGATGGAGAAATCTCGCTGCTCCGTCAAAGTCGGCAAGAACACCACCGAACCCTTTGATGTCGAGAAAGGTTTGAGGCAAGGCGACGCGTTATCATGCAACCTCTTTAACATCGTACTTGAAGCAATTGTACGCAACTCGCAAGTCAACAACAGTGGTACAATTTTTCAAAAGTCCGTTCAACTACTTGCTTATGCAGATGATATTGACATCATTGGAAGAACGAAGCGAGCTGTCACTGGTGCGTTTGCAAGTATTGAATCGGAGGCGGCGAAAATGGGTTTGGCTGTTAATGAGGACAAGACGAAGTATATGCTATCATCGAGAAAGGAATCTCAACATCGTCGGCTCGGGCAAAAATTCACGATGGATAGGTACAACTTCGAAGTTGTCAAAGACTTTGTCTACCTGGGCTCCACTATAACATCGCAAAATGACATCAGTGCAGAGATCAAACGAAGAATTACTCTTGCCAATCGCTGTTTCTTCGGGCTAAGAAGGCATTTGAGTAATAAAGCCCTCTCTCAAAGAACCAAGGAGACCTTATATAAGACCCTTATCATCCCGGTCCTGCTGTATGGGGCAGAAGCATGGACCCTGACAAAAACGGATGAGAATCTACTTGGGTGCTTTGAAAGGAAGATTCTTCGGGTTATCTTCGGTCCAGTATGTATCGATGGAGTATGGAGGAGAAGATTCAACAACGAGCTTTACGGGCTTTACAGCGACGTCGATCTGGTCAAAAAGCTTAAAATACAGCGGCTAAGATGGCTGGGACACGTGGAGCGTATGGACACCAACGCACCAGCCCGACGAGTCTTCGAATCTACCCCTGACGGTCTGCGCAGCAGAGGAAGACCCCACCTTAGGTGGCGCACACAAGTGGAGAACGACCTCAACCAACTTGGAGTGCGTAACTGGAGGCAGCTAGCTAGGGACCGAGCTGGCTGGAGGGGCTTGTTGGTTGAGGCCGTAGTCCATCCTGGGCTGTGAGCGCCATCAAAAGTAAAGTAAAGTAAAGTAAGTAAGTACTGTTTGAGAGAAATTGCCCTAATTTTAAAAAATAAAAAATAAAAAGGAAATTCATTGAATTTTTAACAACAACAACAACTTAAAGGTGCTACCACCAATTGCTTACGAATTAATTTTAGGTATTTTAATTCGTTTTATTTTTTGTTTGGCCAATTGACGGAATAAAGAATGGTCAAGTCTAATAAACTGACATTCTAGTATGAATAATACAACACAAATAATAATAAAAAGGAAATTGTTTTTCTTCTTCTTAAAGATAGGTAGAGTAAAAATAGCAGCTTATAGACCGGTCCACAGTGGGGCAATTTGTATAGGAAAGCGAAAAAAAATTAAACGACCAGTTTAAATAAATGGAATACAAGTCGGGGATGTTGTTTAAGTAAACCTTACATGTAGATATTAGATATTGGAACTTTAACAACAACAATAAAGTTAAAAATAAAAGTGGAGCTTAAATAAAGTCTTACACCCTTATTATACAATTGTCAAATATCAATTGATTGGTAAACGATAGAATTTATTTATTGATTGAGAACCATAATAGAATAACTTATGGTTCTCAATAATTGATAAATTTTGATCCTACTGTAAATTTTGAACAATATTTTTTTTAGTTACCGTTATTGCGCAATCTTAAGAAGCAGCACGACCCAATTTTTTTTTTTTTTTTTTTTGAACATTGTCATTTTCTTTGAAAACCTTTTTTGAGCCAATTTAATGTTTCGTTTCAATAACTTGTTTATTCAGCTTTAAGGTCATCTTTTTTCATCATTCTGCAATTTTTTTTTCAGAAGAATATTTGACTTTGAATGAAAAAACAAACTTTTGACTTTGACTAACAATATCTTTGCAAGCAATGACGACACGGATAGGTTTAAAAATTGGAATTAATTTTCTACAAATTTTTTTCAAAACTTTAAAACTGTTTTTTTTTGCTTCTCGCCGTTACATCATTCAGAAAAGGTAAAAAAAAATTACTTTTTAAAGACTTTTTGTAAATCTTTTACTGCTTTACAAATATTGACTGCAGGACTTAATTTGGTAAGACATTTTAAAGAACTATAGACCACCAATATTTATGAAAAATTTCAAATTTATCCATTGAACCGTTTTCCCGTACCGAATGATCAAATTCGTACAAACAAATTAAAGGAACAAATTGTATGGTTCATAAACATTGTGAAATCGTCATCAAAATGGGAAAGAAAAGAACAATTTCTGTCCACTTTTTTCACAGTTTTGCATTAGTTACAATACTGTCAAGATTTTAGAGGGACACAAAAAATCTTTTACAACTAAAATTTTAAAATTTTGAAAAAAATATTCAATGTCTTCTTATTTTTTTTTTTTTTTTTGAAAAAAAATGTGTTTTTTTTTCTTTCAAATCTTATTAGTATTTTAATTTTTTATTTAACTAGGCTTTAGTAGTTTATAGATTAAAGCGAAGTGAAATTTTTATACAAAAAATTAGCTTTTTTCCCAGGCGTGAAAAATTCAATAAAATTAAATGCAATTATTTAAGCGACAAGGAGGAAGAAATTTGGTTCGAAGTGAATATAATTCAACGGACTTACCTAAACCAAATATAAAACAAAATTTAATTTCTTTATAAACCTTTCGAGGCAAGATTTATTGATGTTTCATTTCGATTTGGATTTCACTTCGCATTGATGTATAAACTAGGCTTAACACAAAACTAAGAAAAAGTGGGCAGAATTTGTTCTTTTCGTCAGCGAATGTATAGCACGACAGTCTGTCATGCGGAAATAACCCAACAGAGCTTCAAAATGTTTAAAATGACGTGGGGGAAGCAACATTTTCCTCCATAATCTACTTAACTGAATGAGAGGTCATGAGAACAGCTTGAAATAACTATTGGGCCCTATCGGGAATCTCCCGGGGAATTTCGTTTCCCACGGAAAATTTTATTCCCTCGAAATTTTTTCTCCTATCATGAATCTCCCACGGAATAAATTTCCCTCGAACAAAAATCCAATGCATTTACAGCCAAATTCCCCTGGAAATCTTATTCCCCATACCAATAAATTCCGAGAGAAACTTTTTCGCATCATTCACGTTCCCAATGGGAAACATTCCTGGGGAAATTTTTGTTTGCGATAACCCCCATTAACTACTGAATATGACTTTAACAATTTATGATTTTGAAAATGAAAATAGCTTATGAATCTTCAAAAAATATTTATCTATCTTGGCTAGAAAATTGATAAATAACAATATTTTTGACAACTATATAATATCAATTTTGTCAATATAATAGATCTCAATTCCGTAGGTATACTAAGAAGGAGAATAACAAAAACGACAGTTGGGCTCATCAGTTAGTATCTATAGTTAATCATAAAAAAAAATTGATGTGTGATAACGATAATACCGATTTTCAATTTTTATTGATGATTGACAACCGTATAATAGGGCCCTTACCAACAAACAATTTAAATTTTTTGTTAAAAAAATATCCACACTTTAATTGAATCTACTACCATTTCCATCAAAGTTGTAAAAAAAAAAAACTGCAAAAAATTTGTTCGATGCATTCACAGTTACATTCATATGTAGGTATTTACATATCGTTTTTAAACAGTAACGAAATTATTCTAGAAGAAACGAGTTCTTTCTTACAAAGATTTAAAAAAAGTTGACTTAAAATTATTAAAAATAATCGAACGTACAAACCATAGCTGTGTTTTATTGGCAATTTTATAGCAAGCGCAGTAATATTTCGCTTGGTAAACAATAACAAAAACCGAAAGTGCTGATAAATAAGGCAGTAAATTAGTGAATATAAAAGTAAACAAAGAGTATGGACTTAAATCTGTTAAAAGAAAATTGTTTTTTACTCACAAAAGGTTGTGAACACAGCCACAAAAATAAAGAGTTGGTATAAAAGTGGATATAGCGTTTTATTGAATTTTTTATTGCTAGTTCTAGCTGTGAATTACCAATAAAAACCCACCTTATGATGTGCTATACCTATAGCTAGCTTTTTTTAAACCTAATGATTCATTCAATCATTTATTTTTTTTTTTTACTAAATTTGTTTGATTAAAATAGTTTTTGAGAAATTCAATTTCAAAAGTCATCATTTTCGAGAAAAATTGTGTTTTTTTCTTTCAAGTTTTTTTTTTTTTATTTTTCAAAAATTTGTGTGATTAATAGCTACCTTTTTTCTAATGTCCAATGCTCTTATCAATTCTTAGTCAAATGCTGAAAACCAGATGTAAAACTCTTTCTTAGCTATTAAAAAAATGAAAGGTAAGGTGTCTCTCATTAAGCGCTGCTTAACGAAAGTTTTGGTGTGATAAAGGCCAAGTTCTTGTGAACGACACGAATCTCGTTCACAGACAGCGGCGATGTTTTTGGCAGATCTTGCGTTTCGTCGACGTACGGGTGTTGGTTGATCGTTTACTGAACCAGTGGACTCAAATTTATCCGCATAAAACTGCAAATAGTCCTCTCGGTAGGACGATTATGACGATCTTAAAATATGCAAAATGCGCGCAACGTTGCACCGTGGAACAGGATACCCATTTTGATAAAACAATTTTATCATTTGCACGTGTTGTTGAACGCTATTATAGATTGAATAAATAACAGCCAGATGTACATACCCTTCAAGCAAAAGAGTCCGTTTTGGATCCACACACGTAGTCAACAACGTATAAATGACTCCGCGTACGGATCCGCAAAACTGCGTTTGTCGGCTCAAATTAGTATGGAAATTAGAAGCACCACTAACCTATACTTGCGCATGTATTGTGAGAGGAAGAGTTCACCATACTCAGCGAAAACCGAACCCAAAACGGATCCAAAATGAATCGCAAAAAAAGAACTTCGCCACTTGAGTTCTACATTACCTACAACAAAGCTTATTTTCATTTAAAGACATTTTGATTTTCATTAATTATATAAATACAATTTACAAACATATTTTATTGTACTACAAAAAGACGATATGAACGAAAAACAGTAACATTTTATTTATGAAGTGACCATTTATCAATTTTTCCAAAGAAAATTATAAGAAAAAAGAACAAAAAAAAAAATTTTTTTCTTCGCTGTTCCACTTGCAAAAGTGAACTCAACAAAGATGTGGGGAAAAAAGCCTGTAGATACAAAGAATTTTTGTAGGTGTACGTGAAACACTCAGTTTAGCAAAGATCCAAGAAAGACCGAGAATGTTGGGTCAGTGTATTTGCTTGAAGGGTAGCTTTTGAACAATATGGCTGCTATCAACTGTCAAAGTTCAGAAGTTCCTATATTGGGAGACCCTACATTTTTTCCCAAAAGTCGTAAGTCAGGTTCATAAGTCAACAATAAAAAAATAAAAAATGTTTTTCAGTCAAGAAAAGACAAGTGAAATTTTTTTCCTGTGGACTTACCGATACCTTTGTACCGTAATAATAAATTTACTAGGACACTGTGAAGTAGGCCCTTAGTTGAACTTAAATATTAATTTTGTAATATAATTGTGTAATTCATCAAAAGAATCCTTTTAGTCTTCGTTTGAATTAAAAAAAAAAATTGTTCAACACTACACATAATCTTTTTTTTTGTAAAATCCTCATATTCTGTTGTTGGGAAGTCCTTTTTTCTCAATAGAAATAAGCTCATATTCAATTTCTATTTAATTAAAACAAAATGGGAACTGAAGAATATATCCATCCACGAGAGAGGTTCATCTTATTCGGGAAATTATTTTTCATTCGCAACTCTAACAATAGATTACGAGTATATCCTTAAAGGATATTTATTTTCTCATTTTGCCAAAAAGAAAAAACAACAACAGAGACGAATACCTAATTTTCTTTTATTTTTTAATATGCACCAATTAAAGGACATAGGACTCATTCACGTAAATGTAATTGCAACTGAAAATGACGACTTCTTTCACATTAACGTAACATTATCCTTATCTTTTTTTTTATCGTGCTGTCGACATTGTAAGGTTTATGGATGAAAACCTCATTTTTGCAGGGCGGTGAGCGAGCGCTTGATGCTTGAGTAGCTCCAAAATAAAGACGCATCGCGGAATTTCGCGTAATATTTATACATTTTTTGTTTGTGTATTTTTTTTTTTTTATTTCCCTCTCTGTAGGTATAGTTGTTCTTACTTAGTTTTTATAGTCTGGAGAATACAGTTGTATATATATTTTATTGCATTAAGCTACAGGTACTATTTAACATCACAAAGACCTCCCCAACCCCCTCCTTGAAAGAAATTTTTTAAATTTATTTCGTTATTTTCATAACAATTTTTTGATTTTTAAAGTTGATAGTGAGGGGGGTATAAAGACGCTGCACAGTATGTGCCCCTCCTTGCTGTTCCTTTTCCAGGTGACTTGGATAATTTTAAATAAATTAAGAATTAATTGTAGGAAGAGGGAGGGGGTGTGGGGGGTCTCAACCTATTTCAATACGTTTGTATGCTAATACCTCGTCTGGGAATCATCCGGTGTTTTTGAATTCGTATTGAACCAGGTAAATACACTTCGGAGCCAAAAATTGGAAAACGAAAGTCGATCATCTTGAAAATCTGAAATTGCATACTTTTGAGGAGGAAAGAAGTTCTTCGGACCAGCTACTAAAAATTATAAATATTTTATAGTTTATATTCAACGCAAAACTAAACATAACCTGTCGTACTATATAGAAATATCCCAGGTTAATATAAAGGGGGCATGGATGTGCCATCTTTATTTACCGCACCCGTTTTATACTAATAAGCCCAAGAGTAGCGCGTCGCAAACGGGGGCGGTGTCCCGTGATTTTGCTTCTATTTAAATCATGAATAGCGGTACAAATTAAATTGAAATAAAATATGAAAAGAATTTATATACTAAATTATATTTTTTCTTATTCCAATTTGAAAGGATGTTTTTCTTCTCGTCGGTTCGGTCGTGTATTTTATTTATTTATTTTTTTTTTTACGAGAATTGTCGAGGTCGAAACATTTTATTTTTTTGAACTCCCAACCGCCTCTCTCTCTCTCGCTCTCTTTGAATGCTGTGCTGATATTGTGTACCAACTTGGTTGTTGGGAATTGGGAGGGGGTGGGATGAAGGGGGTTTTTGAAAGGATTCTTTTCGCGGCTGGTTGGTTGGATGATTTTGTAACTACATCAGGCAAGCGGCAGGAGCAACCGTCAATGATGAACGAAAAAAAAAATGTTTTTAATTAACGAATTAATTTTTGATTTTTATTCGACGCCCGTGACGAATAGGGCAACTGTATTTCTAAAGAATGGATATTATATGGAACAATATGGTCGGGAATTGCATCAGAAGCCTTTCAGAGTCTAATGCTTTCATTCATTTTGATTTATAAAGAAAAATTATATATTTTTTTTCAAAATTATATGAAAATGTCTTTATAGCTATAATAACCTATTGAGCGGTAGAATTTGATTACTTTAAAAAATGAGAATATCTTTGAATGGAACAGAAATTGGCTTAAGCTGTGTGTACTATTGGATTGTCTGCACGTATTGAAATGTATTCAATTCTTCTCAATCAGACTACATTAATGAATGCTAAAGTTTAGATTGTAAGAAATAACGGTGTCATAGATGTCAAAGTTAAAGCGCTGATTTTAATAGTTGATCTCTGTTTAGTTCTTTTCTAATATGTTTTTGAGCATGTAGACCGAACCTTGCGTTTAGTACAGAATGTAACCATGGGTTTACCGTGAACACCTACCTACGGCCTGAACTCACGGGAGGCCTACCTCCATAACGGAGTTAATAATGATAACCACCATCCTGGTATGGTTTTTGCACCGCACCAGTTGCAATTATAGAGACCATGTATACTTAGGGATATTCTCCATCCACCCTTTTTAAGGTCCGAGGCCTACCTGCACCTCTTGCATCCAAGATCCGAGGATCCTGAAAACCAACGCTGTCGCATTTGACATGATTCGTATTTTCACTTTAGTTTATCCAACATAGGCTGACCAACTAAACTTATCATAGCTCAGATCCATGGTTAATTTTTGGAATAACGGGTGTCCTCAATTTCCTGCTGCCCCTCAAACAGCAAGGATAAGACGCCCTTGACAATCCGTAGATTGTCTGAACCCGTGTAGGTGATCTTTCCCGGAACTAAATATGTCTTAGTTAGATCACCCATTCAATCCGACACCTTTTGCCACATTTTCCCTGGTAATCGTATTGTATCTGTTTAAACCAATTTCTATACTTCTCCCTCAGTAGCACTGGGTTGCACCACCTGCTCAGTGCTCGAGTTGCCAGGTCAGGCCCCTTTTGACATCTATTCTTCCGTCTGTTTAGTACAATGTTCCAGTTCAGACGCCTCAGTCCTCCCTTGTATTCGTACTAATTTCTCACCTTCTGGCACCTATTCTTCCTTACAACCACTTACTTCTCGAAGTGACCAATATTTTCCCCAGCTGTGCGGGGCAACACAATAAGTACTAGTACCAGTCACCACACTCCTCTTTCTGGAGACAATTAGCTTTATCATCTGTGCGTGCGTTCACAAATACCTACAAGCCACGTTAAGGCTTGTCTCCCTTTGGGGGTTGCGTTTAGTACAGGATAAAATTTTTTGATTGATGTGTAGTAGGGATCAGTGTGAATGAAACAAATGATTTTTCGGGGTTGAATGCCCTTATTTGGGCGCCATTTTTGAAAAGAAGGTGCACAAATTCTTGCTATTTCTTGAGAACCATAAGTCTAACAAACAAAATTCCAACACATTTTTGTAGAAAATTGAATTCTTTACAATTTATATAAAATTGCTTTTTACTGTTAAATTGAAAACAAAAAAAAATATAATTAAAAATAGGCCTTCTGCACATGAAGCGTCTCATCATAGATGAGTGCTTGTTTGTTTCAATAGACAACTTGACATTGGGCGTAAAATGCAGGTTATTTGTAGCATCGCAGCTATTTTTCTCTGACAAAACTTTTGTTGGAATCACAAATTATTCAATTTGTTCTATTGAAAGTCGCGTGCAGATTAATAAAAACTTACGATGTGCACCGTGCGCTTTGAATTTTTTATTCGCCGAAAACATTTTCGCGATTAATACCAATTTATTTCAAAATAAAATTTTGCGTATAGTATAATAAAAACTCCAGAAAAATATAACCTCATTTATTTCACGCATTTAAAACTGTGGGTCTCCTTCGCTCGTGTCAATTTTAATTTTGAAAATCCGTCTAAGCTCTAAGGCTGCGCGCACAATAGTGCGAGAAGCGATGCGGGAGGATTTAAATGCGAGAAAAAATTTTCAAATGGAATCAAATGAAGTGTCTGTGCCTGCTCTCGCAAATTTAGTACAAGTCTAAGTCTTGTCATATTTTCTATTTCTTGCGACTGAATAGTTGCATAAACGAAATTGCAATAAAAAATTTTATTAAACGATGCGTTTTACTTATCAAAAATGCATGCATTCTCATTTAAAAATGTAGGCATGTTGTATTTGACTGCGATTAAAAAATCGCGTGACTTAAAACCACAAGTGCATGCATAGCTACAATTTGTTGCGATCGCGATATTTTAATCGCAACAACTAAAAATCACAAGAGCCAAGAGAGTTCTAGCCTTAAGCGTCGTGTTGTCTTAGTCCATCTTCACAAGGAACAAGTTGTTGGAGATTTTTTTTTTTGTAGCAATATAGGATAATCAAAGAAATTAAGAACAAAATATTTACTGTATGGAATGAAATTTTTATTACACGAGAAATGATAAATCCCGACACGTCTGCGCACTAAGAATGCTCGTAGGAACTAACTCTTTTTTTTGACGATATTCTTTATTCGTTCAATTTGACAGTGTTGCCACGTTTTTGACGTTTTCATTTAATTTCTTTAAAAGTTTCTTGTACCATTCACACGAAAAAAACAAAATCGCAGGAGATTTTATCTAGTTTACTTTTAAGCTACCTGGGTTGAATGCAGACGTATACGTATTGTGAAGAGGAATGTCAAAAATATCTCCTGATAGGGGAGATCTTGTTAACCTCTCTTACTTCCTGCCCTTTTCACCAGGTAACTAAAAGTTGCTGGGAACTCATAGAGGGCCTAGCACGTAACTTGACACAATCGAGTCCATTCGATACAATCGATAATAGGGGAGTTCCTAATTTAATTCACTCGATTGTGTTCGACTTAATTGAACAAAATTTTTTTTATCCTCGACTCGTGAAAAGAGACTTGGTATCATTCTCATTGAAATGAATGTCTTCTAGTTTCGTGACAGTCGTGTAGCCTTGGCATGATAGGACTGTCATGACGGTGGTCTAGGTTCGATTCCAAGGAAAAAAAAAAAATGGCTACTTCCTCTTGCGGGGAAGTGACAAATCCTCCAAAAGTAACATTTGTCCTGAATAAGAGCCTCTCGCCTCTCACCTAAGCCGTTCGGACTCGGCAATAAACTGTAGGTCCCCTCTATTTCTGCAAACATGCACGCAGGATTGATTGAGAGTTGTAAGTCACTAGGTCCTGGTTCTACACGAGCTGTCACGCCATCAAATTTAATTTTTTACTTAGGTTAGGTTAGGTTAGGTTAGGAGGGGCATGTCCAGCTCTGAGGCTGTTTCGTACACCGGGCCTATTGGTCCATTGTGATCCCCTATAACAGAGATTAATCCTAAGCTAGTGGTTGACATAGATTGGTTCATTTACGAACCAGCCTTTGCTTTCTATATATTTCCTCATGTTTGCCATTGAGACCTGCGCTAAATTGTCCAGTTTTCCAACAAACCTGTTTCCAAGGTAACGGAGGTTTGGAGGTTTGGGCAATCGCAGAGCAGGTGTTTAATGGTTTCTATTTCTTCAACATCCTGGCAGCTCCTACAGAAATCGGATGCGTGTACACCCAATCTAGTGGCCATTATGCCAATGGCACAATGTCCCGTCAGTACACCTATCAGGGTTCTGATATTCTTTTTACTCAGCGATAAAATATACTGAGTTTCCTTTTCATTAATTCTAGGCCATAAACTTCTAGAGATGGCGCAATCGTTCCTGGATATCCAGGAGTTATTGATTTGCTCTTTCGTTATTAGGTCTATCTTCCTTTTGATTACGCTAATAGGGACGTTTAGTCCCATCCCATGTCTAATTGGCTACTACTGTCTGTATATGATATTGACCCCTTCCTTGCCAGTACATCTGCTATGTCATTCCCTTCTATATTGCTATGTCCAGAAACCCAGCAGAGTTTGACTTGGTAAGCGTTACAAAAATTGTTCAGTTAGCCACAACATTTAGCTACTGCTTTGGATCTTATGGTCTCACTGGATAATGCTTAGATAGCAGCCTGGCTGTCCACGAAAAAAGTGATCTCCGACGAGCTCTGTTTTGAATTTCGGTTGAACAATTTCGGCTGCTTTTTCAATAGCATAAATCTCAGCTTGAAAGACACTGGGAGTTTGTAAGATTCTCCAATATTAAGAGCTTCACAAAACGCCCCTGCTCCTGTTCCTTCTTCCATTTTTGACCCATCAGTGTAGAAGGGGATACCCCGTTCACTGAGTAGTGAGTTGGGTTCCTATCCATGTCTTTCGGGTATTATAACCGAGAAGTTTTTTCTAAAATCTATTACGGGTGGGAAGTAGTCAGTGGTCACATCAAGTCCGGCATATCGTTCCCAGATAGACCCATTACCAAAGGTGCTGTGCTTCCAAGAGTCCATTGCCTTAAGACGAAATGCACTTTTGTCTGCTGTACACCTTATGTACTCATGGCTGGAAGGTTGAGAATAATTTCCAGCCCTGATTGTGGCGTAAACCTCCGTGCCCCCATGATTCCTATACTTTTTCCGCTGGTTTTTGAGGTAGCTATCCTTTTCTACGGCCTTCCACCATACAATCGAACCGTAGGTAAGTATTGGACGAACGATCGCCGTCGTGTACATCCATTGGATGACTTGCTGTCACATTCCCAACCGTGTACCGAATGTTTTTGACATGGATTACATGTCTTTCTCGGACGGTTGGGTGTGATGTAGCGAAATGAGGACCGTCACGAAAACATGTACCGCTCGCGCCCTACTGCTAAGTGACTGTTTGCACTACAGACATCATACCTATACCAATCGATAGACAAAGATTGCGCAAAGATTATAGAGGAATTGTTTTATAGCTATCGCCTCATAGTTTCAGGTGATGAGTCATCGCGTTTGGGGTAAATTGCAGCAAAATTAGGAGTACTCAAATTAATTTGAGCTCAATTTCTTCGGATACATAAGTGCCACTGACGTCATTGATATCTCTTTCGAAAGGGTTTGAAAAAGGGCATCCCTACGCGTATTTCCCATATCGTTAATTCACGTTATAGCACATAAGACATGTAATCCATGTTCGGTAGGTGCCACAAGGGCAATCTACCAAGGGTATTTTTTTTGCATGTGTAGAAAGCACAAAGAGCACAAAGTGCTCTTTTTGTTCTGTCATCTGTGTTCTGTTTCCATGTTAGCTTTGAATCAAGGATTACTCCAAGATACTACGATCGCCGTGTACATTTTAGAGTTTTAGAGGTATTTCATTTAGCTTGGGAGGAGTAAAGTTCTCCAGTTCTCTTTTCTTCGTAAACAGAACAAGTTCAGTGTTTGAAGGGTTAACTCCGAGACCGTTTTGTTCTGCCCATGAAGATTGTTCATTAAGGGCCAGTTGTACAATCGTGGTTCAAGAAATTTTATTCGCTGATTTTGGCGGATTAACTGTTGTTCAACGATGGTTCAAGGTTCAAGTCTGTGATAATAGCTAACTACGTCTCGGTAAACCTCAGTTAATCCGACGAAATCGGTGAGTTAAAAATTCTCAACCACGGATCAACATTTAACCCACGATTGTACAACTGGCACTAAGTGAAGATTCCATAATACCCCTGATAGTAGGAAGAAACTTACCTGATATCAAAATTACTATGTCGTCTGCAACAGTGGCCTGTTTTGATGCCTTTATTTCTAAAACTTGCTGCTCTTCACTGACTTACCTTTAACGTAAGCGTTTTGGTTGTTACACAAATTATTTGGATTGAGAAGGTCCCTGACATGCAGATCAATAATCCTCTACAATGTTTTGAGGAGAAACGAAGAGAGGCTTATTGGTCTCTAATCGAGTGTGTTGGTTTTCCATCTTTTGGAATGAAGACCACTTTAACCTTCCTTCAGCTGATAGGGACATACCTAAGTTTAATACAGCTTTCGAAGTTTACTCATAGCCATGGGGTGATTTTCTGTAGAGCATGTTGAAGGAATGCCGGGATAATCTCATCTGGTCCCGCTGATTTGTAAGGTTTAAACGAGTTTATTTCTCTTCTGCTTTGTGATAACCTGATTCACTTCTGATGATGGTTGAATAATGCGTAAGCGGTCTGGTTGTGTAAAGCTTGAAGGCTGTTTCACAATGCGACGAGTAAACGAGACGTCAGCGTGACGAGATCTCTTCACAGTTGTTCTCTCTTTAAAACGAGTTTCAAACAACGAAATAATACATAATAAAGTATTTCTCTACGCCACGTTGCGTCTCTTTTTCAATTTTTCGAACTTTATGACGTGACGAGACGACGAGAAATGCTTGATTATGTATTATTTCACTGTTTAAAATTCTTTTTTAAGAGAGAGAAACTGCGAAGAGATCTCGTCACGCTGACGTCTCGTTTTCTCGTCGCATTGTGAAACAGCCTTGAGTCTTCAGGACTCTTACAACCAAGGAAATACGTTTCCAGAAAGAGTTCAAGTGTTTCCTGGCCCGAGTTCGACCACTTTTTTACTTAGAACAGTCGCGTTATCGAAATCGCAAGTGCGTTCCTAGCCTTACGATTTCGACGTTGTAAAAGAAAAATTTTTTTTAGTACCTAAGTAAGAAAAGCTATCTTTTCCTGTATGCTGCTCTTACTCAAAGACTAAGCAAGAAAAGCTATCTTTTCCTGTATTCTGCTCCTACTCAAAGATGGCTCCCCGTATATTCTTTTTCTACTGAACAATCCGCATTCACCAACCAAACAAATTCATATGTTTGCTTTCTCTCTCTTTCTACTGGCAACTCCTGGCCCTGATTTCTCAATAGATAGATATGTGGTTTGGATATACCTACTCGAAAATGTCAGTGAATAAAATTTCTAATTGACAGCAAGCAAACATCACGGTTTTGTTTCGATCCATTGTTTCTTCCCCAATCCCGCCCAATAAATTCACTCTACACATTCATTTTATATTATAAAATAAAAAAGAGATTTTGCTAATTACTCCCCACTGTGAACGTGTGTCGTTCTCGTTCTTGTTCTTGTTCTCCGTCATTGTCGTTGTGAGGTTATAAATTGCACACACTCTGCAAATATACAATATTGTTTTCCAATTTCCTAAAAACGCTTCTGAATGACCGCGCTAACCCATGAGAGTGACGCTTGATATATGAATTGAAAATGCTTAGTATATTTTGTAAACGCGGGGATCGGGGTTATCTACTTGAGAATTTATTCTTTGTTGACAGAATGAAATGTCAAATTTTCGTTGGTCTCTCTTACCCACATCTTTCTGGTATATATAGCCTTAATGATGATTATGATGGTAAATTCATTCTTTGTATTAACATAAATTGCGTGTAAAGCAAACTTTTCGACAAGTCGCGAGTATCTGCAAATCAAAAATTCCTTGCACAAAGCTTGCGGTGGTATACGAGTAATGCGTGGACTGAGCTGACTGGTTGATTTGATGATGGGTTCACTTCAAGAGGTCGCACGTGCTGCTCTGCTGTACGATGAAATTAATTTTTGTTGATATGAATGAAATTTCGAATTCGAAATACTGTCCAATTGACAAAAATGACGCATGGCATAGCAAACAACTTGTCATTTTGAGGGTGGAGTTTTATTTTTTTTTTGTTTGGGGTAAAGAAATGCAAACAAAAAGATGTTCAGTGTGTTCATTGTAGAGATGTTTTCACCTCGAAAATTCACATTTTTTGTAGTCTATTGCCTTAAATTACAGTTAAATTCGAAAGCATTTTAATTTCTCTATGGATATTCTTCTAATTACAATTTCGAATGTTTGACGTTTCAGCATTTCTGTTAAATTACGTTTCAGCATTTTTGTCAAATTACGTTTCAGCATTTCTGTCAAATTAATTAAATTTTCTGTACTTCTTCATAAATTTTTGTATAGATATTCATCTAATTGCAACTTCGAACGTTTGACGTTTCAGAATTAATGTCAAATTATGTAGTTTTCTGTACTTTTTCGAAACTACCACTACCAGGTAATTCCCTATTTTAATGTATTAAGGTATTACCTTGTCTAGAATTTCGATTTATGTATCATTTAAAAATCCTTCACTCTCTTTGTCATATCTAAATGAACTTTTTGAGAACCTCCAAGACTGTGCTGTCATATTCTAATACTTCATTTGCACTTTTCTTCGTTTCAAACAAAACAAAAGACGAATCCTCATAGAGGTTTTGTTTATTTCTATATGATTTATCAAATGCTTAAGTCGCTCACTTTTACTCACATAGAATTTCTAAGCATATACACCAAAGCGATTGCAAGCTCAATTCGAAGAAATGACAAAAAAAGTGAGCATTTAAGGAACAGATGAGGTGCGAACAAATGATTTCGACTATGCACATACACTATGATGAGGCTTTTCATTTCGGGGAGTGCACTTACACCCTCTCTTTTACCCTTAGTACCCTGAACCCTATGTGGAAGTCTTCTGTTCTTATTCTTCTTCGGTTTTCAGTCGTTTTTTTTTTGTTAACGGCTCCAGCTCATGCATCATAGACGTGCATCATTCAATGGCTGAGTGAGTGTTGAATGCACTGAATGCACTCACCTCTTCTTAACTTATTATAATGCTTGGCAAGGACTTTATAAGCCTTTTTGACTATCCAAGTTGAGTATTTGTGTTGTGCGCGCCTTTTTTTTTTGTATTATTATTATTTTGTACCTACGACGAGCTTTCTACTTTCTATTTCTTTCAGCTCAATCTTTTTTTTTTCTTCTAGGGGCTCATATTTTCTCACTCGCTTTCTCTGTGCCGCCTCTTTGAACCTTTTCGGCTTATGTGCTTGTTGGTTAAAGGTGCATAATATATTGTGTTGACGATGATGGCGTGAAACAAAAAAAAAATCCTGCTTGAGTCCTTCAATATGCTTGCAAGAATCTTTTTTAACTCTGAGTTTATAGAAACAACAACAACAAAACCACCAACAACTACCTTTGCGATGACGCCTCCTCTCCTAAATAAATGAGTGTGCATGGGGAAAGTGAGAGCAAAGTGGCTGAGCGCGATAATAATGTTGATTACAGATGCAAGTGGCCGTATAAAATTGGCAAATATCCTTTATGATGTAGGTTTTAATTCTTTGTGAATTAAAGGAAGCAAAAAATTTGAAATTTTGCGAAAGAAGTAGCTTGCCCAGTATATGGTATTTACCTAAATAATTCTTGTTCGAAAAGTTATTTTTTTTCGAACACAGTTGTTTTCTGAATACTTATAATTTGTTCGGGATCTGAGAATTTTAATATTTCCTTGTAAGATTCAAGAATTTTAAGAAGTTCAGCCTTTGTAAAAAAAAAACTATTTCTAAGAGAGTCGAACAAAAAATCAATTTCGAAATATGTGAATGTTATTTAAGTTCAGTTGTCATTTGGAGAGATTTACTTCAGGAAACGAGAACTTTTCCATTTTTTTTTTGCTGAATTTAGAATGTAGAATTCTTTCATTGTTATCTTGATTGATATTATATGTATAGAAAGTAAAACATTATACAAAAATTTTGTTCGAAGTATGTATTCATTTTCGAAAGCTTTCGAACTCAATCAGTTGAAAGTCAGAAAAGTAAGATTTAAAATTAATATATTCTTACAGCTGCAAAAGTTGTAAGAAATTCGAAAAAACTTAACAATTCATCAGCAAGCAGTAAACCAAGGATTTTAAAGAAGGTGGTAATTTTAGTTGTGCCTACCTACTAGATGCTTTTTATAAGAATTCATAGTAATAAGCAGGGAACGGATTCTGTGGAAAATGCCTTTTTATTTTGCAAAATCTGATCAAAATTCTGATTTGAGTCCAATACGATGGACGCCTTTTTCTGTGGCATTTTTTTTCTTTTCCCGCAACTTACAAGTTTTAGTTAAAAAAAATAAAGGGCGTACAGTAAAACCCGTTTAAGAAAATAATAATAATAAAAATTCACTTAAGCGAAGTGATAAGTGAAAAAAATTTCACTTAAGCGGATCTAAAAATTCCATTAAGTGGAGAATTAATGCTAGAAACAATTGTATTTATCTTTTATGTATCTTTGAATAAATGTTTTAATAAATGTTAAAATACTTATGTATACCTCTTGAGCCATTGGAAATGTTGTTTCCGATTTTTGTTTGAGAGGACAAAACAATTTGTTTATAAAATGTAAATGTAAACGTTTGTGAAATAATCAGAAATTCAAATGTCATTTTCGTTATGAAAATGGTGAAGGTTAAAAATAAAGAAGAAACGAAAGCATTCACCAAATTTTTTCACTTAAAAGAGTTTTTTTTCAATGAAACATATAAAATTGAACTGAAAATATGTTTCAGGTATCCGGGTTTTTCACTTAAGCTGGTTTCGCTTAAGCGGAGTGTTTTAAAGGCAATTGGTCGAAAAATACTCGAGGATCAAAAAAGTGTTTCAGATGAGCGGGTTTTTCTCTTAAGCGGGTTTTACTAAAACCGGATAACTGACACATATTTTCAGTTGAATTTTTTACTTTCCATTGATTTGCTGAATGCTTTCGTTTCTTCTTTATTTTTCACCTTTACCATTTTCACCACGAAAATGACATTTGAATTTCTGATTATTTCACAAACGTTTACATTAACATTTTATACACAAATTGCTTTGTCCTTTCAATCAAAAATCCAAAACAACATTTCAAATGGCTCAAGTGGTATACGTATTTTAACATTTAATAAAAAGAAAATTACATTTTCATAATTTAAAGATAAATAAAATTGTTTCTAACAACAATTCTCCGCCTAAGTGAATTTTTTTTTTCACTTAAGCGGGGTCCGTTTAAGTGACATTTGCAGTTTCTCTTAAGCGGGTTTTACTGTATCTGTTTAAACCGCCAAATTTTAAATGATAAAGTACGTTAATCGAGGCTACATTTAGGTAGGTATAAGAGTACAATTAAGGGAAGGGGACGTGTCATATAAAAAAATTCACTTAAAAAGCTACTTAAAAACGCGTGAAATAAATACAAATGTGTCACACAGAGGATTGATATTATTTAACAGAATATTATGTACCTACAATGCACATGTTTATATACATTTTTGAACTTCTCATTAGCACAGCCTTTTCACGTACATAATTGCCATTACATAAAAATTTTTATTCAAAGAATTAAAGAATTAACCATTCGTGAATTTTCTGCTTTCTCATGGGTTAACGTGAAAATTAACATCATAACCTCCGTATACATGTACCTTACCTTGTAAAAGCTTTATGCACATCAGTACATCAACACCATGCGTCCAACACTCTTTTCGCTCTTTCGCATTGTTTCGAAGAACACAAAAATAAAATATTACAACAAAAATTTCACAAGTTTAATTTTTCAATGTAAACATAGAAAATCGTACAACAAAAAACCCCTTTTGCTGTAACTACGATAAGAATTATGAAAAGCATTAAATCCTTCTGTGTGGAAAGAAAAGAGCTAATTAACATCCTTCAAGAAAATATAGTTAAATGCAATCAGAAGTGGGATTATTTATATTTTTCTTCTTTATCCTCAATGTTGTGGAGCTTCAGCTCATGGTTCGTGTTTTGTTCTCAAAAAAAAATCTATTCCCCCCTCCCTTCTTATAGCTCGAACTGTTATTTTCAAAAGATGCGCTTCCTGCTAAATACACTTTCTTGAAAAGCATTCTTCCCAAAAGAAGAGCTATGGAAACTTTTCTTAAGAAAACTCTGAATATCTGCCAAGCCCTACTACAGAATGCAATTCCTTCCTTCGTCAGTTTTTTTTTTTTTTTTTTTTGTTTTTTGTTCCCATCATCTATCGACTTGACTACTTTTCACAGGCTAATAATTCAGGTGCTGGTGTCCTTATTGTTATTACACAGTGGCACAAGGATCCATTTGTACTTAACAGGTAGAGAGATCTGCTATAGAGATAAATGAGTGGTTGTTCCTTCAACATTCAGAGAATGAGTTGTAAAAGTAAGTAAGCAATTGATATAATTGATAATTCCCAATCTAAAGGTTATTGTTGTGGGTGAATTCTATATAAATTCTCCTCTGTCTGCGTACATATTGAACAAAGGCACAGAAATTCTTATCAAGAGAAGGAATTCCAATTTTATTTTATTTGCGGTCGCTATATATGCAATTTATCCATCGGTTTGGATTGTTCGTGTGTCTTCCAACTGTATACAAATCTACGAAGGAGGAATTCGAAAATTGGAATTAAATTAATTTTATAATTACAACGCAATCAAGCTTACGTAAAGTGCTGATGCGGTGTAAAAATAAACAGACAAAATGAATTCGCATCACAGGATCATATTGTATTGATAAAATACACCAGTCGTCCTGGGAGATGATTTTTTTTCTTCTTTTTTTTGAATTGAAAAAGGATAATGACATTTGAATGGGAACGATGAGTGAGTTGAATAAGCCAATCTTAAGGAAGAGAGTACCTGTTTGTGGGTAATTATCTTTTGTGTTTGTATTTTCGAAGATAGTTTAAGCGTGCAATATTTTGAAAGGGAATTTCTTTTGTTATGGCATTATGATTTCGAAAGGAAGTCAGATGAGTAGTGTTGAACAATGAAAATATTGTGATTAGGCTGATTAAATATTATTATTGGTATTTTTGACGGTGCAGGGACATAAAAAAGGATTTATGGCTCACTTCACTCAAAATCGGATTCATGAATTATGCTTCACCTCATCGAGACATACATTATATAAATACGTAGTGTTATAAAGAAAATTATTGCGAATTATGCAAAGGCCTATGCAGACGACATAGTAATTTTGATATCAGGTAAGTTGCTTACTATACTATCAGGGATATTATGGAATCTGCACTTAATGAACTATCTTCATGGGCAGAACAAAACGGTCTCGGGGTTAACCCTTCAAAAACTGAACTTGTTCTGTTTACGAAGAAAAGAAAACTGGAGGGCTTTACTCCTCCCAAGCTAAATGAAATACCTCTGAAACTCTCCAATGAAGCCAAATATCTTGGAGTAATCCTTGATTCAAAGCTAACATGGAAACAAAACACAGAGGACAGAACAAAAAGAGCACTACGTGCTTTCTACACATGCAACAAAAACCTTCGGTAACCGGTGGGGAATGCGACCGCAAGTCATCCAATGGATGTACACGGCGATCGTTCGTCCCATACTTATCTACGGTTCGATTGTATGGTGGAAGGCCGTAGAAAAGGATAGCTACCTCAAAAACCTGCGGACAAAGTATAGGAATCATGGAGGCACGAAGGTTTACGCCACAATCAGGGCTGAAAATTATTCTCAACCTTCCAGCTCTGGATGAGTATATAAGGTGTACAGCAGCCAAAAGTGCATTTCGACTTAAGGAAATGAGCTCTTGGAAGCACAGCACCTTTGGTCATGGGTCTATCTGGCAAAGATTATGCCGGACTTGATGTGACCACTGACTACTTCCCACCCGTAATAGACTTTAGAAAAAACTTCTCGGTTATAATACCCGAAAGACATGGATGGGAACCCAACTCACTACTCAGTGAACAGGGTATCCCCTTCTACACTGATGGGTCAAAAATGGAAGAAGGAACAGGAGCTGGGGTGTTTTGTGAAGCTCTTAATATTGGAGAATCTTACAAACTCCCAGATGAGTGTAGTGTCTTTCAAGCTGAGATTTATGCTATTGAAAAAGCAGCAGAAATTGTTCACGGGAAAAAACTGAGCTCGTCAGAGATCACTTTTTTCGTGGACAGCCAGGCTGCTATCAAAGCATTAGCCAGTGAGACTATAAGATCCAATTTAGTAGCAAAATGTCGAGGCATACTGAACAATATATGTTACACTAACCAAGTCAAACTCTGCTGGGTTCCTGGACATAGCAATATAGAAGGGAATGACATAGCAGATGTACTGGCAAGGAAGGGGTCAATTTCATATACAGACAGTAGTAGCCAATTAGACATGGGATGGGACTAAACGTCCCTATTAGCGTAATCAAAAGGAAGATAGACCTAATAACGAAAGAGCAAATCAATAACTCCTGGATATCCAGGAACGATTGCGCCATCTCTAGAAGTTTATGGCCTAGAATTAATGAAATGGAAACTCAGTATATTTTATCGCTGAGTAAAAAGAATATCAGAACCCTGATAGGTGTACTGACGGGACATTGTGCCATTGGCATAATGGCCACTAGATTGGGTGTACACGCACCCGATTTCTGTAGGAGCTGACAGGATGTTGAAGAAATAGAAACCATTAAACACCTGCTCTGCGATTGCCCAAACCTCCAAAAAAACCGCCTCCGTTACCTTGGAAACAGGTTTGTTGGAGAACTGGACGATTTAGCGCAGGTCTCAATGGCAAACATGAGGAAATATATAGAAAGCACGGGCTGGTTCGTAAATGAACCAATCTATGTCAACCACTAGCTTAGGATTTATCTCCATGTACGCAACAGCCTCAGAGCTGGGCACGCCCCTCCTAACCTAACCCAACCTAACCATGCATAGAAACATAGTCAATACATAAGTCATCACTATCATCATTAAAGAACTTATCAAATGACAAAAAATTAGACAAAATGGCTGGTATTAATGTAAAAATACTAAAATTTGCATTTAACCTTCCGATCACAACAGAGGGGTGCTCTACCACTCTATGCATTTTTATTTTAACTGTAATTTTAATTCTGCTTTATTCCTTGCTGATGAGTAGTCTTCGCGATAGGTTATATTTTTTGGGTGCGAGGGCAAAAGGTATGCATTGGGGTTGTATATCACCCCATGTTGTGTTCCATATATGTGAACATTTTTAGGAATAAAGGGGGTTGCAGGACACCCAATGGATTCCAATGAAGGTGAGCCCCCCCCGAAACAGCAGAAACAATCGTGATGTGCGATTTGTCCAAGGAAACAAATAAACCCCAAAAGCAAGATTGCGTGTGTCTTAAATGCCAATGTCCTGTATGCCCTGAGCACAGGAAAGAAATTTGTTTAATTTTTTTTTCTTAATATATTTATTTTTTTTATGAATAAAGTTTTTTTTCTGCTTTTGATAAAGTATGAATTGTTATGTTTGAATAAAAATTTATGTTGTCCCTGAAAGTATTTTTTTTTTTAAATTATTCCTGGCAGTTCTGCCACCCCTGTTGTGGTATATGTATATTTTAAATGTGTTGTTATCGGAAGGTTAAATAATTGATTTAATTAGAGAACACAAACTGAGCGTCACGAAATGGAATCTGAAGGCTGTTTCACAATGCGACGAGAAAACGAGACGTCAGCGTGACGGGATCTCTTCGCTGTTTCTCTCTCTTAAAAAAAGAATTTTAAAAAGTGAAATAGTACATAATTAAGCATTTCTGTTGTCATGTAACGTAACGTCACGTCACGTCACGTCATAAAGTTCGAAAAATTGAAAAAAAAACACGGAACGTGATGACGAGAAATACTTTATTATGTATACTCTCAAACTCTATTCACGTTCCTCATAACATCTACACTGCAATTAATAAATTGTTCGCGTGCATCTGAATTCAAAACAAAGGCAAACAAAATTTCAGAAAAAAAAATAGAATCCCAATTGAAAGATCTAGCCCAGTCAATAAACATTTTCACCTGGAAAAAAAATCCAACAGTTTTGAAACTAAAAAAGTCCCCATGAAACCGAGGCGAGCTCTAGGGGCAGGAAAGTGTAATATGTTTTCTTTTTCGGTTTTTCGTGTTCAACTTAGAAACTATTTGTCCTTTCAAAAAATAATCTGAAACAAAAAAATAGCTTATAAAATTCTGTACAAAATTGATCATGACCAAATTTTACATATTTGTCATATTAAAAAAGTTATTTGGCATCTGTTGTTTTAGTGAATTGTTTTTGAAATATAAATTTTTAAACTTAAAATTAAAAAAAAAAAATTAAAAAATGGCTTGCATGTACTGTACATAGTTTGCCCCCGACTTTCAAGTTGGGCAAAACTATGAATGGCAATCGTTTGTACAACTTTTAGAATAATTTGTACATGCACCATTTTTGTTTTACAGGCAATTTAAAAAAACGGACAGTAGGGGGCCCCAAAAAAAAATTTTTTTAATGTTGTGAAAAATTTTGAAATGCAATTCGTTAGATAATCGTTTTTACACGTTTGTACAAAAAATATTTTCGTTTGTACACGTCCCAAATTTATTTTACAATGTTTTTTTTTTTAAATATGTCTCGAAATTTTTTTTGTCTCGATCCAACCAGGGTTCCCAGGTCGCCAAAAAATTGTTTCCCTTTTTTTGACACCACAATTGTGTTTTTTCCCCTAATTTTCTAAAAAAATCCCTTTGTTTTCCCCTAAGTAAATTACGTTTAAATTTTTGAGGAAAACATTTTAAATATATTTTTTTAATTTATCTTATAACATTTGTGTACATAGTGTACCTAACTTTTAGAATAGTGTGTCAATTATATTACATAACTGACTAAAAATATCTAAAAAAAAAAACTAAAATTATTTTATGAATTTAGTCATTTTGTCCTTTCTTCCGCTATGAGAAAGACAAAAAATAAAAAATAAAGCTTTTTCTGTTTCATCACGAAATATCATGCTTAAAACCTTTATCTTAAAATCTTTGTCGGTTTCCTTTTCACTGAACTATTCAAAATATAGTTTCTTTGTATTTGTTTTCTTTCTTCTCACCGAAGAACTGTAATTTCATGCAGGAAAAAGGTTAAAAAGGTTTAAAATGTCCATTGAATTTTAACGCTTCAACAATCTGAACGTAGATTCACCTGACTAGTGTCAAAAATGAACATTCTGATGAAATTTGGGGGAATTTTAATTTAATTCGCACACGAAATTCTCACTAAGCTTCCCACAATTAAGTTTCTTTCTATAGGTTTTCACATCAAAATTTGAAAATGTATGAAAAAATGTAAGAAATTTCATGTTTCCAACTAGACCTTATGTAGTCAAAAAAATGAGTGAAGGTGTTGCATGGTCATATTTGCATATGATTTGCATTTATAAAAACCTAAAAGTCTATTCACTAGAAGAAATAGATTATTTATTTTTCCCTTTTTCGGATTTGTTTGCCCTATTTTTAGGCTTGCCCCTTTCGCATCATAAAATCGGCAAAAGTGGTGCTTTTCCCCGCAATCTGGGGACACTGGATCCAACCCTTATCTACGTTCTATAGCTTTTGTCAAACCTTAGGCGAATCACCTTGTATATATAAACAATAAAGGATTGTGCACTGATTAAAAATACTTAGGTCCTAGACGTTTTCGAACGCGCACCCGACCCCGGCTAAAAAAAAACTGCCATAAGACGGTTGAATTTGATATAATAACGCGTTTAGCTAAACATACATGCATATGAATTTTGGTTTTAGCTCCTTTCCCAAAATTTTCTGCCGGTTCTCAGACAATATAAAATGTAGCTGTTTTTAGGCAATTTAAAAAAATTTCCAATTTTAGGCGTCAAATAAATTTATAAATATGACATATGAAGAATTTGGCCAAATTTCATAACTGTTGGATTTATTTCCAGGTTAAAGCATATTTTTTCCTTTGTTGACGAGGCTAATCGACTCATTTATGGAATTTCCATAGGCGTTTTTCTTTTTTAGTTCAGAGTACTTCAGAGCTGAGTCCTCATGCTGAGTTTTCATGCAATTTGACAGATATGGCAATTGAGTGCTTAGGGGAACTGATTAGAAACTTAATTTACGGTTAAAACTCTATCTATAGGCTTCGAAAGGTACCTACTTACATATGACAAGTTATGATTTTATATTGGTTTTAGATTTCAGGTAAAAGATTTGATTTTTAATTTGATACAATTTTTGGCCTACAAGTCACAGTGACAAAATACAAACAATAAATATCCAAAGTCTCTTCCAAAAACTAATTTATTTTTTCTTTAAATTAAAATATTAATTAATAAAAATCTTGTTTAATATTTTTTTATTTCTATCATTTTAGATCGTTATAACTCGAATCAACAACGTGGTGGTAATAATTATCAACAATCTGGCGGAGGCAATAAATATCAACAACATGATAACAATCGTTATGGTGGAAGAGGTGGTGGTGGTGGTGGCGGCAACTGGGTCCAAGCTGGTGGTTCAAGTCGTGGTCGTGGCGGTGGTTACGGAAACGGAAACGGCGGTGGTAATAATTATCAACAAAGAAATTATGGCAATCATAATAATCGTGGTAACCATTCTGGAGGCTACAACAACAATCGTGGAGGAGGTCGAGGTGGTTATAATAACAATAACCGTAGATACTAGACAAAAATATTTAAGTCCGTAATAAAAAAAAAAAAAAACAAAAACTTTTAATTAAAGAAAACTTAAAAATATAGTTAATAATATTTTATAAAGATCTATATACATACGTTTATAAAAACGTACACAGTCCTGATTTAAATAAATTAAGATAATAATGTAAAAAAAAAAATACAACAACTTTAATTCAGTTGATTTTATTTTAATATGTACCTTCTGCATTTCTAATAAGTAATCTACAATGAATATTGTACAATGTACAATATACATGTTTTTTTTTTTTTAGTTTGTGACATCCAATCACATCCCATGAATAAAACACTAAAAATAAAAAAATAGAAAACAAGATTAATGAAATTTGTTTTAATAATAATAGTCCAGTCAACGAAGGAAAAATAAATGAAATAAATCGTGTAGCAGTGATGGAAATCGACTTTTCTTGATAGTACTGAAAGCTGAAAAAAAATAGTACTGAAAATGGCCAAATAGTACTGAAATTTTTCCAATCGTGAATTCTACAGGAATTTAATATTTTATTGGTTGTCATCGTTAGAGGAAGGTTAGGTTAGAGTATTCTACCATCGACCCCTTGCAGCCATCTTGACTTGTAGACCAAATACTGGTCAATATATTTTTTAAATGTAACATACATATATATCGACAAATATTGAAAAATGTAAAGGCTTAACTACATTGAAGACTTTTTGCAAAAAGTACAAAAGTGAAAAACTAAAATATGCGCTAGAAATGCCTGAGTGCGAAAAAGCTTCCGGAAATAGTGTTTGATATGTCATTTCAGATTGATACTGCAGTTAAAACAACATTTTTTCGCACACAGACATCTCTAAGAATATTTTTGTAGGTCCCGTGTTTGAGGAATATTTGGTTTACTTGTTTTTTTGCGGAGAGAATTTTTTAAAAACATATTTTTTTCGAGAGAAAATTTTAATCATTTTTTTTTTTATACCTATATTTTTTCATATTATTGGAATTATTATTTTCGAAAAACCTTGACATTTTTTTTAGGAAAAAATACTTTTGTTTTGCATAGCTATACTCGTTTAAAATTTGAAAAATCCTCTTTTTACCCTAGCATCATACTAAAAATGCTTTAACATCATACTAACTCGTCTAAAATTTTGAGCCAAACTTTTTATATTTGTTGTTTGTTTTGTTAGGTTTATGACGCAAAAATATTATTCATAATAATTAAAACCCTTTTTTTCGTTGTTTTTTTTTTTATCCATTCATAATTTTTTTTTTAGAAATTTAATTTCTCAAAAACATTCACTGAAACAACATGAAATATAAGATTTAATAAAATATTTTCAATTTTTTAGAAACTGCCTCATTTTGTTTAAAAAATTTTTACAAAATTTATTATTTTCCTTAATTTTTTAGATACGAAAAATATTTGTAAACTATGTATAGCTATGCAAAAATGATCAAACCCCGCATCAAACATCTACATTCGAAATGTACCTACATTTTTTAAATTTTCGATTTGTAAGAAAATCTCGATTTTTTTGCAAGAAATCATTATGTTGAGTTTCATCAGACTTAAACCAAACTAGCACTTGAGTGATGAGTTCAACTCAGGTGTGAAAATTTCAGTATTGGTGTTTTGCCAATAATTGAAATAGTACTGAAAGTTGAAAAGTGGTACTTACGTACTGGGAAAATAAAATAGTACAAAATTCAGTACAATAGTAAGCCCTTTTCCAACCGTGTCGTGTAGTCTAGGTTATTTTTTTAACTGGTAGGGGTGACCCTCAGGTCCAACATACCAAAAGTCCCCAGCCCAGGGCCGTGAGCTTAAGCCTGGAGAGGGGGTTAAAGGTCCCCTTTTTTAGTTTTTCGCGAATATTTCGAAAACCAAGGGCTTTACTGAAAAAGTCTGGACCAAGGAATTAAAGTAAATTAAATTTCCTACAAAAAATGTGATATTTATATTTTCGCTTGGAGCAACACTAAAGAAGATGCGGGTGGAGAAATGTCAAGAAATCTAAAAAATTGGTCATTAGCCTACAAAATTTAGTGACACAGCTATCTAGTTTTTAGCGTTCGACTAAGAATTAACAACGGCCATAAATACTGAACTAAAATTTAGCACTTAGCTACACAAAATTTTGAAAATAAAACCGAGAGCCCACAGCAATTTTTGGATGTGAATCATAGCAAAAATTCAATGATGCAATAAGATAGGTCTTTACTTTTTATTTGCAAATATGCAAGTCTTGCAAGCCGTAGTAAGAACGTTTGTAGATGATGCTGCATTGAAAATGCATTTTTTTCTTAAAACCCCAGATAAATGATATAGAAGACTTAAAAAATTGCATTTAATAAAAAAACTGAATACCATAGAAATGAATATAAGGGTCCAAGACCTCTTAGGTTTATGTATGCAAGACGCACTTAAAAATTAATTTTTTTAGTGCATCTTGCATAAAGAAGGCTCACCTAAAAGGTCTTAGACCCCCATATTCATGTCTATGGTATTCAGCTCTTTAATTAAACATAGTTTTTTTTTTTTAATGGTAAACCTTTTATCTGGGCTTTCAGAAAAAAAAAACATAGCTTGCAAGACTTGCATATTTGCGAACAGAAAGTAAAGACCTATACATATCTTATTACATCATTGAATTTTTGCTATCATTCACACCCAAAAATTGCTGTGGGCTCTTATTGTTAGTTTAGAAGTGATATTTAATGGCAGTGAAACAAATTTAAAAAATCTTTTTATCTACCACTAACAACGTGCCAGACATTTGTGTTCTACTATAATTCTGCAAATGTATACCGAAAAACCCTCATATATGCACCAACTCCCAGAATTTCGGTTGTTCTACTATATTAGTTTTAATTTCTTTATTATTTGAAGCCAGAATAATTGGCATATTTTGTCAGATAATATGAAACTTAAAAAAATATTTCGAGAGAAAATGACAAAAAAGTATAGAAGCTATGGAAACGAAAATAAAAATAATAAAATAATACATTTCAGGCAGAAAATCGGTTTGAGGTATGAGAGCACCTACTCTGTATAAAGGAGGAGGTTCTCACTAGTTGGTGTAAAATTTTATTCATACGAAACGGGAGCAGGTGCTTCTTTATTGAGCACCTCCTCTGATTCTTATGGAGCACCTTCTCTGAGTACCTACTCCATTTTATTCATATCACTCATTGATATGCTTCTTCCCTCTATTTTTTTTTTTTGTTCCCATAATTGGACACCTCACATAACCGTACCATTATTATTATGTGTATTGTATTGCTCCAAATGCATTTGATAAACAAACAGAACATCTCGACCTGTGACGTCAGTGGTTAACAGTAGCATAGTGCGTAGTGCACACAGCTTCGAAGACTGAGCAAATCTGATGCGCGGGTTCAAATACCGCATGATGTGTAGAAAGTTTTTCAAATATAATTGGATTAAAGCTCAGCACCACTATAAAGGAGACTGATGATAGGGCTTGGCACCCCTTGAAATAGCTATATCTCCAGCCAAACAAAAATAAAACGAATTAAAATACCTAAAAATTAATTCGTAAGCAATTGGTGGTAGCACCTTTAAGTTGTTGTTGATGTTCAAAATTCAATGAAAATAACCGTACCGTCATCAGAGAGTTTGAACACAAAAACTGCTAACAAAAATTGTAAACAGAAAATTTGGAACGCAAATAATGCATTTTTAGGGTATAATTATTATCATCATCATGTGCATTTTTTTCCCAATAAGTAAAGTGCACGAAATTTCGTATGTTAATTAGTCTTTCAATTTAAATCCATTCAGAAAGATGCTGACCTCAGGTGCAACAGTATCCATCATTATTTTATTTTTACTCAAAGAATTGTTTGCTTCAGAGAATTTAACTGAATTTATGAATCTTCGCCAAAGACGAAGCATTATCTACCAAGGTGGCTCAATTAAGGTAGTAAACCAAATATTCTCTTAATTTGTGTTTTTGCTAGATTTTATTTTGTTTTTTTTTCTTAAGTTTTCAGTATCAGGAATTTGGCCATTATATCTTGAAGATCTTGTTAACTGGAGGCAAATGAATTGTCTTGCAAGTTTGCAAACACAATACGATTTGCCATCAAAACCCTTACAGTCATTGAATAATAATTGGGAAATGCCATATGGAAAAGGCTTAAGGTCTATGCGTGAAAAATTTGACAAATTTGGATCTTTTAAACCAGATTTTTCCCGAATCTTTGTGTATGCTGCTTTGGAGGAATTCATGAACAGAAATGGTCGAAATGGAAGACAATGTTTGCTGCGATCGATATGTGAAAATGCCCAAATCGATAAACATGGTGACGAATTCTCACAGATACTCGATGTCATTCTCACGTAAGTTTTTTTTATATATTTTCCACAGAAATTATGCTACGATGAATCTATTTTGTATTTTAATTTCAGTCCAGGGAAAGATGATTTGGATGAGGATTATCGAGAAGCAGTTAAGGCAGGCAAATTTGGGGCTGATTGCATGAGTACGTATCACAAGTGTTCGTATGGGGATAGTTTTTTTGATCGAATTTCTGTTGTTAATTGAGAAAATAAATATTTTATTATTTAAAGTGGTTTTAGCATGATTATATTATATTTGCAGTAGACACATGCAAAGCTTTTCACACCATCATTATTAATATTGAAGGTTTTGAATGAAACAACAAACGCTCTTGAGTGAGCTACCTACCACAAAGTTTTATTTGCAGGAGTTTAAGCTATTGCAGGGCTGCCAGTCAGTTTTTATAGCTGATTTTATTATTCGAAGCTCTCACAATTCCATCTGTCTGTATGTCTGTCTGTCTGTATGATGTTTGGAGGTAGCTAAACCACTAAAGCGATTTTTCCAGACCTGGAACTTATTGGCCCCGTTCGAGGGGTACTCAGATAGGCTTTCTGAGATACTTTAGTATCGGATATGTTTTCGAACGAACCGGATAGGTTACCTATCAAAAATCAAAACAGCTGACAAAAGTTCAAGTACGTACCAATTGACAGATATCTTCATTTTGTTTATTTTTGCAACAATTTGTATAGGTATTTTTATGTTTAAAAGACAAAAACAAACAACAAAAAATAAAAACAAACAACTACTCAAGCGACACCCGAAAACCAAAAGTCAGCTGTAATCAGCTGTTCCTCAAATTGCGTATCGGATAGTTTAGTATCCCGAAAATTTTAGGATAGCTTTAGATTAGTTTTTGACAACAGCTGTTTGGTTCATCAGCTGAATTTTCCTACGGCATTACAACAACACAAACCTATCCGGATAGGTTTGGCTTGCCCCCCGAACGCGGCCATTGTGCCCAATTGATACTCATCTTAGGCCCGATTCACACAGAAGTGGCTCATGGTTATGGTGTGTCATTGGCATGCTTCGGGAGTGGAGTGGGTGTGATGTACTCAATTTACACAAAAGTGAATGAACCGACATTTGTCAGAGTGAATTGAAAACGCAGAGTGAATTAATGAGAATTGATGCAAAGGAATGCTTTTTTTAGTATTTGGAAAATTTTCCTAATCGTCGTGATTTTTAAAAAAATTTGTTTAACACAAATAAAGTCATAAAAATACTTCAAAATAAAGAAAGTAGTGGGCTCATGTTCAATCTTCAAGTGATTTCAATATGGCGTGCCGGGTCACGTAGGCCACAGGAGTTTTCAATATGGCGTGGCGATGACATGTCGCACCATACCCTCGCCTCGTCATCTGTGTGTATATTGTCCCATAAGAGAACATGCAAATTCCACAACGTGGCATATGTATATGCACCACGCCAGAACCATACCAAAACCATAAGCCAGTTCTGTGTGAATTGGGTCTTAGGTAGTTGAGTTAAGGCTCTCTAACGCGAACGCGCCATTGGAAATCATAAATCATAACGTCACGTGAGGTCAACTTTGATGAGTCAAACAAGAGTAAGTTAATTACGGACACAAGTTTACTTACAGGTGTATATTTTTTGATTTATTGCTATAAATATTAATATTTGTATTACGTATTATAAGAAGAGACAATTTCTGTTCAGTCATGCATTTTTTATATGTAGCTTATCTCAGCCTTGTTTTACATAATAAAATATTGATGGTCGTGTTATAACTTATTGAGCGAAGGTATAGTTCTTAGATGGTTGTACAAATTGAGATTGTTAATAACAAAACAAAAGCCGCATTGTATTGTTTACTTTTTATATCCATTGGAAAATATTGAAATTTTAAGTATAGCAACGCAGATGTTATCAATAATTATGATAACAAATTACACTTGTTCTTGAACCTTAACTACAAGGGTTATTTTAAAATATTTATAAAATAATTAATAGAGTTGATTTTTAGATAATTTTTGTTTAAGAATCATTTCATGTTTAAAATTTATTTGAAGTAATGATGACAAAGAGGGTTATCGCGAACAATATATTTCCCTGGAATTGTTTACCTCCTACGAGAGTTGGGAACGTTAGTGAATCAGTTTCCCTTGCAATTTAAAGATACCGCAAATATAATTTTCAGCTAATTTTGGTACGTGGGGGGAACTCACATTTCATTTTATTGTTTTTTAAACAATATATTGGTAGGTACAAAACTACAAATTGTGATAATTAGTGAAAAAAAAATAAAGGATATTTTTATCTATTTGCTTCAGCAGTGGCGTAGCGTGGGAAGAAAATTTTTCCGCCCTCTCATGTAGGTATTATAGTTTAAAAAAAACTATAGTAAAGAGTAAAATACCTTTCCGGCAAAGACAGTCATTATCATTGTCGTAGGGTTTCCAGAATATCTCTTTAAAAGAGAAACATGGTCTCTTTTTTGACACTGAAATTTCATACTCTTTCTTTATTCGAAGATTTTTTTAATAATACAAATTCTATACATATGCACAGCCAATCATCATTGTTCATTAAATTCTTTAGTTGTTCTCTTTTTTGTATGTGTCCTCTTTTTAGTAACTTTTTGTAGAGTACCTAATTACTAAAAGCTAAACGGAGCAACATGCTATTGACAGTGAAAAATTTGTTTACGTAGTTATTAAATATTAAGAAAAAGCAAATCCGTTGAAATCAAAAATGAAAAGTAAAATAATATTTTAATAAAATTCAAACTTTAAAATAAATAATAAAAAAATGTCGATTTTTGAGATGACGTTTTTACTTTATACCTAAACGCTAATAATGCTAAAAAGTTGAAAAGCGGATGAAACACTGAGGAAGTTGCCTTCCGCTTTTTTTTTTTTGTAGTTTTAGTAAAACGGCAATCGCATTGCTTGTTTATGGTTAAATAACCCAGTTTTTTTTTTGCTTAAACAAAAATTGGGTTATAAAGCCCTGCTATTACATAAAATTTACATCACTCCCATTTCAGCTATATGTGTAAAGCATTCAAATCTAAATCTAATCAACAGATGCCATAATCAAAAATAAAAAGAAATCCTATTTATTAAAATTATTCCGCTTAAAAACAAAAATAATCTTTCAATTTAATGACTAATATTGAATGAACAGCCTTTAAGATTTTTAAATGAAGAATTTTATATAGAACATTTTAAGATTTAGAAGCCCGTTAACTATTTAAAAGGGCTTTATGAAATCGCCTATGAGTCTATTTTGCAATAAAAAAAATTGGATATAATTAGACGTTTCCGTACTGTCTAGTATCGAGTTAAGTTCCGAAAATTTTCTAGACATTGGTAAGCTAGAATCGAATCATTTCAATCGGCGGCGCGACAAAAAATGAAATGGTTCAAATATCAAGATATTATTAATGTCAAATTCCTTTAAGCAAAAAAATCGATTTGTTTAGAAGAAAAAAAATCAATTTTTTTGAACAGATTCCTATTATTGAAAGAAAAAAAATCGATTCTGTTTAAAAAAAAAAAAACGAGTTTTTTCTGAAAGGAATTCGACAGAGGTAATATTTATTTTTTAAATTTTGCCGCCCCCTTAACGTGCCGCCCGGGGCGGACCACCTCCTCGCCCCCCACCCCCTACGCTACGCCACTGTTCTTAAGACATCTATTTTTTTATTTTCTAGTTTTTGATTTTCTTTTTTATGTCTTTTATTTTCTCTCCATTTATGGCTCTATCTGCTATCCAGCTTTGAAAGTAAATAAGGGCTTTTCTTATTGAGATTTAAAAAATGTCATTACATGAATCAGAGCAAACAACACTTTTAAGCGACAGTAGAGAAAACAAAAATAATTAAAAAAATAACATTGTTTTTTTAATAACAAATACATAATATAATTTTTAAAAGTGTAAAACACTGTTTTACAAAATTCTGCAAGTAATAAAAAAAAAATTTACAAATTATTTTAAATTTTTCAAAACTTTTTTTTATTATTCACAGAATTTTGTAAGCAAAATTTTGACCCAGACGATCCTCGTGACGTAGATAATATCTAATATTCAGTGCTAATAAAAAAAAACTCCGTTTCATTATTTTGACTGAACAGCTAAAAATTTAACAAATTATGCATGCATATTAGGGTGTCCGTTATTTCCCAAACTTATTTTTTGCTTGGATCAGATACATTCTGTATAAAAAGTTTTGTGCCCTACAGTAAATTTATGGACCAAAAAAAAAAAATTGGCCGATCCCATACTTTTGTCCACAATAAAGGAGGAAGTTTTGAACTATGCCAACTAAAGAGGAATAAGACCCTTAACCGTCGCATATAAAATCTTGCCATCTTGTCTGATCGCTTAAAACGCTTGTACAAGTTCAGAATCAACTTTGTTTGCGCGTCTGAAGAAGGCAGCTAGCTATACCGCCATAGGGACCGAGTTGGCTGGAGGCGTTGTTGGTTGAGACCGTTTCGTCCTGAATTGTATGATGGCCAACTAAATCAAAGTCAAAGTAAATAAAAGACCTATGTAAAACTATTTGGGTTAAGCCTTGTTTAATAATAAAAAACAAAAACCAGAAGACATTACATATTTTTATTTTGTAACTTTTAAAAATTTCTGACTTCAAAATGCTCGTATTTAAATTAATTAATATTTTCTCAACCAATAAATTTATAAACAAATCTTCCGATTTAATTAAATTTATTTTAAGTTTAGCATCACACTATTGTACATTTTATCACTATATATTAGATTTTAGGGATTAGAATGTCAATTTAGATCGAAAACCAGGACATTTTCCTTGGACACTGCCTTATTTCTCTTACCAAAGTATTGAGAAAATTGTTCATTTGTCAAATCTGTAAATTGATTCAAGCCCATTTTATAGGTACTTTTACCAAGCCTATAAAGCTCGTTATGTTCATCTATTTTGTGGATATTGTTGCAGAAAGTATTAAAATGACTCATATCGTCTTCGGTTGATTCATAGGTTTTTTTGAATTTTTCCTAAAATTCATAAATGCGTATAAAAAACAAAGTATTTTAAATTTTATTTGTATTAAGTCAACATACCTTGTACTTTAACCAGTCTTCATTAGAGCAATTCGTAGCACAAGCGCAGGTAAACATCAAAGCAAATATTAAAAATTCTAATAATTTAAACTTATTCATTTTAATTTTATCGTATAATAGAAATTATATTTTGTGTATTGCTTGACGCTTGAGGTACCTAAACCTTTTTTGTTCAGCGATCTGTTCGTCTTGCTTGCCAATCACCTAGTATCATATCTATTACTATGGGTTGATTTTTAACTTGAAGCTTGATGAGTTTACACTGAAATATTACCAGAGATAATGATATAATTAAAATTTATTTTTATAGCCCTAAAAAAATTTGTCGAAATAAACAGTCGAAGAACTCTTACTGGCAATCGCATTTCTTAAGATTTGTGGTAAATGAGTAAAAAAATATAATTAAAATGAAATATACTTTCGGTACTACCGTACTCAACGTGATTAACCCAAAAATACGGCAATTTTCTCAAAAACCCTTTTTTAAAAAATAAATACTTAAATTTGATGTTAGTGAATAGTTTTTGAAAAATTAATTTCCAAACTCGAAATTTTTAAAAAAAGAAAAAATTAGCTTTCAGTCAAAAAAAAAGAGATAACCGGATGCTAAAATGTCTTTTAGTTGTTGAGCAAATTGAAAATAACAGGAGGAGCAATTTTCTAAAATAATTGACTTAATACAGAAAAAAAATTATTAAAAAACATCGGTAATGGCTAAAACGACTTGGTATACTTTTTTGTTAAGCCAGAAATATGTGCTTCCATTTTGTTTATAAATTAAGTTCTTTTAGTAAACTGTTTTTTTAAACTTAATTTTCAAACTTAAATTTTTGAAAAAAAAAAATTTTAAATTGTGTTCAAATTGATTTTGTTCAAAATTTTACGTTATTTAGTAATATTTTTATTTTTAATATTAAATACTCCCATCAATTTTTAGTCAAACATTGAAAACCAGATGTCAAAATGTAGTCTAGTTTTTGAGAAAATTGAAAATAACAAAAGTAAGTTTTCCTTAAATTCGACTTCCATCCGTTATTTTGTTCTTCAAAAGATCATAATTCTGCAAAATATGTAGTAAAGTAGATTTCGTTATTTTCAATTTTCTCAAAAACTAAAAGACATTTTAGCATCTGGTTTTCTGTTTTTTATTGAAAATTAATAAGAGCATTGAATTTTGGAAACAAAAATTACACTTAATTACATAAAATTTTGAAAAAAAATAATTTGAAACTATTTTTTTTATTTTTTTTTTTTTTTAATTTCGTATTTGGAAATTAATTTTTCAAAAACTATTCACTAACGCATATTAATTTTAAAATGAAAATCAAAGAAGAGATTTCTGGCTTTCCAAAAAAGTATAGCATGGCATTTTAGATTGTACCGTTGTTTTTAAGTATTTTTTTTTCTGTTTTAAGTCATTTTTTTTAGAAAATAACCCCTCCTGCCTAAACGGAGGAAATAGACCCCCCCCTCCCATACGATTTTTTCCTTGTCTTAACCCAATCTACTCGCTCCAGCGGTTTGGTGCATCTTATACCGATCACCCTGTATATGTAGGAGGTACCAATCTACAAACTTTTTCATTTTTATCTAGAAATTACTTGTTTACTTTTTTCCAAACATTTTAAACGAATAAAGGTTTTGAAAGGTTTGAAAGGTTTTTCGAGACTTGTTCTTCATCTAAAAAAAAAAAATTCTGCCAGCTAAAGTCTATGATGATGGACTATTGCCCCTTCAAGTATGCAACATATAATTGAAATATAATTACTTCTGTTTAATTTCAAACCGCAATAATGGTGCTATAAGAGTGTCGTCTTTTCAGATCAAAGCCATTCAAAATAATTAAAAAGAATATCATTTTCACTTCAAAAGAGAATGTAATAAGGAGATTATGTACATAGATATCTTTAGGTATACCGCATCTTCGAAAAATGCACTAATTATACCTGTGCATCCGGCTATTATGAATAAAATAAAATAATTACTTTAATTAAATTTTTCTCAAAAGAATGTCTAATATTAGGAGACGTCAAAAGGATTTTTTCTTCTATATGGCTTCTCCTTTACCTACATCACCCCATACTTTTCAAATAAGCATTACCTTTATACCGCAGAGCCCTGTCCCAGAAGGTGTTCTTCAGTTCTATGATCCTTACATTAAATTCCAATTTAAGTAAAAGACTTATAATTGCAACTTATGCACTCGCCTCAAGTTCAACTTCTTTATATTATAACAGTCATCAGAGCCAGCATAGCACAGAGCTTGTTCGTTTTGTATAATTATTGCAAACTTTTTACACATTTAATTAAAAAGAAATCCAATAAACAGTAATTAAAAAACTAAAACCATGTGTACCAACCTATCAGTTAAAGAAAGGATGAAAAAAAGAAAATTAGAAATATAAAAGTAACCATTAACCATCAGCCTTAACCCATTCACATCAAAGTTCAGGAAGAGAGGATTTTGATGACGCACGAACAGAGCGGAGCGGAAACAAACGGAAGCAAGAACAAATTTGTTAAGATGTTTCTGAAGCTTTGCCACAGCAATATATCCGCCTTAGTGTAGGAGAGGACTACCTACCTCTGCACTACATACAAATTATATATGACGAAGGTGCCTCTTCAAAATTAATTATCACGCTTAACATCTCCCAATTTGTGAACCAAATAGAAAATAAAAAGTCGTCAAAAAAAAAAAAAAAAAAAAAGATTCCCAGGGCACCTCATCCCAACCTCACTTTCTCCGGCAATAAAGCCAACATCCAGACATGTTATATAAAGGACGACAGAGATGGATGATGAGGACGAAATACTATGTAGCCACTCGAGATCCTCTTTATTTCAATTTTTATTTCATTATAATTATAAATGTCTCAAAGGGACGTAATTAACCTCTTGAGAGAGAGATGGCTCATGGACTCACAATAAGGAGAGCACACCTTTGAAAAATTTACACGAACCCCCCCTACAGTCGAAAAAAAAAAAAAAAAAAAAACTCAAAGAATGTAATTTTTGCATTACACACGTATATATAATGAAAAATGTCCTTAAGTTGGATGACATCCAGGAGACAGGAGGTTAGCGTTACTTATCTTCATCAGGGATGTCATATCTATACAAACTAACTAAGCGATCGCTTAGGGCGCTCTAATTTCAGGGCGACTATAGTATGGCGAGTTCAGCTCTATAGTCCCCTGTCACACAAGGAAACTTAGTTTCCAGCAACATTAATTTCATAGGAGAGAAGGGAAGGAAGAAAGAGGGGTAAACAAAATCTCCCCGGTCAACTAATTGAGGAGATTTTTTTGACGTTCCTCTTCAAACTATGTTTGTGTGTGTTAAACCAATTTAGTTTAAAAGGAAAATACAGCAAATCTCTTCCGATCTTGTTTCTTCGTGTAAATGGTACAAGAGATTGTTAAGGAGATTGAAAAAAAACGTCAACAAAATCTCCAGAAACTTATTTCTTCATGTGAAAGGTGACATAATGGAAGACTAGAAATATTTATATATCTTTGAATGGCTGCCTCGGCTGGCTTGGCAGTAGGACATCCCGTAAAGCAAATTTTTTAAAACATTTTCTATGGCGGGCTTTCATATTTCTTTTTAAAGTAATCTTTTGCATTTAAAAGAATGCTGATTGCATCAGTGGCGGATCCAGGAGGGGGGGGGGTCATCGGGGTCATGACCCCCCAGAAAAGAAGATCAACACGAACATTTATAGACCAAAAAATGAGAGAAAGAAATTAATTTCTATATTTTGTCATCGTTACAATTCTGTTGCCTATTTTTATTATTTGAATTACAAAAGGTTTAGTAAGCCTTTATGATGCAGTTAAACGCGCGGAAGTCGTACACACGAACGACAGTGTGTTGCTGTGCACAGTGCAACTTTTTTTCCTTTGCACTTGAAAACAATATATAGTAGTAAATTAAATGTTTCTTAAGTTAGAGACTAATCGTTGTTTAACGAGTTTCACCCATATTATTGATTGTATAGAAATCTGAAGGCTGACTATATTTCTTCTTTCCAATCTATTAAAAACTTCAGAAGAAATTTTTGTTATACTAATACTGTAGTGCTTCCACTAAATCCTACCAAAACAAATTGTATGGGGTGAGCTCTTAAGAAGGGATTCTAAACAATATGCAGGTGAAGATTTTAAGAAGGCTTTAAAATTTAATTAAAAAATATACCAAGACTAAAAGCCTTACAAAAAACACCTATGTTTTCATTAAATAAGATATTTTTCGGGCTTCCTTCTTAAAATTCGACTAACTTGTTAGACCGAGAGCTGGCGACGGATTTTCTGCGTGAAAGGAAACCAAACGGTATTAATGTTACAACTAGTCCTAGGGAAGGTGATAACGAATACGAAAGTCTGTCTGCACGTAGTGGCCGCGTTTCCCCGAAAAAGTGCATCAAAAGTACAACTTTTCTGAAAATAGAAATAGTGAGGGAAACCACTTAAAATGCATCGCATCCCGACGCCACGGACTCGCTGATTACAAAAATGGTTTCGACAGACGTGTAGGTGGCCGCAAAACCCTCGACAGACGCCGCCGAAAATGCTTTTTTTTGGCGTTTTTTACTTTTTGGGAAACCACTTAAAATTGGTGTCATTCGAAAGCTCTCGACTTCCCGAGTGCGAATATGCCCATGACAGACGTGTAGGTGGCCGCAAACTCGCGACAGACACGATTAAAATCGCGGCTTTTTTTACGAAATTCTAGATAACTTATGTTACACACCTAATTACATCGCAATCTGAGGCTCTTGACTGCCAAGAGTATAAATATCCAACAGCTGGAAAGCGCGATAAAAATCGCCGATTTTTTCAGTGTACGACTATTTAATGGGCTTTTGCGGGAAACCACTTAAAATGTATCTTAATTGAAAGGTCCTGACCTCAACAAAATTCAAATTTAAACGACAGACGCGTAAGTGGTGATAAACGGATGGTAGCCACTAAATAAGTCGCGGGCGTTATTTATTGTTTTTAAATTGGATTTTAGTGGTAATCTTTTCAAATGTTACTCAAGTTAAGGGTTTTAACTCCACTAAGAACAAAATGTAGGTGACAGACGTTTTGAGTTATATCAACATGTTGAAAACCGCGATAAAATTCGCGCATGTTATTATTGTTTAATTAGTTGGATTTTGGTGGTAACCTCCCCAAAAGGGTGTCTAATTAAAGCTTTGAACTCCCTGACCAAGAAACTTTTACTGACAGACGTTTTGAGTCACACCAAGCTGCCGAAAACCGCGATAAAAGTCGCGCATGTTATTATTATTTTATCAATTGGATTTTTGGTGGTAACCTATTCATATGTACGCCAATTCAACGGTTTTACCTTCCTCGCTTGAAAAATTTTACTCACAGACGTTTTGAGTTACACCAAACTATCTAAGTCCGCGAAATACATCGCGTTTGTTATTATTGTATTTTTTTAATTCAATTTTGATGGTCACTGATAATATTGGGTTTGTTTCTAATGTTTAGATATAACAGAAGCTATCAGTTTCAAAATAACATATAATTTAAAGAAAAAACAAAAAGTGGCCCACCCCATTCGACGGCGAGGATTTCATGAAACTATCAGTGGCTTATAAAAGCCCAAACAATTCAAGACTACAAATTGTTTTTCGAACTCTCCCAGTATAAAGAAAGAACTTCTACAAAACGCTTTAAATTTGCTTACAGTGTGGACTGGGGGTCAACCCTCAGAAGACCTATATTGTTCTCTTCTCTAAAATCTATAAAATCCCTCATATAGACCCACCTACTATCAAAGGTGTACCACTAACTTTTTCAGATGAAGCAAAACATTTGGGTCTTATTTTGGATAAGAAGTTAAGCTGGAAACCTAACTTAAATGAAAGGGTAAAAAAGGTCACAGTAGCACTCTTCTCATGTAAAAACGCCATCGGGAGAAAATGGGGTCTACAACCCCGCATTACTCATTGGCTATACACTTCGGTAATCAGACCGATCCTATAACATATGGTGTGACAGTATGGTGGACCGCCTAAGATAAAAATACTAACAAAGAAAAACTAAACAGGGTCCAACGCTCAGCCTGCAAGTGTATGGGTGGAGTACTTCGTACATCCCCCTCTGCTGCACTTGATATTCTGTTCCATCTCACACCACTCGATATATTTGGTAAACAAACCAGCTGCAAGCACAGCCATTCATCTTAAAGCTTCCTCCCAGTGGACCAATAATGGCATTGGCCATTCCACTATTCTGAATTCCTTCAGATCTATGCCAAGCAACACAGACTACACCATTCCTCAATTACAGTTTGATAAAAACTTCAAAGTTACCATCCCCTCAAGATCCATCAGGGAGGACTCAACATTCCGGGAAGATGAATCAATTCATTTTTAAACTGATGGATCAAAAACTGATGACGAGGTTGGTGCAGCGGTGTACTCCGACAGACTTAATTTAAGTCTCTCCTTTCATCTTCCTAACTATTGTAGCGCTTTCCAGGTGGAACTTTTGGCGATAAAAGAAAACCTGTCTTGGCTAAGAGAAAACGTGATATCAAACAGTGATATCCGTATCTTCTCCGATAGCCAAGTTGCTATCAAATCCCTGAGCTCTGTCTCTACAAACTCTAGAGCAGCCCTCAGTTGCCGATCATCTCTTATGGAGATGGCAAAGCAGTTTAATAATACACTGGATAGTGGATTCCCTACAAAGTATAACAGTTTTTCTACTTCCAATTGAAGATGACAAGTACGTAGGCAACTCAACACTTTAGGTATGTTCAGTGAGGCAACTCAACATTTCAGGTATGTTCAGTGAGGCTGAGAAGGCCAGTTCAAGTTGCTGAGATCTCAAAAATTCTACTACAACCGAAGAGGGGCAAAAACCAAAGTGGAATTTCAAAGAAAAAAAAGCAAAAGAACCATCACTTGTTTGTAAATTTGACTTTTTGTAATTTAAAATAATTGTAGAAGTGAATTTAAAATATTTTAGTTGCAATTTTGTAAAAAAATTTGCATCTCATTATGTTATACAGTTATACCGTTATACAAAAAAATAGGCAACTCAACATTATAACAATTCTCAAATGGCATCAACTTTCTTGTATGGATGCGCTATCCAATGTATTATAGAGATCAGTGGGACACACAGGTAACTGTATAGCTGATGAACTCGCCACAAAAGGAACAACACTATCTGTTTTGTCTCACAGAGCAAATATAGGGATACCTATAGCTACATGCAAACTTATGCTGAAACAAGGTGCTCGTGGTCTAAGTTTATCAAGTACTTGTGCTGACAGCCACGATAACCTAACCTAACCTAACCAGTATAAAAACTTTAACATAAACAAATTCTCTTATCCAGATTGTATTTCTTCAATAGTTTTAAAAAAGTGGTCCTCTATACCGTCTGGACCGCTGCGTCAGGTTTGTATGTCTTTTTCGAGTAGATATGAAAAACCACATATGTGTTCAGCCTCTTCCCATAAAAGCAAAATCATCCTCCCTCTCCAATATCAAATTATTGTTATTAAAGTAATTACTATCTGTCCTTTCGAAGGTCATATTGATGATCATAAAGTATGTTGAAGAACGAAAATGACCCACAACAATGTTTTCATAGCAAAGGATCTGTTGGCTTATTTAATCAAAAGGTGGAACCAATCTATCAAACTTTCTCCCTACAACAAGAGGCGTCCCTCAAGGATCGATTCTCGGTCCTCTTCTATTTTCCCTCTATATTAATGAACTCCCTCAAACTGTTTCTGAATCAACTGTTCAAATGTATGCTGACGACGTTCAAATTTATAAAAGTTGTTCTCTTGGACAAGTTGACAATTGTGTCATTGATATCAACTATGACTTACAAAATATTTCAAATTTCGCTAAGAGTAATGGACTTTTTCTGAACCCTTCCAAGTCTAAGTGTCTTATTATTTCAAAGAAACCGCTTGACCCTTCTCAGCTCCCACAAATCAAACTAGATGGGGCTACAATTGAATATGTTAAGACTGCAAAGAATTTAGGAATTACGTTTAATCAGACACTAACTTGGGAAACGCATATAAACATAGCCATTGGGAAAGTATATGGAGTACTCCGCAGACTGTGGCCAACACATTATTATACACCACCTAAAACAAGGCTAACGCTTGCTAAAACCACGATCATACCTATACTTTTGTACGGGTGTGAAATTTACTGCAATTGCGATGGACTAAAAAGATTTGATCATGTTTCCTTCTTCTCTAAATCTGTATATGGTATTTCATTTGATAACCTTATCCGCTATCGAACGTTGATTTTATTGTTTCGGACTATGCTCACTCATCAGCCTTCTTACATTTTCTCCATAATACAAATGACCTCATCAATTCGATCTCAACAAATCTTACAATTTCGTTTTACATGTTTAGCTTCCGAATGACAATTTTTCGTCCATGCAACGAGGCTATGGAATAATCTCCCACGAAAAATAAGGGCAATTAGATCCTTGAAGTGTTTTAAACACGATCTAAAAGCATAATTGTTTTTATAATTTTTTATAAATAATTAATAAATTTATAAATAAAAGTAGCCGTGGCGTGATGGTTAGTGCGATGGACTGTCATGCCGGAGGTCTAAGGTTCGATCCCCAGCCTCGCCACCTATTTATTTAAAAGAAAAAACGGCTACTGCCTCTTGGAATTGACAAATCCTCCAAGAGTATCTCCTGTCACAGAAAAGTGCCGCTCGTTAGCCGTTCGGATTCGGCAATAAACTGTAGGTCCCCTCCATTCCTGCAGACACGCACACAGGAATGGTTGAGAGTTGTAAGTCACTAGGCCCTAGTTCTTCATGAGCTGTAATTGTGCCATCAAATTTATTTATTTATTTATTTATAAATAATTAAATGTAAATTTTTAATTTTTAAACAAGAATATTGTTATTGAAATGAACTTTTGAATTTTGAATTAATTTTCAGATAATTATAAATTTGTAACTTTTGCATATATATATGTATTTTTTTTTTTTTTTTTTCTTGAAGCTATTTCAATTATCATTTACATTTGTACATAAAGCTATGATAAATTACAAATCAATGCTTGTATTAGTTTATAAGATATTATATCTTAATATGCAAGCATACCAATAAATAAATAAATAAATAAATAAATATCTGCATCGTGAAAGCAAAATTGTTGTGCTTGATATTTCCAAGCATTATTTGATATAATTTTGCAGGATGCTCTTTTATTGAAAATGAGTAAATTTGTAATCAAGGATTCTCTTTTCTACGATGGATTGGAAATTATATTTTGAGCCGTTCATTACTATTCGATCGGTGCAAGTCTGAGATTACTCAAATAAAAGCTTTTATGTATACAAAAATGCTACAAAATGTTTAGGTTTTCGTTCAGTTTTAACGGCTATATTATTGACTTTCTTCAAAGCTAGTTTTACTGAAAAAGCTAGTTCTTTTGGAGTTTCGAGTTTTTATGTTCTCAAAAAAAATTACTGATTTGATTTAGATGTCAAACTATGTATGAATATTTTTAATTAGATGTCAAAGTAATAAAAATTAGTGAAAAAATTAAAACTCGAAACCTGAATAGAACTAGTTTTTGCTCAAAACTAGCTTTGAAGAAAGCCAACAATATGGCCGTAAGTGTTTAACGTAGCAAGAAATTTGTATAAAAAAATCATACAAAGCTCAAGTATAACGGATTCTGGTTCTGTGAAAAACTGAATCGAATAAATAGTTTTCACATTCACTCTCAAGCTTTCTTTTTCGATTCACTTGGTACAAAAAAGCGATTCTTGTTCTGTGAAACCGTCGAATGAACTGTATTATCGAACTACCTTACCATTTCCTCAAAAGCACATGCACAGTCAGGGTTTTTAAGAGTATAGGGAACGGTTGAGAGAGAAACATTTAAATTTTTGTTTTATTAAAAATATAAAAGTAAAATTTCATTTTTTTTCCGTGATGTTAATATTATTTTGAAACACTCGGGCGCCAAAATTTTGTTGAACCAACAGTGTTCGTCTTCTATCAAAAAGAAGAATGAAATGAAAGGTTTGAGGGATCCTTGAACGGATAGATAGAAATGAGAGCAAAATAAAAAAAAAAATAAAACGTTTTTGTAGATAATAGGAAAAGGGATTCACATTCATAGACCGCATTACATCAGTAAAATATGTTTTTCAGAGTGAGGTAGAAACTCCTTTTACTCATCGGTTAGCTATATGTACCTAGTTTTTCAGCTTTAATTTAGTTTAATGTGACGACTTTTATGCATTTTAAAATTCCGACCTCCAACTCGATGACAACCTGTATAATAATTCTCCCTGTGGGCAGTAATTGAAGAATGAAAAAAAAAAAAAAAATAATTAAATTAAAATTATCATCCATGCAACTGGGATTATGCTATATGCATGTTCGAGTGCGGATTTACGCGCCTCAAAAAATAAATGTTCATTCAGTGGAAATTTTGGAAATGAAAAGTGGAAATATTTCTTCAAGGACTAGGGCTAGGTATACATTTATATTAATTTTAAAATTTGAACTTGAAGTAACTTAAATTTATCTTTATCTAGTTTGTGCTGTTTGAGCTAAGAACTTCATCCTCCGTATTAATTTGACAATGGTATACTTTCAAACTCATTAATCCCCTTTCACAAAAGGCAACTGAGTTTCCATCAGCAACAATCAGTTCATTGGCGAGAAGGGTAGAAGAAAGAGGGGTAAACAAAATCTCCCCGGTCAACAAATTCAGGAGATTTTTTTGACGTTCCTCTTAACACTACGTTTGTGTGCGTTCAATCAATGTAGTTTAAAGGGAAAATAAGAAAATCTCTTCGGGTTTTGTTGCTTGCGTGTGAAAGAGATTGTTAAGGAGATTTAAAGAAAACGTCAACAAATTTCCAGCAACTAGTATCTTTGTGTGAAAGGGGACTTATCTTTATAAAAATTGAATGTGCATACAAATTTAATTGATTTATTTTTTACACTTTGTTTCCAGGTTTTCTGTTCTAGCGACTTTTTCGCTATATCTAGCAGAATTTTCATATAGGACTGAAATGAATCAGTCAAGTTTAGAAGACTTAGCACTTATTGAAGATTCTGCAACACCCAAGAGGAGACACCGGACCACATTTTAAGCAGTTGTGAAGCGCTTGTGCATCAGAGACACAGATATCTGGGTCGTCACCAGATGACCCTCCATGAAAAAACTTAAAATACTAAAGTTCCTCAAAGAAACGAATTTGGAGGAAGATCTGTATGAGCAAGCTCATCTGACTCTACATGGGGGCACAATAGATCTTAAGGTCGCAGTGCAATTTTAAACCCCAAATCATTCATTCATTCATATAGCACTATTTAATTGGACTTGTTGAATTATTGATTAAAAATAGCTTTACAAAATTGGCGTTTCGTCTCGACGATCTCACTTGGACTCAGTATTGCCAGATGAAAAAAAATTCTCCCCCCAGAAAAATTTAAAAACCTCCCAGATTACCACATTTTAACAAAAAAAAAAACCTCAAAGTTTTTTTTTTTTTAACTTTTAATTTTTGTTTTTTATACTCACAGATAGGCAAGTACATGCCTTTAAGTTATTCAAATGGTATTTAAAAAAAAATTGTTTTATTTAAAATTCAATTGAGTAGTTGTTGTATTTTTAAAGTATGTAATTGGATTTTTTTTCTCTGTTGGCATTTTATAAAAAAAAAACATGAACAAATAAAAATTACAAATAAAAACCAAGTTTTTAGCTGAAATGACGTTTAAAATTTAACATGTAAAAACGCGAAATTGAACGAGACAGAAAACATATAAGAAAAATAATGTTGTCGATTGTGTATGCTCTTAAGAAAAACCAAGAGTTTTGGAATACTACACGGGAAGTATAAACTGTTAATTTGTATAAAATACATACACATAGGTCTTTACCAATAATCAAATTTAGTTATAACTAAAATATTGCAGTGAAACTAACCATAACGTTATGGATCCTAAATAGTTAACCTTACATTATATTCTCAATTTATGGACTCGATTCGATAAATGATTCATTATTAATAGTTCACGTAAATATTTATGCATGGTTTAATACTTAGAGCCCATTCCATTACGGTCCATTTTACGGAAATATTTATGTCGTAACTAAATTTGATTATTAGTAGGGCCCATAGTGTGCAATTCAGTTAAATTCAATTGAGAGGAACATTCAGGTATAGGAATAAGAATTGGAATAATTTAACTTTAAAATTAACCCCCCCCCCCCAGATTTCCCCCCAACGATGAAAAAAAACCCTAAATCTAGGGGGAAAACCCCCAAACTGGCAACCCTGCTTGGACTCATCATTTGACTAGTGAGTGCCTTGTCAATAAGCAATTTATATCAAGTTCAGTTCATCTTTCTATTTTCTCTTACGGTCACACTGTTTGTTTCACTTGATTACAGGCAAGCATTTTTATTTTACAATATTTTCAAACCATTTTAAAATAAGAGAAATCCATTTACAGAATGAAAGAGGGGTATATCCAAAACAGTTTTTAGAATCAAGTTGAAAAATAACGTATCTATCCCAATAAGGTAAAAAAACGCAAGTTATTTCAGGCCCGTGGGCAAGGGTTTTGGGGGTTAGAGCCCCCCGCTGAGTGGTATTATCATATTTAATCTTTTGCGTTAAAGTAAAGATTTTTTGGATTTTTTTTTTAAATGGAGATTATTCGAAAACTGCTGGTTGGTACGGACAACATATTAAACTCTGATTTATTCATGACCTTGGGATTCCCTGTACATGTTTTTCATATGATATAACGTTTTTTTTTTGTAATGAAAAATCCATAATTGTTTGTCGTTATTAATAAATTTTATAACCCAACCCTGGAAAATATGTGCATGGGCCTCCTATATTTTTGGAAATTCTCTCCACCATTGAAACCTTTTCATAGGGACTAGGGAGTTATCATAGCCTTCAAAATCTAAAGCAACTGAAAATTTGACAAAATACTAAATTTTAACCCTTTCTTGGGGGCTTTAAAACTTCGTTGGTATTGGTTGGACAACAAAAACATGACTCAGATGCTAGTATTTGAAGAAAATTTTGTTTTGTTCAAGTTAACATACTTTTTTTTTGTGTAAAATATCACTTACGGCTATATTATTGACTTTCTTCAAAGCTAGTTTTACTGAAAAAACTAGTTCTATTGGAGTTTCGAGTTTTTATGTTCTCAAAAAAAATTACTGATTTGATTTAGATGTCAAACTATGTATGAATATTTTTAATTAGATGTCAAAGTAATAAAAATTAGTGAAAATATTAAAACTCGAAACCTCAATAGAACTAGTTTTTCCTCAAAACTAGCTTTAAAGAAAGCCAACAATATGGCCGTAAGCAATCGACGTTACCAATGGAATGAATTTTCACGTACCTCAGTTTTTCTGTGAAAAGTCAAAATCAAATCGATGGTGGTGTTTTTTCCCCAGATTGACTATATAGATACTCGTTATTATATTGAACTATAAAAATCCTTTAAATTAAGTGAACTTGTGATTGTCCAAATATGATAAATTTCTTATGAATAAATTATTACAAGCTAAAAGATTCTAAAGTTGAACGCAAAAATCAAGCGTTAATCGATTACAATTTAAGTGTTCGATCATTAGTCCTCGTAGGTACCTCAAATCGCTATCGTCGGATAACAATGCGTTCTACATCAAAGTCCTCCAATAATCTTGATAGGCATTAACGAACCAGAACAACCCATACGGACCACACTTCCAAAGTTATAGCAGACCATAAGCTGCTAAAATTATTCACAATCGGAAGTAATGCCACTTGACAAATCATTCGTTTCTTTTGAAATTCATCATCACGCCATCATCATCGTGAATCAAAAGCGAAAAAGTTACAGCCAGACGGTAGCAATCCGTTCGCTAATCAGGATTGCCTTTGTCGTCTCGTCCGTCATACTCATAATAATCGTATCCCCTCATCATCCCTTAACTAACTCCGATTGCATTGCGGAATTGAAACTTTTAGTTCCGTTTGCGTGCAATGTACTTGTACATCCACAACCCTTATTTTTTGGGATGTCGAAATAAAATCAGAAATATAATGAACCTCATTTGGGAAATGTATGGTTCGCGCACTGCCATCTCCTGTGGTTCATTTGAGTCAAAGACGACGATCTGTGATCATTAGATCGGCGGCGATTTTTTTTTTGAAAAAAAAGTACTTTTTCTCTTCTCAAAAAAAAAAATTAAGAAATTCCTTAGCCACTTGGAAATTCATGTCATATGGGGGTCTCTATGTCGCATTGTTGGCAGTGCTGCTACCAGCAATTGTGAGCCTCAAGTGGTCACTTGAACTTCTTTTCAATTTAAGTTCGATTTTTTTTTCTTTCAATTTTTTTTTTTCGGGAGTTTTGGCTTAAATTATTATTCAAGTAATTTTGTTTTTTTGTTCACATAACTCTTGGAAACCCATTCCAATTGAGTTACAAGGGCCACTTGACAACAACCATGATGATGATGACGATGGCGATGACGCAGGGACTGATGCGGCTGGATTCTAATATTCGGATATGGATGTCAGAACAAGGATTCCGTCAGTTGGGTTGAAGTGTCGAAGTTTCTTGTACGAATATTCGCTAACGCTGTTCAATACGTTTTTTTTTTTGTGTGTGTCTAGGTTTTGAGACCATTTTGTATATGTTAGGTATAGGCTGGTGATGACGGTGGGGTTTGTAACGGGAGTATTGTGTTCTGAAGCTGAACATTAACTTTTATTGTTTAAACAAATGGAATCCGTTATGAAAAAGGAAAAGCCCGTAGGTTATGTGGCAGATGTGACATAATATAGAATTTAGTGTGGGAAATTAAGCTAGAGCGAGAGGCTTCTGTTAGCAGCACCCCGACTGGGAATTACACGAGGGTGATTGAGCTCCTAAAAACTCAACTGTCATTATTTGTTTATTTTTTGATTTCGAAAAGGTATTCAAGCTGATATAATAAAACTATCTCGAATGGATTTAAGATTAACTCTTAAACAATTACTCCTATTTAGAGGGGGCTTAAAACATAAGAAAGTTAAAGGTTGAGTGATAACTATAGTTAAGATTTGCAAGTACCACAAGTACCTTTTTATATACCTTTCTTGATCCTGTGAACTTTTAGATCAGAAAATAAGTATAACGGCACTTACAATTTAAGTAAGTATATAGGCTTATGAAAAGACCAATAAAGTATACTGAAGTACGCTCTTTATACAAATGTAAGTGAAGTATTCTTTTTATAGAAACTTCAATTATATGTACCTACTACTCGCAGATCATTCAGTATAATTTGAAGTTTCCTTTATGTTAATTAGTTGTTGTTGTTCTTAAGCTTTATAATTAAAGTTTTAGTTCCTTTTAGGCTTCTTTAAGCCTGGAATTAAAGTAGAGGTAGCTAACAAGATTGTAACTTTTTCAGTTACTAGCAGACCCGCACTTGCGTTGCTTCGCATAGTTTATGGAATAATTTGTTGAAAAATATTGTCGTATCAAATAAGTGCTCAATCGGGCTAATTGAAATTTCTACCATATTATTGATAAAATTTTTTCTAAACGATTTAACTAAATGCTTACCTACATTTTGAGATGATTGCGATCTTTTAAAAAATGGAAAGCTTTTTGCATTTTTTTTTTAATTTCAATTATATTTAAGGTTGGCACTTGGCAGACAAACAGAATCTTAGCACTCTATTTTCGTTTTCTCTTATATTAGGCAATAATGATTCAATTTTTTTTTAATTCAATTTTGTTTTACAAATCCACGAATTACTCTAAAATTTCTATGTAGGCAAAAAAAGAAAAAAAAAATTACTTACTTAACTATTGTGCACCAATGTTATAAAAAAGTCAAACATTGGTGGATTTTCTCTATATCTCCATCCTTTCACTCAAGACCATTTTGGTTCAAGTGACTTACTTGCACTCAATTTACATAAAAAATATTTTATGGGTTATTTTAAAGTGGTTCTCAATCACTATAATTCATGATTGTTATTTGATTTTCGTACGAATACAATGATTCCCCATGTACATCCAATTCATATTCAACGCACGCAAATTAAACACTCAGCAGTGGAAGAGCGAACAATTGAGTGGTTAGAGGTTCGGATTTCGGAACCAAATAAACAAAAGAAAATGATTAAATACTGGAACGATAGTGAAATGAAACAAAGTATTCGAATTCATAATGCAAAGTACAAAAAGTTAATAAATTTATACAAAAATTTATTTCTCAGCTTATAATTAGGTATAGTTGAAAAATGATTAAGGGCTAAATTTTTTTGTAAAAGAAAACTATTGAATTTATAAAAAAATTCTCATTTTTCTAAAATATCAAGCAGGTTTAAAAGCATAAATTAATATTTGTTGGTCAACCTCGAAAAAAAGTGAACGAAATTTTTTTAAAAGTTAGTAATATAATTCAACAAACATATTTAATAAACAAAAAATATCCCATCACATTCTTAAAGAATCAAGGAAAATTATAAAATTTGTTTTAAGTAAATCGGTTGAATACTTTCTGAGATTACCGCGGACAAACTAAATATTTGTTTCGTTTTTATAATAGTAAATGATATAGATCAATCACCCATATTGTTATGATGACATAACGCAAATAGAAGACTATATAAGGGCTTATGGATAAAATGTTGTTTCTGCTGCATTCTAATACATTATAATAATTATATTTAAGGAACTATTATATGCAAATATTTCGCACTGGAGGACAGAGAAAGTGTTTTACCTTTGAGACGGGGTAGAGGGGAGGGGGTATTTTAATTTTGGTAATAAAAAAACATCCCTTTAGTTTTACTTTGGTTAAAACCTAGGCCACAACTCTCGTTACTAACATTCCTCAAGGCCATCACTTATATCTCAGTAATATCGGGTGAAACTTTTGAGGCTTTTTCAGGAAACAAATTAATTTGTGTGATCATCCGGCCACTATGCACCATGAAGTCGTATACGTATACGTATACCTTGTATGGAGGTAAATAGGTAATCCCTTTAAATACTCGCCGTTTTGACGAAGAACGCGGTAACGGAAACTTAATAAAGTTCCGTCTAAGAGTATTGAGAAAAGATCAGTTCCCGGATTTTGAGTTCGAAAAGTTCGTTAAAAATTAAATTCAATTTGGTGGCGCGACAGCTCGTGTAGAACCAGGGTGTAGTGACTTAAAAATCTCAAACATTCTTGTGTGCATGTTATTGGCATGAATGGAGGGGACCTACAGTTTTCTTGCGAATCCGAACGAATGAAGTGGGAGGCACTTTTTCATAACAAAAGTTATTCGTTTGTCAATTTTTTTTTTCGTGCTGGCCCCACAACATTTTTTATACTCTTTTCGCAAGTGAGCTTTGAAAAGCTAAGCACTAGTTCATCTATCTGCTTATTTCCCTTAAGCCCATAGTGACCTATAGAATCCAAATAAGAGTGTCGTTGAAGTTTATCGGCCCTATCGAGGCGGAAAATTCTCCGCGATATCGGAGGATATCGGAAGAAATCCTTATGAATCTGTCAAAAATGTCACTCAAAGACGCATCTAATCACAAATGCAATGCAAAACACCAGTGTGCGTACCATAATTTCAGAAAAATGTTCCGAACAGCCGTTCGGAAAAACTCTTCGAAGCAAAAATCCTCCGATTCGTATGAAATCGGATATACCTCGATAGGGCCGAATATGCAATAATAATCACTGCATTGCGGGACGAATTTCGAGCATGACAGCCAAGCAAATCTTAGAATTATTTAAACCGGCCACCGCGTGCCAACGAGGTACCGAATTGTATCTATTCGTTACGACAAAACTAAGATATTTCTTTGAAATGACTACTCCCTATAGAACAACTTTGCACCGTGGGTTTTCCAATTTCAAGTGATAGGTAACATATGTCAGTTCAGACCACAACTTCGGCAATGAAAATATGTAGAATTAGAGCTCTTGACGCTGAATCTTGTGTGTGACTTTGCAGTCAATGAAAAAGTGTATGCTTTAACGAAACCTTTCAGGCTGGAATCAACTCTCGTATACCTGATTGCGAGAGCACAGCAGGCTCGATAGTATCAAGTCCGTCAAGCTGGGTCCACCACAACGGAAATTCAAAAATCTATAACTATGCAAGAATAAGGGGCTAATTTGGAGCTAATTTAGTATACTCCAATCGCAAAATTCCCAAATTCCCTTACCCTTTTAGAGGGCAAAAACTGATTTGACGACGTCATCATGCCGTTAAGCTGGGTCCACCACAACCTCCTAATACAGTATTTCAAAAATCTAATGATGCAGGAATTAGGGGCTAATTTAGTACCTCAATCCCGAAGGAGCCTCTAAGAGGGTGAACAGAATTTGGGGCTTCTTTAATGTTAGGGTACTAAATTAGCCCCTAATTTCTGCATCATTAGATTTTTGAATTTCCGTTGTGGCAAACCCAGCTTGACGGACCTGATAGTATCTTAGGTTCGACAATTAGTAAGGAAAGTCACACGATGCGTATTTGAAGAGCACTACCGCGGTAAGCGATCCGATCCAACAGCTTTGTTGCACTAAACCCTAAGCTACCCTAATATCTTCAATTAAACTGCGTAGTGGAACTGGTTATTCATTGGCCTATACTATACTCCTTCTATACCTAATACCCTGATATCTTGAACTCAAAATATATTAATGCAGTATTTTCAACAGCTGCTTAAGTATACTTTGAGTTCAGGATATCAAAATCGCCCGCAAAAGTAGGAATATGGTCTCCACAGCATAAAAAAGATTACGAGCAACAAAATGAAAAACGACCTTTTAAAACCTTTAGCTTCAATAAATACAAACAAGGATCAATCTCTTTAAAATAAATTAAACTTAAGAAGAAACAATCAGAAAAGCCCAAAAAAATCATCAAGTTTAAAAAGAACCAATTAGGCACAAATTTAAACCTCAAATATCAACAGAATTACATACAACCTCAATATATAGGAATTCTTAAATTCATGAATTTTTATTAAGAAAATTCCTTAAGAGAAAATGGCGAAATGTATTTTTGGTTTACTCATATCTCAGCTAAAACAATAAAATTTCGATGATTTCGATTGGTTTATCATCATCCCCTTAAACATTGTGTCTCCCCTTTAGTTCAATTCAAAATGGTTCTGATTCTATAGAGCTGCTGCTACCCCCATTTCCCTAGATTTTATTTGCTCCAAAATACACTCTCGTATAAGAGTAGTTTCATACAATGTATCGAAAGAGGGTCACATTCACGTGAGCCATGGAGCACTTATGCGCAGGATACCGTTTCAAATGTATCTGTGTGGTTGTTGAACAATGGTTTTTTAAACCTCCTCTTCCTTTCCTTCTTCACAATCATCATCGCTTATACTCGTAGTTCAGGTATCTATGTCTTTTTTTTTTTTACATAATTTCGAAACTGGAAAAAACTATATAGGTATAAAGCTGCATTTCTTTTGAAGCTGCCTGTGCAATGAGCATTAAGCAACTATGCATATATGAGTTCCATTATCCTTGTCACATATACAGTATAGAAAAAAAAACAGCAAGTAGTTTGCTAGTCAACGCATCGTTAACGAGTTCTCGATAACTCACCTCGTTCATCAATGGCAATGAAGAGTTTTTCCTCTTAAACTTATATATTCTCCAAAGCTGTCTGAATTCGGTATAGAAAAAACGATTTTGCTGATTTCGCCAAATCAATGGATTTATGTGGCCTAATAGAAGAACCAAATACATTTTTTATTTGTGTCTCATTTATAAAGTTCAACGCTTGCGTACTGGGAAAAGACTTGATATTTGTATTCTTGTGTCGGTTTTGGTTTATATCAACCAAAAAAAAAAAATGAGAAGAATATTGTGTAAGTGTGCAGATGTGGGTGGAAATGGATGGGGTGATGTCTTTCTATCTACCTATCAACCCTTAGAGCTCTGAAACGAAAATAGTTCTAATTAAATAAGCGTTTGATATTATTTTCCTATTTTATTGATTTTCAATTTCAAGGAGTTTCAATTATATTGTTATAGTTTTCCGCTTTATTAAATTGAAATTGAGTTATCTGGTATTTAATGGAAAATTCGAAATATAGAGCAGCAAAGTTAAATTGATTTTTTTAGCTTTCATTGAAAAATAATCGATAAAGTCGTAAAGCTAAGTAATAGAAAGTTATAGAAAGGTAACTATTGCTGATTTACTGGCTGAACAGAATGGTGACGCAGACGGAGACGGACCCGGAGCTGGAATAGCTGTCAAAATATTGAATACACGCAAATTCAATGTTGCGAACACAACGGAACGTAGACGCACACGGAACTGCAGACGCAGACGGAAGAGTTCACCAACTTTTAACTTTTCACGTACGGCACTTTTGACGTTTCAATTTGTATGAAGAAAAAAAAACAACTTTTTGGGTCGGAAAAAAATATTGTGGTTATTTGTATCGCGAAAAAAATTATTTATAAAAAGGAAAATTATTGGAAACAAAAAATGTGAATTCTGAGCTTGTACACAAGAATATACTTTTGTTTTTCTTCAAAAAACTTTCAAAGCTGTACAGCTGCATTGTGGGCATGTGAAAAAAATAACGTACGACACTTTTTGACAGCTCTTCCAGTTCCGTCTGCGGCTTCAGTTCCGTCATTCTATTCTGTTCAGCCAGTTAAAAATGTCTACTTTTTAAAGCCAAACAAATATCAGTGTGTCTTACTGAACAAACTTTAATATGAAATAAGGTACAAGTCTAAGGAAAAAGCGACCAAATCGATTTGGAAATATTGCCAAAAAAAAAAAAAATATGAAAAAATTCGTGTTGTAATTTTATTTCTCATTTTGTGCGTTTTTTTCTTACTTTAATTTCTAAATTTGCATTGTATTTATTGTAGCAGAATATTTATTTTTTTTTTTTTATAATTTACGCGCTCTCAAGGTGTTTTGGTACCCTTAATATGTCAGAGACACAATGCGAGCATTAGGTTAGGAGGAGGGGATTTAAAAGGAGATGTCGTTGTCCATTGGTCTTGAATTTTTGAATACCACAATGAGAGGGAAAGATAGAGCTTGGAAGAGCATTCCACGGCTAAAAAACGAATCTCTGTACTTGACAGTACTACCGAAATTGGGCTTAAAGGTAAACTGATAGGCATTCCTAGAAGTGCGAATATTGTTGATTTGTTTAAGAGGAGAACTCCAACTGGCTATTTCACTAGAGCACTGACCGTAGAAATAACGATAAAAGAGAGAGAGAGAGACAGGAAACGTTACGACGTTGTTCGAGGGACGTAAATGATTGAAGAGGCTTAAGTAAGTTGCTGGACCACCAGCCCAGAGATGGGAGTCAAGGCTGTTTCACAATGCGACGAGAAAACGAGACGTCAGCGTGATGAGATCTCTTCCCAGTTATTCTCTCTTAAAAACGAGTTTCAAACATCGAAATAATACATAATAAAGTATTTCTCGTCGTCCCGTTGCGGCTTTTTTTCAATTTTTCGAACTTTATGACGTGACGAGACGACGAGAAATGCTTGATTATGTATTATTTCACCATTTAAAATTCTTTTTTAAGAGAAAAACTGCAAAGAGATCTCGTCACGCTAACTCTAGTTTTCTCGTCGCATTGTGAAACAGCCTTTATACGCAAGCTTTGGACGTATATAACTGTTACAGATACTAGCCAGATCAGAAGGGGAAACAAATTAATTGCATTTCCGAAAGAAACCTAGACATCATGCGGAATTTTTATGATACACATTCCAAGGATCGCAAGCAGGGGCGGACTGGGAGTCAAAGGGCCTACCGGGGCTTTTAGGAAAAGGGCCCCAAAATATATAAATACTCTCAAAATGGTTAAAAATAAAAGTTGATATGCATAAATTGTTTCTTGATATTTCATTTTTTCATGTTTATTAATGTTTAAATGTACAAAAATTTATTCATATACATACATGTTCAATTCAGTGAGTTGAGGTAATCGCAATTATTTTTTAGTTTTTAGCAGTTTCAACTGGCAGATTAATTTAATTGAGTTTTTGAACATAAATATAAATAGCAACAAAAGTTTTATAGGGCTTAGTTATTTGACATTAATTTTATGACGTTAAGAGGGTGTGATTTATTTTAGTAAAAACAAAATTAAACTAGTCAAAAAAATGGAATTTTTTTTTTCAATTTATATTAGTGTTTTTGGAAGAGCTGTATATTTGCGAAAAGTGGTCGTATTGAGATAAAACAAAAACTATTCGAAATATTCATATATAAGTTTTCAATTAGGAGAAATAATTTTATATCGCTCTATCGAATATGGGGAAGGAGTCGAAAGATATGCATTGAAATAAAATAAATGTTTGATATGTAGGTAAGTACAGTTTGGGATGACTATAAGTTGACTTTTTCATTTGTTTTTTTTAAAGATAGGCAGGAAAATAGTAATTTCAACGAAAAACAAGGAGAATTGGTACCTACAAACAGAATCCGGTGGGCCTCAAAAGATCCATAGGGGGCCTACATTGACTAAAAGGGCCACAAATATAATTCTTTCGGCCTCGAAAGATTCAGAGGGAGCCCACAAACATAACTCTGTGGGCCTTAAAAAATACATAGAGGGCCACAATAGATTTATATTGACTAAAGGGACCTGCAACCGAGTTGTGGCACCATACCCTAGTGGATTTCGAATTCATTGATCAAGAATTAATAAAAAAACACTATATTTACTAGGTATAACGTCTCTCGTGAGTGAGTTTTATGAACATGTTTTCTTTAAAAAAATGGAATTTCAAGTGCTTTTAAGAAATTTTTTCTTGCCCGAGGGCCTACCGGGTGCCCGGTGGGCCAGTCCGCCCCTGATCACAAGCTGTTTGGTTTCTGCGATGCAAGTGATGCCACTCATGGACAGTGGCAATCGGAGTAAGTCTCGCTTTAACGACAGAAGACAGCATTGAGTCTTCGTAGCATTAAATTTTACAAGATTTTGTATACCCCATTGTAAAAAAAATAAATAAATTTGAGGGCACAACAGCTCATGAAGAACTAGGGCCTAGTGACTTACAACTCTCAACCATTCCTGTGTGCGTGTCTGCAGGAATGGAGGGGACCTACAGTTTATTGCCGAATCCGAACGGCTAACGACCGGTACTTTTCTGTGACAGGAGATACTCTTGGAGGATTTGTCAATTCCTCGCAAGAGGCAGTAGCCGTTTTTTCTTACATTACATTATACCCCATTGTACAATGCTGTATAATTCAGAATCTAATGAACTAATCATATTTTTTCGTTGCAGTTCCACATCCAAAGAGCTGGGATATGTGAATCTGGAAACGAATACGAAAAGCTAAGGGTACCATGGTCAGCGAAACAATTAATTGGATTATAAGTTACAGACAGGAGATCATTAATAAAAATGAGAAAGAGGGTGGGGGACAAAACGGAGCCCTGGGGCACACCAGCATATATTTTGTAGGTTTCAGACTTGAATCCGTCCAATACAACTGGTATAGAACGGTCCAAAAGAAAGTTTCTATTCCAACGAAGAAGTGATTCATCAATACTAAAAGCACGCACTTTCCATAAGAGAGCAAGATGCCAGACTTTATCAAATGCCTTTGAAATATCAAGTGCAATAATCTTACTTCCTCCAAAACGATGTAAAGATTTGTTCGACTGTTCGGTGAGAAAAACCATCAGATCACCAGTGAACCTATTGCTTCGAGATATTTCTTAAGCTGACAAATTAATCAGCGTTTGCATGACTTTGGAAGGAAGGGACGTAAGTTCAATCGGTCGGTAATTAGAGGGTGAAGAAGATTTTTTGGGGATTGGTTGAACAAAAATGCTGATTTCCGACTGGTCGAAACAAGTCCAGAAGAATAGGAAAGCTTACGCAGAGGTTTTGCCAGCGTGGAAGAACACCTCTTCAGAATAATGGATACCATCCGGACCAGCAGCGGATTTATGTGTGTTGAGATCTTGTACCGCAAGTTTTTCCTAAGCGTATTAATATATAATAGAAGATAGAAGATTATAAATGTGAAAGTTTATTTGTCTGTCTGTTTGTTCCTCTTAATCTTTGAAAATACATAATTGATTGTAATGAGAATTGGTAGAGCGAGAGAAAAAAGTTAAAAAAATATATATGTACAAAAAAGGGATAAATTGTTTGAAATATCAGATATTTAAATATAAAAATATCAAAAAACAAATACAAAAGTATTTTACAATCATAAAGTTATTTAAACATGCGAAGCAAGGCGAGCACGGGCCTGCTAGTATTCTATAAACCTTAAGTACATTAAAAAATATTTGGTAATATTGTTTACTGTTTTAAAGTTACAAAGATGAAGATTAACAAAAATAATAGAAAATTATTTTCGTTGTTGTTTTAGTGGACTGTATCTATCATATTATGTAAATGGAAGATTTTTGGCGACCTTAAGTTCTATGCGTTTCGCCCATGGCACGACAGATATGTATATGAAAAACCGATCTTTTCGACATTTAACCTTGATTAACTTTTTTTGATCATCTCGGATTGATGGGAACTTTTGGCAGTTCATGCAGGGGCGTAGCTACCGCTGTATCAGCTGTATCAATTATACAGGGCCCCCGAGATATTGGGGCCCCCGAGATATAGAGGCCCCTGAAGATACAGAGCATGTGTCTTTTCGATAGTTAATGTTTATTATGGGAGGGGGTCACAATTAGGCTTTCGAAGTTTTGCTTTTCATAATTCTGCCTTGCCTTGCAAAAATTCTGCTTTTCAAATTCTGTTTTTTTTTTCGGTTTTACAAAATTCTGTTTTTCAAAATTCTGCTTTTCAAAATACATACTGATAATAAATATTTAATAGAATAAAATTCTGCTCAATCTGCTTTTCCAAAGAAACATTTATTACCAATATTTATGCAAACTTAAAATTTTGAAGTTTTCAACAAAAAATGTCAGTATTTAACAATTAAAAATAAATAATAGCTAAGTTAGAGTATATTTTTAGCTATTGTCTTTTAAAAAAATCTTATTTGGCTTTAGCCTAGGTATATTTTCAATTGTTTTAATTTTTTTTATTTATTTTTTGATTTTATATTCTCCCCATTTTGTGGTTCTATCTGCTTTAGCTTTTGACAAAAAAATAAGTTTATTTTTTTATTGAGATTGTAAAAACCTTATCATATGACTCGACCGAGCGACCAATACTTTTAAGAGCGACAATTTATACTTCCTCAATTCTTTTTCGTTCCAAGAAATGATTCCATTTTTGAATTTGAGCTTTTTAACAGAATAATAATATAAAATTATAAAAAAAATAAAAAATAATATTTTTCAACAAGTCCAATAAAATAGTGCTAAGTCTTCTACTTGGCTGATTTATTTCAGTAGTATATAGAATTTGTATTATTAAAAAAATCTTCGTATATAAACATTGCCAGGCCACGGGCACAAAAAACTTCTAGCTTTAATGATTAGGAATTCTAATCTGGTTAGATATAGTTCCCACTAGGTATTCACCATGAAATCTATGTAAGATGAACTGAACTTAATGGAAATTGCGTATTGACAAGGCCCTCACTAGTCAACTGATGAGTCCAAGTGAGATCGCCGGGACGAAACGCCAAAAATTTTCATGGACTAAAGGCCGTTAAAAGCTATATTGAATCAAAAAATAATATTATTTCTATAAATAAATACATACAGTCGTGTTTTTTTAGTATTTCCAAATAGTCGTATTTATTAAAACCAATCTTAGGTACATTTACCAAGGTAAAGTTGTCTAAAGTTATATCAAAAATTAGATCACTTTAGCAACAATTAAAATTTTTTATTTAAAACTTGGATGGCTGCTAGTTAAAAAACGTTTATAAATACGCTATATAATGTTTATTTTTAAAATTATAAAAACAGAACTCAAATTTTAAACCAACACTGTTTTACATAGTTCTGCAAATAGCGCGAGCCTTTTTATTTTTTTTGAAACTTTTTTGTTAATTGCATAATTTTGTAAAACAGAATTTTGAAAAGCAGAATTTTGAAAGCAGAATTTTAAAAAGCAGAAATTTGAATCAGAATTTAAAAAAAAAGTATTTTGACCCAGGTAGAATTTTAACCCTGCTTAGATATTTTGATTACTCAAACTAAATAAAGATTTCAAAGCTTCTATAATTTGAGTAGTATGTTCGAAGTCTCAGAACCAGATAAATTGTTATCGTTTTCAAACGACATAATAAAAAAATGTTCGGAAGACTGGTTGAAAAATATATAAAAAAAATACTTGTAAATTGATTTCCGCGAAATGCTTTAAAAAACTGTTTAAAATCCGAAATTTAAAAAATTCTTCCATAAAAGAAATTGCTTAAATATTTGTGATTGAATTGAATAGTCTTGCTTCTAGTTTTCTCGAAGTTGTCACTACACGATTTCTTTTTTTTTTGACGCTTTCGGTTACAACAAACAGCAACCGCTGAAAGAAGCTTTTATGGGACAGGAACGATTATGTTATAGGATTAATCAATTCCATAGAAGCCGAAAAACTTGGAAAATTGGAATATTGTTCAGCTATAGAAGATTTAATCAATAAATTTGCAGAAAAAAAGTCAAGAAAAGTGTTAATTTGAGGAGTTTTAGTCCAAAGACATTTTTTTTTAAGTTTAATAAAATATAATGTTAAATTAAACATATCTTATATGTTGACGCAAGTGTTTTAGTTAATTAAAAAAAAAAGTCAGGCAATAGAGGGGCCCCCAAAAATTTTTTTGATACAGGGCCCCCAAAGGGCTAGCTACGCCACTGAGTTCATGTTTAATAATAAAATTAATAATGCATCAAGGGTCTGTAGCAATTTTCAGTTCTATGCGAATTTTTGTCTATTTTCTTGATTTATAGTTGAAAAAGATCAGTCATCAGTGAGAGAGTGGAGTCTGGAGTGCCTTAAGTGTGAGTTATTATTTTACCTTGAATTTTGTTTTATAAAATTTATAAAAAATAATCTATGTCTGACCAATTTCTGAAACTAGCTGACCTTTTTTGAGGATTCAGTAAACTTTCAGATGGCCATGGCATATGTTTTTTTTACACAAATGAGGTGCTAAAAATCCCTACGACCTTGAAAAAAAATTAATTTTAAAAATTCATGAAAAATCTCTATGGCTGACCAGTTTCTGAAACCACCTGACCTTTCATCGGGATTAAGTAACCTTTGAGATGGTATATATTTTTAACGAATATCCCATAATTGAGATGCTAAATGTTCATATGACCTTGTAATGACCTTGAAAAAAACTTTGAAAATTAATTTAAAAAAACCTATGCCTGACCAATTACTGAAATAACCTGACCTTTTATCACTATCCAGTGGCCCTTCAAGTGGTATACTTTTTTTGTGAATATCCCATATATGGGCGGATAAGAGCACACAACCTAGGTACTTGCGTTCCCCAATTAAAATTCTTAAGGTATGTACTTTTAGAGCTACTGTTTCTATAAACCCTCTGAATAGTTAATATTTCTAATTCTGTTTGTAACCAAGAACCTTAGAGGCCTGATAAAAATGACCTGAGCTTGTTCCTGAAAATATGGTAGATATAGGATGAACTCATCTAAACTGACTAGACTTAAGCACTTAAAGACTTTTCTATGAAATGGGGCTAAAGATATTTAATTTAAAGAGGATTGCTCTTGAACATACTCTCAAAAGGGTGCCGTCCATTTGCTGGTATGATTTCCATGTAACTAAGGCTAAGGCACGATTGAACTTAATTCTGAAAAAAAAACAAATTAAAATGAATCACCCACATACCTATACGTATTAAATTCAAATGATGCCCTTTTCTCAAAACTCAAAAATGGATTATTCAATCTGCGATGATTCCGCATAAAAACTCGCTTCTCTGATTGTGTAGACATTATCATCTATTGACTTCTCGTCCTTCGTACCGTATGCCATTATTGTATATCACCCCCCTGAAATAAATATGTACACAAACCGAAACCATAAGCTGATGGAAAAATAAATTAATGGAAATTTTTGTTGACCGCATCCCGCACAGCACAACAAAAGGTTTTGTCAGTGTGAAATTACTGTAATGGTCAACATCCTCTTTGGTCTTCCTCCTCTAGGCTAGGCCATCAGGATAGCATCAGTCACAACAGCATATACAGTCCTGAGTCTTGGCTGACCCCATCCACATGGCATCACACACTCGTACAATGTGTGTTATGGGCTAATAAATGTGGACTGGCTGGCAGCTCTACGCAACTTTTAACGCATTAGTGACACCATTTGGATCTGTCAGTGGCAGAAATGATTTAATTGAATATTTGTCCCAAGGATACATATACACGAGGGTGGTGCGGGTCATCCTCTGAAGCCTGACCCCAACAATGTTGATGGTGTATATATAAAAAATCCTTAAAATTGATTTCACTTAATTCTTCCTGATGCTGGGATGCAGAGTTTACTCAACATGCTATAGTTTGATGGGGAGGGGTGTGTACCTTCTACACTGAGCATTGCATATGGAATGAGATGTTCACCGAAATAATGAGACACTTTGGGTCCTGCAGGATTTGTTTGGATTTTAATTTTCTTTTCATGCTCCACATGCATGACATAAAACCGTAAATTTGCGCGGCCCCCGAAGCGGTACGCCATTCGTATACTATCTCCTCACATTCTCAACGGAAGTTCGTCCTTCCTTGATGCAAACAAAGAAATATATCCTGCAACCCTTTGTATGGCTATGAAACAAAAAAAAAGTACGAACAAAAAAAAAAACACATTTTACAATAAAAAAAATAAAACAACAGCAAAAAAAAAATCAAACTTAAAATATCAAGTGCATATCCTGGATGTGGTATGTATTTCGCCTGCTAGCGCCTCACAACAAAAGCAAAAGCAGCAACCACCTCTCGTCGGTATCCGCATTATTATCCGAGAGCACATCTTGCGCCAGAGTGGTGTCATGTGAAGTGCTGATGGTTTGCTGCCGCTTGCGAGGCGAGTTCCGAGGCTGCTGCTAAAGCTGGGTTTTTAGGATGAGCATGATGATGCGAGGACGAAGATGACAGTGACGACGATGACTACGCTTGCCGCTTCATAGAAACAATAGCAAGGGGAGGTGGAGGATTTTCTCGGCTCAATTGTGAAGTCACGTACGAGATACGGATGCATTGTATTCGCTTTGTGACCAAGTGCAGATTTTCCTTTTCACTGTGATGCATTCAGGGAAACGGAAACAGGGGAAACAACAATGTTGTTTCGGATTCTTGAACCCACACCACCGCGCTTCATATGTGGGGTATGAGTAGAAGGGAAGAAATTTAAATAAGACAACATGTTTTATACCCTTTAGAATAGGTAGATACCAGATTCTTCGCGGAAAGCCCTTTTATAAAATCTTGTCCCAGTTAATTGGCAAGAAATATAATAGGAACTGTGTAAAATGAAAGCCTCTGCAAGTGCATATGCAGTGCAAGCACGGGCTATAGGTTTGTTCTCAAATGCCCAGGAGCTATAGCATTTGAGCTTGTCCTTTATGATGTTCATCTTGTATAAATCATCAACGAAGCAGTGATGTTTACAAGTAAAAGTTTGCAGAACAAATTCAAAAATTTGCCTCTGTTGAGGCACTTTCTGAAGATTGGAATTCAGGCGATGAATTTGGCGATTGAGCTGTGTCTTAACCGATTTTTTTGGGTAGGTATAGTTTAGGAAAATTTCTATAAGTGATCCATTTAGGAGACACAGCTTAATACATGCAGATACAAGTGCCTGTCTGCTTGTTTTTCTTACTAAGGTTGCGTTACAGTCCAGTGTGGACATGGGTCTCAACTCAACCAGCGAGCTTCTTCCAGTTAATTCCGTTCCAAGTTAGCCATCGTCAGTTTTGCTCATGCAGCTGGTTGAGAACCTTTTTAAATTGCGTACGCCAGTTTGGTCGAATTCTTCCTTCACCGCCCCGTCTCTTGGGCTTACAGATTCAGAGACTCTTCGGGCCACAACTTTGGTGTGCATTCGTTGTAAATGACCCAGCTCCACCTCAGTCGGTGAATTTTTATTCTGTTTTTCCTTGGTTAGTGTCACTAGTCTAGTCACTGTACAGCCCATACCAGCCCGCCTTGAGGTAATATTACCATGACCAAGCGCATAGTTTAATTGAGAACCCGATAACCTCACTTTCCCTTACTACCATTACAACCCCTATTAGCGGGGATATGGAGTTGATCCTGGCAGCAGGAGAGAAAGGGTGTCGAGGCTACGGGAGCGTGGTATACTTGCGTTAGTACAATTTAGCTCGTCGGAGAGAGGGGGTTCCTGCCATCATAGCACTGGAATGGGAAACGTAGAACTTGGGATGTTCAAAACAAAGATCGTTGAGCCCGAAATTCGTCCATTCGGGGTGTATAGGTGTAAAGAGGGTGGCGGGGGGAGGGTCGCCACTTGTTCGCAATACTTAATCTTGGCGACAAATAGGATTTCTCAAAAGGTTATTAGAGACTTGATAGGAAGGGAAACTTGTGATGTGATCTCTACAATTGCATCCGCTCAACGTCTAAATTTATCACAGAATTTTTCTGTTCGTGTTCCGGTAGGAATATCCGCAGTCTTACCTGGACTTCAATCAGGAAGTTGTACCTAGTACAATTTTAATGCCATAGCTAGGGCACTGCTCTTATTTCCTGTCTGTAGGAGCTCGTATTAAACATGTAAATGCGAGTCATCATTGTCTACTCTGTGGATATGCGAATTGTCTTCAGGCTGTAATTCCCATGTTTGACACTTAAGACTTCTTGCCTAATAGTACCTCTAATTTTACGTAGCCGGGAAGTCACCCCGACATGACGCCCAACTTAGGATGAGTGACCAGTCTCTTAGTATAATTGCAGGATTGGGAGCTGGTTAAACCGCTCCTTACCTTAGGTATAGACCCGAGCTTGAATAATTCGTTATTTTAAGACCAGTTTTAAAAACAAGGTTCAATATTGAATGCATAAAATGAAGTTCAAAATTGAAGTGCTAATTACATGCATGAGTCATCGTTAAACCTCAGTTTATCCGCCGAAATCTCTAAATTAAATTAACTGAACCTCGGATTAAATATTGAACTACGTTTGTACAAATATCCCTTTTTAGTAGGTAGTACGGATCTGTAGACGTCATCATTGATTCCAGTTGGAGAATTCTTCGCCTGCCATCTGGATAAAAGGGGAAGTGCCCTAGGGGATGGTGGAACACTCCCCCCTCTCTTGTTTTAAACTCCAGTTGAGGTTGAGGTTCTGTTGTAGGCACTCAATGTGCACTACGGGGAGGGAAAAGGAGTATCCTCTTGAATTCAAGAGTTTATACTTTAAGCAAAAAAAAAAAAAAAACCTTGAAATTGTAGATATTAAATAAATAGATTTAAATAATGAAGTTTATAAATAAAAACAATAACACTGGAATAATTTGTTTTTTAAATTAATTTTAATAAAATAATTTTCACAACTTTTATAAATTTAATGTAATAATTAAATAGTTATTTGCGACGCGTTTCGGAGTGTGTCTCCATCATCGGGCGAATTACTTGAGTAATTAATTGAGTAATTCGCCCGATGATGGAGACACACTCCGAAACGCGTCGCAAATAACTATTTAATTATTACATTAAATTTATAAAAGTTGTGAAAATTATTTTATTAAAATTAATTTAAAAAACAAATTATTCCAGTTTTATTGTTTTTATTTATAAACTTCATTAACAAACACAACTTGGAGACACAACCAAAAAAAAAAAAAAAAAAAAATAGATTTAAATAAATTTTGTGGACTTAAAAATCTCAACCATTCCTGTGTGCGTGTCTAGCAGGAATAGAGGGGACCAATTGCCGAATCGGAAGGGCTGAGGTTAGCAGCACTTTTCTATGACACGAAATACTCTTGGAGGATTTGTCACTTCCTCGCAAGAGGCAGTAGCTGGAAATTGAGCTCAGACCTCTGGCGTGACAGGCCAACGCACTAACCATAGCGCCACGGGCTACTACAAAAAAATTTAGATATTAATCTGTATAATATATTCAAAGCTACACAAGGGTCGCCGAGCCCAATCATACGATAATTTTTTGCCCAGCCATTTCAGTCAATCGTGTATAACCAGCTTAACACAACCCTTGCGAAATTGAAAATTCGAAAGAATTCAATGCAAGTGTCAAACTTGTGTCGATGGAAAATCATTGTCATATTTCGCAAGGGTTCGGTACGAAATCCCAAATGCCAAAATCCCAAATATGCCAAAAATCCCGAGTGACAAAATCCCGAATGACAAAATCCCGAATGGACAAAATCCCGAATGCCAGAATCCCGAATGACAGAATCCCGAATGCCAAAATCCCGATTTCTATAATTTAAAATGGGCTGCAGAACTTCGTGCCACGGTTGCCGTTTTGGTAGGATCCTACCAAATTTGGTAGGTTTTTTTATCTTTGGTAGGTTGGTAGGTTTTAATTTGATTTGGTAGGTTTTTTAACAAAACGATCTCAGATTCCCACTCTTTAAAAAATAAAAAAATAATTGTAATCCAGCCCACATGAGTTATTGAAACTTATGTAGGCATTTATTTTATTTATGAATAAATTATAAAGTGAAATTGAATTTTAAGTTTAAACATATGTACCTCAGGTTTCCTCATTTTTTATTCTTATCTACGGATCTGAATCGGGATAATTTTTTAACACGTAATACAAAATAATTTTAGATCCTGCTCTCTATATGGATGGGTGGCTTGCATGGTAAGGTAGTGTTAATTGCAGTGTAAAGAAAAAAGACAAAAAATGAGTAAAAAAGAGATATGCATATAACACTGCTGTCACTATCGTTGCCGAAGTGGCACGATCGAGTGTTTTGACACGAAATTTTTCCCGTGGAACGGTGGCATGAAAAAGTTCAATATGGCACGTTTTTATTTTTAAAGGTTACTTAAAATGAAGCAAATTTCTACAAAATATAATAAAAAAACTTGTCTGTTCTGTAAAAAAATTGACAGAAACTCATATTTTTTGACAATAAGCAAATAGAGCAAAAGTTTTTTTTTATTTTATGCATACATCCCGTAATACAATTAATTACAGCTTTTGCTCCATAAACCTCGTATTCTGCATAAGTTTACGACCTCGTAAATCAAATGTCAAAATTTGTATGGAAAATTATATACGCAGAGTTGATAAGTTTGCGCAATGATTTTGCTGCGCAAACGAGATAAATTTACGCGAGTTAAAATCTAGGAAATAATATTGAGAGTTTATGCTATATATACGCAAATTGCTTTATAGGTGCCTTCATGCAAAGTGAAGCATAAATTTACGCAATTACTAAGTTCATAAATTTATCTTATTGCATGAATACCCCTAGAATAATTTGTAGTTTTTTCATGTGGCATGAAAATGGCACGTTTTTCAGAAAATACGACACGTTCATTTTTTTTCGAGCGGCAACGCTGGCTGTGATTATGATCCGTATCGTTTTATATGATACTGATCAGATCCATAGATAATAAAACAAGGGTAATATTAACTAGCAAAAGTAAAAACGAACCTCAAAATTTGCTTTGGTAGGTTTTTCTTCGGTTTGGTAGGTTATTTTGAAAAATTTGGTAGGATTCTGTTTTTGGGAGTGGCAACCGTGCTTCGTGCCTAGATCAACTCATTTTTTGAAAATAATTTCTGTCATAAAACGATTGGCAAAAAAAAAGCAGATTGTGTCCATTTATTGTACCTACGAGAGAGTACAATGATTTCTTATTTAGCGTCATAATCCTATGTGTCTTCCCCTTGCCGAAACACGGCCAAAGTTTTTTGGCATTCGTGCAGGAGTCGAGTGGGGTCCACCTTACATTTTCTTTAACTTTTAGAGAATCATTAAAATACAAAATTGTTTCAGATGTCTGAAGAATAAGTTGTTGAAAAATTAGCTCTAAGGGCTAGTTTTTCAGTGCGAGATTAATGTTAAACCCAAGTTAACTTTAACTTACTTAATTTGTTGAGTTAACTCCAGATTTACTGAACAGATTATTTTGATATATTTACCTCCTAGTTTTTTACGTTGATCCACATGCATTCCCAACTGAAAAAGTGCTTAACTAACTCAGGTTTAACTCACGACTGAAATTTTTTTTTTTGAATTATTTATTTGAGAGTAAGTCTTATATTTGTGTCACCGGAGGTTTGTTAAAAATCCCTACCAACATTGGCATCGTCCCCTCAATCGTCTCAACGTGATTGGTCTCTTTTTAAATACAAGAGTTTTAAACTTAAGGACTTCTAGGCGACTAGTTGCTGATCAAATATGGAGCAGTATAAGTAATTGGATGGATTGGAGTTGCAGAATATGTCACATTTTCAATTGGTTTCAAAACGGACCGAGTCAAATAAGTTCCTGATCCAGGATAAGCAATTGGAGCAGAATTAACGATCAATGGTGCATTATAAGGTAGATGAGCAGCGATTGGAGCGGAATTGACAATCAATGGTGCATTGTAAGCCAGAGGAGCGGAGTTGGACTTGTCAACTGTAATAGAGCAGAGGTGATGCTGGTTGTTGGACAATCGGTAAGGCAGTACTATTCAAAGGTGACAAACTCTTTATGACCAACGGAGCTGCAGCTGGAACAACTGATTGAGCAGCAATTGATGCTTGAATGTCAGCAGCTAAATCGGCAATTGGTTTGCGATCAACAACAGCTTGGAATCCATTCTCGGAATCAGCTGTGTAGGTAACAGTCCTCTTGAAACCATCAGCGTCATTTAAAGAGTACTCTCCTTTCACATTATCTCCATTGCGAGTCTCAGTTTGTGTCTTCGAGTCACCAGAAACACTGTCATGGACTCCATAGTTGTAAGTGTATTGCGGCAAAGGATCTTGCTGCACTTGGACAACGTTCAAAGGAGCCAGTTGTTGATTGGCTGAGATCAGAGTCAATGGTGCGACACGTATGCACTAGCAGCACCAATTAAGGCCAAAGCAACAATCATCTGAAAAGGAAACAAATTTAATTTCGCTTTTGATGTCTTAAAAAGTCTTTCAACTTGCTTTAAATGCCATTTTTTGAACTTAGTGTTTCTCTAAAAGGTAGGTATGTAGGTAAGGTATTATTCAAATGAAGGCTGGTGATTTACTGTGTTTCTTTAAGCTTATTGATTGTATTTTATAATGAATTTTAAATTCTTATCTGAGCAAGATGTTATTCTGTGACAAGTTTTTTTATTTTCGATGTAACAAGTTTGTATGCTTTTGGCTGTCCAATTTAATGAAATTAAAACCAGACATTATTATAGCCGGGGGCCTAATGGGAATCTTTTTAAAATTTTAACATCAAATTTGTTATAAAAACTAGTTTAATGAATTTTTCTTACACTTACCTTTGTTGCAGCCCATCTTAGGTTTTAGTTGTTTTATAGGTTTTGGGTACCTACCTCCTGATGAAAATAAATTACTGGTTCCGAAACCAAACTTCACTTTTGCAAAACTTTTTGATGCCTAGAATTTGAATATAATATCAAAAATTCTCTACTTATTTTGGAATATTCAAATCTTTAGTACGCTGCCAAATGAAAAAAAAATCTCCCCTCAAAAATTAAAAAAAACCCCTCGATTACCACACATTTTAAAGGAAAAAAACCCCAATTTTTTTTTCAACTTTTTTTATTTTTAATTTTTATTTATAACTCATACATATGTACCTACAAGTATTTAGGTAATTCAAGGTATTCAAATAGTATTTCAAAAAAAAATGTCTTAATTAAAAATTTAATTGAGTAGTTGTATTTTTGAAATATGTATGTAATTGGATTTTTTTTTCTATTTTGGCACTTTATACAATTGTTTATAGATTACAAAATAACATACATTCCAATGACCAACGTCAACAAATAAAATAGCAAATAAGAACCATTGTTCTAATTAAAGCTGACGTTTGAAATTGAAAGTGTAACGAATGGCGATTATTATATAACGAGACAGAAAACATAAAAAATAATCTTATCCATTTCTTTATTAATCTTTTGTGATGTTAGTATGCCTGTATTGTATATGCCCTTAAGAAAAACCAAGAGTTTTTGAATACTACATAGGAAACAGTTGAGAGGAAAATTCAGGTATTGGAATAATTAAACTTTAATCCCCCCAGATTTCCCCCTGACGATGAAAAAAACCCCTAAATCTGGTTGGAAAACCCCCAAACTGGCAACCCTGCTGCTAATATGAAACGAAAAATTACATACAAAAATGACAAACGAAAGCATTTTATTCTGCTTTTCATTTTGCAGACTGTTCGACAAGCGAATTTGATAATGAAGTTCACGTTCACGTTATTATGTCGATCGAGTGCAGGTTTTATTGTTTGACAACTTACTGCATTTGAATCGACTAGAATTTTTACTAGCAACACACAAGTTTGTTGTTGTACATTCATGTTTTTTATTTTCTTTTCCATACTCCCCTCCATACTCCCCTCATAATTGTTTACTCTGAAGAAGAAACTATTTTTTAAAATTTGTTTTGTACCCACATAATATGCATAGGTAATGAGTTATGAGTGAATTAAACCGCATCAACTTTTACAATAAAAAAAAATATGTTGGGGATTATTGGAAATTATTTAATATTTTTAGATAGTGGCAAAAAAAATATATATTGGGGATTTTGTTGTTTGGGCGCCCCACGGGGATTTTGTCGTGTTGATTATTTTTTTGTGGGGAATTCATCCGGTTGAAAAATTGTTTTTTGGAGATAACGTATGTTTCCCGTACCGAAATAGTGTAATAAAAAAGTATTGAAATTCGGGATTCAATCCTGAATGCATTCGGGATTTTGGTATTCGGGATCTTATAAAATATAAATAAATTTGATAGCACAACAGCTCATGAAGAACTAGGGCCTAGTGACTTACAACTCTCAACCATTCCTGTGTGCGTGTCTGCAGGAATGGAGGGGACCTACAGTTTATTGCCGAATCCGAACGGCTAACGATCGGCACTTTTCTGTGACAGGAGATGCTCTTGGAGGATTTGTCAATTCCTCGCAAGAGGCAGTAGCCGTTTTTTTCTTTTAAATAAATAGGTGGCGAGGCTGGGGATCGAACCTTAGACCTCCGGCATGACAGTCCGTCGCCCTAACCATCACGCCACGGCTACTACTTCGGTATTTTGGCCATTTGGGATTATGGGATTCGGGATTATCGTTTTCCACCATTCGGGATATTGTCCCCTTCCCATTAAATACACTTTATTTATGTAAAACCGTGTAAGGTCAACAGTCAAATTGTTTCAGATGGGCTGTCAGATCAGATCTTTCAAATTTTATTTCCAAAATTTAGTGTAGGAACATAGTGAGAGTTTTCTTACGGAATAAAGACTTCCGGAATGAAGAATTATCTTCAATGTACCTACTTGCTGCAAAATGTATCTTTGTATAGAATGTTACAATGTGAATGAGTATCTTTTCAACAAAAAACCATGTACTTAGATACTGTTAATTCATAATTTCATATAAAATCAATTTGTATTACATTTCTCTCCTTGAACTTTTTAATTAATCATCAAATGCCTTCTATATTAATTCAATTCCAACAAAGCATCTCTTAAAATATCCTTTGTAAAAGCTTTTGTCCTTCTTGGTATAATTTTATTGGAATACCTTCCATCTACATTTTATATAAGTAGGTATATAGGTAAGTACCTGCATCCTTTGACAGAATTCCATCAACATCACAATGACAATCCCTTAAATATTAACTGGATTACATACGCACGAATGCAGTCTATTCGAGTGTTTCTAATTCTAATCATACTCAACTTCATAGAACATACACACAGGTGGAAATGGGCAAGGGCGAATGGAAAATTGACAAAATAGCAATTTTCCAATTTAGCGATGAAATACTCAACCAGAAAATAATTCCCACCCTCCACCCTCTCCACACTCGAACTTCGATAAAATTACCACCAAACAACGAAATAAACCAAATTCACTTGGCAACAAATTCTATATCGCTCAAATGGAACGAATGTGATTCGAATTTCTTAATATAGAAATCGCTTTAACCTGGGATTGCTGTCGATGATGATGCCAATGCCAAGGCATATCCTTTTGGTTGGAAACGATAGTCATGGTAACTAGTAGCAAATTAATTCCAGTTTGGAAGGTATTTCCGGAAAAGGGATTTGAGAATTTGCTGCCATAAGAATGCAGTAATATAATGTTCGTACACGTATACAGTAAAAAAAACTTTTGAGATACTTATGGGATCTGTGTGACGAAATTAAGGGTGCAGCGTTTTTAAGAAAGAATTTGGAATTAAAATAAAGTTAATCTGATAAGCTGTTGATTTTTCGCTGGATATTATATTTGTTATTATATTTTACGACTTGAAATTGAAGTGATATCACATATTTAATTCCTGCTAACTCCAGGACATGATATACGGTCGTTATAGAAGGAGGCATAGAGAATGATTTCATAGCCCAGAAATTTTAATAAAAATCGAAAGAATCGTTTTCGAGAAAAATAAGATTTTTATACAGTTTTATGGTAGTTAGGTACTATAGAACTCTCTATAACACGGATAGTTGGTAACACAGAAAGATACAAATACAAATAAAGATACACAAAGAGAGCACTTTGTGCTTTCTACACATGCACGGTACCCCGTGGGGAATGCGACCGCAAGTCATCCAATGGATGTACACGCCGATTGTTCGTCCCATACTTACCTACGGTTCGATTGTATGGTGTGGAAAGCCGTAGAAAAGGATAGCTACCTCAAAAACCTGAACAAGGTACAGAGATTAGCCTGTATAGGAATAACGGGGGCACGGAGGTCTCCTCCACAGGTAGGGCTGGAAATTATTCTCAACCTTCCAGCTCTGGATGAGTATATAAGGTGTACAGCAGCCAAAAGTGCATTTCGACTTAAGGAAATGGGCTCTTGGAAGCACAGCACCTTTGGTCATGGGTCGATCTGGCAAAGATATGCCGGACTTGATGTGACCACTGACTACTTCCCACCCGTAATAGATTTTAGAAAAAACTTCTCGGCTATAATACCCGAAAGACATGGATGGGAGCCCAACTCACTACTCAGTGAACGGGGTATCCCCTTCTACACTTATGGGTCAAAAATGGAAGAAGGAACAGGAACTGGGGTGTTTTGTGAAGCTCTTAATATTAGAGAATCTTACAAACTCCCAGATGAGTGTAGTGTCTTTCAAGCTGAGATTTATGCTATTGAAAAAGTAGCCGAAATTGTTCAACCGAAATTCAAAACAGAGCTCGTCGGAGATCACTTTTTTCGTGGACAGCCAGGCTGCTATCTAAGCATTATCCAGTGAGACCATAAGATCCAAAGCAGTAGCTAAATGTTGTGGCTAACTGAACAATATTTGTAAAGCTTACCAAGTCAAACTCTGCTGGGTTCCTGGACATAGCAATATAGAAGGGAATGACATAGCAGATGCACTGGCAAGGAAGGGGTCAATATCATATACAGACAGTAGTAGCCAATTAGATATGGGACTAAACGTCCCGATTAGCGTAATCAAAAGGAAGATAGACCTAATAACGAAAGAGCAAATCAATAACTCCTGGATATCCAGGAACGATTGCGCCATCTCTAGAAGTTTATGGCCCAGAATTAATGAAAAGGAAACTCAGTATATTTTATCGCTGAGTAAAAAGAATATCAGAACCCTGATAGGTGTACTGACGGGACATTGTGCCATTGGCATAATGGCCACTAGATTGGGTGTACACGCACCCGATTTCTGTAGGAACTGTCAGGATGTTGAAGAAATAGAAACCATTAAATACCTGCTCTGCGATTGCCCAAACCTCCAAACAAACCACCTCCGTTACCTTGGAAACAGGTTTGTTGGAGAACTGGACGATTTAGCGCAGGTCTCAATGGCAAACATGAGGAAATTTATAGAAAGCACGGGCTGGTTCGTAAATGAAGCGGTCTATGTCAACCACTAGCTTAGGATTAATCTCTGTTATAGGGGATTACAATGGACCAATAGGCCCCCGTGTACGCAACAGACTCAGAGCTGGGCACGCCCCTTCTAACCTAACCTAACCAACACAGAAAGATACAAAACATGGGTTTCTGAGATCATATTAAAGCCAGGTACGCAGTTCAAGCTAAACTAAATTTTATCCCTACAATTCTTATCTCTACAATCGTTTGCTAAGAGCACAAATGTCAAAATTTATCTGTGAAAGAATGCGTTGAGCATTATTTCGCTTGCTAAATTAAGTGGAGACTTTTTGAATTTAGCGCGTGAACTGCGTACTGCGTAGCTAAATATCCTCGCTAAAATTTATCTTTGGAGGAAATTTGTATGGAAGATAAATTTTAGCGCGATCTGCGTACTAGGCTTAAGTCGAAAAACTTAAGATGTAGTTTTATCGTTTTTGCTTCCTTTTCGAAATAAAAGGGTTTTTATGATTAGATTTCCAAAATGTAACCGATTCTTAATTTTTTTTTGTATGTAGGTTACCTACGGAAGAATAGTTAGGACTTCTTACCCACCCTACATTTTTGTCTATGCTGTTAACGGTTTTCCTACAATTTAACATATCAAGCCTATTTCTTTGATATTTTTGGGTGTTTTTTTTTTTTACCTTGGCATCATTTTTTTTCTTCATAAAAACACATTATTAAGTATATATTAATTTGTTCTCTTAGGCAAGGCGCTCACTGAAGTGTTGACGAAGTAGGGTGGTACGTAACATGGTGGCTCCACGACAAAGATTTCATAGAATACTGTATTGCATATGCTAGGAAAATTGCTCATAGACGCTACTCATTGTATTCTATAAAAACTTTATTGCCACATATTGCTTTGCTCATAGAAAGCTATGAATAGTATTCTATGAAGAAGCAATTTTTCCTTTGACATCTGTGGGTTTGTTTCAATTTTTTTTTTGTTTTGTGTTTTTTCGAATGTAATTAATTTATTGCAGGTGCCAAAAGGATTCTTATGCATTTAAGTAAAATTAACAATAAATCAATTCTTTAAATTATTTTAAACTCATAACTTTGACCTGTGAAATTTTGAAGACAAATGAAATAGAAAGCTATTAAAATTCCCAACCAACATTTTATGGTATACTATCGCTATAAAATATTTCAGGTGGAGACACCATGTAAAGGAGTAGCAAGTAGCAGTGGAACAAGTAGCTTAGCGATGAAGTGGCGGCGACGTGATATGAAAGTGATTTAACGCATCTTGCGGTCGCTAAAAACGTTCACCAGCTCTCGGTCTATAAGACAATAATCACTCGTCACCGCACTCACTTGCCACTTGAAAATTAAATATGTCCGAAATATGTGGCAGCAAACTGGCGAAACCATCTGCAAAACATCATGCCACCACCAAAGTCTTGAAATAGTTGTGGCAATATCAGTTTTTTGTGCAATGTTTTTTTTATTATAAAAACATAGAAAACATCGCCCAACAATAGGTATGGAAATTATCATATCTAATTAGGCCCTGATGAACGGCAAATTATTCAGCAGTATAAAGGTAAGATCGCACTCCACGGAACTGCACTTCAGCGGAACTACACGGCAACAGAACTTCACGAATCGGCAAAATATTATTTGTATGAAATTGTATTAGCTATATCGCACTAAGCGATAACGGAACGGAACGCAACGCAACTGCCACGGAGTGCTGTGTAGTGTCGCGCAGTTCCGCTGAAGTGCAGTTCCGCCGGGTGCGGTCTTACCTTAACATTGATAGAAAAAATCAAAGCAGCAAAAAATATAGAAAATAAATTACATAGGTTTTACCAATTCCACCTGCTACTTAGTCAGCACGCCACTACCACCCCACTTCGTCACCACTTCAGTGAGCGGGAAGTGATTTTTAAAAATTAAAATTGAAATACAAAATTACCCGTGAAAGCTACAAAATTAATTCTTTGTACAACGATAAAGCATTGAAAAAGCTACAATTTCTGGCAAAAAAAAAATTTTGAAAATTTAATTTTTTTTTTAATTTTTTCCAAAAATGTCAGTTTTATTTTAACGGACTGAAAATGCACTTTTTAAACTTTGAATTTAAATTAAAAATGAACCAGAGAAGCTACAAAATACATTTTTGCGCAAAAAAAATTATCATTTAAATGGCTCCAATTTTTGATTTCATACTTTCGTCCGCCAACTTCAGACTTATTTTAATGAAAAATTTAATAATTAGGAAGTTATGCGAGCTTCAAATTTTGTATTTGTGCAATAAATTAGAATTTGATTAGCTACAAATTCAGATATCAAAATTTATATTGATTTCGCTAAAAAGTGTTTGCCAAAGTAAGGGACATCATAAATGAGATGAGTGTGCAAGATTGTTGGGTGGGTAATTTATTAGTTAGTACCTATAGTTTTGAATTTGTCATTCTATATTTTCTATGTTTTTTGCGGCTTTGCTTTTTTCTATAAATATTTTTATGCTGAATAATTTGCCCTTCATCAGGGCCTACTTAGATATAACAACTTCAATATTGTTAGACATTCTATGTTTTTTATAATAAAATAAAAAATAAAAATAAAAAAAAACATAGAAAACAACAGAACTGACAACTATTTTAAGATTAATTATCAAATTATTTTGCAATAAACCATCCAACATACAAAGTTTGTATCCCTTTTTAAGAGGTGCTTAGCTATTAAATTAACTTAGCAAAACAAAAACAAAAAAAACATAGAAAACACTCATAACAATAATAAGAATTTTTTACATGAACTAAAAATATGCGCCAATGTTCTTTAAATCATGTAAAATAAAAGACCCTCTTCATTTACAAAAAAAAAAAATCCTCATAATCAATAAATAAGAGCTCATTGGCAAAGAAACCTAAGTTTTCGTACAAAATTAATTGCATTTTCTTTTCAACTATAACTCCTTATACAGTCCTTTACATTGTAAATAAAACAATTTCCAATTGACTAAACTTTAGTCCTTAAATTAAAATGTGCATTACAATGGACAATGCATTTTCAACTGAAGTTCTCAGCAGCAAAAAAAAAAAAAAAGAAATCAATCTTTTTCTCATAACCTCTATAGCTGCACCTCTTATCAAAGTCAAACATGTGTTTTTGTTGCCGCTGCTAGTGCTGCTGGTGCTATATAGGTATAGTGGTGATATGCCGCCGAAAAAGGACATTACAAAACGCCAACTATCGCCAATATAAAAATTCTCTTATACTATATCGGGACTATTAAAAGCAACAGGAAAATAAAATTTCAGAAAGCAAAAATAAAAACTTATTCAATCACAAAAACAGTATCCAATCATCCGTAAAAATGTACAACTTCACGCGAATACTTTCACACGAAAATCGTTGTAATGGAATGAAATGCTCTCGAATAATGCTGAATAATCAAAAGATTCGTGCCATCTGAAGTCTCTGAATTGAAGGATGTAATATCCCTGAATTGTTAAGGATAGGATATGAAAATGCAAAATGCGCATTCACAGAAAATTTCAATTTCAATTTCAATTGTAGAAAAGAGGGCAAGAAATAATTCAGCAAGTGCCACCCGTGAAGTTTTTACTCACTTCAGCATTTGGTATATATCAGTTGGTGGTGGCTGTGAACGATCCTTAAAAGATCCCACAGGACCTCTACCTATGGATGAGGAATTCCCGTCTCGTCATACACCCCTGTGGGCCAAAAAATGAACATTTCCACATCTTTCGTCGGGATAAAATCCACATAACAAACCAGTGCTTTTCTTCGCTACATCTTACAATACACCCCTGTGGCATACCACCCAGCGTGATCCAGGACGATCAAGATCAAGATCAAGAATAGAGAATCTAGATCTTGGTCAGTTAAAGTAACTTACTACCCTGATTAACAACGAATAATGCACCCTTATTCATACAAGAATATGAGTATGAGTATTCAAGTCGTATCCTTATAGCAAACGACTCTTCGCAATTTTGATGGAATTGTATAAAAATGTTGCCTTCATCGCATCGCTGCCGCCGCCGGGCATCGTCTCGTCGTCAATTGGATTTTCAATTGACTTGTCGATGAAAATAATAAGTTTTATTTAATTTAATCGATTCGGTCAAGTGAAAATGTCAGAAAATTATTTAAGAAAAAATATTTTGAAGGAGTATAGAAGATATATCCTGTGGGAATTTTCGGATGTATTAATTTATAAATCTTCAGCAACATAGGGGTTGTTAACATCTAAGCTGATAAAGAATTAATGAGGAGGTAAAAGTTCCATTTTAATTGGCATGCCAAATTTTGAAATTAAAATAACACAACAAGTCTTCTCACTTCTCATGACGAAAAGAAAAGAAAGTAATTTCTTTAAAAATTCAGTTCACTTACTTATAGCAATGAAAAGCAATTTCATATTAAATGTATACAAAATAAATTATAAATTATATCCATTTTTCGTGATCTTTTCTTTTGATAATATGTATAAGCTTCGAGTGGGCCTTAGATTAGTTTTTGATGCTTTTTTAATAAAACTTGATTGTGACGTTTCGGGTGTGTTTACACCCTTCTTAAGTCAACTTTCAACCATATAGGCCGTTTTTCTTTTTTTAGCTCAGAGTTGGTTCAGAACAGAGCACTGAATAGACCCTGAGCGAACGGAGTAAACTCTGACTCAGACCATGTTCAGAGCACTCCGATTTAATTACGAAACACACCTGAGCATTTAATTGTCATACTTATCTGTCAAATTACATTGAAACACGGTCAGTTTTTTACTCGGTCTGCTCGGTTATTTTATACCGAGCTAAGAGAGCGCGCTCTGAAAAAAACTCTGAACACGCTCTGAACCAGGGTTCCCAGGTCCCCAAAACATTTTTCCCCTTTTTTTGACACCAGAATGGTATTTTTTCCCCTAATTTTCTAATAAAAATCCCTTTTTTTTCCCCCAAGTAAATTACGTTTAAATTTTTGAAGAAAACATTGAAAATATATTGTTTTGAATTTATCTTGTAACATTTTTGTATTGTACATAGTGTACCTAACTTTATATAATAGTGTCTCAATCAAAATATTTAATGAATTTAGTCATTCTGTCCTTTGTTCCGCTATGAGAAAGACAAAAAATTAAAGATTAAGCTTTTTCTGTTTCATTACGAAATATAATGCTAACAGAAACAGCATTTTTCTTAAAATCTTATTGTCGGTTTCCTTGTTACTGAAAACTATTCAAGATAAAAATTCTTTGTATTTGTTTTCTTTCTTCTCACCAAAAAACTGTTACTTCATGCAGGAAAAGGTTAAGTAAGGCCGTGTTCGAATTGGCTTAAAATGTCCATTGTATTTTGACGCTTCTACAATCTATATGAGATTCACCTAACTAGTGTTAAAACTGAACATTCTGATAAAATTTGGCGAAATTTTAATTTAATTCGCACACGAAATTTTCACTAATAGATTCTTCTATAGGTTTTCACATCAAAATTTGAAAATTTATAAAAAAATGTAAGAAATTTCATGTTTCCAACTAGACCTTATGTAGTAAAAAAATGAGTGAAGGTGTAGCACGGTTGTATTTGCATATGATTTGCATTTATTAAAACCTAAAAGTCTAGTCACTAGAAAGAATAGAACATTAATTTTTCCCCTTTTTTAGGCTCTCCCCTTTTTTTCCCCTTTCGCATCATAAAATCGGCAAAAGTGGTGCTTTTCCCCTCAATCTGGGAACACTGCTCTGAACGAACAAAGGAACACAAATTTGAACTGTTATACACTGTGAGCTAAAAAAGAAACACAATTTTTTGTTCGACAGTTTGGGCTCTACTCTGAACTAAAAAAGAAAAACACCCATAGTCGATACCTATATCGACACGACACGGTACACTTTATTATTTATTTTTTAACTTCCCATTGGAAGTTATTGTGATTGGTCCGATTTGAAGAATTGAAAATTTTGACATTTCTCCACGTTTCGAGGTCTCTGAATTCTGGAATACATCGTTCTTAGAGATATATCTGTATTCCATGTGTGTACGTACGTTCGTACGTTCGGAAGCTTTTTTCGCCGACGATATCTCGAGAACAAATAGAGATATCTACTCCGAATAAATTTTATTTTACAGATAATAAAGCCATAACATGCAAAAAGGATTTTCAGAAAAATTAAATTAGCAGTTTTTTTATTATCTACAGTTTTATAAAAAAAAAATTGGAAAATGGCTTGTTTCTCGAATATCTCAAGAACAAATACACTATTGTCTCGCTAATCCGAACGACCTTTAAGGCTCTCCCAAACCAACGCGAATATTCGGTGCGACGAACGAAAACAATAATAACAACGTGTTGTTTTGTTTGACAACCACGTGTTGTTATTGGTTGTTTTCGTTCGTCGCGCGTAATATTTGCGTTGGTTTGGGAGAGCTTTTAATCCGAGTATTGCCCTAATACGAACCTATGTTTTGTTCCATTATGTTCTCTACAATCCGAACCTACCCCGATTTGTGTAGGTACGCTGTAATCCGAAGTCCAAGTTAAAAAAAAAAAAAAAACGTTGGCGCAAAATTTTAAACAGCCTGATGTTAAGGTATTAGCATACTACTTAACAATTTTCTAACTTTAAAACTTTTTACTAAAATATTCTTAGTTTTAAACATTTTCTAACTATCATCATACTAAACCTATTTTTTTTAGCTGAACACGCCTAAAACAGTGACAGTTCAACCCATTTTTGCAATTGTAGCTGCCAAAGTTGACACTTAGATTTAGTACGATACTAAAAAGATAAAATAGGCATTTGGCGATTTTAACTTTAGTAAAATGTTAAAAAGATAATATGATCCTTACTCGTTTAAAATTTGGAAAAGCTTGTTTTTAACCTAGCATCATACTAAAAATGCTTAAACATCATACTAAGGGCCATTTGCTGAAACGAAACTTAAATATTTATGTTCAACTTAAATGCTTATGTTCTACTTTTTCCTCAGCGTAAACTGTCACATAAGCTCTTATGTTGAACTTAAATACTTAAGTTTCGTTTCAGCAACTGGGCCTAAATCGTTTAAAATTTTGCGCCATTGGTTTTCAGTTTAGTTTTTGCAGTAATTTTTTTGATATTTCCTTTATATTACAGATTTGCAGAACTAATTTCGCTATCAAAACAGTACATAAACACATGAAATACCTGAATACAAACATGAATTTGTTTTAAGTTTTTTTTTTTAGTTTTTAATAAAGTACATATATTTAAAATGCAATTTTTTAATTTTTGGTTTCAAAAAGCAGTAAATACAGATTCTTTTTTTTTTTAAATAACTAACGCTTTTCCTTTCCCGTCTTGTATACTTAATCCGAATAATTTGATAATTCTCCTCTTGCAATAATTAATTCGGATTAGCGAGTAAATACTGTAATGGCCATCGACTTCTGCTCGGTTTCATTCTGTGCATAATGATTTAATTAAAAATTGGTTAAAAAAAATCAATCAAATTTAAAAAATCATTAAAACTTATTAAACAATTTCGAATATCTTGAGAATACACAAAGATATTATAAATTCGGATTACCTTTATTTTATACACAATGCTATAGTTGATAATCAGTACAGTTTTTAAAAAAATTAATTGAACCGTTATTTTTCTAGGCCAAAAAAACTGCAAACAAAATTGTTAAAAATTCTTAAAAAATGTTTTTCGGCTCGAATATCTCATGAACAACCAACGATATCAACTCCGGGATAATTTTAGTCTACACACATAATATTTAATTGGTAAGGTTTGTAAAAAAAATTGAATTGACAGTTTTTTTTCTAGGTCAAAAAAACTGCAAAAGAAAGTACTAAAAATTATTGAAATTTTTCGTATCGCATATACATATTTAGAGCAAACAGCCCAATTTTGGTCTTCCGTTAGCTGTGTTTGGTAACGTGAAATTTCTTGCGAATTTGCACAAATGTTCACAAATTTTAACAAATTCCTGTTTGTTAACTCAAAAAAGTTGCAACGAGAGAGCACAATGAGAGAGAAAATAATTTCCCCTCCTTTAGATAACTTGGGAATTTCTGCTACATAAGTTTCTGTGTGCAAGTAGTGTAACTACTGCAAAACCCCAACTGTCAGTGTATGTCATTTGACATCGGCTAAGAAATATAAAAAAAAAGACATTTTGGTCTTTGCTATGTGACTATAATGGTATTATTTCATCATAATTTCGTTAGAGATTTTTGAGAACATATGAAATAATATAGTAGTTAAAAATTTTTAGTCAACAAAAAAAATGATTCATATCCCCGTTTGGCGCCAAAAAACACAAAAGTGACTATTTATACAAAAAGTGATTCAGTGCGTTTGTTAAAGTTTACCGCTTTCTAATAGAAATTTCCCCTTCTTTTAAAATTTCACAGGTTTTACACATAAGTTATAAGTTTTCAATGATTATTAATTGGTAATTTTCTTATAAAAAATAACATAGGGTGTCGAATTTCAAAGGGAAATCAATGGGAAGTTATCAATGTGGGTCACATCCAGCCATTTTTTTTTGTGTCTTTAGACGTGATCTGTTCCATTAGTTTTCTTTCCGGGATGTGTTTATATAATATATCGACGTTTTGGGGTAAAATGGCACATTCGTTTCACATGAACTGGCATTTTACTCACTTACTTACTTACTTTACTTTAGATGGCGCTCACAGCCCAGGATGGACTACGGCCTCAACCAACAAGCCCCTCCAGCCAGCTCGGTCCCTAGCTAGCTGCCTCCAGTTACGCACTCCAAGTTGGTTGTGGTCGTTTTCCACTTGTGTGCGCCACCTAAGGTGGGGTCTTCCTCTGCTGCGCAGACCGTCAGGGGTAGATTCGAAGACTCGTCGGGCTGGTGCGTTGGTGTCCATACGCTCCACGTGTCCCAGCCATCTCAGCCGCTGAATTTTCAGCTTCTTGACCAGGTCGACGTCGCTGTAAAGCCCGTAAAGCTCGTTATTAAATCTTCTCCTCCATACTCCATCGATACAGACTGGACCGAAAATCACCCGAAGAATCTTCCTTTCAAAGCACCCAAGCAGATTCTCATCCGTTTTTGACAGGGTCCATGCCTCTGCCCCATATAGCAGGACCGGGATGATTAGGGTCTTATATAAGGTCTCCTTGGTTCTCTGAGAGAGGGCTTTATTACTTAGATGCCTTCTTAGCCCGAAGAAACAGCGATTGGCAAGAGTAATTCTTCGTTTGATCTCTGCGCTGATGTCATTTTGCGATGTTACAGTGGAGCCCAGGTAGACAAAGTCCTTGACGACTTCGAAGTTGTATCTATCCATCGTGACGTTTTGCCCGAGCCGACGATGTTGAGATTCCTTTCTCGATGATAGCATATACTTCGTCTTGTCCTCATTAACAGCCAAACCCATTTTCGCCGCCTCCGATTCAATACTTGCAAACGCGCCGGTAACAGCTCGCTTCGTTCTCCCAATGATGTCAATATCATCTGCATAAGCAAGTAGTTGAACAGACTTTTGAAAAATTGTACCTCTGTTGTTGACTTGCGAGTTGCGTACAATTGCTTCAAGAACGATGTTAAACAGGTTGCATGATAACGCGTCGCCTTGCCTCAAACCTTTCTCGACATCAAAGGGTTCGGTGGTGTTCTTGCCGACTTTGACGGAGCAGCGAGATTTCTCCATCGTCATCCTGCACAAGCGGACGAGTTTGGCAGGGATGCCGAGATGCGCCATGGCTCTGAATAGCTCGTCTCTGTCTACGCTGTCATATGCGACTTTAAAATCGATAAAGAGGTGGTGTGTATCGATTTGAAACTCCTGGGTTTTTTCCAAAATCTGTCGGAGTGTGAACATTTGATCGACGGTTGATTTGCCGGGCCTAAAACCACACTGATAGGGGCCGATCAGATCGTTGACAAACGGTTTTAAGCGATCACACAGTACAGATGACAAGATTTTGTATGCGACGTTGAGGAGACTTATACCTCTGTAGTTGGAACAGGTCAGAGCATCTCCTTTCTTGTGGATGGGGCACACTATACCGAGGTTCCATTCATCGGGCATACTTTCCTCCGACCAAATTTTGGAGATAAGCTGTTGTATACTCCCTACCAAGTCATCTCCCCCTGCTTTGAATAGCTCGGCTGGCAGGCCATCCGCACCAGCAGCCTTGTACGTTTTAAGCTTGGCTATCGCTAACCGCACTTCATTTGGGTCGGGTGGACGGAAATTTTGATTTTACTCACTTAAGTGGCATTTTATCCCCTCTGATTTTAGTTTCGTTTCTTACAGAAACAAGAATGCCTCGAAAATATCAAAGAAAGACCCAGAGAGCATCTTTTGGACAGAAGAATGCTTGGCTAAAGCTGGTATGTAAAGCAAAGGAGGATAAAATTAAACTATTAAATTTTTATTGGCATTTCACCCCTTTCGGGAGTGGCCACTTTTTAAAGTTTTTTTTTTTTAACTTTATTTGCAATAGATTATATGTTTTTCTTACTTTTTTATTAGATAAAATAAGATTCTAATGATGGAACTAAATTTTTTTTACTAAACTTGTCATTTTAATTTTAATTTTAATTTTAATTTTAATTTTAATTTTAATTTTAATTTTAATTTTAATTTTAATTTTAATTTTAATTTTAATTTTAATTTTAATTTTAATTTTAATTTTAATTTTAATTTTAATTTTAATTTTAATTTTAATTTTAATTTTAATTTTAATTTTAATTTTAATTTTAATTTTAATTTTAATTTTAATTTTAATTTTAATTTTAATTTTAATTTTAATTTTAATTTTAATTTTAATTTTAATTTTAATTTTAATTTTAATTTTAATTTTAATTTTAATTTTAATTTTAATTTTAATTTTAATTTTAATTTTAATTTTAATTTTAATTTTAATTTTAATTTTAATTTTAATTTTAATTTTAATTTTAATTTTAATTTTAATTTTAATTTTAATTTTAATTTTAATTTTAATTTTAATTTTAATTTTAATTTTAATTTTAATTTTAATTTTAATTTTAATTTTAATTTTAATTTTAATTTTAATTGTTTACTGTTAATTGTAGCAGCAGCACATGCCAAATGGTTGCCCCACGATAAGGTTTGGTTGAAAATAACACCAAGATAGAATTTTTACTGTTTTAACGTAGCTTAACATCTTCCCATCAAGCTCAACGGTTGGCAGATATGACGTGTCAAGAGCAGTGTTTTTTTTTTATCACAATTGCATGACATTTATTCGAATTAAGTTTCAAATGATTTTCTTGAGACCGCACCACTGTCTTATTTGCTTCCGATGCTGTTGCATCTTCAACCATACCAATTCGATAGCTCAAGTGGATTTGTACATCATCTACATATGAATTTTTCAGTGCTAGATTGCTAGGAGTAGCCGTGGCGTGATGGTTAGTGCGTTGGACTGTCATGCCGGAGGTCTAAGGTTCGATCCCCAGCCTCGCCACCTATTTATTTAAAAGAAAAAACGGCTACTGCCTCTTGCGAGGAATTGACAAATCCTCCAAGAGTATCTCCTGTCATTGAAAAGTGCCGCTCGCTCGTTAGCCGTTCGGATTCAGCAATAAACTGTAGGTCCCCTCCATTCCTGCAGACACGCACACAGGAATGGTTGAGAGTTGTAAGTCACTAGGCCCTAGTTCTTTATGAGCTGTTGTGCCATCAAATTTTATTTTTTTAGATTGCTAGATGCTAGAGTATCGATAATAAGTCGTTGTTAAATAACGTGAACAAAAGTAGACCTAATATTGATCCCTGAGGCACACCAGAACGAGTTGATAGAAAATCGGATAGCTTAGAGTTCACGAAGATTCCATGAGTTCTATGACTAAGGCATTATTCATTGTTAAATAAGGGAAAAAAAGAGTTTTCAAAAAAGAAATAATTCTTCAACTTATTCAGAAGTACTCCGTGGGAAACAGCACCGAACGCTTTAGAGAAGTTCAATGTTACACGATTGTTATCATTTTTCTGCCGTATAACGTCGATTATTTTGAAAAGCGCAGCTGTGCAGATGTGTTTCTGTTTGAAACCAGATTGCATAGGTGTTATAAGTCTATGGGTTTCTAAAAACGTCGTGATTTGTCTACTCACAGGCTTTTCTAATGCTTTTAAAATGAAACGTTGGATGGAAATTGGTCGGTAGTCGTTTTGTTGCGAGGTTGACTTGTTTAAAATTAGAATTATTTTTGAGGCTTTTCATAGTTTAGGGTAACATAACTTTGTTAAAATGGTATTCAAAATATGTGTGTTATAAAAGGAGATATAAAATTAAGAACGATTTAGGGTGTTAAGGGCCTCATCATTTCTTGACATGTCAGGGACAGCGATAGACATATTCGTAGCTTGAAAGAGTTATTTGTTCTAAAATTCTGAATGCTTTAATATCTATGTGTAAGATACATAAACCTTTTTATTAAAAATGACAATATTTAACTGATTTTTTGCTTTTATCTTTTTGAAAGGTTCCAAATCCTTTTATTCTCTTCCCCAACATATGGAACTCATAAAGCTTGTATCCATTAAAAATTTGTTTCCTTTTAATTATTTTTTGTTTTATCCATTTGTAAAAGGAAAAAAAAAAAACATAAAAACAGCAAAAATAATTCCGTTTCCTTCATTGCATTTTCTGTGTGATTCTTGAGATCTTAAGTCTAAAAAGGACACATATAAAAGTGCAATATAATACAGTCTCTTGCTATATATCCACAGAGAGAATGACACGCAAAAATGCCACAACAAAGGGATATAACAAGTGGAATCCTTCAAAAAAAATGAAAAAGAATGCTTTTGGAAGAAAGAACAGTAGAAAAAAAAAAACGTTGATAGAGTGGAAAAGGGAAATAAAAAGGCGCTGTATTTGCAGGAAATGAATTTGCAACTCACTACAAACGACTACAAAGGCAACTTTTATTGCTTAAAAGTTCCTTTCTTCATTTTTTTTCTTTTTTATGGTACTTTTTTCGTTGTTGGTTACATTTTATGTTTTCCGTTCGCATTTCGTTTTGCAATTTGTAAAATATTATTTTTGCATTTAGCACAAACAAAAAAATAATAAAACCTCTAATTGCAACGCGCAACTTGAAACTATATTTCATACCTTAAACGATGCACCGGGAAAATGTTAGGTATATTTCGTTTGATTGAAAATATTTTTGTCAAAAGATCTGCAACTTATCGATATTTTATAATCATATTGAACTACAACTGCTAGTTTCGTCAACGTTTGCTGTTAGTGCCGTTTGTTACAGTTCTCATTTTTTTGGCCCGGTTTTCACTCAAAAAATGGAATGACTTTTATGTTTTTTTTTCGACTATGTATTATTTATTTATTTATTTTTATTTTTTTATTTTGTATATAGAAGAAAATACCTTTTTGTGTCCGTACGAGCACAACTCGGCTTAACATCATTCGATTTGGTGTGGGATTTTTTTTGTTGGATTTGTAATGAACCAGATTAAAACACAATGGAGCCGAAAAAATTCGAACGACAATCAGAAACTTCGACCGACAGAGTCAGAAAATCGTGAAAACAACTTGAAATTTCAAACTTTCTGATTAAGTTTTTTGTTCGTACGCGCATAACTGGGCTGAACATCATCCAAATAGGATGGATATTATTTTGCTGGATTTGTATAGAACCAGATTAACTTACTATGGAAATAAAAATTGGAAAATTAGGCCCGAAAAGTCGTAAAGTCGTGATAAAAAAAAAATGCATACTTCCTTAATTGTTGTTTTTTTTTTTTTTTTTTTGTTCGAACGGAGCGCTCGACTTTCAAAATGAACATTAACCCCCGTATCAATAAACGAAAAATAGCGGAAAGATAAGACTAACACATCTGTCAACTTGCAATTGGTATTAATAAATATGTAATGGTCTGTGACTTGGTGACAGCGAGCGGATAACTTTAACTCGCCAATTTTGGCATTTAAGGTATGCATAATTTCCTACACTTACTCACATTTCATAATACAGTAAAACCCGCTTAAGAGAAAAACCCGCTTATCTGAAACACTTTTTCATCCTCGAGTATTTTTCGACCAATTACCTTTAAAGCACTCCGCTTAAGCGAAACTCGCTTAAGTGAAAAACTTGGATACCTGAAACATATTTTCAGTTCAATTTTATATTTTTCATTGAAAAAAAAAACTCTATTAAGTGAAAAAAAAATTAATCGCACAGAACGAAAAATTTGCTGAATGCTTTCGTTTCTTCTTTATTTTTCACCTTTGCCATTTTCACCACGAAATGACATTTGAATTTCAGATTATTTCAAAAACGTTAACATTTACATTTTATAAACAAATTGCTTTGACCTCTCAAACAAAAATCCAAAACAACATTTCAAATGGCTCAAGAGGTATACGTATTTTGACATTTAAAAGAAAATTACATTTCCATAATTCAAAGAAAAATAAAGGACAAGTAAAATTGTTTCTAGCATTAATTATCAAGTAAAATTGTTTCTAGCACTAATTATCCGCTTAATGGAATTCTTAGATCCGCTTAAGTGAAATTTTTTTTCACTTATCCAGACTCCGCTTAAGTGAAATTTTTTTTTCACTTAAGCGGGATTTGGTTAAGTGAAAAACCCGCTTAAGTGAAAGAAAGACTGTGACATTTTGCAGTTTCTCTTAAGAGGGTTTTACTGTAACCGGTTCAACTAAAAGCATACTTGTCATCAATCAGTGCATGCGTGTGACACATGCATAATAATACTTCCACGATTTGATGGAGGGTTGCCGTACTTTCAGTGGTACGGACTGGAACTATTATTATATGTTTATTATTAATAAAAGTTATCCAACAGACAAGTTCTCTATCCGTGTGCCAGCTAACACGTGTGTTAAGGAGCGGACAGTGACTTTTTATTAATATGGCTGTACAAATTTAATCAGAACGAAGTTCGCCGGGTCAGCTAGTTCTAAATATTTTTAAAATTATCTAACACATACAAATTTTAACATACAAATTTTAATCAAAATTTTTAGAACCGTTTACGAGACAGATAATCTTTCTCAACACGTTTTATTTAGTTATTTGTTTCATCTATTGAGCGCGTAAAAAAAAAAATCTCTGGCTAACAGAATGAGACAGTGCATTTTCGTCTAGTTTCCAAGCTTTTTAAATCAAGTGTTAGACACCTCCAGTTTAAATTACGAAGATAATTATTTTGTAAAATTTGGCTGCACAGATTCAACTCTTCTAATACCAAGGGCGGATCCAGACTTTGAGTCAGGGGGGGGTCACACTTCAAAATGCAATCGCGCTAAAAATTTAATAATTCACCTACCGCCTTTTGCAATTGATGAACACAGCTACATGTTTTTTATGGACTTAGAGTGAAAAATGACTTTTTGTATGTAACTATACTTTCAGGCAGGCCTGTGTAATTTAAGCTTGAGTACAATAACAAGTACAATTACCTTGTACTTTAATATTTTAAGTACAAGTACAACTCCATGGTAATTGTACTTAAAATTTCCAAGTACCAGTACCGGTACTTGTACTTGTAATTATAATTCCACAAAAGAATTGAAAATTTTGTACTCATTACTTTTGTACTTAAAATTGTTATACTTCCCATACAATTTGTATGGAAAAAAGAAATTAGCGATGAGCAACCTCTAAATATTAATCTAAACGGCTGAAATTTTACCAGGCTTATTATTTCACTAAACTCTAACTAAAAAGCTAGTGGCATTGAAAATCGAAGACAATTTAATATAATAATATACACTCGTGTATTTGAAAGCACGTTAAATGTAATTTGTACTGTCAGCTATTGTTCTTCTATAAAGTTATTTTTTATAAGAAATTTACCAATTAAAAATCTTCAAAAAACTTATCAGTTGTGCAAACAAGTGAAGGCTGTTTGATCAAAATATATGCGACACGAAAAATTTCAACAATTATTAAGGGCCTTCCACACTATCCCACTGAGTATTAACACATGTCAAAAAAGTGGGAAGTAAATCCTGTATAATAGTGTGGAAACAAAATATGAAATTTCATCCCACACGACTTGACAGCCCATCTCACACAATTTGACATGTGTTAATACATGAAAATTTTTAAGATTGGTTCTAAAACCATCACACATTCTTTCTCAGTTGAGGGGTTTGAGGTTATGGTGAATTGATTTTTTGGATGCAAGTGTGGAAGCAAAATATGAAAATCGTTTTCTTCACACAAATTTGGCAGTCGTAAGTAATTCTATCACACTTTTTTTTGACATGTGTTAATACTCGATGGGATAGTGTGGAACGGCTATTAGCAGTTTCTTTTGCTGTTTTTTTGGCCTAGAAAAAAAAAACAGTTAATTAATTTTTTTTTACAAACCTTATCAATAACTAATTATGGTATTGTGTGTAGTTAATTATCCCGGAGTTGATATCATTGGTTGTTCTCGAGATATTCGAGCCAAAAACCATTTTTTAACAATTTTTAGCAGTTTTTTTTACAGTTATTTTGGCATAGAAAAAAACCGTTTATTGATTTTTTTTACAAACTCTAATCGGTAGATTAGGTGTAAACTAAATAAAATTAACTCGAAGTTAATATCTTTGTGTGTTCTTAATATTCGATATTTTTTTTTACAATTTTAAATGTTTTTTTACTTACAAAAAAAACTGTGGGTTGATTTTTTTTTAAGTATTACCAATTTTTCACTACGTCATTATGCACAGAATATAACCAGGCCGAAGTCGATATCTAGAGATATTCGAGAAACAAGCCATTTTACAACTATTTTTAAATTACTGTGATAAAAAAAGGGCTTATTTAATTTTTCTGAAAGGCCTTTCTACATGTTATGACCTTATTTATCTGTAATATAAAATTTATTTGGAGTCGATATCTCTATGCGTTCTCGAGATATCGTGAACGAAAAAAAACTTCTGAACGTACGAACGTACGTACACAAACATCTCTCTAAAAACAATGTAATCCGACTCCAGAGACCTTGAAACGTCGAGAAATGTCAAAATTTTCAATTTCACAAATCGGACGGATTACAATAACTTCCAATGTACAGCAGCAGATCTAGATGTGTGTAGTGCTTTTGATATGGCCCAAGGAGGGTCAAGTTCTGGATTTATGTTATTTTTGCATGCCAAAGTCTCTTTTTCTATGAATGTAATCAGTATTAATAAGCGGATGGATATGGCCCAGGGGGGGGTCATGACCCCACGTCCCCTCCCCCCCCTGGATCCGCCCTTGTCTAATACTAACTAACGACATTGGACACCATATACAAGAGGCATAGGTACTCTAACTGCTTGAACAGAATAGAATGCTGGATCTGAAGCCGCAGACGAAACTGGAAGAGCTGTCAAAAAGTGTCGTACGTTATTTTATTTACGTGCCCACAATGCAGTTGTACAGCTTTGAAAGTATTTTGAAGAAAAACAAAAGAATATTCTTGTGTACAAACTCAGAATTCACATTTTTTGTTTCCAATAATTTTCCTTCTTGCGATACAAATAACCACAATATTTTTTTCGGACCCAAAAAGTTGTTTTTTTTTTTCTTCATACAAATTGAAACGTCAAAAGTGTCGTACGTGAAAAGTTAAAAGTTGGTGAACTCTTCCGTATGCGGCTACGTTCCGTTGTGTTCGCAACATTGACTTTGTGTGTATTCAATATTTTGACAGCTATTCCAGCTCCGGCTCCAGTTCCGTCTCCGTCACCATTCTGTTCAGCCAGTTAAGAACAGCGCACCAAAGAAATATACAGGGGATTTGAGAGTGTGTGGATCGTTGAATTCTTTCGAGTTTCTTTTTACAAAGCCAAGCATTTTGTTAGCTTTAAACAAGATTGTTTATATGTTCATTAAAAGCCATTATAGTTTCAAACACAAAACCCAAGTCCTTTAAAATTGTAATTTTTCAAGTGCAATATTATTTATGTGATACTCAAAGAAAACGGCCTAGGTAGATCGAGTGTAGGTATAGTATACGACATTTGTCTACACTTTAACACATTAAGATGTAGAAAATTTACTTCTCACAATTTGACAACATTATTTAAATCGGCTTGGAGGAGAGTGCAATCATGCGACGATTTGGTTTTACGAAAAACATTGAAAACATCCGCAGACATAAGATTTTCAGATTGTTTGACAAAAACTGGAAGATCGTTAGTAAAAACGACGAACAATAGGGGTCCAAGATGGCTACCTTGAGGAGCCCCTGATAATTTGTAAATCTTCTTTGAAGTCCTAAATTCAATTTTAACAAACTGAGTATGGTCTATAAGATATTGTTCCATCCATTTCAGAAGATTTGAGTGAAGTCTTTAACTGATAAAAATTGAACAATGTTAAGAGATAAATAAGACAAAGGTCTACCGATATTCTTTGGGGTGATTTTCCTGTAGTGTAAATTCTTAATTTCCAAAATGAAAACCAAATCGTTTCAGTGGTTTTAGGCTTTAGGTTGAGGTACAGACAGGCATCATAATCAGACAAACATACATACTTACAGACAAACAGATGGGTCAGATTTATTTTATATTATCCCACCTCCACGAAACATGAAATCTCTTAATGAAGAGGCGCATTAAGTGGTGTAAAGCTCATGCGCTAATCTTGAATAAGGACTCGATTGCTGAGACAGTATAGGTGCCGGGTTGTTGGGTTCGATTTAAAGAATTTGTAATATGGTTTTAGTACCTACAGTGCGGTTCATATTTATAACCCACTTTAATGGTGGTTGTGTGGAAAAGAGTTTTTTTTTTTTGTAGGAAAATTTGATTTTCCTATAATGATTCTTTAATATCTATTTTCCTGCTTAAATGGAAAACTACCAATGTTATAGACTTCCAAACCAAAAACATTCTTTATACCTATTAAATTGTGTTCAAAAAGTTGAAAATAAGACCAATTTGTGTTTAAGTCAAGATGGCGGCCAAAGTTAAAGAGGAAGGTGGCCGGGAATTTCAATATATACGTACCCTTTACGCTCCTACCTAACGATAAACAAAAATAACCTGTCTTTTTGTTTTTATTTAAAAAAATGTTAACTAACGCGCTTAAGTTCAAAATAGACATGAAAAAACGATCGTAATTGTGTTTTTCGGATTAATTGGAAAAATATCAATCCTAGGAAAAAAACTTTTAGCACTAAAGTTGTAGATAAATAAATTTTGAACAACTTTTGTTAAGTGCGTTTTTAGTCAAAAGTTGAAAATAAACGAGTTATTCAACGAAAATCAATTTTCCCTAAATTCAAAATGGCGGCCAACGTAATGGAACTAGGCAGTCGAAAACTTAAATGTAGACTCCTTATAAGCCCCACTAATGATTAAAATTTAAAAAAAAATCCCCTAGCTAATGTTTTGCATTTCAAATGTACAACCCGACTGGACTATTGGCGTGACTTATGAAAGGAACCGCAATATTTCCATAAATTTTGGTGTCGCCTTTGAAAAGTTATTGTCAGGAGAATTTACGCGGAAGGAAAGACATATGAGACAATATCAGAGCTTAAACATGCTCTTTGCGAGGAATGGCTTAAAATCAAGCTAGAACTTTTGGATAACTTGATACAATCCATGAAAAAAAGAGTTTTGACTTGATTCTTGCCAAAGGTTTCCATATCAATTATTAGTTTTGGTTTTTTATTTACTTTTATTAACTGTTGAAACCGAATAAACTCACTAAAGTCCAGAGGTCAGCAGGTATGTGCATCACGGGAGCACTTCGCTCAACGCCAACTGCAGCTTTAGAAGTATTTCTTAACCTAACACCTCTTGACATCTTCTCCAAAATGGTGGCAGCCAACTCATGTGTGAGGCTTAGAGCCACCTCTCAATGGATCAGTAACAACACTGGTCATACTACTATTTTAGACAATTTCAGATCTGTCCCAGATCGCTTAGACTATACCACCCCGAAAATGGTATTCGATAATAACTTCCATATTTCTATCCCCTCAAGATCCTTTTGGGAAGAAGGAGGACCTCAAGAAGAAAACACGATACACTTCTATACAGACGGTTCAAAGACCGACAACGGCGTTGGAAGCGGTATCTATTCGAAACAACTGAATCTCAGTCTATCATATAGACTTCCCAATCAATGTAGTGTGTTCCAAGCAGAACAAATGGCGATAAAAGAGGCATTATCCTGGCTCAAAGAAAACGTTATATATTGTAAGTTTATACGCATCTTCTCAGACAGCCAAGCCGCCCTCAAATCTCTCGCGCCTGTGTCCATTAACTCAATCACAGTCCACGACTGTCGATCATCTCTGAACGAGATGACAGAACAGTTTAACATTCACCTCATTTGGGTGCTGGGCCACAGGGACATTCCGGGAAATTGCAGGGCTGATGAACTCGCCAAAAACGGAACACTTCTGCCCACTGTTAGACAAAGACACAACATAGGAACACCACTTGCTACATGCAAACACCTCTTCAAACAATGCTCTAGAATCAACAAGTGCTAGATGGTCACAGGGTACCACCTGCCTAGCAACTAAACAAATATGGCCATGCATAGACCTGAAGCGGTCAAAAGGCTTGATTTTCCTGAGCAGACAAAGTATAAGCTCCACAATTGGAGTCATAACAGGACACTGCCTCATAGGTATAGACACGCTATGAGGTTGGGGGTGTACACAAGTGACTTCTGTAGAAGCTGCATGGACGAGGAAGAAGAGGAAACAGCCCAACATCTTCTATGTACATGTCCGGCACTCTCCAATAGAAGGAACACCTACCTCGGTAATCCCTTCTTTGATAATACCAGCGAACTGGCAACAATCGACACAAGATGTCTCTCAAATTTTAATTAAAAGCACAAAATGGTTTGTTTAATTTTGTAACTCTCCCATGAGTAACTTTCTTTTAGTGGTATCACAATGGACCCTTGGGGTCTAAGTGAGTCAACAACATCTAGACGGCCACTCTAACCTAACCTAACCTAACTCTTGAAACCATGCGTTATAAATTTGAAACACTCGAATTTTGTTATTTTTGTATTACTAAGAAATAGAAATACACTTGTTACGTTTTTAAAATCAATTTGTTGTTTTAATTAACGGCCATGACCATTATTCCCTATGTATATTTTTTTTTAAATCGTGTATAGACGAAAATAAAATTCACGATCTTTAAAGTGGGTTATAAATATGAACCGCACTGTATATTTTTTAGTTGCGTTTACAAATTGTGGTATAGTTTGGGGAGCTTCTAATTTCCAGGCTCTTCAAGCAACACTTAGAAAAGATTGTCGACATTTACATACCTTCAAAATCGTTAATAATATATTTGCCAGTTGTACAAACGTATGGTTCAATATTTGACTCGTGTTTCAGCAGTCGCCGATTTCGCTGGATTAATTGAGGTTCAACGATGGTTTTGCACCAAGACAATATTATACCCAATATTCTGTAGCACAGAAGTTTCAACCAAAATCGCTAAATGCTATCGCTTCCCAGGTTGAAAAATTCCCCCCGAATAAGTAATTCCATATTTTCGAGCAAAATCTAGATACATAGGCATGATTTCGTTTTTATTTGAATCCCTTTTTAATTATAATAAATGTTTGTTAATATGTATTGTATACCCTACGAGCCTTTCTTCAAACTCTGAATTTGTATTTATGTATATTTTTTGCTTTAATGAACCAAATTCATGTTGATATTTACACAAGAAAATATCTGAAGTGTTCCATTCCGTCAATCGGCATCATTATCATCCTCGTCAACAATGACTTCTTTAAACCTTTGCTTTAATATTTTCCCTATAAAATACACAAAACTGAATAACAACTGTCAGATAAAATGTCAAAATTACTCATCGCATATGCACTTATATGATTGTTGGACGCTGCGCTGCTGGGTCAATAAAACACGATGACAGGAGAAGTAAAGATTCGCTTCATTTGTTTCTGAATAACGTGCACACACATTGGACACTGTCGTGGGGCACCATGGTGGTAAAACTTGCACCTCGTTCTTTGATTATAATCGTTCGATGGTTTTGGTTAACAACAGATGGCCAGGTATAAGATATAACCTGGCCTGGACTCTTGAAGCAAACCCACACGTCACAAATGAAAACAAAAAACAAAAAAAGGCCTAAACGCCCAAGAACACAAACAATATAACGAAGAAGCAACACTTACAACGATAACGTACATTTTTTTTATGACCAGTCATAGTTGCAACGAACCAGGTCCGTATAAAGACCAGACACACCATCAGAGACCACCCGTATTTTGTCCGCATAACAAAAGTATTGATGGGCGTCTTGAAGTGGGAATGCATTTCCACCAGACACAAAACACAAATTGAATTCTTTTTGGCCTCAATTAAAGAGGTGGCTGATTATAATGGCCGATAGTGTTAAATGTCATTTTTGACATCTCCGATGACAGCTTGATTATTATATCAAGATTGGACCGATTGAATGAGATATTGAAATCAATTTATGAGAAATGTTTCACTCTCCTTTAATATTTGTGTATATGAATAAATTTTAAGGAAGAAAAATTGCGACAGAAGAAAAGGGTACCAAGGACGACAAAGACGTTATTATAAGGAATTTGCAGATTTGCATTTTCAACAACACTCCTCGAAGACGCCCCATAAATATGTAGAGTGTAGTATAGATATTATGTATGTAGGAAGTCATCATGGAATGGAAGATGGAACAACAAAGTGGATGTGATGGGGGTAAATTGGGTGGATGGATGTCCTTAACCCTGTCATCGAGATATAAGACAAGGCATTTAAGATGATGTTATTGGTTGATATGGGAGGGTTATTGTCTAATAGCATTGTCCTTATGAATATAAAGCACGTATTTTGAAATGAAAAAGGGTGCAGTTTTGTAGGGAGTATAAGAACATACAATATAATGTAGGTAGATATTATAAATTTATTATTGTATTGCCTTGTTTTTTTTTAGACAGAAGGACATAATGCAGAAAAAAAAATTGATAGACATTTTATAAGGCAAGTACATAAATGTAGATTTAGTTATTGTAAGACCCCCTCCCCCTTCCCCTAAAGTGACAAATCCTAAGAGTTTTATATTCCGGTGTAGATGCATAGTCAAAAAACCAACTAAAAATGCCGACAAATACATTTGATAAGAAATTTTAGGTAAACCGTTATCCGCATAGACAAAATTTTTCAGGTGGGTGAAAATTGATAGCTGCTCTTGATGTGTATATGCGAAAAAATTCAAGAATCTGTGCAGTTTGGCAAAGTTAGAGCCAGTAAAAGAAACAAGACCACCGTTATAAGTCGAAGTAGGAAATGAAGAAAAAACGAAAAAGTTACGTCTTAAGTTTTTCGACTCAAAATGACCTCATGACATGTGCGGTGCGTGAAGTAGGCACCGCCATTTCCGATTTTCAAAAAAATAAAGGTTGTGTAGTATATAATTGTGTTCAACCTGTGCCGTAGGTACAAATTCGAAAATTTTACGAATGAACATTTTTTTTTAAGTGTTTTTTTTTTTTTTTTGAACTTAAAGCTGTGCTGTTTTGTGCTTACAAAATTATACCGAAGAGATAAAAAAAAATCGCACATTTGCAACTTTTACAAGCAAACGTAAATGTTGCCAAGAACTTAAGCGTTAAGTTAGCTACCGCCATTTTCAATTTTGCCGCTTTTAAAGCCAAAAAATATATTTTGCGAAGCGTGAGGTTAGCAACGCCATTTTCAATTTTCAAAATATTTTTTTTTTTAACTTTAAGCTTCGCAAAATATTAACATGTTTGGCTCTAAAAGCTGCAAATATGTGAATATTTTTTTTTATCTCTTCGGTACTTGGCAGCAAAAATTAAACATCAAACAGCACAACAACAATTTCTTTGAGAATCGTAGTTTTGCAAAAAAATTTCATCCGTAAAATTTGAAAATTTGCGAATTAAAAAAAAAAATATATTTACTGCACAAGCAGTAGAAGTTAAGCACAATCTTAATTTTTTTTTTTTAATTAGGAAATGGCGGTGCTAACTTCACGCAAAGGTGCTTCGCAACAATTGCGTTTGGGTATAAAAATTGCAAATATGTGGAATGTAATTAAACTTTTATAAGAAATTTTTCTGTGTAAGCTTCTTAATGATGCCCCGTGTAACTTTCACAGAATTTCTGAACCCACCCTTATTTAATTGCCAAAGAAATGACAGATTGAAGATCGACCAGAGAGAAAAAAGCCCATACATTTGACAATTCTTATAGGCATTTTTATTTATATAAGAAGTTTCCTTTTTTATATACATTTTATTAATGTAAGAAATTTCCTTTCTTATATACAATTTTTCATATAAAACACGAATATAAGGATTTGCTTGGATTTTTTGAGTTTCTTATATCCGTCATCAACAAATGCAAGGAAACATTTCTTATATCCGTGTTTTCTTATATAAAAAATTGTATATAAGAAAGAATATTTCTTATATAATTAAAAATGCCTATAAGAAATGTCATGTATGGGCTTTTTTCTTTCTCGCCGATCTTCAATCTGTCACTTCTTTGGAAATTCAATAAGGGTGGGTTCAGAAATTTTGTGAAAGTTACACGGCGCATCATTTAGAAGTTTACACGGGAAAATTTCTTATAGAAGTTTAATTTTCTATGTAGTGTATGAGATTTTGTATCAGAATAAGTTTCTTATATCAGTGTTTTTCTTGTAAACGTTTTTCTTATATGAGGTTTATTTAACACATATCTTTATGAAAATGTGCATGGTATTTTGGAATGTCTGTCTCATAAGCGTGTTTTTCTTATATGAGACTTTCTTACATCCGTCATCTACTGGTAAGGCACTAAATTCTTGTATGCAACATTTACATATATTTCTCGAACTGCAAAAATGGAAAAATTGGATCACCAATAAAATATAACAACTAAAGTTTCCAATAACAATTATAAAATTGAAAAAATAGTAGGTCCAATATCCATATTCATCTTCAATCAAGTGAACTTTAAAACTCTAAAATCATATAGTCAAGCACCCGCTGGGCTGTTATAAAATCAATAGCTGCGTCTTCTGAATCGATTATATATTTATATGATCAAATGAAAATGAAAATACATACATATTAATATAATTGTTGTACGTGACTTAAATTGAAAATGAAATGCGTAGCATTAATTGTTCTTCGAGCCTATAAAATAATTACATATTTACACAAGGCTTTGGATAAATAAAATATTAATTTTTTTCCGGTTGATAAAAGTTCGATCATCGGTCTTTGATAATAAAGATATTTATGGATTTTGGGTTAAGTACCTCTGTGCCCATTATTTACTATTTAGATAGGTATCTTTAATCTATAAACACTTTTACGAGTTTATAAAATTATATATACATTCCCTAAAATGCTTCAGAAATATTATATTTTTTATACTTTAGCATGGTAGAAAAGAATGTACCTATAATAGGTAATCTAAAAACGAAAACCTAAAATCATTAAATATTATGTTTGCAATGTCATTATTTTCAGTGATAGGGCTGACCCCCAGATATACGTGTACTAAGTACTAAGTCCCCAATGCTCGGCCTCGACCTTTAGACATGACAGGGGGAATAGTCAGTTCCCTTTTGTTATTTTTTTTTTGTGTGGGGGCATAGATGCGATGCTCAAAAATAGCTCGCTTCATGTTAATGTTACAAATAATTTTTTTTTTATTGTAGAAAATTAAGAAAACTTTTTAAAAATTTAAATAAAATTAACTGTTAGAATTTCGAAATACCTAGAAAAAAGTGTATAAATCAAAGAAAAGAAAGAACCGAAAAATGAAAGTACAAGCATGTAATAGTCTTTAAAATGTTATAGTCTTTAAAATTTGGATGGTAAAGTACCTATTGAAACTAGATATTCACAGAAGTTAGATCGCCAGCCGGGACGAAACGCCAATTTACTAAAGGCCGTTAAAACCTATTTTTCAATCAATAATTCAACAAGTCCAATTCAATAGGGCTATGCCTTCTAGTTGGCTGATATTTATTTCAGTAAGAATTTGTATTATTAAAAAAATATTTTCGTATGTACTTAATTAAAGTTAAAAATTTATAAAACGTGTGTTATGGTTTTTTTTTAATATTTACGAAAAAGTGCATTATCAGTTATCAGAAAAAAATAATTTTAACTAATTGTATTTTATATAGATTTGTTAAAAAAATTAAGTACCTCAGAATTACAGCAAATTTTTGCATATCAAAATTTTTAAATAATTTATATACATACCTATTTTAAGAAAATTTTCAAAATTCAGTTTTATAAAAATTCGATAACCTTTACGTACCTATTTAAAATTTTAATAAAAACTTTTTTTTTTACAATGTTTAAAAAATTATTTTTTTAATACTTTTAGGAACAATGAAGTCCAAAAACCATAGTGCGTTTTTTGATAGCCAATATTTTAGTTTTAATTTACTTAATTCTTAGGTTTTTATAAAAAAAAAATATATATCCCGTAATTTTTAATTTTCTCAAAAACTTTATCACATCATGCTTACAACCATTCGATTAAAAATTATATTTTACTAAAAAAAAAACTATTTGAAAATTTGGTAAATACATATAAATTTTGTTTTTTTCAAAATTTTTAGTTGTGAAAAATAATTTTTAAATAAAATTAAAGCAATTAACTCGACTGAACAACCAAATCAGATTTTATGGGAATTTTTTGAATCCGTATTGAACCAGGAAATTTCGACGGCAAAAGAAGTAAAAATGTGTCCGAAGTGGCGGTATCTGAAAATTCGTTACCATGAAATAAACTCTCTTCGTCCAAAATGAAATGTGGCTTTTTTGCACTCTCTGTGTGTAATAAAATCCCTTGGACTTAAAAAAAATAAACCAAAATATGTATGTATTTTAATTTAAGCTGCAAGCACCTGAGCGTCCAAATAGACGCTCATCCAGATAATTTTCAGATACTTATTTTTGTGTTTTTTATTTTTATCTTTTATAGTGGATCAATATATATTGCTGAAATTTTCACAGATAATAAAATAATGTATCCAAGTACCGTTTAGCTGAGATAACTGCAATATTAGAACCCTTATTTTATGAGCCCATATCTCATCAATGCATGCATGGTTTAATTTGGTTTTTTCTTATTCCGAATGTCAGCGATTATTTTGATACCTCATTTGCTATTTTACGTGCTACATAAGCCTCACAATCTTAATTTAAATTTAATCGAGAAATTAGAAAAATTGTATAGAAAAAGACTCGGTAGTCTACCAGTGGAGAAAGGTCCGTTAATTACAAAATTGTTTCAATTTTCAAAGTTAAGCTTTTTTTTTTTTTAATTATATCTTTCGTTGTTATGATCCGATTTTCAAGATTAGGCACTTAAAAGAAAGACAAAATGTCAGGCTATAATTATTGTAAACAATTTTTGAGGAGGGGTACCCCCTTCAACCCCAAAAACATAATGGAGGAACAACTAAATTCGATTATTGGAATTCTAAATTGAAAAGTTGATGTAAAATTTAAAATTCTGAAAAAACTTAAACACGCAAAGTTATTCCCCGAACCTGTCTCTAAAATAATAATGGTAAATTTATAGGTATAAACCTAACAAGCGAGGCAATAGAGATACTTTAATCAATTTATAAGTAAAAAAGTATTCTAAATTCAAAAGTTGATGAAAATTTTCAGAATTTTGAAAAACAATATTCTACATTGTTACTGGCTTAACTCCCCTCTACAAAAATGTTATCCATTTTATAGGGCTCATTGCAACAGGAAGGCGGTAGGGGCCGTTTTTCGAATGTTAATTCTATATATTAATTTGATTTATCAACCAAGGAAAAGGAACTAACTTAGTGAAATATTTCGTCCGCACGTACAAAAAGAAGTTCGTGTGACCTTAAGAGAGTGAAGAGAGCCCGACGCTCGTGTGACGTTGGCCTAAGTGTTTCTGTTGTTATTAACTATTTTTTTTTTTTTTTTTCAAATCATTACGCGAGTTATATTTATCGCCTTGACAGAAGAAATAAGATCCCCTTTCAACACTATTATTTTGATGGTAAAAAACCAACCCACACGCTATTTAGTGTTTGGATGCATCTTATGTATAATCACTGTGATCGAATTTATATATTTTTAAATTGAAATTTAGGTAAATCAGTCAGACTTATTATTTTATCTTTTATAATTTCTTGCTTAAATTTTTAGTTCTTGTTTGGGGGCAATTACTTCCCCGCGTATCTATCTTGTATATGCCACCGTTGACCTCTTTTGTTTGTATTTCTCTCGAGAAAAAAAAATATTTTATTTAAATTTTCACTTTTATTTAATTATTAAATTAATTTTAAAATGTTAATTATTAATTTCGTTCTATTTATTTCGTTTCGAAAATGACTTAGTTTAAACTTCACTCATGTTTTTTTCATTACTCCTATCCACTCAAACACTCTTAAGGTAACAAAGCTGCAATAGGTGCAAGCTTTTCTTGCAGAGCACTCTTAAGTCCTGATATCGTTTGAAGCTTATTAGTTTTCAGCTCTGCCAGCAGTTTAACTGGCGGAAGTTCCAAAATTTGTTGTAATGGCACAGCTGACAAAAGCCCTTGCAAATCCGGTAGTTCAGGTACAGTCTTTGTAATTGTTATCAGTTTTGCTGGAGCGCCAGCCGGAGCAGGAGCTGGTGGTGCTGATGGCGCTTTTGCCTGTGCTTGGGGAGGACTAGCTGCATTCTTGGCAGTTAATTTCGCTGGAACAATTGGAATAGCAGCTACTGGAGGTGGACCGGCTACAATTGTCTCAACATAGGTGACCGGAGTAAATGGATAGTTATAATATGGATAGTTGTAACTATACGAAGGAGCTATGAATCCACCATAATATCCAGGTGCGTAGCTAACAACATAAGGTTTCGCAGATGTTGTGGCGATGATAGCCAAAAGAGTGATAATCTTAAAAAAAAAAAACAAGAAATAACATAAAAACCTTGTCCATGATGATTATCATGTCATTATTGAAACTTACAAATCTACTCATCCTGCTGGTGTTTAATTGATGGAAACTCTCGGTAATCCAGAAAGGAGAGATCTGCTCGAGTTGAATTCGCGGCGCAAACTGTCATAACTTGCCGTAATGAAGTAATTTTTATTTGACATCCAAAAAAGCATTTCGATTGAAAATTGTATTTTTGTTTTCGTTTATAAATTCCAAACATGCACCCCATCCCATATATTCATGCCCATAAAAGAAGGGACGAAAATCGTATAGGGAAAACGTAGGTTGGTTTGGTATTTCTTTATGTTCAAATTAGTTCCAAATTACGTGACAGTGTGGTACGCAACACACGTAGAAATATGATATTTCATTTTGTTTTTTTTTTTTTATAGGAAGCCTCTCAGATGAAAGCAAAAATAGTAGTCACAGCTTTGAGCTTGGGGTATTGATTTTCTATTTGAATAATTAAAATATTTTGTTTAATTAATAATTATTTCGTGCGAGCTTGAAGTGGGAAATATGTAATCTGATTGTCAAATGATTGTTTAATAATTTTATTGTTTATTACAACGAATTTTCAGATATGCTATCAATTTGTTTCGCACATGGTTACTAAAAATAACTGACACAAAGTCATTTGGCCTAACCATTTAAGGTGGAAGTATTGTAAATTAAATATCAAAACATAAGGTTGCTTGCTCGATACAAGGCCAAGTATTTTCATAACAATAAAATTAAGTAAGCTGCAATCGAATATTTTGAGACTCTTAATTGTTCCGGTCAATTTGTATGGTCATGCTGTTCAGTGTAATAGTAAAAGGTATAAAGAATGCAAAAATCTCATAATGTTATTCGCACACGAAATGATGTGTGATCTTATAGAAGCAAGGGTTAATGACCACGAAAGCAAAATTTTTGGTCATCATCAGAAACCTTTTGTTAAGACTAAAACTTATGACTCAGGGGGATTGCGGTCGAATATTTATGACGAAATAAAAGAAAACCTTATTGGACATTTATTTAAAAATTATGCCGAGATAAGAATATAATATTTTGACCCACGATTCTTTAAATTAGAACTATAATAAATGGAATGCAGCATACGTAGTCTTACGAAACCAAAAGAATATAAGAAATTCAATAGATGCGCCCATAAAGCTAGCAAGCAAGCTCCGAGCTAGCTCCAATTGAAAAAAGAAACACAAATTATGCGCTCTGATATGTTACTGTGCTAAAAAAGTAAACCCTTTTTTTGACAGCTCATTACCTTGCTCTACTGAGTTAAAAATGTTCTAAGGGTACTAGACACGGTGCATTCAAGGGGAGCCGGGACACAAGCTTGTTTCAAAGCAAACCTCTGTCTATCAACTCCTACTCTCACCTCCCCGTGGTAAACATCGGCTGCCAAGTACCTTTAACTGAAGATGGGGTCCCAATCCCTGTGGATGGTTTAAGGTGGCATCAAACGAGAGAAGGGAGGGAGGAGTGTTCCCATTCCCACTAAGGCAATTCTCCTTTATCTAGGCGGCAACGGAAGAATTTCCCAGACGGAATCAACGGCGGCGTTTCTAGTTCCCAGTTAGGTTGAACTATACTTAGTATATAGTATTCGTAGCTCAGGCCTGTAAGGAGCGTTTTATACGGCTCCCCATTAAGGGTCTGGCCCTCCAGGTTGGAGGTTGTGCATCGGGGTAACTTCCCTACCACAGAAAAACTAACCGGTTCCGAAACAACTACAAGCCTCGGATATGTTGATGACCCCAGCAAACGAAACAAGGACAATGAATTTCGGATCTGCACCAGGAATGTACGGATCACAGGCCACGTGCAGCCGAACAACTAGTAGAGATCCTGGATAGGCTAAATGCTGACATCACAGCCATGCACGAAGTTCGATGTGGGTGGAGAGGGCATAGGAAGGATGAAATCGTGTGACACCTACTTCGGCGAGTGCTGCAAGGAGCAGGGTCAGCGGCTCCTTGGTTGTGGTTTTGTGCTAAGGGGAAGACTTAGGCAGGAAGTCAAGGGCTTCGGAAACGTAAGCGAGCGCCTGGTCACAATCCGAATCCGCATCAAAGAAAAGTTCAAAAACATCACGTTGATCTGTGCCCATGCCTCAACGGAAGAAAAAGATGACTCAACCAAAGAAGAATTCTACGATCTCCTCGAGGATACGTATGATAGGTGCCCCAAGTACGACGTCAATATTATTCTTGGCGACTTCAACGCCAAGATCGGAAAGGAGGGTATCTTTGGTTCGATAGTTGGAGGACACAGCCTGCACGACAACACTTCCGGTAACGGACTCAGGCTCATCGATTTCGCGGCGGGGCGAAATGTCATCATATCAAGCACTCTATTCCCACACCTCAATATACACAAATTTACCTGGCGGTCTCCGGATCAACGAACTGTCAACCAGATTGATCATGTTGCGGTAGACGCCAGACATGCTCCCAGTATCCTGGATGTCCGAACGTTCCGAGATGCCTACATAGACTCGGATCACTACCTGGTGGTAGCGCAAGTACGTATGCAGGTTACCATGACGCCACAACGACGAGCGGATGCTGTAAAACGATTTAACGTCGCGAAGCTAAAATCGCAAGAGATAGCCAGGACTTTTGCAGACCACGTCTCTCTTAAACTCTCAACAGGCCCGCCACAAGCATCATCTGTAGAGGACCAGTGGAAGCCCTGCCAAAATGACATCTAAAGTGCCGCTACTGATGTGCTGGGTTTCACTAGGCCACCACAACAAAACCCCTGGTTCGATTAAGAATGCAGACTGGCGCATGAAGCAAAAAACGAGGCCTACCAAGCAATGCTGCAGGCTAGAACCAGAGCTGCTGAGAGAGCAGCCCGGGAGCTCTACGGGCAAAAACGAAGGGAGGAACGCCGACTTCTCAGGAGGAAAAAGAGAGAGCATGCGAAGCGGGTGGTCGAGTCTATTGAGGACTGTAGCGACAGGGGTGATGTTCGGAAGTTCTACCGAAGGGCGAGGCAAACTACCCAGGGTTACAAGGCCAGAACGGAAGCCTGCCGAGCCGAGAGAGGGAATATGGTGGTAGACACACAGTCGGTAGACAGCTACACGGCGAAGATGGCCAAAATTCCGCTGTAAGACAGAACACTCCATTCAACCTGGACGATGATGGTCAAAATTTCCGTCCACCCGACCCAAATGAAGTGCCATTAGCGATAGCCAAGCTTAAAACGTACAAGGCTGCTGGTGCGGATGGCCTGCCAGCCGAGCTATTCAAAGCAGGGGGAGATGACTTGGTAGGGAGTATACACCAGCTCATCTCCAAAATTTGGTCGGAGGAAAGTATGCCCAATGAATGGAACCTCGGTATATAGTGGTGTCCCATCCATAAGAAAGGAGATGCTCTGACCTGTTCCAACTACAGAGGTATAAGTCTCCTCAACGTCGCATACAAAATCTTGTCATCTGTACTGTGTGATCGCTTAAAACCGTTTGACAACGATCTGATCGGCCCCTATCAGTGAGGTTTTAGGCCCGGCAAATCAACCGTCGATCAAATGTTCACACTCCGACAGATTTTGGAAAAAACCCAGGAGTTTCAAATCTATACACACCACCTCTTTATCGATTTCAAAGTCGCATATGATAGCGTAGACAGAGACGAGCTATACAGAGCCATGGCGCATCTCGGCATCCCTGCTAAACATCCGCTTGTGCAGGATGACGATGGAGAAATCTCGCTGCTCTGTTAAAGTCGGCAAGAACACCACCGAACCCTTTGATGTCGAGAAAGGCTTGAGGCAAGGCGACGCGTTATCATGCAACCTGTTTAACATCGTTCTTGAAGCTATTGTACGCAACTCGCAAGTCAACAACAGAGGTACAATTTTTCAAAAGTCTGTTCAACTACTTCCTTATGCAGATGATATTGACATCATTGGGAGAACGAAGCGAGCTGTTGCCGGTGCGTTTGCAAGTATTAAATTCAAATTCAAGGCGGCGAAAATGGGTTTGGCTTTTAATAAGGACAAGACAAAGTATATTCTATCATCGAGAAAGGAATCTAAACATCGTCGACTCGGGCAGAACGTCACGATGGATAGGTACAACTTCGAAGTCGTCAAGGACTTTGTTTACCTGGGCTCCACTGTAACATCGCAAAATGACGTCAGTGCTGAGATCAAACGAAGAATCACTCTTGCCAATCGCTGTTTCTTCGGGCTAAGAAGGCATTTGAGTAATAAAGCCCTCTCTCAGAGAACCCAGGAGACCTTATATAAGACCCTAATCATCCCGGTCCTGCTATATGGGGCAGAAGCATGAACCCTGTCAATATCGGATGAGAATCTGCTTGGGTGCTTTGGAAGGAAGATTCTTCGGGTGATTTTCGGTCCAGTCTGTATCGATAGAGTATGGAGGAGAAGATTCAACAACGAGCTTTACGGGTTTTACAGCGACGTTGACATGGTCAAAAAGCTGAAAATACAGTGGCTGAGATGGCTGGGACACGTGGAGCGTATGGACACCAACGTACCAGCCCGACGAGTCTTCGAATCCACCTTTGACGGTCTGCGCAGCAGAGGAAGACCCCACCTTAGGTACAGAACGACTCCAACCAACTTGGACTGCGTAACTGGAGGCAGCTATCTAGGCACCGAGCTGGCTGGAGGGGCTTGATGGTTGAGGGCGTAGTCCACCCTGGACTTTGAGCGCCATTTTAAGTAAAGTAAGTAAAGTAAGAAGTAAAAAAGAAATCGGAGAGCTTTGATCATTTTACTTTCATAAGTTTTCGATAGGTGATGGAGATAAATTGTGCCTACACAAAGATCCAGTATAACATGACGTTCAAAACAATTAACATGCACCTCTAAGAAGTATCTTATAGGTATACCTACATTTTCTTAAACTTGTAACAATTCATTTAACCAAGTTGTCACGATTTAATTAATAATAATTTATTTCTTAAGATAAGTGCAAATATGAATTTCTCACGACATATATATTTGCATAAATAAGCGAAAGCCTTGAAATAATAATAATAAGTCTACGCCATTATGCTGATGTGATGATGGTATGAATGGTAATTGTTTAAATATTTTTTAAAATCATTAAAACAATTAACCAATCAGCAACTATCACAACAAATTGCTGAATAATAATTCAATGAAAGGAAATTTAAATTGCTTGGTTAACTCATTTGCATCTCATATAAGTCGAGAAGGCATCAGCATCAGCATCCAATCCACACGACTCTACCTTAAAAAAAATAAAAAAAAATCTTAAACGAATGATATTCCCAGGTTTGGAACATGCTGGAAACTGACGATGTTGTATCTATGTGGTGTATCTTTGAGTTGGTTATAGTCTGCAAGCGAACGTTTATATAAAATTGATTGACAACTTCGAGTGGTACCACTCAAAACGTTGCTGGCTCAATTTAAAAATCGTGCCCTCTTCAGCCAAACTAGAATCGAATTATGTAGAAACGTTTGACTTAAATAGAAAATTATTGTAGGATAAGCAAATACAAATACATATAGACGTTTAAGTTATAGGTAGGCCTTCATATTTTGTAATTTTTTAATGTTTATCTGATGTGGTACTGATTTCAGTTGCTCCATCAGTAAAATGTAGGTGATAAAACACTCGAAAACATCTTCATCGATAGATCATTTGTTAAAGCTACAGCAGCGTAGTCGGTCAAAGCCTATATGCAAGTTTAGAAAACGGATACATGATGTACGAGTATAGATATGTACTGCCTGGGTTAATGCTGAATTTAGCGAAAAAAACTAGGTGCCTATACGGATATACACTTTCTAAAAACCCGTAAACTAAATTGTTAAATTTGAAATATGTAGATTTGCTGACAGGGTGTTTTTTTTTTAACCAGGTGCTTCGAATATATCCCTGATGATGGTCTGCGCAGCATGTAGAAAGATCCCTCTTTAGGTGGGGTGCACACAATAATGAACGACCTCAGCCCACTTGGAGTGCGTAACTGGAGGCAGCTGGCTAGGGACCGAGCTAGCTGGAGTAGCTTGTTGTTTGAGGGCGTAGTGCATCCTAGACTGTAAGCGCAAAGTAAGTGCTAGTAAGCGGATCCAATGCCAGTTAATGATGGTCTCACGGCTTCAGTTCTTGCACTAGTTGAATATTGTAAGCCCTGAAACCAAAATTTTTGTGTACAATTTTCTTTTAACCCATTTCCGGCGGCTACCAGTTCCAGTTGACTTACAAACTTAAAATTTTACATTATGGATACTTTTTGTGAAATTATAGGAAATATTAAAAAAAAATTTTGGAAATCTTTTGGTTTCCCAGAAAATTCGTGTTGCGAATTTGAAAAAAAAATATTTTTTTTTTCAAAAATTAATAAAAAATCAAAAAAAAAATATGAAAATAATTTTTTCCCAAAAATGAATACTAAAATTACCTATGGATTCTCTGTACTAGTTTGAAGTTACTGAAATTAACTCTTAAGAAGACAAAAATCGAAAATTGTAAAAAAAATCATTTTTCCCAAATTCATTTTTTTTCAAAGATGAAAAAAGCGCATTTAATTTTTTTTTCGTAATATAAAGAGCAAAATTATCTATTTGTTGTATAAGTCTAAAGTTTTTGAAAACAACCTTTAAAAAGATTATAATCAAAAACTGCAAATAAAAATTGACATAAAAAATTTGTTTTTTCAAAAATAAAAAAAAAGATAAAAAAACTTTTTTTTTTCAATTTAATTTTTTTTTGAAAATCTCCACATTTAAATTACCTATACGCTTTATTAATTTGAAATTTTTCAAACTAACCCTTAAAAAGATAAAAATCAAAAACTTAAAAAAAAATTGAAAAAAAAAATTGACCTACAAAAAAATTATGTTTCTTAAAAAATTGATGTAACTATTATAAATATGAACACGCAATATTTTGAGAAAAAAACCGTTCAATCTGATTTGAAAAAGGCAACGAAAGAAAATATTTATTCAGGTTCAAATGCTACTGGATTAGGCGAGCGTTGGGAAAACGCAACGTATAGTGCTTTCATCTTACCTGTCAGACAGCAACTCTCATATAAATTGCGTCAATAGCTAACATTATTTTGAAAAATTTTAATTCTGATAAATTTTTGAATTATTTCAAAAATGCTACCTCAAAATTTCAAAAATTTCATATTTTGAAGGTGCAAATCTACACGAAAAAAAATATTTGAAAAAAATCCAAAAACAGGTCGATTAGTTAATTCAATTAACTCTCAAATTCATCACTAACTTTATCTAAATTTATCATCAGTTAAGTTCCAGAAGATGTCAAGTATGACGTTGCGTTTTCGCAACGCTCGCCGGAAATCGGTTAAGTTAACAAACTTAAACACTCTGCTTATACAACACTAGATTCTAAGGGAATTCTATATAGTTTCCCATTCCAGAAACGGGTTCTTTAATAAAATATACGTTCAAAAATTTTTTAGGGAAGCAGTCCGGGACTTAAATAAGCTTGTTCATTTGAGAGCAAAAACTAAAGCTAACCATTTCAGCCTTTTTATTTTATAGATAATAACATCATAACGTGCAGAAATGGTTTTAAGAAAATTCAACTGGCGGTTTTTCTTATTAAATTTTCTTATGTCTCAAATATTTCGAAAACAAATGACTTCAAATCAATTTTATTCTATAACATAATGACAGAATGAAAGATTCGTATGAAATAAGAATCAAGTGATAGTTTTTGTTTTTTAAATAAATAAAAACTGCTTAAAGTAGTTAAAAATTAATTTCCGACTCAAATATCTTGACAAATAATAATGATATTGATTTCAACATATTATATACAGTGCCGTCAATGAGTAATCATAGCGTTTGGAAAAAATTCAATTGACAAGAAATTTACAAAAGAAATGTCTTGAAAAAACGAATGTCCAATTTAACAAAAATAGTGTGTTTTTTTTTTTTTTAATTTAAATTTAGTTATTTTTGAATACACCTATAAATATAAATATATACATACATTAACATTATATAAAGTTAAGACAAAATTTACAATTCAACATGGAATAACAAAAAAGTACGTATTCGCCCGAGTGTACGTTAAGCTTATCCTTCATACGGATGTATCTTTTGTCATAGAAAAGTTTCGCTCACATTAACCGTTCGGATTCGGCAATTAACTATCCATTTCTGCAGGAATGCTTGAAGTTGTAAGTCAGTAGGCCTGGAATTCTTCATAAGTTTGTCCACCAAATTAATTTTTACAAATTAGGTCCCACAATTCCGTCTGCCTATCTGTATGTCTGTCCACGGCCTACGGCCTACAGTCTAAACAAATGAAGCGATTTTTTTCGAACTTGAAGCAAAAGATTTTTGGGTGGAAAAATCGAGATTCTTTTTATCTCAAAAAATAACGCTATTTGCCATTGCAACCGTTTCGAAAAAGGTTATTTATCTCAAAAACGGCTTGAATGATTTTTTTTTTAAATTTTTGTGTGTACTAGTTGTAGTATGCATTTTGGTGAGAACAAAAAAATTACCAAAAACAGTTTTTAACGGTACATGCCCAAAACCCTTTTTTTTTTCTTTATTTTCAACATTCTCGTAAACCGCTCAACCGATCTTGATCAAAATTTTTACACTGAAGGTCCTATTAAGTGTTAATAATATCACATATAAAAATTTTAAAATAACATTTTTTTTGTTTTGAAAAATCATTTTTTTGAAAACGGTTTGATGAAATTTTTTAAATTATGGTTTAAATTGTATATTTTTATAAATTGTATATATTTTTATTCCTCCGATTCCTCCGAGATCTCTGAAATATAAACTGGCCAATAATTAAATCGTGGTGCTCAGAGCACACTCTGCACCGAGTTTACTCCGCTCGCTCAGGCTCTGCTGAGCGGGCGTGGTATCCACCCCTTCCCAAAACTGCTATCAATTATATGGAGCACTCTTGATAGTTGTAGAATGATGAAATTCGGTAGAGCGATAGGGCTTGTAACGTGTACCAAACTAAAAATCGTAAATTTGAGGTTTTTCATATAGGGGGCGTGGTATCTGCCCACTTTCTCAAATTTGTTATTAATTATATCTAGACCTTCTGATTGTTTTAGAATGCTGAAATTTGTTATAGCGATAGGTCTTGCAATGCATGCAAAGGAAAAAATTGTAAATTTGAGATTTTTCATTTAGTATGGGCGTGAAATCCACCCACCGTTAAAACTAATGGGATCTAAAAGAACGCCAAATTCTAAGTTATATCGAAACAACTCGAGAGAAATTTCATATTTAATAATTACTAACTAAAATCTGGTAAGTTTACTTGGCAAGTTTTCTTTTTTTCCGTCTGATTACCTACTCACAAACCAGATATGGATTTGACCCTTTAGTCCCGTAATTCCCATATTAGAAAAATCCATATTCACACATAAAAATATAAAATTGTGCTTATGATTGTAGGTACTCCCTTCCTTGCCAATTAAAACCAACCCGATGGCATCATCAGAGTCAGAATAAGGAGCAGCAATTAGAGAGCAATAAACATAAACAAAAGACTACAATTCACTTCTATACACCACCAACAAGCATCGTTCGTGCGCTAGCAGCAAAATCGTCTATTTCTGGTTTATACTCGTATACATGTTGTATACCTACCTACATCGCATGTCCTGTCCGTCCAAACAGATTTCGTTAAGATTTTTCCTCTCATTAAATCCACAGAAACCAACTAAAAATCTACCAATCTAAGGTAGAATCTTTTTCTTTCTTTTTTTTGTTCATATACATAAAAAAAAAAAAAAACAGAGAAAACAGTGGATCAATTTTTAATTGCCTTTGTTAAGGTCGTTTCCTTTTCGCTTTGTTTGTTGTGTGCCAACAAAAACAAAGTTTGTATAATTCCGCCTGACGCCTCATCCTGATTATACCGAGGACCATAAGAACCAAAACAACCCCCATATCTCGACAAAAGAATAAATAATTCCGAACAAAAGCAACTTAAATCAATAAAAACAACAACACAAGGACAATGGAAACGACGTTGACGACGAATCGTCAGAGATCATGCGAAACTCATTAATCTTCGAATGGAGAACATATCCTGTCATAACAAAGGCAACATAAAAATAATAACACACACGATTTGGATGAAGCAAAAAAAAATATAGACTTTCCGAAGATATCCATATTTCCATACGTTTATGAGAGGTGTGCCGAAAGCCAGTGCCGTCGCCCACCCCTCTCACTTATAATCGAATGTCCTTATGAGTTTATGCATCCTCGGCCGCGCCCAGGAAACGTGTACGAACACCGACAAGGAATCAAATAAATTTATCCCAATAATAAATCGCAGATCCTTCGTGCGTCATCTAGTTTATGATATGATGATGATGTGTGAAACATCAACAGCCCTTTTCCTTGGCCGAGCGAATCCGTTTCGGAAGGAAGCAGCGGCTCGGGAAAAGTTCCAAGGGGGAGTGGGAATGTTCTCCTTATGGATTTCTGGTTATGTTGTAAGGTTTCAAATGACGACGACCGACGAAGGGAACAATATTTCTGTACACCGCCGCCGCCGCGCCGCTGTTGTCCCTGCAAAAACAAACACGTGTCCCGAGGGCACGTGCACACAATTCAGGTTAAGTCCGCGATTAAATTAATCGGTGATTAGTGACGGCAGTGCTTTGCAGGTTTTAAAGGAAGGTACAGAGAAGATGGAAAACATTGGAAGCATAGGTAGTCGTAAAATCGACCCCATGGCAAGAAAAGAAAGATTCAAGAGTAATTGTTTACATGTGGGGAGGATTAATCCTGTCATATTGGAAATTTGATTTCTTCCTTTTCGGTAATTTTGTTGTTTATATGAAAAAAACAAAAAAAACATCACAACAATCATTAAGAGATTTGCCCGGGATTATTTTGATTTGCATTTGAATTTGTCTGAGGAATCTCATAATATATTGATGTTTACCTTAGTTTTTGATTGCAGCTTGTTTCCCTAAATTTATTTTTTACCATCAATTTTTATAGTGTATAGGAACATAGACGCCTGCAGAAATATTTTTTCAGGGGGACACATTTAAGGCACAATTTTTCATGGCAAGGGTTCATGTCTGATAGTTAATTAATTTGGAGAAATTCTCAGAAGAACTAACTAGAGTTGGTATAGTTTTATTTTCGTACGAGTTTGATTATGCATCTAGTTGTTTTATATTATGGATGCATACGACTTCCAGTACATAAAATACTGTGTTAACTTGGCCCCAAAAAGTGACAAATTTTAATATTTTTTTTTCTGTAAAAAAAAATCACAGTTCAACTGCATGCATCTTTTGAAGAGCAATGTTCGTAGCTTTGTTATCGGAATATTATCTATTTTAGTTCAGTTGTCCATATGGGATCTTTCATGAGCTGATCCTAATATTTGGCATCTTAGGAATAAGGTGCTTACAAATTAAAATTGACCAATTTTTCCAACGAGAAATTATTCAACGATAGACAACTCTGGCTCCATGGCCACAATTATAGCAAAAGACCTCTTGCCTCGAAGAAGTGACAAATCCTACAAAAGTATCTCCTTTCATAGAAAAAAGTGCAACTCACCTTAGCCCAGGGGCGTAGCTACCGCTGTATCAGCTGTATCAATTATACAGAGCCCCCGAGATATTGGGGCCCCCGAGATATTGAAGTCCCTGAAGATACAGAGCACCCGACAAGAAAGTAAAACAAAATTTCATTGAGGTCGATTTTTAGATGTACTTAAAAATAATTTGTTTGCATGTGTCTTTTCGATAGTTAATGTTTATTATGGAACTCAAATTTCAAACCAACACTGTTTTACATAGTTCTGCAAATAGCGCGAGCCTTTTCATTTTTTTTTAACTTTTTTATTAATTGCATAATTTTGTAAAACAGAATTTTGAAAAGCATAATTTTAAAAAGCAAAAATTTGAATCAGAATTTTAACAAAAGTATTTTGATCCAGGTAGAATTTTAACCCCAACCCGTGTATTACTGCTGCTTAGATATTTTGATTACTCAAACTAAATAAAGATTTCAAAGCTTCTATAACCTGAGTAGTATGTTCGAAGTCTTAGAACCAGATAAATTGTTATCGTTTTCAAACGACATAATAAAAAAAATGTGCGGGAAGACTGAAAAAAAATATAAAAAAATATAAAAAAATACTTGTAAAATGATTTCCGCGAACTGCTTTAAAAAACTGTTTAAAATCCGAAATTCAAAAAATTCTTCCATAAAAGAACTTGCTAAATTTGGTGATTGAATTGAATAGTCTTGCTTTCGGTTACAACAAACAGCAACCGCTGAAAGAAGCTTTTCCGGCTTCTATTGGACAGGAACGGTTATGTTATAGGATTTATCAATTCCATAGAAGCCGAAAAACTTGAAAAATTTAAATCTTGTTCAGCTATGGATGGAAAAAAGTCGAAAAAAGACAATTTTTTTTTAAGTTCAATAAAATAAAATGTTAAATTAAACTTATCTTATATGTTGACGCAAGTGTTTTAGTTAATTAAAAAAAAAGTCAGGCAAGAGAGGGGCCCCCAAAAATTTGTTTGATACAGGGCCCCCAAAGGGCTAGCTACGCCACTGCCTTAGCCGTTCGGATTCGGTATTAAACCGAAGTCCCGTCTATTCCTGCAGGAACACACCATCAGGAATGGTTAAGAATTGTAAGTCACTAGGCCCTAGTCCTTCATGAGCTGTTGTGCCACCAAATTTATTTATTTATTTTTAATTTTTTTTTACACTTTATATATAAAATTTTGTACCTAAATATTTTTTAAAAAAAAACTTGGAACGGCTATTTTAAGTATTTATCCATGTGGAATTAAAACTTGAATTTAAAAAAAAAAAGAAAGCATTTTTGGATAATCGAATGACATACCTATAAACCAAAAATTAATTTTTTTAAGCCCAAAGTTTTTGTGTTTTTTGTTGACATGTTTAGTTTTTTTTTTTTTTTTTTTTGAAATAGGCGAGGTCTAGCTACGTGGGCAAGGTACCCCCCTTAACCGGCAAGCTGAGCAGAGCGTCGGTCGCGAGCATGCCATCGGCTCCGTAGCGGACAGTCTGCCCCTACTTCCCACCATCATACTTTATCACAATCATCTTCCTGCTTCGATTTCTGTTTTTCTTATTTCTATACTCCCCTTTCACCCTTACGTATTCTAATCCCCGAAAAACCTCCTTTTGCCTCATTTCAAATGGCAATAGGTATATTATTTGAACTCATTAGATTTTAATTTAATTTAATATAACAGATAGCTCGGCTACATGAAATTTGGTCCAATGAAAAATTACCTCAAACGAAAAACGAAAAATAGCCCCAAAATTGGGGCTTTTTTCATAATGAAAAATTACCCCAATTTCAAAATTGAAAAATGATCCTAAACTTAATAAAAAAAAAGCCCCAAAAAAGTAAGAAATACTCAAACCAAATGGAAAATTTGCCCTAAAAATATATAGGTCCGTAAACAACAACAACAGATAAAAGTGGGGCCATTTTTCATAATAATTTTGTGAACAACAACTTAAAGGCGCTACCACCAATTACGTACAAATTAATTTTTTTGGTATTTTTAATTCGTTTTATTTTTGTTTGGCTGGAGATATAGCTATTTCAAGGGGTGCCAAGCCCTAATACCAAAAAAATTAATTCGTAAGCAATTGGTGGTAGTGCCTTTAAGTTGTTGTTGTTGTTCCCAAAATTCAATGAAATTGACGGAATAAAGAATGGTCAAGTCTAATGACTGACATTCTAGTACTAATAATTTTATTTAACGATTTTTCAAATTTATTCAAGAAAAAAAATGAAACTTTTATTAAAAATTCGATTTTTGTTTTAAAAATGTTGATTAAAAAATATGCACGAACTTGCTTTTTGTAATTAAAAACTCAGAATTACTAGACTGTGTGTGGGGGGCTGTTCCATATTTTCCGGGGTACAGGTTATAAAAATCTTTAAAAACGGTAAGAAAGTTTAATTCACACGAAACTCAAAAAAAAAAAAATTAAAAAATCTTTACCTTTTATATTTATGCTGTCGAAATGAGTTCTTTTAATTTTTTTAATGCTTCTTTTCAGGCTAATTTTATTATTTTATTTTATAAACCATTTTTCTAAAGATAAACAAATAGAACAAGTTTTTAGCTTAGCCAATTTTTCGACCTTCACATTTAAAATGACACCCTGTTAAAATAGTCCACTGCACTACACTTGCACTTTATCATACAAGTTGACGCTGTGTTTGCAGTTTCCAAAACTATCACAAATGTTCTTAGTTGAATATTTTGAAAACATTTGATAGCAGCATTATAAGGAGTAGTAATTGAATATTTGATTCCGCCAAAAAAATTGCACAAGAATAAGGGACGTTGGTTCTTCACCAGCTGTGGTATGGCGCCTCAAATTTTATTTTATTTATTTTTAAGAAAAAATATTTAAAGGAAAATAAGAGAACATTTTGCAAACTCCAATATTTTTTATATTCAACGACAAAAGACAACAAATTTAATAATTATAATGTACCTACAATTAATCGCTAGAACCTACTTTAATAGAATATTTGTATTGAATCCTATGTCTAAGACGAACATTTTAGGAATAAAGAACCATGAATAGAGGTAGTATTTTGTTAAAAGCCTTTAAGTATGCTTCAATTAATTTCAAAGCCAAAAATACACGGGTGTTGATATAGGAGAATAGTTTATGTTTCCCAACTTTAAGGAAAATATAAAACTCTCGTTCAATCAAAAACGAAGATATTTGAAAGAGTTTTTTGTGTGATAACACACACTCTGTGTAGGTTGCAAAGCTCTCGCACCATCATATTAATATTGAAGGTTTTGAATGAAAGAACAACAACTTGAGTGAGCTACCACCAAGTCTAATAGGCTGGAGTTATACACTTGTCAAAACAATTAAATAAATAAATAAATAAATTTGATGGCACAACAGCTCATGAAGAACTAGGGCCTAGTGACTTACAACTCTCAACCATTCCTGTGCGCGTGTCTACAGGAATAGAGGGGACCTACAGTTTATTGCCGAATCCGAACGGCTGACGAGCGGCACTTTTCTGTGACAGGAGATACTCTTGGAGGATTTGTCAATTCCTCGCAAGAGGCAGTAGTCGTTTTTTCTTTTTAAATAAATAGGTGGCGAGGCTGGGGATTGAACCTTAGACCTCCGGCATGACAGTCCATCGCACTAACCATCACAAAACAATTAAAGGAACAAAAAAAAATCACTTTTTTCTTAGTGTTTTTCGAAGAGCTGTGAAACGTGGTCGTATTGAGATGAAACGAAAAGCATTCTAAAGCTTAATCCTTTTTGTATTGAGAAATTTTCGCAAATGATTTTTCTAATGTACCGTTATTGCGGAATCATAAGAAGCAGCACGACCCAAAAATTTAAATTTTTTTTCTTTTTTTTGAACATTGTCATTTTCTTTGAAAATTTTTTTTGAGCCAACTTAATAGCCCTGTTCCTTTACTTTGAAACTTTGTGACTTTATGTGCATTTGTGTGAATTTCAGTCCAACATTCTGTCAAAGTTCATATAAAAAAAATAAAATGGCAGTAAAATGCGCAGAAAATCACAGAGTTTCAAATTAAAGGAACAGACATAATGTTTTGTGTCAATAACTTGTTTATTCAGCTTTAAGGTCATCTTTTTTCGTCATTGTAAAAATTTTTTTCAAAAGAATATCTGGCTTTGAATGAAAAGACAGACTTTTGACTTTGACTACCAATATTATCGCAAGGAATGAGGACACCGAAAATGTATGGATAGTTTTAAAAACTGGAATTAATATTCTACAAGATTTTTTCAAAACTTTATAACGATTATTTTTTTTTGGCTCCTCATCGTTACATTCAGAAAAGGTCTAAAAAACAACTTTTTAAAGACTTTTTGTAAATCTTTTACTGATTTAAAAATATTGACTGTAGAACTTAATTTGGCAAGACATTTTAAAGAACTATAGACCACAAATATTTCTGTAAAATTTCAAATAAATCCATTGAACCGTTTTCATGAATGATCAAAGTCGTAAAAACCAATTAAGGGAACAAATTGGGGGTTCATAGACATTGTGAAATTGTCGTGAAAATGGAAACGAAAACAACAATTTCTGCCCACTTTTTCCACAGTTTTGCGTTAGTTACAATACTGATAAGCGTGGAGAAGAAAAAAAAACATTTTTTCAAAGAAAAAAAATTGGAGCAAAAATTAAATATTTTTTTCAAAATTTTCAAATTTTAGTTGTCATTTTTTTTTCTCGAAAAGATGTTTTGCTTCCCCTGAAAATCTCATCAGTATTGTAACTAACGCAAAACTGTGGAAAAAGTGGTTTTTATTCCCATATAAGGTGGGAACAAAAATTTCAAAAAAAATGGGTGGTTTAAGTTCTCGTCAAATCTATAATTTTTTTCTTTCAAAAAATTCAAAAAGCTTGCTTCACCTTCCTCCAAAGCAAATTAAAAATAAAACAGTTTTCAAATTAATTTTTGATTTAATTTTTATTTTAAATTCTTGTTGATTTTTTCTCATCGTTTTCTTCGTTTTAGTTTTTTTTTTTTTTGTTCTTTTAGCATTAAGGTATGTATACAAATTTAATATTTAATTTTTTTTATATATATTTATGTTTACATATAATATCAATTTATATAATTTTACATATCAATAGGTAATTATTTATAATAAAACTATTTTCCCCATCCATATGTTGTGTTCACAGAAAAATTTATTTTTATATCTTAAATTTATTATAATAATTTCTTTTGATTTATTTTGTTTTTAATTTATATTTTATTTTTAACTATTAAGAATTAAAATACTTGTGTTCGATTTGTTTGTGTATTATTATTTTATGTTTTCAATATACACTATCACTTAAATACAGTACAATTCCATGTTTTTTTTTTTTTTTTTGGTTTTATTATTTTGAAAATCTTATTTTTCTATTTTACCTATTTATTCTTTGTTTTTTTTATGTGCAAAATAAATTTTATATGCTGTATCGGAAAGGTAGCAGAAAGCCATGATACGTTTAATATGGGCACGAAATTAAGTGGCCTTAATTTGTTTTGTATATTTATTGCACTCAGCACTCAGTAAGTATATTTTACTTCCTTTGCTTTCACGTCGAAAATTTAAGGCGTTTTAAATATATTAATAAACAAAATTAATTTTGAATTATATGCACCAAAGCACAGTAGGCAAAAAATTAAGGAAATTAAATTTTTTATTTTTTTTTTTAAATCAAAAAATTTCAAAATTTGATTTCTTTTTTTGCAACAATTTTCTTTTTTTCTGTTCAAATTTAATCACTTTCGAAACTAATGTAAAACTGATAAAAACTCCACAAAATCTTAATTTTGAGTTGAGGATAAATACAATTTTTTTTCCTTAAATTGTAAGACATTGATCATTCGATAAGGAAAAATGATTCGAATATTGGTGATCTAATTTATCTAAACCAACAATTATTAAAGTCGAAAGATTTACCAAAAGTTTTTAAAATTTGTTTTTTTTTTTTGTATACATATTTGCAAATAAACAGTGAACAGTAAAAAAAATAATTGTTTTAAGGTTTATGAACGGTCTTCAAGGAAAATTATTCAAGTTTTTAATTTTTTTAAAATATTTTTTTCCTTAATGTTTTTGCCTTTTATTAATAAGTATTAACTATAATTGAAAAATTAAATAATAGGGATTTAATGGGGGTTTCTTAAATTCCATAAAACCTAGGGCCAGCAGTACAAATGTGGTTCAAATATTGATCAGCAATTTTAACTCAGTGGTAACATCGGCCATGCATTTTTGTGAGTGATAAGTGTCCGTCTGATGTATATGAAGTCTAATTTTGTGGGCAAAGTCGTACTCATCTGGTGAACTCAGCTGTGCTTCACAAGCAGACCGCGTCTCCAGAACTAGGCTTTCCTTTCTTTCTCATCTTAGTTCCCACTTCCAATGATTTTTATTTGGTTCCTTATTTACCGAAGCCTTCTCATCCACTTTCATCTTTACTGGCTGAACAGAATAGAATGACGGAACTGGAGCCGCAGACGGAACTGGAAGAGCTATCAAAAAGTGTCGTACGTTATTTTTTTTACCTGTCCACAATGCAGCTGTACAGCTTTGAATGTATTTTGAAGAAAAATAAAATAATATTCTTGTGTACAAGCTCAGAATTCACATTTTTTGTTTCCAATAATTTTCCTTTTTGCGATACAAATAACCACAATATTTTTTTCGGACCCAAAAAATTGTTTTTTTTTCTTCATACAAATTGAAACGTCAAAAGTGTCGTACGTGAAAAGTTAAAAGTTGGTAAACTCTTCCGTCTGCGGCTGCAGCTCCGTATGCGGCTACGTTCCGTTGTGTTCGCAACATTGAATTTGCGTGTATTCAATATTTTGACAGCTATTGCAGCTCCGGCTCCAGTTCCGTCTCCGTCACCATTCTGTTCAGCCAGTTACTCCTCACAAGGCTTGTAAAGAAATGCATTCTTTAAAAATCATTCGGTGACTTCAGTTAAAAGATAGCATTCATTGACTTTTCTTTGAGACTTCCGGCTTCAAATTATGCAATCACCAATCATTTGACTCGAAAAGATTGCAATAATTTTTTTGTTTGCCATTTATTTTATAGCAATCAATTGAATGCAATCTTTTGGGAATGCATGCATTCTTTATATTCTTTTGCATTTTTTGCATTCTTCGCAATAATTTGCATTAATTTGCATTCTTTAGGTAGAAGCAATCCTACCTCCGTTATGTACTCTGCTTCCATTAAACTTTTTACTAAGTGATCGAGATTTCTTCGTGCATATAACCTGTGCTCACAACTGTGCAAAAAAAACGCGTGTAAGCAAGCAAGAATAAAAATGAATACAGGTAAATACAAATAATTCAAATGAGTGCAAATTAACAAAAGATTGCTGTAAAATAATTGGCGACAAAATTATTGCAATCTTTTCGAGTCAAATGATTGGTGATTGCATATAATTTGAAGTCTGAAGTCTCAAAGAAAAGTCAATGAAAGAAATCTTTTAACTGAAGTAATTAAAGATTGCATTCATAAAAGATTGCATTCTTTTGCAAGCGTGCTCCTCACCATTCGCCAGCTTCAAATGGCGCCCAACGTGAGACATATTACGACTTATGATTGTTATTACCGGTAGCTAAGAAGTGGCGTCTCAAAATTTTATTCTCTTTCATGTTCCTGACCGCCTTGCACTCGAATGACATCGCTGAGTTTCGCGTGGCAAGAGAGGTAAGTCACCTCTCTCCATAACAACTATTTTTTCTGTAGGCTGTACAATACCTCTCAGACTTCTACCTCCGAATCTGTAAAATTTGAAGAAATTGGAGGTCCGAATATAACTACACAATGCGATCTTATAGCAATTCAACTGATGCGTTAAATGTAGGAAAAATCAATATTTAAAATATCACGACTATGAAGTGTTAGGTGCACTTATATTGAATAAGTTTAATACAAATCTGTTCATATCCATCCTGAAAACAATACGTCTGCTTATGATTTTCAACGTTCATTCAATCAATCAATATAATGGCTGTTTAGAAAAAATTTCAAATATTATTCACATTGCATTTATTTTTTTTTTATTTATTAATTATTAATTTTGTTTTATAATTTTTGTTCTATACATTTATATTGAGCTTATACGACTAAAAAAAACTACATTATATTTAAAAGACAAAAAAATTATCATTTTACTAAATTTTAAATCTAATGTCAACTATTATAATATTAATTCATTACTTTGTTGGTTTTTTTTGTTTTTACTTTTTCCCTTAAAGTTATATATCTATTTATAATAATTTGAAACAAATTTTATATATTTACAAAAACATTTTCTCTGGCTATGTGAGAGTTTTATTCTTTCATTTTTTCTCTTTATTTCTTTTTATTTTGTTAAATATAATGTATACTTCTCTTTTTTTTTTGTATAATAGATAATAATTTTAAAAATTAATTTTAATAAAAAATTAAATTGCCAATTAAATTAGCACAAACTACGACCGGAAGTTGGTCTAAATTCGAAAGTGATGTGTGTTGTTTTTTTTTTTTTTTTTTTGTAAAGAAATAACTTTTTGAGTATTTTTTTTTTGTTTCTTTTTTTTGTCAAAATAATTAAATTTTTTGAAAAAATTATTAAAAAAAAAAATATTAATAATAAAATTAATCAAGAAAAAACGAGGAGAAACCTAATTAAAAAACGAACTGAAACAATCACTTAATTATTACCAAGCCCTACCCTGCAGTGGCAAATAGCCGCCGCATTGCTGCTGATGTGAATTGGTCATAAAGTTATTTTGATTTCTATAGGCCATTGCCAGACTATTTGACATTAGGGAATTATTGCAGGGCTGTTGGAGCATTTGGGCATTGTGCCCAGAAACGGCACCATTGTACGTGGCCAGGAGTGTTGATGATGTGTCCGGTGAATGGGTGTGGGGAGCATCACCGGTTAGCAAATTACTGCCGGGCACCGCACCACCAGAACTACTGCCACTGCCAGTCGAACCGCCATTACTGGTTCCGCCTACTTGTTGTTGTTGCTGCTGTTGTTGTTGCTGTTGTTGCTGCTGTTGGGGCGTTGAATTGGAACTGCCCGAACAAGGTTTGCCATCTTTCACTAAAACGGGTACAGCGACACGTCGTGGTGAACTCGCTGACTGAACAAAAAATACCAACACAACGAAGGAATGAAGTGAGTTATTTTGAATATTATGAAAAGAAAGAAAAAAAAAGAAAACATTATTTAATTTAAGTCAAATATAATTATTAGTTTTTTTATATAATAATAAGCAATTAGCCAAAAATATGTAAAAAAAATATTGAAAACATATCAACAGTCAAGCTACAGGAATTAAGATCACAATCATTTGTAGGAGTCTATACTCTTTAAGGTTTTATTGTTTCTGTTTCTTAATATCAGATTGTGCATTAAGATTGACTAGAACTAGATGATACGTAGAAAATAGAACTTTAAGATATTGGATGTTGACAATTAATTTATTTTTAAGAAATGATTTTTATGCTTACGAGTTTTTCTTATATAAATATACAATATATTGGAAACAAATCTTAAATTAGGTTTCCAGCTACAATCTCAAAAACTTAAAAAAAAACACAAGTTTTTCAAGTTTGACACCTTTTTCATCCACTAAAATAAATTTCACATTGGTATCAAATGCTACCTTTTTCATATTTTTCGGTATATTGTGATGCATTTGGATGTGGTTCAATAACTTTGCATTGCTTAGCCTCAAACTTGATAAGGCTGACTTGTTACCTAGCGGCTATTTACTGCATCATATCTTTCCAAGTTCTGCTTTTTTTTTTACTGTAGTATCTGTACATCATCGGTAAGTAGCACTATCGCATACACTTGCCCTGCATGGCAAAATACCATGGTGACCAAGTCATACGTATTTCTGCGCCATCTATCTTTATATTCTTTGGCTTACCTTAATACACTTGTCAAAACAATTAAGGGAAGAGTTGTATCTCTGTGAAAAATGGTCGTATTGAGATAAAACAAAAAGCATTCTGAAGCCTTATATTTTTTGTATTGAGAAATTTCAGCAAAAGGTACCGTTATTGCGCAATCAAAGAAGCGGCACGAGGCAAAAATTTAATTTTTTTTTTTAATTTTTGAACGTTGTCATTTTCTTTTAAAATTTTTTTTGAGCCAATAATGTTTTGTTTCGATAGCTTTTATAATTCTTTAAGGTTGTCTTTTTCGTCATTCTACAAAAAAAAAAAACAGTAAGACCTAGGGTCTTATAAATTAGGCAATGTTAGAAAGAATAGAAGGATAGGATAGATTTTTGTTGGCATAGTGGACTGAGAAATAAGGTTTTGATTATCTCATTAAATTCCAGGGGTGGCGTTCAGATGAGGGAATATAGAAAAGAATGCTGCCTAGACTGGGGCTCGAACCCACACATTCAGGTTAGCAGTCAAGCACTACTTCCACAGCGCCGGTACCACCCCCAAACAGTATTTTTTAGAAGAATATATGGCTTTGAATGCAAAAACAGACTTTTGACTTTGACTACCAATATCTTTGCAAAGGATGACGATACGGAAAATTTAAGGGTAGTTTTAAAAACTGGAATTAATTTTCTAAAAGATTTTTTCAAAGCTTTATAACGATTATCTTTTTTGGCTCCTCACAGTTACATTAAGAAAAGACTTTTTGTTAACCTTTTACTGCTTTACAAGTATTGACTACAGGACTTAATTTGGCAAAACATTTTAAAGAACTATAGACCACCAATATTTCTGTAAAATTTCGAATCAATCTATTGAACCGTTTTCCCGTACCGAATGATCAAAGTCGTACAAACCAATTAAAGGAACAAATTGTATGGTTCATAAACATTGTGAAATCGTCATCAAAATGGGAAAGAAAAGAACAATTTCTGTCCACTTTTTGACAGTTTTGCATAAGTTACAATATTGATAAGATTTAAAAGGGAAACAAAAAATCTTTTCAACAAAAAAAAAATTACAACTAAAATTTGAAAATTTTGAAAAAATTATTTTTTTCGAAAAAAGGTTTTTTTTTCTTTTGAACTCTTATCAGTATTGTTACAAATGCAAAAACTATACATAAAGCTTCAGAATGCTTTTTGTTTCATTTCAATACGACCACTTTTCACAGAGATACAGCTCTTCAAAAAAACACTAAGAAAAAGTGTTTTTTTTTTGTTCCCTTAATTCAAATAAAAAAATTGTCGGTATCAACATTATTTGTACCAAGTTGGACTGAATTTTATTATTCTTCAAAGTCCTCTAAAGCGTTAAATAAAATTTTGGTGTATTTCCTAGAGATGAGCTAAACTGTGATTTTCCAATCACAGGTATACCTGTGACTGTGATTAATGAATCACTGTGAGTTTAACCTGTGATTGTGATTGGTAAATTTAAAATATTTTTGGGGCCCAACAAAATTTTTCTCAGTCAAATAATAAAAATTAATTAAATAAAAACAACTTGATTTATATACCTCTTGGGACTTGGGACATTACCTCGAGTTCCAAGTTATCGAATCGCAAAATATCGAATGTCTTATATATCAAATGATTAAAATTTCCAATGATCATTCGAGATCGATACGTTTTTTAATACACTTTTAGTAAAATTTCAATATCTATAGGACAAGCATTGCGGATTCATATGTCGAACAAAAATTTCTAGGTTGTCGTTAAATCTTACACTACCTAAATTTTAATGGAGAAATCCAAAAAATTGGTTCTGCCCATGCCGTTCGCCATTTTCCAAAATTCCTTAATAACGGCTTAGCTGATTTAAAAAAAAAACTTTCTTAGGGCCAGTTGTACAACCATGGTTCAGCAATTTTAACTCGCTGATCAAAGATGGTTCGAGGGTATGTGATAATAGCCAATTATTTATCTGAGCCGTTGGTTGGTGGAACCTCAGTTAATCCACCGAAATCGGTGAATTAAAATTCCTGAACCAAAAGATCAATATTTAAATCGCGATTGTAAAACTGCCACTTTGAAAATATTTCTACACTATTACATGCCGATTTGTAAGTTAACCATAAACAAAAACGAACTTTGTCAATGCATAATCTTTCAGGAATGTCATTTTGGATTTTTGAGTAAGAAATCTTTTTTATGAAGAATTAAGCAATGCTTTAAATTACAACCTACTCAAAAAATGTGAGGTTGATAGCGGAAAGATGTTATGAAAACAACATTTTCTACATATATGTATATAGTTTTATTTTTGTATAATGTATGGCGATTCAAAAGTATTAACTTTTGCCATAGAGAGTTTACTTACAAAAATTCAGTTTTCTATCACCTTTTAATAAAAAGAAAATTTAATTTCAATAAAAGACCTTATTAAATGCTTTAGAGAGTTCATAAACAAAATTTCAGCTTTCTAGCAGCTTTGAATAAAGAGAAAATTGAATTTTTATAAAATGTGGGCGTGGCAGGAGGTGGATTCAAAAGGACGTACTCAATTTTTTAGAGAGTTCATATAAAAAATCTCAGCTTGCTAGCGCCTTTGAATAAAGAGAAAATTGAATTTTAATAAAAAGTGGGCGTGGCAGGAGGCGGATTCCAAAATACGTAGTCAATTCTTTAGAGAGTTCATATACAAAATTTCAGCTTGCTAGCGCCTTTGAATAAAGAGAAAATTGAATTTTAATAAAAAGTGGGCGTGGCAGGAGGCGGATTCCAAAATACGTAGTCAATTCTTTGGAGAGTTCATGTACAAAATTTCAACTTTCTAACGTCTTTAAATACAGAGTAAAGTCAATTCACCTTACTTTTTCTTGTGTAAAATACCTCCACAGTACCACATATCACAGTTCAGTTCTACCTTAGCTTCTTAACTAAAAATGAAACTATTCTTCTGAATAGTCGCTAAAATAATAAAAAAAAGAAAGGGACATGCAAATTTTCTGGTCAATCAACCGTCAACCACCAAAGGTGGTCGACCCAAAGGTGCTTTTCTAGTATCATGAATAGGTATCCAAAAGCTTTGAGGAGTCAACATCTACTCGGATCACTACATTTTAATAGCCCATGACTACGTATAGTTTGCCAAAATTAGAAAATTTTGTTTGATGTCAGATGGCTGCAATCTATCTGGCATGACTGGGCCTTCTAATAAATTTTTTTGAGAAAAAGTCCTTAATGTCACCAGCAATTCAAGTGGAACAATTGACAACGACAAGAAGCCTTCAGAGTCTGCTCTGCCCTTTAAACGTGATGGGTTTTACACGACTACCACAACCAAACCTCTAGTGCCAGCAAAAACCTATGCAACAAAACGATAGGCATATAAAGCGGGGGTAGTATAAGGAAGAATCAAAACCGCTCGCGATCCCTTAAAACAAAAAATGGAAGAAGAACACTAGTTTCTCCGACGGAAAAAGAAGGAGAATGAGAGGTTGGAAAACGCGGAAATAGTTTGATACCATAGCTGGAATGATGTTGGTCAGTTTAACAAGACGTTAAAGGAACCTCTCCCAATATTACAAAGCTCGAACCAAAGCCTACAAAAACTGTCAAGAGAACATCATGCGGTAGAATCAAAGTGGCTTTTGAGGATATGAAAAATCATTTCGCAAACTATATTTAACGGCTATGACTAGTTGACCTCAGGCAGATTGATATACCATTAAAAAAAAAAGGACGACGGCCTTGACGTTGATGCAAAGCTGTTTAAAAAATACATGGTTGAGAACATGCATCATGAGTTTATTACTTAACATGTTCGGAAAAAGCATTTCCGATGATAGAAATTTCAGCATTGTTTTTTTCAAGAAAAGGGACTATCTGAACTGCACCAACTACAGATCCCTCCAAGATTTTTGTTCGCGTATTATGTGAGCGTCTAAAATAATTCGTCAACAAGCTGAAAAGCGTATATACCATTATAGTTTTAGGTCAGAAAAGTCCACCATCGACCAAATATTCACATTTTGGAGGACAGCAACTTGAATAAGTTTAAAGATGAAATAGGTATAATGGTAAAAAATGCGACGGTTATCTTTTCAAAAAAATTCACTGCAAATTCCTGAAAGTACTAACTGTCTTCTTCTTTAGGTTAAATCTTTCAAACATCTCTTTAACTCTTTACCGAATTTTTAAGAAGAAAATCAGGGCGCTTCTAACTCCCAAAAGTATGCTCAGATACACTCTTGCCCCTTTTCTTGTCCAAAAGTTAACCAATGTTTGTGTGTAAAATTACAGTTCGGCAGACTTATTTGTATAAATTGGAATAAAATGGGTTTGAAATCAGAATAGCTTTTTTTTATTGTGTTTACAAGTTTATTTATTTATTTATTTATTTATTTTAAATCAAAAAACAAGATTGGTCCTTAAAGTGTAGGGTGTTACTTGCGTCAAAACCTTTTTGGCGTAGATATTTTATGGCTCGAAGGAACATTTTCACCTCAGAAAATGTGTAAATAAATAGACTATTATATTTTATTACAGCGAAAATAATGCAAGGCAGCTTCAATAAAGATCTCTACACTCCGAGAGGGTAACAGTATGATGCGTAGCCTCAAGATATAAGAGATCATCATTTGCCATTATGGGAAACAATCGAGCGGTCACGATGATTTCAGCAAATTTTTTTGTGATGATCCAGAGTTTCTCCATAACTCCATATAAGAATAAATAAAGCTTGAAGATATGGGGTTCAAATAACAAGATGGCTTCACAGCCTACACAGCGAAAGTAAGCGTGGACTGGACATTTTGAATTAAATATTGAGCAATGCTCTCCTGATTTGACCCCGGACGATTTTTCATTGTTTTTAATTAATAACAGTCACAGGACTCTAGACTGGAACACTGGAAGCCTTAGGAGAAAAGATCATTACTAAAATGAAAATCTTCGATCTCACTGCTCCAAAATATGCGGAAATACTTCAAAATGAACTTCGTACGGACTTTGAAGGGCGCCATTTAACATCACAAACGTTATTTAAATCACATAAATTCATGTTGTACAAAATGGAAACAAAAAAAATCACATTAAATAGTATAACAGAGTTTCATTCCAATTAAGAACAAATTATCGTCTGCTCTCCCCTTCACCCTGCATCTAAATACTTGTCTTTTCTATATCAAGCTCACATTATTAGAATATCAAATATTTACCTGATTTTGTTGATTTTGTTCAGCCATAGCCTTCTCTTTTGCTTGCCGTTTACATTTATATCGATGATTTTGAAACCAAATTTTCACCTGGAAATAATGAAAAAAAAAAAAAATACAATTTAATATCGAATATGCAAGTAAAAAAAAAAACTAAATAATAAAAAAAATATCTAAGCCGGTTTTAAAGAATAGATTCCTAAATGCCCCCTCATTCTTGAAGTGCTTTGACAACAAACAATGAAATTCATCACCTGAATACGCCCGGTAATGAGATTTTAACACAAATATCAAATCACCCAAAAAATAATACAAAAGCCCCTAAGTCCGATTAAGTATTATTGTCCATAAAAAATAAAAAAAAGAGGGAACAAAATCGAAGACTCATAACAATCGAGAGTAATCAAAAAGAAAAGTAAAAACCACACTCTCATTCACACCTGATCCGGTTGATCAGAGTTAGAAGGCTAAGTACGAGTGTATATAATGGAATTGTCATTTTAGCATTTTTGTCAGGGCTTCACAACATACAAGTCGATAGAAATAGGTACTCATAATGCGCCATAGATTCTTTTTATTTTGTCTTCTTAGTCTTATTGATACCCAGATTACACGAGATGTCCTTCGGAATCATCATGATTTAGCAAAATTTGAACTCGTTTCGAGTCGAGTCGAGACTGAAAGTATCTATACGTATAGGTAGGTATAGCTGATGCACAGATATGAGTACCTACCTAACCTATAGATACAATGTAGTCTACACCTTAGTTTGAAATACACTAGAAGAGTGGAATCAAATACAAGAGTAAAGACATTCAAGTGGATAAAGTATCTCCTTGTGTCATCCGTCACAGTATTCTGTCGCATCAGGCTTAAGACATATTCAAGTGTTGGCCACTGTATTGCGGTGCCACACGAGTTTTTTAAACGCTTTTTTTTCGTATAATTTTTGTAAAGGATTAGGTACTATGACTTAATTCAGGGCAGACAAATTTTTTTTTATTTTTTTTTTAAATTTTACATCGGGCAAGGTTATATACTCAAACTCAATTGTTCGATTCCATGACCCTTTTTAACACCCTGCTGTATGTATCGTATATCTTTGATAAATGCAGTAGCAATCTGCTGCTGGAATTAAATATCGATTCAGAGGAATAATCTCAGACTTTTTTTTTTTTTTATTTGAAGTGCTCACCTAGGCATGCGTGTTTGCTTTTTTGAGAAAAGTATTATTAAATATTGGCATTGTGGTACAAGAGGAGTTTTGTTTTGTGATACAGAAAAGGACGAATGCATATGGGAATAGGTTTATAGGAATTAGAGAACACATTTTAAGCTCTTATGATAGCAACATATGACTTTTTAGTACATATTCCAACCTACAATAAATACATATATTTTATATAATAATAAATGAATCAAAAATAATAACTAAATAGATTCAGAAATTAAAGAGCTAAACGTGAATAACCCAAAAATAAGGCAATTTTCTCAACAACAAAGGCCATTTTTTCAACAAAAAAAAAATCCTTCGACCTTTATTCAATTTCTTTGGCATAAAACTGAAGTACAGTATTTTTAAATTACCTTAGACATAGTTTGTACGAAGTTTATTTAAAATCCGTTTCTAAGAAAATCAGCCCTATTCTGTGGCTACATGAAATTTGGCCCCAAACAAAAAATGAAAAATGGCCCCAAAAATTTACATGAAAAGCAACAACAAGAAAAAATAGATTTAATTTTGTGAAGTAGGGCCCCTTTTCATTTTGAGGTTAAATTTCATTATGAAAAATGACTCTACTTTTATCAGTTGTTGTTACTTTACGTTTAAATTTTTAGGACCATTTTTCGATTGTTTGGTTTGAGTATTTTTTACTTTTGTGGAGCTTTTTTTCATTAAGTTTGGTATTTTTCATTATGAAAAAAGACCCAATCTCGGGGCTATTTTTCATTTTTTGTTTGGGGTCATTTTTCATTGGGGCCAAATTTCATGTAGCCCTATTCTGCTATTCGATCCTATCGGAACTTTCGATTCAGTGAAATTTGCTTTAATTTATATTTTTAAATCTTCAGTCTTTAGAGTGCAGATCTTAACGGATATTTTTAGTTTTGAAATTCTTAAAAGAATCTAATTGTTTAAATTCTATTTTTATCGAAATTTAAACAAAATTTGGAGAAATTATTTCCCTTCGACGGATAGCAGAATACAAACTTTCGAGCGAATATTTAGCAGAATAGGGCTGAATATCTAAATGTTTGTATGGAAAGTTATCCGTTCTAAAATTGAAACTGTGTACCTTAGTAATTGTGTAGTTTTGATACATTAAAAGATAAATAGAAAAAATCGGTTTTTCTTAAACCATCTTTAGCATTTCCTGGCAAGTGGACATTTAACATAAAATATACTAGATAATTAAAATGTTTGTATTATTGTATATGTATATTTTTAATATAAATTATAGGACCACGATGACACCCTTGTGGAACGCCAAAATTAAATTTTATAATTCTAGAAACTTTGATAGCAAAGAAACCCATTTAAGCGTTTAATGAATGAAAATCAAATTATACTCAAGTTTTTTGAGATTCACCTTTAGAAAGAAATTTGCACAAATCATTTATTATAACTTTAAATGCCACAACTATTAATTGCAACTGGGAACGCTGCCTAGTTTGGGGTCAAACACTACATAATCCACTGTCACTACGCCATTGCCATTGCACCGCGTTGTCTTCAATTTTATATATCGGGATGTCAATTTAGTCCATTGAAATGTTACACAATTTTGGCCGAACCTTGCATTTTCTACAGGACAAACATTTTTTTTGATGGATCTGTAGGAGGATCAGTGTGAGTGTAAAACCCCATTCGGCCCTTCACAATATCTTGAGAACCATACATCGCACAAACAAAATTTTAGCGTATTTATGAAGAGAATTTAATTCTCTACAATTTATGTTAACGCATTTTTTATCGTAAAATTGAAAAAAAAAAAAAGTTATAATCAAAAAAAGATGACCATTGCCAAGAAAAATATCATTTTTTTCTTGTTTATTTATTTTATATCCTCTTTAAGATAAATTTCTGAATTTCTGAAAACCTTCATAATTTTTTGGTTATAACTTTTGTGCGATATATGGTTTTCAAGATATTGCGAAGGGCGTTTAACGCCCCCTTTTCTAAAATGGCGGCCGAATGGGGGGCTTTCAACCCCGAAAACTCGGTCACTGATCCAACCTACAGATCCATCAAAAAAAAATTTTTCCTGTATAAAATGCAAGTTTGATGTAACATTTCAATGGACTAATTCATTAATTCGAAGAGTTGTTTGAATAATTTTTATAAAACCATCTGAGAGAGGATTTCTTTTTACTTGCCTAATGGGGCAAGTAGTGGTTTCGTGTAAAAAAACAATGTCGAGGCCAACGTTGTCGCACGAAATAAAATTAGCGTGCCATATTTTATGAAAAAACGTGCCAATTTTCGTGCCATATGAAAATAAAACGTGGCGTAATGGTTAGTGCGTCGGACTGTCATGCCAGAGGTCTGGGTTCAATACCAGCCGCTTCCACCTTAAGTTTTTTTCAGAGCTACTACCTCTTGCGAGGAAGTGACAAATCCTTCAAGAGTATCTCGTGTCATAGAAAAGTGCCACTCAGCTTAGCCGTTCGGATTCGGCAATAAATTGTAGGTCCCCTCCATTCCTGCAGACACGCACACAGGAACGGTTGAGAGTTGTAAGTCGCTAGGCCCTGGTTCTTCATGAGCCGTATGTGCCACCAAAATTTATTTATGAAAAAAAAACTATTTTGTTGAAAAAATTATAATCAATTTTTTTACGGGGTCTAATAAAACAAAAACCAAATCAAAGGAATTCATTTGCTCTCTTTGTGCATTGTCAAAAAATATGTGTTTCTGTCCACTTTTTACGGAATTTGGACCAATTTTCATTAAATTTTGTTGAAATTTGTTAATTTTAAGTAAATTAATAGAAATAAAAAAACGAGCCACATTGAATTGTTTCGTGCCAACGTGCCACGAGGAAATTTTTGGGTCAAAAAAGCACGATCGTGCCACTTCGGTAACGCTGGTCGAGCCTGTAATAAAAATTGACACTACGGTGATGCAGAAGTCCATTGTGTCTGTACGTTCACTCTAATTTGAGCTAGAGTCTCAAAGGGTATTTGCTTCAAATTTTGCTGCACAGCATTTTTGTGTGATTCCCTAGAAGAGAAGTTCTAATTTTTAATTTTGGTCATCTGGAACAGCTGCCATAGGTCAAAATTTTTAGTTTTTTTTTTTTTTTCAAAAGTTCTCAAAAACGGCTATGTTCCCACGGAGCCTAATATTGAACAATTTCGAGAACTCAATTTCAAAATAACGCAAAGTGCTCACACTGAAAATGAAACAATTTCGTTTGACAAGCTTATATTGGAAACCATTTTGATCATTGAACTAATAAAATTAATTTTAAAAGAAAGTTTTAAAATATATTAACTATTTTTTTGACAAAAAAAAATTCACTGAATAATTCCCTTCATTTTGATACCAAAATGCCATCAACTTTCTTTTTATAAGTGCCTTAAAATGGCGTTCATTTGACATAAGTATGGACCAGCTTCAGCTATTTTGTTTCATAAGCGAAAAAATTCTCTCAGAAAAATTGTTAAAAACTTTATAGATTTGTTTGCAAATAAATTAATGGTGTTATAGGTTAGGTTTAAAGGGGTGATGATACGGCAAGCCGCATCATCTCACTCGCATCTCAGTGGATCCATTGTGCTCCACAGGATAAAGTCAAGGTAGGTATAAGGATGGGTAAGGAGAGGAGTTGGTAGAGTTTTGGATTATATGTGGGGAGCCTCCCTGAACCATTCAGAATTTTATTATGTTTCTTAGTGGCAAACATGAGATGTCGCCCAATTTTTCGAAAAAGTATTCTCCGAGGGCATGTCTTCCTGGCTCTTGCTAGGCTGGGGCATTCACTGCTCACAGCGCATACACACTGTAGATTTTCGTGCCTGGGCGAAACGCATTGGACTAAAGGTCGCAAAAAATCTTCCTTTTGAATTTAATTCAATACAGTCCACTAAAACAACAACAAAAATAATTTTCTTTTATTTTTGTTAATTCTCTTCTTCGTAAATTAACCAGACCACGGGTTTACAACAACAACATATATTTCTAGGTGCAAGAATGTAACCATGTTCCCCTAGAATAATATAATTTACAGAAGTGTGTATGCGCTGTAGATTTTATTAAGGCTGGGTTCCCTTTTTTTTCAAACTCAAAGTTCATGTAAATGCATTTGAGTGTATTAGTGAAAATACCAAATGACCTGTGTCATTCTCGCTTGTGCTATTCGTTTCTGAGAGCAAGATGAGAGCCACAGAGACATATAATATGTATTCACGCTATGCATAGCAAAAAGAGTTGAACAAGCGCACACAAGTATACACACATAGGTATATATTTATGTGCAGAGAGAACCTAATAAGACTGACCGACACGGGGCGACGGCGACGACACGGCCGGCGCGCGCGAATGAAATTTTGAACCTATATACCTAGTTTTTTTTCTTGCTATCGTTGTTTTGTCTTTTGGATATGAGAAATGAGAATATAATGTAGGTACAATGTACATATGAATGAGAGATGGGTTGGTGGTTTGGTGGCGGTGAATTTTTTTTTTTAATTTTCTGATTTTTCATTTTATCCTTGCATGCAAGAACATATTTTTTGTTTGTCATAATCTTCTAATTGCAAAAGAAAAAAATGTTCTTTATTAGTTAGGTAGGTACCTATTATTATTACGTAAAATGTAAGTTTCGTTTTGAGTTTTTTTTTAAATTGTAGGTCGAAATAGGTATAGGTATAGATACCTAATTATGAAAATGTTCAAACAAAGATAAAACTATATATATACGGACCACCACCACAAAAACCCTAAAAAGAGTTAAATACGAGTGCGTGTGTAATACAGTCATACCTATACCTATTTTTTTTTTAACTTATTGCCCTCCCACCCTCCATCTCAAATATTCCTAATCGACCACAAAACACCAATGAAGATTTGTATATCTATTCTATTTCTAATTCTATACGTACTATATTCAAAAACAATCCAACAGATGAGCCATCAAAATAATTTACATACATACATACTTATAAGCTACACAAGTGTGCAATTTATTTTTATGCACAAAATAATGTCCTCTCGTTCCCACCCTGCCTCTCGCAATGTTCCTAATGAACCACCAAACCTACTAAAAAACATTATTCTGGGCAACCATCGAACCAACAAAGAAAAAACATGATTGCATATTGAGGAACAGGTTTTTTCATACATGACCTACTTTGCTGCGAGATAAGAAAGACGACCCACAAAAATATACGCGAACGCATGTGCCATATACTTGTTTTGCACTTGTATATCTCCCCTCCATCCAAAATATTGCTGGCCGACCATCGAAAAGACATGTCAGCTAAGCAAATATATGAATGAATATCCAACAACAGGTTTTTATTATATTCTGTCTCTGCCGCGAGATGAGAAACAAAAAAAGGAGGAAAAAACTACATAATAAGAAAAAACAAGAACAAAGGCGATATTTGTTTTGGAGAGAGAAAAAAGAGAGTTGGCGCTGATACTGCAGCAGATTTCTTCTGAACTGCAAACTTCTTTGTGTGCGTGTGGATAGAAATTTTATGTTAAAAAACGCAAAATGGACCCATTTTCTAAAATTAAAATTAATTAAACTGTTATTAAAGTTATTGTTTTCTTCACTGCGAATAATGGAGGAAATATAAAAAAAAAATAATACAAATATTTTGAAGTTCTACGGTGCCTCTTGCTCCCACAACTACAGTAAACATTTTGAATTATAATATTGCATTTTTAAATATGTTATAAGCAAAATAAAATATTTTTTAAATCGCCGTTTACTACTCTTGCATATTTGCTTTCGTAAATAAATAATTTTAAAAAATAACAAAATTAATTAAGTACTATTACAAGATTATCCCCGAAATATTCCAAAAAAAAACAACGTTTTTTTGCATTTGTCTCTAAAAAGTGATTAAAAAATTTTTCAAAAAAAAAAAATAAAAATACAAATAACGGCTCATGTTTACTGACATTGAAATAAAATTTATTTGGCTTCAATATCTTCAAAACTTTTGAAGTTTTATCAAATGATACAACCATATCACCTTGAAAATTCGTCTTATTTGTGTGTAACTTTATTAATTTTTTTTGAGAATAGATTATAAAAATATTAAAAAATTAAACCGCCGTTTACCTCACTCATTTATTGTTTTTGAAATAAAAATAAGAAAAAAATAAAAAACGAAAAATTAAATTATAATACATTGATTCTTGCAAACTGCTACCGAAAATTTCTCTTTTTTTTATTTCTCCCTCGGATTTAAGGTATAATGCATTTTTTTTTTAATTTTTAAAACTAAAAAAAAACTTCGGCCAATTAATTACCAATCGAAATCTTTTTGTTATATTAAAATATTGTAAGAACTCTAGACGCTACACGGCTCAACGCAAAATCCCTAGCCGATTTTTTAATAGGAACATACCCTTAAGAGTCGGTATTCATCGACCAAAAAATTGCGTCTTATTAGAAATTATGCGAAAATTAAGTTTCTTGTTTTGTAATATGGTCTCTTGACATTTATTACTGCTACCTTCATCTGAAATTTCATATCGCAAGTGTTCCTTTCATCGCCGTCTTCGTCCTCGCTATCACTTCTATCAGAAGAAATTTTTCTATTCTTTCCTCTTTTCCTCTTTGGTTCAGCTTTTTTCTTTAGCTCTAATTTCCGGTTCTCAGCCTATTCTTTTTTTTTATTTTATTTTCAGCCATAAAAGTTCACAAGACATGATCAGAAAACAGTTTCAATAATATATTATTGGGGCGTATAACACTTTATTTCTTGGGGCAGTTTCTAAATTTCTGAGTCCAAAAGCCCCAGCAAAAATATAGAAATCCAACCTGATTAAACAAAATAAACAAAAACTAAGTAAAATGTGACTACGTTGTTCCTGAAAAAATGAAATTTTTACTGTACTCGTTGCAATATGTTTTTGGAGCCGGAAATCGTTTTCGCCCTTTTCTTTCGCGACAAGGCACACAGAAGACAGAACACTACCACTCAAAAACACAGTTGGCGAACTATTGAAACTTGTTCGAACAGGTTTGGTCGTGATTGCATAACACCATCGTCCATCAGTGTGCTTGCTTGCCAGGCTACTGGCACTGAGGCGTTTGGTATAGTTTTACGCTATTAAGAAATTTATTCAGATATAATGTCGACCTGCTTTTGAAATAGAAATTTCACGAATGTTTTAAACGCTGTTTTAAGTCTTCTTTCTGTTCAGTTTATTGTAATTACAATCTTTCCAGAGTTGACTCTCAGACTATAACATTTTCTCTCTGGCTCTGTCGTTTGGTTTTTTAATTCACGATACGATGATTAAATAGGATGTTATACCGTCTTTATAGCTGTAAATTAAGTGGAGCACACAAATCTAGTACTAAATACTAAGGTAGGTACCTACTAAATAAATAAACGGTTCACGATTCTGATTTAATCTTTGACTTAGGCGTTGCCGAGGCGACGGGCGTGAATAGCCCACATGAAATTAAAATTTAAAAAAAGTTAAGGTTCGTAAAATGTGCGATAAAAGTGAGAAGCGTGTTAATAATGCCTCTGCCGCTTCAACCGGCAGGCGACCATTTTATATTTTTATTTACCCTAAAAAAAAAAAACTTAGAAAACCGTGTGCCACCACTAACAATTGTATGTATGATGTACCCAACCTATAAGGGTAGGTTCTATATATAATATTCAATGTTTTTATATACATACCTAACTAACAACTTATTTCAAAACCAACTGGTATATGAATTTTATTTTATTTATTTTTATTATTATTTTAACAGAGACGAGCATCAGGGTGAAAACAAAAAAAAAATACCAGCCCAGCAAAAGCAGCAGCAACAGCAGCATCAGCCACAGCCACTTGAAATCATGAACCATTATATTTTATATGAATTTTTCGTGTGCGTTACCTTTTTTATTTTATTTCTATTCCCCTCCCCGCTACTCAAAGTTAGGTCGTCCTTTTTGCAATTCGAATGAAATTTACGTTTCTTCTGTTATACCCTGAATGATATTGGTGTCCTGGATGTTATGTTTATTTACCAGTTTCACTATAATATTTGTTGTTGTTGTAATTTTATTTTTATCGAAAGACCGTCAGATGCTGCGTCCTATCAAAACCAGGCTGATGATGGTATGTTGTATAGAAAGGATTTTTTGTTGTTGATATTTTATATATAAATATGTTTTTTACCTTAGTGCGACATAGAGGGCCAGAAAAATAGGCTGAACATATAACAATACAAAGTTTTGAAGTAGTTTTGCACTCTCTCAAACATCTGCCCGATATATTATAATTGTTTTTTTTTTTTTTTTTGTTCATAATAAATATAATCTAGATCTACTTTTTTGCTTTTTGTTTTCTATGTGCAGTTATTTTTTATTTTAAAACGGTAGTTAAAGGTTGTTTGAATATTTTTATATTTTTTTCGAGGAGGTTTGTATAAAAGTAAAAGCCGAAAATTGTAAATCTTTTTAGAGTTCGAAAATTGGATCAAAATTATTTGTATGGCAAACAAACTCTCAAATAATATTATGACCCTATTAAACCAGCCACTTTTCCACTGCACTTGGTAGCTTCAAAAAAAAGAAAACTGACTTCAAAAGTACGATTTTTTTTCATTTCATGTAAAATTTTATAGGCAAAGATCTTGGTTTGGAAGGCTTTAAAGATACAGCTTGTTCAAAAATTAATGCTTAACGAAATGAGCATCTCTTAACTTAAAATTTCGACTTATGAGTCCAAAATCAGCTGGTTTTATCGAAATAAATTGTTCAGCGATGAGACTCATTTTTGGATCCAAGCGGGTCAATAAGCAAAACTGTCGCACTTGGAGTAGCATTATTCCCACACATGAGTATCTACATTTATCCCGAAAAAGCCGAGTGTGGGCTGCTGGAGTCATCGGACATATTTTTTTTTTTTTTTTTTTTTAACGAGGGAGTCGGACATAATCCCGAAATCTTAAATCCAGAAAACCAAAATCCCTTTCTTATTTTGGGTTTTTTGTATTTTGGAACTTCTGGATTTTGGCTTTTCGGTGTTTTGGGTCTTCGGGGTTTTTGATTTTCGAGATTTTTGGTTTTCGAGTTTTTTGATTTTCGGGATTCTGACCTCAACAACGCCTTACCGTCAAATATATTCGCTACAATGTCATAATTAATGGGTTTTCGTTCCCCAATTGGATGGCAAGAAAGTGGAAAAGATGTGGCCATACGTGCCATTACATCAAACGAAATAATGAACTTATTTGAAGGAAACATTCAATGAACGAATTATTTCGCTTAGGTAATGGACCTTAAAATAGGCTCTAAGATCTTCTGACATGACGATGAATAAATGCATGAATAAATAAATAAATGAATACATTTTGGGTGTTATTGCACTGCGACCTTAAGATCTATTATGTCCCCAATCTAGAGCTGTTTAATGAGATTGCTCATTTTAAGCTCAACCTCCAAATTAGATTCCTTAAGGAATTTTAGTATTTGGGGTACTTTTAGAGAGGGTAATCTGCTTTTTTCTATCTGGTGATGTCCCAGGTATCTATTTCTTTGATGCATGAGTGCATCACATTTACCTAATAGATGGTCCGGCGTCTCCTCATGGGCGTTGCAGAATATGCAAGTGAGACTGCTCACTAGGCCAAGAATACTGAGGTGTTTTCTTAGCTTACAGTGGCCAGTGAGGAGGCCCGTTATAATGCGAAGTTTATTTCTACTTAAGCTGATGCAGGTTTGGAATTATTCCTGGTTGTAGTTACCTATAAGGAGCTTTGCCTGCCTCAGCTTGGGGAGTTCTTTCCAGATTTTTGATCTTCCCTTTTCTGTTTTGATTTTATTTTTGACCACATTTGCTCCTATTCCGCAGGAGGGTTAGCCATGTCCACACACTCCCATACTAGTTTGGAGCTGATAGTATATGAGTTTAGGGTTTTGATAGCGGCTTGGCTATCTGACATGATGGCAATATTTTGATTTCTATAGTTTCTTTCGAGATTACATTCTGCACATTTACCTATGGCATTTTCTTCTGCCTGGAAAATGCTTGTAGACTGCCCCATCGGCAAGGAGAGTTTGGTTCCAAGGCCCAAAGATTCCTGCCCTTGTCCGTTCAGTTGTTCTCGATATCCGTATACCATTTGATGGCATTTGCTTTAAGCGTGTAGTTCACTTTTTCGCCTACCCACTCTTTCTTGTTGCTCAACTCTATTCGAAAGTTTTTTTTCGAAGTTATACTTTTTGGCCATGCCATCTCTAGGAATATCAAGGAGGTTTGTTATTTGGACCTGCAAATCGAGTCTTTTTCTTTGTGACCAATGATTTTACCCGTCCCAGTTCCCTTCTTGGCAAATCTCAGTATGGCGCCCTTTGCAGTGCTTTCTACGACCACATGTAGTGGGGGCAAGTGAAGGATAACATCCATACCTGCTGTAGGGCATGTTCTCATTGCTCCAGTAATGCATAAGCATCATGCGAGCCTTTGTACTTTTTTTTAGGGATTTCCTAGTTATGGCTAGTACGGTTCTGTTATACCATGCAACCGCACCATCGGTAATTATGGGTCTGACCGTCATCATGGTGTACATCTATCTCAGGATATTTGGTTTGCATCCCCATGTTTTGCCTACACGTCTCTTGCATATCATGAGGGCCTTTGTGGCTTTACCGATTGTTATCTCGACGTGTTTGTTCCAGAGGAGTTTACCGTCTAGTGTAATTCCTAGATATTTAACCTCCCTCTGGATCTCAATTACTTCTCCCGCTAACGTAATAGGTTTCATGCGTGGCAGAAGTCTCTTTTTGGTAAATGGTACTATCGTTGTCTTGGTGGGGTTTATATTTAATCCCACTGATAGGCACCATTTCGTTGTTTTTGATAAGCCTCTTTGGATTATACTACAAAGAGTTTCTTCGAACTTTCCCAAGGCTGTTATTACAATATCATCAGCAAAACCGATACATCATATGCCTTGAGAAGTAAGATTTTCTAGTAATTCATCCACCACAAGACTCCACAACAAGAGTGATTGTACCCCTCCCTGCGGACAGCCTCTTGTTGTGATGAACTTCTGGACATTTTGTCCGGCGTATATGCTTCCGCCGTTCTTGTGCCTAACATTTCACTTATCCATCTGATTATGGTGATGGTTACGCACTTCCTTACGAGAGCTTTGTGATTTGACGATACTTTCTTTGAGGAAACGAAAAGTTGCCATCAGTGAATGTTGAAAAACCAGCATCAAATGAATCGCTTTGGAACGAATCACATTATTCGTGATAATAAGGAAAAAGCTAAAAAGTGCTTGAAAAAATATTCGAAAAAAATTTGCCTCATGATATTCACCAGATTCAGCCGTGTTGGGCATAAGGCTGAGGTTACATTAAAAACTTATTTCTCGATTGAACACATATAAATGAATATTTAATGAATATTCAAGTTAGGCTAAAGCCGATAAAAGGATTCTACTTTTCTGGAAATAGCACTAAAACCTATTTAATTGAAAATAAATCATAAATTAGCTCATCAAAATGTATAATCCACTGCCGGCTGGCGGAAGGCATTAATAAAATTGACACTGTCTCTATCCCGCAGAGAGAATTGTCGAGCAACTAAGCAAAATTCTAATTCAATATGTCTTCTCGCGGTTAAAATTGTTTCATAACTATAAACTCGTGTCAAAGTGCATCATAATACATCAAATTATAACTGCCATCCTATACAAACATTCAACAATTCAAATATACCACCTGAAGTGTAGGTATATTTGAAGTATAAGTCTCCGTTAAAAAAAAAAAAAAATCTGTTGGTCCGCATTCAGATTCTGGTCCTCATTTAATTTGTTTCCCTCCATATTATATTTGTACGTTATTTTTTTTTTTTATAATTTGATTATTTCGCCCCGTTCATCTCATTTATGTTCAAATGAAAAAGGCTCTTAAGTGGATTTTAACGTCAATCATTATGAAGACTTCAGAGCACAACCGGCATAACAGCAGCAGCTCTCTGTTCAAAACATTCATATAATATACGTTCTATAGTACATACATGTATGCTGTGTACTGCATATCTACTGCAAAAATTGTTTCGTTACACTATTTAGCGTGAATAATATTAATAAAATATAAAATACTACATCGTCATATTATAAACATAACGTCAAGTTGTTGTTGTCGTCGATTCTATAGCAGTTAGCATATTGTTCCTTGGAAAACATCCCCATCATCACGTCATATTATATATATTAACCCCAACACGACCACGACGACAACGGGCACCTTTTTTACACTCTCGATCTCTCTGTCCCAAGCTGGAAACACGATTATCCAATTGAACGCTGACAAAATGTTGTTCCCACTAGAGCGCGAGGTCGTCATATTAAAAAAAAAAAAGTAAAAAACATGTGAGCCTGAGCGTTATGAGTGGAAATATCAAAACGCCGACAAAAAACCCATAATTCCAGAGCCATTATAAGTTTTACAGAGTCGGTCGGTGCTGAACTATGGTGCACCAAGAGCATAATATTTGAGTCGTGTGTCTTACTTGGTAATTTATTACATTTTACAGATTGATGCAAACAAAAGCCATATATGCGATTTAAATAAATTAAACATTGTGATGGTCTTGACTTCATCTTGTTTTTGAAAACATATACAATTAGGGCCTGAATTATTTAACTCGAAAACGATCGACCGGTTCCGATTTGAAAATAACTGATGTCTCTTTAATTCCCTACATCAGATTTCGTTTGAATATTTTCGATTTGCAGAACTCGGTCCTTTGTTTGAAGAATTTCCACAGTAAAACCGTGTTGATAAATTGCATTTAAGGTATTTACCTATCCCTTCTGTTGGCCCGTGTATTACCTTTGGTGCTATTTATTTCTTCCCGATAATTCCCTTCTTTATATTCCTTGATCCGCATTTGGTAATGATCATCTCATAAGGTCCAAATGCTCGCTGAAGACGTCCTTCAACACGTAAAGTGGGGTACACATTATCGTTCACGTTTGACAGTCGGCTGACTGTCAGTCAATATCAAAAAATTTTGTGAGCATGAGTTTGCCTGACAAACCATCAAACTGAGTGTACACACTATCAGTCGTGAGCAAAACTGTCATACGTGATCGATAATGTGTACCCGCTTAACATATACCCTTGCTATCGAACACTTCTTTGAGTGCTTCGATTTTCAAATGCTCTGCCAATTGGTCATTTTTGTGAGCATTGCTGATGCTCTTTTTTTAGCTGTCACATCGTTGCTGTCACCACACACCTCCTAAATCCTTGCGTCGCCTTTTCTCTTAAGATTTCTTCGCCCTTGCTGTTAATCTATTTAAAAAATAGAATATGTATGCTAAAATACTTATTGCCTTCGCTATAGTACTGGGATATTCTACTATCGGAACAGTGGCTAGCATCCAGCATTATGCCACTGTCATATACATACATCTCGCTTGTGGGTAACGGATTCTCCCTTGTCCCGAAATTTCGCCATTATTTAATATCTGTACTTGTCTAAATAGACGATAATCTGTTAGTTAAACTTTTGTATCTAACTTATAACAGGACATACTCATTACTCAAGCTCTTCCCATTAAATGCCTTGCGGAAATCTACTATCTGCTGCCTCAATAATTCTGTTTTGAGAGAACCTACACTTGCCTTGAAAACAACTAGGTTACTCATACTTCCATTTTTCAAAATTGAAAAAAAATCAAAACGCTCATTTTTCCCAAACTTAATTTCTTTTAAAAATGAAGACCAAAACTATATATTTTTTGTATAAGTTTGAAGTTTCTGAAAACAACCCTTAAAAAGATAAAAATCAAAAACTTTACAAAAATTGAAAAAACAATTGACCTAAAAAAAAAAATACTCATCCTTTTGTGGGATAGGATGCAATCGAAAATTATGTTTCTTAAAAAATTGGTATATTTTAAACATAAACACACAATAAAAACCGTTCAATCTAATTTGGAAACGCAACGAAAGGAAATATTTTTGTAAGTTCAAATGCTACTGGATTAGGCGACCATTGCGAAAACGCAACGTAGTGCTTCCATCTTGCCTGTCAGAAAGGCAACTCATATAAATTGCGTCGACATTATTTCAAAATATAATATGAACCTTTATTTACCTATAGTTAATATTATTATGAAAAATTTTAATTTTGTTGAAATTTTTAAATATTTCAAAAATGCTATCTCAACACGAAAAAAAAATATTAACTCTCAAATTCATTACTATGTTTATCTAAATGTATCATTAGTTAAGTTCTCAGGTATGACGTTGCGTTTTCGCAACTGTAGCCGGAAATGGGTTAATCAACCATTTGTAGCCCCAAATAAGTTGCTTACATTCGAAAACGATCGCCTTTCCATCATCTGCTTTTAATTTGCTTGCTATCGGATTTTCAATTTCTACTCTCGCACCCATTTCTTGTAATACTACGCGTTGCTAGACGCAATCATCGCTATATATAAATCGTTCTGAATCAACCTCTCGACGGTGCAGAAAGGCTTCCATTGCTTTACGACCACATTGTATTCAAGCTCGAAGACAAGTGTCAGCCAATACTCTTAAAGCTTGTCCCTTGGTGATGCCCTCCAGAATATTTTCTGAAGGTCGCACCGATCGATGTGTTGCTATTCGAACATGTCTGAACATCATTCTGATGTCTGATGCTAAATGCTATGCTGGTGTTTTCGAAATAATAAAAAATTCGAAAAAATCGAGTTGCAGCTTCTCTCCTAACTGTTGCACTTCAACCTCATTGAGTAAAATTCCCTTGGTCTATGCAACAGTTTCAGTCAAATACCACCCGAAACTTTTTGGTTATCTACGCAATGATGAAGTATTTTTAGTAATATTACTCTAGATAAATTCATTCTCCGCCAAAGCGGGCTGAATTGACGTGTACCTATTTGTTCTAGCGTGTTTGATCCAACGGGAGCCCTCATTTCATTATACTGACGCGGTTTTCGAATTATGAAGTTTGAACGTGAAGTAGGTAAGGTATTAAAAATAAAAAAAAGCGACGTTGATAACTTTTAAGTGAAAATAATTTCATATTTGTTATCTACAATTTATGCCCTTTCAATGTTTTTTCTAATTGGCTCTGAGTTTTTCTTCCAGACATTATAGCTTAAAATTTCGATTAAAACATTTCGCTCTATGAAAGTAACCGTTGCGTTGGTTAGCAAAATGTTCAGCAAAAAAATATTTTAATAAATTTTCATATTTTTAAAGATACTACTATATAGATATACAATATATACTATTGTCCTTCTGAAACGCAAGGTTTGTATAAAACCGGCACTAAAATTAGCAGGTATATGTCGGTTTGTCATTCAAAAATCACCGATTTTGCCATTTGTTGTATTCTAAATCAAACTCCACAAGTATTTATGTATTTATTCATTTATTATTCGTGTGAAAAAATTATTAAAAAAACTTACACTTTGACATCTCATTTAACCAAATCTATAAAAAATCAACAAGTCAATAGGATTGTTAATTCTTGAAATAATATTTTGACATTATATTTTTAATGAATGTAAATTTCGTGCCATTCAAAAAACGATTGTTTCTCTATCCTAAACCAACACTTCCTATTGAAATTCTAAATAAAATACAAAAAAAAAAAAAAAAACACCCCCAAGCAAAACTCAACAAAATACATCAACTCATCGCATCGTTTGAATATACTTATTGGATTAACCAAGGACCTGTGTAAACATTCTACTACGACCAGCAGCGAGCGTTTTTATACACATACCTGTTTTCGGTGTGTTTATTGAACATTTTGCATCTTTTATGGGGTTTAAAATGTTAATCCTCAACAAAAACATTGTGGCAAGAAAGAAGCTGTTGCAATAATAATAATAATAAGAATAATAATGATAGAATGAAATAATAACTATGTATATAAGACCATAATCTTTGTTGTCCCATCAGCGCAGCGTTTTATAATAAAATTCCCACGTAGATATAGATACTCAATTATGTTGTTAAGGTATTATACATCCCACTCATATTTTGATTAGCAGATTCTGTTCATTTATGCATGAAATGCAAGGCCGTAGACGGGAGGAATTTTTGGAATCTAATTACGCACACCTAATTCTGTGTTGGCAGTTAAAATCTACTTCAGAGCAGCAATTGTTACTTAGTAAGACGTAAATATGTTTAAAGTATTTGTATTAAAAAAGAGCTTTAGATCTAACTCATCACCACACCACCATTTTTAAAAAGGGACATTTATTGATTTTTAAATATATCTTCAAGTGTCGCAGTGGTATAATCGTGGTTCAGGATCTTAAATTCCGATTTAGGTGGATTGACTGAAGGTTTTGCGGTGGTTCAGGCATGCACTTGGTTATCTTTTATGTACTTGAAACTTGAACCATCGTTGAACCTCAATCGAATTCAAAGAACTAAATTTCATGAACCACGTGTGAAATATTGAACCACGTTTGTACAACTGGCCCTATAGTTTAAATACCTAGTTACTTCAGGCTTAAATCACCTTTGAACCTCAGTTAATCCGTTAAGATCGGTAGGTTAAAATCTTAAAATAGGGTTGAACCATGTTTGTACGATTAGCCTTAAGACTATTTCAGGAAATAATTGCCCATAAGCCATTACACACTTTCAAACATCTTTTTTATAATTTTTCAAACAAAAAATCTGAACGACTAAAGCTACGAGCAGACGGCATATAAAAGTTGCATGCGTTTGCGAATCTGACATCATTTTTACGTTAGCATTTGTGACATTGGTCGCATATCGTCTGAATCCTTTTGGGACAGTCCGCATATGCTCGCAAACAATTTGCGGACTATATGCGACAGCCACATCGCATATAAATTTGCGACTTTTTTGCATATCGTCTGAACACCCTCGCATATAATTTGCGACAGTTTGCGAATATATGCGAGCATTTGCGACCGTCCCAAGCATATGCGACGGCATAAAAATAGAACATTGCATATGATACGCATATGCGAACATATCAGTTGTTGTAATCCCTCATTTTATTGTAGCAAAGTTGACAAAAACACAAAATAGTAAGTGTTGTTGACTCTGAAGTGCTGATATTATATAGAATATCGTCTGAACACCTCGCATATATACGAGCACCTTGATCGCATGCATTTGCGACATTTGGAACAATTTTTGCATATCGTGTGAACACCCCTATATGCAAGTTTGCGACCACTGATGTGAATATAAAATATGCAACACTTTTGCGACTTTAACGTGACGTCAGAGTCGCATACGTATGCAACTTTTTATATGCCGTCTGTTCGTAGCTTAAGACTTTATTATTGCCCAATTTTGAGCTAAAGAAAAATTTAAAAGTCAAATTGTAGCTTATGGTTAGCGTACGCAGGTGGCATAAAATGTATAAACTCCCATAACTAAATCGAGTGTATCCTTTAATTAGGTCGGTAGAAATCGTAACCCCGAGCAAGTCCTATACCTGGCCCCATGTTCTGTAACTCTCACATCGAAAAAATAAGTCGAGAAAAATGGAACAAAACTCATGTATTTTGTTTCAGTTTCCATAGTTTCTCGACCGACTTTATGATTGCGAGAAGTTACAGAACATGGGTTCTGGGCGTCCCAAATCAACGCTGAGTTGCATCGCTTTATTACCATAACTCGTGTGACTTGCGAATGAAAACAAATTGTTTTTATAAGAAGAATTCAGAAGGTACCGTAATTTGCCCTACAACCAATGTATCGCGTTGAGAAAAGAGATCACGTATCTTTGTTCTTCAGTTCGAAAAGTTCGTATAGGACATCAAAAAATGCATTTCCAAATTATTGTCCTCTCATTGTGGTCAGAGGGCGACATTTACAGAGGAAATGAATGACTTTTTCCTTTTCCTTCTGGTCGCCTTATGGAATATAGAATGCGCTTTAAGTTTTCAACACGAAAGAGGCCAGTGCGTACGTCGAGACGCGTTGAAAAATAGAATATGAATTTTGTTTCAATTTTCATCGTTTTTCGACCAATTTTGGCACGTTGGCACAGACTTTGTGGTCGAAAATCCTTCGCAGATTCATGACTTCGTCTGCCGACCTTTGGAGTGATTTTTTCTAGATACGGCCTTGATTTCATTCTAATTTTACCATCATCAGTTTTTTCTTTTAATTGTGATGAAGGTTCTTAAAGGGCATGTTCTGGATTTGCAAACAAATTTTATTTCGATATTTCAATGAAACTAGTCACAAAAGTTCTATTAAAGCCATAATGATAACGATCGAACCCACCAAAAAATAAGTCTTTCTCAATGATGAAATATTGGAAAAGTTATATAAACTTGGTCTGTCCCGAAGCAAAAAAATATGTTCTTCCAAGAATTCGCCATATTTTAATAGTATCAACCTTTTTTTTTTATTTATCAGGTGTAATTCCTATAGTAGGTATAGTAAAGCAATTTCATACGAAATATTCGTGCATTTATTTGCAATTTTTTTTGTTGTACGAAGGCCACAACATTATTAATTATCCTTTTCTTTGCATCTTGAGTTTTTTTATGTAGACCTTTTTTTATAGTAACTCATTGAGCCTTCTGTGCAACCGCCTGATGCTACTTCTGTATTGTCCAGGCTTGAATTGAATCTTTGTATTTTCCTTTTTTGATTGAATAAAACAGAAAAATACAGTCAACTCCACTTATTTGATTTGAACTTATAAAGCATGAGATAAAATTTATCACATAGTAGGATTTTTCGGAATGTATCAAGGAGCAGATTTTTTTTTGCCAGCCGTTAGTTCTAAAGGAGGGTCATAAGGAGTCTACGTTATAATTTTCATGTTTTCAGCACAATTATTGCGTTGGCCACCATCTTGATTTTTTTTAAATTTTTTTTAAATAACTCGTTCATTTTCAACTAAAAATGTTCATAGCAAAATTTGTTGGGAATTAAAAGAGATAATCCTAGCCTAAGGTACGATCATAATCTTATTTTGTTGTTCAAGTCGAACAATTTTAATCGTATAAACAAATTTGTCGTGGCCAAAGCGCAAAAAATAAAATTTCGAAAAAACTTTTATTGTGAGCATTTTTAGTCTAAAGATGAAACTGAGCTATTTATTTAATAAAATTTCATTCGACTAAAATTCAAGGTTGTAGATTGTAGTAGCCCGTGGCGTAATGGTTACTGCGATGGACTGTCATGCCAGAGGTCTGGGGTTCAATACCAGCCGCTTCCAACTTAAGTTTTTTTCGGAGCTACTACCTCTTGCGAGAGAGTGACAAATCCTCCAAGAGTATCTGTTGTCATAGAAAAGTGCCGCTCACCTTAGCCGTTTGGATTCGGCAATAAACTGTAGGTCCCCTCCATCCCTGCAAAAATGCACACAGGAATGGTTGAGAGTTGTAAGTCACTAGGCCCTGGTTCTTCATTGTGCCACCAAATTTATTTATTATTATTTACAAAATTCAAGATGGCGACCAACGCGAATGGGCTATAATAATGTGCTAAAAAAAGTGGCTTTATTTACCAATTCATTTAAGCGGAGTCGACTGTTTATTTTCTCCATCTATATCTCAATAACAACAACAAATATCTCAATAACCGAACAATATTGACAAGTGTATAGAATCTCAAAGATTCAATGATGATGGTGATGATGTTATTATCCCTTGTATGAGATTCCGCAGATTAAAATGTCAAATATTTACCCGCATTATTATCGGATTTACGCGGGTTTATTCCCTTTAAGGTTAAACGAGCTGTGAATTTTTTTTGTAAAATATCTTGCGGATGGATGCATAGCATATCCTGGGGTATTTTATAATTTTTTTTCTGGTTTACAATTTTTCCATCATCTTTTATATTTTTGTTATTGTTATACTTTTTTTTTGGTTTTTCTTTTTTTTTTATTGACAGGAAATATCGAAGTATTTATATACGATACGATATACTACCTACTCCTGGAACCAAATATCCCAGGATGACAGGATTGTCTTTATCTGCACGAACAAGTTGTAATAATATTTAGAAAGACTTATATACGAGGGTGGTGATGAGATTTTCTTTTTTACTTTGCTTAAAGAAGATGATTGACTCTTCCATGAAGTGATTTGCTGCGCGGTAAAGGACCTATGGCGACATTGAACTCATTTTTTATTTGAAAATCCGTCAGCCGAAAAATTTCAAATGATGAATGTTTTTGAATTCTTCACTTTGCCCAGTGCACATCTCATGCCCCCAAAGGTAGGCAAGCCTCATCGCGGCTTGATGGGGATCTAATCTAGTCGGTATCTATGCAGCCTACCCCAAAGATATTGAAACGAATTGGCTTCAGGAGGAGCGGACTTTTGTGACCGGTATTAGTACTAATTGTGTTGCCAAGCAACACAGCTGTGGAAGATATTGGTCACTTCACGAAAAAGTGAGAAGTAACCGGTGGAAAAAGAAGAAATAGGTGTCAGAAAGCTTTCTCCCCTAGTATTCACTCGAATATTAGGGACGACTGAGGCATCTGAACTGGTGCAACATTGTACTAGACAGACGGAAGAGGTGTCAGAAAGAGTGTGACCTGGTACTTTGTGTAATTTGAGTACTGGGGAAGACGCAGGCGGTTGAACCTAGTGCTACTGGAGGAGACGTATGGCATAAACGGTTGATAATAGGGCAACACGAGTGCTAAAGAAGAAGGCGAAGGCACTGGTTGGAATCAGTGCTACTAGGAAAGACGTTGGAAAAAGGGTTTGAACTGGTATACAACACGAGTTCCAGGGAAAACGGAGACAAGAGGTGTCAGAAAGAGTATAGGAAACCGGGACATAAGTTCTGAGAAGACCACCTTACAAGGGCTCAGAGTTCAGACAATCTACGGATTGTCAGATGATCTACAGATTGTCAAGGAATTTCTTATCCTTGCTGCTTGAGGGGCAGCAAAGACTTGCAATTTAAAACACCTGCTTTTCCTCTTAAGAATCCTGATATGGTTGGTCCGTCTAAGTTGGCCAGCTAAGGTGAATAATTTACAGTGAAAATACGGCACTGCTCTTGGCCTCTAGAGTGGAGTTGGAGGTTTCACTTAGAAGTATCTTTCCTAACCCTGTAGGGGAGCGATAAGAGATCTGGTTGTTTGAGTGATTTCTTGCGCCTTCGGATGCTTATTACACTTCCAAAAATAACCCAAATTAGGTACGACGAAGGAGTGTGATCCCCTCGCTAATTGCCCATCAATTACCTCACACTTGAGGTTGGCCCCATTAGTGGGAGAATCATCGGGTTGTGGTTTCACGTCAAATGCGACAGCGTTGGTAGTTGAGAGAGCCTCGGCCCTTAACAAGGGTGGAGAATAGCCCAACATATTCTCTAATTGCTACCGGTGTGGCCGAGCCATACCAGGATGCTTGTTGACATGATCAAAAACTATGAAGGTAGGCCTCCCGTGGGATAGGGCCGTAATAGGCAGGTGCTCACGTTAAACAAAGACACCATCTGCCCATCTCACGAACGAGCAAAATAAACTGTCTAGTTAAGAGAAGAGTTAAGTTAAATAATATGTACATTTAAATAGGCTGTAAATGAGCTTGTTACTTTTATTTCATGACGTGTTACTTTTGTCCCCGGTCTGCCCTACCTTTGTAACAAATTGGTTTCTTTCCTTAGAAACCTACTTAATATTAATATAAACAATGACAAGTTGACAAAAATAAGCAATTTCTTTAAGCAAACTTAATAACCATCATCATCATCGTATATCCGTCGGCAATCAAATTCAATCTTATTGTAAAAGAATCAAAATCCAATTCATCCCTTTTCTGAAACAGTAGCAAAGAATTATGTAGGTAGGTACATGAAAAGTGATGGGATAACAGGGATAACAATCATGATAATAATCAACACATTTAAAAACCAATTGTCAGAAGGTTAAAACTCCACAAGCCGACAAACCGGAAGACGATAAACGTCAAGCCTTCAGGCAGCACATCCCTCGGGCTACTATCACAACCATCCACACCAACCGAATAATTGGGTTGCATATTCAAGCCAAAAGATGGCATTTGTGATTGCAACACAGGAAACACCACTCAAATTAGGGGGAGATGGTATAGTCTACAATAACAAGGGAAAAAAACCTTTAAACCTTATCTACCTATGTAATAATAGGTATATAGCTAACCCTAAACATAGGTATAGAAAATAGATACAAAATTGTTGGACATCCCAAAAACGTAGATAGCAATGTGGTATTGGTGATTTTGAATTTGGTGACATGGCATCTTCGAAGAGGGGTTGAAATTGACAACAAAGAAATCTACCAGACATTTGGGTGTTTGGTGAAATTCTATTGTCATGACACTCGCATAGCAATTACCCTTAGGCTGTGTTTATTTTTTGCACACTTTAATTTTTCGACCAGAAAAAGGAGGGTGTTTTTTTTTTTCGAAATCCTTATAGCAAGGCTGTGCGGACGACAGATCCATGTGGAAGGGATTTTCGTCGTTCTATCGAAATCGGATAAGTTGTTGTGTTTTTTTATCGTTTTTGTTTTTTTTTTTTCCTTTTGGTTTGTGTAGCCAAGGGATGAAAGAAAAATATCACAAAATCAATTACCGTTAAATAAACCCATACGAAATGTAGTTACCCATAAGTTGAATAGATTTACGCATCATTTAAGGAACAAGTGGGGGCTTACATTTTACGTGCATATTTTATTTTTTTTTTTATTTTCTTTTAGAAAATGAACCAATTTGGCCGTGGGATTCCTTTTTTCTTGGGCTTTTATACGCATTAATATTTTGAATTCAATAAGACAAAATTTTAATTATGAAATTAATTTAAATAAAAATGGTAGAACCTGTCAAATTTTAAAAGAGGGGGGAAAACTCTCTCAGAGAGGGGAAAACTTTCCAAAATTAAAAAAAAAAAAAACTAAGCTAAACTAAAACATACTATTTGCATAAAATGTCACTTTTGTGTATAAGATGCCAAACCGTGACATAAATTACCTTTATTATTGCCGTGTTTTTTTTTTTGCAAGCCGCCGAAGGGAATTTCATAAAAAACCGATGTCGGGGTTCAACAGTTTACGTGTTTAATGCAACAATGAATAACCAAGCCCATTCGGGGTTAGCTAAGCTAGAAAATTTTCGGTGTTTAAGTTAAGCACGGAGAAAAACTGTGTGAAAGGCATGCATTCCATACATGTCATACATAGTTTTATTTATGGAAACTCCATGTTTTTTCTGTGATGGCGTCGGCAATGCCCGATGTTGTTTTTCTGCGTGCACGCCTTCTGATTATTAATTTTTAATTAGATTATTATTTTATTACCATCTAAAAATTATCAAATAATACCGTTATTGGGAGAGATAGCGAAGACCACAATATTTGTTTTTTTTTTTAATTCTTAGCCAACTAAAAATGACAGACACTGACAGCTGGTTCTTTGACAATTTTTACAATATGCACGGTGTTCACATTGGACATACTCCTCGGATTTTTTTTGGCGTCTATGTACTTTTTCTCGTGCTCACTTTGTTGTGAGAAAGAGACGGGCAAGTGAGGCAGGATTTTTTAAATTTTTTAAAAAATTGTGGATTTTTTTTGACGTTTCCTTTTGTGACATCTGTTTTGTTAGTAATTAGTTTGTGTTTGGCACTTAAATCCAAGTTTTTTTCAAATCTAAAACTATTTTTTTAGTGAAATATTAATTTTGTGATTGAAAAATTTCTAATTAAATTTTCCGGCGAATAAAAATTTGTGTTTTATTTTAAGGACTGCTGAACGTCAGAGTGAATCGGTTTTGGTTGTGTGACTAGCTGACTGACTTATGCCAAAAAAAATCGTAAATTTGAGTCCAATGTGAAGACCGTCATTTGAATCACTTTAGGTAGGAGACTCATTTTGACGTCTCTTTGTTTTATCTCACTCCTATCTCTTGGTGAGAAAGAGATAGCAAAGTGAGGCAGGATTTTTCAACACAAATTAAAAAATTCTGCTTCCACTAGACTTTCTCTTTTCGCAATGAGGTTGGAGTTAAATAAAACAAAGAAACGTCAAAATGATTTGCCTATGTAGTGAGGCGGATGTGAACATCGTCATGTGCACACATATGGTTTGGTAACGAGATATTTCTTAGTCCCCTTTCACACGAAGATACTAGTTGCTGGTGATTTTTTTGACGTTTTCTTTAAATCTCCTTAACAATCTCTTGTTCCTTTCACACGCAAGCAACAAAAACCCGGAGATTTTCTTTATTTTCCTTTTAAACTACCTTGGTTGAACGCACACAAACGTAGCGTGAAGAAAAACGTCAAAAAAATCTCCTGAATTTGTTGACCGGGGAGATTTCATTTCCCCCTCTTTCTTCCTGCCCTTCTCGCCTATGAACTAATTGTTGCCGGCAACTCAGTTGCCCTGTGTGAAAGGGGACTTAAAAATATTCACAAATTTTAACATTTTGCTTTCAAAACATACATATAGGTAGGAAAAAAAAAGTGTCGAAAACTTAGTAAGCGTTTCAGTAGGCATAAAATTGTATGTAGCTGAAATTCGTAAGTTATCAAATGGGGGCACGCATCGGACGGTTCCTACTTAATTAATTTTTCTCATTAAAGAAAACACGTGTAGACTGTAGATAGTAAATTGTGGCGTAATGACTGCCGCTGTTTTTTTAAATAATTTTTACTTGCGATATATAGGTACTATATGGCAAGTTTTGGTTTCGTAAAAAAAATTGAACTCGAGATAACAATCAAACTTGACATTACGATGATAGGGAAGACGAAAAAAGTGGGTCTCGCAATTCTGTCCGTCTCTGTCTGTCTGTGGACTCGCCTACAGCCTAAACCCATGGGCCGATTTTAATTAAACTTGGTATAAAGTGTTTTCGGGACATTACCCCGATACATTTTTTTCCTTTTATTTTTAGGACCAAAAATAACAGTACCTGCTATATAATTTTTTTAGCATTTTTGGAAAATCCTATTTTTCTCAAAAATGGCTCTACAGATTTTTCTAAAAAAAAATGAATAAATTTTATTAGGTATATGCTACCTTCTTGTAAAAATTAAACTTCCAAAAAATGGTTTTAAATGGTACCTCCCATAGAACCATTTTTTTATTTTCGTTTTTTCTAGAAAAGGCATAAACTGATTTTGATAAGTTTTTTTTATGGAGAATCTTCTGTAAAATTCAAATAGTATTATACTAAAATTTTCAACATTTTTTTTTTTTGATTTTTCAACAAAAAGTTTCAAAATTTTTTTTTGAAAACCTTTTTTATGAAACTTGGTAACAAGCGGTTTTTTAACATTATCTAAAATATTTTGAACAAACATTTTTCTTATAGTTAAAATTAATGGTACCTTCCATATTAATGTTAAAAAAACCGTTACAGAAAATATAAATTTTCTCGAAAACGACTCCTACGATTTTTATTAAAATTGTTGTGAATACTAATATTAGTATGGTCTACGATCTGCCAAAAACAAAATTTACAGTTAGCCATTATTAACAGTAGATACCTCTCATAGAACCATTTTATTTATTTTGGACTATCTCATTATGTGTGCGTTACCGATTTAAATTAAATTTTTTATACAAAAGCTTTTTAATAGTGGAAATTATACTGCGTATAAAAATTTTCAAAAAAACTAATTTTGGATTTTTATAAAAAATTTCAATTCAACATAAATAAATACTAAACATTTTTAAAATTCGAAGAAACTTTAACTACAAGAGCAAGTTCGTGCGATCCAGTCGTGCATTTTACTTATTAATGAATTATAGGGTATTCAAAAATTGTTAATTGATTCAAGACCAATAGACATTATATTTGTAGGCAAAATATTTTATTTAATTGTTCTTAAACTTTCATCTATCTAACGAAAGGAAATTTCAGTTCTAAAATCTTAACAAGTTATTTTTCATTTTTTTTCTTGCAACATAATTATATATTTTTTTATATAATAATAATATTTTAAAGACAAAAATATCCAGATTCAAAGGAAAAATATTTTCTAAAGAAAAATTAAGTACAAGTGTCTTTCACATTTTAAAATTAACCTTATCACCTCGAAATTGAAAAGCCTTCAACCCTTCTTCATATACATAATACTTTCTAAATAGAAAAATTCTTTTGAATAAGTTTTGCACATATTCAAAGAAAAATTAAAATAAAAAGAAAAAACTTAAACAAAAAAAAAAAACCGAATGAAGAAATGTAATACAAATTAAGAGCCTATTTCGTCCCATCATCATAAAAGCCTCCTCATCATATCTACATATCCACTTTTCACCCATCATCCTTGCTCCAATGCAATTTTCTTTTATACATATTAACCTACCATGAAAAAGGGACCACAAAATTATGTTTTTTTTTTGTTGATGGATGAAGGATCTTGGAACAACATCCGAAGCATTTCCTGAAGTAGGTGCAATGAAATGATGCAAATACCGTTGTGATGATGCGCTACGGGCAAAGGTCTTATTCAAAGCCAACTAACCTGGCCTTAAGTGCCTCAGTGTTATGTCACAATAATTCAGCATCATAATCATAACCAACAGCAACAACCTACACGTCATCACAGCAGCAAGGAAGGATGCATATTGCAGCAAATTTTTTTTTTTTTTAATTTGTCCCTCCATCACGCAGAAGAGGAGCTGTTTTTTTTTTTTAATGCAAAATGCCAATAAAATTATCTCTCCTAGCGATGCACATGATTCGGTTGCATAGATGCGGTTCTTGAAGTAGTTTTATCCTGCCTCCTTGGGGGGCAATTTTGCATTCTGACTGAATCTCTCATGGGTTGGCCTCCTAAATGGTAATTCATATAATCTAAAGAACACCAAAGACTATACCTGACACACAGGATAACCATATTTGATGATGATGATGGCTTTGAGAACAAGGAAGAAAAGCCACGTGCTTCTGAATGGGAAGGACTTTCTTATTTGATTATTTTTTTTTTCGTATGAATGTTGGCAAGTTTAACAACACAGATTTATCTTTCAGCTATCATACGTGTGGTATATGATTTAAAGGAAGTGGTTTGAGTTGCATTTGTTTGTATCACACAAAATGAGCAAAAATTAATTTTAATTTGCTTTCGTCCTGAAAGATAGTAGATTGCAGTCAGCACTTGAAAACTTTCCCTGTACAAAAAGGATGCAATTTTAAATTGAAAAAAAAAAAATAAATAAAGAAATAAAATTATGAAACGAAACACCACTTGAAGAAATTTACGAGAACGACAGTATAATATAAAACAGAGGAAACAGAAAGAAAACATAATAAATGCATCTAGGATGTTGTATATGGTTTTAATTCATTCCATTTTTACTGCACGTAGTAAAGTTTTCTTTTACATCTGAGAGATACAAAACCATATAGCCAAATTAAAATGCATTAAATAAACATAAAAATTATTAAAAGGTTTATGTACTTTGTGAAATATAATATTTAAGAGGGAAGAAAAGGTTTTTTTTGTATTATAAAATTTTTAAATTATTATATTTCGTTAAATTGAGAACCTGAAATTTAAAATGTTCGCAGGTCACAGCGCCACACTCTGACCTCTATTTCTCAAAAGTTATTAATATAATATATTTAGTCAAATGATTTTTCACTACACACCCATTAATCTGTATAAAAAGTCCATTGCCAAATCGTGACAAAAATTTAAAAAAAAATTACGGTGTTTCGTATAACTTCAAAAAAAAAATTGTGGATCATGGAATTTCGATTTTCAACTCTATAAGTTGATCAATTTTAGATTTTCTCAACTCCCAGAAAAAGTAGAAGCTGACCGAGCAAACTTGAAAGTTTCCATAAAAATGTTGTGGTGTCATTTATTTTTTTTTCTAAAGCTTGTTCCCTTCAGATTCCGGACGAAAAAAGGTTAAAAATACAGGTTATGTTTCGAAGCAAGTCTTTTTGGTAAATTGTCCATCAATTTCTTTGGGCAGTAAAGGCATTTGCGATTTTCCCCCTTCGACTTCTAGAAGGCTGCAGACTGCAACCATTAAGAATTATACAGAATAAATACATACATATGTAAATAATCTTGACTACGAAAATTTATGAGATTTATTTAATAAACAAGATGTACCATAAAGATATGAAATTCATTTCAATTTGGTGCACTGGGACGTATACACACCTTTTTTTTATTGAATTTTTAAAAAAATAAAAAAATTTTCAGTCACCAAGTTGGTTTATGTCGAAAGCTTTTTTGATAAATTTGGTTTTCTAAAATAATGAATGAGAGGTACGGAGCTCTCGGGCAAACGATAATTCAATTATTTAAAAAGTTCTGCTTTTAAGATAAGATTTTTTTTTTAAGCGGCCAACTATCCACAGCAGCTGGTGTTGCAAGCAGCTGTGATTATGATATTAATTCTATATTCTTTTCAGACATAAGACAACCCTAATTTATATCCTTATTTCGTGATCTTTTCTTTTTAATATGTATAAACCAAAAGAACTGATCTATAGCCCACTAGAGGTTTATACATACGACAACCCTATCCTCAACGGGCGAAACCACAATCTGAGTAACTGCAACTTTAAGTACAAGCAGGATCATTCGAACAGTGAAGGTAAAACTGATGTTTTATTATTTTCTTTGATTAGTCAAAGATGTATGACGAAATTGTAGAGGGTGGAGGGGGCGGAAAATTTTAAATAGCATAGGGCGGCAAAAAACCTAAATACGCAACTGCATATGTAATAAGTATCAATAAATTTTTCGAATAATTTTTTTCTGCTTCTTGATATTTATTTATTTTTCACTTTTTTTAAATTAAAAAAATTTTAAAAATGCTTTAATAGCTGTGCCTCCCATTAAACCATTTTTATGTTTACTTTACGCTATTTGCCTTTAACCCGGAAGTTTCTTGAAAAATTTCGTACAAGAAATATAAAAAAAATCATATTTTGGATTTTTAAAATATACATACATATATTTAAAATATTATTATTTGTATTGTATTATTTATACTAGAATGTCAGTTTATTACACTTGACCATTCTTTATTCCGTCAATTTCATTGAATTTTTGAACAACAACAATATTTAAAATATGCATACCTACATAAATAAACATATTTTTGAAAACTTTTGAAAAAGGTTTGTTTTGAAGTTAAGGTTTTTTCTATGTATAAGGGCCACTTGCACAGAAGTTTTTTTTGACAGCAGTAACTCCTGATTTATAAAATAAATAAATAGTTTTTTGTATTACATTGTTTGAAAATTATTTATTTATTTAAACATAATTTAATGTATAAATAATAAAAACAAGTTAGTTTTATAAAAAAAAGTTATATAAGTATCTAATGTTCAAAAAAGTTCAAATTTGAATATTGTTTGTTTTTAAAGTGACCCCTGAAGAAGTTGAAAATTTTCAACGAAACGTAGGGTGTAAATATGGAATTGTTTTAATTCGCATAAGAAACATACGATCAAAAAATCTCATAAATAAAATATAGAAATTAAAAATTTTAAAATTTGATCAACAAACACATACATAGAAGTTTTTATTTATTTATTTAAACTGGGATAGCTAATCCTCAGTTTTATATATTTATCCGTTCGTTCTGTGCAAGTGGCTTTAAGAGTACTAAATAATTAAAAATGGCATAGCAGTCAGTTCCATTTTTTTAATGAAACAAAAAATAAGTAATTTAAAAAAAAGTTTTTTTTTGATAAAATGTTTAAAAATTAAATAAAAATAAATTTAGCGGAACATGATGAAAAATTATAACAAATGGATCTTCAGTCTAATTTTAGGCTGAAACATTTTAGCTTTAGACCAATAACGTAAACAACAGCCGAAGACAATCAGAATAGAAATCACTAAATAATGAATTATATCCTTATTTCGTGATCTTTTCTTTTTAATATGTATAAACCTCTAGTGGGCTACTTTATTAAAAAGTACCAAAAACTGATCTATAGTTATAGTGACCAGACGTCCCGCATTTTGCGGGATCGTCCCGCATTTCACATATCTGTCCCGCATCATCAATTGTCCAGCAAAATGTCCTGCATTTACAGATTTGTTCCGCAAAGCCCCGCAACAAAACTAAAATTGCAATATATGAAAAGTTAAATTGCCGAAACATCTTTTCAGTCACCCTGTAACACCAAGTATTTTTCAAATAATGCCCATGCAGTATAGACCTTTTTTCATTGGGTTTTCCAACCGTAAAAAAAATCAGAATTTTTTTTATCTAGATTTGTCAAAACACCGAATTTGACAATTTTCGCCTTCCAATAGCCAACGCGTCATTGTAAAAACTTTGCATAAATTGCTATGTGTGAGCTTTCACGTTGAAAGAAAAATCTGTCAAAGCGACGCCCAACGCGCCATTGAAATTTGGAAATCAGCCCTTAAACTTGGGATTCCTCTGCCAATTTTCGAAGCTAAGCCTTTCAAAAGCAAGACTCACAAAGTATTCTTGATTAGTATTCCTACTATTCCTACTGTAATACCAGCCAGAGCTCGATTTTTCTGGGTTCGCTTCGTCCACGGATCTAAGTAAATGTATATTTAGATTCAAACTGGATGTGAAGTATAATTCCACAGAAAGACAATGCAATGGCTTTGACTCTAATGTTATGAACAGGAGTAAAGGGATAGGGTATAGGGAGTGTTAAGTGTTGGCTGATATTTGTTGAAATGATTGGCGTCTTTCTAGGGTACCTATATCGAGCCCTTTCAGGAATGGTTTAGAGTTTTAAGTCACTAGGACTAAGTTCTTCATGAGCCGTTTGTGCCACCAAATTTATTTATTTATTTACATACTAAAACGTATGCTTGGACCTTATGGACTATACACAAACCCTATACCTGTCAAATGCACACTCCGGTCTCTCCGTTTAATAATAATACAAAAAAAAAACATTTCAATATTATTTAAACTTACCTGCGTCGGCGTTAAGTGTATTAAACTTGCTAAATGTTCCCTTTCAGGCGCTGACAGATATCGTTGTTGTTTAAATCTCCGCTCTAGTTCGTACACCTTGAAATATACAAAAAAAGAAAATAAATACAAATCTTAAGATTTCAATTTGCAATTGACTAATTTAAATGTTATGATTTTAAAAATCTCCAATAATGATCAATCAGCACGATCCGTATTATAACAACAAAATCATCTGTGAACGTTAACCTCAAATAACAAATCTAAGCCCCTTACCTTTAATATAATAGGTATACGGGTACGGGTACCTTATTTACTGCCTTGAGTAAGTAAACTTTAAAATCTTTCTTATAAGCTTCTTCTAAAAAAAAAGCAAACGAGAAACGCTGCTGCTAACGTCAATTAATTGTCATTTAGACAAATATTGACAGTTAATGAAATATTTGCCATTAGTCCACATCATGCACATACACTGCGCATATAGTGACTATATTGCGCGCACAACCATTTGTGTTTGATGCAACAACCACGACGACGACGCACGGCCGGCGAGTTTGACGGCATCGTGGAGGATAACCCTCGTTGAGTGAAATTACCTGAATAGGCCAAACGAAACGAGGCATCAATATACCGCAACGCTAAGCCAAACGTCATTAGAAGGCATGTTGTGTGCACAAATACACTGTTTTTGCAGCACAATGTTCGCGTCTCGTCTTTCTTTCTTAACATCGAATGCGGAATGTAAAGAACGTAACTTATAAGTTTTGCAAATCTTTTGCATGCCGCATTTCACGTACATATTTATCGTCCTCGGCCTCGGTTGACAGTTTAAGCTAACATTTTTTTCTTATTTGTCATCATTATGATGATGATTATGATGGGAAAAGGCGCATCACAATAATATTTATGCAATGGATGAGTGCATTTTGTTGTTACAACAACAAAATATTCTCATCACTAAAGAATGTGTTTTTTCTTTGTTTTTTTTTTTCATTTATTATTATTTGCGATTTTTTAAAGCGCGCTTCCAATCAGGGTGTTGGCATCGCATTGCGCATCACCAATGTTTTTCTTTGGTAAATATTTTTGTTATTGGTTGAGAGAAAAGTCTTCCGCCATATGACTTTTGGGGAAGCACCATACACACAGTCCTGTGAAAAAATTTTGACATTTTATTGATATTATGTTACATTTTTAGAAGACGAAAAATTGTCAGTGATGTCAATGAACAGCGGGTGTTCCAACTTTAGTTTCTGAAGTTAAAAAGTTGGGATAATTTTTTGTGATGAATTTTTCACAAGTACCTACCTACCGAGAAGAAAAATTCTAAATTATTTATTCTAGATAATATGTATACATTATAAGAATGACCAATTGCTTAAATTAGGTGCGTTTTATTCGTAGTTCATAGCTAGCGCAGCAATACAAGTTCAATAAAACGCTATATAAACTTTTATGTCCACTCTTTATTCTCTGGATGTGTTCATACCGTTTTTTGAGTGAAAAACAAACTATACGTTACCGACATTTAAGGTTCAAGTCCACACTATTTGTCCACTTTTATATTCACTAATTTACTGACTAATTTATCGGCACTTTTGGTTTTGTTATTGTTTACCAAGGGAAATTTTGCTTCGCTAGCTATAAAATTGCCAATAAAACGTTACCTATTATAGAAGTTTAATTTTTTAAAATCAAAACTCTCAAAAAGTGTTAAATTTTATTTTTAATTCGTCAAAACGAATAAATAAGACAAAAATAGGACAAAATTCGAAAATTCTTAATTTTGGTAGAGAGCGTTATTATTTTTTTCCTAAGAATTTTCTAAAAAGTATATAATATCTATGCTTGGACCAGAACTTCTAAATAAAACCACATACTTTCAATGAATTAACAAAAAATACTTCCTCTGAAATTGGATCGAAAAACTTAAAAAAAAAAAGTGTTGGAAACTTTCATCAAATAACTCTTCTTCCCCCGCTGCAATTATTTCAATTCCTATTGATTCAACATAAAAACTGTTCACTGAATGTTGGACATTTTTTTTTTTTTATTATACTGATCAGCGAAGAATATTTAGGTATATCATAATAAATATTATATTTTTTGTCATATACCCGGAGTCAACACATGAAAAAAAAATTGATTTTTGGAATCTTTGTAACCCTCTATATTTTTGGAGATTCGCTAAAAAGAGTCAGAGCAGAGCTACAAAGAGTCAGAGTCATAGAAATTTTCAAAATTGCAAGCTGAACCATTTTAGCATACAGCCATAAAAATTGAAATATGTATAAGATTGAACAAAAAATAAAACAGGCAAAATGGGGTTATCGCTGGAGAGGGAACTCGCCAAATGTAATTTTCCTATATGACTAACTGGCTGAACAGAATAGAATGACGGAACTAGAGCCGCAGGCGGAACTGGAAGAGCTTTCAAAAGTGTCGTACGTTATTTTTTTTACATGTCCACAATGGAGCTGTACAGCTTTGAAAGTATTTTGAAGAAAAACAAAAGAACATTCTTGTGTACAAGCTCAAAATTCACATTTTTTGTTTTTTCAATAATTTTCCTTTTAATAAATAATTTTTTTCGCGATACAAATAACCACAATATTTTTTTCCGACCCAAAAAGTTTTTTTTTTTATACTTCATACAATTTGAAACGTCAAGAGTGCCGTACGTGAAAAGTTAAAAGTTGGTGAACTCTTCCGTCTGTGTCTGCAGCTCCGTGTATGCGTCTACGTTTCATTGTGTTCGACACATTGAATTTACGTGTATTCAATATTTTGACAGCTATTCCAGCTCCGGCGCCAGTTCCGTCTCCGTCACCATTCTGTTCAGCCAGTAAAGCCTATAGTACGCAGATCGGGAAATTTTTTTCTTTTCATACAAATTTTTTCCCATGATAAATTTTGTCTTCAGTTTTTTTTTCCAGGCAGTACGCAGTTCATGCGCAAAATTGTGACGTTTTTACCCATTGTAGGGAGAAGTCTCCACTAAATTTTGCCAAGAAATATAATGTTTGAAGCATTTTTTTGCGGGAAAAAATTTGACAGGTTAATAATTTTGCACCATAAGCTCGATAATTTTACGAAATCAAAACAAAAGAAGAAAAACATTAATTTTGAGTGCCTTTTCCAACGTTTTTGTAGAGATTAGAATTGTAGAGAAAAAATTTGTCTTTTCCCGATCTGCGTACTAGGCTTAAGGGTTAGCGCCAGTTTTACAATCGTGATGTTTCAAATATTGATCCGAGGCTTAGCTATTTTAACTCACTGATTCCGGATTAAATTATTATGTATCATATATTTAAACCACGGGAAGTGTTGATTTAAAATTTGCTGAACCATGGATTAAATATTGAACCAGGTCTGTTTGTAAAAGCGCGGGCGCTTGGCATTTGAGGAAAATTAAAATGCCAAGTCCAGGCTTTTATTAATTGTGGTGGACTTGTTATGTATTTTTGACTGTAGGTAGGTACTATACAAGTTTCAAAATTAATACATTTTAAAGTTTTTTCAAACTTCATACAACAAAAAATAAAAAAAAAAATATTAAAACGTAAAATTTGTTAATTATTTTTGTCGAAATACCCTGTACAAGTAGTAGTGTGGGAATACCTAAAATAATTTTAAGTTTGAAAAATTGAACTGTCATTGTTTTTTTTTTTGTACACCCCACTGTTGAGATACTGATGGAGAATTCAAAGTGAGGATTATTATACTGAGTATGGGTGCTTAAAAGGATTCAATTAGGAGTTCTTGAGTTCACATTACAATAGCTCGCCTCTTCGTATATGATGGTTTTATTTTTATATATACAGATTTTTTTTTAATCAAAATACAAACAAAGTGGGTAGCAATATTGTAACGTTATTCGTTTTAACCGTCATATTTGCACTCAATCGCGAATATCCAATAAAACTTTTATATTTAATGAACAAAAACAAAACACATCTCTTATGAAGGTTGGTATATTTCTACCTACAACGTATTTTGTATATTTGAGGAGAGTCAGTCACAGCAGCAGCAGAGCAGCAGCATCGATATTGGTACTTGAAAAATCCATTAACAATAATGAATTCTCAATTTCAATACTCTGATGATTTCGAAAAAAAAAATAAAAAAAAAAAAAAAAATAAGGGTATACGTGGTTTTCGTGTGTGGAAGCGGGAGCTGGAGCGGCATATAAGAACCGCATATATCACGTTTATTGCGATTTGCAGTGAAGAGCCTATGCACACGTATACCAACAACAATGTGCACACTACTTTAGGTTATATTCTCATCATCGAAACCAATATTGCAATTTTATCATCGGTTGCTGCACCAAGCCATAATGATTCGTGGCAAAAACAAGGCAATTCTTGATATTAAACAATAACGAATGTGGAATTGTTTGAATACATACACCACAGCGTTACAAACACAAATACAAATAAAACTTTTGCTTTAGGAAAAAATAAACTTATGAATATTAATATTTTAAAATTTTATTTTTATTTTTTTTTTTTCTTTGTCGAGAAATTTTGACATGAATCCATTTTAATTATTAGATATTGAAAATATAAATTTATTCAATTTCCAAGCTGTATACATACATATGTAGGTGATTTGATTCATTTGAAAAAAAATTGATATACAGGTTAGATATGCACTAGGATGAAGGTTGCCTACTTTATGAAAAAATTTAATGACTAAAATATTGGTTTTAGAAAACTTAAATTAACGGCTTGTTATTAATAAAAATGTATATTCTACCATTAAAAAAATGATTAAACGTAAACAAAAAATTATTAACAATTAACAAATAATAAACTATACTGACTGCGGCGTCTCATTGTACTCAATCTTCTTTTTTAGTTCGGGGTTTATTAGACTCTGGGGTGTTTCCCTATTTTTTTTTTATGGTTTGATGGTAGAGTAAGAACCTCTGAAGGACTGTATTCTCCTAGTGATAAAGGACACCACAATTTTAGTTAAAGGAATTAGGTATTTGATGCAGAAATTTGATAGCTGTATATGCCTTGAAGCAAGAAATAATAGGTTACATTTTCTGCATGGTTACAATGAGCTGGTGACTGTGCTGATTGGAACAACTTGGACTGTAGGTTGATTTATATCAGGAAGTGAAGCCTGTTTCACAATACGACGAGGAAATGAGACAAGAACGTGACGAGAACCCGTTGTAGCTGCCAAACCAATTTCAAGCAATGAGAATATACCAGACTATTCACAATAAAGCGTTTCTCGTCGTCCCGTCACGCCATGAGTTCGAAAAATTAAAAAAAAAAAGACGTCACGAGACGAAGATTTTCATTTTGACAATTGAGAATAGGACACCAAGCGTATTTGTATTTGTATTTATAGGTATTTATTAATTCTGTAGAGTTAACCAACCAAATTTGTTGAGTCAAGAGTTAACTAAGTCCGGTTTAACTTGCCACTGAAAAACTGGGCCTAAGTGAGTGCGAAGCTACAACAATGAGCCATACGGACTGTATAACGATACTGACCTATAGCCAAAAATATAAGTCCAGCGACTTAAGTGAATTGGTTATGAAGAGTGGATGAATACTACAGATCCCTAGTGCCTCCCCCCCGCTCTTTTTTTTTTTTTAATTTCCCCATTGACCTTTAACTTGCAATTTTGAACATTTGTTGTTTTAGGCCAGGCGCGCACATGCAACTAAACAGTTTGGTTTCGATTTTGAGTACTATAGAATTATATGAGAGTCCGCGCTTATAAACCGGCGCGCACTCCCATATAAGCCCATTGTGCTCAAAATCGAAACCAAACTGTTTAGTTGCATGTGCGCGCCTGGCCTTAGATTCAACTATTAGCAGTTTTCAGGACAGGTTAGATAGCACGGTTTCCTTTCAGTCTGGTACTGGTTGCATTGCCTTGCATAAAACCTATGCCTCTAAAGTACTCACAAAGTTTCCAAGTTTGCATTATAAACTGCTACAAAATGGATCAAAATTATCAAAAGCTGTAAAAAACAACAAAGGCCGAAAGCTTTCTGAAAAAAAAAACGCTTGAAAAAGCTGTATAGTGATTCGTTTTCAATTGGGAATGGTAACTCTGTTTGGATGCGTAGCAAGGGTAGAATATAGAAGACGAGCAGAGGATCAGTGTCCTTTCGGCAATATAATGAATTTTGCGAAGGATTATAACAATAATTCCTGAATGTAATTCAGTGGGTTAATATGTTTTTCGATGGCAATTTCTTTAATGCCGTGGCAGTGTATATTGGCACCACTGCTTTGAAAAAGGTCGACCATTTGCACTGTACTGACTATTTTTGTTGAACAGTTGTTGGTACATATGTTATTCATTAAATTTAAAGGTTGACGTGTTATTTGACTTACATCCCACAGTTCACAGACTTTACGCTTGCTTTTACTTGCTTTTTCTGCATTCGCCCATTTCGCAAACAGCATCACCAAATATCCATTAAAGAATGTTTCTCTCTAAAGCGCCCAGTATCATCAGTTCTCCCTTTCTACTTATGTATTTCCCAAAGACTATACGACAGACTATAAGGATTTTCTAGAGGGTGAACTTCTTCATTCGCGTAATGTGTTTTGAACCTGCAATTTCCAAACCTAAGTAACATCCCAGCGGTTTTCTTCGGTAGCCAGTTCTTTGACGATTCCCCAACAAATTGTTAGTCAATGTTCACTTTGGGGAAGACGAAGTATTTAACTGATTCAAAGCTTATTTATTTGTTTCTTATCAATCAGCTGTTTTAATCTAAGTGGTCGACAGACGGTTTTTTGTTTGTTTTGAAAGCACATACTTGGCCTTTGCCAGGTTTACTTCAAGACCAACAAGATGTTTCTCTTCTTCTTTTGGCCTAAAACATTGCAAAAAGTCGATGGTTTCGATAATATCTGCCTACCCACCCTTTAACAACTGAACTAAAGGGTTGTCCAACCATAATGCACGATGTTAATTGTGAGTCACACCTTAACGTCAATTTTTTTGCCCAACTTAACTTGACATTTATTTGTTTCAGTATTTGACAAATTCAACCATGCTGAGGTACACAATTGAGCAGCTCGTTAAGATTTTTGAAGCCTCTTACGAAAATGGGCGTTCAAATCAAAATGCATTGCGTGTACTTCCTTATTTTTGTTGGTCCGCATTATCGACCAAATGTGTCCACAATCGGTAGAATTGTGCGCAAATTTTAGCAAACCGGGTCTGTAGGAAATGTGGAAACACCTGTGCATATGCTCGCCCAGTTCGTTCTGCGGAAAACATTGCTGTTCGAAAATGAGGTCGGCCAAGCAATTACTGTGAATGGTGTTCGCTATATCGCGAGATGATAACGGATTTCTTGTGGCCAGAAATTGAGCATCATATATGGACCTGGACGATATGTGCTTTCAACAGAATGGTGCCACTTGCCACACGGCTAACGAAACAATGGCTCTTTTGCGCGAGAAATTCAATGGCCGTGTTATCTCACGAGCGTCGTGGCGATGTTATTTGGCCGCCACTATCATGTGATTTGACACCGTTGGACTTCTTTCGTTGGGGATATTTAAAAGAAAAAGTGTACGTCAATAAACCAAGAACAATTCAAGAGCTAAGGGATGAGATAATTCGGCACATTAACGACATTGAAACTCCATTATGTGATTATGTCTCTGAGTCATTGAAAATATGGATCATCGGATAGAGGTATGTATTTTGCTTCACACATACTTTTTATAGATCCTGTTATCATAATAAAAAATATTAAGATAATTCTCTGAAAACTTTTTGTTTTATTTACAATTAAAATCGTGCGTTTTCCTTGGACTACCCTTTATTAAAAAAATCCCATAATAGTGCAACTCCTTGCAGAATCCTTGTTTGAAATAGTTCTTAGATTTCCTTATGGTTACAACTGACATTATCAATTCTTTAAAATGTTAAAAAATGTTACAATAATCCATTGATTAAAGATGATAATCTGTGAAAAAAGTGGCTCTTTATTCGGGTATTATTTTTATATAATTTAACAAATTGACACAAATCACCATCAATCGCTAAGGTCAAAATATTATTTATTTGATTTTCAAAATCCACTTCAGTTAAATTCTCTTTACCCCACGTGCAACCCCATTAAAATCCCTCAATACAAAAAATATTTCTTTGTTAAATTTTTAGAAATTTCAAAACTCATTTTAACCACTTAACAGAAAAAGTTAAAAAATTAAAGAAAAATAATTACATCAATGGCAATAGGTATATAGGTCCTTTTTGTATTATTCATATTGATGGTTGGAAGTAGAAATTTTGCTTGGTTATAACATTTCGAACAAACGACAAAAAGAAACGCAACAAAAATACGGTATATTCAATCCACCCCAAACGTTAGGGATTAATACAGAACGAATGAAAGTTTGTCCTCAAATTTTTAACAAATATTTACTTTCCAACCAATCCGCGTGTGCGCTCGCTCGCTACATCGTCGGTCGCGAGGACTAAAAAGGATTTCTATATTTTCCCGTATTTTAAGTATTTTTATTTGTGTGCATTTGACAAATAAAATTGCAAAACTAGGGGATATTATTACTTTTCTTTACTGTTCTGTGGGGAATATTTTTATTTGCTTTTGTTGAATTTTATAAGGAAAACGGATATTTCGTTTTGGGGAATTGTTTTTAATTGAAGTGAAAAATGAGATGAATTTTAATTTCTAGATTATAATATACATACCTACATTTTTTATTACTTTTTTGGTATACACAAAAAAAAGAAGAAATATTCTAATATCAGAAAAAAATGAATAGGTACGTACCTATTTATATAGAACATCAAAATGGCAATGTTTTATTTTTCATTACATTATTGTTCTTGTATTTTTCTTTGTTTTCTTAACCGAACATGAAGAAAAATAATAATAATAACGACGTATATAAAACTAAGGTCAGAGTCAGAGATAATCATCTAGGCAGGGCCGGATCTAGCAAGTCAAAATGCTTGCATTAAACAGTACTGATGATAGTGTATAAGCGGCAATGTCATTTTCAAGATCACATTATTTCAATTTGATGTTTTTTATGTAGCATTTAAATTATTAGGAACCATTTGCTTAAAATAATTTAAAGTTAAACATAAAAAAGTCTACAAATGCTACCTATTTATTAAATAGGTAAATAAACCTACCTCCGACATAGTAGCCCGTGTCGTAATGGTTAGTGCGTTGGACTGTCATGCCAGAAGTCTGGAGTTCAACAACAGCCGCTTAACACCTTAAGTTTTTTTCGGAGCTACTACCTCTTGCAAGGAAGTGACAAATCCTCCAAGAGTATCTCTTGTCATAGAAAAGTGCCGCTTACATTAGTCGTTCGGATTCGGCAATAAACTGCAGTTCCCCTCCATTCCTGCAGACACGCACACAGGAATGGTTGAGAGTTGTAAGTCGCTAGGCCCTGGTTCTTCATGAGCCTTTTGTGCCACCAAATTTAATTTATTTATTTACCTACATTTGGTGGTTCTAATACAGTTGTTCGAGAACCTGGGGCTTACAACCATCAAGCGTTCATCTGTTATTCATATGTTATCGCTAGGAATGGAGGGGACAGATAATTTTCTATAGAATCTGAACGCAGCTAAATTGATAGGCACTTTTCACGAAGAAATATACTCTTGACGTATTCACCTTAATTCTTTGCAAAAGCCCATACCTGATAACTTTTCTAAGGTGGCAGAGACTGTAATATCAAATATAGAGTCCAGACCTTCAGCATGATAGCTCTACGCACTAACCATTCCGCTGCTGGCTAATTAGCGACTCAAAAAATATTCCATCAATAAGCTTTTTCAATTTATTTTTCGCTTCAGTGAGAACTTTGGCATTCGATTGACCAAAAAATACTTGGCCGATAATATCGATCGAAGGCTCATTTTATATTTTATATTTTGTTGCAAAATAAAATGGGTATAAAAACAAGCTTGTGTGTGGCTATTATAAAAAAGCTAGTTGATTCAAATGCATTTGTAAAACAATTAAACATACACTCGGTCGACATGATCACGCGTGACCTTGGTAGCGCATTGCGTAATGCACTTGGCCCGGAGACCCTTGGTCTAGGTTCGATCCTCAGTGGGGCAAATAGTTTTTCGAATAAAATTGAACAAAAATAGACTAAGCACCACTTAAGAAGTCTGATGATCGGCCTGGCGACCGTTAAATAGCTTTAACTCCAGCTTCTAAAACTTGGTGGTAGCTCACTCAAGTTGTTGTTCTTTCATTGAAACCTTCAAAATGGGAATGAGTTATAAGATAAAAACAAACCCAATTTTTTTTTAAGATGGCGGCTCTTCTCCAACCCCAAAAATCCAAAAAAAAAATTGTTTTTAATGAGGAGTCGTACCCAAACAAATACCATAAAAAAATGTCCATACGATTTTTTTCTTGTCTCAAATCAACCTACACGCACTAAGCTTTTTGTCACACCTAATGCGAATCGACCTGTATGTGTCAAATATTCCGAATCAGAGGTTTTCAATAAACAAAACAAATATTGGGAAGCCGTTTTTTGCATTTGTCAAAGTTACTTTGAAAGATCCTATTTTTAAAAGTACACACTCAACATTTTGAATTTTTGGAACAATGCGTTCAAAACACTTTAAAAAAAAAATTAAAAATAACAGTTTCGAAAAAAGAATATTTTTTGAACATAACTGCCTGAACAGAATGACGACGGAGACGGCGCAACTGGAATAGCTGTCAAAATTTTGAATACACACAAATTCAATGTTGCGAACACAACGGAATGTAGCCGCATACGGAGCTGCAGCCGCAGACGGAAGAGTTCACCAACTTTTCACGTACGACACTTTTGACGTTTCAAAATTTATGAAGAAAAAAAAAACAACTTTTTGGTCGGAAAAAAATATTGTGTTTATTTTGTATCGCGAAAAAAATTATTTATTTAAAAGAAAAGTATTTAAAACAAGAAATGTGAATTCTGAGCTTGTACACATGAATATTCTTTTGTTTTTCTTCAAAATACTTTCAAAGCTGTACAGCTGCATTGTGGGCACGTAAAAAAAATAACGTACGACACTTTTTGACAGCTCTTCCAGTTCCGTCTGTGGCTCCAGTTCCAGCATTCTATTCTGTTCAGGCAGTAAGGCATAGAGGTCCAAAAAGTAAGAACAATGTTAAGAACAATGTTAAAAACAACTAGAATACCTAGAAAAATTTTCAAAATTAATTTGATTTTCAAAAAAAAGGGGGTTTCTTTCAAAAACGGTTTCTTGGGACGAAATTTTCGCTTTCACGAATTTATTCACATTAAAACCATGCGAACTTTGAAACATTCTTCAGTCGCCACCGATTCACACCGAATGTTTCACGCCGGTCTGGGGGAGCATTAAAACCCCCAATTTTGAATATTTTTCAAAAAAAAAAAGGAGCAACCCGGAACAACTTTTAAAAATAACAAAATCAAAAAAAGGGGGCTTACTTCCCACACTCTTTGTGGGCTCCTAAAAATTACTGCGGTACCTACATATTTTTTGTTTTGTCTGATCCGGTGTGATTTTTTTGTTTTAATATTTTGTTTTAAACCTTATTTTTGGGAGATCAACATAGCTTCTGGGGCTTAAATCTAAATTAATGCCTGAAACATAAGTCTCAGTTAATTTAAAGCAAGAATTAAGTCCACAAATTTCGTGAGTTAACTATGGATTATCTGAAGGTGTCATAAAAATATACCAAAATCGATATCAACACACGTCGAGTCGTAGTGTTACACGTAGATTTCGTTAGAAAATGAAAACCAAAAAACTGGTTTTGATTAAACTACGGTTCAATTTATTTGCAGGATTGATTAACTAACTTTGGGTTAACTCGGAGTTAACTCCAACACTAAAAAACTTGCCTTGTAAAATATCTTAGGTACTTTCTTAATAAAAAACTTGTCATAAGTAAAGCAATTTACATCTAAACTTTTTCAAGTTAATTTCTTTTGATTTTTTTTAAGAAATTTATTGCCTAAACAGGCCTTTTCCAACTTCAATTCAGCCCTGTATTGAGATAGAAAATTCTACAAAGAATAAAAGAAAAAAAAATATTTATATTGCATTTGTCTTTGGATCTAAAGAGATCCAAAAGTTTTCCTCTTTTCTATATTTTCGACCCCCATTACACACAAACATACCTATATAATATTATATGCATAGAACAAGAGAAAACAAGAATCCTTTTTAGTAAAAAAGCCTTACACTATACGCATAGAATAGGTATATAGAAAAAATAGAGAAATATTATATGAATGTATCTACAATGAAAAATGAATGTATATTTGCGAAGCACTTAAGATGCCAAGTTTTCTACTAATACAAACAATAAGAATAATAATAATAAATTACATATATACTTCTATACACGGTCTTATATGTCTGTTCACATCACAGCCTTTTCACCTACTGTTTGGCGATGGTATAGTACAGTACAAACCAAGTATACCAAACTTATGTGTGGGCATGATTCCCAAAAAGGAAGACATCATCATCATCATCAGCTTTGAGCCTCTTGAAGTCTTCGTTTATCTTTGTATACATATAAATGATGCATATAGCTCATAAGACAAGATACATTATTTAGATTTCGCGTATAGATGTTTTGTTATTTTCTTTATTTCTTTATCTTGTTTTGGTTGTTAATTTTTTGTTTTGTTCTTTGTTTTTCTATCTTTTTTTGTTTTTGTTTAATTTAGAGTTGGAGCATTACAGAAGAACAACACATTTGATGGTCATTTTATGCCACAAACACAAAAGTTCCAATATAATATTATTTTTCAAGGTATTTGTTTTGTTTATTAATAAAGGGGCTGTACCTATGGAGTGGATATACCTACTGAATATAAATTTGTGAAGGAATGTAAATAGTGGAGAAGGAGATGTCTTTTTTGATATGTATAGGTATCTATATTTATGTATAAAATTAACCTTCTCATTTTGAATTGGTGCGATGTATCAACTGATATATTATACCAACACTTCTACCATTTTTCATCTAAACCTCTCTAAATCCTCTCTTCAGCACTCGTTGCCAATAGTGCAGATTTATCTGCATTTTGAAAATTTTCCACCCATTTCCAGACTTTTGAAATTTACAAAACTGCACTGCATTGTTTGTCTGCATAATGTGCCTAAAAAAAATATTTAGTTCTTCTTTTGTTCGTTTTACAACAATATATCAGTTCAATACTGTATGCTGTCATTTTTGTTAGCATTCAGTTCTATTTTAATCTATTTTAATAAATCAAATTAAGTGAACGCCAGTCACGCAGCTGACTGGTTGAGCAAAAGAAAGCTTTGGTTTTTTTTCAAAATACCAATTAAAACGGGCGGATAAAAAGGTACATATGTTTTCTCACTCGTAAAAAAATTAAATAATTTAAATTTAATTTATAAGTTGAAGTTTTTTTTTTGCGTCATTAGGTACATATTGCAGATTTCTAAAAATATCTACTTGACAGCACTGCTCGCGTCTAACATAATCCTTTCCTATATCTTTTGTAACTGTCCTTCTAGTTTTAATTTAGTCTTAAGAATTCAATGGCTTTCTTTAGTTTTTAAGTAGGTAACTAATTGCTTGTATCAGGCCTTATAATAAACTAGCTGACACGGCCAACTTCGTTCCGCCCAGAAAGTATATGTACGTACACAACTTCGGGTTTTCACGATTTTCCTAATTTTCCATTTGAAATTTTCGTAGTTCAATACGATTGAAAAAAAAAAAATCCACATGCAAATCGCATGATGTTCAGCCGAGTTATCCGCGTCATTCCACCGAAATACCCAAGACTGATGTGAATTTTGAAATATGAAGATGAATAAACTTATAGAGCTTCAGCTTAATTTTAAGATAATTTCATTTTGTGTCAAAATGAAATGCAAATGAGTTATGAAGTGAAAACAAATTTTTACCTTTTTCAAGATGGCTTCTATTTCTTAACCCCTCAAACTCAAAAACATGGTTTAAAAATACCATCAAAAAAATTTTGTCCATAGAAACATGGGCTTTCTTTAAATAAATTTAATTAATTAAACTAATTAAATTTACTAAACCATGACGATTTTGCACATTTTCTTCAAAATCTATCGATTCTACTAAAAAAGATGTCATAATATTTTTTAGAATTGTATAAGCTTTATTTCTTACATTCAAACCTTAACAAAAATGAAAGTTTCGAGAAGTTTGCAAAAAAAAAAGAAGCTATATTTACCACCATTTAACCCCCCTTAAAACAAGTATTTACGGTCCAAATTTAGGGTACTTTTTATGAAATGCCTGAGACAATATAAATAATGCACTTTATAAAAACCAAGCTTTGTCAGAATTTTGTTTTTATTTTCTTGGGATATTTGCATTTGAAGACGAAAAACATTTTACATGTGGAAGTAAAAAGCATGTTTTGAGTTCATAAAAAATATCAAAATGTGCCGATTTTGAACAAATTTTCGTTCTATCCAAAAAAATATGTAACATTTAATATGTTTTTTTTTTGTTTTGAAAATTCAAAATTTTTTGAAAATGGTTCGATGGTTTATATTTTAATTTAAGTTTTGTCAATGTTACTCAATAATAACTTAAAAAATGGCGGGAAAGTTGTGTAGGTGTTCGACAAATTACAAGTCTTAAAAATAGAAGAGCATGTACATATGTACGTAGCAACCTAATTTTGTATTTTATTGATATTGGCGACATTGCAATATCTTGTAAATATGTTATTATTTTAAATCTTTTCAACAAATAATTCAAGCTGTTCAAAGTGTGTAAATCTTATATAGGGTGTACATCTTACATAGGGTGGGATCATGCTAAGACAAAAAATATTCTATATCCCCTCATGAGGCTGTGGAGGAGTGATTTCGGAAAATTTGACTTAAAGTTGAAAAAAAAATTATTACAAACCAACGAAAGCACACACAATGATGTGCTATAGTTTTTTTTTTTTTTATTTCTCAAAAACTAAGAAGGATTTTTACATCTGGTTGTCAGTATTTGACAAAAACAGATAAGGGCAACGCTTTGAAAAAACTATAAAATTGAAAAAAAAAATTGAATTTTTGTTTTAAAAATCAGAATTTTGTTTCTCAAAAATTTTTAATTTGAAATTTAATTCCTCAAAAACTATTCAGTTAAACAACTTAATCTCAAAAAAATAAAAGAATGGAATATTAGCTTTTAAAGAAACTATTGCACATAATTGTATGCTTTGGTTGATTTTTAACAATCTTTCACCGTTTTAAGTCTACTTGTAGTTAATAGGCGTATAGATATATGCGACGTGAGAAATCAAATTTCTCTCGTGTCATATTTTGGTATGGTATAACCATGCATATATATTAATTCTCAAATTTTTCTATCGTCGTCGGCTCTTCTCTTAGACTCATAAATTTTATTCATTTTAAATCACTTCCGAAGGCCCAATTTCGCAGATTTTCAGCACTTACTCAATAATTCTTAATTTAAGTTCTAATGATATTTTTGCCTTTAAGTGAACTAGAATTTAGAGCTTCCGTTTAATTCATTATCATATGATTATATTCATTATTTACTCAAAATTTAGTGTATTGACATAATGCAATTGACAATCAAAACAAATCATCAATCACATTCGCCGACATTGTATTATGTACGCGGTTATAAGCTCGCACTTTCGCAACTGATATAATTCACTTCATGTATCCATTGTAACAAAAGCTACATATGTGGCCAATGCGGCAAAGCTTCTTTTATCGCCTTTCTAAGCACAAATTACTATATAAATTCTTCGGATGGCTCGTGTTCATGAATTCATTGAGCAGCATGTTGTCGCTTAAATGAGTTCTTTCTATTTGCCTTGGAAAAAAAAAAGGAAAACAAAATATAACAAATATCGTGTCTGATGGATCTGAGATTTTCTTTTAAGATGCGGGTATAGTTCAGCTAACAGTAGTTATACGAGGAGCTGTACAGAATCTTTTAGATGCAAGTGTTTATTCCGGGGTGGATGTATGGATAACAATGAAAATAAGAAAAAAAAATTCAAAAAAAAAAAAACATATTTTCACATCACATCATCATATTGAATTATATAGTGGAAGTATTTACCATCAAGCTTATGCAGGACGTTCCTTCATATATATGCGACAAATAGTATTTTTTTTTTGTATTCTAAATCGAAAAATAAGCGGGGTCTTTTATTTTCTCTTCAAAGATTAAGGAGATATGATGTTGTACGTGACCTGGATCGATTCTGCATACAAAACAAAATTTCTAGATTTTCTTTGGATTTTCTGCTTCTTTATTATAATATATTGAACGGCACGAACTTTTGCACTGATAAAGTTTTTGTATTTTTATTTTGTATCCTTTGATGACGGAACACTGTTTATAGTTTTATATTTCATTTTGAGAACCTGGGGTTATAGCTTCGTATTATTTGGTTGAATATAAAATTATCATATCGTGGTCTATCTTATTTACATGCATACTCAATCATCACGTTTATCTTTATTATTAAATTTACAAATCATAGCGACAAAAAAAAAGGGGAAAACTCAATTACAAAAAAAAAAAAAAACTAAAGATTGAAGAAATACATATTTGATTGGAGAATATTTAGGTATCAATCATTTAGTTTCTTAATACTACATTTCCAAAACCGACAACAAAACCGAGATTTAAGTAGATCTTCTTCAAATCCCGAAAATTTATAATACAAATTTAGTTCCTAAATCTCGACGATTTGAAACAAATCTTGTTAAATCTTCAGAGGTCCAATATAGTTAAAAAAACACGAACTGGCCTATATTTTCTCACACATTCATTGAAAAGGAGACATAAATACATCAAACTTTCTGCATCACTCTAACTCCATTAGAAATAGTGAAACAACATCTGCATACTGTCAAAAAAAAAAAATAATTTTTAATCTTTTTGTGCGGTGGAAGAACCAATCTAAGCTGAGAGCCCTACGAATTAACTCCCAAAAGAACTAAGTCCCGCCACCGCCCGCCGCGCCAGCGCCACTGTCGCTAACGAGCCTTCTCTGTTTTTTTTTCTCATTATTTAACATTTTTTGTACATAATACCAATCTATTGTCAAATATCTTCCAATGCAATGGTTTCTTTGTCCCTGGTTCGAATCTAAATTTCGTTACAAAAATTTACATAAAAAAGTTTTGGCAAAACGAACTAATTCCCACTTTTTATAAAAATTGTTGCCGGGGGCCTATTTCACCAAACACTTTTCACTTTTCACTTTGCAACTTTTCACTTTTTCTTTGCAAAATTCGTTTCACCAAATGCAAATTTGTAAAGAGGAAATTATTGAAATGAAAAGTTTTCCTCTTTGCAAATTACGTTTCACCAAACGCAAATTTGCAAAGTGAAAAGTTCTTTTCTGCAAAGTGAAAAGTTTTGTTGATTTGAAAAAATATTGTACTTTTCGTTTCACCAAACAAATAAACTTTGCAAATTATATTTAGAATTTTGAAAAGTTTTTCAGTAATATGCAAAGAGAAATTTTCATTTGCAAATTATAAGCGTTTTGTTATGAAAAGTTGTCGAAAAATAATAATATAAAATAAAAATAACCATTTTGAGAACGAATAACATCTGGCCGGTAAATAAAGCCCAATATCAAGGTGTTGCATCTGTGCTCGGAATAAGAAAAGTATTTGTCTGCAGAGTAGTTCATCAAGCGTCGAATTTCTCCTAAACACCATTTGCTGGACAAAAATTCTCTCCGAGGATTTCTTTGTGTAGCGGGATGTATTGACGGTACAATTCCACCAATACTGAAAACAACATTTTGTCAGCAGGCAAAGAAAGCATGCTTTGATGGTTTGTGGCGCAGATCGATCTTTATATGCTGTAAACGTAAGCTGGTTAGTTAGCGTACTTTGCAAATTTTGTGAAACACTTTGCACTTTTACTTTGCAGGAAATTATTTTTTTGCAAAGTTGGAAAGTGAAGGTCAGGGTAGGTTAGGTTATAGGTGGGGTGATGATACGACAGATCGCACCATTTCACGGGATATCAATGGTTCTGTTGCGCTCCCCAGGATGTTGAAATGGTATGTATATAGGACTAGGAAGTAGGGGTTCAGGTACTAGGCACCTGCCTCCGTTAACATACCTACTACCCATTTACCGATACCATAATGCATTATAAAAACAATTCAAAAATCTCGACATCATAACACGGAATTATTCGTAAGAATTTATTTCGTCGGAATTCATTTCGGCGCCTTTATAGTTCACACTATGTCGTTGCCAAAAATATAAGAAGAGAAAATATGAAATTTCATCAATTGGAATTAGATTATCTAACATTAACTACGTTTCCATGTGGTATTTAAGCTAGCTTGAAGCTCACTTCAACCCTTTGTATACCTGCATCGAGTTAAAATGAGCTTGAACAGACTCGACTCTGCTTCAGGAGCGTAGTCGAGTCGAAATTTTCCTAAAAAACATGAGTTGAGGATTTAACTTGAGAAACAGCGTATGTCATCTCAACACCATTTCAACTCAACTCAATATCGAGCTCTCATATCAATGAACGAAAAACCTGGGTCGAAAATTCGACACAAATCCAACTCGAGCACTCTATCCAGAATATAAACGTAGTAATTGCTATCTTATTCCTGTTAAAGGCCATCTTTAACCAGAGTTTGAACAATAGCTACTTTTCAGAAGCATGGAAAAGGAAAACTCCAAAGATTACTCCAGTGTTAAATAGGACCAGAAGACAAATCGTAGATAGATAAAGGCAGCGTTGCCAACCGGAAAAAAAATTAACGTGCCATATTTTCTGAAAAAAAAGTGCCAATTTTCGCGTGTCACATAAAAAAACCACATATTCTTCTTTTTTTTTTTTGAAAAGCCTGGTACTCAATTTTATTGCGGGGTGTACTTAATACAATAACAAAAATCAATGGAAATCATTTGCTTATTCGTGCATTGTCAAAAATTTTGTGTTTCTGTCCACTTTTTACGGAGTTTGGATCAATTTTTATTAAATGTGCAAAAAAGCACGATCGTGCTACTTCGGCAACACTGGAAACAGGCCAATATCACTTGGAATACTGGAATATTTTTTGCCTGGCAGAACATTTTACCCTTTTTCAGCAGCATAGTCTGAAAAGGGTTAAATATTTCTGCGCAGAAAAAAAAATTCCAGACCACAGCGGCATTATGCATCATAGACAGTTGATAAGGACTTAGCTTCCTAGCACATTTGGTAAATAGAATTAAAAAATTTTTAACTAAAAGACTCTTTTTTGTAGAGATTCTTTGTGAAATATCAGGAACAAAATGCATCAATGCAGGAGTACATCAAGGATCTAAGATAGGACCATTTCTCTTTAGAATTTATACCGCGCAGATTAACCGGAGAACATGCCAGGAACTAGGAAATAATATGCTGTTGACTCTGTCATATGTACGTCGTCTCCATCACCATAAAAATTGCAGCTTGTAGGAAAAAAGACCACATCACCAGCAGCTAGATTTCAAAGCATAATCATCAGCATATTACCAGATGGCACCGTTATTAACACCAAAGAAAAATACCAAATACCTTTGATTTAACTTCACACACAAGATGAAGTTCAACAAATATGCCATGGTAATTTTGAAGCGTACCTCTCCTTTTATCTGCTTTACTGGCTGAACAGAATGGTGACGCAGACGGAACTGGAGCCGGAGCTGAAATAGCTGTCAAAATATTGAATACACGCAAATTCAATGTTTCGAACACAACGGAACGTAGACGCATACGGAGCTGCAGAAGCAGACGGAAGAGTTCACCAACTTTTAACTTTTCACGTACGGCACTTTTGACGTTTCAAATTTTATGAAGAAAAACAAAAACTTTTTGGGTCGGAAAAAAATGTTGTGGTTATTTGTATCGCGAAAAAACTTATTAAAAGGAAAATTATTGGAAACAAAAAATGTGAATTCTGAGCTTGTACACAATAATATTCTTTTGTTTTTCTTCAAAATACTTTCAAAGCTGTACAGCTCCATTGTGGACATTTAAAAAAAAAAAATAACGTACGTCACTTTTTGACAGCTCTTCTAGTTCCGTCTGCGGCTTCAGTTCCGTCTTTATATTCTGTTCAGCCAGTTATCCTCCTTTTAAGAAGACAGAATGGACTCAGCGCGAAGACGAAGCTCCTCGTCTACAAGCAGCTAATTAGGACCATTCTAAAGTGTGCCTGTCCCATCTGGTTCACCAAATCACCATCAGCGATGAACAAGATACAATTCTTCGGGAGGAATATATTAAAAATATGTAGAGGAAATATCGAAATCCCCTCACAAGGAAGTACTGGCCAAATTAGATGCTCTTAGAGACCGCAGCAGTAATATACCCATTGACCAGTATACATAAGAAGGTTATCCAATTCCAGAGGTACAACAATTACTACAGTAGGAAATTCTACTCAGCAAGAGATATCTGAAGTAGTAGCCGTGGCGTGATGGTTAGTGCGATGGACTGTCATGCCAGAGGTCTAAGGTTCGATCCCCAGCCTCGCCATCTATTTATTTAAAAAGAAAAACGGCTACTGCCTCTTGCGAGGAATTGACAAATCCTCCAAGAGTATCTCCTGTCACAGAAAAGTGCCGCTCGTTAGCCGTTCGGATTCGGCAATAAACTGTAGGTCCCCTCCATTCCTGCAGACACGCACACAGGAATGGTTGAGAGTTGTAAGTCACTAGGCCCTAGTTCTTCATGAGCTGTTGTGCCATCGAATTTATTTATTTATTTAAGAGATATCTGAACCCCAGACCGGCATTTGAATTGCTTTTTTTTTGAAATGGAAGTGTTTCCATCTCATTTCATTTTGTAACAGCCGTGATAGCTTCAGATTCCTTTTCTTTGTGCATTCGTGCGTCATCAGTAAAGCAAAGCTATTTAGCTTGAAAATAACCCTTGACGCCAATATTGATACTCTCATTTTGTAGTAAGTTGCTGGATGGAATTATATTCTAACCAGTAACCGTTGCTCCTCTCTTGTTTTCGAGTTAGCAGCATTAAGGGCCAGTTTTAGAAACGGGGTTGAAATAATGATCCTTGGTTCAGAAAATCAACCTTACCGATTTCAGCGATTGAACTGAGGTTCAACGATGGTTCACGATTCAAGTAGATACGTGAGATCATCGTGAATTAAAGAAATTATATAGAAAATATTTTAACCTTTAGCTTCTTTACGCCACCCTGTAGAAAGCATTTTTTGTTTTTTTTTCGGCATTCGATTCTATCGATTAAAGCAATATTTTTTAAAATCTGTTAGAACGAATTGTTCTTAAAAAAATACTTACTTAAAATTTTTAATAATTCAAATATGTGCTTAAATAATAGGACAAAACCCAAAAACCTAGTTGGTACACCTAAATTGTTATATTTATGCCAAAATAACTTGAATAAAATTAAAACAATATAATTTCAAAGAATTTTCTCAAATGACAAACCATCTTGAATTGGACGTTTGAATACACTATATGAATAAATTTTTACTCTGCCATTTGATTTAATTAATAATGGCTGCCTCCAATAAAAATGAGGAAATAACAAAAAATAAAAAAAATATGGACACAAAGTCAACAAAATTTCAGAGGAAACTCAAATTCAAAATCAAAAAAAAAAAAAAGATCTTCATTGACAAACTGGAAACCACACACATCCGTAGGCGGAAAGCGAAAAGACCTGAATCTCCAGAAATAAATTCAGATCAAAGTATGTACATACGAGTAGGTAGATATACAGCAGTGGACGTTGACAGCCTGGATGATGATGACGATGAGACGGATGGCGATGGCCACTTTAAAACGAGTGAAAGATGTGCCATGGCAAAGGTTCTTGATTTTCATTTGTCAAATGATAGACAGACAAAAAGTCAAGAAGCAAAGCAGAAATAAAAAAAAATAAAAAAAAAAAATAAAAATAAAAAACACTCGAGGAGAAAGACTTTGAGAGTCTTGACAGAAACCATCACTTGGCCTGGTCTCTGTGATGGACGACTTTTGATTTCGTGTATCTCAGAGCTTCAGATTCACAGAAACGAAAGTATACAGCGCTCCATTTCACTTTTTTTTTTTTTAGTTTTGCTTCCCCCGAATTTTGTTTTCTTTTCTCAGGGTAATTTAATTTCTTTGACTTCCTTTTCTTTCCTTCCTTCATACTTTTTAAATGGACAAAAATAAGTTTTTTTTTTATTGTGGCGAAAATAACTATCAATTTATTTAATTCAATTTGATTGTACTGAAAATTTGGCACTATAATTTTTGTCCGGGCGGCAACGCTGCTCATGGAAGTTATTTTTTTTTTTTAAATATATATTTTAAAACAAACCTGTGCCTGTGTGAATAACACTCGTCGTTTCCTTCGTTGCGCCAACGGAAATTGCATTGGTTTTGAGTCGCTGACACTGCACGCCGCTAAACTTCCCATATTACCCATGTGTCCCATTGAACCGCCCGCTGAGCTTCCCATTAATCTTGAGACTGAAAAGAGGAAGAATAAAAATACAATGAGGAATTATTGAAAAAAATAGAAAGTAAATCAATTAAAATTAAAGAGGATGTATAAATTTTTAAAATTGTCAATTTACAAAATTTTTATATAATTTCGTTATTTTTAACAGATATGCCTTTAATTTTCCTTAAATCTCATCGAGTCTGCTATAGAATATCTATGCAAACAAATTTTCTTGCTAAATAAATCACAAACAAATGAACAGAGTTCATAAAATCTTGGTTTAAAATATCAGTTCGATAGAAATAAAACGTCAGCAAAATTCTGTGTGCAAGCCGCTAACGGTATGGCATGACATTACAACCCTCTCTGGTCTTTAACAAAAAAAAAAAAAAAAAAGCTTTATAGCCAACTTTTCTATCTACTAAAAACCAATATTCAGCTATAACAGGAAAATAAAGAAAAAGTTTTTTGTTTGCTCAGGAAGTACCTTAATACCACACCTACTGCTCGCTGGCGTACTGTTACCCTATGAGTTTTTTTTTATACTAGCTAGCAAACACACAGATACACATATACTGATACAAAATTTCCTACAAAAGTTAAAGATTGAATGGAAAATCAATTTCGAATAAATTTTCATAAATTACTCTCAATTCGCGTTGAGATTGTTTACCTTTGGCTTCAACATCCGACAAAACGTCAGAGCATCATACACACAGTTCCTTTCCGATATGGCAATGTCACAGAGGATATTCTTCTAGTTTGAGGTGAAAAGCCATTTTGCAAGAATATAATGTATAGGTACATAAGCAGAAACGGTATGTGAAAGGGCATAGGGAAGGGCTCTGTAAAGTTTGTTGGTTGACTTTTAGCTTAACATACCTCCGTCTCTGCATGTTTCTATATAGACATTCTATATACATAGGTACATCTAGGTTTAGGCTTAATGATAAAAGAAGCTAAATCAGCAAATGTTCTGGATAGAAGGATAACACAAAAAACACACACATATCTACACACAAAGTGACATTCATGCATACAAACATGAGCAATAATGCAATTCGGGTACTTATAAAGTTATATATATGTTCTACATATTCTCATTGATTTTATGGAATTTTAAATGAAAGTATACATCATTATGTATGTAAATATTGGTGATGATTATATTTTTTATAATTCATTCAGTATATGTAAGGCCATTCAACTTGACTTGAAACAAAAACATTAATAGAGGACATTTGACATTTGCAGTGCATATGTACCTACTGTAGATTGTATTAAGCATTGACCTATTATATATGGACTGCCAGCAGCCAAATGCCGATGGTTCAATGTAAAACTATACGACAACAGCGCTCTCGTGGCATGGCGGAAATACGGTGTAACTTTTGGCTGCGTTCAATTGAAAATCTGAAATTTCAGAATCTAATGCCACTTTTACACGAGTGAAAATTGCCATTAGGTCTTTTATATATTCATTATTTTTGTCATGAAAATAATGACGAAGTGCAGATAACTTTTAATTTTACCATTATACTGAAGAATTTTTTTTTACAGAACGCAAAACAAAATCTGAAAGTTCAGTCGAAAGTTATTGTGTGGTGTCAAACTGGCCATTCACGATAGGAAACTTTAAACGAATCTGTCAACAGCCATCAGTTTTTGGGATCTGGCAGATGCGAAATTGCAAAACGAAGTTTATGCTCTATTTTAATATTTAAAATTGTGATTTTTGTGTCGCACAATATACCGGCAATAATTGCTTTCAAAAAAGACATAAACAATTTTAAGTTTCCACAAAGTGATGGCTTTGACGGTGGTGAAAAACGAGAGAGGGATATTGCTATTTTGTATAAAGAGCTCTATCGAGCCAAATGACTCGGTGCCAATTGAACTAGCCGAACCCATTCACATGATGCAATTTAGCTCGGCCGAGCCATTTGTCAATAACGCTTATGGCCAGCTTTAGACTTTTAATTCCAAGAATGAATAAACAATTATTAAAAAGAAGTTCTTTTATTTAAATAAGTAAATGTTTAACTACATTCAGGACTGTTTGGGAAAAAAAAAAACGACAAAAAGTGATAAAAAAAAAAATAGCTTATTAATGCATTTGTGCAAAAAAATTAGTGTTTGATCTGTGACAACAACTAGAAATGACATACCGCATGTTTTAGTTTTTGACTTTTGTGCTTTTTGCAAAAGCAGTAAAATCTGAAATTTCAGATGTAAAACGTAATGCATTGAACGCGGCCAATGACAAACACGTCGTGTCAAAATACAAAGAAATATAATAGATGTCCTTGTTTCTTTGCTAAAAAATGCTTCTTGAGGCCAAGTTGCAATAGATGGCTTTTTAATTACTTACTTTTTTTTGCCGATGTGCCACGAGAGCGCTGATGGTGCTTTAAAGTCGTTGAACCATTTTCATTTACGATTTTGTATGGAAATGACACCCGACTAGCAGTCCATATATAATAAGTCAATGGTATTAAGAGTCGGTAGTCATCGACCAAAATATTGCGTCTTAGAAAGGTACGACAGCATCTAACTGATGAGACCAACTGTCGTGCCTGGGCGAAACGCATTTGACTAAAAATAATAAATAAAAAAAATTTGGTGGCACAAACGGCTCATGAAGAACCAAGGCCTAGCGACTTATAACTCTCAACCATTCCTGTGTGCGTGTCTGCAGGAATGGAGGGGACCTACAGTTTTCTTGTTGAATCCGAACGGCTAAGGTGAGCGGCACTTTTCTATGACAAGAGATACTCTTGGAGGATTTGTTACTTCCTCGCGAGGTTGGTATTGAACCCAGACCTCTGGCATGACAGTCCAACGCACTTTTTTTTTTTTAATTCATTTTTATTTTCCATTAAACTTATAACTAACTTAAAGCTAGACCAAAATTCAAAAAAAACTAGCCTACTTATCAATAACTTACAACTAACTTACTGGCCCCATGCGGGCGCTCTAAGCTAAACAATAACTTAATGCTAATGCCTTTCGGCCTAAAAACTATGTTAAGATTAAAATTAATTTTGGTTTTATTTTTTACCAAGAAGAATTGAAAAAAACTTGGTCTCTGATCGTTTTTTTTTTTTTTATAAAACTTACAAACTAAATAAAACTAAACTAAAGCTAATTATGACTAAGTACTTAAACTACTTACAGCTAATTAAAACTACCTACAACTACTTAAAACTAGAACAGCAACAGCAAGCATTTTCGTTTGTTTTTTTTTTTTTTTTAGTTTTTGTATTTTATAATTTTTTTTTTTGGTGCCACCCTGACTGTTCCTGCTTACAACTATTAAACCTAAACCTATGTAAGTAGGCCAAGACATAAAGACTAAGTCAACTTTTAAGTATCTGTAAAAATTTTCAGTTAGCCACCAAAACTGGTTCTCCTGCCTTACCCTATCTCTTCGGTCCCGATCGGACACAGTCCTACTGAAGCGAAGGCGCTCAGCGCCGCATTGTGCGAGGACGTCTCGGTTGTATAGAAGTCGCCTGATGTTTACAGTTCTACGGCCGATGTGGTAGATTAGCGGAACCGCCAATCTATCATGTATCAGCCCTCGACTGTCTAAATAGAGGAATGCCTCTGGCGGTATGAAGCCGCTTAAACGCACACTCTTCAAGGTATTCGTTATTTTGGTAATAGGCCCCAAAAATAAGGCTGTTTGTCGAGGACATCGCTCTTGCAATGTGACCCCGAATCAGCTTTAACAAAAAATTATCTATTCTGTTTATGTTGGCCCCGTTGTATAGAACCAGGTTGGAATAATAATGTTAGTACTCCGACTCTGGTGTTCTGTGTAATCCAAGGCAGCGTCTAAGGCACTGCCTCTCAAACACCCGAATCTTTTCCATTTGAGATGAGACAACGTTGAACCAAACGCGGGCACCCATAGGCAATCATCGGCCGGATGAGGGCCATGTAGCAAATCACCTTCACCCTGCTGTCAAGCCGGCTGCTATAAAACAACCGTTTCGTCAGGGTAAAAGCTCCCCTATCCCTGGTCAGAGCAGCATTTATATGTCTGTCGAAATATAAATACTGATCTAACCAGATGCCAAGGTACTTTACTACACTTTTACTCGCCAGTGGATATCCATCTGGTCCTACGATCACCAGCTTGCGCCAGTTCTTTCTTGTATCCCTTGTGGCTCCATGCAACGGAGTCCTAAACAGAATAGCTTCTGATTTCTGAGACTTAATTTTTAACTTCCAGTCATCGCAATATCGCTGAATCTTGTCGAAGTCACGCTGCAAAAGAATTCTGATGACCTCGACTTTTGGGGCCGTTCTGTACGCAATTAGATCGTCGGCATACGCAATTGCATGAGTTAGACTACCTATCAGATCGCTGGTGTACAGTCCAACGCACTAACCATTACGCCACGGGCTACTATACAACGCATTGGACTAAAGGTCACACCTTTTTTTTTTTTGTGAGGTCACAAAAAACTTTAAATTGAATTTCCGATTCTATAAAATTATTTGACTTAAATGATGTCAAAACTAAAACAACTGCATTTTTAAGAAAATCTAAAGTATAAAATAGCGTAAAATCTTTCTACCACCACGTTTTTTAGCTGCGTTTGCTTTTAGTTGAAAAAATTTGAATTTAAAAAAAAAATTCTGTTGAAAATAAAATGTTTTCTTGACAATTAAGGTACCTTTTTTATTTATGGAAAACTACTTTTGAGATTTTGATAAAACTTTTTTACATTTCACGAACGTTGTTTAAAAGAAATGTAATTTCAATTTTCTCAAAAACTAGAAGACATTTAGACATCCGAAGTCGTATTTATAAATGTTGTTTAACTTTTAGCCTTCCAAGTTATAAATAAACATGACTAATTGTTGCTAAAGTGACCTAACTTATAATCTAACTTAAGACAACTTATAATCGATTGTCTAAGCCTTGATAAATGTAATATTTTTTTTAATTAAATAAAGCATATTTCCGACTATTTCGAAATACTTACACACCGCTTAAACTGTCACAAATCTAATTAATACGACTATACTAGTTTTTAGTGTTTGACTAGAAATTTTTTAAATATTTTTTTTAAATTTTGATTTTGAAATCAAATTTTTCAAAAACTTGTCTCTTAAAAATTTTCAACAAAATAACCGGTTTCTGGCTTTGAAAAAATGTATAGCATGTCATTGTAAGCGTTGCTGTTGTTTTCTAATGACTTGTTTTTTTTTTTTTTTGGAACCGGCCGTTTGGACAAAAATTGCTTTGAAAATTTTACTTCGCAATTATAAAAATAAAATTTGATCATCTCGCAATTATTGTTTCGCACAAATTTTCATTTTGTCTTTGAATCAACCCGCAAAACGATCATTTCGCAAAAGTTCTTTGGTGGTTTTTTTTATCGCATACCTATTATTAGTTGTCAATTTGTTATTTTGGAAGATCTTATTTCTCTAACTGTTAATTGCCGTTTTGATATTTCACCGTTTAGGTATCCCGCCGTTTAGTTATCTAGCGTTTCTTTATCTTGCTAATCGTTAACCGGCCGTTTGTTATCTTGCGGTTTATCTCGCATTGGCTGCGAATTTCCAGCTAAATTCGTTAACATGTAACTAAAATGTCAGAAGGCAAAATAATTTAAAAGCTAAATAATACTATGCAAAACAATAAATAGTAAAAATCGAACTAAAAATTAGCGAAATAATGAAATGCAATAAAATAATTAGCGATGTAATAAAATACCAAATGAAATGCAAGATATTAGAATAATTATCGAATTAATTTATTGTAAATTAAATAAATTCTAGCTTCAAATTTCGAAGTGAAGTTTGCGAAATTATGGTTGCGAAATAAGAACTTGTCAAACAATTTAATGCGAAATTACTAAATTGCAAAATAAGAAAATGCGAAATGAAAAACAGCCAAAAAGAGAAGAAATTAATTCAATTAAAAAGAGTGGTAGGTACACTCGGACGTATACATAGCTGCCTACTTTTCAAATTTGTATTAAAGTTTTAATAAAAAAAAGTAAGTATACGCCCGAGTGTACATGCCACCATTTAAATTGTATTAATTTTACTACTATTATTGTGTTGGGAAACATCTCGGTTTAAAAGCAATTGGTGACACTTTCAATGATTATTTTCCTTGTCGTAAACATTTTCACTGTAATGTCGGAGACCAACAAAAAATTTCGTTTCGCATAATCAGCAGCGTCCTAGGATTAAATTCAGAAACCATAAGTCTCATTAATACAAAATCTTTTTGTGTTTCAGAATTTATTTTTTTTTCAAAAGTTTTCTATGTTTTATTTGGGTGAAATAGGATAAAAACAAAAAATTGATATCAGATAAAAAAATTCTATTTATTCAAAAAAGCTTTTTACGACCTTTAGTCTATAAAAATTGGCGTTTATATTTTGAATAGTTGTTAATACATAGAAGATGGATGTTTCTACTTCGATGGGGTAAAAGCAAAAACCTTAAAAGAAGCCCAGAATATAAAAAAAACTTTTTATGACAAATTTTCTTAAAAATATAAAAAAAACTTTTTATGACAAATTTTCTTAAAAAAAAACCATTGACTTTTAAGGTTTACTCAAACAATAATCTGTATTTTATTCAATTTTTACGCCACGCCGACATAGGATTGGCGTAGGAGTGGGCGGAAAATATCTTATCTCCTACAATTCATTGTCACAGCTGAAAGATTTATCAAAGTCAGTTAAGTTGATCAGTTTTTATGAATGCCTTGACGGACTTTTGGACGAGTGATCGGTATAAGATGCACCAAACTGCTGGAGCGAGTAGGTTGAGTTAAGACAAAAAAAAAACAATCGTATGGGAGGGGGGGTCTTTTTCCACCCCGTTCAGGCAGGAGGGCAATTTTTTAAAAAAATTGACTTAAAACAGAAAAAAAAAATATTTAAAAACAACGGTACAATTTAAAATGCCATGCTATACTTTTTTGGAAAGTCAGAAATCTCCTCTTTTGATTTTCATTTTAAATTAAGTTGTGTTAAGCCAGAAATCTCTTCTTTGATCGCCATTTTAAATTAAGTTGTGTAAGTGAATAGTTTTTGAAAAATTAATTTCCAAACTCGAAATTAAAAAAAAAAATGAAAAAAAATGTGATGCTTAAATGTCTTTTAGTTTTTGATAAAATTGAAAATAACGAAATCTACTTTACTACATATTTTGTAGAAATAGGATCTTTTAAACAACAAAATAACGGATGGAAGTCGAATTTAAGGAAAACTTATTTTTGTTATTTTCAATTTTCTCAAAAACTAGACTACATTTTGACATCTGGTTTTCAATGTTTGACTGAATATTGATGGGAGTATTAAATATTAAAATTAAAAATACTACTAAATAACGTAAAATTTTGAACAAAATCAATTTGAACACAATTTAAAAATTTTTTTTTTTTCGAAAATTTAAGTTTGAAAATTAAGTTTTGAAAAACTGTTCACTAAAAGAACTTAATTTATAAACAAAATGGAAGCACATATTTCTGGATTAACAAAAAAGTATAGCAAGTTGCTTTAGCCATTACCGATGGTTTTTAATAATTTTGTTTCTGTAAATTATTTTAGAAAATGACTCTTCCTGTTATTTTGAATTTTCTCAAAAACTAAAAGACATTTTAGCATCCGGTTTTCTGTTTTTGACTGAAAGCTAATAAGAGGAATGAATTTTGAAAACAAAAATTATACTTAATTACATAAAATTTTGAAAAAAAATTAGTTTAAAACTTTTTTTTCATTTTTTTTTTTTTTTCAAAATTTCGAGTTTGGAAATTAATTTTTCAAAAACTATTCACTTAACACAACTTAATTTAAAATGAAAATCAAAGAAGAGATTTCTGGCTTTCCAAAAAGGTATAGCATGGCATTTTAAATTGTACCGTTGTTTTTAAATATTTTTTTTTCTGTTTTAATTCAATTTTTTAAAAAATTCCCCCTCCTGCCTGAACGGGGGGGGGGGGATAGACCCCCCCTCCAATAAGATTTTTTTCTTGTCTTAACCCAACCTACTCGCTCCATTTGTAATTTAGAGCTTTCTTATCTTAAATCTATGACCCGCATTATTTCAAGAAGCGTCATTAATATAGCTATTGGCTATAATGATTGAAAAAATATCAATGAAAGTATTAATATTAATTTTAAGAGGCTTGAATGCAAATTTAGTAATTAGTTTGATACTCTTCGTATAACAAAAGCATAAATTGTTTCAAAACATATAATTTTTTTTAGACTGAAATTCTTTTTTATTAAAACTAGGAATGTAATCATGTAAGAAGAATTTTCTTGTTTTAATTTGAAGCATAATTCAATATACTAACCTCTTTTTACATTGAGAAAAAAAAAACGCCATAAGAACATTTTTTATTTTTAAATTGAAATTGATATTTTAACTCAGTTTCCTTGTTTATTCTCATTATTTATTATCAATGCATCGAAAAAAAAACGCTTTTTCCAAGTCCAAGTTTCAAGGAATACAAATTTCCTAGAAAAGAGATTCACTGAACAATACAAGAAAATTTTACATTTAGATATGATGACACGACCGCATCTTGAAAGGATTTCATTTTCAATTTTCCAATATTATTCTTTGGCCACTTGAAAAAGTTGGATAGTAGAATCAATTTCTTCACATCATGTCCGTAAATGTCCATTTTCAAAATAGCTGGAAAAAAAGGTTCGCATATACAACTGACTGATGCATGCATCATCCTTTGAATCAATATACCAACACAAAATACAGACATAACGACGATGGTCATACAATATGATTGTCATGTCGTGTGTTTATGCAGACGGAAATTTGTTGGACCTTCGAAATGTGTTCCCAATCCCAATAATAACATTCAAAAACCCACACATAACCACAACAAAAAAAAAAAATATAAAAATACAAAACCGATAGATGATAGGAGAAGTTGAAATCAAATCAAAATACAAAATGATTTTCGTGTTATTTCTATATACAAGAGACTTTGATCTGTGCTGGATGCTGGAATGTTTACACAGTGCGAGGACCAACAACGACGACAATGGCAATGACGATGACAGTGACAGTGCCTTGAACATACCAACTTACCGTTGGAGTAGGTAGGTATAGTATTGTCATGTCATTCGCCTCTTTGACGTACACACATATTTTTTGGATTTAAGCAATTTTTAAAATAAATATTGAGATTGAATATTTTCATATTTTGGATTTAAAATTCTTTTTTTTGTTGTTGTTTTAGTTGAAAAAAAAAAACAACAAAACCTTGGACGAACATTAGGAGGTGATAACTGCGTGATGGGATTGAAATTGGGATGGTCATTGTGTGATTTTGAAATAATAATATTATTTTGTTTTTCTTGGACAAATTGTTGATGATGGGAGTCTATAGGGATGAGTTATCCTTTCAATATGTTGACCATAAAATATTCTTTGAAAACTCGTGTTAAAAATATTTATCGTAGTTTTGCAAGCATATCTTACAAATTCTAATTAAAGATATTGAATCATATTTTTAAAAACTTAAATTTCCGTTTTGGTGAAAAATCCGACTGGATTTTCCAACTGTTCCACGCTTTTTAGGTACCTTGGCGTCTATACCTTTGGTCCGCTATACACTTAGCAGGGTTGTAAAAGCCTAATCTATTTTTTAGCTTAAGCTCTTGTTTAATTCACAAGTCAGTAATGGATTTATGAATTAAAAAATATTTAATTCGCAAGCTCCTGGTGTTTTGGGAATACAATGGGTGATATGAATAAAAAGGAGCACCTGCTCAAAACTCAACTTTTTCGAGCACGTGCTCCATTTGGTACGAATAAAATACTTGAGGAGGTGCTCAACGATTGAGCATCCACTTGTTTGATGAGCACCTTCTCAAAGGTAAGTACCTACTCAATTGTTAGATATGAATAAACCGAAGCACGTTCTCCTTTGAGAGGAGCACCTGCTTCTCATTTGAGAGCACCTACTCTGTATAAAGGAGGAGGTTCTCACTAGTTGGTGTAAAATTTTATTCATACGAAACGGGAGCAGGTGCTTCTTTATTGAGCACCTCCTCTGATTCTTATGGAGCACCTTCTCTGAGTACCTACTCCATTTTATTCATATCACCCAATGAGTTTCAATTCACAAGCTCTTGGTGATTTGTGATTTGAAAAATACTTAATTCACAAGATATTTGTGATTTGTGAATTGAAAAACATTTAATTCACAGCTCTTGTGGAATAAGCAATTGAAAGAGTTTTTATTCTTAAGCCTTTTTGGGTTCATATTTGTGATTTGATGATTAAGTATTTAATTCTCAAGTAATTTTTAAACAAGTTAGCAACTTAACAATACCTAGTTTTAACTATGAGTTTATGAGCGATCAACGACGGGGATCGAAGCAGCGATCCCCTACTTTTAGAGCAAGACCTTTGCCTCCACGCTATAACACTCAGTAATTTTTGTTAGCGTAAAATGTAAATTCACGCATTGAAATTTCATTTTATTGATTTTCTGACCGATCACGAGGGTATATTGCATCTTAATAACCTAACGTTAGAAAACAGCTTTTCATAACATTTGTCCGACCATGTTTTTGAATATGCTTGTCAGCAAGCTTGGAAGGTGTTTTAAAAAGATTTTTGCGGTTTACCTTAAGAGGCTTATGCTGGGAAAATCCCTACGTGCTCCCCGCATACATCAATAGACTAAAACTTATTGGGCCCTACCAATAATGGGCTCTAAATAATATACTGTGCATGGTATTACTTAAATATTTACGTGCTTCGGCGGCGGCGTTTTAAAAAACTAGTCCTGTCGTTGGGCCTTCTGTATGGTGCAAGGTCAAAAGTGAATGAGAACGCTTCAAGCCTTCAAGTTGTATTTGGGACATATATTTTCTTGGTGATTTTTTGTCCCGTCAGCAAGTGAAGGAGAGTATACAATAAAATATTAACTTGCTTTGTTTTCAACCTTTATGGCAATCGATTCGTTAAGTTTATAACTTTCTTTAGTAAATTAGCATAATGTTTACAATTTGCCTTTCGTTACCTTTATAAATAAACTAAATAAATTTGATGGCACAACAGCTCATGAAGAACTAGGGCCTAGTGACTTACAACTCTCAACCATTCCTGTGTGCGTGTCTGCAGGAATGGAGGGGACCTACAGTTTATTGCCGAATCCGAACGGCTAACGAGTGGCACTTTTCTGTGACAGGAGATACTCTTGGAGGATTTGTCAATTCCTCGCAAGAGGCAGTAGCCGTTTTTTCTTTTAAATAAATAGGTGGCAAGGCTGGGGATCGAACCTTAGACCTCCGGCATGACAGTCCATCGCACTAACCATCACGCCACGGCTACTACTACGTTACCTTTAACTTATCAAAAAATCCTATTTAATACATATTATAAATGCGAAAGTTTGTTTGTCTATCTGCTTGTCCCTCTTAATCTCAAAAAGTATATAAGAGATTGTAGTGAGAATTGACACAGCGAGAGCTTGCAACATACGGATGGACATAGGCTACTTATTTATTTTTTTTTTTAATCTTAGACCAATTTAAATAAAAAATGAAAGAAATGCGAAGCAAGGCTAGCACGCGTTTGCTAGTTTTACTATAGAAAAACGTCAAAATGAATTATTGAACATTAAATCGATTTTAATCTATGTGAAATACAGTCATTCGTCTTTTTTTGAACTCGTAATTAATAATCGAAAGTGCTATATTTTCTACAACAGGCAACTGTCCAGATAAGCCTTGAGCATTTGGCTGAGTTTATTGAAGTAACTCAAGTTCATGGCACTGTCAAAGTTGAAATAAATAGAGTCAGTAAAATTCAACCTCAATCTGCGCTTCATAAAAGAGTACAATATTAGATCTTGCAAAGGCGTCTTATAGTTTCAGTTTCGTTTTAATTGAAATAAGTTTATTATATTATATGGTTAAAATCAATTAGAATACATCTAATTTTAAGTATTTTTCTAAACTTAAATATAAATTAAAAGTTAAGACTATTTCCAAGTACATATAGACGTGCAGTGTACTCTTTGACTATTTCCAAATAGTTTTAGTTGATTTTCCGGCTTTCGTCTCAGGAAAATCTTGCGCTGCCCTTTTCAAAAATTATTAGTTCACATTTTGTGTAAGAACCCAGGAGACTCAGATTAAATAGAGATATTATCGGTCGTTATTATAATGGCTTTATTACAAGTGTTCTAAACTCAACAATATCATCAAGAAACAAATTAAAAGCTATAGTGGACTTAGATTAGAGTATTGCCTTCCTCCAAAGAGAAACTTATATACCATCCGGATGGAAAATACGTCCGTAAAGATGGGCAGGACATTTTTCACTTAGAGTAATGTAACCAAGACAGGAATTTGCAGTTTTTTTTTGCATTTTTTTTTTGCATTTCTTATTCCGGATTTTGCAGTTCAAAAAATTAGTTGGTGTAATCGCGTGACCTGCCAACTTCGCTGAGAAGTTAGCAGGTCATACTCTTTTCTCAGCAACTAGGAAAGCTATTACATTGAAATTAGGCTCCAAATTTGAAGGTAATTTTGCAGTTCGAGAAAAGCCTAAAACAAAATTTTAAGGTCCTCATTTAAGAAAAAAAAATTAAAAAAAAAAAAACATTTCAGCACCGACTTCACTGTGAAGTTAGCTGGTCATGTCCTTTTTCGGCAACCGGTAAAGCTATCACAGTGAAGTCGGGGCTGAAATATGTTTTTTTTTTTGTAATGAGGACTTAAAAATTTGGTTTTAGGATTTTCTTCAACTGCAGAATGAACTGCAATTGCCTAATTTCAGCTTAACCGGTTGCCTACCTGCCTGACCTGCTAACTTCACACTAAAGTTAGCGGGTCACGCGATTACACCCACTATTTTTTGAACTGCTGAATCCGGAATAGAAATGTAAAAAAAAAAATGCAAAAAAAAACTGCAAATTCTTGTCTTAGTCCCTCCCATTAATCTAAGTGAAAAATGTCCTGTCAACTTCACAGACGTATGGAAATTGCATGTACAGATTGTTTTAATCTTTTGTAATCGTTTCCGTAATTCAGTAGCTGGACTATACAATATTAGATTGAAGAAGAGCTCTGCGGGTCCTAATGGTGTATAAGTCCACTCACGTGTAGATTGATCTACCAGAAAATTTGGGTATTTTTACTCGTCACTTCGTCGTGTCAATGTATTTGCGGGATGATGAGTTCTGTGGCAGCTTTATATAGCTGTTCTTCGTGGCTTCAACTTTTTATAAAGAATAAGTTATAATCGGAATGTAAATTCTACCTATTTTTTCTACCTATATTTCACTTACTTAAAGGCTATGCGGAGCCTCACTGATTTTTTTTTCAAATTAACCGACAAAGCTGAGTTCTTCTGTAAAAGTATCGTAAATTTGGACACGGTTTTTTTAGTTTTGTTAAAATTTGGGGGATTTTTTTTCGAGTGTTGAAAATTTTCTTTTTTTTTTTAGAAGAAATGTCAAGAAGAATTTTTCAATTTATGAAAAACAAAAAAAAATTAAAACCATATGTTTTGTTTTGAAGACCAATAGCCCAAGAAAATTGCACAAAAAAAAATGATACGAAAAAATTCCGAAAACTCTATTTTTTTTTGAAAAAGTGAGTAAAAAAAACGTACCTTATGAAATTCTATTAAACTTTTTGTATCACTTTCGATACAAATGTTTTGGAATTAAATTTAGCAAACGTTGTGGTTCTAACAGTATAGAACTTAACGATCAACACATTTTAAGAAAAACATGTGAAAACGTTAAATTTTAGGTTTAGCGCAGGCAAAAGTACTTTTACTGCGGACAAAATTCAAGTACAGATTTTTAAACCCACAAATTTTTATTTTGGCAAAAGAAATACTGCCTAAAAAGTCCAATGTCAAAACTGGCTTTCATATAAAGTTATAAGGGGATATGTGTCAAAAATATAACTTGTTAACGGTAAACGCTAGAGAAAGTACTTTATGAAAAACTTGTAGCTCATAAGATTTTCTACGAACTAGGTTATTTCTCCCTCCGATTTACCGTTTAGAAGATATGGTGGTTTAAAAAAACATAAAATGACGAAATTGTCAATTGTTTGCTTATAACTTCTAAACGATGTGTGTCCTTGAAAACATGTTCATGGCAAATTTGTACATTATGTAATCTTCTACAAGAAGTCATTAACTTTTTTTTCCTAACTTTGTTCGTTTGAAAGATATCGTCATTTTAGAAAAAAATGGTCAAAATTCAAAAATACTGTTTTTTTGCTTTTAACTTTGAAATTTAGTAGTTTAAAAAAAAAATATTTATACTTATTTTATAGAATATAAGATTTTTGACAAAAAATGTCATGATACTTTTTCTCATACGAGCGATTAGTTACCTACAGAAGATCTTCCTCAAAAAGATAAAGTGCCAAAAATATATGTTTTTCGCATAAAAAAGATTGAATTCGAAAGAATATAATTAGGTTAGGTTGACGTGGTTGCCAGCATACAGCCGACGCACTTCGACCATAAATTGGTCCATTGTGATACCACATTGAATCTAGGGGAATACAATTACGAGTACCTTATTTATTTCTTTGGATTCTTGTTCCCGAGATTTATTTTTAGCATCTCTGTTTTTTTTTTCTATTTAATTTTCATTTTTCTAATCTCTTTAAAAATATTTGCAAATTCAAATACACTTGCCTTAGTAAATCATGAAATCGATCCAAGTGGCACATCAACACTCTAAACATCACCTGAAATTTGATATTCTTAATTCGATCCGCATAGGCTTAGCCATGATTTCATTTGACAAGAAGTGTTAACAGGCTATATCTTAACGTGTCTTCACTTTCAAAACGTTTATTCAAACCTTAAACACAATTAAAATTCATATCAAATTACCAACTGAGCGCGAGGGGTATACACAATACACCATGCGACAAGGAATACCCTTATCATACACACACATCACTCCCGCACATCACTTCAATAAATATCGGTCGTTCCCTTAAGAAACTCGATTTAAACTCAACTCCTTGGGCTTCTGATAGGTGTAACCTGATACAATCATTAGTTTAATCACATATTATTTGTAATGACATTTGTTAAGATGACTTCAATTAACCTGGGGATTTAGTTTCTGTCATTGAATGCTGTCATCGTTGACAGAAGCATAGTCATTTGATAGAACAAATAAAAATACGTCTTTTTTCGGTAGTCTTTTTGGTCACATTTTAATAACTAGGTAAACAAACAAAAGAAGACCAGTAGCTTTTATAAATATAAACAAAAAAGACGAAATGGAAGAGGTTTTGAAAATGAGCTATTTCTGTAGATACATTACAAAAGTTAAGAGTGGTTAACACGCTTTAAAGTGGCTTAAGTCTTTCTTGTTATTCTTCAATTCTTGTTATCAGCTGTTATGTATTATGCACGTATGCTGCACCTGTCAACTCTTTAGGTGGCTCTTTAGGTCAGACATCAGAAAAGGTCTTCTTAGCCAGAGAAGTCAAATTTGTCCGATGTCCCTTCCTGCCCCACACTCTCTATATAACTCAACTTGTTTACACATTCGAAAGATAATGTTTGCACTCGAAATTGAGGTTTCTAGTCTAAATCAAATATTAAAAACCCTACTATGGAGAAAATTAAATGATGACAGCTCAAGCTATAACGACAGAGACAGAGGAAAAAACAAAAATAAAGACAAGAAGCAACAAAAATAAATGAGAATGAAAGGGCCCAGAGACTATGAAGATGAAAGATAAATATTATATTCAACAGATACAAAATGTTCACTTAAAATAGATACCTACCATTATACCAACAAATCTATATAGATTTTCAAGGAGGGGAACATGGAGTTGAGAATAAAAAAAACGGCTAAGGGACTAAAATCCAACAAAATGGGTGTTTAATGTACTTAGTCTAGCTATAACATTATGGGGTGTGTGGTAAGAGAGTCGATCAGGGTGCGTGTTGTTCTGTGGAATTGTTGTCTATAATTTATTTGATTACTTAAGTGACATACCAACCTATCTATTTGAAATAGAAAAGGGTGGATACAATTATTCGATTTAGATAATAATATAGAACTTCATTATGGTTTTGTATTTACTAACTTGCGCTTGCAGTTAATTTAGATAGAGGAAAAAGCGGTAAGGATAGACACTTTTGCTTTGATATTTAATTGTTTTAAGCTTTAAAATTTAAATGATTTCAATTAACCAAAGAAACACTTAAGATTGTTGTCTTTAATTTCGATGTATAGGTTTTATTGTGCTATGCCATCTGTAGGACTTGTATTGTAAGAGCTTTTCGATTCGAACCAGCAGAGGCTTAAGAGACTGGTAGGTAATAATCATTTTGTAGAAAAAATATTTTAAAAGTGCTTGAACTGAATGAACTGTGTAAAAGCCATAGTCAAGTCAGCATCGTGGAAATTATCAGGAGACACATACTAATAGGACTAGTGGGCTGGGCAAGAGATGAGCAAAGTCTCATTTTTGTCTATATCAAGATGATTGATTACTACCTCCAAAGCAAGCGAAACGAAGACTAGACAGTGTTTTTTTTCTTGGACATAAACTTATCGCGAATATCGGTGATGGTCTAAACTAAATGATGGTTAAACACTATTAAAACACACAAAACTGCGTTTTTAAAATATAAAATACTACAGGTCCGTAGAACGGTTTATTCAATAAGTTTATTATTTGTAAGCACAAAGTGTCATATTCAGCGGGACTGGAATAACATCTCTTTCACATTTATGCCATTCAATCTTAGAACGCAAAAGTCGTTAATATGCAGGGTAAGGTAGTCTGACAAAAAGCTAGAGGGAACGGGTTTATTCCCCCCGTTTAGCTAGGAGGAGGGTTAATTTTCTAAAACAATTGACTTAAAACAGAAACAAAAATTTAAAAACAACGATAACCGTTACAATGCCATACTATACTTATTCCATTTTGTAAAGCAGTTATGTTTTTAATATTCAATGCTCCTATCAATTTATTGTCAAACGCTGAAAACTAGGTGCTCACCTAAATGTCCTCTAGTGTTTGAGAAAATTGAAAATAATAATATCTAGATACTTTGCCAATTTAATAATATCTCCTTAGAAGGTCAGTGGAAATAGGATCTTTGGAGCAACAAAATACCGAATTGATGTCGAATTTAAGGAAAAATTACTTTGGTTATTTTAGATTTTCTCAAAAACTTAGAAAAATTGTTCGTGTTTGACCATAAATTGATAGGAGCATAAAACACTAAAAACAAAAATTTTCAATTTTCAAACGAGATAGTCTTGTAAGCCTTGAAAGGGAACCAATAGCTTTATAAAGTGGACAGACTTCTAAATCCTTAAATTTGGATCTTCTTCAACACTCTTCTGAATGTATGCAATTTCTATTCTCTTCAGTATGCACACTTTTCTTATGCGTAATCACTTTAACTTGCAAAGAAAATGCTGTGCAACATGATTAACAATGCGGCAAAAATCTGTGTCATATGGATGATAAGATTCTTATAACATGGTGCAAGCGTGCAAGTAGCAAAACTTCTAGTTTTGGCGCACCAGAATCACAACTTTAGAACCACATTTCTAAAATATTTTGTACGTTATGTTAAAGCGTTTATGTCATCACCATATAAAATTGCAAAGACTACTAAAATAAAATGACATTGAAATTTGGCAATCTAAAAATTGGTTTGACAGCTATAACACTGTCCGAAGTAAGTAGCGACTGGATGAAGAAAGCACGTATTGTTTATAAGAGAGACCTAAGCAATTTTGATTATTTGAAAAGCTTTTTTCAAAGCTCAATGAATAATATTGTCAACTTGCTCCATTTTTGCATTTTTCACAAGAAAAGTTAAAAAAAGAAATGTTGGGTAGGTATATTTAAAAAAATAAAAAGCAGTATTTACTAACCCAGTGCAACTGGTCTATCATTGTAAAAGTGCAAAAGTGTATCATTTGCTTACACTCCGAATCGTTAATACCCCTACAAATATATTGAATGTTTTATACACTGTTTATTGATAAACTAAAGAACTAAAAAGATTGATATGATGAGTCCTATACTTTATATGCATTTTAAAAATAATACATACATGATAAGAATTAAAATGGACCTAGGCGGTTTTTACTCTAACCCGACGATATTGGTAACACAGTTGAGGAGGGAAGAATATCTTTTGATAGCCTGGACAACGACACTTCCAGTTCGAACTTGATAGAATTCCTGCTTCAGGTCCGTCAAGCTGGGCCCGCCATAACGGAAATTGAAAAATCTAACTATGCAGGAATTAGGTGAAAGACAGCCCCAAATTCCCTTCACCCTTAAAGTTGTGGTGGACTCCAGCTTGACGTCAAGCACAATTTCTTAAATCTAATGATGCAGGAATTTGGGGCTAATTTAGTACCCCAAATTCAGAAGGAGCCACAAATTCCCTTCACCGTTTAGAGCGCAAAACTTGATTTGATGACGTCATCATGCCGTCAAGTCTATAGTCAAATATACCTTATTTAAGGTATCTTTTTTGTGACAAACCAACATACACACGACAGGTCTTCTTGAATTCACGTCTTTTACAAACAAAACTATTGAAAAGAGCCATGAAGTGAACTGTATGCTTCTCCGCTCTAAATTTAAGTTCCAAAAATACTCAGCAACAGCTAAGCCGGTATAAGTTCTTAGTTGTTGTTATATGCATTTAATAGTTGATTGTTTAACTGTGGGTTAATTTGTTCACCAATTTCCTTAGAAAAAAAAACGTCAAATTACATATTTAGAATGAAAATCAACAGAGATCAGTCTGATTTTGTGCAAATGGCAATCGATGACATTTTTGCAAAATCTTGACTTTATACTTCACATTGGGGAGAAAATTGTTAATAAAGCCATTTCCTTGTAGTCTTGTAACATCTTTGTTGTACAAGACTTTCTTTTCATTACTTCTTAGAGTATTTACAATGCGGGTACTTTATGGTCACTTGTCAGATGGTCGGGAAATTACAGATCAAAAACTGTACCTATGGCTTGCATTAAGTCAATTGGATCTTATAACAACCTCTTTCGTTTTTAAATATTACTTCTCTAGAAAATTTTCAGAAAGTCACCGTCCTGTGTGCGTGTCTGCAGAAATGGGGGACCTACAGTTTATTGCCGAATTCGAACGGCTAAGGTGAGCGGCACTTTTCTATGACAAGAGATACTCTTGGAGGATTTGTCAATTCCTCGCAAGAGGCAGTAGCCCGGAAAAAAACTTAAGGTGGAAGCGGCTGGTATTGAACCCAGACCTCTGGCATGACAGTCCATTGCACTGAGCATTACGCCACGGGCTAAAACATGAAAATTAACATTTTCAAAAAAATGATTTATAACATGTTAAATCATTTTTTAAGCTTTAAACAAACTTGTGACGATATTATTAGTGTTTTTCTGTCACTCCAAATCCCTGATTCGACAATGAATTGAAGGTTTCTCCATATCACGCCTAGAGGAATATTTCAAACTGAGAGTTGCAATGCACTGAGCCCTGATTCTCCATGAAGCTGTTGCGCCACTGAATCGAATTATTTTACACTTTAAACAAGATATGATTTCCAAATGGACATACTTTATTCATCATTGCTAAAATAACTAAAACTCGACATCCAGGTGTAAGTATACGAGTATATACTTAGTGTGACTTAAGTTTTTTTGTTCACATTTCTTCAATGCAAATCCTTATAGCATTTATTACCTATCCATAAACTTTTTGTGTGGTCTCTTATCTCAGCTATTGAACCCATACACTTCAAAAGTGTTTGTGGAAAACCTTCAATCGTAGGTATTAAATTAAAAGAATTTCAAAGGGTTTTCCACAAAACCCAAAGAAATATATTATATGTCACCCTTTTTCGGTGATAAGTGTCATTTTTCTAAGAACAATATTATTTCTTTAAAAAGACTTCATTCAAGGCCCCCAAGACTATCATGAACAACATGGATGAATCTTCAAAAGAATTTTCAAAAAAAAAAAAAAAAACAACAACAACAACAACAAACTTTCACCTATCATCGGCTCTCATATTGCTGTCATATAAGTGATCCCCTCATTAAACCTGCTGCTCCAACATGACATATGAGAGATTGTGTTTTTTCTCACACATCATCCTCAAAGTTGAGAACAATACCTCAATGACTGGGCGAAGTTGGGAATAAAGTTGATATGACAACTGACACTGATGAGTTGTGTAATTGAATAATGACCGTGAATTGATAAATTTCAAGACTGAATCCGATTCCGAACATCTATTCAGCTTCCATTCATTCAGCACACATGTTTAACCTTCTTGTGTCGTCTTGAATAGAATTCCAGTGAAATAATCAATGAAAATGCGCGTAGATAGTTTTAACCGTAAACCTAAACAGATAATATACCATCACTTAGCTTTGTTTTGATTCGAAGAAATGTTCAATGAAACTTTTGGAATGTTCAGGGAAGCGGCGGCGGCGCGTTCAGAAGCTTGTCACGCTAAAACTTTATAGAGGAAGTCCATGATGAAAAATAGCGTGGGACCTTCCTTAATAAAATTTACTTCAATGACGTTAAACATCGCGAATATTTACAGTGACAGTATTTAAGTATACACTTGATAGTCGTTGATTCGTTTCGAATCAATAATTCTTCCAATATCATCAAGCTAATGCCGGAGATTTTTTGTATTATTTTTTTAATTCAAATATTTGTATTTATTGGATAAATGTTTAATTTTTCCTTATTTTTCCATTTGCTTTGTGTGGTCCCTGTGTATGTGTGTGCTATTAAATCTGATCGGTCATTATAGCAATAGGTCTTTAGGAGAAGGTGAACCTCTGGCGGGACAAGATTATTGTTAGTCCGAACGAATGTACCTACCTACGTTTTACTTGAATTTTTGTTGATTTTGTTGATTTATCAGAGTCTGATGTCTGACGAATTGAATGGGTGCGATAACTATTCAACTTGAACTTGTAATCATATAATAGAAAAATAAATTATGATTTTTTTTTATTTAATCTTCATTAACTTTGTACCATACGCATACATATAAATAGTAATGCACTTGTGGTTTATTTGTGTTATGGTTTTTTATAATCAAGGTCTTCCACATAAAAAAGATCTTGAATAATAAAACTTTTATTTTTCTTTGGACGAATTAAGAAGGAATTTCTTCACGCTTCTTTAAAGTTGTGATATTTTTTTTAAACGAAGAAAACCGAGGTTTAGATCAAGGTTTTAAATTCGTACTTCATTTGATTTAAAGCTTTTTCAAAGTTTTAGATTTATATTGAAGCTGATGCTGTAATAATAATAATAATATATAATTACTATAACTCCCTTAAGCCAACAATCCCCTTAAGCGGACAAATTCTCACGACCGTAGATCTTGGATTTAAATTCCATACATTTTATGATCCCTTAAGCGGCACTCCCTTGCCCGGACGCGGACAAGAATATCAGCCATGATTTCTTCAATTTAATTCTCTTAGGCGGACAAATTTTTTTTTTTTAGTTTGTAAATTTAAACCCTACCATATCAATTTTTTGCATTAAAAACTATCTCACTGGTTTACAGTGATAATAGATGCGATGTCATTAAATCACTGTCAGTGATCAAATTAATTTTATTTCTGGAGCTGTGGTCAGTACAAATTGTTTCTTGCATCTTCATGCTCATTTTTAGTTTGAATGAAATTTATGGCCTGTATAGTTACAAAACCTTTTCATGATGCCACTTTAGGTAGGGGAGAGTGGGGCTAAAAATAACACTTTTTACTTAAATTGATCATCTTCCTAAGATTTTTGGAAGTAAATCTGTCAGGTCAAACCTTATTTTTTGACGAAAGATCAAAATTTTAGCTAGAAATCCATAAAAAAAAAAAAAAATGTTACCTTAATACCTCTGAATTTTGGGACTATTTTTTCGAAATTTTCCTTTTTGGCTTATGGGTATATGGGAACCCCATATTATTAATGTTTTTGTTTAATTTTTCAATTTCGGCACAAAATTATTGTCTCAAAATTCAGTCACCAAACTTCTTCCCACTTTGCTGGCCAATAACTCCTTAACGAGTGATTGTTGAATCTCGTAGAGAATTGTATTACCAACAAATTGCATGTATATTTTATAATAATTATAATTATAATTATATAATTTAGAGATTAAAACGTTATTCACGCGTTTATAATGTTTCCATCAATTTGTGTGTATACGCAAAAATGGATCATGGTTTGTTCGGATGCTTAAAACTTGAAAACGACTGGGCCAAATTGGATAATTCTTTCTGCAGATTTGTTCGTAAATGCTACGAAAAGGTTAAGGAAAAAAGAAAAGTCCGAAAATTTTCAACAGGTTGTAGGCGCACATTTGGTAGGCACACATTTCGTTTTTTAGTTCAATCAATTGACTGCGAAACCATCATATTGATTGAGTTCAAAATTTCAGGAAAACTTACGTGATGGATGTAGTGTTCCTGTTCGTGTTTTTTTTTTTTTTTAATCATCGGTCTAGCGGTTCGCCATCAATATAGCAGCGCATGCATTTTTGAACTAATAAACACGGTCCGATTTTGCTGAAAATTAAAGGAAATCCAAGAATATTCCTATGCGTTGTTTGTTCAAAATATGTCTTTCGGTTTGCCAATAAGATCAATCTCAGAAACCATTGGCCGATTTTGAAACTTCTTTTTTTTTTTTTGAAATTTTATGCTAACATGGCTTTGAAGATAGATCATTTTTAAAATTAAATTATTTATAAGGCAATGGGGTAAACGGACAACGCCATGCAAGCATAAAGAGCACCTGGAAGAAATACGCCAACAACTTTATTTTGAAGGTGATACAACGCTCGCTGGGCTCAGCTATAGTTAAATATAAATTATAACAAAATTGTGCTCCATTTAATATTTATTAAAAAGGTCATCGACCTGATGGATATAGCTTTAAAAGCACCCAGTACAAAAATTCCTCCTAACATAAGAGAATCTGACGGACCGAATCACCAAAGAAATCACAGCATTATAGGTACATATACCTACAAAGATGTAGTAGCCAGAGGTCTGGGGTTCAATACCAGCCGCTTCCACCTTAAGTTTTTTTCGGAGCTACTACCTCTTGCGAGGAAGTGACAAATCCTCCAACAGTCTCTTGTCATAGAAAAGTGCCGCTCACGTAAGTCGTTCGGATTCGGCAATAAACTGTAGGTCCCCTCCATTCCAGCAGACACGCACACAGGAATGGTTGAGAGTTGTAAGTCGCTAGGCTCTGGTTCCTCATGAGCCGTTTGTGCCACCAAATTTATTTATTTATACCTACAAAGATAATTTTTTTAAATTCTGATTTCCTTTGCATTCTTCTAACATAAACTCCCTTTACAAATTACACAAAACATTAATATTTTATAGAAACGCATTTTGCTAATGGATTTATAGGAATTGTATTTTTTATTTATTTAAAACAATTTCAATAAATCGTCGCCGTAATCGTTGTTGTAAATCCAAAGCAAACACAATCATCGATAAATTTGCTTGCATAAAAAAAAAATTCATTGTCATATTATGAACACATTCAATAAAAATGGCGTCCATATCGTACCGCTAGATATGTACAGATAATCGTGTAGAGAAGAAATATTTTTTTTTTAAGCAAATATTATCATCATTTCAAGGATTATCTTTTTATAGGTATGTACACATATGAGTATACATCATAAGGAATTTACAAATAAAAAATTCTATAAACATACTTGCATAGGTATGTTTTTTATGTTTTTTTTTTAAATAACAATGCCGCAAAACAACTGTGAATCAGGGATAGAAATGATTGTGTCGTATAATCCTTTAGCGATAGATTTTTGAACGATTTTAGCTCGATTTATTATTCCTGGTTTACAGGAAATCCGTAGGTACATTAAAATGTATATTCATTCATATTTTTTATTTGTATATGCAAAGGGGGCACAAGAAAATGTCTATGTGTTTTTTTCTTAATAGTTATGTCCTCTGAAGGAATAAAACATATTTTAAAAAAAATAATAAATACAGAATCCACCAAATGCTTGCGTCTAATGGAAGAATCAACGTTAAAAGCATCCTGTATACTGCTTTTTTTTTTTTTTTTAAATACATAAATATGTGTGTGGAGATATTCTTTGCATACATCACTCGTTTTGTGTGTTTATAAATGGAGTTCATGGGTCCTTTTGTTCGTTGTTTTTTTTATTATTTTTTTTTTTTATATGAAAAATGTGCTCTTAGTGAGAGAATACAATAGGAAACGTCATTTGAAGGATTGAGGGTACAAGTTCTAACCGAGAAAGAGGACTTATTTTGTACCTACATTATTTATAAATGGTGAGTCTCTTTTTTGCATTGATTTCAGCTTTTAAGGCAGACAATATTTTAGTAGTTTTATTTTTTTTTTTTGTAGAAAAAGAAAAAAACGTGGGTGCAGCGTAGTGGATTTAAAAAAAAAAAAGTCCTTTGCCAGTGTCTTTTTTTTGCATTCTTTTGTCTGATATGCTGAACGAAAAAAAAAACAAAAAAAGTGCTTCTTTTGTTTTATTTTAAAATGAATATTTGATTTTTATTTAAATTCCTAAACATTCGTATTTAATTTTGAAGTTAAAGAAATTAAGTATTGCACATCACATACCATGAGGAAAAACAAGCCGCCATCTTTCATTCTTATCACTTAAACAAAATTTGTATGTCATCTCTCGTTCTTTATTGCAATTTGGAAAATTAGTTTTCCATTAGTATTGTCAAACAAAAGTTCTCCAGAGTGAGCCAATATCACAACAGTAAATGACTAATTTTGCTGATTTAAAATACAATATTTGAATAATTCCAACCGTTCGGCTGCTGCTGCTGAATGACGGGTTAAAAAATATTATTTTTTTTTTTTTTATTTTTTCATTCTTCGAAGTTAATTTTGTATTTGCTTTTGGTAAATAAACTCGAGATTGATTTTTTTTTTTTTTTTATTTTCGTTTGTTCATTTGACTACCTTTTTTCTAATACTAATTCTTGAGTCTTGACTTGATTTTAGGGTAACGAGAATCACTTGAAAATTTTACATAATAATATTTATTTATGCGATGATTATTTATATATATTTTCTTAATTCACTTGGATAAACTGATGTGTATTCATAATGTAGGTAGGTATGTTTTTTTTTTTTTAAACTTACTTGCAAATCGAGGATCGTTGGCTGTTGAACCATACCAACCAGCTGAACTTCTCATGTCCGTATAATGACCGGCCAGCGATAGGTTATCTGTTGGGCCACAATAACTTTGTACACCCGGACTGTGATAGAGTGGACCCATGGCATATGGATTTGCCATACTGCTACTACCTAAAGCACTGGGTGAATTTATACTACTTCCGCTAGAGTTTGATCTGCAATAAGAAAAAGAAAAAAAAATTGTTAGGTATATACAAGCGAGGTTGCTAAAATATAAATAATATATTTAAAAAAATTAATATTTTTTGGGTATGTACATAAATATCTTACTTAAAAATATACGTCTAGCTTTCATTGGTGTTAAAGTTACTAAAATAAAATAATAAATTTTCTTTAAACTTTTTTCGTAGGGTAGAGCGGGGCTAGAAGTACCAGGGGTAAAAAGTAACAGCTAAAAATGAAAGGGTTCCCCTGAAAATTAAGAAACGCGTGAAAAAGGAATATGTTCGTCGTCTATTTCAAAGCTAACGTCAAGTATACTTACTGGCTGAACAGAATGGTGACGCAGACGGAGACGGAGCCGAAGCTGGAATAGCTGTCAAAATATTGAATACACGCAAATTCAATGTTGCGAACACAACGGAACGTAGACGCATACGGAACTGCAGACGCAGACAGAAGAGTTCACCAACTTTAAACTTTTCACGTACGGCACTTTTGACGTTTCAAATTGTATGGAGAATAAAAACAACTTTGTGGGGCGGAAAAAAATATTGTGGTTATTTGTATCGCGAACAAAATTATTTATTAAAAGGAAAATTAGTGGAAACAAAAAATGTGAATTCTGAGCTTGTACACAATAATATTCTTTTGTTTTTCTTCAAAATACTTTCAAAGCTGTACAGTTCCATTGTGGACATGTAAAAAAATAACGTACGACACTTTTTGACAGCTCTTCCAGTTCCGTCTGCGGCTTCAGTTCCGTCATTCTATTCTGTTCAGCCAGTTAAGCTGGTGAATATCACATCATGAAGAAAAGTTATGAGGGTAGTCCCCAAAATTTATTTTATTTGTATTTTTGGTATTCCTCTTCACCCGGAAAAGATACAGTGCTAGTGGTTTTTGTTAATATATGTATTTACGTTTTGGTTAAGTTTATTTAAGTATCTGAGCTATGAATGGTTTTCGGTTTTCTTTAAATTTAGTCATTTATGTCAAATTTCATGGTGGGGCTAGTTGTAACATTTTTGTTGGGTAAGTTGTAACACATATAAAAACAGAATTCGTTTATATTTTCAAATACGTTTTTGGGAACCAAGACCATGGAAAATGGTTTTTGATGTTTGTATTTTGTTTTGTATAATTTTTTCTTTATTTTGAGATAAAACAAATACAGTCCATTGACGGTTTTCGCTTTCAACAAAAGATTGATTTTGTAAAAAAAAAAATTGGTCACAGCTGTGATTTCTTGGCTCGCTAGTTAGTTAAATTCTTGTGCATTTATATCTAATATTCGTTTTGAAATAGTTTTTTACATTCCCAATCTTTATCTGACTAAATTTAGATTTTTTTTTCAAAAAAATGAATATTGATTTATTTTAAGAACATTAAAATTTAATGAACTAAATTAGTATATTAATATAATATTTTTTTTAGACTTTGATTTTAATTTCATATGTCTTACTGGTGTGTCTCCTATATTTTTTGTTGTTTATCTTGTTTATAAATTAAAAGTTTTCTTATAAAAAAGAAAATACATTTTTTATTACAATTTACACCGGTATATGTTACAACTTTCCCCGCATATGGGGTAAGTCGTAACAACACGTTTTTTTTTTGGCTAAATGTTATATTTTTACAAATTCTGTTTGGAACTTTTTCGGCTTTTTTGTTGGATTTTATAGCCGAAATATTGCTCTTTTAACAGAAAAAGGTTTGGCTGACTCATTTTCAAAATCTTAGGAACAGTGTCAACTTTAGTAAAAAGTGTTACTTTTAGCCCCACTCTCCCCTACTATGTATTCTATCGGCAAATTATCTTTTCGATTTGCGAATGTTTCTTTCCTTAAATGACAGTTATCAAAACCAGCTGAACCCCAACACAGATTTTGACGCCACCAATTGAGTATTTCTCAAAATATAAATTTTCCAATTTTATAGAACAATAAATAAGAAAAAGCTAATATAAATAATGTATGCATATGAAATAAAATGCACGACTGGGTCGCACGAACTTCTTCTTGTAGTAAAAGTTTCTTCGAATTTTAGAGATTGAGTGTAATACAAAACACATAATTAATAATTTTGTATGTATTTATCCATTTAATAAATTGAAGAACGGAAATTTTAATATGAAAAAAAAAGCATGAAAAACGTTCTTTAAATTGATAAAATACATAAAGTACTTAAAATGTTTTAATCTCAGAATGAAAAACGCCATCTAAATTCTTAAAAAAATGTGAATTTTTGAATAAAAAATTTTTAAAATCGTTGGAGCGGTTTTTTTAAAAAAAGATATTTAAAAAAAAAAAAAAATTTGGTATTCCATTTTTAAGAATATAAAATTATACTAAATAAATATACTATTCTAAAAACATAATTTCAAAAATATTCATCAACCCGTTTTCAAAAGAAAATTTTGAACTTTTTTTAAAAATCCAGAAAATTTGTTTTTGAAAATATTTGTATGCAGTATTATTCACACTTGATAGGACCTCCTAAGTAAAAATTTTGATCAAAATCGGTTAAGCGGTTAACGAAAAAATCGAAAATAAAAAAAAATGGCAGGTACGTTTAATATCGGTTTTTGGTAAATTTTTTTTGACTGAAATATAGACCGTACCACTACAAAAAATTAAAAAGAAATCGTTAGAGCCGTTCTTGAGATAAATAAGTTTTTTATAAAACGATTATATGGCAAGTACCGTTATTTTTTTAGCTAAAAAAAATCTCGATTTTCCCTCTAGGGAACTACCAAAAAAATTTATGCTCCAATTTTGAAGAAAATCGCTTTAGGGGTTAAGGCTGTAGGCCGAGGTACAGACAGACTTACATACATACAGACATACAGACAGACAGACAGACGAAATTGCGGGACCCACTTTTTTCGTGTTCTCTATCATCGTAATGTCAAGTTTGATTGTTATCTCGAGTTCGATTTTTTGCACGAATCCATAACTTGCCCTATAGTACCTATGTATATCGCAAGTAAAAATTAGTGTCGCAGTAGATGGACTTCTAAAAAAATTACACATTTCACACTTTAAGTTCAAGAGATTTTAATTTCAAAATTAAACCTTCTGGGATTTTTAAGAAGATAATTTAGAAATAAGAAAAGTGGCGTGATAGAAAAGGAGGATTTTCGTAAGCACATCGCAAATGCCTTAGTTTTGACGTAGCTTAGTTAAAAAATTGTTACTTATAAGAATATTGAGAGGAGAAAACACAAAACCATTGGGCTGGATTCCACTTGAACCTATTTTTAAATCTTAAGTGTACCGCTGCTCATAAGAACAAACAATGTGCGTGAAGTTAGCACCACCTTTTTTTTATTTTTGTAAACAAAATGGATGTGCTGCGATGATGTGCCGAACCTGATCTGCCAAATGCCGTATTCCAAAAACAAACTAAGCATATGGTTTTGAGAGGCTACCCACTTTTTTGTCTGTAGTTAGCACCACCATTTTAGTTTTTCAAAAAATAAAGAGCTCAGTTTGTGCTGCGTTGTGCCGTAAGTATTTTTTTCAAATTCGCAAACTTTACGGGCGAAATTTTCTGCAAAACTACGATTTCTAAAATATTGGTGCTGTTTTGTGCTGAAGGTACTGAATATATAAAAAAAAAACATTTGCATATTTGCAGCTTTAAAGCACCATTGACCATGAGAGCGACCAACGAATGACGAATTAACGAATAAATGGGATTTGAAAACATTTAACATAACCTATAAATTCTTCACAAAATTTAAATAAAATGATAGAAATGTAAGCTAGATTAATTTTTTAATACTAAAATTTTCATTTTGATCACTAAAATAAGATAAATTTGAGAAAAGAGATTGGTCATCGAAAACGATTGCAATTCGTAACGACCGATTTGTTTTCTCAAATTTATCTTGTTTTAATTATTAAAATGAGAATTTAAGTATGTAAACATGAATTTAATTTACTTTTCTATCATTTTATTTAGATTTTGTGAAGAATTTAGGTTATTAAAGGTTTTTAAATCCTATATATCTAAATATATAAAAATGAAATGGTTTTCGTTTGTAACCCCATCACTCACGAACGACCCGGTGGATTTGCTTGATTTTGCTTGCATTATGTTCGGTATTTTCTGTGGAAGGTTCTTAGCTAAAAAAAATTTCCAAATGTAACTCTTAAATAGGTTCTTCTATGCAAAATGTTTATTTTTACATTGTTTTTATTCGGTTGCTATGTTGATTGCCAAAAAGTCCATAGAAACTAATTTATTTTAGTTTTTATGCTGTATACAAAATGTCCATAGCAACAAATTTAATTATTTATTAAAGAGAAATCGGAAGATTAAACAAAAATTACGGACATTTCAAAGCACTACAAGAACCACATTTGGTTGAAGTAATATGTGCTATATTGGATACCAAAAACAAAGACGTTAACGATCTTTATGCGGCCATTCAAAATGCGAATCCGGGCCAGGTTTTTTCCTATACACATCGGTGGACGAGGTGATGAATCAAAACGAAGTGGTCAATTACAAAACCGAGTTTTTGAACTTCTTAAAATTGTCCGGTTTGCCACCGCGTATAATCTTCAGTTGAAATTCGGTTCGGCGAATTCATATCGTGCTACGTAACATCAATCAACCACGACTTTGCAATGGTACCAGACTAGCGGTAAAAAAGTCATGAACAACGTCATCGAAGCAACTATGTATATTCTAAAGGAAAATTATAAAGGCGAAGACGTTTTGATTCCACGAATTCCCATGAGCTCGAATGATTTGCGGTTCGACTTCAAACGCCTTCAATTTCTAATTCGGTTTGCTTTTGCAATGACAATAAACAAATTTATGGAATCAATTTAAAGTATCCGTATTTTTTCAGACGGCCAATTTTATATCGCCTGCTTACGCGTTAAATTAATAAAATAAATAAATAAATAAATATACCAAAAATAGTTCGGTACTAAAATTATATCTTACAACGAGAATTAAGTCTTGTCCTGCGCAAAATCGTTATATCTAAACTAGAATAAAAAACTTCAAAGCTCATCGGATTTTAACATTCATGAAAAATTTCGTTGAATTTTCTGCAATTATTTTTTATTTATTACGTATACGCCACAGTGCACAAGCACATAGACATTTTTTTCAATTTTTAAATCTCTTTGAATACATTACCCTGCAGTTCTCAATAGTAATATTGAAAAGAGAAGATGACCTGCTTGACTGTAAAAAGAGACAGACAAACCAACAAACAAAGAGCACCCCTATAATCGTAGGTTGTTATATCTTAATTTATAAAAAAAAAAAACATTGATATTTTGGGGTATGATTCAAGCAATTATTCTAAAAGAAAAAAAAATTGAATAGAAGAAAGATTAAACCTGACCCCTGATGGGATGGGGAGTAGGGGGGGGGGGGGGGAGGGGAGAAATGCATATTTCGCAAAAATTGACTTAAAAATGAAAAAAAAAAAACAATTAAAAATCAATGAAATCACATACATAATTATTTTACTTATTTAATTAAGCTATGTACTTATAAAATTTTCCATTTTTTTCTCGTTTTTGAATCAAATTGTTATAGTGAATAGTTTTTGGGAAATTAAACTTCAAAGTAAAAATTTTTGAAAATATACGTACATAAAATTTATGTTGATTTTTTTCAACATTTTTGCTTTACTAAATGTCATTTTCTTTCCTAATATTCAATGCTGTCATGAGTTTTTAGTCTAACACTGAAAACTAGATGTTAAAATCTCTCTTAGCTTTTGAGAAATAAAAAAAAAAATGAAAATAAAACTAAAAGTCATGTTATGTGTTTTTTTTTTTTAATTGTTTTGCATTTTTAGTCAATTTCTAGGTAATGAGGGTAGGATTTTTTGCCATACAATTTCTAGAATAGTCGCAGGAATTATTCCTCAAAATAACCAGCATGAATTGAGGAACACTATATGTATAATAGAAATCGTAGGTATAGAGGGTATTTTGCATGTAACACGAGAAAAAGCTAAAATTAATTTTCAAACTCAAAACTGTGAAAAAAGATAGTAAGTATTCAAACTAATTTTGTTCTCAATTTTACGTTATTTATAGGCCCATTTGCTGAAACGAAACTTAAATATTTATATTCAACTTAAACACTTATGTTCTACTTTTTCCTCAGCGTAAACTGTCACATAAGTTCTTATGTCGAACTTAAATATTTATGTTTCGTTTCAGCAAATGGGCCTAAGTAGTATTTTTGTTTTAAATAATAAAAATGCTCCTACCAATTTTGAGTGAAATATTCAAAATCACATGCCTCAAACGTCTCAAATTTTTTTTTAGAAAATTGAAAATAAAAAAGTAGGTTTTCCTTAAATTCGATTTGAAACTGTTATTTCATTGTTCAAAAAAATCGTACATCCACTAGTAACTATAGTAAAGTAGATATTATTGTCATTTTCAATTTTCTCAAAAATTTAAATCAAATACAAGGCTGGTACTTGCTTATAAAATTCATGAAAAACTATATTTTTTTTTATTACGTATACGCCACAGTGAACACAAAGAAATTTTTTTTTTTTTAACTTAAATTCTCAATATTTCTCAATAAACGTAATATTAACCTGCGTTTTTCAATAGCAAAATTGAAAAGAAAAGATTTGACAGGCAGAAAAAATCGTATGTGAGTGGGGTCTATTTTTCTTAAATTCTCTCTAAAACTAGACATATTTAAGAAGAAAGAAAACACAAGTAAAGAGAATTATATTTGTTTTTTTTTTTAGTGCACTGTATTGAATGAAATTCAATTGAAAATTTTTCTTACCTTAGGCTAATGTCACACGAGCGTCTTTTTCTGCGCGTCCATTTGGAAATACGTCCTGAGAACCAAGAAAACTTATAGGAATGGACACACGAGCGTCCACTTATTGGTTTCGTCCGCGCGTCTAACTTTGTCGATTGTTTGAAACTCATGCCGCGCAGATTGTAAAACAGCATGAGGAATACTGTCGTAATTTAGTGTGGTCACACGAGCGTCCAAATGGACGCGCTTCCAAATAATTTTTAGATGACATTATTTTTGTCTTTGTTATTTTTATCTTTTTAGTGGGTGAATATATATTGCTGAAATTTTCACGGATAATATAAATAATGTATCCGAAATTAAATTTAAAAAAAAATTGACTTCTTAAAGTACCGTTGAGCTGATATAACGACAATATTAGAAACCTTGTTCTATGAGCTCATATCTTATCAATGCATGCATGGTTTATTCTGCTTTTTTCTTATTCCGAATGAATTTTCTATTTTACGTGCTACACAAGCCTCACAATCTTAGTTTGAATTTAATCTTGGAATCAGAAAAATTGCATAGAAAAAAAAGTGTTTGGTTCATGGATCTCGGTAATCTAAATTTTTGTGGCAATTTTCAAAGTTAAGCTTTTTATATCTTTCGCTGTAATGATCCAATTTTCAAGATTAAGATCTTAAAAGAAAGATAAACCATCAGGTAATAATTTCATTGAATTTTGTGAACAACAACAACAACTTAAAGGCACTACCACAAATTACTTACGAATTCATTTTTTTGGTAATTTTAATTCGTTTTATTTTTGTTTGGCTGGAGATATAGCTATTTCAAGGGGTGCCAAGCCCTATCATCAGTCTCCTTTATAGTGGTGCTGAGCTTTAATCTAATTTTATTTGAAAAACTTTCTACACATCATGCGGTATTTGAACCCGCGCATCAGATTTGCTTAGTCTTCGAAGCTGTGTGCACTACGCACTCTGCCACTGCTGACCACTGACGTTACAGGGCGCGATGTGAGGTTTGTTTATCAAATGCATTTGGAGTATCAGCATTTTTATAAGCACTTTTAAGTATGCTGTCTTGTTCCGCCTCCATTTTTCTCCGTACCTTGTACTATTCATACTAAAATGTCAGTTTATTAGACTTGACCATTCTTTATTCCGGTCAGGTCAGTCAGGCTATAATTTTTTTTTGAGAAGGGGTATCCCCTTCAACCCCAAAAACATAATGGAGGAGCAATTGAATTCAATTGTTGGAATTCTAAATTGAAAAGTTGATGTAAAATTTCAGAAATTTGAAAAACTAATTATGCAAAGTTATTCCCCAAACCCTTCCCTAAAATAATAATAATAAATTTATAGGCATAAGCCTAATAAGCAATGGAGATACTTTATTCAATTTATAAGCAAAGAAGTATTTTAAATTTTGAAAAACAATATTTTACAAAGTTACTGTCCCAACTCCCCTCTACAAAAATGTTATACATTTTATAGGGCTCATTATAATAGGGACGGCGTCGTAGGGGCCGGTTTTTGAATTTTCACTCACTTATTCTATATCTATTAATTTGATTTATCAACCAAAGAAAAGGAACTAACTTAGTAAAATATTCCGTCCGTCCGCCTCCGTATAAAGAGAAGTTCGTGTGACATGAAGAGAGTTTAATAATGCACACGCTTCCAAATGGATGTTCGTCCATTTGGACGCTCGTGTGACATATGGCCTTATAGTTCAATGCGTTTCGCCCAGATAGGCATCCGGTTTTTAGTGTGAATATTGTTAATACATTAACAAAAAAAAAAATGGAACATAAAACAGTTAAGCATCAAGAAGTTTGTATATGTAAATTTATGCAATGAAGAAGGTAACACAAAATAGCGAAAATTGCAAGTAATAAAATGGTATTTGCTTATGACTTTAACAAGTTAATTAAATTTTCAGTTGTTTGAATATAAAAGGATTTGTATGCATCTAATTTGGAGTGGTAGTTAACAATCTTAAGTAGTTTAAGGGGCCAGTTATAGCAATCAGGAAAACGCATCAGGAAAAAATTCTCTTTTGTATAGTTCAATGTTTTATTATACGATTTGAAATATCAAAAGGATACGAATCGATGATAAATCAATTGAAATATTTTTTTTATTAAAAAAATTCAATTTGGAAGAAATAATTTGTCTAAAACAAGTACTTACTCATTTTCCTAATGGAAATTTCGTACAGAAAACAAGTTTCCATCAGCAAATGCATTTCTATAGAATTAATATTTCCTCTTAAAAAAATTTTGTTAATGAAATAAATATTTTAAATGATTTATCATCGATTTGTATCATTTTTATATTTTAAATCGTATGATAAAACATTTAATTACCAAAAAGAAAAATGTTTATGATGCATTTTCCTGGATCACTATAACTAGCCCCTAATGTAATCTATAATTTGATGAAACAGAGTCAGGTTCTGCGTTGTCAAAATCAAAAATATGGGCCGATCGATCGTCGCCCGATTTGTCGGCACCTGTGGAACTGCCTAAAGGAGAAGGTTTACATTAACCGACCACTGACGACCTTTGAGTGGATGAAAGCCAATTGTCATGTTAAATGTTATAAGAAAGCCGATTCATGTATGAATTCCAGTTTTCCATCACACCTTATGCAAAAATTTAATATGATAAACTCTGATTTAAAATGCTAGAAATGACGTTCTCAGAAATTAAAAATAAAATAAATATGTAAAATGAAGCGAAAGCAAAACAAAAATTATAAACTATTGAGGAATAAGATAAATATTAATTAGGAGAGAATGAAAATAAAAAGAATCCAATAAACCATTATAAAAAATTTTAAAAAATAAAAACAACAACCCTATAGACCGTTAAAGAAACCAAAAACCTGTCCTATAACTGCATTATTATCATTTATTTGTTTTTTTTTTTTTTTTGTCAAGTGAGAGAGAGACTTAGATATGTATATGTTTGTAGATGAAGAAGAAGAAGAAGTAGAACATACCTATAGCTTAATTTGAGTCGCATTATTTTTCTTATTATTTCTCAGTTCTCAGTTTTGTGAAATTTGCTTGCAATGCCACCACCAGAGCACCACATCAACAATCAACGACGACGACGTGAATCTCAAATCCGCCGCATCTCCATCATCAATGCGTCCTCATTCTGATGACATCAATTATATTTTTACTCGTGCTTATATAAGTATATCTCACGAATATATACGTCACATTTAAAACGAAATAGTATTAAAGAATATTTATACGTAAAAAACTCCTCTCACACATATCAGCCCTTTTTCTTCTCTTTCTCTCACATCAGCTCGAAGCGAAGTACTCATATATATTTAATTCGAAAGCCCTACAGAAGATGGCATAAAACCCTTCATAAATCCTTTAAGGACACTATTTACAAGAATAAAAAAAAAACGTAAAAAAAAAATAATCCTTTTACATATTTATGTATTTTTTTTTGTGTATAAATGCGTGTGAAGAGGGTTCTCTAAGTATAAATTACTCACCTATATGGTGATGGAGGATTTGTGCTAAGCTCCAGCTTGCGATATGATTCCTCAATCGGACTCAGAATGTCTGTCACACTAAACGGCGTCGAATGACTGCTATTCAAAAGTGTATTCTGGTGTTGATGGTGCAGATTCTGTAAGTGCTGGAGATTGCTCAAATTATGATGATGATGATGGTGATGGTGGTGATGGGCGGCAGCAGCGGCTGCGGCAGCGGCGGCGTTTACAGATGTCGAAACGGATGTCAGTGCTGATTGCTGTTGTTGATGTTGTTGTTGCTGTTGTTGGTGGTGAACAGATTTGGGCGATAAACTCATAACCAAGTCGACGCCATTTAATTCGGTTAGAAGACTACTCGTATCCTCGTGATGTTCGGGATCCTCCGCAAAGGCTCCAGAATTATTATTCTGATGGATATTGGCCAGTGTGGCTGACGACATACGCGTTTATGTTTAAAAATGCACAATTACCGTGATTTTTCATGAAAAAATTTATGTTTTTTTTTTCTAAATTTTTATATTTTTTTTAATTTTTTTTAACCTTAAACTCGCGATGTTCTTATAATTTATTTTTATATTATTTTTTTTTTTATTTAATAGACTTTGTTAGCACACTTTTTTTTTAATAGCGGAAACTTGAACACACTTTTTTGATTAAACGATTTTAAAAGAATCACCATCCATATATGTATTATCCTGCGCTATATTAATCTGGAAGAAAAAAAAGGACACGAACAAAAGGTATTGAATGAAAAAATATCTTGATTTGACGCGGGAAATTAATTTAACATTTATACACACAAGAAGGACACAAATAGTATGTGAACATTTATAAATTTTTATGGGACAGTAATTTTTGCAAAGGAAAGGACCGAATTGCATCAACATCCTTAAGAGCCCGACGAAAACTAAATCCCAACACCTATCACAAGAAATAAGAACCATGATGGTGTCATCTTGACGAAAACAAATGTCCTTTTTATCCCTTTAGGTAGGTACGTCCGTATTTCTTCAATTTCTTTTTTTCTTCTAATTAGAAAAGAAAGTTACACGTATGTACATTTATTTATATATATGCATTTAAATATAAATCCAACAAAAAAAAATAAGGATATAAGGAAATGATATATCCTTGTGCATATATTCATATAAAACATGATATTTCCATACCACAACATCATCATCAACATCATTCATCACCGGAAAGGTTGTTACTTTTTCTTATCCTGCGGATGGATGGATATAGATGGCGCATAAGGTGCAAATAAAAGGAAGGAAACAGCATCGCGGAATATCTATATACTGACTGTGCTTTGACGCGACAAACATATAGGCTATATAAAGAAAGGAGTGAGTGAGAGTGAGGCCAATGTTTTTGTATAAACAAACATTAACACAAGAAATATTGTATCTTCATCTTTTCTTGTGTGAGCCGCAACCACAAAATATAAGGTGCTGAGATTGCATCTTTAATTGAAGAAAATTATATAAATTACCTGTGTATGACTGTTTGTTCTTCTTGTTTTCTAGATCTTTGGAGATATGCGCGCGCTTATCGCGGGATTTTATTTTCTCCCCGTTTTTATGTTTGCATTTATGCAATGAGATTTTTCTCTGATTTTGCTATAAGATGCTCGAATATAATGAGTTGACAAAAAAACCAGGACTGAGAAATTTTATTCTAGATGTGATATATGTGATGGTATTTTTTCTAGATTTCTTGTAATGTTGTCACTTGAAGAAGAATATGGTGGCAATTTTTTTTTTTTTTTCAACCGATAGTTGTTGGGGTTGTATTTAGTTTTGTTTTATTTTTACGATTTCTTGAACGTTAAGAAAAATAAGAAGAAAATTCATATAAGTAGCGTTTGTACGTATACAGTACAGATATTAAAATATATCCAGCGTAAAATTATGCAAAATGTTCTTATCGGAGTTTAAGGCCTTTTAGCTCTGGGTTATTAACATATTACTCTAAGGGCGGTATTCACCGAGCGCTCACAACTTATGAGGCTCATAAACCTATGAATATTTATGAGCGCTCATAAGACTTATGAGTGGTCTCGACCACTCATAAGTTATGAGCGCTCTCATCGAAAACTTGTTCGAAAACACTGTCACAATTTTTTTTTGTTTTGGTTTTCGTTTGTTTTTTTTTGTGAATACAAAAGCGTCTTCCACCGCAAATGTGTATACATTTTTTATATGAATTAAACGAATTAACTAATTAAACATTAATTTGCACCGTAAATCCAACAAGTTATTTCATAAGTTCGATTGCAGTTGCTTTAGGAAAAGTTTTAAAATTGTTCCAAATTATGAATGTGTCTTGCAAGAGTGTTGTTTTAATTGAATTCCTTAAACTAATTGTGTATGGTCAAAGAAAAATGTTCATCCTGATAAATAGCTGCTGTATAAATTAGATGATGGATCTGAATAGGGGCAGCTATCGATAGGAAAATTAAACAATTAAACAGCATTGGTGTCCTGTGCTAGTGCTGTTTTGTGCCAACATTAAGCTTACCATTACCACTGGCCATGAACAATATCCAACTGAAACACAATGCACAATCAAATGCATAAGAATCTCTTACCCTTTTTTCCCTGTCGAACTTGCTGATTTCTCCCGTGTTTCACGTTGGACATTTTTGAAATTTATCGCAAAAAATACGTCGATAATCTTACACTCAGACTTGATCAAAGCCCAGCTTCAATATGTCCATTCTGTTACTTAATTTAATAAAGATAAAACACAAATAATTTCAACACAATTTTTTGTTTTATTTGTTTACCTTTAAGAATTTGACATTTTGACTTGGCGGCTGTCAATCATGCTCGAAAACAGTTTGATTTCACAGTTTGGACATGCCTGGTGGAGAGAGAATGGCTCTCATTTTCGGACATCGAAAAATACTTATGAGTGGTTGGTGAATAGCACAAATAATTTTCAAGTTATGAGCTTCATAAACTTATGAGCAGTTTATGAGCGCTCGGTGAATACCGCCCTAAATGTCTCTTTTCGATTTTGTCTGCTGAATTCAGACGGAAAATTTAATAACAAAAATGTATTCGAGCTACAAATGTTAAGTTTGTTAAAAAAAAATTAGCATTTAATAAGTTACAATTTCAGCCCATAAAATTTAGGACGAGATTATTCTTGGATTGTTTCATATACACTACCGCTCATCTGAAATAAGTTTAACATTTTTCGCACCGTACTTTTGTAGTATCTCCATATTGATTAGAAAAATACTTTTTTATAGGTATACAAATGTATTGAAAGAGCATAAACATAGGCTTATTTTGAGAGACTCTAAAAGCTTACCGTTATTGTGATAAGACTAGACCAAACTCATTGAAACAAGTAAAAATAGGAAAATGTTGCTGAATAGGTTCAACAGCCATAAGCTTAATTAACCTTTACTGGCCGAACACATTGCTGAAGCAGCAGCTGCAGCATGTAGCACTGTCAAAATTGAAAGATACAAAAATAGTATACAGCGCTACAATGTAAAGCTGTAGCTGCAGCAAAAGTTGGCTCAACTTTAACTTTTCTACTCGCTACAAGCTGCACTTAAGATGGCATATATGGGATCGTTCAACGCTCTCTCTTTCTGACTTAAGCTAGTCATTATGTAGTCACGATACACCATTGTAGGGTGCCGTGAACTAAGTCCCCAGGAACTAAGTCCACCGAAGGTGTTAGTTCCCACTAGGCGGGAACAGAAACCACTTTTTGAAAGTGGTTTTTATTCCCAAGCAAAAGGTGAGAACGAAGTCCACTTTCTAATGGGAATTTTATACACATTTGAAAATACGAATAGAGAACTTATTATAGTGAGGTATATATGGGGGGGCATGCTGCCCTCCTGCAACCCCCCTGCTTGGCCCACTATAGGATTTAGGGTAGGCGCGAAGTTGGGTGTATGCACAGTTGTATAAATTTAAAGTTTCTTTAAATCCAGATTCTTTAAATGCAAACGAAACTTTGCAAACACCCAACCCAGCACCTACCCAAAATCCTATAGTGGGCCAAGCAGGGGGGCAGCATGCCCCACCATATATACTTTACTGTTTATACGCCATAGTGCTAGCAATGTATTTGTGGAAGCAAGCTTTTTTAATTTTTGAAAGGAAAAGATTATAGATTTGACGGGAACTAAAACCACCCATTTTTTTGAAATTCTTTTTCCCACCTTATATGGGAATAAAAACCACTTTCAGAAAGTGGTTTTTGTTCCCGCCTAGTGGGAACTAACACCTTCGGTGGACTTAGTTCCTGGGGACTTAGTTCACGGCACCCATTGCAGACGTTCTTTGCTACATAAATGAGCGATTTTTGTGACAGCTTGTGCTACAGCGATTCTTTTTGCTGCAGCTACATCTTATTGTGTTCAAGCAGTTAATTGCGTTGGCCTACCGTTCATTTTTTAACTTAACAAGTTATTGTAATCGGCCTGATTTATGAAATTGAAAATTTTGACATTTCTTGACGTTTCGATAGGTCTGGAGTCTGATGTCTGTGTACCAAGCTTTTTTTTCGATGTAGATATCTCAAGAACGCATAGAGATATCGACTTCAAATATATCTGAATTTACAGATAATAAGGTCATAACGTCCAGAAAGGATTTTCAGAAAATTTAAATTGGCGGTTTTTTATTACAAAGATTTTTTTTTTTTTTATAATACAAATTTTATATACTACTGAAATAAATCAGCCAAGTAGAAGACTTAGCACTATTTTTTTATTACAGTAATTTAAAAAAAGTTGTAAAATGGCTTGTTTCTCGAATATCTCTAGAACAAATAATGCTATCGGCTCCGGCCTGGTTCCATTCTATTTGTATACATAATGCCGTAGTGATTAATTTGTAGACATTTAGGGTGTAAAATCCATGATTATTTTGATGTCAAAATAAAGTTTATGGCTTGATTAATATATTTGGCCAAAAATAAAATTAAAATCGGCCCAACCTTTCTCATGAAATAATTTTTATTTTTTCAATGATCATTGATAAGGTAGCGCAATCATTGAAATAATGAAAATCAATTTATGTGGAAGATTGGGCCGAACTGAACATTTTTTTTTGCCAGATATATTTATTAAGGCATAGGATTTATTTTAGCATCAAAATATTTATAGATTTTGCTTTCTAAATGTCTTGAAATAAATCATTAAAATTTTCAATGATGAATTTCAATGATAGCTATAACTAGCGCCTAATTATTAGTTTTCTTATAAGAAATAAAATCGGGTGTCGAGTTTCTGGTTCCCTTTGAAACTGGGATGTTATCAGTGTGGGTCAAACCCAGCCTCTTTTTTTTGTAATTACATAAATATTTAAAATTTTTTGCATTAAACATGGGTAACGGTAAACTCTCAGCGGAAGAAGAAAAAGGCAAACATTCAAAGATAGTCGCAAAATGAACATTCAAAGATAGTCACAAAAACCGTTGTTACCTGTTGCTTTCCTAACGGTAAAGTATATTCTTTGAATTGCTTAATATTAAATGAGAAGGATAATGCAAAGGTTTACCGGAAGCCATATTTAATGCAAATCGTGAAAAAGAATTTAAACAATTTATATGCAAAAATAATGAATAGTTGGGCTTGCTGGAGTATAAGAAATTTTGTGAATGATTGCAACGACAACAATTACTGAATGTGAGTCAGTAGGTTGGTATGTTTTCAGTGGCAATTTCTTTAATTCAGCGTCGTGATAGTGTAAGTATACTGGCACCACAGTTTTGAAGAAAGCTTACCCATAAGCCTTGAACAACTGACAATTTTTGCTGAACAGAGTACATATGTAAGTGATGTAGTTTAATGAAAAAGCTGTTATTATATGGCTTATTGAGAATATTGGCTTTTTAAAATAACTATAACTCTCAAAATAATTCATTTAATTATTGCAAAAAATGCATAAACAAAATTTTAAAAATTTAAGATGCTCCTTATTATGGAAAATGTGATTTTAATTGCAATAAATTTTAAATATCTCGCTTTTTAGTTGAATAGTATCTGGTATATAGGAATGTATAGTCTGAAAAAACCCAATAAAGTGAAATTTTTCATATTTTCTTCTCAAAAATAATATAATTAATACATAAAACTACAAAATTAATTTTTACAGCATTTAAGAATCATTTTGCCCACCTAGTTCAGCTCTTTTCAGTTTTTTATGAGAAGCTATATACGTTATGCGATGCTAAAAACGATGAAAGTGCGAGAAAAGTGTTAACTAGCTGCGCAAGCTGTGAAGCAAAAGGTGCGGCAGATGCGAGTTTCTCGTTGTTGTTTATTTTTATTTATTTTTAAGGAAAAAACATGAGAATATTTTTCTCGCAATCAAAAACTTTCGGATCGCTTCTCGCACAACTGTACGCGAAATATATCTACAAGTCTTTCATCCTGGATGTCTTTAGATTTTATACATAATTCTTTTTTTATTTACAGTATTTCTATCTCTTTAGTTTTATTGTTTGTTAGAACAATTTGTGTATAGAATCTATTAACTATACTGTGTCTAATTTTACCCCTTCCGTCACTAAGACATGCCCTAAATGCTCTGTTTCCATTGCAAAGAACATGCACTTTAGTCCATTGAAATGTTACATTATAACCTTGCATTTCACACAGGACAACATTTTTTTGATGAATCTGTAGGAGGGATCAGTGTGAGTGTTAGAAAGAGTTTTCGGGGTTGAACTCCCCACATTTGGCCACCGTCTTGGAAAAAGGGGCGATGTCTTGAGAACCATACGTCACACAAAGAAAACTTTACCACATTTGTGTAGGGAATTAAATTCTCTACAATTTATGTTAACACACTTTTTATCGTAAAATTGAAAACAAAAAAGTTAAAACCAAAAAAAGATAATTTACAGTGTGTATATGCTCTGCAGATTTTATTAAGAATCGGTATTCATCGACCAAAAAATTGCGTCTTAGAAAGGTACGACAGCATCTAACTGATGCGCCCAACTGTCGTGCCTGGGCGAAACGCATTGGACTAAAGATCACAAAAAAAAAAATATTCCATTTGAATTTAATTCAATACAGTTCACTAAAACAACAACAAAAATAATTTTCTTTTATTTTTGTTAATTCTCTTCTTCAAATGTGGTTTTGTTTTTGCGATGTATGGTTCTCAAGATATGGTGAAGACCTTTTACGCCTCCCTTTTCAAAATGGCGGTTAAATGGGGGGGAGTTCAAGCCGATATCATAATTTTATTTGAAACATTTAAACGATTAGTGCTTGTGGGAATAGAAATTCTATTTGGGGGGTTGTTGAAGTTGACATAAGCCGCTGTGAGTGAAAAGGGGGTAGATACAAGCCAATGCCACCAGATTGAGATGAAACCGTCTTATAATTCATGTACTGACAATTTTTATTCAACAGAGTATATTGGCTAAATTAGACGTGAGTAAAAACAAAAACCGAAGCGGTATTCCGAAATTGATTACCTACTTACGACATATGTATTGCATATTAACGTTAATTTTACTCAGAAAAGAATGAGCGACGAAGATATAAAGACTTAGAAAGAATTAAATTAAATTAAATTAAATGCAAAACGTACAGTATACCTATAGAATTTTCTTTCAGTTAGTCTTGCAGACAGATGACCCCATGAAAAAAGTCTTAAAAAAAAAATAAATTTGATGGCACAACAGCTCATGAAGAACTAGGGCCTAGTGACTTACAACTCTCAACCATTCCTGTGTGGGTGTCTGCAGGAATGGAGGGGACCTACAGTTAATGCCGAATCCGAACGGCTAACGAGCGGCACTTTTCTGTGACAGGAGATACTCTTGGAGGATTTGTCAATTCCTCGCAAGAGGCAGTAGCCGTTTTTCTTTTAAATAAATAGATGGCGAGGCTGGGGATCGAACCTTAGACCTCTGGCATGACAGTCCATCGCACTAACCATCACGCCACGGCTACGCATGAAAAAAGTCTTGGACCCTCATTTTTGTGAGCTCTTGGCTTTGGAAAAAAAAAATCCATTTTCAATGCAGCTTTATCTGCAAACAGAAAATTACGATCTATTTCTAAACACCTGTACATTTTTACTATCATTCAAACCCAAAATTAGCTGTCGGCTCTTAGTCTTAGAATTTAATATCTGGATTACCGATGAACAAAAAAAAAAAAAAGAAAACCTAGTGAGAAAGGTGTACCTATTAGATTAGAAAGAGAATTTATAGAAAAATTTATAGAAATAAGCGTTATTTTTAGTTTTTACGATAAAAATGTAAATCGGATTAGGCCCATTTGCTGAAACAAAACGGTAAGTATACCTAGCAGCAAATTTTGAATTACATAGATACTGTTTACTAATATTTTGGTCCAACAATATTTCCTGGAGATGTTGAGAAATGTTTTACGAAAATAAGATTTTGTTTGAATCAATATTTGAACACAAAGAATCATTCATTTGTTGAATTCCTATAACAGAGTACTAAATTTTGGATTTACAGAATTTTTAAAGTTGTAGCGTTTTGGAATGCAGAATAGATTCATACTTAGACCAATAAAATATAGAATTACATAATGTTCATATATAATTTTTAATTCATACATAATGTGTAAGATTCCATAAAAATTGGTCAACTTCTGTGTATGGTTTTGATTCCGACTTAAGCTGAATTTTGGAGGAAAGGTATAATTTTCTACCTTAGCCGCCAACTTACACTTTAAAAAGTACGTAACCTTACGGCCAATTTCTTCACAAAGTTCTAAAATCAATTTTAAAATCGATCCAGTACCTGCTTTCGTGTGTTAACTAAAATTGACGTACATATCTGACATTTGTCGATTTTTTCAGTTCAGGCCAAATTTGAAATCCTTGGGATGGTTTTTATTGACGACAAATTGAAACATATTCTTTTTTTATTGAAAATAGTTTTTAACTATTAAAAAATTGGCAACAAAAACTCCTATATAATCTTTAAAAAAAAGTAGATACGTCATTATCAGTTAACACGGCAGAGTAGCTCTCGCTTTATCTTTTCTTATTAGTTCGATAGCTCACAACAGATTTTTGATGTGGAATGAAACCAAAAAGATATTAAGTGTGCATGAGCATTAAAGTGCATCAGACGTTCCAACTGCCACGAATCATTGATTATGGATATATGGTTCTGAAAAATTGTTTAGAAAAGATGATCTTGAACATGTGTTGTGTGCAGCAAAGCTTCCTGGTTGTATACAATTTTCGAACCAAATTCATCCCAAATTGATTTAAATTGCATTCCTTTTTTAAGTCAAATCAAAATTTCTAGCCAAATAAGTTCTAAGTCTCAAGAATTCCGACTTTGAGGGTAAAAATTAAATCATCACACTGAGATCTAAATCGAAGTTCTAACAACACGGTAGAAGTTAGAACTCGGTGAAGAAATGAGTTTAGAGCTCAATCAAGTTCTAATTTTTCGATAAACCGAGTTTTAGGGATTAGAATATTGTCAAGAAATTGGCCGTAAGAGTAAAAAGTTGAAAAAGGGGCAAAAACGCTACACCGCGGTGATATAAAATATAATACGTGCAGTGTACCATACATTAGTTGTAACGTTTGTGCACGGTTTTATCAAAATCTATTGTTATTTTCGAAAAAAAGTATTACGGCCATATTATTTACTTCCTTCAAAGCTATTTTTACGGATAAAAACTAGTTTCAAAGCGTTTTCTAGTTTTAATTTTCTCAAAAATTATTATTACGTTGATATCTAAATCAAAATATTCATTCATATTTTGATATCTGAATCAATTTAATAATTGTTTTAGAAAAACTTAAAACTCGAAACCCCTATAGAACTAGTTTTTCGGTAAAACTAGCTTTGAAGAAAGTCAATATAGTTTTGTTTGTGTAAAATTTTTAAAGCTACAATTTTTGTATAGTTTTTTTTTTAAAGGAAAAAACTAATAGTTTCCGAAATATTTCGAAAAAAAAACTTAATTTTGCCGCTTTCATGTGCCAAAAGCGGTAGCATTTCAAATTTAATGTACTTTTTACAACATATGGTTAAGTCGTTAAAAGAAAGTTCTTCACAAGAATTCAGTTTTGACGGAATTCGGTCGATATTAATATTGCTGATTTTTTTGAAGAAATATTATACATCCTTAACCGCAAATTTAAGTTTTAATCTAGATGTATTGAGTGAATAATATGGCCGTAAGAAATATATTTTCTTTATACCTATTTCCTTCTAAAAATAACAACTTAGGTCCTAGTACGTTTGAACGTAAGAACAGAATAAATATTTAATTTATTTCATCCAGTTGACGACATAATACAAGTTCTGACAACATAAGAAATATGTTTAAGCTTGCTGAAAATTAATTAAAGTTTTTAGTACTTTCCAACAGTTTTGTCAGTATCAGTCAATAGAATGGAAATATAGCATAAGATTGAATGCCGACGGCTTTTTAAATACCTAAACTGTCTAATTGTTATCTACCAATACTCCAGAATTTGGAGCTTATAGCAAAATCAAATTTGTAATCAAAGCTAAAATAAAAAGCTTATCTACTTAGGTAGGTACCTATAAAGGCACCAAGGTAGAAAATATAGAAAAATGTAGGTAGTATAAGGTTCCTAGGTTAGAAAAGTTTGTAAATAAAATAAAATTACCTATAACAGAGCATAGTTTATCCAATTGAAGAGCGTTTACAGGACCAGAAGAAGAACAAAGTTTATTGTTTCTGTCAAAATCAAACTTTAAACAATTATTAATGAAAATTACAGTTTTTTTTTTTAATTTTATTTAAACTATAAATCCTTTAATTTTCCACTTAAATGGTAAGATAGGTATTTAAAAATAATTGATACACTTTCGTTTTCAATTGATAAATTGCCACTTATAAGGTAGGTTATAGGTACATTTCTACATCGATGATATCCTTATAAAATTATGTCAACTGCACTTGTGTGTATAGATACAGTTACACTTAGTAATATACAAAATAACGGTAAGTATTTTTGCTTTACTACAAAATCACTCTCTTATTAGCACACACAATAAAAAGTGTTATACGCGCGGCGCGACGGCAATTCAATAGAAACACACAACAGAAGAAAAAAAATAATACATGAAAAAGTACTAGAATTTCAAACAGACACAGAAGGGCTTTCGTCTATGATGGCGGGCGTCAAGTGTGACTTAAAGTACCGTTGTACTTCGTGGGCAATTCCAACTTCCTTTTTCCCATTCAAAAGCGAGAGAGAAGGAAAAAAGAATGAAGCAAGCTATAGGTAGGTATCAACAGAGTGATGTAAGTATCTAGGAATAGTGTGGAATGGAGTTCTTTACACTAAAAAAAAAACAGTTAGCAGTTATCAAAAGGACTATTTTAGGAAGGTATCACACGAGATATACCTAAATTGCGTTGTTGGTAAGAATTTTATCACTGTTCTAATAATCAATTGTGCAATTTGGTATTTGAGTTTGATAACGGTAATGATGATGATGATGGCCGTGATTACATAAAGATGATCACTATACGACAACGATACAGAAAAAAGAACAACGACGGCATAAGTAGATTGGTGTATATTAAGATGATTGTTATCTCCTATCAAAAGACGATCACGGCGACTACTACACGATGATGTCAACGATTGACATTAGTGGCTGACTATTAAAAATGGCGGCACGTCAAATTACCTAGAACAACCGATAGAAAACAAAAAAAAAAAACCAACGCACGAATGGTTCCAAAGAACACAAAAAGCAGCAGATCAAACCGAACAAGACAACAGAAGAAAAAACAACATACACAACACTGAAACAACAATTCAGCTCTCAGTAAATTTATTATGAATATCCACTCGACACGATTCCGTCAAATGAAATAAGAGGTCTGAACAGTACTGACGAGTGCTTCTCAGATGGCTTCTGGATAGCCCTCGAATAAAACTTTTCCATACCTAGTACTTTTACAAGAAAGGAACAACAACAACAACACAACAGAACCACACAGCTTCCAACAATAAATGCGACGTGTTGTATGGCTCACACACAGTTGCATTTAAACAACACCGTGAACTGCCAATTGTATTTTCAAAAGCAACCCTCTAGTTAACAGAGCGAGATGGCACTCTAAGCCGATTGTACTAGATGTAGCGCTGAGAATACTCAAGTGAGAGGGAGATGAAGGGAGAGAAGCCTTATGAAACAATAATGGTTGCATTGCAGCAGCCAGAGAGGTGGGCCTGGGTGGGCACATTTTATGAGTGTGTGATATGACATCGAAGGGGTGAGCCCGAATAATATTTTTCGGCACCAAAAACGGTACCGAAAACAACAACAAAACTACACTACCATGAGAGAGCTATGAATTCCACCATTGCATGCATTGAGTAGAGAAGATACATTTGTATCTGGACGTTTGAGTGTGTGCGGTTCGATGAGGTATTCCGTTTGTTTCACAATTCAGTGGATACCGTTGTTTTACGTGATTGCCGTGCCGCCAGCCGCCACCGCTGCTGTACTCGCATCTCATCAGTCTTCATCTTCATCTTCACCCCCGTTCGACCGCCCCACACAGCGTACGAAGAGTGTGTGTTGGAAAATAATGGGAACCGAAAAGTACCATCCCACTTATGTGGGCTTGAATGAGCCGAGGAGCCTTCCATCATGAGTGTATTCGTTCGTTCGTCATCCATATCGTCGAGTGTATCGTATCGTCATAGATACTTTTTCTTTGCCTGCGTATGCGTGTGTGTGTGTGTTTGTAGGATATTTTATGAAAACTTGTCATCGCACTCGAGCGTGTACTTTTAGAAGAGGCTAGTGAGTGTCAAACACAATGGCCATAGAAGAGAACCGTTCGTCGTAGTTTGTGTAGTATAGCATGTGAAGGCGAACGTATGAACGAAATGGCGAGAGGGGCGATTAAATGGGCGCTCAATTGAGTACGAGTGAGATCTATATAGAAGGAGAAGAGGCCCGAAATCAATGAAAAGGTAATTTTCAAAAGGCGTCAACCCAATGGGCCACACACCTTTATCTCTGGAGAGTTTTCTGGACCCGTTTTTTTGTGTTCCATCATTTTTTTTTTTTTGTATTGTGTGAGGTGCTTTAAAGTGTGCAATATATTTCTCAAATTAGATTTGAGATGGATTTTTTTTTTTTTTTGCTCCTTTGTTGTTTTGATTTTGACTGTTGTTGCAATATTTCGTTTTTCATTTGATGCGTAGGTAACTTCATATATACATTACATACATATATTTACCTACCTACCTAACTATGGATGGGTTGTTAGATATTATGATGATGTGTTATGGCAGGACATTGGGCTCTAGCTCTAGGATGTGTGATTTGAAACTGAAATATACCAACACGGGTGAGGAAAGTGGCAGATGATGATGATGATGTGTTTTTTTGGACGCTACATATGAATCTACCTACCTATCTAGAGCTATAAAATTGAAGGGTGTACTTAACAAAATTTCTAGTGGCACTAAAGACACCAAACAAAATTTGTATACAAAAAAAAACGGAACACAAAGAATAAAAAGAGAGTTTGATGTTAAAGCTATATGTAACTACTGTAGGTAGGTAGGTAGGTAGGTATATAAAGAAGGTAGGTTTAGAAAGCACTTTTTTGTACGGAAATACGAGTAAGCAAATAGAAAATGCAATGTGACATAAGCGCCTGCTCTTCATCATGCATGCATAGAGTTTTGACTTTGTTAGTTTCTTTTTTTTTTTATATTTAGGAAACAATTTTAGTGTAACATTTAATTTTCCTTTGATTGTGTTTATTGTTTGAAGTTTCTCTATTTTTTTAATCATCTATAGGTGTAGGTAGGTACCGGTACCTGTATAAAACTATATACATATATGTAGGTATATAAAATTTTATGTAGGTAGATACCTATATGATCTATTAAAATAGCTTTTTTTCTCGAGAGGTAAGCTTGTCGTATTCCAGCAAGTAAAACTGGGGTAAGAAAATAAGAACTTTACCAGATTGTATCTTTATTTTTACTAAGTTATCCCGCCTGGAAAAAGAATCTAGTTTTCAATAAGGCCCTGGCAAGTTTGGCAAGGGTTACTAGAGGCATTCACTAGGCCCTCGCCAGTTATGAACCTTTTTGCCTCTTCAGTTAAATTCTGCCTAAGCCCTGACTAGTGAAAACTATAGGCTTGTTCTAATATTTTGTTTTACATGGTTTTCCATTCAACCATTTTAGATATGAGGGTCAAAGCTAGAATCTGTCAGTCGCTCTTTTAGGTAGAACAACTAAGAACAGGTTTCTGAGATATCTCAAAATCAGTTGTGGTTCTGTCTTTGTCTGTTTTTTCTGCAGTTGCGATTTTACTATTTGGCACACTGTTTCCCAATCCTTATTTGAAATTTGCACAGTTAAGATTCTGCTTTTATTAATCTTCGTAAAATGATTTCACATAGTTAGTTACCATCAAGAGCCTCACCACACCAGTACTTTATTAAATAAATGTTCTCCAGCGAGACACTATTAGGGGTCTGTCAGGTTTTCCTCGTCCATGTTTTCCTTACCGAAAACTTGTCAGGGCCTCGCCTAAACTTGCCAAAAACTTGCCCGCCTCCGCTCACTCGAAAGCAAGAAAGGAGTAACGAAATAAATCTAATTCCAGCTCACAAAACAATTCACTAAAGCAAGATGAGAGTAACAATATCAGCGGCGGCGGTGGCGGTACAGGGATCTTTTTAGAACCAAAAGGTTTAGATTCACTCTTACACACGCATCACGCACGCACCAAGAAAAGGAGCCTGAAGCTATCACCCGTTGCTGCAAACTGAAGCTTATATATTCTCTGCTCATTTTAATTCGCAAATAAGAAAATCACGCACGAGTCTATAAGTTTCGAAAGTTCGATTATAACGGGTTTTCCAATAAGAGATGTTATTTTGAATAGCCCGCTATTTCGTTAGTTGTCTCTTTTGAAGCTGTAACTTTTTGACATTTGACAAGTAGAAACTACGCCATTAATAAAAATGGAACAATACACGCTTCAACAACGCTTGAAATTATTAAAATTAACTAAAAAAATGGCGAAAATTTGGCAGAAACGGTTCGTAAAACTAAAACATTTTTTGGTCGTCGTGAAACACCTCGTCGGACCGCAATTCAGAAATTGGTGGAAAAATTTGAGCTGTTGGGACAAGTTAGCGATGTGAAGAATGAAACCCGTGCACGTCGCTCAAGAACAACTGATAATATTGCTGCTGTAGCCCAAAGTGTTGAAGAAAACCCTGGTTTGTCCATTCCTCGTGCGTCGTTCTTTGGAATTGGGCATTCCACAAACGTCAATACACAGTATTTTGCATAAAGACTTGGGTCTTAAGGCTTATAAAGTTCAGTTAACGCAAGAAACTCAAGCCAGCCGATCATCAACAACGTCGTGTCTTTGCTGATTTGGGTCCTTGTAATGCATGAAAATGAAGAGGTTTTCATAATTGGCCACCGAGATCTTGTGATTTAACACCTTGTGACTCCTTTCTTTGGGGCCACGTGAAAGATAAGGTCTACGCCAACAGCCCGGCGTCAATTCAAGACCTCAAAGATGGAATTCGTGAAGCTATTGAGGGCATACAGCAGCCACTTTGCGTTTTGGTGATGGAAAATTTCATGAAAAGGATATTGTTGTGACTGATTAATTTTTTATAATGCTATTTTGTTACAATATCATATTAATGAATTTTTTAATAAATATTACATAATAATTTTGACCTAGGGTATACAATTTATTTTTATCCCCTTTTAGTCTTGATTGGTGTTCCTATCGACCTCGTAAAACGGAGCATCTTCGTCTTCGTTGTGTATTATATCTTCGAATTGGTCGTCGGTGATAGCTCGGGCGTATAGATACCTGTCACTATAGGCTCTAGTTGTTGCTGGAGGACTTGTTGAACTTCCGAGTTGGGATTGTCTTCTAGATTCCTGATTATTCTTCCGCAGAGCTGCAGAAAATATTTATCCAGAGGTATCAGATTTGCTTCTTCGTACAGCTTATTTTTTGGTATGAATTTCTTCGTGAGTGGGTGACGATGTTGTCCTGTGCAAATACGCAGCATCCTTTCAAAAAGCTTCATCTTCTTCATTGATGTGGGTGAGATAGTGAACTAAATGGGAAAGCCGTAGGTCAGAACTGGTCGGATGAGTTGCTTGTATACAAGCAGCTTGGTCTTCTTACTTAGTCCATTTCGCCTCCTAAGTAGCGGGTGAACCAAGTGATGAGAAAAGTTGGCTCTCTTCAACATCAAGTCTGCGTGTTTTTTTGAATTTTATCTTTTTTGTGAAGTTAATTCCCAGGTACTTCGTTGCAGATCTCACTGGTACTTCAGTGTTGTTATGTAGCTTGATTTTGATGATATTACAGCGCGTTGCAAAAGTTCGTCTTCTTCTTATCACAGTCACTGGCGTTTGGAAACAGATGAGTTCGGTCTTGTCACTGTTAATCTTCAGTCCCCATTTGAGATAGTACTCCCATAGGTTTTAAATGTGTTCCTACTTAGTTCGAATATACGTTTAACTGATTAACTTTTTTATTGAACAGATATATTTACAATTGGCTCTTAATTCTATGTTACATATAATATTACATTGTGGTGATTTTATTGTGTTGGCACATAAGGGGCCTAACTTAATACATTGTTTTTTTTTTTATTAAAATTATTTAAAAAAAATGTCAACAAGGGTTGAAATAATATACATAAAGATGATTATTCTTCTCGGGTTGTTCAAATCCTGTTGTGGTTCGAATATACGACATTCAAAATTCATCAAGATTCAAGATTTTTTATTGATATATATATACAATTGGTTTAACTTAAAACTATAAAGATACAATGAATATAAATAGGTTTGTTGGCTCATAGGGGGCCTAACTTTATACATTGGCTTAAAAATAAAAAATAATAATAATATATTTTACATGTCATGTCTTAAATTAAAAGTCGGTTGACTTTGATGTCCTCGGGGTGTTCCGTCTCGGTTGTCTAGTTGGTGAGTTAGTTTGGGTTGGGGTTGGGTTGATTTTTAGCCACGGTAGAAGGCTGACCCAGTGTCAGCGTAAAAGGAAACTGCTTCTCCGTTGTCCGTTGGGATACTTTCAAGTATATCTAAGGCACTTAGGTACCTAGGTTCGGGATGTCGTTCCTGGCTGATCATCCTTATCATCAGCGGGTTCGGGTGGTTACCAGTGTTGGTGATGAATTTCTTTGCTGATTGTACAAGAAACAGGTCCAGTGGCTTGATTTTGGCTTCTTCGTAGACTGTCTTGTTGCTGTAATGCTTCTGCCGTTGACGATCAAAATTAAGTCCGGTGCATATCCTCAGAATTTTCCTTTCGAAGAGTAGGAGCTTTTGCATGGCTGTCTTCGAGATGGTATACCACACAGGAAAACTGTAGCTTATGACTGGTCTGAGTAACTGTTTATATATAAGCAATTTCGTTGGCTGGCTTAATCCGGTCCTTTTCTTCAAAAGCGGGTGCAATCGATGGAATGCAAAGTTGGCCTTTTTTAGCACCGCACTTGAGTGAGGGTTGAATTTAAGAAGCTCGTTAAAATGGACTCCCAAGTACTTGACGCTATTTTTGGCTGCTATTAATGATCCATCAGGGAGCTTCAGGACCAAATTTCTGAGTTTGCTGCCGAACGACCACGGCCGCCGTTGGTGACGGGTCTCCTGAAGCACACAAGTTCCGACTTCGATGTGTTGATCCGGATTCCCCATTTTTGGTAATACTCGAAGAGTTTAGTGATGTGGGCTTCTACTTTGCGGGCTGCTATGGTTGGCGATATTAATGAGGCGTAAGTTAATGAGTCGTCCGCAAAAAGCAGGTTCTCGCATTCGGTTGGCACAGGTTGATCAGACGTCATCAGGCTGTAGAGGAAGGGTCCCAACTTCGATCCTTGGGCGACTCCGGCTTTAATGGATTTGATTGTAGACTTGCAGCTATCCAGTTGAACGAAAAATTTTCTGAAAGAAAGGAAAGATAATATGATTTTTATTAGTGGCGAAGGTAATCCAAGTAGTCGGGTTTTATGGATAAGGGCTATAATCCATACACTGTCGAATGCTTTCTCGACATCCAGAAAGCATCCGACGGTGACACGATGGCTGTTGAGTGCTATGGAGACGTCAGACTGGAACTTCATTAGTGGATGTAGTGTTGAATGTCCTTCCCGAAAGCCAAACTGCATGTCAGGGATGATATTATTATCGTTGCAATACTTTTTGAGCCTCCTGAGTATGACTTCTTCCAGGATTTTGCTGATATTGTTGAGGAGAGATATCGGCCTGTAGTTGGAAACTAAGTTCTTTGCACCTTTCTTTGGAATCGCCACGATCTTTGCCGTTTTCCATTTCTGGGGGAAGTAGCAGTTATTGATGCAGTTATTTATGATGATTGCAAGAAGTATCATCACTGCCTGTGGAAGCCTTTTGAGAATGAAGTTTGAGATTCCATCTGGTCCAGCTGACTTCTTTGGCCTGGAACTGGTGATGATTTCAGCTATTTCTTCTGGATTGCATAATTGCGGATTATCGATTGGGTCACTTACTGGATAAGTGTCGTCAAATTGCACTGCTTCTAAATTTGGCTGCAAAGTCAGTTGGATGGATGATTCGACTTCGTACAAAAGGGCTGGGTCTGCTGGTGGGCTGGGTGTGAAGTTATCTTCGAAGTAGTTGGCAAAAACTTCCACTTTGTCAGCAGTTGATGTCACCTCAATGTTGTTGCTGATGATGACGTCAGGTAAAGGCTGGGTTTTCCCTATAAAGTGGTTTATTTCCTTGAATGCATCTGGCCCTGGTTTGATGGCCGAATATACGACATTTCCTACGTGCTATTGTAATATTTGCTACTGCAACACACTGAATTAAAAAGCGACGAAGATAATATCTTCAATTAAGGCTGTTTCACAATGCGACGAGAAAACGAGACGTCAGCGTGACGAGATCTCTTCGCAGTTTCTCTCTTTTAAAAAAGAATTCTTAAAAGTGAAATAATACAAAATTAATTAACTAAGCACTTCTCGTCGTAACGTTGTCTAAGTGGAGTTAGAACAAAAAAAAAAAAACTTGGGTAAATGAGAAGTCCCCAACAACTTTCTAGAACTGGATAAATTGTAACAAAAAAATACACATTTCGTAAAGTTAATGAAGACAACAATAAGGTTAAAAGAAAAAAAAACATAATTATAACTCCGTTTTTTAATGTTTACTCCATTATATATACATAGATACACAATATGCTCATATAAAAACTCTTTAGATAAAAAATAACCGTTTCAAGTGCTGAATATTAAAAAGCGAAGATGTAGCCAAGTGAACTTTAAGGGCCTTACCGCAATAATCAAATTTAGTTATGACTTATGTCGTTTTCCATTGGTTTCACTCAGGGATTCACTCATTCTGAAATCCAATGGAACAGTACTAACTACTTCTACTCAACTTACAAATTTTGTCATTGTATTGGTGAATCGTTGTGTAGGTGAAATGCCCTTCGGTTTACAGGTATTATCATTATTTGATTTGATATTTTTGGCTGCAGGAGAATGACAAGCATGACGTCCTTCGAACATAGGCTGACGTTTACTTTTGACATTGAGTGAGTTTGTTCTGACGTTAAAGCTTTTCATGTATTAGTTCTTCTTGAGTGGATTCTGATTTTAAATCGAGAAGCGAAATTCTCTTCTCAGAATCGTCGGTTGACCGTTTTTTTTTGCCAATGGAATGGTTTTAGAAGAGTTTGGTTTGGTTCCGGACGCTTCCAGACGTCCAATGGAAAACGACATTAAATATGGCAGTGAAATTAGCCCATTCTATTATGGACCATTTTACTGAAATATTTAAGTAGTAACTAAATTTGATTATTCGTAGCGCCCAAAATGTTTAGTTGCTAGACTAGATAAAGCTACTCATTTTGATACATGGAATTCCATGATTCTATGGCTTAAGTATAATGAAATGTTTCAAATTAATATTGGTAAAAATGGTTTATGTACACCTAAGTCCAATTGCAAATTGCAATACAAAATGGAAAAACGGTTTAAGTGACTTAAGACAATTTTACACAAATCTTGGAAAAATTCAAAAAGGCTTAAGGCAGTTTTTTGCTTATTTAAGCTAGGTTTCAACCGATGTTTAAATTTTTGCATTTAATTCGAAAAGAGTATTTAGTAATTGATATTTGATTGAAGTTTCAGTCTCCTATTCAAAATGGTTTTTTTAGAATAATTTTTTGAAGGTTAAAATTGTTCTCCTGAAAAATGGTAAAAATCGACTTAAGCCATTTGACCTTTTGAATAAAGAGTATAAATAGGAAAGACAAATTTAGATAAAATTGTTTATAATTTTGCCTATACTTGATGGTTTCTTTTACAAGTGCTAGCAGTAGCACTGTATGCAAGCAAGCTTAAGTAAATACCAAAAAAATAAAAATTGAATAAAAAAGTAGTTTTGGTAATTTTCAATTTTCTCATAAACTAGATGACATAAAACCATCTAGTTTTCAGTGTTCGATTAAAGATTTATATGGATATAAAATAATTAAAGTCAATTCAGTACTTAATTTCACAATTTTAAATAAAAAAAAACAGTAACATTTTTTTTATTTTTTTGATTCAGAGTATTTTTTCCAAAAACTATTAACACAAATAACTATAATGAAACAACATATAAATAAATAGGTTTCTGACTTTCATAAAACCTATAATTTCTGTATTGTAAGTGCTGCCGTTGTTTATTAATTTTAAATCATTTTTTTTAGAAAATTGCCCCTCCCGCCTAAACAGAGGGAGATAGACCCCTCGTCCCATAGTAAAAATGATTGTATTAAGCCCTAATACAAAAATCCGTTATTATTTTGTAGCGCGCCAGTTATCGTACTCGTGCCTGTCCGATTACTTACTGTGAATCATTGTAATTGGTGGTAAACTTTTTAAATAAATTCGTCGGGCCTGAGTAAGAATCCGTTTTGTAGATTTAATATACAATATATTTTTTTTAACCTTATCCAACTATTCTATTGCATTCCCTCCAAAAAAAATCTGAGAGAAGAGCTTGCAACGACATGACGAAACGTTTTTGTCACCCATGAAATGAAAACACTCAAGGTCGTATTAATAAACACTGTCTAACTTTTAACACATGGGGCTCTACCAATAATCAAATTAAGTTAAGACTTAAATATTTCAGTAAAATGTACCATAATGAAATGGGCTCTAAATAATAAACCGTACATGGTATTACCTAAATATTTACGTGGACTATAAATAATGAACCAAGTATCGAAAAAAAATTGACAGCCCTATATTAATAAAAAGTCACTGTCCGCTGCTTAACACACGTGTTAGCTAGCACACGGTATTAATAAACATATCATAATAGTTCCAGTCTGTACCACTTAAAGTACGGCAACTCTTCATCAAATCGTGGAAGTATTTTTATACATGTGTCACACGCATGCATTGATTGATGAAAAATATGGCTGTAGTTGAACCGATTAATATGAAATGTAAGCATGTTGTGTGTGTTATGAATTATCCATTCCTTAAACGCCAAATTTGGCGAGTTGTCACCATGTCACAGCCCATTACATATTTATTAATATGAACAGATGTGTTAGTCTTATACTATGTTTCCACCGAAGGTTTATCTCAGTTTAGATTATATAAATCTTTTTGGTGTTTCCACCGCACAAAAAGATTAAAAACTAGATTTATTTTGACAGTTGGCAGATGTTGTTTCGTTCTTTCTAATGATGTTGAAGTGAGTCAGAAAATTTCATGTATGCCCACTTTCCAATGAATGCATTCAGTGTGAGAAAATATAGGCCAGTTCGAGTTTTAAAACTATTGGACCTATGAAGATTTAAAAAGATTTGTTTCAAATCTTCGAGATTTAGGAAATACATTTGTATGGTAAATCTTCGGGATTTGAAGGAGATTTAGATAAATCTACTTAAATCTCGGTTTTGTAGTCGGTGGAAACGTAGTATTATCCTTTCGTTGTTTTCCGTTTATTGATACGGGGGTGAGAATATATTGTATAATGGTTAATTATTTAGGATCCATAACGTTAAGGTTAATTTCACTGCAATATTTAAGTCATAAATAAATTTGATTATTGGTAAGGCCCATGGTACCTATTTTTTATAAAAAATAGTTTTTTGCTTGCTCATGAAATTATGGGTAATCACGGTCAGATGACCGCCATTAAAATTTATTATTGCTTAGCACTAAGTTTTTTCTTTGAGTATGGCTGAGCGGGACTTGAAAAATGACCTCCTAAAAAAAAATAAAAAAATTACGCTCAAAAAATACGAAATCCCGTTCTCCAGCTACCAGCAACGCACAAAATATGACATTTTAAAGCCTATTTTCACTCAGAAACAGGAAAAGGAATTACTGATCAGGTAAATTGTTCTAGGCAAAATGTTGGATCTTTCTGCGCAACAGAACGACATCCCAAACAATTTTAGCACAGAATTAGCTGGAGGTGAATATAACGCAACAGTATAGCTTAGCTATTCGTACGCAATTTCTTGTTTATGTCAAGATATATTTTTTTTATTTAATTTAAATAAAAAATAAGTTATTTTGTTTTAACTTTCTTGTCAATGATGTTTTTGAAGACAATCACTTGACCGTGGTTATACAAGTCCGTCATTACCCTCTACGATGGGCAATGTCGGTCAACTGGATTTCTTTTGTTAAAGTATATTTAATAGAATTTCAGTTCCTTTTGAAAAACCTTAAGAAATAACTAATTTAAATTTTGCATTTAAAATAAATAATATTAAAAAAAAATTTAGTGTGTTTTCATACTTTTTCCTTAAGTGACAGTGATTCGACCATCCTTATCCCAATGTAAGTAGAACATTTGCTTACCTACTTATATTTCTATCATGTTAAAGGTTTGTCTATAGATACAACACCAAAAGCTGAATATGGTACGTGGTACCTATCCATATAGATATATGAAGTGTTGATTGGTTTGTATCTACAAAATCTACCTTTTCCAAAATTCAAACTTTTGAAATGAACAGAAAAACTCGAACAATAAAATTCAATATCTCTACTGCACTCAAATTATATTGCGTTGACAGCAATCCTTTTTTCCGCAAATGAAGTTAAAAAAAAAATAGAAGTGACAAAAACTTCTTCAATATTTTATCCGTTCCTGTATCTGCTGTCTGTTTAATATAAAAATGATAACGTTTGTGAATTGAGATGATTAACGATGTTTCGCGGCGCAATGCCAAAATGGAATTGCCATTGCCAGACGTTCCGCAACATGGCTCAGATTCTTTTTTCCCCACCTTATCAAAAAACACACACAAGCCCATCACCATGCCCAAACTACTATCGTCTCTTTCATGCTTGCGAATCAACAGCTTTCTTCTTCACACACTGCCATTGCAATGCGTCTGTGTGTTTTGTTGCTCAGACACAAAATGGGCGTGGCACACAATGGTGCTTACCAACCAGATGATACAAAATGTTCCTCTCTTGCCACTCAAGCGACTTCAATTGGCTTTCATCGAAATGCACGAGTGTGTCAGGCCAGAGCCACCACAGCGCCTGATACACTGTCATCGCATACAATCGCACAATGATTTATGACAAACTCATACACACATAACGGTACTCTTTCCATATTGCCAAGCCACCAAGTTCGTCCAGTGTATGGGTGGTTTTTTGAGCAAAGGTGTGAATAAAGTGTACCTCCTTGGGATTCTGCTCGGATGAATGGTGGATTTAATGTTGCCTATTATTTGATGTTTGATTATCCTTCCTGAGTGCTTTTTTTTTTTTAGCTTTGTTGCTGTTTCTGTCGCACGAACCCTTTGCTCCGTTCCTCGGTTGAGTTTTTTTTAATTTTTTTTTTTCTGGATGAATGCTGATTTTGCCATTTAATGGCGAAATTGTATAAAAATCCGTTAGTTTTTGACCTGTCCTTTTTGGATGGTGATGGTGGTCAACCAGCTATATTATCATTGGCGTTGTTGGATTATACGTTTCCGCTACATACCTAAGTATTGCAGACTTTAAAAGGACGAATGAATTTTTGCTAATTGGAATTGGATCGTTGAAAGGATTTCTTTATGGAAGTAGATATACCTACATATAAATAGGTACAAAGATACCTAGATACATATGGATATCAGAATGACGACGACGAGGAGCCTATGATTGAGAATGCCTCTACATATACGAAAGGCATAATTACGTAGTTATTGAGTTAGAAGCTAATCCCGATTTAAACCAAAAATCATCTTCATTGACAACGCATGTCCATTTTTGGGTAAACGGGAACTTCAAGTAAGCAAAATTACCGGGTGAACGAGGTCTCATAATGCATTCGCAGAGTCACTTTGTGGTCTGGACGAACGAGACTAAAGAAAGTACTTGTACTCAGGACTCTCGAAGTCTGCCCACAGGTGGGGGCGAGGTCTGGCTCTGCACGGCTGAGTAACCAATAAAATAAATTTGATTTCACAGCTAGTGTGCGTGATGTCTACAGGAATGGAGGGGACCTACAGTTTATTGCCGAATCCGAATGACTAAGGTGAGCGAGCGGCACTTTTCCATGACAGGAGATACTCTTGGAGGATTTGTTACCTCCTCAAAAGAGGCAGTAGCCCTGAGCAAACACTTTTGTGTTTAGGTGGCAGAGGCTGGGAATCGAACCTTAGAGCTCTGGCGTGACAGTTCAACGTACTTACCATAACGCCACGGGGTCGATAATCCCGTTTGATATATGTATTGGGAGTTAAAAAATTAAAACCTTAACGAGCCCAAACGCAAAATAGTTAGACTATCTATGATAAAAAACAAAAATCTGCTGATTCTTAAATTCCATCGGTAATAAACTCAATATTTTGGTAATTTACCTAAGATACATTTATTTTGAATAGAAATATAAGTAACAAAACAAAATTACTTCATTTATAAAACGATATAGCAGTCTTAAAAAATGAAATAACGATTGATAATTTTTTTTTAGCGCAAAATAGTTTGCCTACGGGTCTTAATTTTTATTTTACCATGGTGTTACGTCGCCTTTGGCCTTGATAACTGCTTTAATGCGTCGTGGCATTGTGTCAACTAATTTTTGACATTCTTCGGCACCAAAATATTCCCAAATATTTATGATCTTGGCTTTTAGGTTTTGAAGAGAACAATGCCGGTTTTTTTTCGCAGTTTTTGCTTTATTTTATGCCAGACAGTTTCAATTGGTGAAAGGTCAGGGCTGCCGGAAGGCCATCCCAGTAAAGGAATTGCTTCAGCAGATAACCATGCCATTGTAGACCTTGCTGTATGGCAAGAAGCACCATCCTGTTGGAAAATATAGTCTCTATCACTAGCTTGAAGTCGTGGTATTGATGGTAGAAGCTCATTTTCCAGAATATTCCGGTACTTTGCAGTATTATCAATTCCATATGTAGATTGCCCAAACCCCGTCCAGACATGCATCCCCATATCATTAGAGATGCTAAAAACTTGCCCGTTTTTTAAGGCAATCTTTCTAATGACACGTTTTCGTTCGTCGCACCATTAGCATGTAATGTTAATCACTCATTACTCCAAATAACGGACCGCCATTGACTTAAAGTCCAGTTTTTACGTTGTTTAGCCCACTCTAGTCGCCTTTTCTTTTGTTTAGGTGTTAAAAGAAGTTTTTCTTTGGCTTATGTTTTAAACGAATTAAAATAGCTCTAATTTAAATAAGTCTAAAACAAACCTTGTAAAATTTGTATCCAATTTTTTTCATTGTCCGCTTACAAGAAGTGTCGACACTTTTTGGATTCTTTTTCTCAATTGAACAGTTATTGCAGCGGAATTTTGCCCTCGATTTTCTTTTATTATTTTCTTTAAAACTCGGCAATATCGAGGCTTCACAATTGGTGGGCGTCCCGTTATTTTACCAACCTCCACATTTCCGCTTTTTTTATAACTTTTAGATAATGTTTCGAATTGACGAGCGAGGTAAATTAAATTGTTTTGCGATTTTATAGCTAAATAAACCCGTTTCTAAGGGTTTAATTATGGATTCCCTAAGGTCTCGTGATAATGCAACGCCACGCACCATGGTTGTCATTAAACTGTTGCTGGCTTGCATAAAACAAGAGATCAATAAACAACAAAACAAATGCCTGTCATTTTTTCAATAACGGTTAACTGAAAATCTATTTAAATCGTCATAGGCCAACTTATTTGCATCCCAGAGAGAGAGAGAGTAGTCCAACTATTACGCTCTCACCTTTGTTTAAGTGAAATGCAAACTGAAGCAATATGGTGCTTTCTCAAATTTAGTTCTGTTTGATCTAATTAACTTATTAAATGTAATTTTTTACATTGACAAAAAAAATTTAAGCAACAACTGCTTGGGACCAGAAAATTTAGGTATTTAAAAATGGTTAGTTTGTTAATTGATGAGTAGGCCAACTATTTTGCGTTTAGGTCGTACAAGGATAAATATAGTTCTACTATCGTAACACCCAGTCCAGTCTTTAAAATGCTGCTTTCAAAACTATTTATAAGAACTTCTCATGTCTAGTGTTTGGTTCTATTAATTTTAATGTAAAATCAAAAGAATAAACTTTCTTTCCGCTTTTTTTTTCAACTCAAGTTCATGACCTCTTTTATAGGCTAATATTCATCACTTATGTTATTTCCATAAACGTTGTGCCGTATATTCATAACTTCAAACATAAAGTCTCCGTAGTAACCCAAAAGCTTCCTTATACTTTCAGCATCAAGTTAACTCACCATGAGAACTCTTAGGTAAGTAGGTATATAGACTCAGGCTGAACCCTTACTCTGCAGATAGACCACAACAACTTGAACTTGAAAAAATAAAAAAAAAAACACTTGCATGTTTATACCTACATAATCAAACTGAACTGAGGTTCGAACTTTTGAAAGAACACGAACACACGCAAAGCATTCGAAAGAAAATATATATTTTTTTTTTTTTTTTCAAAACGTAAATCCCCTTCAATATTTTTTCCCTTTTCCCTGAAAAGTGGTTCAGATTCAGATGCATAGAATCCGATGACACAGTGGCCCATATTTAAGTTACCCTAGAGTGAATCCCTTATCAGTTTTACCGTTTTTTTTTCAATATTTTAAAGAGGGAGTGGGTGAACTTCTATGACCCTTGAAAGAACAACAAACTTCAGGAATATAGTAGGTACAGAGAAGTCTCCCTCCGTAAGCATATATCTATACACCGCACTGTGCCCTTCAACCAGCAGCCAACCTAGTCAGGCAGCCATCAGCCCAGCCTGTTTCGTCCTGGCTTTGCATTTACAGAGAGAGGCACACCATCAGGAGTTGTGTAGTATAGAATCCAATGGCTGATGTTATACTGCCTATAATTCCACGTAAACGGTTTTCTGCCAGCCATTCACCCAAAGCAAGAGGCTCTTAAGAGGGGTTTGAAGGAAAAGAGGGCAAAGTTGTCGGAAGCTAGACGGTGGTGGCAGCGGCGGCGGCGGCATTCTACAACATCACAGCGACAAGGACCATCAATCTTCTGTGATTACGTTAGGAGCGCTTTCGAAAAGTTTTTCATTTATATTAAGAGTCATCTATATTCCATCCATCCGCGACGACCTCTACGTTTTACGAATAAGCAATGCGCTGGATCAACGAATGGTTAAGAGAGTGAGAGGTTTGCTACTGTGCGTCTGATTCGAGGACTCACCAGTTGCATCTATTTATCTGGCGAAATGTACATATAAACATCGTATATGATGCATTTCGTTTTCTATCGTCTAATCCTCTGCATGACATGACATAGGCATTATGTTGGATGGCCAGCAGTATTCCACATGTACTTGAATCTGAATTGATTATTGCTCATCTAATCTGCCCTCTAAAAATACCTACAAAAAAGAAAGTTGAAATTATGTTTTCAAAATTAAAATGTACCGACTATTTTTTAATAAAATTTAGCAAACATTAAACATATGGTTTGTTATGGATTTGTAGAATATAAAATTTAGTATTTTTAACTTCCCATTATGGAAGTTATTGTAAACGGTACGATTTGTGAAATTGAAAATTTTGACATTTCACGACGTTTCGAGGTCTCTAGAGTCGGATTACATTGTTTTTTGTTTACGTTCGTATTTTCGTTGGTTCGGAAGTTTTAATTTTGCCGATTATATCTCGAGAACGCTTAGAGATATCGACTTCAAATAAATTTTATTTTACAGATAAGAAGGCCATAACGTGCAGAAAGGATTTTCAGAAAAATTTAATTAGCGGTTATTATATTACAGTAATTAAAAAAAAAGTTGTAAATTGGCTTTCTTCTCGAATATCTCTAGAACAAATAATGCTATCGACTTCGGCCTGCTTTCATTCTATGCATAATGACGTAGTGAAAAATTAGTAATACTTAAAAAAAATAAACCCGATAGTTTTTTTTAACTATTAATTTTTTTTTTAAATATCGAATATCTTGAGAACACACAAAGATATTAACTTCGGGTTAATTTTATTTAATACACAAAGTTATATAGTTATTAATCGGTAGAGTTTGTTAAAAAAATTCAATTAACTTTTTTTTTCTAGGCCAAAAAAAAAACTGCTAAAAATTTTTCAAAAATGTTAAAAATTGTTAAAAAATATTTTTCGGCCTTCAAATCTTGGAAATAAATGAATACCACACTTGCAGATGTTGCTCAAGTTGTTACACTACTGCAACAAGGAATAAGCTGTGGCCCGTCAGCTCGATCAACTAAGCCAATGGTGTGCATCAAAGGTCTACAGCACGTTCAGGGAAACTGGAAGATTTTGTGCCAAAATCTTGATGTCACCGGTGTACCACTTAGATTAATCGCAATGACTTTTCTCCAAAATCGTCATTTGACTGGCCTTGACGTCCAACAACAGCTTGAAATGGTATACGAAGAAGAATTGCTAGTAAATGGGCAGGTAGGAAACGACTTCAAGAAGCAGACCTTATTCCGAAACGACCTGTTGACTGCAAATCACCGACAAGCTCGACCTCGATTTTCTCTAGCAAACTACGATTAGGAAGTTAAGCAATGCAGGTGAATTATGTTATCGGATGAGGGCGGAATGAGTCTGCATGGAAGTGATGTATAGGGGCAGAATGTACAGACGATCTGGGGCCTATAACAAAACGGGACAAGTTGACAAGTCTTGATCCACTCATCCAACTATACTTGTCCGAAGGATACGATCTTTCATAGACTTGCCGCTTTATGGTACAAGATTTAGGACAAGTTTGTCGCTTTTCACTTGTGTTACAAGTACTTGTCACGTTGTGTTACAGGCCCCTGGCGAGCGATTTGAACAATGCTATTTTTCGAAACCGTTACTCATGGGGGAGGGTCTTGTATAATACATACTCAGGCATTTCAATTTTAGGAAAAGTGAGCTGGTTATTGTTAATTGTGGTCGTCGAGGGTAGGTTTAACTTCGTATTGATACATTTCCAATATTCTGCTGCATCACGTCGTTCATTATGTTGGATGTATTGCCAAGGATTTCGTAGTAATGCATGATAACGCTCGATGCAACACTGCGCGGGGAACAGTCGGATTCCTTATGAAAGTTGGTAATGCCACTTAAGAAGCATTTGTTAGATGAGCTTATAAGTGAAGGTCTAGAGCCAGAAATCCAGCTCCTGAAACAATTAAGTAACTGAAAGCGGCACTGGTTAGACGAATGGGAAAGAATACCGCAAGAGACAGACAAGAAAGCGCATCCACGTTAAAGATAAATCGTTGAGAAGCTGTAATTAGAAATAAGGTGGGCATACTTAAACAATAAATTACGCTTAATTTCATTTATAAAATGTAAAATTTTAGAGCTACTTCTTGTTTTAATTTCATTTTATTTTTCCTTACATGCTTCAACTGTGACGATTACCTCTTAAAATCCCGAAGTGATTGTTATGTTTTTAACCTTGATTTAAAGCTTATGGTTGCAGCTTTTTAACGATACCATAAACATTCATGCATCTCAATTACTTTGAGACCAATTATTGTATATAAATGAAGCAAGAGAGTGATTCCGTTTTTTTTTTTTTCTCGCAAGTGTACTACGAAATTTTCTGAATACGACTTTTTTTTACTTGTGAACCTTTTTTTTTGCGACCATTTCAAATTTTTCGGCACCAAGAGTATGAATTTTCATGGAAAATAAAATCTCAGAGAACTCAGCAATCTGAGTTACATGAACAGGATGCCTCAACAAAATTTTTGTTAGTCTAGTTGTCAAAACTCTGAGTAAAAAAGAATTTTGGATTCGCTTGCTAACCTTTCGACGTAGATAAATCTCTGAGATATCATTTTCTTAATCTCGCCATTTATAAATAGGAGAATCTGTTCCGCTTAAAAATCATATCATATAGAGGTCTCTGTAGATTACATAAGGCAAAAAAAATATTTTTTTTGAAAAATCATATACCAACCCCTTCCCCCCCCCCCCCCTCCCCCAAATATTTGTCTGGCTACGGCCTTGGATTGGATGTGTAAGTCGCAATGTTAACACATTTTGAAAGCTACACAAGCTATTAAAGCATAAAATAAGTGCTGATAACAACGAAACCTAAAAACTGTACAAAATGTATGTATAAACAATTTTCTTCAATTATATTGCAGTTAACTGAATCGAATTAAATAAATGGACATACTGTAATAATTATTAACATCGAGAAAATTAACTGTAACATAAGAGCATTGAACAAAATTGTAATAAGTACATAAAAATAGAAAATTTAAATAAAAAAAGCAAGAACCTACGACTTCTAGAAAGCTGCAGCCATCAAGGATTATAAAAAAGTAAATACAAATATATATATACGTACTTATTTAATAACCAAGATGCGTCATAAAGAAATGAAATTCATTCAAAAGTGGTTCACCCGGGCGTATGCGCACTTTTTTTTTATTTTATTTTTGCGCGTTAAAATTGTTCATGTCAATTATAAAAAAGCTATGAGTTTTCTGGATTTTGGGTTTTCGCAATATTGGGTTCTCGAGATTTTGTGTTTTCGGTATTTTGGTTCTTGAATATTGGTTTTCAAGATTCTGATCCCAAAATATAATTCATGTCAGAAGATATAGTATACCTACGTAAGGTAAGGACCTACTCTTGGAGGGTTTGTAAATTCCTCGCAAGAGGCCAGCTCAAGCTCCTAAAAACAGATTCGATCCCACAATCTTCGAAGTGACAATCCTACAAGCTTACCATTACCCCCCCCCCCCCCCCCCCCCCCCCGAGCAAACTTAAATATTTAAGTTTCCTTTCAACAAATAGTCCCGATTAACAAAAACTAGTCTGGTTAGATAAGTGACCTTTCACCCACTTTTAAACAAAATGTTTCTTTTATTCGTCTTGTTAATGAGACCAACGCCTTTATCTCAACATAAGTAATCTCCTAGCCTACCTATACTTAATCTCTTTATTTCTTTTCAACAATTTTTCTCATTATGTCTAAAAGTAACAAGAGCTCTAATGGACAAAAGCTCAGAAATATGTCCATTATGCAAGAACTATATATAATATACTTATACACCTCTCAGCGGGTGCGAGTTGCCTTCTTGTCTCGCTCGTTCAACACAAACACTATCAACCAACATAATACACAAAATATACACATATCCATACCTACATATATGTATCTGCATTTTGTCGTTCTAAAGAGGAGACACTCCCGCACATTATCCTGAATGATGCTCGACTCAAATGAGTGGAGGAGCGACTCTCATCACAAATAGCCCCATTTCGCGGTGTGTAGTGTGTCTATTGCATTTAAATGCGGGAAAGGGTATTCCTCAGTAGCGTGTGCCGCGTCTGATGATGGCTTTGGATTCGTGTAATAGAATTTCTTTTTTGCTTTTTGTTTTTGTTCACTTTCAACCCCTCGGTGTGCAGCAGCAGTAGCACAGCAGCGTCTAAGTGCATTATGTACTCTAACAGGATTCAAGGGCCATACACCACTTGCTCATGATGACCAGAACCATCGCCGCGCCGCTCCGCTCCGCGCCCCACACCGGCCGCACTGACCAGGTTTTCTAGAGTCCTTGCACCAAACTGTATCTCGTTCTCATCTAAGGCTGTGTTGATCTCGCTCTCACATCTCGCACTCTGTGATGGAGGAGCCACTCGAGAAGAGGTGTTGCTGAAGGACGCTCTAACTTATAGCCATAACGAACTTTTAAGGACTCTGTCCGGTTGTGTGGGTTTTTTTTTTTTTTTCTATTTTCATACACTCGCTCCCCGGCGTGGTTAAGGTAGGTTCTTAGTTGCCTTGCTTTGCCAGGGCACTCAGCGAGCGTAGAACATGGAATTTGAAAGGCCAACGTTGTTGGGCTATCACATTGAAACTTCGGACACAAGGATTAGCATCTCTCTCGTTATGACGATATAGCATCGTTGGATGATGGATGTCCGCTTCAATCGGATCCATTTTGAATGATTGAAAGTGTATATGTGGCGCAAGATTCAATTGAAAGCTTGCGATGAAAATAGTGCCTTGGCTTCTTAATGCAAATACGGCGTCGGTCAACACGGGCAGCCGTAGCGGTGCTGGCGGAAGCACCAGTGGCGATTGAATAGGAGAGTGAATGAGATTAGAGGTGATGGAGATGGCAGTAGAAATAGGAATTTCGTTGAATGACAACCTGAAAGGCTTTGAGTAAGCCTGAGCAAGTTATTTTTTTTTTGTCCTTTTTAATGAATAATAAAATAATCAAAAGAAAAACACGACATTATACCTTAATACACATAGGTAGGTAGATATATAAGCATCAGATATATTTTTGGATAGAGTTTTTTTTCCTTATGATGACTTGCTTATGCATCATGCATCGGAAGTTTTGAAAAGATTTATATGTACCTATATTTTCATCTTCATTATTTGAGATGTTCTTCAAACAAATTATGTGAAGCATATCCCTTCAAGTTAAGGATTCGTTATGAATTTGATTTTATTATAGGTACGTTATAGTACAGAGAAGTGCTGATGGTGAATAGACGACGACGCGACGAATTGTTCTTTGAAGTATGTTTGCTTTGTTAGAGGGTTGAAGATTTTTTATTGGTATCCTTTCTAAAAGTTAAATAAATATGATCTACCTACATAAAGGAAAACGTTATGACAGAGTGTACTCTCGTCTATAATGGAACACTCTCGATTAGCCAACATCCCGCTCATAATATATAATAATATATTATAACGATATAACCACTACTTGACTAACTGCAGCGGTGTAATCACTGCCTAACAACTGCCACCATTGACTTATTATATATGGACTGCTAGTCGGGTGTCATTTCCATACAAAATCGTAAATGAAAATGGTTCAACGACTTTAAAGCACCATCAGCGCTCTCGTGGCACATCGGCAAAAACAAAGTGACTAATTCAAAAACCATCTATTGCAACTTGGCCTCAAGAAGCATTTTTTGGCAAAGAAACTAAGGACATCTATTATATTTCTTTGTATTTTGACGCCTGACGTGTTTGTCATTGGCCGCGTTCAATGCATTCCGTTTTACATCTGAAATTTCAGATTTTACTGCTTTTACACACTGCAGTATTTTCTTGCGATTTTTAAACACGTAGGCGAGGGACGTATAGTATATGGGTGACCGGGCTAGACAAATTGAGGTTGAACAAATTGCAGAATTATCGTCCTTTCTTCTTTCTGTTTTTCTTTATCTTTCGAGTAGGTATATTTTATTGCAACTAATCTTCTACTCTGTGAACTTCACTTCATCAAAATTCAGATTAGAGTTGTGGTGGGGGAATTGTCAAAAAAGGTGAAGTACTACATAAAAGTTGAACTGTATTGTTTTTCCTCTGGTTATTGGTTGATTTGTGTGCTCATAATTTTTTTTGTTTTAATAAAATTTTAATACTGAAGGCTTATCTGTATTCAAAACTTTTTGCAAACAGCACAAAAGTCAAAAACTAAAACATGCGGTATGCCATTTCTAGTTGGTTTCAAAGATCAAACACTAATTTTTTTGCACAAAGGCATTAATAAGCTAATTTTTGTTTATCACTTTTTACATTTTTCTCGTTTTTTTTCCAAAAAGTCTTGAATGTAGTTAAGCATTTACTTATTTAAATAAAAGAACTTCTTTTTAATAATTGTTTAGTGATTCTTGGAATTAAAAGTCTAAAGCTGGCCTTACGCGTTATTGCCAAATGGCTCGGCCGAGCTAAATTGCATCATGTGAATGGGTTCGGCCGTCATTTGGATTTTCAGCAGGTTATAAATCCACCAGTTCAATTGGCACCGAGTCATTTGGCTCGATGGAGCTCTTTATACAAAATAGCAATATCCCTCTATCGTTTTTCACCACCGTCAAAGCCATCACTTTGTGGAAACTAAAAATAGTTTATCTTTTTTTTGAAAGCAATTGCCGGTATGTTGTGCGACACAAAAATCACAATTTTAAATATTAAAATAGAGCATAAACTTCGTTTTGCAATTTCGCATCTGCCAGATCCCACAAACTGATGACTGTTGACAGATTCGTTTAAAGTTTCCTATCGTGACTGGCCAGTTTGACACCACAATAACTTTCGACTAAACTTTCAGATTTTGTTTTGCGTTCTTTAAAAAAAATTCAATTACACGATTTCGGTATAATGATAAAATTTAATGTTATCTGCACTTCGTCATTGTTTTCATGACAAAAAATAATGGCAATACATATATTAAAAGACCTTATGGCAATTTTCACTCGTGTAAATGTGGCATTAGATTCTGAAATTTCAGATTTTCTATTGAACGCGGCCAAAAGTTACACCGTATTTCCGCCATGCCACGAGAGCGCTGTTGTCGTATAGTTTTACATTGAACCATCGGGATTTGGCTGCTGGCAGTCCATATATAATAGGTCAATGACTGCCACAGTCTAATCACCGCCTAATATGCTCTCATGTGACAACAGCGCCATCTTGTGTAATTTTGTGGAGCTTTTGAGAAAGAGGAATATGCGCTGAATGGAATACAACGCCATCTCTCTCAGCACACAGCACCATTTATTTTTGAAAGCGGAAGTGTAAAGTTCGAAGTGAAAAGTATCCGGAAGTGAATTTAAGTTGCAAACTATTGAAATTGGAGACTAATAAAATAATTTGAAGTGAAGTAAAGTGTGTTTGATTTGTAAAGGAAATAAGTGACGGTTGATAATTAAAAATAAATAAGATTTACCATCGAACCCTTGGTAAAACGTTACAATATATTCATGTCTAAGCTTAGGTACGTGTTTGTATAGAAAAATATCGCACTTATAAAATGTTTTATGAAAGTATAATTTATTTATAATTTATAAAACTAAATTATTAATCTTTAGCTTACTATCTTTTAAGCAAATACTTTCGATTTCTTTAGAGACCTCCGCCCCGCACAACACAGACTTACTATATCGGCTGATAATTTGGTCGGGCTCTTAATCAGTACGAAAATGTATAAAAATCGCCTTTCACACGAGTAAACTGAGTTTTCAGCTTCTTTCAATTCCTAGGAGAGAAGAACAGAAAGCAGGGCAGATTAAGCTTCCAACCAAGATAGGTACTTTAAAACAACAAAATTTTATCTCAGTTCATTCACTGCCCAAAAGATTCAATTAAAGTCCAAAGTTTTGTCAAACTTCATATAAAAAATAAAATTGAACTAAATCTAAGTGTTTTGGGAATTAAACAAACATACCCATTTTTTCATCTGATGCAATGCCTTTATTTAACAACAGGAATCGTCAAACAATCTTATTTAAGATGCATACACCTACAGGTTTCTTCCGCTGATTCGTCCATACTCAGCTGAATATTCTTTAATATTTGTCGAAAACAAGTCTGCTTGAGCTAAAAACAACAAAATTTTCCTTTGATTTCTTTCGCTATGGCTTGCCGGAACGCATACCTTTTCCCATTCTTAAGGCTCTACCAAAGCGGATTGAAGCAATGTGTTCGTTATGCTAGAGTTAAGCCAGTATTACACTGTCATATATATAATGTAGGTAGGTAGGTAGCCACTGACTACTGCACTCCTACTCTGGACCTCAGTTCGGATTTTAAAGTTATTTTTCCTACCAGGGAGGAATGGAAAGATGACCTCGTGACGAGAGGCTTCGACACAACTATCTTCACTGATGGTTCAAAGATGGAGGGTGGAGTTGGTTCGGGTGTTTTTTCCGAATCTCTGACCATTTCCAAATCTTATCGGCTTCCCAACTTCGCAAGTGTTTTCCAGGCGGAATTGCTGGCAATCAGGGAAGCATGCAGGATACTTAAACAAGACCCTAACAAGAATCGTATTACTGCCATCCTGACAGACAGTCAGGCAGCCGTTAAAGCTATTGCTTCGCCACTTTCGTCTTCCAAATTGGTTCGACAATGTCGTGATGAGCTCGCAAGCCTAGATAGGAACCTCAGAGTCTCTCTTATCTGGGTTCCAGGTCATCGTGGCATTGAGAGTAACGAGCGGGCAGACGAACTGGCCAGGCAAGGATCAGCCCTTCATGACTCTCTTGCGGAAAGAGTTAACATTCCTCTTGGGGTTATGAAGGGCAATATATTCTCAATTTTTCTAAATGAATCCAACCGTAGGTGGAGCAGTTTAGCTAACTGCGTCATATCCAGAAAGACGTGGCCCACCTATAGCAAAAACCGAACAAGTGACCTTTTATGCAGACCCAGGCGAGACATAGCCAGGGTCGTTGCGACCTTTTCTGGGCACTGGCCCATCGGAGAAGATGCGGTGAAGCTGGGCATCCCTCACAACGCTCACTGTCGTAGCTGTGGGGACCAGCAGGAAAGGGAAACTGTTTACCATTTCCTGTGTAAATGTCCCGCTCTGGCCAGAATCAGAACACATAATCATTGGGAAAAGCCTTTTTTAACGATCTCAATAAACTCTCCGAACTGAAGATCAAAGACTTGATCTCCTTTCTCAACGGGTCGAAATGGCTCTAAGATGATTCTTTTAGTAGCTACTACTACTACACCCTTTCCCCCGTCAGAATCCATAGACTACAAGCAGGTGGTAAATTGACTTCTGAAACCAACAATCTGCCTAGCCTGGCATTTTGATCCGTAAATCCCTCTTATAACACCGGTTCTTTTTTATATAGGTCACACGAGTCATGGTATCAAAAAGGCGCTCCTCAGCGCTAATTGGGTCACCGAGCTTAGGCTGCTCGGGGCCGCCATTTCTACCTACCTATATATAATGTACTGTCATATATATATAAAATATGGCACAATATTTGTATGACAAGTAATATTATTATATATGTATAAATAGCCTTAAATAAATTTTGTGGTACCATTTTCTCAAAAAGTATTTGACCGATTTCGATAAATTTTATATGGTTGGAAAGCCACAATTGCGGAGATGTGCAGAATATACTTGAGACACGCATTTACACACTGGTGAGTCATTTTTATTTGTGTACTGTCGAACACTGTGCATATTTAACAAAAAATAAAATAAAAAAAAATCTTTTTTTCCTTCAATATTTTCAAACAAATTGAAAGTGTCGAATTTCTACACAGGGTGATACTAGTAAAATATTAATCAAAGAAAATAATAACAAAGCAGTTTCATCTTTACTGCGTTCGCATGCTTTACTTGATGTTGCAGGTTGCAGCTACACAGATTGTGGTTTCCCCTGCTGATTAAACCAAAATTTGTTAAATATTAAATAAATAAAAAAATGCGTATACGCCCGGGTGAACCACATTTGAATGAATTGGATATCTTTATGGATAAAATTTTTTTGTGTGCATACGTTTCTATTTCTAGAAGTCGAAGGCTCTTCCTTTGAAATTTATGTTCTTATCGGTTACAATTAATTTTTTTAATGTAATTAAAAATTTACATTTATCCTTCAAAAAAATTTTCGACAGGGTTGAAAAAAAAAATTAAATATGAAGAACGATATCTTATTTAAAAAAAAAAGATGAATTTATGCAGAAAAAAATTTCAAAAACCGTGGAACCGTTTAAAAAATAATTGTTTTAATTGAAATTTATTAGAGAAAAAGATTTGGTATGCCATTTTTGAGAATCAGATAATATACAACTAAAACCAAAAGTTTAAAAAAATGTATCCACCCATTTTAAAAAAAATGATATTTCAAAAAAAAAATTAACTTTTATTTAAAAAAAATCCCAAAAATACATTTTTGAAAACATTTTTATGCAGTATCATTCAAACTTGAAAGGAGCTCCTGAGCAAAAAATGTTGGTCAAAATCAAAAAAAAATTGTTCTATGGCAGGTGCCGTTAATAATAATTTTTGGTAAATTAATTTTTTTTTCGCCAAAATGCAGACCATACTAGCATAAGAGCACACAAAAATATCAAAATCGTTAAAGCCGTTTTCGAGATAAATAACTCTATTCAAAACGGTTGTATGGCAGGTACCTACGGTTATTTTTGAGTTAAGAAAAATCATCTCGGTTCCCACTCTAGGGAATTACCTAAAAATCTTATGCTCCAAGTTTTAAGAAAATCGCTTCAGAGGTTTACGCTGTAGTTCGAGGTACAGATATGTATACAGTTTTTTTGAATAAACAAAACTATTGTGGTGAAAAAAACAATTTTTCTGGAAAAAAAATATCTGTGGTGAAACAAATTGTTTTTTGGTCAACTATTACACGGTGCCTCAAGAGTCATGACTCTCCGATGTTTTGTCTCTTTTATACTCCTTTAGGTTCATAAAAATTCATTACTCTTGAGGCACCGTGTAGGCACAAACTAGATTTTGCACAAAAAAATGTCACTGACATTGTTTTGCGAGAAAAAGAATCGTGGTGAGTATAATTTTCTTTTTCTGAGGTTAGTTCACAGTTCTAGAAAAATTTTTTTCGCGATAAAATCACTCCCATAAGAAGTACATGTATTTATTTTTTTCGAGGAGGCTATGCGAAAAATCGACCAAAAACAAAACCTAAAAATCAGAAATCGCCCAAAATTATACTTGGGCGATTCTTCAATTTACACTATTTGGGTGATTTTTCATAAGGAAAGATCGCCGGCGCCTTTGTTTTATGAAAGATCACCCAAAAACAAAAATGAAAAATCACCCAAAAATAAATGAAGAATCGCCCAAATCGGTTTTTGGGTGATTTTTCATTTTTATATTTGGGCGATCTTGCGTTTTGTTATTATTTAAAAAAAAAAAAAAAATTGGGCGATTATTCATTTTAATTTTTTGGGCGATCTTGCATTCATTTTTTGGGTCTTCTTTCATTAGGCAAGTTCACCCAATAATTTTGGGCGATTTCTGATTTTTAGGTTTTGGGCGATTTTTCGCATAGCCGAACTGTATACTACGCTTTAATTAAAAAAATTTTTCGCGACACAAATAACCAAAATATTTTTTGCGACGAAAACAGTTGTTTTTTTTTTCATACAATTTGAAACGTCGTAGTAGCCGTGGCGTGATGGTTAGTGCGATTGACTGTCATGCCGGAGGTCTATGGTTCGATCCCCAGCCTCGTCACCTATTTATTTAAAAGAAAAAATGGCTTCTGCCTCTTGCGAGGAATTGACAAATCCTCCAAGAGTATCTCCTGTCATAGAAAAGTGCCGCTCGTTAGCCGTTCGGATTCGGCAATAAACTGTAGGTCCCCTCCATTCCCGCAGACACGCACATAGGAATGGTTGAGTGTTGTAAGTCACTAGGCCCTAGTTCTTCATGAGCTGTTGTGCCATCAAATTTATTTAATTTGAAACGTCAAAAGTGCTTCACGCATCGTTTCGTTACCACTGGGCAACCTTAGTCGCATTTTGCTACGTTTTTTGGGTCTGTGCGACAAAGCGTTTTTTGGGTCAGTGCGAGGCAAACGCTAAATCAATTTAAAAAGTTTTCCTTTTTTTAAAGCGGCAAACTGTCCATCTCCACAGCTGTTGGTGCTGCAATCACGTGAAAAATTAAAAGTTGGCGTCGGTTCGCAATCGCAACATTGAATCTGTGTGTATTCAATATTTTGACAGCTATATTTTAGCTGCAGCTCCAGTTGCAGCTTCGTCTCCATTCTGTTCAGGCAGTAAAAAGAATTCTTCTCCCAAGTAAAATATTGCAAGTCAATAAAATCGGCATGATTATTTTTTGAGCTTTTTTCTTGTAGATTTATATGTATCTACTTCAGACATTATTTCATTTCCTTAGAAACACTGGTTTGTCTCAAATAAAACAATAACATTAAAATCTGATACAAAATAAAACATACACATACGTTGCCCTATATACATAGAAAAATACCTACTTACCACTTGTCCTTGATCTGTATTATGTGAAAAGACTTAACTGATGATGAGATTATACTTACTTCCGCTTTAAAGATGTTCAAATAGCTCATTGTGAATATACCTGCAATCAAAGGGTGAGAATGAATAAACCTTTAAGATTTGACCCTTAATACCTTAATAGTGTATCCGATTGATAGTCTTGAAATCAAAACATCTGCTATACCGATGAGCTATACCAATTTATCCCTCATTTTATCTAAATCAGTATCGGAGTAATCTCTTTAGTTATCTAGTGTGTCATCGCATAAGAAGCAATTATTTTGTCGCACATCAGTGATGGGAATTTTTTTGAATTTTCTAACCAATTACCCTCTTGCAGAAAATTTCGAAAAAGCCGATTTTGTAAAGATATTTCAAAGCCTTCCAATTAGGTTAAATGCCGATAGAACTCAAAAATAAACGAGTAATATCCAATCCATTAAGTACATTTCTTCGTTATTTCTGATGGATTCCGGTGGAATGGACTAATTTTTGTTTATCTAAATCTCATTGCAAATCACCAGAAACAATGTTTTGTTTATCAGAGAGAACAACCAGAAGCAAATTATCGCACTAAGTAGCCTGATGGTCTGTCCCTCCCAGCCTATTCGAGGCCAATTATACCATAGGTTTTTTTTTTTTTGTCTCGATTGTGTCGCATCGTATAATATTCTTTCATTCTTTTCTCCATTGTGCACCTCCGGCCACTCAACATCTCCAGGATGTCTACGGATTCAGTCTTTGAGTTCTCGGTGACTGAGACACTGATGATATTTATACCTACGACAGATCCCATGCGGTTGCAACAATGGACACAAACAATCCGATAATGTGACAAGATGTTAGGACCGTTCGTTGAGTATTTTAATTCCCGACTAATTGAGCTACTGATTGTTGCAGTAACAATAATAGAACAGTAAATGGGACCCATTATTATTGCACATAGTATAAGTCAAGGCGGTGTGGGTGGGGAATGTATTGCATTCTTTTATGTCTGCCTGATGCCTGCCTTATTGCACGGCATGGCACACAAATGGCTCGACGGGGTGCGTTCTTAATCCCGAACCACTCGAGGACGTATACAAAAGAAGTCGAAAATGCTTCAATTAATGCCATTCAGCCGGATTCATCAGTGCGAGTTTAGTGGGCGGATACAGTGCAAGCCCATCAGTCGAACTGGTCGCAGGGTAGACGCATATTCTCCCCATATAAAGGACTATGAGAAAAGTGACGATATGGCATTTGGAAACCCTCTTAACATGCCTCATCATCATATCACTGCGGCTGAACATTTTCCAGCGAGTCCTGTTACGCTGCTGGGTGGATGCGATATGGTGTGATGGTATGCCACACTGATTTACATTATTCGACTCCTTTTCATTTTCACATCAAATTGATTGATGATCACTCTTTGAGGGGATTACAACAGCTCAAGGATAAGGATTACAATATTGTAAGATGTAAATAAGCCTCTAAAGCGAGTGGCGAGACATTATGCATTTATGAGTGATATGATGGTGTTCGAGTAGGTACAAAGGCTTAAATTGTTTTACAAAAGAGATATATAAGTTAATTGATGGCTTTGTATATATTTGGTTGTTTGGAAGGCGTTACTTTACAAAGTTCAATTGTGTCTTTAGACTTCTGGGTCATATGACAGTCAATGAGAAACTAAATAGAAGTTGTTTTACATGATTTGGGATGTGAGAACATTGAAAATGATGAATGAACTGGGTTAGTTTTGATTGGTGTTAGAGTGCGGTCTTTGTTAAATTTCCAGGTCTTAAAAACACTACCATTTTAAAAACAAATTAATTAACCAATCAAGATAGCATTTGATAGGTACCTTGTCAGTGCTTCAATGTTAATATTTATGTTTATGTTTAAGAATATATTTTAGAAAAAACTAACAAATATTTCACTTTATATTTAAAATATGGCATAAAGAAAGCTTGTCCAATAGATGGAAGCCCAGCATTATACCAAGTTTTTCTCAAGACTACATATATACTGTCTCTTGTGAGGAAGTGCCAAATCCTCTAAGAGTAACTCTTATCATGAATAAGTGCTTCTAACCTTATAGTCTAGGAAAAATAGATTTTTCGAGGAAAAAATTAGTTAAAGGCTGAAATTTGGCATTGACGTTGGTAATGGGACAATTTAAAAACTGAGAGAGTTCCTCATCGATCCGATGACCGCTAGGTCAGTTAAAAGGGGTCCAAGGGTCTAAAAATGAGTTTTTTTTTGCAAATATCTCAAAAACGGTTTGTGCTATAGAAAAATCTTGTAGCTGAAGCGATTTCCTATAAAAATGTTTTTTTCGGTTTTTTCGTAGCATTAACCGTTAAAAAGTTACAGCTAATGAAAAATTAAAAAATCTCTAAAAAAAGAGGCAAATGTCATGAAAATGGGAGTTTTTTCAAATATGTACAATTTTTCTCTAGCACAAACTGTTTTTGAGGTATTTGCCAAAAACTCACATTTTCATGACTTTTTGGCCCCTTTTTTAGAGATTTGTTTGACTTTTCCATTTGCCTTAACTTTTTAACGGTTAATTCTACGAAAAAAATGGAAATGCATTTTTGTTGGAAATTACATGAGCTACAAGATAGAGGAATACATTTTTTTTTCTGACAACCCGTTTTTGAGATATTTGCCAAAAACTTCCACTTTTATTACTTTTTACCCCTTTTTTTTTTAGAGATTTTTTGACTTTTCCATTTGCCTTAACTTTTTAACGGTTAATTCTACGAAAAAAATGGAAACGCATTTTTGCTGGAAATTACATAAGCTACAAGATAAAGGAATAATTTTTTTTTCTGACAACCCATTTTTTAGATATTTGCCAAAAACTTCCACTTTCATTATTTTGTACCCCTTTTTTTTTAGAGATTTTTTGACTTTTCGATTTGCTGTAACTTTTTAAGGGTTAATGTTAATGCTACGAGAAAACCGAATAAAAACATTATTATAGGAAACCGCCTTAGCTACAAGATTGGAGAACAAAATTTGTCTATAGCACAAACATTTTTTGAGATATTTGCAAAAAGCTCAATTTTATACCCTTGGACCCCATATAACTGACCTAGCGGTTATTGGATCGATGAGGAAATCTCTCAGTTTTTCAAGAGTTCCATTACCAACGTCCATGCCAAATTTCAGGTTCTAACTAACTATTTCCTTTCTTTGGCATTTTTTCGTCTATTATTAAGCCCTAAAAAAACTTACTCACATTTCATTTTATTTTTTTTTTTTTAAAAGATATCAAAGTGCGCACTTTTTTACATTATCAAAACAATTTTTTTAAATACAGAATTTTGAAAAGCTGAATATTTAAATAAAGAATTTTACTCATACAGATTTACTTAAATACAGAATGAACATTGAAAGTTTGAATGAAATGAAATCTTATATTACAACAATTTTTCTTGTATACTTACTGTCTAAATTTGTATTAAATTGTAAGGAAAACAAAATTCGGAAAATTGCTACACTCAAGCCTCATTATACATATTATCATATATCATAATGAAAAATTACCCTAAACAAAATATAAAAAATGTCCCCAAAATTGGAGAAATTACCCCATTTTCAAAATGAAAAAAAAAACTGGAGAAATTACCCTAACTAAATGAAAAAAATCCATTTTTTATACTGAAATTTAACCGAAAAATTTAAAAAATTAAAAGAAGCCTTAAAACAATGAAAAATTACCTCAATTCATAAAATATTATCAATTTTTTTGTTGTTGCTTTTATATAAATTTTTGGGGAAAATTTTGTATGTTTTGTTTGGGGCTATTTTTCAATGGGGCCAAATTTCATGTAGCTATTTTGTACATTTATTTTAAAATTCATAATATTAAGATTTCAATGTAAAACCTCCTTAAAAAACTCAAATTCTATAATGAATTTTGCAAATAAAACATTTCAGACTTGTACCAATATTGCTGAAGAATTTTAAGTTGCATCGTTAAATTCTACAATTTCCACATATCGAGGTTTAAAAGAAATATATTCACGAAAATAGAATTTATAAAACGTTGGTAACAAATAAGTATTTTACTCGTTTGTAAAGAGATCGTACTTGAATGATTTTTTGTAAATGTAAATGCAAAAAATTCTATTTGTACTTGTACGTGCTTAACAATGATATTGTTAACAATTTTTTCTTCGAAATATAGAACTTGGACATAACCAGCATTTTGGAAAACAGAATTTTGCACTTACAGCATTTTGAACATACAGATATTTGGATATACAGAATTTTGACATACAGAATTCTGAAAAACAGAATTTTGGTCGTACAGTATTTTCAAAAAAAGAAAAAACAGAATTTTGGTCATACAGGATTTTGATAGCCAGAATTCTGACCCGCTCCCTACAAATTATAATAATTTGTGAAAAAACTAAAGGATATTTTTTAGCTATTTTCTTAAGATATCTTATTTGGATTCGGCTTAGCTTAGCGCTTAGGTCAATTTTCTATTTTCCAATTTTTAATTTCCTTTTATGTTCTCTCCATTTTTTTGGCTATATCTGGATCTGCTATCAAGCTTTGAAAGAGGGCTTTTCTTATTAAGATTTAAAAACCCTGAATTAGCTATACATGACTCCGAGCAACTAACACTTTTAAGCGACAGTAAAAAAATTAAAAATTACATTATTTCTATTAACAAATACATTATATAGTTTTTAAAATTTTAAAACATTGTTTTACAAAATTGTGCAAATAATAAAAAGAAAAGTTTAATTTTTTTTTTAATTTTTCAAAACTTTTTTTTTTTATCATTCGCAGAATTTTTTTAAAAAGAATTTTGAAAAGCAGAATACTTACTGAAAAGCGAAATTTTGAAAAACAGAATCTTGAAAAGCAAGATTTTGAAAAGCAGAATTTTGTAAGCAGCATTTTGACAAAAGAATTTTGACCCAGACCACCCTTAAAACGCTGATATAATATTCAGGTTTAAAAAAAAAAAAACTCCATTTTATTATTTTGAATAAAAAGGTAAATTTTAACAGGTTGTGCATGCATATTAGGGTGTCAGTTATTTCCCAAGCCAGTCGTTCGACTAGTGTTCACATTTACTACACTACAATGGTCGACCGACCGAGGAAAATATTAAAAAATTTGAACTACACAACAAGTCGATCGACCGTCATTCGACTGCTGTTCACATTACAAAAATCTTACATATAGATGTGTCGAATACAGACGTAACCTAAATCAACAATTGGGATTTGATAATGTCCGGTTAGCAGATTCTATTGAATCTGCAACACTTACAGTATTTGAAGTAGTGAGGCAATCAGCAGTTGGACATTTTCGTCCCACATCAAAGTTGGCCAAATCAAAATGGTATGATGAAGAGTGTAAAAAATGAAGGAAGAAATCCTTTACTTATTTAAAACTTTTTAGACAGTCCAATAGCGAAGCTTACAAGAGACTTTACCTCGAACAAAACTAAATTTATAAAGATCAATGTAAGTAAATTTTGTTCAGCTATAGAAGATTTAATCAATAAATTTTCAGAAAAAAAGTCAATTTATTAATTTGTCGAAGTTAATTTGAGGAGTTTTTGTCCAAAGATATTTTTTTTTTGAGTTTTATAAAATATATACCTACATTATGTTTGTATATGAACCAATTTAAAGCACCTACCAAGATGGTTACATTTTTACATTAAACTTATCTTATACGCAAGTAGTTTAGCTTATTAAAAAAAAGTCAGGCAAGAGAAGGGCCCCCAAAAAATTTTGATACAAGGCCCCCAAAGGGCTAGCTACGCCACTGGTTATGTTTCTCATGCTAAAAATTACAGGAACTTGTATTTGAACATGTTTTGAAGCAAATATACTGTCGAAGTCCGATATAAAAAAAAAAATTTGTTTTAGCTAAACTAAAAGCCCCTATATTTCAAAACTAGCTTAGAATTTGTTTATAATATAACATAACTTGTAGTTTTTAAACCTCTGTTTCTTCTTAACTTGCATATATACTATATTCTTTTTTCTGTTTTAGCTAAACTAAAAGCCCAAAGTAATTATAAAAATTTCTGATGTAAATTTATATTGCCTTTGATAAATTGATATTTTAATGTACATACATAATATTGTTAAGAATGAACAAAAAAACAAAGAAACTTTATTTTATCTTTTTATTTCACAAAAATTTTACTTAACCTCGAAGCTGACCACGCTGCTTGCTCTCTCGTATCAGTCTGACACTACCTCGCAGTTGTCAATCGGGCTGTCATGTAGATCTGTAGATCTGTTTGCGTGGCGTATCGTTTTTCGTCACATTACCCCCCTCCTACGCTTAAGGCTCCGAATTAAGCTGATAGAACTGCTTCAAGCGGTTAAAATGAACGATTTTTTCAGTCCTTCCTTTCTTGATGCGGTAAACAACGTCACCAATCCTTTGCACAATCTCATAGGGGCCATCCCAATCTGATTGTAATTTTGGACTTTTACCTTTTTTTCTTGTCGGATTATGCAGCAAAACTAAAGTCCCAGGGTCAAAAGTTTGGTTAGTGCTCCGTAAGTCATAACGATGTTTCATTTTTCGGCTGCCATTATCCAGTCTATAACGAATGATTTTGTGCGTTTCCATTAGCCGATCGCGAAGCTTTATCAAGAAATCGTTAGTGTCTTCGCTGTTCTGTTGATGTGGTGCCAAGAGGTTTTCAGCTGGGAGGCGGAGTTCACGACCATAAATTAACATAGCAGGTGTTTCGCCAGTAGCATCATGAATGGCTGTTCGATAGGCGAGCATCAAAAGTGGTAGATGCTGATCCCAGTCACGTTGATGTTGTTCGCAGAACTTGGCCAGATAGTCCAGTATGGTTCGGTTGAACCGCTCGACCATGCCATCGGATTGAGGATGCATAGCCGTTGTTCTCGTTTTCTCGATTCCCAGGCGTTCCATGGCCTTGGCGAAGATTTCAGACTCGAAATTGCGGCCTTGGTCGCTGTGGATTTGCATCGGCATACCATGACGGGAAAAAACGTCATTTATAAGACGGCCCACGACAGTTTCACTGGTTTGGTCTGCAATCGCAAAACATTCGGGCCATTTTGAAAAGTAGTCCATGCAACACATTATGTACCTATTCCCAGCATCAGTCCGAGGAAGTGGTCCTAAGATATCAACTGCAATGCGCTCAAAAGGAGTGCCGACATTATACAATTGTAATGGTGCCACTCGTCGAGGACTCGGTCCTTTTCTTGCTTGACAAATCTTGCAACACTTACACCATATTCGCACGTCTTCCGAACATCCAATCCAGTAAAATGATCTCTGAAGTTTATTTAGAGTTTTCGCCGTGCCAAAATGACCTCCAGATGGGCTGTCGTGAACCATTGAAAGTATTTGTCGTTGTAGCTGTTTTGGGACAACTGTTTGGTACACCACATCGGTTCGCTGAAAATGTTTCCGGCAGAGAATTTCGTCACGAAGACATAAGGTTTCAAAAATAGCCCAGTATGACTTTAAAACAGGATCGGAACGGGAAATAGTTTTCTTTTCAGGTCTTTGTTCACGTCTTACCCAATCTTTGACAAATTTCAGTTGGTCGTCGGCATCCTGAATATTTTTTAAATCATCTACGATGGCCAAATTGGATACGAGAGCGATATCACGTTCTTCCTTGTTGTAACAATGTCGACATGGTTGTTTAAAACAAGGTCTCCTTGACAAAGCATCAGCGTTTCCGTGACTCTTTCCTGGTCTATGAATAACAGTAAAATCGTACTCAGCTAACTGCTCCAACCATCGAGCTAACTGATTTTCAGGTTCCTTAAAATTCATCAGCCACTGTAGAGATGAATGATCAGTTCGTAATGTAAAGTGACGTCCCAACAAGTATGGCTTGAAATGTTTCACGGCTTTAATTACTGCAAGAAGCTCCTTTCTCGTTACACAATAGTTTGTCTCTGGTTTCGAAAATGTTTTGCTGAAGAATTCTATAGGCTGTTCCATCCCATCAACCATCTTTGAAAGCACAGCTCCGCATGCAAATTTACTAGCGTCAGTATCTAAAACAAACACATCTGTTTCTTCTGGTAACATTAATGTTGGAGCGCTCACTAAACTTGACTTTATTTTCTCGAACGCGTGCTCGCACTCGGGAGTCCATAAGAATAGTTGATTCTTCTCGGTTAACCTCGTAAGGGGTTTTGCAATTTCTGAGAATGAGCGAACAAATCTCCTATAGTAGGCAGCGAAACCCAAAAATGTCTGCACTTCATTTTTACACTTTGGAGCTGGCCAACTTGATACAGCCTCTGTCTTGGCTGGGTCTGGAGAAATACCAAGGTCTGAAATGAAATGACCCAGAAATAAAACTTTGTTACAGAAAAGGTTGCACTTCTGTGGGGCAACTTTCAAACCAGCTTCTATTAGACGTTGACAAACTAATTCCAGGTTTTGAAGGAGTTCTTCAAATGTTTTTCCGTGTACCACCAAGTCATCCAAATAAACTTTACAAATAAAAAAGAGGCCTTCTAGAATGGTTTCCATAAGCCGCTGGAATGTAGCAGGGGCATTACATAAACCAAACGGCATGAAGTTGAATTCCCAAAGGCCGTCCCCAGTGCTAAAAGCAGTTTTTTCTTTTGAAGATTCATCCAACTCTACTTGCCAATAACCTGATTTAAGATCTAGAGTTGCAAACCATTTAGATCCAGCCATCGAGTCAAGTGCGTCCGCTCTTTGCATAGGGTAGCCATCTTTTACTGTCACATCATTTAGACGGCGATAATCGACGCAAAAACGGAAAGTTCCGTCTTTCTTTCCTACGAGGACTACTGGGGATAGCCAGGGGCTATGCGACTTGCGAATGATGCCTTGACGAGCCATGTCGGTGATCAAAGATGTAGCTATAGTTTTCTTGGACCATGGAAGGCGTCGAGGAACCTGTTTTATAGGAGTCGACTTACCCGTATTTATGTGATGTTTCAACACACTCGTGTGACCAAGTTCATCTGGACTCAAGGCAAACACAGTTCGATAACGGGTCAGAAAATCGTCAGCTTTAATTTTTTGATCAGCAGTTAAAGATGAAGCTAAACAAGAACTAAGATCATTGACCTCCACTGTGTTGAATAAAAGTTTGAATTGCAAACTTAAGGCATCTTTGCAGACGTCACCTTGTAGGGGAATATTTATGTCTTGCAAACGAAGTACGTTGGATTGCAGGTCTATCAGACATCGAAAGGAACCAAGAAAGTCAACTCCCAGTATACAATCCTGGTGTATGTCCGCGACTATAACATTCATCTTTGCTGTAAGCGATTCGATTTGAAACATAACCTCAATTGACCCTTGTATGGGTGTAAGGTGTCCCGCGATGCCCTTTATGAAAGACATAGAAGGCTTAAGCTCAGAAAGTTGGTTGGGTGAGAGCACTTTTGAATGAACAACTGAATGAGAAGCGCCAGTATCCACGACCATATGACATGGGTAAGTCTCGATGCACCCTCGTATATAGAGAACATTTCTGTCTAGGCCGGCAGAATTTATAATTGGGACTATGTTTACAGCTGACTCATGTCCCTTGGAGCCAGCGAGTTGTAGTTTAAATTCTTCGTCTGTGAATGGTGATGTTTTTTAGGTAATGACGCTTCTTTGTCATGAACCTTGCGGATTTTGATTGCCTGAAAGTTTGGAGAGCCAGTGATTACTTGGAACTCAAGAATTTCACCCACCTGAATACAAGGACTCCCAGGTAAAGTTGTATCCAAGTGGCGCACATGAAAGTAAAGTTTTCTTTTCAGTGGAGGACAGTCGATGAAGCCATATTTTTTTTTGAAGTGATACCACTTTACTTTTCCAGAATAGCGTGTCGAATCGAGAGGAAGATCTTTTTGACGGGAATATGTTATGTCGACCGAGCGGCTAGGGACGTTCTGGGCCAAATCTGTGTGTTTCGTCAGCGGTGGCCCATTTAAGCTGACGAATTCCCGTTTTCCGAACTTTCTCTTTCTTCAAATTGGGCAAGTAAAATATTTGCAGATCGCCGTGCTGCTCTGGTGGCAATACGACTCGATTCAATTCTAAGGGCGATCTCCAAAGCATCGTGGAGTGATTTAGGTTCACTTTCACGTACTCTACACTGAACTTCAATATCGGAGATGCCGTCAAGAAATTGTTGGATGCATAAATTGTCGAGGACATCTCTTTTCAACGAGGGATATACTAGTCGAGCCAACCGTTGGACATCGTTTGCAAATTCTACGAGTTTCTCACCATTCTTTTGATATCTGGTGCGAAATACAGCGTATGCGTTTCCAGATTGCATGGCGGCCCCAAAACGTTTTCGAAGTGCTGTTGTCAGGAGTGAATAGTTCGATAGAGTTTCACTTTCTAATGCCCCCACATAAGACAACGCAGATCCTCTGAGACTTGCCGAAAGAAAAATTGCAGACTGCTTGTCGGACCATTCGTTAGCTTTAGAGACCATGCGCAGATGTGTCTCGTAATCTTCCCAGGAAGATTTTCCATCAAACTCCATGAGGTGAATAGCAGGTCGTCTGGAAATACTGCCGAATGTTGTTTGCGGAAGGTAATCTGATCGGAAAGTAGAAAAACGGTGGTCCCGCTCTTCTCGACTGCTTGGTTGGACGGTAGCTGGTTCTTGCGGCAATGTTTCTGTACGAACACGATTATTAAATGAAATTTGTTCTAGAGGGTTCGATGCAGCGAGGTTGTCTTCTTGTTCTCGGCTGGTAGGTTGGATAGCAGTTGGCTCTTGTGGAGATATTCCTAGATTTTGAGTGGATGAGTTTTCGTTCGAAAGTGGAGATGTCTGGATGCCACTATCAGCAAAGACGCGATTTGCAAAAGCTGAAGCATTGAGGGCTGTGCTCTCCAAATCGGATACTCGTCTGGTCAAGTTGACTGATAATTCGTCCAGGCGATTTCCAATGTCCTGGATGGCAGTCAAAATCATTGAGTTTTCGATGTTGTTATTGGGTGGTGGGCTATTCATTTTCATGAATTTTTTTAGAGATACCCCACATCTGACACCAAATGTTAAGAATGAACAAAAAAACAAAGAAACTTTATTTTATCTTTTTATTTCACAAAAATTTTACTTAACCTCGAAGCTGACCACGCTGCTTGCTCTCTCGTATCAGTCTGACACTACCTCGCAGTTGTCAATCGGGCTGTCATGTAGATCTGTAGATCTGTTTGCGTGGCGTATCGTTTTTCGTCACAATATAATAACTGAAATTTAAACATAACTTTTTTTTGTTATTTATACACTTAGCTTGTTTTTAATTTTATTAATTTATTAATTATTTATCTTTATTAATTGTTCATTTCAGATATTGTTAATATGTTGACTTCTCTAAAAATAAAAAAAAAACAGACGTCTTACGCCATGCTTGTAATTCTTCATCAAAATATTTAATGTAAGATTTTTTTAGTTTGAAAATAAAGACTTATCTACTATCATCTACTACATTACCAAAATCTGCCGCCTTGATACATGTTGATCAACTTGTCGTTGAATGTGAACCCCCCTAATGGAAGAAAAAAATTATAGAAATAATTTTTTTTTTTTATGTAAGAGGAAAAAGTTAATGACATAATTTGCAACGGCCCTCCTGACCCCCCCCCCCCCCCCCTTTAGTGCACCCTTGCTTGTAGGTACAGTGATACCGACGCATATGACTGAACGATTGTACGAGTATACCAAAGCTCTGGCCGAAGCCCGAAGTCCCTTAGAATCCAGCCCTTTGGGTTGGTCGGCACAGCGTGTGGCGGCAGCGCACGCGGCGGCGGGCGTAATAGAGCAAAGTCATAACTCAAGTGCCGCTCGCAATTGAGAAGGATCAACATATGCCGTCCGAAACAATAGAAAAATATATAGCTGTGTCAATCGTTCATTTTCAAAGATCGAATCAATCAATGATTGATTGCTTCAAAGATTCGGTTTTTTCAATCAATCATTATTTCAATCATTATGGCCAAAGATTAAAGGCTCTCCCAAACCAACGCGATTAATCGCTGCGACAAAAGAAAACAACAATAACAACACGTGGCTGTCAAACAAAACAACACGTTGTTGTTATTGTTTTCTATTGTCGCAGCGATTAATCGCGTTGGTTTGGGAGAGCCTTAAATCGGTCTTTGTGATTGTGATACGTTATAAAAATGAGTTTTTTTACAAATATCTCAGAAACGGTTTATGGTAAACAAAAATTTTATTCCACAATTAACCGTTTAATTAATTTTATTAACATTAACCGTTAAAAAGTTACAGCAAATCGAAAAGTCAAAAAATCCCTTTAAAGGGACCAAAGGTCATGAAAATGTGCTGTATCTCTTAAACGGTTAATGCTACGAAAAAAATTCTATTGACTATTTTTGTGGGAAATTGCTTCAGCTATAAGATTGTGGAATGAAATTTTTGTTTAGCACAAACCGTTTCTGAGATATTTGCAAAAAAACTCATTTTTATGACTTTTGACCCCTGACCTAGCTGTCATCGGATCGGTGAGGAACTCTCTTTGTTTTTCTTTTATGTTTTTTTTTATTTCTTTGTGTGATCGTGATGTGATTGAGAATGAGTGGAATGAACGAATCATATATGCGTGCTTTGGTCGTTTATTCAAAAACTGAAATGATTGACGTTGAGATTGATTGTGTCCGTTTACTGTGATTGCAATCAATCATTCATTTTGATGAACGGGTCACAGAGACCAAATCAATCACGATTGACATAGCTCTAATTCGAGCTGCTTGATAAAAGCTTATTGTTGGTTAAAAAGGTAAGAAAGTAAGTCTACATTTAAAAACATAAGCGCAAAAATTTAAACAGCCTGATATGTTAAGGTATAAGCATGATACTAACAATTTTCTAACTATAAAACTCTTTACTAGAATATTGTTAGTTTTAAACATTTTCTAACTAGTATCATACTAAACCTATTTTTCTAGCTGAGAGCGCCTAAAACAGTGACAGTTCAACCCATTTTTGCAATTGTAGTTGCCAAAGTGACACTTGAATTTAGTATGATACTAAAAAGATAAAATAGGCATTTGGCAATTTTAACTTTAGTAAAATATTGAAAAGATAATTCGATGCTAACTCGTTTAAAATTTGGAAAAGCCTGTTTTTAACGTAGCATCACACTAAAAATGCTTTAACATCATACTAAATCGTCTAGAGCAAGCTCCTCTGATGCTTGTACTTGAGGCTACAGCCAGTGGTACTACACGTAGGGAAAAATCCCTACACGTAGGGATTTTCGGTTTAAAAAATTACACCGTAGGGGAAAAAGGACAGATCTTTGATATATTAGAATTTTCTATGAAAGCGTACTTTTAAAATTTTATTACTAAATAATTTTTCTTTTTAAAATGGTACCACACACCAAGCAGAAATTGTATCCCAAAATATTTTTTTTTTTAAAACCTCTTACTTCAATAATCTGTTTCCAGCTTTTTATTTCTTACGTCAGATTCGAAGTAAACCTTCAATAAATGTGGCGCATTACACAGTGCCTCAAAGAGGAAGAGTCATTTCTCTTTTCGAAATTGACATCGAATTTTGCCTTCGCATTCGCACTCATTTACATGCCGCCTCCACAGGCCATGAACGATGGCAGGATTATGAACATGTCTGCAAAAAATCCAATGGAGGCACAAAAATCCATGTCCATGTCATGAACATGTTGACGAAAACTAATTTTTGAACAAGACATGAGCTCTGTTCAAAGCTTGGCCATGAGATTTGACGTTTCATGTGTGTGAGAAAGGAATTTTTGTACGATTTTCTTGCTCTGACTTATTAGTGGAATTTATCGACATGACATAAAGTGCCCAGTGCGAAAAAACAAGCTGATTGTGGATTGGATTGGGGATTGGATCTTGGGAATCTGTATGTCTTGTGGAGTTGGCGGGTAAATTTCGAAAAAAAATCATGAGTAATGTCAGGACTCCTGAGATATGGTTATTTGAGATGCCTTACTATAAGATTTGTTTGAGAAAGACCAAACTTGAACGCGATTTTGTATTATCAGATCGTCATTACAAGATTAGAATTTGGATTGAGCATCATTTCAAACCAAAACCAATCATTTGTCATGTCGGAACAATGTCCGGAAAAATTTTGTATAATCACCAGAATTTACGTATTCTTTTTTTATGTAATAATTAGTTAGAGAATTATTTAAATTGAATTAGCGCTTGCCCGCAAGGTCCTTACCGCACCCACATTTTTGTTAAAAAAGAGGAAAATAATTTATCAAAATAGAGCTTCTTTAATTGACATAAACCAATTAAACGTGCAAAAATAAACTTTTATAGCAAAATTTGTTAAATATTCAATAAAATAATAAAAGTGCGTATACGCCCAAGTGAACCACATTTGAATCAATTTCATTGTATTTATGGAGCGTCTTGTTTATTAATTACATAATGTATGCATGTAGGTCCCTAGATATTTATCACGAAATGTTTAGGTACCAAGATGCCAAAGGCTTAAGTTATTAATTCACTTATGCACAATCAAACCCTACAATCGGACAATTTTCTCTTATACCAAATTCTAAAGTGAAAATCCAATATTGACTTGAAAATTCTTTAAATTTTCATATAATAAATACGTAAATTTACAAAACACATCTAAGATGTAATAATGTAGATATTATTGTATATAAATGTTGAGTTATTTATTCTCATTTCACTAATCCACAATAATTATTATATCGAATGTCGACAACAATAAAATTTTAATCTTCCCTCAAATATTACGCAAATTAATTCCAATAAATCGAAAATGATATATTCTTGCATATTTCAAGTAATTATATTGATCTGTTCTGTTTCGTTTCTGTAGGTATCCTCGAAAGTGTATCGTTAACTGGAAAATCTACTCGTAAAGAGCTTATTGCTGGAATTGAGTGTGAGGGAGGAAAAATTCGTAAAATATTATGTAGGTTTATACTGTGAAAGAAGTACCGAAATTTAACTGCAATTAATAAGTAGATAAATGTATATAAATACCAAATTACGTTATATTATCATTTTTGTGTTTTAATTACATGCTACCTATATTGTTTTATTTTTAAAAATACATTTCGAGCCATGAAAAAATTTTGATTGAAATAATTTATTCATTTTCAGTCGTATTTATTAGATTTTTAACTGTTAAAATATTGTCTAAGTATTTTTAAACGTTCGGAAATGTGCTTTGTTTAGGTGATAAAAAAATATTGCATTTGTGGTTTAGACAATCGATTTCGTTGTCCAAAAATACATAAAAAGTTAGATCAATTTAACAACAATTACAAAGGTTTATTTATAACTTAGACGGCTGTCTAAATTTATACAACGTTTATTAATACGACCGTTCATGTTTCGAAATAAAATACCAAATTCTTTCTTAACTCAAACAAATATTTTATTTAAGAAAATTTAAATGGCCGAATTCCTAAACTCAAGACGAAATAATAGGCAAGTTCATTTGCATTAGATGCATACCTCTAGGACGCTCCAGAAAGAATATTTCATTTAATTGTTTATTGTTATACTGAAATAAATAATAAACCCGCAAACAAAAATTATTTCAATAAAAACCTTGCAGAATTTTTGCACCACAACACCAAAACATAAATATTTAAAAAAAAAAATATTTAGGAGTTTCTGTTCCAAAAAGGTAAAATTTCGAATAATAAGGGATCTTTTAATTTGATCAAAAGATTCACAAATTATGTTTAAAAATGTCACTTTAGTCTAGTCAAATTGAAAAAATTAAAACATTAATCGAAAAAGATCTGAATTTTGGAATGTTTATTGGGGCTTTCCATTGAACATACGAAAAGTTCCCGTCAAAATCTATTGCGCTCGAGCCACCATCTTGGAAAAAAGGTACATTTTTCAGTTTTTTGCCTATATCTCAGCAACTATTAGAGATACCGAAAAATAATTTAAAAAAATATACACTTGTCATAGTATTGTAACTAACGCAAAACTGTGAAAAAAGTAGGCAGAAATTGTTGTTTTCGTTTCCATTTTGATGATAATTTCACAATGTTTATGAACCACCCAATTTGTTCCCTTAATTTGTTTTTACGACTTTGATCATTCGGTACATGAAAACGGTTCAATGGATTTATTTGAAATTTTACAGAAATATTGGTGGTCTATAGTTCTTTAAAATGTCTTACCAAATTAAGTCCTACAGTCAATATTTTTTAATCAGTAAAAGATTTACAAAAAGTCTTTAAAAAGTCGTTTTTTAGACCTTTTCTGAATGTAACGATGAGGAGCCAAAAAAAATAATCGTTATAAAGTTTTGAAAAAATCTTGTAGAATATTTATTCCAGTTTTTAAAACTACCCATACATTTTCGGTGTCCCTATTCCTTGCGATAATATTGGTAGTCAAAGTCAAAAGTCTGTTTTTTCATTCAAAGCCAGATATTCTTTTGAAAAAAAAATTGTACAATGACGAAAAAAGATGACCTTAAAGCTGAATAAACAAGTTATTGAAAAAAAACATTAAATTGGCGCAAAAAAAATTTTCAAAGAAAATGACAATGTTCAAAAAAAAGAAAAAAAATTTAAATTTTTGGGTCGTGCTGCTTCTTATGATTGCGCAATAACGGTACCTTAAAAAAATCATTTGCGAAAATTCCTCAATACAAAACGTACAAAGCTTCAGAATGCTTTTGTTTCATCTCAATACGACCACTTTTCACAGAGATACAGCTCTTCAAAAAACACTAAAAAAAAGGGAATTGTTTTGACAAGTGTAGTTTATTAAATTGCCTATAAAAAGTATAAAAACATTTTTTTTTCTATTTCCAATACTTTAGCTGTAATCTGACGTTGAATAACAAAATTATTTATATTTTTGTTGTTGTTGTCTGTTGCCGCCAGCAGCAACAATAGAAATTAGTCCATCATCAGCAGCAACAAAACAGCAACAACTGATAAATATTCCCGTAGGAAGATTAATTTTAAGGAGTTTTTTACTTGTATACTTTTTAAGTTGCTTAATTCTTAATTTTTTGTTTTTATTTTATTTTCCTTAAATATTTAATAATTAAAAACATATTCTAAGGCAAAGAAATATGTAATTTTCTTTATTTTATTTATTAATTCAACTGGAAAAATAAGGAAATAGGGTACAGTCCAATAAATAAAGGATCCACAAATGTCTATCAAAAACAATACTTACACATATTTTGAAATATTGAAGAATAGAAATTCTCCAAAACAGGCGCAAAACATTCAATGTAAAGCCTTAACTACATAAGCCAAAAAAGTGAAAATTTTCAAACTCATTTTGGGATAGTTTTTCTCACTGGAAAACTTATAAAAATGATGCAGAAAGCTTAAATTTTGGTTTTAAAGAAATTGTATACATTCTTTTTCACAAAACTGCGCTAGCGGGAAAATAAATATTTTTACTTTTGTAATTTTGCAATAAGTGGCCAATGTAGTTAAGACTTAAATCTGTGAACGCACAAGGACCGTTCCAGGATTCGCATCGCATCAGTATAGGGTGGGCACTTTTATAAAGCGTCAACTACATTGGCCACTTTCTGCAAAATTACAAAAGTATAAATATTTTTTTCCCGCAGGCGCAGTTGTTTTGTAAAAAAAATAATACAACATTTTATTTTTAAACCAAAATTTGAGCTTTCTGCATCATTTTTATAAGTTTTCCTGTGAAAAACACTATCCCAAAATGAGTTTGAAAATTTTCACTTTTGCACTTTTTCACTTTTTTTGCCATTGTAGTTAGGGTTCCCAACTTTCTTCGAAACAAAAGTGGGACACAAATTTTCTAAATAAGTACATAAATTAAAATACGGTATAGGATCCTACTTATTTTTTAAATTCGGAAGCTCATTATAAATAGAATCCTTACCACCTGCAAAACCAATTTAGTTTTCTTACAAGGCACTATAGCAACGCAGGTACTTTCAATGTCAACCAGGCCCTCGCCAGTTATTAACATTGGACTTTAAGAGAAAACAAAAATTGCTTTAATTTAGATTCGGTACTAGAACTTTCGGCTTACTAGTCTAATTCGCTAACCACTACACTGGCTACTTTAAACTTAAACATAAAAGGGGTATTTCTGATGCCATAGGAAAACTTGCCTAACAATTTTTCAAGCAAAGGCCTACCAGTATTTGCCTAATAAAAACTTTCAGGGCGTTCGGTAAACTTGGCAAAACTTACCGCATTTTTCCAAGCGGATTTTTGGCATAAATTATTTAACAAAAAAAAAAAAATAATAAGGAAAATATAAATACAAATTTTATCATGTTATTCCTTATATTAATAAAAATAAATTTTGGTGGCACAAACGGCTCATGGAGAACCAGGGCCTAGCGACTTACAACTCTCAACCATTCCTGTGTGCGTGTCTGCAGGAATGGAGGGGACCTACAGTTTATTGCCGAATCCGAACGGCTAAGGTGAGCGGCACTTTTCTGTGACAAAAGATACTCTTCGCAAGGGGTATAGTAGCTCCGAAAAAAACTTAAGGTGGAAGCAGCTGGTATTGAACTCCAGATCTCTGGGCATGACAGTCCAACGCACTAACCATTACGCCACGGGCGTAATTATGTTGCCATAATAACAAAAAAAGCTTAAACTCAAAAAATTTAAAAGAAAAGTCACAAGTATTTTGGTTGAACTCTTCTTATTCATCACAATATAAATTGCATTTCAAAACTAAATATTTTTTTGTTGAAAAAAAAAAACAACCTTGAGTTGTTGTTGCATCAGCTGACATCAGAAGTTTTTCAACAAGGGATTACAACAACACAAACCTATCCGGATAGGTTTGGCTTGCCCCCCGAACGCGGCCATTATGACGCATAACAACAAAGGTACATACTAAGAAAATGAATTATTGATTATATCCTTTAGATTATTGAAAAGGAGGACATTTCAAAGTGAAGAAACCGGAGGACAAATAGTTGAAAAGGAGGACTGTCCTCCCAAATGGAGGACAGTTGGGAACCCTAATTGTAGTCGTCATTCCGAATGTTTCGCGTTGGTTTAGAAGAGCCTTAAAAGCAGGAAAATTTTAAGCCAGTTGCACAAACGTGGTTCAATATTTAGCCCGTGGTGGTTTAGGAAATTTAATTCCCCGATTTCGGCGGATTAACAGAGGTTCAAAGTACAAGTACAAGTATGTGAAAAAATCAATTAAATGCTTGAAGGGAAGGTGGCCTAAAATAGCCCTTCAAGGTAAAATGGCCCCCTCGCTAGAAATCGTAGAATCGAACAGAATTAGAAGGTTTCGTCAACACAATTCTTCAGTTAATCTGGCAGTACCGACATACACGAAATGTTAGTCCCCTTTCACACGAAGATACTAGTTGCTGGTGATTTTTTTGACGTTTTCTTTAAATCTCCTTAACAATCTCTTGTACCTTTCACACGAAGATGCAAAGTCGGAGGAGACTTGCTGTATTTTCCTTTTAAGCTACATTGGTTGAACGCACACAAACGTAGTGTGAAGAGAAACGTCAAAAAAGTCTCCTGAATTTGTTGACCGGGGAGATTTCGTTTACCCCTCTTTCTTCCTGCCCTTCTCTCCTATGAACTGATTGTTGCCGGCAACTCAGTTGCCTTGTGTGAAAGGGGACTAAGTCCCCTTCCAGACGAAGATACTAGTTGCTGGAGATTTTTTTTGACTTTTTTCTTAAATATCCTTAACAATCTCTTGTACCTTTCACACGCAAGCAACAAAACCCGAAGAGATTTGCTTATTTTCCTTTGTTTACCCCTCTTTCTTCCTGCCCTTCTCGCCTATGAACTGAAACTGATTACTGCTGGAAACTCAGTTGCCTTGTGTGAAAGGGGACTTAGCAACTTGAAGCTAATGTTTAAAAAAAAAGTAGACTTCATTCAATTTTGTGAAAAATTTGTTGACAAAAAACTCTATAAAAAACATTAAATTTTGGAGAAAGCAGTAAATGCATGTAAGTATTAAGTATTTCTTATTAATTTACTGAAATTAGTTGGCCTAGTACTATTTCAGTTACTTACACTTCTTTATAGTGAAAAATGGTTGGAAAATATTAACGATCTACAAAAAGGCATTCCTGGGCTCAGGAAGCATTATCAAAAACATTCGGATTTCTAAAAACTTTACTGAGGAGATGAGCAGCCAACAAGAACAGGATTTTGAGTGGCTTACATAAGGGTCCACCTTTTCCAAGCAAATGAAAAGGAGCTCGTTGACTATTTTTGCTGTTAGAATCACGTATAAGTGGACTCACTCATGGTTTTGGCTAACTTGCCTGGTTGGTTTATTTGCATTTTACCCGGGCAATTTTGATCGTTGGATTTTGAAGACTTTTTGGAACTTTTTAAACTCGTAAAGCGAAAAAATATAAGCGTTATTTTTTAAACTTTGCAAAGAATATAACATAACATTTAAGTTTGAATGTCACTTTCTCCACGTTCCCCTACCAAGATACGCATCGCGGCAGTGTGGGCACTCTCATTGTAAATAAATTTATCATTAAATAAATTTAGATACTCAAAAGTTTCTTCATCGCAGATTTTAACGAAGAAGCTATAAACATTTAATTATGGCCTGTAACGTTTTTCATGGTTAAATATAGTAAACATTTGGACAAGTTATTAAAATCCTTTTTAAATTATTACTATATGTACTTTTTATTTTCCAATTATTTAATCGCGGATATTCTGAAATTCAAAAAAACCAAAGATGTCTCACGTATGTAAAAAAGAACCGTGTAATCACGACGATATGTACCTACCTGACAAAAAGACGAGAGATGAAAAGAACGAAAATAAAACGCACGACTGGATCGCACAAACTTGCTCTTGTAGTAAAAGTTTTTTCGAATTTCAAAGATTGAGCGTATTAAAAGTAAATAATTTTTTTTATGGAAGCCTTAAGTTTAAACTGACATTATACATTATAGAGCTTAAATTGAAAAATTTAAAAATCAACATAATTCGAAAAAAAATTTATTAAAAAAGTCTTCTTAAATTGTTTTGAGAGCTAAAACAAGTACACTATCTGATTTCTTTAAATATTCTTAGTTTTGCAGAAAAAATAATTAAAATCGTAGGAGCGGTTTTTTTTAAATTAATTTTTTATATATAAAATTTTGTAAAAATTTTTAAGAACGAAAATTGATTGGTACACAATTTTTTAGTATTTACAATGTTGAATTAATAATTAAATTTCGAAAGAAATTATCTACCCGTTTTTGAAATATCGAATTTTCAAAAAAAAAAATTTGAAATTTTTTTTAAAAATCCAAAATTTTTTTTTGAAAATTTTGATATGCAGTATGATTTCAACTTTTGAGAAGCTTTTGTATAAAATTTTTTATTTAAATCGGTTACACACATACTGAGATAGTCCAAAATAAAGAAAATGGTTCAATGAGGGGTACTGTTAATAATGGTTAACTGTAAATTTTGTTTTTGGTAGATCGTAGACCATACTAATATTAGTATTTAGAACAATTTTTTATCAAAATCGTAGAAGTCGTGTTCGAGAAAACTTATATTTTCTGTAACGGTTTTTTTAACATTTATATGGAAGGTACCGTTAATTTTGACTATAAGAAAAAGTTTTGGTTCAAAATGTTTTAGATAATGTTAAAAAACCCCTTGTTACCAATTTTCATAAAAATCAATCAAGTCGTTTTCAAAATATTTGGTTTTAAAAAAAAAATTTAAACTTTTTTTGAAAATCCAAAAAAAAGTTTTTGGAAAATTTTGGTATACAAAGCTATTAAAATTTTTTAGAAAATTCTCCATAAAAAAAATTATCAAAATCAGTCTATTGCTTTTCTAGAAAAACGAAAATAAAAAAATGGTTCTATGGGAGGTACCATTTAAAACCGTTTTTTGGGAATTTAAGTTTTACAAAAAGGTGGCATATACCTAATAAAATTTATTGATTTTTTTTTAGAAAAATCAGTCGAACCATTTTTGAGAAAAATAAGATTTTCCAAAAATGATAAAAAAAAATTATATGACAGGTACCGTTATTTTTGGTCCTAAAAATAAAAGGAAAAAAACGTGTCAGGGTAATGTCCCGAAAACACTTAATACCAAGTTTAATTAAAATCGGCCCATGGGTTTAGGCTATAGGCGAGTCCACAGACAGACAGACAGACAGACGGACAGAATTGCGAGACCCACTTTTTTCGTCTTCCCTATCATCGTAATGTTAAATTTGATTGTTATCTCGAGTTCAATTTTTTTTACGAATCCAAAACTTGCCCTATAGTACCTATGTATATATAGCAAGTAAAGCCTTAACTACATAAGCTCAAAAAGTGAAAAAGTACAAAAGTGAAAATTTTCAAACTCATTTTGGGATAGTGTTTCTCACAGGAAAACTTATAAAAAAGATGCAGAAAGCTTAAATTTTGGTTTAAAAAAAGTTGGGTACATTCTTTTTCTTAAAACAAATGCGCTATAGCGAGAAAAAAAAATATTTTTACTTTTGTAATTTTGCAAAAAGTGGCCAATGTAGTTAAGACTTAAAAATCGTGTAATCAGACTCAGAGAAGCTATCTGGCTGACATAAGAACGCGTCAATTTGAAACCTTCATATTTTTACTACCTCCATCTATTGACACCAGGGAAATTGCTTTCGACACCACCTGCATATCAGCGCGTGAACTACTAGAGGGGGATAAAAATTTTTTCGATTTGACATTCAATGTATTTCCCATAAGAGAAAACGAAAAAATGGTCTGGAAAACATTAATTTTACTAATTTATTTGATATGAACGGGTATCGGTATTTTAATTGCAATGTAATAATAAAACACGTGAGTTTGTGAATCGAGCTTAAAATATATCGAAACTTAAAACTAGAATGCTTTAATTTATAGATAAAAAGTGTAAACAAATCATCCTCACAATGATAACCAACAACAACGATACCCAGTTAAGAAAAAAGCAAGGCAGAGGCGTAGCCAGTTTTATTTAAAATATGTTTTGTTTTTATTTTGTGCTGTGTAAAATGTGTTTGACAATTTTAAAGAAATTTTGCCCATAATTATGAAAATACATGAAATTATTTTTTATGGTGAAAATTTGTTGTTTTTTTTAAATCGAATAATGCCGAAAATTATTTTTTACTTTGTTTTGTACTTTTTACAAAATTTAATTTTAATGCTAAGAAAAGCTCCCAAAAGCAAAAATAGAATCAAAAATTTAGCAAGAATAATAACAACATTTTAAGTGAATTATGTGCCCTTAACAAGCTGTTCCAATCCTGTGTTTAAAAATTTACCATATCTATTAATTATTTAAGTTTTCTTTATATTCTGTTAGAAAGTTTTACGTTAAAATGTTCTAAACATAAAACATACCTATTATCATATTTCACATACTAAAATGCAAATACATACCTACATAATATATCTATACTTCTATGTTAAAAAATTATTTCAGTTCAATCCATAATTTATTTTGACCCTAAAACCCTTCCCTCACTACGCACATGATCTCGTTTCAACTCCCGACGTTCATCCATTTTGAAAAACAACAACAACAATACACGTTTGTTTACATTATTTATAGGCAAAATAAAGCAAATAAGAAGTTATATTCGGTATATATTCTTCTTGATTAACAAACTAACATACATTGTTAATCTATTGCAATTATTATATGGATACCCGTTCATATAAAATTAATTAGTAAAATTAATGTTTTCCAGACAATTTTTTCGTTTTCTCTTATGGGAAATACATTGAATGTCAAATCGAAAAAAATTTTATCCCCCTCTAGTAGTTCACTTACTGACTGCCAGGTGCCGTGACTCCTGGTGCCATTTGACACCAGGGAAATTGCTTTCGACACCACCTGCATATCAGCGCGTGAACTACTAGAGGGGGATAAAAATTTTTTCGATTTGACATTCAATGTATTTCCCATAAGAGAAAACGAAAAAATGGTCTGGAAAACATTAATTTTACTAATTTATTTGATATGAACGGGTATCGGTATTTTAATTGCAATGTAATAATAAAACACGTGAGTTTGTGAATCGAGCTTAAAATATATCGAAACTTAAAACTAGAATGCTTTAATTTATAGATAAAAAGTGTAAACAAATCATCCTCACAATGATAACCAACAACAACGATACCCAGTTAAGAAAAAAGCAAGGCAGAGGCGTAGCCAGTTTTATTTAAAATATGTTTTGTTTTTATTTTGTGCTGTGTAAAATGTGTTTGACAATTTTAAAGAAATTTTGCCCATAATTATGAAAATACATGAAATTATTTTTTATGGTGAAAATTTGTTGTTTTTTTTAAATCGAATAATGCCGAAAATTATTTTTTACTTTGTTTTGTACTTTTTACAAAATTTAATTTTAATGCTAAGAAAAGCTCCCAAAAGCAAAAATAGAATCAAAAATTTAGCAAGAATAATAACAACATTTTAAGTGAATTATGTGCCCTTAACAAGCTGTTCCAATCCTGTGTTTAAAAATTTACCATATCTATTAATTATTTAAGTTTTCTTTATATTCTGTTAGAAAGTTTTACGTTAAAATGTTCTAAACATAAAACATACCTATTATCATATTTCACATACTAAAATGCAAATACATACCTACATAATATATCTATACTTCTATGTTAAAAAATTATTTCAGTTCAATCCATAATTTATTTTGACCCTAAAACCCTTCCCTCACTACGCACATGATCTCGTTTCAACTCCCGACGTTCATCCATTTTGAAAAACAACAACAACAATACACGTTTGTTTACATTATTTATAGGCAAAATAAAGCAAATAAGAAGTTATATTCGGTATATATTCTTCTTGATTAACAAACTAACATACATTGTTAATCTATTGCAATTATTATATGGATACCCGTTCATATAAAATTAATTAGTAAAATTAATGTTTTCCAGACAATTTTTTCGTTTTCTCTTATGGGAAATACATTGAATGTCAAATCGAAAAAAATTTTATCCCCCTCTAGTAGTTCACTTACTGACTGCCAGGTGCCGTGACTCCTGGTGCCAATATGGCAGTCAATACAAACAAAATAGAGCAAAAGCCGCTGTACTAACCTCACGTCAAAATAGGGAAGTTCATACCGTTTTCCATGACGGTGTTCACATTGGACTTACTGGCCGCGTTCAACAGCACATTTGACAGTTCTAAACTCTCATTTTTAGAGCTTCTGATTGGCCAGCAGTCATAAAAATTCAGTTGACGTCGATTGACATTAGGCCAGTCCCACGGAGAAAAAATCTCAGTGAGCGCTCAATGTCAATTTGACGGAGGCGAAATCATTTCGTGGGACAACATTCTCCGCTCAATTGTACAAAACTCGGGTGTTATAATTCTCGTACTGAACTTCTGAAAAATCACTTTCAACTTTTGCTTAAAATATTTAATTTTTGAAGCAGAAAACTTATTGAAATGAATGAGAAATAATAACAAGTTCAATTTATTTTAGTTTTTATTAACATTCCGTCTTTATTTTGTATTTATTTACCACTTTTGCACTTGCGCACCACAGAAAAAAATGAATTTGGTTGTCAAAAGAACAGCTGTTTTGGCTGAGAAAGAAAACTGAGAAATGAATCCAAAAAATTTTCGTCTCACATATCTCAGCAAAATATCTCAGCGCAAAGGTGAGATTTTTTGTCGCAATTAAAAAAAATCACATTGGACTTACTCCTTGGATTTTTTTTTTGACGTCTATATACTTTTTCTCGTTCCCTCTCTGTGATGAGAAAGAGACAGGCAAGTGAGGCAGGATTTTTTAAATTTTTTAAAAATTTGTGGATTTTTTTGACGTTTCCTTTTGTGACATTTTTTTTCTCAGTATTTAGTTTTTGTTTGGAGCTTAAATACTACAGAATCAAAGTTTTTTCAATTGGAAAACAATTTATTTAGTGAATTATCAATTTTGTGATTGAAAAAGTTCTAATAAATTCTCCGACGAGCAAATATTTGTGTTTTTTTTTAATGACTGCTGAACGTCGGTTTTTTAGCACAAATTTCGACTCGACTCCGCTCCTGAAGTGCAGTCGAGTCGGTTCAAGCTCATTTCAACTCGATGCAGGTATACAAAGGGTCTAAGTGAGCTTCAAGCTCGCTTAAATACCACATGGAAACGTAGTAAAAGACAGTTTAGAACTGTCAAATGTGGTGATGAACGCGGCCATTTTGAAATTTCAGATTTTTTTAATTGAACGTACCCAATTTAAAACGTCAAAAAGTCGACCGAGTGAAAAATGGCAGCACGAATATTATCGACTTCGGCCAATTTATTAAAATCATTTCAAAACCTTAATATAACTTGCAAAACAAGTGCAAATGTAATCCAACAAAAAGAATTAACAAGCAGCCTACTACAGAGTGCATTGCCAACAGTTTGTGCCACCCGAAGAACAAGTTTCTTCAACAAACGTAAATGCCTTTGCCGTCCATCACAATAATTGTGGTTATGTGATCATATTTTTTTCTTTTTTAATCTTTCGTAGTTCCCGCTGAGGATCTCTGGCGAGGTGTGGTTTCTGTGAGTAATGCTGGTAAGAAAAGAGGTCGTGGTCGAGGTGCTGGCCGAAAACTCGTCAAGGACTTGAATAGGGGCCAGATAATCGGAGTTGGAAGCACCAACGTCCAATGGCCAGGTCTAAATTCGCCTATTATTCGAGGCAAAGAATTGGTTAAACAACAAAAACTTCCCGACGACCCTGAGAGGGAGAAGAAACTCATCAAACTCCGTGATTCAATGAGTGGTTTCCGTGCAATGAAATTGAGTCCCATCGACCGTGGTTGGTCAGGAACCAAGTTGCCCGGTAGAAGCATCGGACCACCAGATCCAGTTGGCGAGGATAACTTTGAGGGATTCGATACCATCGTCCTGGAAAACAAGATTGTCTTCATTATGAAGGGCAACATGGGCCGGACAAGAAGGTATTCCGTTCTCTCTGTCACCGGCAACGGCAATGGCTTAGCTGGCTTTTCTCTGGCCAAAGGAACCGAGGTCCGTGCTGCTCTTAGAAAGTCCAAGAATCGTGCAGGGCAGAAGCTGATGAACATTAAACGCTGCGACAACCACACGGTGTTCCATGATTTCTATTGTGCTTTCGGCAAAACCAAGATATTCGTCTCGAAGAAACCCGAGGGATACGGATTGGTGTGTCATCGAGCCATCCAGGCTATTTGCAAGGTTATTGGAATCAAGGATCTGCATGCCAAGGTTGAGGGCTCAACCAACCTGCAGCACATTGTAAAAGCGTTCTTCATTGGACTGCTACAACAAAAGACCCATGAACAGATCGCCGAGGAGAAGGGGCTGCATTTGGTTGAATTCCGTAAGGAGCTGGGCGGGCTTCCCCGTGTAGTGGCAAGTCCAAATACCTGCAGAAAAAAAGAAGACATTAAGATTAATGAAGTAATGGATTTCACCCAGTACGCCATGAATGACAGGATTGTTCTGAAGCGAAAGAAGTTCCCACCATTCTTCGCAAATTCTCGCGGCTATGAGTTATACCTGAAGAAGAGGGAATATCTGAGGAATCAGGATAGTGTAAGAATTGATTTGATGGCGCATTATGGAGAAATGAGAAGTTTCCTCACTGACAAATATCCAGAATGCCGGCCCTACAAGTTCCAGGGCGAAAAGGAAGAATGAATTTGTTATAAATAAATAAATAAATAAGGTATAAAATAAAAAAATAAAAACGATTTTAATGAAATGTTTCCGTTTCAACCTTAATTTTTTTAAACAGCGTGTGATTTGATGGTGTAATAGACGAAAAGAAGTAGGTATCTGGAAATCTAGTTTCGGTATATCGACAACTTTTTTATCAGCTGCTTTCTATTTTGACTTCTCGCATCATTTTCTTTGTAGTTAATTGGGTTTTTCTGTATGGGTGATTGTTTATTTCGTTCGCTGAGACGAAATGGCAATGGAAAGAAACATTTGTTGATAGAAAAGAGTTGTCGAGATATTTAAATCTAGTTAAACTAGTACTACCATTGTACATAAACTCTATAATAGTACTTTGTAAAGTTGGGTCAGTGAAATTGCTTGAAGGGTACCAATTTTTAAACGTCAAAAATATATTACTCGAATAGAGTTGCCTAGATCAACGATGAAAATTTATCAAAATTGTAAAGAATCACAACCCAAAAAATAAATTATAACAAAAAATAAACGGACCTGCTTATATATATATATAAAAATATAAAAACTAAAAGATCTTTAAGCCTTAACTACATAAGCCAAAAAAGTGAAAAAGTACAAAAGTGAAAATTTTCAAACTCATTTTGGGATAGTTTTTCTTACAGGAAAATTTATAGGAATGATGCAGAAAGCTTAAATTTTGGTTTAAAAATAAAATGTGTATATTTTTTTTCACAAAACAACTGCGCTAGCTGGAAAAAAATATTTTTACTTTTGTAATTTTGCAAAAAGTGGCCAATATAGTTAAGGCTTTAGTTGTACATTTTATGAAGCCCAAGTGTGTTTTTCTTCAAAAAAAAAAATCACTACAATATATAAGAAGAACCAAATTGATAATTCTACATTTTTTTCTTCAGAAATAGTGTTGATAAGTTACACATATTTTACAAGAATTATTTTTTTTTTGTCATTTGGCATAAGTCAACCTGACATTTGCCAACTCGCCAGAAGAAATTCCTCGGACCAAATCTGGAAGGGTGGGGAAATTTTTACTCTCTCGAGAGCGCTCTCTTACTGCGTATTCATTAGAGCTGAAATGAGGTAATTTGGCAAATTACAAAAAAAGTGTTCACATTTCAAATTTCTTAATTTTGTTTGACGGTCCAGATTGTCAATCGCTTGTTTTTGTTGTTTTTTACATTGAATTCTGTCATTTTGAATGGGTTCCACTTTGAATGGATTCCATTTGGGTGTGTTCATAAAAGTTTTACGTAATTTCCTACCGCATTTCGTGCAAATTTGGTTGACATTACCTCTTTTGGAAATTTGAATTTGTATGGGAAATGAGATGATTTTGAATTGAATTTGGAAATTTTGAACAAAATTACCTCATTTGCTCTAATGAAAACGCAGTATTAGCAAAAAACAGCACAATTTTTCACTTGCGGAACGACTTCGGGCTAAAAAAGACTAAATCTGGCAATCTGAAACTGTTTGAAACTAGGTGCACTTTTTATGAATATCAAAAAAAAAAAATCTGCGAAATCTTTGATGGCCAAAACGATATTGTTCACTTCTCTAAAGCCTGTTTCACGTAAACGAGACGTGAACGTGACGAGAACTCTTCGTAGCTGTCAAACCAGTTTCAAGCAATGAGAACATACCAGAGTATTCACAATAAAGCGTTTCTCGTCGTCCCGGCACGCCATGAGTTCGAAAAATTGAAAAAAAAGACGCGACGAGACGACGATTTTCATTTTGACAATTGAGAATAGGACACCGAGCGTATTTGTATTTCCATTTATTGTGTAGATAAATAGAAAAATGGCAGAACAAAAGCTTTAATAATAGGTATGCATATTTTATTTTCAGTTTTCCGATTTTATTATGAACGGAGCAGATAGCTATTTATTTCGTTTTGTTGGTATTTTTTAATAGAAATTTTGTGCTAAATATTTTTACAAATAAAACTACTTTAAACGTCTCTTTCAAAGATAAAAAAATAAGCCAAAACACAAACTTTGATGTGAGGATAAATTGATGCCTGACAGCTGAAGTTCTCAGAGCTATTTTTTAATGAGTAACTACCATATTATTCACTCGTTTAATTCAGATTTAAATTCAAATCCAGATGAATTTACATTAAATGTATGATATACATCCAGATTTAAGTTTTAATCTGAATGTATTGAGTGAATAATATGGCCGTAAGTCTACTATTACACGATGACTCTAGAGTCATGACTCTTTTCAAAAGTAATGATTGCGAAAGAGAAAAAGAATGATATGCAAAATCTTTGAACCGGATAAGCGTGGGCCAAATTTTCGGCGACTCTTTTTGACGTTATCCTTTTCTCTTGTTCGTTATTTTACCATGTCGCTTCATTTCTGTTCGTGTCTTGTCAAGAGCACATGTATACTTGTACGGTGCGGAGACAAAGAGCATTAATACGGACAAAAAAACTAAAAGAGAACTGTCAAATTTGAGTCATGAATCGAGAGTCAGCACGCGACTCACAGAATGATTTTTAAAGAGGAAATCGAAAAAAGTGTCATGACTCTTGAGTCAACGTGTAATAGCTGACTGTAAACAATTTTTCCAATTGATCTGAGGAAAAATACTGCATCGAACGTAACTGAAAATCAGTTTTTTCACAGGATCGTGAATGCTAAATGTGATGTAGTAAAAAAAATAAAATAGAAATCGTCCAAACACCTTAAATAGACAATTTACTTTAACTACTAAATAGTTACTATGAAAAAAGAATACGGCAATTCTGAACTTCCACCAAACGTCACAACCAAACGTCACAACCAAAAAAAAAAAACATAAAAAAGGAAATAGCAAAAAAAAACTCTAGATGGGGGGAAACAACACTGATCTCTATAATATACTGGATAGTGTATACCATTCAAGTATAACAGTTTTTTTCATTCCAATTGAAGATGACATAAGGTGGTACAAAAATATATTTTAAACTTGTCAAAAGTGGAAACGAGATCCAGGCACACCGCAAGTTCGTCGAAAAATTTGGGCCTGGTCTGGACGATTATGAACAAGTAAATTTGCAGAACATTCTGCTTATACGAAACCTCAAATGGAAAAGAACGATTTTGTTGCAGCCATGGAACAAGACAAATTCATCATTAGAATGTCAAGGGATTCCCACTCACTGTTCAAGAGACACATCCAGGATAAGAAGCTGGAAATGCTCTCTCAGATTGTGACTCGTATCTCCTAATTGATACTTACGAAGGAACAGCACGCAGCAAGGCTCAGTGCGATGGCACAGCGGGTGCAATAATAGGCGAGGCTATTCGCCAGGACAATAAAGTACGCTTGTTTTTTGGTCTCTAAAAAGAGGTAGATTTACAGAGCCTCTTTACATGACGACAACAGATCCACCCACTGAAGAAGGGAATGAAAACGCCATGATGCTCCAGATAGACAAAAAAAAAAAAAGAAACCGAAGAAAGACCCGCTTTTTTCGAAAAAAAAAAAAAATCGAAATCCGACCCAAACGCTGCCGCCCATGATCGTGTACCTCTGCCAGTACTTAAGGACGCTGATAATAAATTATATAAAATTTAAATAACCTTTAGGAGTTAGAGAAGTATTTATCTTATTAAGTTTTGTTGCTTTCTCTATAATTCAATAAAAACCTACCTACAAGTGTACTCCGAGGTTGAATTTTTTTTATAGAGCTTTGGAATTAAAACTTTTTATGCTCCTTTTAAAGAGATCGAAAGCAGATTCCAAAATGGTATCAACCACATTTGTGGCACTCTCCATTCAATAACGAAACCCTAAAACCTTTTTCAGTTTTTTGAGTTTCTCATCAAATGACCTGCCTACAAGTGTACTCTCGCCGAGGTTGAATTTTTTTTTATAGAGCTTTGGAATTAAAACTTTTTGTGCTCCGTTTAAAGACATCAAAAGCAGATTCCAAAATGGTATCAACCACATTTGTGGCACTGTCCATTCAATAAAGAATACAGAACATTATGTGGCATACAATTTACGGATAAATTTGCCGTCCGTGCCGATTTATTGTGCCCAGATTTATCTGCTACTGATTTTTTCTCACTTTTGTATGTTCTTTTGACCACTTAATCGTCACAAAATGTATCGCACTATCGTGTTGATGTGAGCTGGTTTTTGATCGCATCCTTATCGCGCGATAAAGGCTATCGTGATCGCCACAGCCATCGCTTAGGTTTGCGCATAGCTTAAATATTTCATCATCGGGCTTTGGCAACTGGTTAAGAGTGTACATTTTATAATTTAGAACTACCGTCTTCTTTTTGTTGTGATTATCTATTTTCCTTTTCTTTTGTTTTATTTTCTTGTTGTTAAGATCGAAGTCGTGGTCGTTCCTTTATATTTTATTTTATTAAATTGTGTTGTTATCTCTTTTGTTTTTAATATTTGTTAAAGCTGTGTGGCATATAGTGGGTTTGATTTAAATATTAGTTTGTCATTTTAATATATTTGTCTTCCTCTAGTTTATGTGACTTATATATTTCATATTCTTCGAGGGCGTCAAGAAGTTTTCCTTTTTTACGGCGGTGAAGGGGGATTAGGTTCATGTCAATGTCGGTGTATGTATGATTAGTTTCCATCAGGGGCATTGCAAAATTTGATTTGGAGTTTGCTTTTGGTTTGTGTTCGTTGAATCTCTGTAAAAATGTTCTCCCTGTTTGTCCTGTATAATATTTGTTGCAGTCATTGCATTTTATTTTGTTGACACCTGTGCTTGTTTTTGTGTCAATTTTGTTTTTTAAATGAATTTCTAATTATGTGTGGCCAATGTGTCGTTTATTTAGTGTGAGTAAATCTTAATGAAAATTGAAGAGGAAAGTAAATAAAAATGAAGAGTGCAACAACAGAAATTCTCATTGGCAAAATCGGGCAATATAAATATTTCACCAAAATTCTGGAAAAAAAACTTCGTAGAAATATCTGGCAATGTAAATTCAGACTAAAACAAAAGTAATCATTGGCAACCCTTAACTCCATTTAATTACTGCTTTTAACTTCCGTTTTGTTCCCACACTCCATATTGGCCTCGTTCAGGATTGTATCCAAAGCGATCTGGATAGCTTTGTGTTGTTGTAATCCCTTGTGAAAAAACAGCTGATGCAACAACAACCAAACGAATCTGAAAATTTTTGGATAGGTTGACACCGCCTTGGATAGGTTTCTGAACGCGAGGATTCACAAATAAAAAAAAACAATCAGCTGCCTGAAATGAAACACATTTAACAGAAAACACCAGACAAAAGAGACATTCCGATAAAACGTAAAAAGAACAACAAACAAGGTAACAAAACAACACAACACCAACGTCGACCATACATGTAAAAATCACAGGAAAGGGGAATCCCTAGTCATAGAGCAAAAATTGAATCATTTATCATTGGTGGGGTTGGAGGGTGGTGAAGTTTTGTCTGCATTACCTATCCAATGCATGTACATACATGTTCATTGAGTTTATTGTTTTCTGTTGCATTATTCTTTCGTATGGATTTTCGTAATGCATAAATATATGGACCTATGTACGAATTATTTAATTTTGTCCCTTCTTTGTTCCGGTTTACTTCTGTATATATATTACAGTAGAATCTAATTAAGTGCTTGCTAGATACGCGGGTTGTTTTATGTGGCATGACAACGTTTTAGAAGAAAAAATTCGTTAAGAGTACAATTTCAATTCCAAATTAAGTACATCTTGCGATTGATCCATAAGTCATCAAAGAACATGCATTAAAGACGGCGCTAATTTTTAAACACTATTCGTTTAAGGCATAAAATGGGCTCTAGTTAACGTAGTCGTTTAGTTGTGATCCCTTATTGTCTAACTATTATTACTTAATTTTAAACAAGTTAAACAACAGTTGTGGACTTGGGAAATATTAAGTAAGAGGCTGAAGTTTGGCATGAGTATTGATAAGGGGACTCTATAAACTCACCGATCGGGAAAGTCTACTTTGGTTCTTTGGTAAAAAATTGTGTTGTCCACTGTTATTTGATTAGTTTGTTATTTTTGATAGCAAATTTTCAATCCTTATTATATTGTTAATTGAAGAAGTCTTATGGCCAATATATTTTTTATTCATAGCCGTATTATATATGTTCATTATACTCGTATGGAGTATGCAGAAAAACCGTTCTTCGAGAGGAGTCGTAATTGCCCTTGTGTAAATAAAGAAAATTTAAGAATCGGTTGCAATTTGGTAATGTTAGAGCCAGTTGAAAGAAAAAACAAACAAAGATTTGTTTATATTTCTCAAATTTTAAATTCAGGTTGCGGTAAACAATTTACAGCCTAATTTAAAAAGGCATTATAATGAGTGCTTAATGTTATACACTCTTTATAATGCCTCTAAACGCCAAAATATTATTTATAAAACTTATGCATCGTTGAATACAGCGGCATTAAGCTAAATGCATATTAAGAGGTTGAAGTGCCTATATAAGGATATTTTTGTACCGAAATGTCACTTTGACTCACACGCACACCTCGGGGTCGATTCTCGTTCTGATAAGCTGTGAAGTGACAAAAAAATTATCATTTCAGGAGAGGTTTTATTTTTAGTTCGGTAGATTTTGTTATTTCGTCATGTTATTTACTAATAAGGTTTTTCAATAAAGTATTGCTCTAATTTTTAAATGTTTCTATTGTGAAATTTCATAAAGAGTATAAAAGTTATAATAAAAATTTGAATGTCACTTTGTTTACATATTTGCTATGTAGGCTCACTTCTTTTGGCGTTTAAAACATTTTTTTTTTTCAAAAAGCTTCTTTTTTTTGACGATTTTAATCTCTTTGAAAGAATTTTTGTAGGTACCCACTCCTCTAAATTTGACATTACAAATTTAGTGCAGAAAGTAAGCTTAGTGCCTGTTTACATTGTATTTTTGACGAACGGCGCATCCAGTGAGATGGGTAGATTTTGTGTGAGTAAGAAAGAGAAGGGTTAATTCCACCAAAATTACGCCGATGCGCCAATTTCAATAAATGTTTTCGTATTGAGCACGAAGAATTTTTTTTGTGTGAGTGAGAGATACACATGGTTGTTAAGGATGTGAAATAGGGATGGGTAGATTGAAATGAAAGGATTTTTTCTCTATAATGTAAACACGAGGAACATTTTGATGAACGAAAATATGCTTCATCAAAAATACAATGTAAACAGGCACTTATAGATTATAAATTAAGCGGCAGAAATAATATTCATAAAATACTTTTTGTGTTGCAACTTATTCGGGTTTTACTGTATAATATAAAATTTCATTTTTGTCGTTTCCTCCAGTTTTTCTCTTTCTGTTTTGTACCATTCCCATTTTGTTTTAAGTTCCATTTCTATATTGTTTCTCGTGCTGCCAGTTTTTAAAAATATTTTCAGCAGTGACAAAGAAAATTTCTATATTCACACATCGAGTTGAGTAAAGTTTTTTGCTGCTAGAAAGTTTCTATAAAAAGTAATAACTATCCAGTCGAATATAATGTTAAGTTCTAGTGGAAATCCTAAATCTTTTTGGTGGCTTTGTAATAAAACAATTAAAATGGTCACCAATTATAAATGGTGAGAAAAAGAAAAACACGTAAATGCGTAACAGAAAACCTATGTGAAGTGAACTGAGCCAAATTAAATTTCTTTCTTTGTGTTTAACGAAAAAAAAACCTACACAAAATGTAAAAAAGATTAATGAAATAGAAGCAACACTGCAACCATAGATAGTGGGAAGAACACTCGGGGTAAAGACAAGTCAACCCAACATATTTAATAGAATTTTTTATTTTACTGCGTATTTTGATCCTAACCCAAAAATTTACAATTTTCATTGAAAATTTTTTTAAAAGAAGGAGTCTTAGTTAATGCGAAATTCGGTAAAAGACAACGTTACGACGTCGCTTTCATTAACGTCCTATTGAGACATGGTCAAAATATTGCCAAATTTAAATTGAAAATTTATTAAAAAAGCAGAAAATATAAAAATAATAATAGAAAAGTGCATTGTGTGAAGGAAGAGAGACGAATTGATATAGACTTCTTATTGCGGGGGTGAAAAAGAGATAGACGAGTCTCGTTTTGTAACTGTTGTAATTGTAATAAGGAGTACAACAACAATAACACGCAGCTGAAATGGTGCCCTGGTTCAACGTATGGGATGGGTTAAAGAACAAAACATGCAGATACCTCCTGCAAAGGTATCTTGGCCAATTCCTCGAGGAAAAACTCAACCTGGAACAGCTGAATGTTGAGCTCTACAATGGCAAGGCAACCGTCAGGGATGTTGCCCTCAATTGCAAGGTGAGTTGTGTTATGTGCTTTGTGTTGTTAAAAGTTACTGACCAGGAGGGAGTTAAGTGAGGGTGGTGTTCCATGTCCAAATTCCACCCATCACACAAAAGAGCAACAAGCTTTTAAGACAAGACCAGACAAGACAGTCAAGACTCACCAGGAGGGTGATGTGATGATAAACCAACCAATACCTTCAACAAAGTTGTTATTATTCTTTTTTATTTTACTTCTTTCCATTTCCTAGCCTCTCCGTCTGTGACTGTTTCTGCTGAAATAAAATTTGCAAACAAAGAAGTTTGTTTTTGTTCTAAAATTGTTTTTATTATTTTGTTATTGTCATAGGTATTAACTATGAGGTGATTTTCAATAGGGTGGTAAATGTGATATTCTATTTCTTCTCCAGAAAAATAAGGTATTGCGCTGCTTTCTTTGTATGTATTTTTTTTTTTGTTAAATGCGGTGTAACTTTTTCCGATAAGATAAAAAAAACCTTTGACAGTTAGTCAAAGTTTGTAGTTCACAAAAAATCTGTAATTATGACTTATCTTTTATGTTTTCCTCTTTCAGAGAATAAAATTTAGGATAGTTTTGTTTGAAAAAAAGAAGTTTTTTTTTAACATAAGGAATTTTCGGCTTTTGTAAAACCGTCTTCTTCATTTCAATTAATGCGTAGATACCAGAGTCATAGAAATTTCTTTGAAAAAACTTCGAAAACAAAAGTAAATGACATAATTACTACCTGTTTAGATCAATCTTTATTTTTGAAAATTAAATACAGCCCTATCCTTTTAAATATTCACGTATTCTGCTATCCGTCGGAGTGAAATAATTGCTCCAAATTTTGTATAAATTTCGATAAAAATAGGTTTTAAACAATTAGATTCTTTTAAGAATTTCAAAACTAAATATCAGTTAAGATTTGTACTAAGATTGAAGATTTAAAAAAATTATTTAAGGCAAATTGAATGAAACATTCACGTGAATCGAATGTTTCGATGGGATCGAATAGCAGAATAGGGCTGATAGGCTCCAAACCGTCATGTTGCATGCTACTCGGTATTTTTGTCCTGTGGAGCATTATGATTTATTTTTACTTGCGATATACCTACAGCGGGTGATCCAACTTAGGTTTGACAAAAAGCTAAAGCGTATAAGTTCAGTCGAGATAAGAAAAAAATCGTATGGGATAGGGTCTGTTTCCTCCCGTTTAGGCGGGAGGGCCAATTTTCTAAAAAATCTACTTAAAATAGAACATTTCTGAAAAAACTTATTTTTCTCAAAAATGGCTCCACATATTTTTCTAAAGTGTTTTTGATTTTAAAAAGAGTCAAATTTAACCGGCCACCTCGTATTTGTGTAAATTTAAAGAAACCGTAAAGTTTAGACCACATTGGATATAGGTACCTAAGTAATGTTGAAAGCAAAGTTTGAAAAATAAAACAAAAATTCAGAGAAAAAACCACGTTTATTAAAGAATTAACACAAAAAACAAAACAAAAACACTAAATACTGAAAAAGATGTTATCTTTTGTTGTTAAAAAAGTGGTAAAATATTGAAAAACTTAATTTTTAATAATGGGTGTTTGCGACGCAGGCTCTAGTTAATTCGTGGAGCCGGTTTGACAATCCGTCAATGATGTCCTGAACATCCGACTGATGGATGTTGTGCTACTCCTCTACTGAAGCTGTCTTAAGCTCTCCTTCAGTGGTAGGGACATGTGTTCTCGCTCGGACACGTCTTTTAAGGTTGTCCTAAAGATGATCGATAGGTTTGAGATCTGGACCACAAGATGGACATGGCAAAACTGGAATCCCGACCTCATTTAGGTCGTTAGTTACAGAATTTGTGGTATGGCAGAGAGCGTTGTCATGCATTAACCGAAAGTGTTTACCAAAAATTGGCGCGAAAGGCATCACATGGTCTTGCAAAACGTTTTCCACAAATATCTGAGCGTTCACACTGTCTCTATCGAACACAACAAGGTCCATGCGAGCTTCATGACTGATGCCTCCCGAAACCGTTATAGACTCTCCTTGGTAACCCACTGTTTCGGTTGTCGTGCATGGAGCAAACCTTTCGTTTTTTCGCCTGTAGACACGCTGACGTCCATCTGGACCTCGTAGACCTATTCTGCTTTCGTCTAAGGTTAAGACGTCCCTTCCTTCCTTTGCAGTCCAGTTAACACATTCTTGCGCAAAACGAAGTTTTGCTGTACGGTGCTGTGGGAGCAATTTGGGGCGCGCGCTGGTCGGAAAGATCTGAAATTTTATTCTGCCAACTTTTTTATGGTGGCACGTTCACTAGCACCAACATTCCTCACCTCAAAATGACGTGTACGAGCTTCAGTAGCGATGCAAAATCGATTTCTCAGTAGGTATGTTGTTTAAGTAACGGAAACAATATTAAAAATCGCTTAAATTGCAAAAAATGCTTCGATAAAAATTTTATCGGGCGAAATAAGGGTTTTAGTCTTTTTGTTTCTTGCGAAAATATCCGCTAAACAAAAAACAAATCAGCAGATAAATTATAGTGAACTTAAAGAGTTAGGGTGACGAGAAATGCAGGTGGGCGGATAATTGTGCCTGTGAGTGTATTTCGAAAGTATAGTAGCCGAGGCGTGATTGTTAGTGCGGTGGCCTGTCATGCCGGAGGTCTAGGTTCGATCCCCAGCCTCGCCACATTATAATTTTTAAAAATAAAAGGGCTATTGCCTCTTCCGAGAAAAGTGCCGCTCACATTAGCCGTTCGGATAAACAATAAACTGTAGGTCCCCTGCATTCCTGCAGACACACACACAGGAATAGTTGAGAGTTGTAAGTCACTAGGCGCTACTTCTTCATTTATTTATATATATTTTTTTAATATTTCGAAAACGAATTGGTTGAACGGTTTTTTAATATCATCAATAATATTTTGAATACAAAATTTTTATTACAGTCAAAATTAACGGTACCTTCCATATAAATGTTAAATGTACCTTACAGAAAATCTAAATTTTCTCGAAAGCGACTCCTACGATTTTGATTAAATTTTTTCTGAATAATTAGTACGGTCTATTATTTACTACAAAAATTACAGTTAGCCATTTATTAACTGTTTTTATATTGGACTAGGCATCTCATTATCTGCATAATCAAAAAAAAGCAAATTTTGAATTTAAAAAAAATGTATTTTAAAAATTCGATACCTATTACAAAAACGGGTAGTTAGAAGATTTTTAACTGGTGTAAACATAAAAAAAATTAAATAGGTATAAAAAATTATATTTTTTAAACCGCTTCTGCGATTTTAATTTTGATTTTTTTTTTCTCGTAAATTAAGATTTTTGTTGGTGGCAGAACAATCTTAGAAGTTCTTTAATCTGCTTATCTTCCATATATTCTTTAATTTGTTGCATGGATAAGTACATTATGTACATGTATAATTATTTATTCATTATATGTACATATATACCTATAATAGTACACTAAATTTGAAGCAACTTTTACCACAAGAGCAAATTCGTGCGCTCCAGCAGTCGTGCATTTTATTTTTTAAACGGGTATGATGCTCTATCATTTACTTAAGTATAAAAAAAGGATTAGTAGAACTGAAGATATACATTTTTAAGCGATACAAGAAGCTTTATTTTATCAATGTTTTTGCCAAAAAATACGGAGGACAATTATTTAGTAAAAGAAAATGATTACCTACTTATTAAATTTTGATTTATGTACATAAATATGGATTTACATAGGTAGTTATCTTTGCTGTGTGCTGTGGTGTACATACACCATTTATGCCCCATTTTTTTTCTTTTACATTAATACAAGATTTTTATTGGAAATTATTATTTAAAAAAAATACGTTAACAATTCTTCAAACACTCAAATTCAATTATGTACTTAAATAAATGTTTAACTACAAGACACGTTTATCAACCACGGTAAATAAATATACATAATTGCCTTATTCTTCTTCCCTGTTGCGTACAAAGATTACTTTAAGCAAAAAGGCGGTTTATGTATATTTTCAAATGTGACCTTATCTTAAACAGGCATTAAGCCGGCACATAGATTGATGATCCCGTACACTACGTAAACACATCAGCACAGGCCTATACCTACATTTTGCTTATTTAAACCGTGTTTGGTATTGTTATATATATGCGTATAACATAATACACATTTATATAGCCTAACCATGTTGCTTGTTTTTACTGTACAGTATTTTTAGTTTCTGCGAACGTGTGTGTTCAGAATTTAACTAAAATACGCAAGGAAATTCAAATATTAATAAATAGATCTGCTTGGGATGAAACTATACAATATGATTTGTTACCAGATTTTGTGGACTGTGGGACATGTTTGCTTGTTAGGACGTCTACTCAAAAAGTATGATATCAGTAAAAAGTTGTTTTAAATGAAAACTCTTAATCATTATTCCCTTGTTCAAAAACTTGAGTCCCTATGATCTTTTCAGCTGATATGTCACAGAAAATCGAAGCTCGTAGTGTTGGCACCTGTCGTTTTTGAACTGTGGAAGGGTTTACTGAGGAACTCATGAAAGACAAAATATCATATTGGGGCACTTACAATAGTAATTTATTTTCATAAATTTGGTTCAACCACTTGGGATTGAGACATCACAAAATTGTGGAATAAATACGCTCGTCTTTCAATTTAAATCTACCATTTCTATCATAAAAATATATGTATGTACAATTGTACATACTTTAACAACGCTATTTAATTTAAAAGTAAAATCTTAAAACCAAAAAAAAAAAAAAAAATTTAAAAAGAAAACAAACAAAATTAAAAAAAAAAAAAAAAACAACAGAATGATACAACAGCAATTTTAGTTCGCTTACGTTTAAGTGTTAATAACTGAAATTAATGCTATTCCAAGGCGAACAAGAATCATCATCAAATTGCTTTAATAAGTAATGCTTGAACTAGTTAGTAAACAAAACTCATTTTTCGTGAAATTAAAATTTGGACAAGAAGTAAACAACAACGAAATATGTGTGTACATATGTACGTACACAACACATGTCAGTTTCGATAAATTTCATTATCTCATTCTTTGCATTTGCGTATAAGAACCTACCCGAGACGGTGTTAAGTGTTAATCTTTCCAAAAACTTTCAAATATGTACCTACATACGTTAAGTTGTTGTTGGGGCAGCTGTTTTTCACAAGGAATTACAATAACACAAGGAATTACAACTGAACGGTGTCATTTATGTTATTTTTTTTAAATTACACCATGAAAATTATTTCAAGCACATATTTTCTACTTTCATAAAGTTATAGGTACTTATTTCTTTTAGTTTAATTTAGACATTTACGAATTCCATTTCATTTTGTTATTTTTGCATTTATGTGCATGCATAAATTCCAGACCATTCTTGCACCCCTTTGTTTTTATAAATTCACACATTCTCTGGACACCAAATTTTACTCCTTACTTAATATCTGTCTACCAGATTTTAGCCGTTTTTCGTTTGTTGATTCTTTGTTTATTGTTGTCCTTGGTGGGGTTCGTGGCTTTTTGCAATATAAACGATGGTACATACATATTCACATAGTTATTTTTTTTTTCTTTTTGCAATACAAATTGTACTCCCTTACTTCTTGTCGCTTTTGTGATTTTGATTACCTTCCATATGGCGAAAAATCTGGGGTTTCTTCTATATTATCCTCGTATATATAAATATTATAGAGGTAAGCCAACAAAGGGGGCATTGAATGTACACCGATAACAATATTCAAGTACAAATTTACTGATAGCTTGCTAGTAATAGAAAATGCAAAAAAAAAAGTGCACCCGGCAATTGCAATTGCATTTAATTGATTTGAACTTTAACTTTTGATTGTTTCGGTTTTTATTTATGTATACAGTTGAGGGTTGATTCAGTATCTAGATGTCCAGTTCTATAGCCGGAAATAACATGACAAACGGCTAACTACGAAAAAGTATTTGAGAGTACTGTATTGGTATGTTGTCTCAGTATTGAAATCTAATATCGCAAATATTACATTCCCTGAAAAAAGTGATTTTCAGATATCAGTTGAAAAGAAAAGATTCGTATTGAAATAAAACTTTTTTTGGATACCTATGTATCTTAGGCAAATAAATAAAAATTAATTTAGAAGACTTAACAAAAATCCATCATAAGAATGAATGTAATGATAAAATTTGACACCTTAGAACATGTCCACATAAGATTTTGGAAGCCAGGGAAAGACTTTTTCTTCAAAGGATGTTGATCTACATATATCGTTGTAGCCCGTGGCGTAATGGTTAGTGCGTTGGACTGTCATGCCAGAGGTCTGGGGTTCAATACCATCAGCCGCTTCCACCTTAAGTTATTTCGAAGCTACTACCTCTTGCGAGGAAGTGACAAATCCTTTAAGAGTATCTCCTGTCACAGAAAAGTGCCGCTCACCTTTACGACTATATGCGGCACTTTTATAATCACGGATTGCTTCACAATACAAGTAAAAGAAAACAAAAATGTTTAATTTTTTTTAATCTTCCGCGATTCTCTCATAACAATTTTTTTAAGTTACTCATTTCTTGCAGCGAGATTTGAAAACACATAGGACATCATTCGAATTTCTATGAAACTGAAGCGATAAGAAAAGATTTCAATTTTTTTTTAAAGCAGTCATAAAAAAATAAAAATATCGTGTATTCTTTTGTGCACATACATATTTTAAAAAAATACCTGTGGACGATTTTTTTTTTTAATATTTACTAGGAAAAGAGCGACAATGCTTATTTTCTTAGAATTACAAAAAAAAAAAATCTTTTGTAAATTTTGACATGTCCTTCACAGTATTAAAAAAGAAAATAATTCCTATCAGGTATATCGCGTACAGTTCGTAGTTCTAGTCTCCGGAATTGTAAAATGCGTGGCCTATCGAACAGGATTTTTAAGAGGAAACAAACTATCCGTTGCAAAAAAAATTACTTGACTCCATTTGAATACATATCGCTACCTTTAATTGAGTAACTGGTCCATCTCATTCTCATATCAGATTAAGAGAAATTCAAACTTTTTGTTTTAATCAACTTGTGACTCTCTTGGAAAGTGGGTACTAGCACGAAAATTTTTCATTATATAGCAGTAAATTAGAAGTTATACGTAGTAAATTTGTATCTAAAAAGCCTTAACAGATTAAAGTAGACAGTAAGCCTAGTTCTAATTCTATTCTTTTTCGACTAATACAATTAACCGATGTTAATTAAAAGATTTCCTTTCTTCAATAATGTATGCTCCAGTAGCATAATGCATTTTTCCTACATTGATGTCTTTTTTGCTACCCGTTCGATCTGAACGATGGTTATTGTAAAGATTGTTTGGATCCTCGGATGATGTCTATTGCATACCACAGGATATGTCTGGATTTCGAGACGATACTTCATCTTGCTTAATAGCCAGAGTCAAAGATCCCCTTGTAGGATTTTATTCAAATTGATAAGAAATTCGGCTACTTTTACTGTGCCATGTTTAAATTCGACCTTCTTTTGATTTTCAATTTATTTTGGATGCCAAATTCTTTAATATTTTTAATAGGCCAATCTTGAATATGGTATCATAGGGCGTTTTCGAAAAAGTCATCTGCGTCAAAAATGCGTTTGCAGAATGTTCTTAAACGCAAACTGCAAAAGTCTTCTGTTCGATAAGACTGCATTAGCAGTGTGTTCGACATGTTGGAAAACATCGGCGCTGCAGCAAAAAAAAGGTAATTAAGTTAATAATTACCTATTACTATTATTAGCGGCCATATTATTGACTTTCTTCAAAGCTAGTTTTACTGAAAAACTAGTTCTATAGGGGTTTCGAGTTTTAAGTTTTTCAAAAAATATTATTGATTTAGATGTCTCTAGAGGACTTAATTGTGCTTGGTACCTTGTCACCATACATAAAAAAAAATTAAAACAAATTTTTTGTAAAGAAAAAAAATCAAACATTAACGGCTATATTATTGACTTTCTTCAAAGCTAGTTTTACTGAGAAACTAGTTCTATAGGGGTTTCAAAATTTAAGTTTCTCAAAGAAAATTATTAATTTGATTTAGATGTCAAACTATGTATGAATATTTTGATTTAGACGTTAAAGTAATAACAATTTGTGACAAAATTGAAACTCGAAACCGCTATAAATCTAGTTTTTCGGTAAAACTAGTTTTGAAGAACGTCAAGAATATGGCCGTAAATTATTTTTTGTAGTATTTTTGACTTTTGTAACATCTTTTATATGTAGCTAAATTATACAGGGTGTTCGGTATAAGGTGCACCAAAGAGCCAAAGTGAGTAGGTTTAGTTCAGACAAGACAAAAATCGTATGGGAAGGGGGGGGTCTATTACCTCCTGTTACCATCAATTATTTTAGAAAATTGCTCCTCCCGTTATTTTTAATTTTCTCAAAAACTAAAAGACATTTTAGTATCCGGTTTTCTGTTTTTGACTAAAATCTAACAAAAGCATTGAATTTTGCAAACAAAATTAGTACTTAATTATACGTAAAATTTTGATAAAAATAAGTTTGAAATTGTTTTAAAATTTTTTTTTTTTTAATTTTCGAATTTGAAAATTAATTTTTCAAAAGTTGTTCACTAACACAACTTAATTTAAAAATAAAATTAAAGAAGAGATTTCTGGCTTTTCAAAAAGGTATAGCATGGCATTGTTAGTTCAACCGTTGTTTTTAAATATTTTTTTTTTTCTGTTTTAAGTCAATTTTTTAGAAAATTACCCCTCCCGCCTAAATGGGGGGAAATAGCACCCCCTCCCATGCGATTTTTTTCTTTTTTTTAACCAACCTACTTGTCCTAGCTATTTGGTGCACCTATACGGAATACGCTGTATAGTTCAATTTGAAGTTCGTGCGATCTAGTCGTGCATATTTTATCTTCACGTCTCATTCAAGCGGAATAGTAGGTGCCGAAGAATGTCACTCTTTTTTAATAGTCAGTTTGAGTTTGACTATCGATGAGATTGTATAAACACAACAGAACACAAACATATATTTGCCAGTAAGACCTAGGGTCTTATAAAAAGAAGGAATAGAAGGATAGGATAGATTTTTGTTGGCACAGTGGACTGAGAAATAAGGTTTTGATTATCTCATTAAATCCCAGGGGTGGCGTTCAGTTGAGGGAATATAGAAAAGAATGCTGCCTAGACTGGGGCTCGAACCCACACATCCAGGTTAGCAGTCAAGCACTACTTCCACTGCGCCGGGGCAGTGAATCTACAACATATCGCAAATAACTAATAAAACCAAAGAATGTCATCATACTTGATGTCGAAAAACAAGAAATAAAAAAAAAATAAACGGCAAGAATTTGGTATGAGCGTGGATGTCCAGCTATTGTTTTGAAACTTTACTTCCTCTTTTTCTTCTTAATTTATGTAAATAAAGTATAGTGAATTACAATAGGTCTTAGAAACCTACTTCAACTTCCTTATATTCTTATTGTTATTGCAAAAAAATAAAGTTTATTGCTCCCATTTCTTGTTTTTTTATCATATTTGCCTTATGTACCTACGTCTTTTTAACTTATGATTCACTTAAAATACAAGTGCTTTTTTTAAATACTAGCTATTTTTTTATTTGTACTTTTATTTCGCCTTTGACCGACTAAGTTCCTAATTCCTAACAGCAATTTATTCACCATTAAACGAATTGACTTAACTGTAAATTGTGACTCACTGCACTTTGCAGCAAGCTCTCGGTGTTTTTGTTTATTTTTTTTTTATCTGCTTCAATTCTTTACGTCTTGTTTTCCACATCCAATAAATTCAGGGTCTTGCTACAGCTGTATATGTGAACTTTTTGTTATGATCAGGTGTTTTGGAAGATAAACTTGTTTTGTAACTTTTTAATTAAAACAGCTGACTTCATAGAAAGAGATATCTCTCTCTCTCTGGTGAATTGAACTGGAAGACTATGCAACTTACAGAAGAAAATTATTATTATTCGACTGAAAAAGTGATACCTTATTGCAGTAGGTAACGTACACAAAATTTGAATGCAATGTAAAATGCCAAACAGTTATGACATTTCTTTGTTCGTTCTTCAGCTCTTTGCTTTGAGTCGATGATAAATACTAGGTACATATTTATTATTGATGGTATCAGTCTTGCGAAAGTTAAGGAAATACATTTATAGTAAAATTGGAATTTTCAAGGAAAACCCTGGCATTTACAGTCTTAAACTTTCACTTGTATTGCTTTTTGATTGGTTTCTTCAGTATAAATGTTAATTCGATATGATTATATTGAAAATTGCTGACAGGCAAGGATAATTATTCTAACGTAGTGAATAGTCGCATGCATAAAACCAGATCGTGACCACATACATCTATCATACACTCTGGCTTAAAAAATAATTAACACAAAGGTATTTCTTCTAAACTAACAATTAAAAAAAAACTTATAATGTCATGTTATAATAAATGTATCCTTATCTTCGTGACCTTTAACTTGAAAAAAAAGTTTATATTCCTAACGTGGGCTTCAGGTTATTAGTTTTTTTTTGTCACAGATGTAACAAACAAGTACAAAGTTTTGAACTGAAACTCACGTTAGGAACATAAACTAAAGTTATTATCCAAAAGACCAAAACAATACTGTAGTTTAGCAAGAAGGGATTTTAAAGTAGATGGTGTTAATTAGTTTTGCATGTTTGTTTATCATAATAAGGTACCTACAAAAAATATCTATTTTTAACGGGTCATACGAAATTGTACCCAATGGTAGACTAATGAAGTTATGAGCATTCATAGCTAAAGTCGAAGTTGTTTTAAGGGAGCAGCGTAACTGTTTTTTTTTTTGTATTTGTTTTTAGAATAATGGGGACGACTTTTTATAATGAAAGACTTCTTTCATTGTGACAGAAATTTGGAAGATGATTGCGACGTCACAGTATTGCCAAGATGGCAGCTCAGGTGTATCTAATTTGCATATATGCATTATTTCTCTTTCAGCTTTCAATGAAACGAGGCATCTGTCAATGCTGATCTGTTTTAGGTTACAGTTATGAAGCGTTGGATTCTGCTTTTGTTAAATTCAATTTATTACTAAGAACTTAAAAAAAAAAAAAACAATTTAGGTAGGTACATACTCCTTACAAAAACAAAGGGCCAATGGATTTCAGAGAAATGGTAGGTAGAAGTGGCGCCCCGAGCAACCTAGCTCGGTGACCCAGTTAGCGGCAATGCGCGCAGTTTTGATACCATACTCGTAACTCGTTGTGACCATGATTTTATGAGAGGAGTTCGCGGGTAAAAATTCCAAGCTGGGCAAATTGTTGGCTCTAAAAATCCGTTGTCCACTTTTTTACTTGCGATATATAGGTACATACTATATGGCAAGTTTTGGATTCGTAAAAAAAATTGAACGAAATAGGGTCTCGCAATTCTGTCCGTCTGTCTGTCTGTCTGTGGACTCGCCTTCAGCCTAAACCCATGGACCGATTTTAATTAAATTGGTATAAAGTGGCGTGATGGTTAGTGCGATGGACTGTCATGCCGGAGGTCTAAGGTTCGATCCCCAGCCTCGCCACCTATTTATTTAAAAAGAAAAAACGGTTACTGCCTCTTGTGAGGAATTGACAAATCCTCCAAAAGTATCTCCTGTTACAGAAAAGTGCCGCTCGTTAGCCGTTCGGATTCGGCAATAAACTGTAGGTCCCTTCCATTCCTGCAGACACGCACACAGGAATGGTTGAGAGTTGTAAGTCACTAGGCCCTAGTTCTTCATGAGCTGTTGTGCCATCAAATTTATTTATTTATATGTATAAAGTGTTTTCGGGACATTACCCCGACACGTTTTTTTCCTTTTATTTTTAGGACCAAAAATAACGGTACCTGCCATATAATTTTTTGGAAAATCTTATTTTGCTCAAAAATGGATAGACAGATTAAAAAAAAAAAACAATAAATTTTATTAAGTATATGCTACCTTTTTGTAAAAATTAAATTTCCAAAAAATGGTTTTAGATGGTACCTCCCATAGCACCATTTTTTTTATTTTCGTTTTTCTAGAAAAGGAATAAACTGATTTTGTTAATTTTTTTTGGATTTTCAAAAGAAGTTTCAAAAATTTTTTTTGAAAACCAAATATTTCGAAAACGACTTGGTTGATTTTTATGAAACTTGGTAACAAGGGATTTTTTAACATTATCTAAAATATTTTGAAAAAAACTTTTTCTTATAGTCAAAATTAACGGTACCTTCCATATAAATGTTAAAAAACCGTTACAGAAAATATAAATTTTCTCGAAAACGACTCCTACGATTTTGAAAAATTGTTGTGAATACTAATATTAGTATGGTCTACGATCTGCCGAAAACAAAATTTACAGTTAGCCATTATTAATGGTACATTTTCTTTATTTTGTACTATCTCATTATGTGTCTAACTGATTTAAATTAATTTTTTTTATATAAAAGCTTCTCAAAAGTTAAAATCATACTGCATATAAAAATTAAAAAAAAAACAAATTTTGGATTTTTAAAAAAAATTTCAAATTTTTTTTTTGAAAATTCGATAATTCGAAAACGAGTATAGAATTTTTTTCGAAAATTAATTATTAATTCAGCATAAATAAATACTAAAAAATTGTGTGCCAATTTTTTCTCTTAAAAATGTTTACAAAATTTTATATATAAAAAACTAATTTAAAAAAAAAACCGCTCCTACGATTTTAATTTTTTTTTCTCCAAAACTAAAGTAATTTAAAGAAATCAGAAGGTGTACTTTTTTTTTGGAGTACTCAAATTAATTTGAGCTCAATTTCCAATTTCTTAGGATATATAAGTGCCACTGACGTCATTGATATCTCATTCGAAAGGGTTTGAAAAAGGGCATCCCTACGCGTATTTCCCATATCGTTAATTCACGTTATAGCATATATAGTCTAGTCAACGAAGGAAAAATAAATGAAATAAATCGTGTAGTCTAGGTTATTTTTTTAAGTGGTAGGGGTGACCCTCAGGTCCAACATACCAAAAGTCCTCAGCCCAGGGCCGCGAGCTTAAGCCTGGAGAGGGGGTTAAAGGTCCCCTTTTTTAGTTTTTCGCGAATATTTCGAAAACCAAGGGCTTAAATGAAAAAGTCTGGACCAAGGAATTAAAGTAAATTAAATTTCCTACAAAAAATGTTATAGTTATATTTTCGCTTAGAGCAACACTAAGGAAGATGCGGGGTGGAGAAATGTCAAGAAATCTAAAAAATCAGTTATTAGCCTACAAAATTTAGTGTTTCTAGATCAATTTTATCTAGAAATAACAGAAAAAATAAGTATATGTATTCAAAACTATCCCATTGATGGTTTGGAAGGGAGTTTATGGGGTTAAAGTATAATGGATTTTTTCAAGTTACTGACCATGACTTTGTAAAATAATTTTCAGACATGTACTAAGACAAAAATCGTTTAGGATAGGGGGGTCTATGTCCCATCGTTTATAAGGGAGGGACCATTTTCTAAAGCATTGACGTAAAGTGCATTAATAATTATTTAAAATCAATGGAAGTACCTATAACACAACACTAAAGGCTTTTGAAAATCCAAGGACCTATTCTTTTATTTTGTTGCTAAAACAAGTTTTTTTTTATTAAACAGGTTATAAAAAAATTGAACTTAAATTTAAAGTTTTGAAAAAAAAAATTTATAATGATTTTATTTTCAAAATTTTTTGTAGCTAAGTGCTAAATTTTAGTTCAGTATTTATGGCCGTTGTTAATTCTTAGTCGAACGCTAAAAATTAGATAGCTGTAGGTCTTTCAGTTTTTGAGAACAACAAAAATTATGAACACTACTACTTCCTTAGAAATTTTTTCTAAAGAACCTTTACCCCCTCCTGTCTAAAGCTCGCGGCTCTGGACTGGGGACTTTCAGTATATTATACCTAAACATCACCCCTAACTTATGAAAAAATAATCCAGACTACATGATTTTTCCTTCGTTGGCAAAGTGACGGTTTTACAAGAGAAATAATTTTCTAAAAAAGTAGTAGTTTCCATAATTTTTGATTTTTTCAAAAACTGAAAGACCTACAGCTATCTAGTTTTTAGCGTTCGACTAAGAATTAACAACGGCAATAAATACTGAACTTAAATTTAGCACAGTGATGCACAGATTTTTAAATCTATAATATATGCTGAAAAGAAAAGTACGTATACGCCACAGTGACTCCGCTAATGCTTATTTTATATTATTTATTTTAAAGGGTCTGTTATGTTACACATAGGTACTAGAAACAGGCAAAGATTAATAAAGAGGATTTTTAACTTACAAGGTCTCAAATAAAAAAAAATGGAAATATAAACATTTATCAGTGTGTAACACGTTTGGCTAGATTTTTCTTATGGGTCTCATAACATTTGGTTATTTCCTTCTTCACCTGGTGGTAAATCCTCTAGAAGTGTACACATTTTTTTGTATTATCTAATCCAGTTCGTATTGAATATTCATAGCTAAGACAGGACAACGTCTATCGGGTCAGCTAGTATTGAAGTATTTATAATTTCAATTTCAATTGTAATAAAACATATTCTGCTATGGTTAACACATTCATAAGTTATTAACCGTCGCGTAATGGTTATTGCGTACGACTGTCACTTCGATCTGAAACTTTAAAAACAATTTTATTTTCACGGGGACTCCAAAAAAATACTCCAAGAGTATCTCTTGTCTTTAAAAAGTTCCATTTACCCTAGCCTTTCGAATTCGGCAGTAAACTGTGTAGATTCCGTACATTCCTGCAGACAGAAATACAATTTTTATGTGACAGTATAATTTTAAAATATTTGAAGAGTTTTTTTTTTTTTAAACACAAGTGTTGAACAAAAATGCCAATTTGATAGCTCTACTATTTATTAGCCAAATCAAACTGATAAACAAAAGCGCAAAACTAGCGTCCGTCGTCGTCGACCATAGACTCCATAGACACGAGTAGGTACTTGCATTAGACGCCTTATCTTCTCAAATATACTTCGAATTTAGATGGAAAAGCATTTCGTGTACTCTGCCCCAGGCTAGGCATAGGCAATGGATTTAAAAGCTACGTATGTATATGTATTTTTTTTCGCAAGACGTAATTTAAAGTTTTTCATTTCCGGTACGTGCTGAACGTGTACCATGTATTTGCGTATCTGAATAAAAAATACAACTACATACCTATCTCCTACGGGGCAATAGGACGCGCAAAAGTAAACAATCACCGTAGTAATTTTGTTGTTGTTGTTTTTATATTACAAAGCGCATTTATTTCAATTCACATTTGAATTTCTTTGTTGTTTAATTTTATCTTGCTCGACGAGAAAGGATGATAATTTTCCTAAAAGATTTTAATCAACGAAATTTTACACCCGCATAATCCATGTGCTGCCAATGATATTCTTATGTATATGTATGTATACTATAGGTCTGAAAGTTCTTTCTGACCTATTTTAACGTTATTCAAATAGCTCAAATGTCATCATAAATATACGAAAAATTATTATTTGTATATTTTAAGTTGCGCCAGCAAGTTGTATTTCAAGAGGCAATCGGCAGTAAATCTTAAAATGGAACCGTTTGGTGCTTATGGAACTTCAAGGCTATTTCTGGAAAAGTATATTTTTGTTTATTTTTTTCTTATTTTGAATTGTAAAACAGCGTGCAAAAGTTTATAGAACTAGTTTTACTTTGTTTCCTATTTGGCTGATCGTTTTTGTGTGCGTGATAGATAGGGCCGTACTTAGTATACTCACCCGCGCCTTAATTGTATAAAGGGCATTTTTTTAGTTTCAGGCAGAAATTCATATCAGAAAGACAAGTAAAATACTTTGAAAGATGAACGTATTTTAGTTAAAGATACAATAACAAGAAAGGCTGAGTTCCAAAATTCATCAGATGCGCATTTACTGCGCAAACTGCGCATCCAAAAAATTTTTAGCTACTTCGATTTAAATTTTTTTTTTTTGCATTCCGAAACGTCAGTCTTATGCAATTTAATATTTCTACAAAGCATCAAGTTTGCATTGCTGATGTGTATGAAAAATGTATTCATTACTTCCGCATCAAAACATTTTCTACATTTTGGAACTCAGCCAAAAATTAATTTTTCGTTATTTCAAGCGAAAGGTGGGTGTAAATACCCCCGAGTTCGTAAAAGTAAACATGCTCAATCACTGCTAAAAACAATTGCAAAAAAATGGTAGTAGTAATGTACATTTTGGGCAAAACTTGATTTAATTGCTGAGAGAAAACATCAGCGCTTCTAAAACAGTGAACAAAATTTCAAACGGACTGCATTTGCTTGCAGAAATGCGACCTAAATTTGGCAGTGTTGCTGAAGTTTTACTTTTCGAACTCGACCTACATCTCTAGTTTAAGATTTTAACTAAAAACAAGAAATTCAACTAAAAATAAAATTATCAATAAATCGCCTAGGGCTGTCCACGCATTGCTCAAGAGCATTGTCCCTCAATAAATGACAAGTTGTCGCTTAAACTTGTGGCTCTGTCACTTTATCGCTCAATTCCTAGCGGAGCCTAAGACCATGGATAGTAAAAAATAATTGTTACGAAAGCTCGTGGAGAACCGGAGCTTACACTCTTTAACAATTCTCTGTGCGTGTTTTTAGTAGACAGGAATGGAGGTGACCTACACTTTTCTGTCTAATTCGGATGGATAAAATTGGCTTGGATATTTGTGATTTTAAAAAATTTACCCGTATTCCAGTAATTGACGTTGATTCATTTTATTCGGCCGAGCCAAATTGCATCATGTGAATCGGTTCAGCCGAGCCATTTGGACTTTCAGCAGGTTATAAATCCACCAGTCCAATTGGGACCGAGCCATTTGGCTCGATCGTGAATGGCCGGCTTTATACCTAACGCCTAACTACACTTGACACTTCGCACACTGAGACGGTTCGGCCCTCCTAATTGCTATATACAACAACAACACGCTTAAAATTTCGATCAAGTTCAAGAAAATACAAATCAATATTGTTGTACATTCATGTATCGGAATGGAATTTGGACATGATGGTGTGTTGAATAAAAAACTAATTCATTTGACACGAAACAAAAAAAAAAAAACAAACACGTGTGACGTGTATAACGATTTAAGTTTTATCGGTCTGGCTCTGGCTTAGAAATTTTGATTTCTTATGAGTTTGCAACACATACAGTACCAACCCTACTACACAATATTAAATCGGCGCACTTTTTCACTTGTTTTTTGTTGTTGTTTATGTTTATGCTTTTGTAATTGTACTTAATTGCTTATTGTAAACAAATACTTTGTTTTAATAAATTAAAAAAAAAAAAACCTATACCTTGTACAAGTACATACATACACATTGTAAACCACCGTTCAAAAAAAAAATAACATGTCTAACCACTCCTTCTTCTAATTGAATAAGACTTTAAATAGTAAACAAAAAAAAAAGAACTGGTTACACGTGCGTTAGGGATTTTAGTTGGGTTAGTATTATAAGAACTTTAGACATTAAAGTTCTTTTGAAAAATATTTATTTTGATATTTTGGGCTTAATCGTTAATCGGATAATGATGACTCAAAGACAGGCACTTCTGTTCTTTTAAATTATTTTAAACACATAAAAAATGAATTTAATTGAATTTGAGAATTTGAATTTTTGGACACTCCCTCGACACGCTTTTTTAATATTTTCGGAGCCAAATGACGGTAAATACATACATTTTTTATTTTTTCAAAAATTGCTCCACAGTTAATTTTAATAGGGGCTACTTTCTGTTGAAAAAAATTTCCGAAAAATGGTCCCATTGAAATCAATATTGTATGTGGAGTGGAATGTATTGAAAACTTGAAATAAAAAATATACATAAATATTTTGTAGGGATACAAAATTTTCGCAAAAAAAAATGTAGGTAGATGATTTAAATCCAATTTTGAATACAACAGCTTCCAATAAGTTGATACTAGTACGTACATTATGTCTTTATTAAAAAAAAAAAAACAGTTGCAATTAATCACAAAACAAAAATCATTTAAAACTTGATTTTAAAAGTAAATAAAAGAATGAAATATGTATTTGCTTTCAAAAAAGTAAGAAAACATCGTTGAACATTTAATTTTAAATAATTGTTTTCCTTTTTACGTTAATTTTTCAGAAATTGCCCTCCCTCAAAGGGGGGAAAGGGGTGAGATAGATTTTGTTGCTCATACACCTTTTTTTTAGTGTTTTTTTTTTAGCTCAAAAAATAACGGTACCTGCCATACAACCATTTTGAAAAAAGGCTATTTATCTCAAAAAGGTCTAACGATTTTGATTAACACTTTTGTGTGTACTAATGCTAGTAAGGTCTCCATTTTTTTGGAGAAATTTACTGAAAACTGTTACTAACGGTACCTGCCATAGAACCGTTTTTTTTTAATTTTGATTCAAATTTTTCCTCGATGTCCCTTCAAGTTTGAATAATACTGCGTACAATTCTCACTAAAAATATTTTTTGGATTTAAAAAAAGTTCAATTTTTTTTTTTTTGAAAACGGGTGGATGAATTTTTTTTTTGAGATTATAGTTTTAGTTGTATATTATTAAATTCTATAAAATAGCATACCAAATTTTTTTTTCTAAAAAATTTCAAGAAATTTTACGACGAAAAGTGTAGGTTGAATTGAAACCCGACACGTTTTTTTCCTTTTATTTTTAGGACCAAAAATAACGGTCCTTTTAGCATTTTTGGAAAATCTTATTTTGCTCAAAAATGGCTCGACAGATTTTTATAAAAAAAAACAATAAATTTTATTAGGCATATGTATGCTATCTTTTTGTGAAAATTAAATTTCCAAAAAGTGGTTTTAAATGGTACCTCCTATAGAACCCTTTTTTGTTGTCATTTTTTCTCGAAAAATAATGGACAGATTTGGATAATTTTTTTTACGGAGAGTCTTCTGAAAAATTTAAATAGTATTGTCTACCAAAACTTTCAAAATTTTTTTTTTTGGATTTTTGAAAAAAGTTTAAAAAAATTTTTTTGAAAACCAAATATTTCGAAAACGACTTGGTTGATTTTCATGAAACTTAATAACAAGCGGTTTTTTAACATTATTTAAAATATATTTAACAAACATTTTTCTTATAGTCAAAATTCACGGTAAATGTTAAAAAACCGTTACAGAAAATATAAATTTTCTCGAAAACGACTCCTAGGATTTTGATTAATATTGTTATAAATACTAAAATTAGTATAGTCTACGATCTGTCAAAAACAAAATTTACAGTTAGCCAGTATTAAGAGTATCTCACAAAACCATTTTCTTTATTTTGGACTATGTCATTATGTGCGTAACCGATCAAAATTAAATTTTTTTATACAAAAGCTTCTCAAAAGTTGAAATCATACTGCATATCAAAATTTTCAAAAAAACTAATTTTGGATTTTCAAAAAAAAATTCAAATTTTTTTTTTTGAAAATTTGATAATTCAAAAATTCTGAGGCAGAAGAAATTTGATATGATTCCTATTGCGATTTTTGTTAAATGGAGCATTTTTCAAAGGCCTTAAAGATAAAACGCATCAAAAACAATGGGTCATTTTAAACTGTTGTTAAGCTAAAATTGAGTTTAACTGAAAAGAGGTTTATTTTAGATTGTATACAAATGATATAATGTATAATGGAAAAATGACAAAGCACCATTTCTTGTTTTTAATGTACACATACATATATGTAAGTTGTTATACTCTTGACAAAATAATTGAAAAAAATTGCCATTTTCAACTCCCCATATCTACCACAAGCTTCGAAAAAAAATATTAGAAATCATGACACTTGTACCTATTTACCCACGTACTAACATATTTGTTATACTTTACCCTACCACCTCTCTCAGACTATCAAAGTTTTTTCCTCTAACACATTAAGAAATTTCAAAATATCAATAGTTAAAAGTTCGGCAATTTTGAGTTCTTGACAAGGGTTTTGGAAAAAATATGGTACCATCGTACTCGTAATTAATATGTTATTGCGTTTATACTGTTTTTAATGAAAATACCTGTGCGGGTAAAATGGAACAAAATCAAAACCCGCCAAAAATTGATGAAAAAAATGTATATTAGACAAAAAATCACTTAGTAAAAAATTGCGGTTAAATCGAAAATTTGACAAATACGGGTCAATTTAATTCTTATCTTCTTTTTAAAAATATAAAATTTATTTCGAGAATACATAACCTTAATTTATAGTAATTTTTTTTCCCAACGTCTATTTCTAACATTTTTTCTTTCAAACGTTTATATCTCGAGTTTTAGATTTTTCACATTTTTTGTCTATATACATTACTGTTTTATAATAAAAGATTCTATCGATTACAAAAACAACCAACTTTCTATCATTTTTCGTTTAGAAAATAGATTCTAAGCTTTTATTTTTGTTTACCCTAATTTACCCTATTGAAATTGCGTTTTTTTTTAAAAACCATCTATTTCATTTTTTTTTTAAATAAAATTTCCTTTTATATTTTTTTGTTTATGTCCCTAAGACACATCTTATATATGTCAGATAATTGTGAAAACCCCAAAAATGACTTTTAAAGCGTGGCAACCCTATGCGTTGACCACTTTACGCTAGGCAACCCTTGCGCAAAATATTTCTTTTAGACACTACCTACAGAACAGTATACTTCTTATCTGGGAACTCGATGAGGGTAGTTCCTTCTATGGCGGGATCTTTTACTATAACTTTGTCTCGCCTCGATATAGTCTGCGCAAAATATTTGTTTTAGACACTACCTACACAACAGTATACTTCTTATCTGGGAACTCGATGAGGGTAGTTCCTTCTATGGCGGGATCTTTTACTATAACTTTGTCTCGTCTCGATATAGTCTGTTAATTTTATGCTTTTGCGGAAGAAATATTTTATTAGAGTTTGATCCTAAAAGCTGCCAAATATTTACATTGAATTTCATTATTTAAAATTTTTGTTTTTACTTTTTATCTTTTCTACCAAGATTACCTGAATCGATTTTAAAAACTTTCATTTAAATTATCTGATTTGTCCAAACGAAAACATTGTGTAGTATCGTTTAAACAAATTATATAAATCTATATATGTATACTTTTATACCACAGAAATGACTACTTATTCACCCGATTGAACTTTAATTGAAAGCTAATCAAATGAATCGTTTAAATGTATACAATATTATATGATTAGATCACCCATAATAAAATAGATACAAAATTATTTGCAATGTTAATTTGGTAATTTTTGCTCATCACAATTCTAATTTGCATCTTGAAACAAATAAATAAGTCTAAAGATAGAGAACAAAAATATATTTTTATTTACCCTGATTGCTTGAGTCGATAATATTTACCAAGTCAGTTAATAATAACAATATTATCTTGAATTAAAATTAAAACAAATATTATAACTGGAGTTTGGCAAGTTCGTTAGCTTGATATGCCTGTTTAGGAATAAACGTTATCAATTTATGCAATTTATTAGTGAACGGAAACTAGGTCGAATTTAAAACATACATATACATACATATCTCAAATTATGTAATAACTTAATTGTTTTGTTGTTCAAACTGATAACTACCTTTTTTTATTTAACAAAAAAAAAAAAAAAAAAAAAACTGAGCTCTACCAATGGTTTCTTGTTGTATTGCGTTCACAAAAATTGAAATTATATCCTACTGAGTATGATCATAGTACGAATCGTTTAAAAAAAAAAATTCTCCCGGCGCACAGTGGTTCAGGGGCGGACAAAAATCATTCTATCGATTTTTAAATATTTAGATTTTTGATATTGTAGTTTGGTTAAGTAATAGTTGAGTTGAGAAGCATTAGGATCTGGATTTTTTTTTTATGAAATCAGTTTGCAAATATAAAATTTTGAGCTCCAAAGTTGATAAACGAAAATTCAGTGATTTTGAAGCAAAAAACGAGCATTTATCAAAGACGATTATTTTTATTTATATGATTCTTTTCACTTTTTTTTTGTTATTTTTTCTCTATTAAGCATATAAAAACAAATTAAATTTTGGAAAAAAAATTCATTTAGTTGTAATTTTTTTTTTTTTGTACGAATTTTAAAAATGAGTACTTTTTTTTAAGTTAAATTCGAAATTCAACTAAGAAAAAGCTAATGTTCCCTGGTCTTCCCCGTTCGGACACATAATACATAGTATACTAGGAACCGTTAAGTATCGAATACAAAAAAAGTTAGCAGCTAATACCTGTGAACCTTTAAATGCACCCAATTTATGCCTCAAGATCTCCAAAAACTAAAAAATTCCTTGAATTACGTTTTTTTTTATTGATTAATTGGAATAACTTCAAAACCTTCCCGTAAACCATGAAAAAAATATATATTTATTATTTCTAGAGAAGGCCTTTACAACAGTACCATTTTAAGTCCACTTTTTTAATAAATTTTGTTTGGGAGCATAAAAAATCGAATGAATAATAATAAATGAATGAATAATAACGCCCTGGATTATCTTTTTGTTATAGTTTTATTAGTTACCTGCTTCCTAGGCTTAAATAAATTATATAATTTTGTTTAAGCTACCTGTGCCCCACACCTTTTGCGACATAATATTTTCCAATAATAAAGGATTGTAATAAATAAGTAAGTAAAAGGAAGCCTGACGTTGTGTTTTATAAATAATGTAGATATAAAAAAAGGCGACGCAAGGCGACGCAAGGCGACGCGTTATCATGCAACCTGTTTAACATCGTTCTTGAAGCAATTGTACGCAACTCGCAAGTCAACAACAGAGGTACAATTTTTCAAAAGTCTGTTCAACTACTTGCTTATGCAGATGATATTGACATCATTGGGAGAACGAAGCGAGCTGTTACCGGCGCGTTTGCAAGTATTGAATCGGAGGCGGCAAAAATGGGTTTGGCTGTTAATGAGGACAAGACGAAGTATATGCTATCATCGAGAAAGGAATCTCAACATCGTCGGCTCGGGCAAAACGTCACGATGGATAGATACAACTTCGAAGTCGTCAAGGACTTTGTCTACCTGGGCTCCACTGTAACATCGCAAAATGACATCAGCGCAGAGATCAAACGAAGAATTACTCTTGCCAATCGCTGTTTCTTCGGGCTAAGAAGGCATCTAAGTAATAAAGCCCTCTCTCAGAGAACCAAGGAGACCTTATATAAGACCCTAATCATCCCGGTCCTGCTATATGGGGCAGAGGCATGGACCCTGTCAAAAACGGATGAGAATCTGCTTGGGTGCTTTGAAAGGAAAATTCTTCGGGTGATCTTCGGTCCAGTCTGTATCGATGGAGTATGGAGGAGAAGATTTAATAACGAGCTTTACGGGCTTTACAGCGACGTCGACCTGGTCAAGAAGCTGAAAATTCAGCGGCTGAGATGGCTGGGACACGTGGAGCGTATGGACACCAACGCACCAGCCCGACGAGTCTTCGAATCTACCCCTGACGGTCTGCGCAGCAGAGGAAGACCCCACCTTAGGTGGCGCACACAAGTGGAAAACGACCTCAACCAACTTGGAGTGCGTAACTGGAGGCAGCTAGCTAGGGACCGAGCTGGCTGGAGGGGCTTGTTGGTTGAGGCCGTAGTCCATCCTGGGCTGTGAGCGCCATCTAAAGTAAAAGTAAAGTAAGTAAGTATAAAAAAACTTCGCGATTTTTTACCTGATATTTTTTTTTCGTGAGTTAAATTTTACAAAATGGTATTTAAACCAAAGGATTGGTAGGTATTTAGACAGTCAAGAATTAAAATCCGACAGAAGAAAAGAAATAATCCAGGAAGATGGAAAATTTTACCATATTAAACGCCGAAAACCAAACATTGCGTTGTCTTGCAGTGACATTATAAATATGGTTTTTATTTCATCGGATCCATTTTTAAGTTCTTTAAGACAAGCGAAAAAAAAATATTTGGACTTATTAGACGATGTAAAGGACCTAACAGAAGAAAACGAAAATTTAGACCAATGATTATTTTTTATTTTTTTTTTTGTTTTATTAAAATTAAATTGGTATTTAGTTATTTGTTTATAACTTATTTACAATTTAATCAATTAAACAAACAAATAAACTTAAGTTTTAAATTTAATGTAGTTTTTAATTATACAAAAAGAACACTTCAAAAATACCTATATTTCAACGATTTTTGCCGATAAACCCCCAAAAAGTGGGTGTGGCAAAAAACTTTGTAGGACTGCTTGTTAAAAAAAATCATCATTTTTTACACATTCTGTTGTTTATTTTTTTTAAAGAAAAGATTTAATAAATAAGATTTTTGTCAAAAACGCCCTCAAAAGTGGGCGTGGCAATTATTTCGCATTAATATTTTTTTGTGCATGTTTTTACAGCAACTTGTATCGTTTTCTTAAAAATTGGTCCAAAAAAAAAAAAATGTTTTTTGTAAAAAAAAACGCCATCAAAAAAGGGCGTGGACATTTCATTGAAATTGGTTGGCCTGGTTCAGATTTTATAGATTTATGACCGCCTCTTCATACAACCTGAACCACTGTGCGGCGTACTAAAGAAAATAAAATGTTATTATCAAAGAAATTTTGAACCGAAGGAACGCGAGCATGGAGTTTCTAGTCTTCTAAAGTTACTATATGCTAAAAACTACTTCAAATTTTGTGTCAGCATAGCTTAAGTTCAACTTAACTGTTAACTCTGATATAAATTAATAAAAATTCTGCCGGTTGTTTGCACATACATTTATGTAAATATCTATCTATATTCTTTACATATATAAAAATTAATCCCTTTTTGTTTTCGTACGCGCATAATTCGGCTAAACATCATCCGATTTGGTTAGCGATAAACACACTACGGAGATAAAAATTGGGAAAATTAAGCCGGAAAAGTCGGAAAGTTGTGATAACAATGAATTGCATACTTTTTGAATTGTTTTTTTTTTGTTCGAACGGTATTTCTACATTCGCGATTTATACCAATTGGTTGCCTTCTGTTACACGCCTATAACTACATACATGGAGGAGGGCGATACAACGTTCGCCGGGATCCGCTAGGTAAATTTGCGTTAATAATTTTTGATTGATTAAATAAATACATAGGTATTAGGGTGGCGCTTATTTTGGCAATGTTCGAATTTCTTTCGTCCCCCCCGCCCCCTAAAAGTGATGAGGCTGACTTAAAAAAATTATGTGCAAATTTTCATTGAAATCGGTTAACGTTAACACGTGCCCCCGAGCCCTTGAAATTTCCCATACAAATTGTCTTTTACTAAAATATTCCGCAAAATTGTAATTGTTGATGAATAGAAATGAAACTTGGCAAAATTTTTTACATTTTATAAATTTTTTTACCAACTTAAAAATAGCGATGAAAAACAGTGATTTTTATTTTTTTTACGACGAAAGAAATTCGAACATTGCCAAAATAAGCGCCACCCTAATAGGTTTACCTATTCGCTATCGCAAACTAACTTTTATCTCGTTTATTAATTGGAATAGACTTGCTGGACTTGTTTGCTTTATGCCTATATAGCTCGCATAATCTTTTTCTATCTCATAGTAATCTTGAGGTAATACCCTTGAAATCTAAGTGACGTTTGACTGTTTTATTACCTACTATTTACTTATCTAAAGTACCAATTCTAACAAGATATGCAGGTGTACAATAAATAAAATTACTAATGAAACAGTATTTAAGACGTAAATATCTCGTATTTTTTACAACTATAAACTTAGAGTAGTAGTTTAATAATTACTTTATTTTCTTGAGCATTCGTACAACATACATTAAATTCTAATAAAAATTGAGAGAAAATAGAAGAGGTGTTCAGTGACAGCAATTTTCTTACAAGGATTTGGATTCGTTTTGTTTTTAAAGTTACGATATTTAACAACAATTTGTCTGAGAATATTTCTCTTTATCGAAAATTAAAGAAAATTGGGAATTTTTGTGTCATTACATTGAAAATTTATTCCGGGGAAGTGTAAACGTGCGAGATAGCACAAAAATTTTGAGGGAGTAAAATATTCCCAGGGTAGGATGTTCAAAGGGTAGACAACGCGGTGCATTCAAGAGGACACAAGCGTCCACATTCAACCTCTGTCTATCAACTCCTACTCTCACCGCCCCGTGGTGAACATCGGGTGCCTAGTACCTTTGACTGAAGATGGGGATCCAATCCCTGTGGACGGTTTAAGGTGGCAGCAGACGAGAGAGGGGGGGAGGAGTGTTTCCACTAAGGCACTTCTCCTTTTTTTCAGGCGGCAGCGGAGGAATTCCCCAGATGGAATCAACGGTGGCGTCTACAGTTCTAGTCAGTTTGAACTACTTAGTGAACACCTTATATGGGCTACTACGACGTATTCGTAGCTCAGGCCTATAAGGAGCGGTTTATCCGGCTCCCCGTCCTTGGAGTTATAATAAGGATCTGGTCCTCCAGGCTAGGGGGTTGTGCGTCGGGGTGACTTCCCTACCACGTAAAAAAGTATCGGTTCCGAAACAACAACAAGCCTCGGATATGGATGATTTTAATGTTGACGACCCCAGCAAACGAAACAAGGACAATGAATTTCGGATCTGCACGTGGAATGTACGGACCCTAAACAGGCCACGTGCAGCCGAACAACTAGTGGAGAACCTGGATAGGCTAAGGGCTGATGTAACAGCCATCCAGGAAGTGCGATGGGATGGAGAGGGCATCCGAAGGATGAAAACGTGTGACATCTACTTCGGCGAGTGCTGCAAGGAGCAAGGTCAGCGGCTCTTTGGTTGTGGTTTTGTGGTAAGGGGAAGACTTAGGCAAGAAGTCTTGGGCTTCAGAAATGTAAGCGAGCGCCTGGTCACAATCCGCATCAAAGCAAAGTTCAAAAACATCACGTTGATCTGTGCCCATGCCCCAACAGAAGAAAAGGATGACTCAACCAAAGAAGAATTCTACGATCTCCTCGAGGATACGTATGATAGGTGCCCCAAGTACGACGTCAAGATTATTCTTGGCGACTTCAACGCCAAGATTGGAAAGGAGGGCATCTTTGGTTCGATAGTCGGAGGACACAGCCTGCACGACAACACTTCCGGTAACGGACTCAGGCTCATCGATTTCGCGGCGGGGCGAAATGCCATCATAGCAAGCACTCTATTCCCACACCTCAATATACACAAAGGGACCTGGCGGTCTCCGGATCAACGAACCGTCAACCAGATTGATCATGTTGCGATAGACGCCAGACATGCTTCCAGTATCCTGGATGTCCGAACGTTCCGAGGTGCCAACATAGACTCGGATCACTACCTGGTGGTAGCGCAAGTACGTATGCGGATATCTATGGCGCCACAACGACGAGCGGATGCTGTAAAACGATTTAACGTCGCGAAGCTAAAATCGCAAGAGGTAGCCAGGACTTTTGCAGACCACGTCTCTCTTAAACTCTCAACAAGCCCGCCACAAGCATCATCTGTAGAGGACCAATGGAAACACTGCCAAAATGCCATCAAAAGTGCCGCTACTGATGTGCTGGGTTTCACTAGGCCACCACAACGAAACCCCTGGTTCGATGAAGAATGCAGACTGGCGCATGAAGCAAAGAACAAGGCCTACCAAGCAATGCTGCAGACTAGAACCAGAGCTGCTGAGAGAGTAGCCCGGGAGCTCTACGGGCAAAAGCGAAGGGAGGAACGCCGACTTCTCAGGAGGAAAAAGAGAGAGCATGCGAAGCGGGCGGTCGAGTCTATTGAGGACTGTAGCGGCAGGGGGGATGTTCGAAAGTTCTACCGAAGGGTGAGGCAAACTACCCAGGGTTACAAGGCCAGAACGGAAGCCTGCCGAGATGAGAGTGGGAATATGGTGGTAGACACACAGTCGGTGCTGAGGATCTGGAAACAACACTTTTCTAGACTGCTAAACGGCGAAGATGGCCTAAATTCCGCTATTAGACAGAACACTCCAATCAACCTGGACGATGATGGTCAAGATTTCCGTCCACCCGAGCTAAATGAATTGCGGTTAGCAATAGCCAAGCTTAAAGCATACATGACTAGTGCTGGTGCGGATGGCCTGCCAGCCGAGCTATTCAAAGCAGGGGGAGATGACTTGGTAGGGAGTATACACCAACTTATCTCCAAAATTTGGTCGGAGGAAAGTATGCCCGATGAATGGAACCTCGGTATAGTGTGCCCCATCCACAAGAAAGGAGATGCTCTGACCTGTTCCAACTATACAGAGGTATAAGTCACCTCAACGATCTGATCGGCCCCTATCAGTGTGGTTTTAGGCCCGGCAAATCAACCGTCGATCAAATGTTCACACTTCGACAGATTTTGGAAAAAACCCAGGAGTTTCAAATCGATACGCACCACCTCTTTATCGATTTTAAAGTCGCATATGATAGCGTAGACAGAGACGAGCTATTCAGAGCCATGGCGCATCTCGGCATCCCTGCCAAACTCGTCCGCTTGTGCAGGATGACGATGGAGAAATCTCGCTGCTCCGTCAAAGTCGGCAAGAACACCACCGAACCCTTTGATGTCGAGAAAGGTTTGAGGCAAGGCGACGCGTTATCATGCAACCTGTTTAACATCGTTCTTGAAGCAATTGTACGCAACTCGCAAGTCAACAACAGAGGTACAATTTTTCAAAAGTCTGTTCAACTACTTGCTTATGCAGATGATATTGACATCATTGGGAGAACGAAGCGAGCTGTTACCGGCGCGTTTGCAAGTATTGAATCGGAGGCGGCGAAAATGGGTTTGGCTGTTAATGAGGACAAGACGAAGTATATGCTATCATCGAGAAAGGAATCTCAACATCGTCGGCTCGGGCAAAACGTCACGATGGATAGATACAACTTCGAAGTCGTCAAGGACTTTGTCTACCTGGGCTCCACTGTAACATCGCAAAATGACATCAGCGCAGAGATCAAACGAAGAATTACTCTTGCCAATCGCTGTTTCTTCGGGCTAAGAAGGCATCTAAGTAATAAAGCCCTCTCTCAGAGAACCAAGGAGACCTTATATAAGACCCTAATCATCCCGGTCCTGCTATATGGGGCAGAGGCATGGACCCTGTCAAAAACGGATGAGAATCTGCTTGGGTGCTTTGAAAGGAAGATTCTTCGGGTGATCTTCGGTCCAGTCTGTATCGATGGAGTATGGAGGAGAAGATTTAATAACGAGCTTTACGGGCTTTACAGCGACGTCGACCTGGTCAAGAAGCTGAAAATTCAGCGGCTGAGATGGCTGGGACACGTGGAGCGTATGGACACCAACGCACCAGCCCGACGAGTCTTCGAATCTACCCCTGACGGTCTGCGCAGCAGAGGAAGACCCCACCTTAGGTGGCGCACACAAGTGGAAAACGACCTCAACCAACTTGGAGTGCGTAACTGGAGGCAGCTAGCTAGGGACCGAGCTGGCTGGAGGGGCTTGTTGGTTGAGGCCGTAGTCCATCCTGGGCTGTGAGCGCCATCTAAAGTAAGTAAGTAAGTAAAATATTCCCAGAGAATCAAAATTTCTACGAGATTCCCGATAGGGTACAGATTATAAAATATTTACCACAATTACAGAATCTGATGAATGAGCTCCAGAGGGAGTCAGACTTCATTTTGACATATCATTTAAAAATATAAAAACTGAGTCTGACTCCCTCTGCTAATTCTTCAATTTTTTTTTTTTTTAAATTTCCATTGGTTTAAATTAAATCAATAGTAAAATGAAAGACAAGAAAACTTCAGAATCGAATTGAGCATTTTTGTTTGTTTATTGGCATTCCGAATCGGGCAGTTCTTCCGGATAGCCAATCGAAAAAGACAATAGTTCATCGCCTACCTGTCAAGCCATGAACTTCAAAATCCATTGAAGGATGGCTCCGAATTGAATGGATAAAAAACCTCTAAAAAATTCAAATTTTACCTAAAAAGAATTGTGTGAAGACTCCACACCCCCCATTTTTCTTACCAACAAACTGTCGTACTCTATCTTTTCAATCTACACAGGCGTCTTATCTTAAATCTTTTTACCACCAAAAAACGCGAAAGAAATCAAGGCTAAGGATGAGACCAAGACCGAGACCGAGACGAGACTGGCCCATTAAAATTTTCACGAGAAAAAGACGAGACCGAGATCGAGACGAGACTTGATTAGGCGAGACCAAGACCGAGACCGAAACGAAACTGAAATTTTTCGATTTTGATGAGACCGAGACGAGACTAACAAAAGTCTCGCCTGGTCTCGTCTCGTTGCCAGCCCTAAAGATTTCCGACTTAAATAAAATTTATTCCATAATATTTATTTAGTACATATTGCCGTGGATTAAAAGATTTTCAAGAACCAATTTTTAAATTATTGGCATATTATTATTGGAATAATAAGAATAAATTGGTGTTCTATTGTGAGTGTCGAAAGGTAGGGTTTTGAAAATATTTAAATATTTAGTATAATAAACAAACGTGAACAGTTTAAAGTTCCTAGTTCTACCGGCTGAATTGATACCAACTTTTAGAAAATTCTGGCCCAATGTGTTTCCTTACAATCTTCCAAACTAATTCGCAAAATAGAATGCTATGCAAAAATTCATTAGTTCATAAAAATTTTACTATAATTATTTGATGTACTAAAAAATGTACCCACATTTTCATGCATGTACATTAGGGTGTTCGTTATTTCCCAAATTTTTTTTTTTTGATCGGCCACCCCCTAAATCGAAAGTTTATGCGCTACGAAAAATTTATTTACCAAAAAAATTTTGTCCGAAGTCATTAACCCGTGGCTCTAAAGCCATCCCTTTTCCATACAAATTTGTATTGAAATTTTGCACTTTTTAAGTCTACATATTTGTACTGTACATCTTTTTTACCTTTTATTTCTTTTTCCTTAAAACCACACAAGCTATTTTAAATTTGTTTTATGATTTTTATAAAGGAACAATGCCTTAAACAAATGAAATTCATATATGTCTGAAAAACAAAAATTTATAATTTATTTTGATTTTTTAAACTATTAAATATTTTAATTTCTTACCCTTTTTATGTTTTTTTTTTTCTTCAACTACGCATGTTATTTTGATATTTGTTATTAATTTTGTTTAATAATTCCTTCAAAAAAAAAACTTTCAAAAATGTATGTTAAATGTTTGTTTTGTATTTGTTTCGATTTTTTTTTAAATACATGTTTTTACTTTTTACTATTTTTGATACTTAACGATTTTAATTCTTTTTTTTTTAGTGTTGCTAAATTTATATTTATAGAGCAAAACTTATTGGTTATTCTAATAGATGTACAGTACAAATATGTACACTTTTTAAAATTCGAAATAAAATATAAATTTTTCTTTTTGTATTTTTCGTAGCGCATAAGATTACGATTTAGGGGGTGGCCGATCAAAAAAAAAAAAAAAATGAGTGGGAAATAACCTACACCCTAATGTACATAATGTAGGCATGTTGAAGGCACCAATAAATTTATTTTCATTCAAAACAATTGACGAGGATCTTATTGTTAAGTACTTTTGAATTTTTTGAACAATTTAAAAAAGCAATTTCAGCATTTATACACGTAAAACAAGTTTTCAAATTTTCTTGAATTGATTCGGAGTCAGAATCAAAATTTCTGATACACTAATGTTTTACTTTTTCCTCCCCGTAAACTTGGCACATAAGTTCGGCTGAGTTCCAAATTTAATTTTTTTTTTTGCATTCCGAAATGTCAGACTTATGTAATGTAATATATTTCTACAAAGCACCAAGTTTTCGTTGCTGATGCGTATGAAAAATGAAGGCATTACTTCCGCATCAAAACATATTATACATTTTGGAACTCAGCCTTCTTATGTTGAACATAGGTATTTAAGTTTCGTTTCAGCAAATGGGCCTTAAAATCATTTTAAAAGTTAACTTGAGTTTAACTCTGACACAATGATGATTTCGAACAGAATTCAACCCAAAGGATTGTAACTGATGTTTTTTAAGCATATTAATAGGTATTATCATATACTTGAATCTTTAACCATCGTTAAATTTCAGTTTATTCACCGAAATCGGTGACCATGGATTTATATTTGAACCACATTTTTACAACTGGCCCTGAATCATGTTTTTTTTTTTAACCAATCCATTGTTGAGTGTTTTCTGAATTAGATGAAGTTATATTTTTGAAATACATATGTACATGCCTGTATTTGAATTACTAAAAAATAATTACTAATAAAATGTTGTAAAATGTAGGTTACGCTATAGGTATCTCTAGTTTATTAAGATTGACCCCTCCACCTAAAAGTGTTGCAGATTATCTACCTGAAAGACCCAACCTGTTTCATAAATGGGGAATTAACATAAGTCTGTACTGCTACCATTGCCACTTGCTAAGAATTTCGACGTCTTTTTAATCATTTCCGCCTGGAAAAAGAATCTAGTTTTCAATAAGGCCCTGGCAAGTTTTTCATTGTTACTAACAAGGGTCTAGCAAGGGTTACAATAGGCATTCGCTAGGCCCTCACTAGTTATGAACTTTTTTGCCTCGTCAGTTTAATTTTGCCTGAGCCAAGTAAAAACAAGATTTGTTCCACATATATTCTCCATGGTTTTTTTTTTTCAAGAGGCACTTCTTGTTGTGTTGCTTCGAAGACTTCATTGTACTAACCACATTTCAGCTTGCCGATTAACTGGTAGTCATCCTGGTTGGTCCTGTCTACAACATAGTTCTCATGGTCCCTATATTCCTGCCGTTTGTGTGCATTTACGTGCCGGTTTAAAAGCGTACAGCGTCCGGTAGTGTCATCGATTGTGATTCTGCGTTGGTGCGCTTTCTGTTGCTTATATTAGGAGATTGGGAGGTATTCAAAACACGTTTTTTCTAATTCACTAATTTCTCTAATTAACCGCGAATCCATTTTTTTTTATTTTTATTTTATTTTATTATAAAACACTGACCACTAAAAAATTCTTGCGCTTGCAAAATTGAATATTTAAGCTGACGTTTAATTAATGTCATTTACTTAGGTGTGTGTGCAAGTATGTGTGAAAGGCTGAAGGTATGTTGTTCAGTGAGGCTGTTCAGAACAGTTTAGAACAGAAAAGAACAAGTTCAATGAGAAATTTTCATTTCTAAACTCTTCTGGCTTGCTGTTCTGTGCTGTGAGTTTGTTTGCACTTGCTTTTTAGGTAGAACAACTTACAACAGATTTCTGATAAACATCAAAATCCTTTGTGATTCTGTCTTATTCTGTTTTGTCTGCAGTTGCGATTTTACTACTTGACACACCGATTCTGAGTCATTATTTGAATAAACGTTCTCAGCGAGACACTAATAGGCGCCAGTCATGTTTTTCTATTCCATGTTTTCCTTACCGAAAACTTGCCGGGGCCTAATCTAAACTTACCAAAAACTTGACATTTTTCCAGGAGGTTTGTTTATGAACTTGCTAACAGAAATGGTTGAGTTTTTATTATCTTTGTTTTTTTCTTTTCGAAGTTAATCATTTGTACATAATTCTAAAATTATTTATTTTCATTAGCAAGGATCTCTCTTTCTTTCTAATAAATCTCAAATAAGTGCAACACGCAGCCACGAGTACTCGTCTAGTACAAACTGCTTTCCAAGCAATTTATATTTTCCCATGCATCAGCTGATTGCTATCCGCAACGGTTGTTTATCATTATCAGTGATTGAAATAACGTGGACTTCCCATCTAAAAATTATAGTAAAAAATATACATACATATATGAGACTAGCCAGCTAAAAACAGCATAATCAATAAGAATTCACTCAGTCGGTAGATGTGCTTAGTTTCGAGTTCAAAGAAACAATAATTTAAAAAAAAAAAAAAAAAACGGGTGAACGCGCATCTATTTTATAGCACAAAAAAAAATTTTAAAAAAACTAAACAAAATAAGCTATCTAGACGGACGGAGGCGCCTCAGGTTTTGTTGAGTCTACTTTGCTATCTGTTCACGAGTGCCAATCATGTTGGCTACTTTGTTCATTATTCAAAAGCATCGACACTGCAGGAGGGTCTTGTTGAACATAATAACACATTCGAATAATGCTTCCGAATAATGAACAGAATCTACGATACTACATACATTCATACATATATAGCATCATTTCATGTTCATCTCACTGTTATATGATTAATTAGTTAGCACCGTTGAAAGCTAAATTAGTTTATAGACTTAAGCTGCGCATTGTCTGCTATGCAAATGTGCGTTCGCTGATGTACTTAAGTGACAATGGCAATGCCAAATTTGTATTTCATCATTTTCATCTCATTCAAATGAACCAATAATGTCATGTCTGAGAAAACAAGAACAAATCAATAAAATTCTTTCATAGCTTTATGTATCACAAAACTTCTGATACGATTCATGAGTGAGTGGTGTCGTGTCGTTGACCTAAATACAAATTTCGATAGATTTTGTTTTTTTTTTTTTTATCACATACTTTCGAATTCCTCGAAAAATTAAAAAAAAAAAATATCAAAAAATTGCCAACTAAAATTACTTAGACGTTAAGGCAAATACAATTTTATAGCTGAATAGCTGCCTTGCCTTGCTTATCTAGAAATTAATCTTTTATTTAGACGATTGATTAACATATGGTAAACAGAAATGTTAATGAACGCGATGTTGTTGTGTATTTTAAGTTGAAAAATATTTTTGTTTTTTTAGAATGTTAAAAAGTGTGGGTTGGACTAATTGTTTTTAGAAACTTAACCTTTAACTTGTCAATTAATTTATAAAAATATAAAAGTACAGTCGATTAAATGTTTATCAATTTTAACAAACCTTGAGCGATGGATCTGGAAAAAACATAAAATTTCTTATTCTTTTAAATCCATCCTAAAAATTGCTAGAAAGTGATTTCATAGTAAAAACCAGATAAACCCCCCAGACAATATTTTAATCTTTGTTATATTTTGCTTTCGTTGGCGCTATAAAATGCGGTGCTCCTCGGTCTCAGTCCGCCGAGTCAGCTGTCTCTGTTTGTTCGAATCGCTGATTCCTTCGGTCTTTAATTGATTGAAAACACCTGTATTTCCTTTCACACAATTGACTTTATTGAATAATTTTACTTTAATTACTCTAACTTCTTAAATTAGATTTTATAAAGAGAAAATGTTTAATGGCGACGTTGGTGACGGTGGTGGCTTTTGCTTCGATGTGGCTGACGTGACAATAGAAATATGAATGAATAGAACGAATGTTATTGTATGTATATGATAGATCGTGCATTCGGACCGGGAGGAAGTGAAACAAACAAATTGATCCCACAAAAATATCCCATGAAGGGGTTTGTTCGGAAAGTAAACTTGATTTAAGGGTGCGTGTGTTTCATCCTCCTCCGCGGTCTTCCTGGCGGACTTATTGCGAACTAAATGCGATATATGCACATTATGAATTATTATGAATTGAACATTACCGCCCGCCTTGCAACCTTGTTTGCAAATTGAAGAAACCTAGGCCACCAACACACCAAACCAATTAATTTAAGTGACATTATTTATTGATGAGAACCAAATTCAAGTTAATAAAATTCAAAATTGATGATATTATCAAATAACTAAGTAATATAAAAATCTTTTACTTTCAAAATTTAAAGGTACTAGATACAAAGTTTTATCCATTTGCTTGAATATTCAAATTGAAATTAATATTACTCATAGATAATTCGTATGCATTTACTAAAGTTCGGTATATATATATTTTTGTTTTTGTTTTACTAATGGTAAGCAGTTTGCTTTCTTTTCGCGAGTTTGTGTTAATATTTTTCACACATTATCGGAGAAAAAGAAACGATTTCATTTTACTTCTGAGGTAGAAGGATACAGAGTTTGGCAATAGACCGCGTGACGATTCCCTTTTCGGTTTGAATTTCCGCGACGCGAATTTTGTTATCATGCCCGGCGTGCACGTTGATGACTCTCCCAAGGCGCCACTCGTTGGGTGGCAAATTTTCATTGCGAAGGATAACGAGATCGTCGATTTGAATATTTCTTTGTGGATATTTCCATTTATACCGCTTATGAAGCTCCTTTAAATATTCTTCCTTCCAACGAGCACTTAATTGATGATGAAGAATTTGCAATTTTCTCCACCGATTCATGATACTTAGCGAATCATCTATATATGATGGTTCTGGCAAACTTGTTAATAATCCTCCGGTGAGGAAATGACCAGGGGTCAAAGGAACAATATCTGATACATTTTCAGACATCGGGGATAATGGTCGCGAATTTAAAGTACACTCAATTCGTGTGAGCAAAGTGGTGAATTCCTCAAAAGTGAATTTTTCATTTCCTGCAACTTTTTTGAAATGCTGTTTAAAACTTTTTACTCCCGCTTCCCACAATCCACCCATATGAGGTGATCCGGGGGGAATAAAATTCCACTTTAAATGTGAAAAATTGTGGGCGGCTGCCGTAGGACAATGTAACAGCGATTTGTGAAAGTCTGAGAGGAGAACTCTAGAAGCACCAACGAAATTCGTTCCGTGGTCGGAAAACATTTTTGTCGGAGTTCCTCGACGAGAAATAAAACGCGTAAATGAAGCAAGAAATGCTGGTGTCGTTAGGTCACTAACGAGTTCTAAATGTATAGCACGAGTTGCAAAACACACAAAGATACATACGTACCCTTTGTCTAAACGGCTTTTTCGACCGCAGTACGTTTTTATCATAAAGGGTCCGGCAAAATCCACTCCCGTATTCGTAAAAGGACGACTTATTACGGTTCTCTCTAGAGGTAGTGCACCCATTAGTTGCGTTTGAACATGATTTTTGTACCGAGTACAGACTGTACATTCAAAAATACATTTTTTCACAAGTTTTTTAATATTAGGTACCCAGTATTCGGATCTTATCATGCGCATCATTAGCTGAATCTCACCATGCAATGAAAGCTTATGGACATAATCGACAAAGAGCCGAATAAAGAGACATTTGGATGGCAGAAGAACTGGGAATTTTTCATTATACGATAAAGTTGATTGCGCTAACCTACCGTTTGAACGCATGATACCTTTATCATCAATTATAGGGTTGAACTTTCCCAACCAACTTTTCGCAGCTAATTGTTTACCCTGTGCTAAATCGCAATATTCTTTGTGAAAATACTTTTTTTGTGTGAGTATTATTAATGTCTGTTTTGCTATGCCAATTTCTTCGTATGAAAGTTCTGGAGATGAGTATTTTGCGCCTCCGCGCTTTTGAAAAGAATGATAAAACCTCTTAATGTAGGCAAACACACACACAGTTTTGTGCCAGTCGGAAAATTTGGCTAGGTCCTCCTCAAAATCATGTACAAGTTGATTATTAAATAATTGAACGGATTTGGACTCCAAAATTGACTCATCAACTGGATCATGGTTTGATCGTGGCCATTGTGAATGAGGTTTTAACAACCAGTGGGGACCGTTCCACCACAAAGAACTTTCCTTTAACTCAACCGGGGATACTCCTCTCGTGGCTAAATCAGAAGGGTTTTCGGCTGAAATTACATGAGACCAATTTTCAACTTTTGTATTTTTCAAGATATCCGCTGTTCTGTTAGCCACAAAAGTTTTCCAGGAACTTGGATGTTTTTGAAGCCAGGCTAATACGATTGTGGAATCTGTCCACAAATTGACTGACGAAATGTTTTGAATTTGAAGAGAACTTGACAGTGAATTTATCATTCTGGATAACAAAACAGCACCTTGTAGCTCTAACCTTGGTAGCGATACAGTATTTACTGGTGCAACTTTCGATTTCGCCCACAACAGATGAGAAGTAATTTTATTGTGGTGTTGCACCCGCAAATAAATGCACGCCGCATAGGCCTTTTCCGATGCGTCACAGAACCCGTGTATCTGTGAAACCGCATGCGGAGTGTAATCCACCCATCGTGGAATACGAATGTCTGCAACTTCGGGCAAATTTGCAACAAAAACTTTCCATCTCTGTTCTGTCGCGGGAAAAAGACAACTATCCCAATCGGTCTTGTCCTTCCAAATTTGTTGCATCAGTATTTTCGCTGTGATCACAATAGGAGCCAACCACCCTATGGGATCATACAATTTTGCAATCACTGATAGAACTGAACGTTTTGTAATAGAGTTTGACTGAGGAACTGCTTGAACCGAAAAAGAAAATGTATCCACGGTAGCCTTCCATTTTATACCAAGCATTTTGACCGAACTTTTATCATCGATGTTTAGGAAATCTTCGTTAAGAAGTGAAGTCCTAGGGAGAGGTCTCAGCAACTCCTTTGCATTCGATGTCCACTTTCTCAAATTGAAACCGGCAGATTGTAAAACCTCAATTAATTCGGATTGAGCTTGCAATGCAGTGAACATGTTATGCGCACCTGATAAAACGTCATCTACAAACAACTCTCTAAGAAGAATACTTGACGCTAAAGGATGAGAACTCTTGACTTCACTAGCTAACTGGTGCAACGAACGAATTGCTAAATACGGCGAACAGGAAACACCAAATGTTAGTGTCAACATTTCGAAAACGCTTAAAGGATCCTTTGGGTCTTCACGAAACAAAATTTTTTGAAAGGGAGTCTGATCGGGATAAACTTTTATTTGCCGATACATCTTCTCGATATCACTATTGAACACGTACTTATAAAGCCGCCAATTTAACATCAAGAGCGTAATATCGGTTTGGAGTGCAGGGCCTGGATACAAAATATCATTCAAACTCTTCCCGCTTGAAGAGGCAAATGATGCGTTGAAAACAACGCGAACTTTTGTTGTTAGGCTTTCCGGTTTTATCACTGCATGATGTGGCATAACATATGATAATCCATTTTCAAAAAATGTATCAGCCGAATCACTTGGCTTCATATGCCCTAAGTCAATATATTCTGACAACACCGAATCGTACTCATTTTTTAAATTGGGATTGCTTAAAAGACGCTTTTCGTTTCGTAGAAATTGTCGTTTCGCAATTTCATACGAATTTCCTAACATTGAACTGTGCAGAGAATCTTCTTTAAACGGTAGCCTTACAACATAGCGACCCGTTTTATCACGGTATGTCGTCTCTTCAAAGAGATTTGCACAATGTTGTTCTGCGGCTGTTAATATTGGGATCTGTGGAAGCTCTTCCAGCTGCCAAAACTTTTGAATTTCATCGTTTAACGTTACTTCATTGAAAAAAGACAATGATCTGGTAAAGTGGGAATTAAAATGAGAGGTGCGATTTTCTAACGGACCCAGTAACACCCATCCGAATACTGTGTTTTGAGCCATAATTCTCTGAAACACATTATGTTTTAATCCATCCCGAATAATAAATGGATATAAATCCGCACCGATTAACAAATCAATCTTCGAACTTTGATTGAAATGGGGGTCCGCAAGGGGAAACTCAAACGCATTTTGAATATTCCCCACTTCGACGGAAATGGAAGGCAAACTGTCTGAAACCGTTTTGAGAACAAGTGCCTGAGCGAAAAGAGTAAATTTTTTATCAAATTTCGATCTGAGGGTGAATGAACACATTTCGGATGAAGTGGCCGTCACCGAAGAATTGACGCCTGCAACCGGTGCTCTCACCGATCGAACGGGCAACTTTAACCTTTTTTGAACTTCTTCGGAAATAAATGAGATTTCCGAACCCGGATCAATAAGCGCCCGCCACTCAAAATCAGTTTGATTTTGACGAATTCGAACTATCGCGGTAGCTAAAAGAGCTGTCCGTTGTGTTTTTGCAAAGAATGCTTTGGCATTAACATTAGGATTTTCATCCTTACTTGAAAACTTGAAATTTGTACTGTCCCTTGGTACAGCATATTGAACCCCGGAATGTTCAATAGAGAATGATTGCTGTGAATTTTGACTTGTACTTGGAGCTGAAGTTTGAGTGGACTGTATATTAGAAGCTAAGCTCCCCGAAGCACTTTGATCAATATGTAATAATGAGTGATGCTTTCCCTTACAATGAAAGCACGTACTCTCACTCTGGCAAGCCGTTACCAAGTGATTAAACGCTAGACAATTGTAGCAATACTTTAATTTCCGAATCGTATTTCTCCGTTGAGAAACGTTCATTTTCAAAAAATCTGGGCAAACACGTAATGCGTGAGCCCCCTTACAAACTTTACATTGCGAATTAACTTGAGCGTGGTGTGTGCGAACCCGAGGAATTGTACTTGAAGACTGCTGTTTAGAAACCGAAACTTTTGATAATTTATTTTCCTTGTGCATATCTGACACATTGTCTAGAACCCGGTACCTATTCGTGAGAAAACTATTCATTTTTTCCCATGTTTGAATTTCCATTGGATTTTCAAGCGATTCTTCCCAAAGGGTTAAAGTCTGTTGAGGCAGACGAGTCGCACACACGTAGGTTATTAACGCATCCCACTTATTCACCTCAATACTATACGACCGTAAAGCTATGACTGCTTCATTAATATTGCTCTGCAATTCCTTTAATGCAGCTGCCGATTCAACCGTTATACGTGACTGACCAAGCAAAACACTAAGATGATTATTTACTAAAACTCTTTTATTCTCGTAGTGTTCTTTGAGAGCTGCCCACGCAGCCTCGAAATTATCATCCGTTATCTCAAATTTAGAGACAATGCTTAAGGCATGATCTTTAGTCCGAGCACGCAAGTGGAAAAGTTTTTGAACGGGACTTAACTTTGCGTGTCGGATGTAAAGTGCCGTAAACATGTCCCTAAATGCTGGCCATTTGATAAAATTGCCACAAAATATTTCCGTTTCACACGGCGGAAGATGCATATTATGGTTTAATGCGTGACTGTCATTCTTTTCGTCATTCAATTTTACTTTACCCTCACTTGGCCGCGTTGCCTCTAGAATATCGCTAAGGAATTCTATATAAGTGTCCGATGACTTCTTATACTTTGCCTTAACCTCACCGAGTGACGCCATGAGATCGTCATCGTCGGCCGCCGCAATGATAACTTCATTGTACGCTTTTTTAACATCAAGCCAAAGAGCTTGAAGTTCTACCCGATATGCTTCAAAAGCCGATTTTTTTAGCGTTTTACCGGGTTTTTCTTTAAAAGATGCGTGAAAATCAACGAGCGCATCGCACGCCAAAATTAAAACCTCCAAACTCATTTCAAATGAAATTAGAAAACCGCGTTCTATTTTACAAAAAAAGGAAAAATGCTTACCACCCAAGCGTACCAATTTTACCGCCGAAATCTGTATATAAAAACGTACCAATTTTACCGTTTATATATATCCCACACAGTATATATGTATATAACGTCTCAATTTTTACCGTTTATATACGTATATAACCTTTTACTTGTTATTTTTATGACTGCACCGAATTTTCGCAATAAACACTTTCATTTAATTATATGTCAATCAATTTTATTTAAATTTTATCAAAAAACTCAAGCAAAGAGTAAAAAATTGCAAATGTACCTGTACAAATCCAAAATTTATGATGGCTGCAGCGATGCTGATTTCTATATTGATGACGATGAAACTGCTAATGACGAAAATGATGATGACTTGGAGATGCTGGCGACGAAGATGATGATTTCTGGTGACGACGAAGGTGCTAACTTGATGTTGAGATGTTGAGTACGAGGGCGATAGCTCTATTGTCGACGAAGATGATGATCAATATGGATTGTTACGACGATGGTCACAGATGGCTTTAACAATGATGATGTGACGTTGAGAGTACAGTTGACTGATAGCTTGGATAACGAAGGAGACTAGATGAGGCTCATGCGTTCGAATTTCGCATCCGAAATTATCAACGCTACCAGTCATATAACGCCCACGGTTGTTCTTTCGCCCAAACCAAATTTGGCGAACAAATTGACCCACGTGCGATATCAGGTGGGAATAATGTTGTTGGTTGGTGACGACGTTGAATAACGGCGCTCGTATATTGGCGATACCAGGTGGGAAATATGCTGTTGCTGACCACGTTGAATAACGGGACCACTGAACAAATGGCGTCTTTGATTTAGTGCCGCTTTAACTGCAGTTTTTCGGATAACGGAACTGGCACTTAAACGGGACCCCGTCTTTCAACAATTTGCCAACCTTTGCGCAACCTTTTTCCCAAAAAAGTGTCGATTTATCCAATATAAGTATATCACTGAATACGACCAGCCACCGCACCGTCGACAGATATACATACATATACTCTTTTTACAAAGAGACGAAATTTTATCCGGCTCGAAGGACCAAATGTTCGAATCGCTGATTCCTTCGGTCTTTAATTGATTGAAAACACCTGTATTTCCTTTCACACAATTGACTTTATTGAATAATTTTACTTTAATTACTCTAACTTCTTAAATTAGATTTTATAAAGAGAAAATGTTTAATGGCGACGTTGGTGACGGTGGTGGCTTTTGCTTCGATGTGGCTGACGTGACAATAGAAATATGAATGAATAGAACGAATGTTATTGTATGTATATGATAGATCGTGCATTCGGACCGGGAGGAAGTGAAACAAACAAATTGATCCCACAAAAATATCCCATGAAGGGGTTTGTTCGGAAAGTAAACTTGATTTAAGGGTGCGTGTGTTTCATCCTCCTCCGCGGTCTTCCTGGCGGACTTATTGCGAACTAAATGCGATATATGCACATTATGAATTATTATGAATTGAACATTACCGCCCGCCTTGCAACCTTGTTTGCAAATTGAAGAAACCTAGGCCACCAACACACCAAACCAATTAATTTAAGTGACATTATTTATTGATGAGAACCAAATTCAAGTTAATAAAATTCAAAATTGATGATATTATCAAATAACTAAGTAATATAAAAATCTTTTACTTTCAAAATTTAAAGGTACTAGATACAAAGTTTTATCCATTTGCTTGAATATTCAAATTGAAATTAATATTACTCATAGATAATTCGTATGCATTTACTAAAGTTCGGTATATATATATTTTTGTTTTTGTTTTACTAATGGTAAGCAGTTTGCTTTCTTTTCGCGAGTTTGTGTTAATATTTTTCACACATTATCGGAGAAAAAGAAACGATTTCATTTTACTTCTGAGGTAGAAGGATACAGAGTTTGGCAATAGACCGCGTGACGATTCCCTTTTCGGTTTGAATTTCCGCGACGCGAATTTTGTTATCATGCCCGGCGTGCACGTTGATGACTCTCCCAAGGCGCCACTCGTTGGGTGGCAAATTTTCATTGCGAAGGATAACGAGATCGTCGATTTGAATATTTCTTTGTGGATATTTCCATTTATACCGCTTATGAAGCTCCTTTAAATATTCTTCCTTCCAACGAGCACTTAATTGATGATGAAGAATTTGCAATTTTCTCCACCGATTCATGATACTTAGCGAATCATCTATATATGATGGTTCTGGCAAACTTGTTAATAATCCTCCGGTGAGGAAATGACCAGGGGTCAAAGGAACAATATCTGATACATTTTCAGACATCGGGGATAATGGTCGCGAATTTAAAGTACACTCAATTCGTGTGAGCAAAGTGGTGAATTCCTCAAAAGTGAATTTTTCATTTCCTGCAACTTTTTTGAAATGCTGTTTAAAACTTTTTACTCCCGCTTCCCACAATCCACCCATATGAGGTGATCCGGGGGGAATAAAATTCCACTTTAAATGTGAAAAATTGTGGGCGGCTGCCGTAGGACAATGTAACAGCGATTTGTGAAAGTCTGAGAGGAGAACTCTAGAAGCACCAACGAAATTCGTTCCGTGGTCGGAAAACATTTTTGTCGGAGTTCCTCGACGAGAAATAAAACGCGTAAATGAAGCAAGAAATGCTGGTGTCGTTAGGTCACTAACGAGTTCTAAATGTATAGCACGAGTTGCAAAACACACAAAGATACATACGTACCCTTTGTCTAAACGGCTTTTTCGACCGCAGTACGTTTTTATCATAAAGGGTCCGGCAAAATCCACTCCCGTATTCGTAAAAGGACGACTTATTACGGTTCTCTCTAGAGGTAGTGCACCCATTAGTTGCGTTTGAACATGATTTTTGTACCGAGTACAGACTGTACATTCAAAAATACATTTTTTCACAAGTTTTTTAATATTAGGTACCCAGTATTCGGATCTTATCATGCGCATCATTAGCTGAATCTCACCATGCAATGAAAGCTTATGGACATAATCGACAAAGAGCCGAATAAAGAGACATTTGGATGGCAGAAGAACTGGGAATTTTTCATTATACGATAAAGTTGATTGCGCTAACCTACCGTTTGAACGCATGATACCTTTATCATCAATTATAGGGTTGAACTTTCCCAACCAACTTTTCGCAGCTAATTGTTTACCCTGTGCTAAATCGCAATATTCTTTGTGAAAATACTTTTTTTGTGTGAGTATTATTAATGTCTGTTTTGCTATGCCAATTTCTTCGTATGAAAGTTCTGGAGATGAGTATTTTGCGCCTCCGCGCTTTTGAAAAGAATGATAAAACCTCTTAATGTAGGCAAACACACACACAGTTTTGTGCCAGTCGGAAAATTTGGCTAGGTCCTCCTCAAAATCATGTACAAGTTGATTATTAAATAATTGAACGGATTTGGACTCCAAAATTGACTCATCAACTGGATCATGGTTTGATCGTGGCCATTGTGAATGAGGTTTTAACAACCAGTGGGGACCGTTCCACCACAAAGAACTTTCCTTTAACTCAACCGGGGATACTCCTCTCGTGGCTAAATCAGAAGGGTTTTCGGCTGAAATTACATGAGACCAATTTTCAACTTTTGTATTTTTCAAGATATCCGCTGTTCTGTTAGCCACAAAAGTTTTCCAGGAACTTGGATGTTTTTGAAGCCAGGCTAATACGATTGTGGAATCTGTCCACAAATTGACTGACGAAATGTTTTGAATTTGAAGAGAACTTGACAGTGAATTTATCATTCTGGATAACAAAACAGCACCTTGTAGCTCTAACCTTGGTAGCGATACAGTATTTACTGGTGCAACTTTCGATTTCGCCCACAACAGATGAGAAGTAATTTTATTGTGGTGTTGCACCCGCAAATAAATGCACGCCGCATAGGCCTTTTCCGATGCGTCACAGAACCCGTGTATCTGTGAAACCGCATGCGGAGTGTAATCCACCCATCGTGGAATACGAATGTCTGCAACTTCGGGCAAATTTGCAACAAAAACTTTCCATCTCTGTTCTGTCGCGGGAAAAAGACAACTATCCCAATCGGTCTTGTCCTTCCAAATTTGTTGCATCAGTATTTTCGCTGTGATCACAATAGGAGCCAACCACCCTATGGGATCATACAATTTTGCAATCACTGATAGAACTGAACGTTTTGTAATAGAGTTTGACTGAGGAACTGCTTGAACCGAAAAAGAAAATGTATCCACGGTAGCCTTCCATTTTATACCAAGCATTTTGACCGAACTTTTATCATCGATGTTTAGGAAATCTTCGTTAAGAAGTGAAGTCCTAGGGAGAGGTCTCAGCAACTCCTTTGCATTCGATGTCCACTTTCTCAAATTGAAACCGGCAGATTGTAAAACCTCAATTAATTCGGATTGAGCTTGCAATGCAGTGAACATGTTATGCGCACCTGATAAAACGTCATCTACAAACAACTCTCTAAGAAGAATACTTGACGCTAAAGGATGAGAACTCTTGACTTCACTAGCTAACTGGTGCAACGAACGAATTGCTAAATACGGCGAACAGGAAACACCAAATGTTAGTGTCAACATTTCGAAAACGCTTAAAGGATCCTTTGGGTCTTCACGAAACAAAATTTTTTGAAAGGGAGTCTGATCGGGATAAACTTTTATTTGCCGATACATCTTCTCGATATCACTATTGAACACGTACTTATAAAGCCGCCAATTTAACATCAAGAGCGTAATATCGGTTTGGAGTGCAGGGCCTGGATACAAAATATCATTCAAACTCTTCCCGCTTGAAGAGGCAAATGATGCGTTGAAAACAACGCGAACTTTTGTTGTTAGGCTTTCCGGTTTTATCACTGCATGATGTGGCATAACATATGATAATCCATTTTCAAAAAATGTATCAGCCGAATCACTTGGCTTCATATGCCCTAAGTCAATATATTCTGACAACACCGAATCGTACTCATTTTTTAAATTGGGATTGCTTAAAAGACGCTTTTCGTTTCGTAGAAATTGTCGTTTCGCAATTTCATACGAATTTCCTAACATTGAACTGTGCAGAGAATCTTCTTTAAACGGTAGCCTTACAACATAGCGACCCGTTTTATCACGGTATGTCGTCTCTTCAAAGAGATTTGCACAATGTTGTTCTGCGGCTGTTAATATTGGGATCTGTGGAAGCTCTTCCAGCTGCCAAAACTTTTGAATTTCATCGTTTAACGTTACTTCATTGAAAAAAGACAATGATCTGGTAAAGTGGGAATTAAAATGAGAGGTGCGATTTTCTAACGGACCCAGTAACACCCATCCGAATACTGTGTTTTGAGCCATAATTCTCTGAAACACATTATGTTTTAATCCATCCCGAATAATAAATGGATATAAATCCGCACCGATTAACAAATCAATCTTCGAACTTTGATTGAAATGGGGGTCCGCAAGGGGAAACTCAAACGCATTTTGAATATTCCCCACTTCGACGGAAATGGAAGGCAAACTGTCTGAAACCGTTTTGAGAACAAGTGCCTGAGCGAAAAGAGTAAATTTTTTATCAAATTTCGATCTGAGGGTGAATGAACACATTTCGGATGAAGTGGCCGTCACCGAAGAATTGACGCCTGCAACCGGTGCTCTCACCGATCGAACGGGCAACTTTAACCTTTTTTGAACTTCTTCGGAAATAAATGAGATTTCCGAACCCGGATCAATAAGCGCCCGCCACTCAAAATCAGTTTGATTTTGACGAATTCGAACTATCGCGGTAGCTAAAAGAGCTGTCCGTTGTGTTTTTGCAAAGAATGCTTTGGCATTAACATTAGGATTTTCATCCTTACTTGAAAACTTGAAATTTGTACTGTCCCTTGGTACAGCATATTGAACCCCGGAATGTTCAATAGAGAATGATTGCTGTGAATTTTGACTTGTACTTGGAGCTGAAGTTTGAGTGGACTGTATATTAGAAGCTAAGCTCCCCGAAGCACTTTGATCAATATGTAATAATGAGTGATGCTTTCCCTTACAATGAAAGCACGTACTCTCACTCTGGCAAGCCGTTACCAAGTGATTAAACGCTAGACAATTGTAGCAATACTTTAATTTCCGAATCGTATTTCTCCGTTGAGAAACGTTCATTTTCAAAAAATCTGGGCAAACACGTAATGCGTGAGCCCCCTTACAAACTTTACATTGCGAATTAACTTGAGCGTGGTGTGTGCGAACCCGAGGAATTGTACTTGAAGACTGCTGTTTAGAAACCGAAACTTTTGATAATTTATTTTCCTTGTGCATATCTGACACATTGTCTAGAACCCGGTACCTATTCGTGAGAAAACTATTCATTTTTTCCCATGTTTGAATTTCCATTGGATTTTCAAGCGATTCTTCCCAAAGGGTTAAAGTCTGTTGAGGCAGACGAGTCGCACACACGTAGGTTATTAACGCATCCCACTTATTCACCTCAATACTATACGACCGTAAAGCTATGACTGCTTCATTAATATTGCTCTGCAATTCCTTTAATGCAGCTGCCGATTCAACCGTTATACGTGACTGACCAAGCAAAACACTAAGATGATTATTTACTAAAACTCTTTTATTCTCGTAGTGTTCTTTGAGAGCTGCCCACGCAGCCTCGAAATTATCATCCGTTATCTCAAATTTAGAGACAATGCTTAAGGCATGATCTTTAGTCCGAGCACGCAAGTGGAAAAGTTTTTGAACGGGACTTAACTTTGCGTGTCGGATGTAAAGTGCCGTAAACATGTCCCTAAATGCTGGCCATTTGATAAAATTGCCACAAAATATTTCCGTTTCACACGGCGGAAGATGCATATTATGGTTTAATGCGTGACTGTCATTCTTTTCGTCATTCAATTTTACTTTACCCTCACTTGGCCGCGTTGCCTCTAGAATATCGCTAAGGAATTCTATATAAGTGTCCGATGACTTCTTATACTTTGCCTTAACCTCACCGAGTGACGCCATGAGATCGTCATCGTCGGCCGCCGCAATGATAACTTCATTGTACGCTTTTTTAACATCAAGCCAAAGAGCTTGAAGTTCTACCCGATATGCTTCAAAAGCCGATTTTTTTAGCGTTTTACCGGGTTTTTCTTTAAAAGATGCGTGAAAATCAACGAGCGCATCGCACGCCAAAATTAAAACCTCCAAACTCATTTCAAATGAAATTAGAAAACCGCGTTCTATTTTACAAAAAAAGGAAAAATGCTTACCACCCAAGCGTACCAATTTTACCGCCGAAATCTGTATATAAAAACGTACCAATTTTACCGTTTATATATATCCCACACAGTATATATGTATATAACGTCTCAATTTTTACCGTTTATATACGTATATAACCTTTTACTTGTTATTTTTATGACTGCACCGAATTTTCGCAATAAACACTTTCATTTAATTATATGTCAATCAATTTTATTTAAATTTTATCAAAAAACTCAAGCAAAGAGTAAAAAATTGCAAATGTACCTGTACAAATCCAAAATTTATGATGGCTGCAGCGATGCTGATTTCTATATTGATGACGATGAAACTGCTAATGACGAAAATGATGATGACTTGGAGATGCTGGCGACGAAGATGATGATTTCTGGTGACGACGAAGGTGCTAACTTGATGTTGAGATGTTGAGTACGAGGGCGATAGCTCTATTGTCGACGAAGATGATGATCAATATGGATTGTTACGACGATGGTCACAGATGGCTTTAACAATGATGATGTGACGTTGAGAGTACAGTTGACTGATAGCTTGGATAACGAAGGAGACTAGATGAGGCTCATGCGTTCGAATTTCGCATCCGAAATTATCAACGCTACCAGTCATATAACGCCCACGGTTGTTCTTTCGCCCAAACCAAATTTGGCGAACAAATTGACCCACGTGCGATATCAGGTGGGAATAATGTTGTTGGTTGGTGACGACGTTGAATAACGGCGCTCGTATATTGGCGATACCAGGTGGGAAATATGCTGTTGCTGACCACGTTGAATAACGGGACCACTGAACAAATGGCGTCTTTGATTTAGTGCCGCTTTAACTGCAGTTTTTCGGATAACGGAACTGGCACTTAAACGGGACCCCGTCTTTCAACAATTTGCCAACCTTTGCGCAACCTTTTTCCCAAAAAAGTGTCGATTTATCCAATATAAGTATATCACTGAATACGACCAGCCACCGCACCGTCGACAGATATACATACATATACTCTTTTTACAAAGAGACGAAATTTTATCCGGCTCGAAGGACCAAATGTTCGAATCGCTGATTCCTTCGGTCTTTAATTGATTGAAAACACCTGTATTTCCTTTCACACAATTGACTTTATTGAATAATTTTACTTTAATTACTCTAACTTCTTAAATTAGATTTTATAAAGAGAAAATGTTTAATGGCGACGTTGGTGACGGTGGTGGCTTTTGCTTCGATGTGGCTGACGTGACAATAGAAATATGAATGAATAGAACGAATGTTATTGTATGTATATGATAGATCGTGCATTCGGACCGGGAGGAAGTGAAACAAACAAATTGATCCCACAAAAATATCCCATGAAGGGGTTTGTTCGGAAAGTAAACTTGATTTAAGGGTGCGTGTGTTTCATCCTCCTCCGCGGTCTTCCTGGCGGACTTATTGCGAACTAAATGCGATATATGCACATTATGAATTATTATGAATTGAACACTGTTTTTATACATCTTATCGATAAAGACATCCTTAAACATTGAAGATCTTGCTTAATTTCTCCATCCCTCTGGCACCCATCTGGGTTGTCGTTATCAGAGGTCTCTTTTTGACTTTGCCAAAATGGGCAAAAATAAAAAAAAAAATAACCTCATCTAGCTAGGATTGCTTTGTAAGCAATTAATATTATCCCCGTTCATCAGCTAATTTCTCGGGACTCTTGCCAATCCTCGCGTTCAAGAACCTATGCGAGACGGTTTTAACCTATCCAAAAAAGTTCAGATGCCTTGCGTTGTGTTTGGATCAGCTGTTTTTAGCAAGAGACTACAACAAACACAGCTCTCCTGATCGCTTTTGATAAAATCGTGAACGAGGCCAATGGTATTTTCATTTTGTATTGGCTCTAATTGATCCAGCCATTTTAACCGTAAGGTACGTTTTTTTCCTGACCCAATTGTTTACTTAGCCGAAATGCTTAGTCTGAAGAAATAAGGAAATTGGCACATTAGATTGATGATTCAATGGATTCGTCTTGGTTTGGGGTTTGGATTTTCGTATATAGAAAACAAAAAATTGAAATCGGTTGATAAGTTCTTTCAATGCCCTTGGCGCTCCCTTCATGTACCACTCTTTTTCTTTGCCCTCAATAGCAGTTTACTATATTTGTAAAACTATTATATTATTATTTAATCTTTTTATTGCAGGCCCTAAACGAACTGTGTGAGACCCAAGGATGGGGTGTAGAAGTCACAGGCGGTCATATTGGTTTGATTACAGTTCAAGTACCATGGAATGCAATTATGACCAATGACAGTTCAATCGAAGTAAGTGATCTCTTCATATCTCTTCGTCCGGTGCAACGGCAAACCGATGGCAGTTCAATGCTGGAGTCGATGTGGTCTTCGGTGAGCAGTTCAATGCAATTGGCACAGGAATGCCTTGAGAAGCATGGAACTGGCGAGGAAGATTTTGAATTTAATGCACAAAATAATTCGATAGAAGGTCTTGAAAAATTCGCTCAAACTATCGATAGTGGTGAGTTTGCTTGAAATAGTCTGCAAAAGAAATCAGACCTCATTAACTTGTTTTTTTTTTTTTTATTTTAATCCATAGTTCTAAATAGAATAAAGGCAAAATGTCTTAACACAGAAATAAGACTGGAATACCTTCCGCCAAATAGCAGCCAGGGCATAGCAATAGTTATAAAAATTCAAAGTTTAAATTATAGAAATGAAGCGGGCAGCGGTGGTGAGGAGGGACAAAATACTCAAGCGGATTTACAGTCCAGAGAAGAAGTCGATGGCGAAGATGGCAGCCAACATATTCAAACGCTCTCGACCTTTGCCACACACAATATAAACATGGAGGGAATTACAATTTACACAGAGGAATTCAGGGTTACACAACCAAATTACAGCAACCCGCTTGTTGAACAATCACTGGACGAAAGTCGAACACGAACTCGAAATAAGCTCGATTTAGAGATGAGTGTCGATGATCCTTTCTACAGTATGATCTCATCGGCAGATCAGGTCTCCTACACAGGGAGCTTCAAACGCACACAGGAGTCGGCGATGGCTGCTTCCCGATCATCTAGTTCATCCTCGTTCTCGCACCGTTCGAGAACACCTACAGCTTCCACCGCCGACGATGATGAAGAAACTAATGCCGAAGAGGATGAAACGGAACAACCGTTAATTGAGGTTTTTAATTCCAAGTGCATTCCCATTGTACGAATCGATGGGAAGCAGGAAATTAAGATTAAGATGAAACAGACAGAAGATGTGTCTGGACCGAAAGTGTCGTTGGATGTTCAACTTGGTGCTTTATATGTGTTCTCAACACCACGACAACTCCATTTGGTGACGAATTTCTGTGATGCATTCTTCGCTGATGCCCCAGCTATTGGCAAAGAAATGCCCAGTGCTGGTCGAACTGATCCCTCACAGGTACAACCGACTAGTCTGGGAGCAAATAAAAATTTCAGCTCGAACATGACAGGCATTCTAGGTGGTCAGGGCAACTGGGGTGAACCCTCTGAGGATTTTAGCTATCGAGCGACGTCCTCGAAAAAAGCCCCGAGTATGTTCAGCTACGATGATGGCAGGTCGACTCTGGGTAGCGATTACTGTGAGTCTGTCAGCAGTTCACTAAGCAGCAGTACCACAACAACGTGTTCATCGAAGTTTGCTCGCAAAGCGGTAAACTTGGAAGCTAGTGGAGATATATCCAATTTTAATATAACAATAGCATCAGCGGCGGTGGTTGTTCTGCACGAGGACATCCTTCTGGCCTGCAGTAGTACAGAAATGCCAGGCAGTCCGTTGAGTGTAGAGAGCGAAATGAATCTCTTAAAGCTCTCAAATTATTTTTTTTCATGTATCGATGAAAAAGCAGGATTGGTTGGGTTCTCGTGCCTAAAGAACCATTTGAAAATGTATGCAGCACCTATCATAGCGGAGGGTATACAACAACGCAATAAGAATTTGATATCTATGAAATTCTCAATCTCAATGACGCGAGTGGATTTGCATGAAGTCTTGGAAAATATGGCTACACCATTGCTAGAATTTGAACGGACTGAAATGTATGATGAGGAAATCCACAAACGTCCCGAAATGATTATTCAATTGAAGACCACAACACCGTCATTGAATCCAAATAGCAGAAAGAGGAAAGCACCCATTCCTCCCCGAACAGAGTTCGACATCAGTCTGGACAAGTGTACAGTGGAACTAGATATTTCAATCTATGACCGACTGTCGGCAATATTCTGTTCGTCACCGTTCAGTGCGGATACCCCCCCGACAGAGGAGATAAAAAAGAACGAAAGTCGACATTTGGATCCTATAAAGGAATTTAATGTATCCTCTCCCATATTGCAGCTAAGGCTGAGGTTCCCAATTGCGGACAGTCGGCCGATACACGATCCGAATCGGGTTCCATGGTGGAAACAGAATGTTCGACCCGATTTATTGTTGTTATCGTTCTATCAAATACGTATGAAATTCTCCTCATTGCTCATTGAGTTTCTCGCTAATGAGATTGATGTCTACTATGTGGTAGGTTTAGATTTTCAGTTTTCTTTCGGAAAGTGGGTTTTATTCTGAATTTTTTTTGAATTTCAGGTGAGTCATACAATTCCTAAAATCCACTTATTTAAGTCAAATTTGGTGAATAATAGTGTACCAACTTTAAAAGAACCAAATGTGGATTACCCAAGGTATTTTTTTATTTTTAATATTAAACAGTTTAAAATTTGACGAAATGTTTTAAATTTTAGAATAACAATTGAGTTTCCCAGCGAAAAGACATTAAATACATTACTTAAGTTCTGTACAGAGGATAGTGACAGTGCTGAAACATCGGGTGAGAGCTGTGATTTGTATACACGAAGAAATCGTGAATACGTGCCCTTTAGTTCCAAACGGGTGTGTCGTCAAAGTGATACACCACATCCCAATATAAATAAAGGTACATTTTGATTTGGTTTTTAGTTCTTTTCTTGTTGGTAATGATTTAATGTAGGATGTTTATTTTGATTTCAGAAGAATGCGAAACAATCCTTTTGCCAGGAGATTCGAAAGAAATAAGAAAGTTTTGCGACACGGCTATGAAAACTTCAAAGTTGCAAATAAAAATCAGTCTTCCGACGGCGTTGATACAAGTTAGGTAAGTTTGAGAGATTAAGATTTACCTAAGCTTTTTTTTTAATTCAAAGATATGGTTAAAGTGGTTTATTTAACGTTAAGCAGAAAATAAAGTAGTATGTCTTGAAATAAATATGTTATTTAAACTATTACTAGTACTTCACAGTCGACCTGAACTATAAATCGTTGAAATGACTTTCTTTCCCACAGGGGAAAATTAATTTTTCTGAGCTCTCAAAACTCGGGTACTTTTTAGTCCTGAAAACGCCTCTAACGATCTTTATATTACAGTACATACTTACTGGCTAATTCGAACACTCGGTAATTCGGACAGGAGGGTACTGGGACGGGAAACTGCATAGGTCATAGGGAAAGAAATTCGATCAGCAAGTCCGCAGTAACAAACCTCATTCACATTCCTAGAGATGGCATGATTAAAAGATATAATTTCGTAAAAAACTTTCGAACGGAATTATGTAGCAAAAAAGAGTGGGTAGGCGAATCAGTTAACTACACTCTTAGGGCAAATGTCATCAAGTGGTACACTTGAGTGGATCGAGAAGAAGTGAAAGGACTGGGGCAGGAATCTTTGGGCCAAGAACCAAACTTTCCTTACCGATGGGGCAGTCTACTAGCATTTTCCAGGCGGACGTCAACGCCATAGGAAAATGTGCAGAACGTAATCTCGACAGAAACTACCGTAACCAAAACATTGCCATCATGTCAGACAGCCAAGCTGCACTTAAAGCACTGAACTCTTACACGATCAGTTCTAAACTGGTATGGGACTGTGTGTGCAGACTGAATGAACTGGGCAAAAACAACAATGTAACACTTTGTTGGGTACCAGGCCATATTGGTGTCCAAGGCAATGAAGCGGCAGACTCCTTATCGAAAATAGGTGCAACAACACCCTTAACGAGTCCAGAGCCCTATTGTGGAATAGGAGAAAACGTGATTAAAAATAAAATCAAAACAGAAGAGGAGGCTAAAAGACTAAAAATCTGGAAAGAACTCCCCAAGCTAAGACAGGCCAAACTACTACTTGGGAATGGGAACTACAACCAAGAACGTTTCAAATCCTGTTGTAGCTTAAGTAGGAATAACTTAAGAATAGCTACGGGCATCCTCACTGGCCACTGTAAGATAAAGAGACATTTCAAAATCCTTGGCTTGGTGAGCAGTGCCACATGCAGGTTCTGCAACAACCAAGAGGAGACAACGGACCACATTTTAGGCAGTTGTGAAGCACTTATGCATCAGAGACACAAATATCTGGATCGCCACCAGATAGAAGTGAGCGAATTACCCTCCCTGAAAATACACCAAATACTAAAGTTCCTCAAAAAAACAAATTTGGAGGAAGAGCTGTAAATGAGCAAGCTCATCTGGCTCTGAATGGGGGCACAATAGATCTAAAGGTCGCAGTGCAATTATAAACCCCAATTTATTCATTCAATTTGGACACTCCACTAATACGAATATTATAATTCTAACACATTCCAAAGTTTTTTCTCTGCAATTCGATTTTTTTTCATAAAGACGTGTCGATTTGAGTTGTGGGTTGATTTTCTATTGGACAATAATATTGAAAGTTTGTTTCCCAGTACACATTTTTGTTTCAATTAGCTTTTTGTGCTAATCAACACCCAGTTTTAATTGCCAACAGCTGTTATATCTGTTGTAAATTGGCATTTATCTAGTCTCGTGAATTAGTGAATTCCCCAATTTTGCTAGAACTGCTGTTGATAAAATATGTCAGTTTTGCATTTCGTTTATTACGCTTCCGACAGTTTGTTTAAAAAAACGAGTGCAATATTTTAAACATCTCAAATGAAAGTCCGAAAAAATTCACAATTAAGACTGATAATTTTTGCAACGCAATTAAACAAAATGATTCAGATGACATTTTTGGAAACGGCTCATGATATCATACTTATGAATTATGGAGCTTATGTATTGTACATACATTATCGGTAATTAAAAAAAAAAACAAATTCTGAATAGCCGATTATTATCTCTAAATGTATTGTGAATTCCAACTTTTTGTCCCCTTGAGAATTCTTTATTAGGATTTTGAATTTGCTGTTCCCAAAAGTCTTTTTATTATTTTTATTGATTTTTTTCGATTGGTATTGGCCGGAGAGAAAAATTTAATCCTAAAATTTGTATCATTCCTTGTCAAAGGTTTTTAATTAGGTACCCATTAACTTAGAGAAGGACAAAGTCCAAGGAATTCAGTGTTTTATGTCTTGAAATCGACAAATTAATTTTAATCCATAAACAGAATTTCTAAGCAGTTGCGCGTCTTTGAGATGACACATTTATAATAGCAAGCATACTAATGAGATACCCAAATGCATTAACGATTAGCGCTCGACAAACATCAAGTAAAGTAGTGAGCGAAACTTAGCTTTGGCCCCAAAATGATTATAATGTCTCCTTTTGGAATACAATTGTAAGCCGAGTTTAAATGATCGTAGAAAGTGAACTAATGGTCTTCGGCTGCGTCTACTTACTTTCTTTACTTAAGATGGCGCTTACAGTCCAGGATGAACTACAACCAACAAGCCCCTCCAGCCAGCTCGGTCCCTAGCTAGTAGGTGCCTCCAGTTACGCACTCCAAGTTGGTTTAGGTCGTTCTCCACTTGTGGGGTCTTTCTCTGCTGCGCAGACGATCAGGGGTAGATTCGAAAACTCGTCGGGCTGGTGCGTCGGGTTCCACCTCAGCCGCTGTCTTTTGAGCTTATTGATCAGGTCGACGTCGCTGTAAAACCCGTTAAGCTCTTTGTTAAATCTTCCCTTCAAAGCACTCAAGCAGATTCTCGTCCGTTTTTGACAGGGTCCATGCCTGTGCCCCATATAGCAGGACCGGGATGATTAGGGTCTTATATAAGGTCTCCTTGGTTCGTTGAGAAGGGGCTTTATTACTCCAATGCTTGGCAGGAGTAATTCTTCGTTTGATCTCTGCCCTGATGTCATTTTGCGATGTTGTAGTAGAGCCCAGGTAGAAAAATTCCTTGACGATTTCGAAGTTGTACATATCCACCGTGACGTTTTGTCCGAGTCGACGATGCTGAGATTCCTTTCTCGATGATAGCATATACTTAGTCTTGTCCTCGTTAACAGCCAAACCCATTTTCACCGCCTCTGATTCAATACTTGCAAACGCGCCGGTAACAGCTCGCTTCGTTCTCCCAATGATGTCAATATCATCTGCATAAGCAAGTAGTTGAACGGACTTTTGAAAACTTACCTCTGTTGGGCTGACTTGGGAGTTGCGTACAATTGCTTCAAGTACGATGTTGAAAAGGTTGCATGGATAACGCGTCGCCTTGCCTCAAACCTTTCTCGACATCAAAGGGTTCAGTGGCGTTCTTACCTACTTTGACGGAGCACCGAGATTTCTCCATCGTCATCCTGCACAGCGAAATTATGGTCATCTTAGCTCTGGGTAGATTGCCCTACCCTTCGGTAGAACTTTCGAACATCCCCCCAGGTCCTCTGCAGATGACGCTGGTGCCGGGTTTGCTGAGAGATTAAGACAGACGTGGTCTGCAAAAGTCCTGGCGATGTCTTGCGATTTTAACTTAGCGACGTTAAATCTTTTCACAGCATCCGCTTGTCGATGTGGCGTCAGGGATATCCGCATATGTACTGGAGCTACCACAAGGACATCCAGGATACTCAAAGCATATTTGGCGTCTATCGCAATATGATCAATCTGGTTGACGGTTCGTTGATCCGGAGACCGCCAGGTCCCTTATGTATATTGAGGTGTAGGCATCGAGTGATTGGGTATGATGACATTTGCGCAAGGTCAATCAGCCTGAGTCCGTTACCGGAAGTGTTGTTGTGCAGGCTGTTTCCTGTGACTATCGAACCAAAGATGCCCTCCTTTCCGATTTTTGTGTTGAATCGTCAAGAATAATCTTGAAGTCGTACTTCGGGCCCCTATCATACCTAATTTTGAAGAGATCGTAGAGTTCTTCCTTGGTTGAGTCATCTTTTTCTTCCGTTGGGGAATGGGCACAGGTAAACGTGATGTTTTTGAACTTTGCTTTGATACGGATTGTGACCAGGCGCTCGCTTATATTTTTGAAGCCTAAGACTTCTTGCTCTTATCACTAAACCACATCCGAAAAGCCCTTGCTCCTTGCAGCACTCGCCGAAGTATATGTCACAGGATCTTATCCTTCTTAAGCCACCTCCATCCCATTGCACTTCCAGAGATTGTTACATCAATAATAAAGTTCAATTATAAGGCTAAAAAGATTGTGGAACCATCAATTAGTCTTAATATTTGATAAATCAAAATGTGAAACTTGCTTAATTATAAGCTAAAATTAATTCCATTAAATTTTTGGTCAATAATTATTTTTATTTTCTAGTTCCAAACAACTTTACGAAATCATCTATAACCGTGTCAATACCGATATACTAATGTGGGAGCCAAGTTCTCCAAGTTTTATTAGAAAAACCAAACCACCACCAGCCCCAACGATAGAACAAAGTCTCCTTAATATTGGAATGATGGATTCAATGTATGTGCCATCTACATCACCAGTTCATCCTTATGACACTGACGATGCTAAAACTTCAAAGCATTACTCATCGTCTGACGATGATTGTGGTGGCTGTGATCCTGAGAGCGGACCTTCAGACAACGAATCGGACAGTATATACTACTCGACATATGAGAAGAAACGTAGCAAACGTAGTATTGCGGCGCAATCGGCAATGAAACCTAGTGCGTGTTCTTTCGAATTTTTGGTTGGCAAAGGTGTTTTGTCGCTGTTTCCTCCCGTTCGTGATGCCGAGAATCGGGTATTACCAAATCAACTAGGTGAATTTAGGATTGCGGTTGAGGATTTTTGTATATTCTCTGTGAGTGGGTTCAATGGCAATGAAAATATGGCTTATCTGTGTCTGCATACGAAAGATCTTCAAATGTTTCACTGCGGTAAGTTTTGCGATTTTCAGCATCTAGAATCTAGATCAAAAGATTTTAATTTGTTTACTTTTTGAATTCCAGGTCTTATCCCAACGAGAGATTCTGAATCAGGATTACCTGAATTCAAGTTTATTCCTAATCATATGCAATCAACGTTCTATTCTTCTCCGCCAGATCTCACAAAAGGTGACGGTGAAGGTTGCATCAATCGTGAAATGCTTTCCTTAGCCATAGAAATAAAGAAAGTTCCCGACCAATCTCTTAAAGTAATTAATTAACATTAGAAAGTCTCTTTCTGTATGATCCTTAATATTTAATTCAATTGCAGCGTTTGAAGATAACTACCGGCATTCAAAAGGCAACTTTACGACATAACCCAGCTCTGTCGCAACATACCTGGCTGAATCAGTTGATAGACTTTTTGGATGTTATAGTAATGAATCGATGTTATTTCTATTAAAATCCTTATTCATTATGTTTGTTACATCTCTAATAGGATTATCCAATAGAAGGATACAAACCCTATGGGATTGTCACAGAGATACAGGTTCATTTATGGGACTGTGCCATTGACTATCGGTTTGTTACAAAAAAAAAAAAAAAAACAGAACCTTTCCAGAGTTATCAATTATTTTTAATTGGAATTTTCCAGACCCAAGAACTTCCCATTCCGCAGTGTTATAGAAATTGGCTCCTTTATGATGAGCAGCAATATCGTGTCGTCAGTTCCTGGTTGCACATTGCGTTTCATTGCCGAGGAGTGCATTCTTTCATTGGCACCTTATGTGAGTAACATATATTTAAAATCTAATTCAATTTGTGTATGGTTATACATATTTTGCAGGATCCCAAAAAAAGCAAACCAGAGAACAAAGTCACTGCTCTGCCATCATGCAATCTAGTCCCTGTAATAGATCTTGGTCTACTTGACATTTCGTTGCGTTTAAATGAGAAAGCATCTGAACGTAGTCCGAAACTGGATCTGAGAACATCTATACAAGATGTCCACATACGAAGTTGTTTTGATTCTGGTAGAGCTTTGGCTACTCTAATTGCATATGTGGCCAGTGATGGAGATCTTTTGAACGCTACCGATGATGATGAGAGTATGACATCATCGATGGAATCATCAGTGTACAGTGATGCTAGTTTGTTCTCCATGAAAGACCGAAAGAGCTCAATACCTGAAATATCAGCTCGTCAACAGGAAAGAGTTAATCTGATGATGGCCGAAGCAGTTAAAGAGACTGTTACATCAAAAGCTGCTTTAGATGAAGATGCAGAACACAAATTCGATCGAGGTGTTGAAGTCTTCTTCTTTCCCGATGAAAACAATCAAGGTTTGGAAAAGAATGCTGCCGCTGCTGCTGTTAGTGATAAAAAACTTGATGTACCATCATCGAGTGGAGACCAAGTTAAAGAGTTATCAATTCCCGGATTGTCTCGTACAAATAGCAGCTCTGATGAGTGGGCTTACCAAGCCATCCGACACAGTGGTAGCAGTAATGAGTTACTAGATTTGCTGAATTTCGAAACGTCTGTGATGAAGAATTCTCATATAAATCAAGATGATGACGATGATGCTGTTGAGGCCTTGCCACAAGTGCGAGAAGAACTTGGTGATGTTAAACAGACAGAGAAGATCCCTCCAATAATGAAGAGCAGCATGGGTTTAGATGATGATTTTTGTGTCATAGCTGACGAGGAGAAATCATATTTGGTGAGTGTGCTATAAGGTATTATTGCGATATCGCGAATATAACCGTTTTCAATCCTTTTTTGTACCCTCCATTATTTCCCATTCCTTGATGGCAGTAATTTGTGCTGTTAGGGCTGCTTACCGTCCATCTAAAAAAAGTGTCTTAGAAACGAATTGTATTTCTTTTAATTTTCAAAAAAATTTTCTATTTCAGTCTCAATGTGGAATTCGAGATCTGGTTATATCTGAAGATCCTTTGCGAATGGTAGACAATCATTTTAAGTTGCCGGCAGGAAAACCTGATCTCCTCCAGGCTCCTGAGAATTTCCCAATGGCCGAGTATCGGTATACATTATGTGAGATGACGCTAACGTGGCATTTGTATGGCGGTAATGATTTCCCCCTTCAATCCGCCGAAGCGCCACCAACAGAGGCAAAGGACAAGGAACAAATGTAATTAAAATTATTTCAATCAATCAATATTAATCTGTAATATTTTACAATTTTATATTTTTTTTTTTGCAGCCGTCCAGAACCACAACCATCCATGTCTGAAGCCTTTAAACATGGCGTTTCGTACTCCAAAGGTACTGAAAGCATCCAATATGGCATCAAAAAACCTAAAGAAAAACTCAGTTGGAAAACGATTGGTGGAACTAATCGGAATCATGAAACTCTAGTTGAAATTCAATTGTCGAAAGTTCGCTGTTCACATGAAGCCTACCCAACACACACGACTCAAGCATCCCGCCAGGTTCTTGTAATAAGTGAGCTTGAAGTTCGAGATCGTTTGCAAACTTCTGAAATCAATAAATTCCTCTATCATCCGAGTGCCAAGCATCTGCCAAATAAAAGCTCTCAACACATGATTGTTATAAAAGCCTTGCATGTGCGGCCACAACCTAGTACCAGCATATCTGAAGAGTGTTCCTTACGAATATCATTGCTGCCGTTGCGACTTAATATTGACCAAGACACATTGCTCTTTATAGCGCAGTTCTTTAATGATTTAAGTTCATCTGGGGAAGCTGCTAGTGAAAGCGAAGTTGCATCTGGATCGAGGCGACAGTCATGCCTGCAGCCACCGGTAATGATGGTCGATGATTTACCAGAAGCTGTGCAAGATCTACAGGCACGTCGAATGGTCTCAACGAATTTGGATCTTCTTATGGAGGGCGAAGATAAATCTCATCGAAAGCAACAAACAGCAACTGCTGATGCTGGTTTAGCACCCAATGCTCCAGAAACAGTAAATAAAAAAGCTCCAATTTACTTCCGCGAAGTGATTTTTAGTCCCGAGGTTAAAATTCGATTAGATTATCATGGCAGGCGGATTGAACTATCTAGAGGACCAATAGTTGGATTTTTAATGGGTCTTGGCCAATTGCAATGTTCGGAAATTAAATTGAAGAAGATTATCTACAAGTAAGTTGCAATATTGACATGCTCATGCGTTCGTTAATAATTAGTTAATTTTTGTTCAGACATGGCCTATTGGGAATCGATAAGTTAATAGCGCATCTGTGCAAGGAATGGTTACAAGATATCAAAAAGAATCAAGTTCCAGCTATCTTGAGTGGCGTTGGACCAACATTCGCATTCGTTCAGCTTTGTAAGTCTTTTACAGCCCTATTCTGCTAAACATTCACGTGAAAGTTTGTATTCTGTTATCCGTCGTCGGAGGGAAATAATTGCTCCAAATGAATCTAAAGTTTCGATCGGATCGAATAGCACAGAATAGGGCTGTTAATCACCTTTTATTTAACGAATGTGTGTTGATGAGGTTTTCATTGTACAGTCCAAGGCGTTTATGATCTCTTCTGGCTACCATTCGAGCAATATCAAAAGGATGGTCGTTTTGTTCGGGGACTGCAGTTGGGAGCACAAAGTTTTACTGCTAGAACAGCACTTGCTGCCTTAGAAATTACCTCTAGGGTTATTCAATTATTGCAGGTACTTTTAAAATAATTGTAAAACTTTTTGCTTTGAATTTTGTTAATATTTTTGTGTGGGTTTGTTTTTTTTTTAGTTCACTGCTGAAACAGCTTACGATATGGTTTCCCCAGGTCCATCTGTAAGAAGTATTCGACATAATCGTAAAGGAAAACGTAGGAGGCCCCATCGGCCTCAAGATATTCGAGAAGGAATAGTGAATGCATATCAAATTGTCAGAGATGTAAGTAATTAGTTGCTTGCTTGAAAATAGCATAAAATAAATTAGATAACGATATAGATCGAAAACTTTTGTAAAACGGCCATAAGGCTATATAAAATTTGGCCCCCAAAATTTATTACATTTTGTGAATTGTTTTCATTGTTATAAAATAAATAAATTTGGTGGCACAACGGCTCATGAAGAACCAGGGCCTAGTGACTTACAGCTCTCAACCATTTCTGTGTGAGTGTCTGCAGGACTGGAGGGACCTACAGTTTATTGCCGAATCCGAACGGCTAAGGTGTGCGGCAATTTTCTGTGTCAGGAGATACCCTTGGAGGATTTGTCACTTCCTCGCAAGAGCCCGGAAAAAAAACACTTAAAGTGGAAGCGGTTGGTATTACACCCAGGCCTCTGGCATGACAGTCCAACGCACTAACCATTACGTCACGGGCTACTACTTCATTGTTATAGGGCCCCTTTAATTTTTTAGATTTGGAGAAAAGGACCATGTGTCCTTTTGTATGGACTTTGGGCCCTTTTTTAACATTGCTCATGCTCAACAGTCATGAAAATTATGTTTAATTAAAGCTCATAGAGAGTACTTTATTTTATTATAAGGCGGCTTAGTTGAAATCGAGCGCAAAGATGGTGTTTTGGCGCATTTAAAAAAAAAAAAGTATTTAAAATGGAAACAAAAATATTAAAAAAAAAGTGACAACACTTTTTTAAAAGAGTTTTACATTTTTTTAAAACCAGAAGTCTGTTCTTTCATTGCTTATTTAAATCAATTTATTTTTGTTTATAGTTTTCGAAAAAATTACTTCAAACTTCAAAATGTTGAAAAACAAAAAAAATTGAATATTGATTTTTTTCAAAATTTTAAATACTAGGTTCTAAATTGGCTTTTGTATTAACAACCTCTCAGAATTTTGTATTTAAAATTGTGAAAAACATATTTATACATTTTTAAGTTGGATGTAATTTTTTCGAAAACTATAAACAGAAATAAGTTTTGATTTAAAAAAGGGATGAAAGAGAGACTTCTGGTTTTCAAAAAAGGCATAAAACTTCTTAGTAAGTGTTGGATTTTTTTCATAAATTTTTTCCATTTTAAATACTTTTTTTTATAAAATAAAATAAATAAAATAAAATAAAGTTCTCTCTATTGGCTTTCTTATGACAACAGTTTCATCACTGTTGAGGAATGTTAAAAAATGGACCCAGAATGCCCATGGTCCTTTAATTGTGAAGAAATTGCCCCACTTTTATCTGTTGTTGTTACTTTATGCCATTTCTCGCATAAATTAAACCCTATTTTAACTCATCAAAAATTTAAAAATGATTACATTCTTGCACCTAAAAAAATTGTTGTTGTATAACGAAGATTAAAAAGAAGGAAAAAACAAATAAAAGAATTATTTTTGTAATTTGCAGTGCATATACGGATACGCTGTAGATTTTATTAAGAGTCGGTAGTCATCGACCTAAATATTGCGTCTTGAAGGGTACGACAGCGTCTTACAGATGAGCCCAACTGTCGTGCCTGGGCGAAACGCATTGGACTAAAGGTCACAAAAATCTTTTAGAGCCAGTTCACGTTTCTAAGATCTCACTGAGCAAGTTCCGTCAGCTCCACTGAGCAGAAGGAGAAACCTGAACAAAATTTTTCCGCTAGAAGTCAAAATCAATTTCCATCTCTTTTTCATTAATTAATCAACTGTGACAAAAAATAATTGAGCAAGCGAATCCAAAAAATATCAGTCTCAGTTTTTTGACAGCAAAAGTGAGGAATCTCACTGCGGAATTACGTTCAGATTTCTGAGATTGCTGATATTTCTGAGATCTCAGTGAGCTTGAGAAACCTGAACTGGCTATTCAAATTGAACTTCATTCAATACAGTCGACTAAAACAAAACTAATTCTTTTATTTGTGTTTTCCCTTCTTCTCGATTTAAAAATGACTATCAATACCGCCCAATGTGTTTTTGTAATTTGTATTTCCTATTTTGAATCCTTACGAAAATTATTTTGCTTGGGAAATTAATTCTAACAGATATCGAAGGGGCTCTTGATTTTTTCTTTGAGAGAATATGTCTGTTCCTTTACTTTGAAACCCTGTGATTTTCTGTGCATTTTACTGCCATTTTATTTTTTTTATATGAACTTTGACAGAATGTTGGACTGAAATTCACACAAATGCACAGAAAATCACAATGTTTCAAAGTAAAGGAACAGGGCTAATATTTAGCTTGATATAGGTTTTAGGATATATTTGGGGGTGGCCCCGGCGCAGTGGAAGTAGTGCTTGACTGCTAACCTGGATGTGTGGGTTCGAGCCCCAGTCTAGGCAGCATTCTTTTCTATATTCCTTCAACTGAACGCCACCCCTAGGATTTAATGAGATAATCAAAACCTTATTTCTCAGTCCACTGTGCCAACAAAAATCTATCCTATCCTTCTATTCCTTCTAACATTGCCTAATTTATAAGACCCTAGGTCTCACTGGCAAATATATGTTTGTGTTGTTTTTTTTTTTTTTTTTAGGATGGTAATATGTAGTTATACGTTAATTCAAATATTAGAAACAACAAATTTTAAATTTTAGTTTTTAAAATTAAATTTTTTTTTTTCATATGATTTTACTTTCAGGGTATAAATGACACAACGAATGCTCTTATTGAAACTGCTGTCTTGGAGCATGATCAAAAAGGCTACCCTGGCGCCTTTGGTGGTATAATTCGGCAAATACCACAGCTTGTTGTGCAACCCGCGGTCCTCGCCACACAAGCAACTACAAACATTTTAGGCGGTGTAAAAAGTTCTCTGGTGCCCGATGCTAAACTCGAAGCACGTGAAAAATGGAAAGGGGACAGTGATTAGCAGAGGCTTCCAAATCGCCTTCACTCTCATCCACCAATATTGGATTTTAAACATTTCCAGTTTGTCATTCAAAACACAACTGGGAATTTTTATTATTATTTTAAATTTAAGACAAAGCACTCATTATTATTATTATTATTTCTTTTGTATGCTGTAGTTTTAAGTTGTGCTTGATGATGTGTTAAGTTAAAATAGTGTCGTAATGTTCTTTTCTATATTCTTTCAACCAATATCCGCTCTCAATAAACACAAATCGAAATCACTGACATTAAACAAAAAATGACAAAAAAAAAAGAAACAAAAAAAAAAAAAACAAGTATCGGAAACAAAATTCTAAAACAAAATCAATATAGTTTTATTTTTTAAAACAAAATTATTAAAAATATGTAAATAAAATGAAAATGAAAATCTAAAAAAAAAATAAGGTTGGTTATAATATAATAAATGAGAATAATGTTGAAAATGTTAATTATCAAATTTTTGTCTTTGGAATATTTTTGACAATTTGGTCATGTGAACTAAAGTGTGAAAAAATATATACACTTATACATATACATACATACAATACACACATATATTTATATTTTGAATAGAAAAACATAATAATTAATGTATATGCCTTCTTTTAATAAAATTATTTTTTTCAAATTTACGAAAAAAAGAACTAAATGTTGATACCTACAAAAAAAAATAAAATTTGATTAAAATCATAAATATGACCCTTAAACAAAATTCTTATAAAATAAGACCGTGTTTTCTTTTTTATTGTGATTTCCTTTTGCAAAACAGCGACTGTGGAGAGCTATCTATCATCAGAAAGCTGACGAATGAATCTTTATTTTATTACTATTCATAATACGAATGTAGCGAATTCGCAAAGATATTCATAATGAGGGCCTGAGTGAATATTTGTCAGTCGATTCGCTCAAAACATCAAATTGCTATTGTTAATTGAGGACCGTTTTTTGTAAAATTCAATAAGGTTCATTTTGTTATTTCTTTTGAGAGGGTTTTTGTGTCCTATTTAAAGAAAAATCTTTCTCTCATCATATATCATATATGGTGGTAAACGACCTCTTAACATCATTGGAAGCAGAGGGTTTCAAAGTGATTGCCTATGCTGACGACGTTGCAATATCTGTATCTGGGAAACACCCACAAGTTCTTTCGGAACTCCTACAAAATGCCTTAAACAGGCTCACCAATTGTGGCTTGGACGTCAACCCACATAAAACGGAACTAGTACTCTTTACGCGAAGGTACAAAATTCCTCAAATTAGCCCACCCACAATTAAAGGAATACCCCTAAACTTCTCCGACCAAGCCAAATATTTAGGCCTTACTTTAGACAAAAAACTAAATTGGAAGGCAAATATTGATGAAAGAGTAAAGAAGGCTACTGTAGCACTCTTTACATGTAAAAAGGCCATAGGCTCAAAGTGGGGCTTTTCCCCAAAAATAACCCACTGGCTATATACCTCGGTAATCAGACCGATACTCACTTATGGAGTTGTCGTATGGTGGACCGCACTGGACAAAATGGTAAATTTGAATAAACTCATTAAAGTCCAGCGGTCAGCAGGTACGTGCATCACGGGAGCACTTCGCTCAACACCAACAGCAGCTTTAGAAGTACTTCTAAACCTAACTGAATCTCAGTCTATCATATAGACTTCCCAATCAATATAGTGTGTTCCAAGCAGAAGTAATGGCGATAAAAGAGGCATTATCCTGGCTCAAAGAAAACGTTATATCTTGTAAGGATATACGTATCTTCTCAGACAGCCAAGCCGCTCTCAAATCTCTCGCGTCTGTCTCCACAAACACTATCATAGTCCACGACTGTCGATCATCTCTGAATGAGATGACAGAACAGTTTAACATTCACCTCATCTGGGTGCCGGGCCACAGGGACATTCCGGGAAATTGTAAAGCTGATGAGCTCGCCAAAAACGGAACACTTCTGCCCACTGTTAGACAAAGACACAACATAGGAACACCACTTGCTACATGCAAACACCTCTTCAAACAATATGCTCTAGAATCAACAAGTGCTAGATGGTCACAGGGTACCACCTGCCTAGCAACTAAACAAATATGGCCATGCATAGACCTGAAGCGGTCAAAAGGCTTGATTTCTCTGAGCAGACAAAGTTTAAGCTCCACAATTGGAGTCATAACAGGACACTGCCTCATAGGTAGACATGCTAAGAGGCTGGGGGTCTACACAAATGACTTCTGTAGAAGCTGCATGGACGAGGAAGAAGAGGAATCAATTCAAAATCTTCTATGTACATGGCCGGCACTCTCCAATAGAAGGAACACCTACCTAGGTAGCCCCTTCTCTGATAATAAAAGTGAACTGGCAACGATCGACACAAAATGTCTCTCAAACTTCATTAAAAGTACAAAATGGTTTGATTAATTTCATAACTCTCTCATGAGTAACTTTCCTTAGTGGTACCACAATGGACCGTTAGGGTCTAAGTGAGTCAACAACATCTAGACGGCCACTCTAACCTAACCTATCACATATCTTATCGATGGGTATGCTAGTAATCTATCATGCTATTAAGCTATGGGCAAATTCCTAAACGCAACATTTGCAAAGCAAAACACATGCAAAGCAAATGAAAAAAGCAAGTTGAAACAAAAACAAATTGAAATGCAAGTGAAGTGTGCAAGATATTTTTGGCATTTGCACAAATACATTTGCATTTGCGCATAAAAATAAAATCTTGTACGTTTATGGACAATCTGTTTAGCAGGAATGTTTACGTTTGTATTTTGAAACTGTTTGCTTGGCATAATTTGCGCAAGTTTTGCGTTTAGGAATTTGGCCTATCATGCTGGTAGGCTATCATGCTAGTAAGCTATCATGCTAGCTAGAAAAGTATTACGCTAGAAAACTAACATGGATGGAATTCGTGTTGGGGCTAATTACTCGCTGATATTGGAGATTTCTATTAGTGAAATCATTTTCGGAATCGGTTCTGAAGTTCTACAGAGTATGTCCACATAAAGCATATGAGTAGATATAAAGCTATGTCCAAGAAGATATCCGACCCTATCGAGGTAACCGTCGGAGCGGAATTCTCTTCGATTTCCTACGATCCGAGGTAGTTCTCCGACCAGCAAAATGTCTCCGATTCGTAGGAAATCGGAGAGAGTTCCGCTCCGACGGTTACCTGGATAGTGCCGATCAATAACACATATTTTCGGCACTTAGAAACAGGGAGTTGTGCCAACTTTACTTATGAAAAACATTTTTGAACAATGATGGTGTAATAAAAAACCTACGTCTATACTAAGCAAACTACAAAGATGACATTCTTTTAATAGTAAAAACATTTTAATTGACGTAACGTGATGCATAAACAAAATTAAGAGCATTTGTTAAAAATTCAATAAAAAAAGTGCGTATACGCCCGAGTGCACCACTGTTTTATCGTTTGTTTCAGAGAATTTTTTTTTACAATTTGGCTTGTAGTAGCCATGCGATGGGCTGACATGTCGAAGGTCTAGGTTCAATCTCCAGCCTCGTTCCTGCAGGCACGCACACGGGAATGTTTGAGATTTGTAAGGCACTTTGCCCTAGTTCTTCATGAGCTGTTGTGCCATCAAATGTATTTTATTTATTTTGTATGTACAATTTGGCTTTAAAATTAATCCCAACAGATTTCTCCTCAAAATATTTCGTCCCCCCAGATTTCCCCCCGACGCGACGACGCGATGGTGAAAAAAAACCTAAATCTGGGGAAAACCCCCAAAATAGCAACCCTGTCACAAGAAAGAAAATTATCTAAATATCCTTTGCAAAGCAAACTTACGGCCAATTTCTTGACAAAGTTCTAACTCCTAAAACTCGGTTTATCGAAAAATTAGAACTTAATTGAGTTCTAACTCATTTCTTCACCGAGTTCTAACGCGTTAGAACTTCGATTTGGATCTCAGTTTGAGATAGAACTTCGATAAACTTGGACCCTCGAATTCGGGGTTCTAGAGTCTTAGAACTCGGTTTAAAAACATTTTTATTTCTTCAAAAAACTTATTTGGTTAGAAATTTTGATTCGACTTTAAAAAAGAAGGTAATTCAAATCAATTTTGGATAAATTTATTTTTAGGTGCAAGCATTTTCGCGTACGTTGAAAAATTCATAGCCAGATAGCTTGCTGCATTGCTGCACAAAATACAAATTTGTGTACCTATGTACATGTTACAAGATTTTAACCACTATATTTTCCTGGTGAAGAAGGAAACAGAAATGTTGGTTAAGACAAAAAGTGAATCTAAAGCACTATTTTCCTCAAAATAAAGTAATTAATGACAATCGTTCGCATCTTGACAATGAATGAAGAGTGCGAATTTGAATCTGAGAGACATTTTGAGTAAGCTTAACCCCGGACAGAAGCCATGAAAAACACGATCTTTGTGGCGTTTTGGGAATGAAATTATATTGCATTTATGTAGGTAGATATATTGTTTTAAAGTTATCCTTTTTATTAATTTTATGTAAATGGTCAATTTTGTTGTATCCAATTTAGTTGCATATGCTGGTGTTGTTTTTTAGTCTCTTGGTATAAAATTGTTTTATATTGTGCATTTTGTTAGTTTTGATTTTTGAACTCGCACCAGATTTTTTTTCATGAAAGAAAGCCAAAAGACATGTAGTATTGCATGCTCAAAGCATGTAAGTAATTGCCGTTTTTCTAAACAATTTGTCAGAACCACATCTTCTTTTTTTTATTATTTTTGATGCACTTTAATGCACATGCACACTTATCTTTTTGGGTTCATTTCACGTCAAAAGTCTGTTGCGAGCTATCGGACTAATAAAAATCTTTACTACTTGCAAACACCAAGCATTCAAAAATCAATACGCGCGAAATCACACAACATAGAATTGAAAACGAAATAAAAACATCAACACACAAACAAAATTTGCACAGCAAAAATGAGAATGTGTTTTTAATTAATGAACAAAATAAAAGAAATATCTTCACAAAAAAGTTTCCAGCAAAATGAAACTGACAAATATTTAAATATTTGTTGATAGATTGTCAGAAATTTGTGTCAGAAAATGATACTGGGTGCTACGAAAGAATTAAAATATACACTAGAACTTCGTTTTTTTAAACCGAGATCTAAAGTACTTAAAACTCAATAGTGATCTTAGACAGAGTTCTGAGGAAATGATTAGAAGTGAAGAAATGATCAAGTTCTAATTTTTTTTAAAACTAAGTTCCAAAGATAAACTGAGAGTTACTGGATCGAGTTTTAAATTGATTTTAGAACTCTGTGAAGAAATTGGCCGTTAGTAAACTTTTTCTTTTTAGTTAGGATCTTTTTAAAAGACTGAAGTTCGAATTACGAAACCCAGCATAGATTTTGCTCGTAAAATGTCCACATGAAGTGAAAAAGTCATTTTAGAGTCAAAGAAATCTTTTTGACGTAATAATCTTTGTAAAAAGTGATTTTCAATTTTATAATCAAAACAAATGGGATTTTCTATTTTTGAAAAAGTAACAAAATTACATTTGTTAATGTTAAAGAATAGCGCATTTATTTTACATCAATTAACTATTTTATTAAGATCAACTTGAATTTTGCTTGCATCTAGTGAAGATCTTAAAATACTACAAATCATTAGCATACAAAAGACACCTTGAGTAGGATAGATATTCTGGTAAATCATCATTAATAAAAAAAATAAATAGGAGTGGACCAAGGTAACTACTTTGAGGTACATACGAAAATTTTATTATTTCTTTTGAAAGTACATTTCCAATTTTTAATTATTTTCGGCCAACCAAATTCACTTTTAATCCATTTAAGGAGTGCGGAGTGATACCCAAGCAACTCAGGTACGAGAACGTTTTGCTGCATACGATCGAAAACCTTTGCGGGTAGAGCAGCTTTATCCAACACCTACATTCGTGAAGCTAATTACAACACGGTTCACTCGAAATGTAGGAGCATCATAGAAATATGCTTTGGTGTACCAAAAGGAAGATTTAGATGCCTACTGCACTCGAGGGAACTTCATTACCAGCCAGAAAAGGCAGCATTGATAACAAATGTGTGCGCTATGTTACACAATGTCTGTATAAAGTGTAAAGTAGACTTTGACAATCAGCTTCTTGTTCATGAAGATATTGATGTTGAAACTCCATCCCCGCAGAATCTTTGGCAACTACAAAAATATTGCAAAACAAATAAGAGATAGTATAAGAGACTCTTTGTAAATAGTATTACATTTTTATTATGTTTACATACTTATTAAAATAAATAAATAAATACATACTTATATATTATAGTTTTATAAAAAAAAATAGTGCTTCATTATTGTTTAAGCTAAGTTTTTAAAACATATAGGAACTTAATACTTCATCGTTCAGTTTTGGTTCAGTCATAATTGTAGGATACAGTCTTCATCGTTGCAGCTCTAATTCCTTTAACTCGAGCTTCTTTTTTTTTGTTTCTAGTTCTCTTAATTTTAGTTTTTTATTTTCCATGCTTTCTTTTTCCATTAAATCATTTCTTCTTTTTAAAATCTTGATTTTTTGTTCCTTAATCCTTCGAATTTTTTTCATTTCTTCTGTTTGTAATTTTAGTTCTCTATTTTGTTTCTCCAATAGATTGTTTTGTTGTTCAAAGGAGCTGCACCGACTGTTCTTGGTACAATTTTTGTTGTTGAACTCGTTGCTCTAATAATTTTTTTTGATGTTGTGGGAGTTCGAGTCTGGCGAGTCGGTGATTTTTCTACATGAACAGGCACATCCTCTTGTTCAACTTTGCCTTCTTCTGGTTGTTCATTTTCTTTTCCGTTCCATTCTTTAGATAGAATCCTTTCGGATTCAAGAATCAATTTCTCTCGTTTCTAGAGAAACACTGTTACGAAATTGTATGTTTTCATCATCTTTCGTGTTTGTAGCAAAATTAAAAAAATAAAAAATCCAGCAAAATAATAACATCTTCTTCGAGCATTGAAAACACATATTGTTTCATGGGTCCACCTCCTGTCCCACGAATGGGTTTTGGATTTTGGCGTAATTTAGTTTTTATGTGGTACTTAAAGTCTTTCCACACCTTAAATGATAAAAATATTTTTTGTACAGTTAATACGAAAGTATAATATATAATATATTTCGCTGACCTTCTTCCAGCCATCCCGTATTCCTATTGGGGGCCCAAGACTATATTTAGGACACCTGTGATGCCATCCCAGAGCTCTCCAGCTTTTGACTTGTATTCGTGAGCAATAAGGATGCCCCTAGCTAGTTCTTTATTCTCTTTCAAAAAATTTACAAGTGCAGCAAATTGTTGCGCGGAGGTATGTTTTTGACTCCTTAATCAAAGAAAAAAATATCCACAAAAATGAATTCAATTAAATAACCAATTAAAATCATTTTTAATAAATTTAAGAAACACAAATAACACTTTTTTAAGTTATTAATTACATTTTTTTTAGATCGGCCAGCAATCCGTCACCTTCACATCTATCGTTTTCAAAATGTATTGAAAGAATGACATTTTGTTGGAAAGATCTTTCGCTTTCCATGGAAAGCGAATAGCTTTTGAGAATACGAAAATACAAATCCGCCACTAAAAGCGATCCGCCGCGCTTTCTCGAATAGGCCTGCTGAATATTTTATAATTTTTATGAAAATTAACAAAAATATGCCAAAACATGCACTTTAAACGCATTTATATGCGTTTTCGAGGAAATATGCCCCTACAGATGGCGCTTAAAAGGTATACAAATTCCATAAAACGAATTTCTAACAAGGGTTTGTCTTAATAGGATTGCTAGAAAAAAATATGCTTTAGCATATTTTTGGGACAACCAGTGATAGTGAATGTTGCTTTTTCGACGCAGTAGGTATGAATATTTTTACAAATTATAATTCCTTTATTTGAAATACCTACCTATATAAATATAAAAGCGTTTAAAAGTTAATGCAAATGGAATTCATTGAGAAGCCTTCTAATTTTGGTAGCGTAGTAAAGCTTTTTTTTGATTAACAAATTTCATAATGCTTACTGTTTTCATAATATAATTTATCTTGGTTTCAGTTTTTTCAGCTATTTAAGGTTTATAGTTAGGAAGCTTTTATGGATAATTTCTTTGAAATTAGTGATTTCTTATAATAACCAATGCAATTCGAAAAATCACAATTTTGTAATTCCATTTCAAACCAGCGAATAGATCTAGTTAAGCCCAAATTTGTATCCTTTTACATTCCAATCGTGTAGTCTTTTCTCCAATATTTCACATAATAATGCAAGGTTTTTTGATCAAAAAACGTACTCCATAACTGATAAAAATAGCAGTTGTCTGATTTTGATCCACAAGACAACCACATAAGTACAATTGACAGCTTTCAGTTTGACCAATAGCAGCTTCACAGATACGAATAGACAAAAAAAAAAAGCAACCTGAAATCTTAATCCATCCGCCACGAAAAAAATCATATTTTAGGCAGAAATCTGAATTCAGATACCTGAATTCAGATACTGTTTATGACTTTTTGAAAAATTATTTTTCGCTTTTTAGTAGAAGATTTAACCATAGTTTTCTTGAACAACAGCATGTGGTACTTTGTTTGGCTAACTACGATAGGATCTCGTCACGATTTTTTCTAGTTCAAATTTGATTTACAGCCCGATTCTCCCCTTGTGAGGACTCATAAGTCACAAGCTCTTTGCGACTATTTCTTGTGAGGATTGTTGTGACTCGATAACATTTTTGGAATTCTCACAACGAAACTCACCACATCGAAGTTGAATTTTGTAGTGTAATTTTTGGAACAGCTTATGATCAAATATATTAAAAAATGTTAATTGGGCCATACAAATTTATTTAAAATTTATAAAATGCAAGGTTCCATTTATTTTTAGCAATAAAGTAAATTAATAAATACGTTTGCATAGTATATTTTTCCAAAATAGAAGTAAAAAATCTTTATAGAAATTGTTTGGAGAGCTATTTGTGTCCCTTGAAGTTCTGAATAGCCGTCGGACAGCGGCGATGGATGGCGGTGCAATGATTCGTTTTAAAGAAAATATTGTGCAATTGTAAAAACTTTTTGATTAATTTGCGGATAAATCGAATTGATTCCCATTTTACTTTATTTTAGCACTCAAAAATCTCGAAAGGTGCAAATTTTTAGCAAAATATAAGGAAAAGAATTGATGGAATAGACGAAATGTTTATCCAGAATATCAAGAATGGAATGAATAAAGAAACAAAACTAGAACAAAAAGAATGGCAATCCAGTTGTTCGGTGAAATGTCAAAACAATTGAAGAAATAAATGTTTTTATTTTGGATATTTATGTATTCTCAAAGTCAAAAGTTTAGTAAATTTTACATTAAATGCATAAAATTATACTCTGGTACATTAATTCGCGGTATTATGCTGTTTTTAAATAATTAACACCAATGTGAATCTGCCATAATTGAGCGTTCAATTATACTGAACGCGCCCAGTATTCTTTTTCTATTCTTTTTATTCCACACTTCACATGGAATAAAAAGAATGCTTCCAAACGTTCCGGAATGAATAAAGAAACAACAAAATAGTTTATCCGGAATGTTCCGTGGAATAAAGAAACGCAAAACTGATATTTCGAATATTCTGGACATACCGGAATGAATAAAGAAACACACTCAGAATGTCAGATCAAAATGACAAAACACATGTGATTTGTGAGTTGTGACCTGCTCTGAAGCAGATCACAATTTGGATTGTTTTTATGACTCACAAGTTGTGGCTTTGGGGGAGAATACGAAAAAGTCACAAAATTAATTTCACCACCTCTTATGACTTGTGAGGTATCAGTGATGGCGGGAAGAATCGGGCTGTTAGTGCAGGAATTTGGGAAAAATTTTAATAAAAAGCTATTAATAAAAAAAAAATAATTTCTAAAAAAATTTCGGGGGGGGGGGGGGGGAGGGTTCAAACCCCTGTGGACCCCCCCCCCCCTGGCTACGGACTTGCGTATAGATGAATTTAAAAATTAATTTAACTTTAATATATGTACTGTACATATTATATTTTTCTTATATCTAACGTACCTACTCAGGACAATACACATACTGCCTTATTTATAAACAAAAAATGGTTATTTCAGCTCTTGTGTTCAGGAAAATTTCACCATGGAATAAGAATTTTCCGGACTCAAATGAAGTAGTTAGCAATTGCCTGTAGTTTGAGTCCGTAAAATTCCTATTCCATGGTGTAGTTACCCTGAGCACAAGGGCTGAAAAAACCATTTTTTTTTTATGAATAAGGCAGATATTATATAAGACAATGTAAATAATTTTTTTGTTATGATAATTTATGTATTAAATGACGTATTTTAGCCGATATTCTGGCGACAAATTGCAATTTGCAATTTCAACTTTTTAAGCAAAATTTCCAATTTTTGAAGTGCTGTATTTCGAGATATCTTTAACCTACAGAGTTGTAGTGGAATAAAAAAATTTTAGAAGGTAATTTTTTTTCTAGAATAAACATTTTATTATTATTATTATCTTTATTAGTTATAAAATAACTTTAAAATCTTACAATTTTACAAAAGTTTTGTTTTATATAAGAAATCAAAGTAAGCATTGTTGGGTTTTTACAAATCTTGTTACAAGTTTTTTAAGGCAATAGAAATTTGAATCATTTTTTATATTCGCTGGCAGGTTGTTGAACAGTTGTAATTCACGGTACATAACTGAGTTTTGTGTGCTGCTGAGGTTACATCTATCTTAAAAGTTATAAACCAAAAACTGAAAAAATTCCGAAAATTTCGAAGTTTTTCGAGCACCGCACAGTTAGCACGATCTTTCGAAGCTGATGCTCTGTTGGTATCGATCCTAACAACTTCCAAAATAAAACGTACAACTGGATCGCACAAACTTGCTCTTGTAGTAAAAGTTTCTTCGAATTTTAAAGATTGAGTGTGATAAAAGTAAATAATTTTTTTATGGGAGCCTTAAGTTTAAACTAGTACCTATTATACATTATCGTCGTTGTTCTTTGAAAACTCCCTAAGTCTATTTCTTTAGAAACTGAAGAACCTTTCATAAATACGGAATAGTTAATTAAATATGTACCAAAATTTAAGTTTTGTAAAAAGAACCCAACTCTTTTGCTACATTTATTCTAAATATGAAATTTCTCAAACTCAAAAATTTTCAAGTTATTGTCAGTAAAATTCCATAACAAATGTCAATGTTACAAAATTTAAAAAAATGGGAGTTTTCATAGAACGACGACATGTAGAGCTTAAATTGAAAAATTATTAAAAATCAACATAATTCGAAGTAAATTTATTAAAAAAGCCCTCTTAAATTGCTTTGAGAACTAAAAAAAAGTACACCATCTAATTTCTTCAACTAATCTTAGTTTTGGAAAAAAAAAAAAATTAAAATCGTAGGAGCGGTTTTTTTTAAATTAATTTTTCATATATATAAAATTTTTTAAACATTTTTAAGAAAAAAAATGGTACAAAATTTTCTAGTATTTATTTATGTTGAATTAAAATTTAAATTTCGAAAAAAATTATCTATTCGTTTTTGAAATATCGAATTTTCAAAAAAAAAAATTTGAAATTTTTCTAAAAATCCAAAATCTGTTTTTTTTTTTTAAATTTTGATATGCGGTATTATTTCAACTTTTAAGAAGCTTTTGTATAAAAAATTTAATTTAAATCGGTAACACACATAAGGAGATAGTCCAAAGTAAAGAAAATGGTTCTATGTAACTGTAAATTTTGTTTTTGGCAGATTGTAGACCATACTAATATCAGTATTTAGAACAATTATAATCAAAATAGTAGGAGTCGTTTTCGAGAAAATTTATATTTCCTGTAACGGTTTTTTTAACATTTATATGGAAGTTACCGTTAATTTTGACTATAAGAAAAATTTGTGTTCAAAATATTTTAGATAATGTTAAAAAACCGCTTATTACCAAGTTTCATAAAAATCAACAAAGTCGTTTTCGAAATATTTGGTTTTCAAAAAAAAACTTTGAAACTTTTTTTAAAAATCAAAAAAAATTTTTTTTGAAAATTTTGGTATACAATACTATTTAAATTTTTCAGAAGATTCTCTATAAAAAAAAATTATCAAAATCAGTTTATTCCTTTTCTAGAAAAACGAAAATAAAACAAATGGTTCTATGGGAGGTACCATTTAAAACTATTTTTTGGAAATTTAATTTTTACAAAAATACCTAATACATTTTAAGAAAAATAAGATTTTCCAAAAATGTTCAAAAAAAAAAATTATATGGTCCTAAAAATAAAAGGAAAAACACGTGTCTGGGTATTGTCCCGAAAACACTTTATACCAAGTTTAATTAACATCGGCTCATGGGTTTATGCTGTAGGCGAGTCCACAGACAGACAGACAGACAGACAGACAGACGGACAAGCGGACAGAATTGCGAGACCCACTTTTCTAAAAAATTGCCTTAAACAGAAAAAAAATATTTAAAAACAACGGAACAATTTTTCTTTCTTCTTTGATTTTTATAGAAATAGAACCCCCCCTCCCATATGATTTTTATCTTGTCTTAACCCAACCTACTCGCTCCAGCAGTTTGGTGCATCTCATACCGATCACCCTGTATACCGCAAGTAAAAATCAGCGCAGTGCAATTTTTTGTGAACTAATATGTCTTATTAGACTGGTCAACAGCCCCGGATCTACGATTTTTTTGAACAGGGGCAAAAAACTGGATTGGCGCCCCTTCAAAATTTGAGGTATGTAAATGATAAAAAAAAAATTAATTAAAGAAGAGGTACCCACCTACTTGTTGGTTGGATTTTTTGAAACAGGGATAAAACTTTTTATTTAGCAACTTTTATGTACATACATACATACATACCTACGTACAAAAATGGCAAATAAAATGGAGGATAAAATATTGAAAGCATCTGTTGAAGAGTGTCTTTTCAAATTTTGCGCCTCCTTAAGCTGCCGCCTGGGGCACGTGCCCTGGTTTACCCCCCCATAGATCGGGGGCTGCTGGCCACTAAGGTTTCTCATATAAGTTTGAACAGATAAACGAAGGGTTGCCAACTCTAAACTTTAACCATATTTTTGTATGCAACAGAAGTGCACACTGCTTGTTAAAAAAATATCTAAAAAAATGTAACGTGATACTTATATATTTTTTTTTATTTTATCTCATCCAACGATGATCCTAAAAATAACTAGAATGTGTTAGTTATTTTAAGAATCATCAATCGGAGTCACCCAGTATGATGGAAATACAAATTTTGTTTAAAACACCCAAAAATGGGCTTTACATTTCTGAAGAAACTCTAATTTTAATAAATTATGTATTAGCGATCAGATGACTTTTTTCACATTATGTATTGTGTCTAAAAATATCATCAAATACGAGTGAGTGGTTCAGATTTTATCAACCATGTGACCCACTTCTCCATACAACTAAAATCACTATACAGCGCCATGGCTGTCTTAGCTTTAGGCCATGCATGCAATAGTCTCGATGTGTTATTTTTCTCCATCGAATCCTTTGAAGTTTTGCACAAAAAACACGCTTATTATTTTTTGAATTGAAAATCCTCTTAAACAACCCTGAAGTATGGAAAGCTTTCTTATATTAAAGCTCCACAATAAATAATTTCGTTTTCGATTAAAACAACTTTCGCATAACTTCTCCTTTGGAATTCAAAATCCTGCGCTCTAGTTCTTACGATGCAATCCACAAATGCTCCAATTACCATACAACTTCCGTATACAAAATGCCAACAGAGCAACAGACCGCATATACCTATCACAACACCACCTCACTTTTCAGAGCGTATTTCGATTTCGCTCCCACTCTTCACCCGTCATCCATCGTCATTGCCCCACATTTCTAAAAAATAAAAAAAAAACTATCATCATGCACCACAAACACCTTCCACAATATTTTCGAATGCTACGCTGTTTCGACAAATTCAACCCCGCAAGTGCCAATCGGCCAAGAAAACTCCTGACGTGCGGGTGTATTAACGCCAATTTCGCGCGAATTCAAAAATAGCTAAAAGGAAGATCAAATAAAAAGAAAAGAAAAACACCCTCTTCTGATAGTGTACACAAAGTTTTATAGCGAAATAGTGTGTTCAAATAAAATAAAAAAAAAATCCCCTGCTTCCATAAAAATAATTCAAAAACGACGAAATTGCCTCTTTCAAAGGAAAAGTCCAATTTTCGTACAAATAAATACCAATAATAGCTAGAGAAAAATCGGAAGGAGGAAAATGTAAGCACGATGGTGTGTTTTTCGAAGCAAAATATATAGTTATCAATCTCCGTCACCCCTCGTGAAGTGTCGTCCTACAATATTATACAGTCCCTTCAAACCCCTTTTTGTAATTAGCTCTCCTGCTGTGTGCGCTGCAGTGGAGTTATCGTGAGCTAACGGTTTTGTTCTTGGCCGAAACCGAACCCAGTACTTACTGCCGCCGACTGAGTACGAAAGTTTTTAGAACGAGTTTTTCTCGTGACCGTAATATTTTCCCTTTGAAGTTCTTTAATATTTCTTATAATATTTTTTTTTATTTGATTTGTGTAGCGTTTCACAGAAAAAGAAAAAACGGTTTATTGATTTAAGGCACGTCGCGGCGTTGAGGGTGTGCTTTTAGCTTGTCATGGACCATAGGAATTAGGTCCTTCCTGGCAGCTGTTGCCTCCGTAAAAATCCCGTAAAGCTGATATAGTGGAAATAGGCGCTGCATGAGATGTAAAATAAATAAACTTCACGCAGTCTTCTGTTCTGCTGAACGATTCAACGTCCCGCATCGATATCGGGATATTTCAAGACACATATGTTGATGTATCGAGTAGGCCATACGGAATTAATTCCAAACGCGTCATGACACCACCGCAGTTGGATAGCCAACACGACACCTCAGCAGAAGCAGTAGCAGCAGCAACGGGAAGAAAAGAACAACTGTCCGATTTGGCGAAATGGTTTTAAGCACGGAATGGTCACAAGTTGAGGTTATTGATCTCGTTAACGATGGCAATGGTTTGGGTTTTATTTTGGTCGGAGGCCGGAGTACGGGCGTGGTAATAAAAGGGCTAATACCGGGCGGTGTGGCCGAACGGGACGGTCGATTGCAGTGCGGCGATCACGTACTGCAAATTGGTGAAGTGAATTTGCGTGGTTTTAGTTCCGAGCAAGTAGCAACGGTTCTTCGTCAGACTGGAGCTCAGGTTCGATTGATTGTGGCACGTCCAGTTGAGCCAACGGCCACTGACTACCAAGCACTGGCCAGTCATGCTCCAATTATTCCAACTAAGCTCCTCTCCGACCCGGAAGAACTGTCACGACATTTGTATCAGAATCCGCAATTTGCTATTGCTGGTGCTTCTGCTGCCGCAAATAATTGCACTGCTGCTGCTAGTGCTGCTGATATAAGCGCATTGAGTATGGTTGGCGGCTTTAAGATGCCAATACCGGACACTGAGTTGGCCGACTTGCCGTTGCCATTGCCACCAATACCGACGGATTTGCAGCATAATACACGTGCATGCCTCAAGCATTTGGACATCGTGCCGTTTGCTGCAGCGCCATCAATGTGCCACAGACAGCAACTGTCATCGGGTTGCAGCGACACGGATCGCATTGAGACGTTGTTTACAACGCCCGGAATTGTAACGGTGATCAGCAATGCGTCACCGATAACACCACTGAGTTTCATCGACTCACCCGAAACCGAGACGTACGAGGTTGAGCTGCGGAAAAACGTTTACGGACTGGGTATCACAGTGGCGGGATATGTCTGCGAAGAGGAGGATCTCTCCGGAATCTTCGTTAAGAGCATCATTGAAGGCAGTGCCGCTGAAATGAGCGGGAAAATTCAAATCAACGATCGCATTGTTGCAGTTGATGGAAAGACTCTGGCTGGTGTTACAAATCACCAGGCCGTAGAACTTCTGCGAAACACCGATATTATTGTGCATTTAACGCTGGAAAGATTCTTGCGTGGTAGAAAGTTCGAACACCTTCAAGTCGCCTTAACCGAACTCAAGAGTGATACTCAGTCGCAGATTTCTCTGCCCGCATCACCTTCAATAGCTACACTGTCATGGGTGCCACCTAAATCCGATGTGGACTCTTTGGCGACAGAGGACTGCCTTTGTGCGCCCGCAATTGATGGTGGAGACATGATGCCGTCACGCGACACTGTCGACTCTAACATGTCCTTGGTGTTGGATCGCAGTAGTAGTTGTAGTGATTCACACGATGAGCATGAGTTTGATAACGGTGATGGTGAGGCTAAAGGCAGCCAGCCAGTGCCAGTGATTAGCAATGGTAGTGTGACAACGGTAGAGACAACGCCGACGACAGCCCTTTTCAATAAAAAACTGAACGGCAGCAGTAGCTTGAGTGAAAAAATGAACGGAGATGTCCAGACACCCAGTCCCCGTTCGCCACACTCACCACCACATAAAACGACGACGACGCCCCAATCCGCTCATAATACGCCCACGCCTACGCCCACCGTAGAAAGCGTGGACTCGCTGCAGATTGCTGCCTGGAAAAGTGAGTGCCCTGAGAGCGAAATAATAGTTGCCGAAATAAATAAACTTTCAGGTCTAGGAATCAGCCTCGAGGGAACTGTCGACGTAGAGGGCGGCATCGAAAAAAGACCCCATCATTATATTCGATCGATTCTCGAGGACGGCCCGGTGGGGAAGCAGGGCATTCTGCGACCGGGTGATGAACTGCTGCAGGTCAACGAACACAAATTACAGGGCTTGAAGCACATAGAAGTGGTGAAGATTCTAAAAGAATTGCCAACACAAGTGCGACTGATATGCGCTCGTGGACCAACAGCGCCATCTGTGATCAATACATCTCAGAATCCCGAAGCATTCGAGACGAGAAGCCTTCTACCTGGTGGTCATCAATCGTTACAGAATCTTCTAACGAAGGCGCAGTCAGAGAGTTCGCTGTATACTTCGAGTACGGCAACCTTAACGGATCAGCAACGCTCAAAATCAGTTGAAAACGTATCGGGACTGGCTCTCTGGAGTACAGACGTAACATACATAAACATCGAAAAGACTGAACGCGGTTTTGGTTTCTCAGTTCTAGACTATCAGGATCCTTTGGATGCCGAGGGTACAGTTATTGTAATACGTGGTCTAATACCAGGCGGATCAGCAGAAGCAACCAATGAAATATTCCCCGGCGATCGATTGGTTAGTGTTGCCGATACAAGTCTACATGGATTGTCACTGGATGAAGCTGTCACAATACTCAAGGGAATGCCCAATGGAATTACACGAATTGGAATATGCCGACCACTGTCAACTTCCGATAGCAATATTGCCTCACCAGGCGATGAATCGCCAAGTACGTAGTCTTTAATGGAATATGCTTCTTTTCAATGTGAGTAGTTTATTATAACAGGTTTCCATATACATTATGCATGCATGCTTTTTCTCAGTACCTAAACTGGTTGTTTTTATGGAAAATGACAGTTTTTCAATTAAGTATGTACTTAGGTATTTTTCTAATTGAAGAGTCATCATAAGAATTTATACAGGTCTTCATGAATTAAAAAATTCAAAAAAATGCAAAACATTATAGAATAAACTTCTAATAAAGAAGTGCTCAAAAGTGTACTTTAGGTTTTTGTTAAAACAATTTTTAACGTATTCATTTAAATATTATAAAATTTGTCAACCTTATTTGAACATGCAGAATACTGAAAACTTAGTCGAAACGTGTCGGGAAAACTAATGAAGATTTTTCATAAATAAATTATTTTTGACACAACAAACCGAAGAAGAGTACCTAATCTATTAAATTTGAACATGAATTAAAAAAACAAAAGGTTATAAAAAATATTTCTTTAAATCAAATCTTTTCGTGAAGAGTCTGGTCTCAAAAGGATATTGAAAAAACTTTTGAATTTGCAAATCTTTTATAGCTCGTTCATCATCTTTAAGTTTAACATTTAGCACGGACAGGTTATTATGTTATGTACTTTAAATTTCCTGATTTGTTGAAATAATAAATCAATCAATCTGTGTAGGTAGGCGCTTCCTTCAAAAGTTTTTAGCTAAACAAAAATAGTTCTCTTATTTGTGTTTTCCTTGTCCTAATTATTAGCGGAAAATAAAACAGTTACTTTCTTCACTTAAAGAGGCTTGTAAAGTTTATTGATTTCCTACGCAAAGAAAAAAAGCTTTAATTTGTATAGCCAGAACTTTGAAAAGTTCACCGTTTAACGAAATTAAAGTAGGTCTTTCTTAAACTGAAAATGGAAAATCCATTTAAATTTGAAGGTTATCTATGAACATTGATATGACGGTTAAACCAAATATTTCCTTCACTTTAAGTAAAAATTAGAATTGAAAATTAAAACGCGTTTCCCTTTTGATATTTTGTAGATTATAAATTGACCCAAACTATTAGGGCGATTTTATTCACTTCAAGTTGAACATAACTTAAGGATTTTTATTCTCAACTTGTGAATTTGTTTTTATTCACATAAAGTTAACGTTTTTAACTTTCGATTTTCAACTCTAGAGTTGATCAACTTAAGATTTTGTCAACTCCCGGAAGAAGTAGAAGTTGACCGAGCAAACTTGAGAGTTTACATAAAAATGTTGTTTTTGCATTTAAATTTTGTTACAAAAGCAGATTACGGACAATAAAAGGTAAAAAAAATACATCAGTTAATGCTCCAAAGCAATTCTTTTTGGTAAATTAGCCATCAATTTCTTTGGGCAGTAAATGCATTTGTGATTTTCTCCGACTTTTTTTCCTTGTTGCGTTTCGTGGTATGATGTCACAATACACAAAATAACACGCACAAATATTGAAAAACTTCAAATTATATAACACAATAAATCAAAATTAAAATTGAAAACGACAGTTCTGTTTTATTTTCACAATATCCCAGGGATATGGGGATATGGGGATATTCCAGGAATATGGGATATTATTCAACTGGAGAGTTGAGAAAAAATGAGTAAATAAAAAGAAATTCAAACTTGCGTTTCAAGAGTTTGCCTCAAGATGATAGTGAATAAAACGGCTCTTATTACATATTTTTATATCTTTGAAATATTAAAATTTATTTGTTGCATACAGAACACGTGCCCAATTACCACAATTGATAGTAAATCTAACTGCCTGAATAGAATGCTGGAACTGGAGCCGCAGACGGAACTGGAATAGCTGTCAAAAAGTGTGGTACGTTATTTTTTTTACGTGCCCACAATGCAGCTGTACAGCTTTGAAAGTATTTTGAAGAAAAACAAAAGAATATTCTTGTGTACAAGCTTAGAATTCACATTTTTTGTTTCCAATAATTTTCATTTCAATATAATAATTTTTTTCGCGATACAAATAACCACAATATTTTTTTCCGACCCAAAAAGTTGTTTTTTTTTTTTCTTCATTAAAATACATTTTTATCAATTTCATCGATTTTATTTTGTCGAATTTGATTTTTGGAATAGTTTTCTTTTATTTTCTGATGCATTTTCTTTCTGTCGGCATTTTCTTCTTATTATTTGGTCAATTTTTCATCAAAAATTCTATGCCATAAGCAATGAAAAAAATTGCACTTCTTTCTGTTCCATTTATACAAAACTTAAGTGTAAAGAAATTTAATTCGGAAATAGTACACATGTTATTTTGAATTCCAAATAATAATTTTTGCAATAAATTTAATGCAATCATATTTTTTCTTGGTTATTCATTCCAAATACAATTCGATTTTTTTTCAACCCCTTTCATTTGACAGATTAACTATTGTTAACTCTGGTCTTTCCTAAATTAAAAAGTTACCAAGAGTAACTTTCTTAACTACGGCACATCAACTTTTATTTTTGACACATCAACTATAGTTAACCACAGTAACATAAAAGAACGCACCACATACAAATTAAAACGTCAAAAGTGTCGTACGTGAAAAGTTAAAAGTAAACTCTTCCGTTTGCGGCTGCAGCTCCGTATGCGGCTACGTTCCGTTGTGTTCGCAACATTGAATTTGCGTGTATTCAATATTTTGACAGCTATTCCAACTCCGGCTCCATTTCAGTCTCCGGTACCATTCTGTTCATCCAGTAATGGGAAGCTTTAAGGCGACTGTAGGTTGGTTAGGTTAGGTTAGAGTGGCCGTCTAGATGTTGTTGACTCACTTAGACCCCAAGGGTCCATTGTGATACCACTAAAAGAAAGTTACTCATGGGAGAGTTACAAAATTAAACAAACCATTTTGTGCTTTTAATGAAATTTGAGAGACATCTTGTGTCGATCGTTGCCCGTTCACTGGTATTATCAAAGAAGGGTATTCCTTCTATTGGAGAGTGCCGGACATGTACATAGAAGATGTTGGACTGTTTCCTCTTCTTCCTCGTCCATGCAGCTTCTACAGAAGTCACTTGTGTAGACCCCCAGACTCATAGCATGTCTACCTATGAGGCAGTGTCCTGTTATGACTCCAATTGTGGAGCTTATACTTTGTCTGCTCAGGGAAATCAGGCCTTTTGACCGCTTCAGGTCCATGCATGGCCATATTTGTTTTGTTGCTAGGCAGGTGGTGACCTGTAACCATCTAGCATTTGTTGATTCTAGAGAATATTGTTTGAAAAGGTGTTTGCATGTAGCAAGTGGTGTTCCTATGTTGTGTCTCTGTCTAACAGTGGGCAGAAGTGTTCCGTTTATGGCGAGTTCATAAGCCCTGCAATTTCCCGGAATGTCCCTGTGGCCCGGCACCCAAATGACGTCAATGTTAAACTGTTCTGTCATCTCATTCAGAGATGATCGACAGTCGTGGACTGTGATAGAGTTAGTGGACACAGACGCGAGAGATTTGAGAGCGGCTTGGCTGTCTGAGAAGATGCGTATATTCTTACAAGATATAACGTTTTCTTTGAGCCAGAAAAATGCCTCTTTTATCGCCATTACTTCTGCTTGGAACACACTACATTGATTGGGAAGTCTATATGATAGACTGAGATTCAGTTGTTTTTAATAGATATACCACTTCCAACGCCGTTGTCGGTCTTTGAACCGTCTGTATAGAAGTGTATCGTGTTTTCTTCTTGAGGTCCTCCTTCTTCCCAAAAAAATCTTGAGGGGATAGAAATATGGAAGTTATTATCGAATACCATTTTTGAGGTGGTACACTCAGAAAAAAAAGTTGTAATGCCAACAATTTTATACTTTGGCTCAACAATTTTCGTTGGTTAAAATGAACCCAAATATCTAAATTCTTGAATCAAGAATGCATTGTTGACAACGCTATAAGAATTAAAATTTTTAAATTAAAAATAAAATTGTTAAACCCTTAACAACTAAAGTTCTTGCCTCAAAAACTAGTTTTTAAAATAAATTAAAAATTAAGTTTTTGTCCCAACAATTAAAAATTGTCAGATAATTGAGAGCTTTTATTGTTACCCCAAATATTTAATTGTTGAGAAAATTTAAAATTAATTTGTTGCGCCAACAATAACAATTCTTAAAAGTTTGTTGCGATAAAAATGTATTTTCAATAAAATGTAAACATATACATACATACGTATCTACAAAAAAATCAAGACTGACTTCACTCTTTCATGAAATCTTGACTTTTTTGTAAGTATATTTTTACATTTCCATGAAAACATATTTACTGCAAAAACTTTTCTTAACAAACATTTGTTTCTGGAAGCAACTGGCTGATTAGTTCAGGCTTCAAGTGAGCGGCCATCTTTGTTTCCAGTGTTGCTAAGAGGAGGGTTTCGTCACTTGGGCAGCATGAAAAGTGTTCACTAAAAAAGAAGTTTTAAAAGGTAAAACTAATTTTACTTGGTCACTATACTCTTTTACTTAACTCAATGGATTAAAACTGAAAAGAGAACACTTGTAAAACTTATACGTACTTCTAATTTGCACTCTCAGTAAAACTACTTAATTCGGCGTCGCGTCGGCGGCCACAAAATGAGTGGTGCATTTTTTTTTTATTAAATTTACAGTTCCTACAGTTCAACAACAAATTTTTGTTGTGCGAAGAACAAATTGTTGATATTTTGACAATTTTTGTTTCAATATCAAGAATTAGTTCTTGAACATAAGTAATAAATTAAAATACTTAAAGCAACAATTTTCATTGTTGTGCCGAGAAATATAATTCTTGAAAATAATTGTTACCGCAAGAACTGATTCTTCAACTAACAATTCCATTGTTGATAGGAAACAATACAATTTAAAATTGTTTCCACAACAAATTTATACTTGGGAGAACAATTTTGCATTTTTAATTGCTTTTAAAAACAGAAAATTGTTGTGCCAAGAACCTTGGTACTTGAACATTCAAAAAATAATTCTTGTAGTAACAACTAGTTTTTAAGGCAACAATTTTAAGCTTACAACTTTTTAAAAACGCTAAGTTCTTGTTTTAACAACTTTTTTTTTTCTGAGTGTAAGTATAAGCGATCTGGGATGGATCTGAAATTGTCTAAAATAGTAGTATTGACCAGTATTGTTACTGATCCATTGAGAGGTAGCTTTAAGCCTCATGCATGAGTTGACTGCCACCATTTTGGAAAAGATGTCAAGAGGTGTTAGGTTAAGAAGTACTTCTAAAGCTGCTGTTGGCGTTGAGCGAAGTGCTCCCGTGATGCACATACCTGCTGACCGCTGGACTTTAATGAGTTTATTCAAATTTACCATCTTGTCTAGTGCGGTCCATAAGGCGACTGTAACCCAAGAAGGTAAAATAAGAAAAAGAAATAAATACCTTTTTCTTTAAAAATCAGAATTATGAAAATGAATCAACCATTTTTGTACTAACTGACAAATAGTTCATCAAATTCTTTCTCAGAAATAATCAGCAACAGGTATACCTAGCGCAGAGCTAATAGAAGTGCCTGTGTCCATACTATTTTTTTTTTATTTTCCGGAAAGCAGTTTTCCCCGATTTTCCTTTGTGACCATACCACCATACCATAATTTTTGATGTTATTGGCTTTAACCAGAACTATGTAAGTATATGGTGTCAGCGAGAGCTAGGTAATGAGCACAATATGAATATTTGACGATGTATTGGTGTCGGAATAATGAAGCTTCCAACGTCATTGACAAAGCCTCCATGGAAGATATTTTTTACTTGCTACAGAATATTAGGGCAAATGAATTAATTTCTTTTTAAAAATAATTTTCGGGTTTTTAGTCAAAATTTACACAAGATGATGGATAAGTTCAAAGAGGTAGGTTTTGTCATACCACACATCAGTGATAGATGAACCAATTTGCTTTAAATTAAGGACTGCGAAATTTTATGTAATTCAACTGAAAAATAATACGAATTTTTGTTTTAGCTCCTCTCGGACTATTAAATAGCCAAGAGAAAATGTACAAAAAGAGCAAGTGAACATTTTAGAACGCAAATAGATATTCTTTATTTTTTTTTTCTAAACAAAAAGTCCGATGAGGAAAAACGTTGAAATTGTTTTTTTAGATAATCTCATGTTCTTCAAGTGCCAACTTTTCTCTAAAGCGGGGTACACATTATCGATCACGTATGACAGTTTTGCTCACGACTGATAGTGTGTACTTTCTGCTTGATGGTTTGTCAGGCAAACTCCAGGCAAGCTCATGCTCACAAAATTTTTTGATATTGACTGACAGTCAGCCGATTGTCATACGTGACCGATAATGTGTACCCCACTTAACGTTTATCGTTAAAAAGTTATCTATATATGCGAAAAACTGATAATTTCGACATACCATTCTACAATTACTTTTTATGCTAGTCAGTTTCGACAATATTCCTTATGCCAAAATAAATATTAGTGAGTTTAAAAATCTTAACTATTTGCCTTTATTCCGCATCAAAAGTACGTTGTGTAAGATGTATCTAGACAACGCAACGATTGAATTAGTACGAGAAGATTAATTATGGGCTTATGTATGGGTTTATTTTATGTTTTCACTTGAAAAATTTGAATTAGGAAAAGTTGAGAAAAGAATGTAAGGACTTTGTCAAATACGAAATGGAATGTCTGCATTTGTCAGATTAATTGAAAATATTTGAATCTAATGGCACCGAAGAAGGAATATTTGAGGAATATATTATATTTTGCAAATAAACAAAAAAAAAAAAACAGCAAAATTAAAGGTAAACTTTCGAATGGAGGAATTGAACTGATCGAGTATCCTTATGATGGTAACTAACTGGAATGGAAAATGATCCTTTAATAAATTGAAAAGAATACAAAATTAATTCAGAAGCCCCTACAAGTACAATTGTTCTAGAAAGATTGACGAGTTTTTCGCTGATATCCTTTGAATGTGATGAGCTCAAAATGCACCATAAAATTAGCATGAAAACTTTAGAAAAAGTAACTTTTGACTGTCAGAATTGTCGTATACTTTAATGCCACAAATACGAGTATGCTGCGAAAAGACGAAAATTGCCGCGCCACAACTTGTTGTCCCAAAATTTGTCATGTCATGTTAGTATGACATGTTATTTTTGACCAAAATTTAAAACAATGACAACTTTATATAGAGTTAGAATAACATCAATTTTTGGGAGAACCAGCGGCGTTGCAGTTTTTTTTCTTTTCACGACATATTTACAGCATTTATACGGCATTTTTTGAGACAAACAAAAGTTACTTTTTCGAAAGTTGGAATCATGCCAAATTTATAAGACATAGACTTTCAAGAATGAAGTTCATTTCAAATGATCGAATCGTTCCAGAATCGATTACCAACATGATCAGATCATTTAAATCAATCGATCATTCGATCTTTTTTATTTGACTCAATTAATTATTTCATACTGCGTTCCGATTCGATTTTGATAAAATTTAATCTCCGGATATTCAATTCAATACTGTACCAATTTTGATCGAATCCAATGGGAGAGTTCCTCACCGATCCGATGACAGCTATGTCAGTATGAGGGGTCAAAAGTCATAAAAATGTGTATTTTTGTAATTATATAACCTTATGACCTTTGACCCCTTATATCTGACCTAGTGGTTATCGGATCGTTTAGAACCTCTGTTAGTTTTTAAAGAGTCCCATTACCAACGTCAATGCCAAATTTCAGCCTCTAACTAATTTTCTCCTTTCTTTGGCATTTTTTCGTTTATTCTTACTGGACTTGAGATTGATATCGAAAATCGAGGTTCATTGAAATGATTTAGGTTAGGATGGAAAATCGAGAATCATCGAAATGATTGGGATTGGGATCGATTGAAATGAAAATTTGTGATTTCAATCATCAATACTTTTCGATGATCGGATCAAAAAATCGAATCATTTCTGATTGACACACAGTCTTGATTGATAGACAATTTTGCTAAGTTTAAAGTAAAAACCCATAGTGCTGGAGGCCATTTTTAACAGAAATTTCTTCAGCCAATCGGAAAATTCCCTTCTTATCTTTTCTCCCTTTGTATTTCCCCCATAAATAAAGGAAACTATTTTTAATATAAATTCAATTTCTGCATAACTAATTAATGTCATTAAACAAAACATGTTTGCACGACCCTGGAAGCTACGATAGGTAAGGTTAGGTTAGGAGGGGCGTGCCCAGCTCTGAGGCTGTTGCGTACACGGGGGCCTATTGGTCCATTGTGATCCCCTATAACAGAGATTAATCCTAAGCTAGTGGTTGACATAGAATGGTTCATTTACGAACCAGCCCGTGCTTTCTATATATTTCTTCATGTTTGCCATTGAGACCTGCGCTAAATCGTCCAGTTCTCCAACAAACCTATTTCCAAGGTAACGGAGGCGGTTTGTTTGGAGGTTTGGGCAATCGCAAACAGGTGTTTAATGGTTTTATTTCTTCAATAACCTGACAGCTCCTACAGAAATCGGGTGCGTAGACACCCAATCTAGTGGCCATTATGCCGATGGCACAATGTCCCGTCAGTACACCTATCAGGGTTCTGATATTCTTTTTACTCAGCGATAAAATATACTGAGTTTCCTTTTCATTAATTCTAGGCCATAAACTTCTAGAGATGGCGCAATCGTTCCTGGATATCCAGGAGTTATTAATTTGCTCTTTCGTTATTAGGTCTATCTTCCTTTTGATTACGCTAATAGGGACGTTTAGTCCTATGTCTAATTGGCTACTACTGTCTGTATATGATATTGAACCCTTCCTTGCCAGTGCATCTGCTATGTTATTCCCTTCTATATTGCTATATCCAGGAACCCAGCAGAGTTTGACTTGGTTAGTGTAACATATATTGTTCAGTATGCCTTGACATTTTGCTACTACCTTGGATCTTATAGTCTCACTGGCCAATGCTTTGATAGCAGCTTGGCTGTCCACGAAAAAAGTGATCTCTGACGAGCTCAGCTACGATAGGTAATATGAGGAGTGAAATCGTCAAAAATAGTTTGGTTAAAATAGTTGAAAAATCTTCGAATCTTCCAAATCTTCAAAAAATTGTTTCGGCAGTGTATGGACGACTGTAGGGGGGGGAGGCAGGATTTGACTGACACTAGAAAACTAGATTTCCCAATCTTTTATAAAATGGAAAAGAGTAGGTATGTATTGAGTTTCCTTTTAATTCGAACCCAATATATCTTCCGTGCTCCAACTTCTACTTCCCCTCATCATTGACCACCAATCAATAAGTCTCTCGAAGGCCAGATATAAATACGAAGTTATATTTTCCATTTCCATATCCATAATTAAATTACCAAATTATTACCTTTACCCTTGATCTTTAAAAAAAGACCATAACTTTATTCAGGTACCTATGTACCTAACTCGAAATGCTTTTTAAGTTCAAATGCAGTTAACAACTCTCAGCATATTATAACCTTGCAACACAATAATTTTAGTGCTCCTAGCAAAGTATACATATATGTATAAAAAGCTAGTTCCGAAATATGCTGGCTAAGTCTTTTATAAATTGAACGAAAAATCCACATACCCTTTAACAACATCCATGCATTAAATTTTGTTTTGAGCTTTCCCCATTATATTGGATCAACTCGCAAAAATATAGAAAATCCCATTTCCACATCATCATTTCATTCTGCACAAGGAAATCGAACGTTCATACATATATAAGAATACAATAACCCAGGAACTAAAAAAAAAAAAAAAAAATCAAGCATGTCTGCTCTGATATTTTCCAAAATAACTCTGCACTTAAATCGATTACATGAATATCGATTCTCATGCTCAGCTCAGGCCCCTCCTCGTCCTCGGTGCGCTGCTTTTTTGGCAGTGACATTTTTATGTCCTTACGAACAATGCCATTACCTCGTGTGGCTCTCGCTTTAGCTATTATGATCCCACCATTCGGTTCGTTAAAGGATGTAGAAAGCTGAGTGTAACATTTTACGTTTTTTTGATAAATCTTAACCCCAAAACACCCCCACATTGGTGGCCTAAATGTCCTCGAAAAATTCATATTTCAGATCAGGCACCGTAGAAAAGTGAAACTTAACTGAATACGGGTTGGAAAAGAACCGGAAAGATAAGGAACACGGAAAAGACACATAAGTATAAGAAACGTGCATTATACATCCAAAAATTTGTGTTGGCTCAGGGAAGGAGGACAAGGCATTTTGGGTATAGCAGCGGGAAATTTATCAACCACCGTTGAACCCTTGTTATAATAATGTATGTATCTCACTTATATTCAGCTGGCACGAAAATAGAGGCTTTGGCAAACAGACATGTTGTTGACAGAACGTAATAGACAAGGTCATATGAAAGCGCTACGATTTCCTCAGATAGATATGGGAATACAACAGAGGGTTGGGGGTAGGATAGAGGATGAAAAAATAGGTTACAATATCTCTGGCAATAAAGTTCCATAATGCAGTACGTCTAATCTTGACAACCTCAATACCAACGGACTTCCTTCAATACATCTACAATGTACCTATATGTTTATTTTTGTTGTCCCCACAAACAATACAAAGGACAAACATTCTGCTTCTCATAAGTTTAGAGGTTGACATACGATTAGGAAGGAGTTTTGACTTTTGTGTGTCCTTGTTAGGTGGACTTTAATTACCTATCTAATTAATAGACAATCTTTCGTATATATACATAGTAAAGTTGGATCACGGACACGCCACATTGTCAGTCATGTTGTAAATGATGTTAAAGGTGAGCTTTCGAAATGCTTCGTGCATTATCCAAAATTACATACTATTAATCTTTGAATAACTCGTTCAGTACATTTATTATTAAGATAATGATGGGGTCATTTAATTTGTGTTGCGTGATAGTTACTTGCTCTAATAGCTGAAAATTATAATTTTAGACTTTCCGAACTTTAAAACATAAATAATTGATTTTTTTTGTCTCTGCTCACTTGAAACAGTTTTTGTATTCTGCCTTCGAAAATTAATAGATAAGTCATATTAATTACCTAAAGGGCATGGCTCATGAATAAACAGGACCTTTTTAGAAGGCTATACGCCAGCGATGCCAACTGAGGCTTTTTTTATGCCTTTTAGGCATTATTTTAACATATGAGGCTATGAGGGAGGCTTATTTTTTACCAAAAAGGCCTTTTTTTATATTATTTTATTGAATTCAGATTTTTAGTAAATTTAAATATTTCTAAAGATTTAAAAAATGTTTCTGAATTTGGAGAAAAAATTATGAAGTTTTAAAATGTTAATATTCCTTGTTAAATAAAAAATTTTTTGCAGTCAGTTGAAAAGATTTTCTCTTGTATTAATTTAAATAAAACAAAGTTCAGAAATAGACTAAAACACAAAAAAGATAAAGATAAAAATTGATATAATCTGCAACAATCTTTATTTTTTACTTCAAAAATGATGTATGATTTTAAGATAGATCTCAATTCATACTGTACTTAAATATATAGATACATATATTGTATTCATACGTATGTATCTATGTGATCAATTCCTAAACTCGATGTTTTCCTGTGAAATTTTTTTTTTTTTTTTAATGAAGGATTGTTTTTGCTTATTTAAATCAAACTTGTGTTTAACTTTTTTTTAAATTGAATCGTTTTTTCATGATCTTTTGTTGTTTATACATTTAATTTTTACCCTTTAACGTTAACTTAAAAAAAAAATAAGTGAGGCTTTTTTTCATTGAATATGGCATGATTTATTTTTTAATTGAGGCATTATTTTGACCAAAGTTGTTGGCAACGCTGGCCTATACCGTATAAGATTATATCTTTAGCTTTAGTCTCCAAACATTAAAAAGTTTGTTGGTCTAACAGGCTTTTTCCAGGTGCTTTATTGATTTGTCCTGTTTACGAAACTATTGTTCGGATTCGGACGGGTGTTGGTTGATCGTTTACTGAATCTGTGGATTTAAATATATCCACCGCACACTGCAAATAATTCTCTCGGTAGGACGATTACGGCGAACGTAAAATGGGCGAAGCACGCGGAACCTTGCCCGAAAAGATTGATAATTTTAATAAAACAATTTTGTTATTTGAACGTGTTGTTGAACGCTCTATCCGTCCATGGTGATTTGGCAAAACAGACTGAATAATTGACAGCTAATTTGACAACTGTCAAAGTTCGGAAGACCGTTTTTTTGCAAGAATTCAAATTTAAAAAAACACTGTTTTATACAAATCTGAAAATAAAAGAAAAAAGTTAAGAAATTAAAAAAATCTTTTTTTTTATTTTCAGATGTTTGTAAAATAGAATTTTAAAAATCATAATTTTGAAAGCAGATTTTTAAAAAGTAGAATTTTGGAAAAAGAATTTTGCCTCAAACCCTATGCAAAATTTAATATAAATCGGCTAAACAGATATTGAGAGGAAGTGTTATGTATTTTTAAGCTCCCTTTTCGAAAATGGCGTTTGTTTACGCCAAAATATAGACCAGTTAAAACGAATAATATACAACCACATTAGAATTTAAATAGCCTACTTTTAGGCGATTGCGATAATTTAAGCATTTATACTAACTAATATTGATTGAGTGATGCATTGAACTTAATTACTATCTAAGTTTCTATTACTCAATCATTTATGTATTCACCACTTTATAAAAATAAAGCTTTCACCACCGAGCTCGTCGGTCGGTGCTATTGAATTTTAGTCAAACTTTGTAAGTTAGTTTTTAAGTAATATTTAAAGAGAAAAGTCGATTTAATAAAAGGTTAAAATTATAAAACTGGATTTTTTGATTAAGATTGTGGTACTGCAAGAAAGTTTTATTTTTACAGCACAGGGCGCACACCTTTGATTTTGGTTCCCTTTGGAAAGAAGTTTCTTGATAAAGTCGCCTACCCATAGCGATTTCCCACTAGCTTCCAACCCATAGCAGCAGAAGAAGATTAAAACATTTAGAGAGTCTTTATATTTGACTGGGATTTAATTGAGGAATCCCCCCAACAGCGCTCAAATGCGGAGGGGGGGCTCTCAACCCTGGAAACTGGTTTTTACACTCACAGTGATCCCTCCTACAAATCCATAAAACAAATTTTGTCCTGTACAAAATGCAAGGTTAATGTAACATTTCAATGGACTACAAAAATGGCCTTACAACCCATATCCCTCCAACGTGAAGCCTTGGCATTGACCTGACCTTTTACACCAAGGGCACATTTCATTTTAATTTTTTAAACAAGATATCGGCCGGTACAAATTTAAATAATTATAATACATATAATAATTAATTTTAGCTATTTTCTTAGGTCCATTTTCTATTTTCTATTTTCTATTTTCTAATTTTTAAAAAAATAAAAAAAAAAAAATAAAAAAACTTAATTTTTTTTTTAATTTTTCAAAACTTTTTTTTTTTTATTATTCGTAGAATTTTGTTAGAAAGAATTTTGAAAGCATCCATAACGTTATGGCACTGCAATATTTAAGTCATAACAAAATTTGATTATTGGTAAGGCCCATAGTCTTCCCGCACAAATTTTTACGGAATTTATGAACTTTGTACGTTTTTGTTTCTCCCGAACGATTGCAGGTATTCTTATTTTTCTTGTTGACTTTTATTATATGTATGATCATCTCTTTAAAAAACATAATGACTTTTTGAAAAATTATTTTTCGCTTTTTAGTATGTAATCTACAGAGACCTCTCTATGATATGATATGAGGACCTCTTACAGTAATTCAACAAACTGTTGAACTTCTCAGTCAACTTCTTTTAGAAAAGGCTTCCCTCTTCTAAAGAAAACAACCAATTTATTTTTGTAAAAAAATCAAAATCAAACTTGCAAATTTTGAAAATATATGTGAGAAATTCAGTGATGTAGTCCATGGTACAATAAAATAAACATAGAACTTGATTTTTACTTAATATTTTTATATCTATTACTCATCATCACAAAACGAGTATTTATCATAAAAAATAACATCACATAAATATCTATACGTAGGTATTAAAAGTATTTTTTACAACAGCAAATTAAGCCGTCTGGCCTTCTGTGCAGCAAACACATCTATAACCTCTTCAGTATTGATATCAATTTCTCTATGAATTGACATCAAAGCTAATTCTGTCAGTCTTAAATCGCCGGTAGAGTTTCTCAGATATGTTTTTAATCTCTTCATCGTTGAAAATGTTTGTTCCGGTGTGCATGTCGAAACTGGAAGGGTAGCCAAAATTTTTTAAAAGTTTGTGGATGTTTGGAAAAAGTTGATGGTTGCATCTTTGAAGAGCTCATTTGCATTTTTCGCACGGTCTTCTGGTAATTGTTGGTGGCATTTTGTCTCCCATAGTAAGAATTCAGCCTCCAAAGTGTCCCAATCCAAAAATTTCTTATACAATTTAAAATTTTCTTCATTAAAATTAGTTTCATTTTTACCGATAGTCGATGGTATTAAAATATACAAAGAAGAAAGTGTCGACCTGCTCTGAAGCAGATCACAATTTCGATTGTTTTTGTGACTCTCACAAGTTGTGACTTTGAAGGAGAATACGAAAAAGTCACAAAATTAATTTCACCACCTCTTATGACTTGTGAGGTATCAGTGATGGCGGGAAGAATCGGGCTGTTAGTGTAGAAATTTGGGAAAAAATTTTAATAAAAAGCTATTAATAAAAAAAAATAATTTCTAAAAAAATTTCGGGGGGGTTCAAACCCCTGTGAACTGTGACTACGGCCTTGGCTGAGATGGCTGGGGACACGTGGTGACTAGTATAGAAAGCGACTTAGCAGCCTGACGAACAGTTTTCGGGTCTACTACTGACTGACAGAAGACCCCTCTTATGATGCTCACAGGAATGGAGAACGACCTCAACAAATTCAGTGTGCGTAACCAGAGGTCGTAGCTACTCTGCGGAATACTGTACTGATGACTTCAACCGTCGCAACTGTTCTATACGCGAGTTGTTTATACATCAGATTCCCATAGCTTATAGTGCTACACCCAACGATAAATCGATTAATTTTCTAGTCCCGCTTATACACAAAAAATATTTTCTGTATTTTTGATAATATATTTAGAATCAAATCCCCAGCCTGTGCCACATTGCAAGAAATTGACAAATCCTCCAAGAGTATCTATCTCTTGTCACGAAAAAGTGCCTTTCTCACCTTAACCTTTCGGATTCGGCAATAAATTGTGGAACCCCTCCGCTCCAGCAAACACGCATACATAAATGGTTAAGAATTGTAATGTAAGTCATATTAGGTCCTGGGTGCTTCACGAACCGACGCGCCATAAAATTTATTGATTTATTCTTTATTTTATATTTCACACTAACGTTGCTTTATTAATTGCAATTAATTAACAAATTGATTTTGGTAGTTATCCACACGTTTAACGTATCTACTCATCATTTATTAATTGCATAAATATGTTTGTGAACATTATGAGAATGACCCTGCAAAATTGCAAAAAATCGAAATTCAAAAGATTATTAAACAAAGTTTGGATCAACATTTTTCGTTCTATTAACGTGGTTCAAATTATATATGTACACATATTTATAATGATGATGATGAGCCTGCAGGAAAATAAAATTTACGCTATTGAATAATAATTATTATGTCTATCAGCATGCACATCACTTTCAAACAATTAGCTGGGTGAAATGAAAAATTAAAGTGTTGAGTTTATTGCTATTATGATTAAACGATAATTTGATTCCATTGATACAACCAGGCAGAAAAAAGGCACACGTTTCAAAAAAATAAAAAAAAAAAACAATGTTAAACAAAACGAATTACGTATTCCTTCCAACGGGGTTGCAAAAAAACAAAACGAAACACCGGAAATAGCGTCAACGAAACGCTTTAGGAGGTCGCTGCTGTTGATGCTTTGCTCCTGCCGCGCGCCGCCGCCCGCGCGCGCTTGTGTGTGGCTTAGTTGGGAGAAATAAAATTTTATTGCTTCTCTTTTCCTCCAGGCATTGCTTGGAAGGATCCCCAAGGAGGGATAGTGGGTGAAAAGTACAATGCTTGATTTTGGGTTTTCTCTGTATCTATGTACATATATAGAAAATACGTAACGCGTGTACCTATTTCAGTTTGAAAATGAGTAAACTCCAAGGAGTAGCATGGTCGGGAACTTCTGCTGTATGCTGCTGAGTCCTGGGGGTTCCGCTTTGAAAATCCTTTTTTGTTTGTTTGTTTTTTTTTTTTTTTTTTTTTTTTATCGTAAAATAGGATAGGACAGCAGTAATGTATGCGCATATGTTTTGCAATGGTGTAGAGATTTGTTGTTTGCAGAGGATCGATTGAAGGCTTCCGCCTTATACGATATGATGGCCATAAAATGGGGTGAAATCGTATAGATAGTTAAGCTATTTCGTTTAGTATTTATGTGTGAAAATGTTTTCGTAGACGTAGACGTACCGAACCTAACCAAGCCGCGCCCTCTAAAATGCCACATAACAGCTAGAGTGCTTCAAATTAAATGACTATTTTATAAGAGTTTTTGTTTTTTTTTTGTTCTTGCCTCATCATCCTATAGGTATCGTGGAGAAGGAAAAGTTTGGTCGATTTATCTTATTTTTATGGGAAGAAACAAGTTTGTCGTTGTCTATATAAGTTTAAAAGAGGAAATTAATGAAATTCCAATAAAGTGTTGGAATCAATGTACCAAAAAGTTAATAGTTTATGTTTTGTCTTTGAAAGCATTTACATCTATATGCTTGTGTTATGTAGGATGTAGGAATATATTTTTTTTACAAGCGAACTGTTATACATAAAATAAAATGCTTATTAGAGGATTTTATCCCTAGTTTTAGATATCCTGTTGAATTTTCGGATATATAAAATTCTATTTATGTATGTTTTTTGAAGAATAGAATACAGGGATCAATGTTCATATTAACATAAATGGTGAACTGGGGCACATTCGTCTTTGGGGCACATTCGGCTTTGCCGTTTTAACTAACTTCGCTAATGTGTAACCTAATAAATTTAAATGCCGAACGTAACCTTCTACAAAAATACAGGATGCTTTGTAGTTTGGCAGTTCTAGTTAGTTGGCAAAAAAAAAGTTAGAAGTGTTTATGTGTATTTTTGGCCCTGGCTGTAATTTTTCACTTCCGGTAGGTAAGCAATTGTACGGATTTAATTTTTTTTTAAACAAGAGATATTTGTTGAACAGTCTTGTTAACATTTAACATTAAACAACACAAATCGGTTCAGGTTTCATATCCTTTTTCAAAACAAATTTTAAAAATAAATTTGTGACATCGGGGCACATTCGTCGTTTTGCAAAGGGGCACATTCGTCATCTTCTGATGAAGCCCTAAAGTAAAATATGTTGACAAAATATGAAATATGAAAATGACGCTATGAAACATAAAACAGTAAGACCGGTCAGATAATGCATTTTTGTAGAAGACTAAAGTTGTAGGGAGACGAAGAGATGCTAGCTTCTGAAAATAGTCTGACTAATGAAGAGTCTATGACTATGAAAGATTACTTTTTTTCAGTTCAAAAAGTACTTACAAAATAAATCCTTCTACATAATGTCCACAACGGAACGTAGCCGCAAACGGAGCTGCCAGCCGCAGACGAAAGAGTTCGCCAACTTTTATCTTTTCACGTGCACCACGTTTTACGTTTCAAATTGTATGAAGAAAAAAAACAATTTTTGGCGTTGGAAAAAAATATTGTTGGTATTTGTGTCGCGACAAAAAAAAAATATTAATTAAAAGGAAAAATATTGGAAACAAAAAATGTGAATTCTGAGCTTGTACACAAGAATGTTTTTTTTTTTTTTCTTCAAAATACTTTCAAAGCTGTCAAAGCTGCATTGTGGGCACGTAAAAAAAAATTACGTACGACACTTTCGATAAATCTTCCAGTTCCGTCTGCGGCTCCAGTTACAACACTCTATTCTGTCCCAGGCAGTTAATTGAAGACATTTCCTCAAAACTGAAGAATGAAATTAAATTGAAAGTAGGCAGCGACATTGGAATAAATATTACGTTAATATATTATTTACCCATGAACATGACGAGGAACGACATATAGATGTGTGATTTTTATATTAAGTTTTGTGAATTATTGTGATGAAAATATAGTTTTTCATTTTATTAAATAAATATAATGTTTAAATGATTTGAATTAATTTTATTTTGCAGTTTAGATCCAAAAATTTTGTGTGCAGAAAGTGCCCCTAGCATTGACGAAAAAGCCCCGTGTTGGGGCACATTCCGCGAAATGATTTTTTTTCTTAAATTATTTTTATTAAATTATTATTTGATTATTAAATGTTAACGTTATATAAATTGTATAAAGTTTATCAATACCTTTATTAAATTCGTAGATATAGAGCTTTGAATTTTTGGTGCCGAATGTGCCCCAGTTTACATAATGTGAATGAATTTGTTTGAAATATTATTTTTAAGTAAACATAGCATACATGACGTGTTAACTGAAAATGACGTAAACAAAATTTGTCGAATTTTGGAGTTAAGAACAAATTTGAAATACTTTCATTTGGATGGTTTTTATTTACAACTTAAGTTATAACTCGCTTTTCGAGCAGTTCAACAATCGAAACACATAATTGAAAATAGTTTCATAACTATTAATTATAAAAATGGTAAAACAAACTTCAAATGATTAAACAAAATTTATGTATGTACGTCATTTTTAGCTATCACAGCAGCGAGCAGCAAACATATCATTACATGCTTCAAATTGGTACCTAAAGCAAATTTTATTTTTTTTCCTTTACAAAAAAAAAAAAAAAAAAAACAAAATATATTACTTACTTTACTTTACTTTAGATGGCGCTCACAGCCCAGGATGGACTACGGCCTCAACCAACAAGCCCCTCCAGCCAGCTCGGTCCCTAGCTAGCTGCCTCCAGTTACGCACTCCAAGTTGATTGTCGTCGTTGTCCACTTGTGTGCGCCACCTACGGTGGGGTCTTCCTCTGCTGCGCAGGACCGTCGTCCGTCAGTGGTAGATTCGAAGACTCGTCGGGCTTGTGCGTTGGTGTCCATACGCTCCACGTGTCCCAGCCATTTCAGCCGCTTTATTTTCAGCTTCTTGACCCGGTCGACGTCGCTGTAAAGCCTGTAAAGCTCGTTGTTAAATCTTCTCCTCCATATACTCCATCGATACAGACTGGACCGAAAATCACCCGAAGAATCTTCCTTTCAAAGCACCTAAGTAGATTCTCATCCGTTTTTGTCAGGGTCTATGCTTCTGCCCCATACAGCAGGACCAGGATGATAAGGGGTTTATATAAGGTCTCCTTGGTTTTCTGAGAGAGGGCTTTATTAATGTCTTCTTAGCCCGAAGAAACAGCGATTGGGAAGAGAAATTCTTCGTTTTATCTCTGTGCTGATGTCAATCTGCGATGTTATATAGTGGGGCCCAGGTAGACAAAGTCCTTGACGACTTCAAAGTTGTATCTATCCATCGTGACGTTTTGCCCGAGCCGACGTTGTTGAGATTCCTTTCTCGATGATAGCATATACTTCGTCTTGTCCTCATTAACAGCCCAACCTATTTTCGCCGCCTCCGATTCAATACTTGCAAACGCGCCGGTAACAGCTCGCTTCGTTCTTCCAATGATGTCAATATCATCTGCATAAGCAAGTAGTTGAACAGACTTTTGAAAAATTGTACCTCTGTTGTTGACTTGGGAGTTGCGTAGAATTGCTTCTAGTACGATGTTAAAGAGGTTGCATATGATAACGCGTCGCCTTGTCTCAAACCTTTCTCGACATCAAAGGGTTCGGTGGTGTTCTTGCCGACTTTGACGGAACAATGAGTTTGGCAGGGATGCCGAGATGCACCATGGCTCTGTATATCTCGTCTCTGTCTACGCTCATATCATATGCGACTTTAAAATCGATAAAGAGGCGTATAGATTTTTTTTTTTCCAAAATCTGTCGGTGTGTGAACATTTGATCGACGGTTGATTTGCCGGGCCTAAAACCACACTGATAGGGGCCGATCAGATCGTTGACAAACGGTTTTAAGCGATCACACAGTACAGAAGACAAGATTTTGTATGCGGCGTATGGAGACTTATACCTCTGTAGTTGGCACAGGTCAGAGCGTCTCCTTTCTTGTGGATGGGGCACATTATACCGAAGTTCCATTCATCGGGCATATCTACTTTCCTCTGACCAAATTTAGGAGATAAGTTGGTGTATACTCCCTAAAAAGTCATCTCACCCTGCTTTGAAAGTTTTTATTAGCAACTTATAACTAGCTTTTCGAGCAGTTCAACATGAATGAATGAAGGAAAGTTTTGGGTGTTATTACACTGCGACCTTAAGATCTATTGTGCCCCCCATTTAGAGTTGTGTGATGAGGTTGCTCATTTACAGCTCAACCTCCAAATTAGATTCCTTAAGGAATTTTAGTATTTGGAGTATTTTTAGAGAGGATAGTCTGCTCTCTTCTATCTGGTGATGTCCCAGGTATCTATGTCTTTGGTGCATGAGTGCATCGCAGTTGCCTAATAGGTGGTTCGGCGTCTCCTCATGGGCATTGCAGAATCTGCAAGTGGCACTGCTCACTAGGCCAAGAATACTAAGGTGTCTTCTTAGCTTACAGTGGCCTGTGAGGAGGCCCGTTATAATGCGGAGTTTATTTCTACTTAAGCTGATACAGGCTTGGAATCGTTTCTGGTTATAGTTACCAATAAGAAGTTTCGCCTGCCTCAGCCTAGGGAGTTCCTTCCAGTTTTTTACTCTTTTTTCCTCCTCTTCTGTTTTGATTCTATTTTTGATCACGTTTTCTCCTATACCGCAGTAGGGTTCCGGCCCCGTTAGGAGTGTGGCTGCCCCTAGTTTTGCTAAGGAGTCTGCCTCTTCATTGCCCTGGACGCCGATGTGGCCTGGTACCCAATGAAGTGTGACATTATTTTTCTTGCCTAGTTCGTTTAGCCTGCCCACACACTCCCATACTAATTTTGAGCTGATGGTATATGAGTTTAGGGCTTTGAGAGCGGCTTGGCTATCTGACATGATGGCAATGTTTTGATTTCTATAGTTTCTTTCGAGATTACATTCTGCACATTTACCTATGGCATTTACTTCTGCCTGGAAGATGCTTGTAGACTGGCCCATCGGCAAGGAAAGTTTGGTTCTAGGCCCAAAGATTCCTGCCCCAGTCCCTTCAGTTGTTCTCGATCCATCTGTATACCATTTGATGGCATTTGCTTTGAGCGTGTAGTTCTCTGTTTCGCCTACCCACTCTTTCTTGTTGCTTAGCTCTATTCGAAAGTTCCTTTCGAAGTTATACTTTTTGGTTATGCCATCTCTAGGAATGTCAAGGAGGTTTGTTATTGCGAACCTGGAAATCGAGTCTCTTTCTTTGCGACCAATGATTTTACCCGTCCCAGTTCCCTCCTTGGCAAACCTCATTATGGCTCCCTTTGCAGTGCTTTCTACGACCACGTGTAGTGGGGACAAGTGAAGGATAACCTCCATACCTGCTGTAGGGCATGTTCTCATTGCTCCAGTAATGCATAAGCATGCGAGCCTCTGTACTTTTTCTAGGGATTTCCTAGTTGTGGCTAGTTCGGTTCTATTATACCATGCAACCGCACCATAGGTAATGATGGGTCTTACCATCATGGTGTACATCCATCTCAGGATGTTTGGTTTGCAGCCCCATGTTTTGCCTGCAAGTCTTTTGCATATCATTAGGGCCTTTGTGGCTTTACCGATTGTTATCTCGACGTGTTTGTTCCAGAGGAGTTTACTGTCTAGTGTAATTCCTAGATATTTAACCTCCCTCTGGATCTCAATTACTTCTCCCGCTAATGTGATAGGTTTCATGCGTGGCAGAAGTCTCCTTTTGGTAAATGGTACTATCGTTGTCTTTGTGGGATTTATATTTAATCCCACTGATAGACACCATTTCCTTGTTATTGATAAGCCCTTTTGGATTATATCACAAAGGGTTTCTTCGAACTTTCCCAAGGCTGTTATTGCAATATCGTCAGCAAAACCGATGCAGCGCAAGCCTTGAGAAGTAAGATTTTCTAATAATTCATCAACTACAAGACTCCACAGCAAGGGTGATAGTACCCCTCCCTGCGGACAGCCTCTTGTTGTGATGACCTTCTGGACATTTTGTCCTGCGTGTGCTTCCGCCGTTCTTGTGCCTAACATTTCACTTATCCATCTGATTATGGTGATGGGTACGCACTTCCTTATGAGAGCTTTGTTTACAGCTTCATGAGAGGTGTTATTAAAGGCCCCCTCAATATCTAAGAAGGCACATAAGGCCGTTTCTTTCGATTCTAAAGCAATCTTTAAGGTATTTGTGAGTTCATACAGCGCGGTTTCTGTGGATCTTCCCGCTCTGTAAGCATGCTGGTGTTGATTCAAAGGCATATTTATTAATACCTCTGATCTAATAAAGTTATCAATTAACTTTTCCAAAGTCTTCAGTAGAAAGGAAGTTAAACTTATTGGCCTGAATGACTTCGGATGTGTTGTGTCTTTTTTCCCAATTTTAGGAATAAAAATAACTTTAGCTCTCCTCCATAGATTTGGTATGTGCCCAAGTGCTATGCTACTACGAAGTATGCTAATGAGATACGGCAATAGTTCCTCTTTTCCCTTTTGCAAAAGGGCTGGAAAGATGCCATCTACTCCCGGTGACTTAAAAGGTTGAAAGGTGTGTATCGCCCAATCGACCCTATTGGCTGAACAGATAGTTGAGGCTATCTTCCAGCTTTCCCGGTTTGGTTTGAGAGGTATTCTCTCAACTATGTTACTAGAGGTCGGTAAGCTGCCCGGAAAATGAGTGTTTAGCAAAAGTGTAGCCCTTTGCTCCTCATTTTCTGTAAAGCTACCATCAGGGTTGCGAAGTGCTAACGATGTTACTGCCTTCTCTTTCGCTAGAGCTTTATGTAGTCTTGCAGCTGCAGGGGTAGAAGAGATACCCTCGCAGAAAGTTGCAAAACTATTTCTCTTAGCTTTTCTAATTTCCCCGTTATATTTGGTCAACTCTGCAGAGTAGTTTTGCCACTCTCCAGTTCTTTTTGCCTCATTAAAGAGTTTCCTTACTTTGGATCTAAGCTTTGACAGATTATTGTTCCACCATGGAGCATCTTTCTGCATTTTTATAGTTTTTAGTGGACAGCTGAGTTCATAAGCCTCATTTATGGCCCCACTAAGTTCATTAACTATGTGCTCTAACTCAAAATGACTGTTAGTCGTTCTAACTGGACCTATTTGTTCAAGGTTTGCCTTGAGAAAATTTTTATACAGATTCCAGTTTGTTTTCTTAGGATTCCTTCCAGAGGTATTCTCTGTCAGAAGGTTTTCTAATGTAAACACTATAATTCTATGATCAGACATTGAAGGTTCGTTGGAGACTCTCCAATCCTTAATCAAGCAACTTAAGTTCGGAGTTCCGAATGTTAGGTCTAAGACCTCTTTTCTATTTCTAGTTACAAAAGTAGGGGTGTTCCCTACGTTATATATATCTAGATTCTTCTCGATAATAAAGTCTAAAAGGTACTCACCCCTTTGATTTATATCGGTGCTACCCTATGTTGTATGGTGGGCGTTTGCATCGCATCCCACCATCAACGGCAGTTCAACAATCGAAACACATTTTTTAAAATTAAAAATAGTTTTATAACTATGCACACATGTATTATAAAAATGGCAAAATAAATTCCAAATGATTAAACAAAATTTATAGGTATATTCGTGGTTCGTCACTTTTAGCTAACACAGCAGGCTTCAAATTAGTAAAGCGAACTTAATTTTAATTTTTAAAGGATTGAATTAATTTTATCAGATCAAGCCTTATATATTTGAAAAAATTATATATGTATGTGAACTTTAAATTGTATCGTACCTCTCATTTTAATTTTAAAAAATTCTTTGATAAATTCTTTTATAGGTTCGATTTCATATAATTTGATTTTCGACAGATTTTGAGTCATGAGCATAACATAATACAAAACGCCTTTTCGTTATCATTTTGATTCACAAGTTTGTTTTATGTGTATCTCAAATTTACAAATAAACGTCCTTCATCCTTCCCTTGGGTAATTTACAGGATGATATGGTTAGCTTTTTGTGAATATTTAATAACAAAAAATTAAAAATAGGCAAACATACGTGTCAATGCAATCATAAATATCAAAATAACAACCGCAAACAACTTTTTGCATGAGTTAAATCCATGAATAGTATTTGCATACAAATACAAAAAAAAATCAACTACATGCAACTGTAAATATAACCAATTTCAAAACTAAAACATGATATTGAGCAAATAAAAAATAAAAACTAGAGGCCTTGGGAACTGAGTTTCCATAAAAGTATTGACGAATTTTTTTTTTCACTAAAGAATTGAACCACACATAAAAACTTTTTTTTTTTATAAAAATTCCAATTATGTAACTGAATGTTACATAATATTTTCATTCCCTAGGACACTTTGTTTGTAAATAACAAAGAAAATTTATGCATGAAGTCTAGATTATTTTATGGTTATAACCGGAAGTATAAAGTGGGAGTGTAGTGTATACTGTATATGTGGTGTGTTTGTATGTATAAGGGCACCTTACTCAGAATCCTTTTGGAATTATTATAGTTTCATTTTGTACATTAATTTACCCCAACTCATTTTAACTCCAAAATATAGTATAAACAGTACGATGAACGACTACGGCCGGCGTAGCATATACTTCATACAATTTATTTGGAGCATTATAATGTCGGGTTGGTCACGTAACTTATCAAAAGCCAGAAATATATAAGCAACAGCAACCGACTTTCCGGAAGAAGGTTTACAGCGCCAATTATGGAGCAATATGCATTAATTGCATTGGGAAATTTGCCAAAATATATGAAGGTATACTTTCCCAACACTATAACTTTGGGAAGCATAAACGACAAGGAGGCCAAACAGTGTGAACGGTAAGAAAGTCTACCAAAATTGTTAAAGAATTTTGTAATGGGAATTTAATGATGATGTTTTAGTATTGATAAAAAGTTGCAGCACAGCATATATAGTTTGTCCAATAAAAATTTTCAGTACAGGCCTTATAGGCGAGCTCTAAACCAACTCTCGCAAGTAAACCAACTATTTTAGTTGCCACCTGAAAAAAAATAGAACCACTAAGTTACTTACAAATTGTTTTTGTAATTTTGTTTGAACCCACGTATATACATCCCACTATGACCTGCCTTCCTAAAGGTTGAAGGCAAGTGGCAAACTGAAGAAACATTGAACACTGATTATGTGCAATAAGAATGTCCCCTTTCACACAGGGCAACTGAGTTGCCGGCAACAATTACATAGTTCATAGGCGAGAAGGGCAGGAAGAAAGAGGGGAAAATGAAATCTCCCCGGTCAACAAATTCAGGAGATTTTTTTGACGTTTCTCTTCACACTACGTTTGTGTGCGTTCTACCAAGGTAGTTTAAAAGGAAAATAAAGAAAATCTCCGGGTTTTTGTTGCTTGCGTGTGAAAGTTAAGGAGATTTAAGGAGATTTAAAGAAAACGTCAAAAAAATCACCAGCAACTAGTATCTACGTGTGAAAGGGGACAATACGATCAACCCTCCGCTGCCATGTTGTGCCAAATCGTTCTGGCTTTCAGTAGCGTGGCGTGGATGATTTCAAATGGTAAGTCGAAGAAAAATTGGTCACCCGAAAACGTATAGGTAACTAAATTTTGAATGGCTACCTTTAATTGTCTATATCGCTTTCCACACCATGATATAAGTTTTGATTTACAAATTTTGTATAGAAAGAGTCATAAAAGGTTAATTTTACAATAAAATAAAAAGGTGTATGAAATGTATTTAAAAAAAAAAACCTACATGACTTCCACAGCAAACTTCAAACAGCAACGCAGCGAGACACATACAAAATTAATGAAATAAGACAAAAAAAAACCGTGTTATTTTTTCGAATTAAAATTAATTTTTTGCACAGAAAACTACCCCTACCCTGCTCAATGCACTTTATACAACAGTGAGGCATACTAACTTCTCTCTTCTACAACTCTATACCCCACAAGAAACACAAATAGAACTTTAAACATTTTTCGCTGGATAGGACAAGCTTGTTCTGTTAGCTTTTGCTCATTTATTTGTATTTAAACTCCCGAATTAAGACGCAGAAAACCGAGTTATTTTTTTGCTTTCTTATGGAAAAAAATGTAGTAGCCGTGGCGTGATGGTTAGTGCGATGGACTGTCATGCCGGAGGTCTAAGGTTCGATCCCCAGCCTCGCCATCTATTTATTTAAAAGAAAAAACGGCTACTGCCTCTTGCGAGGAATTGACAAATCCTCCAAGAGTATCTCCTGTCACAGAAAAGTGCCGCTCGTTAGCCGTTCGGATTCGGCAATAAACTGTAGGTCCCCTCCATTCCTGCAGACACGCACACAGGAATGGTTGAGAGTTATAAGTCACTAGGCCTTAGTTCTTCATGAGCTGTTGTGCCATCAAATTTATTTTATTTTTTATGGAAAAAAATAACACGATTTTCTTCGACATATTTAGGGAATTTTCTAGTAATTTAGATTAATGTTGCTCGTTTTTTAATAAACATGATTGAGATTTTCAAATGGTAACTCGATGGGAATCGTGTTATATGGACGCCACGCCACTGCTGGCTTTTCCTTTGGTTGTTGTTGTTAAAGAAATTAAAAAATGTTTTTTAGACCTTTTAGGAGAAAATAATTGAACATTAGGAGCAGAAGTGTTGCTGCTTGCTGCTATTCTGTTTTCGTATTAGTTCCTTCTCTTTAGTAATTTTTCATGGAAAAATAAAAATAAAAATCAAAAGATGGTAACCCAACTCTGTTTTGTAGCATGTTAGTGACAATTCATAATGCTCACTATGGCTACCCTTTAAGAGCTTTGAAGTAGCGACAGCTTATTGAAATCCATTACAGCCAGAGTGAAAAGCAAGGTATAATACTCGTTGATATAATACTTGTAGAATAAGTTTAACGCTAGGTAGCTAAGTATAGAAGGTCCGTTAAGCTGGGTCCGCCACAAACGATATTCAAAATTCCAATAATGCAGGAATTTATAGTTCCAATTTAGTTCCAATTTCCTCCCGCAATACTGTGATGTGCTTTTTGTTTTCCAGCTGAGGTTTGGCTCGTCGACTAGTCCAAGGTTCTTTTGAAGAAAAACACTTCAATTTTATAGGTCTTATAACCTTATAACAATTCTGTATTGAAAACAATTTATTATAACAAATTAATCCTTATTATATGTACATATATTATTTCAATTCTGTTTTTTTATATCGCAAATCGGTTTATAATATAATAGACTTATATGATAGTAGATCAAAGGTACAGGCCCCTAGTGGCAAAATATCATAGGTTTATGCTTCTTTAGTAGCAAGAGATCATAGGTTTGCGCCCCTAGTTGGCAGATCACAGGTCCGAAGCCCCTGGTGGCAGTTATGAGTTTATGACCTTAACGACTTCACTCGTCCACAGCTTAAGTGAAACTGATTCATGCAACCAAGTTTACTTTCACTCTATTGACTTGAGCGATGACCTAAAGGTAATTTTCATCCTCCAGAGTACCTCGTTATGGTACATTTCTAGTATAAAGTGAATGTTAATTGTAAGGAGGTGAATGGACTAATGTAAATAGCCCATATAAATTGTTGGCTTCTTCTGCTGCTGTCGATTATTGTTACTGTCGTTGCTACTGTTGTTAGTAAGTTGACGCCTGTACAATCGGCAATTCTAAGGGTTCCTGTCGGGTATTGTTGGGTTGCTGGTTATTTACTAATGAGAATGTAATACCTCGTTACAATACCGATCTAAATCACCTCCCCCTTAAACCTGTGGCGGACCCAACTTGACGTCAAGCTGTGGCGGGTCACACACCTCCAAGCGCAGAAATTCAAAAAAAAAAAAATGATGAAGGAATTTAGTGCCGATTTAAGTGCTACTAATGTCCGAGACTCTGAACTATATAGTCCATCATTTGACCTTGAAGTACCAAACACAAAATAAAGTGTGGAGACTTTCTATACGCGACCCCAACAAATAAGTAGGTATTAGAAATTAGATGTAGAAGGGGTTCCCGGAGTATCTACATAATTCGGAGTTTCGGAAATTAGTAGCACTAAAATCGACACTAAATTCCTTCATCATTAGTTTTTTTTTTTTTAATTTTTGTATTTAGAGGTGTGGCGGTCTTAGCTTGACGTCAAGCTGGGTCCTGAAAAAATATTATACTATGGCGACCACATCGTAAATATTTGTTTGCATGCTATTTTTTGAAAAGTCTTAAGGCCTGCATTGACTGGTTGCAAGGCTATCCATTATTTACTGGACACTCTCAAACCTGTATGTAGATTAAGAAAAAAAAAAAAACGCGCCTTAATATAGTTATTTACTACAAGAGCAAGTTCGTTTTTTTTTATTTATGGAATATTTTCAAGACTGTGATAGGAAATTTTTTGTTAACATAAAGCATTGAAAATACCAACTTTCAAAATTTAAAGTTTGTCTTCTAAACAATAGAGATAGATTTAGTCTAACGGCCATATTGTTGGCTTTCTTCAAAGCTAGTTTTGAGCAAAAACTAGTTCTATTCAGGTTTCAAGTTTTAATTTGTTCACTTATTTTTATTACTTTGACATCTAATTCAAAATTTTCATACATAGTTTGACATCTAAATCAAATCAGTAATTTTTTTTGAGAACATAAAAACTCGAAACTCCAATAGAACTAGTTTTTTTAGTAAAACTAGCTTTGAAGAAAGTCAATAATATAGCCGTAAAACTTTTTTCATAAAATTACCCACCTCCTACTCATTTATGTTACTTCTTAATACTATACAAAAAGGATGTCAAACCAACCTTGGAGAAAATCTACCGGAAATTTGATTTGTGGCATATATCTATCACTGTCCGAGTGCAGAAGCAATTTAAATTCAATCCGAAAGTTTTATAGTTTTTGTGAATCTTTTCTCTTCTCCACTGTGCTTCGTAAATCTAGGTTTGTATGTATAAGTATATATTATTATCGATTGAACTCAAAAGTCCTTTGGAGTAAAGTGACAAAAAAAAAATTCATTCCTATATTAAAATAAAATCCAAAAACTCCATTGATGCCTATTGGGATCGGAAAGATGTGTAATCCTCTCAGATTAAGATGGATGAATGTTCATCATTTTATTTCCATATTAGGCTTAAAACAGGACTAGAAGTATTAATTAAATTTGCTGAGAGTAAAGTTTACCAAAAGCGACTAGATGGGTTGACAACAAGTACAAATCTTTCCAAAAATCATACAACACCCTCAACCAACATGGTTTGTCCTTTCAGTTATTGTATACTTGACAACATGTGATTTAGAGAAAAATACTCGTATAATATTGATTTTGAAGTTGATTTATTTTTTGGAAAAGATTTAAAGTTGAAATGTTTAGTATAGAAATGATTCAATTTATTACTTTTAGATACTTTTATATATGGGACTATGTATGTATGTACTTTGGGAGCTAGTGTCGAGCTCTCAAACTTGAAAAAGCATGTAATAAACTTTTCAGCAGTGAGTTTAACTTAGGTACATTTTGGCATACATAGTTTATAATAGAAGATGCTAATTGGCTTCTGTAACATTTTCCTTTTAAAAAATTAAGTAAGATTTACTCAAACAGCTCAGTTAAATTGTATACAAACAGCTTTTGAATAAAATACAACAAAATAAAATTTAAAATAAATAAAACGCACGCCTGGATCGCAAAAACTTGCTCTTGTAGTAAATAATTTTTTTATGGGAGCCTTAGGGTTTGTTTCACAATGTCTGATTAAAGTTCCAATTAAGCTACATGGAACTTATTTGTCACTTAAAAACCGCATTTACATTTCACAATATCTGAATAGGTCTAAGTGGCACTTAAAGTTCTGAATATTTTACAGGCCGGTTGAGGTTCCGATTAAAAAATTAAACTATGGCATTTAAAATATCTACAGCTGCTGTCAGTGCGACTCACACAACAAATACATCAATAGTTTGGACTAGTGACGGATATTTGTATGCGTTAACCCAATTACTTAAATACTTACTTCACGACAAAAATTCCACCCCTTAACACCATAAAAATGCAATTTCAAAACGCACTAAAGTATTTTAAATCACTTGCATTCACATATCAACACAAAATTTCTAACTGGATTTTATCAAATAGCAGTAAGGGGCCTTAAAACACCATAGTAATGTTTTTTGTTACCAGTTCTGGGTCCAAAAAGTTTAATTATGACACTTTAAAATTCACAACTTGAGAATAAATTAATTAGCCAGTTCAGGTTTCTCAAGCTCACTGAGATCTCAGCAATCTCAGAAATCTGAACGTAATTCCTCAGTGAGATTCCTCACTTTTGCTGTCAAAAAACTGAGACTGATATTTTTTGGATTCGCTTGCTCAATTATTTTTTGTCCCAGTTGATTAATTAATAAAAAAGAGATGGAAGTTGCTTTTGACTTCTAGCGGAGAAATTTTGTTCAGGTTTCTCCTTCTGCTCAGTGGAGCTGACGGAACTTGCTCAGTGAGATCTCAGTGAGATCTTAAAAACGTGAACTGGCTAAATATTTATTTGATTGATTATTTTCAATCAGTCAAATTCTTTGGAAAACTGGAATAACTGACAACTAGCTAAGTGGCACATAAATTTATGATTGTGAAACGCAAAGTTTTTTAATTAGAGGATTTAAGTTGTGGATAATTTATGTGTCGGATAGTTATAGGGAACTTTAATCAGACATTGTGAAACAAACCCTTACTATTTATATAGTATTATACATGTAACTTAGAGCTCAAATTGAAAAATTATTAAAAATCAACTTAGTTCAAAATAAATTTATTAAAAAAATCATACATTGATTTGTATAGTAGCCGTGGCGTGATGGTAGTGCGATGGACTGTCATGCCGGGGGTCTAAGGTTCGATTCCCAGCCTCACCACCTATTTATTTAAAAAGAAAAAACGGCTACTGCCTCTTGCGAGGAATTGACAAATCCTCCAAGAGTATCTCCTGTCACAGAAAAGTGCCGCTCGTTAGCCGTTAGGATTCGGCAATAAACTGTAGGTCCCCTCCATTCCTGCAGACACGCACACAGGAATGGTTGAGAGTTGTAAGTCACTAGGCCCTAGTTCTTCATGAGCTGTTGTGCCACCATTTTTTAGTATTTATTAAATTTGAATTAAAAATTAAATTTCAAAAAAAAAAAAAAAAAATTGATTTTTTTGTTTTAAATCCATAATTAATTTTTTTGGAAAATTTTGATATGCAGATTGTAACTTTTTAGAAGCCTTTGTATGAAAAATGTAATTTAAAAAAATCGTTTATACATATAAGGAGATAGTCCAAAATAAAAAAAAGAAATGGTTCTATGAAAGGTACGACAGCGTCTGGCTGATGAGCCCAACTGTCGTGCCATAAGCGAAACACATAGGAATAAAGCGGGGTGCACATCATCGGTCTTGTATGACAGTCATACGTGATCGATAATGTGTACCCCACTTAAAGGTCACAAAAATCTTTAAAGGCTCTCCCGCAAACCAACGCGATTAATCACCGCGACAATAGAAAACAATAACAACAACGTGTTGTTTTGTTTGACAACCACGTGTTGTTGTTATTGTTTTCTATTGTCGCGGCGATTAATAGCGTTGGTTTGGGAGAGCCTTAAATTGAATTTCATTCAATACAGTCCACTAAAACAAAAATAAAATACCTAATTCTTTTATTTGTGTTTTTCTTCAATGGCTAATTGTAAATTTTCTTTTTGATAAATCATAGACCGTACTAATATGTAAGTATGTATTCAGAAAAATTTTAATCAAAATCGTATGAGTCGTTTTCGAGAAAATTTAGATTTTCTGTGACGATTTTTTTACTTTTATATGGAAAGTACCGTTAATTTTGACCATAAGAAAAATTTCTGTTCAAAATATTCTAAATAATGTTAAAAAAACCGCTCAGTACCAAGTTTCGTAATATTTTATTTTCAAAACAAAATTTCGCTACTTTTTTTTTTAAAATCCTAAAAATATTCTTTTGGAAATTTTGGTACCTATACACAACTATTTTAATGTTTCAGAAGATTCTCCATAAAAAAAAATTATCAAAATTTGGAGTCATTTTTCAGAAAAATAGGATTTTCCAAAAATGGTAAAAAAATTATATGCCGGTTATTTTCGGTCCTAAAAAAATAAAAAAAGAGTGTCAGGGGAATGTCCAAAAAGTTTAAATAAAATCTACACAGACAGACAGACAGAAAGAAAGATGGACGTAATTGCGAGACCCACTTTTTTCATCTTCCCTTCATCGTTATTCCAAGTTTGATCAAAATCTCGAGTTAAATTTTTTTTTACGAATCCAAAACTTGCCATATAGTACCCACTATGTACGTATACATATAATAAGTATCGCAAGTAAAAAAGTTTTTAAAAAGAAATTTTAATCTTATGCTAGTAAAGGGCCAAGGATTTATAGAGCAGTGTATGCACTTTATGATTCTAACTTTGTAGCTTTCGTCAAAAGCAAACAAAAATAATAAAGAAAAATTTCATAAAAAAAAAACTACACAGAAAAATATAAAATTAAAAAAAATATACTTATGTACATATATTCACTATAGGACTGCAAAAACATACAACAGTGCCTATATGCTATATGGTTTAATTTATCCAGTCTCCAGTGAAGTGTAAATTTCATCAGAGAGCAAGCTGCACTTCTTGATTACTTTTTCAGAAATGAAATGGGATTTTTCTTGCATGATAGTAGGAATTCCTACGTACACATAAGTTCGAGTAAAGAGTGCGAAACTTTATATAGTGTTTTTTTTTGTTTTGCTGATATACATAGGTACCTACTTACATATTTTATTATTTTTGTTGGGCGAAAATATGTTTATTCAGGATGCGAAGAATACAAAATTTTATTTTGAAGTACCAGCTTTAAATTATAATAATGAAAAAATTATTAAAAAAAAAAATACAGAGGTTGTAAAAACGCTACGAATGTTATTATTTGCGCGTTCTTGGTTTTTCATTTGTCTTGTGAATAAATTTAAATTATTTTAATGCATTGTTGGGGCAGAACAAAAAAAAAACAAAAACAAAAAAAAAACTGTGCGAATTTAATTCTTCAAAGTGAATAAATTTTGCTATCATTTAAGTAAGAGAATGCTCTTCATATTTTCAAATTAAAGGGTGTTATCGAAAAAAACAAAAACAAGAAGAGAAGAAACTGAAAAAAGTTTACTTATAAGAAGCGTTGCCAACCACTTTGGACAAAATAATGCCTCAATAGAAAAAAAAAAATCTTGCCTTTCTCAGTGAAAAAAAGCCTCACCTATTTTTTTTTTACTTGCGATATATAGGTAGGTACTATATGGCAAGTTTTGGATTCGTATAAAAAATTGAACTCGAGATAACAATCAAACTTGACATTACGATGATAGGGAAGACGAAAAAAGTGAATCTCGCAATTCTGTCCGTCTGTCTGTGGAATCGCCTACAGCGTAAACCCATGGGCCGATTTTGATTAAACTTGGTATAAAGTAATTTCGGGACATTACCCCGACACGTTATTTTTCTTGTATTAAATTAGGACCAAAAATAACGGTACCTGCCACATAATTTTCTAATGATATAATATTAATATAATAATATTTTTCTCAAAAATGGCTCGACAGATTTTTCTAAAAAAAAATCAATAAACTTTATTAGGTATATGCTACCTTTTTGTAAAAATTAAATTTCCAAAAAATGGTTTTAAATGGTACCTCCCATAGAACCATTTTTTTTTTATTTTCGTTTTTCTAGAAAAGGAATAAACTAATTTTGATAATTTTTTTACAGAGAACCCTCTGAAAAATTTTAATAGTTTTGTATACCAAAATTTTCCAAAAACTTTTTTTTGGATTTTCAAGAAAAGTTTCAATTTTTTTTTTTTTTTTGCAAACCAAATACTTCGAAAAGAACTTTTTTGATATTTATGAAACTTGGTAACAAGGGTTTTTTTTAACATTATCTAAAATATTTTGGAAAAAAAAACTTTTTCTTATAGTCAAAATTAACGGTACCTTCCATATAAATGTTAGAAAACAGTTACAAAAAATATAATTTTTTTCTCAGAAACGACTTGTACGATTTTGATTAAAATTGTTCTAAATACTTATCTACGATCTACTAAAAACAAAATTTACAGTATACCATTATTAACAGAACCTCTCTCATAGAACAATTTTCTTTATTTCGGACTATCTCATTATGTGTGTAACCGATTTAAATTAAATTTTTTACACAAAAGCTTTTCAAAAGTTGCATATCAAAATTTTCAAAAAAAAACAAATTTTGGATTTAAAAAAAAAATTCAATTTTTTTTTTGAAAATTCGGTATTTTAAAAACGGGTAGATAATTTTTTTTTGAAATTTAATTTTTAATTCAACATAAATAAATACTAAAAAATTGTGTACCAATTTTTGTTCTCAAAAATTTTTACAAAATTTTATATATAAAAAATTAATTTTAAAAAAAAACCGCTCCCATGATTTTAGTTTTTTTTCTGCAAAACTAAGATTAGTTAAAGAAATCAGATAGTTTACTTATTTTAGCTCTCAAAACAATTTAAGAAGGCTTTTTTAATAAATTTATTTCGAATTATGTTGATTTTTAATAATTTTTCAATTTAAGCTCTATAATGTATAATATTAGTTTAAACTTAAGTCTCCCTAATAGTGGAAATTTTAAATATGTATGCCATACTAAAATAAATAATTGATCGAACGAACTTGCCATTGAGGTCGAATGCTATAGATCTTCTCAATTTAAATACAGTGAATTCTCTCATAACCGCCCACTGACGGTACCCAAACATTTTTTCCGGTTGTGAGACGTGTCCGCTTATGAGAATTAAAAAAAAAAAAACAACATTGATGAAAATTAAAACAAACAAATTGGCATATCCAAAATTTCAAATTTTCTTAATTTAGTCAAAGTGCGATCCTGTATTAAAAAAAAAATATTTTGAAAAATATTTTTTAACAGAATAGAGTCTGCTACAAGAAACTACGAAATTTCACCAATCATGGAATATCTGCCCCAAACAAAATTTGTGAATTTTTATTTGCTGGTTTTTACTTAGATATCTTTCAAAATTCGACAAGCTGTGTAATCATACAAAAAGCACCGAAATGGATCTTAAATAAATGGGAAAAATAATTATTAAAATTGGTGTCCGCGATCGGTTATGCGAGGTGTCCGTAAGGAGAGAGTATACTGTATACTCTAATGATTTGATGACATCAGAGAGAAAAACTGAACTAATTAAAATGGATTCTTTTTTATTAGATTTCAGAAAATAAAATGCATCTGTAAAAATTTAAAATGCAATATTTGAGCTATACAGAGACACAGAATTGATGCAAAATAATAACAACACCGGTTTAGTCAGCGTTGTCGAAGTGGCACGATCGTGCTTTTTTGACGCGATAATTTCCTTGTGGCACGAAAAAGTTGACTTTGGCTAATTTTTTTACCATTATTTTACTGAAAATTAAGCAAATTTAAACAAAGTTAATTGAAAATTAGTCCAAATTCCGTAAAAAATGGACAGAAAAACACATATTTTTTGATAATGCACAAATAGAACAAATGATTGCCTTACACTAAAAACCTTTATCCGTAATGGAAATTTTTGGGCCATAATCTGAAGTGCAATTTTCTCAAAGTATTAAATTCTCCATAGTCAAAATTAGTTGAACCATTAAAGAGAAAATCGAAAATAAAAAAATGGTTGATTTTTTGGATTTTTTTTCACCAAATCATACTTATTAAAATTAACTGTTTTTTTTTTTTTTATCTTTTGAGCCATTACTCAGAAAAATAATATTTTCCAAAAAAATAATAAACAAAAAGAGGCTGGGTGGGATCCACATTCGTATAACTTCCTATTGGTGCCCTTTTGACGAAAAATAATTCTCAAAAATTTTTGTAACTTTTGTATTAAAAAAAAAAAAAAAAACATATATTTTAAGTCAGGTAGTCCAACGATTTTTGAAATTTTTCCCCATAAATTAAATTTATTTTTTCAAAGAATTTATCTATCCGAATTCCATACATATTCAAGATATGCTAGAGGCTAGACGAAAAAATGTATAACGACCGTACGAACTACGAACGTATGAACATTTCAAAAACTTAAGACCTCAATTTAACGAGTGAATTTATTTTTGAAGGATTTCTTCTTTAAATGTTGGCCGTAACTGTAGCTTATATGGGCCATTCCGTAGTTCAAATTTTCTATGTGTTCAAGGTTCCAGCATTTTAAATGGTATTTTCTCAACAGTGTATAGTCGGCTTATTCATGTAGATTTTGCACTTTACAAAGCCACAAGAAAAAAAACAAAAACAAACAAACAAACTGGTCCAAAGCGTGAAATTATTTGTTCACCGAACTCCGAATTCCGAACTCCGCCCTATCGAGGTATCCGTTCGGAAGAAATTACAATAAGAAAGTCAAATCCGATCGTAACTTAGAAGATAGCATTCGAGGTATCTGCTTCGGAACAAAATAAATGAAGCATACAATCGCGTTCATTTGACATAAGTATGGGTCAGCTTCAGCTGTTTTGTTTCATAAGCGAAAAAATTCTTTCAGAGAAATTGTTGAAAAATTTATAGATTTGTTTGCAAGTAAATAGTGTAATGTTGCTTTAGTTTTAAAAGCTGGAGGCTTAAATATAAAGACAAGACAGAAAGTCGAATATAAAAAAAAAACTATCAGATGCGGCGTGAGTAGAAATGGGAATTTTTTTGAAATGAGGAATTTTTTTGAGGAATTGTGTTTATATTTTTGAGAATATGGAACCCTCTGAAATCTCTAAAATATTAACTGGCCGAATAATTAGAATTTTTTCAATCAAAAAATTAATATTGTACTAAATAAATAGCTTTTCAATTGAAAAAAAAAAATGAATTCTGTAGTATTTAAGTGCTAAACAAACACTAAATACTGAAAAAACAGATGTCACAAAAGAAAACGTCAAAAAAAATCAATCAAACCTGCCTGACTTGGCCATCTCTTTCTCACCATAAAGTTGAAGCAAGATAAAGTACATAGACCTAAAAAAAAAAAAAACAAAAACGGGTGAGTTAGTGAACACCTTAAAATACGGCAATTTTGCTAATATCGTGAATCGTGACCATTAAACCAGAAAGCTTAACGACTAAAGAAAATTGTCCTAAAAAAAGTATTAAGATAACATGTTATGGGGAAATGCCCACATGCCTTATGCATTAAGTTATTAAAAAATAAAACCCATCTACTTACGGTGTTGGCAAACAAACAGACAGACCAAGATTATTCGTTTTCCCTATCATCCCATCTCATGTTATAGATTTTTTGTGAATACATAATTTGCCTTATGCATAATATTAAATCTAGACACCTAAATTTACCTACATTAATCGCAAGTAAAAATACCCTTGGTAGATTGCCCTTGTGGCAATCATGTCTTATGTGCTATAACGTGAATTTACGATATGGGAAATACGCGTAAGGATGCCCTTTTTCAAACCCTTTCGAATGAAATATCAATGACGCCAGTGGCACTTATATATCCGAAGAAATTGAGCTCAAAATTATTTGAATACTCCTAATTTTGCTGCAATTTACCCCAAACGCGATGACTCATCACCTGAAACTATGAGGCGATACCTATAAAACAATTCCTCTATAATCTTTGCGCAATCTTTATCTATCGATTGGTATATTTAGGATGTCTGTAGTGCAAACAGTCACTTAGCAGTAGGGCGCGAGCGGTATATGTTTTCGTGACGGTCCTCTTTTCGCCACATCACACCCAACCGTCCGAGAAAGACATGTAATCCATGTCAAAAATGTATGTCCTTAATTTTCTCTTCAACTAATTTCATTTAATTTTCTCATCACTTTGATCATAGCATTCATTTCAACAATGATGCCGTGCATTTAAGCTCCTCCAATCATTATGATTTTCGTTCTCAGGAGTCAGAACTATTGTTCAACAAAATACATGCTGTATGTTATTCTTTCGATAACACCCTATATGTATAAATTTCAACACTAACAGAAAGCTTTTTGAGTGAGACACGGCGCGGCGCGGCGCTGAGAGGTCGTAAAAATCAGCCACCATGAGGCATTATCATTTTGAGGAACATAAAACCAGCCCTACACATCACAATTCAGAAAGCAAAATAAAAAAAAAACAACACGGAAACAGGAATGTAAAAAGCAGCGTAATTGTTTTTATGGAAGAGCCGATTATGTTGGCGAATTGTCAGGATAACGACTCAACGAACGTAATGCATTTAACCTTTTAACGTATGTGATGTGAGTGTGGTTCTTAGTAAAATTGGCTTTGATTGAAGTTCCTTTTTGTGGCAAAGTAAATTACATATTTATTAAGGGAAAAAAACCATGCTGAGGTTTATGGCTTAAAGGCGGCTTCTGTTATGTGGGGAAAAATATGAAGGGGATTACTCGTTTGATCCATGAAATAAAAAATTCATATGAAATGTCTTTTGGCTAATAACTCCACCATTTGTGGAGATATTTTTGACTTTATTTCTATTTTTAATTAATTTATGTTTTACGAATAAGGGTTAATTATGTATTCATGAATAAATTGAAATTAACGATTTTCATTTACCAGCGGGTTATTTCTAATTACAGTACTGAGTGAATTCTACGTTGGTTTTATAGACTGATGAGGTGAAATTCGCCTAGTATTATTTTCAAGAGTTCAAGACTAATATTTATATTAAAATAAACATTCACTTACGGCAAAACTACATAGTTCTATGGGTTTCGAGTTTCAAGTTTTTAAAAAATAATTATTTAGATGAATTAAAGTATGTTTGAATAATAAAAATTTGAGAAAAACTTAACACTCGAAACCCCTATAGAACTAGTTTTGATGACGTAAAACTAGCTTTAAAGCAGGTCATGGTTGTAACCAGATTTGAGCTGAAAGGAGGTGGCAGGGGCATATTGGGGAGGAGTATTTCGTTTTTGTAACCCGCCGTCCTCGTGCGTCGGCGTCGTTGTGTCGTTTTCTAAGCCTTGTTAGCCTTGAGTATCCGTACATTTTTTTGAAAAACATTTTCGAAGTTTGAATCAAAATTAAAAAGAGGCTTAGTGCGACAACACTGGTAACTTCCCATTGACATTGGTGCCTTTTTAAACTCGATACCCGATATTATTTTTTACAACAAAATCGCCAATTCAAGATCTTTTTGGAAACCTTATCGGGTGTGCAATTAATGGGGTTTTCTAATGGTTTAAAAAAACAAAATTTTTATATCCAGATCTCTCAAAACACCGATTTCAATAATTTTTGTCTTCGAATGGGCAAAAAAATTGATTTTTCTCGAAAAAAAAAAATCAATTTATCAGATCTGGATTGTGCGGCAGATCTACTCCTCATTTTACTAACACCACTATACACCAACACCACCAGTACAATTGACAGCTACCAGTTTGACAACATAAGGTCCGCAGACACGAAGAGAACTGCTAATCAAATTTTCTGAAAAACCCATTCTTATCCTGGCCTCATTATCTGTAAAATAAAATTTATTTGAGAACAATGGTGATATGAATAAAAAAGAGCACCATCATGGAGAAGTGGGTCATATCCAGCGTTATCGCTCGAAAAAAAAAATTAACGTGCCATTTTCCGTGCCATATGAAAAAAACCACAAATTATTTTATTTGGTTGAAAAAAAAAAAAACTGTAAATAATTTTATTAAGTGGGTCTTAAACAACAAAAAAAATCAAAGGAAATCATTCGCTTCATTCGTCCATTGTCAAAAAATATGAGTTTCTGTCAATTTTGTACGGAATTTGGGCCAATTTTCATTATATTTTATCAAATTTTGCTTAATTTTAAGTATGTAATAAAAGGCAATAAAAAAGCATGTCATATTGAACTTTTTCGCGCGTGTTAAAAAAGCACGATCGTGCCACTTCGGCAACGCTGGGTTATACCCTCTCTAGTCGTCCATTTGTTGAATTCTGGCAACAAAAATTATTTCCATCGCTTATTCTGGACGAAAACAAATGAAATTTGGTATACCTACACTTGAGGATTTGTTTGCTTAGTTGAGTGATACTGCCTATTTAGTTCAGAATATGTTACGAAAAGTGAAATTTCATAAAAAAAGCATTGCTTAAGTCAAGAATTTAGTCAAATAAATATTTGAATATGTTAAAAATATGTGTTTAAATGTGCAGTGCTCTTACAATCAAGACATTTCAATACAGATAATGTACCAAACAGCGTTGCCGAAGCGGCACGATTGTGCTTTTTTGACACGATAATTTCTTCGTAGCACGGTGGCACGAAAAAGTTCAATGTGGCACGTTTTTTGATTTCCATTCCATTATACTTAAAATGAAGTAAATTTCAACAAAACCTAATGAAAATTGGTCCAAATTCCATAAAAAGTGGACAGAAACACATATTTATTGATAATGCACGAATAAAGTAAATGATCTACTTATATTTTGTTTGTTGTATTACACTCCGTAATAAATTTGTGATGACATTTTTTGTTAACAAAATAGAAGAATTTGTGGTTTTCTCATATGGCACGAAAATTGGCAGGTTTTTTTTCAGAAAATATGGCACGTAAATTTTATTTCGGGAGGCAACGCTGGCTGGTGCCAAACTAAGAAAGTCATTTTCAAGATATTGCCTAATATTTATGTATTGAAAATTAATTTTAGATCAAATCTGATTAAATTTGATAAAAATTTGACAATTTCGACAATTAAAAGTTAACAACAAAATCTTATTTTAATTTCAAAGTTTTTTTTTTGACTTTTTTGTTTTATGTATGAATGTATTTGTATCAGAATAAGATTTTTGACAATTTGTCAGTTATAAAATAACCGATAAATTGCCATTTTTAAGTCAATATCGTAATTTATAAAATTGCTAGTTTCAGCATATAACTTTTTTGTGCGAAATCCATCATGGTAGTTATGTCGGACCACTACTAATTCCTAAAAAATATAATCTTATCCCTGCTAAAATTAAAACATTAGGGGTATTCACGGTCCGGTGCAACTGGTCTAGTATCGTTGTAAAATTGCAAAAGTGTAAAATTTTCTTACACTCAAACAACAAAATATACTGAAGACAATCTTACAATACTTTTGCACTTTTACTTTACTATAACCCCATTACAACAGAAGAATACAAACGTGTACCTATTTGGTAGCAAGCCAAATGTCATTCTTGCTGTCAACTCATGTTCGTGTGTGTATATTTTCTGCAGTGTTACAAGGGATCTGCATTCCCGATCTGCTAAAAAAATAAAATTTTGCAATTTTACTAGACTTGGTGCACCGGATCGTGAATACCCCTTTTGTCTTAAGGTTTCACCATTCCAAATTGACCAAGTGGATAATAATATAGTGTTTTAGCAACATGACGATGATAGAATCTCGGAGTGGAGTATATCGAATGAATAAAATGAAAGAAATGAATAATGTTGTATTCGTGTCTAATTTTTTTTTTTTTGCAGGAATTATCTATGTTCTGTCTATATCTATATCTATGTCGTGTGTAAACTCGTATGTCATATACACTATCTATACACAAAATTCCGAAAGATTTTATTATTCCTATATATTTTAAGTTTCAAATTTAAAACTTTAAAATTTTAATAAATTATCCATAAAAAAATTTCTACTAGCCCACGAAAATTAGACTTTGACTACAGAAAAATTCCGACAAAGCGGAATTTTGGTGGAGATGTTTATTTTTGTATCTTAAGCATTTTCCAAAAAGTACCGTACATTTGGACCGGGGCTAAAATTTTTACGGGGGGTGAAAGGGGTTGAATTTCAATTTTTTGCTAATTTCTCAAAAATATCAGTGTTTTTATAAAAACTGTGAGGGCAAAAGTGGTAGCTTATGAGGGATTACATTAAAAATGTGATGACACTTTTTTTCGTATAATCAATAGATTTTGAGAAAAACTTTTGCACGTGTACTGAATTTGGTCAAAAACATTTATTGAAGTTGCATGTTTTGACGGGCAAATATTTGTTTATCGTATGTGTTTGGGAACATCTCCACATTACAAAAAAAATTGTCGGGCTAGGGAAAAGGCGCCATATTGAAACAGCTGGTTATTTTGCTTTCATTTAATAACTCGCCTGCATTTTATTTGGTAACAAAATGGCCAATGAAAAACTTTAAATGAATCAAAATACCTACAAAATGAGGTAGGTACTAACGATCTCTGGGACTTTTTTCATCTTTAAGTTATAGCTTATCAAAGTTCACCTGTGTCTAATGGGGTTCAATTGAATTTTTAGCTTTAAGACACCCCTCCTGCCTCTACTGTGGCATTTACTCCACCAAAACCTATTACAACTTTGTAGAGGAGGGTTGGTGAAATGTCTTTTTCAAAGATCATTTTCCAAAATTGTAAAATTTTTAATCGACTTTAGCATTTTAAAAATCGAAAACCACATTGATGGTGGTTTCAAACACCCCTTTTGTGTGAAAATTTTTTACTCCTCCTCAAAAATTTTTATGCAAGAATGTAGCCTGATATTTTGGCTTAATTTAAAGACTTCAACTTTGAAGATCCGATTACTAGGACGACGATAGTTTTTGAGAAATCAGCAAAAAACTGAAATTCAACCCCATTCACCCCCCGTACAAATTTTAGCCCCGGTCCAAATTTAGGGTACTTTTTGGAAAATGCTTAAAATACAAAAATAAACATCTCCACCAAAGTTCAGCTTTGTCGGAATATTTTCGTAGTTTTGCCATTTTTTTGTCTAATTTTCCTGGGCTGTACCTAAATGCTTCTAAAATTAATATAAACAAATCTGCTGACGTGTGCTGGGGTTGACCAACTTGTTTGCACTTTTGCAGCAAGTACATATACATATAATGCTCATAGCTATACCTATAAGTTCTGTACTTCTTACAGTTTATACTTGCCTATATGGTTCCGTGATAAAGTAAACAAAAAGTCTGCAAACATAAAAGTTCATATTTTGTTTGATAAACATTTGACTTTCAATAAATGCTTGAGTTGATTGATACTTACGTAATTTTTGTAAGAGCATATTTTGCCAATATAGCGTTGCATTTATTGGACTGTCAAGTATTCGCCTTTGTATATTTAAATTTAGAGTAGATACAAACATATATAACTACCACTTCCACCTACAAGTTGGTCATAAAGCAACCTTAGCCAAGTGGTTTCTTTTGTCCTGTCCATATAGATCCACAAAACACCAACAACAAAAACAGGAGCTTCGATGTTCATCTCATTGTCATCGTCATCGTCGTCAGTCGAAAAATAACTGACACACAAAAGTCCTTATGAATACAACTTGAGCTGACATAGACATGCAGAGCACTTTGATGATGGGCTTGGGTTATTCAAGTGAACAGCGCTTGCATGGCCAGCCATAGGTCAACAGCACATCACCAGAGGGTTTTCTAACTCCAAACTCAACGCACAATTTAACCAATCGATATATTTATATTTTGCTATTCACTCGCAGTCGGAGCTTATGACGACCTCTTTCACCTTAACAAAGGTCGACTGTCGACATCAGGATACCCCTGAACAACAAAACTTATTCTATACAAAGAAAACAGGTAAAGTGTATCCATTGAAAAGAGTGTGTACCTTTGTATTTCTTAACAATATGTCAATATATACACTTCATAGCATATCCATGTTATTATTTACAAGTGATAGCTATTAAAAATAAATACATTCAATGGGCTTGGGAACAATATGCATGGTGGACTTGGTTGTATAGTGTATGTATTTATTTTCTCCTTAGCGGTGGGGGTGTTAATTTTATAATAAAACATGTTAAAGGGCTAATAAGAAAAAATAAATTTTATGTTTTAAACAAAATTAATTTAAAAACGACTACACTTGTCAAAAAAATTAAGGGAACAAAAAAAAATAATCACTTTTTTTTAGTGTTTTTGGAAGAGTTGTATCTCTGTGAATAGTGGTCGTATTGAGATGAAAAAAAAAACATTCTGAAGCCTTATATATTTTGATTTGAGAAATTTGAGCAAATGATTTTTTAAGGTAATGTTATTACGCAATCATAAGAAGCAGTTCGAGCCAAAAATTTTTGTTTTTTTTTTTCGACGATTGTCATTTTCTTTGAATTTTTTTTTTAGCCAACTTAATGTCTAGTTTCGATAACTCATTTATTCAGCTTTAAGGTCGTCTATTTTCTTTGAATGGAAAAACAGACTTTTGACTTTGACTACCAATATCTTCGCATGGAATGACGACAGAGAAAATATAAGGGTACTTTTAAAAATTATTTTTTTTTTGGCTCCTCACCGTTACATTAAGAAAAGTTAAAAAAAAACGACTTTTTGTAAATCTTTTACTGCTTTACAAATATTGACTGTAGGACTTAATTTGGTAAAAAATTTTAAAGAACTACGGACCACCAATATTTATGTAAATTGATCCATTGAGTAGGCTATAAGCACTCACTTGCGATTTGAATCGCGCGACTGTTTAGTCGCAAGAAATAGAACAAAAATAAGTTTCAATGTGTGTGACCGCACTTGGGACCGAGAAATCACGACTGTAGGGCTAGGCACGCACTTGCGATTTAAAATCGTTACGATTAAAAAATCGCGATCGCAACAATTTTTTTTGCTGTGCACGCACTTGCGATTTGTATTCGCGTGATTTTTAATCGCTATCGAATGCAACATACATCTTTTAATGGCTGTGCACGCACTTGGGATTAAAATTCGTTGCGACTGAAAAATCGCTCTAAAAATGGAACCTGTTTCATTTTTTTTTTAAGCACCGCGCTTTTTCAGTTGCATGTGCGTGCACTCCCATTAAAAACCATGTGTTTCTTTTTTTGCGACTGAAAAATCGCGCGACTGACAATCGCAAGTGCGTGCATGTTTATTTCTTACCTCGACTACGATTTTTAAATCGCAGAAATTTCAATCGCAACTGCGGTCACAAACATGTCATTTTCCAATTGTTTCATTTTATTTTGCGACAATCACGTCGCTCGAAAAATGGAACAAATTTCAGTCACAGTTTCTCGATCGCAAGTGCGGTCACTTACATTGAAACTCATTTGTTCTATTTCTTGCGACTAAATAATCGCGCGATCGAAATCGCAAGTGCGTGCTTAGCCTAATTTGTTTCATTTTTCGAGCGACGCGATTGTCGCAAAATAAAATGAAACAAATGCAATTACATGTTTACGACCGCAGTTGCGATTTAAATTTCTGCGATTTAAAAATCGTAGTCGAGGTAAGAAATAAACATGCACGCACTTGGGATTGTCAGTCGCGCGATTTTTCTGTCGCAAGAAATGAAACACATGGTTTTAAATGTGAGTGAATGCACATGCGACTGAAAAATCGCGGCGCTTAAAAAAATTAAACAGGCTACATTTTTAGAGCGACTTTTCAGTTGCAGCGACTATAAATCGCAATTGCGTGCACAGCCATTAAAAGATGTATGTTGCATTGGATCACGATTAAAAAGTGCAAGTGTGTGCATAGCAAAAAATTGTTGCGATCGCGATTTTTAATCGCAACAACTTTGAATCGCAAGTGCGTGCCTAGCCTTAGGAAAATTGGAAAGTCGTACATATATTGATTACTCCCTGCGCAAATTTTACGCCACTGTTATTAAAATTCGAAAAGTTATGCATATTAAAAAACTAACTACGCTCAAAGTTTGGATACAAAATAGAAAAAAAAAAAATTACTAAGCTTTTGTATTACATATACCTATGTAAGTTAGGCCAGATTTACTTCGTTTTTCATTCTTAATCCAATCTTTTGCACTGCACAGTGCACATACACATACACAGGAAATTAAAGTGTGAAAAAGTATTTTGCAATAAATTTCAATGCAACGAAGAGGCGCAGCCAGAGGGTGCGTAATGTATAATTTTTTAACATCCATATCTACATATATCTATCCTTGTACCTACACAATGTACTTCCACACTATTTAAGGGTGTAAGAGAGTTATACAAAAAATCCTTGGAGTTTATTCATGGCTTTCTCGGTACTGTTTTCCGGATTTGCCGGATGTTTTATTTTGGGTGTTCGTTCTTTTTGCGTTGCAATGTATTTATATGTAGTAGCTGTTAAGGGAAGTTAAACATTCATAAAAAAAACTCGAAATTTCAATTAAATGTTGCATAAGAACCAAGGAAGGAAGGAATATAAAAAATAAAAATTAAAATAAATTTGATGGCACAACAGCTCATGAAGAACTAGGGCCTAGTGACTTACAACTCTCAACCATTCCTGTGTGCATGTCTGCAGGAATGGAGGGTACCTACAGTTTATTGCCGAATCCGAACGGCTAACGAGCGGCACTTTTCTGTGACAGGAGATACTCTTGGAGGATTTGTCAATTCCTCGCAAGAGGCAGTAGCCGTTTTTTCTTTTTCAAATAAATAGGTGGCGAGGCTGGGGATCGAACCTTAGACCTCCGGCATGACAGTCCATCGCACTAACCATCACGCCACGGCTACTACGGAAGGAATATTTAACTTATTTAAAATTTGCATATACAAAAAATAAACAAAGGATCAAAATAAATGTGTATTAGTAAAATTATGTACCATTTAAAAATAAATCTAACGGCCTTTTGTGTCATAACAGTAAGTACGTACGACCCAGTTGTGCATTTTAATTCATTCTATTTTTTTCATATCCTGATGTATATGAAAATAGGATTTTCAAGCCAAGGGGTACAATTCTGCTTAAGCATATGGATTTCATGTTCATGGCTGAAAGAGATTTTGTCCTATTTCAGTTTTCAGAGTTGTTGTTGTTGTTGTTTTTTTTTTTTTTTTTTTGTGAACAGAAAGAATTTAAGTAGATTAAAGAAATAAATTATATTTAATGTGAATTATGAGGCTATTGGCTGTTTGGTTTGGTAGAAGAAGACTAAAATAATTTTTTGTTTCTGAATTTATTGCGTGGCTGAGCATAGATAAGTTATTTAAATTGCCAAATTCAGCTCTTGATGATGGTACTTAATAATAATAGATAATAGGCTGGAGGGAATTTTATTGTTGGTGTAAAGTAATTTCTCATCAAAATATTTTTTTTTCTTTAATTTTTTTTTTTGCTTCTAAGATAAGCTGAGGTTTATCTAAGCAACAAGCTATTAAAATGATTTCACAATGTGAAAGATATACATTTAACGAAGGGTATAATCCCCTAGTTATTGCTTTGTTGAATGCGCTGTAATTTTAGGGTTTTGAATTAATTTGCAGTCATTTACAAGTTTTTTTTTTTTTTGCAAAAATCCAAAGAGAAAAATAGAATGAATTAGAATTAATTATGGACAAAATTATGAAAGAAACTCATACCAACGAAAATATTTGTTAAGTTCACGACCTTAAATCTTGTTATTTGCAAACTTGTCGTTAATAGAGGCTGTATGTTCCAATCCATCAAGATATATTTGAGATTTTATAGGTTAAGTAAGGACTGAGAATGCGAGGAAAAAGATCAACGCACTGGAGGTATTGGGCCCTTTGTGGAATCTCGAGGGGAATATTTTTCCTCAAAAACCTAATGCAAAATCAATAAATTCCGAGATATTTATTCAAAAAATAATTCACGTTCCTACCGGAGCGGAGGGAGCAGGAAAATTTTATTTGTCATAACATTAATATGATACCTTATGAATGTGGTGTATAGTCGCCGTGTCATGTCGGAGGTCTGGGGTTCGATTACTAGCCTCGTCCACCTACTATAGTGCCGCTCACTTTAGCCGTTCGGAACCGGCAATAAACTATAGGGCCCCTCCATTCCTGCAGACCCGCACACAGTCATAAATGTAACGTTACGGATGCAGATTTCGTCTGGTAAGATTTTTTTTTAAGTCAAGATTAGGGCTGGCAACGAGACCGAGACTAGTCTAGGTCGGTCCCGAAACCGAGACCGAGGCGAGACCGTATTTTTGGTATCGAAATTCGCCGAGAGTCTCGCTGGTCTCGGTGGTCTCGGTGGTTTGGTTTCGGTTTTCGCTAGAAGAAATATTTTTTTATTTAATTATTTTTTAGTAGGTACTCATGTTCAATTTTTATAATATTTAAAAGTTTTTTTTGTGAAATATAAAATATTCTATGCGCGTTAAAATATCGAACCACATATGTACATAGTTTTATACTCAGATGCACTGCGAAAATCCAGAGAAAAATACGTATGCATGTCGTTGGAATAGAAATCGCTCGTTTTTCGGACTTTAGACCTTTTTAGACCTTTTGGGTGACATTTAATGTGCCAATAAAGTAAAAATCGAAGATATTGAAGATACGAGTTTAATATTAATTTCTTCATGTTGGTCTCCGCCATTTAAAACATTTTACTTTTGGCGGCTGCCTGTGTTGTTTCATAAATACAATGGGCGCGTTCGCCTAACTATCCAAAGCTATCCGGATAGGTTTGTGTTGTTGTAATCCCTTGTTAAAAAACTTCTGATGTCAGCTGACGCAACAACAACTCAAGCTAAGGAATATTTTTGGGATAGGTGGATAGCCTATCTGACTATCGCCCAAACGCAAGGAATGATAAGAAAACTTCAGAATCGAATTGGGCATGTTTGTTTGTTTATTGGCATTCCGAATCGGGCAGTTCTTCCGGATAGCCAATCGAAAAGGTCAATAGTTCATCGCCTACCTGTCAAGCCATGAACTTCAAAATCCATTGAAGGATGGCGTCTTCCAACCCGAGTCGTTTGGCTAGTGTTCACATTTAACGGCTGTCGTACCGACTTTATTTGAAAATTAATTTTCGAAAAAGAAACACGGCACTTTTGTAATTATTTGCACAAATACTCGCTCCTATTTTATTACTTTAATTTCAACCAGCGTTGCCGCCCAAAATAAAATTAACGTACCATATTTTATGAAATACGTGCCAATTTGTGTGCCATATGAAAAAACACAAATTCTTCTATTTTGTTGAAAAAACAGTAATCAATTTCTTCGTGCTTCACACAAGACTCCACACCCCGCATTTTTCTTACCAACAAACTGTCGTACTCTATCTTTTCAATCTAAGCAGGCGTCTTGTCTTACATCTTTTTACCACCAAAAAACGCGAACGAAATCAAGGCTAAGGATGAGACCAAGACCGAGACCGAGACGAGACTGAAATTTTTCGATTTTGACGAGACCGAGACGAGACTAACAAAAGTCTCGCCTGGTCTCGTCTCGTTGCCAGCCCTAGACTCAAGATCATGATCAAGGTTACTACTTAAAGCGTCTTCTTAACTTAAGTCCCTGAACATATTCTATATTTCTACCACACCGTATCAATAAACGAAAAACAACGGAAAGACAAGACTAACACACCTTTCCACTTGCAATTCTTATAAAAAAATGTGTAATGGTCTGTGGTCATGGTGACAGCGAGCGAATTTGGAGTTTAAGGGATAGATAACTTCATAACACCCACATGCTTACATTTCATAATAACCGGTTCAACTACAAGCATATTTTTCATCAATCAGTGCATGCGTGTGACACATGTATAAGAATACTTCTACGATTTGATGAAGGCGGTTGCCGTACTTTTAGTGGTACAGACTGGAACTATTATGATATGTTTATTAATAATTGAAGTTATTCAGCGGACAAGTTCTCTATCCGTGTGCTAGCTAACACATGTTTTAAGGAGCGGACACTGAACCAAAAAGGTACGTAAATAGAAACAAAAAGTTAATTGTGACAAAAAACGGTTTCTTATTATTTGTCCAAAAAACGCGTTTATTGTGAGAATGAATTGCCGTTTATCAATATAATAAACCGTTTATTATTGTCATTTTCAACAAAAAAATATAAACGCGTTAATTGTGATAAAAAACGGTTTATTAATTTCAATAAATAGCATTTATTGCGACAGTGATCATTACAAAAACGTAACGTAAGCCCTTAATAAACCCGTTTATTATAATTGATTAACCATTTATTACGACAGTGAACATTGTTTATTAAAAATAAACAACCGTTTACTATTTTCGTTTGTTAATGTAAAAAACCCGTTTATTAAATTGATTAAAGCGTTTATTACGACAGTGAACAGGAATTTCTTAATTTAAAACTTTGTTTATTAAAAATAAACAACCTTTTATTATTTTCGTTTGTTTTCGTAACAAACCCGTTTACTAAAATTGATGAATGCGTTTATTACGACAATGAACAGGCTTTATTAATTTAATAAATTTGTTTATTAAAAATAAACAACCGTTTATTATTTTCGTTTGATAACGTTATAATTCCGTTTATAAAATTAATAAATGCGTTTATAACGACAGTGAACAGACTTTATTGATTTAATTAATTTGTTTATTAAAAATAAACAACCGTTTATTATTATAGTTTGATAACGTAATAAATCCATTTATTAAATTAATAAACGCGTTTATTACGACAGTGAACAGACTTCATTAATTTGATAACTTTGTTTATTAAAAATAAACAACCGTTTATTATTTTCGTTTGTTAACGTAATAAACCCGTTTATTAAATTAATTAATGCGTTTATTACGACAGTGAACAGGATTTATTAATTTCATAACTTGTTTATTAAAAATAAGCAACCGTTTATTATTTTCGTTTGTTAACGCAATAAACCCGTTTATTAAATTAATTAATGCGTTTATTACGACAGTGAACAGGATTTATTAATTTAATAAATTTGTTTATTAAAAATAAACAACCGTTTATTATTTTCGTTTGTTAACGTTATAAACCCGTTTATTAACTTAATTAACGTGTTTATTACGACAGTGAACAGGATTCATTAGTTTAATAAGTTTGTTTATTAAAAATAAACAACCGTTTATTATTTTTGTTTGTTAACGTAATAAACCCGTTTATTAAATTAATTAACGTGTTTATTATGACAGTGAACAGAATTCATTAATTTAATAAATTTGTTTATTAAAAATAAACAACCGTTTATTATTTTCGTTTGTTAACGTAATAAACGTGTTTATTAAATTGATTAATGCGTTTATTACGACAGTGAACAGCCATTTATTAATTTAATAAATTTGTTTATTAAAAATAAACAATCGTTTATTATTTTCGTTTGTTAATGTAATAAAATGCGTTTATTAAATTGATAAATGCATTTATTATGCCAGTGAACAAGATTTTATTAATTTAATAAACCAATTTATCAAATAAATGTACGCATTTATTAATTTGGTTTATTAAATTAATAAAATCCTGTTCACTGGCGTAATAAATGCATTAATCGATTTAATAAAGGCGTTTATTACATTAACTTTATTAAAATAACGAACAGGTTTATTAAAATAAACCCGTTCTTTGTGCTGGATCTACACGACCGGCAAAATGTCATTATTTCTGCAGAAATAATGGCATTTTGTCGGCCCCATAAATCATGCATACTGTTCGACTTACACGACTGACAAAATGCTATTTTTCTGCCATGTATAGCCACTTATCATCATTAATATGTTTTATGATAATAACTGGATAGATAATGGTAGATATTATTGCCATAATGTCAGTCGTGTAGATCCAGCAGTAGTTTAGCCTATACAAAAGAAAAAGAATATTTTATTGTTGTTATAATTAAAGGGGACCAAAAACTTCCAGCAACAAACCTGTTCACATCGCCAGTGAGTCACTTTATCTTGCATCTTATACTTAAACAAAATCTTTGTTGAAAATTGAAAAGTTTAAACTGAAAATTGAGAAGTCCGAGCTGAAGAAAAGATTTACTTGTTTTGTTTCCAATAGTCGTGTTTTATTTTATATAGAACTGGTAGTTATCTAGGTACAGGATTTATTTCATCAAGCAAGACATGAGTCTTGGCGCAAATTTCTTTTTTGAGTTTTTTAAAATATTGTGTTTCGATGAAACCCCAAAATGAGGAACAAGCAGTCGGGTATTCAAGGTTGAAAAGATAAAAAATTTTGAAACACATATCTACAGCTCTAATAAAATTTTTAAATATAAATTTTACCCCATCAAAATACAAGAAAATATCTTTAAAATTTAAAATTGATTCACCGTGAACAATTATGAATGGCTGAACATGCTCAGCCACTTCATTCAGGAATCTTATATGGTCCTCTATTTCTTGAATTGTTGCACCGACCCAAACGAATGCATTTTGAGAGTCCTTTATCGTGTAGCGTGTAAAGCTCTTTCTGCCTTCTTTGTCCTTTTTAATTATTTTTTGAAAGGGAACAAAATATCCGTGAAGGGACCATATTAAAGCTGCATCTTTGCAATCTGAAAAAAATGAGAAACTTTATTGAAATTTTTAAATAAATTCATTTTAATGTTAACTAAACAAAAAATTAAGATAAAATAAGGTAAAATTGCCTGTTGAAGTAGTTCTTAATGTGAACTCATCTTCATATTTCAAAAAATATTCTGTTTCAATAAAACCCAGAAATAAGGAACAAGCAGTCAGGTATTAAAGGTTGAAACGATACAAAATTTTGTAACACATATCCACAGGGATATTTTACATCAATGATATGATTTGTGTTATTTGCAGTGCAAAACTGAGACTGTTTGCAGATGATGCGTTGTTGTATATTTTTATATAATATATAACTTATATAAGTAATCTTGCACGCTTCATAAGGAGCTCCAAATGGTTCAACGAGTAGAGGAATTATCTCCTAGATCTATGTGGTATCACAACGGGCCATTGACTGGCCTATGGGCGACGATTCCCGGCAGCTACTTCTACCTAACCTAACCTAACTTAACCTATATTTCTGGCGGCAATGTTAAACCAATGAAACAGTTGCTACAGCAAGATCTTGAATCGTCAAATAAAGGGCTTAAAATAAATTAACGCAAACTTAATACGAAAAAAAAACAAATATATGATTTTAAATAGTAATTTTTATGAGGAACTTTTGGCTGACAATGTTAGAATTGACATTAAATATCTAGGTGTTTTTATAAATAACAAACTTAAATTTAAAAATCATATAGAGTATATTTGCAACAAAGTGTCGAAGAAAATCAGTTTGTGTTCAATTTATGTACTACTGTTCGTTTTTAAGCTTAAAAAAAAATAAATTTGATGGCACAACAGCTCATGAAGAACTAGGGCCTAGTGACTTACAACTCTCAACCATTCCTGTGTGCGTGTCTGCAGGAATGGAGGGGACCTACAGTTTATTGCCGAATCCGAACGGCTAACGAGCGGCACTTTTCTGTAACAGGAGATACTCTTGGAGGATTTGTCAATTCCTCGCAAGAGGCAGTAGCCGTTTTTCTTTTAAATAAATAGATGGCGAGGCTTGGGATCGAACCTTAGACCTCTGGCATGACAGTCCATCGCACTAACCATCACGCCACGGCTACAACAGATAGAAAAAAATTTGTTGGACCCTACAACCTCAGAAGTAACTGCAACCTCCGATTGGAAATCTATCAGACTGTATCAAAATATCAGACTGTGCAAAATAGGGCTTTGTATAAGGGCCTTGCAATATTTAATAATCTGCCTAATGAAATAAAAAATGCTTCAAATATATATGTTTTCAAAAGAAATTTAATTGATTTTGTAAGAACGAATTACTAATTATTAACAATATTTTAATATCTAATTTTTTAAATTAATCACTTTGTAATGTTTATTATCAAAGATTTAAATTAACATAATTATAAAAAACTGTGATAAAACCGGAGTTATAATTTAAAAAAAAAGAAATTGTATACTTTTGTAAATTTTAAATGGCCACATTGTGCCAATAAACTAAACTAAAGCTCTAATAAAATTCTTTAATACAAATTTTACCCCATCAAAATACAAGAAAATATCTTTAAATTTTAAATTTAACTTACCGTGAACAATGTTTAATGCCTGAACATGCTCACAGGATAATTCAAGAATCTTATATGCAAATGCGTACGCAGGATTTCGCTTAGGGGGGGGGGGCAAACTCAGATTTAATTTTTTTTTGTAACAAGATATTTTCGGGATACAGAAGTCCTAGGGCTGACACAGATGGATGGTGCCTTTTAATAATTCGTGAATATACCTACCTACAATTTTCCAGTTACCCACGGATTTGCAAAACAAAAAACTCACAAATTTCATGACAAAATAAGTGACGTTGTTGTAAAAAAAAAAATTAATTTTATCTATTAATCTTGTGGGCTTGAAGTCACGAAAATAGAAAAAAACTTTATTTTATGAGATAAAAAAGCAGTGAACTAAGTTTCCAGCCACTTTCACTTACCCCCCCCCCCGCTCTCTACCCCCTTGCGTACTACGTCTTCGATTTCTTGAAATGTTGCACCGACCCATCAAACAAATGTATTTTGCGAGTCCTTGATTTTAAATCGCGTACAGCTCTTCTTGGCTTTCTTCACCATTTTTTAAGATTTTATAAGGGAAAAAAATGCTTTGTAGGCAAAGCAAAATAATCAGTTTGATAACGGTACTTCTTTTTGCAAAAATTTTCAAATTAATTGTATCATAAATTAAATAATAAAATGTTATGTTGTGCAGTGGTTATAAAAACCAGGCCACATTTTGCCAATTTAAAATTTTTCACATTTGGTCTTGTTCTTTTTCCGGAAGAAAAAATGTTGAAAATTTTTCTAAGTCCAAAAATTTTTCTAAGTCTTTTTCCCGAAGAAAAAATATTGAAAATTTTTCTAAGTCTTTTTCTCGAAGAAAAAATGCTGAACATTTTTCTAAGTCTTTTTCGGGAAGAAAAAATGTTGAAAATTTTTCTAAGTCCAAAAACTTTTCTAAGTCTTTTTCCCGAAGAAAAAATATTGAAAATTTTTCTGTCTTTTTCTCGAAGAAAAAATGCTGAACATTTTTCTAAGTCTTTTTCGGGAAGAAAAAATGTTGAAAATTTTTCTAAGTCTTTTTCGGGAAGACAAAATGTTGAAATTTTTCTAAGTCCAAAAAATTTTCAGTCTTTTTCGGGAAGAAAAAATGTTGAAAATTTTTCTAAGTCTTTTTCGGGAAGAAAAAATGTTGAAAATTTTTCTAAGTCCAAAAAATTGTCTAAGTCTTTTTCGGAAAGAAAAAATGTTGAAAATTTTTCTAAGTCTTTTTCGGGAAGAAAAAATGTTGAAATTTTTCTAAGTCCAAAAAATTTTCTAAGTCTTTTTCGGGAAGAAAAAAAGTTGAAAATTTTTCTAAGTCCAAAAAATTTTCTAAGTCTTTTTCGGGAAGAAAAAATGTTGAAAATTTTTCCAAGTCTTTTTCGGGAAGAAAAAATGTTGAGAATTTTTCTAAGTCCAAAAACTTTTCTAAGTCTTTTTCTCGAAGAAAAAATGTTGAAAATTTTTCTGTCTTTTTCGGGAAGAAAAAATGTTGAAAATTTTTCTAAGTCCAAAAAATTGTTTAAGTCTTTTTCGGAAAGAAAAAATGTTGAAAATTTTTCTAAGTCTTTTTCGGGAAGAAAAAATGTTGAAAATTTTTCTAAGTCCAAAAAATTGTCTAAGTCTTTTTCGGAAAGAAAAAATGTTGAAAATTTTTCTAAGTCTTTTTCGGGAAGAAAAAATGTTGAAAATTTTTCTAAGTCCAAAAAATTTTCTAAGTCTTTTTCGGGAAGAAAAAAAGTTGAAAATTTTTCTAAGTCCAAAAAATTTTCTAAGTCTTTTTCGGGAAGAAAAAATGTTGAAAATTTTTCCAAGTCTTTTTCGGGAAGAAAAAATGTTGAAAATTTTTCTAAGTCCAAAAAATTTTCTAAGTCTTTTTCGGGAAGAAAAAATGTTGAAAATTTTTCTAAGTCTTTTTCGGGAAGAAAAAATGTTGAAAATTTTTCTAAGTCTTTTTCGGGAAGAAAAAATGTTGAAAATTTTTCTAAGTCCAAAAAATTTTCTAAGTCTTTTTCGGGAAGAAAAAAAGTTGAAAATTTTTCTAAGTCCAAAAAATTTTCTAAGTCTTTTTCGGGAAGAAAAAATGTTGAAAATTTTTCCAAGTCTTTTTCGGGAAGAAAAAATGTTGAGAATTTTTATAAGTCCAAAAACTTTTCTAAGTCTTTTTCTCGAAGAAAAAATGTTGAAAATTTTTCTAAGTCCAAAAAATTTTCTAAGTCTTTTTCGGGAAGAAAAAATGTTGAAAATTTTTCTAAGTCTTTTTCGGGAAGAAAAAATGTTGAAAATTTTTCTAAGTCCAAAAAATTTTCTAAGTCTTTTTCGGGAAGAAAAAATGTTGAGAATTTTTCTAAGTCCAAAAACTTTTCTAAGTCTTTTTCTCGAAGAAAAAATGTTGAAAATTTTTCTAAGTCCAAAAAATTTTCCAAGTCTTTTTCGGGAAGAAAAAATGTTGAAAATTTTTCTAAGTCCAAAAAATTTTCTAAGTATTTTCCCGAAGAAAAAATATTGATTTTTTTTCGTCTTTCCCTTTCTTTTTTGAGAAGAAAATTTCCGAAGTCTTTTCCAAGAAGAAAAAAAATTAATAATTTTCTAAGTCCATAATTTTTTCTAACGTAACCCTTGGTATTATATCTCAACCCAACATGAAATTTTGTTTGTTTAATTTTTATAAACCTTTAACTTCTATTTTTGTTTCAATACACATCAATATATACCCTTCTTATCAGTTATATATGGAAAGTGATGAATTGAAAAAAGTGTATGCTTTGAGCTAACCAGTGCTTATTTGAAATTTAATTTTGTAATTGTATTGAAAAATTGAAGTCAAAATAAGGGTTTATTCAGTCAAAACGATTCCTAGACAAAACGCCATTTTGGGCAGTGTTATAAGGGCAGCAAGATTTTGTATATCTATAATCCAGTTTGTATACATAAACTTAAGTATGAATTGCATTTGGTTGACATTTTAATTTATGTACATTAGTATGTACAGTATATTTCTTTAATTAGTATAAAATAATATTAAAAATCGTATAAACGAAAATATCAAACAACTTTGCCAACAGAAACTTACTTTCGGGTGTTGTGTCTTGCGTTTGATTTGATGACAATTGATTCAACACTTCTCGAATATTTTTTTCCTTCACATGATTGTCATTCAGAAGGAACTTTAACAGCTGGACTTTAAGCTGCTCCCAATTGTCCAAAAATGAACCGGCATTTGGGTATAAATAACAAAAGTCCATGTCAATCTAGTATAAAAAGCAATATTTGATATTATTGTGTTTTGACATGCAACAATTTTTGAACTTACAAAACGATAGCCAGTTGGCCACTTGTATTGTGGCCATTTCGATAGAATTTGTAAAGTTGAGGTAGAGTCCTTGATATCTGAAAGCCTGTGGTTTGTACACGCTTTCCAGCATCTGTCAAATGCTTCTGCTGACAAGTTGTCGTATTTTAAAGATCTAATAGTTTGCTCTGCATCATCTTCGGGCACTAAAAATTATAATTGTATGTATGAATGCAATGAATGAAAATTCTGTGTAATTTGATGTCAAAGAATATATGTATATCCGAATATATATTGAATATATATTTACAAATAACATGCACGGTATCCTAAAAGTAATGGCTCTCTAAGGATGAAGTAACTTTATATGACGTCCAAATATAAAGAAAGAACCAGCTTTTTATTTACTTGATCGATTTTTTTAAAATTAAGCTTACCTAAACAATGTTTTTGATTGATTTCACCATTTTTACTTAAATAAATGGAGATAAAAATTTAGGCTTTTTTTTTTTTTGAAAACAGCTAAAATATTTTGACCATTACTTTTCTGACACCCTAAAACCCTACGTAGGTATCAAAATTCAAAAATATCTACCGAAAAATTAAAATGTAACTTTGATTATAATAACCGAACAAACCTAGAGGGAGTGTTTCATCTGTTGTTTCGGTCTTGCTTGTAGAAGGTTTTGGAATTTGGATTGATTTAGATGAAAATTTCAAGTTACAAAACTTATTGTAAATTTTTCCTCTTTTACTCGTTCGATAGTATTCCTTCAAATATTATTTCAACATTAAAAAATAAGAAGGTACATACCAGCATGGAAAATGGAAATTACCAGTTTTTCTGTCGGAAATCTTTCAATTATTTCTTTTTCAATAGCGTAGCTTGAATGTAGATCTAAATGAATTTTGTTTCGGTCAAAATAACTGGCGATTGAATTTATCAAATGTGTCCTTTGCTTTTCGTTAAATTTTTTATTTTGTTCGTAATTTTCAACCAATGAATTGGTTTGTTGATTACTATTCAAAATTGTTCCTAACGATATTGAAGAGGCAGATTCAAGTATACTTCTTGGTGAGCTTGGGCAACTTGGTCTTGATGAAACTTGGTATGGAGAGGATCCTTCCGACATGCAAGAGACATTGCGAAATGGACCACATTCTGAGTTGGAATACATAAAAAGGGGCTTTCCAATTGATTCTCGCCATTCTCTCAGCTTTGATTCAAACATGATCAATGTTCGATATTTAAATGGTCTAAGAATCTTAGCAAGGTGGTGACACTCCAGATTTTTTAAAACTTCAATATCTATGTCATTGCCTAAATAAAATCATTCAAATTTGTGTTACCAACAAGTTCTCAATTTAAATTTATTTTAAAATTATTAATTTTTTAGCACTCTACCGGATGACACAAAAAGCCTTTTTAGGATTTTTTAGCTAGTGACCTCTACTTAGGAATTTAATTCATGCAGTGGAGGGTTAAATTGTTTTTATAAAAACAAAAAAAAATGTTCAAAACATTGAAGAAAAATGAGTTCTTAGATAAGAAAAAAATTACTTAACACGTACTCTTGAAATGCTCAAGTAAAACTAATTGGTCCCATTTTTGCAATAAACCTGTTAACTCGTCAGATGGGTCTATGTGAATAATAGTCGTTGTTATCGTTTTGTTGCCAAGTATTTCTTGGTATTCATCTTCTAACAGAGTCTTCATCGTAATGTTTTCTTCGGGTAATCCCACCTCAAAATCATCGACCTCCTCCACGTCATCGACCCTTTCGTTATCAACCTCCTCGTCATCGACAGAAATATTAGGCGTTGTCATTTTCTTAATATTTGTTTATTTCAATGGCTTTACCTATTGTTAATTTATTAAATACATTACGAAAACGTTCAAAATATTAATAAAACTTATAGAAAATAAAATACCTACGTAATATGTACAGGTAAGCTATAAAATATATACTATAGGGTCACAGTTCCGCAAGCGAATGCCTTTACGTGTACGCGTGTGAGAATAAATATAGAATTAAGGTTATTTAATTTTAATTTTGTGGAATAACAAATAGTCATTTAAACGCAGATAAAACTCATGCTTGCGAAATTGATCCCCATATGCTTACATTTATGCATAAAAATAATATCCGATCTTACAAAATAATTTATACAATCATACATTTAAGTACAGTTTGTGTTAATTGTTCGATTTTTGTCAATGATAATTTAACTTATATTTAAAATGAAATTTGTTTGAAAAAGACAGCAGGTAAATCTATTTTGAAAAATAATACTCCTTAACTCTTAGTAACGATTTTCCTGTAGAAGTTTTTATTAAATTTGTTGGTGGACCAACAATATCACTGGGAAAAATTATAGAAAAAGCACCCAATTGATTTTCGTTAACTTCAAAAGATAATATAAGGGGGTTGAACTGGATTCTATCTAGTTTTTGGCAAAACAAAAAAACTTGTTTTTTTTTTAACAGACCAATATCTACTATTACATATAACTCGATATCAGTTTTAAACCGCGCTATATAAAAGTTTTTTTGATATTTATAACCTTCGATTTCTGCTTTAGAGTAAAATTCAATACATGTTTTAGGGACTCTCAGCATTTCAGATACTATATTTGTAAAATCACTTTCGGTTTTATTTTTGTCATAAACTTTAAAGTGACTAGGACAATTATTAGCTATGTTATTTAACAACTTGAATGCAGTTTTAAGTTGATATTTTTTGGCTAAAGTCAAACAAATATTCTTACGAGACGTGATTGCATGAGAATACAGCTTAAATTGCTTGTGCTTAGCCTCGAACTTAAAACACCAAAAGCTACGAACAGGCCCTGATTGCTTAATAATAGAGGGATAATGAGTTAAATTATGATGCTTTGGTTTAAGGCTGTCATTAAAAAGACGAACATAATCTCGGTTGTGACTCTCAATATTTTTTTTCAACATGGGGATGATTTCATCGCAAATTTCAAATGCGAGCAATAAATCAATTGTTTCAATTAAATTAAGAAGGAATTGCCACACTTCATCATCATGTGGAACTAGATCTTCAATCATTAGGTGAAAAAACGAAATAAATGTCATCATTTCACGTGCTGTCATTTTTAGATGTTTATTTTTTAATTGGGCGCTTTTAATTTCACCTGACATATTGTCAATCTCTATTGCACCATACTGAAATGTTTGTTTTCTTAAATTTAGGGTTTCAATGCTAAAATATGAGGCTGTGTTAATAAAATATTCTATTATGTGACATATATCGTAATGGCAAACGCCTTCGAAAACATCGTGCATAAAATCAACGCAAAAATTCTCTACGACATGAAACGATGGAATTTCATTTAGTAGAGAATAGGCTTGTATGCCAGTTTCAGAAGGGTTATTGAGAAGAACATCATTTTCGTAGTTAGATCGATTCCTCAACAAATCCTCTCGTTCAGTTGCTAACGACTGTGTTTCTAATTTTTTTACTTTACAAAATCTACAGTACGAATTGCTTGCAAATGATTTATTAAAATCCAAAACTGTATTTAAGCCTAAATTATCTCCTAACACAAGACCTAAGATAAAATATACTTTTACTTTTGCTTCGTCATTTAAGTTTATTTCAACACCATCAATTTCAAGACTTTTTAGCTCACTTACTAAAGATTGAAAACATTTATCATTGCCGAATGATTTCAGATCTCTTGTTTTAAGAACTCCTGCTAAAAAAACACTATCCAACGTTGATTCTTTCCAAGGAAGGCAAGGGAATGAATAGTAAATATTACATATCGAATGAACGCCTGCATGAGAGCTCAAGGGGTTATTAATTTCAAAGTCATCGGTATATAAAAAGTATGGAATTAGTGTTTTTCCCGGATACTTTTCAATTTTTTTCTTCCAAAGATCACCTTGAATGAAATTAGAAACTTTTGTTTCTCTACTTAATGTTTCCATATGAAGTATTGTTTTATTTAAGATGTTTCCAACCTCGAAAAATTTTTTAAATTGAAATTTTAAAGGCATTAAAATCCCTTTAGTGTTTTTCTCTTCATATGAAAGACTTCCGTTCTTAAAAACTCTACTTATTTCATTATTTATCGAAAACTCTTGTAAACTACCCATGAAATCTTCTTTTGTGAGCCAATCAAACAGTTTATATTCGGTGTTGCAATAAGTAAAAGGATTACGACACTTTGATATTAGACTGACAAAATCATTATGAACTCTGATGTTTGTTTTTACAAGATTTTCGTTAGAAAATAACCTAAATAATTCAAGCATAGGATTTAAGATACATTTTTGTATATCTTCTTGAATTTCTAAAATGTTTTTTCTGGAAAAACTATTGTTATCATGTAGTTTTAATACAAACCGAGTTGAAGAAGTAAACAATTTATTAAGACTGTCTTCTATACTTAATTCATTGGCCTCAACGGTTTCGGTTTCATGAATATTAGTATCGCATGTTTTTGAGTTTTCCTTAAAACTATTTGAAGTTTTGTTCTTTTCGGGGGAATAATTGTTTGGGGTAACATTTTGTTTCTCAAAACTATCTTCTATACTCACATCAGGTGTTGAAATATCGGCATGTTTTCTAACTATGTGTTTTTTATAACTACCTAAATTTTGAAATTCTTGTGCGCAATTACTTTCTCTGCATTTAAAATTACTATAAGTGCTTAAATCATGAACCGTTTTTAGGTGATCTATAAACAAGCTTACAGAAGCAATTTTAACTTTACATATAAAACAAATCATTTTGATACGTTTTTTTTTATCAATAGGTATTAACTTAAAATAAAAAATTACTATAATAAAGTTAAACAAACTGATATCTTCTTGGTCCAGTTGAATTGAGCACTTCGCTTGAAATCAGATGAAAACTCAGCTAAAAATAAAAAAGGAAATAAAAAAATAGATTGAAATGCTTTTCCTTGTTCATTTTTAAATACAGTATTGTCTCGCTAATTCGAATTGAGTTCAGGACAGGAAAGGAAAAGCGTTAGTTATTTTACAAAAAATCCGTATTTACTGAAAAAATTGAAAAATTGCATTATGAATACCTATATACTTTTATAAAAACTAAACAAAATAAAAAAAAATTCATGTATGTATTCAGATATTTAAATGTTTGTATGTGTACTGTTTTGACATCGAAATATCTTCTTCTTCTTGAAGTTCGTATCATAAAGGAGTAATATACAAAAAAAAAATTACTACGAAAACTTAACTGTGAAAACGAGTTTTTTTCAAATTGAAATTCGGATTACAGCGTAGAGAAACAGGGGTAGGTTCCGATTGTGAAGAACATAATGGAAAACAATAAAGTATCGGATTAGCAGAATATTGGGATTAAAGGTGATTCGGATTAGTGAGAAAATACTGTATAATTCTTAAAAATCATTTCTACACGTTGGCTTAAGACGGGCTTAATGTAAGTAACATCAATTTTGAAGACACTATTATTATGTTCTTGTTTTTTAAAATGGTTAAACACTTCTCTAAGCCCAGAATGAAACAATTTTTGCAATAAATATAAATTAAATTTCAAACTAACTTCCTTATATAAAAGTGTATTTGACTTATGGCCATTTTTTTCACTATTGTTCAACTTGAGGCAAACTCTCAAGTTGATCAACTCGAGAGTTTACTTAAACTCGAGAGCTGAAAAGCAAGTTTGAATTTCTTTTTATTCACTCATTTTTTATCAACTCCCCAGTTGAATAATATCCCTGAGATATTTACGTAAATGAAACAGAACTGTCATTTTCAATTTAAATTTTCATTTATTGTGTTATTTAATTTGAAGTTTTTCAATATTTGTGCATGTTATTTTGTGTTAAATTGTGTATTGTGACATCATACCACGAAACGCTACAAGGAAAAAGCGTCGGAGAAAATCGCGAATGCATTTACTGCCCAAAGAAATTGTTGGCCAATTTACCAAAAAGAATTGCTTCGGAGCATTACCTGATGTATTTTTTTACCTTTTGTTGTCCGTAATCTGTTTTTGTAACAAAATTTAAATGACAAAACAAAATTTGTATGCAAACTCTCAAGTTTGCTCGATCAACTTCTACTTTTTCCGGAAGTAAACAAAATCTAAAGTTGATCAACTCTAGAGTTGAAAATCGAAATCTAAAAACGTAAACTTTGTGTGAATAAAAACAAATTCACAAGTTGAGAATAAAAATCCTCAATTTATGTTCAACTTTGATTGAATAAAATCGGCCTTAATTTCTCAAAAGTACAGCTTCTTATACAAGTAACTATAGTACTGCCGTCTTAATTGAAAATGACGTTTCTATATATTTTTTTTTTGATTATAGGAGTTTATTTTGCCATATATTTTGGCAAATATTTATAGTTATTAAAGAAAAAATGCCCTAATATGTTTTCCCCATACCTATTTGAACACGTTTTGAAGGATTGTTATTCGTCGAGTAAGGATATAACTATGTAATATTAAGATTTATATTATTAAAATTTGTATAAATAATTTGTTTCAACGAATAATGTAAAATATGATACCACAACAGCGCAACCTGAAATGCAATTTTTTACTACTTACTGGCTTCCCACACATACCGCATAGCCAAAAAAAATATAAATTTTCAATAATAATTTTCAATTTTAACCATTGAGATGGAGAATAATGTAGACTGTTGTTAATATTAAGTAAACTGAATTATCAACGAAAAAGAAATTACACATCGTAGCCATTTGGATGGTTCGTGTAATTTCTTTTTCCTGTTCCAGTCGGGCGTTTTGCTCAAAATTTTGTTTATTTTGTAAATGTACTCGCATGTTTTAAAATTTAGAATAAAAAACTTGACTTGAACTTTGCTGACTGGCAGAAGTGGCCTTCTATTTCATGGATCAAAATATGTACATATGTGCAAAATGTAATGTAATGCTTATTCATTTATTTATTTATTTTTTTTTTCAAAAAAGACAGTGAAACTTATTACCTAGGTATAGTTCAAAATATTTGTACAAAACTTTTAAACTGATTGCAACTAGCAGTACCTAACCTACACAGCAACGTGCTTAAATTTATCTGTACTATAGAAACAAATCGTTTTCATTTCCCCATTTTTATTTTGTTGTTTTTGTTCTAGAATAAAGTTTTGTAAAAGATGTTGAAAAAACCTGTGATTTTAAACTTATAGGAACAACTTTCTTGAACTTGTTTTTCTCTCAATTTTACTTTGTAATGATATGACTTATTCCGCTTATGGTTTTAGATTTAACTGCAATGTGTATCTAAGCTTTTTGTTTGGAACTTACTTTCCCTAGTGAACGTAGACATCAAGATAATGTCGATTATATTTACATATGTAATAATTTCATCAATTTTTTTTTCTAAAGATCAAGTGATACGTATCACGATATCTTAAGAAGGAAATTATCATAAGAAAACATGACTCACCTTTTTCAATTTATGTATGATTTTTCTCTGACAGTGGGACTTTTCCGCCAGTAACCGTTGATGTTAAAAATTCTGTAAATATTTGTGAAAGTACCATTAGTTACATACACATACATAGCTATATGCTTTTTCAATGAATGGTTGTAAAAAGTTTTAAAAAAGACAGATTTTTGTGAAAGTAAAACTTAAATTTGAAAAAAGTGAAAAAAAAGTCAGTTTAGTCATTGCGCTTCTCATGGCCTTGTATGGATTGACTAATTTTCAGTCCTATTCTGCAATTTAAATCGTCAAAAACTTTAAATTTGTTCAAAAAAATTTTGAGTATCTTTACCTTTGAAGGTAACCAATATCTATTTCTGAAATTTTTATCACCAGTGTTTATTTGAATTTAATTTTGACCAGACTACAAAAACTCTAGTATATAACTTGCAGAATAAGATTGATTATTATACTGGTTTTAATTTTTTTTCTAAAAAACAAATAGTAATTGGTATAGTAACAAGCCACGAATAAAATGTAAAAACATTTATAACTTGTTGCTACCCATAGTAAAAAAAATCAATTCCATAGTGTAGGATGATTACAATGAAACAATTTTATAACATTGTTTCTGATAGAAGGGAATTTTCGTTTTCCCAAGATATTTTTTTATACTGTACCTCCTACAATTGTATTAAAATTGAAACTTGGTGTTTTAAAACTCAATTGATTAAGATTTTGCCTGCAGGGTATTATGTCTGGCGAAAATGTAATTTTTTTGCAAGTTTTGTACTGCCGGCTGCTGCCTGCACCTGATAATCAGCCCTACCACGAATTCCATCGTAATCGGAAACTTTTTACGAATCCCGAAAAAAACTATCACAGAATCCATCGTAGTGGAAAATCTCATATACAAATTGCCATTTACGAACGGATTCGGTGATAGTTTTTTTCGGGATTCGTATAGTTTCCGATTACGATGGAATTCGTGAAAGGGCTGAATAATTATTAATTCACACTGCTGAGTACAAAATCTTCATTGTTTGATAACATGTTAACTGAAAGAAAACTTAATTAATGAAAATTCCTGCCGGCCGACAGTAAAAAAATTGCATATGGCAGCCATTTTCTGACGTAGTTCGTGTATATATATATATACTATAAAAGGTAACTTTTAATTTTTCCAATTGAATTCTCAATAAAAATGAACAAATTATAGATTAAAGCCGATTATATATGTATATAAATGCTTAAATAAGAAAATGTTTTTAAAAAGTATATAAAAAAATTAAAGGCATAGTAACAGGGCGCGAACTACGCAATTGAAACTACTGGCATGTCTCGGGAAAAAATGCATTCTTTTTTTTGCAATTTTTGTACTACCGGGTGGAAGAGGAGAAATTTTCGATAATTATTTTCAATTTAAAATAAATTGAAGAAAACTCAATTATGAACAAAATTGCAGACAGGGCCAGTAGAAAAAAACTGCATACGGCACCCATTTTGATTGCGTAGCTCATGTAATTTGTTGAATATATATGAAAGTTCACTTACATTTTTCAATTTAATGTTGTTCCTGTTCCAGAAGGACAGTTTATATTGTATTTAGTATAAAAATATTTTGCATACTTTTGAATACTTTAAAATTAATTTTAAAAAAACTTTACTTTTTTTAAGGCTTTCCACTTTAATATTTTCACTGGACTATGGTTTATGGCAACTTGCACGAGCGGTTTTCTTCTACTAACTGAAATGTTGATCGTTCGAAGTTCATATCAAATTTTTTTTTAAAATAGCACCCTAATACGATATATCTATTCATTTATTTAGAGTTAGATACACTCAGAGAAAAAAATAATTGCTTTTGTAACTACTGCATTAGACATTTCATAATTTTACTTGAAACTTATGGAATGACTATTTTTCATAAAAAATAATTTGAAAGTAGTTAAAAAATAGTTAATAATAGTAATAAGTAACTGTGAAATAGTTAAATACAAAAATGTTATTTGTGACTTTTCTGAATATAGTAAAATAGTAACTGTGTGCATTTTCTGTAAATAAGAATTTTTTTTGTTACTTATGTTACTTCTTTACAGTTGATATCTACTAAAAGAAAGTTAAATTTGTCAATAAACAATATAAATAGTCATTACTAGCTATTTTTTAACTCATAAAAATAGCTGTCATGATTCCGACTATGAAAATAGTCAAAAAATAATTATTTATGACTATTTTTTCTCCGAGTGTATAGTTTAAAATATAAAAAAAAACTTTATACATTTGAATAGGTATATTTATAGGATTCAATTCACAATTTTAAACAATTTATTTCATTCACGTACCTTCTGTTTATGATTTTCTATTCAGCCCTATTCGTCTAATGAATTTACATTCAATTTTGATTGAATATATGTATGTATGTAATGTACAAATCCTAAAATTTTGTTTGAATGGAAATCATTAATCTCTTTTATGGATCAAAATACGTGGACAAACAGCAGAATGTAATTTAATAGTTTTTTTTTTTTTTTTTTTTTTTTTTTTTTTCAAAAAATCAAGTGAAAATTATTACCTACCTAATTTAAGTTCAAAATATTTGTACAAAACTTTAAAAACTTAGTGCAGCTAGCAGTTCCTAACCTACATAGCAGTTGTTCTAGAATAAAGTTTTGTAAAAAAATGTTGAAAAACACCTGTGATTCTAAACAATTTTACTTTGTAACGTTATGACTTATTACGCCTATGGCTTTAGATTTAACTTTGATGTGTACCTAGGCTTTTTGTTTGGAACTTATTTTCCCTAGTGAACGTGGACAACAAGATAATGTCGATTATATTTATATATGTAATAATTTCATCAAATTTTTTTTCTAAAGATCAAGTGATACGTATCACGATATCTTAAGAAAGAAATTATCATAAGAAAACATGACTCACCTTTTCCAATTTATGTATGATTTTCCTCTGACAGTTTATGTATGAGTGGGACTTTTCCGACAGTCTTCGTTGTTGTTAAAAAATTCTGTAAATATTTGTGAAAGTACCATTAGTTACATACATATATTTTGGTTTTAAATAAGCCTATGAGAAGCAGAATTGTTAATTTATTTTAAAAAGGAAACAAAAACTGATTTTTACTGTAGCAAAAACTATTTTTTTGAAATAGTAAATAGCTATATGTATTTCAATGAATGGTTGTAAAAAGTTTTAAAAAAGACAGATTTTTGTGAAAGTAAATCTTAAATTTGAAAAAAGTGAAAAAAAAAGCAGATTAGTCATTGCGCTTCTCATGGCCTTGTATGGATTGACTAATTTTCAGTCCTATTCTGCAATTTAAATCGTCAAAAACTTTAAATTTGTTCAAAAAAATTTTGAGTTTCTTTACCTTTGAAGGTAACCAATATCTATTTCTGAAATTTTTATCACCAGTGTTTATTTGAATTTAATTTTGACCAGACTACAAAAACTCTAGTATATAACTTGCAGAATAAGATTGATTATTATACTGGTTTTAATTTTTTTTCTAAAAAACAAATAGTAATTGGTATAGTAACAAGCCACGAATAAAATGTAAAAACATTTATAACTTGTTGCTACCCATAGTAAAAAAAATCAATTCCATAGTGTAGGATGATTACAATGAAACAATTTTATAACATTGTTTCTGATAGAAGGGAATTTTCGTTTTCCCAAGATATTTTTTTATACTGTACCTCCTACAATTGTATTAAAATTGAAACTTGGTGTTTTAAAACTCAATTGATTAAGATTTTGCCTGCAGGGTATTATGTCTGGCGAAAATGTAATTTTTTTGCAAGTTTTGTACTGCCGGCTGCTGCCTGCACCTGATAATCAGCCCTACCACGAATTCCATCGTAATCGGAAACTTTTTACGAATCCCGAAAAAAACTATCACAGAATCCATCGTAGTGGAAAATCTCATATACAAATTGCCATTTACGAACGGATTCGGTGATAGTTTTTTTCGGGATTCGTATAGTTTCCGATTACGATGGAATTCGTGAAAGGGCTGAATAATTATTAATTCACACTGCTGAGTACAAAATTTTCATTGTTTGATAACATGTTAACTGAAAGAAAACTTAATTAATGAAAATTCCTGCCGGCCGACAGTAAAAAAATTGCATATGGCAGCCATTTTCTGACGTAGTTCGTGTATATATATATATACTATAAAAGGTAACTTTTAATTTTTCCAATTGAATTCTCAATAAAAATGAACAAATTATAGATTAAAGCCGATTATATATGTATATAAATGCTTAAATAAGAAAATGTTTTTAAAAAGTATATAAAAAAATTAAAGGCATAGCAACAGGTCGCGAACAACGCAATTGAAACTACTGGCATGTCTCGGGAAAAAATGCATCCTTTTTTTTGCAATTTTTGTACTACCGGGTGGAAGAGGAGAAATTTTCGATAATTATTTTCAATTTAAAATAAATTGAAGAAAACTCAATTATGAACAAAAATGTAGACGGGGCCAGTAGAAAAAAATTGCATATGGCAGCCATTTTGATCGCGTAGTTCATGTAATTTGTTGAATATATATGAAAGTTTACTTACCTTTTTCAATTTAATGTTGTTCCTGTTCCAGCAGGACACTTTATATTGTATTTAATATAAAAATATTTTGCATACTTGTGTATGCTTTAAAATTAATTTTAAAAAACTTTACTTTTTTTAAGGCTTTCCACTTTAATATTTTCACTGGACTATGGTTTATGGCAAGGCAACTTGCGCGAGCGGCTTTCTTTTACTAACTGAAACGTTTCTTGTTCAAAGTTCGCGTCACTAAACTTTTTTCGTTAAGTTCGTCAAAAAAGTCTCCCACTTTAAAAGCATCGCTAAGCTTCGCTTACACTACCGAATTAAGAATAATTTGTATTTGTTTTTAGTTAACTAGAAACAGTTTATTAAAATTAATTAACAAGATAATAAAAAGAATAAATGGATTATTATAACAATATATGGTTAATTAAAATTTATAAACACGGTAAATAAATGAATTAATACGTTTATTATAGCAGTCAACAGTTAATTATTATTAATAAACAGGATAATCATTATTAAATACGCAGCAACATTAGACAAACAAGCATTAATTTTTCGTTGAATTTTTAAACAACCGTTAAGAAGATTAATAAATTGTTTATTTAAATAATTAAAAGTTTACTGACACAATAAATAACATTTTTGTGGCAAAAAATGGCTTTATTATTTAAGAAAATTAGAAAATTTTATTAAATATAACCAAAATCAGTTCGAACACATAAATTCGCACGAAAGTTGGCTCGAAACAATGTGATACATATAAAAAATATAAAAAAAAAAACCAATCGAAAATTTCATAGTTTATTAGGAAAAAACCAAAAAAAAAAAGCACTCAACTTTCAACATAAATGTTTAACTTCATTCAAGACTTTTCGCAAAAATTATGGCAAAAGGTGAAGAAATGATAAACAAAAATATGCTTAAAGATGTCTGCTAGTGAAAAATTTTGTTTGCTCTTGAAAAGGTATATCAGACACAATTTTCGTAGGATTTTCTACAAACAGGCATTTCTAACGCATGTTTTAGTTTTTTCACTTTCGTATACTTTTTGCAAAAAGTCTTGAATGTTGATGAAGAGTACGCTACTGATGCAGAACGAAATTTTTCGTTGTGTCATTTTTGCATGGGATTTTTCATTTCGTGATTATGCAAGCGCTTGCGACTTTCTGTCGCTTTATAGATGTATCTACTTAATCTTGAGATAATAATAATAATTTTAAGAATTTTTAAAATGAATTAACACATAAGCCAAAATGTAATCGCTATCGTTGCGATTACATTTTGGCTATTATTTGTATTTTGTAATTATTATATTTATAATTTTTACAACTGATTTCACCTACCTTTGTTCTCCACGACCACCAACACTGCACAACATAAAGTTGAATTGATCTAAACGAGGCTTTACATTGCGAAAGCTTAAGTTTTGGTTGCTTGAAAGTTCGTTCTGTTTTCCACTTTGTCGGCTATTACACGATGGCTCAAGAGTCATGATTCTTTTCGAAAATAAATGAGTGCGAAAAAGATAAAAGATCGGATTTCACTATTGCACTCATTTAATTTCGAGAAGAGTCATCATGACCAAAAATACTGAATATAAAGATATGAATCCTCGGCTGTCATTCCGGTATGCCTAAAAACTACTGACTCATAAGCTTTTCAAAGTATGTGTTTGGAAAACCACGTAAAACGCACACGTTGCAATTCACATCTATTCACCGAAATTACAAAAACAACAATGTTAACAAATGGGTTTTGGGGGGTGAAACGTACGAAGGATTCATATCTTTATATTCAGTATTTTTGATCATGACTCTTGAGTCAACGTGTAATAGCTGACTTTCCCACCTCCAACCCTTAGAAGCAAGACTTTTCAGTGCCGAACTTTCACTTTTGGACACTTCACCACCAGTTTTTGGCCACAAGCATTTTCAGTGCTTGGAAATTTCGTTACAGCGGTTTTTCTACTTAGTAGTTCGCTGTCGTTCTTAGAGTAGGTTTACATTGTATTTGGGTGGGATCTTCCCTTCTCTTTCTTACTCACAAAAAATCTAACCATCTCACTGGATGCGCCGTTCGTTCGTCAAAAATACAATGCAAACCCACTCTTAGATTGTGTTTACATTGTATTTTTGACTAACGGCGCATCCAGTGAAATGGGTAGATTTTATGGTGAGTAAGAAAGAGACTGGTAGATTCCACCCATTTTTTGGGGATCTTCCCTTCTCTTTCTTACTCACATAAAATTTACCCAACTTATATTTTTTTTTAAGCAAACTAGAAACAGTTTGTTAAAATTAATTAACGAGATGATAAAAAAAATAAATGATTTATTATGATAATATATGGTTAATTAAAATTTATAAACGCGGTAATTAAATGAATTAAAACGTTTATTATGGCAGTTAACAGTTAAATATTTTTAATAAACAGGATAATCATTATTAATACGACTGCTTTTACACACTGCGAAATTCTCTTACGATTTCTCTTTTGGTTTGCTTCTAATTGCAAAGACGCTTTTACACACTGCAAATTTTATCTCTGCATTTTTTAACACTTTTCCTTTTTATTCCATCTTCATATACTTTGCGTAAGTGAAAAAGTTTCATCCATCTGCACTCTTTACTCCACTCGATAAAGCGAAGTTCACAGATTAGAAGACGAATTGAAATAAAACATACTCCAACAATAACGAAAAACACCAAAGAAGAAAGGGCGATAACGCTGCGATTTGTTCAGCTTCAGCAATTTTATCTATCCCGGCCACCACATATGTCCCAGGGCATAGTTTTTCGAAATCGCAAGAGAATTACAGTGCGTAAAAGCAGTGTACGCAGTGAGTAACATTAATACTACGTTTTCATTAGAGCAAATGAGGTAATTTTCCTGAAAATTCGATTCGAAATCATCTCAGTTCCCAGCCTGGACTGTCACGAAATTATCAAATTTATAATGGAAACACTTTTTACGTAACTTACGAAAATACCTAATTTCGGATTTAATGAAAACGTAATATAAGATTCGAAAACCAATGAACATTGTTATGCGCATCAACTGCCCAATATGAATATACCTCGTTGCTGCACTCGGCAACTCGAACTTGTCGCGCAGTGATCCATTCGTGATGGATTTTTAAAGCGCGGCGATGGTGGAATATAGTTTTTTCTACAAATAATATTTTGCCGCTTTATGAAGTCCTGTTGTTGCGCAGTTCCGTCGAGTGCGATCTTACCTTAAGAAAAAACTATGTCCAACCATCGCCGCGCTTTAAAAATCCATCACGAATGGATCACTGCGCGGCATGTTCGAGCGCGCAAATGTTCGAGCTGCCGATCGCAGCAACGAGGTATTCATATTCGGCAGCTGATGCACATAACAATTTTCGATGGTTTTCCGCGCAATATGAATACGAAGCTTAATGTTACTCACTGCGTATTAATAATGATTATCCTGTTTATTAAAAATAATTAACTGTTGACTGCCATAATAAACGTATTAATTAATTAAATTACCGTGTTTATAGGTTTTAATAAACCATATATTAATATAATAAACTATTAATTCTTTTGATTATCTCGTTTATTAATTTTAACAAACTCTTTCTAGTTTATCTACTAAAAAAAATAAAAATTATTCCAAATAAAAAACACACTCAAGCGTGGTACACATTATCGAACATGACGAACAGTTATATTTGAAATCGGTTTGGATGAAAACTTTCGCGTCTTACCTTTAAGGTGCAACCGCACCCGGCAGAACTGCACTTCAGCGATACTGCGCGACACTCCGCGGCAATTTTTTGATATACCGCACTTGAACTGCAGCAATGCGATAGTAGCGGCAAATCGTGAAGTTAGTAGCAATTGAATTACTACAATGCTACAAAAATATGGCGGCCAAATGTCCCCAAAAAAAAATGTTTTATTCTCACACTCCCTCCCCCTACAAATAAAAAATTCTTGTCCTACCCAAATTGAAAAGTTCAGCCACCATTATGTATTTTACTGTACTAAAACATCAAATCCGTGCGCCGCTTGCTATATCGCACTATGACGACAACGGAACTGAACTGCACTGACGCGACAAAGTTGCTCTGATAAGCAACTTTGTAGTTTAGTGTCGCGCCGTTCCGTTCCGTTGTCGCTTAGTGCGGTGCTCATACAATTTCATACAAATGATATTTTGCCGCTACGTGAAGTTCTATTGCTGTGCAGTTCCGCTGAAGTGCAGTTCATTCAAGTGCGGTCTTACCTTTAACTGTCTGAACAGAAAAGAATGAAGGAGCCGGAGCCGCGGACGGAGCTGGAAGAGCTATCAAAAAGTGTCGTACGTTATTTTTTTTACGTGTCCACAATGCAGCTGTACAGCTTTGATAGTATTTTGAAGAAAAACAAAACAATATTCTTGTGTACAAGCTCAGAATTTACATTTTTCGTTTCCAATATTTTTCCTTTTAATTAATAATAATTTTCCCGACACAAATAACCACAATATTTTTTTCCGACCCAAAAAGTTTTTTTTTTCTTCATACAATTTGAAACGTCAAAAGTGTCTTACGTGAAAAGTTAAAAGTTGGCGAACTCTTCCGTCTGCGGCTCCGGCTCCGTATGCGGATACGTTGCGTTGTGTTCGCAACATTGAATTTGTTTGTATTTAATATTTTGACAGCTATTCCAGCTCCGGCTCCTGTTCCGTCTCCGTCACCATTCTGTTCAGCCAGTAAATTTTATGAGCTATATCGCAATCGCACTAGGCGACAACGGAACGTAAAGGCTCTCCCAAACCAACGCGATTAATCGCTGCGACAAACGAAAACAATAACAACAACGTGTTGTTTGACAACCACGTGCTGTTATTGTTGTTTTCGTTTGTCGCAGCGATTAATCGCGTTGGTTTGGGAGAGCCTTAATACTGCGATACGAAATTAAAAAGTTGCTTCTAAGCAACTTTGTAGCGTCGGTGCAGTTCAGTTCCGTTGTCGTCATAGTGCGATATACCAAGCGGCGCGACACAAGTGCGCCACAAATTATTGAGTTTGTTGATTTCGTATACTAAAATACAAAATGGTGGCTGACCTTTACATTTTGGATAAGACAAGAATTTTGTATTTGAAGGGGAGGCAGTTTGAGAATAAAACAAAGTTTTTGGTGCCATTTGGCTGCGATTTTTTTGTAGCATTGTAGCAATTCAATTGCAACTAACTTCACGATTTGCCACTTACTGTCGCATTGCTGCAGTTTGAGTGTGGTATATCAAAAAATCCGATTTCAACTGTCCGTCATGTTCGATGATGTGTACCACACTTGAGTGTGTTTTATTACGGAAGGGCTAGAGTAGATGGATGGAAAAGACAAAATATGTATTTAGAATGACATGAATAAAAAAACCACAAAAAATTGCCATCAATTATTTGTTGATATGTCAAAACTATTAAATATCGTATATATGTATATATTAGTTGTGTTGGATTTGAAAAATAGCTGCAGATTTTCATTGAATGCATAAGTCTTGTCCACTGAACTTTTATACTACTTTCATATGGAATGAAAAGAATAGATTCCAAATATTCCAAATATAGATTAAAAAAAAAAACAAACTAAAATAATTGTACATCATAGTACATGAGCGAAAACACCGAAGCGAGGAAGTTGGACGACGACAAAGACGACGACGAAAGTGCATCGAATCTTTCGCTGTTGAAAACGCTTTTATATCCGGACGTCGAGCTAATTTTTTTTCTCCAGTTATCAAATGTAATCTAAAATTTGATATAACTCAAAAAAATTAACTTGATTTTATGATTTACATATCTATCTATAATTTCAACCCCACACAGGTATACTAGAAATCGAAGCGAATTTTCATTTAAGATAAGACCACACCCGGCGGAACTGCGTGACACTACACAGCACCCCGCGGTAGTTTTTTGATATAGGTACTGCACAAGTTATTGTCAATTGAAATGCTACAAAATTTTCTTAGATGGCGGCCAAATGGCCCCGAAAACTAGGTTTTATTCTCACACTGACTCCCTCTACACACATTATGTATTTCAATGTACTAAAATAAAACATTGAATAATTTGTGAGTCACCGTGTCTCCGCTATAAATAATGACAACAGAACTGAACTGCACTGACTGTACAAAATCAACTTTGTAGTTTATTGTCCCGCCGTGTCATTCCGCTGTCGTTAAGTGCAATAAAGCTCATGCAACTGACGAATACAAAAGGCTTTTATTTTTCTTATTTGCTTAAGTTTTTAAGAAAAGTGTGAACTCTCCCTGTATCAAATTAAGAAATGCAACTCTTCGTCAAGTTTTTTAATAAACGGTTTATTAAGATTATTAATTTATTTATTATATCAATCAACAGTTTGTAAAAATTCACATAAATTCAACGTGTATTATATAGATTACCCGCGGTTTACATTGATGGATTCCAACAAGCGACTTATTTTTCGTTGCGTAGCAATGATGAATTCCTTGACTCGAATTGTTTACTCTAATTTCGAATTCCTTTTAACAAAAAATTCGATTTGTTCAGAAGAAAAAATCGATTTTTCTGAACAAATACCTTGTATTGAAAGAAAAAAATGGATTCTGTTTAGAAAAAAAATCGAATTTTTTTGGTAAAAGGAATTCGACGTAAGATGAAATAAGCAATTTGTATATTAATGAAAAATTAATTCATTTATTATTCTTTGCAACCTTTCTAAAGGGGAAAGTTAAAGTTTTCATTAGAAGTTGTTTATTATTATTGATCCTATGGTATCTGCATATATTTGAATTATTATAAAAATAAGTTTATACTGCGAAAGTTTTTAAACAAATTTTTCAAAAGAGCAAATTGATTTGGCTCTGTGCTCTTAGCAGCCCAAACATGGAATATTCGAAAAAAAAGTATGCAGTCTAAAAGGTCAGTAATTGGTCATAAAAGGTCAGGTAGTTTAGGAAATTGGCCAGGCTTAGAAAATTTGTAATCCGAGGTTGAAGTTTTTCAAGGTCACCTGCGATTTTTGGCACCTCATTTAGGGGATATTCGAAAAAAAAGTATACCACATGAAGGGCCACTGGATAGTGATAAAAGGTCAGATAATTTCAGTAATTGGTCCAAGCATAGGTTTTTTTTAAATTAATTTTCTCAATAAACGGTTAATCAATTTTTAATAATTAAATTTAATTGTATCAATAAAACAAATAATAAAAATAATAAATCGTTTATCAAGTGCAAGATCCAGCTCTTAATAGATGTTGTTTACCGTCGCAATAAACGGTTACTCCATTTTTAATAATTAAAATTTCTTGTGGCAACGAACACAAATATTAAAAATAATAAATCGTTTATCAAGCGCAATATCCAGCTCTTAATAAATGATGTTCACTGTCGCAATAAACGGTTAATCAATTTTTAATAATTAAAGTTAATTGTATCAATAAAACAAATAATAAAAATAATAAATCGTTTATCAAGTGCAAGATGCAGCTCTTAATAAACGTTGTTTACCATCGCAATAAACGGTTAATTAATTTTTAATAATTAAAGTTTGTTTTGGCAACGAAAACAAATATTAAAAATAATAAATCGTTTTTCAAGCGCGATATCCAGATCTTAATAAATGCTGTTCACTGTCGCAATAAACGGTTAATCAACTTTTAATAATTAAAGTTAATTTTATCAATAAAACAAATAATAAAAATAATAAATCGTTTATCAAGTGCAAGATCCAGCTCTTAATAAACGTTGTTTATCGTCGCAATAAACGGTTACTCCATTTTTAATAATTAAAATTTCTTGTGGCAACGAACACAAATATTAAAAATAATAAATCGTTTATCAAGCGCAATATCCAGCTCTTAATAAATGATGTTCACTGTCGCAATAAACGGTTAATCAATTTTTAATAATTAAAATTAATTGTATCAATAAAACAAATAATAAAAATAATAAATCGTTTATCAAGCGCAATATCCAGCTCTTAATAAATGATGTTCACTGTCGCAATAAACGGTTAATCAATTTTTAATAATTAAAGTTAATTGTATCAATAAAACAAATAATAAAAATAATAAATCGTTTATCAAGTGCAAGATCCAGCTCTTAATAGATGTTGTTTACCGTCGCAATAAACGGTTACTCCATTTTTAATAATTAAAATTTCTTGTGGCAACGAACACAAATATTAAAAATAATAAATCGTTTATCAAGCGCAATATCCAGCTCTTAATAAATGATGTTCACTGTCGCAATAAACGGTTAATCAATTTTTAATAATTAAAGTTAATTGTATCAATAAAACAAATAATAAAAATAATAAATCGTTTATCAAGTGCAAGATCCAGCTCTTAATAAACGTTGTTTACCATCGCAATAAACGGTTAATTAATTTTTAATAATTAAAGTTTGTTTTGGCAACGAAAACAAATATTAAAAATAATAAATCGTTTTTCAAGCGCGATATCCAGATCTTAATAAATGCTGTTCACTGTCGCAATAAACGGTTAATCAACTTTTAATAATTAAAGTTAATTTTATCAATAAAACAAATAATAAAAATAATAAATCGTTTATCAAGTGCAAGATCCAGCTCTTAATAAACGTTGTTTACTGTCGCAATAAACGGTTACTCCATTTTTAATAATTAAAATTTCTTGTGGCAACGAACACAAATATTAAAAATAATAAATCGTTTATCAAGCGCAATATCCAGCTCTTAATAAATGATGTTCACTGTCGCAATAAACGGTTAATCAATTTTTAATAATTAAAATTAATTGTATCAATAAAACAAATAATAAAAATAATAAATCGTTTATCAAGTGCAAGATCCAGCTCTTAATAAACGTTGTTTATCGTCGCAATAAACGGTTACTCCATTTTTAATAATTAAAATTTCTTGTGGCAACGAACACAAATATTAAAAATAATAAATCGTTTATCAAGTGCAAGTAACGGGCTCTTAATAAATGTTGTTTACTATCCCAATTAACGATTAATTAATTTTAATAAATAAAGTTTATTGTGGAAATAAAAATAAATAATAAAAATAATAAATCGTTTATCAAGTGCAAGTTACGGGCTCTTAATAAATGTTGTTTACTATCCCAATTAACGATTAATTAATTTTAATAAATAAAGTTTATTGTGGAAATTAAAATAAATAATAAAAATAATAAATCGTTTATCAAGTGCAAGTTACGGGCTCTTAATAAATGTTGTTTACTATCCCAATTAACGATTAATTAATTTTAATAAATAAAGTTTATTGTGGAAATTAAAATAAATAATAAAAATAATAAATCGTTTATCAAGTGCAAGTTACGGGCTCTTAATAAATGTTGTTTACTATCCCAATTAACGATTAATTAATTTTAATAAATAAAGTTTATTGTGGAAATTAAAATAAATAATAAAAATAATAAATCGTTTATCAAGTGCAAGTTACGGGATCTTAATAAATGTTGTTCAATATCCCAATTAATCATTTATTAATTCTAATAATTAATGTTTATTGTGGCAATAACTATAGATAATAAAAAATAATAAATCGTTTATCAAGATCAAAATTCTGCTCTTAAAAAATATTGTTTCTTGTCGCAAATAACGATTAATTAAATTTAATAATTTAAGTTAATTGTGACAGTTGAGAAGTTTATAAAAATAATAAATCGTTTCTCAATTGTAGAGAAAAAGCTCTTAATAAACGTCTATTTATTATCGCAATAAACGGTTTATTGTTTCCAATAACAAAAGTTTATTGTGACAGTTAAAATGGTAACTAAAATAATTAATCGTTTATAAAGCCTCAGATTTTTCACTTAATAAACGGCAATTAATTGTCTCAACGAACGGTTATTAAAAGGTCAAGTTTTTTTTAATAAACCGTTGTTTGTGACAAAAAAGCGTTCGTTCTGACAATTAAAATGCACTTAATAAACGCCGTTTATTAATATTTTTTTTTCAGTGGACCAGTGACTTTTTATTAATAGGGCTGCTAAAATTCTCCACACCTCGTTTAAACCGAAACCTCACATTTCTAGTGTCGTGTGTTGTAAAGTGGCGTATTGTGTTTGCAAATTTGGTCGTTCTTAAGTTTGCTTGCTCGTATAATGTGTGGATGAGGGATGAGTGCTTGATGTCTTTGATAAACCAATGCATAGAAAAACGTATTGTCTAAGGACCTGGATTTGAAAACTATCCATGTTAAATGCGACATGAACCACCACTGGTGGGTCATGATTTTTTTCCAGGAGGCCACATATACCCCCGGGTTGTGGGTCATACGCCTAATATTTTTAACTCGTTTTTTCTTCGTGGCCTGCTAGACAAATCAGTTTTTCTCTTTATTGGCACCTGATAAAAAGTCTATTCTTTGATCTTTAGAAAAAAAAAAATGATATCAGGAGTATTTTGGAAATTATACACGCTTTTATTGGAATGAAATAAAATTAATTAATTCATAAATAAAAGTAATTGTTCAACTAAAAAAATCAAAGCTAGTTTTACCAAAAAACTAGATCTATAACGGTTTTTCATAAATTTATATTAATTTGACATCTAAATCAAAATATTCATACATAGTTTGACATCTAAATCAAATCAATAATTTTTTTTTGAGAAACTTAAAACTCGAAACCTCTAATAGAATTAGTTTTTCAGTAAAACTAGCTTTGAAGAAAGTCAATAATATAGCCGTTAGAAATAACAGAAAAAACTTAAAACTCAAATTTTAATGTTTTTTTCTTCAGAATCTGACAATTCAAAATCAGCTTTATCTATTTCAGAAGAATTTCTATAAAACCTTCTCGGATCCATTTTTTATCTCAAATAAAACAGTTATACGCATCAGTTCTTAAAAAAAAAAACGAATAAAGCACAAAATAAACATGTTTTTACATTTCTGGAAGTTGACCATCGGTGGGTTATGTGGCGCCATAGACAACTCTGTATTATCATGGTGCCACGTGACGCAAACGCAAACCTCGAAAAACGAAATCTCGCAAATTAATAAACCAGCTTTTCATAATCCCGCAATTATAAAATCCCGCTTTTAAAAGTCTCGCATTTATATCGTATACCTACCGCAAAATGTTGCAAATGTAAAAAGACAGCTCGAAAATTTAAATCTACCATTTGAAAGAGGTGGCTATCCAGAAAATTTTTGACTACTACGTCCTTAAATTACAATTAAGTCTAAAATTTAGCTTTGGAATTTATTGAACTGGAGTCAAAAAATCTCGCAATTCCAAAATCAGTTTTTTACAATCATTAAAAAAAACCCACAAACTAAAATGTCGAAAACTAAAAATCTGTGGTCGTATTAATAAACACTGTCTAACTTTAGACAGCCGTCCAAATTGTGAAAAAATCATTCTAATTAAGGTAATCTAACTTTTTATCTTACTTTAGACAACTTAATCGACTATCTAAACCTTGACAAATGTAATACTTATTTTTACAATATTTGAAAACAATATTTAAAGATTTTGTTTAATATTACAAATTAGGTACATATATTCATATAGGTACTACTGAAACAAATCAGCCAAGTAGAAGACTTAGCACTATTTAATAAGACTTTTTGAATTATTGATTTAAAATTGCTTTTTCACTGAATTTTTTAGGCTGTTTTGGTCTGTTTGTAAAGTTTTTTATTCCATTATTTTTTCCAACCTTTCGTAAGTTTTCCTTACTTCCTCAGGGGTGTATATTTATTCAATTTAATTACTCAAAAATTACATATTTGTCTCTTATTGCTACTATTGCATCCTTCCTGCAGACGGCACTGACACAAAATTGAACAAAAAAAACAAATACAATACAAAATTAGGAACAAATAGGCAAAAAACAATCAAAATCAAGGTTAACAACGACACTTATATCACAGTTGAGCATCAGGTACTTTAATTAAATTACTACAGCATAGCTTTTAACGGCCTTTAACCCATAAAAATCGGCGTTTCATCAAGGCGATCTCACTTGGACTCATAAGTTGACTAGTGAGGGCCTGGTCAATACACAATTTCTATTAAGTTCAGTTCATCATAGATTTAGTGATGAATTCGTGAAAACTACATATGTATATCCAACCAGATTAGAATTCCTAATCATTAAAGAGAGAAGTTTTATTTTCCAGCTTTAATGATTAGGAATTCTAATCTGGTTGGATATAGTTCACAAAAAAAAATACCCCAACAATTCCAATCCACACATCCCCCCATTGACACATCACTAACATCCGCTAGTATTTTTCCAAAGTATACGAACACATGTACAGTTTACTATCAGTGATATCAGTGACATAGAATAATATGTTTCGCAATTAAATTTGCATATTTCTTTCAAAAATAAATAAATAAAAAAAAAACAAACAAATTCACACCTCAAGCTAATTCCATTTTGTCTTAATTTAATTTAATAGTTCCAGTTTAAAATCATAACTTTTTAAAATATAACCCCAACGCTCAGACTATTATGCACAAGTTAAAGGTTAATGACTGGATAACATAACATAAAATAAACACCAATTAATATCACAGTTTATTAGTGTAAGTCACTTAAAATATCAAAGCTCTGTAAAGTACTTGACACCAGAAAAGGTGCTTATCAATACACCTAGAATATTATTAAAAAATCAAACCCTCATCCTTTTTTAAAAATCCCATGTACCTTACAATTACAAGCCACACTACACAGCACAGCGTAACCCTGCAAATCCAGAGTGAAGTGAATAATTTCAAATATTTTTGTTTGTACTTAAAAAAATAATTTTAATCATACTTAAGTACACAACATCAATGTAAGTACACCAACCCCATATTATCAGCGCCCCCAATACTCAAGATTCCCGCATCCGCCCCCCCCCCCCCCCCCCCCCCTTTCCTTGCAACATCCTTAAAAGATAAGAACACACGGATGTGTTGTATATGTATGTAAACTAAGGTAAATGCATATTAAAGTTGAGTGTCCTTGTCGATACCTTTACTCGTATAGTCGTATTTCGCTTCTTAATACTTCTGAGATTGTGAGCGGTGTGAGAGCACACCATAAGCTTAACACGAACACGGGCATGAGAATCAACAGCAACACTGTATACATACATGAATAGAAAACATAAATTAAGGATATATTTTGCCAAAGGAGTGAGAAAATCTTTTCTATTTTCGTCAAGGATTTAAGAAGTATTCAAGCTATACGATATATAGAACGGCATCACCGGCACATTGAATATGGCGATGACGAGAGATTGGAGTGCGACGAAAAGAAGAAGTCTATAAATTATGGCGGAAGTGATGCAAGATAATAATTTTTTGAGCAACAACCAACGACGACGAAGAACGTCTTCAAATCTTTAAGAGAAGAGTTTTCTGGTGAATCGAAATGCTGTCTTCTAGATAATGACGGGAGAAGGATGTCATCTTAAATATGCAATCGGATTGGTAAATTTTTTTTCGGAATTCATGTTTTGCGGTTATATTGAGAAGTACGAAGTATAGAAGTATTATATAGGTAGTAGTTAGTTGGTTGTGGTTGGAATTGGAATGGATTGAAGGAGATGATTTTTCTTTCTTTTATAATGAAAGACTGCGGATGTAAGCTACTGCTTAAGAAGACGTTTAAGAATAGAATAAACCGGATAAAATGGTTTTCATGCTCACGTACTTTTTATTAAGCTTGAATATTTATATTCTCATAACACGTACACGTACAATAAGGTATTTAATTTTTCCTTCAATGTTGAATATACATACATGTAGATATGTACATACATATATATGTATATATTTTTGATTGGAAGTACACGTTTAAGGGCTTAGTAAATACTTTATAGAAGAACTGTAACGCAGAGAGAGAGACAATCTTCTGAATGTTTAATTTTTTGATCTAAGTTTTCTCGAAATTCATGCCATTAATTTGACAAAAGAAATAATTAATATAGTCTAATTTATTTAATCACTATAAGGTTGTATAATAATTTATATATCAAATAAATTAGAAAATTTATCAAAAAATGACAACAAAAGATACTCTGGTGTGATCGATTAAAACCTTTTGACAAAAATCTGATCACACCCCATATAAGTGTGATTTTAAGCCAGGAAAATCAAACATCGCGTGGATTAAATTTTCAAACCCTGAAAGATTAAGGATAAAACGAGGCCGATACACACCATCTCAGTTACAGCGTTGCCGCCTGAAATAAAATTAAAGTGCCATACTTTCCGAAAAAACGTGCCAATTTCGTGCCACATGAAGAAACCACAAATTATTGTATTTTCTTGAAAATAAATAAAATAAATAAATTTGATGGCACAACAGCTCATGAAGAACTAAGGCCTAGTGACTTAAGGTTGATTTCCAATGCCGCCTTGGGCGTCGCTTTGACAGATTTTTCTTTCAACGCCAAAGCTTACACATAGCAATTTAAGCAAATTGTTTACAATGGCCACATTCATCACCACGTTTTTGACAGATCTAAAAATTCAGTTCTGAAAAAACGTAACACTGAACGCACAAAAAAGTCTGAAATTATTTATTCTGCTTTTATTATTTTTTGCACTTTAAAATCAAAATCCGAAAAGCGACATGAGACCCAGACGATCAAATCACACACCAAAAAAAAAAACTGGAACAAGAACTGTTTTTTTGTTGCTTATAGCTGTCTGAAAATTCAGAAAAAAAACGTAAGAAACGTAACTAAATGTCAATCGACGTCAACTGAATTTTTATGACTGCTGGCCAATCAGAAGCTCTAAAAATGACAGTTCAGAACTGTCAAATGTGCTGTTGAACGCGGCCAATGACGCGTTGGGTATTATGTTATGATTTGACACCTATTAGCATGTACACAAACCAACGTAACATAAGCTACCTCAACGTTAAAGTTGAAAAAAATCAACTTCAGCGTGCGTTTTGACAGTTAAAATAATGTTCGAATTCCTTTCAACAAAATAATCAATTTATTTAGAAGAAAAAATCGGTTTATCTGGACAAATTCCTTTTATTGAAAGAAAACAATCGATTTTGTTTAAAAAATAATGGAATAGTTTGTTGAAAGGAATTCGAAATTACAGTTATGTAGGTTCATTTTGATTTTCAAGTTTTCTTCAAGTCGTCTGTCATGTCGACGCGTTCGTAAAGCTTGTAAACGTATACGTAAGCGTCTCTAACGCGAACGCGCCATTGGAAATCAGCCTTTACAACTCTCAACCATTCCTGTGTGCGTGTGGCAGAAATGGAGGGGACCTACAGTTTATTGCCGAGTCCGAACGGCTAACGAGCGGCACTTTTCTGTGACAGGAGATACTCTTGGAGGATTTGTCAATTCCTCGCAAGAGGCAGTAGCCGATTTTCTTTTCAAATAAATAGGTGGCGAGGCTGGGGATCGAAACTGGCCATCGCACTAACCATCACGCCACGGCTACGGTTTCTTGAAAAACCTGTAATTAATTTTATTACGGGGTGTAATACAATAACAAAAATCATTATTGTCAAATACTATGTGCTTCTACCCACTTTTTACGGAATTGGGACCAATTTTCAATAAATTATGTTGAAATTTGCTTCATTTTAAGTAAAATAGTGGCAATAAAAAAACGTGTCATGTTGAACTTTTTATTATCGTGTCAAAAAAGTACGATCGTGCCACTTCGGCAACGCTGGTCCGAGGTCATTAATCCGAGCCTCTAATTTGTATGGGATTTACAGCTGATATTCTATTTGCTTTTGTTGATTTTCGCCTACATCTAAAGGACCACAATCATAAATATATTTAAAAAAATGTGTAGAGAATTTGTAAGTGTGAAAAATTCTAAACCAAGACGCGAACTGATGTAGTGACGAAGTGAAGTGGAGAAGCGAGTGGCCGTGGAGTGGTAAACTAGTGGCTTGGCGATGGAGTGGCGGCGAAGTGTTATGAAAGTGATTTCATAGCACTTTTCCACTTTTATCACGTGGCCTTAGAGATACGTGTTAATAATCTTGCAAAAAAAATTCTTTTTGAACAGCTGCTTTTTGTAGACCATAATCGTTTGATTTGATCAAACACCCCTTAGTCTGATTAATGAAAAATTGTTTGGGAAATAACGGATGTCCTAATGTTCGTATGTATGTATTACATATATGTATTAATCTTCTTCAGCTTTTCGAAATGCAAAAAGTGTTCTTTATCATTTTCTCATTGTATTTCTTCTTTTCCTTCTTGTTGCTCTAACGGGATCTTTTTATCATTCAGAATTTGCAATGACTCAATATCTACTCAGGGGTTGAGGAGACAGTCAATGTTATTAAAGTCAAGGGGCCGCCCCGACCGCTACATTCAAGCGATATTGTCCATTTCAATAGCAACTTATTTGTGCGTACAATTTAATACTATGTACTTGCATCCATTTCCAAACCCTGGATTCTTTCATTTTTTAATTTAATTTAAGTCCAGACAATGTGAATAATTTAACTCGATGTTTGGAAAGAGAAATACAAATTAAAAAAATTGGTTTTTATTGTTGTTTTTTTTTTTTTAAACTTAATATTTTTATTGCAATTTATATTTCACATTTGAAAAAAGTCAAAAATATGAAATATTATTTTGCTTTGTAAATATTTAATAGTTTTTTTCAAAATCATTTTTTATTTTCATTATCTATATTTAATTTTGAGAAATATTTTTATTTTACCCACGAACTCAATTCTTCTATGCATAAAAGTCCAATCCAATTAAAATTTCATATCCCGATTGACGTCCTGTTTTTGTTTAAGAGTTATGATTTATCATTTAACTTGCACGATGATGTTCATTTAAATTGACATATTTTTATGCTCACCATTTTATATTGCAATGATTTGGATTTAAAGGAGATTCATTTTTATTTCGCAGTAAACTTACCAATGTCAACTTAAAATAAATAAAATACACGACTAGGTCGCACGAACTTACTCTTGTAGTAAAAGTTTCTTCGAATTTTAAATATAGAGTGTACCTAATATAAGTAAATATAATTAATAATTGTGTATGTATTTATTCATTTAATAAATTGAAGAATGGAAATTTGATGGAAAAAAAAACGTTCTTTTAATTCATAAAAAAAGTACTTAAAAAGTTTTAATCTCAGAATGAAGAATTTTATCTCAATACTTGAAAAAATATGAATTTATGCTGAAAAAATTTCAAAAATTATTGTTATAAAATTTCTTGAACTCATTTAGAAAAAATAAAATTGGTGTGTCATTTTTAAGAAAATAATAATATTATTATTTGTATTGTATTATTTATACTAGAATGTCAGTTTATTAGACTTGACCATTCTTTATTCCGTCAATTTCATTGAATTTTGAACAACAACAACAACTTAAAGGTGCTACCACCAATTGCTTACGAATTAATTTTAAGTTGTTGTTGTTGTTCAAAATTCAATGAAATTGACGGAATAAAGAATGGTCAAGTCTAATAAACTGACATTCTAGTATAAATAATACAATACAAATAATAATAACTTAATAGTCTGGTTTGTTACCGATCTTCCAACCTCTCCCCCTTTGATACGTACTACGAATTGTAGTCTATCAAATAAGGTTAGGAGAAAAATGGAGGCGGAACAAGACAGCATACTTAAAGGGGCTTATAAAAATGCTGATGCTCCAAATGCAATTGATAAACAAACAGCACATCTAGACCTGTGACGTCAGTGGTCAACGGTGGCATAGTACGTAGGGTACACAGCTCCGAAGACTGAGCAAATCTGATGCGCGGGTTCAAATACCGCATGATGTGTAGAAAGTTTATCAAATAAAATTGGATTAAAGCTCAGCACCACTATAAAGGAGACTGATGATAGGGCTTGGCACCCCTTGAAATAGCTATATCTCTAGCCAAACAAAAATAAAACGAATTAAAATACCCAAAATTAATTCGTAAGCAATTGGTGGTAGCACCTTTAAGTTGTTGTTGTTGTTCAAAATTCAATGAAAATAATAATATGCAATTATAACCATAATGTACAAAAATCATAAGCCCGTTTTCAAGAAAAAAAAAATTGAACTTTTTTTAAAATCCAAAAAATATTAATTTTTTGAAAATATATGTATGTATGCAGTATTATTCGTATTTGATAGAAATTTCAGAGTAAAAATAATTATCAAAATCAGTTGAGCCTTTGACGAGAAAGTCGAAAATCAAAAAAACAGTTCTGTGGCATGTACCTACCGTTAATAACGGTTTTTAGTAATTTTTTTTTCCAACCAAAATGTAGACCATGCCACCGTACACACAAAAATTAAAAATCGTTAGACCCATTTTTGAGATAAATAACTTTTTTCAAAACTGCTGTGTGTCAAGTAGGGGAAGGTGGTCTAAAATGGCCCCCCTAAGTTCAATGTCCCAAATCTCGGAAAAAAGTGATATTCAAACTTAAATTTTTAAAGCTTAATCAATAACACTTACATTGTTTTGCCTTATGAGTTTAAAGAGTTCCAAAAAGTATTTAAAGTATGTATTTAATTTTTAAAACGTCTTTAAATTCCAACGATCAAAATTGCAAGTAAACCAACCAGGCAAATTAACCAAAAGCATGAGTGTGTCCAAAAACACGTGATTCTTAAAGCAAAATATAGTCAACGAGCTCTTTTTCCATTTGCTTGGAAAAGGATCATTAGCGTGTCTTCAATTTTACTTTTCTTTATTTATTATTTACAATAATAATTTGTATAATAATTTTTGTTTTGATTAATGCATTTGTAAGTAAAGTCGTTAATTTTAACTTTTATTTAGTTTTTTGTTGATGCATACATGTTGACTAAAATTGTTATTTTTATAATGTTTAATAAAGATCCCCTGAAGAGGACAGCAATCCCTGTCGAAACGTTGGGAATAAATCAATGTAACTTTGTTTCATTGCCACTTTGGTCCTTTTGATAATGAATTTGATTACACTTGTTTTGTTTAAATGCTTTTATTTATTTAACTTAATACTATAGGACAATTAATATAAACTTTTGTTCTTTAAAAGTTATAAAGGAGAAAAGATTTCTTTTTATAAAGAAGAGACCACTCACGCACGACGATAAATTATTGATTGACGGTGCAAATTGCTAAAACGCAATTGCAATTAGGGAAACCGAAAGAACACTGAACTGATTTTCGTTCAATAATTGAATGTCAATTTTCGGCCTGTTTCACGCGGCCTGTTCCACAATAGATACTAAGTGTCGTTCACACTGCGCATGTGCAATCTGTTTACACGGTGCCATTGCGCGGCTGTAATTAGTTTAAGTTTTATTTTAAAAACATTGAATCATATTTTAATCGTAGTGAATCCACTACATCACCCTTCCCCAGTCGAGTGCCCACCAGAGTCGATATCAGTTCGATTTTTGACTGAAACATAATATACTATGTGCCGGTTTAAGTCTGTCTATGGAAACAGAAACATTTTTGTTCTTGATTTCTACAATGAAGTGTTTTCTCATTCGGCGAATGACTCTATAAGGACCCTCATAAGGTGGCGTAAGGCCGGGCCTTATTTTGTCAATTCTAATAAAAACATGTTCACAGTCGTTCAAATGCTTGGGCACGAAAATTTCAGAACTACTTTCACGAGTATTTTTGGGAATAAGGTTTTGCATTACGCTTCTTAACTTTTCTATAAGTATTTCTGGGGAGGTATTGTGATTTTTGTCACTCACAAAAACTTCTCCAGGTAACCTGAGATTTTGGCCATAAACCATTTCTGCTGCGGAGCACTTTAAATCTTCCTTTATCGCACATCGGATACCTAAGAGAATTATTGGGAGTTCCGAACTCCAATTTTGAGTATTACATCTTGCTTTTAAAGAGGCTTTTAGCTGCCTATGAAATCTTTCAACCATCCCGTTAGCTTGAGGGTGGTAAGGCGTGGTGTGAATTTTGTGCACCCCCAGTAAGTTGGAAAGTTCACTGAAAAGTTTGGATTCGAACTGCGTACCTTGGTCGGTTGTAATCCTTAAAGGAGTTCCGAAACGTGAGATGAAGTTTTCAACGAAAACTTTTGCAACTGATCGTGTAGTGATGTCTTTCAATGGATAAGCTTCAGGCCATCGTGTAAATCTGTCGACGGCCGTTAAAATGTATGAAAATCCTTCAGACGGAGGGAGAGGACCAACTAAATCGATGTGGATATGGTCGAAACGTCCTGTAGGTACTTCAAATCTGCCTTGAGGTGATTTTGTGTGACGGTGAATTTTGGACTTTTGGCAAGCGATGCATGATCTAGCCCAAAGGTTCAAATCTTTATTCATGTTTGGCCAGAAATAACGATCAGATACAAGTTTGCGAGTGGCGCGAATACTGGGATGTGAAAGTGAGTGGAGTGACCGGAAAACATGTTGGCGAAGTGGTTTTGGCATGTATGGTCTATTTTTATTCGAAGAGGTTTCGCAATAGATTTTTAAATTTGGAAAGGTGAATTCTTTCAAAATGTATCCTGAAGATTTTCTTTTGCTTTCTTCATTTAACAATCTTTGCAGCTCCTCATCCTGCGTTTGTAACTTGGAGATTGTTTCAAGGTCTATTTTACAAGATTCGTTGATAGTTGAATCTGAAATTTCCACAATCTCGATGCGTGACAGTGCATCAGCCACTGGGTTCTCTTTACCCTTAATGTGTTGGATGTTTGACGTGAATTGTGAAATGAAGTCTAAATGTCGAGATTGTCTCGGACTTCGTTCAGTTTTTGTATTGAGCGCATAAGTGAGAGGTTTGTGGTCGGTTAAGATAATTATATCTCGACCTTCCACGAAGTACCTGAAGTGCTTAATTGCTAAATAAATAGCTAATAGTTCGCGGTCGAACGCTGAGTATTTTGTTTCGGATTTTGAAAGTTTCTTTGAGAAAAATGCCAATGGTTGCCATGAATGCTTATACTTTTGTTGTAGCACAGCTCCTACTGCTATATCTGAGGCGTCTGTTGCGATGCTGAAATGTCCATCAGTTTCGGGGTGTGCTAAAAGTGTGGCCTGCGATAGTGCTTCTTTGGCATTTTCAAAAGATGCGTTTAGATTCTTGGGCCAGTTGAATTTTAATTTGGAATTTTTCGTTCTGGTGAAAAGTGTTAAGTGCTCGTGAAGAGGGGCTAAGATTCTCGCGAGATTTGGTATAAACCTGTGATAATAATTTATCATACCAATAAATCTCTGAGTTTGTTTGACTGAAGTTGGAGTGGGAAAATTACAAATGGCTTCAACCCGGTCCTTAGATGGGGTTATGCCATCCTCACTAATGGTATGACTTAAAAAGTCTAAACTAGGAACACCGAAAACACATTTTGATAAATTTATATTAACACCGTGCTGTTCAAGTCGCTCAAAGAGCAATGATAAATGTTTTTTATGCTCTTCTTCTGTTTTGCTTGCAATGAGCAGATCGTCTATATAGGCGAAAACAAAATCCAAGTTGAAGCAAACCGTGTTAATGAAACGCTGGAATGTTTGCGCAGCATTCCGGAGGCCAAAAGGCATTCGTGTCCATTCGAACAATCCGAAAGGCTGTTTTGTAGACATCTTCCGTAGCGATCGGAATGAGATGATACGCTCGGACAATGTCAAGTTTAGAAAAGACTGTGCAACCCTTTATATTCATTGAAAAATCTTGTATATGGCGTATCGGATGGCGATCGGGAACCGTTACGGCGTTGAGCCTTCGGTAATCACCGCAAGGTCTCCAGTCTTGGTTATTTTTCTTTCTGACCATGTGTAGGGGGGAGCAAGTGTGAGAAGCTGATGGCTGACAGATGCCAAGCTGATTCATGTGCTCGAATTCTGTTTTTGCTGCTTTATATCGTACAGCATCAAGCCGCCTAGGTTTAGAGACTGGGAGAGGACCTTTAGTTAAAATGTGATGGACTATCGGATGTTTTATTGGAGCATAGTAATCTGGTTCTTGAGTGAGAGATGGAAATTTCTTTAAAATTTGGGTGTACTCATTGTTGACTTGGAATTGAATAGGAGTTGGATCATTTGACCAAAATGTCGAAGCATTGGCTTGCATCTTTGTTAACGGATCCAGAATCCTTTTATTCTTTAAATCGACTATAAGTCCAAATTTGGATAAGAAATCGGCTCCTAAAATGGGTCGACTGACTGCAGCTTGAATGAATGAATGTACATGATTCCTTCTAAGACCAATGTCAACTTTGAGAAGTTTCGATCCAAAAGTCGGAATAGTAGTACCGTTAGCGGCGGAAAGTAAGAAAAACGGATTGGAAGAAGCTTTGTGACTTGAATTTTTTAACTTGAAAGGCAGAACTGAAAGGTCGGCACCGGTGTCGACAAGAAAAAGTAAATTATTGTTTGTATCTTTAATGAATAAGCGGCGATTGAAATTCTTCTGCATGTTTGCCGCTGCAACAGCAGGTACTTTTAGTTTGGGTTATCGGAATTGTTTTGGAATTTGACTGTTGAAAAGTTGCAAGGCTTCGTGCACTTTCTGGCGTTATTTTTGTAACGCCTATGATACCAGCAAATTTCTGAAGTAGTTCTCTGATTGTTTCGACTGTGTGAGCGATTTTTTCTAAAATTTCGCTGAGGCCTACTGTTTGAACGTGAACGGAAAGAAATCGCTTCTATTTTTGATTCAATTCTTGCTAACCTGTCCTCGAAATCTTTGCCGCTGCTGGGGGAACTTAAAGCTTGCGGTGCAGAAATGCCGAAGACGTTTGCACTTTGTGACGCTTCATAAATCATATCTGCTAATGCAGAAAGTTCATCCAGTGGCTTTTCACCAACTGACAATAAAGCGACATTAATGTGTTGAGGCAACCGACGCATCCACAAATTTTTAATGATCTCATCACTAAATGATGTCCCCGCCAGCATCTTCATGGACCTAAAAACATCTGAGGGTTTTCTATCCCCAATGTCCGCTTTTTCGACTAATGTCTCTAAACGTTTTGTTTCTGAGACTGAATGTCTCTGAATTAGAGCCGATTTTAGAACTTCATATTTATTGGACGGAGGTGGGCTAGCAAGAATATCGATGACGGAATCGCAAGTATCTGGAGGAAGAGAGGCGACTGTGAGACAGTATTTCGTTTCCGAGCTACTAATTCTGTGCACAGTAAACTGTGCTTCAGCTTGGATAAACCATGTAACTGGGTTCGCGTTCCAAAAAGTGGGAAGACGAACTCGAACCGAATTAATCTCTTCGGGGGCACTCGACAGATTCAGGTTAAGTTGTGGATTAACATTATTTTGATTTTGATTATTATCATCGGGATTCGGCATATTATTTTTCGAGTCTGGCATGAGATGAAAAAAAAAAATAACGCGGGCGCGAAAATGAGCGAACTTCGAATGACACTTAAGTAAATCCAAAAAGAATGTATTAAATTGTAGAACAGGCGATGGTTTTTTTATATCTCATCAAACAAATCAAGAATGATTTGGAAACTGAAAAAAAATCTTTATATTTTGATTGAAAATCAAAAATGGATAAATTTTCCGAAATGCTAAAATTAACTTTTAAAATGTGGAAAACTTTAAACACGCGGAAAATCAGTTGTATGTTATAACGGAATTTTCTTACTGTAATTCTAAATTGTACGTAAAAACGCGGAAACTTTACCAAAATTTTAAACGTGAGTAGTGGCCTTAAAAGAAATATTCTCACCTGTACAATTTTATTTACGAATTTTTAATTTTCTCGTTCTGATGATGGTTTTGAATGTAAGTCTGCTATTCTGGTTGGCTGCTCGAACAAATTTTTTTCTGCTATGCTGGTTGGGCGCTTCTGCTGTGCAAAAGAAATATGCGCTGATGATTGACGAGACAGTTTGATGAAATGCTCCAAGGCTTTTGAAAAATCCAAAAAAAAATCGGGCGTGGACGCTAGGCGATCTGCTTCTCTCTAGGCAACAATAATTGTCTTAATGCGTGAGTAATTATTGCGCACTAGTATTTGGTTGCGGTGGCGTAGCTGGTGAGTGGTCGTGGTTGAGCGAAGATGGTGGTGAAGCGGTGTATGTGGCGGAATAATGATGGTGGAACGATAATTTTGCGTTGATTTTGGCACGTGCAAGATTCACTAGATAACGGCGTCTGGGCCGCTTGCTAACGGCGTCTTAGGGCGTCGCGTTATTAAATGTAACGGGCTCTGGTGATGGCGTCGTTGAAATTGATTTATCGACGTCGTCAATTTTGTGACGTCTAATGAAAATTTTTGTGTATTTTTGTGTGCTCGTCGTCCAAGTCTCGTAAATCTTCCTTTACTTCGTAGCTTCACTAAAAAAATATTGCTAACGGCGTCTTAGGGCGTCGCGTTATTAAATGTAACGGGCTCTGGTGATGGCGTCGTTGAAATTGATTTATCGACGTCGTCAATTTTGTGACGTCTAATGAAAATTTTTGTGTATTTTTGTGTGCTCGTCGTCCAAGTCTCGTAAATCTTCCTTTACTTCGTAGCTTCACTAAAAAAATATTGCAACTGTTGCATGAAATGACGTCTGCGAAGGCTTAAACTCAATGCAGGTTGGCAGCGTCTTAATAATATGCTGCGCTCCTACGGGGTCACCAATTTGGTCCTTTTGATAATGAATTTGATTACACTTGTTTTGTTTAAATGCTTTTATTTATTCAACTTAATACTATAGGACAATTAATATAAACTTTTGTTCTTTAAAAGTTATAAAGGAGAAAAGATTTCTTTTTATAAAGAAGAGACCACTCACGCACGACGATAAATTATTGATTGACGGTGCAAATTGCTAAAACGCAATTGCAATTAGGGAAACCGAAAGAACACTGAACTGATTTTCGTTCAATAATTGAATGTCAATTTTCGGCCTGTTTCACGCGGCCTGTTCCACAATAGATACTAAGTGTCGTTCACACTGCGCATGTGCAATCTGTTTACACGGTGCCATTGCGCGGCTGTAATTAGTTTAAGTTTTATTTTAAAAACATTGAATCATATTTTAATCGTAGTGAATCCACTACAGCCACTACCAGTGACCAAAAAAGCCGAAGGAATAAATCCAAAAACAATTAATATAATTCAACTTGGTCAACAACAATCATCATTTAATACTTACATGCATTTACTGCTTTCTTTTGGAGATGGCTAGAGATAGTTTGCCTGTCAAATTTTAAGCTTTAGCGTGAGGTTGCTAACATTTCATGTATGTCGGTACTGCCAGATAAACTGAAGAATTGTGTCCACAAAACCTTCTAATTCTGTTCGATTCTACGAGGGGGCCATTTTACCTTGGTGGGCCATTTTAGGCCACCCTTCCCGACCGTTATTTTTTGAGCTAAAAAAAATATAAATTTTCCTACAAGGAATTGCCCAAGAATCTTATGCTCCAAGTTTGAAGAAAATCGCTTCATTGGTTTAGGCTGTAGGCTGTGCACAGACATACAGACACACAGACAAACAAACATATAGACAAACAGGCGGAATTGCGGAACCAACTTTTTTCGTGTTCTCTATCATCGTAATGTCAATTTTGATTCTTATATCGAATTCGATTTTTTGCACGAATCCATAACTTGCCCTATAGTATACCTATATCGCAGGTAAAAAAAATGTATAGTAGATCGCATGAATGACCTTCTTGAATAACTAAAATATAGCGTCAAAACCCTATTTCTCCTATAGATATTGTTTTAGCAAAAAAAATGTAATAGGTACAGTACAATGTATTTCTACCTTTTAAAAAAATTAAATTGAATTAAAATCGTTTCTGTAATTTTCGAACAAATTTGAGAAAAAAAAATCAAAACCATTATATGCCATTTCTCTCATTTCAGAAAACAAAAAAATTCAATTCATCTTGTAGGGGCTTATATATAAATGTTCTAAACCAAATTTAAAGAAAATCGGTTCACCTAATCAATCTCATATTACAATGAAAGCAAGGATGCAAGGATCAGAGACCGAGACCGGACGGTATGACGGACTTCCACCATTATCGTAGTATTAATTTAGATTAAAATCTCGTAGTTTTTTTTTTTTTTTCAAACGAAACCAATACTTGTCCCATATACAGAATAAATTATAGTGATTAAAAAAAAAAATAAAAAAAAAAAAGTACGTATACGCCACAGTGTACTGTTAACATGTTGATCCAATAATTTAAATGTGCACAATTTTAAATCTCATTCTGTTTAGACACTTTCTAGATAGGTGTGAATGTGTGTTTTAACCTATGTTTACTTTACTTAAAATCATATTACGAAGCGTGAAGTCGCATTCATTAAGTCGCACTTTGTTTTAGGTTTTATAGATTATAATGAAGGGAAAGAGAAGAAAAAAGGGACGGGAACAAGGACAAGGTAACACACACAATGTATGCATGTTTGTATGTGTAGTTGTACTAATAACACATTATTATAATTACATACGTGCGTGTCTTGCCAAACATTAATTATTATACGTATACAATCAGAATGAAATGCTTGTGTTTGGCAACATCTTTATATGCCTCATCATTATTATTGGTAGATACACTCTATCTAAGCACTAAAGGATTATTTTGCTCTCATTTTGGGTTAATGTGTGTGTGTGTGTAAGTTTGGGTGTTTACTTGGCAAATTGACGGGAATGTGAATTCAAAGCAAAGCAAAAAGCTAAAAATAAAATCTCAAATTTCTTCTTCCTGAAAATGTTCATACTTAATACAGGGTGTTCATATTGTAATAATTTTATATCGAAAATTATTTATAATATTTATGTATCTAAATTTAAGCTTTGAGTACATCAGTTAAAATCACCAACATTTCTACTACCGTTTTTTTGAGCATACATATTCATAAAACATTGTAACACAATGAAGATGAAGAAATTTAGAAAGAATTAATTTTGTTTAAATGGAAAGATTAAATATAATTAAATTAAAAGTTAAAGTTACTCTATCATCCAAAATTAGAAAACTTCGAAGAATTTATAAATAATTGAGAAAAATTTTATATTTACCAAATTTTTAAATTTAGGCAAATTTATTTTTGGAGGAGCTGTATTTTCTTTCAAAATGGGGAGTTTTATTACAGACATTCTAAGATAAAGAGTGCTTGCGTGATTTTTTTTTAATTTATTATAAAAATAATTGACGTTTGGCAATAATAAAATTTTGTCTAAAAAATAAAGGGTCTTTCATGAAGCGCTTCCTATCTTTAAATCTAAGAAAAACAAAGTGTGTGTGCGATATCACTGAAATTTTGTATTCCTTAAAAGGTCTATTGATGACATTATGAATAAAATAAAACATTGATAAAATGTCTCTGTGTGGTACGCATCCAAAATATCCAATTTCCCATGACTGGCGCATAAATCAGGCTGAATTTGAGAGTCGCTGTAGTTTGTGGCTTATTAACATAGACCTGCGACTTCAGAAAACCCCTGAAGAAAAAGTCTAACGGAGTCAAATAGCACGATTTCGGTTGCCAGTGCACTTCACCTTCACGTGAGATGACCATGCCCTCAAATCGTTCGTGCAGAATTCCCGCAATGTGCCCTACGCTGTGTGGCACGTAGCGCCCACCACGTTGTTGGTGTCTCATCCAATTCAGGCCAAAAGAATTTTGTAGGCGCCAGTTATAGCTTTCATTGAAATTCATCATTGAGATTTTTTAATTTAAGTTTTTAGGCATTTAAAAATCAAAATTAGTACTTATTATGATCCCAATATGAAGCTGACGACTCTATTAATATTTAATGCAAAAAAAATTTCATTTGAGCCGAACCTTTTACATAAATCGACTTTAATTATTTCAATGATTACACTACCTTATCAATAAATCATTGAAAAAATAGAAGACATTTCATGAGAACGGTTGGGCCGAAATGACAGTTTTTTTTTGGCCAGATGTATTAATTAAGTCATAAGCTTTAATTTGGCTTTAAAATAATCATAGATTTTGCATCCTAAAGTCTCAAAATACATCATGAAAATTTTTACTGATGATCAGTTTCAATGATAGCAATAACTGACGCCGCAATCATCGACATATAGTGCTCGCCTTGGACAGTGATGACCTGGCCAAGGTCGGTTGTATGGACCGATGACGCCGCTGCCAGCTCAAAATTCACATGTGGATTGGTATCGTCCCAAATTCGAAAATTTTGTTTACTGAAGTACCCATCCATTTAGATTCAGACCTTAAAATAAACGAACAGAACAGAACACCCATTTTGATAAAACAATTTTATAATTTGCACGTGTTCTGGAACGCTATATCCGTCCATGGTGATTTGGCAAAACAGACTGAATAAAATGACAGCCAATTTAATGGATGTAGCTTTAACAATATGGCCGCTATTAACGTCAGAGTTCGGATGTCCCTATTGGAAGACCCTATTGTAGAAATGCCGACTATTCCTTCTAAATACACACACTCTTAAATCTGTGAACATATGCGCGAAAAATCTTATCTATTCGTTGTTTGTTGAGCGATTTCAACGGCTGACGGCTCTAAAGTTTGCAGAAAATCAACTTCTTTCCTTTGACGTAGGTATAGTAAAACCCGCTTAAGAGAAACTGCAAAATTTTACAGACTTTCTTTCACTTAACCGCGTTTTTCACTTAAACGAACCCCGCTTAAGTGAAAAAAAATTTCACTTAAGCGGATAAGTCCGGATAAGTGAAAAAAAATTTCACTTAAGCGGATAAGTCCGGATAAGTGAAAAAAATTTCACTTAAGCGGATCTCAAAATTCCATTAAGCGGAGAATTCATGCTAGAAACAATTGTATTTGTCTTTTATTTATCTTTGAATTTGAAATGCTGTTTTGGATTTTTGTTTGAGAGGACAAGGCAATTTGTTTTTAAAATGTAAATATAAAGGTTTGTGAAATAATCAGAAATTCAAGTGTAATTTTCGTGGTGAAATGTTGAAGGTGAAAAATAAAGAAGAAACGAAAGCATTAGCAAATTTTTCGTTCTGTGCGATTCAATTTTTTTTCACTTAAGAGAGTTTTTTTTTCGATGTAAAAATATGTTTCAGGTATCCGGGTTTTTCACTTGGGAGTGTTTTAAAGGTATAAATTGGTCGAAAAATACTCGGGGACGGAAAAAAGTGTTTCAGATAAGCGGGTTTTTCTCTTAAGCGGGTTTTACTCTATAACCAAAATTTAGTAAAAATCTCCTGATTATCAAAATTTAGGTACAAGACGTTTTGTTTTCAGCTTTATGCCTGCTGTAATTGTTTTTTTTTTATTAGTCGATTCCATAGATAATTAAAATACATTAATTCCTAAAAAAAATAATACTCCAAGGTTTAAAAGAATAAATTAAAGCAAATTAACCAAAACCTCAATATTAAATCTGTTGTTAAATTTGTTGTTGTTACCAGTTTAATGTTTTGCAGGAATAGCCTTAACCTTTACTTGAATGAAGCCCCCTGTTGAAAATTTCTCGAATAGATTTGCTCTGTTTATTAGAATAATACCTAATTGAGAGTACAGTGATTCTGTGTGTGTATAAATGTTTGTATATACTTATGTATGTTTTTGTGTACAAAACATTTTAATGTGAATGTCAACAGTCAACAGTAAACGCAAAAGTTCATTAAGAGTAAGTCCATTAATGTTGCTGTAGCTTTTTTTGAAAGCCCTTAGAAAATATTTGAGAGTGCGACACAGAGCCAAGGTATAAATAGGAATGTATGTATGTACTGCTACAGAAGGAAAAGAGAAAATTTACTTTTTGGTGAAGAAGTTTGTTTTTCTTCTGAAATTAAAGATAATTTAGATATGAAAACAAAATTAAAAACACTACTAATGACCTAAAATGTTAATTTGAAAAAAATAAATAAAATAATGAACTTTTATGATTATGACCAAGAAGGTTAATGTAATAATAATTAACAATATTGCGTCACGTATTAAAATAGAACATGTAAACAGGCCAGGCACATATTCGTTTTACTAAAAGGTGCATCCAGTGAGACAGGTAGATTTTGTGGGCTTAAACAAATAATCGTATAAAGGAGCTTACATATAAAAATGTTTATGCTCCAAACGCATTTGATAAACAAACAGCACATCTCGACCTTTGACGTCAGTGGCATAAGTAGCGGAATGCGTAGTGCATACGACCTGGAAGACTGAGCAAATCTGATATGCGTGAGTTCAGATTGGCAACCCTATCAAAATTACAATAACAAAAATGCAATAACTAGAGTTAAATTTTCATTTTCATTCATTCAAAATTATAAAAATAAGAACCAAAATAACACACTGAACATTTTTTAATGAAAAAACAACAACTTTTGTGTGCTACTACACAAGTTTTTTTTAACTATTTCAAGAGTGCCAGCTCGATCATCAGACTCCTTATTAGTGGTGCTTGCTTAGTCTGGTTCTGGCTCATTTTAAATGAAAAATCTCTTATACCTTCACTATAGGAGTCGAACCATGTACCAAGCTCTTCAGAAGACAATGTCCTACACATCGCGCTACCGAAGCCACTTGATAAGCTCTTTCCCAGTGCAAGTTTTATTTTAGATAAAATTATTAAAAAAAAACTTAAAGCCAAAAATGTTTAAGTTTTTTCAAATTTTTATTTTATAATTATATCTAAAATACACTACACAACGGCTACTGCCTCTTGCGAGGAATTGACAAAACCTCCAAGAGTATCTCTTGTCATAGAAAAGTGCCGCTCACATTAGCCGATCGGATTCGGCAATAAACTGTAGGTCCCCTCCTTTCCTGCAGAATGCGCGTTGTTAGAGGGGGCAACGCCCCCTAGAAAAATTCTTACTTCGAATTTACAAATGTCAAAGTTCATTTAAATAAAAAAGAATTAAATTAGACTAAAATTAGTAATTTCGGGAATTCAACGAACATCGGACATTAAATTTATCTTTTCTCCCTGACATCTAGGAGAAGTTCATGAAGAGTAAAGACAAACAGTAACCAAATATTATATACAGTACGCTCGTTTGGTATAAGTTTGCGCACCTTTGACTTTGAAAATGGATTCAAAGTTTAATTAAAGAAAATTTAATTGGATTGTAAAGATATCTACATGTTTTGTTTACTTATATGTATAAACAATTAAAAAATAATCAATATCGACAAATTTATTGTGTGAGTGTAAGCAGTCTTTAATACGGCGTTTTCATTAGAGCAAATGAGGTAATTTCGTCAAAAATTTCCAAATTAAATTCAAAATCATCTCATTTCCCATACAAATTCTAATTTCCAAATGAGGTAATTTCAACCAAATTTGCACGAAATTCGGTAGGAAATTACGTAAAACTTTTATGAACACACCCAAATGGATTCCATTCAAAGTGGAACCCATTTCAAATGACAGGATACAATGCAAAAACAACAAAAACAAGCGATTGACAATCTGGGCCATCAAACAAAATTCGGAAATTTGAAATGTGAACACTTTTTTTGTAATTTGCCAAATTACCTCATTTCAGGTCTAATGGAAACGCAGTATTTGGCTTAAGGCCGCACAAGGTTTTAAATTAAAATTAAATTAAGTTTAAAGCCCAGTTTTTGTATGTAACTATTTTTACAATCCATAAATAAATACTATTTCGCATTAACCAAAAAAAAATATTTCAAAGAAACCTAACTGCTTTGATAAATGGAACTTTAACACATTTCAGTTAAATTTAACAATTTAACTATAAAATTCAAATTTACTGTAAATGTATGAATTTCCATACAAGTTCGCATGGGGATTTTTCTTTAAAATTGAAATTAAGCAGAAAAATATGAAGTTTCATACGTCTTCCATGCGCAGACTTGCCCTCAAAATGATTGCGCACATTGACCCCAAACGAAGATTTTTCCTATTTTTGCTAAAATTTATACAAATGAATTATAAAAAAAATACAATTTTTATTGAATTATTATGCTATGCTCAAATTTAAACTAAAATTGTATATTAAGGAACTTAGTGACCTATTTATTTAAATATACAATACGGTTTAAAAATAACGAAAAATTATAAGAAAAGTAAAGTTTATTTAATCGTCTTTCATCAGCACATTAAATAAAATATCTGCTTAACTACAACTAATATCGAGGGTTGAAAACCTCCTTGATTGTGCATTTTCACAAATTTGAACTTCACCCCTCTCCCCTTTTTGTTCGTTGAAGGTATTTGCTTATGCAATAAATATTTTTTTGAGTTTTTCTTAAGATCTATAGAGAAATAGATCTAAAATATTCCAACGATTAATTAAAAAAAAAAAATTGGGTGAATAATCAATTTTTTGACTTAAGTTTTGATAGTAAATTACGTAAAAACAAGTTAACTTCAACACCGCATAAACGTGGTACTTATTTAAAGTACACACAAGCAAACAGAAGATAATGCTGAAAATACAACAAACATTCGGTAACGTTTGCAAAAACACCCCGTACCCGTAGGTACAGCCACGATTTCGATCTTTTGGTCCACTGGCTGGTTGCCCCCCCCCTAGGGAAAATCTCTAAATACGACAATGTCCTGCAGACACGCACTACGCACACAGGAAATGGTTGAGAGTTGTAAGTCACTATTAGGCCTTCTTCATGAGCTGTTGTGCCATCAAATTTATTTTTTTTATTAACACTACACAACATAGAGACTAAAGCACAAATAAAAAATCAAGTTTTATTATTTTTATCAATCGTACTGAGCTCATTAGCATTTTTACTAGCTAATTGGTGTTCGTAATGTTAAGGTATTTTAAGAAAGTAGAAATTTTTTAAATATTCTGAAAAGAAAAAAACATATTACGGAGTTGATATCATTTGTATTTCTCGAGATATTCTAGCCGAAAGCATATTTCAACGACTTTTGGCAGTTTTTTTTTTTACAAACTCTCCCAGTTATCAACTATGGTATTGTGCATAAAATAAAATTAAGCCGAAGTTAATATCTTTCTGTGTTCTCAAAATATTCGATATTTTTTACCTTTTTAAACAGTTTTCTTAATTAAAAAAAAAAAAAAACTGTGAGTTGATTTTTTTTAATTCTTACCAATTTTTCACTACGTTATTATGCATAAAATGAAACCATGGCGAGTCGATAGCATTTTCTCGGGATATGCAAAAAAAAAGAAGCCAGATTTCAACTTAAAAGGGTTTTCAATTTTTTTGAAAACTCTTTTTGCAAGTGATGGCCTTATTATCTGTAAAATAAAATTTATATGAAGTCAATATATCTCTATTCGTTCTCGAGAAAAAAGCTACTGAACGTACAAGCGTACCAACATACGTACACACAATACACAGACTTTTGCGTTCATTTCCTTGGACGTGATGTACGAACATAATAATACATTAAACTAAACTAAATTTTTGGAAGGTGATATAAAATGAGGTTGCCATGACTTATTTATATATATAATTTTTTTTAATCAGATGAATATAGGTATGTAATATTCAGACTGTAAAACCAAAGAGCAATCGTATATAAGAGCCAGTTCTTGCGACTAAGTTGTGCGTTTATTTCTTTCTATTTTTAACGGTATTGATGGAAAAAAAAATCAATGTTAAGCTCTTTCATATGGGAGTTTAATCCACTTTAGATTAGTTTCTTTCTCACAATTAAATGAATACATATTTCCATTAAATTGAGAAATTTTACTTTCCAAAGGAACTATTTCTCACTGCCCGATTCAGAGAGTAGAGGGTTTGCATTGATATTAAACTTTTAAAAAGCCCTTATTATCTCTGTAATTTTTTTTCAGCTGTTTCAAATGAAATTATCAGTGTAATTCAATGTAAAAAAATATTAATAAAGTTACTGTATTACAAAGTGTCCTCTACTTAGCCCCCCAATAGCTCTTATTGCAGAGCCATATAGCGTAAGATAACAATTTGTATGCAAAACCTAACAAAAACATATTCCAATCTCAAATCTACCCTTTATAAGAATAGTCACTGCTTATATTGGCTCACTATACTCCAGTACTCAATTACCCTAAACTGTAATTTCCTTCCTTTTTTCGCTCATAAGTTTTATTTTATTTTCCATTTTTTTTATATCTCCACAGAAACTGCTTTTTTTATTAATATTTTATAAATAAAATTAGTATAAGAATAGCTTTGTTAACCACAAGCTGGGTATAATAATTTCAAGCTTAAGGCGGAGTGGAGAAATATTCTTCCAGTGAGTGAGTAGCAACATCTCATTTGTATGGATATGATAATGTAGCAAAAATCCCCACACAAGTAAAATGATTTTTTTCCTAGAGACTTTATTTATTAAAAACATAACGACTAAGCCGTCAGTAACTGAAATACACAACTTGGTCGAACATACTTGCTCAGATAGTTAGTTTTTTTTTCAGTCTTGTCATCTTTGTTTTAGAGGAAGATTTGGAAATAAAATATTTTCTTCTTGGCTTTTGGAGCAAAACCATTTCAATACCAAGATTTTCGTTTTTATAAAGACATAAATTGCAGAGTGGGTATTTAGTTTACCCTGCAAAGGTGATTTTTTTAGCATTCAAAGCCAAACCTTTTGTTTTAAATACTGAGGCTAAAATTCAAATTTGTTCCACCATCATAATGGTATGTCTTGAAATCAAAAGCTATCGGTGGTTATTTTTTACATGAACAATATACTTGCCCTTAAGATAAAAAAAAAAAGTTAAAAAATGAAACATCTCCAAGAAAGCCTCAACTATAAGGAAAAGACAATCGAAATTATAATAATCATTTATGAGAACATGTAAAAATATACAAAGATACAGATATTTCTTTTATAAATATGATGATGCTATGGAAAACAAAGTCACTCCTTCTTTTCAAGGGTTTCTGAGATGGTTGATATTAAACTCTACCATCATCATATTGGACAGCTACAAGGACCTTATAATATTATACATAGTTTATAAAACACAGGGAAATCAGCAGAACACCAGCAGAACTACAGTGAACAGAGGAAGAGCAAAATAAAAGAGAATAGTTCTAGGATAACAATGATTATTATTTCTCGTTTATGTCCTTGCAAATGTGGGTGGGCATTAGTGAGGAATAATGATGTACTCTATACGTTTATGTATTGTACAGAACAATGTTGTAGATATGCATATTTTCTGATAGATATTAACAGCGAAATCTACCAAGATATACAAATGTGTGCTATTTAACTGACTAAATGTGTGGATTCCGAATCAAAAACCTCCACTCATGATAAATGTTCCCATAGTTACCATGAAGACAGCATGAAAAAAAGAACATTTTTTTTTATGCAAGTAAAATTATCGTTGTTCTTGTTTTTGGAAATTAAAAAAAAAAAAGGAATTCGGATTGGATTATTTCGTAATTGATTAAAAGACTAGAATTTAGTTTTCTGCTTAATCAATATAAATTCCGTTAGGGTCTATATTTAAGTTACGTTTTATCCATTCAATGCAATATGTACATACGTTTTAGAAAGGCCTACTAAAATGTATTAATAAACACGGTAGTGCTCCAACCAAGTATTCAAGTAAGGCATATTAAGTCGAGATTTCGAACCGAAGAGACCCCTTACCGCTACTGGTGGGGGGAAGTCAAGAAAAACGAATTGGTAGTTTGCCTTTATAATAGCAAAGCGATTTAATTATTCCGAATTTCCTACTTTTATATATTAAAAAAAATGATTATATAGACTAAGAGCCCACAGCAATTTTTGGGTGTGAAGTATAGCAAATATTCAATGATGCAATAAGATAGGTCGTAGTAGCCCATGGCGTAATGGTTAGTGCCAGAGGTCTGGAGTTCAATACCAGCCGCTTCCACCTTAAGTTTTTTTCGAAGCTACTACCTATTGCGATGAAGTGACAAATCCTCAAAGAGTATCTCTTATATATGTGTAACGAAGAGACAAAATCCAGGCTTCAAGTCTTACAGAACCGAGTCATGCGCTCATTGCTTAAATGTAACATTTATACACGAACTGCATTTATATTGGAAGCATTGCAATGGCTTAATGTTAGACAACGTCTTTGTTTAAAAGTTCTCATTTTTATTTTCAAGGTCAAACATAGCCGGTCCCCGGAGTATCTTTCAGAAAATATATATTATATATATATTATATGTAATCTGCGATCTGCAGCCAACTTCAGATTGGACAGATGTAATCTCAGCAGCACATAAAACTCAGTTATGTACCGTGGATTACAACTGTTTAACAACCCAACCTGCCAGCGAATATAAAACATGAGTCAAATTTCTATTGCTTTAAAAAACTTGTAACAAGATTTATAAAAACCCAACAATGCTAACTTTAATCTAAGTATACTCTATACCAGTGACGTTTATTCGAAGGTGCGCAGGTGTTCACCGCACACCCTACCAACATCTAAATTTCCATACGTATAGCCAAAGTTCTCCAAAATACGCATTTGTCTTTGTTTTCTTTAATAACCTATCAATACATACGTCAATAAATAATTAAGATCTGTGTACGAACTCAAATAATCCTCAAACAAAAATTAGAACAAATAATTCACTTCCATTCAAAGTAACGAAAAAAATTCTTTTAACTTTAGCGCACCGCAAGCTGACCCAAAACCACATACAACATATAATTCAAATTGCCTACCTACCAGTCAAAGAAGTGCCGAATAACAAAAATTTCCTCGTAGGGAGTTCTCCTTAATTCAGCGCACCCAGCTAACCCAAATCCACATACAAAAAAATTTAAAAAAAAGCACAAGAAATCGTTTTCCCTTATAAATCTTTATGCATTGGTGTTCACCTTCATCAAGCGCACCAGCCAAGCCCAAACAAACAAAATGTATGTTGTTGATCGTCGCCACGACTCGGTTGCAGTGAGGGATGATTTTTTTACTTAAAAAATCATCAAAAATGTCGATAGAACCTGACTAGATTGCTTATAACTTTTGATTAAGTGGTAGGATTTATTTAATAGAGGTATCTAAAGAAATGTAAGAAATCAACCCATTTCCTGATGTACATACATTTATAACGGTTCATATAAAAAAATATATTTTAGGCGACGTAAACCCGAAATTGATTATTTTTAAATCACATTCATCGGTAAATGTGATGAAAAATTTCAAAATTTTCAAAAATTATGTGCTACAATATTGTGCATCCGACTATGTTGAACAAATAAGTTTATGGTTTTATGGCGGTAATTTTAAGAGCGCAGCGATAAATTACGATTTTCAACGATTTCTTAAATTTCATTGAAAATTCGCTTGACTTGACTTTTTAAAAAAAATTCTTACCTCAAAAATAATTGTCACTTCCTTATGAAAGGGGTATCAAAAAAACCTTAATGAATTATGAATTTTACTAATGTCACAATATTACAAAAACTCATTTATAAAAAAATCTTAAAAAATTCAAATAGAATGTATTTTCAATTTTCTCAAAAAACTAGAAGACATAAAACCATTCGGTTCCTTGTGTTTGATTAAAAATTAATATACGCATTGACCACAAAAAGTTAATTTAGCACTTCATTTCACAATTTTGGAAAAATTGGTCTACATTTTTTTTTTATGAAAACTTTAAGTTTTTATGCGAATTTTTTTTTAAAACTATTGACAGAAATAATTTAACTTAAATTTAAGATTAAAGAACAAATCTTTTTTTTTAAAACCGGTATAATACTGTATAGTGAGTGTTGCCATTATTTTTCAAATATATTTTTTTTTTTATTTTAAGTCATTTTTTCTAGGCCTTACCTCCTAAACCGGGCTAGGTAGACCCCCTCCGATAGTAAAAAATTCTTGTTTTTGACCAATCTACAAAAAATCGTTATCAAATGTTGGTGCCAAAGCTAACGTAGATACTCTCCCCGAATGGATACTTTTACTGCAGAAAAAACATAGCGAACAGCCTACTAAAAGCACCACTGCACGTCACTGCTCTATACATATAATAAAAGAGTAGCCTCAAAAATGTTTGTGCTTAATAGACTCAAAAACTACTTAACAGATTTCGCTGAAATTTTAAACATTTGTCCTTACTAGCGGTGGGAAGGTTTAGAAAGTGGTTTGAGTAAAATCAAACAACTGTACCGCCTACTTTTATTAAATTGTATTTAAACTTATACTTTTCAGTTAATTTGAGTAAAATAAATCAAATTGTCATTGCAAATAAACAACCGATTAGGTGATAGCATTCCCAATTTGGATTGGACAATTCTTTATTAGCTATTGTCAAACATTTGTCTTCAATCAAAAGCAATGATTTATTATACATTTCGGATGAGAATTGCATTTCGTAATTTAAACATCTTATGCGTTGTCGATGCAGAATATAGTATCAGTCATACAATCCTTATATTTTTCCCATAATATCTTTGGATTGGATGGACATGTAGACAGTATGATTGCAAATAACGTTCGTATTTGATTCGGATGGGCAGGAATTGAAGCATCAGCAAGTGAGCTGTCCCAATTTGTATCATTTTCAAGTAAATTTAATTTCTGACACGCTTCTCAGTAGGTTTCACACCAGGAAATTATTAACTGTCCCTAAATTTGTCTACCCGTGCGAAGCCGGGACGGGCCAGCTAGTTTCTTATATGAAACAAAATTTTTGTAAAATTATTAAAATATTAAAGTTATTTTATAACTAATAAAGATAATAATAATAATAGAAAAGTGCTACTCACCTTAATCGTTCGGATTCGGCAATAAACTGTAGGTCCCCTCCATTCCTGCAGACACGCAATTTATAATAAGATAGGTCTTTACTTTCTTTTCGCAAATATGCAAGTCTTGCAAGCTGTCGTTAGAGCGTCGCTGCAATAAAAATGCATTGCTTTATGAAAGCCTAGATATAAGGTATACCGTTAAAAAATACTATAAAACTGAATACCATAGACATGAGTATAGGGGTCCAAGACTTCTTAAGTGGGCTTTCTGTATGCAAGACGCACTATATAATGAATTTTCAAGTGCGTCTTGCGCATACAGAAGGCCCCATAATATATAATTTTTTAAGTTCTATAGATTTTATCTGGGCTTTAAGAAAAATTTTGGAAGTTATTTTAATCTGTCAAATTTGTCGAATTGAATATTTTGACATTTCTCGACGTTTCGAGGTCTCTGGAGTACCATGTGTGTACGTTTGTTCGTACGTTCGGGAGCTTTCTTTTGCCAATGATATCTCGAGAACGAATAGAGATATCGACATCAAATAAATAAATAAAAGTATTTTCAGAAAAATTCAATTAGCGGTTATGTTATCACAGTAATTTAAAAAAAAAGTTTGTAAAATGGCTTGTTCCCTCGAATATCTGTAGAGCAAATAATGCCATTGACTTCGGTCTGGTTTCATTCTATGCATAATGATGTAGTGAAAAATTGGTAAGACCTAAAAAAAATCAACCCACAGCTTTTTTTTTTTAACTAGAAAAACCAAAAATGTTAATAAATATCGAATATCTTGAGAACACACAAAGATATTAATTTCGGGTTGATTTTATTTAATACAAAAAGTTATAGTTGATAATCGGTATAATTTGTAAAAGAAAATCAATTACCTAACGGATTTTTTTTCTAGGCCAACAAGACTGCAAAAGAAAACGCTAATAATTATTGCAATTTTTTGTGTCGCATATACTTAGACCAACCCTCCCCTTGATTGCACAACTGATAAGTTTTTCGAAGATATTTAATTGGTAATTTTCTTATAAAAAATAATAGCCGGTATCGAGGGAAAGTTATCAGTGTGAGTCAAACCCATCAGACTTTTTTTTTTTTAAGGTAATCAGGTTTAGGCGGCTCACAAAATTTAAGCAACTACATACAATAGAAAAACTAAAAAAATTCAGGTTATCTCATTTAAGGGCCAATGGTATCCGCCCATTTACGCTGAACCATTAACCACTTTCAAATATCCGTAAAGCCAGGACGTTAAAATTTAGCGAAAAATGGTAAGGCAAAGGCTTGTAGTCCATGCGTAGGGCTGGCAACGAGACGAGACCAGGTGAGAATTTTGTTAGACTCGTCCCGGTCTTGTCAAAATCGAAAAATTTCAGTCTCGTCTCGGTTTTGCCTAACCAAGTCTTTCTTGTCCCGATCTTGGTCTCGCCTTTTTCTCGTGAAAATTTTAATGTGCAGTCTCATCTCGGTCTCGGTCTTGGTCTCATCCTAGTTCTTGGTTTCTTGTTGGTATTAAAAAGACGTAAGATAAGACGTGTGTTCAAAAATAGACTACGTTTTCTCAGCAATTTATTGGTAAGAAAAATGCGGGGTGTGGAGTCTTGTGTGAAGCACGAAGAAAATGTTTAAAACAGGATTTTCGCAGAGTGCCTATCTGAGTATAGTTATGTATGTGGTTTGATTTTTTAACGCGCATATAATATTTCGCAAAAAAAACTTGTGAAATTGAACATTATGTATTACTAAGAAATAATTAAATACAAAATATTTCTTCTAGCGTAAACCGAAACCAAACCACCGAGACCGCCGGCCGATCTCAGCGAGACTTTCGGTGAATTTCGGTACCAAAAATACGGTCTCGGTCTTGTCTCGGATATACCTTTAAAGTAGTCTCGTCTCGGTATCGGTCCGGAGACCGAGACCAAAACGGCAAAACCGAGACAGAGACGAGACCAAGACTAGTTTCAGTCTCGTTGCCAGCTCTGTCCATGCGTGCGACATCCACAAACTTTCTCCGAATTTTTATCAAACATACAAATAGGTACAGAACACTTTTCATATCATAGTAAGATCTTGAAATAAAATTTGTTCTTGGTGGATCGGATTAACACTTTTAGCGTCACAAGTATTGTTCCTAACTTTCTTCAAAACTATGAAAAAAAAAATTGTATTCGGATTTTATACGTTTTACGATTATGTTTTTTTTTTTTTTATTTAAAAAAATCATAGAAAATTTTAAAGTAAATAAACACAAATTATTAAAAACAAATTGATTAAAAAAAAATGTTTTATACAAAGATTTTGAAGGTTTGAATGAAAGAACAACAACTTGAGTGAGCTACCACCAAGTTTTATAGGCTGGAGTTATAGCTATTTCACGGTCGCCAGGCCGATCATCAGACTCCTTTAGTGGTGCTTAGTCTATTTATGTTCAATTTTATTCGAAAAACATTTTGCCCCACTGAGGCTCGAACCTAGACCAAGCGTCTCCGGGCCAAGTGCACTACGCACTGCGCTACCGAAGGTCACGTGATCATGTTGATCGAGTGCAGGTTTTATTGTTTGACGAATGCATTTGAATCAACTAGCATTTTTACTAGCCACACACAAGCTTGTTGTTGTTCATTCGGGTTCTTTCTTTTTTCTCCATACTCTTTTCATAAGTCAACAATTCGTTGAACATATAAGGAGGGAGATTGTATGAAAGATTTGACGCTGGTCAAGAATTAAATTAGAATTAATTGAAAGAGTTTTTTGTGTGATAACACACGCGCAGTGTAGGCTGCAAAGCTTTCGAACCATCATATTAATATTGAAGGTTTGAATGAAAGAACAACAACTGGAGTGAGCTACCACCAAGTTTTATAGGCTGGAGTTATAGTTATTTCATGGTCGCCAGGCCGATCATCAGACTCCTTTAGTGGTGCTTAGTCTATTTATGTTCAATTTTATTCGAAAAATCATTTGCCCCACTGAGGCTCTTAAATTTTTAATTTAATTGATTCTTAAATTTTTAATTTTCTTTAGTTTTGGAAAGCATTTTCTTGTAGTTTTTAATTGAACGCGTTCAGTAAAATCATTTGCGTATTCCAATGTGTTCCATTTGATTTTTGAAAGTGATGACATTTCTAAGTAAAGAAGAACGGGAGGACAAGTTGTTGAAAAGGAGAACTATATTCTTCCAAATGGAGGCCATTTCGGAGCCCGATCTTTTCACCTGAAAAAAATAAAAAAAAAATTATAAGCAGAAGCACGCCTGAATCGTAAAAACTAGCTCTTGTGAATAAAATAAACACATCAATGTGGCTGGCGCTGGATATACTAAATTTTAGTCTGATATTTTTCCAATTCATAGTTTTTCTTTTATTCACGAAAATGCAATGTTACATAGCTCAAAAGTTTCATTTGTTGAGTTGTGTTGTTATTCTTCCAAACCAAGAATGTGTACAGTGAGTATACATATACCTATTGGCAAACAGCCAGTACTTTTCGAAAACTCTTCCACTTCTATGTATTGTTTGTATAGTAATTTAGTTTTGAAGTAATAATACTTTTTTACAAGAATACCAGTAAAAGCAAAAACTCAAACTTCCAAACAAAATGTCAATTATTTAAGTGCGAGGAATTGTTGCCACTCTATGGCTTTCCGTTGTTCGTTTGCGTCTGACAAAGTTACATATCTCAATCTGACAGGAACACGCGAAAAAAAGTGATGTTTCATAGCCACTTTTGGTATTCTTCAGCAACACCTCATCCGCATGAATATTTTCCACAAACAAAAAAGAGAATCAATAAAACATTTCTGGGAGGAAAACCCAACAATGAATTTCAATTAGATTTTTCTCTCAACTGTCTTTATTCTCATACCAAAAACCGAGATGAGGTGTTCCTCAGCTATTTTTCTGATCCTGCAACTTAAGGAATTCTCCCTCCCTGATGACTTCAGCGATATCAATCTCCTGTTTAGTGTTTCGTGCTGTGTGTCAGTTTTTCGAACGTAATAAAATATTTATAAGTCTCCTTATAAAAGCTGTGCTGTGCCTAGGATATGTTGGATTTACACACAACGACAACACAACACAACCCAACCCAGTTAATACAAGGACTATGAGAAGCCAAAAGCCTTCAATCTTCAATCCCTTTCCAATCCCAATAGGGAATTATTTTATTGCTCGACTTCGACATATATGTTGTGTGTTAATTTCTTGGCCACTTTTTATTCAGCCCTAGAGTTTTTGGCTACAAATTGATACCACCATCGTGGAGACCTTCTTTTCCATTTTGTTAAAATCAGCTTCAAAAAGTTTTCATCGATGAAGTTGAGATGGGTTTCGTGTTGCTGTTGGCATATTAAAGAAGGACAACTCTTGTAACAGTAGTGTGCAGACATTTTTACTTTGGCAAAATTGTACATGGAAAAAATGTTGCTAGAAATGTCAGAAGAATTTGAAATTCTATAAAATTAATCTGTTCAAATTTATTTTTATTTTCGAATTCTCGGTTTTGAGATTAAATGCGTGTTTATTTTGCAAGCACGGTAAAAAAACGACATCTAGGACTACCGACGTGACGCCATCACAGAAAATGCATGGAGTTTTAATACAAACTATCGATAACATGTATGGAATTCATGCCGGTAACACAGTTTTTCCCCGTACTTAAATTTAGCACCGAAAAATTCTCCGTGCTTTGTTAAGCCGAAATGTTGTTGCATTTAACATGTAAACTGTTAAGCCCCGACATAGTTTTTTTTCATCCAATTTCCTTTGGGCTTGCAAAAAACACGGCTTATTTGTCTCCTTCCATGAATCAGATTATATGGATGGGGGATTTTGGTGGGAAAAAAGGATGGTAAAGTGGTGAAAATGGATGACAGGAGATAGGTTTGAGTAAGAGCAGGGATGTTACACATATATATGTTGACAGAAGTAAGGTCTTGAGGGCCTAGTTCGTATTAAATTGCCTGCAAAAATATTATAAACAAATTTAAAATTGTGTGTGCTAGTCTGCTATTAGGCGATGACTTTTGGTTATTTCACAATTAACCAATTTTTTTCACAGCATAATTTTTTCGATGGGATTTTGTTCTATTCAATCGTGAACCAAAATTAAAAATTCATTCAGATAAAAAAAAAAAAAAAAAAAAAAACAAATAAAAAACTTTTTTGAACAGTTTTTGGAATCCTTTCATCCTTTGCACCAAAAGGTCAGGGATCATATGGTGTAAAGGTTTTGGGATCTATAGCACTACATTTCATCAAGTTGATTGATTTTGAAAAGAACAATATACCAGAGCTGTAAAAGACTGCAGTACTTTGGTAATGCAGTTAATAAAGTCGCAGTTAATTAACTTACCTTTTGAATGTAAGTTAATACTGTAAATAAGTACTTTAACTGCGAAACAAGCAGTCAGCAGTCAGTACTAACATTCCGACTGTGCAGTTAAAAAAAAAAGTTAATTAACTGTAAGTTAATTAACTGCAGTACTTTTTAACTGCTTTTAGTCTTTTTAGTCAGTAAAAAGTCTTTCTACTGCAATGATTTAACTTTTAGTCAGCAAGTCTTTTAACTACAGTCAATTAACTGTGAGTCTTTTAACGTTTTCTATAGTCTTTTAACTAAAAGAAACAGGATGGAATAAAAAGAAAAGAAATTTAAAAGAAAAAAAAGTTAAAAAAAACTTACAGGTAATTGACCGTAGTTAAAAGACTTGGTGACTAAAAGTTAAATCATCGCAGTACAAAGACTTTTTACTGACTAAAAAGACTAAAAGCAGTTAAAAATTACTGCAGTTAATTAACTAAAAGTTAATTAACTTTTTTTTTTAACTGCACAGTCAGAATATTAGTACTGACTGCTGACTGCTCGATTTTAGTTAAAGTATTTTTGTAAGTTAAAAGACTTATTGAAATTAGTCTTTTTAGTCAATTAACTGCAGTACCGAAAAGACTGCAGTTTTTACAACTCTGCAATATACATACGAACTAGTTCCAAGAATGCGAGATTATACCAATTAGTTTGTTTCTAAATAAAAATGGCGCCCAACAAAGAATTCAAATAAAATGTATCTAATAAGAAAGTTGGTTTCCGAATAAATTATACTGAAATAGTGGAGGTTTGATTTAATTTGTTTTTTTTTTTTTATGTTAACTAGTTTAATTTCTTGAGCAGAAATATTCTTGTCTTGGTTTTGAAAAAAAAAAAAAATTAAAAATGGCGCCCAACAAAGCATTAAAGTAAAATGTGTCTAATTAAAATTTTGGTTATTTAATAATATAGATAAACACAGATAATCTTTGAAACTGTGTCAGGAAATATGTTTTAATGATAGTCTTTGGAACAAAATAAGTTTTTAAATATTTTTTAAACTCAATTAACTTATGATACTGGTTGTAAGCAGTTTTTTGATTTTATTTGTTTAAATTAAAGTTTATTTTATTTCTCTAAGCAGAGATCTAATAATCTTTCTTAAATAGAAAGTAAAATGAAAACACACCTGAATGAGAATTTGGTTGACAACAATAATTATTATTGTTGCCCTTGCTTACCACATTTTAGAGGTTTACAAGATTAACTACTTCTCCTCGGCTATGTTTTGTGGTTTCCATCAAATCAATAAATCTTTTCCTTTGAGTTTTTGGTAGTTTGTTAATGGGATTTTTGGGTTGGCAAATTTTTTTAATAACCCACATGAGATTATTTGTGCAAAAGACACAGAAATACACTTTCCTAGTTTATATGTTGGTCTGTAGAGACAGTGAAGTGTGTTACTTTATATTTCCTTACTCAACTTGTTTGTATATATTCTTGGTTGGGCTTTAAACAATTCCAATTGCATAGACTATCAATTATTAAAGTATTTTGGGAGACATGATGCAGCATTAAAGCGACTTTAAACTGAAGCAAGAATTATTTAGAATTTTTAAAGCAAGAATTATTTAGAACTTTTAAATTCTAAATAATTCTTGCTTCAGTTTAAAGTTAGCGTATTTTTATAACATTTTTTTTATGTAATTTGTCTCCTTAATTAGTCAGTAAGAATGGGAATAAATGTCTTTCCACTAAATGAAGAAAGAAAATACGCTAATTTTTCGTTATGCGCTTTGGATTTGGTCGCAAGATGTTGCTTTTGCACATTTCGGCAAAGATGTGATAGTTAAAAATAAAATTTAATGAGCTGACAACATTCTAGATTCTGAATTAAATATGCAGATAAATGCACCTTCCACTATTTGGCAATAAAATTAATTTTGTTATTTCTTTTCCCAAACACATCCTAGATCGTGAAATATGTATACATAGTTATAACTCTAGCTTATAAAAGCTTCATGGTAACTCACTAAAGGTTTTTTTTTTTTTTTTTTTTTTTTGGGAAAATAACCTATCGTTTTCTCAATTTCTTAAAAAGATTTTTGCATCTGGTTTTCAGTATTTGACTAAGAACTGACAAGAGCATTTAATATTATGAAAAACGGTGGCACCTATTAAAGCAAAATTAAAAAAAATCGCAATTTTCTTTAAAAATTTTTACTTTGAAATTTGATTTCTCAAAAACTGTCACTTAAGGAACTTGATTTACAAGGCATTTCAAGAAAATTTTTCAGAAATTTAAAAAAAATTAAAACCCTTAGATAAAAAAAAAAAGAATGGTAAAAAACGAGTTCGCGACTAATTTATTAATATTTAATTAAAATATTTAGATTTACATAGGTCTGTTTTTTTTTTTTTTTTTACAGTCCCAGTTAAAGGAAAAGGGAAATTAACGAATCTGTAAACGGTTGTGTTGTGGCAACGGAAAAATGATGCAAAATTGTAAAGCGAAAATAAAAGGCGGTAATCTTATTTTTAAATCAGTTTTTAGTTCGATTTTGATATTAAAGGACTAACTAGTGGAGTCCGGCGAACGTTATATTGCCCTCAAAATAAAGTTGCTTGCGTATTTGTTGTCCAGTTTCCAGCTATTCATGCTTGCATGGAGTTCTTCGTTTACCCCATTACTTTAAAATTAGCTAACTTTTATAAAATTATATATATTTTTAAGGCCATCCTCTGTGTATAAAATTTCAAAGAAAAAAGAATTTTCAAAATCGGCTTATAGTTTCAGAGATTATTCCGAAAATGCATATTCATTCCTCCAATTTATTGGGAAACTGCTAAAACAATTTTGACCAAATACACTCATCAGGAGCACTCTCAGACTTCCACGTAAGATTTCCTAAAATTTTGGGCTCAATCGGTATGGTGGTTTCGGAGTCCATTTATTGAAATGAAAAACGAAATTTCGAAAATGTGTGCCTATAACGCCATACCTGTAGAGAACTTTTGGAATTTTTTTTTCTTAAACCTCCTCGTAGCAATAACGAACAAACTCACCGAAGGAAGTATCCAATTTATGGTTTTAAAGTGAATTTTGTGAACAACAACAACAACTTAAAGGCACTACCACCAATTGCTTACGAATTAATTTTTTTGGTATTTTTAATTCGTTTTATTTTTGTTTGGCTGGAGATATAGTAGCTATTTCAAGGTGTGCCAAGCCCTATCATCAGTCTCCTTTATAGTGATGCTGAGCTTTAATCCCATTTTATTTGAAAAACTTTCTACACATCATGCGGTATTTGAACCCGCACATCAGATTTGCTCAGTCTTCGAAGGTGTGTGCACTACGCACTCTGCCACTGCTGACCACTGACGTCACAGGGCGCGATGTAAGGTTTGTTTATCAAATGCATTTGGAGCATCAGCATTTTTATAATCACTTTTAAGTAAAGTTTTCAAGTTTTGAGCATTCGAATAAACCACGATCAATTTTTATATAGGTATCTACAGATTTTAATAACAATAATAATCTTACTATTTGTACAAATATATCGTACAAAATGTTAAATGTATACATTTACTTTCAAAAAATTATAAACAATAAAATGTCCTAGAGATGGACATATTGCTATTTCTTAAGAGTTTTATTGAGCGAAAGAAAGACTAGTTCGGGAATTTGATTAATATAAAAAAGGATATTAAATGTTGAACAAATTTTTTTAGTAATTTCAACTGTATCAAATTCAAGTCATCAGAACCCTCCCCCCCTCCCAATGAGGCCAAATCCTTGATCCGCTACTGCTCAAAGAGAGGGAGATATAATTTCTACCCCCTAAAATTTTTTTTCAAAATGATTTCAGTTATCATTCCCCAAAATATTCTGCACGAATAAGAGACACCCGACCCTGGATAAAATTTGTATTGTTAAAACTTTATTCATGATCTTTCTTGAATCAAAAACAAAAATCTCGTGGCTAGTGAAGAAAACCACTATTTTTGACTTCTTCATCATCGTATCATGAATTTAAATAATCGTAATAAATTTTAAACTCAATTTTGTTTTTTCGATAACAAAACCATAAAAATATTTCTTTATATGTACGAAAAAATGTTTTCGGACAGAAAAAAATATTTTTCAATTTATTCATTTTTGTCCACTAATAAAATCCAAAAAAATATTTCATACAAACACGGGGTTTATACCTTAAGTTTTCTAAACTGAATGTAAATATGTATTTGTTTTGTTTCACCACCACCGTCATTTGTCATTCTTGAATGATTTATTCTGATTTAAAAAGGAAGAAGAACTTTTGTCTGCGAATTTGTTTTTTCTTTTTTCTTTGCTTAGCGAGGCATTCCATTCTTTCTTCTTTTTACTTTCCACTCAAACTATTTCCAACAAACATTTATGTTATCTGGCTCTAAAGCCAAATTTAGGGCAAAAGAAAAAATTCCACTAGAAAAGGACGTAAAATACAAAAAATAAAAAGAGCATCCACCAATCCGCAAACTTCAGATGGTTCTTTTCATCTTCGTAGATAAATTAACTAACTCATCAGTTGAAATGTTAGTCAGTTTTTTTTAATATTTGTCAATTAGCTAATTAGTTCTGTTTCAAATTTACTGCACTGATGATAAAAGTCCTTTCGACTGACTTTCCTTCTGACATATTGCAGTGAAAATACAGCAAATTTGCAAACAAAAATAAAGTTTCAAATGGTGCGGTGTGGATGAAATGCAATGTGAGATAAGCTGAAATGCCAAAAACACACATACTCTCTACTCTATTAAGGCGTTGTCAAAGTGAAAATTCTAAATACCCCAACCCAAACTAATATCGCTCAAAACGAGAATTCGTATAAACTTCATCATCCGGTGAAAAGAAAAAAAAAAAAAAAACGTGACTACTGATGTCTCTTGTTTTGTTTAATAGCTCCTTTTTATAGTTGATCCAAAGTTCCTGTATAGGCTGTAATATGGTAACCAAATGATGTAATATTCCTAGGTAGGGTAGGTAGAAATGGCGGCCCCGAGCAACCTAGCATGGTGGCCCAAATAGCGCTGAAAAGCACCGTTTTGTTATCATAACTCGTGTGACCTATTTATTTAAAGCGATATTATAAGAGGGATTTGCGGGTCGAAATGCAAGTCTAGAAACATTGTTAGGTTCAGAAACCCGTTTCCCACTTGCTTGTGGTCTAGGGAGTCTGACGGGAGACATGGTGTAGTAGCTACCAAGTTCATCTTACAGAAAGCCATTTCGTCGCGTTGATGAAAGAGATCAAGTCTTTGATCTTCAGTTCGGAGAGTTCATGGAGATCGTCAAAAAGGCCTTTCAAAATGACTGTGCTCTCATTCTGGTTATACAGAGGCAATGAAAGACAGCTATGACAGTGAGTATTGTGATGAGGGATGTCCAGCCTCGCCGCATGTTCTTCGATCGGCTACTGTTCATAAAAGCTCGCAACGACCGACCCTGGCTATATCTCGTCTGGGTCTGCATATCAGGTCAGTTGTACGGGTTTTGCTATAGGTGGGCCAAGTCTTTCTAGATAGGACGCAGTTAGCTAAACTGCGCCACCTACGGTTGGATTCATTAAGAAAAAGTGAGAATATATTGCCCTTCATAACCCCAAAAGGAATAATGACTCTTTCCGCATGAGAGTTATATGAAGGGCTGATCCTTGGCTGGCCAGTTCGTCTGCCCGCTAGTTTCCCTCAATGCCACAATGACCTGGAACCTAGATAAGAGAAACCCTAAGGTTCGTATTTAGGCTTGCGAGCTTATTACGATATTGTCGAACCAAGTAAGAAGACGATAATGGCTATCAGGATGGCAATATTACGGTTTTGGTTAGGGTCTTGTTTGAGTATCTTGAATGCTTCTCTAATTGCCAGGAATTCCGCCTGGAAAACACTTGCGAAGTGGGTTAGCCGATAAGATTTTGAAATATTCAGAGAATCGGAAAAGACACCCGAACCAAATCCATCTTTGAACCATCAGTAAAGATAGTTGTGTCAACCCTCTCGTCACGAGATTATCTTACCAATCCTTCCTGGAAGGAAAAATAACTTACGAGGTCCAGGTCGACTCTTTTGGTCTTATCGCCCTGCAGGATACTAGATATTTAATATGTATAAGTCAGGTGGTAAAAGGTGTAGAAAAACGCTTAAGGCATCCATTGGGCATGTTTTTAAGGCCCCTGTGGTGCCAACTCAAGCTGTTATTTGTGCCTTTTTAAGCTTATGTAATATTATAGACTTTATTAAGAGCGGGCCACCATACAATCGAACCGCACGTGAGGATTCGGATATGTACGTCTACAGTATCATCTTCGACTGGAGGCCCCACTTTTTACCAAATGTTTTACTGCAGGCATAGCAGGCATTCTTCAATAAACAGTTTCGAGTTTAATTTAGGGTCGTGTACTACGCCCAGGTATTTCGCCCTGGAGGACGTCGAGTCGTGGGAGAGTGAAGCGTAGTATTTTAGTTTTTGGTAGTAAAAAGCATCAGTTCTGTTTAACACCTAGTCTACTGTGGCCTAGTTATACTTACCTTATTCAAGGATATCTCTTTGATCTCCCTTATATGAGCGAGAACTTTTCTGACACCAATAGTCCTAAATAATCCACATACGCAACCGATTTCACCACACAATTTTCCAACTTTGCGAGAATTTTTTTAATGACTAAAAGCCCATAAGAGAGGAGATAGAACATCACCCTGGGGTGTTTCCCCACTATTGTGTTTGGTTGATTTTGTATTACCTAACGAAGCTTTAATCCCTCTATCGCTGAGCATGGATATTCTCCACTCTCGGAGTAATATTCCTATAATTGGTAAATGTTTTATCTTGACATTATTAAAATATAGAGTAAAAGAAAATGCGGGTTCCACAAGGTATCAATTTAAAAAAAAAGTGTCTGCAGTAAAATTGAAGTGAACCATATATTGTCGCAAGAACCCTGCTTAACGCTCTCTCGATTTAACGTGATGACAGTTGCCCAAAATGTTTATTAAAACCGTTCGAGTAGTATGTATTCCATGCAAACTGAAGATGTTCATGGTACCAGCTCTAGGGATTAAGGAACAATCAAGAAGCCACAGAATTTTTGTCCTGTAACAAACTTCGATGTTCTTGGTAAAGCACGAACACGAGCACGAACTCTGTGTATAAGGGTTATGTATGTGGTTACAGATTTGAATATGGAAACGGTAAGATTTCCATGGAGTTTCCAGCCGTAATCTATGGATTTAAAATCGTCGGATCAGAGTTAAAATGCTCATTGTTTTTTTTTCGCGCAATTTTGAACTTAAATACCAATAACCGTTTCCCTATTTGCGATATACTAAACAAAAAAATTCATTTTGTTTTTGATGTACATACCTAGATACAAAAAAAAAAACTAAAATTAATTCGTAACCTGGCCTGGCAACCATGCTCTTTGATGACATGCTTGGCCTCTTCTCACGTGATCCTTTGGAGTTCTCCCTCGGGCGAAAAACGAGAGGTTTTTATTTTTAATGCAGTACAATGGGGTTTGCCATACCGCTGTGAGGTGTTGCAACTTCTCCGCCCCGCCTCTTCCTCCTCCTTCAACTTCATCAGGCTCAGCCTCTCTGTAGGTGATTAAGGGTTCACTGCAATGCATTGCAAACTTAATCCATCCGGGGAGATACAAAAAAAAACTCTTGCAAAGCACTTGTGCTTCCTGTTTCGTAGTGTTTTGTCGGGAATAGGATAGTAAGGTGCAAGGTTAATCCCGGACATTAGCCTAAGAGTTTTCTTTTAAAAAGCGCGTTCTATTTTAAATGGCAAATAAAAGGAACTTAAGTGAAGAGCTTAGTAGAAGGATATGAGAGCGAGGATGTGCTACACGGAAACAAAATGCAAAAACGGACTGAAAAAAACGCCTTTGTTATAACCTTAATGGCATGACGTGATGTACAAGAGAAAAATTTAATTTTAATTGTTTTTTTTTGTTCTTCTTTTTACAGGATGAGAAAGTTATAAAATAATAAAAAACTTAAATATTAAAGGAAGCGATACAATTTAAAAAAAAAATAATACAAAGTAATCGGATTTAACTTTTAATTCTCACAGAAACAAGCAATAGTCTGACATTACATTGCGTTGATACTTGATACGTCAAGGATTAACAGTTTGAAAAAAGGTGTTTAGCTACTTAAAATTGTTTCGCTTAATTTAATAAATATATTCATAGATATAATAAATAAATACATAAGCTTAAATGAACGGAAGGTAATCAGATAAGATTGAAGTGCTTTGACCTAGGACAAATTACAGAGCATCATAATGTTGTGAAAAAAATAATTTAGGTCATTATTACCCTGACACAAAGCTTCACAAATCGGGGTTTCAAGCCTTCACCCACCGTTTTGCTTGTTTGAGCTTTTCTAAAGATTTAAAATCTTGAACCGAAACTGTACCACTTTTCACAACTCGCTGTAATAAAAAACAAGTTCTATGAATTTTCCCCCGGACTCAACCTAATATAATGTTTCTTATATTTTTTGTTCGACTTTCATTTTATAATCTGTTTCGCATATCTATAAGCTAGTTCTGTCAAGAGGCAAGTACGTGCGACCCTTTCGTGAACTTAATTGTATTAAGCTTTAAGCGTCGAGAATAACAGATTGAAGTTTTCCCATAACAACAATCGATATTTAGCAGCAGCTGAATTTTGTATTCAACTCATGTTTATTAGAAGACACCCATGCTGCCAAACTATATACTAATACCTGACTGGAAATGGAAATAAGTTCGATTTTTCAACGATAGAAAAATTTGAATATTCGGAAAACAAAATACATAAGATTCGAGAAGGTATGAACTTGGAGTGACAGGATTCAGTTCAATATGGAATTGGTTTATCTATAGCTTAAATGCACAGAGCGAATACACACGATGAGTGTTTTAATTAGAAACTTTTAATTGGGATTTAAAAGTAGTTGTTGTTATAGCCTAAATATCGACACCTGATATAAGTACTTTGCTGAATTTCGCAATGTGACGGACACTTACTATTCAAATCATAGAGTACCTTGGCAAGTAAAACTTTTAGAAAATAAATTCTAAAAAGGGAGGAATCCCCCTTTAGGTGTTTTAAGGAAGAACACCTTCGAATGGTTCATGTTCTTGATTGTATAATAGATCTCTTGATACCCGGATACCTGGTATACTGCCCTGGTACTCGTAATTTCCGGGTTTTACCCGGATACCAAGGTTACCCGCATTGGTGGTATTTCCCGGTCGAAATCAAGAGCTCTATTGTTTGAATGTAAAACAAAAGTAACAAAGAATTTGCTCCTATAAGAACATTTTCAAGTTTTGAAGAATTAAATGCAAACCATGATGTTAAAATCAGCGTTGCCGCCTGAAATAAAATAAATGTGCCATATTTTGTGAAAAAAAGTGCCAATTTTCGTGCCATATGAAAAAACCACAAATTCATCTAATTTGTTGAAAAAACTAATTAATTTTATCATGGGCCGTAGGTACAACAAAAAAATCAAAGGAAATCATTTGCTCTATTCGTGCATTGTCAAAAAATATGTGTTTATGTCCACTTTTTACGGAATTTGGACTAATTTTCATTTAAGTTTGTAGAAATTTGCTTGATTTTAAGTAAAAAATGGAAATAAAAAAACGAGACATATTAAATATACTGACGTGACGTAAATGTACACAAACGGCACAAATATTGGGACTATATGAGAACTTTGTAGTAGACATGACCAACCATCAGTTTATCGGCAAGGTGGAACGTGGTAAGTACACTGAAGTTTTCGAAGAAATCAACATAACAAACAACGAGAAGTGCCTGTTGAAATTAAAACCATGGAGAACTTTCGTGGAGGCTCCAACTGTGTCATCCTGCTGGCCGTCGCCGTGGGTCGCCAAGGAAATGTCTTCCGTCAACAATGCATACTAGAATCAACTGTAGGTATCAGACACTAGTTGAAATATGTGGAATAAATCTGGTTTTTCTAGTCAGGGCTTAGGCAGAATTTAACTAACAAGGCAAAAAGGTACATAACTGGCGAGGGCCTAGCGAATGCCTATAGTAGCCCTTGCTAAAACCTTGTTAGTAACTATAAAGAACTTGCCAGGGCCTTATTGAAAACTAGATTCTTTTTCCAGGCGGTGTGTCACAAAGAAATTATGGTGTCAAAAAAGCACGGTCGTGCCACTGCGGCAACGCTGATTGAAATAGCTTAAATAATTACATTTTGATTGTCAGATTCTTCACCGGAATTTAATTTAGTAGCTTATTAAAATAATAAAATTTAGTTTTTCTTCACAAGCATGAGTACCTACTTCGCAACCTCTAAAATATTAACACGGCTTTTATTGCTTGAAAGCGTATATAGTTGATGTGATGCTGTTTTTCCTTTGCTGAGGTAGTCCACAGTCCACACTATATCCTAAAGGAAGCATTAAACTTAGGTTTCAAAACTCAGAATCAGATGTATATTTAAATATTTAAAATTTTACAATTTTAACAAAAGGACTTTTTGGCTTAAACAAATTGTTTCATATAAATTTTACAATGTTTTTTTTTTTACTATAATAACACGGTACCTACCTACTTCATAATCCTTAGCAAATAACATTAAAAGATGGGATTAACTCCCAACCCTCAGCGGCCGGGTACACATAAAAGAAATGCAAATTGGAAAATTTAGTGCGATTCATCCCCCACCTCCAGCGACAAGCTGAAGGATATTTAAATCAGCACCTGGCTGTCAGGTAGCTTCCACCATATACTTAGAATTTTTTCTTCACTATCAGAGTCAGTTGAAACAAATTCATTCTCTATAGTCTCGAACTTCTTCATTGTCAATAAATTCATTTCGTGGCGTGATTTGGACGTGCCAATACAAAATCATCAGCGTTGCGAAATCATCAGCGTCCTGTTTAAGGAGCTGTTGACCTAAATTCCCAATTACAGAGTGAATACCAATTTGGCAGGTGTTGGAATTACAAGATAATTAATGCAAAAAAAATTGCTGTTGAATTAGTGGAGCGTTTGAATTACCGAGTGTTCGAACTACCGAGGTCCTACTGTAGTAAATGCACAGTTAGTCGGTGCTAACGATCTATTCGCAAAAAAGAGTATATCGTTTGAAAGGCTCCCATACACTGATAAAAGGCCAGATAGTTTCAGTAATTGGTCAGCCATAGATTTTTTAAAGTTTTTTCAAGGTCATATAGCGATTTTTAGCACCTCATTGATGGAATATTCGAAAAAAGTATTTTCCATCTGATATCTTACTTATTCCTTATAAAAGGTCATACATTCTGTAGATATTTAATTATATAAATTAAAAAAAAAACATGCAAGGTCATTGACCCCGATCTAGCAAACTTTCTCTATAAAAGTTATAAAAATCAATCTATGAATGACCAATTTCTAAAACTAGCTGAACTTTTATTAAGTTTAATTAACCTTTCAGATGATATACACTTTTTTTTAATATCTCATAAATGAGGTGCCGAAGATCGCTGATAAGCTAGAAAAACTTTAACCCTGGATTAAAAATTTTCTAAGCTTGACTAACTTCTGAAAATATATGACCCTTTATGACCAATTATTGACCACTTAGATGACATATTTTTATTGCGAATATCTCATATATGAAGTGCTTGCTAAGATCCCACAGCCATTAGGGACAGGGAGTAATACTTTTTTATGGCGAAGACCGCAATCACTTCTTCCAACTAGAAACTCTACGGGTATTACGTCGACCTGTTCAAAAAGCTGAAACTTAAGCAGTTGAGGTGACTAGAACACGTGTATGGTGCCGACGAGTTTTTGAATCTACGCCTAGTGCAGCGTTGCCGAAGTGCCACGATAGTGCTTTTTTGACACGATAATTTCCTCGTGGCACGGTGGCACGAAAAAGTTTTTTTTTTTTTGGGTTTTTGAGAAAATATTGCACATTAATTTTATTTCGGGCGGCAACGCTGGCCTAGTGGATGGACGAAGTACCCATCAGGTAAGGTGAAGCACACAAATTGAGAACGACCTCAATCAACCTAGTGTGCAACTGGAGGCGGCTAGCTGGATACCGAGCTTACTGAAAAGGCCGTTACCCATTCTGGATTGGTAAGCACCATCTAAAGCTAAACACGTAAGCAAATAATTCAGGGCTTGAACAAATTCAGAAACTAGAAATTTAACCATAAATTTGATTTTTCTGAAAATTTTTAGCTCTATACCAAAGTTCAACTTTGTGTCAGTATTTTTCCGATGTCACGGTCTAATTTTACTGATGGTTTAAAATAAAACCTTGACAATCTTGAATTTTTTTTTAATAGAATGCTTGGTATTTTTCACTTCGCAAGGACAAGTAAAAAATTCTTGAAAATGTCAGGAAAGAGTTTCTGAGATTATTTTTGCAATTTGAAATATGCTTCAAGCTCTTATAACACTTTCATATCGATAAGGATTTTTTATTCTATACATACAACATAAAATGAAGTATCGACTCAATTACCTTGCCTATTTCGGGCCACATAGCTTTTCCTTAATTTTTTTTTTGTCATCGAAGTTATGCAATGTTGTGGTTCGATACCTCTAACTACTGTTAAACTTTATCAATCCTTTGAAAGTTTGAATGAAAGCAATTAAAACTGAGGATTAAAAATGGACAAATGTGTAGAAAAAAAAAAAAAAAAACGTCCGATTAAAAGTAGATAAAGGAAAGATATACTAAGTTCCCATGAACTTAAAAGTCCTTCATCCATCAGCTCAGCATATTACACTCCATTTATTAACCTCTTACGCTGCATAATCCTTTCTTTCTAAAAATCGCCAACAACCATAGAGACCTTCGAGTTCATTCCTCCTGATCCGTCTTGTTCTAGTTAGCGGACGAGTCGCATTAATAAAAATTCCATGCGAAAGGAAGGATTAAATAAATTATCTTCGTTGCATCTATCGTCTCCATCCTGTGGCAAGAGTACATTTACATTATATAAAATCCTTCCATAACGAGGGTTAAAAAAAATTGACTACGAGCATTTTTGTTTTTCCAATTTTTTTTTTCTTAACTTCAAGTTGATCCAATTAAAGGCAAAAAAAAAAAAAACAAGAACTAAACAAAAAATATCATTCTTCGCTCCACCTGACTGTATGATGGTGCGACTTTGAATTTAACCTGTTATATCCCACTTCTGACCTTTTGACTTATCTCTTCAGGGTGATTATATTTAAAAGCTTATAATTGTTTAAGGACACTTATTCCGGTGATGGAATACAGATAGAGATCATCTTGTGGCATTTGGGGACTTTTTTTTTTAAATTTTGATTTCACTTTAAAGCTACATTTTTGTAAAAATAGAAGATTTTGCGAAAAAAAATGGAGAAAAAAACAGCAAAGACTTATTTTATTTTTGGCTTAAACTAGAAACACGACAATAGTCACATCAAATTCGAATAAAAATCAAATAAAAATCCGTACTTGGGTCGATAAACTCGCAAGAGACCGAAGTCGAATTAATTTTGTATAAGGGGGCGAGACAGGATGTCGACTAAGAATAAAACAGGACATTGGTCCCTTAGAGACTTGGTGTAAGTAGTCAGTGGTGCGGGTGTCCCTACGTATAGAAAACCATAAAGTTGATTCTTTTGTGTTTTTTTTTAGCTGATCCCATCTCTCTCTCTCTCTCCTTTTCTTTTGGGTGAATTGTGTGGGAGGAAGGGAAGGGGACAAATGGATTCAACTGTTGGTGTGTTCGTATAAGTATTCGTGTTCGTTGTACTGACCTGTTTCGATTTCTACTTTTTGCCTTCGAACGTGTAAATTTGCCTTTTTTGCTGCTATCGTTCGTCTACATCGTCGTCGTCGTCATCGTCGGTGTCGTCCTTATCCTTTTCGGTTCGTTGCTGTTCTATTTAACCAATTTCTATCTACATTTGTTCCGGTTTCTAAGGATATTTTTCCCTCGATGGAGTTGAATAGAACACGTATTCTATGAGCATTCTCTCTTTGAAGGGGAGGCTTTTAGCAGATAGGTGCTGTGCTGGCACTGGGTTGAGTATGGAAGTGCGTTATTTTTGTGCTTCTTATTCTATAAAGTACGTTGCCTTCCTAGTTGGAATTGGGGGTGGTGTGCCAACTATATACATCCACAATACCAGTACTGGCTTAGATTCGGATATTATAATGCATAGTAAATCCAAATGTATTTATTTTTAGCTAAAAGTGCAGAGAGGATATTAAATATGCCGGTAAGTCTAGAAGTCATAGAAACTGGGAGTAGGCGAATGAAGGATAAAAAGGACTATTTCATTCATTTTTTTTTCTAATTCAATTTCATCTTGTTGCTGGAGAAAATGAACTGATTTTAGAGTTTTTCAAATGAAAAATTGTTGATTTGTGCTCAAGGTAAGAATTTTCATTGTGACTGTGGCGGCATAATATCTGGGACAGATATTTATAAACAAGTGGGTGTGTTTTGGTTATATGTAGGTACGAAGGGAAAATTGGATGAAGAAGGAAGTTGAAAATTTTAGATAAGTCTACTTCAAGGACATTATATTTTTTAATAATTTGCAGTCATTCAACAGATTATGGATACTAGTACGTCCAGTTCTAGACCTTGGCCGAACCGACAATACCCAACTAAATGTATTTTTTTTTATATAATCAATAGATTGAGGGTTTAACACTTGGTGGAAATTAATCTTAGACATTTTTTTTTTTTTTTTTAATTTTTTTGATTAAAATAAACACTTGTTTTTTTCCACAAAATAATTTTATTTTTATATTATTTTTTTTTATTATATAACAAATAATATATATGTAGAGGCCGACGCGTTTCGTCTTCTTGAGGACATCATATAATCGCATAGGGGGGGTTACTAAGCAATAACGTAGTGAACAAAAGTTTTCTTACATAGAATATTTAATTATTTATTTAATTTTTTTTTTTTATATTATTTTTTAAACATTATTAAAATAAAAGTTAATTTGACGTAAAAAGGAGAACATAACAATCGTACAGATTTAATTTAAATTTGTTTGTTAAGAAGTGGGCTGTTATTTAGCAAATCAATTTGTCAGTTAAGAATATTCAAGCACTTGTGCTTATTGATTTCAAAAATTTCATATTTGTCTAATATTCGTCCAGCTGGCAAGCAATGTAAAATAGAAACATCATCCAAGGTGCAACTATGTCCAGAAGATTTGATGTGTTCAGCGAGGCCCGAGGATGGTGCTTCACGTGTAGAAGCTTTTAAATGTTCATAAAATCTCTTAGATAGAGACCTAGATGTTTTTCCTATGTAAATACCATTACATTCATTGCATGTCACTTTGTATTAAGGTTCCCAACTGTCCTCCATTTGGGAGGACAGTCCTCCTTTTCAACTATTTGTCCTCCCGTCCTTCCTCACTATAAAATGTCCTCCTTTTCAAAAATCTGAAGGATAAAATCAATGATTAATTTGATAAGTATATACGTTTGGTGTTTTATGTGTAAATTTTTCACTATTTCTGTCACTTTATTTCAATTGGTTGGCATAATCCTGCTTTATGCCATATGTCATAATCCTGCTTTATGACAAACAATTGGCATTAAATGACACAATTATTGACATTTCGTCAATCGTTCAAACATATTCAACTAGTTTTTTTTCGACGGTAAATGTAGTGTAGTGTTAATACTCCTACTACATAATGTATCTCGCAGTATTAATTAGAATGCATATTCTACGCTTTGGAATACAGTTTATTTTCTTATGAATAAGAAAAGTTTAGCAAAAACTTTTAATTTTCCTCAAAATCTTTTAAATTTTTAATTAATATTTTTTTTAACAGCATAAGGAATTACATAATAAAATTTGTATATCTATTTTCATATTATTTATGCCTTTTTCATATTATTTATGTTTTTCCAAGTTTAACTACGTCCCCCAAAAATTTACAGTAGGTAAGGAAAATTCCGTCCACGAAACGTAGCAAATACTCAATAGGCCCTTGATAATAAAAACTCTGAGAAAGTTTTGCTATCCCATAAGAAATAACCCTTTTATATTATTAGTTACTTATTGAAAAAACATTGAAATTTTGTATTCCGAATAAGGCCAGAAGTGCTTAGCGTATCAGACCAGTTAGCGCAAAATTGCAGTACCGAATCTCAAATACACCAATACTAGGTGAGGGCCTAGTATGATTTCGATAGTAACCCTTGCTGGTCCCTTTTAATAAGCTACTATGTAAGGCTTTCTAAGGTCTCATCTAAGACAAATTTGTTTTTCCAGGCGGGTAGGATTTTATTTATACTTTATTTTATTTATATTTTATACTGTTAAGCGCCAAATGTTTTTTTTTTTTCATCCAATTCCCATCAGGCTTGCAAAAAACACGGCTACTATTTGTTTTTATTTAGAAAAAATGTGTCCTCCTTTCATTTCGAAGAAAGTTGGGAACCCTACTTTGTATACACCACTTTTCAAATAGATGTTCGTTTTGGTTCTAATTTTGTTGTTGCAAAGAGCGTTTTTTAGTGTGAAGTTGTTGAAAAATGCTGGTTTAATATTAAAGATGATAATGGATCAAGTAGTTTTTCCGAAACACCTGGGATGTAGGGTATTTTTCGCCAAATGCAGGACTCCTTTTCAGTTGTTACTGGGAAAATTGATTGGAGAGCCAATCTTTTGGATTTTTTATGCATTAACCGTTTGATTGTTTGAATATCATATCCATTTCTTACAGCAATGTCCTTGATTATATTGAGCTCCTTTTTAAAACTATTAGGATTTTGAGGAATTTTAAGGAGACGATTAATCATGGAGTGAAAAGCAGACATTTTTATACTCCAAGGGTGGGCAGACGACATTGGAATTACCGAATCGGTAGAAGTTTCCTTTCTGTAAATCTCAAAACTAAGTTTGTTAGAAGTGATTGACAAGCTCAAATCGAGAAAATTTATGGAGTTTGGTCCATATTCCAAGGTAAAAGATGTGTTAGGATCCAGTTTATTTAAAACCGTGTCGAGGAACGAGGATGGATTGCGTTGAGTGCCTGTCCATACACAAAAAATATCATCTACATATCTGGCCCAAAATAATATATTCTGCAAATGCTGGTTTTTTGACGAAAATAACTTCCGTTTCAGATGATGATGAAAAAATTCAGCTGCAAATGGGGAGAAGGAAGATCCCATAGCAAGTCCCGATCTTTGGATATAAAATTTCCCATTAAATTCGAAGTAATTTTGATCTATGCAAACTGAGATCAGTTGAGTAAACATCTAATTTCATCCTTTACACTCATAGACAGTTGATTTTCAAGCATCCGTTTCAAATCAGCACTAGGCACGGACGGGAACAAACTTTTAACATCGAAAGAAACAAGCTTCGCATTAGGTGGTAGAATTAAATCTTTTACTCTATCGATCAAATCTAATGAATTTTTAATAGCATACTTCGGTTTAAAATTCAAATTATGGGGCAGAATGCGAGCAAGATATTTATATAGTTTCTGTGAAGGGGCATTATAGGAAGAGGACACGGGTCACAGAGGAATAAAAAAAAAAAATTAAATAAATAATTAAATATTCTATGTAAGAAAACTTTTGTTCACTACGTTATTGCTTAGTAACCCCCCCCTATGCGATTGTATGATTCTTTGTGTTGATGTTTAGTGCCCTGATGATGTCCTCAAGAAGACGAAACTCGTCGGCCTCTATATATTATTTGTTATATAATAAAAAAAATAATATTAAAATAAAAATTATATTTTTTTTTGTTATACACGACGATTTCACCAATGCGACACGCTGCAAACAGCCAACTCAACTCAACTCCACTGACTTTATATTCTGTCTCGCTCCCACCTTTACCCACACATGGACAATTATAATATTGAATTGTTTTGTGGTTGTTTTTTTATGTTTGACAGCATGGCTTGACAACCAATGGTGTTTGAAGTTTGATCATAAGCAGGGTTCACATATAGATTAGCATATTTAACAATACGGCTTGGTCAATGAAAAATCTTCATGCTGAATCCGAGAATATTTATTGAAACTGTGGTGAAATCTGCCCTTCTCTTTTTCACACATATAATATCTACCCATCTCACTCGTTGCACCATTCATTAAGAATCCAATGTAATGTAACTAACAGATCATCCCAAGAAAATTCAATGTGCCGCGGCAGACTTGTGTTCCACCCTTAACTTCATTGCATTCCATTATTATTATTTTCTGAACGCAGTTAACCGATATTACAATAATCTTTCCATTAGTGCTTTAAAAATTGGTTGGTTGTTGGGTAGAAAAATAGAAACGTCATATTTAGGTTACCACAAATAAAAACAAAATTCATATAAATTGAAATTACTTTAAGGCTAATGTCACACAAGCGTCTTTTTCTGCGCGTCCATTTGGAAGTACATCCTGAGAACCAAGAAAGCTTATAGGAATGGACACACGAGAGTCCACTTATCGGTTTCGGCTGCGCGTCCAACTTTGTCGATTGTTTGAATCTCATGCCGCGCAGATTGTAAAACGGCATGAAGGGTACTATCGTAAATTAGTATGGTCACACGAGCGTCCAATTAGACGCGCTTCCAGATAATTTTTAGATGGCTTTTTTTTGTGTGGGTTAATAGATATTGTTTAAAAAAAATTAAAAAAATTGAGTTCCTAAAGTACCGTTGAGCTGAGATAACGGCAATATTAGAATCTTTGTTTTATCAGTGCATGCATGGTTTGATTTGTTTTTTTCTTATTCCGTATGTCAGTAAAACAACAATTATTTTGATACCTCATTTGCTATTTTACGTGATACACAAGCCTATCAATCTTTATTTGAATTTACTCGAGAAATCGGAAAAATTGCATAGAAAAAATGTGTTTGGTTCATTGCTCTCGGTAGTCAACCAGTGGAGAAAGGCCCGTTAAGTGCAAAATTGAGGAAATTTTCAAAGTTAAGCTTGTTTTAAAAAAATTATATCTTTCGTTGTAATGATCCAATTTTCAAGATTAAGATCTTAGATCAAAGATAAAATGTTAGGCTAAAATAATTGTGTTTAAGAATTTTTGAGGAGGGGTACCCCCTCCACTCTAAAAATGTAGTGGGAGAGCAATTCAATTTGATTCCTGGAATTCTAAATTGAAAAGTTGATTTAAAATTTCAGAAATTTGAGAAACTAATTATGCAAAGTTATTCCCTGAACCCTTGCCTAAAATAATGCTGATAATTTTAGACGTAACAAACGAGGCAATGGAGGTTATTTAATCAATTTATAAGCAAACAAGTATTCTAAATTCAAAATTTGATGAAAATTTTCAGAATTTTGAAAAACAATATTCTACATTGTTATTGGCCCAACTCCCATCTACAAAAATTTTGTATATTTTATATGGCTCATTACAACAGAGAAGGCGGTAGGGGCCGTTTTTTTGAATTCCCACCCACTAATTCTATAATAATTTGATTTATCAACCCTTCCAAATGGAACTTCGTTCCATTTGGACGCAGGTGTGACATTGGCCTTAATGTACTTACATTTTTCTTTTGTTTTATTCCTTTAAATCAACTGTTGTATTTGTTTTTATTCATTTGTATCATATAAAAAAGGGGAAATGTCATGTGCATGGTCGGATCGTCCTACGTTTGATTTATTTTGTCCCGGTTTAAGTATGGTTGCATAGTATAACTTCGAAAAATGGGTTTAAATATTCGACTGAAAAAGTGATCATTTTTCTTTGCAATTAATGCGATATTTATGTAATTATATTTATCTGTGTTGGTGTTCCTAACTTAGGTACGGTGACTTCCCTTAAATTATATGAGCACATCGTGAGAATGTTTATGAAAATGAGATAAGAGTTGAAATGAGATACTGGAATGTGCATCAACTTACCAGGTCACTTTTTCCGTTCCATATTAAAAAGTATATAGTAATTAGTTGCTACTTAGTTGCTAATTAGTTACGCAAAAAAAAATTAATTGCTCTGTTGGTTTGTGTAAAAATGGGTGGCCTGCTAAGTTGATGTCAACTTAGCAAGTCAACTCTTTCAAACACATTTTTTAATGGATTCAACTAATTTGAAAATTCAAGTATTTTAAAGTGAAATTTAAACCATGAGACCCACCGTCTTTTCTTTTTGTCCATTTTAAAACCAAATATATGATAGTCATCGAAAATCACATTTTGGAGATGGTCGTTATTATGGTTAAGTGCGTTTAACTAAAAATGGCACATTTCCAAACTATCCAAACATATGCATAACTGCATGGGGGGGACGATCAAGGTGACGCGCTATCTTGTGATTTCTTCAATATTGTTTTGGAACACGGGTTAACATGGATGTCACTATCTTCTGCATTGGTTAGGCCAAATTGAGCGAATGGACAGCAAGGTTTTGGTCTGGAAAATCTTCGAATCCCTGTCCACAGGTTCAAGGTGACAGGGAAGACAGAACTGCCTTTAAGCCATCGCGAATATACCAAAATCCTTGGTTTGATTGATTGATGGAAGTAGTGTGTGCCTGGGTGGTAAAGGATGGAAATTTATAAGCGATTTAGAAATGAAATAAAATAATTTTTTTCTTCTCCGATTTTATAGCTACGTCACACAGATAATGAGCTTACCTTGTATCTGTTTATCGTGATAAGGTTCTACTGTATCTGCCAAATTTATTTAAACAGTACAAGAATATTATGTCCTTCAAGTTAGATGCATATAAGGTCAGCGGAACAAAGATTTTATGATATCATCATTAGGGGCCTAATAGGTTCTTATTGAGTAACAAAATTAAGTGCTTTAGTACTTTTGGAAAAAAAAAAGAAATGTTCTGCTAACTTAAGTGCTCTTAGATCGAAAAAAAATTCAAAAAAATATTTTAATTATTTTTGAAAACCAATTAAATAATTATTTTTTGATTTTTGTTTGATCTTAATAAAAATTCTTTGTACCAAATTTGAAACAAATCGGCTCATCCGTTTAGGCTCTAGCTCAAATAACAATGGACACAAAGCAAGACGGACGGACGATAACTTTTACGGACTTCTTCATCATCGTACATTGTAGTCTCAATTTTAATTACAACCTCGAAATTTTTTCTACACTACACGAAACCAATACTTGTCCTGTAAAAGCATCACTCTGGCCCACTTCTTAAATACAAAATAGGTATTTCATATTTCTACTTTTCCAATTATGAACATTGAATTTCACTGCCTAACTAGGGGACTCTCATTAAGGTTATCAGATAAATAATTTGCAAAACGATCCTCTTAACAAAAAAAGGAATAAATCCAAGTACCTAAAGCCATCAATTTCCTAGAAAAGAAAACCTCATAATTGGGATATCAATTACCACTTGAAAGCAAAGTTGAAAACGGAAAGAAATACAAAAAAAAAAAAAAAAAAAAACAACCATCACGTTCCAAGTGACAGCTGAAATAATGACATAAAACTTTTTTTTTTCTTTCGTCAATGATGTATTTCTTGTGTTCTCCTCCCCTTTCAGAAATGTATGGTTTTTAAATTTAATTTTTGTTTTCGTCTAAGAAAAACAGAGAATGGAAATCGAAAAATCCAAAGGAATGAACAAAAATACTTGTGTTTTCTACTCAATACTCATAGTCGTAAATAAGGAGTTTTTTTTGTTTATTTTTTTATTTTAACTTTTTATGGTGATGGATCCTTTTCCGTTTTAGAGTGAAACACGTAGGTAGTATAGTGAAAGGAAGTTGTGAGGAAGACAGAACGAAAAAAAGTTTGACTTTGGAATATTGAATGGAACTGATGTTTTATTTAAATATTGCCACGTGCAATTTTTTTTTGTTTATATTATTTTCCTTTTGAAGTGTTTGTCTCATCAATTTACATTCTTAAAGGTTTTTTTTTTTTAATTACTTTATAATTTTAGATATAAACTCTGGTATTTGGAGAGGAATTACAAAACTGGTACAAGAGCCGAGAGCAAATTTTGAGAGTGGATGGATAATGAAAATATGATTATGAGATAAATTGGTGTACTAAGTTGTAGGTGTAAACATCAAAAATCTACGATTCTTAAAACTTTTTATTAAGAGTATCTTTTATCGCTCAATTAAAATTTTTTGAAATATAAAATGATGCTTTGTAATTTTTCTTAAGTCCAAAGAGATCAAACTTGACCATCGGATCAAAAGAACTAAATTTAGAAACTTTTTAAACGGCAAATTATGCATAACGGGAATATGGTTGTTTTGATGATTTTATTTTGAGTAAATTTGAATATTTTTTTTTGGTTATTCACATAATTTGGTGGCGTGGCATGACGTTTTGTATAGAACTAGGACCTAGTGGCTTACAGGTTAAAACTCTCAACCTCCCAACCTATAGCAGGTAGCTACAGTTTACTGCTGAATCCGAACGGCTAAGGTGAAAAGCACTTATTCATGACAAGTGTTATGTACTCTTGGAGGATTTCTCAATTCCTCGCAAGAGGCAGCAGCCGTGAATATTTTTTGTTTTTAGGTGGAAGAGGCTAAGAAACAAACCCAGACCTTCGGCATTGGTGAATTATTTTTATTAGTATTCAAAAGAAAGGACGTGTCAAAATTTCATGACATTTCGACAATAAATTAGTGATGTTGTAAAAGTGGTTTTGAAAATAAAAAAAAACTACTACAGTAAAATAAGTTCCCGGGAGCTAGGTTCACTGAGACTAAGGCGAAGGCCCAACTATAATAACGCATAAGCAAACATAAGCTAATGTCAAAAAGCTAACGAAAATTAGCTTATCTGCGCAAAACTACTCTTATCTGCTTATGAGCGCATAAGCAAAATTTAAAAACATACCTCCCCGCTATTGTTGCACAACAAAACAAAAGGAATACAAACACATGCTACCAATCACACGTTCAAACGAACTGTTGAACTCAGTAGCAAGGTTGCCACTTTTCGGCAAACTTTCCGCAGTATATTCACAAAAAAGTGCAGTAGATTTGTTTTATTGTTATTGTTTTTTAAAAAAAAAAATATTACCTACAAGTAATTAAAAAAAATAATTACCTAACATATTTGTAATCAAAAATAAAAAGTGTTGTTAAAAATACATACCTGGGCCCGTATTACGAATTACGAAACGAAAGGCAAAACAAACGATACCCAAAAACACGAAAGTCATGACGTGGAGGAATTATGATTTACGAAAATCGATGCATGAACATATTGCCTAATAAAAACAAAAAATCTATTTTTTTAAATAAATATGCGACAGATACATAATAAACCGAAGTCAGAAGTTTCAAAACTATAAAATACGACCGCCATAAGCAGTCGTAAAAGAAAACGAGTATCTTTTTGAAAAAACGACTATCGTAAAATGTAATCGCAGTTTAACGATTACGAGGGATTTTGAACGATAATCGTAATTCGCCTGTTCTTAAATATCAGGCTATAAGTTATCTCAAATAAAAAGAAAAAGTGTCGTATTAATTAGGAATAACTATTTTTTAATTTTAAATTCCCTATCGCAACCAACACTGTGCATCACTACTGAAGAAATGCATATTAAGTACAATTGCAATTACTTAATATGAATTTTAACCTTTTTGTGCAGATTTTAAAAACTTGCCCATATTATCACAATTTGCAACATTAAAAAAAAAACGCAAATTAACAAAAGCAAGATTTCCGTCAGCTTTCAATATTCATCAAAACAGAGCCGATAGTTGAAAGCCGTAGATATCAATAAGTTAAGTAAGATATCAGTATTTCCTGAAGAATTAGAATGATTGCAATCAATGAGAAAATTGAAAAATTATTTGTGAGTTATTTGTTTAAGGACAATTTTTTGTAAAACCAAAAATGCAGTAGATTTGATTTAAAAGCAGTAGATTTATTTTGAGAAAAAATGCAGTAGATCTACTGGAATTGCAGCAAAGTGGCAGCCCTTCTCAGTAGTCTCCCATGTTTTTTTTTCTGTATTTAATTGCATTTGTCAAATTTACTTATGCGCAGAGCGACTCAGATCTCTCTTGCTTATGTTTGCTAAATTGAACGAATCGCAGCTGGACTCTATTATGGTTTACTCAATAGATTATTGTATTCGCTCGTTTGCTTATGCCCACATAAAGGCTGTTTCACAATGCGACGAGAAAATGTGAAGTCAGCGTGACGAGATCTCTCTTAAAAACGAGTTTCAAATAATGAAATAATACTATAATAATAAAATTTTTCTCATCGTCACGTTGCGTCTTTTTTTTTTGCAATTTTTCGAACTTTATGACGAAAGTTCTGATGTTAACCAATCGAAACACATAATTTTGTATTTATAAAAGTTTTATAACTATAAAAAAAAAATGGCAAAACAAACTCCTGTAAAACATTAAAAAATTCAGAAATTGGTCAGCTGTAGGTTTTAAGTTGAGTTTAACAAAAAGATAAAAGGTCATTGACCTTTACCTTGAATTTTTTTTAGAAAAATTATAAAAAATAATCAATTCCTGACTAATTTCGGAAACTAGATGACCTTTTATGAGGATTCAGTAAACTTCCAGATTGCATTATTTTTTTTTTAAATTCCACAAATGAGGTGCTAAAAATCCCTACAACCTAGAAAAAAAATTATTTTTAAAAATTCGTAAAAAAATCTCTATGGCTGACCAATTTCTGAAACCATCTGACCTTTTATGGGGATTAAGTAACCTTTCAGATGGTATATATTTTTTTCGAATATCCCATATTAAGGAGGTGCTAAAAATTCATATGACCTTGAAAAAACTTTAAAAATTACTTAAAAAAAAACCTATGACTGACCAATTACTGAAATTAACCTGAACTTTTATGACCAATTACTGACCTTTTAGACTGCATACATTTTTTGCGAATATCCCATATTTGGGGTGCTAAGATCCCACAGCCTTAAAAGACAACAAAAATTTGTGCCGAAGAAAATAAAAATTTAGTGGGATAAAATTCGCAAACGATTTTATTTTTTTTTTAAACAACAAACTCTGACTTAACTCACATAAATACTTACATATTTTGACTTAGCAGGGGTTTGCTATGCAAAATATATTTCATGGAGGGGGCAAACCGGGGCACTTGCCCCGGGCGGAAGCTCCAGGAGGCGCCAAATTCGATAAGACACTCTCTTCAATCATCATCATCAACACGAAACAGATTTAAAAAAAAAAAAGTGTAGACCTATATTTATACCTAGGCAGTTAAAATTAAAAAATGAAATACCTATTTATCTCAAAACAAGTAAAAAGGATTGTAATTCAAATGTAAAAAAAGGGAAATGTAATTCAAACCATGTATTTGCACTGTACTAATTAAAAAAAAAAAAATAAAAGTCTCCGATTTTTAATGCCAATAGCTTTTTAGTTAAAGTTAAATTAAAATGGAACATTCTTATTGTTATTTTTCGGTTCATTAAGCTATAGATTTGAAGGAATTTTTTCATAAAAATTGATTAGACAAGCAGATGTAGGTATTGTGTTTTTATAAATATTTTTATCTCATGAAACTTATATTATAGTTTAGGCGGTAGGGGCAGTTTTCTAAAAAATCTACTTTTAAAAAAATATCATTGAAAAATAACGGCAACGATAACAAAAGTCATGCTTAAACTGCTATTAAAGCCAGAAATCCATTCTCTTTTTAAGTTTTCAATTATCTAATAATAGTGAATAGTTCTTGAAAAAATATTTTCAAAATGATCATTTTGAATACAAAAATTAAGAAAATTGTGTTCAATCTAGGTAATTTAGTTGAAAATTGCACGTTACATTCAAAATTTCCTTTCAATTTAAGTCAAAAACTTTAATCCAATTCAGTTTATTACCTTCCCATTGTAAGTTGTTGTAATCGGTCCGATTTGTGAAATTGAATGTGTTGACATTTCTCGACGTTTCGAGGTCTCTGGAGTAAGATAACATTGCTATGTACGTACGTTCGGAAGCTTTTTTTCGCTGACGATATCTCGAGAACGCGCACAGAGATATCGACTTCAAATAAATTTTGTTTTACAGATAATAAGGCCATAACGTGCTGAAAGGATTCTTATTCAATTAGCGGTTTTTCTATTACAGTAATTTTAAAAAAAGTTGTTAAATGGCTTGTTTCTTGAATATCTCTAGAATAAATAACGCTACCGACTTTGGCCTCGTTTCTATCAATGCATAATTACGTATGTAGTGATAAATTATTAATATTTAATAGAAATCAACCCACAGTTTTTTTTTATTAATAAAACCATTCAAAATTGTTAAAAAAATATCGAATATTTTGAGAACACACAAAGATATTAACTTCGGGTTAATTTTATTTAATATACAAAGTTATAATTAATAATCGTTACAGTTTGTAAAAAAATTCAATTAACGGTTTTTTTATAGGCCAAACAAATATGCAAAAAAACTGACAAAAAATGTTAAAAAATGTTTTTTGGCTCGAATATCTCGAGAAAAACCAATGATATCAACTCCTGGATAATTTAAGTCTACACACAGTACCATAATTAGTAATTGATAAGGTTTTTACAAAAATTCAATTGACTTTTTTTTTCTAGGCCAAAATTAACTGCAAAGAAATAATAATAGTTGAAATTTTTCGCGTCGCATATATTTATATCAAACAGCCTTCCCTTGCTTGCAAGTTTTTCGAAGATTTTTAATTGGTAATTTTCTTATAAAAAATATCATCGGGTGTCAATGGGAAGTTAACAGTGTGGGTTAAACCCAGCCTTTTTTTTTTTAATTCAATTTATTTCAGTTTCAATTCCACTTATTTAACTCAATTTATTTAAGTAGGTATACAGGTGAGTACGAATAAGACGTAATCATTTATGCTTAAAACTCTTCTAGTTTTTGAAAACTTCTTCTAAAGTTAACTGTAAATAAATTTATGTCCATAGTTATCTAACTGTGGTTTAATGACCACTGCAAAAACTGGGCATAAGTTTTTGACTTCAAATTGCTAGGCCTATTTAATATAAAATACAAAAATACTACCGAACTACGTTCGTACAATTTTGAGAAAAATTAGTTCATCAAAATTTTCTTAATTTTATTAAAAATTTTGATTTTACAAATTAATTTTTCAAAAACTATTTACTAAAATAGATAAAACGATATCTGTAAAATGATGGTTTTACCATTGTAAGTGTTGCCATAGTTTTTTAATGATTTTTTCATTTCAAGCCTATTTTTAAAAATATATCCCCTGGGTAAACACGCGGATATAAACCTATTTTCCATACAATTTTTTTCTTTTCTCTACCCAAACTACAAGCCTAAATATGTTGATGCATATTATGCAAAACACCGTGTAATACTAGGTTATATTCCGTCTGTTATTTATTTTATTATTTTTCTCATACGTAAATAAAAGTTGCTAAATAAAAAGTTTTCTCCGTGTTTTTGAAAAAATCCAATGAACAAGTATTATTCAGTTTTTTTTTTCTTGTAATCATTTACCTAAAATGCTGATGGGACGCAAGATCAGGTTTTGCCCCTGTTCGGAAAAGTCGTAGATCCGGCACTGCTTTACCTGAACGGCTACCCCGGCTAATGTTGTATACCTACCACAAACAAAATATGCCTGTTTTAATATACTATGTACAAATATAATTTCAAAAGCAAAAAGTAGCTGGCAGGTTTTGGAAAAATTGTATGTCACCTGTTCCTGTGTCGGAAAATCATCAACTTTATTTATTTAAGGCTCTCCCAAACCAACGCGATTATTCGCGCGACGAACGAAAACAACAATAACAACACGTGGTTATTGTTTTCGTTTGTCGGGGCGAATAATCGCGTTGGTTTGGGAGAGCTTTTATGCGCCAATTATAATCAAAAAGAAATGAATGTTGTCAAGAAAAATATTATTATCTTTTTGTGTATTTATTTTATATCCTAAAGATAATTTTCTTTAAATGGTAATTTTTTTTTGATTATAACTTTTTTGTTTTCAATTTTACGATAAAAAGTGCCTTGACATAGATTGTAGAGAATTCAATTTTCTTTAAAAATGTGCTAAAATTTTGTTTTTACAATGTATGGTTCTCAAGATATCGCAAAAAACTTTTAACATCCTCTTTTCCAAAATGGCGACCAAATGGGGGGTTTCAACCCCGAAAACTCGTTAACGAAAAAAATCAGAAACCTAAAATTCACCATTTTTGCTTAGCTGGTCTATCACAGAAATCTCATCTTATTTTTAGATCTCATTACTTTTCACGTCTGATTTGTACATGCACGTTTTTTGTATACAAATACATAAATAAAATTTTTTATGTCTGACTAGGTGAAAATCGAAATATTATTTTTTTTTCAAAAGAGGAAGAAGTAGAAGAATTCTTCATCTTGTATGCTTCAGACTTTGATAACTCCCTTTCTCATTCACATGAATGGTTTTCCCAGGAGTTGTTTTCTTTGTGGAACAAACAAAAAATTCAGACTCTGTCTATTTGGAAGCTGCTTTTATTACAATAAAAATCATAGCCATACATTGGTAAAATTCACCAAATAGATAGTATAGTATACACTTACTTGCAAAATATCTGCATATAACACTCGGCGTCGGCACGCACTCATAAATAATATAACAATCCTAGGATTAATATTTTTATTGGAAAATATAGGTACCGGTACCGCACCCCAGTTTATTTAGGGGATTTCCGTGTCTGGCATTGAATAAATAGAATCACCGCAGTTATTTTATGACAGTCGTCCTTGCATGCGAGGATCCTTTTATATGTATCTACTATGTGGACTTTGTAAATACTCAGCTCTGACAAGCCAATATAATAAAATGGATGATGGAGATGTGAGGTAGTTGAATTCCCTTCCATCCATGTATCTCCAATGTTAACATTGGAAATATTTGCATAAAATTCAACAGAGATTCTATTTTCAGTTATGTAATATATTTTCATTTCCAATAAAATTGAAGGGATTTACTCGCCATATGGTATGGCGAAGTCTGTATAAGAGTTCAATTCAATACAGAGCCGGACCTCGCCATTAAAGGCCTTTTTCTTTTTTGTTTCAGTTTTTGCGACAGCGATTTAATACGAAAAATGGATCGATACCAATCCCTGACAGCAACCTAATCAGCGGCTAAAAAGACTTTTCGGTACGTTTGTATTCCTCATAGTGCCAAAGAAATTAAAGACAAGAAAAAAGTTAAACAGGCATAAAATTCAAACCCAAGAACCCATTATTTAAAATTATTAACCCAAGTTCCAATAGCTGGACGGTTATCATTCAGAAAAACGTGAGGCCCGTAAAAACCTACTACCTTTTTTGTATTGATAGAAATCCGACCCTGGTGTGAATAGGGAGAAAAAACGCTTAAAAGTCATTGAGGTATAGAGAAGCAAGGCAAAAGCATGCGACAGAATCTTATTCAGGTGCTTTTACTCGATTTGTGGCTGATGTGGCAGTTAGCACACTTGAATGAAACAAAAACCTTCTAGGACGTCAATCCACGTATATACGTGAGTGTGTTTTGTGTGTCCTTATACATGTATATTCAACTTATTGTGGTTGCATAGGTGTGTGTATAAGTGCGGTGGTAGTGGCGGAGCCACCGCATCTTTTGTATGTCGGAATTTCAGAGTGAAGAGTGTATTTAATGGTTGAGTGGAGTACCTGTGGTCTTAGCTTTTGTTGTTTTATGGCAAGATATATGATGTTTTAAGTACCATAGAGCCTTGTAATCTAATATTTTAAAGAATTGGATGTGATAAAATCTGAAAACATATCCGGCTCTTAGAGTTTTTGATGTGTGTGCTTGATGGTAAATCTTTACGAAAAGCTGTGGGGAGTTGTTAAGCTACATATTTTTGTGATTTAATTAATGCAAAAATGTAGGGATGACACTAAAAGGTACAGATACATAGAAAAAACATAGAAAAGGTGGGCATTTTATATATCAGATTTATTAATTACTAACAGACCCGCGCTAGTGTTGCTTCGCAAAGTTTATGAAATAATTTGTTTTACTAAATAATACTGTATCAAAATAGTGCTCAATCGGGCTAATTGCAATTTATTTTTTAAATATCGAGTAGGTTTTAAAGTTTAATTAAATATGTTGGTCAACCTCGACAAAAAATTTTAGGAAAAATTTCTAAAAGTTAATAATATAACTCAAAAAACATATTTAACCAACTAACAATATCCTATCACATTTTTAAAAGAATAAGGAAAATTAAAAAATTTGCTTCAAGTAAATCGGTTAAACACTTTCTGAGATTACCGCGGACAAACTAAATATTTGTTTCGTCTTTATATAATAAGTAATGAAGTAATGATACGTAATAGATACCTAAATCTACTTAGAAATATAAGAAATGGAATTAATGATTGAAGCATTGATAAATTCTCGTCAGACTTAGATTTGTTCAAGCACTTTTAGTCATATACCTACAACATACATAGATCCTTTCGATATTATTTTTTTTAACCTATTAGATCCTACATATAAACTACTTAAGAAATCAAAGGGAACAATTTGAGTATATCCTTAGAACCGGAGCTTTATAATGGAATAAGAAGATAGTTAAATTTTAAATTTAAGGATATGTAAATTTGTAATAGTTTTGCTTATAAGGGTATTGTTTATGCTGCCCGGAATGTTCATCAGGGCTCTTCGGCATCCAGAGACTAATACAGAGATCCACTTTTAATGGCGATAAACTGTCAAAAATAGAGTCAAACCAAGACCCTGTATAGGTGGAGCAGCAATCTAGGCAATGCAATGAAATGGAGTTAAGATATGCAAAAGAAGAAATCATGTGATGCCTAATTTGTACTGCAAGTTGGATGGCCAGAGAATTTTGTGCTGCAGGCTTATGAAAAGAGAAAAACATACCCAAGAAATCTTAGGCTTTTGAAGGCACATAAGCAAGGGCCAATTAACAAATCCGGATTAAAGCCAAATTTAAAATCTTTATGCCGATTTGCACCAGCGCTCCCTCATGAAAGGTAGAGATATGATTCTAGCTAGGAAGAATCTTACAATATTCTCGAAAAGACCTATGACTGGATTCGGAAGCATAGTGATGTTCAAATCCATATAAAAAACAATTTTTTACCTTTTCTACGTTTAAGTAGGTAAAAAATGCCCATATTGGTGTAAAAAACGTAAAAATCGCGTAAAAAACGTAAAAAACTCGTAAAAAAGGTAAATAAGAAGTAAAAAAAGTAAATTACTGAGATAAAAGAGAGAAAATGAGAGAAATTATCACTATTTGTCAAAATTTAAGTAAATAAAAAAAGTTTGCTGCCATTCAAGTAAGTTGAATTGCTTATAAAGTGCCAAAAATAGTATTATTAAGGCTACGTCCTGTAAAAAAAAAAAAAGCATTTTTTTTTAATTTGGATGGTTGAACAAGTAGTTTCAGATTAGGCAAAATCTTTTTATTGAAATCGAAAAATAAAACAATTCATTAAAGCATTTTATAGTGATGGAAATGGATTAGAAAATCTGTTTTTATAAACATATCGAAAAGAAAATGAAAACCCAAAAGTTTTTTTTTAGAAACCGCACAGAATAATCAGCTTCAACCATCATCTTCAGTTTTGAAGCTATAATCAATTTTGATTATTTACCATGCTTTATTTTACTTTTTTACATTTTTTACTTTTTTTACATAAGCATATTGAACATACGGCAGGTAAAAAACTAACATAAAAAACGTAAAAAAACTATGTAAAAAACGTAAAGTAAAAAAGTCGAACAACACTATATCATATAAGATTTATTTAAGCGATTTCAATGTCAAAGTCGAAAAGGAAATCATCTTTGGTTCGATAGTTGGAGGCCACGAAAACAATTTCGGAAACGGATTAAGGATAATAGAGTTTTTGGAGCGGTGGCGGGAGGAAATTTCATCATAGCAAACACTGGATTCCCACACTTTAACATATAAATAATGAAAATTGATGTTTTTCAGTTGAAAGAACCTACAACCAAATTCATCATTTTAGGATTGACGCCAGACTTGTCAGTAAGTATTCTGGATTTACGAATATTCCTACGGGACAATGTAGTTTCGGAGCATAAAAACTGAACGCGAAGCGAATGCCGTACAAAAATTTCACGTAACGAGGCTACTATTGCAAGAAAGACCACCAGAACTTCTGTTGAAAGTATCCCTCTTAATCTTTCAGCAAGACACGGTATCAGCACAGCATCAACTCCAAGTGTAGAGAACTAGAGAAAATACCTTATCAGAACAGCTATGATGGGATGTGCTAAAGTTCTCTAGTTGACTTTAAGAAAAACCCTGATAAGCACCAATCGATTTTCGCACAAGATAAGTGGTTAGGGATGAATTATACAGACCTTATCCCGGCATCGTCGTCTGTTTTTGAAGATGGAACAATCCTACAGCTCCCTCAAAGTCGGAAAGAAATGCAACGGAATCTTTTGTCATCATTGTTAAAGCAATGAAGCAATTGTACGCAACTCGCAAGTCGACAACAGTGGTAATAGTTTTCAAAAGGTTATCTGTTGATACTGACATTACCAAACATCAATCCTTGTTTCTTCAGATTAACAGAAGGCATTTCAGTAGTAACTGAAAGTAGTAAGAACCGAGGAAACCCTATTCAAGGCTTTTAGGTCCTGAACCTTGTCAAGAACGGATACAAATTTTTAAGTTCGAGCTCGATGGGCCCATTGAATGTCTCAAAAATAATGCTACGAAACAGCAACTGAAACTCTAGGAACTGTACTCCCATCACTGTTATGTGACTTGATGCCTAGGTTTTAAACGGTTTAAGCGTGAAACTAAAGATAACAACTTAAAGAAGTACCTTTAGATAAATTAAACTAGGTCTAACAGGTTAAAGCTTTTTTCGAATTAATTGTGTTCATTTTTGAAAAAATCATTACGCACGACACTTATTCATAGTTTTAAACCCCTATTTCCTGATGGTACCTAAAAAGGAAGATTTTCTTTTAAAAAACTTCATCTACTTTAAGCAAATTGACATTAATGGTCATTCATAACTTATATATAGGTATGTAGATACCACTTCCAGCTCCCCCTCCCTGTTAATCGATATCAATATTTTTTCAACTCCATTCGAAATCATAACACAAAAATCCTTTCTGTAAATTCACATTTTTTTTCATCTGTTGATTACAAAAAAAATTCCCTTCTACATTTACACGCCCTTTCAGTTTCACAATCTATTTGTCGTATGGAGTAACTATAACTACAGAGCCAACACAGGACCGCATTCGCAGGGGTAATAAATTAACAGAGGGATAGCAGTGCCAATAAAAACAGAGAGGATGCCTTGACGGCAATACACAAAGATAAGTACTTGAGTTGGTTCTCTGTCCGTAATCTGTTCAATTATTTAAATGGGTTTGTATATGTGAATTTAAGATGGTTTTCACCAAAACGCTTGCTTTCCTTTCGAATCCTTGAATGAAATTACTTCCAAATTCACTCTTTTAATGCTCTTATATGTAAAGTTGGTGGTGGTGTATTGTATAAACGTGCTAAGACTTACGGGTTATTAGATATGCCATATTGAGTATTTTGGGGATTGAATTTTGGGTCTTTAATTGTCATGGGATTCTATATGTACTTAATATTCACATGAATTTTAATGTATCTTCGGATATTTATTTGCCTATATTCTAATTAAATTGTTGATGACAATTTGGTTTTATATAGATTTATGGGGTACTGTGGAAGATATTGGGATTTGAAATCAGAATGGGAAATGTTCAATGTATTAGATATATGAAACACTGAAATTTAAAAGAAAAAATATATGATTGCTCTTTTAGATTGGGTGAAATTTGTTAATTTGTTTGGAGAACTCGTAAAACTAGGTGATCCTTCATATGAACATTTTCTGACCCCTCGCTTTCAGTTATGATACTTGCTTTAAGGGCTACTTTCACCAAACATACTTGCACTTATTTCACCCATCGGTTCGGTTTTATAATCTGAGCCGTGGCGTGATGCGTGCGATGGACTGTCATGCCGGAGGTCTAAGGTTCGATCCCCAGCCTCGCCACCTATTTATTTAAAAGAAAAAACGGCTACTGCCTCTTGCGAGGAATTGACAAATCCTCCAAGAGTATCTCCTGTCACAGAAAAGTGCCGCTCGTTAGCCGTTCGGATTCGGCAATAAACTGTAGGTCCCCTCCATTCCTGCAGACACGCACACAGGAATGGTTGAGAGTTGTAAGTCACTAGGCCCTATTTCTTCATGAGCTGTTGTGCCATCAAATTTATTTAAGTGGCACTTAAGTCCCCAACATAAGATTTTATTAAAAAAATGTCTATGGCTTAACAACTTTTGAAACAATACTTATTCTATTAAACGAAAATTTGTCAGTACAGGAAAGAAAAGACAATTTGCCTCTCAGTCTGGTTGCAATAACCTTCATCAACCCGTCCCTGTCAAAGATTTTTCAGTGTCCCATGTTAAGCATCATAAATCGCGGAAAATCTGAGACTTCTCAAAACCTCGAAAAAGACAACAAAACCCATAAGCTTTTTCAATACTTTATGATTGTTTTTATAATAAAAATTTGTTTTTATAATAAAAATTATATATATTTACTAGCTGATCCGGCGAACTTCGTTCCACCTATAAATGCTGAAATTGTTAATGTTCCTTTCGAAAGTGGAGCAAGCTCCAATTATTATCACGATTTCCCGACTTTTCCGGCCTAACTATTTAATTTCTATCTCCATAGTGTGTTTATCTGGTTCAATACAAATCTAACAAAAAAATCTTCATCCAATTTGGATGATGTTCAGCCGAGTTATGTGCGTACGAACACAATTTCATTTTAGACATTTTGAAATTTCAAGGCGTTTTCACGATTTTTGTACTTCTTATAATTTTTGGTCAAATTTTACACTTTTCGATTCCGTTGTGTATTAATCTGATTCAATAAAAATCCAACAAAAAAGTCCTCAACGAAATCGGATGATGTTTAGCGGAGTTATGCGTGTACGAACACAAAAAGGGATTCATACAAATTATAGAAGATAGGTATTCTACATAACAAGCTCTACTTTCTTCCTGCCCACCACTGTATGGCAGACTGGTCATTGTGAAGTGTATGAAAATTTATGGAGAATGAACATAATATTCCCAATGAGTGATTTAGTCATTTATTATTTTTTTTAAGTAATTTTTTTTGGTTAAGAGTCGGTATAATGCAATTTATAATAATTTATTTATATAATTTATTGTTTGTAAAGAAAAATGAGTAAACTTGTATTTTAAAAATATATTTTTTTTATTTCCAGGTAAGTTATGATGATATTTTTTACTGTTGAACTATCTCTCTCCCTCATAAGGTAAGGAATATTTATTTGAAAAGTGTCATTACTAATGTTATTTCTCAGACAGAATGTCCTTATTCTTCGATAATTATTTGTCAGGCGAAAAAAAAATCGTTGAACATTTAAAAAATAAAATTAATGTTGAATGAATAAGGACCACTTGCACGAAACAAAAAAAAATTACATAAAACTGAGGATAACGTTTTTTAATTGCACGAACAGAAAATACTTAACAAGCTGTTAAGGACATTTTTTTTCAAAATCAACAACACGACAAACTCAAAACACTTTGAAAAATAAACAAACTCTAACGCTTTGACTTGTTTTTTCGTAAGAAATTCTGAAATCAGACTTGAGAGCTATTCAGAGTTTAGATGTTTATCCAGAGAAAAGTAGAGGATAAAGCCGGAACCACATCTATCTCGTGTGGTGTGTTGTGGAGCCGTGTGTCGCTATCGCTCCAATGTATTTCATATGCGTATAGAGCCATATTTGTCTCGCGTGATGTGTTGTAGAGTGGTGTGTTGTGTCGAAATCTATTTTGTTACATACGATTGGTGCAATCCACGATATGGCGCAGAATTTTTTTTAGTGTGCGGGATACAGAAAACAATGCTCTTGAAAACAGAATAATAAAAAGTAAAAAATTTCAGGTTGTAAGACAGCACGCTTGATAAGTGTACTCAGTCCACAACACACCACACGAGACATGTGTGGATGCGGCTTAACTTTTTAAATGTAAATGGAGAAAAACTGTTTTGCTACAACGTGATTTAAGTAAAATCAGTCAGAAAGTTCTCATTATTTCAAAATCATAGATTAGTGCTGCCAAAAAACTTACTTTCGTGCTAGTGGCCCTAAGTTATCTGTAAAATAGATTTTTTAAATAAAAAAAAATAAATTAAATACAGTTATAAATTTGAAAACACTGCATTAAAGAATGCATTCCAATACTATTTTATTCTTTCCAATGTTTCGCTGGCCCGCTTATTTTTACTGAGACCCTCAGTAGATAAGCATTTATGTACATAATTTCAAAAACAAAAAAAAATCAATTGTAGAGATTTGTGTGTTTGTGACTCAAAGGCAAAAATATTAACATTATTTTCCATAATCCATCGTTTTATGTTTATGAAGGTTTCCTAAATAAGCCCCAAAACTAACACATATTATGATCTTTTGCCTTCTCTTCATCTAAATTCCATATCCACAGTGTTTTTTTTTTATTTATTTGTGAAATACAAACCAACCAACAAATGTATATGTAATCAGAAAAAATTCTTAACTTTTGGGATAAAACCAACCAACCATCCAGGGACGATATACGAATACATGTTATGTGGGTACTTCAACTCATACTCGTTCATAACTGATACTCTTATTGTACCCTTGTCAAACTCTGCATAATCAAATTTCAAAAACAAAGGAAAGCAAAATGAAAAGTTAAAAATAAAATATTACAATGAAATAAATAATGAAATACAAAAACCAACATTTGTAAAAGGCAAAAATAAGGACATTTATGTGAAACTGGTCTAATACTGTCCTTAAAAATGAACTTATTTATGATTTAAATTGAAGTAAAGTATACATATATATTAAGAGGATATTAATTAGTTTACAGAGTTAGAGAGGAGGACCTATGTAGTTCGGAGGAGAGATGATTGTAAGTAATTATTCTTGAAATTATTATGTTCGGTTTAACGAGGTTTATTATTATAACGTGCGGTTAAACCATAACTAAAAGATCCTTATTAAATAAAAGTAGTTACATAAACTATTTTAAAGGACAATACAAAAGTGAACTTGAAAAATTACTTGAAACTTTGTTCATAAAATTAATTTCAAACTTTAGCCACCTTGCATCTGGTGAGCTGGAAAACCCAACGTACTTTTGTCCAGTATAACTATTGACATTGCCACTGACAACCAGTCCAGTCCATAAAGGAAAAAAAATGCCATCACCTGGAAATAAATCCAACAGTTTTTAAACTTGGCACACGTATTAAGAGAGGCCTGGTGATGAAGTGTATAAAAGTCCCCATAAATTCGGGGCGAGCTCTAGCGTCAGGAAGGTGTAACATGTCGTCTTTTTTGGTTTTTCGTGTTTATCAGAAATGATTTGTTCTTTCAAAAAATAACCTGAGACAAAAAAATAGCTTATAAAATTCTCTACAAAAATTATTATGAACAAATTTTTCATATAAGTTATTTTTTGCCTAACATTGGTATTTTTTAAGTTTCCTAAAAATAGCTACAATTTATATAGTCTAAAGCCGGTTAAAAATTTTGGGAGTTGAGATATAACCCAAATTCATATACTAACATGATGTATGTTTAGGTAAAGGCGTTATGTTACCAAATTCAACCGTCTGGCAGGTTTTTTTTTCAACCAGGGGTTGGGGTGGGCGTTGGAAAACGTCTGATATTTTTAATCAGTGCACAATCCTTTATATTTTATATACAGGGTGATTCGTATAAGGTGTGACAAAACATTAGAGCTTAGATACGGGTTGAGTCGAGACAAAAAAATCGTATGGGGGGTCTATTCCCCCCCCCCCCCCCCCCGTTTACCCAGGAGGGTCAATTTTTTAAAAAATTGACTAAAAACAAAAAAAAATTAAAAAAACAACAGTATCTCTTACAATGTCATGCTATACCTTTTTGTAGAGCCCAAAATTTCTTCTTTTAGATTGTTTGTAAATTAAGTTGTTTTAGTGGAAATATGATGTTTAGAGCATCAAAATAAGGGATTTGAAGTCGAATTTAAGGAAAACTTACTTTTATTATTTTCAATTTTCTTAAAAATTAGAAGACATTTACATCTGGTTTTTAGTTTTTGACTAAAAATTTATAGGAGCATTAATATTAAACACAAATATACAACTTAAATACGTAAATTTTTGAACAAAATCAGTTTGAACAAATTTTTTTTCATTTTTTTTTTTTTTTAATTTTGAGTTTGAAAATTAACTTTTCAAAAAATCTTCACTAAAACAACAGGGGTGTCAAATAACTTTATAAATATGACAGATATGAAAAGCTATTTTTTTGTCTCATATTATTTTTTGAAAGGACAAACAGTTTCTAAGATAAACACGAAAAACCGAAAAGACTACATGTTACACTTTCCTGCCGCTAGGGACTTCTGTACACTTCATCTTTAGGCCTCTTTTCATAAGTGTGCCAAGTTTCAAAACTGTTGGATTCTACTATCAGATGGGTCGATTTTCTTTAAAGTTGGTACCAAGCGTTTTTTGAACAATCCCCAAAAATTTTTTCATTTTCTTTCAGAATTAAAAATAACGATTTTTGTAAAATCATATATTTTTTTAAATGGCATAAATTTTTCTAAACAAAAATTCAATTACAAAGGGTTTTTTTTTTTATGATAAACATACATGCGGTGCAGGCTGCAAAGTAAACATTGAACATTTTTGAATGAATAACAACAAGTAATGTGTCCTACCATCAAGGCTGGAGTTATAGCTATTTCACGAGGGCCACCTTGATCATCAGACTCCTTATTAGTGGTGCTTAGTCTGGTTCTCGCTCATTTTAATTGAAATGCCTTCACTAGGAGTCGAACCGAACCCTGTACAAAGCTGTTCAGAAGCCGATGTCCTACATATCGCGCTACCGAAGACAATTGATAAGCTGTTTCCCAGTGTAGTTTTTTTATATTATTTATCAGTCACACTGACTGAGCTGACTAGCATTTTTACTAGCTCACACAAGTTTGTTGCTATATATTCGGTTTTCTTTCTTTTTCTCCGTACATAAATATACATACATACTTCAGTTTTTGAAATATTCATTGAAAATGTGTTCAACTGTATTTAATTAAGGTAAGGTATGCGTTCGATTTAATTTACATAACTTCCAACCTATTTTTTTTAATCTGGCTTAAATTATTTCATTTCGAAATATGAATAATGGTGAGAAATTAAAAGAGCAGAGTTAAATTCCGAATGTTTGAGTCATATAATTTAAAGAGAATTAATTTCAAAAAGCCCCATCTTTTCCAATACTAAAAGTATTTTTATTTTATAATAAATTTAGACAATTTTGAAATTTGAAGTATTCCTGTAAGAAAGATCTTATACACTTTAAAATACAAGATTTACAAAGAGACAAACGTTACTTTTTGAATAAAAGCTGCACAATGCTACAATACCCTATGTAGTATTTTCCAGAATATTAAACAGAATTCTAGGTTTACAGAATTTTGAAATACTGAATTTCGAATTCACAGAATAATGAAATACAGATTTATATTCATACAGCATTTTAAAGTCATTTACGGAATTCCGGTCATATAGAATTTTGGAGTACAGAATAACGACCCGTTCCCGTTTTTTTTTTTCAGTACCTAAACAAAAACAAAAAAAGTTAAGTTTTTAATAATAACAAATACTTAATAGTCTGGTTTGTTACCGATCTTCCAACCCTCACCCCAGCCTCCCTTTTGATACGTACTCCGAATTGTAGTCTATCGAAATAAGGTATGGAAAGAAATGGAGGCGGAACAAGACAGCATACTTACAAGTGCTTATAAAAATGCTGATGCTCCAAGTCCAAATGCATTTGATAAACAAAGCTCACATCTCGACCTGTGATGTCAGTGGTCATCAGTAGCGGAATGCGTAGTGCATACGGCTTCGAAGACTGAGCAAATCTGATGCGTGGGTTCAAATCTCGCATGATGTAGAAAGTTTTTCATAATAAAATTGGATTTAAGCTCAGCACCACTTAAAGGAGACTGATGATAGGGCTTGGCACCCATTGAAATAGCTATATCTCCAGCCAAAACAAAAATAAAACGAATTAAAATATGTACCTAAAAAAATTAATTCGTAAGCAATTGGTGGTGGCGCCTTTAAGTTGTTGTTGTTGTTCACAAATTCAAAATTTCAATTCGAAAACGATGTCGATTTTTGATAAAGAAGTATAATATTGATAACTTCACGAAAAAATAAAAAAAAAAAAATAACAATACACCCGCAGCATCTTTAATTGGCCACAATAAAACGAAAAATGTAAAAAAACCCAAAATCACTGTTTTTCATCGCTATTTTGAAGTTGGTAAAAAAATTTTATAAATTGCAAAGATTTCATTGCCAAATTTCATTTTTATTCATCAACAATTACAATTTTTCGGAATTTTTTAGTAAAAGACTAAAAATCTACCTGCAATTTGTATAGGAAATTTCAAGTGCTCGGGGGCACGTGTTAACATTAACCGATTTCAATAAAATTTTTAGGGGGGGGGCGAAAGAAATTCGATTATTTCCAAAATAAGCGCCACCCTAGTATATAAAAAAATAAAATAAATTTGATGGCACAACAGCTCATGAAGAACTAGGGCCTAGTGACTTACAACTCTCAACCATTCCCGTGTGCGTGTCTGCAGGAATGGAGGGGACCTACAGTTTATTGCCGAATCCGAACGGCTAACGAGCGGCACTTTTCTGTGACAGGAGATACTCTTGGAGGATTTGTCAATTCCTCGCAAGAGGCAGTAGCCGTTTTTTCTTTTTTAAATAAATAGGTGGCGAGGCTGGGGATCGAACCTTAGACCTCCGGCATGACAGTCCATCGCACTAACCATCACGCCACGGCTACTACACCCTAGTATATATTTATATGAAATAACATTATTTTTGTTTAATATAAAAATCTTTTTAATAAAGAAAAACAAAAATGGGTACCATATCCCCCGACTTTACCCTATTTCTAAATTTTAGATTTCATTTCATATTTATTGTTGTGTTATAATTTGTTTTTTCTCTAAAGTATTTAGAAAATTTTATATATACAAATAATCAGAAATGCAACCGAAAGTGGTTAAAAAAAAAAATCTTACCTAATCAGAAGTTTTGAAAATGCTTGGTGTGTTATATAATTTGGAATTTTACATACAACCACATTTCTTCAACATAATTTTCAAAACAAGTAAACACATCGGAGTGAAAGACAAAATTCAGTTTGACATTCGTAACATTAACACAGTTGATTAAAATGTCGTGATTTATTTAAGAAAATACCTATAACTTGTTCTGCAATCACCCCAATTGCGGGTAAAAATATATTATATATCCTAGAGAAAGAAATCACACAAAAAAAAGAGGGTTTTAATGAATAAAAACACAATTCTTTACACTATCCAGTAAGAATTTTATTGGATTGACTTTTTTTTTCATCTACAGTAGAAAGACATATTCTTCTTCTAACTTTTTTTGCGTTTGATTAAAGACCGAATCGTTTATAGACAGACACATAGAAAATCAGTTGATTGAGGACTTTTTTTTGTATCGGGCTTAGGAGGAACTTTGAAAATTCGCAAAGAAAATGTGTATCGATCTCGCTCGACAATTTATGACCTTTTTTTTGTTTCTTAGATGTTTCTAATTGTTTTTTTTTTTTTTTTTTTTTTTTTAATCCACAAATGAGGTGCTAAGATTCCGGAACCGTTCAACGTTTACCCAAAAACATAAATAGCTATAGCTCTAATTTATAATGTAGACATTGAGTAAAATATCTTAGTTAAAAAAGATAAAATAATATCGGACTGAACCTCTTTGTAAAAAACAAGAATTATAAATTTGTTGGCACAACAGCTCATAAAGAACGGGAGCCTATAGTTGTGACTTACAACTCTCAACCATTCCTGGTGTGCATGTCGCAGGAATGGAGGGGACCAACAGTTTACTGCCGAATCCGAACGGCTAAGGTGAGCAGCACTTTTCTTGAAGAATTTGTCAATTCTTCCCAAGAGGCAGTAGCCCTAAAAAGCATATTTGGTCTTTAGGTGGCAGAAGCTGGGAATCAAACCCAGATCTCTGGCGTGGCAATCCAACACACTTACTATTACACTACGGGCTACAAAACCTACTTTTTTCAGCAATTTTTAATTGAAATTTTATTTCGTTTGTATAACATTTACCCATTCTCAGTCTTGTCTAATTAAATAGTTTTCGCTGCAAGTGTCTAAATATTTTTTAAACAATTTTTGTTATTCTGGATTTTCATTAATTAAAAAAAATTCTAATATTATATAATATCTAATTTTATTGGTGAATTTAAAAAAAAAATCAAACATTCTTTATAATCTAAAAATATTGGTTAAAACATTTTCACTTCTCGGTAAAAAGATATTAATTATGTATTAAACTATTAAAACCGATGTTTTGTTAATTGATTTTTTAAAACAAGATTAAGATTAATTTATTTTTATTTTTAAAAATACTTCTAAATGCTTTTTTTTTTAATGTGATTATAACATATTGCATTATAAAATATGCGGCCTCTATCAAGCGCTTCAGAATGTAAGTAAATATTTATAGACATTGCATTCTGAATATAAATTCAAGCAAAAAAAATTACCTCACAAAAACGATATTAATATCTTTTAAAGAAAAGGGTTGAATGCTATATTTTAGCCAGTATCCTGTCCTCAGTATAGCAACCTTAAACATTAAGTCAAACCATAAAGCCATATTTAACGTGAATAAAGGTCTAACTTAGTATAAAGGATGTAATCTTTTATGGAAAGAGACAAGTAAACAGATTTGTGTTGTGTGTGTCAAAAGGAAAATAAAAGTGTCATTTTATGTATGTGAATCTATTATTTGTTTAAAAACTTAAATTGAAAGATTTTCTCGAAAGGAGAAGATAAATAATGTAAATAAATCACCATAAGCCAAGTCATCTTTTTATACTCAAAGATGATGGTTTGGATATTATATTTTGTTTTCTGTTTTCGAATTTAATCACTATAGTTTATGTGAAATACCTTAAACTATTGCAAGGTTGCCGCTGTCTTTAATCAGGTCAAATTAATTTAGATTTCATCGTAAGTACTTAATTCTTTCATTGAATGAAGTCGCGTTTAAATGCTGCATTTAATTCGTTTCAATGAAAGAAATTTTGGCCAAAAAAATTCAAGAAAGTCGCCAAAGTTAGCAGAACATGGAAATTGAGTTTTTTAAATTTTGGTTTTTTGAAATTAGGATTTCAAAATTTTGTTGAAATAATGCAGCATTAGTTTGTATTCAACAAGCAATAAAATGAAAAAGCAGATTTTGGTAAATTCAAGTATTTTTTTTTTAATATTTTTTTTTTGATTTTTTTTGTAGAGCATTTAATTAGCATTTAATTCGGGGACCAATTTTATATTCTTTATTTTAAATTTAATGTACTTTTGGGCAACTGTTCTGCTAACTTCTTGTGAACATTAGTTTTTTTTGAAAACCGTAAGAGCATTAAATTTTTTTCTTTGGCATTTAATTAGCATCTAATTATGCAATCATAAAACCTTTGCTCTGCTGACTTTGTTCTGCTAACTTCAGAGTTATAACAAATTTATACAAGAGAAGTGGTTATTTAAACTTGAAATATTATTGTTTGTCAACATTTCTAAAAACAAACTTTGAATTAAAAAAAATTATATTATTGAAAATTAAAAAAAAAAAATGGTTAGAAAATTAAAAAAAAAAAATACAAAAAAAAGTAGTTACAGAATTTTATAAAAATTAGTTAAAATAAAATCTCCCACAATTAATTTTTTTTTTTTCATAAATTGAGAACTATTAATTTTTAAATTTTCTACGTAATATACCAACGTTCACCTTACTTTTTCTTTAACTTTTATAAACTAAATAAAAAAATCGATGTTATGTAAACACATTAAAGCCAGTTTAATACACGCTATACAATGAAGTCATTTTATTTTTACAAATCCAAACAATTTTTTTTTTTGTTGGCCGTTGGTTTGTAACATTACGGTTGTTGATTAAAAAATAGAAATTTTTCTCAATTTTAAAATCTAATTTTTCTTTATCCAATATAAAAAAGATCATAATCATCTACAGATTTTAAATCCACATTGTGATCGTAAGAGCGTGTTCACGTACGTACCAACCTGTAGTACATTTTTAATACTTAATTGAAAAACTTCAAAGAAATTTCCAGGCTTTCGGGACGAAATCGTTTTTGGTGAAATCCGCCATTTTGGAAAATTCAAATTGATCTATGTATATATTTTTCTGAAACTATTACAGTTATTTTTTCTTTTATTTTAGAGAGGATATTTCGTTTTAATTTCAACTTTTTTGCAATTATCCTGTTTGCTAAGGAAGTTTTTCATTTCAAAACAAAAAAAAAAAACTTTAAAACACAAAATTTAATATATTTTCAAAAATTTTAACTTCAAAGACTTTTCGGAACTTACCGTAAGTTCCAAATAGCTTTTTAAGTTAAAATAGTTTAAAGTTTCATATTTTCAAAAAAGAGTATGCTATACTGTAGTCCAAAGTTATAGCTCTGGAAATTTAACCGCGTAAATGGGGTGAAAACCTTATACAAATAAGTCACTACTCCAATTCTTTTAATGTGTGTAATTTCTAAAAGTCTATCGTCCCTGGGTAATAATAATCCTATTTTGGTTATATTAATACCTACATATACTACTTAGCAAAAATTTTGTTTTACTAAAAATCAATAACATACGGACAAGAAAAAAATATGAAATTAACAAAAACACTGTACAAATGTGGTCTTCTTGATTGCCAAAATTATTAATGTCAAATAAATTCATCACACAAGACTGAATTCTTTGTTTGTTTTTTATTTTGTCGGGGCATAAAATCCAACACTGAAGCTTTCAATGTTGCTGTCTCATATCAATTGTTGTCAATATTTAAATTGCGAATAAAATTATCATACCCTCTTGTTTGCAGTTCTTTTCCAGGCAGTCGAATATGCCTCGGGATATACGACCAGCTACATATCGGCCTCAAATATTTCAACGTCGAAATTGATTTATTGAATGGAAAGCTAAAGCAGCCATATTTTATGACTGCGTTATTTTTGCCTTTTGTATTTTATTTTAAGAGGGTGAAATTTGTATACTATTGGAATGTTTTTTGTTTTTATACTAATTTATATTCATATACTTGTACATAATATGTATGACTTACATATTAAGATCTTTCGACAGAAACATATAAAATATCACAGTATACACATAATTTGATTGAGAGACTTGATATAAAATGAATCAAGCTTTTAAAATTTGCAGTTGCGAACTTACCTAGTAGGAAATTTTCAAAAATTCACCGAGGAATCCCCAGCTTTTTCATCAAGGAATGGAAGCTACACCCGAGTAATTTAATATGGGGATATACTGGCATTCACCAAGTGACTCTATCGGTGAATATTCAACAGTGAAATCACTATGCAGGTGTAATTTGCTTATTCATAAATTAGTTATATTCGATGAAAAATAGCATGAATTTACAGCAGTAAGAAAAAGTAGCTTATTCACCCAGCTCATCCTTAACAAAAAATGATATGCATTTTCAATTATGAAATCATTTTCTACATATAACTCGTTTATTCATAAATCGACTATATTTGATGAAGTATGTATGTAGTAAAGGTTCAAATGTGAAATCACCAGCTTATTATCGTTCAGGCTTTCACTGATTATAAAGAAATAAATAAATAAATTTGGTCGCACAAACGGCTCATGAATAACCAGGGCCTAGTTACTTACAACTCTCAACCATTCCTGTGTGCGTGTCTGCAGGAATGGAGGGGACCTACAGTTTATTGCCGAATCCGAACGGCTAGGGTGAGCGGCACTTTTCTATGACAGAGCAGAGATACTCTTGGAGGATTTGTCACTTCCTCGCAAGAGGTAGTAGCTCCGAAAAAAACTTAAAGTGGAAGCGGCTGGTATTGAACTCCAGACCTCTGGCATGACAGTCCAACGCACTGACCATTACGCCACAGCTTTCACTGATTACCCCCTAATAAATATAACTTTCCTACATTTTGTTGTTGAGTAATGCACAATATTAATTTTTAAACCTATCTTCCATGTTAAAATTTTTCTCAAACAAAACAAAATGTTTCAATACTTTCTTCAAAATTAACAAAGAAAACAATTTTTTGGTAGCTACTATTACACTAGGGTGTCCATTATTTCCAAACCATTTTCTTTTTTATCAGACTCCCCTTAAATCAAAAGTATAGATTTTTTTACTTCCATAAACTTTGAATGACGTTTTTTAAATGGAAAAAATCAACGAGAAAATGTAAGAATATTTGCAGTTGTTCGGAAGGAAAAAAAATACGTAAAAAGTTCTTAAATTCCGTATTTTAATGGGAAGAATATGGCTTTAGGGGCACGGGTTAATGAGCTCGGCCAAGTTTTTTGTCCATAAATTTACTGTAGGAAATAAACTTTTTGTACAGGGGGTGTCTGATCTAAACAAAAAAATGAGTTTGGGAAACTACGGACACCCTAATAAGCACATGCTGTTAACTTTTCAGTCAAAATAACGTCGTTTGACGTTATCGTCGCTTAAAAGTGTTGGTAGCTTGGAGTCAAATTAATTAATCCATTGGCAAATTAAGATTTCAATGAAAAAATTGATTTATTTTGTGACGAATGAACACAATTTCAAATAGATTTATTTTTGTAACTGTATTTGTGCATTATTGCTTCTATGTAAATATTTCAAAAAAATCTTCACCCCTTGATTTACTTTTAGAAGAGCAAAATATTAACTTGATAAAGTTTCCAGTTCATTTTAAACTGCTACGGCTACCAGTTATTTATTAGCAATTATTTTCCACATTTTTCAATATAATTTTCACAATCGTAATATCAACGAATTTGTGTTGGTATTAGTACAAGGAGGGGTAAATCTGTCGAAAAATTTAGATTTGCAAATTTGATTTAAATTCAAAAATAAAGCAATTTATTTTGCCCAATGGAACGCAAAAAGAGAGGAAATTGTCTTGTTGATAGATCCAAATTAAAAATAAATTGATTGATTTTACCAATAGAAAACCCCATACGTTTTTTAAAAATCAATAAGAAAAGCCCTTAATTACTGTCAAAGGGGAGTACATAAAAGAGTACATAAAAGAAAAAAAAAAAAAGAAAATTAAAAATTAGAAAATAGACCTAAGCGCTAAGCCTAAGTTAATTTGAACCAACCGATATCTTGTTTTAAAAAAAATGAAATGTGAGTTATGTGAGATATGCTTGGCATCGTTTAAAAGCTGGAATCATGAGCATTAAATAAAGATCAAAAACTTAATAATCACTTCGAGATTTCAAGAGGTAAACGTCATAGTTGAAGCATGTAAGGAAAAATAAAGTGAAATAAAAACAGGTAGTAGCTGGAAAATTAAACATTTAATACAAAATGAAGCGTAATTTATTGTTTCAATACCTATCTTATTGTATTGCCCCGCCTTATAGCTCTAATTACCGGACATTTCATTGGACCGATGAGTTTCTTGACTGTATTTTGCGGTATTCTTTGCGATTCGTCTACCTAGTGACGCTTTCAATTCATTAATTGTTTCAGGAGCTGGATTTATGGCTTAACTATAAGCTTGTCTCACAAATTCTCGATGCGGTTTATAGAGTCTGGGCTTAACGCCAGCCAGTCCCTCGTGGAAATACTGACTTCGTTAAGGAAACCGACTGCTCCTCACGCCGTGTGGCATCGAGTTTTATCGGGTATCAGTACGAAATCTTTGGCAATAAATCCAGAGTAAGGAATGACGTGATGCAGCAGAATATCGGAGATGTACCGATCCGCAGTTAAACCTCCCCTCGACCACTACCAGTCACAAAAACCAGCTAACTTTTTCTTCAATTGAAAGGACTGCCCGTATTACACAAGACAAAACAGAATAGTTCAAATAAAATCTTTGGCCAGGTCGTCTGTGTAATTTACCCCTACTACAGACACATTTTACTCTCATCCGAGAGTCGAGACCATAACTCAACTCAACTTCCCAATCGGAGTGCGCTAGATAAAATCGTGGTCGAGGTTGTCGGTGATTTGTAGTCAATTTCGGTCCCGTGGACGGTCGTTTCGAGGTAAGGTCTACTTCTTTAAGTCGTCTTCTAACTGTTTATCAACTAGCAATTCTTTCTCGTACCTGTTTGAGATGTTGCTGGAGGCCGAAACCAGTATAAAATGACGATTTTGGCGAGAAGTCATTACGACAAATTTTTCATATCTCGAAGTGACGTCCAGATTTTTGCTTACGTTTGTAGGAAAAGGTGTTTTTAATCTTTTGTCTGCAAACGTTTTTTTATAAATCTATCCACTTAAGCTGCGCGCACAGTAGTGCGAGAAGCAATGCGATACAAGAAGCGATGCGAAAGCGTTTAAATGCGAAAATAAATTTTCCTTCAAAATAAATCAAAACAAATGAAAATAAAGAACAAAGTTAAACTCGCACTTGTCGCACCAAATATAATTTCACTTTTCTCGCAATCGGAACGCTTCTCGCATCGCGTCACTTCTCGCACTACTGTGCGCGCGTAGCCTTAGATGTTGTTCTCAAAAAAAAAGTGCTAGTTTTGAGTTTTTTAAGGCTTCTCGCCCACGTGTCGGAAATTCTCAACTGTCCTCTATTTGGGAGGACAGTCCTCCTTTTCAACTATTTGTCCTACCGTCCCTCTTCACTTTGAAATGTCCTCTTTTTAAAAAATCTAAATCTAAAGGATATTTATTTATGTATTTTTATTTAAAAATGCATGTACCATTGTTGTTAAGCGTCATAATGTAATTATTTTTGCCATTTTATTAAAATGTTAGTCATAATCCTGCTTGATAACAAACTACCAAATAACATTTTGTCACTCATAAAAATGTACTACAACTACTTTTCAAGATCCAAATTTTCAAATAAAAATATTAGTTTTAAAATGCAATTTATATTGTGATGAATAAGAAGAGTTCAACCAAAATACTTGTAACTTTCCTTTTGAATTTTTTGAGTTTAAGTTTTTTTTTTTGTTATTACGGCGACAAAATGCCGATTTCTTATGATTTTATTTATATTTTTTTTATTAATATAAGGAATGACATGATAAAATTTGTATTTATATTTTCCTTAATATTAAATTTTTTTTCATGATTCATGCCGAAAACCCGCTTGGAAAAATGGTAAGTTTTACCAAGTTTACCGAACGCCCTGCACATTTTCATAAGGGAAAACTTGGCAAAAACTCGTAGGCCCTTGCTTAATTTTTCAAGCAAGTTAGGCAAGTTTTCCTATCGCATCCGAAATACCCCTTTAAAGTTAAAAGTTATTAATTTTCATCATTGAACGTCTGTATTTCTAAGTAGCCAGTAGAAATTTTAAATTTTAAATAAATTTCTCTTCAAGTGGAATGGTATTAACTGGCGAGGGCCTGGTTGACTTTGAAAGTACCTGCTTTGCTAGTGCCTTAAGAAAACTAAATTGATTTTCCAGACGGCAAAGATTTTATTTATAATGAGCTTTCGAGTTTAAAAAATTAGTACATATTTAGAAAATTGTATCCTCCTTTCATTTCGAAGAAAGTTGGGAACCCTAATCACAGGACACACTTACCAGAATGAAAAACACCTAAGTCTCCTCATGTTGGTTACTTTTTTGAGTGCCACTGACTTAAATGATAAAATTATGTCTAAAGTCCCAATATGGGAACCACTTATTCCGGTAAGTGTGCACTGTGAAACTGGCCCTTATGATCTTGTATGGTGTTTAATATATAACTTACAACTCAGAAACCATCCTGGAATTCTAGCAAACGTTAAAACCTATTCTGCCAAAGCATTTTTTATTTTCTGACGGCCTTTATTAAATTAGGTTTTAATGCATACAAATTTTATCCGTGAAAATAAAGAAATTGAAATGGAAATTAAAAACCTTTTGAAATTAAAACACCAACAAGTAAAGTTTTTAAGAAAATTAATTCTAATTATGTAGTTCCTTTTTTTTCATGAACAATTAAAGTTCGTGACTCAACCGCCAATACCATAGCCTCTGACCCAAAGGTAAATATGCTGTGCATGTATTTAATTAAAAATTCAAAAACATATTACCCACATGCATCTCATATTCTTCCTGCTTGATGCACACTGCACACAGTGATGCTTTTTACCCTATTTGCCTTAAAAAACAAGCATAATTCAAGCCATGTAAATTATTTCCTCATGTTTTGTTTTTTTTTTTTTTGTTTTTGTTTGTCGTTAACTTTTTATTTTTCTCATATCCTTTCATCTAACTACAGCTGCAAAGAGTAATTGACCCAAATTAGAAAATAACAATATGCTGTATGTGTGTATAAATAATACTAAAAAGCTTCACCCACTCGAACAGAAGCCATAAATAATTTTCCGTCAACAACAACAAATTCTAAACGGATGGATGGTGATGTTTTTAAGTTATCCTAAATATGTACAGAGCACATTGTACACACATAGCAACACATGCATATTAGTTTTAGAGCTGATGTTTTATGCTGGTTTTGTCCTTTTTGTCTACCGTTTACAGAGAAAAGGGAAACAATAGCGAACTAAAAAAATAAAATTAAAAAAAAAAGTACGTATACGCCATGTTGAACCAAATCAATTTGCGTCATTCTTCTCCGAGCTGAGCGCAATTTATGAAGAGTGTAGGATGCAAAATAAAAATAATGAAAAGTTTCATATTAATAAGTGACACATGCGAATGCTGACGTTATACCCGCTTATGGCGTATTTTTGTTTTGCTTAAACTAACAGCTGCTCTTTCGTTGTTGTCCTCTTTTTTGGTATACAGAGAAGAGAGTTTTGATTTATGCGCCATAAGAAAAGTAATTTTCTTTTTTTTTGAGTGTTTTATTATTTGGCGGGGAAAAGTTGTTATGTTTTTTTTGACAGATTGAGTGTTTTTTTTTTTTTTTTTAAGAAGTGTAAGCGTACAAATTACTTTACTGCAATGCATGGCATTCAAACTTTTAGTTTTCTTTATTTGTTCCTAAACAACAAACAAAAAGAGAATTATTAGATTAGATTAGTACGAAGTTCAACAAAAATCGTTAAAGCTGTTTTAAAAAAGTCATCGTAAGTTAAAATCGTTTTCCTAATTTTATAGATAAAAACGAGAAGTTTTTTTCTATTTTTTTATTCATAATAAAATATATACCTAAATTAATAAATTTGGTGGCGCAGAAGCTAGAGAAGAATCAGGCTTAGGGACCTAAAACTCCTAACCGTTCCTGTGTGAGTATTTTTATGCAGGAATTGTGGGTAGTGGAGAACGGGGCTAGAAATAACAGGGGTAAAAAATATCGGCTAAAAATTAAGAGTTTCGCCTGAAAATTAAGAAACGCGTGAAGGAGAAAAATATTCGTCTACTTCAAAGCTAACGTTAAGTGTACTTTAGCTGTGAATTAGACATCAAAAAGAAATGTTATGAGGGTAGTCCTCAAAATTTATAGGCTTGTAATTTTATTTTTTCTTTGTGTTTTTGGAATTCCTCTTTAATCGGAAGAAACCTATGTATATATCTGAGCTATGCATGGTTTTTGGATTTTTTTAAAATTGAATCATTTGTGTTAAATTTCATGGTGGGGCTATTTGTAACATTTTTGTGTGGTTAAGTTGTAACACATAAAAACAGGCTTTGTTCATATTTTCAAACAGATTTTTGGGAACCGATACGATGGAAAATGGTTTTCGTTGTTTTTATTTCGTGTTGTTTAATTTTTTTCTTTATTTTAAGATCAAGAGAAAAAGTCCATATGACGCGCATGTCAACAAAAGGTTGATAAAAAAAGAGGTAACTCATGTGTTTTCCTGGCTTGCTAATTAGTTAAATTCTTATGCATTTATATCTAATATATTCGTTTTCCAATATTTAATTATATTCATAGTCCTTTAAATTCAGTTTTTTTTTTTTCTTCAAAAAAATGAATATTAATTTTTTTTTTGAACATTAAAAATTATTTAATTAAATTAGTGAATTAATATAATAATTTTTTAACATCAATATTCATTTCGTATGTTTTACTAGTGTATAATAAGCTAATTTTTTTTTGTTGTTACCTTCTTTTTAAAAAATGATAGTTTTCGTAAAAAAAAGATACATAATACAGTTTTTGTTACAACTCACCCCACATATGGGGTAAGTCGTAACAACACCTTTTTTCATGATTTCGTAGTTTAATTATTTATCTGTCAACAGAAAAAGATTTGGCTTACTAATATTTAAAATCTTAGAAGCAGCATCAATTGTAGTAAAAAGTGTTACTTTTAGCCCCATTCTCCCCTACTTACAATTTTTTTTTGCTGAATCGAAACTTGAGACTCGACAGTTGAGACTTGACACTACTTGATATCTACACTTGAGAATCACCACTTCAAACTCGAAACTAGATACTTGAGACTCGATACTTGACAGTCGAGACTCGAGACTCAGCACTCAAGACGCTAAGAATAGAAGTACGTTTCCGTGACAAAAAATACTTTTAAAAGATTTATTAAATACTCACAAGAGGCAGTGGCCCTGAAAACCAGGTAGAAGCAGCTGGGAATCGAACCTAGACCTCAGGCAAGGCAGTCCACTGCTCTTACGTGCTACTACTGAATAAAATAATTCATTAAGCTGCTTTTGAATGCAGTGCTCCACGAAACTGCAGTGCTCCAGAAAGTGTGTGTAAGATGTCATCGAAATTTTGTATTCATTTGAACTGCCTATCGCTGTCATTATGTATGAAATAAAACATTGTTCGAATGTGCCCCGTGGCTTTTCTGGGTGGCGCGCATCCGAAATGTCCAATTTCCGATGACTCTCGGGCATAAATTAGACTGAATTTGACCGACGGCATGCATGTGCTATGTTGGCTTTGAGGTTTGCTGAGGTTTATGGCTTATTCGCATTGACCAGCAACTTCAGAGAATCCCAGGAATTGCACGATATCGGTGGCAGGGTTGCAAAAGCTTAAGTCACTTTCTAGCTTAAGCTTGGCTTTAATTCACAAGCTAGTGGGTGACTTATGAATTAAAAAAAATGTAATTCAGCAGCTAGTTACTGACTTATGAATTAAAAAAAATTTAATTCATAAGTCAGTTGGTGACTTGTGAATTAAAAAAATTTAAGTCATGAGCTAGTAGGTGACTTATGAATTAAAAAAAATTTAATTCACTACCTACTAAGTGACTTATGAATTAAAAAAAATTAATTCACTTCCTACTAAGTGACTTATGAATTAAAAAAAATTTAAGTCAAGAGCAAGTTAGTGACTTAAGAATTAAAAAAAAAATTAATTCACTATCTACTAGATGAATTATGAATTAAAAAAATTTAAGTCATGAGCAAGTTAGTGACTTATGAATTAAAAAATTGTAATTCATGAGCAAGTAAATGACTTATGAATTTAAAAAAATTTAATGCATTTTCTACTAAGTGACTTATGAATTAAAAAAATTTAAATCATGAGCAAGTTAGTGACTTATGAATTAAAAAAAATTTAATTCACTACCTACTAAGTGACTTATGAATTAAAAAAAATTTAATTCACTACCTACTGAGTGACTTATGAATTAAAAAAAAATTAATTCATAAGCTAATGGATGAATTCTGATTACAAAAATTATGAATTGGAAAATTTATAAGCTAGCTATAAGAAAACGGAATGTTTTTTTTCCATTTTATTGAAAATACATATTAAATTATTTTTAGGTACTTATCTAAATTTTACAGAAAAAAATATAAAAAATCAATTCATGTAATATGTGATAGCCAAAAAAATTCAAATGTACATGTAGATACTTACAAATTTTATATTTTATAAAAAAAGAAAAAAAAGCAAAATAAACTTAAAATAAAATTATTTGTATTTCTTGTTTGAATTAGCTTTACATATTACCCTCATTTCAAAATTTTGGTCGTAAATTTTATTGTTCTTCGGCAAATCGAGCATTGTTATATATTTTCTACATTAAAATAATTGACAAAAATTGTACACGAAAAAATGATTATTTTTAAAGCAGATTTTCACAATATTTCAGTCGGGTATTGGGTTTTCACGGCGATAGTTGTCAAAATGAAAAAATGTAGAAGAGAGTTAGTTATATCTTAATGAACATGTTAATTTAAGAAAAATGCAAACCTTAATAATATGTGTTTAAGTTTCACTCAATAAATTCTATAAAAATATAATTAAGAAATAAGTATGTATATACATACATATATTTTTTACTGATTTTTCTGATTTCGAGGAAGTATAAGAAAAATTTGTAGATTTAAATCGTTTTTTGTATGTACATCGCATAAGCCATTATAAATTTTCAAAAAAATTACTAAATTTGAAGGGTTTTTCCCAAACGAACAAAAGGCTATATAAGTTTAAGTTTTATGAAGCCTGAATTCGTATCTGATCTCCTCAAACAACCTTCGTTACAATTTAATGTTTTTAAATACTAAAGGTAAAGAGATTATAAAAAACTTACTAATAAACGTATATGTATATTTTTTAAACTCTTTAATATTGAATATTCACTTTTTTCACTTTTTCACTTCACAATTATGTATAAATTTAATTCGCACTGGTCATTAGCCATTGAACAATTGATGGGTGGGTGAATGATTTATGTTTGTAAGTTAAAATAGTTTTTTCTATTATTTTCATAAAATCTTCCAAGAGAGAGAATGATAACCCATCATTTGCTCAAAACAAATATTTTATCGATATTGCTTTTTTATTCTATTGGGTTATAGGGACTGCATAGACGTAAATTCACACAAAATTCTTCAATAGCTTGAAAACCACTTTCGTTAATAATGAAAAAATTATGTAGTCAAAACAAGCTTAAGAATTTCCAATATACCAACTAGCTTATGAATTAAATTTTTTTTTAATTCATAAGTCACTTAGTAGGTAGTCAATTAATATTTTTTTAATTCATAAGTCACTTATTAGGTTGTGAATTAATTTTTTTTAAATTCATAAGTCATTTACTTGCTCATGAATTACAATTTTTTAATTCATAAGTCACTTACTGCTCATGACTTAAATTTTTTTTAATTCATAAGTCACCAACTAGCTTATGACTTAAGTCACCAATTGACTTATGAATTAAACTTTTTTTAAATCATAAGTCACTAACTAGCTACAGAATTATTTTTTTTTAATTCATAAGTCACTAACTAACTTATGAATTAAATTTTTTTAATTCACAAGTCATCTACTAACTTATGACTTAATGATTTTTTTAATTCACAAACTCGCAACCCTGATCGGTGGCCAGTTCACATCTCCTCCATGTGAGATGACCATGCCCCCAAATCGCTCGTGCAGAATTTCCAATGTGGATTACTGGAGTGAGCTCTCTGGTACGTAGCGCGCGCCGCTTTCCGTTGGTGTCCATATCATCCAGTTCAAGTCAAAAGAAGTTAGTAATCATCGATCTCTAGCGGTTGCCATTGACGGTGATAGCCTGGCCAAATTTGTTCTCAAAGAAAAACGATGACGCCGTCAGTCAAAAATAAACACCAAATAAGATATTTTTCAAGATTGGACGTTTTTGGATCGCATGTGGATTAGTTTAGTCCCAAATTCGACAATTTTGCTTGTTGACATACCCACTTATTCAGAAATGAGCCTCATCGCTGAAGATTTTTCGATGAAAATTAAGCTCAGCTTTCAACTGCTCCAGAGCCCATTCGTGGCGAACACACGTCGTTGTCTATATGAGTACGGTCCTTAAACTTCAGCTCCTGGGTCAGTTGAATTTTGTACGTGTGCAGACCGAAGTCACGATTCGAAATTTGCCAAGTTGCGGTCTGAGAAAGGCCGAGTTCTTATGAGCGGCTTCGAAATCGACTGCCTTGAATTCTCCTGCATAATATCACTGACAGTGGCGATTTTTTTGGCAGATCTTGCATTTCGTCACGGGTTTTAGCTAATCGTTTACTGAACTAGTGGACTCAAATTTATCCAGCACATTGCGAGTAGAGTCGTCCTCTCGGTAGGACGATTATGGCGATCGTAAAATGGGCGAAACGCGTGGAACGTTGCCCGTACAGAACACCATTCTGATAAATCATAATTCTATCATTTGCACTTATTGATGATAGCTATATCCGTCCATGGTGATTTCTCAAAAAAGACTGAATAAATAACATCCAATTTGAAAGATGTAGGTTCCAAAATATGGCCCTTATCAAGTGCCAAAGTTCCCGTTACCTAACCTTTTATGACCTTTTACTGACCTTTTAAACTGCATACTTGTTTCTTTTAAATTACAGAAATGAGGTGCCACAACTCTAATACCGTGACCTTAAAAAAAAAACTTTAAAAATTTATTAAAAAAACATATGGCTAAATACTGAAACTAGTTGACCATTTGGGAGGACAGTCCTCCTTTTCAACTATTTGTCCTCCCGTCCTTCTTCACTTTGAAATGTCCTCCTTTTCAAAAATCTAAAGGATATATATAATTCATTTTGTTAGTATGTACCTTGGTTGTTATGCGGCATAATGCCATTATTTCTGCAATTTTATTAAAATGTTGGTCATAATCCTGTCATTTTGTCACTCCTGGAAACGTAGTACTACTACTTTGCAGTATCCAATGGAAGGAATGCAAATTTTTTCTGCTAACACACTGACAAAATGTCTGTTTTTTCCAAAAAAAAAAAATATTTAGTTTTGAAATGCAATTTATATTGCGATGAATAAGAAGAGTTCAACCAAAATATTTGTAACTTTCCTTTTGAATTTTTTGAGTTTAAGCTTTTTTTGTACAACAAAATGCCAATTTATTATGATTTTATTTATAATTTTTTTTATAATATGTACATATTTGGAATAACATGATAAAACTTGTATTTATATTTTCCTTGTAAGTTTACCGAATTCCCTGAAAATTTTCATTAGGGAAAACTTGGCAATTACTCGTCGGCCTTTGCTTGAAAAATTGTTAGGCAAGTTTTTCTATCGAATCAGAAATACCCCTTTTAAGTTTAAAGTTATTCATTTTCATCATTGAACTTCTGTTATTCAAAGTAGCCAGTGCAGTGGTTAGCGTATTCGACTAGTAAGCCGAAAGTTCTAGTACCGGATGTAAATTAAACCAATTTATGTTTTCTCTTAAACTGGAATGGTAATAACTGGCGAGGGCCTTGTTGACTTTGGAAGTACCGGCTTTGCTAGTGCCTTGTAAGAAAACTAAATTGATTTTCCAGGTCGCAAGGATTTTATTTATAATTAGCTTTCGAATTTAAAAAATTAATAGGTGCCTACCGTATTTTATTTTTATGTACCTACATATTTAGAAAAATTGTGTCCTCCTTTCGTATCGAAGAAAGTTGGGAACCCTACTTCCAACCGAAAGGGCTACTGCTCCTTGCAAATAAGTGACAAATCCTCCAAGAGTATCTCTTGTCATAGAAAAGTACCGCTCACCTTAGCCGCTCGGATTTGGCAATAAACTGTCCCCTTCTTTCCTGCAGACACACACAGGAATGGTTTAGAGCTGTAAGCCACTAGGACCTGGTTCTTCATGACCCCTTGTGCCACCAAATTTATTTATATTTATTTTTATTTATAGTTGACCTTTCATCAAGATGGTGCCTTTCAAAAGGAATACTTTTTTTTGCAAATTTCCCATAATTAGGTGCTAAAAACGGCTAAAAAACCTTGAAAAACTTTAACCATGGATTTAAAATTTTCCAGGCCTGACCAATTTCTACCAAATATAAGGCTTTTAACAGCCAGTCTATATAAGATGAACTAAAGTCAACGAAAATTACGTATTAACAAGGCCCTCACTAGGTATCGTTAACTGATATTCTCAAGTGAGATTACCGGGGATTAACGCAAATTTTTGTGGACTAAAGACCGTGAAAAGCTATTTTTAATTATTCAGTTATATCTGTCTTATTTTTGTTGAGGCATAAAACAATCTCAGGGAAATCGAATTCCCCTCGCAATATATCGATAATTTATTTGAAGTTTGAAATTTCTCACAAATTTATAAATCCTGTACAATTCGTTTTTTTTTTTTTTTTCAATTCAATTTAAATGCCAAAAGTTAAGTCTCAAATAAGTCAATTTTCCAAATTGTGTTACCATAGTAAACGTACATACATACATGTATGTTTTGTGTATACGTTACGCCAGATATTTCCGAAAATAACTGAATTTATTGTGTTCCTAGTTTCATTTTGTCACAAGCTCAAAGCTGTATAGTAGATATACTTCAGTCTTTTGTTTGTGCTGTTTGACTTGACGTGTTAGAAAAAACCACATAATCGGCTTTCTCGGTCGAGATTCTCATAGATAATAATCATATTACTGCAAAACCTATTCCTTTAAATAAATAAAGAAATACCCTGCCTTACGAAGCTCAAAATGACAACAACGATGATCCTATAAGTGCGATGTCATGGCTTCGGTTTTTGTTCTTGACACAGCGTGGATAAACGTCACCACACCATACAGATACAGTGTCGTTGCCAGGACAATTTCACCATTCACACCTCAAACTAGCAGACTGGAACAATAGAAAAGATGACAAGGTGAACAGTAAAGTAACACGAAACCATCAGAACCACCCACACATGCAAACACAATACAGCCAAGTCATCATCATCAGGGGTTTTTGGATCCTTTGGCGTTCTGACATTGTGACACTTTGACACTCTTCACTGTGTGCTGTGTGGAGCCCAAAGTAACGGCACTGTGTGAGTATATGAAATGAACAAAGAAGATTGTGTTGTGACTTACCGAGATTGCACTCTGTTTTCACACAAAGTCAAAAAGCAGCATTCTTTAGGGCAACGATGACGACACGACGGGAGGACAATATAGAAAGATATTATTCATTACTCAGAGTGTATCTCTATTTTATAAGTATCTGTATCTGTTTCTGTATGGCCATCTCTTTCTCTTTGCTTTAATGCTGTGCCCTCAAAGTTCAATGGCAGTCATCATGGAATGGAGTGCTAAATAAATGAGGTGGCATGTTGCAAAATGTTGCTGTGTGTAAATATACGGTCATTATGATGTCTGTTTAACTTTCACATTTTTTTGAAAGACAGTTTAAATGTTCTTTATACTTGTGTTTGTTTTTTGCTTTCTCTTTGAAATTTGACATCTTTTTGATGTGTAACTGCAAAAGTTTTGAAGTTTATTTATTCTATTTTTTTGAAGACTTGATTTTCTAAATTTTACTTATAGCAATAGGTGAGTTCAGGAAAATGAGATCTCAGAGCCCTCAGCAATCTCAGTTATGTAAACAAGATTCCTCAGCAAAATTTCTCAGTTTTGCTGTCAAAACTCTGAGGAAAAAAAATTTTGGATTCGCTTGCTCACTTTTTGAAGTTGAGAAATCTCAGAGATCTTATTTTCCTGAACTCACCTAATGAATTTAACAGTTTACATAAATAAACTTGGACAAGTAAAAGTACTTCCCCACTATCTCACAGGATATTAAGAAATCAAAAAAAAAAAAATTAATATAATTGCATACTTTAAGGCCCTTCGCCAACTAGACAACTTTTAGTTGCGCAACTTTTTGTTGCTCGAAGTTGCTCGCGGAACTTTTTTCACGGCACTTTTTGTTGCTTACCCTCGCCCACAGGCAATTTCCGTGCAACTTTTGGGAATTTTCCAACATTTTTGCCAAATGAGAGGCTTTTAACCCGAAAAAAAACAAGTTTTATTTTCACACTGAACGAATTTTGTATCGTTACTAATCCAAAATACAAGGTCAATTTAACATTTCAATTAAAAATACTGAACCCAAAAGTTGCTCGGAAATTGCCTAGTAAGCGATGGCAAGCAACTCCGAGCAACTTTTAGTTGCTTAGTGGGCGATGGGCCTAAGACTTTCATCCAATCCAATCAATTTCACTATAATCTCAAACCCCTAAATAGCGTATAGAATATTTGATGATCACATGTCAAATTTGGAGGTGTTAACTGACTTTCCAATGATTAATGGTTGAATTCAGTGAAGTGAAGGGTAACCTTGCCAACCTTTCTTCTAAGAGCAGATGAACATACTAATTTCTTATCAGGACAAGCCAGTTTCATCTAATTGTCAGAGGGTTAAATAAATAAATAAATTTGGTGGCACAAACGGCTCATGAAGAACCAGGACCTAGTGGCTTACAACTCTCAACCATTCCTGTGTGCGTGTCTGCAGGAATGGAGGGGACCTATAGTTTATTACCGAATCCGAACGTATAGGGTGAGCGGCACTTTTCTATGACAAGAGATACTCTTGGAGGATTTGTCACTTCCTCGCAAGAGGTAGTCGCTTTGAAAAAAACTTAAGGTGGAAGCGGCTGGTATTGAACTCCAGACCTTTGGCATGACAGTCCAACGCACTAACCATTTAGTCCAGTAAATAGAGACAAAAAAAGGGGGTTACCCTTCAAAAGGTCGGGTAGTTCTAAATTGGATATGTTATATAATATGGTCGGTAGATGAAAAATAAAAATTTCCAAAACCACGACCCCTCCGCCCCCTTCATAATCCTGAAAAAACCGCTCAAAATTGACACTTTTTTCAGTTTTTTGCCCATAACTTCTTTCTGGTGTACTTTTTGGCAAAATAAAGTTATATGGCAACTTGTAGAAAACAAAATTTCCTACAAATAAGGTCTCTGTAGTTTTTTTTGTACAACCAACACCAACAAAGCTATGACGCTACCAAAAAAGGCTAAAATTCCGTATTTTGTGAAATTTTCAGTTTCTTCCCACTTCGCAGGCTAATAACTTCTTAACTAGTGATTTAAGAGAAAAAGTCTTCATAACAAATCTTGTAGATAATTTCATTACCTACAAATTTCATGTATACTATTTTATTTTGAGATTAAAACATTTCAGCGAAGAGTGAGAAAGAGTTTTTTGCCCTTTTTTACGTTTTTATTAATTAGCTTCCTTCTATGTACGTCCGTACGATAAAAACTTCGCAGTCGATTTAAAACTAACTTTCCGATTAGCTAGAGACCTGGGGCATATACTCCATAATGTATTAATATTAATGTGTTATTGTATTGGGGATACACTCTGCATCACTTGATTACGGACAGTCAATTTTACACTCGCAGTAAAGGCTGCAAAGCTTTCATACATACACCATCAATCATACATAGACTAAGAACCACTAAATGAGTATGATGATCGGCCTGGTAACGAGGAAATAGCTGTAAATCTTGGTGATAGCTCACTCAAATTTTTGTTGATTCATTCAAACCTTCAATAATAAAAGACTGACTGACATGCCTAGTCTTGAGAATAGACGCTTTTATTATTTTTTGTTTTCATTGTTAAACTTATAAACCGAAAATTGACTTTTTGCTCCTTCTGTTGCGGATAAACTTAAATATCCCACAAAAGAAGTTTGAGGAATCTGACCGATTGCATATTTATTTCCAGTTATTGCACAAATTATGAACAAAAAATTATTTGATCAAACTATTGATATTTCAAGTAATTTTTAATCAAGTTTTTTTTTTATTTAATTGATGAATTAATATGTACATTTGGACATATGTACATACATAAATTTGTAAAGCTACTTATTAGCTGATTTGTAAATAATTAATAGCGGCTTAAATTTTTATAAACCCTTTATTTGCTCAAACAATCTTTGCCAATTATTAGCGAAAAATGATAAACTGCTTTTACAAGAAAGCTTAATAAACGCTTTTATTATTTCTATGTCTACGATGTGTTACAAAACCCTCATTTCCAAAAAAATAATAGATTCGAAAAAGCTAATCAACCTCTTGCCAAGGATATTCAGTCCTCTTGACAAAATGGATTTCTATTTTCACTCGCGCTGTAGGGCATAATATGAAAGCAGAATTTAATGACCACAAAATGAGGCACATGAAGCAATACGGTTTGAGGCACAATAATATAAAAAAAAAATCAAATGGAAATGTGAAGAAATATTTTTCTTTTTATTTTATGAGCCATTTTTCATTTTGAAAAAAAAAAAAATGTGAAGAGAAAAATATTTTTAATACCATTGTTTTGTCGTCAGCATTATACAAGACAGCCAATGCGGTTCAGGTTCTTCCATATTTTTTTCCTTATATTTAATTTGGGTACAAAAAAATAATAAGAGAAAAAGTTTAATTAGCTTAAAATGACGGAAGAAGTCCTTGAATATTTTTTTCCATTTTTTCTGCGTTTGTTGATTTATACTTCATCCTACCACAGAGCAGAATCATTATGATGACGTGATTATGTTTATATTTTTATACTAACGGTAAAATAAACACCTTGCGTAACGTCCTTTGATTGTGTTTTCTTATTTGTGTTGCGGTAGCTCCTTAATATTGTTCGTTTAAGGTAAAAATGGTCTCTGTTGGGCCTAGATTTATTAAAATGAAGGTTAAATTAAATAAAAAAGCTTTAAGGCTGTTTCACAATGCGACGAGGAAACGAGACGTGAACGTGACGAGAGCTCGTCGTAGCTGTCAAACCAATTTCAAGCAATGAGAATATACCAGAGTATTCACAATAAAGCGTTTCTCGTCGTCCCGTCACGCCATGATTTCGAAAAATTGAAAAAAAGACGCGACGAGACGACGATTTTCATTTTGACAATTGAGAAGAGGACACCGAGCGTATCTGTATTTGTATTTATATTTATTAATTGTGTAGATAAATAAATAAAATACCGAAAATGGCGACCAAATATGTGTTTTTATTTTGCGACTAATTAATTTTGTCTTCAACATTCCCACCGTCTTCTTCTGCTCACTTTTGGTTTTTTTTTTTGCCTTTTGCTTTTTTGTAAATAAACACTCCCAAAAGTACTAAAAGCATTTTTTTTAACATTTTCATTATCTTTTTTTTCAAATTTTGTATTTTATTTCCCAAATTCACTGACAAACACGAATAATTCTACGCTGTCTCTGTGAATAGCTCGCTGCATTGTGAATTGAGGAACGATGTTATAACGAGAAAAAGATGTAAGCGTTTCTCGTCACGCTGACGTCTCGTTTTCTCGTCGCATTGTGAAACAGCCTTTACTCTAACTGCGTCTTTCATAAGGATATTGATTTAATAATATTAAATAATTCTCATATTTTACGCAACAAACTTTGATGAAGAGGAATTTTAAATCAAATCATATTTAAATAATAAATTAATAAGTCTATTTGAATGACCTAAAATGAACCAGGTTGTCAGTTCCTAATTGAATCAAAAACTTGTTAAATTGTGTCAGCAATCGGCTATGATAAACTGTTATGGACATCGACATGGATATGGATTGGACATGTTCAATGTATTGTTATGGGATCGTAACATAACATAATTTCCCATGGGAAATTACCTGTTTACTGTTTTCAAATAATAATATCTCGAGAGACATATTGGATTGATATAATATTCGTATACCTATCAGGTATTTTATTGATTGACAAAAGGGGATGAAAGATTCAATTTTTATTGGCAGTAAAAATATACACGCTATGAAGTGTGTACATTATAAGGAATGAGAAAAATATACACAAAATTTTTGTTCTTTTTTTTTAAATTAATTTCGCATTCAGAAGAGACATATTTAAGCTTTAATTTAAAAACAAACAAAAAAGAGATGAAATAAAGTTAGCTTTGAATAGGTGAATTTTTTGGTTGAACTTTAGTTTCTTGTATTTTAGTTTTAACAACTATCAAGCCCCAATTTAGAGCCAATTTATAATTTTAAATTATTCTGGAACTGACAAAGAAGTATATAGAATAGACATTTTTATTTTTACAATTAAACTTTAAACGCTAAAATAAGTCGCAAGTGATGTGTGAACAGTTAGAACCATCTTAAGGTCGCGAAATAGCCCGTGGCATAATGGTTAGTGCGTTGGGCTGTCATGTCAAAGGTCTGGTTCGATTCCCAGCCTCTTCTACTTGCGAGGAAGTGATAAATCCTCCAAGACTATCTTTGGTCGCTCACGCTCGGATTGGGCAGTAAATTGTAGGTCCCCTCCATTCCTACAGAAACGGACCCAGGAATGGTTGAGACTTTTAAGTCACTTTACTCATTCTGCTTTGACAAATAACCATAGACGGAACTAGCGTTCAATAATACGTGCAAATGATAAAATTGTTTTATCATTTACACGTATTATTTTTTTTATCTGTTCGGGAAAAGCGCCACGCGCTTCGCCCATTTTACAGTCCTCATAAGTTCAAGAAGACTATTCGCAGTGTTGTGGATAAATTTAAGTCCACTGGTTTAGTAAACGATTAAACAACACCCGTACGTCGATGAAACACAACATCTGCCAAAAAAATCACCGCTGGCTATGAGAGTGAGAAAGAACTCGGCTTTTCGCAGATCACAACTTACCGAATTTTGCAAAATTCAACTGACCCAGGAGCTGAAGGTAAACGATCGTAGTCATAGACAACGACGACATGTGTTCACTGAATGGGCTCTGGAGCAGTTGGGAACTGACCCTAATTTTCATCGAAAAATCATCTTCAGCGATGAGGCCCATTTCTGGATAAATAAGTACGGCAAAAAGCAAAATTGTCGAATTTGGGAATATATCAATAATTCACATGACATCCAAGATCGTCCAATGCATCCTGCAAAAGTCACTGTTTGGTATTAATTTTGGGCTGGTGGCGTCATCAGTCCATATGACGTTGGCCAGGCCATCACCGTCAACGGCGAGGGCTATAGGTCAATGATCACCAACGTTTTTTGGCGTGAATTGAAATATATGGACACCAACAACATATTATTTCAACAGGAAGGCGCTACTTGCCACACACACAGCTCACGGCACATTATCGCACCTGCGATTCGGCCCTTAAAGCCAACATAATCCATGCCATCGGTCAAATTCAACCTGATTTATGCGCCAGTCATAGAAAATTGGACATTTCGAATGCGAGCCACCCAGAGTAATTGCGGCGGACATTTGAACGTGATGGTATATTCCATACATAATGGCATATCAATAGGTCTTTCAGACGAGTACAAAATTTGATGGCCATCCTTCTTATTAGCTGATTAGGGTGATTGACGGTGTTCTGCACTAGCTTCTTTGCCGAATTTAGTAGGTACTTGTCCATCGGTATTATCCTTGCTTCTTTATAGAGATCCTCGTTCCTGTAGTGCTTCCTTCGCTGTCGGTCGAAGTGGAGTCCGGTGCAGAGTCTTAGCATCTTCCTCTCGAAAATTTGAAGTATCTTCATCGCTGTCTTTGAGATCGTGAACCATACTGGGAAACTATAGCTGATCACTGGCCGCAGGAGTTGCTTGTACACAAGTATCTTCGTCTGTTGGCTTAGTCTTGATCTTCTCCTCATCAAGGGGTGTAGTCGTTGGAATGCCATGCTCGCTTTTCTGAGCACACTTTTTGAGTGCGCAGCAACTCGTTGAAGTTGATCCCAAGGTATTTGACGTTTCTTTTAGCAGCAATGGTGGATCCATCTGGAAGCTTCAGGACTATGTTTCTGCAAGTGGCTGCTGAGCGAATTCTGCCGGTTTGAGGTCGCCTGAAGCATACAAGCTCCGATTTCGCTACCTTATTTTGATGCCCCATTTTTTTGCAGAAGTCAAACAGTTTACTGATGTGTGCCTCTACTATCTGGACTGCGACTAGTGGTGACGTTGAGGTTGCATATGTAAGCGAGTCATCGGCAAACAGCAGGTTTTCACAGTTAGCTGGGACTGGTTGGTTCGATGTCATTAGACTCTGTAGAGGAAGGGGCCAAGTTTCGAACCTTGTGCGACTCCGGCTTCGATGTTCTTCACAGTTGATGAGCAGTTTCCCAATTGCACAAAGAATTTCCTGGAAGAAAGAAAAGAAAAAAGAATCTTTATTAGTGGCGGGGGTAAATGTAGAAGATGTAGTTTGTGTATAAGGGCATCTATCCAGACGCTGTCGAATGCTTTCTGGGCATCCAGAAAGCATCCTACTGTGACACGATGACTGTTGAGGGCTATGGTCGAGTAATGCTGGAACTTCATATGAGTGGGTGTAGTGTTGAGTGCTTCTTCCTAAAGCCAAACTGCATGTCTGGGATTATGTTGTTCTTGCTGCAAAACTTCTTAAGTTTTCTTAATATCAGCTCTTCCAGGAGCTTACTTAGGTTCTATCTCTGGTTCTACACTGGCTGTATCACCACCAAATTTAATTTTTTTTATTCATTAATGCAATATTGGGCGTTTTTCTGTTTTAGTTCAGAGTTGGTTCAGAGCAGAGCACTGAATAGAGCCTAAGCGAACGGAGTAAACTACGAGCACGCAGTTGTCATATCTGTCAAATTACATGGAAACTGTATGAAGTTGGCCGCGCTCAGTTTTTTACTCGGTCTGCTCGGTTATTTTATACCGAGCTAATAGAGCGTGCTGTGAACTCTGAATACGTTCTGAGCTAAAAAAGAAACATGATTTTTTCTGTGACAGTTCAGGCTCTACTCTGAACTATAAAAGAAAAACCCCCTTTATATGCATACATACATGTCTTGTCCTTGTCCATCAAATAAATTTTGTGTCAATTTTTATTTAAAAAAAAAAAAAAAAACAAAAACATGATCATTATTTTGTATCCTCTTCAGACTTTCTAAAAGCTATACGAATAAAATTATTAATAAAAGATCTTGGCCACGACCACCTCGGCCCCCTCCCTGGACAAACACTAGAGAGGATTATCGCTCAGGCAGAACGGCAGAAGATCAGCCTCATAATTGGGAGTGATGCTAACTCCCATCATACAGTATGGGGAAGTACTGACATAAATGACAGAGGTGAGTCTCTTTTTGATTTTATTCTAAGTACTAACCTTATCGTAAGTAATATTGGAAATGAACCCACATTCATTACTAAAAATAGACAAGAGGTATTAGATATAACTCTTGTCTCTGACACCATTCATCACATGATTATGGATTGGAAAGTATCAGAAGAACATTCGTTCTCCGATCATAGATATATCCAATTCCATCTGAAGGATGAACCTCCTAATAACCATACAGTTTTTCGCAATTGTCGGAAAACTGACTGGTCCAAATATAGGAATACACTAGAAAGTCTAATCAAACCTAAACTTCTTAGTCATCCTTCCAATATACAGGAACTTGACAGTAAAGTCAATGATCTTACCTTAGCCCTTAATAAATCCATGTCAATCTCCTGTCCACTTACTCATGTAAGGGGAAAAAGGAAACCACATTGGTGGAATTCGGGGCTTGAGCCAATTAGAAAAAGCTGTAGGAAGCTTTTCAATCGTGCAAAACGCACCAGAAATGCGTCTGACTGGGACTCCTACAAAGAATCCCTAAAATTATACAAAAAAGAATTGAGGAAATCCAAAAGAGCCTCCTGGAGGACTTTCTGTGATAGCATAGAAGAAACCTCCGAAGCATCTAGGCTAAGGAAAATCCTCTCTACTAATCCAATGATGCCTAGCTTCTTGAAAAATGCTGATGGCTCATGGACCAACTCTTGCGAAGAATCGCTAAACCTGCTCCTAGATACCCATTTCCCAGGTAGCTCACAAATGGTTAATAACACTGGATATATTGTATCCAATGACATATTAACTTATCCACAAGGGTTGATCACAAGGGAAAAACTACAATGGGCAATCAACAGCTTCAAGCCATACAAATCAGCGGGTCCAGACGGCATTATACCAGCCGAACTTCAAGAGGCCATTGACATTATTATGCCAATGTTAGAGATGCTCTTTAATAGTTGCCTAAAACTAGCCCACATTCCTGCATCATGGAGAGAAGTTAAAATTGTATTTATACTCAAAGTGGGAAAATACTCCCATGTAGAACCTAAAGATCTCAGACCTTATTAGTCTATCATCATTCCTTCTCAAAACTTTTGAGCGACTGATTGATATCCATTTAAGAACAAGCATCGATGCCAGACTCTTATCTAAGGCTCAACATGCTTACTGCAAAGAGAAATCAGTGGAAACAGCTCTCCACACATTGGTGCGTACCATTGAGTACTCCCTACACCACAAAGAGTATACTATGGTCGCTTTCCTTGATATACAAGGCGCTTTTAACAATGTTGACACATCTGCAATCACGTCTGCACTGTCATCCCTGAAGGTAGATAGTTCGCTTGGAGAATTGATACACCAAATGCTGACTAGCAGAATTATTAATTCAAAGCTGGGCGGATTTTCTGCAAGAAGGTATGTCAGTAGAGGTACGCCGCAAGGTGGTGTCCTATCCCCCCTTCTTTGGAACTTGGTAGCGAATGAGCTGTTAAAGTGTCTGGAGTCGGAGGGTCACAGAGTGTTTGCTTATGCAGATGACATTGCTATTGCCGTATCAGGTAAGCACCCTGAAACCTTAAAAGATCTCTTACAAAACGCCCTAAACAAGCTAACAAAATGGGCCGATCGATGTGGACTGGGTGTTAACCCCCACAAAACAGACCTTGTCCTTTTCTCCAGGAAATATAAAATTCCTCCTATAGACCCCCCTTCTATCAAAGGTATACCACTAACTTTCAAAGACGAAGCAAAATATCTGGGTCTTATTTTAGATAAAAAGTTAAGTTGGAAACCTAACATTCAGGAAAGAGTTAGAAAAGCCACAGTGGCACTCTTCTCATGCAAAAAAGCCATTGGGAAAAAATGGGGTCTCCAACCCCGCATTACTCATTGGCTCTATACATCAGTAATCAGACCTATTCTAACATACGGTGTGGTGGTATGGTGGACCGCTCTAGATAAATCAACGTATTGTGATAAATTGAGTAAGGTTCAACGTTCAGCATGTCTGTGCATGAGCGGAGCACTTCGTACGACTCCCTCAGCTGCACTAGACATTCTGCTCCATCTCTCACCTCTCGACATCTTTGGCAAACAGACGGCTGCAAACACAGCCATTCGTCTAACGGCCTCGTCGCAGTGGATCAATAACGCAATTGGTCACTCCATTATTCTGAACTCATTCGGATCAATTCCCAGTAACATCGACTACACCATCCCAAAGTTACAGTTTGATAAAAACTTCCAGGTAACCATCCCCTCCAGATCCAGCTGGGAGGATTCGGCATTGTTGAATAATGAATCTATTGATTTCTACACTGACGTATCAAAAACTAGTGACGGGGTTGGTGGAGGTGTATACTCAAACAGACTAAATCTAAGTCTCTCTTTTCGCCTTCCCAATCACTATAGCATATTCCAGGCGGAACTATTGGCGATAAAAGAAGTCCTATCTTGGCTTAAGAAAAACGTGATATCAAACACGGATATCCGCATATTTTCAGATAGCCAAGCAGCCATTAAATCACTGGACTCTGTCTCTACCAACTCAATAACAGCCTTCAATTGTCGATCATCTCTCATGGAGATGGCACAGCAGTTTAAAATTCACCTTTGTTGGGTGCCGGGCCATAGAGACATTCCAGGAAATTGTATGGCCGACGAACTCGCCAAAGAAGGAACAATGCTAACTATTTTACCAGACAGGTTAAATATAGGCACTCCTATCGCTACATGTAAACTAATGCTGAAGCAGGATGCTATACAGAAAACAAACCTCAGGTGGAACAACATCACCACCTGTTCGGCGACAAAACAGATTTGGCCAACACTGAATCTGAAGCGCTCTTAATGTTTGATAGCTTTAAGCAGATCACATATCTGTTCCATAATAGGTGTCATAACAGGACACTGTCTTATAGGCAAGCACGCAACACGGCTTGGTGTTTACTCTAATGACTTTTGCAGAAGCTGCATGGACGAAGAAGAAGAGGAATCGATTCCTCACCTTCTTTGCACATGCCCTGCTTTATCTCAAAGATGCAGACTCCATCTTGGAGACTTCTACTACAATGATCCTAGTGATCTGGCAAATATAGATATAAATAATCTCGTTCACTTCGTAAGAAACTCCAAGTGGTTCAACGACTAGTGAGGAAGTCCCCTAGATTCAATGTGGTATCACAATGGACCAAAGTATGGTCTAAGTGAGTCGGCTCTTGCTGGCTACCACGTCAACCTAACCTAACCTAATAAAAGATCATTAACATTCCAAATGAATACTCCATTAAGCTATAACAATATCAATTCAATAACAATTGTATCTATTTTATGTATAGGTACTTTCATTAGTGTGCGTTTATGTGCCTCAAAAAAACAAAAAAACAACATCGATAAAATCCATTTGCCTATATAATAAACTGAGTGTCTAACCCTCGTTTCCTTATCCAACAGCTATCCGTCCGGACACACGTCCAGGAATTTCTGTCGATATTGAACCTTTACAAAATTTAATTTCCGTTGTCTTCTGCCATGTTATAGAGGTTGATAAACCCACTGCCACTACATATTCGCCCACTCTCGCTCCGATACGAAAAATTGTTATCCATTTCAATGAGAACATGCTTCGATCGATGTTGTTAAAATACCTTTGGGTTGCCACTCAAACAAAAATCGAACCCAAAAGGACACACGTTCCCAATAAAACAGGTGAAAGTCTCCCCCATTTAAACAATGAGATGGGTGGAAATGGAAGAGGTCCCCTGTTTGTTGTATTGTATACATACAGTCCTCCCGCTCCCATGCCAGACAAAAAACATTATTACTCTTCAGAATTTCACTTTTGGATAAATGAGTATTGTTCGAGTACCTGTATATACGATAAACTGAAAGCAAAGAAACACACGCAAGTCCTCTTGACTGCGAAAATGGAAATCATTTATACTCTTGTGATGTGTCCTTTATTTTTATAACCTGGCATTTCAATATTATGTTAAAAGGCTCTTCCGTTTTTTTGTTTTTGTTGTTGTTGTTGTCAACGTGTATAATATGCCTATTTCAATATTGTTCTTGAGCAATATTTCGGTTTATTTTGGTAACGACTTGATTTTCCGCATCCGAGGATTGACCTCTAAGGATACCTTCGTCCTTGATGGCCTGCCAAAAACATTCCTAGGGTTTATTATATTTTCCATTATATTTTTTTTTTGTTCATATCGTGAAGAGGTGTTGAGGTGTCACGAGCACCAGGATATTTTTGTTTCATTTTTGTTTAGTATGAATTAGTATATATGATTCTCAAGAAATGATAGTTTGTGAAAAAAAAGAAAAAAAACCGAGAAAACTTTTTCGGATAAAGTTGTTAAATAGTTGTGGGGAAGAAATTGGATGAAAAAACCACCCGTATATTGAACTTTTCAGACTTAACTTTCTTAAAAGAGTTTTCATACTTTTTAAAAGGTTGGCAGGACTTTTCCCTCAGGAAGCATCAGATCCAATAGATTAATGGTTGTGTGTTCAGTTGATACATTCTACAAGCACCAATGGAGACACCTTGTTTTATAGAAGAAAAAAAACAAAGAGCACTAGCAGGCGAATTGAGGAGGCAACATAAGCAGCTGTCTAAAGGATGACAGGTTAATAGGGCGCGAAAATTCAGAACTTAAGTTGTTAAAAATTTATTTAACATATAAGAAATACTGCAGAATCTATGTAAAGGGTGTTTTTTTTAGAGGTATAGAACTTTGAAACGGATTAAAACAAAGATGATTTTTTTAAATTGACATGAAATTTACTTTGTTCGAAAGATAATCTTCTGGCATTATAATTAAAATATGTTTTCTGGCATATGACTGCAACGGCTGGCTCGGACGTAGTCTAATCTGGAGGCAGGGGCATAGCTACCGCTGTATCAGCTGTATTAATGATACAGGGCCCCCGAGATATTGGGGCCCCCGAGATATAGAGGCCCCTGAAGATACAGAGCACCCGACAAGAAAGTAAAACAAAATTTCATTGAGGTCGACTTTTAGATGTACTTATAAACAATTTGTTTGCATGTGTCTTTTCGATAGTTAATGTTTATTATGGGAGGGGGTCACAATTAGGCTTTCGAAGTTTTGCTTTTCATAATTCTGCCTTGCCTTGCTAACATTCTGCTTTTCAAATTCTGTTTTTTCTTCGATTCGGTTTTACAAAATTCTGCTTTTCAAAATACATACTGATAGTAGCAAAATACATACATAATGATATTTAATAACATACAATTCTGTTCAATCTGCTTTTCCAACGAAACATTTATTACCAATATTTATGCAAACTTAAAATTTTGAAGTTTACAACAAAAAATTTCAGTATTTAACAATTAAAAATAAATAATAGCTTATCTGAGCAAAGTTAGAGTATATTTTTAGCTATTTTCTATTAAAAAATCTTATTTGGCTTTAGCCTAGGTATATTTTCAATTGTTTTTTTTTAATTTTTTGATTTTATATTCTCCTCATTTCTATCTGCTTCAGCTTTTGACAAACAAATAAGTTTTTTCTTAATGAGATTGTAAAAACCTTATCATATGACTCGACCGAGCGACCAATACTTTTAAGAGCTACAATTTATACTTCCTCAATTCTTCCATAAAGAGTAAGTAAAGAACTTGCTAAATTATTGGTGATTGAATTGAATAATCTTGCTTCTAGTTTTCTCGAAGTTATAACTACACGATTTCTTTTTTTTACGATTTCGGCTTTTCTAGCTTCTATGTGACAGGAACGGTTATGTTATAGGATTTATCAATTCCATAGAAGCCGAAAAACTTGAAAAATTGAAATCTTGTTCAGCTATGGAAGATATAATCAATAAATTTGCAGAAAAAAAGTCGAGAAGAGTGTTAATTTGAGGAGTTTTAGTCCAAAGACAATTTTTTTTAAGTTCAATAAAATATAATGTTTATGTTATCTTATATGTTGACGCAAGTGTTTTAGTTAATTAAAAAAAAAAGTCAGACAAGAAAGGGGCCCTCAAAAAATTTTTGATACAGGGCCCCCAAAGGGCTAGCTACGCCACTGTCTGGAGGTCTAATTTTCGATGACTTTTTTTAACATTTGTGGTCGTATATCGGCAATAACGCAGCGAATGTTGTCCTCCAACCTCCAAGTGGTCAATCGTTTTGGGTTTATCGGTGTAGACTAGCGATTTTACACAAAATAGTCAAGCGGCGTTTAATCGCACGATCTTGGAGGCAAGTAATTACGGGTCCGTAACGTTAAACTATGCGGTTAGCAAACGTTTCCTTCAATAAATCAATTGTGGCACGAGCTGTGTGACATGTTGCGCCGCCGCGCGCCGTCTTGTTGAAACCACAGCTCTTGCACATCATGGTTGTTCAATTGATGAACGAAAATGTCAGTAATCATGGCTCTATAGCGGTCACCATTGACTGTAACGTTCTGGCCAGAATCGTTTTTAAAAAAGTACGGACCAATTATTCCACCAACCCATAAAGCACACCAAACAGTCAGTTTTTTTTTTTGATGTAACGGTGTCTTAACATCCACTTGAAATTTATCATCACTCCAAATACGGCAGTTTTTCATCGCTAAACAAAATGAGCGAGGGCGATACGTATTTTGAAGAGAACCATGATTTTCAAAATTAATTTGCACAATTTGGAAGCGTTGTTCCGGCGTCAGTCTATTCATGTTGAAATTCCAAACTAAAAATAAATCACTTGACAGCTGACAAAATAGCCGTCAGTTAAAATAGTGTTGCCAACTAGAAGAGTTACCTAATAACAATTGATAGACTTCATTTATGTTTTAAATTGAAAGTCCGAAAAAGTTTAAACACTTAAGGGCCCGAACCATAGAATCCGTTACATGCGTTGCGTTGACGTCCACAACTGACAACTGACAGCTCTACACATGTTCTTATGAGAAATGACCTATAGGCGGGGCATGCACCAGACGCAACGCAAAAAGTAGCTGAACTTTTAACTTTTCTCTCCGGCAGGTCCGTTGACATCAATTGTCAATAGTAGGTTTGTTCGATGATGGCATTGCATTTGGTTCATTGCTGTTCTCTGAACTCGTTCTGATGAGATTTGTTCACTCTAGTGTAATAAAGTGAGTTTTGTCTACGAGCATAAAAATTCGCGTACACATTAAGTTTTTTTAATTTTGCAAGGGTGGATTGATTATTTTTGTTATAGATAACGTGTACACAAATAGGTAAATTTATTCGAGCATATATTGAGCGTGAATAGAAAGGGTAGACGAAACAACTTTTTCATGCTTGCGGAATTGGACCCTAGCTTCTGTATTTTTGTAACAAATCGATATACACGACAAAACTGCAAAATGTTACTGTCTGCAAAATTTTAGGCATTTTTCTTTTATCATGTAAATCTGCAACAATAAGGAAAAACACAAAGAAGAAAGGGCGATAACTCTGCAATTTTGAAAACTATTGCAAAATACAAGCGAAAATGAGCTTGCTCATTATTTTCTTTATTTTGTCCATTATTTTGCTAGTTTTGTGACGTTTGTCCAACATACGCTTACAAGACATAAAATTAAGCAAGTTCTATGCAATGCGCTGACGTTCCTCAGTTCGAAAAATCGAACGCACTTTGTAATTTGATTTAGCTGTCAAAACAACGCAACGTATCCATTGGGTCACCCCTATCCGTTGCATAAGTTAATGGCCACGTTCATCACCACGTTTTTGACAGATCTAAAAATTCAGTTCTAAAAAACGTAACACTGAACGCACAAAAAAGTCTGAAATTATTTATTCTGTTTTTATTATTTTTTGCACTTTAAAATCAAAATCCGAAAAGCGATACAAGACCCAAACGATCAGACCACACACCAAAAAAAAAAACTGGATCAAGAACTGTTTTTTTGTTGCTTTTAGCTGTCATCTGAATTTTCAGATAGAATTTTTCATCTGAAAATTCAGAAAAAAATGTAAGAAACGTAACTAAATGTCAATCGACGTCAGCTGAATTTTTATGACTGCTGGCCAATCAGAAGCTCTAAAAATGACAGTTCAGAACTGTCAAATGTGCTGTTGAACGCGGCCAATGTCAACGGATCTGTTGCCGCAACTCATGCTTGGGATTCTATGGGTCGGGCCCTTTACCCAAACCAATGCGAAACATATAGACATTAGAATCTCTTACGACTGTATACAATGTACTAAGATTCGCATTGCGCCAGTGTGGGAACTCTCAAAAATCACCATGTAAACAAATTTAAAAAGGGGAAAGTTTTATCGTCGCTCCGAAAATCTCGCGTTGGTTTTGGAGAGCCTAAAATCGCTTCTTCGGTTCAATTTCAAAGCTTGATTCTGAGTATATTACTTTTTTATTTTATTTTGGGTTTTAAAATATTAAAAACATACATAACACTTTTAAAACTTCAGAATCCGCCCCTGAGTAGCAGAATAAAATAATTGGTTTTACTAGAAAATTGTGTCTTTTTCCTTTTTTTTTTTGTCATGAGAATCAGCAAATACCTCATGTTAAAAATAGCCAAACGAAGAAAGGAACAAAAAAAAAAAAAGAAAAAAATAAGAAAGATTTACTTCGATAAGTGTTTGCCTCTTATACCATATACCAAGACTTTTTCTTCTACAAACACTCCAACACAAAGCAACACACATATACAAAGTTTATAATATTAAAGGATAAAAGAAACTTTTTATGATTGAATTAAACTTTGTACATTGTAAATAATAATTTTCGACAGCTGTTTTAAATTAGTTTATAATGTTTAAGCCAGATTTCGATTATGAACAACAAGTTGATCCTATATTTGGAGAAAATGAATTATTATGAGTATGCGGTATTCAAGTTTAATTTTCTTTTTTGGTTGCTGGGGTGCTTCTGTGAATTATCGAAATAGAATAACTCAGGAGTTGGAGAAACTTTTTCGGAAAAGTAATATTAATTTTTTTTTTTCAAATTAATTGAAGAATTTATTCAACAGAAGTGAATTTTACATATAATTTTTTAGCTATCATCAGTTTGAAGATTAACTAATTTATGATATAATAATAAGCGTTGATTGGTAAAAATTGCCCAAATTGAAGTCAATTTCCAATCTAAATCACTGAACCGATTTTGTTCAAATTTTGATCTTAAGATTTTTCAGTGATTTCCTATGAGCCAAATGTTTTTGGCTTCTATTTAAGGGGTCTTTTTAAGATTGATCAGTATTGCAAATAAATATTTTTAAGGAAATAGTTTTTGGATTTAAGAAAAAAATCTATTTTTTAAATCAATATTTTGTAAACGCGTTAATGAATTTTTTCCTAAATCACTATTTTAATTGTGGGCATTTTTTCCGGAGTAATTTTGATTTTAGTTTTTGGAAATCAATCTGAAAATTCTTATTCCAGGCGTTTTTTGAGATTTTCTGATTTAATTTCCTTTTGACCTCCTGCTTTTTTTTTCAAAATGTAATAAAAAAAAATATTGCTCTGGTGGTAAAAAAAATGTATAATTGCATTCTTATATAATGTAAGTAGATTAGCCGCCTACTAAAAGTAAAATTAAGTGAATATTTGTTTTGTTTGTCTTTCATATATTTAAACCTAATATTGTTTTACATGTTTTGGAGTAACAGATTGAGCCATTAAAATGAATAACTTAAAAATAAGCCAATTTTATAAAAACACATCAAAGCCCTATTTCCTTAATTCGAATTTTTGTTCACCTTTTTAAATTCAATCAAAATATTTAATCTGTAATTGCTCGAATTTTTAATAAAAAACCTTTTGCCTGGACATTAATTAGTGAAGTAAAAAATAAAAAAAAAACAATATTCGTATACATAATTTTTTTCCCTAAAGTAAAAGTAGGGGAGACCGGGGACAAAAGTAACACGTCATGAAAGTAACAAGCTCATTTACAGCCTAATTCAATGAATTGAAGCATTTCCTTGTGCATATAATATGCAGTTTTGTAAAAAATTTAATTCTTCTCCTTACTAAACAGTTACCGTTGATCAGTCTTGAGATGATGAGCCCATGCTACAGAGAAAAAACAAAAAAAAAGCATGTGCGATTTGGATTAAAATAAATAAATTTGATGGCACAACAGCTTAAGAAGAACTAGTGACTTATAACTCTTACCTTGTGTGCATGTCTGCAGGAACAGAGGGGACCTGCAAAAAAGTGTAGGCCGATTGAGCATCACTTTTTCTGTGACAGGAGATAAGTATACTCTTGGAGGATTTGTCACTTCCTCGCAAGAGCCCCGAAAAACACTTTTGTGTTTAGGTGGGAATCGAACCCAGACCTCTGGCGTGACAGTCCAACAATTATTAAATGAGATTAAAAGCCCGTTAAACTTGATCGGAAGATACAAATTTTTGATTTTAATGTTGGGTAAGGTTAGGTTAAGGTGACTGTCAGTGTGAATACTTCACAAACTTTGAGCGTTGGCTCATTGTAATACCACATTAATCTTCCTTGTAGACTTCTGCCCTACTTGATGCACCAAATAAGTTTTTGCCTTCTAAAGGGTGAAGGGAATTTTGGGCTCCTTCGCGATTGGGGTACTAAATTAGCCCCAAATTAGCTACAAATTTCTGCATCATTAGATTTTTGAATTTCCTTTGTGGTGGACCCAGCTTGACGGCATGATGACGTCATCAAATCAGTTTTTTGCCCTCTAAAAGGTGAAGGGAATTTGGGGCTCCTTCGGGCTTGACGTCAAGCTGGGTTCACCACAAGTTTTAGGGTGAAGGAAATTTGGGGCTCTTTCGGTATTGGAGTACTAAATTAGACCCTAATTCCTGCAGAGTTCTTGACGGATCTGCTACACGAATCATTTTGAAAATATTTCACTTATAACAAGCTAAACGTTACTTTTAATTTAATTCAACTTTCCAAACTCGTTAGTACACGCACCCTTGACCAAGACTGAAGTAAAATGGGCACTCACTTTGCGCCAAGTCTTAAAAAAAATAATTTAGGCACATCCTAAAGTCTATCCAATATTAATTGGCAGTACACGTCTTATGGGAGAGCTTTTTCAAAATCAGTAGCGCGCCATATTTTTGCACCATACTTAATTGAAAGAACTCCTTCATAAAAAATGTTTGCCCGCCCGTAAATTTCCGATTACATCTGACATAGACCCAACGTCCTCTCGAGCGCACATCTGAGTACGCACTGCGCACTGAAATGAATTGCTGTGGCCTGTGCTGTGTGTGGCTGCTGCTGCTTTTCAACTTCAACCCCTATTATATTAATGTGTATTCAGGGTTACCCATGTCCATTTGGTAACTCGTTCAGTTTTTTTCCTTGGATTTCTGTAGATGTGCTTTTGATTTTAGAGCTTTAAAAAAAGTTTTTAATGATGAGAGTTACCGTAGAGTGTTTTCATCTTTTGCATTTCTTTTACTGTGTGGAAAATACGTTAAAATGCAGTTGCAAAATTTTAAGCTGTTTTCTTTTAAGATGAACACTATTTGCGTAGATTTTCGTAGCGCGCGGTCAGTTAATGTAAAATAAATTATTTTTATGTAAATTGTATGTTTAAAAGGTGTATTTTTTATTTTAAGTTTTGTACAATTTGTGTTTTTTAAATGGGTAGTTTTTTAAGAATCGTTGGTAAATTTTTTTAAAAATGTGTGTGCAATAAATTTTAATTCAAGTTATAGCTATTTACAAAGGTAAAAAAAAGAATACAAATTTAACCAAAATGTACCTATATTTAAAATAAATCTAAGAATATTTCAATTGTCGAATGTTTGTTTTTGGCCTTCGTCAGTACCACACTTCTTTTCTTTAATAATAATTTTATGATTGAAATTAGTATGTGTGTTGTTTTTTGAGTATAAAAATAAAATAGCGCGGATGTAGGTGTTGTGTGTCGGCCACCATTTAAAAAAAGTGTTGTAACCAATATCTTGAAATAGGAAATTTAATTATCTTTCTTTTCTTCACAGTACATTTTTTTATAGGACTTATTTTTTCAGAGTCGAGGCACCTTAAAGTACACTACGGGGGATACCCTTACAAAAACGCACCTATTATCTTACCTCATGGTGGTGTGGAAAAAGATACAAAATTTTTTGTTTTGTTTTTCAAAATCGTAACTGTGCAATTTTACCTGCTAGGTGGTAACGCTGGTCAATTTCAAATAAACTTGAAATGATTTATTATGCAAACTACGGCATCGCGATAAGAGCTTTTACATGCGATAGACTTATGCCCAAAACAGATGTGCAGCTTTTTCCAATGCAGCGAAAATAAATTTACACAGGTTCTTATGAAGGCTGACATATTCCAGGCTCTGCATGCAGCCTTAGCTGCATGATATCTCTATTTCTAAATTCGCTGCATGGGGAAAAAGCTGCACATCTGTTTTCGGCTTATGCAGTACGCTGCAACCAAACTGAGATGCAAACGTCCTATCTTCCCTGTACTGACAAGAATAATTGGATTAACTATAGCACAAATTGCCGTGCTAACTTCACGCTAAAAAAATGGCTAAATTCTAAAAATCATATGCTTAGTACGATTTCTAACAGAAGGATAATAGGACGAGGTATTCTAAGCACGTCATCTATTCCTGTACGCTATCTCACCTTCTACTGGAAAATAAAAAGAACAAAAAAAATCGCATGCAATATAGGTATAAACAGATTGCCAAATCACAGACATGTCCTTCCATCATGGCTAAATGATTTATTACATTTTGCAGACTTCATGTTGTTTAAATATTTATTTAATCCTACCAACCCAAAAGGACTTTCAACTAATTAATTGATTGCAAGAGCGAATATTATATAAACGGCTTGTGTATGTGTGTCTATCTGTAAAAAAAAAGAAAGAAAATTACTGACTGCGTGTCAGACCTCTCTGTAACAGAGGCTTGTCCATGTCCATTGTGATGGAATTAATAAAATTTTATTAACTTTCGGCTATTAATTACCCTTAGGCCAAAACGTCAATTTTAATTAAAATAATTTTTTTCCAATTCTTTTTTCACATCCCATTTTTTAATCTTTACGCCATGAAATTTATTAATATAGGGGACCAAAAAATGCTCAATTTTATTCCTGAACACTCTTAATATTAATATACATAGAATACCAAATGAAGGACATTTTTTGCTATCCAAAACACCGCCCACTCAATGGAAGAATCTCTTATACCCATTCGATATCCTTTTCAATGTCGAAGTTAATTGAAGATTCTTAATAACTCACCCTTCAGTGATGGGCAAGCTGCTACCCAAAGATTAGGATTTTATTGCCTGAAGAAAGCCTCGCAGGGAACCTTCCTAAAAGTCTAATTGGTTCGGTTTTAATTGGCGGGCGGGTGTTTTTATTAACTTAGGAGTCCAGTTTTGTTCTTTATAGGTTTGTGGGCTAATTTCAAGCTAGCCTTCCACCCCCTTTCTTTATTGGGGGAAATAATATAATAAAAATGTCTTTCTTCTTCAAAGTCCTAGTCCATTGACAAATTGATTGGCATTCAAAATGGTCAAATAGTCTATGTTATATACTATTGATTGACAAAACGGAAACATAAAGCATTCGGTTATCTTGATGGCTGTTCCAATACCTATAAGTCTCATTCTGTTGGTCTTTTTCAATGAACAAGAGCGAGAAACAAACAAAAATTTAAGCTATTTATTAGAAGAAAAGATAAAGGGCCCTTCGTTCGTTATCTTCTTTTTTTTGAAAAGTTAGCCAAAACAAACAAAATATCAGCCCAAAGGAGATAGATGTTATTTTTCTTTGTGCTCGCTCTTTGCCTTTCATTTCTGTATTGACCATGGAGATGGTTTTTTTTTTTTTTTTTTTTTTGAAATTGTACATGGTGACGGATGATTCTATGTTCTATTTGGTTTTTGCACACTTGGGTAAGTTGTCTAGGTAAGTATAGCTTTTTTGTGGTAAGGGTCGACCGAAATTGGTTTCTACGGCAATTTTTTTTTTTTTGTGATATTTGACATTATATTTGTCAAGGTAGGAAGAAATCCCTACATTTTATTTAAAAGGACATAAAAGCCTTATTAACTTTTAAACGCTTTTTTTTGTTTGTGTTGGCCTAATTTGAGATGAGACTTTAAGATGAATTAATCAAGGCATTTGAGAAGATTTAAGTCATCGTGTTAAAATAAAGTTTTCGCATATTAGAATCTTCAAAACAATGTACTTTGGTACCATTTCTCAGTAAAAATGAGGCTTAACACATTAAACCTAAAAATAAAGAAGAAAAAAGAAGAAGAAGAAGAAGAAGAAGAAGAAGAAGAAGAAGAAGAAGAAGAAGAAGAAGAAGAAGAAGAAGAAGAAGAAGAAGAAGAAGAAGAAGAAGAAGAAGAAGAAGAAGAAGAAGAAGAAGAAGAAGAAGAAGAAGAAGAAGAAGAAGAAGAAGAAGAAGAAGAAGAAGAAGAAGAAGAAGAAGAAGAAGAAGAAGAAGAAGAAAAGTGAAGCGGACATTTATTGTAAAGGTGCCTTTTGTCACCTCATTTAATACGTCAAGTTTGACAAGTGTCAGTTGATGCTGATGAAAATTTGCCGCCCCGTTGTTGTTTTCAATGATTTTTTTTTATTTCGATTGCCCCTCCCACCGAAATAGGGGGAAATAGTCCTCCCTGCTATACGGTTTTGTTCTTGTCTCCATATATACTTATATGCCATTGCCTTTGATCGCACATTATACAAAACAACCTTTATACATTAGGCTAGTTAAAAAAAAAAAAAAAAAAAAAAAAACAAAAAAACTGTCTTCGATTTTCAATGACACAAGCTTCTTAGTAACAGTTTAGTGAAATAATGAGCCTGGTAAAATTTTAGCCGTTTTACAAAGAGTTCACTCATATCGCTACTTTCTAGGTATTTTTAATACAAATTCTATAAAAACTTTTCTTTTGTTTGCTTCTTTATTTGATAACTTTGACACAACCGGTTACCGTACGATAATGATCGAGATGTATTCTTAAAGAAAATTGAATGCGTTCTTTAAAAATGTACCTAACATCTTATCTAATTAATGTACTCCTTCTAAATTTATTGAAGAGGTTAATGTGGGTTGTATATTTCTCTTGACTTTGCTGAGACAGAATTGAACTGTAATTTTTTTTTTTTAATTTAGCCATTAAATTAAGTTCGAACTTTGAGAGCAATTGATGAAAAAGTAATTATTGTTATCCATACCAGCTTTATTTTCTAATTTCATTCCTCACTTAAAATATAAAATTTCTTTGAATGCCTTAACAAAAAAGATCAAACAAAAGAAGTGTATAATATTTATACATCTTCTTTACCAATGTAGGCCAGTTTTTTTTTATAAAATAAAAAAAAATCGATTCCATTTCATATCTGTAGAATGCCTGTGCACAATTTAATTTCGAAGGATGATAAAAAAAAACATAATTTTCCATTTCCAATAGCTGAATGTCCTCGTGTCGCCTTGGTTGTCGTCGTCTTCAAAGGAGGAGGCAGGCTGCATATAAAATATGGTACAGCACAGCCACAGCACTCACATTCCTGATTCCTGGGAACATTTTTCATAATCATTCCCCACATCCCCAGCACGATGACGGTCGACCTCATTTTTTTTCCTCAGGCTTCTTATAGTCTTCATCCTCAGTCCTATAGTTTTTATCCTTCGCCTCTGCAACTCTTTCTCCCTCCTTTTAGGTATGGCAGGACTCAGGACTGGTAACAATCTGAAAATGAACCTAAATCGTCTTTGCTTTAATGTTCATTGTAATTGTAACGAAAGTGGAACACCAGATGTATCCTCTCCGTTACGCTCCAGCACGCCATCGTCACTCGCCTGTTTCTGCTGCTGCTCTTACTTTACCCTAGAGGGCGCGGGCGCATCGGGTGGTGTGCTCCACTTAAATATAATTACTAACCTTGCGGTTGGCCAAGGGCATCTCTTTCTTTCCCTACATATTCACCCCCTTCCCTTTTTGATATCGATTTTGATTTCATCAGCATGAGTTTACGAAGTGAGTATATGTATGTACCTTGGAAAAGGTGGTTTTCAACTTAATGATGTTCCTTTTTCCATCATCGCACCGGTCGTTGGCCTTGTCGCTGTCGTCGTCATTTTATAAATGATTCAAATAAATATTTCAATTTGGGACTAAGCTGATCTGAGCAACTATCCTTGGAAACATTCCACCGCGGAAATATCGAAAAAGGTGCAATGTTATTTTTCAATTTACCAAAAGACACAGATGGGAACGATACCCACAAAGCTATAGGTATCCACATCTTACAGTCCATCCAGATTCAGTTCAGATTCAGAAGCGTCGCATGTGTCCCTTTTAAGGTTCTCAATTAAATTAACGGAATTTGAATTTAGCGAGCTTGAGCTTGCGGCAATCCACATAGCAGTGATGGTTACTTCAATTAAGAGAACGAGCTCCCTAAATATCGATGGGTTTAATTAAATTGTCTTTTATTTCATTTATTGCTGAGTATGTACATATTTGGGTAGGTATATGACCGAACAATTAATTTTCCCAAAAAGGTAATTTACATTGCAAAAGATTGATTCGATTGGAAGATATCTCAATTAAAATCTCAGGCAAAGGATTTTAGGGATTTTTAATGGTAGGGCTTTACGACTTTGGATAAAATGAAAACCGTTAAAATAAAAACTGATTAAATTAAATTGGCAGTTTTGTTGAGAAGAGAGTTCAATTTAGTGTGATTGTATTTTCTATAAAAAGTTGGTTTATATGGCTTGGAGAAGTGAAACCAGTTTAATTAATTGTGTGAAAATTAAAAGAACTTTTTACAACAAAAGATGCACTTAGCTGTGGTTATGTGGTATATTGCTTCGAGTATGAGAAAAGAATATTAAGATCAATTTAAATTTAATTAATAAGGATTCTTTACTGTGAATTTATGTATGTATAAGCAAGTCGTTTTTTATTTTTATTAAAATATTGACGTTACGTACGTAAAGGGTCTTCCAATATGGACTTCTGAACTGTGACAATTGATAGCGGCCATATTTTAGAAACTACATCTGTCACATTGGCTGTCATTTATTAAGTCTGTTTTGACAAATCACCATGGACGGATATAGCGTTCAACAACACATTCAAATGATTAAATTGTTTTATCAAAATGGGTGTTCTGTTCGGGCAACGTTCCGCACGTTTCACCCATTTTACGGTTGCCATAAACGTCCTACCGAGAAGACTATTCGAAGTGCAAATGTATGTCCACTGATGGTTCAGTAAACGATTAACCAATACCCGTATGTCGACGAAACGCCAGATCTGCCGAAAACATCGCCGCTGTCTTTGATAGTGTGCAGGAAAATCCGAGTTAGTCAATTTTGCGTCGCTCACAATAACTTGGCCTTTCGCAGACCTGAATTTGTCGAATTATGCGTCGTGACTTGGGCCTGCAGTGCAGGCACCCTGCGCCCTGCATCCTGCATCCTGCATCCTGCATCCTGCATCCTGCACCCTGCACCCTGCACCCTGCACCCTGCACCCTGCACCCTGCACCCTGCACCCTGCACCCTGCACCCTGCACCCTGCACCCTGCACCCTACACCCTGCACTCTGCAACCTGCACCAAGGGCTCTACAGTATAATGTGAAAATTATGTCTGGCTTAAGGCTATCACACCGTCAACTGAGAGCGCTATAGGTCGATGATTACCAATTTATTTTGGCCTTAATTGAATACAACTTCTGATTGAAACGCTTAATTCCAATTTAAAAACAATGCATCTGCCTCCCTCTTACTAATTTACTTAACTTACGATGGCGCTTACAACTTACAGCATGGACTACAAAATGAGTGTCAAGGCTAGCGAAACAACATGCGCCGATCAAAAAAAATTTAAGGTAGTCGTTAATTAGTTTTGATAATTTCGAAACTGTCATTTGATGTTTTACAACGTATGTTTTGTGCTGCTTTTCTAAGTTGGTATCGACTTAGCGAAATGTTCTAAAAACTTCTTATTGTGAATGTTTTAATACTTTATAATTAGCCGTTAATTAGTTTTAAATTAGTTGTGAAAATTTTGAGTTTGTGGTTCTATAGTTTTATTTGTAAAAGTGTCAAATTAGTGTCAAGGTAATAAAGTACCTCTTGGAAAAGGGGTAAAAACTTCTCAATGTTTTAATGCTTACTAATTTATTGTGATATTGGAATGTTTATTACTTTACAATTTTCGATTATTCATCATGCACTGTTTTGTATTTTTTTTTTTTTTTTTTTTTTTTGGGAAAAATAAAAAACAGAAATATTTGATTTAAATTGTCACAAATAATTCAGAAGTACTGAACGGCTAATCATTAAACTATTCGATATTAGACATTTCTACCTTTTCTTAAAATGTTGCTTCGCTTAGCTGATATCAACTTACTAGCTGAACAGAATGGCGACGGAGATGGAACTGGAGCCGGAGCTGGAATAGCAAATACACGCAAATTCAATGTTACAAACACAACGGAACGTAGCCACATACGGAACTGCAGCCGCAGACGAAAGAGTTCACCAACTTTTAACTTTTCACGTACGACACTTTTGACGTTTCAATTTGTATGAAGAAAAAAAGAACAACTTTTTGGGTCGGAAAAAAATATTGTGGTTATTAGTATCGTGAAAAAAATTACTTATTAAAAGAAAAATTATTTGAGACAAACAATGTGAGTTCTGGAGCTTGTACACAAGAATATTCTTTTGTTTTTCTTCAAAATACTTTCAAAGCTGTACAGCTCCATTGTGGAATTGTAAAGAAAATAACGTACGACACTTTTTGGCAGCTCTTCCAGTTCCGTCATTCTATTCTGTTCAGCCAGTAAGGCTATCACACCGTCAACGGCGAGCGCTATAGGTCAATGACGACCAACTTATTGTGGCCTGAATTGGATGATATGGACACCAACGGCATGTGGTTTCAACAGGAGGGCTAGCGCTACGTACCACACAGCTCACGCAACATTAAATAAAATTGCTAAACGCCTAATTGCAATTCAAAAACAATGCATATGCCTCCCTCTTACTAATTATGTCCCTGAAGTTAGCAGAAAAAAGTCAACTGAATAAAGGTTTTATGATTGCATAATTAGATGCTACTTAAGTGCTAATTAAATGCCAAAGATAAAAATTTAATGCTCTTACGGTTTTCAAAAAAATCTAATATTCTGCTAACTGCACAAGAAGTTAGCAGAACAGTTGCCCAAAAGTACATTTAATTTAAAATAAAGAATATAAAATTGGTCCCCGAATTAAATACTAATTAAATGCTCTAAAAAAAAAAAATTAAAAAACAAATTTTTTTTTTTTAAATTAAAAAAAAAAGAAAAATTCTTGAATTTGCCAAAATCTGCTTTTTCATTTAATTGCTTCTTGAATACGAACTAATGCTGCATTATCTCAACAAAATTTTGAAATCTTGATTTCAAAAAACCAAAATTTAAAAAACTCAATTTTCGTGTTCTGCTAACTTCATCGACCATTTTGGCCACTTTCTTGATTTTTTTTCGGCCAAAATGTCTTTCTAGAATGAAGTGCTTATGAATACAAATACGTGCACTTAATTCTAGAAAGAAATTTCGCCCAAAAAAAATTCAAGAAAGTGGCCAAATTGGTCGATGAATTTAGCAGAACACGGAAATTGAGTTTTTTAAATTTTGGTTTTTTGGATTTCAAAATTTTGTTGAGATAATGCAGCATTAGTTCGTATTCAACAAGCAATTAAATAAAAAAGCAGATTTTGGCACATTCAAGAATTTTTCTTCTTTTTTATTTATTTTTTTGTTTGTGTTTACAGTTTTTGCTATTAAAGTTGAATGGTTAAAGGTACTTAAGAAAACAAGAATACTATTTGTTTTGTTCAATTTTTTATTTTGCGTCTCTGGAAATATTTTACAAGCTTGTCGCGATCCTTTCTATAAAAAAAAAATAATTTAATTCAAAGGAAACCATAAAAAACGCATTTTTGAGTTAAAACATATAATTTCTTTAGTATTTTATTTGCTTAGAGCTTATATATTATTTTTTTATTTCTATAATATTGCATTAATTGAATTTTTTAAAATTTTTACTAAACATTGATTATTAATTAATTTAAATTATTAATGAATTTTTATTAAATATTAATTATTAATTCCATTATAAAATTTAATTAAAATTCGTTGTCATCTACTTCGTTCAAATGGTCTTCTTCCCTTGTGGTATTGGAGCATGATGTTCCCTGGCAAGTTCCACACATTATCGAAAATAACAATCTTGATCGCTTACATTCGCACCTTGTTGTATATTGTGTATGACAGTTGCAAGATATCAGTTTTAGTAAATATTCTGGAGCAGGAGGAAGATTTGTTGCAACAGGAACTAAGCCGCTCTTGACAGATTTTCATCCTTAATCTGTTGGTTCCAAAGAATTTCCAAGCCAGGCTTGTATTTGATGGTAACCGCGGTATGAATGCTGATCTGCAGCAACTAACATCGGTTCCCCATGTATAGATAAAGCCACAAAGTAAACCTTCTATATATTACGTATATGGTAATTAAAAAAAAAATAATAATAATTTGGTAAAATAGCCAAAACGTCAGCCTTAATGCACATAATTAGGACTTTTATCAAAAAAGAGTACATTCGGTGTATCAAACTTTTTTCTAGACAAATTGGATCCCAAGATATAGCCTTAAAATAAAAATTTCCCAAACAATCAAAAAATATTCCCACTAAAATCCCGCTATTTTTTTTCCTCAACACCCACAGTTGGGTATATTTCTGAAAAGTTGTTTAATATAATAATAATAACATATGTGAGTATGAAACCTATTACCAACATTTAGAAGTTTGTATGGAGCAATGTTTTGTTTCCTGGGCTAGAAGTACTGAACGGAAAATCATTAAGCAATAAAGTATTCGAAATAAGACGTTTTTACCTTTTTTTGGAATGCTACTTCGCTAAGTTGATATCAACTTAACAAACAGGAAAAAAAAAACAGAAAATATCGAAAGACAAACTCGAAATTTTCACAACTAATTAACGGCTAAATATCCACCTACAAAATTTTCGATCGGCGAATGTTGTTTCGCTAACTTGACACTAACTTATGACTATAGCCTCAAATAAGAAGCCTTTCCAGCTTGGATAAAAAAATCTTTCGTCCTTAACTCAACTCGTATAACTTCGATGTAATCAAGGACTTTGTCTATGTCTATGGCTTCTCCTCTATTAATTCGCATCAGTGTAAAAATGAAATGAAAGATGATTGTTGCCAATCACTGATTTTTCGGGTTAAAAAGGCAATCTGCCTCAATGAACCAAAAATACCATATACACTACAGAAGACGTTGGTCATCGTAGAGCTTTATGGAGCAAAATCATAGAGCTGTGGAGAATGTAAAGAATGAATAAAAATTTTTTTGTTTGCTGATGAAGAACAGTTACGGAATATGGCTTAGGTAGCAACGCACTTACTTGATAATTCATTAAAAAAAAAGATTTTTTTCGTTTAGGACTTCCAATTTCCGGAGATAAAATATTTGCCTATGGACTGAAGGGTCCTTAGCAAATACTAACATTATGTTTGTGTATAATACTAAAGCTGATAAAAGGTCTAGCTAAATTTAATAATAATTATTATAAAACATATATTGCACGATATTTGTTCTTAAAATCTCATTTGAATAGAGAACGGTTTTAAAATTTACATTCTAAACTACATACATACATCTTAAAATTAATGTAATATTTAAGTTAAGATACTTTTTCTTAGGTATCGTTATACTCATCTGGAAATTACACTGAAGAATCAATTAATCAAAAATTGATTCTGTCAACAGCTGCTGTTAACAGAGCAAAGTTCTCAGCAATGAAAAACACTGAAAACATTCCCTTAATACTGCCTCATTGATCATTCAGGACCTGCTATTAATCTTCATTTTTATATTGAAAGAAATATCGAACAAAAAATATAAATTGAATTATCCAAGAACTATAAAAAAAAAAAACAATATATCCTTCGTAGATATTTATGAATCTCCTAATAAACTTGTGGTGGTGTACCTACAAACACATAGTTATGATATGTTTGCTCGTCTGTCAGCCTTAGTTAATATTTGCCAAGTTCATTAACTCACTTATACCAAATTACTTAATCTACCAGCAACACATCATTAATGAGGATGTCACATTTGGAAGTATTTCAAGTATAAAGACAGCAAATTACTCTGTCAATTTGTTTTTAACGCATATTTCGATTCACAGCAGCTATCAACGACCAAATGAGTTCCCATTCTATCTCCATCTCCACCATGCGTTACAGGATCCAGGATTCATCAACTAATAGTCCAACAAAAACAACATTTAATTGAACCTAATGCAAAGCTATTTAAGGCCACTATGAAATTATTGGAGCATGTTGTCGTCAAATGGTATATGTATAGAATGTGTGAATATAAAACAAAAACAACTAGACATACATACACTGATGTAACAAAACATGAAGAGAAAGTTCTTTATAGTCATTAAATCCTCATTAAGCTCAATATGACGACATAATGTGATGAACGGACTGTTGGAGGATTTTTGTGATTTTATTGATAAAATATGGCCACCGGAAGTTTCAAATTACAAACATCGTCTATTAGCGATGAGGTTTCATCAAATAAGAATAACAATAACGTTTAAGACATTTTTAATAACAATATAAACCTAATAATAAATTATTATACTCTCATTAATTTCCTATTGACATCTTTTACAAAAAAAAAAAAAAAAAGTGATAAGCACAAGATGGCGCCAAAGTCACTTTTTGATAATGATAATAAATTTAATACGTTTAATTTCTCATCATTCATACTGGATAAACATTTATTATTTAAAAGATTCCGCAAAATGTATTTTATTTATAAGGAATTTGAAGGCCGGATTATAATAATTTGCTCCCCACAACTTTCTTACTTACACCCAGAGAAAAACCTGTGTAAAATTAGCCTAAATCGGGGGCTAATTTAGCTTAGTCCTAAGGCAGTTTTGAGCTTGCTTAGTTCTAAGCTAATTTGCCTTAAATTCCTAAGGTAAATAAATAATAATGGTTTTTTAACTTAGAACTAAGTTAAATTAGCCTATCCGTCCTAGGCTAATATTTTACCTTAGGATTTCTCATATTTTACCTTAACTTGTGCTTGAATTAGCTTATTTCCTAGGTCAATTTACCTTATTTATTTTTACCTAAATATGGGTTTTTTTACCTAGATATGGGTTTTTTAACCTAGTTGTTAGGTAGATTTTGCCTAGTATTTTAGCTTAGGGACGTGTTAATTTACCTTAGAATATAAGGTAAAACGATCTTAGTTTTACCTATATTTGCGCCTGAATTAGCCTATTTCCTAGGGTAATTTTACCTATTTTTTTTGCCTATGCTAGGGTGTTTTAACCTAGTTGCTAGGCAGATTTTGCCTAGTTTTTTAGCTTAGGGACGTGTTAACTTACCTTAGAATATAAGGTAAAACGATCTTAGTTTTACCTATATTTGCGCCTGAATTAGCCTATTTCCTAGGGTAATTTTACCTATTTTTTTTGCCTATACTAGGGTGTTTTAACCTAGTTGCTAGGCAGATTTTGCCTAGTTTTTTAGCTTAGGGACGTGTTAACTTACCTTAGAATATAAGGTAAAACGATCTTAGTTTTACCTATATTTGCGCCTGAATTAGCCTATTTCCTAGGGTAATTTTACCTATTTTTTCTGCCTATACTAGGGTGTTTTAACCTAGTTGCTAGGCAGATTTTGCCTAGTTTTTTAGCTTAGGGACGTGTTAACTTACCTTAGAATATAAGGTAAAACGATCTTAGTTTTACCTATATTTGCGCCTGAATTAGCCTATTTCCTAGGGTAATTTTACCTATTTTTTTTGCCTATACTAGGGTGTTTTAACCTAGTTGCTAGGCAGATTTTGCCTAGTTTTTTAGCTTAGGGACGTGTTAACTTACCTTAGAATATAAGGTAAAACGATCTTAGTTTTACCTATATTTGCGCCTGAATTAACCTATTTCCTAGGGTAATTTTACCTATTTTTTTTGCCTATGCTAGGGTGTTTTAACCTAGTTGCTAGGCAGATTTTGCCTAGTTTTTTAGCTTAGGGACGTGTTAACTTACCTTAGAATATAAGGTAAAACGATCTTAGTTTTACCTATATTTGCGCCTGAATTAGCCTATTTCCTAGGGTAATTTTACCTATTTTTTTTGCCTATACTAGGGTGTTTTAACCTAGTTGCTAGGCAGATTTTGCCTAGTTTTTTAGCTTAGGGACGTGTTAAATTACCTTAGAATATAAGGTAAAACGATCTTAGTTTTACCTAGATTTGCGCCTGAATTAACCTATTTCCTAGGGTAATTTTACCTATTTTTTTTGCCTATACTAGGGAGTTTTAACCTAGTTGCTAGGCAGATTTTGCCTAGTATTTTTGCTTAGGGATATGGTGATTTACCTTAAAATCTAAGGTAAAACGGTCTTAGTTTTACCTAGATTTGCGCCTGAATTAGCCTATTTCCTAGGGCAATTTTACCTATTTTGTTTAGTTATCTTAGGGTATTTTAACCCAGTTGTTGGGTAGATTTTGCCTAGTATTTTAGCCTAGAAACGTGTTACTTGTCTAAGGACCGAAGGTTAAACGGTCAAAATTAGCAACTTATTTGAAGAATGTCCAGATTTATGTCTTATAGCTGAAAGAAATGTCCTTGAAAAGTAGAAGAAATTTTATATAATTTTAAATATATCTATTTATTAATATTTTTTGCCTTAAAATTATAATTTAAACTTAACATTACTTATTTCTGTTTACAGATGTAGATATTTTTTCAGTTTTACAGAATATATATTATATGTTATGTATACAAATTATATTACACAGTATAGCATCTGTATTCTTAAATACTAATATTAGAGCAAAACAAACACATGCAATTATAATTAATTAAATAAGTTTTTATTAACATTTATAAGTCTTGTGTTTATAAAAAATGGAGACCATTCCTTGAGGTTAATTTGTTTAATTTATTTTTCAAGCCATCATGTACAAAAATAACATGTTCTTTACTTTAAGCGTTTTTGGAGATAATTTGATTTACATATACAATGTACATACATATATGCCAAAATGTAGTTTTTTTATTTTTGAATGACTTCAAATCATTTTTGATAAAGTTTTCTTTAAAAAATAACAATCAAGCGGGGACGCAGGGGTATATGTGAACATGTGAAGAGAGAAATTTTGAGTTCTTAGAACCAAAAATAATTGGTAAAACCTTCAAAAAAAGTCCTTAAGAGGCTAGCTACTTTTGCATGAACAACAACGACTAAAAATGGATGAGAAAACACGAGGAATACTATAATCAAATGCAATAGCATAACTAAAACTCGTGTTAGAAGAAAAAAAAAAGAAAAAGAAGAAAAAAAAAGAAGAAAGAAAAGAACACTGAAAATGTCAAGAAGTGATGAAAATAGGAAATGAAGAGGATAACACTATCTTCGTTGTCCCCTATTACGGTCGTAAAGTTAATCATTTGGGGAATTTTGGTTTTGCCTCGGACAAAGTAAGAACTCTATTGTAATAAAAAAAAAGAGTCAGATGTTTTTGAGTCGAATGAAGCGAAAAACAAAATCTATATAATCAAATAAACTAATAAAATTAAAATCCGTGTTAAAAGAAGGAAAAGTATATTTTTAAAGAACTTGATTTAAGCCTTTCAGCAAATCAAATAACAGTAAAATGAAAATCCTTGTTAAAAGCAAACAAAACACCGAAAATGGCAAAAAGTGCTGAAAATCGGAAAAAAGAGGATGACATTATGCAGCAGGATCGTCCTTGGGATTCGGTCTAAAGACGAAGAGAGGAATATGGAATGATATAACGAGTCAAATGTATTGCAGTTGAATGAAGCGAAACACACAACCTATAATCAAATGAAATAGTAAAATGAAAATCCTTGTTAAAAAAATAAGGAAAAGAAAACACCGAAAATGGCAAAAGTTGCAGAAAATCGGAAAAAAGAGGATGACATTATGCAGCAGGATCGTCCTTGGGATTCGGTCTAAAGACGAAGAGAGGAATATGGAATGATATAACGAGTCAAATGTATTGCAGTTGAATGAAGCGAAACACACAACCTATAATCAAATGAAATAGTAAAATCAAAATCCTTGTTAAAAGAATGAGGAAAAGAAAACACCAAAAATGGCAAAAAGTGCTGAAAATCGGAAAAAAGAGGATGACATTATGCAGCAGGATCGTCCTTGGGGTTCGGTCTAAAGACGAAGAGAGGAATATGGAATGATATAACGAGTCAAATGTATTGCAGTTGAATGAAGCGAAACACACAACCTATAATCAAATGAAATAGTAAAATCAAAATCCTTGTTAAAAAAATAAGGAAAAGAAAACACCGAAAATGGCAAAAGTTGCTGAAAATCGGAAAAATGAGGATGACATTATGCAGCAGGATCGTCCTTGGGATTCGGTCTAACGACGAATAGAGGAATATGGAATGATATAACTAGCAGCGTTGCCGAAGTAGCGCGATCGTGCTTTTTTGACGTGGCACGAAAAAGTAAATACGGCACGTTAATTTCGGGCGGCAACGCTGATAACAGGTCAGATGTTTCGCAGTTGAATGAAGCGAAACTCACAACCTACATATAATAAAATGAAAATGTAAAATAAAACTCGTGTTGGAAAAAAAAAAGAAAATTACTGGAAATATCAAGAATTGATGAAATTAGGACAACACTGGCGCTTCGAAATGGTCTTTGGTGTTTAGTCCAAGGATAAATGGAGGTATATTGCATGGCATAACGTGTCAGATGACACAACCTATAATCAAATAAACTATAATAAACTATAAACTATAAGAAAATGAAAATCCTTATTAAGAGGAGGAAAACACTGAAAATTGCAAAAATTTCTGAAAATCATAAAAAAAGAAGATCACACTATGCAGCAGGATCTTCCTTGGGATTTTGTCTAAGGACAAAAAGAGGATTATTGAATAATATAACGAGTCAGATTGTTTTGAAGTTGAATGAAGCGAAACACACATTATATAATCAAATACACAAATAAAGATAAAAAGAAAGAACAAAAATTGTGAGAGTGGATGAAAGTGAAGATGATAATAAATTGTTCTTTACTTTTCTTTAAACGATAATGTTTACTTGGTAATAAAAAGAAGACCAACATTTACAGCCTTTTCACCGCAGTCATGACAAACATACCTGATGACGGAAGCATGATTGAGGAAAGAATAACCTCTATAGGGTACATCAATATCTCTAAATACGATCGAAAATTTGTGGATTGATTGATTTTAAAAGCTCCCTAGGATCATCCAATCATAAAAGTTTTAAAAATAATAAAGAAGTTCAGTTTTGTTTTTAAAATATGGGTTTTTCTAAAAAAACTTGTAAAATTACAAAAAAGAATTTAAGTCTTGATTAGGATAAATGTGGATTTTAAAACAATGAATCAAATTATCTCCAAAACGTGATTTACATTATATTTCCATATGTCCTGCCAATGTTTACAACTTCAAGTTATTAACGAATTCAAATCATTTAATAACGTTTGCACTGCAGGAATTTTTGGACCGTCTTGAATATTAAAGAAAAATATTTGAATAAAAACCCATACCGAAAAACATTGCGGAGGGTATTGTATATTTAACACATATGCAAGCTTTAAGTACAAATCAATACAGTTTACATATGAGTCTAGTTTGAATTTTACGTTGTCCAAAGACACGTAAAACTGATTAAAATTAAATTTTTCACCCACAACAATTATAATGGGTTGAAATTTTATTTTTGACTTTAAACAATCTTCTCTTTTCTTTTGCAGAATGGGTTCTATTTGGCTTGCATTTTCAACTTCGAGTATAAAAGAGTTTTTCGAGTCTTCAATTGTAAATTTTTTGAATTTGCCATTATAATGTTTTGAAGATGGAGGTAACACTCCATGTAAAAGATTTGTGAATGCTATATTCAAGTTATCTATTGAACAAAATCCCTTTAATCCAAAAAATATTTAAAGTAAAAATTTCGTACCATTATCCAGCTCTTCAATTTTTTCTTTCAAATCTTGTAAATAAGTTTTCAGTGATATGGATTTAACTCTAGCGGTGAACATTTGTAAAGCTACGGTCCGGAACTTCTGCCATTTAACAAAATCGAATCCATTATTGGGTTTCATAAAATTATAATCAATATTAATCTGCAAATAAATAAAGCAAAACAGATTTATTAATACGATAGGCCAAAATATTTTTTGTTTAATATTAGTTTATTGGAATAGATTTTTTCATAATTTATTTTAATTTTTACTAACAGTGATAATAAATTTTGAAAAAATTTTTGAGTTCGTAAAATTATCAATTATTAAAAAACAAGGTTATTACCAATTCTGGCGCCCGCGAATACTTGTACAGGGGCCATTCTTGAAGGATTGCTTGGATGTCATTGTCACTGCTTTGGTCGATCAGTTTTCTTCTGAAAGACATAGTTTCCACCCATTGTTTAATAACTGCCTCCCAGTTTCGATTTTGCTTGAGTTCGTCACAGATGGTCTGCATTTCAGAGTCACTAAGGTATTCTATTGAATATACAAACAAAAATATCATTTTTACAATTTTATTTTAGTTAAATTTTGCAAAAACTATTACCTATATTGCAATCTTCGTTTAAAACATTTGCAAGTTTTGATTTTTTCGCTGGCCTTGGTTCACCTTTATATAGCTGTGACAGACATCTTCGTTGTCCTCTGTACCGGTCGTAAAGTTTACCCTTTGGGGGAGTTTTGTTTTTGCCTCGGACAAAGTAGGAACTCTATTGTAATAGAAAAAATCTATTCAAAAAAAGTTTTTTGGTTTAATCAAAGTAAGGTTTACCATGCTTTCTTTAGGAAAAATCTTTATTATTTCCTCTGCCAAAATTTCGCATCTGTTGACTGTCATGGTTTTTCCATTTTCTGTAAAATATTGCACTATCTTGTGCACAATATTTTTTCTATCCTCTGGAGTCAAAAAGTTCTTGTTATTATACGATTCCAAAATTCCTCTGCCTTGCTCTGTTTTCATCAAAATTTCCAGCACTGTTACCTTAAATTAGATAACCTACTTTAAAATAATTTTTTTTTTCTTTAACTCCAAAAATTTTAAACCATTATTTAAAATGTGAAGTTTGAAAAAAGTTCTGAAATTTCACATTTTAATTTATTGGAGATCAAATGAAAATAGCTAAGTTTTATAAAAATTCGTTGACTCCTTTTCGTGATTTAATAAAACCAGGATCAACTGTATGTTTATCTGACTGTGTATGCTTATTTATACCATACAAAAATACCATATCAAAATTTCTCAATTAAGAACCTTTACTAAAATTGTCGTTCCCTATCGATTGTAAAGTTTACCCTTAATTTTTCTTTAGTTTTCTAGCTGGTATCACAGTAGCAAGCTTACCAAGATTTTTCAAAGAAAAATCGTTTATATTTTGCCTGCCGAAAATTTCACATGTCTTGGCTAACATGCTCTTACAATTTTCTGTGAAAAATTGAACTATTTTGTGCACAATATTTGTTCAATCCTCTGGAGTTAACAATTTTTTGTTACTATAGGATTCTAAAACTTTAATGTCAATTTTTATGATCAATTTTAATTGTTTTATTTTTAAGTTTTAACTGTATTCCATTTTATTTAAAAGTTAAAATTTAAAAAGACCTAATAAAATCACTTTTCTTATCAAATTTTGAATGAAAACTACATCGATAATATTACCAAATTTGGTAACTTTACTTGAATTTAACTTTAGTCTTGCATTGGATATCTGAGCTTTAGAGTGAGTGTTCATGCAAGACGCAACGTCAAAAAACCAAGAAACATCATGCCTCAATTACACGAGTGACAAACATACATTGTTTTACGAAAATTGGATACATTTACGCGAAGTCAAATAACACCTTAAAGTTGTCATTATTTGTATAATGGTGTCAGCACACTACGTTTACGTTTTCATTGCTTTAACACTCCATACCAAAGATTTGCGAACGCTGTATTTAAGTTATCTATTGAAAAAAATCCATTTAAACCAAAAAAAAACTTTTCGTACCAATATCTAGCTCTTTAATTTTTTCTGTCAACTGTTGTAATTAGGTTTTTAATGATATAGGTTTAACTCTTACAGTGAGCATTTGCAAGGCTAATGTCCGGAACTTAGCCATTTAATAAAATCAAATCCATTATTGGGTTTCATGAAACTAAAATCAATATTAATCTGCAAAAAAATGAAACAAGAAAGATTTTTTCAATTTCAAAAGATTTGTTTACGGTTTATTCAACTTATCCCTGTTTTTTTAAAATCCCTTAAAACTTATCAAAATGCAAAACACTTCAACTCTCTTTCTAACTCTTCCGAAAAATGCTTAAATAATAGAGCTGCGAATACATACAGACAAAATTATAAGACACTCTTTTCTAAATGTCATAATTATGAAAATTATCTAATAATTTTGAGAATTTCAATAAGTAGTATGTACTTAAATATCGTAAGGGAAATTATTTTATTTGCGAAAAACCTGAATTTACAAGTTTCAAGACGTTTAAGCTCTGTTTATAATAAACACACCCTTAGACAGATAACGTTATTGCAGTGCTCAAGTTTCTTCGCATCTTTATCACGGTAAAGTTATTTTATTTATATCTCTAGATGTAACATTCACACTTACATCAAAATCGGAGGTGGTACTGTTTGGTGATGGGCTACTCAAGGTGTTAACCCACGTTTCTACTGACAGTTCTTTTGTGACTTTATTTTGAGGCTTTGGGCTTACAGTAAAAATCCCCTGTTAACATGAAGAAACACATTTGTAATCAGTAAAAATTAGTAATAGTCTAGATTTCACATAACTTACATTTTCGTTTTGCCATAAACCTAACTTGGTTTCAAAGATCATTTTTGTATTAAAGTCGCTATATTCCCAAAAAAATTGGTCAATATGTCTTTCTTTCATGCATTTTAATCCGTCAATATTGATATTTTTTTCTATAATAAAACCATTTGATCAAAATTCTTTTAAATTTAAGAAAAGTTACCTTTAAGAAATACGTAAAGTTGATCATAGAGTCCCCACGATTTTAGAAGATTTGCCAAGCTATCGTCATCTTGTTCTTGCAAAAGGTTATTTTCATCTATACTGTTCAATGCTGATTCGTTTTGATTGAGGAATGATAATTCGACTTCTGCTGTTTTATGATGAGAGAGGAATGATAATTCGCCTTCTGCTGATTCGTTTTGATTGAAGAATGATAGTTCGCCTTCTGCACTCAAAACGAGCATTGGAGTCGTATTTGATGGAATATTCCTTTCCATGACTATATTTTTCGTAGTTGTCACGTCAGATATTTTAGGATTACAGGTGGATTCATGTAGTTTACTTGTGTTTTGCGTACTCATTTTGTATTATTGTTTTTGCTCCTGTCTAAGAAAAGAATTTTTTTTTTCGAATAAAGTCATTACCAGATAAATTCTTAGAAGAAGTAACTGGGGGACCATCAAATTCTACAATTGATTTAATGAAAAAAACTTCATGACTTGGGTTTATTTTTTCATATGACATATAATGATCGCTAAATACTGTTGGTATTTCTTTGCAAAGAATATATAACTTTTTATTTTCATTCATAATAATTGTTTCTATCAAAAAGAATTTCACTATTAATTCATTTGTAATAGATAAGTAATGACTTTTTTTATATATTGTTCCAAGAAGTGCTTTGAATTAGCATTTAATATGTTGGAATTTTCGCAGTTTATGTTCTCAATTGTAGTAGATATTTCATCATGGTGTGAATACTGAACATAATCTTCTCTTGGTCTAATTGATTTGTAAGCAAACTTGAACTGGAATTTTGTTGCAATAGAAAGTAAAATATTTTTGCGGCTAGATGTAACTCTACCATATGATTTCAGCTCCTGATGTTTTGCTTCAAACAGAAATGACCAGTAATATCTTGGAAGCCCAGAATACTTTATAATCCGTGGATAGTGGATCAGGTTGTATCACCAAACAATTTTTGATATAACATGTTGTGTTTTTCAATAAGACTTTCAAGTTCATGTAATGTAAAATCATTACAATGTGGCAAAAGCAATATATCAATTATTTTTATAAAAATAAGAACAAATTCCCAAACTTCATCATTTACTGGGATTAAGTGACCGATAATCAAAGGAAAATAATGAATAAATGTCCACATTTCTCTTGCTGAAGCATTTAGTTTTTTTCTTTTCAGGTGTTGTGGAGTGATATCTTTAAAAACATTTCCTTTCTCAGTATCTCCATAGGAAAATGTTAACTTATATTGGTTGAGTTCATCTAATGTAAATACTTTGTTCTTGATGTAATGTTCTATGACATGTGTTAAATTGTAATGTGCAACGCCTTCAAACACATCATGCATAAGATCCACTGAATAGTTTTTTACAACATGAAAAGAAGGAATTTTGTTTAAAATTGAGTTTTTATAAACTCCTGTGGATGAAAAATCGCCCGATAAATTTTCCTTATAATTTTCTTCAGTTCTAATAAATGTTAAATCCTCTTTGCACATAACTTTTGTTAATTCACTTGGCGCTAGACAAAATCTGCAGAAGTGGTTAGAGGAGAAAGATTTACTAAACTCCAGAATCTGGTTAAGTCCCAAGTTATCTCCTAAGATAATGCCCATTATTAAATAAATCCTTGTTTTCTGGTTATTTAAAGTCAGTTCAATGCCTTCAACTTCTAGAGAAATAATTTCTTGAACAAGGTTATAAATGGTCAGATCATTTCCATAGGTTTTAATATCATGAGCCTTAATTAAGGCAGCTAGATAAATATCACTGACTTTAAAATAATTTTCAAATATTGGAATGGAAAAATACACTCCTGTAAGTTTATGAACTCCACTATGTGATCCGAGTGGGTTGTTAACTTCGAAATCATCTGCGAAAAGGAAATATGGAACTAAATTTTTATTTTTATATATTTCTTTTTTTTGTTGCCATAGTTTTCCTTTTATAAAATTACTCATATTTGGTGTCTGATTCTGTTGGTTCAAAAATGTTGTGAGTACTTCTCGATTTTCTGATTTTTCAAAAATTTTACGGAATTCAAATTTCAAGTCCATCAGAATACCTTTTTCAACCTTTTCCTCCAAATTGTTCTCACCATTGACCATAACGTTAGAAATCTCTCTGTTAATGTCGAATTCTCTGGGTTTCTTATATAAATCTCGATTTTCTAGAAACTTTTGCAGTTTATACTCAGTATTTAATTCAATAAAAACATGTTTATATTCGTTAATAACGTTCTCCATTTTTTTTCTATCAAGCTCACACATTTCAAAGCTTAATATTATTTCAAACAGAGGTGACAGAATCAAATTGTCGAGAGCTTTTTGTATAGTAACTGCATCTTTTCTAGTAAAGTTATTGTTGTTGTATAGGTTTAAAACGAACTGAAGTATGCTGTTTTCTACTATTGTTTTTTGTGATGAAGCTTCAATGTTTTTTGATCTGCCACTACCTGTCGGTAAATTGTATGATGAATCACGATTATTTTGTAACATGTTTTCCAATGCTGGAATACAAGAAGTCTTGCTAGTATTTGAATTCAAGTTTTCTAGTGCATCAACATTATTCTCATGGATCGCTTCCACTTTTTTATTCAGGTCTTTTAAATGGATACCTAAATGTCTTTTGTATGAAGATAATCCATTAAATATCTGCTCACACGTTTTTTCAAAGCATTTTAATTTGCTTTTTTTATCACAACCATGGAGAATTTTTAAATGTCTGAACAATGTATTCAAACAATTAAATTTTTTTAAACAGATAAAGCAATGCATTTTCAGCTTATTAACTGTGAATGTATATTGAATTTATTTGATTATAAATACAGTCAAACCCGCTTAAGTAAAACAACAAAAAACTTAATTAAATCTTTATTTCAGCGGGTTATTCCTTTAAGCGAATCTTAAATATCTAAAAAAAAAGTTTCACTCAAGCAAAGCTTGGATAACCGGAAAAAAAATGTTTCTAAGTGTTTTTCCCGAAGAAAAAATATTGAAAATTTTTCTAAGTCTTTTTCTCGAAGAAAAAATATTGAAAATTTGTCTAAGTCTTTTTCCCGAAGAAAAAATATTGAAAATTTTTCTAAGTCTTTTTCTCGAAGAAAAAATATTGAAAATTTGTCTGTCTTTTTCCCGAAGAAAAAATATTCAAAATTTTTCTAAGTCTTTTTCTCGAAGAAAAAATATTGAAAATTTTTCTAAGTCTTTTTCCCGAAGAAAAAATATTCAAAACTTTTCTAAGTCTTTTTCCCGAAGAAAAAATATTGAAAATTTTTCTAAGTCTTTTTCCCGAAGAAAAAATAGGGAACGTTACTTTATCCCGCCAAACAAAATCCCGCGTAACGAAATCCCGCCAATTATAAATATATTCTTCAGAGAAGTCTATGACATGAAAAAAGTAAAAGTAACGAAATCCCGCCGATTTTCCGCGGGATTTTTTTACTCCTTTTCGGCGGGATTTCTAATACTTTTTGGAAAGTAGGACTTTGTACTATGGAAAAAATATTTTATTAAGTTGATATTTTTTGATAAAATTAGTACTTTTTGGAAAAATATTTTTTTAATAGAGTGATTTTGGGAGGACAAAAAAGTATTTAAGCAGCAGTGGTTGGAAGGTAAACTTCAGATTCAGTGCAGTGCAGTGACAACGTACACACGGATAGCGGAAGAAATTTATTTAAATAAAAATCTACCCCTAAATAAAAAGGATTAAACTCAGGTATACCTGCGGGCTACCTGGCTTTACTGCCCAACAGCAAGAAAAGGGATTATCCCAACAAAACAAACAAAGTAATATATGTGGATTAAGTGCGCGGAACAAAAGTTTTTTCTCAAAATAGTGTTTGTGTACTAATCCGTGTAATAAAAAATAAATCAGTTAAAGTGAAAAAGGTTAATCCAGCAATGGAACCAATTAACCCAGAGTCAGCATTTGCTTCACTGGAAGCATTGCTGAAAAAAATAGTCAACAATCTCGGACCTGAATATGGCCCGAGATTAGCGATGGTTTTTAACACCATCGTGCAGCCCTTTGCAATAATCACCGAAGAAGTAGTAGAAGTAGAAGAAACCAACATGGACACCGAGGACATTGACAATGATATTGAGTCATCATCCGCCAGCAGCGAGGAAGAATCTTCCACTGAAGAAGAGCCCAGTGATACCACCAGCTCTGAAGAAGAAGCCAATGCCTCACCATTACCCGGACAAAAAAGACCCCGCAAAACAGACAATAAGAAGGACAGCGGCACGAAGCGCCCCCAACTTGACGAAGATTCTGCCACGAATCGACCTAAGGCGCCCCTGCCAGTCTCGACTATAACAACCACATCATCGTCACCGACAACCCAGCCACCAGTCACAACGACAACAGCCGTCATGCCTACTCCTGCCCAGCCACCGAAAACAGCCACCAAGAATACTACGTCAGTGATACCAGCCAAGGCCTCTGGTATGCCGCCAATCTTCGTGTTCTCAGGAAATATAGCAGAAATTAGCCGCCACTGCAAAGGCAAGAACCTGAGCATCACCTTTAAAAACCGCAACACCAAAACTACTGTCATCAACGCTGGAAACAGGGAATCCTTCGACGCCGTCAAGAAGTTCCTTAAAACCAGCAAAATCCAATATAACTCCTTTACACCAAAGGAGGACAGGAAAAACTTGCTGCTACTGAAGGGAATCCACCACACCTACGCCGCCATTGAAGTAGAAGATGAACTACGGATCGAAGGACTCCCAGTCATTAAGGTATCACCTTTCAAGACCACAAAAGCTCAGGGTAAAACCTATAATAACTTCGTCGTGGAGCTGACAAAAACCTGCGACATCAAGGATGTCTACACGAAGACATTGATTATGAATCAGCGAGTCCACTGGGAAAAGCTTAAATCCAACGACATCGTGCAGTGCCGGAACTGTCAACGTTTTGGTCATGTAGCCACCAACTGTGGACGGCAATACGTGTGCGTGAAGTGCAAGGAGTCCCACGAACCTGGACAGTGCCAAAGAAAAGAAAACACTGGATTGGATGTATGGTGCGCCAACTGCCAAAAAACGGGACACCCGGCCAGTTTTAAGGGATGCCCAACTCTAAAGGCTCGTCTGACGGAGAGGAACAGGCTGATGGCGGAGAAGCGGGCTCACCAAGAGTTTGCTTCTAAGTCAGCTTGCTTGATCACTCGACCGGCAGTGAGCTATGCAGCAATGGCAAAAGGAACCCCGGCACCAAAACCAGCTCCCTCAAAGACACAACCCATCTCAAAAACTCCAGCCAAGATGACCGCACCTCGACCAGTACCAAGGATAATCCCAGAAAAAACCGGACCAGCCAAAACTGCAGCTCCAGTAAATTTAAACAGTGAAATCCAGAGGATCTTTGGCTCCGACTTGCTGACAATCATGGGTAAAGCTAGGAGTGCTGTTCCACCGAACTACGCCGAACTTAACGATGGTGAGAAGTCCGTGGCGTTGGCCACCTTCCTCTTCGAAATATGCAATTAAAGAAGCTCCGCATCCTGACGTACAATGTCAATTCATTGTACAGCCTAGAGAAGAGGACGACATTTAACTTGTGGATGAAGAAGAACAGCCCGGACATCGCTCTCATCAGTGAGACCAATGTCACCAGGCGCAACAACATCAACATCAAAGGATTCAAAACGTACCGGCAAGACAAAAACGAGGACCGCGTTGGAACAGCAGTTTTCATAAAAGACAAATTCTCCCCCAATACAACAGAAGTCATCATCCCCGGACTACAGACTAGCGAAGCCACTGCCATCACGATGACCCTGGGAAGAGGTGAGACCCTTACAGTCGTCAGTACATACTTCAAATGCGCATCCTCTGCAAGGAACATACACTGTGACCTGCTCATCCTCAACAGCTTCCTGAAGCAAAGTACATATGGCATCATTGGAGGTGATTTCAATGCGAGACATCACCTATGGCTCGACTCCAAAATCAGCAGCGAAGGCAAAGCAATCGTAGACTGGATGGAATTGAACAGCAATGAACATTCTCTGGTGGTTATATCCCAGCCGAAACCCACCTTCCCTAGAACACCATCGACGCTGGACTTCTTCCTTGCTTCCTCCAACCTAGTGCATATTCTTCCGGAAATCCGGAATTATATCTGCACAATAGTGCAAAGCGACTCGGACCATGAAGCTGTTCAACTTGCCATCAACCTCGAGCAACCCATACTCCTTACGACAGAAGCTCCTGTGAACTTCATCAACTTCAGACGGCTAGATATTGAAAAACTTCACAGGGACATCGAAGACAGCATAACTCTTCCACCTTCAAACAGGAATCTGCTGGATACCGAAATCGATGCAGCTATTGACAACCTCCAACATGCCGTATCTGAAGCCCTGGAGAAGCAAAAGCGGCCTAGGACGCCAAAAGATAGATACCACCATCTTCCTGAGTACGTCCAGAATTTGTATGCTCACAGACAGCGACTAAGAAAACGACTCCAGCGGATCCATCAAAGCGAGCTAAATACAAGAAACATCAACTACCAGACAGTTTGGAATGAGCTACAGCAAGTTAACATCATGTTCCGGAACTCCATTCAACACCACAACAATATCCAGTACCAGAGAAGATTGCAAGCAATTAAGCCAGGACCTGATGCCTTCAAAAACATCAATAGGATCATCGGAAAACAGCCACAGATGCCAGAATCCATCATCAGCAACAACATTGAAGCAACCTCAGCCCAGGACAAGGTGGAAGCGTTCGCCAACTACTTCGAAGGAAACTTCAAGCCGAACCCACCTACTGATCCAACGTTCCTACAAGAAGTTGAGGCATCAATTCAGCTGACCCTACAGCCAAATCCGGATATAATCAGTTTCGACGACACCAATCCAGCAAGTGATCCCACCGATAGTCCATATCTATGCAATCTAGAGGAGGTAGCAGAGATCATCGGCAATTTAAAGCCAAAAAAATCAGCCGGACCAGATGGTGTCTCCAATTACATCCTGAAAAGGTTTCCTCAAGCAGTAATGATTTTCCTCACAATCATCCTCAACAACTGCATCAACAACTGTTACTTCCCCCAGACGTGGAAAACAGCGAAGATTGTGGCAATCCCGAAGAAAGGTGCTTCCAACCTAGTATCCAACTACAGGCCAATATCACTTCTCAACAATATCAGCAAATTACTGGAAGAAGTAATCCTCCGGAGACTGAAGAAATTCTGCAAAGAAAACTCCATCATCCCTGACATGCAGTTCGGCTTTCGAGAAAAGCACTCAACGCTGCATCCGCTGCTGAAGTTTCAACACGACATCACCACCTCCCTTAACAGTCATCGTGTCACCGTCGGATGCTTTCTGGATGTCGAGAAAGCATTTGATAGCGTTTGGATAGAAGCCCTAACTCATAAACTTCATCTATTACAGGTACCTCCGCCACTAATAAAAATTCTTTTTTCTTTTCTTTCTTTCAGGAAATTTTTCGTACAACTGGACAACTGTAAATCAAACATGAAGAACATCAGAGCCGGAGTCGCCCAAGGCTCAAAACTTGGCCCTTTCCTCTACAGCCTGATGACATCCGACCAACCTGTCCCAATTGGATGCGAGAACCTGCTATATGCTGATGACTCGCTTACATATGCATCATCAATGTCACCGCTTATCGCTGTCCGAAAAGTAGAGGCCCACATCAGCAGACTCTTCAATTTCTACAAGAAATGGGGCATCCGGATCAACACTTCCAAATCCGAAGTTGTCTGTTTCAGGAGGCCTTCAACTGGTAGAGGTAGCCGCACCGCAGCCAATTGCAGAAACCTGGTCCTGAGACTCCCTGACGGATCCACCATAGCTGCCAAACAGAATGTGAAGTACCTGGGAATCCACTTCAATGAGTTGCTGAGGTTCAACCCACACTCAAGAAATGTACTCAGAAAAGCCAGCTGGGCCTTTCACCGCCTACACCCACTGATGAAGAAAAGAACAGGACTAAGTCAACCAACGAAGTTACTGATCTACAAGCAGCTCTTACGACCAGTCATAAGCTACTCCTTCCCAGTCTGGTTTTCAATCTCGAAGACAGCCATGAAGGAGCTTCAAGTATTCGAAAGGAAGATTCTCAGAATTTGCACCGGCTTGTACTTCGACCGGCAGCGGCGGAAACACTACAGGAACGAACATCTCTACTCTGAAGCCAATATAATCCCGCTAGACAAATACCTAGTCCTTTCAGCGAAGAGACTAGTACGGAACATCATCGACCACCCGAATCAGCTAATGAGAAGGATGACCACTGAACAACGACATCCGGAGCCAAGGTACCTCAGTGTGATGGAAACTCTTGATGACAACATAATCATGGACAACGAGGAAGCAGTCTCGTTTTACGCTGACATTGGGTCAGCCTTCTACCGCGGCTAAACCCCACTTCCCCCCAACCTACACCAAAAACACCATTGACAACCGGGAATGAACACCCTGAGGACGATTAAGTCAGCCGACTTTTAATTAAAAATTTTTTTTTTTGACATGTAATTTATATATCTATAATTTGTTAAACTTAAGACATTGTATAACGTTAGGCCCCTTATGTGCCAACAAATGTAAATTTATCATAGTATCATATTAGTTATAAGCCAAATTGTATATATTATGTTCAATAAAACAAAATTGATTGATTGATTGAGGTAAACTTCAGTTCTTCTCAGAACTCCGTGGAGGTAAGACCTCTTCGTTAAAGGGATGTTAGCCTTACTTTTAGTTAGTATGGTTGTTGGGCGTGGGCTTTTAGGATTTATGGGTCTGGGGAATGTTTGAATGGGGTGGGTAGGTGGCAGGGGGGGTGGTTTTGTAGGGGAAGGGGAGGGGTTTTTGGAGGAGGGGGGGAGTTTTTGTGTGTGTCATTTTTTAGGGGGAGGGGAAATTTTTTCGGGGGGGGGGATTTTTTAAATTGTTTTTTGTTGTGTGTTTAGTGTTTTCAATTTTTTTTTTTTTTTTCTTTTTTTTTAACGCTTGAAAACCACTAACCAGGCGTTTTAGAGTTTTTTCAACGTTTTGGTAATTTCACTCAATTTCAGCTTAAAAAGAATTTTTTTTCGAAAAGAAACTTCTACACCCAACCTCGCACACACCTCAAATCCTTAAGTGGGCCAGAGCTTTTTACACGATCAAAATGTAAACTAAGAACGCTGTTGTAACGATTTATAGCTTAAAAAAAGTTCTTTTAAGGGCTATGATAATGATTGAAAAGAGAAGTGATCTTTTTTTCATCAGAATTCATTGTTTTCCCACCCAAATTAAGAAAAAGGTAAAATATCTTCTCATTTAGCGTTTTTAACATTTTTTTTTTTTTATTTTTTAGCATTTAAAAACGTTTTTGATTGTTGCAAAAGAAACTTTGCTACACCCAGCCTCGCACATACCCCAAATCCTATAGTGGGCCAAGCAGGGGGGTTGCAGGGGGGCAGCATGCCCCCTTACATGCCGAGCTTTTTACACGATCAAACTGTAAGCGCTAAGAATGCTGTTGAAATGATTTATAGCTTAAAAACAGTTCTTTTAAAGGCTATATATGATTTTAAAGAGAGTGACCTTTTTCAATAGAATGCGTTTTGATTAAGAAAACTGCCAGGCAAGGTACTTTTGTGCAAGAAAACTCTTACATCGGCGCCTGCCAGGCGACTTTACATACCCTAAGCGGAGCAACGGAGTTGCGTGAGCGGGTGTGTAGGCGAAAGAGGGAGTTAAAATCCTTGGAACCCGCGCAGCGGGCCAGGCAAGGAACTTTTGTGCAAGAAAACTCTTACATCGGCGCCTGCCAGGCGACTTTACATACCCTAAGCGGAGCAACGGAGTTGCGTGAGCGGGTGTGTAGGCGAAAGAGGGAGTTAAAATCCTTGGAACCCGCGCAGCGGGCCAGGCAAGGTACTTTTGTGCAAGAAAACTCTTACGTCGGCGCCTGCCAGGCGACTTTACATACCCTAAGCGGAGCAACGGAGTTGCGTGAGCGGGTGTGTAGGCGAAAGAGGGAGTTAAAATCCTTGGAACCCGCGCAGCGGGCCAGGCAAGGTACTTTTGTGCAAGAAAATTCTAATATCGGCGCCTTTTGTGCAAGAAAACTCTTACATCGGCGCCTGCCAGGCGACTTTACATGCCCTAAGCGGAGCAACGTAGTTGCAGGAGCGGGTGTGTAGGCGAAAGAGGGAGTTAAAATCCTTGGAACCCGCGCAGCGGGCCAGGCAAGGTGCATATTCGTAATCTAGGAAGTGCCACCTTTCAATTGATGCATCGCATTATATGAAAAATCGACTTAAATCTTTAAACGCGATTTGCGGCTAAACTAGACGTTCTAGAGGCATCAAAGTTTACACTTTTAAACTTATATTGCAGCTAAACTAAGCGACCTAGCGACTTTAAAAATTCATATTCGTGACCTAGATTCGGTACCCTTCTAAAAAATCAAAAAAAGTTGGTAAAAAAAGTGTTTTCCAAAACTTTCAAAAAAATAAAAAAAAAAACCCGATCCAAAAAAAAGACACTTTTTCAACCCAGAGGAGAAAAGTGACCAACCCAACCATAGCATTGCGAGCAACCCCCCTACTACTTCTTGTTGATTCTCACACTTTGGTGCGACTTTAACAGAAAGTATTGACATTCTGATACAGGGATGCCGTTTCCGTACTGGTAAATCGAGAAAAATAGTACGAAAATTCGTTCTTGTTGATTCTCATGAGTCCGAGTGACCAAATACATGGGAATGGAATTTTTTCATGGGATGTCGCTTTGTATTAAAAAAAGGAGTGAAACGGCGGGATTTCGTTACTGCGGGATTTTGTTACACAGGATTTTGTTTTGCGGGATTTTGTTTTACGGGATTTTGTTTGGCGGGATTTCGTTACGCGGGATTTTGATACGCGGGATTTTGTTTGGCGGGATTTCGTAGCCAACCCGAAAAAATATTCAAAATTTTTCTGTCTTTTTCTCGAAGAAAAAATATTGAAAATTTTTCTAAGTCTTTTTCTCGAAGAAAAAATATTCAAAATTTGTCTGTCTTTTTCCCGAAGAAAAAATATTGAAAATTTTTCTAAGTCTTTTTCTCGAAGAAAAAATATTGAAAATTTTTCTAAGTCTTTTTCCCGAAGAAAAAATATTGAAAATTTTTCTAAGTCTTTGTCTTTTTCCCGAAGAAAAAATATTCAAAATTTTTCTAAGTCTTTTTCCCGATGAAAATATATTGAAAACTTTGCTACACCCAACCTCGCACATACCCCAAATCCTATAGTGGGCCAAGCAGGGGGGTTGCATGCCGAGCTTTTTACACGGAATGTCGTTTTGTATTTAAAAAAAGGAGTGAAACGGCGGGATTTTGTTACACGGGATTTTGTTTGGCGGGATTTCGTTACGCGGGATTTTGATACGCGGGATTTTGTTTGGCGGGATTTCGTAGCCAACTCAAATTTTTCTAAGTCAAAAAATTTAACGCAAGTCTTAAGAGGCTTAATGAAAACGAAAAAAGATTTTGACTTAACAGAGGTTTTTACTATAAAAATATGTAAAATTTTAAGGGAATATTTTTAAAGATATCTAGGTTTTTCACTTAGGCGAGTTTCAGCAAGGGAAATTTGTTAGGTAAATTGTGTAATTAAGCGGGTTATTCAGCATAGTGGGTTTTACTTAAGCCGGTTTGACTGTATACGAGCTTATATTAAAAAGAATAAATCACTCAGAGAAAAAAAGTTATTGTTGTTACCAATATGGACTATGGTAAGTGTATGTAGTAAGTGCTTTTCGACCTAAACAATTGATTGGATGATTCTTTTTTTTTAGTTTCTACTAAAAAAATTGCAACTAGTTCTCTTAAACTTGACGAAGAAATACCCGTTCTGAACAATTACCCAATACCTAGGTAATCGGATAAGCCCGGATATTCGAGTTTTTAAAATTATTTATGTACAAACTGTACCAAGCCAATATCAAAGTAGTCAATAGGTACCCGAAAAAAATGGGTTATTTGACACCTTACGGGAACTTGGTCCTTTGGTACCTGGGTATTATGTACTTGACCGGTCATATTTTATCAAACTCCACCTCATTTTCTTGGAAAATATTTTATTTTCTGAACTAATTTTAAAATGTTATGAGAAATCACATTAATGTCGCAATGTAAAATAACATTTGTGCTTCTATATTAATTTGATTCCTCACTTTTCACCAATTTTATGAGTGAGCGCTTGAAAATACCAAAAATGTAATAATAAATCACATTAATGTCGCATATACCTTTTTTGTTTTTAAATTTTCTTATTAATTATTTTATCATTGACCGGTTCGCTTTTGTTAGCCAGCTTCTCAATAAAAAGTACCTACATAAATTCATATGAAACACACCTCCTGTTTTTTCTTTTTGTTTCCAGTATTGTTTTTCATTATTTTATTTTAAAAAGCGTCTCGAAAATGGTATTAACTTTTTAATTTTAACTTTTTTTGATTTGATTAACTTTAAATGCGTCGCTATGGGTGAAAATTTGAAACTGTAAATTTAATAGTCCAAACGTGTAACTCAATAGATAAGTGAGTTCATTCAGTTTGGTAATCGTTGAGTTCGTTCATGCGTAGGTTTTTTTTTAAGTTTTTCAATGAAGTAGAATCTATTTTTTAAATAATTATTTTAAATTCAAAACCTTAAATGCCAGCAGTTAGGGATTAAGAACTCAAAAAACAAAAGCCCATTGCAATCGAGCTAGTACTTTACAAGGCAATTCAAAATATAAGTAGGTTTTTTTTAAGTTTTTCAATGAAGTTGTGTATTCTGCAACTATAATCTATTTTTTGAATAATGACTTTAAATCTGAAACCTTAAATGCCAGCAGTTAGGGAATGAGAAATAGAACACAGAAAACAAAACCTCATTGCAAGCGAGCTAAATGCTTTTCAAAGAAGTCAAAATATATGTAGGTAGTTTTATTCGATTTGAAATAAAGTATTGAATACTGCAACTAAATTATTTTTGAAAAATACGTTTAATTTTTCAACAAAAGTGCCAAAAGTTGAGGGATAGATTATTCCTATTCAGTAAAACAAGAGTCCTTTTGAAGCTATCATAGACAGATGAAAGCCACTGTGCGATATACTTAAAACCAACTTGAGCAGGTATCAACCACAAGAGGAACACGGTTTATATTTTCAGCACAAGCAATAATACCTATGCAACGTGGGGTGCTTTTTCTGCTTGCATTTGGAAGAACACTTTTATTTTATGAGGCAGTAGAAAAAAAAGAGGATGATGTTCTTTCACAGCGGAGCACCCCGACCTATTGTATACGTATTTATGGGCTTAAGAAATGCAAGCGTCCAAAAGTAAGCTCATAAGTCGTATTAAAAAATTTTCATAGCTCTAATTTGTGAAACTGATGAAAAAAAGCCAAAAAAAAAACTGTTGTCTGCCCAGGTTATGTTTTTTTTTTCGCTTTTTGTTCACCAGCTTTTCTTTTGTTTGCTAGCACCCCATTTTTTTATGGCAAAAGTAAAATTTTATAATTATAGTAAGAAAATTAGAAGCTTGCTAGCAAGAGCGAACTTTTCCTTTATTAATTATTTTATCATTGACCTATTCGCTTTTTTCCGCCAGCTTCTCAATAAAAAGTACCTATATAAATTCATATAAAACATACCTCCTGTTTTTTCTTTTTGTTTCCAATATTGTTTTTCACTATTTTATTTTAAAAAACGTCGCGAAAATGGTATTAACTTATTAATTTTAACTTTTTCGATTTGATTAACTTTAAATGCGTCGCGTTGGGTGAAAATTTGAAACTGTAAATTTAAAAGTCCAAACGTGCAACTCAATAGATAAGCGAGTACATTCAGTTTGTTACTCGTTGAGTTCGTTGAGTTGGTAAATCGTTGGTTTGTGAATAAAAGGCGCGTTCAGATCTTTAACTCGTTATATTGGTAATGCGTTCGTTTTCCTGACAAATGTTATTTTTGTTTGTAAAAATAATTCTTTTTCAAAAGAGCAAAATGTAAACAAAAATTGATTACAAAATTTACAGATTAAAATTAAACATCGTATAAGCATTATCAACCACTTTTTTCAGATCTGCGTACGTTTGATATATTATGTTGTACCAACATTTTAATTTTTGTTTTAGAAAGAAACATAAGTATGTAAAATGTAGGTTAGATTACACTAAGATGCCTTTTTTTTTTTGAGAAAATAAAAGAATTTTTAGTGCTTAAGAAGGGGAGAAGTGTGCCGAGAAAATTTTTAAGTTAAGCACTTCATTGAGACGAAAATATCACTAATTAAATTCTTTTAAAACAGTCACGATTTGTATAAGAAAATTGTCAAAAAGCAGGGATAAATAATTATTTTTTCTCTGAGTGATAGATATGTCTGATGCAAATATAGTAAAAGGAGGCTGTGAACAAAAGCGGAACGCTACCATAAACTTTTAAGAGGGTTATAAAACGTTTGGAATATATAAATTTCAATTTGAAAAACAGCATTTTTTGCTTTAATTTGTTTTTTTAAAGATGCGGTTTTTATTAAAGATGCCAAAAAGTAAAATAAGAACTTAATGCACAGAGCATACCCCCTTTTGTTCACGAGCTTCTCTATTATAAAAATGCCTGTTGATATATATGTACTTACATACTTTGAAACTATTTAAAACGCTGTTTTATTTGTGATTTAACTATTATGTTTTTATTTTTGGTTTTACTTTCAAGTTTTTAATATTTTTTTCACTTTTATATTTGCTTAAATATTTATCTTTAATTTTATAACTTTTGTTACTTTTGAGGATTGTATATCAATTCAACTGCTCACCATGAAAACTACGAACGAAATGATTTTATTCCACGCGAAGCACACGGAATAACGGAATTTTCAAAGGACTTCACCTTAGGACTAAGCTAAATACTTAAGATCTAACACAAAATTACCTAAGAACTAAGGTAATTTAGCACAGCTAACGCGGATTGAAAGGAAAATTACATTATGTCCTAGGTAAAGTTAGCTTAGGCCTAGGTAAAACATTCATTTTTAAAGATAGTTGCCGGGCATATTGCCTTAGTACTAAGGTGAAATTACCTTATTCCTAAGGTAAAATTATACTGTTGATGAAGATTGGGGGAAAAATACATTAGGGCCTAGGTAAAGTTAGCTTAGGCCTTGGTAAAAGTTCTCTAGCAGCGATGGCAGACGTTGGCGTTGGCGGAAAAATTGCCTTAGTGCTAAGGTAAAATTAACCTATTTCTAAGGTAATGTTAAACAGTTATAATGAATATTAGTTGTAAAATCATATTAGGCCCTAGGTAAAATTAGCTTAGGACTTGGTTAAAGAGCGCTAGCAAACATGTTTGGCGGGAAAATTACCCTAGTGCCTAGGTAAAATCACGTTATACCTAAGGTAATATTGCACAGTTTAAAAGGTTTAAAAGGAAAGAAGCGAATAAAATGCGTAATATCATAAGAGCGCGTTCTTTTTCTCAATAGAGTTTACTTTTTCGTTCTTTTATTCCAACATCCGTAACATTGGAACAAAAGAACGATGAAATTAAGCAACTATTAGCAATTATAGTTTGATTTAATAGAGAAGAATTATAATGCACCACAGAAATATAACGTAGCTAATGAGAGGAGGTTAAAAAATATTACATCACCAACTGAAAACAATATAAGTTTATGTAGTCAAAGTAGAAAAAAACAACTTTAAACAGGTTTTATAAAATTCAATCATTATTGTTATACATTTCACTTTTTCTGTCCCAGCCAATAATTCCTATCCTATTCCTATAAAACTTATGTTTTTTGTTTGAGTTTCCATCGTTTCTCACCAATTTTATCGATGTGAGAGTTTCAGAACGTAGGCACTGAATGAAATCTTTGAAAACCCTCTACACGATCAATGTTCATTGACAATTATTGAAGAAATTTTTTGTCAATGAATATTGTTGAAGAATTGATTGAATTGATATATTGGAAGCAACAAAAAGTTGCTGGGGCTAGCAACAAAAAGTTGCCTAGTGGGCGATGGGCCTTAATGTGCACAATGAAGAGTTTAACAAAGCTTACCTTGTCGCAGAGTGTCGTAATTCAATTCATATTTGTTTCAACTCTGTTTCTTTTTTTTGGTACAATTTTCTTTTTAACAAGTGATACAATACCTAGGCCGTGTGCGAATTGGGTTGAAATTTCGATTAAATTTTATCCCAGATTAAATTTTGACGTTTTGCTTCATAAATGTCAAAAATTAATCTTCGGATAACATTGAAAACGATTTTAACCCAATTCGCACATGGACAAAAAATCACCGTTGAAAATCATGCCATTTTTGTTTTTTTATAAGATGTCTGTCCATTTATGGAATAGAACGAGTAGTTCAGTAAAACGCCAGAACAGTCAGGCGATTGATATTTTATCATTGTCTTTCTTTAGCATACGCGAAATGATATTAGATTACGCCATTTTCGTTTTTTTAATTTTTTGTGGCAATTTTGACCATGCGTCGTGACGTAGACAGAGAAGAAACGGAATCACTCTTCGTTTATATTGTATGAGATATAGGGGTGCAAAGGCTTAAAAGTTAAGCACGTACTTGTGATTTCTATCGTATGACTATACTAAGTCGTAAGAAATAGAACAAATGAGTTTCAATGTGAGTACCAAACTTGCCACCAAACTTGCCACCAAAAAATCACAACGCCTGAAAGACTGAAATTTGTTCCATTTTTCGAGCGATGCGACTGTCGCAAAACAAAATAAAACAAATGTGATTACATGTTTGTGACCACACTTGCGATTTAAATTTCTGCTATTTAAAAATGGTAGTCGCGGAAATATGCACGCACTTACGATTTTTCAGTCGATAGAAATAAAAAACATGGTTTTAAATGTGAAAATCCAACGCGACACAATCACTGCGACAGCGACACTTTCCGCAATCAAAATTTATTTAAACGGGGATTAATGAGAGTCCCCAGACTGGCGCAATGAATATTCGCATCGCGCCAGTGTGGGGACTCTCATTAATCACCATGTAAATAAATTTTGATTGCGGAAAGTGTCGCTGTCGTGCCAATTGTGTGGCTTTAGTTTGGGAGAGCCTTAAATCGCAAGTGCGTGCACAGCCATTAAAAGACGTATGTTGCATTCGATAGCGATTCAAAATAACGTGACTACAATTTGCAAGTGCGTGTACAGACAAAAAATTGTCGCGATCGCGATTTTTTAATCGCAATGACTATAAATTGCAAGTGTGTGCGTAGCCTAATTGTATAAAATCTGATGATTTTGTTATTTGCTTGCAATAAAATCGAAAACATGTTAATTATAAATTTATTGGCGCACGAAAAATATCTCCATCGCAAAACAAAATAAATTTATTTGCTTTCACGTATAGTTAATTCACCAATGACGTATGTGAAAAGTTTTGTAATCTCAAATTCATGCTTCTTTTGTGTATTGCAATCAAAGATTGTTTAATAGCTGAATTGTTAGACAAACTGAAAAATAGAACGATTTATGGAAAATTTTCAATTTTGTATGTTTCTCACATTGGCCTCACTTTGACGTCTCTTTATTTTATCTCACTCCAACCTCAAGGCGAAAAGAGGTTGTCAAATGAGGCAGAATTTTTTAAATTGTTTTGAAAATTCCTGCATCATTTATCTATTTCTTTCTCACATAGAGATAGAAGTGAGATAAAACAAAGAAACGTCAAAATAAGTCACCTAATGTGACTTATGTCGTTTTTCTTTTGCAAATAGGGATATTGATCCGGATCTCGAATTTTCTTGGCAAAAGAAACGCAGATTGGATTTGTTTTTTGTTTGCTAATGTATGTGTGGGATGTCAAATTTAATTTTGTCAAAAATAATTTTAATTAAATAAAGCAAAAAATAATTTTGATAGGCAAAGAATCAAAAACGGAATGCAAATGAAATAAAAAATCACAGAATCACAGAATCACACAAAAGCACAAAATGACGTTTTATAAAAAGTATGTGTGCAAGTGCGTGTTTCATGTAGGTGTAAATCTCTCTTTAATTCGGGATCAGAGATTTTGATCCCGAATTGTCAGGGATTGATTTTTTTTGGTTGAATGTAATGCAAAAACTTGTCCGGGATCAAAATCCCTCACAGGGATCAATTTTTTTTGGCTGAAAGAAAAACGACATTAGTCCTAGGCAAAGTTATGATGGATTTACGTGTATCTTCAACTGCAAACATCTAGAAAAGTAGAGCGGGATAGAGTCATACCAAAAACCGAATGTGTGAAAGAGCACCACTATGAAGATCAACATGTTCGTCTTCGCTATAATCTTCATCTGCGTTCCTATAATCAAGATCTCTGCATTTTGTTCTTCTCTCTCTATCCAACAAACATACATTTTATATTTTGTATCTCTTATTTTTTGCAGAACTCGCATGAAGATACATGTAAATCCACCATTATGCTCGTCAAATAACATTCCAACAAAAAAAAAATTACCTTAGTTTCCTAAGGTAAATTAGCCTATTTGACTAGCATAAATTGCCTTAGTCCTAGGCAAAGTTATGCTCGTCAGATAACATTTCAACAAAAAAAAAATTACCTTAGTTTCCTAAGGTAAATTAGCCTATTTGACTAACATAAATTGCCTTATTCCTAGGCAAAGTTATGCTCGTCAAATAACATTCCAACAAAAAAAAAAAATTACCTTAGTTTCCTAAGGTAAATTAGCCTATTTGACTAACATAAATTGCCTTAGTCCTAGGCAAAGTTATGCTCGTCAAATAACATTCCAACAAAAAAAAAATTACCTTAGTTTCCTAAGGTAAATTAGCCTATTTGACTAACATAAATTGCCTTAGTTCTAGGCAAAGTTATGCTCGTCAAATAACATTCCAACAAAAAAAAAAATTACCTTAGTTTCCTAAGGTAAATTAGCCTATTTGACGTACATAAATTACCTTAATCCTGTGCAAAGTTATGCTCGTCTGATAACATTCATACAAAAAAATTTTTGCCTTAGTTATTTAAGGCAAATTAGCCTATTTTACATTACCTAGGGCGTACTCAAATTTGCTTAGTCCTAGGCTAATTTATGCTCGACAAATATTTTCCATACAAAATAATTTACCTTAGTTTTTTAAGGCAAATTAGCCTATTTCACGTTACCTAGGACGTACATAAATTGCCTTAAAACTAGGCAGTTTTATGCTCGACTGAAAAATTCCATACAAAAATTTTTACCTAAGGCGTTTAAGGCAATTTTACACATGATTTTTCTCTGGGTGTAAATGGTTTTTAATTAGTATAATTTGGAATTATCGGAATAAATGATTAACCACTCAAAGCATTCATAATTTTGTATTTATTTGTTCTTATGTAGTTGAAGCATGTGATGATTATGCTTAATATCAATACATCAAATGGAACGGTAGTACCCATCCAAGTTTTCGGGTATCGGTAGTGTCGGTACTACTCCTCTTTACAGGAACAAACTGAAGCGATTGCTAAACTATGCGAGCACAGGCGCACAGGTGATTCCTGAGATATAGGACGTACAAATTGCGAAACCCGTAACTGACTGACTGATTCACTGACTGACAGATCATCTAAATTATGGAGCACTTCCCGACACCGTAGAATCTTGTAATTTCGCACAACGGTAGGCCTTGTGGTTTATACAAAGGAAAAAATTCAAATTTTGAGTTTTCCATATAGGGGGCGTGATATCCGTCCAATTTCCCAAAATTGCTATCAATGTTGTTTTTTTAGTACCCTTAATATGTCAGCGGCATAGTGCGAACATTAGGTAAGGAGAAGGGGAATGAAAAGAGTGTGTGAAGTTAGCCCCCCTTTTTTTGATTTTTTTATTTTTGAAAATTGTTCCCGGTTGTTCCGGATTTGTTCCGCATTTTTCCAATTTTTTTTCGAAAAATATTCAAAAATGGGGGCTTAGACCCCAAAAACCATTTTTGACCTAGCCCCCTTTTTTTCGAAAATCGAAATTTTGAAAGTTGTTTCAGATTGTTCTAGTTGTTCTGAACATTGTTCCAACTTTTTGGACCTCTATGTTCAAAATATCGTAAGTTATGGGCAAAGTTCGAAAAAAATCTAGCCCCCCTTTTTTCGAAATTCGATTTTTTTAATTTTTTTTTTGGTTCCAAAAAGTGTTCTGAACATTGTTCCAAAGAATTAAAAATTTAGAAATTTTATTTTTAAAGATAGGGCATTTCAAAGGTTTTTTGAAAAATGCAAAATACCAATATTTTTTTTTTTTTTTAAACCTTTGATTAAGATTATTTGGCTATATATACATGTGTAGATAAAAAAATTGTATCCCTAGATGCATACTATACCTAATCCCGAAAACCAACTTCAAAAAAAAATCTTAATGTTTTTGAAATTTGTAAATATTCCATGAGCCCCCCTTTTTCAAAAATCCAAAATCGCAAAGTTGTTCCAAGTCAAACCTTGTTTTATGTTTAATATTCCTAATTTTTTTCCAAAAATATAAATAATTAAGGGCTTAACCCCGACGAAAACTAGTAAAGCACTCCCGTGATCCCCACTTTCAAAATTTCAAAAATCCAAAACTTGATTATGATTTCATTACTAATTATCTAAACGGCTTCAAAATCTTGTAATTGGAACAATGCGGAAGAACCGGGAACAACTTTCAAAAATAAAAAAATCAAAAAAAGGGGGGCCAACTTCACACACTCGAATGAAAAGGAGATGTAAGTGTACATTGGTCTTGAATTTCTGTTTATCACTAGAGCACTTACTGTAGAAATAACGATAAAGTGAGATAGACAGGAAACGTTACCACGGTGCTCGAGGGACGTAAATGATTCTATAATGTTCCTTTCTCCAATCATTTTGAAGGCTCGTCTTTGAATACTGTCCAAGAGGCTTAAGTAAGGTTCTGGACCACCAGCCCAGAGATGGGAGTTATACTCAAGCCTGTGTCGTATATAACTTGTATATATAATAACCAGATTAGAAGGGGAAACAAAATTCTCTCATCTCCGAAGGAAACCTAGACATCTTGCGGAATTTTTGTCAGCGTTGGTTATGATCTCGTCCCACAAGAGGTGGTTCGTGATACACATACCAAGAATCGCAAGCTGTTTGATTTCTTCGATACAAATACCACTTATAAGGGGGTAAGTCTCGCTTTAGCGATCTCGCTTTAGCGACAAAAGACATCATTGAGTTTTCTAAACATTAAATTCTACGCCGTTTTTAATTCCCCATTGTACAATGCTATCTAAATCAGAATTTAATGAACTAATCATATCTTGCCGTTACTGTTTCACATCGGAAGAGCAAGGATGTGAATCTGGAAACGAATATGAAAAGCTAAGGGTATTATCGCCAGCGAAACAGTTTATTGAATAATAAGTTACAGACAAGAGATTATTTATCTACACAAATAAGAAAGAGGGTTGGGGACAAAACGGAGCCCTACGGCACACCAGCATATATGTTGTGGGTTTCAGACTTGAATTCGTCCATAGATAGAGCCGTTCAAAAGAAAGTTCTTAATCCAACGAATAAGGGATTTATCAATACCAAAATCACGCATTTTCGATGAGAAAAAGATGCCAAACTTTATCAAATGCCTTTGAAATATCAAGTACAATATTCTTACTTTCTCCAAAACGATGTAAAGATTTGTTTCACTGTTCGGTGAGATAAGCCATCAGATCACCAGTGGACCTATTGCTGCGAAAGCCGTACTGCCGGTCATTAAGAAGCTTTCGGTTTCGAGATATTTCTTTAGCTGATATTTTATCAGCGTTTTCATTACTTTGGAAAGAAGGGGCGTGGGAGCAATCGGTCGGTAATTAGAGGGCGAAGAAGATTCGCTTTTTGTGGGAATTGGCTGGACAAATGCTATTTTCCAACTGCTCGGAACAAGCCCAGAAGAATATGATAGATGGAAAAGCTTACGCAGAGGTTTTTCCAGTGTGAAAGAACACCTCTTCAGAATAAGCGTTCAAGAACTGGGGGAGTCATGACACTATCTGGCAGAGTAGATGTGGCGTAGACTGCCTAACAAATATGTTAGCTTCCTCCAGAGAGCTAACGAAAGAGTGTCAGTGACAACGAGCGAGCTTTGGAACCGAGGAAGACGTAGATGTATTTCAAATATTTTTTATAAATGACGAAAAAATTTTACTACTTGTAAAACACATCTGATTGTTCATTGTTGTAGAATTATGAAGTTTAGTAGAACAATGGGGCTTGCAATGCATGCAAAAAAATTTATATTTGGAAGTCAGGAGGCGTGGCATCCACCCACTTTCTCAGAACTGTTTCTGTCTATTCTAGAATGATCAAATTTTGTAGGGCCATCATATAGTTTGCAATGCACGCAAAGGAAAAAACTGAAAATTTGAGATTTGAATTTTAGAGGGGCATGGCGTCAACCCACTTTCTCATAAGTTTTGTCAATTATATGAAGCACTTTTAATTGTCGTAGAATTATGAATTTCGGCAGAGCGCACAGTATGTAGGGTTTATAATGCTTGGTGAGGAAAAATTAAAAATTTAGGGCCTATCATTGAGGGGGCGTTGCGTTTTTGGAGTTTTTCTGACTATTACAATGTTTAAATTTCATAGTGTTAGGGCTCAGGCTCTAAGCTGCATGCAAATATTGCAAATTTAAGACTTTGTGTTCAAAAAAAAAAAATAAATACTTTGCAAAAAGGAGTGAAATCACACCAAAAACATAAATGTTAAAAAAAGAGCCAAGTTCTCCATGTATACAAAAAATTTGTGTGTAACAACTCAGCCGTGAAAAGTAATTGAGATCTAAAAGTACGCCAAGTTCTAAGTTTATGAAGGTTTAATATCAAATATTTTGATAGAGTTATATCGAAATAACTCCAAATTACGAAAGAAATGTCTTATTTAATGTTTACTGACTAAAAATAGGTTGTGTGTAATTAGGTGGGAAAAAGAAAACTTTTCAAGTAAACTTACCAAAGTTTAGTCAAATTTTATATAAGAAATTTAACTTAATTTGGAGGGAGTTTCGATATTACTTTATATTAAAAATATTTTATATTAAACTTTCATAAACTTAGAACTTGGTGTATCTACTTTTAGACCTGATTGCTTTTAACGGCTGATTTGTTACATCAAAGATTTTTTGTATACATGGAGAAGTTGCCTATTTTTTTTTAACATTTATTTTTTTGGTGTGATTTAATTTAATATAAAAGTGACCTCATATTTGTGGCTCAAAATTTTTGTATTTATTGTTTCGAAAAAAAAAATAATCAAAAATCATCCAATCACATATAATTGAAAAGGAGCGATAATTTATACATATATGCCTATTTAAGCGCTTCATTTGATAGAAAAACAGTATCTCTAACTGTCAAAGCGAAAATCCCTTGATTTATTTATTGAGCCCAAATCCCAAACAATCCCCTAAATAAATCTTAAAAGGACAAAAGCCAAATCATTGTGAATCCTTTTTATTTCGATGAAACTATTTGTTAACTCTTCAAGCGTAAATCACTTGAATCCCAGGATTTTCGCAAATCGATTAAAATTCTCCAAAAAATCTCAGTCGATGATTTGTTAAATCTCTATCCCATCGTCGCATAGTGATGACGAATATTCATCCCTCCTCCCTTCCTCCATCAAAGGACAAAGCAAAGCGAGACTATGTGCTGACGCAAGGGAACGGGCCGAACCACGATGGTCTCTGCACGGACGCATGTGGGAATTAATGAATGAATGAATTCATGACAGCAGGCTTAATCCGCAGCAAGATTGGTGGTCTTTCGGGTGCTATAAATGGAACTTGTTTAAAAATATATTCGGGGAAAATTGTGCTATTTTCAAACTGCACTCACCAATCAGCTCTTATGCTCGAAAACCAAACCGAGAACGTTTGTATTTGGATTTTGCATTTTAGGTGCTTCCATCAACACCACTGTTTATTGCGTTTGCGTTTTGGAACTTCGAGAATATTGGTTTCGCGTTATTTCCAGGCTGAAAATGAAATTTACTAAAGAAATTGTCCGAGAGAAAATAAAAACGCGTGTTACTCCCTTTTAACTTACAAACAGCCAACCATTTTATTATATTTTAAAGTAAAGAAGATAGCAATAGAACGGAAAAAAGAGATAAATAGCATTTACATAAATGACAATCTTGATAGGGTTTTTCATTTGTTTGTTCAGCGCAAAAGTGATCACTTAAGGTGGGCACGCAAGATTTAGGATGATACGATGCATCGGCAAACATACTCCCACCGTTGAAAGTTCCTTTCAACTTTAGTCGACGAGCAGTGGACATAACTTGGATATAGGGCGTTTAAACTCTCCTTTCGCTGTAGTGACAATTACGACGCGTGTAAGCCCATCTTGGCCGGGGAAGGTTTTAGTAATTCGGCCGATGAGCCATCGACAAGGGGGTTGATTCTCATCTTTCAGCACGACGACGTCATCAAGTTGAATGTTTTTTGACTTTTCCAACCATTTGTGGCGCTTTTGGAGTTGAGTCAGGTAGTCTTTGGACCATCTTTGCCAGAAGCCTAGGACAAGCCGTTGCATATACTGCCATCGATCTCTAAGTGACGCTTCTGCTGTTAATATACTCGGATCTGGTACAGTGGTCATCGGACGGGCGATAAGGAAGTGTGCTGGCGTTAGTGGGTCCATGTCTCCTTCAAATCGCATACATAGTGGCCTTGAGTTGGCGCAAGCTTCAATTTGGCATAGTACGGTCGAAAACTCTTCGTATGTTAGAGATGACTGGCCTAAAACCCTACGTAGATGGAACTTGGTAGTTTTGACTCCAGCCTCCCATAAGCCCCCGAAATGCGGTGCATGTGGAGGAGAGAAGTGCCAATTGATTCCGTTGGAGGTGAGTTCATTCGTCACATCCTCTTGAAAGTTGGTTGAATTAAGTAGATTCGCCCAATCTCGTAGCTGTTGGTTTGCGCCGACAAAGTTGGTGCCGTTGTCGCTAAAAATAGAGTGGCACTTTCCGCGTCGAGAAGTGAAGCGCCTTAGAGCAGCTATGAATGCCGATGCCGAAAGGTCCGAAACGAGTTCGAGATGTAGGGCCTTTGTCGCCATGCACACGAATAGAGAGACGTAGACCTTATAATGTTTGGCACCTCGTCCTTTCCATGATCGAACTAAAAAAGGGCCCGCGTAATCGACGCCTGTATTACCGAATGTAACTCCTGGTTCCAATCTCGGTCTCGGCAGACTAGCCATTTGTTGCTGGTAAGGAGTTGCGCGCTGCTTAATACATGTTGAACATTGATAGATACATCGTTTGATAACGTGATGTATACCGACGATGGAATAGTTGAGTGAAAGCAGATACGTCATTTGCCGTAGTCCGGCATGCAAATTATGAAGATGACAGTCCGAAACGATAAGACGGGTTAGCGGATGATCCTTATGTAGAATTGTAGGATGCTTCTGTTCAAATGGTACGCACGCATTTTCGAGCCTACCTCCCACGCGAAGGACGCCCTCCTGATCGACGAAGGGACACAAGAAATAAAGTTTGCTTTTCTTGGAAACAGCTTGGCCTCGCTCTAAAAGAGCGATTTCATTTTGAAAGATGCATTTCTGAGCAAGCTTAAATAATGCGATCTTCGCCGGTACAATATCATAAGGTGATAGGAAATACGTTCGAACGCGGTTTCGAGGCCTTGCACGAGTTCGAAAAAGTCGAATGCAACGAGCGATAACCCGAAGAAGACGATTGAGATTTGAGAATCTTTCGAAGATACGAGTATCCCATTCAACCGTTTCCGTCGAAGTAACAAGACATGCGATCTCATTTTCGACAGGGATTTTTTTGAAGCTAGGTAATTCAGAGAAGGTTATGTCCTTGTCCCGAAGAAAATCTGGGCCATTCCACCACAAGTCTAATTTTGATAACGATTTTGGCATCATACCGCGAGTGGCACAGTCCGCTGGATTCTCGGCCGAGCGCACATGATGCCATATAGATACTGGATATTGGGCGACAATCTGCGAAATTCTATTATCCACAAAAACGTTTCGCGCCCGTGGATATCCCTGTATCCAGTGTAATACAGTGGTAGAGTCTGTATACGCAAAACACTCAATATCGTGGATGGCAAGGGCTTCTTTTACCTTGCTAAGCAGCTGGGTTAGCAGTAAAGAGCCACATAATTCCAGACGCGGAATCGAAAGGGAAGGCTTTACTGGAGCAATTCTGGTCTTAGCACAGATAAGCGCAGTTTGCACACTATTGATTCCTACAACCCTGGCATACACTGCCGCAGCATAAGCTGATTCCGACGCATCAGCGAAGCCGTGCAATTCCAATGGTTCGTCATGATTATATTGTAGCCACCTTGGAATGTTGATAGTTTGTACAGAAGCTAGATCGACTCTGAAGTCGACCCACTCTTGAAACAAGTCCGCAGGAATAAATTCGTCCCAACCGATACCCTTGATCCATAGACGTTTTATAAAGATCTTCATCTTGACGATAACGGGTGAAAGCCACCCTAACGGATCGAAGATTCGAGCTATATCCGATAGCACTTCTCGCTTAGTAGCGTTTCGCCCGACGGACGGAATGGTGGGGGAGAACTTGAAACAATCATGTTTCGTATCCCAGAACAGACCTAACGTTTTGACTCCCGTTTCACCAATGGACAACTCGGTTGCCGATTCCCGATGCTCGGGGGAAATGGTGTTTAAAAAGTCAATCGAATTGGAGGACCACTTACGGAGGTCCATTCCTGCGTTGATGAGGATGTCTGTTAATTCGTTTTTTACATGTATCGCCTCATCTACGTTTTCGAATGTAGACATATAATCGTCCACGTAAAAGTCGTTAATAATGCTATTCGAAGCACGTGGAAACAGATGCATATTGTCCATGCCAATTTGTTTAAGGACACGAGTTGCCAAAAACGAAGCGGAAGCCGTGCCGTATGTAACGGTGAGAAGGGTATAATCGCGTGGCTCTTCAGTTATATCTTCCCTCCAAACTATGCGTTGGAAATTAACGTCATTCGCATTAAGCAGGACCTGGCGATACATTTTTGCTATATCTGCCTTGATCGCGATTTTGTTTTTGCGAAATCGAATAAGGCAGGTAAAAAGGTCATTTTGAATCGTAGGACCGACATGTAAGTAATCGTTCAAGGATAACCCGTTTGTAGATTTACAGGAAGCGTTGAAGACGACCCTTAACTTTGTCGTGGCGCTAGTGGGCTTCAGTACCGCGTGATGAGGTAAGTAAAACGATGGATACTTGAGATCATTACGTGATACGATGGCCATATGTCCTAACCGCTCGTATTCTTGCATGAATTCGACATATTGTTGTTTCAAGCTCGCATCCTTAGAGAATCGTCTCTCCATAGCATATAGCAGGCCCAATGCCGCACCACGGGAATCACCGAATTCGACGGGTGTTTTGTTGAAGGGTAGGCTTACTACATATCTGCCATCGCTATTTACGTAATGCGTAGAAATAAAATGATTTTCAATATCTGCACTTACCTCAGATTCGGTGCGACGTCCATCAGCGATAATATCAGGTTCAAAAAATCGTTTTAAGAGCACGTCTAAATCCACAGTAGAATGGTTAACACTTAATGCAGCTTCTTGTCTTAAAGAAATGTTTCCCGCTATCACCCAACCGAAGATGGTGTTTTGGGCGACAGGTGAGCCCGAGGGATGCATGATTTTTCCGTCCGCGAGAATGTCAAAAAACACGTCTGATCCCAACAAAACATCGATTTTGTTTGGGTGGTCACACTTAGGGTCTGCTAATGGTATATTATCAAAATAAGACAGGCTAGCACTCGAAATCTTAGAACTCGGCAGATCGTTAACTAATGTGGCAAGGACGAAGGCATGAACCGACACGGATGCATTTAAGTCAAATGTCGAAGACACGATGAGATTTACTTGACCCCGTGTACCTTGAGTACTTTCAAACTGTCCGAGACCTATTATGGGGATCTTAGCATGTTTTCGCTTTAAACCTAGGCGTTGAACACACGACTCCGAAATCAGAGTTGCTTGTGATCCGGAATCAAGAAGAGCTCTACACAATTGAGGCTCACCGTTCACATCTTTTATCAAAACCATTGCCGTTGGCAGCATGGGTACATACTCGCGATGTAATGGGACTGTACGAACAGAAACCGCGGATACGATGGGATTTGACGAACTAGGCTGGCTTGAATTAGGGACGGTTTGTACGAAAGGTGGGGGGATTCGGTCTACATGTAACAAGGTGTTGTGTTTCGAACTACACGTCTTGCAATTAGAATATTTGCACTCCGCCACGGGATGTTTTGCGCGAAGACAATTACAGCAAATTCCGTTTGCTTTTACAAATTCACACCGAGCAGGCACTGTAAGATCTCGAAACTGCGCACATTGATATAACATGTGTTTTTGTTGGCACTTAGGACACGAGGAAGTGGTGATGGTTAGAACGCGTCTAGCTATATCTTTTGTTTTCGGCGGCGGGATTATCGTATTACGCGCGGGATGCGTTTTTGAAAGGTTTAAGCTTTCGAGCTCATTAATTCGATCCTTTAGAAAGTTTTTGAAATCCGAGTACGATTGTTTTTCACTTTGTTTAGTTGCACGAATCCATAACATCTTATTTTCCGAATCTAATTTACGCGTCAGAATATAAATGAGCAATATATCCCATGAATCAACGGGGAGCTTCAGGGCGCGAAGAGCGTTCATGTTTTCTATCGTGGTGCTGAACAAGCGTTTTATTTCTACCAAAGAGCCACTTTTAACCACCGGTTGGTCAAATATATTGTCTAAATGCGCGATCATAATGAACTTCGGTTTGTCATAATGCTCATTCAATAAGCTCCACGCAATATCGAAGTTGTCATTACTGCGAGGAAGGTGGTTCACGAGTGACAATGCGTCTCCTTTCAAACGCGATTGGAGAACTTCCAATTTTTCGATACTAGTAACCGATTTTTTAGATATCACTAAGGCAGAAAATAAATCGCGGAATCTAATCCACTCGTCAAATTTTCCCGAAAACTCTGGTAAAACTACTGCAGGTAAACCGGTTGGCGACTGCACACTTGTAATGTTTATTGGCCGCCGCGTCGTATCAGCTAGTGATTTCACTATGTCGTTAAGTGAGGCCTGATTCTCTGCTAGAGCTTTAATGGCTTTACTGACTTCGGTATCAGAATCGGATCGCGAATCATTTGCACTATAGTTTTGTATCACTTCGGATAATTTAGCATGGACACTGTAAAATGTGGATTCGAACTCGGCGCGATATTGTGTTTCTTCAGAAAGTTGGGCAACATCATCGATCGATTCTTCTATTTCACTTTGTACCCGTTCGAAATCTTGCATGTGTTGCTCTAATTTTGTTTGGCGCAGCTTACTTTCAGCCAGGGGAGCACCCGGTGACTCACTGAACGTAACGATCCGCGTTACCTGACCCTTGATAGCAGCTCGCTTTCGCCTTAGAACATCCATAATGAAATAGAAAGATATTTACCCGATTAGAAATTCTTTTAGAAATTATTGAGATGCAGTTCCCGCGACAAGTTCCGACTTAAAACGAATGTCATTCACCGTACGCGCACAAAAAAGTAGTAAAATTAAATGTTATTGTTTTGTTCAAATAACGCAACGCGAGCAGCTGGAGTATATTCCGTACAAAGTAGCTATGAACAGCTGCACTGTTTTCTTTGAGAACGAATTAAAGCTACTATATATTTTACACAAGCGCTTATGTAAAATAAGCACAGCAGAGGAGCAATAATAAACAGATATTTCCTACTGGTTTATGTATGGGAGCGAGGGACTGCGAGGGGTCTGCAGTTGACGGCAATTGACGACTGTGGACTGTATTTGGTAGGTATGGACTGCAGCGCACCCAATACATAACCTGTTTACTGCTCAAATATTTTATATATTTTGTCGCACTTAGCGTATAACTCGTTTGCACTATTTTGGCATTGATATTTTTATATAAATCGATCAATTAAACAATAATCGAAATGCGTTATAACACCGCGCAATGTATTTCGTTCGAGAATGCCGTGGAAATCCAAAAATACTCGAATAATCCGCGCTCGATAAGGACCAATGTTTATTGCGTTTGCGTTTTGGAACTTCGAGAATATTGGTTTCGCGTTATTTCCAGGCTGAAAATGAAATTTACTAAAGAAATTGTCCGAGAGAAAATAAAAACGCGTGTTACTCCCTTTTAACTTACAAACAGCCAACCATTTTATTATATTTTAAAGTAAAGAAGATAGCAATAGAACGGAAAAAAGAGATAAATAGCATTTACATAAATGACAATCTTGATAGGGTTTTTCATTTGTTTGTTCAGCGCAAAAGTGATCACTTAAGGTGGGCACGCAAGATTTAGGATGATACGATGCATCGGCAAACAACCACAATACAAAAAGCCTCATCTCATCGTTCTATTTAGTGGACTTTTCAAAGGTCTACTTTACTGTGCACCATATATACTCGTATAATATTAATATCAAGGTTTTCTCTTGATTAAAGTCCTGACGATGAACAGTGGGTCCTCGTCTGCCTTGCAGGATATCAGATATCCAACATCGCATCTCTTTGTTAACATTTGAATGGGAAAATAAACATCGATATTAAACGGCTCTGAATTGAATAAACAAGCAGACAGAGTAGGTACGAGGTATAATTCGCGCGATTATGTATTTGCTTTAAGAATGAACTTAATATAAATTATAATTATAATGAAAGAGATAAAGGCGTATATTTATACAATAGTTCGTGAAGGCTCAGGGGTTAAATTTTTAATGATGAAAATGCGAGAATGTACCGCAATTAATTGAATTTGATATTGTAATTTACAAAATTTTGAAAAACTAACGAACAAAATGCACTATAGCGGTAAATTGAATCTTGAATCTTATGTTTAGTAATTTTTGTCAAAGAGAAGATCTAATTAGAACTCAGGGATTGATTAAATAATTGATAAAGCAACCATTATGTAGCTTTCTTCAATGGATTTTGACGTTAGAAATTGATCAAGGACGAGAGTTTTTTTCTATTTTGTTTGATTTTTTTTATCAACTTATCTTTTAGTTTAATATAATGTAGACTTCCCAACTAACAATTCAGCTTCGGTTAGGCCTCACTGATTTCGATAAGACATTTGTAAAATTTCTGTAAGTATAAAAAGGAGAACGTTATAGAGGCCTCTATAAAAATCTTTGTACGGTTTATAAGAAGTTAATTATACAACCCTTATGGAGGTTAAAAAAAAAATTGAAAAAAAGTTATTTCTTATTTTCAATTCCTTTGAATTGATTTTTATTGTATTTATTCCATTTTTAATCTGCAACTATGTACCAAATACTTACTTACTTACTTTCCTTTAGATGGCGCTCACAGCCCAGGATGGACTACGGCCTCAACCAACAAGCCCCTCCAGCCAGCTCGGTCCCTAGCTAGCTGCCTCCAGTTCCGCACTCCAAGTTGGTTGAGGTCGTTCTCCATTTGTGTGCGGCACCTAAGGTGGGGTCTTCCTCTGCTGCGCAGACCGTCAGGTGTAGATTCGAAGACTCGTCGGGCTGGTGCGTTGGTGTCCATACGGTCCACGTGTCCCAGCCATCTTAGCCGCTGTATTTTAAGCTTTTTGACTAGGTCGACGTCGCTGTAAAGCCCGTAAAGTTCGTTGTTGAATCTTCTCCTCCATACTCCATCGATACATACTGGACCGAAGATCACACGAAGAATCTTCCTTTCAAAGCACCCAAGTAGATTCTCATCCGTTTTTGTCAGGGTCCATGCTTCTGCCCCATACAGCAGGACCGGGATGATAAGGGTCTTATATAAGGTCTCCTTGGTTCTTTGAGAGAGGGCTTTATTACTCAAATGCCTTCTTAGCCCGAAGAAACAGCGATTGGCAAGAGTAATTCTTCGTTTGATCTCTGCACTGATGTCATTTTGCGATTTTATAGTGGTAGGTAGACAAAGTCTTTAACGACTTCGAAGTCGTGACGTTCTGCCCGAGTCGACGATGTTGAGATTCCTTTCTCGATGATAGCAAATACTTCGTCTTGTCCTCATTAACAGCCAAACCCATTTTCGCCGCCTCCGATTCAATACTTGCAAACGCCGGTAACAGCTCGCTTGGTTCTCCCAATGATGTCAATATCATCTGCATAAGCAAAGTAGTTGAACAGACTTTTGAAAAATTGTACCTCTGTTGTTGACTTGCGAGTTGCGTACAATTGCTTCAAGTACGATGTTAAAGAGGCTACATGATAACGCGTCGCCTTATCTCAAACCTTTCTCAACATCAAAGGGTTCGGTGGTGTTCTTGCCTATACTTTGACGGAGCAGCGAGATTTCTCCATCGTCATCCTGCACAAGCGGACGAGTTTGGCAGGGATGCCGAGATGCGCCATGGCTCTGTATAGCTCGTCTCTGTCTACGCTATGATATGCGACTTTAAAATCGATAAAGAGGTGGTGTGTATCGATTTGAAACTCCTGGGTTTTTCCAAAATCTGTCGGAGTGTGAACATTTGATCGACGGTTGATTTGCCGGGCCTAAAACAACACTGATAGGGGCCGATCAGATCGTTGACAAACGGTTTTAAGCGATGACACAGTACAGATGACAAGATTTTGTATGCGACGTTGAGGTGGCTTATACCTCTGTAGTTGGAACAGGTCAGAGCATCTCCTTTCTTGTGGATGGGACACACTATACCGAGGTTTCATTCATCGGGCATACTTTCCTCCGACCAAATTTTTGAGATAAGCTAGTGTATACTCCCTACCAAATCATCTCCCCCTGCTTTGAATAGCTCGGCTGGCAGGCCATCCGCACCAGCACTAGTCGTGTATGCTTTAAGCTTGGCTATTGCTAACCGCAATTTATTTAGGTCGGGTGGACGGAAATCTTGACCATCATCGTCCAGGTTGATTGGAGTGTTCTGTCTAACAGCGGAATTTAGGCCATCTTCGCCGTTTAGCAGTCTAGAAAAGTGTTGTTTCCAGATCCTCAGCACCGATTGTGTGTCTACCACCATATTCTCACCCTCGTCGTCTCGGTAGGCTTCCGGTCTGACCTTGTAGCCCTTGGAAGATTGCCTCACCCTTCGGTAGAACTTTCGAGCATCCCCCCTGCTGCTAAAGTTCTCAATAGAATCGACCGCCTCCCTTCCTCCCTTCATTTTTGCCCGTAGAGCTCCCGGGCTGCTCTCTCAGCAACTATATAGTTCTAGTTTGCAGCATTGATTGATGATAGGCCTCGTTCTTGGCTGCATGCGCCAGCCGGCATTCTTCATCGAACCAGGGGTTTCGTTGTGGTCGCCTAGTAAAACCCAGCACATTAGTGGCGGCACTCCTACTAAAGGCATTTCGGCAGTGTTTTCAATGGTCCTCTACAGATGATGCTGGTGGTGGGCTTGCTGAAAGATTAAGAGAAGTCAGCAAAAGTAAAAAATTGTTATGCTAATTTATTAACGTCTATAACTAACTATAACTTAGTTTGAAAGAACTCCTTGCAGTCCAGGTTAAGTTTTCTAAAATAAATTAATAAGATTTGCATCGCATTAAACCCCGATACACATACCTTCCTTAAGCCGGATCCACACATGTCTCGTGTGGAGTGTTGTAGATCTAGTACACTAATCAAGCTTTAAAAAAATGTCTGCGCCATAGCGTGGTATGGCGCAATCGTAAAAAAATAGATTTCGACACATCACACCATTCCACAACACATCACACGAGACAAATATGGCTCCACGCATATATGACATACATTGGAGCGATAGCGACACCCGACTCCACAACACACCTCACGAGATAGATGTGATTCCGGCTTTACTGTTAGAAATTAAATTAACACCCAAATTGGTTTACAAATCACAATAGATTACAACTTCAATCTCTATAATCAAATTCCAATTTTTGAGAGTAATTGACACTCTTCCTAATTTCATCCACATTAACACATTTAAAAGAGAAAATACAAAAAATTAAAACACATTAAATTAATATCGTTCTGTGTCTTCCCATAAGCAGTTTCCATTTGACATAGAGAAAAGCAATAAAAATCAAGAAAAAGAGAATTCTTCTTCATTTTCCTTTAACCTATTAGATACAAAGTCGGCCCCCCAAAGAGGGACTATACAATAAATTAATTCATCCCAAACTTGTAGTCATTAATAATCGATTTAACTGTATTTTATTGCTGGTTACTGCGATGGTACCATAAAGCTGATGAGTGAAGAACAAAAAATTAACAGCCATTAAAGGAAGAAAGTAAAATAAAAAGTAATATGTTGGTTCTAACTTCCTGTACACATAAACAAACGGCAACCGCAAAATAAAACATAAATAAATTAATGGCTGGCAATTTTGTGGTTTGTCTATATATAGGTAGCTATAGCTATAATTAGAGTTGGTATCCATCATGTTTATTGTAATGGTTTTCAAGACCATGCTATGTAGGTATACATCGTGTGAATTCCAATTGGGGAATTTATTTAAGAAAATCAATAACAAACATAAAGGCTATAAGGCTCTATATACAATGGATATACCTAATTTCCATGATAAACTTTTCTACAAGTTCCTTATCCTTATCTCTATGCATATAAATATAGGTTGGTATACCTTTATTCTTAATTCGAGTAATTAATTAAGCTTAACTACCTTTGTCTACACCAATTATGACTACTTTTCTTAATTAAACCCACCTCTGGGTATACTAGGGGTCTGTTCGAAAATGTTAAATATTCACAACCTTCACTTATTAAATATTAACCTTGAGATAAGCCCGGAAGATATTTAAAAGAAAAAAAATAATATATCTACTATTTTCCATTTTTTAACCTTTTTTTTAAGTTTTATCCTTTTTTCCGGACGGTTTGCATTTCTCCATTTAAATTCAAGGGTAAATGTTAAATCAACCACTAAGAAATAAACCAAAAGTTTTCGACTCTCGGCTTTGGTGTTGTTCATCGTCAAACAAAAAAATAAATAGAACAAAAAAAATCTTAAAAAAAAGGACACCCGTAAATAAAAAAAAAAAAAAACATCCTTGCCTTGCAGATGTGGCTCGTCTAAGATACTGAACTTAAACCTTTTGTCTTGTCTTTCGAGCATCAATGTTTTTTTACATATACATATACGCGTAAATAGTTACTCGTCGTATATATGAAGCTCGATAAGGGATAGGCACGGTTTTTGGTTTTTGACCCTTTTTTTTTGTTTATTCTTATCTTATGCAAAATTTTGGGAAAAAAGGAAATTAAGGAAAACAATGACAAAAGTAGTAGGGCGAGGTATCCCAAAAGAACCTTCATTTTGCTTAAGGAAACTTGTGTGTTTATCCTGCATTAATTTGTCTTTAAATGAACTACTGATATCAGCAGGAAGTATTAGAAAATAAATTGAAAGAACACCCAGAAGGCTTTGGTTGGGGAGTTGAGTTGATCTCTTTAAGGTTAAAAAGAACAATAATATAATGAAATGGCTTCGTATAACTGGTTTATACATTGTCCAGTCGTGATATAGAAATGTTTGTGATAAGTAGCTTCCTAGTGTTTTTTTTTGTTAAATTGGAAGTAAAAGTCAAATATACAATAATTTATACATAATTAAAGAAAGCCATTAAAGTTAAAGGTTATACCTTTGGGAACCGCATAGCGTGAGATTTGAGTTTATAATAATATTAAATTATGTAATACATAGTATGTACCATAATATGTATTAAAATTTTAACAGGTTGTTAGCATTAGAGTTGCAGATAAAGATGTTTGATGTTATATTAATTTTTAGTTGCGATATATAGGTACTACATACATACATATATGGCAAGTTATGGATTCGTAAAAAAAATTGAACTCGAGATAACAATCAAACTATTACGATGATAGGGAAGACGAAAAGAGTGGGTTTCGCAATTCTGTCCGTCTGTCTGTCTGTCTGTCTGTGGACTCGCCTACACGTTTTTTTTTCTTTTATTTTTAGGACTAAAAATAACGTTACCTGCCATATAATTTTTTTTAGCATTTTTGGAAAATCTTATTTTTCTCAAAAATGGCTCGACAGATTTTTCTAAAAAAAAAAATCAAAAAAATTTATTAGGTATATGCTACCTTCATGTAAAAATTAAATTTCCAAAAACTGGTTTTAAGTGGTACCTCCCATAGAACCTTTTTTTTTTATTTTCGCTTTTCTAGAAAAGGAATAAACTGATTTTGATAATTTTTTTTATGGAGAATCTGCTGAGAAATTTAAATAGTATTGTTAACCAAAATTAAAAAAAAAAAAACATTTTTTGATTTTAAAAAAAAAATCAATTTTTTTTTTTGAAAACCAAATATTTCGAAAACGACTTTGTTGATTTTTATGAAACTTGGTAACAAGCAGTTTTTTAACATTATCTAAAATATTTTGAACATAAATTTTTCTTATAGTCAAAATTAACGGTACCTTCCATATAAATGTTAAAAAGCCGTTACAGGAAAAATAAATTTTCCCGAAAACGACTCCTACGATTTTGATTAAAATTGTTTTAATTACTAATATTAGTATGGTCTACGATCTGCCAAAAACGAAATTTACAGTTAGCCATTATTAACAGTACCTCTCATAGAACCATTTTCTTTATTTTGGACTATCTCTTTATGTGTGTTACCGATTTAAATTAAATTTTTTATACAAAAGCTTCTCAAAAGTTAAAATCATACTGCATATCAAAATTTTCAAAAATACAAATTTTGGATTTTTAAAAAAAATTTCAAATTTTGTTTTTGAAAATTCGATATTTCAAAAACGGGTAGATAATTTTTTTCGAAATTTAATTTTTAATTTAACATAAATAAATACTAAAAAATTGTGTACCAATTTTTGTTCTTAAAATTTTTTAAAAAATTTTATATATACAAAATGAATTAAAAAAAAAAACGCTCCTACGATTTTATTTTTTTTTCTTCAAAACTAAGATTAGTTAAAGAAATCAGATGGTGTACTTTTTTTTAGCTCTCAAACTCAAAACAATTTAAGAAGACTTTTTTAATAAATTTAATTCGAGTTATGTTGATTTTTAATAATTTTTCAATTTAAGCTCTATAATTTATAATAGGTTCTAGTTCTAGGCTCCCATAAAAAAATTATTTACTTTTATCACGCTCAATCTTTAAAATTCGAAGAAACTTACTACAAGAGCAAATTTGAGCGATCCAGTCGTGCGTTTTATTTAAACTGAAATGCAACATGGAATACAATCGGTCTTTTGTTCGACAACCATAAGTTCTTGGGATGACATGTTTCGACAAGAAATATAGATTATGATTGTATATATCTAAATAAGATTCTGAAATCTGAAACGATAGATTTTGAGAAAAACGTGCGCAGGCCCCTAGTAGATGACATCCATGTATTGTATTGTTTTTGAAAAAATAGTTGGAGCAGAATTTGAGGAGAATTTTTATAATTTATAGAATTTATCAATCTCTATTCTTTCGTATTTGATTATCTGCCCATTTTCGATATATCTATCGATTTTTTTTTTTTTTATTTTTTTTTAATTTTGGTATGCCAGAATCGGTTATACAGAAAATGAGGTATTCCAAAGTTAAGAAAAAAAAAAAAAAAAACGGTTCGATTCTATTCCTGATGGTGTTGAGTAGATTTTTTATACTTAAATTATGCATATATGTACACAGTGCCGTAGTAACGTAGGGGGAACGGGGGGGCTTTGCTCCCCGTAATCGAGGGCATTGTCCCCCCGAAAGAGGACTTTACCCCCACAAGTGTTTTTACAATATATAAAATCGATACTAGAAAAAAAAGAAAGAAATTAAAAGGCATTCGAAAACAGAATTTGTATAGTTAATTATTTTTGCTCTAAACTTGTCCGGATTTCATTTCGAAAACCTTTGAAATAAAACTTTTTACATACATATTTTTTGGTTTGGTTATTGAAAAAAATCTTGTTACCGACCAAAGTGAGTCAAAATTTCATTGTGGGCTACTCTCCGCGTCAAGATGTTGTCTGTGAATGGGTATACAGGGTGTCTCAAAGTCAACGGTGCAGGAAAAAACCATGGGTATGTGAGGTAATAAAAGGTCGAATAACTTACGAGTTATATCCTCATTTTTACTTCCTTTTTGCCTTACAACTGTTTTAAGATTTTTGGTCTCGTTTCTCTAGCTCCAACTTTACGAAACTGCAACTTATTCTTGATATTTGTTTGTATTTACATAAGATTAATTATGACTTTTTACCCGCCACCCTTAAGAATAATCCCATGTGATGGCTTTTTTAGGTTGTTTTTCTGACTTTGGTATTATTTTATTTTTTTTCACAAAAACATGAAATTAGTATCAATTTTCCTTTTTTATTTTGAAATCCAAACTTGTTCTCTTAAAAATACTTGTAATTTTTTAATAAAGAAAAAAAAAAAAAACATTTAAAATTATTAGATAACAAAATAAAAACAAAAATTGGATTTTCAAGACAACCTTTGTAACGTTTTCTTAACGGTTTTTCTAATTTGTTTTCAACTTTTGGCTTCTTCTCTTTTTCATTGGTTGCTACTTGTGACATATTGTGGGTGTTTCTGCTGTGACATATTGTGGGTTTTCATTAGAAATATAAATGTCGCCCACCAACCTTAATTTTTATACGACCACAGAACAGAAATAAATTCGCTTTGGTTTTATTTACAAAGTATACGTTGAATGTATGTATGTATTCGTACATATCTCATTTTATTTTTTTCTCTCCGTCAAAACCATTATTTGACATTCTAAGTTCCATGGAGTTCTGGCAGCTCCGCGGGATGACGATGAAGTAGTGGGGGTTAAAAATAAAGCATATCCAATTATTTTCACACTTCGATGCTACCGCTACTGATGCTATACTGCTACTGCTGCTGATGGTGTGTGCCATAATAAAAAAGATATGTCCTTCGGTTTGTCAATGTCAAAGTGATTATTTCGTCTGTCACCTTTTACAAGGACACATAAAAAAAAAATAAAAATAAGAGAAAAGATTAAGTAAGTTATTTAACATCAATCAATGTCCTGAACAGTAAAGTTGTCTTTACAGGTGTTTCTTAGCTATATATAACAGTCTCCTCTCTTAGGAGTCAGATTCTTATTTATTTTGTCATTTTTAATAAGAAAAATTGTTTTTCTAAGAAGAAAACGCCAGCAACTAAATAAGATATTTCAAGGACTAACCTGAATATATAATAAGCATGAGCACCTTGTTCTCAATCCACTTTCCACACTCCAAAAAAAAAATAATTTCCTGTCATTCTTTTTCCTTCTAACGGATGTTGACCCCCGAGCAATCCTGATGGAATTCATTGCTTTATATCTTTTGACGGATGATTCCTGTGATTATTCTAAGAAAAAATTTAACTTAACAATTTTTTTCTTAGAATGATCCCAGGAATCATCCCCCAAAAGATAAAGCATAAATTAGGGGACACCCTGTATAGCCGAAATTAAAATTATTATGCAATATTTTTAAAACATACATTTCATAATGAGACTTGATCAATATTTTTTTTTTAATTTTTTCATTTCAGATGTTAACAATATCACATCAACAAAAACATACGCAAACGATTGGACCCAAAATGTAATGAATAGAAATTATTTTGAACAACAATATTTACATCGTTCACAATCAACAACAACTGAAAAAAGCATAAGAACAAACAACTCTAGTCATAAAAGTAATTACTACATATATTTTTTCTAACATAGTTAAACCAAAAAACAAAAAAAATTTTAATTTAATTAAATTTAATTTTCTATATAAAAAGCTTTAGCACAGAAAAAAAAATAAAAAAAATATTTAAAATAAGAAATCGCTGAATTAACAAATTGCTGGTTATATAGAAAATCTTTATGAATTTATTTGCAGAGCATTTTAAGTAACGAAAGCATACTCATTTATAAATTGTTAATGTAAATAATATAAATTTAATTAAAAAAAAAAATTTAAATACAAAATGAATAAAAAATAAAAAATTAAAGACAAATCTTAAATTAAAAAATGTAAAAAAAAAAAGAATTCTAAAAGTATACTTCATTTGCCTTGTTACTTGAACACAGGGTGATCCACTTTCATTGAAGTCTTATCAGAAAATGTATTAGGCAGTTTTAAAATTTAAACCTAATGTACGATTTTTTTTTACAATTTTTGCTGGTTTGCCTGGGAGTTTTTTGTGTTCGCATGAGCCAAAAATTTTCTTTTTTTTTTTAAGAGTGTCATTTTCTTTGAAAGAAACTTGAGCCAGTAATTTCTAAACATTCGTGAAATCATCATTAAAATGGAAAAGTAAAGAACACATTTTTCAAAAAAAAAATTAAAAAAAAAAAGATAAGAAAACATTGATTATTTTTTTTTAAAATTTAAAAATTTTTGTTGTAAAGTTTTGTTTTTTTGAATTTTTTTTTCTTAAAAATCTTATCACTTATCAGTATATTGTAATAATAATGCTATTTTTACTTAAGAAATAAAAGTAAGAGTTTTTATTTCATACAATTTCAAATTTATTCAATTAAAATTTTACTGATTGAATATAATTTTTAAGATTTAAAATTATGATCTTTACCAAGAGGCTATACAATAAAGAGAGTGAGCTTGTTCAAAATTCAAGCTCTACAGAATTAATTTTCTATACTACTTAGGAAAGTTAGAATTAATTTGTACTAGAACATAATCTATATAAATAAAAATGTAAATGTCTCCGAAAGTTCTTCACCAATTTCTTTGAAATTTTGGCACAACATTGTATTTGCTTACGAGCGTGATTTTATATATTTTTTTTTAAACAGCGCTATCAGTTGGACATAAAATTTACACTTACTGTACTGAGTTATCAGCAATCTCAGTTACATGAACATTATTTCTCAAAAGAAAAAAAATTTTGTCAAAAAATTGAGCAAACATTTAAAAAAGTGTTTGCTCAATTTTAAAAGGAGGGAATTAAATGAGATGCGTTAATTTCGTAAGTAAGTGATTTACCATTTAGTTTTCTTTTTCTTTTTTTGAATTCGCATAATGTTCAGTGAGCTCTCTCAAAACCGGACACTGGCGGTACTCAAAAATTTGTCCGGTTATGAGAGAGGTGTCTGGTTATGGAAAAACAAAAAAAAAAAAATATGAGAAAACTTAAAGAAAACGAATTGTCCTATCATTATTCTCGAATTTTATCATTTTTGTCTAAGTGCGTTCCCGTATTCAAAAAAATCGAATTTACCGAGTTTTTAAAAGAATAGTGTTTGCGAATTTCTCTTTTCTAAAAATTTCTACCAAAAAAAAATATTTTTGAATTTTTATTCGCTGGTGTTCTCTCGGATATTTTTCAAAATTCAATACGTTGTGAGTAACAATACAAAAAGTACTGCAATGGACCTTTAAATGGGGAAAATAGTACTTTGTCCGTTCAAGAGAGAGCCAAACTCGATTGCGGTTATTTAAATTGGTGTCCGCATCTGGTTATAAGAGAATCCGATTTGGGGAGTGAAAAATCATAAATTTAATTCTGTTCTTTGAAATCTGTCCGGTTATGAGAGGTGTCCGCCTCTGGGAGGTGTCCTGAGAGAGTACACTCCATATAGATTTCGATCTATTTATATTTCGACATTCTGTTGAAGTTGAGCTTTGTCGTTTCGTCGCTCGAACGTTTAGCAGAATAAGGCTGGTTATATTTATCCATTTATTTCGATATTTACTTACGATTCTCTACCTATGCGAAGTCGGGTCGGGCCAGCTAGTATTTAATAGAATACAGGGTTGGCAAGCAGGTATATAATTCATTGGGAAAGTTAGTTTTAATTTTTCATAAACGTCTAAACAAATGAAAAAAATGTGGACATAATTTACAGACATTCTCTTCTTTTTCATTTTCTTGATGTTTTCACAATGTTTAAAAACCATTAATTTTTTTAATTTAATTTGTTTGTACGACTTTAATTATTCGGTACGAATTTGAAATCTTACAAAATGTTTTACCAAATTAAGTCTTGTGATTAATATTTGTAAAGCAGCGAACTCCAAGAAAATGACAGTCTAAAAAAAAAGAAGACGAAAATTAATATGTTTGGCTCGTGCTGTTTTCTTTTGATTGCACAATAACGGTATCTTAAAAAAAATATTTCCTAGAATTTGTCAACACAAAAGACATAAATCTCAAGAATGCTTTTTGTTTTATTTCAATACGTTCACTTTTCACAGAGATATAGCTCTTCAAATTTTGAGTTTTCTGGCCTTTGGGTTTTCTGTATCTTGAGGTTTTTAGATTTTGGGTTTCGGGACTACTATCCAACTCTCATGCCAATTTTTAGACAAAAACCTGAAACTTCTTTCATCATTACAACAGGTATGAAATTTAATGAAAATCGTAAGAGTAGTTTTAGAAAATTGAAGTAGTTGTTTTCCAGATACCTTTTCTAGAAGAGCTATTTGGATAGGGAGCGGGTCAGAATTCGGGGTCTCGAAATTCTGTATGACCAAAATATTGTTTATTTTGTTTTCGAAAATACTGTACGGTCAAAATTCTGTATTTCAGAATTCTATATTTCAGAATTCTATATTTGAAAATATCTGTTAATCCAAAATGCTGTAAATTTAAAATTCTGTTTTCCAAAATGCTGGTTATGCTCAGGTTCTATATTTTGAAGAAAAAATTGCAAAAAACAATAAACAACCTTTTTCAATATTATTGCATAGCACGTGAAAGTACAAACAAAATTGTTTGCAAAATTTCATGTAGCCGTATAAAATATGTTTATTGAGGCTTGATTGTATCAACGTTTCAAATCTTGTTTTTTTATATGTAAATGAATAGAAATATAAGAAATAAAAGAAAAGTTGTTGTATTCTTTAAGATTTCATTTGATTTAAACTTTTAATTGAATCAAATGTTACATAATTCTGTATTTCAATAATCTGCTTTGTTTATATTTAAACAATTCTGTATTCCACTAATCTCCTTTTCAAAATTGTGTATTCAAAAAAATTGTTTTGATAATTTAAATGCATAATTTTGAAAAGCAGAATATTGAAGTACAGAATTTTACTCACACAGAATTGTACAATACAGAATTTTCGCCATACAGAATTTTGTGTAACCAGAATTTTGAATTACAGTATTTTGAAATACCATATTTTAAAAACATTATTTTGACCCTAAAGTATCTCGACCCCAGCCCATTTAGAAAAACCAAATTTTCCATCTAGGAACATCAAACAAAAATGCTCTACCCGTTTGGAATCTATGGGCCCTACCAATAATCAAATTTAGTTACGATTTAAATATGTCAGTAAAATGGACCATAATGGAATGGGCTCTAAAAAATAGACCGTGCAAGGTATTACCTAAATATTTACGTGGACTATAAATAATGAACTATATACCGAAATGACTCCAAAAAATTGAGAATACATATAGAGTGTATTTCTTTATTCATTCCGGTATGTCCAGAATATTCGGAATACCAGTTTTGCGTTTCTTTATTCCACGGAACATTCCGGATAAACTATTTTGTTGTTTCTTTATTAATTCCGGAACGTTTGGAATGCATTCTTTTTATTCCATGTGAACTGTGGAATAAAAAGAATAGAAAAAGAATACTGGGCGCGTTCAGTATAATTGACGTTCTTAAACTCAATTATGGCAGATTCACATTGGTGTTAATTATTTAAAAACAGCATAATACCGCGAATTAATGTACCAGAGTATAATTTTATGCATTTAATGTAAAATTTACTAAACTTCTGACTTTGAGAATATATAAATATCCAAAATAAAAACATTTATTTCTTCAATTGTTTTGACATTTCACCGAACAACGATTGCCATTCTTTTTGTTCTAGTTTTGTTTCTTTATTCATTCCATTCTGGATATTCTGGATAAACATTTCGTCTATTCCATCCATTCTGTTCCTAAATTCGGAATAAATAAAGAAACACACTCATAATGTTGGGTTAATTATTTAGGATCCATAACTTTATGGTTAATTTCACTGCAATATTTAAGTCATAACTAAATTTGATTATACGCGACTATTTATTTGATTATACGCGAAAGTATGGCGAAACTCACTTTTTCGGACATAAATATGTATCAAAAGTGAGAAAAAGTTTCAAATTTTCTATTTTTTCTGGGATGATTAGTAGTAAAAATAAAAACTATTACTGTGCATCATTATCTAACTCTAAACACCTAAATACTTTAAATGTTTGTATCATTTCTCTCAAAAAAAAAAAAAAATCCATCCATGTCCTATTGAACAGTGGTTCCTTAAAGTTTTTTCTCGTCTTCATTATCCTAATAATAATAATTTTTCCAAAAAAAAAGAATAAAATTCTAAACTTTATACAGTGTGATCGATATAAGATGCACCAAACTGCTGGAGCGAGCAGGTTGGGTTAAGACAAGAAAAAATCATGTGGGAGGGGGGTCCATTTCCTCCCGTTTAGGCAGGAGGGGCAATTTTCAAAAAAATTGACTTAAAACAGAAAAAAATTATTTAAAAACAACGGTACAATTTAAAATGCCATGCTATACCTTATTGGAAAGCCAGAAATTTCTTCTTTGATTCTCATTTTAAATTTAGTTTTGTTAGTAAAGAGTTTTTGAAAAATTAATTTCCAAATTAAAAAAAAAAAAAACGAAAAAAAAAGTTTCAAACTAATTTTTTTCAAAATTTTATGGAATTAAGTATAATTTTTGTTTTTGAAATTCAATGCTCTTATTAGCCTTCAGTCAAAATAAGAAAACCGGATGCTAAAATGTCTTTTAGTTTTTGAGAAAATTGAAAATAACAAAAGGAGCAATTTTCTAAAATAATTGACTTAATACAAAAAAAAAGACCCCCCCCCCCCCTCCCATACTATTTTTTTCTTGTCTTAACCCAACCCACTCGCTCCAGCAGTTTGGTGCATCTTATACCGATCACACTGTTTAAGATCCTTGTTTTAATATAAAAACTTAACTGTCGAATCGAACTCGACCTCGGTTTCGTAAAAAATCTAATCTCCGTCTCTTCTGGGTACCGTCTTGGTCTTACTGGGTTTGTTTTGGTTTTATTTTTTTAAATTTAATTGTAAAATAATAATAATAATAACCCTATAGGTAGTTGAAATAAAATATAAATAATTAAGCGATATTGGGTATTATCTTTTTTAAACTATTAAAAAAAAACTGGGAATATAAAAACTGAAAGTGGAGAACCTTGTATGACAAACATATATTTAAAAGTTGTAATTAAAAATTAATAAAAATAAAGTTTAAAAATAAAATATTAAGAAAATATCTTAAACTATAAATAAAAAAAAATGTAATCAATGCGAGGCTTTGCTTTATTTCGTTCTTCATTTAACTTTCACTTCGACTTACTGCAGTTCTCAAGAAAATTGATTTCTGAGAATTTAAAAATTTTACATAGGTATAAACCTATTAATAATGTAATTTTTTAATTTTTGGTTTAAAAAAGAAAAAAATACGGATTTGTTTGTTAAAAAACAAACGCATTTTCTTTCCCGTCCTGTACTCATTAATCCGAACAATTTGATAATCCCTCGAAATAATTAATTCGGATTAGCGAGACATTGCTGTACAACTTTCTTACTGATAAAATAATTCGAAGCCAAAAAAATTGAGTTCTCGTTCCAAATTATTAGCAAATTAAGATTTTATCAAAAAGCATATGCATGTATCATGAAAAGCTGAAACCATGGTATTCCAATGTGGGTGGTAAAATCTCTCAAATCAGTGTTACTTGGGCTAAAAACGATTATGAACATTCTTTTTTTTTTGCTGTAAATGAATTTTTTTATTTAATAAAATTTATATTGGATAATAATTTTGGAAATAAGATAATATCTCATAGCAAGGGATTTTTTTTTAGCATCTTGTCAAGAAATATCAATTAAATGAAGAATATGTTTCGGAACCCTTAAATTAAATTCTGAACAAATAGGAGTTTTTTAAACTATTATTTCTCATTAATATATGTACTATAACTGAAAGAAAGCAAAGCCAAACGCATTGACACAAAAAATATTCTGCTTTAATAAAAAAAAAAACATTTTAAAAATTAAATTTCATAAAGTTCTAAATATTAAATTATAGTATATAAATACATACATACCTATATCACTTTTTGTAAACAAACCAACCACTTTACTTAGATAAATCTACTCGATCAAGTCGACCAATAACATTTAAAAAACACAATATAAATACTATTTAATAATAGAACATTATCATAATATTTAAAAACAACAACATACATACTAGATTTAAAATAAAAAAAAATAATATTTTATGCAAAAGAAGCTTATTAGTGATACTAATTTTAATATGAACATAAAAACACATTTAAACTAATTAAATTTATCATAAAAGGAAATATTTTAAAATAAGTTGTTAAATAAATATATAAATAAATAGATAATATTATATCAGTTAAGAAAGTTTATAAATTTATTTTTCAGTTAAGTTTATATTTTTTTGTTTACCTATTTAAATATAATATATATATATCATTAGATTCTTTTAGAATATTATTTTAAAATTAAATTTAACAAAAAGAAACAAAAAAAAAAAAATAATACGAAAGCAAACAAACAAATTAGTTGTTGCACATTTTCAAATCTGTGATTTCTGTGTCGCAAAAATTATTAAATAAGATTAAATAATAAAAAAAATAGTTTTGTGTAAAAAAAAATTTCACTTTCTACCTTTTCCAAATCAAATATAGTCATAAACAAAAAAAAACACCATGATATTTTTTTTTTTAGATTTTAAATTCTTCATAAATCCACCTCAAGAGTTCTATTTTTATAGTTAAGTAAGACACACTATCGACGCAAGAAAACTTATTATTTAAATTAATTTAACACACACCACACGACACATAAACTAAACTACAAAATTTTTAATTTACAAATTAACCACCAATATGAATTTAAATCCACACGCACCATCAAAACACTAAACATTAAAAAAAATTTTCCCATATAAAACAAAAATGATAACAGTTTTTGGTCTAGTGGCAATAAGTAAAACAGAAACAAATTTATATAAATAACAAAGAAAAATAGTTAGACTATAATTTTATGTTACTATATTTGTACATTCTCAATAAAATTAGTTTAAACTTTGTATAGCTAGAGAAATTTCACAAGAACAAAACAAAATAGAAGAAAAGTAAAAATTAAAATAATATGAAAAATCGTTACATCATCAGTTTTAAGTTTTTAATTTTTAAACAAATAAATATAATATATACAAATTTTCAAAAATATCTGGAGAGAAGTTTTTTTTTATTGAAGATGCTTCATAAATTAAATTGTTTACCAAACAAAGTAAGTATACATTAGGCTAATTTTGTCATCGTTCGAATTTATTTTTGTAATGTTTATTTTAGAAGACTTGGTTCAAGCCAAATATTTAGGCCCTATTTTAGACAAAAAACTAAATTTGAAGGCAAATATTGATGAAAGAGTTAAGAAGGCTACTGTAGCACTCTTTACTTGTAAAAAGGCCATATAGGCTCAGAGTGGGGCTTTTCTCCGAAAATAACCCACTGGCTATATACCTCGGTAATCAGACCGATACTCACATATGGAGTTGTCATATGGTGGACCGCACTGGACAAGATGGTAAATTTAAATAAACTCACTAAAGTCCAGAGGTCAGCAGGTATGTGCATCACGGGAGCACTTCGCTCAACGCCAACTGCAGCTTTAGAAGTACTTCTTAACCTAACACCTCTTGACGTCTTCTCCAAAATGGTGGCAGCCAACTCATGCGTGAGGCTTAGAGCCACCTCTCAATGGATCAGTAACAACACTGGTCATACTACTATTTTAGACAATTTCAGATCTAATCGCTTAGACTATACCACCCCGAAAATGGTATTCGATAATAACTTCCATATTTCTATCCCCTCAAGATTTTTTTGGGAAGAAGGAGGACCTCAAGAAGAAAACACGATACACTTCTATACAGACGGTTCAAAGACCGACAACGGCGTTGGAAGTGGTATATCTATTCGAAACAACTGAATCTCAGTCTATCATATAGACTTCCCAATCAATGTAGTGTGTTCCAAGCAGAAGTAATGGCGATAAAAGAGGCATTATCCTGGCTCAAAGAAAACGTTATGTCTTGTAAGGATATACGCATCTTCTCAGACAGCCAAGCCGCCCTCAAATCTCTCGCGTCTGTGTCCACTAACTCAATCACAGTCCATGACTGTCGATCATTTCTGAACGAGATGACAGAACAGTTTAACATTCACCTCATTTGGGCGCCGGGCCACAGGGACATTCCGGCCAATTGCAGGGCTTATGAACTCGCCAAAAACGGAACACTTCTGCCCACTGTTAGACAGAGACACAACATAGGAACACCACTTGCTACATGCAAACACCTTTTCAAACAATATGCTCTAGAATTAACAAATGCTAGATGGTTGCAGAGTACCACCTGCCTAGCAACAAAACAAATATGGCCATGCATGGACCTGAAGCGGTCAAAAGGCCTGATTTCCCTGAGCAGACAAAGTATAAGCTCCACAATTGGAATCATAACAGGACACTGCCTCATAGGTAGACACGCTATGAGGCTGGGGGTCTACACAAGTCACTTCTGTAGAAGCTGCATGGACGAGGAAGAAGAGGAAACAGTCCAACATCTTCTATGTACATGTCCGGCACTCTCCAATAGAAGGAACACCTACCTCGGTAATCCCAAGATGTCTCTCAAATTTCATTAAAAGCACAAAATGGTTTGTTTAATTTTGTAACTCTCCCATGAGTAACTTTCTTTTAGTGGTATCACAATGGACCCTTGGGGTATAAGTGAGTCAACAACATCTAGACGGCCACTCTAACCTAACCTAACCTAACCTGGTTCGAGAATTAAACTTAGAAAATATTAATTTAAAAATATTTCATGTATTTATACATACTATATATAAAAAAATTAATTTATCTACTTTATTCTATTTCTACTATTATAGTACTCCTTTTATGACCTCCTCATTGGCCAAAGTGAATAATAATATCAACATTTTGATGCGCTGGGAAATAATTAGCCCGTAATCGGAAAATTTACGAATCCCGAAAAAAGTTATCACCGAATCCGTTCGTTTTCCGCTATGATCGAATCTGTGATATTTTTTTTCGGGATTCGTAATAAGTTTCCAATTATGATGGAACTTGTGATAGGGCTGAATATCCTACACTTCACTAACATCACAATAATGCATGAAAAAATAATGTTCATGTCTAGATTTCATTTCACAAAGTCTCTCCAAGTAAAATAGGAAATCATTTCTCCGACAACACATTTTTTTTTATACATTTTGTTTGTCTGTACCTCGGCTTACAGCCTAAGCCACTGAAGCGATTTTTTTTCAAACTTGGAGTATAAGATAAGATTAAGATAATTTCGTTCGAAAAATAACGGTACTTGCCAAACAACTGGTTTGAAAAAGGTTTTTTTTTATCTCAAAAATGTCTCTAACGATTTTGATTAAAATTTGTTGGCTGCTTTTTGGAGAAAAAAAATTACCAAAAACTGTTATTAACGGTTTTTTAAATCAGTTTTTTTTTTTTTGAAAACGGGTTGATGATTTTTTTTTAAATAATGGTTTTAGTTGTATATTAAAAATTCTTTTAAAAATGGAATATGTACCAATTTTGTTTTCTAAAAAATTTCAAGAGATTTTAATAAAACCTATAAAAATTTATTTTTGAAGAGAAACCTCTTTGAAAATGATTCTTAAAATGTTGTCTGCATAAATTTATATTTTTTCAAGAATTGCGATGGCGTTCTTCATTCTGAGATTAAATTTGTAATTTGAATTTTTGAATATCACAATGAGGGAGAAAAATAGCGAAAGTTATTTTGCTCTTCCGCATTTGTGTAATATGGTTTAAATAGAATCTTTGTACTTGACATTGATTGATTCGGCTCTTCGATATATAAAAATGCAAAGGACAGCATTGAAAAATAAAGAGCACAGCGACAAAAATCTCTTTGCGTCAGATGGTCAGGGCAAATAAAACAAGTTGGAGGAAAATAGTAGGTAGGTAGGTAAATTTTGTAAGTAAGAAAATGTTTCAAATAATTTCCTACCATAAATCCCACCATGAATTTTTTCACACTTTTTGGTGGGAGAAACCACCAACCTGGGGAAACTGAAAAGGAATGAAAGCAATATATGAATGGAAATATCGAAACATTTTTGTACTCTGTTTGTGGATGTCGAAATTCATATCCACTATCAATTGAAGCAGTCTACTAGCATTTTCCAGGCGGAAGTCAACGCCATAGGAAAATGTGCAGAACGTAATCTCGTAACCAAAACATTGTCATCTTGTCAGACAGCCAAGCTGCACTTAAAGCTGGTATGGGACTGTGTGTGCAGACTGAATGAACTGGGCAAAAACAACAATGTAACACTTTGTTGGGTAGAAGGCCATATTGGTATCCAAGGCAATGAAGTGGCAGACTCCTTAGCGAAAATCGGTGCAACAACACCCTTAACGGGTCCAGAGCCCTATTGTGGAATAAGAGAAAACGTGATTAAAAATAAAATCAAAACAGAAGAGGAGGCTAAAAGACTAAAAAACTGGAATGAACTCCCCAAGCTAAGACAGGCCAAACTACTACTTGGGAACTACAACCAAGAACGTTTCAAATCCTGTACTAGCATCCTCACTGGCCAGGCCACTGTAAGCTAAGGAGACATCTCAAAATCCTTGGCTTGGTGAGCAGTGCCAAATGCAGGTTCTGCAACAACCAAGAGGAGACACCGGACCACATTTTAGGCAGTTGTGAAGCACTTATGCATCAGAGACACAAATATCTGGGTCGCCACCAGATATAAGTGAGCGAATTAACCTCCCTGAAAATACTCCAAATACTAAAGTTCCTCAAAGAAACAAATTTGGAGGAAGAACTGTGAATGAGCAAGCTCATCTGGCTCTAAATGGAGGCACAATAGATCTAAAGGTCGTAGTGCAATTATAAACCCCAATTCATTCATTCATTCATCAATTGAAGAACAAATTGGAAAATTCTTTTTGAAAGTCCAAAACGTTGGAAGTAGTCAACATCATCCGAATTACTTAATCTTTTTCGTTGTGGCATTATGGTAAATGCGGCGAACAAATCGACGAACTTCATATTCCCTTCATCGTTCTTGATAAGTTTTTTGAAATCTCGGAACAGTCGGAACACTACCAAAACTTCCAGTTCGTGCGACTCATGTTATGTATTATTTAATACTAGAAGACCCGTGTTCGCCTTGCTTCGCGGGCTAGATTTTTTATATTTTATAACAAATACTCTGGTTATCCTCTCTTTCTGCAACTTTTTTGAATTAAAAAACAGGAATTTGTGAAAATTTGTGCACCACAATGCCCACATCACAAATCCTCCCTGTCACCCTGTGCGTTTTTCTTCTGTTTCTGATGCACGCAATTGAGAAACTCCGAAATAAATCTGCCTCACTCCTATCTCGTTGTTCTTCGCTTGTTCTTCTGTTTATGTTCTGGCAAATATCAAAGTGACTTTTGACTGAACTCATATTTCTGCCCGAAGAATTTCTTTGGGCTGAAATTAGCAGAAAGGGGAAATAATTTACTCTCTCGAGAGCACTCTCTTCTGCGAAAAACTACACATTTTTTGCGTAAACGAACACAATTTGCGTTAAATTTGTAGAAATTCGTAAAAATTCGTAGATTTGGGGAGTACGCGAACGAACCTATTATAGTGTTAAATTTCAAATTTCATTATTATCTTCGTGTGTAGTTGACGGATTTTACTAAACCTTATCCACAAACCCTCCCACTACTTATAAGAACAAATTCTGTAAATTTTAACTGAATTGGTTGAACTGTTTGCTTGCCTATAAAAGACAAACACAAACATTCATTTTTATATATATAAGAAGATTTTTATGGGGCGATTCTACTACCTGTAATGTGGTGACTTACTATTAAAGAAAAAAAAATCACATACGCCACACCATACCTTCGTTGAATTATAAAAAAAAATTTTCATGATTCAAATGCAATGAATATTGGATATGCTGCTGAACAAGAGGTAGTCAAAGAGGCCGGCGGAGTAGCATTTAAAAAAAAAAAAAGGCATTCAGATATTCAGGAAACATACGGTGGAAAAGGGTAGATGCAATATCATGTTTGGAAATTTTACCAAGACGATAGAACAAACTTTCAAACCAAAACCGAAATTCAATTATGGCGCGGCAATAGTGAATCCAATTCCACTCTTCAACAAAGACGATACTCGTAGACCAACAATTCAGTCCACCCGAAGTGAAGATATAGCCATAATAACCCCTTCAATTAGTCAATGTCGTTTTACTTAGAAGTTTTCAAATAATTTCTTCCATCTTCATAGGAACATAAAGTTTCCTAAAAATCCTTTTATACAAAATCTCTCCTTAAATTATGTCCCTTTTATCTTTTTCTTCTGATTTCAATCTTCATATCAATATTTTAACGCTCTGTGCTTGCATACTATATTTCGCTGGATTATCCTTTAATACAAAAAAAAAAAAACATGAATTTGCTCAATGCAGTTGTCAGTTTTCAATAAATTGAAAATTTGCAAAGACGTTTCCAAAGAGAATTCATATAAAATATTCATTTTAACCTCGAAGAAAGAAAATCTAATGCATAGCGAGTTATACATTATAAAGATACTAAGGAAGAGAAAATCATAATATGCTTCAAAGCTGTTCCGTTTATTTTGATATTATCAATGACAAGGATTTCTTTTTTTTTATTTCAAATATTTTGTCTGGTACAAACGAAATACTTTTACTAATAGGATTATTAACATTTATGGGGTCGTTTAAAGAAAAAATGCACAACTGGGTCGCATCATGACCTTACTCATATGTACGATTAAATTGTGGATGGTCTGAGTATTTTAAACCAATTCATATCTGATTTCAAAGGCAATAAATTATATATGGGGGGGATATGGGAGGCATACAGTAAGCCACCTACCCAAAAAGTAATTAAGTTTTTGTATTGTTTGATCTGAAAAAACTTGTTTAAAATCAATAAAATAAAAACTTAATTTATGAACTTGGTTTGAGAGTAATATAATGGTCACAATTACATTTCTTACAGACAATATTCTTAGTTTATGTAAAAAAAAAATTGAAAAATCGTTGAAGCGTTGTAATCAAAAATAGTTTTTTTTTTATACAGAGGGTGTCCCCTAATTCGTGCTTTTTTCTTTTGGGGGATGATTTCTAGGAGTATTTGAAGAAAAAAATTGTGTGTGCAAAAAACTGTATCTCCCCCCCTGAGGCAAGGAGGGGCAATTTCTGAAAAATTGACTTAAAATGGAAAACAAAATTATTTAAAATCAAAGTATGTTCATAAAATAACAAATGATAAAACTATTTTGAAAGTAAATATTCCATTCTTTTATTTGCTTTTTCAAGTTCTTCAAATAAATACCTAGTTTTTTAAATATTAAATTTCAAAGTCAATTTTTTTTTTAAATTTTTTCCAAGTCGGTTTTTTTTTTTTAAATTCTACGTAAATAAGTGCCGCATTTTTTGAAAATTAAATACTCCTATCAATTCATAGTCAAATACTGAAAACCAGGTGTAAAAATCTTTTTTAGTGTTTGCGAAATTAAAAAAATGTATTCCATTTTGAGTCAATTTCTCAGAAATCGCCCCTCCCTGCCTCAAGAGGCCGGAGATAGAGATTTTTGCCAACAATTTTGTTCTTCAAATGATCCCAGAAATCGTCCCCCAAAAGAATTGCGTTAGATAGACATCATAAGATAAAGTTAAGTGGATTTTCTAGTTTTAATATAATGTTTAGGTCTTACGATAAGACTAGTTTGGATTTTCCTACTTTGTTCACCAAAATTGATGAAGTGGCGCTGTGTTGAATTCTTGAATTCTAGAGAAACAACAACAAAAACTAAAATACATAATTTTTGTTGTTGTTTCTCTAGAAATTGAGTATTTTATTGACGTTCATTTGTTCATTCGCCTCTGGCTAATATTTATACAGTGATATGAATCAGTTAACCGTTAACCGTCAGCACTTACGGATTAAGTTCATCTCAAATGAACATTTGGTAAGGCAAGATCATTGAAGAATTAAGCGACTGACATGGCCAAATCGGCTAGTGATGCTTAATATTTTCAATCTTTTTCATATTAGGTTTTCTGCCGCCCCTCTCCCCTCACCAGAATTTTGTCATATCCGTGACATAAAATATTAATCAAATAAAAATAATAACACATCAATTTCACCTGACCTTAACAGTGAATCAGATGCTTTTGCTTGTAATAGAGGTTGCAGCTAATAAGATTGTGGTTTTCCCCGATGACTAAGAATAAGCTTGTCGTGTGTCTGGAGAAAATATAAATTAATGCCACAGCTCGGCGATCTTTTTTGGAATCAACAGTAGATTAGTTCAGGCCTTGTCAGTATGCAATTTTTGTTAAATTTAGTTCAACTTATATGAACTTTATGGCAAAAATCCAATGTCCAATGTCCAAATCCAAGTGCGATCGCTGGGACGAAACGAAATTTTTCAATAATTAAACAAGTACAACTAAACCATGCTTAGTCTTCTACTTGGCTGATTTATTTCAGTATTTATTTGTATTATTAAAACCTTATATCAACTATAAATATTTGCTCCAGCGCTGTTATACAAAAATTTGTCACTTGGCTTGAAAAGAGAACATTATAAATTAATTTGGCGTTTACCAGCCAGCGTTGCTGCCCGAAATAATATAAACGCGTGCCATATTTTCTAAAAACAAAAACGTGCCAATTTTCGTGCCATATGAAAAAAAAAACACAAATTCATCTATTTTGTTAAAAAAAAACTAATAAAATTAATTACGGCTTGTAATAACCAAAAACAAATCAAAGGAAATCATTTGCTCTATTCATACATTGGTAAAAAATGTTCCATCGTCCAATTTTTACGGAATTTGGACCAAATAAATTTAAATAAATAGGTGGCGAGACTGGGGATCGAACCTTAGACCTCCGGCATGACAGTCCATCGCACTAACCATCACGCTACGGCTACTACGGAATTTGGACCAAGTTTCATTAAATGTTGTTGAAATCTGCTTCATTTTAAGTAAAATAATGGAAATAAAAAAACCTGCCACCGTGCCACGAGGAAATTTTCGTTTCAAAAAAAAACACTTTTGTGCAACGCTGTTAACAACAGACCATGAAAATGAGAAGAAAAAATAAAAAAAATAGCTTTTCCAATTGACATTGATCAAATGAACGTGCAAAAAAAAAACTTATAGTAAAAGTTAAAGATTCAATAAAATAAAAAAAGTACGTATACGCCCGAGTGCACTATTACATATTTGAATAAAATGACACTATCTTGAATACGATAAATATAATTACTGAGCGTGTCAAGTTGATCGGTTAAAAGAAAACCGTGCAATTTTGAAAATATCGATTTATGTTCGAAATAAACAAAGAAGTGGATAGCAAATTTTTATCGTGTGACTTAAAAGAAAAAGATAAATGATAGGAATAGGATATGAGTGTTAACTTAGCGAAACAACCCTTCACCGATCAAAAAAATATTATTTGGGCAATTACCCATTAATAAGTCGTGAATTAGTTGTGATAATTTCGAATTTGTCGTTCGATGTTTTTTCTGCTGCTTCGCTAAGTTGATATCAACTCACCTCAAAAAGTGGTTTCTTATAGCGAATAGTTTATTGCTTAACAATTAGCCGTTCAGCAGTTCTGAATTAGTTGTGACAATTTTAATTTTGTCGTGCAATGTTTTTTACGTTTTTGTTAACTTCGTATCAACTTAGCGAAGCAGCCTCTGGAAAACGTATAAAAACTTCTTATTGTGAATGCTTTACTACTCTATAATTTGGCGCTAATAATTCATAAATTAGTTGTGACAATTTTGAATTTGTCGCTCTATGTTTTCTATGTTTCTATCATTCACAAAGCTTAGAAAATAAAGAAATCCAGATGTGCCACAAGCATTACCCCGATTACATATAATACGGCACTAGGTATTCATTTTTGTGCATAATCACATAAATTTTAAATCCAACCTCTCGCTGTATACAAATATTTTCCTTTCATATCTTCACCCAAAAGTATTGTGGATTCCAAAATTGGAATGAATAATTCTTTTTCAAATGCAATGAATATTGGATATGCTGCTGAACAAGAGGTAGTCAAAGAGGCCGGCGGAGTAGCATTTAAAAAAAAAAAAAGGCATTCAGATATTCAGGAAATATACGGTGGAAAAGGGTAGATGCAATATCATGTTTGGAAATTTTACCAAGACGATAGAACAAACTTTCAAACCAAAACCGAAATTCAATTATGGCGCGGCGATAGTGAATCCAATTCCACTCTTCAACAAAGACGATACTCGTAGACCAACAATTCAGTCCACCCGATCGACATCTTACAAACCACTAAATCTGTTCGTATCCTTTTTTTTCAAGCAGAAATCAATATCGAAAATTAGTTGATGTTCATCCAAAAGGAAAACTGCTAAATAATTTACTGCCGCACCTAAAAGTTTTGCCGCCCTAGGCTATAGCCCATTCTGCTCAATTATAGCTCTGTTTTTAATGCTGTAGGCCCCAGACTTGGACCACAATTTCAAATCCATGCAACCTAGTGATGCATTCATTCATTTTTATATCATTTTGTTCTTGAAAAGAACTTGCCATTCTGTTTCATTACTCTTTCGCATTAAATGTAATTTAACTAAACCAAATTTAAAATGTGTTAAATGAATTTTTAAACATCTTTCCGTGTGCAATCTGAATCAATTACATCCGGGGCACTAAACTGACCAGATAATGTACCCGCAAATAATCCACAAAATGACAAATGGCGCCCGAACCCAACCCTGCATCCCTTTCCAGCCCCAAGGCAAATGTGCTAACGGGAAAGTAACTAATTTGATTTTAATAACCGGCAACTTTGGAATACAAATTATGTAACCGCATCATTCACATTAAATATTGTTTGTTAGGTTAGAATGATAATCAGTTAACGGTATCTATCACCTTAACCAAGGCCCGCATGTCATTCAGAAATGAATTATTTTATTGTGCGGTCAAAGTTGCATGAAATCAATTTTATGCAAACAAAAGCCATTAGCGGAAGCTATAAGTTGACATTGTATACATCTGTATAGGTACATAAAATAACGGTAGATATTTATGATGCATTTTATGAGTATGTTGCAAATTTATTTCAATATAGGTAGATGCGAGCACTTGTGCCTTTGTGCTGGTGGTTTGGTAAGCAAGGACAAATACAGAAAAACAAATCAGAATTTCATCAATATTTTGCATCATGAAAATCAAATTAAGGCACCCACAGGATTCTGGATCTGGATGCTGTGATATGCGGGTGGATGTGGCCTGCGGACATTTATGTAGTTGCGTGTCGACCTAGGCCTATAAGGAGATTCAAATCAACAGGATTTGTTGTGGGAAAGGAGGTACAATTCGGGTCGTAAAGCATATTAGCATCACACGTGGATGTGAACTGCCCGCCTCTGCTTTTCTACTTTCTGCTTACCATTATGATTTTATCTCTCTCGGTGGTGAACCATCAATCAGGATTCATTATTTTTTTTTTTTTTTAGAAAAACATGTCATCGCCTACGACATGGCAGGTCATTTGTATTCCGAAAAGGTACTTACAAAGGCTACTCTGTGTCTGTTGATTTGGGTGTTTGTGTATGAAGGTATATAGTTGCCCTCTTCCAATTTGATTTAGATTTCTTTTTTTTTTTCATTTCCTTTTTGTATTTTATTATTTTTTTTTTTTTTTGATGGAATGAATGACATATTAACAACACAGGATATCCATGTGGGATGATGATTTGATATTAAGGATGCGAAATCTATTGGCTTTTATTTAGATAAGCCATATCCTGATGATGATGATGGTGTCAAGCCAGGGCAATTTAAAGATACAAACTTTTTTATGTCGTGCTAATATGGAAATTCAGAGATTTGGGTTTGCAGTTTTAACAACTGGCTATGTAATTCATCAATTTAAATGTATATGAGTGTTATTTTATTTAGTTATAGGTCTCATTGTAATCTGTTATGTTAAAAATGTTTTTGATGTCAAACAATTTCGGAAACCTACATTATAAGGTGGAAATTTGGTGATGAAGCATGTGAGATATGAAAAGATGCAGGTGGAAGGGTGTTACTTGATTGTTGTTTATTAATAATCGAAAAAAAAAACGTCTGTAAAAAAGAGAGTTTGTAAGTTTTTAAATTGCAATTTTACATCAAAAAACATCGACCGACAAAATTAAAATTTGTCACGACTAATTAACAGCAGTAAAACATTCACAATAAGAAGTTTTCATACCTTTTCCAGGTGCTGTTTTATTAAGTTGATATATCAACTTATAGTCCATTGAAATGTTATATTAACCTGGCATTTCATACAGGTCAAAATATTTTTTGATGGATCTATAGAAGGGATCAGTTTAAGTGTAAAAACGTGTTTTCGGGGTTGAACTCCTCCCCCATTTGGCCACCATTTTGGAAAAGGGGGCATAAAAACGGTTTCGCGATATCTTGAGAACCGTACATCGCGCACAATCAAAATTTCACCATATTTGTGTAGAAAATTAAATTTTCTACAATTTATGTTAACTCCCTTTTTATCGTAAATTTGAAAACAAAAAAGTTTTTACCAAAAAAAGATGAATGTTGTAAGAAATTTATCTTAAAGAGGATATAAAATAAATAAAAGAAGAAGATAATGATACTTTTCTTGACAATGGTCATATTTTTTTGATTATAACTTTTTTGTTTTCAATTTCATGAAAAAAAGTGTGTTAACATAAATTTTAGAGATTTTAATTCTCTACACAAATATGATAAAATTTTGTTTGTGCTAATTACGTGTTAGAGCCGAGCGTTTGATTTAAAAAAAAAAACATAATTTTTTTTTTTATTTATTTTATTTTATTCTTTTATTTTTACATTTTACTTTACATTTATTAAATTCTAATATGAGGCCGCTGTCCATAGCAAGGCTGCACCTAAATACCAGATTGTTGAATTAAGACTAATTTATGAAATAAACTTCAACTTGAACTACGCTTCAGGTAAATAGGAAATTGTGCCGCGTTTGCAAAAAAAATAAATTTGTTATTGAAATATTCACATTTTATTTTGTCGTTCAAATGCAAAAAGGTGGAAGGGAAAAGGGGTGTATCCGTTCTGGATTGGTTTTGCTGTGTTAGCAAAAATGGCGTGGAAATCCGTAAGGAATTTATGAATGTACCGCTAGGGTGAAGTCTCAGACGTAACTTGCTGAGTGTGTTTCTTCATTCATTCCGGTATGTCCAGAATATTCGGAATACCAGTTTTGCGTTTCTTTATTCCACGGAACATTCCGGATAAACTATTTTGTTGTTTCTTTATTCATTCCGGAAAGTTTGGAATGCATTCTTTTTATTCCATGTGAAGTGTGGAATAAAAAGAATAGAAAAAGAATACTGGGCGCGTTTAGTATAATTGACGTTCTTAAACTCAATTATGGCAGATTCACATTGGTGTTAATTATTTAAAAACAGCATAATAACGCGAATTAATGTACCAGAGTATAATTTTATGCATTTAATGTAAAATTTACTAAACTTTTGACTTCGAGAATACATAAATATCCAAAATAAAAACATTTATTTCTTCAATTGTTTTGACATTTCACCGAACAACTGGATTGCCATTCTTTTTGTTCTAGTTTTGTTTCTTTATTCATTCCATTCTGGATATTCTGGATAAACATTTCGTCTATTCCATCCATTCTTTTCCTTATCCGGAATAAATAAAGAAACACACTCGCTATGTATGGTTCTCAAGATAATGGCGGGCAAATGGGGGGGGAGTTCAACCCTGAAAACTGGGTTTTACACTCACACTGAACCTTCCTACAGATCCATCAAAAAAAAATTTGTCCTGTACAAAATGCAAGGTTCGGTCAAATTTTTGTAACATTTCAATGGACTATTAGCAAAGCAGCAAAAAAAAAATCATAGAAAATATCGAACAACAAATTCGAAATTATCACGACTAATGCACAACTAATTATCGGCTAATTATCCAATATATATTTTTCGATCGGCCGGCGGCGGCGCGGCGGAGCGCGCTGCGAATGCTGTTTCGCTAACTTTACACTCATGTCTTTTTTTCATTTGATCTTTTAATTTGTCAAGTGCAATGGCGATGGAGTGGCAGTCTGCATAGTGGAAAAGTTCAAGCTAGCTGCTTTTATTATCTGCTGGCAAAATTTTTATTCTTATTATCATTTCGATTACGGGATTTGTTATGCAATGGCGCTTTAAATTGCAACATGACATTTGCTGTTGTATTACATATGAACCGCTCAACTCCATAAAGGTGGCATAAAACAAAAGAAACTTTCATTATTTTCACTGTCAACTTTTCGCTTCTTATTTAGATGTTTTATTTTTTTTTGGCAATATAAATGAGGCTTATTGAGGTATATTCTTAGCCATATACTGTATCAATAATTTAATGATGTATTTAACGAAAAAATATTAAAAAAGTCAGAGTAAAGTGAGAAGCAATGCGACAGCGTTTATATGCGAGAAAAAAAAATTCCTTCAAAATAAAACAAAATAAACAGCAAAGTGAAATTCGCACTTATCGCACCAAATACAGCTCCATTGTGGGCATCTACACGTAAACACGTTTCTCGCACTCGCATCGCTTTTCGCACTACTGTGCGCGCAGCCTAATGTTTGATATATTTTCAAAAGCAGAAGACTGCAAACGTACGTTAAGAAGTTATTATTTTACATATTATTGAAAATTGCATATATTTTATTACTCGAAAATAAAGCAATTTCCACTTGGCACTTCCGGTAGCAAACTACAACTATTTTATGATCAAAGACTTGTTTTACTTCAAACAAGCGAACAAAAGAAATTTTTGTCAAAATCGCCACAAAAAGTGGGCGTAACAAAAAAATGTCTGTGTGTGTGAACTGTTTGAAGGTGTTAAATACAAATTTGTCAATGGGCGGAAATGTAGAGGTGCCTTGGTGGAGGGGTTCAGATTTTATCAATCTATAAATTTTTTTCTTAACAAAGAACCACTGTAGGCTGCGGTCGTATTTTTTTTAAATATTTTTTTTTTTTTTAATTTTAAAACATTAAAAGAGTAGTACATAAAATGTAACAAATTTTCTCAGCTTTAATTTATATCTTTACAATGTTCGTCGTAAAATTAGTCGGAAAGCAGATATTGGAGAAAAACTGTTTTTGGTCGCAATTTGTCTCAAAATGGCGGCGCGAGCGAAAAAAGCACCTTAAAATCTCTAAAAATTTTAATTTTTAAAAATCCTACAAAACTTTCCAGGTAAAAGTATATACCAAATGACTGGAATATTAGGGAATAACATACAAAAGCTCTGTACCCATTTTGAAATAAATTGGCATACCGACTCTCGCTTAAATCACTGCGGACCCACAAACCGAGGAGCAGTATGACGAAAACTACTTTTTCGGAATTCTCCATCATCGAAGTTTCGTAGTGTTGATTTGAATTACAACCCCGATTTTTGTACGTCTCCTAAGGCCATTTGCTGAAACGAAACCTAAATATTCAAGTTCAATATAAGAGCTTATGTGACAGTTTACGCTGAGAAAAAAGTAAAACATAAGCGTTTAAGTTGGACATAAATATTTAAGTTTCGTTTCAGCAAACGGTCCTTAGAGAAATAGTGAAAATTGTATTAGTAAATGAGCGATATGAAGATTTTTTTTTGTAGGTAACTAATTTCTTTTTCGTATTTCGACTTAATCAGCGATAAAGATTCATAATCAAAATTAATTATTATCTGTTCAAAATAATTATCCTTATTTTGTTAGGTATATTATATTCATTGTAATTGGATATTTGTGTTTTTGGGATTTAGATTTATAAAATAAAATAAGTTAATCTTTTACAAAATGCAAAAAAAATCTACATATGTAGTAAATTTCAAAAATTTATTAAAACAACCAACATTTTTCATCTTCATTTATTTTCTAAAGATGTCTTAATTTAAACAAATTCCTCTAGATTTAAGTTAAATAAAATTCACAGGCTATTCATGCTGTATGATTTTTATAAGAGTCGGTTAACATCGACCAAATTTAAAATTTGTATCTTTCAAGGGTAAAACCGCTCAAAATTGGCACTTTTTTCAGTTTTTTGCCCATAACTTCTTTCTGGTGTACTTTTTGGCAAAAAAAAAGTTATATGGCAACTTGTAGAAAACAAAATTTCCTACAAATATGGTCTCTGTAGTTTTTTTGTACAACCAATACCAACAAAGCTATGACGCTACCAAAAATGGCTAAAATTTCGTATTTTGTGATACACTCTGCATCACTTGATTACGGACAGTCAATTTTTTTATTTTTCAAAATATTTAATGATCTGGGAAAAATGATTAACAGAATGAAAGAAGGATATTAAGTCATCATATTCGAGAAAGGTGTTTTGGTTTGATATATTCTATTCTTATCAGGCTCTTCATAATGAGGTCATAAAATATTACATTAATTTTTGTCGAAGACATTACTTTTTAGAATTCGAAGCTATAGGAAGAATTAAATAATTATTAACTAAGGAAATAATTCTATGTCGAAAAAGAATGTAGGCAAGGTGACACGCTTTAATGCTACTTCTTCTTCAACAACTTTCTTGAAAGAAAGAAGACATAGAGTGTTTTGAGTAGCGCTTTTGTGAGCGTTAAAACAAAAGCTAGGGGTATGGGTTTAACCGTCAATTAAGGCAATACCAAGTATATGGTGTCAACAAGAAGGACATCAAATGCCGACGGCTCAGATTGAGCATTATACTTTAGATCAGCTGTAACTTAAGTGTATAGCTAGAGGCTTTATCTTCCTAAGAGGACTTCAATTGGAAGCAGCTAGTTGGAAGAAGCTAGTTGGTTGAGCTCTGCACTTCGGACTGCAGTGCCACCTTAAGTAAGAAAGACATAGGGAAAATTCAAGTTGACAAGGAACAGAGGAAAACTATTCGTCTCAGAGCCGATAAGTTTATAAGAGCCCATTCTGATATACAAAGCTGTCTTTAGGATCCTGAAAAATCTCAAAAAATCTCGGGCTTCTAACTCAAGGTTTTTTATAGTTAAAACAAAGTCTGTAACCGGAGATACAGTTGGGCGACTTTTCTTAACGTGAACATCTTCAAATGAAGATGAAGCCAGCACTCAATTCAGCACGTAAGACCCAGTGATTTACTAATGCATGCACAACAAATGCTACTATTTGAAATGACTCAGCTATCTTTAAGTAGAACTAGAGGTACTTAAAACTATTGAAAAACTTTGAATAAAACTCTAAATTATGCATCTGTAACCAAAAGCCTTATAGTTTAAAAATAAACGAATTTGTTGGCACAACAGGTCATGAAGAACTAGGGCCTAGTGATTTGCAACTCTCAACTATTTTTATTTTTATACGAAGATTTTTTTTTTAATACAAATTCTATATACTACTGAAATAAATCAGCCAAGTAGAAGACTTAGCACTATTTTATTGGACTAGATGAATTATTGATTCAATATAGCTTTTAACGGCCTTTAGTCCATGAAAATTTTTGGCGTTTCGTCCCGGCGATCTCACTTGGACCCATCAGTTGACTAGTGAGGGCCTTGTCAATACGCAATTTCCATTAAGTTCAGTTCATCTTACATAGAATTCATGGTGAATACCCAGTGTGAACTATATCTAACCAGATTAGAATTCCTAATCATTAAAGCTAGAAGTTTTTTGTGCCCGTGGCCTGGCAATGTTTATATACCTACGAAGATTTTTTTTTAATAATACAAATTCTATATACTACTGAAATAAATCAGCCAAGTAGAAGATTTTTATTTTTATTAGATGGAAGAGGCTGGGGATAACACTGAAATTATTTTTTTTTTTTTAACTCTAACACAATAAATTTTTTTGTATTTAACTTTTTTTTTATATTTTCGAGATATTTTAAATACAAATTGAAATTTTTCAATAACTTATTATAGCAGAGTTCAAAGAGCTCAAAAAGGTCATGATCTTCATATAACTTAAATCGATTGATTCTTCTTAGCATCGCATAATGTCAAATGGAATAATATAATACGAAACATATAACCCCAGGTAAAGACATTATGAGAAATCAATTTTAGGCACCGAATACTACACAACATACATACATACCTATACGAGTATCTACTTCTACATGATGAAAACGATATGACGGAAATTGCTTACATGGCCTTCACGTATTAATATCTAAATTGGATTCGCATCAGCCAAAAATAATTTTAGCTCAAAGGAAGAAAATGCTTAAACGAGCTCATACTTATCTTTGAATTTGAATGGCTTTAACTACATATATAGTATTTTTGTACAGGGTGTGCCATTAATATAAAAATAAATTTAAAAAAAAAGGTAAAATGAAAAAATTTAATTTTGTAATAATAATTTATTTTTCTTGTTTAAATAAGAGTGATTTGAAATAATGGGTGACCTAAAAAGATTTTTCTTTGAAATATGTATAACATGTGACATAAAGGCTGATTTCCAATGCCGCGTTGGGCGTCGCTTTGACAGATTTTTCTTTCAACGCGAAATCTCACACATTTAAGCAAATTAAGCAAAGTGTTTACAATGACGCGTTATGTATTATGTTACGATTTGCACCTATTAGCGAGTACACAAACCAACGTAACATAAGCTACCTCAACGTTAAAGTTGAAAAAAATTAACTTCAGCGTGCGTTTTGACAATTAAACTAATGTTCGAATTCCTTTCAACAAAAAAAATCGATTTATTTACAAGAAAAAATCGGTTTTTCTGGAAAAATTCCTCCTATTGAAAGAAAAAAATCGATTTTGTTGAAAAAAAAATTTGGAATTGTTTGTTTAAAGGAATTCGAGATTACAGTTACATATGTAGGTTCATTTTGATTTTCAGATTCTCTTCAAGTCGTCTGTCATTTCGACGCATTCGTAAAGCTTGTAAACGTATACGTAAGCGTCTCTAACGCGAACGCGCCATTGGAAATCAGCCTTTATGTTACGATTTTGCACCTATTAGCAAGTACACAAACTAACGTAGCATAAGCTACCTCAACGTTAAAGTTGAAAAAAATTAACTTCAGCGTGCGTTTTGACAATTAAACTAATGTTCGAATTCCTTTCAACAAAAAAAATCGATTTATTTACAAGAAAAAATCGGTTTTTCTGGAAAAATTCCTCCTATTGAAAGAAAAAAATCGATTTTGTTGAAAAAAAAATTTGGAATTGTTTTTTTAAAGGAATTCGAGATTACAGTTACATATGTAGGTTCATTTTGATTTTCAGATTCTCTTCAAGTCGTCTGTCATTTCGACGCATTCGTAAAGCTTGTAAACGTATACGTAAGCGTCTCTAACGCGAACGCGCCATTTAAAATCAGCCTTAAATGTTTATTTACCTAAATAAGAAAAAAAATCAGTATTCCTATTTTTACTTGCGATAGGACATGTTTAGGATTCGTGCAAAAAATCAAACTCGAGATAACAATCAAACTTGACATTACGATGATAGAGAACACCAAAACAGTGGGTCCCGCAATTCCATCTGTTTATCTGCATGTCTGCGCACGGCCTTCAGCCTAAACCAATGAGGCGATTTTCTTCAAAATTATTTTTAGGTGATTCCCTAGTAGGAAAATTGAGATTTTTTTTAGCTCAAAAAATAACGGTACTTGCCACAGGGCCGTTATGAAAAATGTTATTTTTCATTACATTTTGGTAAACAAAAAATACAGAAAACTATTATTAAGGTACCTTTTTGCCATAGAACCATTTTTTTTTTTTTTTTTTCGACTTTCTCTTTAACAGATCAACCGATTTTATTCAAAATTTTTACTCTGAAGGACCTATCAAGTATATAATTAATACTGCATACAATTTTTTTTTTGAAAACAGATTGATAATTTGTTTGTCTTGTAAATTGCGTAGGTACCTGATTTTTTTTTTCTAAAAACATTCAAGAAATTTTATATATAAAAAATAATTTTTTTAAGAAAACCGCTCTTACAAGTTAACTGTCTCCAGCATTCCTATGCGGGTATCTGCATGATTTGAAATTGGCAATAAATTGTAGCTCCCCTCCATTCCAGCAGACTGCCGCACAAGACTAGTTGGGAATTGTAAGTCTGTAAGTCCTAGTTTTTCATGAGCCCGTCAGTTGTAGAAAATCTTTTTTTTTTTTAAGAATTTGAATTGCGACGTTTTGAAATCATTTCAAAATCTTTTTATTGTTTTTTATTATTATTTTGTTTTAAACATTGACCACCCTGCAGATTTATCCAGATAGATTTGAGGATTTATTTGTTTGTATGTAGGAGCACTCGAACATTTACACGTGTTCACGTTTTTGCCCTCATGGCTGACAGAGGCAACCGAGGTAACCCAGAGTTTTCTTCCTCTGCATAGAGTTAGGAGCCACACGTTATTTCAATCGAAAGCTCATTAAACCCTCTTGAAAGAACCTTTAAGATGCTTCATATAACATTGAACATGGGATGCTTCTTTCTGTGGATAATGTTTTTAGGGCTCTCAGACTCTAAATTTCACCCTTTTTTCCTCTCTCCCTCCCTCTCTCTCTCGCACTAAATTATATTTTGGATGGTTTGCCAAATGGCACAGTTTCCATACGAATTGGTTCACATTTAGGGCTCTCTTAATCGAATGCCATAAAATACAATTTTACCGTAAACGGATGAAGGGTGAAAACTGATGGAATCATCGGTGGTGGTGGTGGTGGGTGGCAATGTGGCAGAGCAGAGAAGTTGTAAACGCACAACAAGTTCAAATGATTAATCGCCTCCAGAAGAGCTCTGCGTTTGGGCGCCGCCGGATTGGAGTGAGTGATTCCCGCATACTTCCGGATGGTCATAGTTTTAGCTTAAAATACCCAGCCTGAGCCTAACCATCATCAACAAACCCAACAATTTTTCCCATTCCCATTAAATGGCAAGCAAAACAATTCTGGAGCTGTTCTCAGTGTTCGTCCAAGGAGGTATATAGAACTCCATTGATGATAATGATGATGAAGGAGAGGAAGTGCGGAACTAAGTAGAGTGTCGACCACATCGTCGTCGTCGTTGTTGTCGGAGGTCGTTTACAACATCAGCCAAAGGCAAAGCAATCATAATTTACAGATGAAGGGGCAGAGCAAACAAACTATGCTTCACATGCGGGTCGAGTTATTCATTCCATAATTTCTAATGACGATAAAGTCACCATGTAGAATTGTAGACTCTGTTAAGGCTAAGTTGTATCGGAAATACATATAAAGTTTTGTGCCATGATACAAGAGTTGATGTGTTCGCAGTTCGCCCTATATTTTGCAGAAATGTGAATGGACGCGCCCCCATCAGGGAACGAATACAACAACAACTAAACGGACAATTGGAACACTCTCAGAATAAAAAAACAACAACAAAAATATTGTTCACTGTATGTAGCAACCAGATCAACATTATTTATTGTTTAATGGTATCAAACTCTGAGCAAAAAAGGTGAATGTTTACAGCACGAATTGTTAATATAAGTTTTTGTTTGGTTTGAAAAATTTGCCCTTAAAGAAATAAAATTGACAATATGTTAAAAATTAAGGGGTAACTGACAATAAACAAAACGATATAATCCCAAAAAAACAATCTCCACAGACAAAATCTCCAAGAGAAAACCGAGCAAAGACAAAATCCAAAAAAAAAAAAAATCCCTTCAAAAAATCCCCAGGAGAAAATCCAATATTATATGAAGTCAAAATATTTTTTCCAAAACAAAAACAATTACAAAGGAAACAAAAACTTTCAGAAACAAAAAGTTAATATTTTGAATAAAAGAACAACAAATTGAGTGAGCTACCACCAAGTTTCATAGGCTAGAGCTATAGCTATTTCACGCTCGCTAGGCCGATCCTCAGACCCTTTTAGTGGTGCTTAGGATGTACAAACATGTTCAATTTTATTTGAAAAACTGTTTACCTCACTGAGATTTGAACTACAGACTAAGCGTCTCCGGGCCAAGTGCACTACGCACTGTAGAGTGAAGATGACAACTGCATTTAAATCAACTAGCATTTTTAAAAGCCACACACGACACAAGTTTGTTGTTGTTCATTCGGTTTCTTTCTTTCTTCTCCATACTCCCCTCCATACACCCCTCATAATTGTTTGCTCTGAAGAAGAAACCAGCGTTGCCGCCAGAAATAAAATTAACGTGCCATGTTTTCTGGAAAAACGTGCCAATTTTCGTGCCACATGAAAAAACCACAAATTCTTCTATTTTCGTGAAAAGAATGTAATAAATTTTATTACAGGGTATAATACAATAACAAAAATCAATAGAAATCATTTGCTTTATTCGTGCATTGTCAAAAATTATTTGCTTCTGCCCACTTTTTACTGACTTTGGACCAAATTTCATTAAATTTTGTTGAAATTTGCTTCATTTTGAGTAAAATAATGTATATAAAAAATCGTGCCATATATTGAAAGTTTTCGTGTCACCGTGCCACGAGGAAATTATCGTGTCAAAAAAGCACGATCGTGCCACTTCCGCAACGTTGGAAGAAACTATGACCGAATGAAATTTGTACCCACATTATATGCATTGGTAATGAGTTATGAGCACATACAATAATTTTTTACTGTAAATTAATAACTGCATCAACTGTTTTAATAAAAATGTGTTGGGGACTATTGGAGAATATTATGGATATTTTGAGATAGTGGCAAATGAATAATACATAGGCATAGGGGATTTTGTTGTTTGGGCGCCTGTTCCCACGGGGATTTTGTCGTGTTGGATTAATATTTTGTGGGGAATTTGTCCGATTGAAAATTTGTTTTTTGGAGATAACGTATGTTTTCCGTCCGTCAGTCTGGTGCTGCGTCTGAATATCAACTGCGTGCATCGAACGAAAAACTCATTGGGGACGGTTATGACGAGTTTTTAGCTCGATGTCACCACAAAAAAGAAAAAACATCAACCAAAAGCAATGGAAGTGACACATGATCAGTATTTGGAACTCCCGAATGGCCAGACGATGTTGCCTTACCGAGAGAATCACGAAGGAGAATTTGGAGACCCTTGAATCAGTGAAAAAGCGTTTTGTAACCTAGAGAAAGAAGAGTTAAACGCTTTAGTCACCAAAGAAAGCGAAAACAGCAAAAGCAATAACAATCGATCAAGACTCACTCAGTGATGATGTAGATGATATGTTAAACATTCTGGGTAAATGGGAATAATGGCAATACGAATGGAATAGTTTTTAGTAAAGGGTAAACAAGCGATTAAATTCATATATTGATGGCTATAATGAAGGAAAAACTGTTGGCTAAGAAGACTTCATATTTGATGCATCGAGGAATAACCTTTGGATCAGTATCTCAGCAAAATATCTCCAAAAGGGACGGAACACTTTGTTCTTGGAACACGCCAGAATAGTGTGGGTACTGAGTCATAAAATTCGATACCTACGAATTATCGAAAATTTGAGGAGTGCTGAAGGAACGATGGTGGAAGGAAAGGTTTAGCCGGGACGTCTCTGATAAAGCTCAGCACCACTAAAAAAGAGACTGATGGTAGGTCCCGGCATCCCTTAAAATAGCTTTATCTCCAGCCAAACAAAATAAAACGAATTAAAAATACTGTGATGTCCTAAGAAGTGGTACCTTTCTACTATTCTTTACTTTAATTGAAATAGGGTGTTTTACACCTTTTTTTCAACCAAAAAAATTAAATCTACTTCCTATATATCGCACCATCACTAAAAATATTGAAATCTATTTTATTTAAAAAATCTCTGTTTCAACCGACTTCATTTAACAAAAACATAAAAAAAAATTGAATTTTGAACAACAACAACAACTTAAAGGTGCTACCACCAATTGCTTACGAATTAATTTTGGGTATTTTAATTCGTTTTATTTTTGTTTAGCTAGAGATATAGCTATTTCAAGGGGTGCCAAGCCCTATCATCAGTCTCCTTTATAGTGGTGCTGAGCTTTAATCCAATTTTATTTGAAAAACTTTCTACACATCATGCGGTATTTGAACCCGCGCATGAGATTTGCTCAGTCTTCGAAGCTGTGTACACTACGTACTCTGCTACCGTTGACCACTGACGTCACAGGTCTAGATGTGCTGTTTGTTTATCAATTGCATTTGGAGCATCAGCATTTTTATAAGCCCCTTTAAGTATGCTGTCTTGTTCCGCCTCCATTTCCAAATGCAATTGATAAACAAACAGCACATCTAGACCTGTGACGTCAGTGGTCAACGGTAGCAGAGTACGTAGTGTACACAGCTTCGAAGACTGAGCAAATCTCATGCGCATGATGTGTAGAAAGTTTTTCAAATAAAATTGGATTAAAGCTCAGCACCACTATAAAGGAGACTGATGATAGGGCTTGGCACCCCTTGAAATAGCTATATCTCTAGCCAAACAAAAATAAAACTAATTAAAATACCCAAAATTAATTCGTAAGCAATTGGTGGTAGCACCTTTAAGTTGTTGTTGTTGTCACTAAATGAGCTTTTAAAATTTGAATTTTGGGAACAGGTTTACTCGGAAATTAATCCATCTATCGCTTTTGATTTATTTTTGAACATTCTCAAAAAACACATTCAGACTTGCACATTTCAAATAAAAAAATCGGGTTGCAAAAAACATCTTAAGCCTTGGATGACCAATAATCTTATTAGCAAAATAAGAAAGAAGAAGAAACTAAGTCTGAAATGTAAAAAACATCAGAATAATACTAAATTAAAAAAACATTATGATTCTGTGTGCAAAAAAATAAAAAATGAAATTGAAGATACTCGTAACAATTATTATAGTAATTTGTTTGCTAAGGCTGAAGGAAATGTGCGAGAAGAATGGAGAGCGGTTGACAGCATTTTAGGAAAGAATAAAACTCGTTTTGTTATTGATAATATTGAAATTGATGGAGTTATGACAACAGATCAATGCAGAATTTCAAATAAATTTAACGAATATTTTACTGAAATTTCCGAAAAATTAAAACCATCTTATGAACCATGTTTAGATTGCAATTGCTCCATATCTCCTGATACTCTTGTTGAAAATATACAACCTAATAGCTTTGTTTTTAATGCAATAACACCGAGAGAAGTCTACAATGTAATCTTATCCCTTAAGAATAAAAATTCGTGTACAAGTGATGGTGTATCAAGTATCTTATTAAAAAAGGCAGGGTGGTATATTGTTGACGTACTTACCTTTTTATTTAACACTTGTGTTGAAGAAGGTTGCTTTCCTGAAAGTCTAAAATGTGCTGAAGTCATACCACTTTTTAAAAAAGGAAGTAGAAAAAATGTTTCAGACTACAGGCCTATTTCACTCCTTTCTACTTTCTCAAAAATATTTGAAAAGTTACTTAAAGTTCGTATTGTGTCATTTTTAGATAACGTTAATTTTTTTTGTAATAATCAGTTTGGTTTTAGAAAAGGTTTATCAACAGAGGATGCAATCTTAAGGGTATGTAGTCAACTTTATGGTAAAATAATAAAAATAAATCAGCTATGGGTCTGTTTGTTGACATGACTAAAGCATTTGATTTAGTTAATCATGATCTGTTGCTAAATAAATTGTTCAATGCTGGTTTTCGTGGTAGTACTTTTGAAATGTTGAAATCATACTTAAAGAATAGGAAGCAAAGAGTAAATATAAATGGTCTCTTAAGTGAACCAAGGCTTTTGAAAAACGGTGTTCCTCAAGGATCTGTACTGGGTCCATTGTTTTTTCTGATTTATATTAACTCTATTTTTTAACTTAAGTTAAACGGAATATCAACGGCTTTTGCCGACGACATAGTTTTTACTTATAATTTTGAGACAATTTTTGAATGCGTTGCCAAGATTGAGGAAGATCTGGAAATATTAAGGTTGTGGTTTAATCTACTAAGCTGATGAGATTCGACGTAACGGATAAGAGTCTATATGATTACAACCTATGGATTCATGGACACGACTGTAAACGGTTTTCTTTACCTTCTCATAAATGTGGTAAATGCAATTTTATAGCCAATTTGCACTGCTCCGAAAATTGTTTCAAAATTGAATCAGTTCCGCAATTCAAATATTTAGGTGTATTAATTGATATCAACCTAAACTGGAAACAGCATATCCAAATGATTAAATCTTATATGTTACTTGTTACGCGTAAAATGTACCTCATAAAACCTTTTTGTTCTAAAAAAGTTTTAACTATTATATACTATGGACTTGCGCACTCTAAGTTGCAATACGGCATCACAAGCTGGGGTGGTTCATATATAACTTCTTTTAAGACCTTATTAATAGCCCAAAAGCATTTGATAAGAATTATTTCTAATAAAAATCGGTTCGCAAGCACTTGGCCGTTATTTAATGAACTGCGTATTCTACCAATGCGACATTTGTATGTCTTTAAAGTTTTAAGAGAATTTTTTAAGCAAAGTGGAAATATTCCAAGCAGGAGTTCACAAATGTACAACTTGCGTATAAATAACATGAACTTAGTAAAAGTACCTTTTGCGCACAAAACACATTTTTCACATTTCTTCTCATGTACTGCTCCAAATATTTTTAATAAATTGCCTTTACAAATAAGACAAACACTACGTTTTTCTAACTTCATTAAAAAGGTCAAAGACTGGTTATTCACTTTAAATTATAATAATATTGAATCTTTTTTTTAAATCTTACATAAATATCATAAATATATTATATAAAATTACATAAAATGTTAAAACTCTTATGCTTGTATATTTACTTTCTCTTTCAATTTTGAATTTCATTGCTCATTTAGTCATTTTATTTCTTGTTTTCCTTAATTACACTGATTGTCACCCCAACATCAAATATAATCGAATTATTTATTTTTTGATGTTTCGTTCAACACTAACTTTAAAGTTAAAGAATGGAACTATTATTCAAAATTTTTTCTTTTCCTTATTAATGAATTGTTATATAGTTATTAAGTTAAAAATGAATAAAAAATAAACTAAACTAAAACTAAACTAAACTGTTCAAAATTCAATGAAATTGACGGAATAAAGAATGGTCAAGTCTAATAAACTGACATTCTAGTATAAATAATACAATACAAATAATAATATAAAAAAAATTGTTTTTCTTAAATTAATTTAAAAAGGGTTATTATTGTCGTTTTCATTTGGATTTTGGAGTGTTTTATTCCTATATTTAATATGGAAATTTTTTTTGACTCGATTAACTCCAAATAGAAATTGAAACTCCCCGAATTCAGCTGAAAACGACATTATAAAAATTGAATTCTGAAAGTATTTCGATTTTTGTTTTTAGTTCTTTTTTGTTTAAATAAATTAAAATTAATAGAAAAAAGTTTTATTAAAAGTTAAAAAAAAAATGTATTAAAAGTTAAATCTACTTCGATTTTCTCAATCTAATTATTTTTTTTTTCTAAATCTTCTTCTACTCCGGAAGTAGTTACACTGGTCCTAAATTATTTTAATACCACAGCGTTTTTATTTTTGGTGCAAGTAGGGCTGGCAACGAGACGAGACGAGAATTTTTTTAGTCTCGTCTTGGTCTCGTCAAAATCGAAAAATTTCAGTCTCGTCTCGGTCTCGGTCTTGGTCTCGCCTAACCAAGTCTCGTCTCGATCTCGGTCTCGCCTTTTTCTCGTGAAAATTTTAATGTGCCAGTCTCGTCTCGGTCTCGGTATAGGTCTTGGTCTCATCCTTAGCCTTGGTTTCTTTCGTGTTTTTTGGTGGTAAAAAGATGTAAGATAAGACGCCTGTTTAGATTGAAAAGATAGAGTACGATATCTCGGCAGTTTGTTGGTAAGAAAAATGCGGGGTGTGATGGAGTCTTGTGTGAAGCACGAAGAAAATGTATAAAACAGACTCGTTCGTGAGCCTTTTTTTCTTTTGTTGTTTTTTTTGTAGAGGTTTTTTAATCCATTTAAATCGGGGATAGTTCATAGCTTGACAGGTAGGCAACAAACTATATTTAGACCTTTGGATAATATTTTTTTTCCAGATGTCACCCAAAAGGCTTAAAATCAATTTTTTCCGGAGCAAAAACTAAAATCACAAAAATTTCGAATTTTTTGAAGTAAAATTTGAATTTTGTAGAGGTTTTTTTAATCCATTTAATTCGGAGCCATCCTTCAATGGATTTTGAAGTTCCTTGCTTGACAGGTAGGCGATGAAAAAATCCATCTCGCTTGGTGAAGTAATAATAGCAACATTATTTGATACAGTGGTCACAATGTTTCAAATTTTGCGGTGTTTTATTTTTGTACATAATCCTTAATAACCATGCTATATGTCTCAATCATAAATCCAAGAATAAATATTGTCAGTTTCGTAAGAAAATTAATGTTTTACTGAGTCATGCTTCAAAAAATTTTGTGAGCTAACTTTGACACTTCATATTTAAAAAAAAATTAACTACACTACCCTCGACAAGTTAATTAAAAAATGGCACATTTCATCAAAATTTAAAAATAGTACAAGACTTGCCACTTATTTCTTCATACAAAATATGACGCTTTTTTTTGTAAAAGGACCTTCACTTCACTTCATATCACTTTTAAGTGAATGCAGATTTTTCGTGCTCAAATATTCGTTTTACCGAGGTGTATGTAAGATAAACAGAGGAAATTCAATAAAGCACTGCTTTCCTTAAATTAGAGTGAGACAGATCAGCATTACATACGGTACGCTACGTAGCGTACCGATCTACGTTCAGTACGCTACGTACAGCCTACCCTATTACCCGGTACGCTACGTTCCTGCTTTAGGGACCAGTTATAGCGATCAGGAAAACGGATCAGGAAAAAATTTCCTTTTGTATAATTCAATGTTTTATCAAACGATTTAAAATATAAAGAGGATATGAATCGATGATAAACCAATTGAAATATTTTTTCCATTAAAATAATTTAATTTGGGAGAAATACTTTGTCGAAAACAAGTACTTATTCATTTTCCTGATGGACATTTCGTACAGAAAACGAGTTTCCATCAGGGAATGCATTTTGTAGAATAAATATTTCCTCCAAAGGACATTTTGTTAATGCAATAAATATTTCAAATGATTTATCATCGATTTGTGCCATTTGTATATTTCAAATCGTATAATAAATCATTAAATTATCAAAAAGAAAATTTTTCCTGATGCGTTTTGCTGATCGCTATAACTGGCCCCTTAACTCGAAACTTCTCGTAATTGTGCACCTTTGTGTTACCCTGGACTCGATTAGTGTTGTGAGAATTATGTTAGTTATTATCTATTAATAGGTACTAAAAACTTTTCGCGAATAGCGTATTTGTACCCAGCCCAAGAACATGCGTATTAGTCCATTGAAATCAACGGGTACCCGCTTGACGTTGAGTTTCGGGACACCCTGTATATGTTATTAAGGACATACCTACATACATCCAGAAATGCTTGATAAGTGCGGTCAAAAGCTTGGGCTGTATATGGAGCAAGTTAATGCTTCTAAATCTTTTTTAAAAGTTAAATTTATGCAAATTTGTGCCATCCAATCTATTTTATTTTCATTCGAAAACTATTATGCTGCTGAAATTCAGTTCACACACCCTCTCCGTTCTATATTCTCATGGAAAACTCATCCACGCTTTAACTCTTGAATAACTGTAAGTTACTTAGTTTTCCTATGGTAGTTAGGTATATGTAGTGCAATAAGGAATAAGAGGAAAACACTGCACTTAAATACTCTCCGCGACTACATGAGTTGTAGTAATAAGTTAATTTATGGGAACGCACCCCCAACTATCAACTGCGAATTGAATTGAGATTGGGACCATTGGGAGATCTCTATGTCGTCTATATCGTTTGCTTTTAAGTTTGACGAAACTCCCAGAAATATTTACCAACACTTTCAACGCAAGCATTATTCACCCCGGCATACCGGCATGGCATAAAGCAATGTTGTGCTGAGATTTTAATTGAATTTCCGGAAACTGAAAAGCAAAGGGAGCGTATGTTGTTTACTTCTCGGTTTTCCCGACGAAAATATATACAAACTTTAGTATTAACATAAATATTATGCCTACTTATTTGTTTTTTTTTTTTTTTCTACGTACCTATTCCGACTCCGAAAAGAAAGGTTTTGTTTTTAGAAGCCATATTTATGTAAAGTAGCAATGTGAGTGAAGGGTGATAGAAGGAGGAGGCTTTGTTTATTTTAAAGAATAGGTATATTGATTTCAAAATATTGGTATTCGATTTGGTAAATGGATTTGTTTTGATACAAGATATGTAAATACATTTGTTTTCGAAATTGAATATTTAAAAGTTAAGTTAAATGCAAAGAAATTTGTTTGTGATAAGTTATTTGAAGCCGTTAGCTGAAATATTTTAAAATAAGGTAGAATTCAGAAATACCCGGAGGGGATAAGTTTTGATATATCGTAGAAATGCTTTTATCACTTGGTGGTCCGGAAGAAAACTGATAAAAAATCTCATTTTTCAGCAAACGCTTAGGAAAATTCAATATAACTTGGTATTTTTTTATTCTATTAAAGTAGCTTAAATGTACAGAAACAGAAGCTCAGTACCTATTGAACTGTAGAACCCTTTGTTCTTCTAGCGGATATTAATTTTTTTTTGTATGAACGAAATTATGTTGTTTACTCTAAAATTTATTGGATTTCTTCTAGACTGACGAAATAATGAAATATATTTATCTATAGATTGCACTTTTAAAAGTGCAATAACGTCCAAAAGGATTTTAAATTTTTTTTTGCATTCTGAAGAAAAAGTATGGATTTTGGTATAAAATATCATGTCAATGGACGAAATATAGACGAAGTAAGTGGCAATTCCGCCTTCAGCTCTAGCCACAGCCCCATACCTATTATTCTTGAGAATTCAAAAAAAAAATTCCAAACTAGTTTTGGACTTTATTGATTTCTTATTACACGGTTTAAAATTTGGCTTTAGCTTAATTGCATTGGACTTTATGTCATGTCATACCTTATCCCCTGCTGAATTTCCAGCACTATTTTGCCTTCACTCTAAACAGTAACGAAAGTCACTGTCAGGAGCTTATAGCATATTATATGGACCCAAGAACTTATTCATATACACTTTACCAGGGCCGTACATTACATAATGTTAATAAATAAATTTGTTATATTGACATGAAACGCTTAATAATTAAAAAATTTAAACATACAATAATAATAATTAATCTGGTCCCATGTGAACCTATTCATTCATTTGCATCTATTCTCGTTTTAGTTACAAAGACATACTTACTGATTTGTTGGTATATTTTTATTTTATTTATTTATTTTTTTTTTTTTGGGAAAAATGGTAATATTAAAATTTTGAAAAATATATTACATTTTTTTTGTAATTCTTGTTTTTGTAGGAAAAAAAGTGATAAGTTATGTTGGTGGATCTGAGCCCAGGTAAACATTTAACTATTTGTATTACTTTTTTATTTTTTTACCGGTTTATTTTTTGGTTCAAAAAAATTTTGTTTTCTATGTTTGTTCCCTTCAGGACAGGCTGTTCTCAGGATCAGCTTGTGGGGTGTTAAAAAAAAAAAAACACAAACATATATATGCCAGTAAGACCTAGGGTCTTATAAATTAAGCAATGTTAGAAGGAATAGAAGGATAGGATAGATTTTTTGTTAGCACACTGGATTGGGAAATTTAAGGTTTTGATTATCTCATTAAAACCCAGGGGTTGCGTTCAGTTGAGGAAATATAGAAAAGAATGCTGCCTAGACTGGGACTCGAACCCACAAATCCAAGTTAGCAGTCAAGCACTACTTCCACTGCGCCGGGCCACCCTGAACTCAAATGAAATTTGAAACCGCAAAAAAAATCTGGAATTTTAAATGAAGACCAAATGGGGAGAATAAGAATCCCTTTTGTATCTCTTATAAGTTTGACCTGGTTAGGCAACACATTGATTTTTGAATGATCTACGTTCGTAGTTGAGTGGCTTAAGTAAAAAAAAAAAACAAAATTGTTTTTTTTTCTTTTTTTAATTTTTTTATTATTATTTTATTTATTTATTAATTAATTATGGTTACATGTTGGTTAATAATTCTAAGTTTCTTTAAGATTATCTTAGGAGGTCGCTGTCCTAAGCAAATGGCTGCACCTTCTAAGTCAAGTAGTGAATTAAGACTAACTTAAAAATATATTTGAGAAATGCTTTACAGGCATCGAAACTTATTGCACGAAAGGAAAAGGAATGCACCTGTTTATGAAATATTCATATTTCATTTGAATAAAATGAAATATGGGTATTTAGTTGTGGCGGCAGGGGAAAAGGGTGTATCCGTTTGGGATTGGTTTTGCTGCGTAAGCAAAAATGGTGGGAACCTGTTATGTTTTAATAATGTGCCGTTAGGCAAGGAGGCGTGTGGGGAATAATGGGTTTACGGTTATGAGTGAAGGCTCAGACTTAACTAATGCACTTCCGAAAATCCCAAAATGTCTTGCCTTTATAGTCATTCCAACTGCCAAGTAACACACCAAATTACATGATTCATCTGGAGACAGAAATGACACCACTCTTTTTGGATACGCTTAGACTGCACTTCGAATATGTAAATAAAGTAATGGTTATGGATGAGAGAAAACTGCCAAAAAAATACTCTCCTACCTACTGCTGACAAAAAGTAATTGTGTCCAAGAATGGGAAAACTTAGCACGTGATGGTGGATTAGACACGAACTTTGAAAACATGGAAGAAGCCTCACTTTTTAAAAATCAATTTTTTAAAGTATTAGAAAAAACAGGAAACCGTTTATACGATTCATATTTAAATGAAGCTCAATCATCACAATATCGAACATACTTCAGTAAACTAAACTACAACTGCAACCTACAAGATAAAACATATTTTTTGAACACGAACTCAACAGAAAAATTAGCACAATATTCAAAATCAGAGGAAAACTAACAAGCCTAAATTTTGTACCACATCGACCCGATCTTCCAATTGAGTGTAACCTCTTTGACACACGACCCCCGAACTGGGGAACTTAATTGTGGATGGGAAACCTTATAGACCATTCCTTGCAGACTGAAAATTGAGCTATTATTTTTCCTCGATAAGTTTAATTTCTATTTATTTTTGGGCATATAACTTTCTATAGTTCGTCCAACTATTCTTGTCAGTACAGGCCTTACGGGAAAGCTTTTTTCAAATCAGTGGGACCTACTGATATCCCAAGGCACCCCACGAAACAAAATGCCACTAAAATATACACAATAGCCACTGACTTCCCACGGCATTGTTTTTGTAATTTCTTTTTCAAGCGACATACATCCCTCACGACCTATCTCGCCCACAGCCGCAGGCACAATGAATAACCAATCATGATCTCTTGCTGTTTGTGTTTATTAAAAGTATTCACACAATATAGTGTGACCATTGGTAAGCTAACGCACATAAAAGACTCCTTTTCCTATTGCTTATGTACAAGAGCTTACAGAATTAAAGCTTTTTTTAAAGGTCTTAGGATCAAAAAAACACTAAGTGTGGTCGTTCGTCGTTGTTTTAAACTGTTTAGGCCAGTCGGCCGGCAGAAGTTTTTTTTGCAAACATATAATGGTCAAATTTTATGATTCAAATTTTTGTGTGTGTTGTTTTTTAGTATAAAAATAAAATGGCGCGGCTGTAGATATTCATGTATTAAGTATATTGTTATTTTATATTTTAAATTATTTAAGTAGTAGGCTTTTTGGTCAATTTATAACTCAATGCAAATATTATTTTTTATTGTTAAAATGATTCTATTTTTTAATTGCTCAATGAACTATTTATAAATAAATAAACGAAGTGGTATTTTTTGTTATTTGTTTCTTCTTTTTTTTTAATGGATTAGGCCTACTGGGGATACCCTTACAAAAACGCATCTATTTTAATTTAATTTTTGTTTTTAGTTTTCATAATTGTATTTGTGCAATTTTAGCTACTAGATGGCAAAGCTGATCAATTTCAATTAAACTTGAAATGATTTATTCTGCATACTACGGCATCGCGATTAGAGCTTTTACATGCGATAGACTTATGCAATACGCTGCAACCAAACTGAGATGCAAACGTCCTATAATTGGACGAACTTTAGGTAGTTTTAATTTTTTCAATATTCGGATTGATTTTTTTTTTAATTTACTGAATTTTTTCTACAATCTAGGGAGCTTTCCAAAAAAAAAAAAAAAGGTATTTTCGCGAGGGAATTTTCAAGAGCCGAATTTCGCTGGTATAAAGTTAACGAAAAAGGGCAAACACTTCTTATATTGAATGGATATAGTGCCTAATAACTTGTCGATATTCAGTCCTTAATTATGTAGATGTGATAGCACTAATTTTTTCGAGTAATTATTTCTATGTTTTTTTTTGAGTTTTTGAATAAATTCAAATAGGTAATGTTAAATGGGAGTTAAAAACTTGTGATATCCAAAATGTTTATTGTTTTATAATTTGCCATTATTTAGTTCGTAATTAGTTTGTGACAATTTAAGTTTTGTAATGCTATGTTTTCTTTTTTTTTGGAAAAAAAAACATAGAAAACACTGGAATACAAAATTGAAATTGCCACAACTACTTAAAGACTTACGAACGGAAAATTATTAAGCAATAAACCATTTCATATAAAAAGGGGTATTTTGCTAACTTGATACCAATTTAGCAAATCATTTTTAAAAAAACATAGTAAATATCGCAAACCAGATTGAAATTGTCACAACTTATTCAAAAGTGATGAAAGGCGAATTATTAAGCAATAAAAACCATTCGATATAAGAAGCAGCATAAAAAAAACATAGAAAACATCGAACGACAGATTTGAAATTATTACAACTGAACTTACTAACCACTAATTAATGGCAAAATATCCACTTTCTCTTTCAGTCGGCGAATGTTTCTTCGTTAACTTGAAAGAAACTCATGCACAATTGAAACTAATTCAAAGCAAATAATTAATAACGATCACAACTTTACCCGCATATCCCCCTTTGAGAAAATGAAAATAAAAATTTAGAGTTCGTCTAAGCAACTGTGTAAAAATTAACTGAAATAGAATTTATTTTTTTGTCATCCTATAAAGTTAGACAATCAAGTAAATGCGCACTAGTCACTACATGAAGTTATTCATTTTATCTATGCGCTAGAATGGAAATTGTAAAGACACAAATATTTTTTTTTTTCTTGTATGGATTAGTTGAAAACTGTGATCGTTTATACTGCATGTCATTTTGAACAGTCCGATTGATAGTGCGCACATTTTCAAGTTGGTTTTCAGGAAATTAATGAAAAGTGGGTTAATGTTTTTGAAAAACACAAATTAAGTGAAATTTGCGTTTTATTGTCCTTAAACTAGAAATTTTTGTAAAGCCTTAAAAATGGATAAAGTTATGTCAATATTTGAGAATGCAGATCCCTTAAAAACATGGTGGCCTTTTATTATTGCTGTGGCCGTTGGAATAATTGTCACAATCAGGTGAGTAAATTTTAATTATTTTTTAAATGAAGTGAAAGTGAAAATTAATTAGTAAAAAAGAATAAAACGAGATCAAGTGGAAATGAGGCCAAGTGAAATAAAAGCTAAGTGAAAACATTAGGCATGCAACATATTAATAAATCAAAAAATATCTAACTAAGGTCCAATTTGTTCATTCTCTATTAAAATTGAAATCGTTATTAAAAGTAAGAAATTCACATTTTTTGTTCTAAAATTAACAAAAGATCCCTTTTTAATGGTGACTTTAAATTTAATGGAAAGTGAATAAATTGATGCTAAATTGGAAAATTAGCTTATAAAATATCAAAATCAATATTTGAGTAAATAAAAAAAATACAATTGCTGGCTTTTTTAGCCATTTAACATACGAAAAAAGGAAAGGCTATAGAAAAGCGGTTTTTAGCATCTGTTCAGATTAAGTTATTTTTTAAAAGTACTTAAAACAATATCGAAATAATGTTCTTAACACAAAAAATAGCAAATTTATTTTCCCATGCTTTTACCTGACAAATTTTTTTGTAGGACTAACTGAAACCAAGATATTAAAAAAATAAAACAAAATGCGGAAAAAAGGTGAATTACACGAGCGCGAAAAATCAGAGTAATGATCTCCAGTGAACGAAAGGTTGTTCACTGAATGAAAAAAATTGGAATTGTAACAAACTCCTGGGTCATCCATATTAAATATTTATAAATGCACTGATGTACTTACTTAAAATTTTGCTTTCGACTTTATTGCATTAGACTTAATTTCATGGCGCCACATTATAAAACTTGATGTACTTTTTTCACTCACTTTTTTCACTAAGAAATTCTACAGACGCGTGAGTGCCTTTTATTTGTTCTTTTCTGTTTCCTTATAACTTTTACTTTAGACGGTCCAAGAGCTCAACACTGTTCTAACGATTCACTGCTCATCTTTTTGGGAAACCGTCAGAGTTTCGAAAGACAAAGGGGCCAGTTATAGCTATCATTAAAATTCATCATTGAAAATTTTTAATTAAAGATTTAGGGCACTTAAAAAGCAAAATCAGTAATTATTTTGATGCTTATCTGAAGCTAACGACTCAATTAATTTTTATTGCGAAAAAAAGATTTCGTTTGGGTCCAACCTTCCACAGAAATTGACTTTCATTTTTTCAATGATTATGCACTACCTTAGAGAAAGGTTGGCCAGATATAGTCATAAGCTTTATTTTGGCATCAAAATAATCAAAGTTTTCGACTTCTAAATATCTTAAAATGAATCATTAAAATTTTCAATGATGAATTTCAATTATGATAGCTATAACTGGCGCCAAAGTCTCGAAAGGCAAAGGTTTGGAAAGACAAAGTTCCGAAAGACAAAGTATTGAAAGAAAAAGGTTCCAAAAAATAACCAAAAGGTTAAAAATTTCAAATTTTTGAAAAAAAAAATGAATCTAAGAATGCTGCGGACGATTATCTTCGTTTGAATTAGTATAAAATAGAGATGAGGAAATTGCGCTGAGCTGATACACTTACTAATGTAATACACTGGCGTTTTGAAGGTCTTTAATGTTGATCCCCTTTAAAATTGCAAGCACGGCTCATATCGATACCAATTAATTACGGTTTCGGTTTCCTTAAAACATTAAGAGGAAGATATATACCAGAATTCGACTATATTCATGAAAATTCGTTTGGGAGCCTTTGCCCTCATACAAAATTTGCCAATAATTTTCAGTATTAATTTTCAAACCACACAAATTATAAGAAGGGCTCATCAATTAAAAAAGTCTATTTCGGATTTTGGATCCGCATTTTTGTGATCTCGTGTCAAAATATTGTTTTTCGAACCTTTTTATTTCGAATCTTTGTCTTTCATTTTTGATGTTTTCAAGAGTTGATGTTGACAAGGTCTCTGTGAAACACCACAAGATTCAAGTGCACCTTGATCTGCACCAGTTTTAAGTAACAGTTCATAGTTTGGGGCACTGCCCTGCTAATCTGAAGAAATTTTTCTTGAGTAAAAATGTCCTAGAGTAAAAACCATTAATTTCAAGTACCAAGTTTAATGTTTAATATGTTAAAAAGATTTATAAATAGTTGTGAGATGCCTTTTGTCATAGGCTGGGGTATGCTCGTCGGATCCAGGGTTTTACCAAAGAAGCTTTATTCACCAATCACTGGCTCTTAATTAACAATGTCTATAATTAATACTAGCTTTACAGTGTCTTTATAATTTTCATATTTTATAATATCTTTATATGTATATATTTATATAATCGGCAATTCATATACTCTCAAAACAAATTTTATATAATTCAAATATATGACTGAGATAGCAGACGTCACTAAATTACAATCTGAGATAGCAGACGTCACTAAATTACAGTCTGAGATAGCAGACGTCACTAAATTACAATCTGAGATAGCAGACGTCACTAAATTACAATCTGAGATAGCGGACGTCACTAAATTACAGTCTGAGATAGCAGACGTCACTAACTAACTACTTTAAACCTGAGCCTCCACTGTCAACTCTGGAGCCTAAGTCTTTCAAAAGGGAGTCTCACCAAGTACTCTTGATTGGTACTATTTTCTACTATGGCAGAGCTCGATATTCCTCTGTTTATTCACGGTCTCTTATATATATTTCGGTTGAAACTGAGTGTGAATTATAAATTCACAGAAAAAGTATTCTTTCGTGTTTTCATGTACGGTGTCAGTGATGGCTGCGGTAGTATGACCAGGGGTGTAGTGAGTGTTGGCGGGTACTTGTTTTGATTTCATGCTCATTCCAGAGCCATGATAACGGTATTTCGGGTTTGCTTTGCAAGCAATTTGATAAACGGCGGCGGCGGTAGAGAAGAGGGTGTAATGCATCATTACATAGTGTTTCTTCTTTTTTGAGCTTCTTCATTCGAAGCTTATTAATCTTTAGTTTGAACCTTAATACAACCTTAGGCGCTTCCTCTTTTCTTTAAAACATAATGAGTCGGTGAATTTTCTATTTGCTGATGGAATCTAAAATACTTATGCTAATTGGATTTCCCAAGAAAGTATACTTCAATAAATGAGTTTGGCTAAGGGAAATGAGCTTTTCCTTCCATATTCCATTTAAACAATTTGTGGTTTTCAAGCAGTTTCTCTCTCAAAGTGTTCCTTTGTAAAAATCTTTTTCTACGACGATGTGCACTTTTAAATTATCAAATAAGCACAAAAAAAAACACAATTAAAACAAACATTAAGATCAACATCAACACCAAAATCAACATAAACAAAAAATAGAAATTTTATTTTTTGTTATCCTTTGAAATCGCTTTTGAGCTTTTAATTAAGACTGTGATGTAAATGCTAAAGTCATAAAGTCTGTGTAAGTCAAGGAGGTCTTGTAAATTCCATAATCATCTCTTCAACTTAGCAACTCAAGCTCCCAGCAGTCATTTTCCTCTAATTAATTCAATTTGAATATTCACCCGCCTCATTAATCACAACCCAAAGAAGTTTTCATTTTTGAACTCTTTCATTCTACATCTGCACTCTTAAGCAATAGAAAAGTATGTAAATGAAATTTAAAACGATATCGAAGAAAATAATTCGAGTGATGCTATGAAATTTACAGGATGTTTCCAAAAGTTTTTTTTGAGTTCAAAGAGATGAGGGGAAGTTAAGAGTTTATAGAAACTTAATAGAAAATATGAAATAGTATCCACTTTATAGTATGGTGGGCGTTGTTACCCAAGAGGCCGAGGCAATTAATTAAATAAATTAATTACGTGCTAGATAACTAAAACAATTTTTTAGTTGCTCTAAAGAGCTATAAAGCGCCAAACGGGTCAACCTATTTGCTTCAAATTTAGTACAGAGAATTTTCATGTGATTTGATACCCTTATAGAGGGTAAATTAGAATTTTTGTTTTAGCTCATCCTAAACGGGTAGATGCCCTTCAACGATTTCGGTTTTATAAAATGTTCTCAAAAACAGCTTCAACGATTTTTATTAAATTTCGTTCCTGTTATGACCAAAGTAATTGAACCAAAACTGCGTCTCCGGCAGTGTTGTTAGACTTTTTTACTTTACGTTTTTTTAAATAGTTTTTTTACGTTTTTTACATTAGTTTTTTACCTGCTGTATTTTTACTATGTTTATGTAAAAAACGTAAAAAATGTAAAAATGTAAAATAAAACGTGAAAAGTAATCAAAATTGGTAAGCTTCAAAACTGAAGATGAGGATTGGAGCTGATTGTTCTGTGCAGTATCTAAAAAAAAAACTATTGGGTTTTCATTTTCTTTTCTATATGTTTATGAAAAAACTGATTTCCTAATCTATTTCCGTCACTTTAAAATGCTTTAATTAATTATTTGTTCTTTCGATTTCAATAAAAAGATCTTGCCTATTCTGAAAGTAGATAATTGTTCAACCATACAAAAATTAAAGAAAAAAAAGCTTTTTCTGAGTGGAAGTAGCTCTAATAATTATTTTTGGCACTTTATAAACAATTCAACTCACTTGAATGACTGCAAACTTTCTTTTTTTAAGATTTTGACAGATAGTGACAATTCCTCTCATTTTCTCTCTTTTTTCTCAGTAATTTACTTTTTTTACTTCTTATTTACCTTTTTTTACGTTTTTGACTCGATTTTTACATTTTGTACACTTAAATACGCGTTTTTACTTACTTAAACGTAGAAAAGGTAAAAAATAGTTTTTTTTTACATAAATTTGAACATCACTGGTCTCAGGTTTACTAGATTTTCGACTGTTTAACTACGTTTAAATATTTCGAAACAGTCGGAAATACGCTTTAATTAATAAGAAAAATATCAAATTTGTCAATGACTTTGTCTCAAGTAAAATAAAAAAAAGTAAGATCACTTTAGCAACAATTAGAAAGGTTTTTTTAAAAACTTAGACGGCTTTCTAAAGTTAGATAATGTTTATAAATACGATCATTTATGTTTAATTTTATTTGGTGAAAATTGAGCTCGAACATTAGAGCATCTCCCTTATAGTTTAGCATCAGATTGGAAATGTCCTAAAAATGTCAAACAATTGGATTTAAAATTTTTTTAAACCCATTTCTTAGTACTTGTGAGTTTATAGGATTTAACATGTAGCTACATTGTTGTAAGCCACAAGAGCAAGTTTGTGCGATCTAGTCGTGCACATTTTCTACTGTTACACACAAAAGTTTTATTTGAGATTAAAAGATTGAATAAATTTGGTTAGAACGTGTGAGTTTTATTTGATACCTGAAAGTCTGAAAATAAAGCGGCTAAGATGGCTCAGACACGTGGAGCACAAGTTTAGTTGACAGGAACGTACCACATACGAAATACTATTCGAGTACTCTTCCGATAGCCTGTGCAGTGCGCACTATGTGTATCAACTAAGCAAATCACTTTTTCCTTGGCAGATTAAAAAGTAGGTACTATTAAACTGCTACTTAGTTGCTAAAGTTACGTACAAAAAAATTAATCGCACTCTTGGATTGTGAAAAAATGGGTGTCCTGTCCTGCTAGGTTGACGCCAACTTATTTTATTTTATTTATTTGTTTCGATAAGTCTATACACATTTACATATAATATCTTATAAACTTACTAAGGTTTAACGGCACTTTACTTTGAGAGGATGTATTCTGCACTTTCTCGCGAAACAGGCAGTAGCCTGAAAAACATTTTTTGTTTTTAGTTAGCTGAGGCTTGGAATCGAATCCAGACCTTTGACACACTAACTATTATGGGATTTCTCTTCCTCTAACGCATCTAAAAATAATTGAAATGTCTTCACAAAGACTTTTTCGTTGAAAAATTTTACTTTTATACCTTTTTCCATTCCCGTATTAGTTTAGGAAAAATAGACTTTTACAAGGAGAAAGTTAGTTAAATGCTGAAATTTGCCATTAGTATTGGTAATAGGACCCTCTATAAATAGAGAGAGATGCTTCCCGATGACCGCTAGGTCAGTTAGAAGGGGTCAAAGGTCATGGAAATGAGTTTTTTTTGTAAATATATCCAAAACGATTTCTTTTAGAGATCAATTTAGTTCTGCAACCTTTTAGCTGAGCCAATTTTTAATAGAAATTGTATTTTCGATTTTTTTTGTAGCATCAACCTTTGAAAAGCTACAGCAATTCAAAAAGTCAAAAATCTGTTTGAAGGGGCTATAGGTCATGAACATGGGAGTTTCTTTCAAATATTTCAAAAACGGTTTATTTAAGAGAAAAAATTTGTTCTGCAAACATTTATCTGAGGCAATTTTTCACCGAAACGATGCCGAAAATTTTGTTTGTAGCATTTGTAGCAGATTTGTTGACTTTTCGAATTGCTGTAACTTTTTAACGGTTAATGCAACGTAAAAACCGAACAAAACCATTTTTGGGAAAAATCGGCTCAGCTACAAGATTGCAGAATAAAATTTGTCTCTAAAATAAATAGTTTTTGATACATGTGTTTCCAAAAAAATTATTTTCATGACCTTTAACCCCTTCTAGCTGACCTCGCGTCATCGGATCGGTGAGGAACTTTCTCAGTTTGTAAATCCTATTACTAATTTCCATGCCAAATTTCAGCCACCCCACCAACTATTCTTTCCTTTCTTTGGCATTTTTGCGTCTATTCTTATTTGACTATATTGCCAATCTTTATTGACAACCCTTGAGTGTTGACAAATTCTTTCTAAAAACTTATCATTATCCTTCATGTTGAAAAATCATCCAAGGAGTAGTGTAAAAAGTTCCCTCTTGTAATCAGTATGCAGAGAGTTGTCAAGGAGTCTTACATTGGCTTTTCTGTTAATTCCTTAAACAAACCCATAGCAGGACATTTGAGAGAAGGAAAGGTAAAATAAAAACAACCAAATCATAAACTTCAAACACACCACCGTTAACGACGAACGATGTTGATTAGTATGCAGAATTTAATAAATAAAAATAAATTTTCTCTTCGGCAGGACTTTGATGGGTGGCCAGCGATGCCCGAACGTGAATCAAATCGACAGGCAAATCGTTATTGTAACCGGAGGTAACAGTGGTATTGGCATGGAAATCTCGAAGGCGTTGGCAGCGCGCGGTGGTCACATCATAATGGCCTGCAGGGACCTCACCAAAGCCGAACGTATCGTGGCAATGCTCAAACGGGAACTACGCTGTCGCACCGATGGGGAATACTTCATCGAATCACGCTATCTTGACTTACGGTCTTTCGACAGTGTAAAGAGATTTGCTCGGGACATTCGAGCTGAATTCGAACGTGTTGATATACTCGTAAACAATGCAGGTGTTATCTTCAACCCCGAGTCGAAATCCGTGGATGGCTTCGAGATGCATCTGCAGGTTAACTATCTGGCGCCGTTTCTGTTGACACAGCTGCTGATGCCGCACTTGAAGAAGTCCGATAACGGACGAGTCATAAATGTTTCAGCCCATGCTCATGCTACGGCCAAAATGGACTTTGACGATCCGCTGAATGTGGGCACATGGGCTGTGAAGTTCCATGCACGCGATGCCTTCTCACACTCCAAGTTGGCCGTTATTTTGGCCAGCAAATGGCTGGCAAGGGAATTGAAAGGTAAGTTTATCAATATGAAGAGGAGAATTCCCTCTGGTTTAGCACAATTTTTGATATTCATATTTTGTTCATTTTATTTATTCCTCCTGCAAAGGTTCAACGGTGACTGTGAATGCTTGTACACCGGGCCTAGTCAGGGGAACATCACACCTGAGAAAGTAAGTAAACAATAATCCCTCCCAGTGGGTAGCAAGCACTTTTTTGTTAATGGAATGGCCTTGAGGGTTTTGGTGCGAAATCGACAGATTTTACATTTCAAAAAGTCGATAAAAGCAATTGGTAGCAAGGGGGCTATTTTGTTTTTTTTTTTTGTTTGAAAAGTTGCCTCTGCAAGCGAGCCTGCATCCTTTTGGTTTTCTTTTTTGTTCCTTCTATAGCAGGACGAGTACGGCGCAAAGAAATGTACGAAAAAGCGATATGTATGTAAATTATACTCTAAAGGAAATAGTTTATTGGAAAGTTAAATTGGTTGAAAACAAAGTTAAAGTAGGTTTAGTGATTTTACTTGGTTGGGTTTGCTTTGCTCATATTACAGCAGCTAATAAGATGGAAAGATGGAAGTTCTTTTTAGAGGAACAAATCTTAGATGTACATGTACATGAATTCATTTTAGTTATATAGTTGGTGGTAAAAAAGTTGCAATAATAGAGAAGGAAAAAGTTTTTGCATAGAAACTTGAATATGGACCTTATTAGGCTGAAAACTTCCTTTCATGAACAAACAAGAGGCATATAGATTGAGGGTTTTGAATGAGCTTTTTCGGCAAAAGTTATAAGTCCTCGTATGTTAGAGTAAGAAACATATTTATACAGGATACACAATGATGCGAGTAGTAGCCGTGGCGTGATGGTAAGTGCGATGGACTGTCATGCCGAAGGTCTAAGGTTCGAGCCCCAGCCTCGCCACCTATTTATTTAAAAGAAAAAACGGCTACTGCCTCTTGCGAGGAATTGACAAATCCTCCAAGAGTATCTCCTGTCACAGAAAAGTGCCGCTCGTTAGCCGTTCGGATTCGGCAATAAACGGTAGGTCACCTCCATTCCTGCAGACACGCACACAGGAATGGTTGAGAGTTGTAAGTCACTAGGCCCTAGTTCTTCATGAGCTGTTGTGCCATCAAATTTATTTTTTTTACAAAATGATGCGGGTCAAGAGAATGGAATATGAAGATAAAAATTAGGCTTGTGAGCCATTTTGAATTTTAAATAAGTTCAAGTATGTCTCTTAGTTGCCTTTTCGGGATACTGCACACAATTTGTTAAAATAAAATCTAAAAATATTTGTGTTCCGTAATGATATCAATCAAAATCAAGAGAGACAATTGAATCCTGGCTTATTGATTAACAAAGTGATATTTTTTAGAAACATCCGGTCACATATTCCTTGTCAGACGACAAGATGAGACTCAATTTTTGATAATTTGCTTTAAAGAAATTAAGGTGTATTGTTTATTTTAATTGTGATATATGTACCTACATATTTTATTCTTTGAAAAAATCGAACTCGAGATAATGGTCAAATTTGACATTAAGATAATAAGGAAGGCAAGAAAAGTGGATTTCAGTGCCAAATGGGCGGAAGCCACGTCCTCTATATTGTGTGATGACAAGGTAGAGCATGTAGGTTGGGTTGAGACAAGAACAAAAAAATCGTAAGGCAGGAGGGATGTAAATTTTCTAAAAAAAATTAATTAAAACAGAAAAAAATTATTAAAAAATAACGGTAAAACTTACAATGTCTTATGTCTTTTTATAAAGGCACAAACAAATCCATTCTTTCCTTTGTACTTTCCTTTACCATTACCATTGTAAGAAGTTATCAGATTATGGTGTTTCGAGAAGTGCTCCCTAATTTTCATGACCTTCCAGGCAGTGATCAAGTCAGTTACCACCAAAATGGTGGGAAATTACGAACTTGGTGGGAATATTGGTGGGAAAAATTTCATGGTGGGATTTATAGTGGGATAATATTGGAAATATTCTTTTTTGGGCGGAAATATTATTTTTACCATAGCCACAACTTAAAAAATTTACCACCTCTCTATTTTCCTTCAACTTTTTTTCTTACAGCATATTCATAATTTAACTGCACCCTCGATAAAAAATTATTTAACCTGTTAATCTGATATGTACTCAGAGAATATGTCAACAAGAAGAGATACTTTTTAATAAATAAAAGATGGATGGGATTTTTGTCGTTGTGCTCTTTTATTCTTATGGCTGTTCTCTGCATTTTATATAGATTAACGCATACCCAGAGCCAAATTTCAAGAACAAAAATTTTTTTTTTAACCGTACTACACGAATGCGGAATGCTTTACTATACTCTATTTTTTCCTCTCGTAATATTTTTATATTTATTTACATATTCCCAATTCCCACAACAAATTACAGATCGGTAATGGACAAATATTTTACTTAACATCTTGAACGAAGTCAAAGAAGGTTTAAAATTAATTTATTATAGGAGGTGATTTATGATTTATTTTAAAAAGATTGGCTGGCACAAAATTTCAGTTGAAAACTGACTAAATTTTAAACGCATTAGAATCGTTTTATATTTTTAACATTTTACTAAAGTTAAAATCGCCAAATGCCTGTTTTATCTTGTTAGTATCATATTAACTCGAAATGTCAATTTTGACAATTACAAATGTGAAAATGGTGTTAGCTGTCACTGTTTTAGGTGTGTTCAGTTAGAGTTTGTTAGGAAATTAGGTAGTATGATACTATTCAAAAAATGTTTAAAACTAATAAAATTTTAGTAAAGAACCTCAAATTTAGAAAATTGTTCAGTAATATCGTGCTAATACCTTAATATCAGGCTGTTTAAAATTTTGCGCCATTGTTTTTAATGTATTTTTTTTTCTTCGCTGAAAGATCATTTTCAGTAGGTAAACCTTTACTCAGTTGATGTTGAAGTAAGTAATTGTTTACAATAAACATTAAGGTAAAATTAAGACAGAAAAAACATGGTGGTTTTTTTTTCCTTCCAGTACAAAAATGATGGGATTTTTTGTCAAATATGGTGGGATCTTAAAAATATCATTTGGCATCACTGAGTTACGGTTTCAGAAAAGGAAACACTATTGTTAAGAAATTTTAGTGAGACCCGTGTGTTCTTGATCACCTAAGCGAATTTGAAATTTCTGATTTTATATGGTACTAAAGTTATATGGGGTCGAAAATAGTCTAAATTGATCCCTGTAAAAAGGTTGTAAAGTCGCCTGCTTGAAAAACTAGTCTGTGCTGGTGCTCTATAGCACGGTTGCCACTTAAAAATAAAGTTTGTGTCCAAAATTAAAAATAAAAATGACCAACTGTAGCTAAAAATGACCAAAATAATTTAAGTCCGAAATATTTGTACCTCTAAACACAGAAAACAATGAATTCATCGCATTTATTTTAACATATTCTTCATATTACACAGATGACATATTTTTTTGTATGTATTAAGTCTAGTTTTACTTCGCATTGATATATAACAATGCGAAGTAAAACTCAAACCAAAATGAAATATCAATAAATCTCGCGCCAAGAGGTGTTCAAAAAAAATTAATTTAGTTTTATATTTGGTTAAGATAAGTCCGTTGAATTGTATTTACTTCATAACAAATTTCTTCCCCCTTTTCGCTTAAATAAATTCATTTAATTTTATTGTATTTTTCACGCCTGTGAAAAAAGCTATTTTTTTGTATGAAAACTTCGCTTCGATCTATAAACTAGGCTTTAATAATAAACAAAAACAATAAAAAACAGAAACCAACAAATTCACAAAGTAGGTACCTAATGAACTTAATTAAATTATTAGGCTAACATGAATAAATAAAACTAACGAATCATAAATAAAAAAAACATAAAAATAATAAATTTTCAGAGCATTTTAAAATGAGATGAAAGTAGAAGCTTAATATAAACAAATATACATTATGTGCATAAAATCGATATTTAAAAAAAAAAAATGACCAAATGGACTAAAAAATGACCATTGACCAAGTGAAAAAATAATGATTAAATTTGGTCACAAATGACCAAAGTGGCAACCGTGCTCTATAGTGGGCTTGGGTATCGTATATACTTCGACTCTGATATGTGTTTAGGTAATCTTAGAATTTTCTAAGAGTCGAATCTCTTCGATTTGAATTTTTTCTAATCTTGTGTCAAGCTGCCTGGAATAAGACAAACGTTTCGTCAAGCAGGACAACATGATATAATCTCCCCTATAGCTGGTGGTCAGTCATTGCAATATTTATTTGCAAGTTATTTGGAAAAGGTATATTATAAGACTTTTTAATCATGTCTAGGGCTGGCAACGAGACGAGACCAGGCGAGACTTTTCTTAGTCTCGTCTCGGTAAAATTTTGAATTTTGTAGAGGTTTTTTAATCCATTTAATTCTGAGCCATCCTTCAATGGATCTTGAAGTTCATGGCTTGACAGGTAAGTGATGAATTATTGACCTTTTCGATTGGCTATCCGGAAGAACTGTCCATTTCGGAATGCCAATAAACAAACAAACATACCCAATTCGATTCTGGAAGTTTTCGTATCATTCCTTGCGTTCGGGTGATAGTCAGATAGGCTATCCACCTATCCCAAAAATGTTCACATAGCTTGAGTTGTTGTTGCGTCAGTTGACATCAGAAGTTTTTTAACAAGAAATTACAACAACACAAACCTATCCGGATAGCTTTGGATAGTTAGGCAAACGCGACCATTGTATTTTTAAAACAACATAGGCAGCCGCCAAAAGTAAAATGTTTTAAATGGCGGAGACCAACATGGAGAAATTAATATTAAACTCGTATCTTCAATATCTTCGATTTTTACTTTATTGGCACATTAAATGTCACCCAAAAGGTCTAAGATCAACTTTTTCCGGAGCAAAAAATAAAATCGGAAAACCTTTTTCCGGCATACGTATTCTTCTCTGGATTTTCGCTGTGTACCTGAGTATAAAACTATGTACATATGTATGTGGTTTGATATTTTAACGCGCATAGAATATTTTATATTTCGTAAAAAAAACTTGTGAATATTATAAAAATTTAAATAATTACATAAATAAAAAATATTTCTTCTAGCGAAAACCGAAACCAAACCAGCGAGACTCTCGGCGAATTTCGGTACCAAAATTACGGTCTCGTCTCAAGTGCTTTCAAAGTAGTCTCGTCTCGGTTAAGGTACCGAAACCGAAACCGAGATTAGTGTCGGTCTCGTTGCCAGCCCTAATTTTGTCGAAGTTATAAAACGCAATAGAATTCTGATGACTTCAACTTTTACTCTTGTTCTGGACCCATGTTCTGTAACTTCTCGCATGCATAAAGTCGGTCGAGAAACGATGGAAACTGAAACAAAATACATGAGTTTTGTTCCATTTTTCAGCGTTTCTCGACTGATTTTTTCGATGTGAGAGTTACAGAACATGGGTCCTGTACGCGATAATATCGTCAGCATACACAACCTCTAGATTAAGACTACGGTTAGGTTCCAAAATGTAAAAAAAAATGTTTTGACGTGTTAGTACCTATTACATTTTTCATACGAATCAGCAACGCAAACTTGATGCTATGTAAAAATTTTAATTTGCATAAGTTTGACGTTCTGGAACCCAAAATAAACAATACAAATGTTTTGATGTCTTCTCATGCGATTTCGTTCTTTAAAAAAATATTTTAATTCAAAGCAGCTAAAAATTTTTTGATCCGTAGTTATTGCGAATTATAAGCTTTTCGGGTGCATTTTGGAACTTTCTACATTGTCATAATTTGTTTTCGTTTGAGTCTTAGAACTTCTGACTTTGCAGCAAATTTGCATCTGGAACATCGCATAATCCGAACATCATTTATTTCCAGTGGAGGCAGTATGTAAACTGCTAACTGTAAAAGCTAATTGAAAACTAGCATTTTTCAGGCTTTCTTTTTTTTTGTTATTGTGTTTCTTTGTGTTTTTTGGAGCCCCTGACGGTTCCCTCTTAAAACTAGTAAATCTAGTCCTATGTAAGTGGGCATTCAAAATTAGTCAGCTTTCATAATCTGTAGAAATTTCATAGTTTAGTCACTAAAACTCCAGCTTTCTCTTCGGTCCCGATCGTAGAGTTACAATACAACCCGCAAAAATATTAACTAAATATTAAATAATTCTCAAAAAAAACGTGCCATTTTCGTGCCATATGAAAAAAACCACAAATTATTCTATTTTGTTATTACATAGGGTTGTAAAACAACAACAAAAAAAATCAAAAGAATTTTCGATTGCCAATTTTGTACGGTAGGTAGGTAGGTTTCACTTTTAGTAAAGAATGGAAATAAAAATTTGTGCCATATTAAACTTTTTCGTTCGACTCCGCCTTGTGCCAGGAAGCCTCAGTAATTGAGGAGTGGGCTATCTGGGTAGTCCAAGGCAGCGTCTAAGGCACTGCCTGGGGCAACGTTGAACCAAACCGCGCATCCATAGGAAAACATTGGCCGGATGACGTCCATGTAGAGAATCACCTTCACCCTGCTGTTAAGACGGCTGATATAAAACTAACATTTCATCAGGGCAAAAGCTCAACTAGCACTGCTCAGAGCAGCATTTATATGTCTGTCGAAATATAAATACTGATTCTACCACATGCCATGGTACTTTACTACACTTTTACTTGCCAGTAGATGCTCATATTTGGCCCTACGATCACCAAATTGCGCCAATTCTTTCCTGTATCCAATGTGGCTCTGTGTAACTTTCCAGTCATCGCAATAAATACATAGCTGAATCTTGTCGAAGTCACGCTGCAAAAGAATTTTGATGACCTCGATTATTGGAGCCATTGTAGACGCATTTAGACTGTCGGCATACGAATATTGGCTGAGTTAGATTATCTATCAGCTCGCTAGTGTAAATGCTGAATAGAGTCGGCAAGTTGACCGCTCCCTACTGAAGATTATTTTTAATATCGAAAATTCGAATTTCAAAATTACATTCCCATTTTTTACAACAAACTTTCTACCATTGAGCATATCAGTTTAAGATAAAGACCTTCAAACCGTACGGTGTCGAAAGCCTTCTCCATATCAACTTGGCATGAAATAATGCCTTAAAACCATCAAACTGAGTATCTGGTATGATATTGTTGTCTTCTGTCCACTTGCACAGAGCTCTATTGGTAACTTTCTCGAATACTTTGCTGATACTTAAGAAAAGACTTATTGACCGGATATTGGCCGGATTGGAGTTGGCCTTCCTCTTTTTCGAGAGAAGCTGTCTTTCACCACACTAGATAATATCGAGCCCTTTCCGCCAAATTATCGTACCTAAGCGACAAAAAACAAGTGAAAAAAATATGAGATTTTCATAAATATCTTATTTTATTACTATATTGTAGGTACTCGTGTTGAAGTAATGTAATCAATCAATACATGACGTCATAACATTTTACAAAAGTACAGTAGATGACGGATATAAGAAAGTCTCATATAAGAAAAACACGCTTGTAAGACAGACATCCCAAAACACCATGTACATTCCCATAAAGATACGTGTCAAATAAACCTCATATAAGAAAAACCTTTATAAGAAAAACAATGATGTAAGAAACTTATTCTGATACAAAATCTCATTCACCACATAGGAAATTAAACTTTTATAAGAAATTTTCCCGTGTTAACTTTTAAATTATGCACCGTGTAACTTTAACAAAATTTCTGAACCCAACCTTATTGAATTGCCAAGGAAGTGACAGACTGAAGATCGGCGAGAAAGAAAAAAGCCCATAGATTTGACATTTATTAAAGACATTTTTATTTATATAAGAAATTTTCTTTCTTATATACATTTTGATTATATAAGAAATTTTCTTTCTTATATACAATTTTTTATATAAGAGAACACGGATATAAGAAAGGAATTCCTTGGATTTTTTGAGTTTCTTATATCCGTCATCTACTGTATATCCATACGTCTTGGAACCTTTTCGCCATTAAAACAAGGTTCTCTATATGATTCGCCTCAATATCCCATATGTTAATATCAACCCATTTAATCGCTTCTCACCAGTCTTGATGCGTAGATTCGTTTTTGATCTGTGAATAAGACAAGAAAAAGACCTTTCGCTTGAAGCCACAGATACAAGAAGGGTTGCACACAAATGGTCCATTGAAATGTTACAAAATTTTGGCCGAACCTTGCATTTTGTACAGGATAAAATTTTTTTGATGGATCTGTAGTAGGGATCAGTGTGAGTGTAAAAACGAGTTTTCGGGGTTGAACATTTTGGAAAAGGGGGCGTAAAAATGTCTTCGCGATATCTTGAGAACCTAACATCGCACAAACAAAACTTTACCACATTTGGGTAGAGAATTAAATTTTCTACAGTTTATGTTAACACACTTTTCATCGTAAAATTGAAGACAAAAAAGTTGCAACCAAAACAAGATGACCGTTCTAAGAAATTTATCTTAAAGAGGATATAAAAATAATGAAAGAAGAAGATAATAATACTTTTCTTGACAATGGTCATCTTTTTTTGATTATAACTTTTTTGTTTTCAATTTTACGATGAAAAGTGTGTTAACATAAACTGTAGAAAATTTAATTCTCTATACTCTATACAATATACATATAATAAAATGAAATGATAGAAACATGAACAGAAGCAAACTTTCTTCGGAGAAAAAACACACTTCTGTATAATTCAATTAAACCATCATTTGAATTGACATTTAAAAACTTTAGCTCCTATTCGACTCTTGAACTCATGCTTTATGGGATTGTTTGAAGACTAGAACTGACGTTTAGGCCAGGCACGAACATGCAACTAAACAGTTTGGTTTCGATTTTGAGTACTATAGAATTATATGAGAGTCCGCGCACATAAACCGGCGCGCACTCCCATATAAGCCCATTGTGCTCAAAATCGAAACCAAACTGTTTAGTTGGATGTGCGCGCCTGGCCTTAGCATTTTAGTTTCATAATGAGATACTTTTAAGTCTTAAATTGATCTAGATACAGTATTTAATTATTTTGCCATTTGAAAAATGCTATAACTTCTTATGGGCTATAAAATAGTTTTATGGGATTTTTTTCAGATTTAAGGAGCTAACTTCTGAATTGTGTTATTTGGGATTTAAAGAAATTATTATGGTAAAAAATAAAGTTGAAAGAAAATTGCTCCAAATGAAACTGCTATTTTCGGACCATAATAATATTGAACTATTTTTGAAAAGAAATAGAAGAAATTGTTTTTTTCCAATGGCACAAAAATGACACGGTGTTTTTCTTTTTTTTTTAGGAAAATAAATCCTTATTTTCTCATTTTACAAATTTCGAGGGGATTAACCCCCAAACCCCCCCCCCTGCGTTCGCCCCTGGTAGGCCCTATATACTATATATGATTATATAAAAGATAGATACACACACATACACATAAAAACAAAACACCAGCTATAGTACATAAGTATTTTGGCTAACCGATTCGATTTTATAGAAAAAAGAAAAAGGAATTACAAGCAAAAAACATTGAAAAAGTTATCATTATTCTTTGTATGGGATGCGATATCTATATGTAACTCTATTATCTGTGATACCATCTTCGCCTGTCGCAGATGGGAAAGCCTCCGCCAAGACTGCTATCGACTCTAGTTCCTTGTGTTCTACAGATTGCAGCTCTTTATTTATTTACTATATGCTATACTTTATGATTGTATTAATGTAGCTTTAAGAAACAAAAATTGTTAAAGAATAGTCAAAATAATTAAAGAATAAAGAATAAAGTAATAATAATAACTAACTAAAAAGTATTGGCTTGGCGCCATCACACCGGATAATATAGTACAGAAAATGCTACATAGTTACGAGAACTGGCAAAAAGTCTGCAGCTACACAGAACATATTCTCAGGAGGAAAAAAAAGAGCAGAAGAAAATGATCGGGAAACAGTAGAACCCGTAAGTTAATCCCGGGGTAAGGCCTCCTTATAGTGCATAAATCATTTCTCCCGCTTCCCTTAAAGGCAAAAAAAAAACACGAAACAAATTAAATAATTTACCTTATGTGACCATATGAAAATGTCGCTTACGATAATTTGGCGGCAAAGGCGCGATGTGCAGAGCATTGTCAAACAGTGTGATATGTGTAGATGTCAACTCCTTGCTGAGGTAGATGTCTTTACAACGTTAGATATGAATCCAAGATGAGCTGTAGATTCGCCTTCGAAGTTAAGAGGGAATTTGTCCCTTTCCGGTCTGCGGGTATGGCGTTCACCAAATTTTCTTTATTGAACCCGATGAATCCAAGGTTCTCCGATCGCTTTTGTGTTATATCATTTCGAAAATAGAAGTGACCCCTGTTTTCCAGGTTGTTGTTTAAGCTGGCCGAGTATGCTAGCATTCACCTTTTACACTTGTTGGAAACCAGCCCGCACAGCCTACACTTTTTCCGGAAGATCTTCAGGGCCCTACACACGATCAATGTTCATTGACAATAATTTTTGTGGATAGTTTTTGTCAATGAATATTGATGAAAGACTGTCACCACACGTATCAACGATTATTGACAATAATTCAAAAAAGTCCTTCGGAATTCGGTAGAATTAAATGGTAAATTACACATTTCTCTTATTTACTTTTATTTATTAATTTTTTTTTTGCCTTCAAGTACACAAGACAACATCATCATTGAGAACAAACTTTTATTCTGCCATAAAACATCAAAACATTGACAGTTACATTGATGAAAACCAAATTCGTTTTGGTTCTCATCAATGTGGTCAATGTTCATTGACAATGACATTGAAGAGCCTACGAACGATCAATATTCAGCGAAAATGACTTGTTCAATGGATATTGTCAATAAACATTGATCGTGTGTAGGGCACTTTTCATAATAAAGACGTTCAAGACGCGGTAAGTTAGAAGTATGTTTCTTTCTCTGTCGTGCTCTTAAGCTTAAGACATGGAAGCTAGCTTTGATCGTTCCTCCTAATGATCTTATTAATTTGTGGAAACTTACTCGAGTGTTGCTGAAATTTACGGCATGAATTTTAATGTGCTAATACAAATTAATGGACTACTGATACATAGTTCTCTTTGATCAATTGGTTGACATTTTTGATTGACGACATCAGTGATCTTATTCACAAGTTGTGGCAAAATCTATTGCGGTCTCAGAAATTAATCACTTCAGTTTTAATGAAATTCGGCAGCGGAATAGTGCATTTTCCGTTTTTATTATTTTCCCTTAGTTACTGATCAAATAGGACCTACGTTTGTCTGACTAGGTTTTTTAGATCCCAGAAATACCAATCTGTAAACATCAGTTTTTAGTTACCAGTCACGAATTTAATATTGTTCATCTTCTCTCATTAAACTGTTTACATTATTCAAATTTCTGCAAAATACCATGGTATTTTGTGAAAAACACTGTTTTCTATTTGAACGAAATGTAAAAAAAATCAAAATTGAAATAAATGACTGCAAAAAAAAAAATGCAACTTTGATTTTGTTGACATAGGTCATACGAAGTTGGAGGATGGAGGCACACGCTTAAGAACAAGGGGTTTAACCCTTTTCTCAACTTTTTCTTTCCAAATATTGACTGAGAAACTTTCACATACGAGACAAGAATAAATAAAACTTCTTTTTGTTGATGATAAGGTCGAGGAAGGAGGTGACTACTTGATGAGCTTCCGGTGGATGAAATGTCCTATTTCGGTCCTCTTTGCAATGTAATTATATTTCTCCTCTGTATAGGCATATTCTTACATCACAACAAGAAATCCTTGTTTTTGAAAACATCCTTTCATCATGCATATATGTTATGTATGTAGTTAGACAGGGCAAAGAAATATTGTAACGAGGATTGAATATTTGTAAAGATTTACATTAGTTTAGCCGGGATATGTGGCTCACTAAGCACGTTACCGAACGGGTCATGAGGATGAGCATGAGAGCGAACAAGAAAGTGTTTGTAAACCTTTTTTTTTCTTATAGATTTCTTGTTAATATCCTTGCTTTATTTTTTCGAATAAGCAAGAAGGATTTGCCTGTGATGCTGAAAGTGGAACTCGTTGGAAGAAATGTAACTAATTTCGTTCTCATGTTCTTGCCTGATGGCAATCAATATTATGAGCAAGTGTTCGATATACAAGTACAAAGCCCACATATCCAGGCTTAAGGATAAAATATTATGCAAATGGTATATGGTATTGCGTTTCGGTACACAAACAACACTTTTTGCACCAATGAAGCGTACATATACACTCTTTGCAGAGTAAAAAAGTATGAATTCTCTTAACATCACATCAACAAAAGGATAATAGGGGGTACTTTTATCTTGTAACTCGATTTATAAAAGTGTGAGACAAGATAAGGAATTTTATTGCGGGAGTAAGTTGTTGTACAGGATGAAAAAGACGCGGATAAATGTATGTTTCTTAGGTGAATACATCTTACATTTGATGTAAAACTAGAAGCTCTGGAAAATGTGATGAGGGTTGTTAAGTTGAATAAGTTATTTGCTCAAGGAATATAATTTTATTACTGTCAAGCATGTACCTCTACTGATGCATGGAGAGGTGACATTGAAGGAAGAAGGATATTTTTTGCATACATGTAGAATTTATTTATTGAAGAAAATCTTGCACGAACAACAGGCGTGTTTTTATTATCCTTATAGTAATAGTTCTTATCTGATGAGGACATTAAAAAATAAATACATTTGATAGCACAACAGCTCATGAAGAACTAGGGCCTATAGGGACTTACAACTCTCAACCATTCCTGTGTGCGTGTCTGCAGGAACGAAGGGGACCTACAGTCTATTGCCGAATCCGAACGGCTAACGAGCGGCACTTTTCTGTGACAGGAGATACTCTTGGAGGATTTGTCAATTCCTCGCAAGAGGCAGTTTTTTCTTTTAAATAAATAGGTGGCGAGGCTGGGGATCGAACCTTAGACCTCCGGCATGACAGTCCATCGCACTAACCATCACGCCACGGCTACTACGATGAGGACATTACAGCAATATAATATGATCGTACTAGAGCTTTACCTACACTGACAGACAAAATAAAGTGCAAAAGTATTAGATTAATTTTCAAACTACCGCTATTTAAAAGCGAAGAGTGTTTATCATTCCATTTCATGTTCTGACGTCACATATTCTCAGCTGCTAACTCTTAAAAAAAAAAACAATCCATTGTTATGTCTAATTACTATTCGTTGCGGTGTTTTTGGAGCATATACAATTTAACTCGCGACAAAATAAAGTGCATTTTTATTATTCCCTGCCAAAAAGTTTTAAGTTTTAAAGAAAAATATTTACAATTGATAAAATATAAAAAGGTAGAAGCAAAAGATCCCAATTTATAATAATTTCCGTGTTAAATTTTATTTTTATTACTTAAAGCTTAAGTATGAAACCGTTAACATCTGAAGTGAAGGAATTGCTTGTTTTGGACCGTGAACGTGGATTGATATTCCATAAACTGGCAGAAAAATATGGATTATCCATTTCTATGGTAAGAAAAATCTGCCCCAATTTCTTTGAACGAGAAACTGTTGCTAGTTTTAAAATTTCTTGCGGAAGGAAGCGGAAGACAACTGCAGTTGATGACCGCAGAATTAAAAATAAGGCTAGAAAGAACCCTTTATCTTCCTCCTAAAGAAGAACTGCAGTTAAATATAACAGCAAGGACAGTACAAAGGCGACTCCATGAAAGCGGTTTAAAAAACTTTTTTGCAAAGAAAAAGCCGTTACTCCGTCCAGTTAATATTAAAAAACGGTTAGCTTTCGCTAGAAAGTTTTTAGTGAAGCCACAATCGTTCTGGGAAAACATTATTTGGTCTGACGAATCCAAATTTGAATTAAAAAACTGTAAGAGAAGAAAGCGAGTTTGGTGCAAGCAATCCGAAAGACTCAGCCAGAGGTGTATACAAAAAACGTTGAAGCATAGAGGTGGGTCACTTATGGTTTGGGGATGTTTTTCTTTAGTGGCGTTGGAAATATTGTCAAAATTGAAACCAAAATGACGGGTTCTAGTTACGTGAACATTGTTAGGGAAAACTTAGCTTCTTCTGCTTCTAGACTGTCTTTGGAAAGTTATATTTTTCAACAAGATAAGGATCCAAAGCATACAAGCAGAGTAGCTAAGCAGTTTTTTTACCGAAAATAATGTTGACGTACTAGAATGGCCAACCCAATCTCCCGACTTAAACCCTATTGAGCACCTTTGGTCCATTTTGGATGAAAAGATTCCCTTAGATCAACGTCGCAATTTACAATCTTTTTGGGAAAGCCTCCCAAATGAATGGGAGAGAATTCCAGATCAAATCTTGAAGAACCTGGTTAGTAGCACGCCCAAACGTCTTGCTGCAGTTATTCAAATTAAAGGAGGAGCCACTACCTATTAACATTTTTCTTTTCTGAAGCTGAATTCCTATTTTACGTGATGATCTTTCGAATTTGCACTTTATTTTGTCTCTTCTATTTTCTTTGAATATTGCGATTTTATTTAATTTCTAACCTACATTTTGTAAATAACTTTAAACGATTACTTTTGTGGACGTAAGATAATCTGAAAAACATGAATAAATTATTTTTTTTAAGAAAAATAAATCAGAACATATCATACTAAATAAAATATTATTGAAAATAATTTTTGCACTTTTTTTTGTCTGACAGTGTATGCTTGAACTCTCACGCGTCTACTTTATATTGTGTCAAGACAATTTATTTGAGGTTCAGTGCTGTTGCTGCATTCTGGTTCTATTGACGTCTCAACATTTTAATAATATGTGGCAACCCACCCACGCAAAGAAAATCATATGAATCAGAACTTAATGGGGGCTAGTCCACCTAAACCCAACCGGTACATAGATTAGTAACCACTCACAACTGTACTTGAAGAAAACTCTTTTTGGTGATTTTAATAGCGATATTTTTAACGACCACACCGTTATCATCAAAACGAATATCTTCAATTCAACCAGTTAACAATATCAATGACCCGCATTTTTCTTGATCTATTTCTTGTTAGTGATTCCAATAAAGTATTCTCATTTGACCAATTTGATGCTTCCGGTGTTTTTCGTAACATGGCCCTATCCACTTTTTCTTTAAATTTTGCCTAAGAAGGTATATGAAATAGTATTCCAGTTTTGAGATTTTATAAATACTGACTCGGGTGCTCTTGAGCTTGGTATTCTCTAGAACTTCCGATGAGCAAGTAGAGTTTCTTCAAAGTAATTTGTATGGTTTGTTTGACTTTCACGTTCCAGTAAAATCCTTAAATTTAAAATACGGTGATTGCCCTCGGATAAGTCGTAACGTAATTTACTCAACCTAAGAAACCTGTCTTTTAAAAAATGTAATAAAACGCAATGGAAAAATTCCAAAATAATCCCGATTCTAAAAAAAAAAAGAGATCGAACTTCGAACACCGAACTTCGTTCAATATCAATACTTCGTTTTTTTGTTCAAAGTATATTTAAAAAAAATTGTTGCAAAACCAACTAAAGGTATTCCTTTACCAAAATTCCCTCTCTCTCAATTCAAAACGATCCGGTCACAGCAATATAACGGTACAACTTGAAGTTATTGAATGTGCAAGAAATGCGTTTGATGATGGTAAAGTCACAATTCGCATTTTCTGGCATTTGATACTATCGACAAATACTTAATGTGTCAAAAATTTCTAAAAATGTACAACTTTTCTCCGGAATTTGTGAAGCTTATTTTTTCTTACCTCTCTTCTAAGCGTAAAGCGGTTTTTATTGGCAACTAGGTATCTGATTTGGCAGTTTTATGCAGGGTTCCTCAAGGATCAATAATTTGGACCTTGTTTATTCTCATATGTCATAATGAAGTTTCAAAAGTAATACGTCACTGCAATGAACGCCTCTTTGCGGACGATCACTTGGATTGATCGAGGATTGTGTTCAAAAGATAAATTAGGACCTCTCATCTATTAGTAGATGGCCAGCTAAATGTGGTCTTGAACACCCTAAAAACTAAGTGCCTCGTCATCACTAAAAGATATATGAGCGTGATTGGCTTCGCTATAATTGAAATTGCATTGGCTCACAAGTAGAATATGTGTAGATATATATTGAAAAATTTGGACATATGCTTTAATAGAAGCTTACGCTGGAACTATCACATGTGGCAAGTTGTTGGCAAAGCAACATATAAAGCTCTTTGAATATAATACGACCCACAAAAATTTTACCCCATTGGACAGTAGAAAAATGCTTTTGAAAACTCTTGTGATATCGATTGGTGAAATGTATTGCAAGCTTAATGTGCAGTATTTAATAGTTTGGCACGTTTCATTTCTTGGTTTAAGTTGCTATGATCACATATCACCATTATTCAAAAGTGTTTATGGCATTTCTTTTGATAACCTTCTAAGATGTCGGACTCCCATTTTGCTTTTTAGCATTATTCACTCGCGTCAACCTTTGTACCTTTATTATTATAATATTATTATTATTCAAGCTTTATTCACTCTTAAAGTTTACATTTTTTTTTTTTTTTTTTTTTTTTTTTTAACATAAATTGTATTAGAAAGTTTGATGAGTATAAGCCTCCCCCTTTATCTTCCACGTTCGTCGGTCTAAAGCTTCTCTCCAGTAGTTTGGACAAAAAGATCGAATTTCATCTCTCCACCGCTTGAATGGTCTTCCTACACTTCTTTTCTTATCTAATGGAGTCCACTCTGTAATTGTTTTGGTCCATCGATCATCTGCTGTCCGAAATATGTGTCCAGCCCAATCCCATTTTAATTTTCTTGTTCTCTGAAGAACATCTTCAAATTTTGTTTGGGATCTTAGATTTTGGTGATTAATCTGTTGAGATAATCTTACATTCAAAATCTTTCTTTCCATGGTCCTTTGACAGGATTTCAGTTTATTTTCGAGTAGTCTTGTAGATTGCCATGTTTGACAACCATATATTAAAACTGGTAGAATGGTTGAGTCGAAAACGTATTTCCTTGTTTGAATTGAGATGTTAAGATCCAGCAGATTCTTCACATTCCAAAATTGTCGCCAAGCATTCGTTATTCTTTGGTTAACATTTTTTCTATCCTTATCGGTGAATGATATTATCTGACCCAAATAATTATAATCTTCTACGTATTCTAAAATAGTATCATCTACTCTTATTTCTGACTGGTTACCATTAGACATTATTTTTGTTTTTTGTCGGTTAGTGGATAAACCTACTTTTTTGCATTCGAGGCATAGCTCGTTTAACATATTTTGTAATTCAGATTTGGTTGTAGCGATTAATACAATATCATCTGCAAATCTTAGATTTGATAAATATTTGCCGTTTATATTCAGACCCTTGTTTTCCCATTTCAATTTTCGGAAAATTTCTTCCAAGGTTGCAGAAAAAAGTGCTGGTGAAAGTGGGTCACCTTGCCTTACTCCACGTGTCGTATGAAACATTGGTCCCATACTTTCCGTTTTAATGCATGCAATATTATCCTTGTACATATTTTGAAGGATACGAACTATTTTCGGGTCCACTCCTTGATTAATTAACGCTTGCCAGATAAATATTTGCTCAACTGTATCAAATGCTTTAGCGAAATCAATAAATGCGAAATATAAGGTTATATTATATTCCTTTGATTTTTCTATTATTTGGCTAATTGTTTGAAGATGGTCCATCGTTGAAAATCCAGATCTGAATCCAGCTTGCTCAAAAGGTTGATTGAAGTCTAGACTTGCCTTCATTCGATTGAACAAGCATTTTGCAAATACTTTATAAACACAGGATATTATGCTAATTGGTCTATAGTTGTTAACATCGTCTGTGTTGCCTTTTTTGTGGATGAGGATAATTTCGGATTTTTTCCATTGTTCTGGAATTTCCTCGGTGACCAAAACCTGATTGAAAACATCTTTCAACCAGTTGGCCAATGAACATTTTGCGTATTTTAAATACTCTGCCGCAATTCCATCGCTTCCCTTACATTTCTCGTTTTTTAAACTTTGAATCGCAGTTTCAACTTCACTTTTCAGAAAGTTCGGAAAATGTTGCTCTTCTTGCCAATCAGCAATTTGAAGCGAATGGACATCAGAATTGTTTAATTGGGTTTTGTATAAATTGCGGTAAAAGTTTGTTGCTATCTGGTTGATATCTCTTCTAGTATGAATCTTGCGAACATTATCCGATAAAGCAACGATCCATTCCTTATGAGATTGCATTGAAGCATTTGCTTTTTTAATTGATTTTGTTTCTTCTAATAATTTTTTTAGAGCGTTGTCGTTAAAAGTTTGTATTTCATCTTTAGATTGTTTCTTAATTTTTTTTCGAAGAATTTTAAGATTGCGTTTTTCAGATTCATTTAGACTTTTCTTTAACCGTAATTGTTCACGTTCCTTAATAAGGTGCAACGTTTCATTGGAGATTTTTTGGGGCTTCTTTGTTGATGATTTCAGGATATGTCTTTCTGCAGATTTCTTTATTGTTCGTTCCATGATGTTATACAGATTTTGAACTGGTTCATTCCTAGGTGCAAGTATTTGGTATCGTTGTTGCAGATCTATATTGTAATTCTTGATTGCTTCATCACTGAGGGTCTTTGAGATGCTCTTCTTTGTTGTTCTGTGGAGTTGTCTCTTGTTGTGACTAATAGTCAGTTTGGCTCGCACTAGTCTGTGATCAGAATCAAATTCAAAGTTATTCAAAACGCTGACATCTTCCAGAACAGATCTTTTATTTGAAAGAATATAATCAATTTGGTTTTTGTATTTCCTGTCTGGTGATATCCAAGTCCACTGGTTTTGTGGTTTCTTTTTAAACAAGGAATTACCAATCATGAGCTTGTGTTGCCAAATATGTTGGATTAAGCGGCGTCCTCTTTCATTTCTTCTGCCATATCCAAATTCGCCCATTATATTTTCTTCTCCCTTCTCCCTTAACCCAATTTTTGCATTAAAGTCGCCAATTGTTAAGAGAATTTCAGCTTTGAAATGGTTTGTTGCTCTATCAAGTGTATCGTAGAATGTATCTAATATAGTTCTTGTTATCTATACGTTAAAATCAAATATTTCCCCGCTTTTCAAGCCTTAATTCAGAGCGACGCGACGATTCTTTGGGAACGCAGCTAATTATGGAATTTAGAAAATTAATTCATATAGATAGGGGTCTATTGCCTCCTGTTTAAACAGGAAGGTAATTAAAAAAAATAAAAAAAGGACAATCAAAGCACCTTTAATGTCAAAGCTATATCTTTTTTACTTGCGAGGTACTATAGGTACCTGCCATACAACCGTTTTGAAAAAGTTATTTATCTCAAAAACGGCTCTAACGGTTTTTTTTTTTTTTTTTAATTTTTTGCGTGTACCCACTAGATGTGGTACGGTCTACAATTTGGTGAAAAAGAAATTTACCATAAACTAGTATTAACGGAACCTGCCAAAGAACCGTTTTTTTATTTTCGACATTCTTGTTAACCACTCAACGGATTTTGATAAAAATTTTTACTTATGAGGTGCTATCAAGTTACAATAATACTGTATATATTTTCAAAAAAAAAAATTTCATAATTATTTTAATTTCGAAAAGAGAAGCCGCTGTCCATAGCAAACGGCTGCACTTCTCTAGTCGATTGATGAATTAAGACTGACTTACTTCTCTATTGCAATGCAATTTTACATTGAAGTTACTTTGTTGTACAAAAAGTGCTTAATAAGTAAACTTTGAAATGAGCTTTTCATTTGTTGGTTTTAAATTACGGCACGTTTTTAAAAGTTGGGGAAAGACGTGTATCCGGTCTGCATATATGTTTTGCTTATGTAAACAAAAATGATGGGAATCCGTTATGGAATTCTAGATGTGCCTATAGGCTAAGGGGAATGTCGGAGGTGAAGTAAAAATAGGTTTGGGTGACGTCTCGGATGTAACTGGATTTAAAAACAAAATACGTTCAAATTTTTTTTTTGAAAATCATTTTTTTGAAAACGGGTTGATGAGTTTTTTTTTGAAATTATTGTTTTAGTTGTATATTATTATATTAAAAATGGCATACCAAATTCAAGAAATTTTATAAATAAAAAATTAATTTTTAAGAAAACCGCTCTAACGATTTTTAAATTTTTTTCTGGATAAAATCATATTTTTTCAGGAATTGAGATGGTGTTCTTCATTCTGAGATTAAAACAATTTAAGTATACTTTTTTTCCAAATTCAAATTTCCATTATTTACTAAATGAATAAATACATATAGTATAATTATTATTATTAATTATGTGTTTTATATTACACGCAACCTTTAAAATTCGAAGAAACTTTTAATACAAGAGCAAGTTCGTCCGACCCAGTCGTGCATTTGATTTTAAATAGAAAAAGATTTCTTTTATTCTCTTTTTAAATCAAATTCTGTAAGAAAATAGTAGAATTAAAAAAAATTGTGACTTTATTCAAAATTTTAATTCATTGTGTAATAATTTTATTTTCAATATTCAATGGTTCTTGTCAATTTTTAATCAAACATTTAACCCCAGATGCTTAAATGTTTTCTAATTTTTGAGAAAATTGAATAAATGGCTTACTATATCCATTATGAATGCTGTGGGGCCATCAATCCTAAAATTGTCCAATTTTTATAATTTTTTAATAAAAAATTACCAATTTCCTACCATAAATTTTTTGACGATCCATAGTGTTCAAAAATGGGGACCAAGAAATCCAAAAAAAAAAAATAGAATTTTTCAAATTAGCTTAGTCCGTTCCATTCGTCTCTTTCTGGACATCATTGATAACTTTTCAATTTGTTTGACCACCCCTATTTAAGATTTAAAATACATATACAAATTTAAAAAAAATGCGTTAAGTTTAAATGATTTTTTTCGAATTTTGAAAGGTCCCTTTGAATCACTCCAAATTAATTTTTTTTTTCAAATTCTTTGAAAATTCGAAAAAAAATTCCAAAAATTTTGTCAGATTATAAACTCTGAAAACCAATGTTTTTTTCTAATAAGGTTTCATAGTGTTTGAAAAATTACTCATTTGCCTTGAAATTTTTTTCCAAAAATTCTGAACTGTACCCTTTCACCTCACAAAATCAAATGATGCAATTTTTGGGAAATATTCATAAAAAAATGTCCACCAAAAGTAAGCTTTTTGGAATTTGTATGAATTGGAAATTTGATTTTTCTAGACTATAAATTAATACGGAGGAAAAGAATAGAGTGAAGGCATTCCTCCCTTAAATGAGTACTGGAATTTAAACTTATTTCCAAGGTTCGAGTGAAGTGTAGAGATATGAATTTAAAACGTGATCTAACTGCAAATTAAATTGATTTGAATTCTACCTTTACCTTTAAATATTAAAATTCCACTTCGTGTCAATATTTAATAATTCATCATCTAAAGGATTTAACCTGTTGAGAAAAAAGAAAAAAATAACCGAATCGAAAAAAGAATCGAACAATTTAAAGAATTCAATTTAAATTGGATGTGATTGTACCAACCAACGAGGCAATGACCGTCGCGATACCACAAAACCAATGCAATTATAGAACCATAAGGAAAAAAAATTAAAAAAACAAAACATCAAATCACAAAGAAATATAAAAAAAGGACAAAATAATCCTTCGCCACTGCCCGCCATCGGCTAGAAGACAAATCTCAATGCAATTTCACTTTACCATTGTGTTCTCAGCTGGAAGCGAACAGAAAAGTAATGCAAAACTATTCATTGAAATCTCAAGACTCAAGAGTCCAAAGGACCTGTTTTAAGTATATTATGTCTGTGCAATTTGTTGAAAATGCACTTAAAAACACCCCAAAGCTTGAACAAAAAAGAAGAAAACACAGGACGAAGCAAATGCTTTCAAAAAATTGCCCAAAAGACATAATAATTGAGAACAGAGTTTCTTTTGATTGAGTAGGAAAAATAAGAAAATGCAAAAAAGGGATTATTGATTTTTGATTGGTATGCTGAAAGCACATTGCACTGTGCAGTGCTGCCATGCACTTAAATTTTTATGTTATGGTTTTCAAAAAACTACGGTAGAAGTGAATTAACGTGGAGAGAAAATCTTGTTCTTGTCTTAAGCAGATATTAATTCTTAATTATTGAGTGAGAGCCAGTTTACAAACGTGGTTCAGTCATGGTTTAAGATTTAATCATCCATTTCAATTGATTAACTGAGGTGCAATGCTGGTTCAAGCATTAAATTAGCACTTTTCTAGTCATAAAGAAAAACGCTTCACAACCAGAAGCACTGCTTCATGACAAGATAAGTGCTACTTACTTCCTTGCAGTTCGTAAAATTTTTTGTTTCAGGTGAAATAGGCTGGGATTCGATCTCCAGACCTCCGGCTGCTTGCGTGATAATCAAAATAATGGGTCTTGTGAATAAAAAATTGCTAAAGCTAAAACTTGGATTTTTAAGTAAAAGCTATAGGTTTTGCGTGAGTAAAACTGACCTTGATAGCTAGTGAAAGATGTTATTTAGTAATAGCTATTTTTGAAAAGCTTACGCTAGACTTTTTCCAGCTTTGCTCTAACTAGAATATTATAGCATAAGCTACAAAAATTTCAAGATTCTTTCACCCCTGTCAAGAAACATTTGACTAGTTCTTATTTATAAGAATTTTCCTTAGAAATAGAGCAAATGCAGCTAACCACGTTACCAACAATATTATTGAATCAGAAAACAAAAAATTGACCGTAAAATAGACGTTTCCTGGTGAAGCCTATTACGCTGCTGATACGAAACGAAATTTTTAGTTGGTATCCAACATGACAACGAAATGCTTACGAAAACCATAACGAAAAATTACCCCTTGAAAGTGTCACCATTTGCAAAAACAAAAAACAAAAGCATAAAAATCACAGAAAGCAATATCGTGATGAAAGAAACAACAAATACAAACAAGAAAAGATAACAAATGTCACTTTTCCGCACACAATTATTGGTACAGGCAATTAATTATGTGCGAAAACAGATGGGAGATCTCTCCAAATAATCTGCTACAATTATCGATTTCGTTCATCGAACAGCGCATAGAGTACCTATAATATAGGTACTCTATGGAACAGCGTACCGCAGAACGAAAAGCAGAACGAAATTTTTCGTTTATGATTTCGTTGTGTCATTTTTGTATGGGATTTTTTGTTTCGCATCAGCAGCATACTAAAGTTCGTCAAATTATTCTTTTCAGTACAGGGAAGATAGGACATTTGCATCTCAGTTTGGTTGCAGCGTATTGCATAAGTCTATCGCATGTAAAAGCTCTAATCGCGATGCCGTAGTATGCATAATAAATCATTTCAAGTTTAATTGAAATTGATCAGCGTTGCCATCTAGTAGGTAAAATTGCACAAATACAATTATGAAAACTAAAACAAAATTTAAAATAAAATAGGAGCGTTTTTGTAAGGGTATCCTCAGTAGGCCTAATCCGTTAAAAAAAAAAAAGAAGAAACAAATAACAAAAAATAACACTTCATTTATTTATTTATAAATAGTTCATTGAGCAATTCAAAAACAGAATCATTTTAACAATAAAAAATAATATTTGTATTGAGTTATAAATTGACCAAAAAGCCTACCTACTTAAATAATTTAAAATATAAAATAACAAAATATTTAATACATGAATACCTTACTTAAAAATGTGATTACAAATTTTGTGTAGGTACCATGAGCTGTTCTCAAGATATCGGTTGCGTCTTTTTTTTAAGTGATAGCCGACGCACAACACCTACAGCCGCGCCATTTTATTTTCATACTAAAAAACAACGCACACACTAATTTGAATCATAAAATTTGACCATTATATTTTTGCAAAAAGAACTTCTGCCGGCCGACTGGCCTAAACAGTTTAAAACAACGACGAACGACCACACTTAGTGTTTTTTTGATCCTAAGAGCTTTAAAAAAAAGCTTTAATTCTGTAAGCTCTTGCACATAAGCAATAGGAAATGGAGTCTTTTATGTGAGTTAGCTTACCAATGGTCACACTATATTGTGTGAATACTTTTAATAAACACAAACAGCAAGAGTCAAGAGATCATGTTTGGTTATTCATTGTGCCTGCCTACGGCTGTGGGCGAGATAGGTCGTGAGGGATGTATGTCGCTTGAAAAAGAAATTACAAAAACAATTCCGTGGGAAGTCAGTGGCTATTGTGTATATTTAAGTGGCATTTTGTTTCGTGGAGTGCCTTGGGATATCAGTAGGTCCCACTGATTTGAAAAAAGCTTTCCCGTAAGGCCTGTACTGACAAGAATAGTTGGACAAACTATAGGCTTGATTGTAGAATGTAGAGTTATTGCTGGTGGCACCCATATTTCGATCTCCAAAAATTTTAGATTAGCTGATGATCGGAAAGACTTCCACGTTCCACTCATAGCCCTAATAAACAAGAGACAAGCCCTGCAGCAGAAGAATTTACAAGTGTGGAGGTCCATCAGTGGCCAAGACCCACGGGCATCAATTTACTTGTTCGAAATAGAAAAAAAAATTCTAACACAAAAATCTGAATTCACCTTCTAGGGAATGACATAGAAATAATTTGAAGTAATTCGGCTCACCCTTTTAGGCTCTTACTTGATGTAAAATTAACGTACAGACTCATCGACTGACTGATAAAAAAATATTTTCGACTTATCCATATTAAAATTATAGTTTTAGCTAAAGCTTCATAAGCCGACACATATGAATAAACAAACGAAAGCTAGAAATATGAAGCTTAAACTTAAATTTTCTAGCTCAAGCTTAAAAATGTATTCTTTTTTTGTATTCACATAAAACTAAGCTTAAGCTTGAACTGTTTAGCTTAAGCTACTGGTAAAAGCTAGGACTACCTAGCCTTAGCTTCTTTCAAAAGCAGCTTTTACTATTTTTTATTCACCCAATTTATCTCTTGAGCCTGTAGACTTCTAGATGAATACTTTATAAGTATAGTACCTATATTCCAATGGAAAATAATACAACATAAATACCGAGAACATTCTTAAATAGAAAAATGTTTGATCTTTTTTATTTACTTTGAAAACATAAAACCACTTAATTTTTTTGTCCTCATAACAACATTCCCAGATTGATCAAAGAATTTTCCAACTAGAATTTTTTTCGGAACTCAATTAGAAATGATTTACATACAAATGGCATTTTATCTATTGAAAAATGTTTGATAATATTTTTTGCTGAAGTGGCCTTTAAGTAAGTTTTCCATTTTATCTACAATACTTGATGGAGAACTTCAAGAATTATTATATATTTAATATAAATTGAATACCTTTTTGATGTTGAAAAAAGTTTGCTCGTTCACTTGAAAATATTTTCCTTTCATGAGAAAGTTGCCTCCTTTGAATAGTAGTCTTGTGTATATATAAATAAGTAAGTTTGTAGGTAATCTATTTGTGTAGACATAAATTATGAGTTTTTAGATCAAATGACATAACTGCTGGTCAAATTAAAAAGTTGATTTGATGATTCTGTTATGCAAATTATGGAAACTTTAATATTGTTAAATAACTTTTAATTTGAAAATAAGTTTTTTATTTATATTTTCAATCTTATATCTTTTTGCTTAAAAAAACTAAAAAATAATTGAACTAAAAAGTATCAAAAAACAAAAAAAAAAAAAGGAGAGGGAGAGGGAGAGGGAGAGGGAGAGGGAGACTTTAATATTGTTAAATAACTTTTAATTTGAAAATAAGTTTTTTATTTATATTTTCAATCTTATATCTTTTTGCTTAAAAAAACTAAAAAATAATTGAACTAAAAAGTATCAAAAAACAAAAAAAAAAAAAGGAGAGGGAGAGGGAGAGGGAGAGGGAGAGGGAGAGGGAGAGGGAGAGGGAGAGGGAGAGGGAGAGGGAGAGGGAGAGGGAGAGGGAGAGGGAGAGGGAGAGGGAGAGGGAGAGGGAGAGGGAGAGGGAGAGGGAGAGGGAGAGGGAGAGGGAGGGTTTGTTTTAATTCGTGGTGTTAGGTAAAACGATGTTATTATTATTTTCATAATTTTTACATCTTAAACTTTTTCATAAAATAACATTATTAAAGTATCAACATGTGTCTGACTTCTAATACATATATGTACATGGTGGTAATTATTCCGGATACAGTAGTCATATCGTCGCCCGAGAATAGTTTTGTCGTATACGCCATTTGAACATTTTTGGGAAATCGCATTTTAAGTTTCACGTTTGAATAAAAAAGAAACAAACCGACAGAATTTTTAACAGAATATCATGTGAAATATCTACTTTTGATTGAAGTTTTATAAGTTGTTGAGTCTGTTTTGGTTTTCAAATTATACAGGATTTTCCCTAAAATCATTTTGTCGTATACGCCTCGAAAATGAGTACTTTGTTAGCACCCCATACACGTACGACAAAGTAAACGCGTGTGGAATCAAGTGTGAAGTGGAATTAAATGCAATAATTTTAAATTTAATAAAAAGAGAATTTTCAAAAGGTTTAAATATTATTATATTTTATAAAAAAAAAATTAAAATACACACATTCTTAAAAAAAATTGAAAATTTTAATGAGTTGATGACTAATAGACAAGGATATAGGGTGATTGGCATGAGGTGTGACAAAAAGCTAGAGCGTACAGGTTGGGTTGAGGTAAGGTGGGTCTATTTCCCCCGTTTAGCCGGAAGAGGCAATATTCTAAAAAAATCGACTTGTAATGGAAAAAAATAATAATGAACAAAAATACCTAAAATATCATGCTCTCCTTTTTTGTCAAGCCCCTATTTCCATTAAGAGAGTATAGTAAAATAGATAGATATCGTTATTTTCCAGTTTCCCAAAAACTAAAAGAATGCAAGTTACATAAAAACTTGCATGCAACTTGCATGAAAAACTTGCATGCAACTTGCACGAAAAACTTGCATGAAAAACTTGCATGAAAAACTTGCATGCAACTTGCATGCAACTTGCACGAACAACGTGCATGCAACTTGCATGAAAAACTTGCATGCAACTTGCATGAAAAACTTGCAAGTTGCATGCAAGTTTGTCATGCAAGTTGCATGCAAGTTTGTCATGCAAGTTGCATGCAAGTTTTTCATGCAAGTTGCATGCAAGTTTTCCATGTAAGTTGCATGCAAATTTTTCATGTAAGTTGCATGCAAGTTTTTCATGCAAGTTGCATGCAAGTTTTTCATGCAAGTTTTTCATGCAAGTTGCATGCAAGTTTTTCATGCAAGTTGCATGCAAGTTTTTCATGCAAGTTGCATGCAAGTTTTTCATGCAAGTTTTTCATGCAAGTTTTTCATGCAAGTTGCATGCAAGTTTTTCATGCAAGTTGCATGCAAGTTTTTCATGCAAGTTGCATGCAAGTTTTTCATGCAAGTTTTTCATGCAAGTTTTTCATGCAAGTTGCATGCAAGTTTTTCATGCAAGTTGCATGCAAGTTTTTCATGCAAGTTGCATGCAAGTTTTTCATGCAAGTTGCATGCAAGTTTTTCATGCAAGTTTTTCATGCAAGTTTTTCATGCAAGTTGCATGCAAGTTTTTCATGCAAGTTGCATGCAAGTTTTTCATGCAAGTTGCTTGCAAGTTTTTCATGCAAGTTTTTCATGCAAGTTTTTCATGCAAGTTTTTCATGCAAGTTGCATGCAAGTTTTTCATGCAAGTTGCATGCAAGTTTTTCATGCAAGTTGCATGCAAGTTTTTCATGCAAGTTGCATGCAAGTTTTTCATGCAAGTTGCATGCAAGTTTTTCATGCAAGTTTTTCATGCAAGTTTTTCATGCAAGTTGCATGCAAGTTTGTCATGCAAGTTGCATGCAAGTTTTTCATGCAAGTTGCATGCAAGTTTTCCATGTAAGTTGCATGCAAATTTTTCATGTAAGTTGCATGCAAGTTTTTCATGCAAGTTGCATGCAAGTTTTTCATGGAAGTTTTTCATGCAAGTTGCATGCAAGTTTTTCATGCAAGTTGCATGCAAGTTTTTCATGCAAGTTGCATGCAAGTTTTTCATGCAAGTTTTTCATGCAAGTTTTTCATGCAAGTTGCATGCAAGTTTTTCATGCAAGTTGCATGCAAGTTTTTCATGCAAGTTGCATGCAAGTTTTTCATGCAAGTTTTTCATGCAAGTTTTTCATGCAAGTTGCATGCAAGTTTTTCATGCAAGTTGCATGCAAGTTTTTCATGCAAGTTGCATGCAAGTTTTTCATGCAAGTTGCATGCAAGTTTTTCATGCAAGTTGCATGCAAGTTTTTCATGCAAGTTTTTCATGCAAGTTGCATGCAAGTTTTTCATGCAAGTTGCATGCAAGTTTTTCATGCAAGTTGCATGCAAGTTTTTGATGCAAGTTTTTCATGCAAGTTGCATGCAAGTTTTTCATGCAAGTTGCATGCAAGCTTTTCATGCAAGTTGCATGCAAGTTTTTCATGTAAGTTTTTCATGTAAGTTGCATGCAAGTTTTTCATGCAAGTTGCATGCAAGTTTTTCATGCAAGTTGCATGCAAGTTTTTCGTGCAAGTTGCATGCAAGTTTTTCATGCAAGTTGCATGCAAGTTTTTCATGCAAGTTTTTCATGCAAGTTGCATGCAAGTTTTTCATGTAAGTTTTTCATGCAAGTTGCATGCAAGTTTTTCATGCAAGTTTTTCATGCAAGTTGCATGCAAGTTTTTCATGCAAGTTGCATGCAAGTTGCATGCAAGTTTTTCATGCAAGTTGCATGCAAGTTTTTCATGTAAGTTTTTCATGCAAGTTGCATGCAAGTTTTTCATGCAAGTTGCATGCAAGTTGCGCAAGTTGCATGCAAGTTTTTCATGTAAGTTTTTCATGCAAGTTTTTCATGCAAGTTGCATGCAAGTTTTTCATGCAAGTTGCATGCAAGTTGCATGCAAGTTTTTCATGCAAGTTGCATGCAAGTTTTTCATGTAAGTTTTTCATGCAAGTTGCATGCAAGTTTTTCATGCAAGTTTTTCATGCAAGTTGCATGCAAGTTTTTCATGCAAGTTGCATGCAAGTTTTTCATGTAAGTTTTTCATGCAAGTTGCATGCAAGTTTTTCATGCAAGTTGCATGCAAGTTGCGCAAGTTGCATGCAAGTTTTTCATGTAAGTTTTTCATGCAAGTTGCATGCAAGTTTTTCATGCAAGTTTTTCATGCAAGTTGCATGCAAGTTTTTCATGCAAGTTGCATGCAAGTTCTTCATGCAAGTTTTTCATGCAAGTTGCATGCAAGTTTTTCATGCAAGTTGCATGCAAGTTTTTCATGCAAGTTGCATGCAAGTTTTTCATGCAAGTTTTTCATGCAAGTTTTTCATGCAAGTTTGTCATGCAAGTTTTTCATGCAAGTTGCATGCAAGTTTTTCATGCAAGTTGCATGCAAGTTTTTCATGCAAGTTGCATGCAAGTTTTTCATGCAAGTTGCATGCAAGTTTTTCATGCAAGTTGCATGCAAGTTTTTCATGCAAGTTGCATGCAAGTTTTTCATGCAAGTTGCATGCAAGTTTTTCATGCTAGTTGCATGCAAGTTTTTGATGCAAGTTTTTCATGCAATTTGCATGCAAGTTTTTCATGCAAGTTGCATGCAAGCTTTTCATGCAAGTTGCATGCAAGTTTTTTATGTAAGTTGCATGCAAGTTTTTCATGCAAGTTGCATGCAAGTTTTTCATGCAAGTTGCATGCAAGTTTTTCGTGCAAGTTGCATGCAAGTTTTTCATGCAAGTTGCATGCAAGTTTTTCATGCAAGTTTTTCATGCAAGTTGCATGCAAGTTTTTCATGTAAGTTTTTCATGCAAGTTGCATGCAAGTTTTTCATGCAAGTTTTTCATGCAAGTTGCATGCAAGTTTTTCATGCAAGTTGCATGCAAGTTCTTCATGCAAGTTTTTCATGCAAGTTGCATGCAAGTTTTTCATGCAAGTTGTATGCAAGTTTTTCATGCAAGTTGCATGCAAGTTTTTCATGCAAGTTGCATGCAAGTTTTTCATGCAAGTTGCATGCAAGTTTTTCATGTAAGTTTTTCATGTAAGTTGCATGCAAGTTTTTCATGCAAGTTGCATGCAAGTTGCATGCAAGTTTTTCGTGCAAGTTGCATGCAAGCTTTTCATGCAAGTCGCATGCAAGTTTTTCATGTAAGTTTTTCATGTAAGTTGCATGCAAGTTTTTCATGCAAGTTGCATGCAAGTTTTTCATGCAAGTTTTTCATGCAAGTTTTTCATGCAAGTTGCATGCAAGTTTTTCATGCAAGTTGCATGCAAGTTTTTCATGCAAGTTGCATGCAAGTTTTTCATGCAAGTTTTTCATGCAAGTTTTTCATGCAAGTTGCATGCAAGTTTTTCATGCAAGTTGCATGCAAGTTTTTCATGCAAGTTGCATGCAAGTTTTTCATGCAAGTTGCATGCAAGTTTTTCATGCTAGTTGCATGCAAGTTTTTGATGCAAGTTTTTCATGCAAGTTGCATGCAAGTTTTTCATGCAAGTTGCATGCAAGCTTTTCATGCAAGTTGCATGCAAGTTTTTCATGTAAGTTTTTCATGTAAGTTGCATGCAAGTTTTTCATGCAAGTTGCATGCAAGTTTTTCATGCAAGTTGCATGCAAGTTTTTCGTGCAAGTTGTATGCAAGTTTTTCATGCAAGTTGCATGCAAGTTTTTCATGCAAGTTTTTCATGCAAGTTGCATGCAAGTTTTTCATGTAAGTTTTTCATGCAAGTTGCATGCAAGTTTTTCATGCAAGTTTTTCATGCAAGTTGCATGCAAGTTTTTCATGCAAGTTGCATGCAAGTTCTTCATGCAAGTTTTTCATGCAAGTTGCATGCAAGTTTTTCATGCAAGTTGCATGCAAGTTTTTCATGCAAGTTGCATGCAAGTTTTTCATGCAAGTTGCATGCAAGTTTTTCATGCAAGTTGCATGCAAGTTTTTCATGTAAGTTTTTCATGTAAGTTGCATGCAAGTTTTTCATGCAAGTTGCATGCAAGTTGCATGCAAGTTGCATGCAAGTTGCATGCAAGTTTTTCGTGCAAGTTGCATGCAAGCTTTTCATGCAAGTCGCATGCAAGTTTTTCATGTAAGTTTTTCATGTAAGTTGCATGCAAGTTTTTCATGCAAGTTGCATGCAAATTTTTCATGCAAGTTTTTCGTGCAAGTTGCATGCAAGTTTTTCATGCAAGTTGCATGCAAGTTTTTCATGCAAGTTTTTCATGCAAGTTGCATGCAAGTTTTTCATGCAAGTTTTTCATGCAAGTTTTTCATGCAAGTTGCATGCAAGTTTTTCATGCAAGTTGCATGCAAGTTTTTCATGCAAGTTTCCCATGCAAGTTTTTCGTGCAAGTTGCATGCAAGTTTTTCATGCAAGTTGCATGCAAGTTTTTCATGCAAGTTGCATGCAAGTTTTTCATGCAAGTTGCATGCAAGTTTTTCGTGCAAGTTGCATGCAAGTTTTTCATGCAAGTTGCATGCAAGTATTTAATGCAAGTTGCATGCAAGTTTTTCATGCAAGTTGCATGCAAGTTTTTCATGCAAGTTGCATGCAAGTTTTTCATGCAAGTTTTTCGTGCAAGTTGCATGCAAGTTTTTCATGCAAGTTGCATGCAAGTTTTTCATGCAAGTTGCATGCAAGTTTTTCATGCAAGTTGCATGCAAGTTTTTCATGCAAGTTGCATGCAAGTTTTTCATGCAAGTTGCATGCAAGTTTTTCGTGCAAGTTGCATGCAAGTATTTAGTGCAAGTTGCATGCAAGTTTTTCATGCAAGTTTCATGCAAGTTTTTCATGCAACTTTTTCATGTGAGTTGCATGCAAGTTTTTCGTGCAAGTTGCATGCAAGTTTTTCATGCAAGTTGCATGCAAGTTTTCATGCAAGTTTTTCATGCAAGTTGCATGCAAGTTTTTCATGCAAGTTGCATGCAAGTTTTTCGTGCAAGTTGCATGCAAGTTTTTCATGCAAGTTGCATGCAAGTTTTTCATGCAAGTTGCATGCAAGTTTTTCATGCAAGTTTTTCATGCAAGTTTTTCATGCAAGTTGCATGCAAGTTTTTCATGCAAGTTGCATGCAAGTTTTTCATGCAAGTTGCATGCAAGTTTTTCATGTAAGTTTTTCATGTAAGTTGCATGCAAGTTTTTCATGCAAGTTGCATGCAAGTTGCATGCAAGTTTTTCGTGCAAGTTGCATGCAAGCTTTTCATGCAAGTCGCATGCAAGTTTTTCATGTAAGTTTTTCATGTAAGTTGCATGCAAGTTTTTCATGCAAGTTGCATGCAAGTTTTTCATGCAAGTTTTTCGTGCAAGTTGCATGCAAGTTTTTCATGCAAGTTGCATGCAAGTTTTTCATGCAAGTTTTTCATGCAAGTTGCATGCAAGTTTTTCATGCAAGTTTTTCATGCAAGTTTTTCATGCAAGTTGCATGCAAGTTTTTCATGCAAGTTGCATGCAAGTTTTTCGTGCAAGTTGCATGCAAGTTTTTCATGCAAGTTGCATGCAAGTTTTTCATGTAAGTTTTTCATGTAAGTTGCATGCAAGTTTTTCATGCAAGTTGCATGCAAGTTGCATGCAAGTTGCATGCAAGTTTTTCGTGCAAGTTGCATGCAAGCTTTTCATGCAAGTCGCATGCAAGTTTTTCATGTAAGTTTTTCATGTAAGTTGCATGCAAGTTTTTCATGCAAGTTGCATGCAAGTTTTTCATGCAAGTTTTTCGTGCAAGTTGCATGCAAGTTTTTCATGCAAGTTGCATGCAAGTTTTTCATGCAAGTTGCATGCAAGTTTTTCATGCAAGTTTTTCATGCAAGTTGCATGCAAGTTTTTCATGCAAGTTGCATGCAAGTTTTTCATGCAAGTTTTTCATGCAAGTTTTTCATGCAAGTTGCATGCAAGTTTTTCATGCAAGTTGCATGCAAGTTTTTCATGCAAGTTGGATGCAAGTTTTTCGTGCAAGTTGCATGCAAGTTTTTCATGCAAGTTGGATGCAAGTTTTTCGTGCAAGTTGCATGCAAGTTTTTCATGCAAGTTGCATGCAGGTTTTTGATGCAAGTTTTTCATGCAAGTTGCATGCAAGTTTTTCATGCAAGTTGCATGCAAGTTTTTCATGCAAGTTGCATGCAAGTTTTTCATGCAAGTTTTTCATGCAAGTTTTTCATGCAAGTTTTTCATGCAAGTTGCATGCAAGTTTTTCATGCAAGTTGCATGCAAGTTTTTCATGCAAGTTTTTCATGCAAGTTGCATGCAAGTTGCATGCAAGTTTTTCATGCAAGTTTTTCATGCAAGTTTTTCATGTAAGTTGCATGCAAGTTTTTCATGCAAGTTGCATGCAAGTTTTTCATGCAAGTTGCATGCAAGTTTTTCATGCAAGTTGCATGCAAGCTTTTCATGCAAGTTGCATGCAAGTTTTTCATGTAAGTTTTTCATGTAAGTTGCATGCAAGTTTTTCATGCAAGTTGCATGCAAGTTTTTCATACAAGTTGCATGCAAGTTTTTCGTGCAAGTTGCATGCAAGTTTTTCATGCAAGTTGCATGCAAGTTTTTCATGTAAGTTTTTCATGTAAGTTGCATGCAAGTTTTTCATGCAAGTTGCATGCAAGTTGCATGCAAGTTTTTCGTGCAAGTTGCATGCAAGCTTTTCATGCAAGTCGCATGCAAGTTTTTCATGTAAGTTTTTCATGTAAGTTGCATACAAGTTTTTCATGCAAGTTGCATGCAAGTTTTTCATGCAAGTTTTTCGTGCAAGTTGCATGCAAGTTTTTCATGCAAGTTGCATGCAAGTTTTCATGCAAGTTTTTCATGCAAGTTGCATGCAAGTTTTTCATGCAAGTTGCATGCAAGTTTTTCATGCAAGTTGCATGCAAGTTTTTCATGCAAGTTGCATGCAAGTTTTTCATGTAAGTTTTTCATGTAAGTTGCATGCAAGTTTTTCATGCAAGTTGCATGCAAGTTGCATGCAAGTTTTTCGTGCAAGTTGCATGCAAGCTTTTCATGCAAGTCGCATGCAAGTTTTTCATGTAAGTTTTTCATGTAAGTTGCATACAAGTTTTTCATGCAAGTTGCATGCAAGTTTTTCATGCAAGTTTTTCGTGCAAGTTGCATGCAAGTTTTTCATGCAAGTTGCATGCAAGTTTTCATGCAAGTTTTTCATGCACGTTGCATGCAAGTTTTTCATGCAAGTTGCATGCAAGTTTTTCATGCAAGTTGCATGCAAGTTTTTCATACAAGTTGCATGCAAGTTTTTCGTGCAAGTTGCATGCAAGTTTTTCATGCAAGTTGCATGCAAGTTTTTCATGTAAGTTTTTCATGTAAGTTGCATGCAAGTTTTTCATGCAAGTTGCATGCAAGTTGCATGCAAGTTTTTCGTGCAAGTTGCATGCAAGCTTTTCATGCAAGTCGCATGCAAGTTTTTCATGTAAGTTTTTCATGTAAGTTGCATACAAGTTTTTCATGCAAGTTGCATGCAAGTTTTTCATGCAAGTTTTTCGTGCAAGTTGCATGCAAGTTTTTCATGCAAGTTGCATGCAAGTTTTCATGCAAGTTTTTCATGCAAGTTGCATGCAAGTTTTTCATGCAAGTTGCATGCAAGTTTTTCATGCAAGTTGCATGCAAGTTTTTCATGCAAGTTGCATGCAAGTTTTTCATGCAAGTTGCATGCAAGTTTTTCATGCAAGTTTTTCATGCAAGTTTTTCATGCAAGTTGCATGCAAGTTTTTCATGCAAGTTGCATGCAAGTTTTTCATGCAAGTTGCATGCAAGTTTTTCATGCAAGTTGCATGCAAGTTTTTCATGTAAGTTTTTCATGTAAGTTGCATGCAAGTTTTTCATGCAAGTTGCATGCAAGTTGCATGCAAGTTTTTCGTGCAAGTTGCATGCAAGCTTTTCATGCAAGTCGCATGCAAGTTTTTCATGTAAGTTTTTCATGTAAGTTGCATGCAAGTTTTTCATGCAAGTTGCATGCAAGTTTTTCATGCAAGTTTTTCGTGCAAGTTGCATGCAAGTTTTTCATGCAAGTTGCATGCAAGTTTTTCATGCAAGTTTTTCATGCAAGTTGCATGCAAGTTTTTCATGCAAGTTTTTCATGCAAGTTGCATGCAAGTTGCATGCAAGTTTTTCGTGCAAGTTGCATGCAAGTTTTTCATGCAAGTTGCATGCAAGTTTTTCATGTAAGTTGCATGCAAGTTTTTCATGCTAGTTGCATGCAAGTTTTTGATGCAAGTTTTTCATGCAAGTTGCATGCAAGTTTTTCATGCAAGTTGCATGCAAGCTTTTCATGCAAGTTGCATGCAAGTTTTTCATGCAAGTTGCATGCAAGTTTTTCATGTAAGTTTTTCATGCAAGTTGCATGCAAGTTTTTCATGCAAGTTTTTCATGCAAGTTGCATGCAAGTTTTTCATGCAAGTTGCATGCAAGTTCTTCATGCAAGTTTTTCATGCAAGTTGCATGCAAGTTTTTCATGCAAGTTGCATGCAAGTTTTTCATGCAAGTTGCATGCAAGTTTTTCATACAAGTTGCATGCAAGTTTTTCGTGCAAGTTGCATGCAAGTTTTTCATGCAAGTTGCATGCAAGTTTTTCATGTAAGTTTTTCATGTAAGTTGCATGCAAGTTTTTCATGCAAGTTGCATGCAAGTTGCATGCAAGTTTTTCGTGCAAGTTGCATGCAAGCTTTTCATGCAAGTCGCATGCAAGTTTTTCATGTAAGTTTTTCATGTAAGTTGCATACAAGTTTTTCATGCAAGTTGCATGCAAGTTTTTCATGCAAGTTTTTCGTGCAAGTTGCATGCAAGTTTTTCATGCAAGTTGCATGCAAGTTTTCATGCAAGTTTTTCATGCAAGTTGCATGCAAGTTTTTCATGCAAGTTGCATGCAAGTTTTTCATGCAAGTTGCATGCAAGTTTTTCATGCAAGTTGCATGCAAGTTTTTCATGCAAGTTGCATGCAAGTTTTTCATGCAAGTTTTTCATGCAAGTTTTTCATGCAAGTTGCATGCAAGTTTTTCATGCAAGTTGCATGCAAGTTTTTCATGCAAGTTGCATGCAAGTTTTTCATGCAAGTTGCATGCAAGTTTTTCATGTAAGTTTTTCATGTAAGTTGCATGCAAGTTTTTCATGCAAGTTGCATGCAAGTTGCATGCAAGTTTTTCGTGCAAGTTGCATGCAAGCTTTTCATGCAAGTCGCATGCAAGTTTTTCATGTAAGTTTTTCATGTAAGTTGCATGCAAGTTTTTCATGCAAGTTGCATGCAAGTTTTTCATGCAAGTTTTTCGTGCAAGTTGCATGCAAGTTTTTCATGCAAGTTGCATGCAAGTTTTTCATGCAAGTTTTTCATGCAAGTTGCATGCAAGTTTTTCATGCAAGTTTTTCATGCAAGTTGCATGCAAGTTGCATGCAAGTTTTTCGTGCAAGTTGCATGCAAGTTTTTCATGCAAGTTGCATGCAAGTTTTTCATGTAAGTTGCATGCAAGTTTTTCATGCTAGTTGCATGCAAGTTTTTGATGCAAGTTTTTCATGCAAGTTGCATGCAAGTTTTTCATGCAAGTTGCATGCAAGCTTTTCATGCAAGTTGCATGCAAGTTTTTCATGCAAGTTGCATGCAAGTTTTTCATGTAAGTTTTTCATGCAAGTTGCATGCAAGTTTTTCATGCAAGTTTTTCATGCAAGTTGCATGCAAGTTTTTCATGCAAGTTGCATGCAAGTTCTTCATGCAAGTTTTTCATGCAAGTTGCATGCAAGTTTTTCATGCAAGTTGCATGCAAGTTTTTCATGCAAGTTGCATGCAAGTTTTTCATGCAAGTTGCATGCAAGTTTTTCATGTAAGTTTTTCATGTAAGTTGCATGCAAGTTTTTCATGCAAGTTGCATGCAAGTTGCATGCAAGTTTTTCGTGCAAGTTGCATGCAAGCTTTTCATGCAAGTCGCATGCAAGTTTTTCATGAAAGTTTTTCATGTAAGTTGCATGCAAGTTTTTCATGCAAGTTGCATGCAAATTTTTCATGCAAGTTTTTCGTGCAAGTTGCATGCAAGTTTTTCATGCAAGTTGCATGCAAGTTTTTCATGCAAGTTGCATGCAAGTTTTTCATGTAAGTTTTTCATGTAAGTTGCATGCAAGTTTTTCATGCAAGTTGCATGCAAGTTGCATGCAAGTTGCATGCAAGTTTTTCGTGCAAGTTGCATGCAAGCTTTTCATGCAAGTCGCATGCAAGTTTTTCATGTAAGTTTTTCATGTAAGTTTCATGCAAGTTTTTCATGCAAGTTGCATGCAAATTTTTCATGCAAGTTTTTCGTGCAAGTTGCATGCAAGTTTTTCATGCAAGTTGCATGCAAGTTTTTCATGCAAGTTGCATGCAAGTTTTTCATGCAAGTTGCATGCAAGTTTTTCGTGCAAGTTGCATGCAAGTTTTTCATGGAAGTTGCATGCAAGTATTTAATGCAAGTTGCATGCAAGTTTTTCATGCAAGTTGCATGCAAGTTTTTCATGCAAGTTGCATGCAAGTTTTTCATGCAAGTTTCCCATGCAAGTTTTTCGTGCAAGTTGCATGCAAGTTTTTCATGCAAGTTGCATGCAAGTTTTTCATGCAAGTTGCATGCAAGTTTTTCATGCAAGTTGCATGCAAGTTTTTCATGCAAGTTGCATGCAAGTTTTTCATGCAAGTTGCATGCAAGTTTTTCGTGCAAGTTGCATGCAAGTATTTAGTGCAAGTTGCATGCAAGTTTTTCATGCAAGTTTCATGCAACTTTTTCATGTGAGTTGCATGCAAGTTTTTCGTGCAAGTTGCATGCAAGTTTTTCATGCAAGTTGCATGCAAGTTTTCATGCAAGTTTTTCATGCAAGTTGCATGCAAGTTTTTCATGCAAGTTGCATGCAAGTTTTTCGTGCAAGTTGCATGCAAGTTTTTCATGCAAGTTGCATGCAAGTTTTTCATGCAAGTTGCATGCAAGTTTTTCATGCAAGTTTTTCATGCAAGTTTTTCATGCAAGTTGCATGCAAGTTTTTCATGCAAGTTGCATGCAAGTTTTTCATGCAAGTTGCATGCAAGTTTTTCATGTAAGTTTTTCATGTAAGTTGCATGCAAGTTTTTCATGCAAGTTGCATGCAAGTTGCATGCAAGTTTTTCGTGCAAGTTGCATGCAAGCTTTTCATGCAAGTCGCATGCAAGTTTTTCATGTAAGTTTTTCATGTAAGTTGCATGCAAGTTTTTCATGCAAGTTACATGCAAGTTTTTCATGCAAGTTTTTCGTGCAAGTTGCATGCAAGTTTTTCATGCAAGTTGCATGCAAGTATTTAGTGCAAGTTGCATGCAAGTTTTTCATGCAAGTTGCATGCAAGTTTTTCATGCAAGTTGTATGCAAGTTTTTCATGCAAGTTTCCCATGCAAGTTTTTCGTGCAAGTTGCATGCAAGTTTTTCATGCAAGTTGCATGCAAGTTTTTCATGCAAGTTGCATGCAAGTTTTTCATGCAAGTTGCATGCAAGTTTTTCATGCAAGTTGCATGCAAGTTTTTCATGCAAGTTGCATGCAAGTTTTTCGTGCAAGTTGCATGCAAGTATTTAGAGCAAGTTGCATGCAAGTTTTTCATGCAAGTTGCATGCAAGTTTTTCATGCAAGTTTTTCATGTGAGTTGCATGCAAGTTTTTCGTGCAAGTTGCATGCAAGTTTTTCATGCAAGTTGCATGCAAGTTTTCATGCAAGTTTTTCATGCAAGTTGCATGCAAGTTTTTCATGCAAGTTGCATGCAAGTTTTTCATGCAAGTTGCATGCAAGTTTTTCATGCAAGTTGCATGCAAGTTTTTCATGCAAGTTGCATGCAAGTTTTTCATGCAAGTTTTTCATGCAAGTTTTCCATGCAAGTTGCATGCAAGTTTTTCATGCAAGTTGCATGCAAGTTTTTCATGCAAGTTGGATGCAAGTTTTTCGTGCAAGTTGCATGCAAGTTTTTCATGCAAGTTGGATGCAAGTTTTTCGTGCAAGTTGCATGCAAGTTTTTCATGCAAGTTGCATGCAGGTTTTTGATGCAAGTTTTTCATGCAAGTTGCATGCAAGTTTTTCATGCAAGTTGCATGCAAGTTTTTCATGCAAGTTGCATGCAAGTTTTTCATGCAAGTTTTTCATGCAAGTTTTTCATGCAAGTTTTTCATGCAAGTTGCATGCAAGTTTTTCATGCAAGTTGCATGCAAGTTTTTCATGCAAGTTGCATGCAAGTTGCATGCAAGTTTTTCATGCAAGTTTTTCATGCAAGTTTTTCATGCAAGTTGCATGCAAGTTTTTCATGCAAGTTGCATGCAAGTTTTTCATGCAAGTTGCATGCAAGTTTTTCATGCAAGTTGCATGCAAGCTTTTCATGCAAGTTGCATGCAAGTTTTTCATGTAAGTTTTTCATGTAAGTTGCATGCAAGTTTTTCATGCAAGTTGCATGCAAGTTTTTCATACAAGTTGCATGCAAGTTTTTCGTGCAAGTTGCATGCAAGTTTTTCATGCAAGTTGCATGCAAGTTTTTCATGTAAGTTTTTCATGTAAGTTGCATGCAAGTTTTTCATGCAAGTTGCATGCAAGTTGCATGCAAGTTTTTCGTGCAAGTTGCATGCAAGCTTTTCATGCAAGTCGCATGCAAGTTTTTCATGTAAGTTTTTCATGTAAGTTGCATACAAGTTTTTCATGCAAGTTGCATGCAAGTTTTTCATGCAAGTTTTTCGTGCAAGTTGCATGCAAGTTTTTCATGCAAGTTGCATGCAAGTTTTTCATGCAAGTTGCATGCAAGTTTTTCATGCAAGTTGCATGCAAGTTTTTCATGCAAGTTTTTCATGCAAGTTTTTCATGCAAGTTGCATGCAAGTTTTTCATGCAAGTTGCATGCAAGTTTTTCATGCAAGTTGCATGCAAGTTTTTCATGCAAGTTGCATGCAAGTTTTTCATGTAAGTTTTTCATGTAAGTTGCATGCAAGTTTTTCATGCAAGTTGCATGCAAGTTGCATGCAAGTTTTTCGTGCAAGTTGCATGCAAGCTTTTCATGCAAGTCGCATGCAAGTTTTTCATGTAAGTTTTTCATGTAAGTTGCATGCAAGTTTTTCATGCAAGTTGCATGCAAGTTTTTCATGCAAGTTTTTCGTGCAAGTTGCATGCAAGTTTTTCATGCAAGTTGCATGCAAGTTTTTCATGCAAGTTTTTCATGCAAGTTGCATGCAAGTTTTTCATGCAAGTTTTTCATGCAAGTTGCATGCAAGTTTTTCATGCAAGTTGCATGCAAGTTTTTCGTGCAAGTTGCATGCAAGTTTTTCATGCAAGTTGCATGCAAGTTTTTCATGTAAGTTTTTCATGTAAGTTGCATGCAAGTTTTTCATGCAAGTTGCATGCAAGTTGCATGCAAGTTGCATGCAAGTTGCATGCAAGTTTTTCGTGCAAGTTGCATGCAAGCTTTTCATGCAAGTCGCATGCAAGTTTTTCATGTAAGTTTTTCATGTAAGTTGCATGCAAGTTTTTCATGCAAGTTGCATGCAAGTTTTTCATGCAAGTTTTTCGTGCAAGTTGCATGCAAGTTTTTCATGCAAGTTTTTCATGCAAGTTTTTCATGCAAGTTGCATGCAAGTTTTTCATGCAAGTTGCATGCAAGTTTTTCATGCAAGTTGCATGCAAGTTTTTCGTGCAAGTTGCATGCAAGTTTTTCATGCAAGTTGCATGCAAGTTTTTCATGCAAGTTGCATGCAAGTTTTTCATGCAAGTTGCATGCAAGTTTTTCATGCAAGTTGCATGCAAGTTTTTCGTGCAAGTTGCATGCAAGTTTTTCATGCAAGTTGCATGCAAGTTTTTCATGCAAGTTGCATGCAAGTTTTTCATGCAAGTTGCATGCAAGTTTTTCATGCAAGTTGCATGCAAGTTTTTCGTGTAAGTTGCATGCAAGTTTTTCATGCAATTTGCATGCAAGTATTTAGTGCAAGTTGCATGCAAGTTTTTCATGCAAGTTGCATGCAAGTTTTTCATGCAAGTTGTATGCAAGTTTTTCATGCAAGTTTCCCATGCAAGTTTTTCGTGCAAGTTGCATGCAAGTTTTTCATGCAAGTTGCATGCAAGTTTTTCATGCAAGTTGCATGCAAGTTTTTCATGCAAGTTTTTCATGCAAGTTGCATGCAAGTTTTTCATGCAAGTTGCATGCAAGTTTTTCGTGCAAGTTGCATGCAAGTATTTAGTGCAAGTTGCATGCAAGTTTTTCATGCAAGTTGCATGCAAGTTTTTCATGTGAGTTGCATGCAAGTTTTTCGTGCAAGTTGCATGCAAGTTTTTCATGCAAGTTGCATGCAAGTTTTCATGCAAGTTTTTCATGCAAGTTGCATGCAAGTTTTTCATGCAAGTTGCATGCAAGTTTTTCATGCAAGTTGCATGCAAGTTTTTCATGCAAGTTGCATGCACATTTTTCATGCAAGTTGCATGCAAGTTTTTCATGCAAGTTTTTCATGCAAGTTTTTCATGCAAGTTGCATGCAAGTTTTTCATGCACGTTGCATGCAAGTTTTTCATGCAAGTTGGATGCAAGTTTTTCGTGCAAGTTGCATGCAAGTTTTTCATGCAAGTTGCATGCAAGTTTTTTATGCAAGTTTTTCATGCAAGTTGCATGCAAGTTTTTCATGCAAGTTGCATGCAAGTTTTTCATGCAAGTTGCATTCAAGTTTTTCATGCAAGTTGCATGCAAGTTTTTCATGCAAGTTGCATGCAGGTTTTTGATGCAAGTTTTTCATGCAAGTTGCATGCAAGTTTTTCATGCAAGTTGCATGCAAGTTTTTCATGCAAGTTGCATGCAAGTTTTTCATGCAAGTTTTTCATGCAAGTTTTTCATGCAAGTTGCATGCAAGTTTTTCATGCAAGTTGCATGCAAGTTTTTCATGCAAGTTGCATGCAAGTTTTTCATGCAAGTTTTTCATGCAAGTTTTTCATGCAAGTTGCATGCAAGTTTTTCATGCAAGTTGCATGCAAGTTTTTCATGCAAGTTGCATGCTAGTTTTTCATGCAAGTTGCATGCAAGCTTTTCATGCAAGTTGCATGCAAGTTTTTCATGTAAGTTTTTCATGTAAGTTGCATGCAAGTTTTTCATGCAAGTTGCATGCAAGTTTTTCATACAAGTTGCATGCAAGTTTTTCGTGCAAGTTGCATGCAAGTTTTTCATGCAAGTTGCATGCAAGTTTTTCATGCAAGTTTTTCGTGCAAGTTGCATGCAAGTTTTTCATGCAAGTTTTTCATGCAAGTTTTTCATGCAAGGTTCATGCAAGTTTTTCATGCAAGTTGCATGCAAGTTTTTCATGCAAGTTGCATGCAAGTTTTTCATGCAAGTTGCATGCAAGTTTTTCATGCAAGTTTTTCATGCAAGTTTTTCATGCAAGTTGCATGCAAGTTTTTCATGCAAGTTGCATGCAAGTTTTTCATGCACGTTGCATGCAAGTTTTTCATGCAAGTTGGATGCAAGTTTTTCGTGCAAGTTGCATGCAAGTTTTTCATGCAAGTTGCATGCAAGTTTTTTATGCAAGTTTTTCATGCAAGTTGCATGCAAGTTTTTCATGCAAGTTGCATGCAAGTTTTTCATGCAAGTTGCATGCAAGTTTTTCATGCAAGTTGCATGCAAGCTTTTCATGCAAGTTGCATGCAAGTTTTTCATGTAAGTTTTTCATGTAAGTTGCATGCAAGTTTTTCATGCAAGTTGCATGCAAGTTTTTCATACAAGTTGCATGCAAGTTTTTCGTGCAAGTTGCATGCAAGCTTTTCATGCAAGTCGCATGCAAGTTTTTCATGTAAGTTTTTCATGTAAGTTGCATGCAAGTTTTTCATGCAAGTTGCATGCAAGTTTTTCATGCAAGTTTTTCGTGCAAGTTGCATGCAAGTTTTTCATGCAAGTTTTTCATGCAAGTTTTTCACGCAAGTTGCATGCAAGTTTTTCATGCAAGTTGCATGCAAGTTTTTCATGCAAGTTGCATGCAAGTTTTTCGTGCAAGTTGCATGCAAGTTTTTCATGCAAGTTGCATGCAAGTTTTTCATGCAAGTTGCATGCAAGTTTTTCATGCAAGTTGCATGCAAGTTTTTTCATGCAAGTTGCATGCAAGTTTTTCGTGCAAGTTGCGTGCAAGTTTTTCATGCAAGTTGCATGCAAGTTTTTCATGCAAGTTGCATGCAAGTTTTTCATGCAAGTTGCATGCAAGTTTTTCATGCAAGTTGCATGCAAGTTTTTCGTGCAAGTTGCATGCAAGTTTTTCATGCAAGTTGCATGCAAGTATTTAGTGCAAGTTGCATGCAAGTTTTTCATGCAAGTTGCATGCAAGTTTTTCATGCAAGTTGTATGCAAGTTTTTCATGCAAGTTTCCCATGCAAGTTTTTCGTGCAAGTTGCATGCAAGTTTTTCATGCAAGTTGCATGCAAGTTTTTCATGCAAGTTGCATGCAAGTTTTTCATGCAAGTTGCATGCAAGTTTTTCATGCAAGTTGCATGCAAGTTTTTCATGCAAGTTGCATGCAAGTTTTTCGTGCAAGTTGCATGCAAGTATTTAGTGCAAGTTGCATGCAAGTTTTTCATGCAAGTTGCATGCAAGTTTTTCATGCAAGTTTTTCATGTGAGTTGCATGCAAGTTTTTCGTGCAAGTTGCATGCAAGTTTTTCATGCAAGTTGCATGCAAGTTTTTCATGCAAGTTGCATGCAAGTTTTTCATGCAAGTTGCATGCAAGTTTTTCATGCAAGTTGCATGCAAGTTTTTCATGCAAGTTGCATGCAAGTTTTTCATGCAAGTTTTTCATGCAAGTTTTTCATGCAAGTTGCATGCAAGTTTTTCATGCACGTTGCATGCAAGTTTTTCATGCAAGTTGGATGCAAGTTTTTCGTGCAAGTTGCATGCAAGTTTTTCATGCAAGTTGCATGCAAGTTTTTTATGCAAGTTTTTCATGCAAGTTGCATGCAAGTTTTTCATGCAAGTTGCATGCAAGTTTTTCATGCAAGTTGCATTCAAGTTTTTCATGCAAGTTGCATGCAAGTTTTTCATGCAAGTTGCATGCAGGTTTTTGATGCAAGTTTTTCATGCAAGTTGCATGCAAGTTTTTCATGCAAGTTGCATGCAAGTTTTTCATGCAAGTTGCATGCAAGTTTTTCATGCAAGTTTTTCATGCAAGTTGCATGCAAGTTTTTCATGCAAGTTGCATGCAAGTTTTTCATGCAAGTTGCATGCAAGTTTTTCATGCAAGTTTTTCATGCAAGTTTTTCATGCAAGTTGCATGCAAGTTTTTCATGCAAGTTGCATGCAAGTTTTTCATGCAAGTTGCATGCAAGTTTTTCATGCAAGTTGCATGCAAGCTTTTCATGCAAGTTGCATGCAAGTTTTTCATGTAAGTTTTTCATGTAAGTTGCATGCAAGTTTTTCATGCAAGTTGCATGCAAGTTTTTCATACAAGTTGCATGCAAGTTTTTCGTGCAAGTTGCATGCAAGTTTTTCATGCAAGTTGCATGCAAGTTTTTCATGCAAGTTTTCCATGCAAGTTGCATGCAAGTTTTTCATGTAAGTTTTTCATGCAAGTTGCATGCAAGTTTTTCATGCAAGTTGCATGCAATTTTTTCATGCAAGTTGCATGCAAGTTTTTCATGCAAGTTGCATGCAAGTTCTTCATGCAAGTTGCATGCAAGTTTTTCGTGCAATTTGCATGCAAGTTTTTCGTGCAAGTTGCATGCAAGTTTTTCATGCAAGTTTTTCATGCAAGTTGCATGCAAGTTTTTCATGCAAGTTTTTCATGCAAGTTGCATGCAAGTTTTTCATGCATGTTGCATGCAAGTTTTTCATGCAAGTTTCCCATGCAAGTTTTTCGTGCAAGTTGCATGCAAGTTTTTCGTGCAAGTTGCATGCAAGTTTTTCATGCAAGTTGCATGCAAGTTTTCATGCAAGTTTTTCATGCAAGTTGCATGCAAGTTTTTCATGCAAGTTGCATGCAAGTTTTTCATGCAAGTTGCATGCAAGTTTTTCATGCAAGTTGCATGCAAGTTTTTCATGCAAGTTGCATGCAAGTTTTTCATGCAAGTTGCATGCAAGTTTTTCGTGCAAGTTGCATGCAAGTATTTAGTGCAAGTTGCATGCAAGTTTTTCATGCAAGTTGCATGCAAGTTTTTCATGCAAGTTTTTCATGTGAGTTGCATGCAAGTTTTTCGTGCAAGTTGCATGCAAGTTTTTCATGCAAGTTGCATGCAAGTTTTCATGCAAGTTTTTCATGCAAGTTGCATGCAAGTTTTTCATGCAAGTTGCATGCAAGTTTTTCATGCAAGTTGCATGCAAGTTTTTCATGCAAGTTGCATGCACATTTTTCATGCAAGTTGCATGCAAGTTTTTCATGCAAGTTTTTCATGCAAGTTTTTCATGCAAGTTGCATGCAAGTTTTTCATGCACGTTGCATGCAAGTTTTTCATGCAAGTTGGATGCAAGTTTTTCGTGCAAGTTGCATGCAAGTTTTTCATGCAAGTTGCATGCAAGTTTTTTATGCAAGTTTTTCATGCAAGTTGCATGCAAGTTTTTCATGCAAGTTGCATGCAAGTTTTTCATGCAAGTTGCATTCAAGTTTTTCATGCAAGTTGCATGCAAGTTTTTCATGCAAGTTGCATGCAGGTTTTTGATGCAAGTTTTTCATGCAAGTTGCATGCAAGTTTTTCATGCAAGTTGCATGCAAGTTTTTCATGCAAGTTGCATGCAAGTTTTTCATGCAAGTTTTTCATGCAAGTTTTTCATGCAAGTTGCATGCAAGTTTTTCATGCAAGTTGCATGCAAGTTTTTCATGCAAGTTGCATGCAAGTTTTTCATGCAAGTTTTTCATGCAAGTTTTTCATGCAAGTTGCATGCAAGTTTTTCATGCAAGTTGCATGCAAGTTTTTCATGCAAGTTGCATGCTAGTTTTTCATGCAAGTTGCATGCAAGCTTTTCATGCAAGTTGCATGCAAGTTTTTCATGTAAGTTTTTCATGTAAGTTGCATGCAAGTTTTTCATGCAAGTTGCATGCAAGTTTTTCATACAAGTTGCATGCAAGTTTTTCGTGCAAGTTGCATGCAAGTTTTTCATGCAAGTTGCACTCAAGTTTTTCATGCAAGTTTTTCGTGCAAGTTGCATGCAAGTTTTTCATGCAAGTTTTTCATGCAAGTTTTTCATGCAAGTTGCATGCAAGTTTTTCATGCAAGTTGCATGCAAGTTTTTCATGCAAGTTGCATGCAAGTTTTTCATGCAAGTTGCATGCAAGTTTTTCATGCAAGTTTTTCATGCAAGTTTTTCATGCAAGTTGCATGCAAGTTTTTCATGCAAGTTGCATGCAAGTTTTTCATGCACGTTGCATGCAAGTTTTTCATGCAAGTTGGATGCAAGTTTTTCGTGCAAGTTGCATGCAAGTTTTTCATGCAAGTTGCATGCAAGTTTTTTATGCAAGTTTTTCATGCAAGTTGCATGCAAGTTTTTCATGCAAGTTGCATGCAAGTTTTTCATGCAAGTTGCATGCAAGTTTTTCATGCAAGTTGCATGCAAGCTTTTCATGCAAGTTGCATGCAAGTTTTTCATGTAAGTTTTTCATGTAAGTTGCATGCAAGTTTTTCATGCAAGTTGCATGCAAGTTTTTCATACAAGTTGCATGCAAGTTTTTCGTGCAAGTTGCATGCAAGCTTTTCATGCAAGTCGCATGCAAGTTTTTCATGTAAGTTTTTCATGTAAGTTGCATGCAAGTTTTTCATGCAAGTTGCATGCAAGTTTTTCATGCAAGTTTTTCGTGCAAGTTGCATGCAAGTTTTTCATGCAAGTTTTTCATGCAAGTTTTTCATGCAAGTTGCATGCAAGTTTTTCATGCAAGTTGCATGCAAGTTTTTCATGCAAGTTGCATGCAAGTTTTTCGTGCAAGTTGCATGCAAGTTTTTCATGCAAGTTGCATGCAAGTTTTTCATGCAAGTTGCATGCAAGTTTTTCATGCAAGTTTTTCATGCAAGTTTTTCATGCAAGTTGCATGCAAGTTTTTCATGCAAGTTGCATGCAAGTTTTTCATGCAAGTTGCATGCAAGTTTTTCATGCAAGTTTTTCATGCAAGTTTTTCATGCAAGTTGCATGCAAGTTTTTCATGCAAGTTGCATGCAAGTTTTTCATGCAAGTTGCATGCAAGTTTTTCATGCAAGTTGCATGCAAGTTTTTCATGCAAGTTGCATGCAAGTTTTTCATGCAAGTTGCATGCAAGTTTTTCGTGCAAGTTGCATGCAAGTTTTTCATGCAAGTTGCATGCAAGTATTTAGTGCAAGTTGCATGCAAGTTTTTCATGCAAGTTGCATGCAAGTTTTTCATGCAAGTTGTATGCAAGTTTTTCATGCAAGTTTCCCATGCAAGTTTTTCGTGCAAGTTGCATGCAAGTTTTTCATGCAAGTTGCATGCAAGTTTTTCATGCAAGTTGCATGCAAGTTTTTCATGCAAGTTGCATGCAAGTTTTTCATGCAAGTTGCATGCAAGTTTTTCATGCAAGTTGCATGCAAGTTTTTCGTGCAAGTTGCATGCAAGTATTTAGTGCGAGTTGCATGCAAGTTTTTCATGCAAGTTGCATGCAAGTTTTTCATGCAAGTTTTTCATGTGAGTTGCATGCAAGTTTTTCGTGCAAGTTGCATGCAAGTTTTTCATGCAAGTTGCATGCAAGTTTTCATGCAAGTTTTTCATGCAAGTTGCATGCAAGTTTTTCATGCAAGTTGCATGCAAGTTTTTCATGCAAGTTGCATGCAAGTTTTTCATGCAAGTTGCATGCAAGTTTTTCATGCAAGTTTTTCATGCAAGTTTTTCATGCAAGTTGCATGCAAGTTTTTCATGCACGTTGCATGCAAGTTTTTCATGCAAGTTGGATGCAAGTTTTTCGTGCAAGTTGCATGCAAGTTTTTCATGCAAGTTGCATGCAAGTTTTTTATGCAAGTTTTTCATGCAAGTTGCATGCAAGTTTTTCATGCAAGTTGCATGCAAGTTTTTCATGCAAGTTGCATTCAAGTTTTTCATGCAAGTTGCATGCAAGTTTTTCATGCAAGTTGCATGCAGGTTTTTGATGCAAGTTTTTCATGCAAGTTGCATGCAAGTTTTTCATGCAAGTTGCATGCAAGTTTTTCATGCAAGTTGCATGCAAGTTTTTCATGCAAGTTTTTCATGCAAGTTGCATGCAAGTTTTTCATGCAAGTTGCATGCAAATTTTTCATGCAAGTTGCATGCAAGTTTTTCATGCAAGTTTTTCATGCAAGTTTTTCATGCAAGTTGCATGCAAGTTTTTCATGCAAGTTGCATGCAAGTTTTTCATGCAAGTTGCATGCAAGTTTTTCATGCAAGTTGCATGCAAGCTTTTCATGCAAGTTGCATGCAAGTTTTTCATGTAAGTTTTTCATGTAAGTTGCATGCAAGTTTTTCATGCAAGTTGCATGCAAGTTTTTCATACAAGTTGCATGCAAGTTTTTCGTGCAAGTTGCATGCAAGTTTTTCATGCAAGTTGCATGCAAGTTTTTCATGCAAGTTTTCCATGCAAGTTGCATGCAAGTTTTTCATGTAAGTTTTTCATGCAAGTTGCATGCAAGTTTTTCATGCAAGTTGCATGCAATTTTTTCATGCAAGTTGCATGCAAGTTTTTCATGCAAGTTGCATGCAAGTTCTTCATGCAAGTTGCATGCAAGTTTTTCGTGCAATTTGCATGCAAGTTTTTCGTGCAAGTTGCATGCAAGTTTTTCATGCAAGTTTTTCATGCAAGTTGCATGCAAGTTTTTCATGCAAGTTTTTCATGCAAGTTGCATGCAAGTTTTTCATGCATGTTGCATGCAAGTTTTTCATGCAAGTTTCCCATGCAAGTTTTTCGTGCAAGTTGCATGCAAGTTTTTCGTGCAAGTTGCATGCAAGTTTTTCATGCAAGTTGCATGCAAGTTTTCATGCAAGTTTTTCATGCAAGTTGCATGCAAGTTTTTTATGCAAGTTGCATGCAAGTTTTTCATGCAAGTTGCATGCAAGTTTTTCATGCAAGTTGCATGCAAGTTTTTCATGCAAGTTTTTCATGCAAGTTTTTCATGCAAGTTGCATGCAAGTTTTTCATGCAAGTTGCATGCAAGTTTTTCATGCAAGTTGCATGCAAGTTTTTCATGCAAGTTGCATGCAAGTTTTTCATGCAAGTTTTTCGTGCAAGTTGCATGCAAGTTTTTCGTGCAAGTGGCATGCAAGTTTTTCATGCATGTTACATGCAAGTTGCATGCAAGTTTTTCTTGCAAGTTGCATTCAAGTTTTTCATGCAAGTTGCATGCAAGTTTTTCATGCAAGTTTTTCATGCAAGTTTTTCATGCAAGTTGCATGCAATTTTTCATGCAAGTTGCATGCAAGTTCTTCATGCAAGTTGCATGCAAGTTTTTCATACAAGTTGCATGCAAGTTTTTCATGCAAGTTGCATGCAAGTATTTAGTGCAAGTTGCATGCAAGTATTTAGTGCAAGTTGCATGCAAGTTTTTCATGCAAGTTGCATGCAAGTTTTTCATGCAAGTTGCATGCAAGTTTTTCATGCAAGGTACATCCCAGTTTTTCATGCAAGGTACATCCCAGTTTTTCATGCAAGTTGCATGCAAGTTTTTCATGCAAGTTGCATGCAAGTTTTTCGTGCAAGTTGCATGCAAGTTTATCATGCAAGTTGCATGCATGTTTTTCGATCAAAAACTGGTAGGAGCATTTTTTGGTTGCGCTCAGTCGTGACAGTGTCGCGGGCTTGCGGATGTCGTTGATCCGACGTCGCCGGCTAACGCCTTACCGACAGCCTGCGTAAACTCTAAATGTCGCCTTTACTTTCATGTTTTTTGCATTTTTATGATGCATAACGCGTACGCCGAAATAATTCTTCGGTTTTATTTGAAATTTTGGGCGTTGCCTGTTAAGCCTATACACGTACGACAAAACAGAGCTAAACAAAAAATATACCAAAAATACATGGATATTTTGTCGTATATGCCAAATGTGGCGCGTACGACAAAACAAAACTAAGGGATGGGTTATTATGTGGATATACGATAAAATGCATACTGAGAATCTCGGTAACAGTAATTGATAGGCAAATCTGATCACAGAAATGGAGAGAGGACCTTCGAAAACCCACTTTAAAAAAGTGCATTTTGGCGTTTACGACAAAACATTTCTCGGGCGACGATATTGAGAATAAAGCGAGTGAAATTTGTATTCTTCCTTTACTAGCCACATTTTTTGTATGCGTATGTATAACACCTGTTTTATTATTCTATTTTTAAGTTAAAAAACCGTTAAATTAAATTATTAATTGCACCTCCATTTTTTGATTTTCGCTTTTCTCACGAATGGTTAAAATGATTTTGTCCAGTATTTTTATGGAAAATGTTTTAAAAAGTTTAAATACTAATGCATACCAAAAGCTTCGAAAAAAAAAAAACATTTTGTTAAATGTAAAAAAAATTCAAACTTTTTTTGGAAAGTCAATATTTAAAAAAAAAAAAATTGTAATTTTATTTAATTTAAAACCAACAAATTATTTTAATTATGGCTTCTGATGTCCGAAGTCTCGGACATTTTTGTTTATTAAAAATGTTTAAAAATTTTACATTTTATAAAAAAAAAACTCATTTAAAAAAACTGCTTCAACGATTTAGAAAAAATTTTTTTTTGCATAAATTTATATTTTTTCATGGATTCAACTGGCGTTCTATATATCAAGATTAAAAAAGTACCTACTTGCTTAAGCTATTTAAATAAAATGCACGACTGGATCGCATGAACTTGCTATTGTAGTAAGAGTTTCTTTTGAGATTGAGTGTAATATAAGTACTTGGAAATGTTTATTTTTAACAATAAAGAAAACCATCTCAATTCTTGAAAAAATATAAATTTTTGCAGGAAAAAATTTAAAAATCGATGGAGTGGTTTTCTTAAAAAAATATTTTTTTATACAATTTCTTGAAATTTTAATGCAACTAAAACCATAAATTCTAAAAAATTCATCACCATGTTTAAAAAAAAAATAATTTTTCAAAAATAAAAATTGAAATTGAATTATCAAAAAAAAAAATTAAATCCAAAAAATATTTTTTTGAAAATATTTGAATGCAGTATTATGCATACTACAAATTCAAATTTTTGATCAAAACCGACGGAACGGTTAACGAGAAAGTCGAAAATTAAAATAATGGTTCTGTGGCAGGTACCGTTAATAACGGTTTTACCACAACTTGTACACACAAAAATTAAGAAAAAATCTTTAGAGCCATTTTTGAGATAAATAACCCTTTCCGGTTTCCCCAAAGATCTTATGCTCAAGGTTTGAAGAAAATCTCTCTAGTGGTTAAGGCTGTAGACATACAGACATACGGACCTAACAACAAGCAGACGGAATTGCAGAATTGTGTCAGGGCCTATTTTTAATCAATATTTCTAATTATCTTGTTTTCAAACAATTTTTTTCAGTTTAAATATTAATTTCCATACATTTATTTAACCAATCGTTATACCGTAAATATTAGTTTTATTTACTTTAATACCAACGATAAAAACAGCTTAGTGGTGCACTCGGGCGTATACGCAATTTTTTTTTTTAATTTTAAACAATTTTTTTTAAATTTGTATTTGTTCATTTTAAATTAGCTTATATTAACTGAAGTTCCTTTTGCTTAATACAGCCTATTTTATTCTCTCACACCTTCCATTTCGTCGCCTAATATTGGGTTGCCGTTAACGCCAAAATTCACTTTTTGAGTTTGGTATGCGGTCTTATGTTTTCGGGGTAGTTCTTTCCAAATATTTTATTCGTTTGGCTTTATCTCTTCCGTTGCAAAAATTTACAAAATGGTTTTGATGTATATCCATCAAATTCATCAAGTTAACGTATTGTTTTGACGTAAACGCCAAAATTTGGCATATACTCTTTGAAAAATTATTTTTGTTGCTTCCCAGCTTTTGTTGTGAGAGCTTTTGAACGCTCATCTTGAATTAAGATTTTTAACAATTTTTCATTGTCATAAATATTTTGTATTTAAAAAAAAATTATTGATTCCGAACAAATAATTTCTGAATTAATATGGTTTTGTTTTTAAAAGGGAGAAGTTGCATAATACTGGAAAAATATTTTTTTGGAATTTATTTATGAGCTATTGACAACATAATTGCAACTCTTTTTCAGTCCAAGATTGCCTACAAGTGAAATGCATGGGAAAATTGTTGGGAGGTGTATATTATGTATATTTCATTCAATTGTATGAAAATCCAGCATCAATTTTCACAAGCAATAATTACTTTAAAAGTACAAAGCTACTATAAACCCACAAACATACAAAAAACATTTTTGATTCATTTAATTATTTTAACGAAATTAAATCAAAACTTTCCGATTTCAATTCGAATGTGTTATACTATGCCGGTCATCAACTCCTCATCTCTCTTACCTCTCCAGTCAAATATCCAATTGATAACAAGAGTCGCGAGTCTGAATTGATCGTTCCTCAGGATGTTGAAAAAAAAAAATAAAAAAAATTAATTAGATTCCAATTGGAAAACACCCACGATTTTCAGTTAAATTTAATGAGGCGGTTTTATATTCTGCGGCCAACCAATGTGCTGATTTAATTCTCTCCATCCGCATCGGCAACCAACAACAAAAACCGCCAAAGTGGAAATGCCGCAAAACCTAGACGATAACAACAACAACAGAGTGACGAAAGCGACGACAACGGCGAACACGACGTCAACGATGTTATCCATTAGCTCCCCCAGGACAAATAATCTGGTTGAAGAAGTAACAATATAAAACAAATTCCATCGTCGTCTTCCCACACCTGAAATATTGTTGTTTCTCTTCGTTATCCTGATTCCTAAATGGGGGAGTAGATTTAAGGGAATTTATATTACAACGGTGTCTATACTCCATAACCGCAGCCATATATAAGACTGACTCCTCAAATGATGGCGTTACAAAAGTTTCAAAAATCAAAAAAAAAAAAAAAACATACAATGTGGAACACGGTAACGATGCGGGACCGGACGGGCGACGAGGCGGCGGCGGCGTTGGTGCGGGCGGAGGCAGCGGTTTAGTCTTGGTACAGTTTTAATGGAATTTCCTTACTTTCTTTTATTCTGGGAATTATGTCAACTCTTGTTTCAAGCTTTGTAAATAATGATGAGTAATCTTCATCACTTTCCCATCGAGGATTCTTCATTTTTTGTTCTACATAAAGAGCTCTGGTGCTGTTATTTATATCTTGTCGATTGTCCTTGTCCTGTAACAGAATTTAAAACAAAACACTATAATATAAATTCCACCAGGAGCCATCATATTGTCCTTTGTTAGGATCTCTGAGTAATGTTGACAACTGTACATACAGACGCTCAGAGGGTACTTACAAGGAGGTACATACATATAATCAATTTCAAAGCAATACAAGTTTGATCTTCAAAATGCAAAACTTTCCTTGTTTTTCCAAGTTTTTGTTCAGTTGTTAAGTAAAACTTTGATTTAATCTTCTTCAAAACTTTTGTTTTATTTTTTGGTGTATTTTCTTCATTGTACTTGGTTGCACTTAGGTTAAAAAATAAGACGAAGAAAATATTTCTTAAACTTGTTAATCATTTGTTATTTAACTATCTGAACCGCCCTGGGGGGGCAACTCAGATTTTTTTTACCGTGCAATCTAAGTTTCGTATACAATTTAAAAAACACAAAATGAATTGGTATCTGTAATCTTATTATTTGCTGGGTTAGTCAAAAATGTGACTAACTGGAATTTCAAAATCATATTTTATTTTGTACTGTGTGTGGCGATGGCGTAGGAATGGATTTAAAAAAAAAAAACTAAGACTACAGATATCTTAGACATTTAAAATTTTCTAGGGTCGATGAATTTGAAGAAAATTGGGCGTGGCAGCAGGATACTTTTCAAAATAGCAGAAATTAACATTAAATTTCAGATTTCTAAGATAGTTGAATAACATACCTACATATGTACTCTACTCAGCTCAAGCATTAAAGAAATTATTAGGCTTGATTCACACTATACTGCCGATACTGATACAGTCTCGATAGGTTATCGCACCGATAAAAACCTTTCATGTTCAAATTGCTGCTCCTATACCGATATTGCTTCAATATTTTGTATGAAGAAATTGCGTATTGACAAGGCCCTCACTGGTCAACTGATGGGCCCCTAGTGAGAACGCCTGGACGAAACGCCAATTTTTATGGCTTTTAAAAGCTACAAAAAGTCCAATTAAATAGTACTGATGTATTTCAGTAGTATATAGAATTAGTATCATTAAAAAACATCTTCGTATATGGTCAAAATTTTGTTTACATAATATTTATGTATCTCCAAACTAAACTCCATCAGTCTGGCAGTGATATCGCGGGGCTAACACAACCTGCATACACTTTAAAAATGCTAAAAAAAAAAATAAGATTTTCAATCCCGCACAGGTACAAAAATACCATACTCACAAAATTTGGAGCGGTATAAAATACTTTGAGCAAACAGCAAATCGTTCACCAGCTCTCGGTCTAAAAACTATATGATTAGATAAAACAAACCGTAAATTATAACTGTTTGGTAGGTACACGATTAATCACCCACAGACACAACAGGCAACACCACACCGCAATAATAATATTATTAATTTATTATTACCTTTTTCAAATAACCACTTTTCATTTGCTAAACTATTTAAAAATGCCGGAAGTGCCTCTCTGATGTATGTGATGATGATGACAATATTAGATCGGGAAAGTGAGATATATTCACACTTGTTTTACCGATTCGCTGTCGATACGTTCTCGCTCAGTTATGAAAATGTTCTTTCAAATGAATTGAAACTAGAACGAGAGTGTATCGGTATCGGAGCGGTATCGATGGTGTGAATATACTCATTGTTTCTTGTATAAAAATAGAGACTGTATCAGTATATCAGCACAATACTGTGAATCAAGCCTAATGGATTTTCAAAAAAAAAAAAAAAAAAACACATTAATTTGTCGTACTTAGACCTAGTTTTTCAGTGCGAGTTTAAAATTAACTAATCAAACTTAGTTGGTTAACTCGGAAATTAATTTACAGATGCTTTTGATATTTTGTTCTCCGAGTTTTTAAGGTCATTTTACATATATTCTCCTTTTTACTTGCGATATAGGTACTATAGGGCAAGTTATGAACTCGTGCGAAATATCGAACTCGAGATAACAATCAAACTTGACATTACGATAATAGAGAACACGAAAAAAAGTGTCCCGCAATTCCGTCTGTCTTTCTGTATGTATGTATGTATGTCTGTTTGTACGTTGGCCTACAGCCAGGCACGTAGCCAGAGGGGGGCTTGAGGGGCTGAAGCCCCTCCCGAAATGATTTTATTATAAGGAAATCCTTCTTTCTATTAATGACATAAGACACAATTCCGAAGATGTTTTCAGAAATGTTTTTTAATCCGCATCACCATCAGATTAATAGAACCCAAGATATTGGCATTTTAAACAAACATTATCAGCATTTTTTTTTTAACTTTTTGCGTTGTATAAGATATCCAAAAAAAATTCCGATAAATCGCTTAAGAAGCTTAAGCTTAGATGTCTTTAGTTCTATTTATCTTTTGAATTTACGTACATTGATTTTAAAAAAATATTAGAAATTGAAAAAAAGTTGTAATATTTTTTTATTTTTTTATAAGGAGCCTTTATAATATAAATTTTATATTTGCTAGTGAAAAAAGCATCCAAATTTAAATGGCGTTTTTAAATAATTGATTCAAAATAGTTTTTAATGGTCTTTAGTCCACAACATTCAGGATGAAAAGGCAAATTTAGAGTAAAGCTATGAAGCAAGCCCCTTTCGAAATAAAATACTGTATACGGGCCTGCTTACAACCTAAGCCAGTGAAGATATTTTCTTCAAACTTTGAGCACAAAATTTTTGGGTAATTCCCTAGAGGAGAAGTTCAGAGTTCGTCTGGCTGGGTTTTTTTTTAGCTCAAAAAATAACGGTAATTTCCATACAACCATTTAAAAAAAAAAGTTATTTATCTCAAAATGGCTCTGACGATTTTATTAAATGTACACAGAAACGTTTTTTTTTTCTTTTATTTTCGATTTTCTCGACAACTTGTGAACCGATTTTGATCAAAATTTTTACTCTGAAGCTCCTATCAAGTATGATCAAATATTTTCAAAAAAAAATATTTTTTTGGATTTTTTTAAAAGTTCAACTTTTGTTTTTTTGAAAAATCATTTTTTTGAAAATGGGTTGATGATTTTTTTTTTAAATTATGGGTTAAGTTGCATAGTACTATATTCTTAAAAATGGCATTCCAATTTTTTTTTAAAAAAATCTTAAGAAATTTTATATACAAAAAATTATTTTTTAAGAAAACGACTCCAACGATTTTCAAATTTTTGTCTGCATAAATTCATATTTTTTTTCACTAACTGAGATGACGTACTTCATTCTGAGATTAAAATATTTTAAGTACTTGTTTCATCAATTTAAAGAACGTGTTTCATGCTTTTTTTCACATATTCAAATTTCCATTCCTCAGTAGGTATATTAAATGGATAAAATATAATTATTAATTATATAAACTTATATTACGAACATTATACACTACACAATATCTAAAATTCGAAGAAAATTTTACTACAAGAGCAAGTTCGTGAGAGCCAGTCATGCATTTTTTTTTTTTTTTTTGAAAATGTGTTTCTTTAGTTAACTGTGAATAAATTTATGTCCAGAGTTTAATTCGACACTGACCAACTGGGCCATAAAGTTTATGTACACTTTAATAAATTTTTTTTTAGATTACCGAGGACGTTGAAAAAAGTGATAATGAAAATACATATAATAAAAGAGGGCGTGGCGAAATATAGTTTTTTATAAGCATAGAGAATCAGGAAAAATATTTAAGATACTCTTTTAGGTGTCGTCTGGCTGGGTGTGGCGACACTTAAAACCTCTGGGACCCCAAAATTCTGCGCGTCTCTCTGCTCTCTCCTCCACCTAAAAACAAGATTTTTTTTTCAGGGCTTCTGACATCTGCGTTGAAGTGACAAATCCTCTAAGAGTATACATGTCAGTTGTTCGGAATCAGCAAGAAAATGTTATGCTGACAAACAACATGGAAACACAGAATTGCTTAAGAGTTTTAAGTCTCCAGACTTTGATGGTTTTACAAAAAAAAAACTTATTTAATATATTTGTTTGTTTCTTTGACTTGCCGTTGCGTTTCTGTTTCAAAAAATATTCAAAAAAAAGTTTGAAAAAATATAAAACTAAATTGCATAATAAAATTGAAATATTCACAACTATACGTAATTCAAGTCTTACTAACGGCAAATCAAAGAAATAAACAAATAAATAAAATAAGTTACTAACCCCTTTTCGGAGCTGCTTTTCTAATTTAGTGAAAAAACACAAAAAAAAAAAACATAAAAAACATTGCATGACACAAGTGAAATTGTCACAGCTAATTAAAATTAAGTGAACGGCAAATAAAACAATTTAATAAAAGAAGCTTTAAATGTTTTTCGAGGGATAGGAAATATTAAACGACAGAATCACAACTAAGTAATTTGCGGAAAACTATCCACCCAATCCAATTTGTTAATCGGACGAATGTTGCTTCTCTACTTTTCACTCATGCTGTAACACATTCAACATTAAAACCATGATGTTAGCTTAGATTCCTTATCTTTTACAATACAAAAAAAAAATCCCTAAAAAAAAACCGATTCTGCCGATGCATTTATATTTCATATTTTTTTCATAAGTATAAACACCAAAGAAGCATCCACAGTTTCCGCTAATCCCTTTAAAAAACCATGTCTTTCTTAACATCAAAACTTTGATCTTTAGAAAAGAAGTTCTACTTATAAACTTTCAAGAGAGTTTATAAATTCAATCCATCAAACAGTCAATAAAAAAATAACAACTTCCTAAACCGAAAAGGGATACCTATTAAAAACTTTTTAAGAACCAAAACTAAAAACAAACCAAAATAATACACAACATTCCGGGTATTCTTCCTTCAGACAGACAACATCTTCAGCATGAATATAATTCCGCCCTTTTAACTACCCGCTAATGTTCGCTATAAAATTGTTAAACAAGCTCCTCTGCATACTCCCTAATTTCAACACCCTTCTGTTAAACAAAGTCCCCGAAATAAAACAAAAAAAAAAAAAAAATAAATAAATAAATGGAAAACGGAAAACCCTCCTTGGTTCTGTAATTAATTTCGAAATATAAATTGAAAACTCAGCAATGGAAATATCCTTCCGTTTCCCGATGATGCGGTGGAAAGAAGAAAGCAGCAATAAGAAAATTTAACAATACTTTGCTGTCGAGGTTTTTGTTGGCTTAGGGTGAAATTAGTGCCATCAGCATTTGCGTTTGTAGCAAATTTAACTAAATTTACAGAAAACCTTTACCCCACCATCACATCGACTGTAAATTTCCAGTCGGATGATTTTAATACACACACACATCATGCGTTTTCTTTTCCTTTTTTTATGTTCTTCTTCTTATATTTTTAGCTCACCTTTGATGTCGGCTATGTGCGTCAAATTTATGACATTTCCTTGGATGTGGTTGTTCATGAAAAATCCACAAGAGGGCGCTCAAACTGCCTTACGCCTTGCTACTGATCCGCAACTGAAGCATGTTAGTGGCGAATACTTTAAGTAAGCTTTTATGGTTGAAAGGATACTTTTCAGAAATTAATTAAAATCCTTTTTCTCGTTTATATACATATAAATATTCTTTGATTGTATATAGCGATTGTGAGATAGCAACACCATCGGAGATGGCAAAGGACAAGGAACTGGCAAAGAGATTATTCATGGAAACAATGCGGGTACTGAAGTTGACAGGTGGTGATGATGAAAAGGATTAGCACGAGGATCCCTCGAAACAATTACTATTACTTTAACAATGTTTAAAAGACTTTACATCGGATGGTTGAATATACAGTGAAGGAGAATTTATATGAAGAGGCTTCTTGTTAGTATAAATAAAGATTTTGACTTAAAGGCTGATTGTTTTATTTAATTGATAATTGATTGGTTTGTGGTTGGAGTATTTTGTCATCACTTAGGGACGCAGATTCTTAGCTGTCACTTCAGTTTCTAGATCAAAGAACTATAAAGTCAAATGGTTTTAACGACCCTTAGGCTGCGCACATATAGTAGAGCGAAAAGGGATGCGAGAGCGTTTGAGTGCGAGAGTGATGGAGTATTTTGTCATCAGTTAGTTCAAAGACCTAAAGAGACGCAGATTCTTAGCTGTCACTTCAGTTTTTAGATCAAACAACTATAATGGCAAGTGGTTTTTACGAGTCTTAGGCTGTGCACACAATAGAGCGAAAAGCGATGCGATGCGAGAGCGTTTGAGTGCAAGAAAATAAATCAGAACAAATACAAATAAACAACAAAGTGAAACTAGCACTTGTCGCACGAAATATATTATATTGAATGTGCGCAGCTATATAAGAATAAATGTGAACACTTTTCTCGCACTCGCAACGCTTCTCGCATCGTATCGCTTCTCGTACTACTTACTGTGCGCGATGCCTTAGGCTGAATGACTGCGTTCTTCCAGTTGCTTGTTGACTTATAAAAATATTTTTGGTTGTCAAAGGTAGCCCAGAATATTCGTTAGTGTGAAGCGGAGGGAGTCTTCCAAGCCAACTTTTCAAGGCCGGCAGGTTTAGTATTTTCGTCGAAGGATGAGATTTAGCTCGCCGGAACACCGAGGATCTATCTACAGAGAAGGAACTTTAGACTAAAATTCTTTCTTTATACACTCACAGGCACAATTATCCGCCCACCTGCATTTTTCGTCGCCCTAACTCTTTAAGTTCACTATTATTAATCTGCTGATTTGTTTTTTGTTTAGCGGATATTTTCGCAAGAAACAAAAAACTAAAACTCTTATTTAAATTGTCATCGAAGCATTTTTTGCAATTTAAGCGATTTTATTATTGTTTCAGTTACTTAAACAACATGCTCAAAAATCGGTTTTTCATCGCTATTGAAGCTCGTACACGTCTTTTTGAGCTGAGGAATGTTGGTGTGAGTGGACGTGCCATCAGAACAAGGTTGGCAGAATTAAATTTCAGAGCTTTCCGACCAGCGCGCGCCCCAAATTGCTCCCACAGCACCGTACAGCAAGACTTCGTTTTGCTCAAGAATGTGTTAACTGGACTGCAAAGGAAGGAAGGGACCTCTTAACCTCAGACGAAAGCAGAATAGGTCTACGATGTCCAGATGGACGTCAGCGTGTCTACAGGCGAAATAACGAAAGGTTTGCTTCATGCACGATAACCGAAACAGTGGGTTACCAAGGAGGGTCTATAATGGTTTGGGGAGGCATCAGTTATGAAACTCGCACGGACCTTGTTGTATTCAATGGAGGCAGAGTGAATGCTCAAATATACGTGAAAAACGTTTTGCAAGACAATGTGATGCCTTTCGCACCAATTTTTGGTGAACACTTTCGGTGTATGCATGACAACGCACTCTGCGATACCGCAAATTCTGTAACTAACTACCTAAATGAGGTCGGGATTTTAGTTTTGCCATGTCCATTTTGCGGTCCAGATCTCAAACCTATCGATCATCTTTAGGACAACCTTAAAAGATGTGTCCGAGCGAGAACACATGTCCCTACCACTCTAGGAGAGCTTAAAATAGCTGCAGTAAAGGAGTGGCACAACATCCCTCAGTCGGATGTTTAGGACATCATTGACGGATTGTCAAACCAGCTCCACGAAGAGATTAGAGACTGCGTCGCAAACACCCATTAATAAAAATTAAGTTTTTCAATAATTTTACCACTTTTTTAACAACAAAAGATAACATATTTTTCAGTATTTTGTGTTTTTGTTTGTTTTTTTTTGTGTTAATTCTTTAATAACCGTGGTTTTTTCTCAGAATTTTGTTCTTTTTTTTTTATTTTCAAACTTTGCTTTTTCAACATTACTTACACCCAATGTGGTCTAAACTGGACGGTTTCTTTAAATTAATAGAAATACGAGGTGGGCGGTTAAATGTGCCTGTGAGTGTATAATCAAAAACATTATCATAATTTACAAAAAAGTTAATATTATTATTATTTCGTCTATTTCTGGAATTTCAGGTTCCTAAAAAAGGTCAGCTGGCAGACCATACAAATCAACGGACGAACCTGGCAAATCATCGGGGAAATCCGGCAAATCAACAGATTAATCTGGAAAAACAAGGGACGATTCCGGCAAATCAACGGATGAATCCGGCAAGTTAATGAATGAATCCAGAAAATAGCAGGACGAATCCGGCAAATCAACAGACGAATCTGGCAAATCAATGGACGACTCCGGGAAATAAACAGACGAATCTGGCAAATCAATGGACGACTCCGGGAAATCAACTGACGAATCCGGCAAATCCACAGATGAATCTGGCAAATCAACAGAGGAATCTGGAAAACTGACGGATGAATCCGGCAAATCTACGGACAAATCTGGAAAATTTATGGAGAAATCCGGCAAATCAACTGTCAAATCCAGCAAATCAACGGAAGAATCCGGAAAATCAACGCAGGAATCCGGAAAATCAACTAACTAATTCGGCAAATCAACAGACGAATCCGGCAAATCAACGAACGAATCCGGCAAATCAACGGACGAATCCGTCAAATCTGGCAATTTGTGATCCCTTACCTCTGAGCGGGTAAAGTCTTTCAAATTAAATCTGGCTCACTATGTGATATAAAACCGGGACAATATGCCTTCAAAACACCTTATTCACTGATTTCACCATGTTGATAAGCTCTTTGGAGAAAAATAGACAATTTTTATTAACCACTTATTTGAAAATTTTTAAATAAAATTTTCTTTTTTATGGTATTTTTTCTTATCCTTAAAACTTACAATCGTAGCTCGTCCTATGGCGGGATCTTCTTCTATAAGAAGCCCGAACAAAATCCTTAAGATTTGCATTTTAGTATCTGGACTGAACACACAACAATATTCAAAAGTATTCTTTTGTTTTGCAAGAAAAGGAAGCTAAGTTTCGAGACATCCCGACCAAAATTCTGTTGTATCCTGTGGCTTTGTCCTTCGTCCTTTTTTGTTGAACCATCAAACTTCTTTGGATTCAACAATAACACAAATGCCCCTATCATGGGACATCATGTGTTTCTGATTCGTACACCTGCATCTCTGGCCTACAATATTGCTTGTGTCAGTCTTTAATTTGATTTTGTTTTTTTTCTCACAAAACCCGAACATTGCACACATTTGCAATTGCAATTCAATTAAAAGTTGCAGCCAGCTATTTTCCATCCCGCCTGTATAAAGTGTTGTTCGCCTCTTGAAATTGTTGCAGATTTAGAAAGAGCGATAGAAGGTGTGTGTGGCGGGGGATTTGTAAGCCCTCCGGTGGTGGTATCGCGAATCTATTTATACCCTGTCCTGAGGCGACTGGTCATTTGGTTTAGAATAGTGCCCCGTGGTGGCACTGATTTATAGAAACATAAACAATTCAAATTTTAAGTGATATATTATTTGGTATTGTGGCTGATATCGATATAACAGTGGAGACGCAGTGACTATGACCCCCGTGGATGGGGATTAATTAAAATCCCACCTCTGCGATTCTATCTGCCCCATGTTCGAGTCGATTTTTGTAAAGTGGATTCTTTAAACAAACATTCAACCAAGGGGGCCAGATATATTGCAATTTTAATTGACAGTTTGTTTTGATGGAATTCAAGTCGAGTCGGTTGTGACAGTTGGAATAGGGGCCAATGATTGTTTTAGGATTAAAAAGAGATTTTGTGGACTTACAATTCACGCAGAAAGTCTCCTAAATTTGAAATCATTGTAGGTACAAATAGGGTATAGGAACCTTAACTTTTACTGAAGCATAGTAGGTACCAGGTCCTATTTATACATATGGCTTATTTCAAAACATATTGAGTATAAATAGTTTCATAAAATGGCTTTTGTTTGTGAATAAATGTTTTGTTCAAATTGGAATATAATTGGGGAAATTCTAATTCGAATTCCTTTAAAACGATAACATTATTGCATTTTATTTTAATTGATTTATAATTTGATTCGAATTATTATTTTTATATACATATGTACTCATGTAGAAATGATTATTACTTAAATAGTCGTGCTGATATTGTTTTTGGATATTGAATTTGAATAAAATAATTATGATCATAACAATGTATCCAATTAAATTTTGATTTGTAAATCAATGGTTTGGTTGCGATGAAAAATAAAATTCCTTGATTTCAATAACGGCGGTGGGGGGCACTAACAGTATTACTCCTCACTTAGTAAGAAATTAACACTTTCATTGTAGTGGAATTATGTAGCTCTTTCTAGACCCAGGTTTACGTTTCGTTAAACCAGAGTTATTTCGCTCTGGATATAAATTTCTTTTTAGCTATAGTCTAAGATCCCGCCATAGAACGACATACCCTCATCGAGGTATCAGATAAGAAGTAAACGGTTTTGTAGGTAGTGTCTAAGCAAACATTTTGCGCAAGGGTTGCCTAGCGTAAAGTGGTCAAGGCATAAGGTTGCCACTGCTCAAGAAGCAGTTTTTCAGAAGAAAATTCACCAGGATTGATATAATAAAATCAAGGGATAAAATAATGTCAAAAACATTTGCTCGGTAAATCCAGAGATATAATTGCGGTATGCGATCTTATAATGAATAAAATTTAAGCTTAGATTTAATACTCTTGAAAGAAATGTATTTAAGTTAAAATTAAATGAAAATGTAAACATAACACGATTATATTAGATTTAAGCAATATGTTAGAAGAAACTTGAGATGACTGAATGAATAAATAAATAAATAAATACACTCACAGGCACTTTTAACCACCCACCATGTATTTCTGTAAATTTAAAGAAACCGTCAAGTTTAGACCAAATTGGGTGTAAATAATGTTGAAAGCAAAGTTTGAAAAATATAAAGAAAAACAAAAATTCTGAGAAAAAACCACGTTTATTAAAGAATTAACACAAAAAAAACAAACAAAAACACAAAATACTGAAAATGATGTTATCTTTTGTTGTTAAAAAAGTGGTAAAATTATTGAAATACTTAATCATTACTATTATATAAAGACGAAAGGAATATTTTGTTAGTCCGCATTTTTCTCAGAAAGTATATTCAACCGATTTACTTAAAACAAATTTTATAATTTTCCTTATTCTTTGAAGCATGCGTAAATATTTTTTATTTGTTAAATTAGATTATTAACTTTTAAGAAAATTTCGTACACTTTTTTGTCGAAGTTGACCAACATATTCAATTATGCTTTTAAACCTGCTTGATATTTTACAAAAATGGGATTTTTTATATAAAGTCAATAGTTTTATGCAAATTTTAAGCCCTAAATAATTTCTTAACTGTACTTCTAAGCTGAGAAAAAAATTTATTTACTAATTATAAATTTATAAACTTTTTGTATTTTTGCATCTATGAATTCGATTCAATCGTAATGACTGGGTTGCTGCTCTGTCTCATTTCATTATCGTTCCGTGTTTTGTGCATTTTCTTGTTTTTAATGTCTGTCCTCAATTGTTCGCTCATCCACTCATTTTTTATTCCTCCTATTATTCCACTCAATTGTTGACTTTTTGTAACGACGACGGCCAAGCCAATGCGTAGTGTGTTTGTTTTTTTGCCTTCTTCTTAAGCGAAGCAAAATGTTACATACATACCTACATATTTTGAGTATGGGCATTGCATAAATTACAGTGACGGTCGCAACAATGTTGTCCGTCTAAGGGAGTTTCCGTCCAAGGGAAAAAATAAAAAATAGTTATAAAAGGAAATGTATAGTTGGCATCATGAAACTGTTTCAGTGAGAGAAAATAAAATTCTTTATTTGGTTACGGAAAGCATATGGAAGCATGTATATAAAATTTTTGTTAATAATATTGTAGAAATTGCGGTTAGTCTCATGGAGCATTTGATATACTTTTACCTATTAATAAGTATATTTAAAGCTTGCGAAGCAACGTGAGCACGGGTCGGCTAGTTTTTAATAATGTGTGTCTGCGACGCAGGCTCTAATTACTTCGTGGGGCCGATTTGACAATCTGTCAATGATGTCCTGAACATCCGACTGAGGGATGTTGTGCCACTCCTCTACTGCAGCTATCTTAAGCTCTCTTAGAGTGGTAGGGACATGTGTTCTTGCTCGGACACGTGTTTAAAGATTGTCCTAAAGATGATCGATAGGTTTGAGATCTGGACCGCAAGATGGACATGGCAAAACTGGAAACCCGACCTCATCCAAGTAGTTAGTTACAGAATTTGCGGTTATGGCAGAGTGCGTTGTCATGCATTAACCGAAAGTGTTTACCAAAAATTGGTGCGAAAGGCATCACATGGTCTTGCAAAACGTTTTCCACAAATTATATTTCTGAGCGTTCACACTGACTCTGTCAAACACAACAAGGTCCGAGCGAGCTTCATAACTGATGCCTCCCCGTTCGTTTTTTCGCCTGTAGACACGCTAACGTCCATCTGAACCTCGTAGACCTTTTCTGCTTTCGTCTGAGGTTAAGATGTCCCTTCCTTTTTTTGCAGTCCAGTTAACACATTCTCGCGCAAAATGAAGTCTTGCTGTACGGTGCAATATCCGCTAAACAAAAAAAAAATCAGCAGATAAATTATAGTGAACTTAAAGAGTTAGGGCGACAAAAAATGCAGGTGGGCGGATAATTGTGCCTGTGAGTATATATCAATCACAAAAATTGGTTAAGTTTAACTCAAATCTCGCCCTAAACCTTAGTGTTATTTACAAATTAGCTACAAATTATATTTCGCCAGGGAATTTAAAATAAAAAAATAGTTATACCTAATTAATACGACACCTTTTTTTTTTGTTTGAGATAACTTATAGTCTGGTATTTTTAACAACACTTTTTATTTTTTAATAAAAAATTTGTCAATTATTACCTGTAACATTTTTTTTTAAATTTTAATCTTCCTTGTTTTTGACAAAAAAAAAAATAATAATAATAATACTAAAACAAATCTACTGAAAAAAAAGTTCAATCTACTGCATTTATTTTGTGAATCTACTGTGGAAAGTTTGTTGAAAAGTGGCAACCCTTTCGCTTATCCCGACAGGAGATTTTTTATATTAAATTATCGTTTGCCCGCGAAAACCGTACCGCGTCCGCATATTTTCAAAATCCAGATAAAAAATTCATTGAAATAAAGCTTTTTTCTTACATAAGCCAACCCAACATACAATTATAAAAATAGTAGTAAAATTTGTTAAGGATTCAGTAAATCAAGTGCGTATACGCCAGAGTGAACCACGTTTGAATTAATCTCATCTCTTTATGGATCATCATGTTTATTAATTAAATCTTATATTTTTTTGTAGTTAAGACTAATTACTATGCATTTATTTTGTATATAATCCTTCTAGAAGTCGAAGGCTTTTCCATTTAAATTACTTTGTATTTAACTTTTTTAATAGCTACAAGCTTTCAACAAATGTATCAGCCTTGAAAAAAAATATAATTTTTTTCCATCATCAGAAGAATAAATTCATTTCAATCAATGAAGTCAACATGAATTCAACCAATATTTTTCGATGTCAAGTGATATTAATGATAAAGCTTCGAAACCAAGGAAACCCGGAGACGCCACAAGAAATAATACGTCAGTCGTGTGGTAACTCACTTTTTGAATATTCGAGTAATTATTATTGTAAATTTTTACATCCTTATTTATGTAAAATTAAATTACCGAAATTGCCAATACCACCACCAATTAACCCAACATAGAGAACGCCAATTTGCTTGTAGGCAGGCTTTTTTTAAGCAAGTTCGTACGACCTATAGTCATGTATTTATTTAGTTTTTATTACCTCCATGAAATTAAATAAAATAGCATTTCACAAGCCCACATAATAAATTTTTTTTTTTTTTTTTTTTTTGAAAATCCAAATAATTCTCGATAGACCCTTCTTCCACACAATTCTGGGAGTGTTCTTGTTCTTCACCTTTGCTTCTTTGCTTCAGTGTGCTTCAATCATTGCCCATCAAATGCTAAAACGTGTTGTTGAGAATGTTTCGGGGTTTCACTAAATAGGTACTTGATAACACCCGAACAATAGATTATGTTTCCCTCATATCGGTATTATTAAGTTACAGCCAATTTCTTCACAGAGTCCTAACGCTAGTACCGGTACTAGTCCTAAAGTTAGTACTCAAATCGGTATCAACTTATTTCTTCACACAAGTACTAAGGCTTAGTCCTGTCAAATTGGTACCTAGTACTAGTTAAGACTTGGTTTAAGCTAGGACCTCGAAATCGACAGTCTAGCACGTTAATACTCAAATCGGGCAATTCATTTCATTTAGTTTGACCATTTCTTGCCTGTTTTTTCTGAAGAAATAGGTAATAAGTGGGTTTTTTTTTGTTAATATTGTTAATTCTATTTTTTTTTTTCAATTTTATGTAATCGGTGATGTTCTTGTGTAGAAAATGGTCAGTTTCTGGTGGTCACAATTTGTTCCTCCGAGAGATATTGCTCAGTTTTGATAACTTCTTGACTATTTTTTTTTTTTTTTTTTTATAAATGTAACATAAGAGCGTTTTTTTTTATTATATTGGTTTTTAGATTTTAAACTTTGGATAAAAGCCAGCAACATTTTCAAAGTTTGAAGTGGCTGCTTATGCATTTAACCGATTCCTTGACCCTTAGCGTTGTTAACAAACGGACCGGAATTGATGCTCGATTAAATATTTCACCAATATTTGAATTATGCGAATTTGGTTATCCCATTAGTAGGTCCGTGGTCAAACGCGAACACGCAAAACTTAATTCAAAATACTACGAAAAGTCACAAATTCGGCGAAACCATTACCACTTACACAAAATATTCACATATTTTGAATAAGAAGAAATTTAATGCAACACACGACAATATTATAATTATTATATTCATCTTCTAAACAAACAAAAAACGTAATAAATAAATCGAGACTGGTAAATTCTATCAAAAATTAATTAAAAACTTCACAAAAACTGACGTTAATGTTAAATAAATATCAAAATAATTTTTAAAATGCCAAAATGTTGTAAAAATCAGTATTAGACCAGTTTTAGACGTATTAGGTTCCTAGTACCGCTGTGTGAACTTAGATCGGGTACGAGGGATGTGAAGAAATGCTCAGGTACTAACTTTTCGTTAGGACCCAGTACCAGAGCTAGTACCTGGTCCAGCTAGACCGGGTTCTAAGCTAGCTTAGTACCTTTGTGAAGAAATTGGGCGTTAGTCCCTTAGTTTTGAAATGAAAGGAGTGTGATTAGGAACAATTGATTTTGCAATAAAACTGTTTTAGTACAATTTAAAGCAGATATCAAAACCAAGACGACAACTAAATTCTTGACTGTGCTTTACCTTTTAAAGCTAAAAAAAGTTAATGATAAAAGACTTTTAAGCTATTATAAAAAGTAATCAAAGCTTATGAAAGCCATAAGCTTTTACTGTATATTAGTAGAGCTTTTATAATAATCCAAGCTTTTGTAGTGTTCACCTAGGAAAGGGAACAAAATATAATTTCTTTAAAGTCCATTTTACTCACTTTTGGGTAATTTAATTTTTAAAAGAAGTAAGTAGGTCTAGGTATGTAAATGTATTTAAAATTACAAAAATTAAAACATGTGAACATACTATAAGAAGTCGAATTAGTCAAGCAGTTAAATTTAAATAGTTTTTGGTTGTATGGTTTATTCTACTAGATTCGATTAATTCATAAAAAAATAATTTATAATTTTATAAATTTATTTTCTTAATTCTTTGATAAATAAGTTAAAACTTTTGTTTAAAGTATAGTTTAAGTCAGACATAATATCTTTAAGTCGACCAAAATTGAATTTTTAGCTATAAAAAGAAATTATAAAATGTCTAAATAAAAAAAAAATTACTAGACTTTCAAATTGAAGCATTTCCCGTCGGTAATTTGGTTTGCACTTTTCATAAACGAGCGAATCGATCAGGTCTATACAAAAGTATATCACTTTATATCCGCAATTAATTTGATGCGTTTGACATATTAAAGAAATACGGGCTGAGTTCCAAAATGTAGAAAATGTTTTGATGCGGAAGCAACGCCTACATTTTTCATACGCATCAGCAACGCAAACTTGATGCATTTTAGAAAAATTACATTGCAAAAGTCTGACGTTTCGGAATGCAAAAAAAATTTTTTAATCGAAGCAGCTAAAAAATTTTTGAATGCGCAGTTTGCACAGTAAATGCCCATCTGATGAATTTTTGGAACTCAGCCCACGGTTTTTGCCAAACAAAAATTTTTTATTTTTTTTAATAAACGTTGAACACAATTTTTTTTGCAAGCTATCCAGGACTTATTTGAGACGCCTAAGTCTTTACCAACACAGTGCTGTCAATTGACTTCTGCAAAAAAATTAAGTCAGTCGAGGTTGACGCCTTGAACACAATGGGATTAAACTGAAGCTTAGAGACTCGCTGTGTAGTAGCCCGTGGCGTAATGGTTAGTGCGTTGGACTGTAATCTGTAATGCCAGAGGTATGGGTTCAATACCAGCCGCTTCCACCTTAAGTTTTTTTCTGCGCGACTGCCTCTTGCGAGGAAGTGACAAATCCTCCAAGAGTATCTCTTGTCATAGAAAAGTGCCGCTCACCTTAGCCGTTCGGAATCGGCAAAAAAACTTTAGGTCCCCTCCATTTTTGCAGACACGCACACAGGAATGGTTGAGAGTTGTAAATCACTAGGCCCTGGTTCTTCATGAGCCATTGTGCCACCAAATTTAATTTAATTTAAATACTCGCTGATTTTCTTTTTTCAAATAAATGTTTATAAATTTGACATTTCATTCAAAACTGAATTTTCGAAAAATTCGAAAAAATGGTAGATAAAGTAGTTTCCCTGACGTTTAACGGAATGGAGATGACGAGCGAACGTGAATCGTTAAAGTGAATCGAACCTTCGATCACCCGTTTAGCAGAATAGGACTGATTATTAAGAGTTGCATACGAGTATTTTCCAAAATATAGACATATTTTAGATATTTAAGAAAAAGAGATTTTTTAAACATTAAATAATCATTTTAGACCCATTTGCTGAAATGAAACTTATAGATGTTACAGTTTACGCTTAGGAAAAAGTAGAACATAAGGAATGTTTAAGTTGAACATAAATATATATATTTATATAGTTAATCGTATATTTATGTAAGTATCGTCGTTTCAGCAGTGAAATAAAAAAATTAAGTAAAAGAATAAATTGGAATTTCTTAAAAATCGATTGCAGCTTGGCAAATAAATTGAGTTAAAATTACGCCACCGAAAGATTTATGGCGTATCGTATCTATGCCTTAATTCTGTAGCTTGCGTAGTTTTCTTAAAGCCATTAAGCAACTGGTTTGAAGTGTTTCACTAAAAATTAAAAATTGACAAAAGCATTGGAACTTAAAGAAACAAAAATAGTTCGTTATAAAGTTAAATTTTAACAAATCTAATTTAAAGAACACACATTTTTTTATTATTTTTTTTTTTTAATTTTATGTTTGAAACTAATATATAATATTGCAACAATTCAAATACATATTAGTTTATACATAAGGCTGTAAAATAATTTTATGCAGGTTTTTTATTTGCCAAAAAGGCTAAAGCATGTTAGGTTGGGTTAAGACAAGAAAAAAAATTGTAGTAGAGGGTGTCTATTTCCCGCTGTTTAGCCGGGCGGGACAGTTTTCTAAAAAATGTAGGTACTTGCCTTTGAAAAAGAAAATATTAAAATAATGGCAACACTTACATTACTATGCTATACCGTATTTTTAAGCTAGAAATGTATTCTTTTATTCTGTTTCTAAATCAAATTGTTTAAGCAAACATTTCTTGAAAAAATAATTTTCTAAAAAAACTTTGAAAACAAAATTTATAAAATGAATTAAAAACACAATAAAATAATGGACTTCTGTCTAAGGTAAGTGCTGTTGGCCCTTTTTAATGATTTTTTTTTTTCTGTTGCAAGTAAATTTTTCTATAAAATTGCTCCATCAGTGGTGCAACTTTGCTGCGATTGCCAGTAGATCTACTGCATTTTTTGAAAAGTCTAAATCTATTGCCACAAAATGAAATCTACTTTTTTTTCTTAAGTTCCTACTCTCAAAATATCTAGTTCTTTAAGCATACCAATTTGTAAACGTTGCCTAACTTAAGAAAGCCGTCCATGTTGATGTTATAAATAAACACTTTTAAATGTAGTAGTCCAGTAAATAGAGACAAAAATAAAGGGGTTACCCTACAAAAGGTCGGGTAGTTCTAAATTTTGGATATGTTATTTGATATGGTTGGTAGATGAAAAATACAAATTTCCACAACCACGCCCCCTCCGCCCCTTTTACAATCCTGAAAAAACGGCTAAAAAGTGGAACTTTTTTTTAGTTTTTTGCCCATAACTTCTTTCCAGTGTACTTTTTGGCAAAAAAAAAGTTATATGGTAACTTGTAGAAAACAAAATTTCCTACAAATCTAGTCTCTGTAGTTTTTTTGTACAACCAATACCAACAAAGCTATGAAGCTACCAAAAAAGGCTAAAATTTCGTTTTTTGTGAAATTTTCAGTTTCTTCCCACTTCGCAGGCTAATAACTTCTTAAGGAGTGATTTTAGAGAAAAAATCTTCATAACAAATCATGTAGAAAATTTCATTGCCTACAAATTTCACTTACACTATTTTATTTTGAGATTAAAACATTTCGGCGAAGAGTGAGAAAGAGTTTTTTGTCCTTTTTACCTTTTTATTAATTAACTTCCTTCTATGTACGTCTGTACGATAAAAACTTCGCAGTCGATTTAAAACTAACTTTCTGATTAGATGGAGACCTTGGGAATATACTCCATAATGTATTAATATTAATGTTTTATTGTATTAAAGATACACTAAAATCACTTGATTACGGACAGTCAATTTTCCTATTTTTCAAAATATTCAATGATCTGGGAAAAATGATTAACAGAATGAAAGAAATATATTAAGTGATCATATTAGAGAAAGGTGTTTTGGTTTAAGTTGATAAATTCTATTCTTATCAGGCTATTCACAATGAGGTCGTAAAATATTACATTAATTTTTGTCTTCCTTGATTACGGGAATTTTTTGTTTTATTTATTATAAACGATAGACATAGTAGCCGTGGCATGATGGCTAGTGCTATGGACTGTCATGCCGGAGGTTTATGTTCAATCCCCAGCCTCTTCCATCTAAATAAAAAAAAAAAACGGCTCCTGCCTCTTGCGAGAAATTGAGAAAATCCTCCAAGCGTTCAGATTCGGCAATAATTTGTAGGTCATCTCCATTTCTGCAGACAAGCACATACGAATGGTTGAGAGTTGTAAATCAATAGGCCCTAGTTCTTCATGAGCTGTTGTGCCATCAAATTTGTTTATTTTTAAACCATAAGGCTTTTGGTTACAGATGCAAAATTTAGAGTTTTATTCAAAAATTTTCAATAGTTTTAAGTACCTCTAGTCCTATACCTGAAGATAGCTGAGTCATTTCAGATAGTAGCATTTGTTGTGCATGCATTGGTAAATCACTGGGTCTTACGTGCTGAATTGAGTGCTAGCTTTATCTTCATTTGAAGATGTTCACGTTAAGAACAGTCGCCCAACTGGATCTCCGGTTTCAGTCTTGATTTTAACTATAAAAAGCCTTCAGTTAGAAGCCCGATATTTTTTGAGATGTGTACATAAGAATGCGCTCTTATAAACTTATCGGCTCTGAGATGAATAGTTTTCCTCTGTTCCTTGTCAGCTTGAATTTTCCCTATGTCTTCCTTACTTAAGGTGGCACTGCAGTCCGAAGTGCGGAGTTTCAACCAACTAGCCTTTTCCAACTAGCTGTTTCCAATTGAAGTCCTCTTCCACTTGCTTGCGCCACCTGAGTCGCGGACTTTCTCTACTTCAGCGTCCCTGGTGGTTAGATTCAGACTCTTCGGGCCAGAGCTTTAATATACAAAGACACTTTATTTACAGGGCTTTGCTTCTTAATTGCCTTCTTAACCCTAAGAAGCAACGATTGGCAAAGATTCGATGTCTGAGTTGATAGTATAGCTTTATGAAGATAAAGCCTCTAGCTACACTTAAGTTACAGCTGGTTTAAAGTTTAATGTTGACACCATGTACTTGGTATTGCCTTAATTGACGGTTGAACCCATATCCCTAGCTTTTGTTTTCACGATTACAAAAGCGCTACTCAAAACACGTTATGTCTTCTTTCTTTCAAGAAAGTTGTTGAAGAAGAAGTAGCATTAAAGTGTATCACCTTGTCTACATTCTTTTTCAAAATCAAATTATTTCCTTAGTTAATAATTAATTCTTCCTATATCTTCGAATTCTAAAAAGTAATGTCTTCAACTTAAGTCCTGCATACTCTTAACATACTTTTATTTGATTCTGAGTGTCTTAATGTCAATATTTTCCTTATATCCGTAATCAAGGAAGACAAAAATGAATGTAATATTTTATGACCCCATTGGAAAAAGCCTGATAAAAACAGAATATGATCACATAATATCCTTCTTTTATTCTGTTAATCATTTTTCCTAAATAATTGAATATTTTGAAAAATAAAAAAATTTACTGTCCGTAATCAAGTGAGGCAGAGTGTATCTCCACTACAATAAAACATTTATATTAATACATTATGGAGAATAAGCCCCGGATCTCTAGCTAATCGAAAAGTTAGTTTTAAATTGACTGCGAAGTTTTTATCGTACGGAGGTAGGTACATAGAAGGAAGCTAACTAATTAAAAGTTAAAAGTTTTTTCCAAAAAGTAGGTACACCAAAGTATTATCGTTAATTTTTTATACCTATATATATTTTTTTTATTTTAAGTACCTACTTTTATATGAAATTGCCCCTCCCACCGAATCGGGGGAAGATAGACCCCCCCCTCCCGTAGTAAAAATACTTGTATTGAACTGTTCCACAAAAGACCATTATCATTTCTTGGCTCCTAAGTTGTCGTACTTTTGCCAAAGAATATTGAAAATTTAAATGATTGATTTAAATTTTTTGTATTTTTATTTTTTCAAAAATATTCTCGACATTGCTAAAATTGATACACTTTGTGGTTTTTTTTTTTTTTAATAAAAAATCTACTGCGGAAAGGTCCAATCTACTGCACTTTTGTTGCATGATCTACTGCGCAATTTTTTTTTCGACGTGGCAACCCTGAGTTCACCTACTAAAAAGAGGGTGAAAAGACCCCCTCTATACCTGCACGCCTGTCGCATCGTATGCAAAATACACTGTAGGTATAATAGCGATGCCGATGGTTGAAATTCATTACTTTAATTCATCTGTTCATTTAATAATTTTGATAAGACCATATACCTACATACCTATGTACCTACCTAATTTTCTCAAAACAGCCCTATAAACATCTTCAACTTTAAAAGTTAGTTAGATATTTACTTATTAATTAACAAATGGTTTAACTACAAAATAAGGGTTTGCGATGCATCAAAGGAGAAAGAGCATTTTTAATAACTTTAATAACTTGTACATAAGTTCCACCTTAAAAAAGTAACTTTAAAATAATTAATAATAAAGAAAAACTCACAGTGGCATCACTCATATTATTACCACTTTTCCTCTGACGTCAGAGTCACAAAATGCATTCTTTTGCACATTGAATGAAAAAATAAAAGACTAAACAAAATAAAATAAAGCTATCCCAACTAAACTCAGCCAGAAGCCACAAAGAGAAGAAAGAAAGAAGAAGAAACAACAACAAACTATAAAGTTCTCATTTGGCAATGATATTGAAATTTCGTTCCAAGTTTTATTAACAAAAAAAAAAAAAAAAAATCCACTCTGCACACAAACGACACATCAGACTGGATAGCGGATAATATAAGCCTCCCCCAAAGGCCCCCCATGGGAATCTATATTCCATATACAACCGAAAAACCGTACATTTGCCCTAGACAAAAAGCAGCAAAAGCATCTTCACAGTCGGTAAACGTAAAAGCAATCGTATTGCTTCCATGCGTCGTCGTCGCTCGTCTCCATCGTCCCAAACGACTCAACAAAGTTTACTCAGCAGGGTAAACAAAGGTACGAAAAAAAAAATGCTACATTCCACCCCAAAATATATTGGAAAGTTGACCCTCCACAAAACAAACGGACTGGAACTCTGACAACAGAGAGCAATAGATTCTTTGCCGAGAGCGAACAAGTTCTGCGCAGTGGCTCTTTTCGTTAGAATAGTGTTAGATACTTTTCTTTTTGTATCAAATACCCCCCTTTTCCCAAAAGATACTTTACACAGATTCAAAACCTGTCTAGGTGTTGATGTTGGTATCACCAACACTCTGACAGAAAGCCCCCCTCTCTCCCCTTGTTGGAATGTTGTGGAGGGGGCAGAGGAAAGGCAACCACTCCATGGAATACACATCATCATCTCGCAGCACAGTACACAATCTGCTGGAGCTTTTCGAGATGCACGTCGCCGTCTTTGGTAAATCGACTTGTAGTCCGAACCCAGAACACCAGTGAGACACTGCTGTCGTGGTCGTTCAAACGTTGTTTTCTCTTGTGTGTCCATAATAATTGTACCCATAACTATCTACTTCGAGTGACGGTTCTTACCTTCTTCGGCCACTTTCCTTCCATTCCCCAATTTTTTTTGTTTGTTCAGTTTTCTTGATTTCCCCCGAGTTTAAAGAAAGATTCGAATTTTACGGCTTAGGCCTTCTGAATCACGCAAATAGTGAATGGTTGCTGTGAGATAGGTGTTTATACAAAATATTAAAAAAAAAAAAAAAAAACGCTCGCCAATAATTATCTCTTCCGCACGCTTACCGTAAAAATCTTCTCTTGAGAGTGTATTTGTGTATACTTTGTGAATAATTTAGAAAAAATAATAATTAGCATCGAAAAATAGTATCTTTTTTTTTTAATTACAACAAAAAGTATCTTAATCTTTGTGTGTGCCAAGTTGACTTTTGAGTTAATATAAATGTAGTGTTTCCAACTTCAAATATTTACCAAGCTATTTAATGAAATTATATTGTACCTAAATAGTTCGACTAGAAAAAAAAGTATCTGTGTATCTTTTTCGTATGTGAGGCTTATAGAAACGCAAGTAGTGTAGAAAAACTTGTATCTCAAAGTGTTATTTTTTTTTCTTCTAATTCATGTTCACATACCAACCATCATCATCATCATCATTGCCATCAGCTAACAAACACACACAGGTAACTGTTGTTGCATACTTTACCAACCGCATTTTGTAGTTACCAATTCCAATCCATTATAACAGAGTGAGAGGTGATTTAAAAAGTTAACGTTCGACGTCGTCGTCGTCGCTCGTCAGTCGTCGCGCCGTGTCACGTCATTCTTTATACTCAAACCTCAAAGTATCGAAGCAGAAAAAGAACGAATGAAATAACAGGCTAAAAAGAACAACAGCAGCAAAACTGGAATTATTCATTAACCTACATCAAGTTCGGCTTGAGATTTACTACCGAACCGAGAGACTGTTTTTTTCAGATTTTTTTATAAAAAAAACACCTGAAGCCCCACGCACTACAGATCTCAATATCTTCTAATAGCTAACACCTTCACCACCACCAGCAGCAATAGCAGAGTGGCAACAATAATTCTTTAAGGTGAGTTCAAGTATCTTTATCTACAATATCCATCTATCCCTCTATCCCTCGATGATACTTACATAGGTATCTATACAACTTTTTGAAAGTCGGTATTTCCGTTGGATAAAAATGGCAACAACAATAAGCTTGCCCCCCTCCTTTCAATTGGTTAGCGGTGAACACAACTCATTAAACTAAGTGTATCTTCTGGGTGCAATAGTCTATGTGAGCAGGTTGGGCAGGGGTCGCCTACGCTATAAGAGCCCATTTAAAACCTTTATCTTTTTTTTTTTTTTTGTTCAGCTTTTTGAAGTTCAGCATTGTAAAAAGTCATCGGCAGATTAAATGGAATGAAAACATGAGGCTTAATATTTTTGCCGTTAAGGGTTGCTTGCTTGGTATAACAGGCCTTCTACAGGTGGGCCGGCTAGTAAGGTATATGACTGCAAAATTATACCTTCCATAACAAAAACAACAACAAAATTAGAAAAGAAAGAGAAAAGAGGGGAATCTTGGGTTGGTTCGTGTATCGCACTCTTGTAATTTGAATTGGTCGGTTGTTTCTTTTAATGGCGTGTAATTTTGTACATACTCGAAAAAGATGTTAGCGGCTGGCTAGTGGATACTCTAGATCTGAAGTGTTGTTGTTGAGAGAGGGTGGTTGTTTGGTATAATGTTGTTTGTTGGAATAGTGTTGCCATTGCTTTTATATTTAACATATGTTTTTTTTTATAAGTTACCTTTAGGAAATACAGTTCCATTTATTAATATTTAAAATTTGCATTATAGCTACAGGCTAAAATGCAAGTTTTAAGTATTAATGGATTTGTTGTGATTTAGGAATTTTTTGAGAATTGTTTAAAATAGGAAACACTTACTGTAGTATTACTAACTTGTTACCTTACCTATAAAGGAAAAATATCTAGTATGTACCTATCTAATGAATGATCCAAATCTAAGAATGATCCAAACTTATTGAGTGTGTTTCTTTATTTATTCCGGATAAGGAAAAGAATGGATGGAATAGACGAAATATTTATCCAGAATATCCAGAATGGAATGAATAAAGAAACAAAACTAGAACAAAAAGAATGGCAATCCAGTTGTTCGGTGAAATGTCAAAACAATTGAAGAAATAAATAACTGTTTTTATTTTGGATATTTATGTATTCTCAAAGTCAAAAGTTTAGTAAATTTTACATTAAATGCATAAAATTATACTCTGGTACATTAATTCACGGTATTATGCTGTTTTTAAATAATTAACACCAATGTGAATCTGCCATAATTGAGGTTAAGAACGTCAATTATACTGAACGCGCCCAGTATTGTTTTTCTATTCTTTTTATTCCACACTTCACATGGAATAAAAAGAATGCATTCCAAACGTTCCGGACTGAATAAAGAAACAACAAAATAGTTTATCCGGAATGTTCCGTGGAATAAAGAAACGCAAAACTGGTATTCCGAATATTCTGGACATACCGGAATGAATAAAGAAACACACTCATTATGGTGATAAGCCAAGTCATTACACATTACCGAAAAAATTGTTTTATTTTGAGAATGAAAATTAGTCATTCAATTGATACAAGATGTTACTAGTTATTAAAAAAGGAATTTAAATTAGAAATAAAGGTCGATTTAAAAAAAAAAAAAACATTTTATTTTGATTTAGATGTCAAAGTAATAAAAATTTGTAAAAAACTTAAACCGAAACCGCTATAGATCTAGTTTTGTCGGTAAAACTAGCTTTGAAGAAATTCAAGAATATGGCCGTAAGAACAAGGTCATTTTTCAAAAGCAAGAACCAATATTGAGTCACACGATTTTTTTCAGGATGCTCTTTCAAAGATTAAAGTAAAAAATTAATCTTGATCAAACTATGAGTGTATCCAGTAATTTTAAGAATAAGAGCGTATAAAATCAAACTAATTTTAATGCACAAAACGGTTCTTTTTATTGGCCAATGTCTTAATGCAAAAATAAAAACAAATAAAAAATCAATTATGGACGATAAGAAACAAAAACTCATTCAAAGTAGGGGTTTGTACAAATTTCAAACAAACAGCCGTTACTCGAAAACCGTTATGATTCGGATGAACAAGTTAGTAAATTCTGAGAGCTAATGACCTGTCCTATCGCCATAAGTTTGGACCATTCTTACCGGGACATCCTGTATATAAAAATCAATGTTTGTTGAAATTTACAGAAGTTGTTCTTATTAGTAGTGGGAGGGTTTGTGGATTGCTTTTAGTAAAATCCGTCAACTACACATCAAGATAATAATATAATTTTTTTTTGAAAATATTGGACGATCAAAATTCTATTTTTCAGAATTCTATATTTCAAAATTCTGTATATCCAAATATCTGTATATTCAAAATGCTGTTAGTGTAAAATTCTGTTTTCCAAAATGCTGGTTATGTCCAAGTTCTATATTTCGAAGAAAAAATTGTTAACAATATCATTGTTAAGCACATACAAGTACAAATAGAATTTTTTGCATTTACTTGTACAAAAATTCATTCAGGTACGATCTCTTTAAAAATGAGTAAAAGACTTATTTGTAATCAACGTTTTCTTAACTCTATTTTCGTATGAATATATTTCTGTTAAACCTCGATATGTGGAAATTGTAGAATTAAACGATGAAACTTAGAATGCTTCAGCAATATTGGTACAAGTCTAAAATGTTTCATTTGCAAAATTCTTTATAGAATTTGAGTTTTTTGAGGAGGTTTTACATTGAAATCTTAATATGATCAATTTTAAATTAAAGATACAAAATTGCTACATGAAATTTGGCCTTATTGAAAAATAGTACCAAACAAAAAATGAAAATTTTTCGCAAAAATTTATATAAAAGCAACAACATCAAAAAATTGATAATATTTTATTTATTAAGGTCATTTTTCATTGTTTTAGGCCTTCTTTTCATTTTTTTAATTTTGCGGTTAAATTTCAGTATGAAAAATGGCTTTTTTTCATTTAGTTGGGGTCATTTTTTATTTTGAAAATGGGGTGAAATTTCTCTAATTTTGCTGATATTTATTATATTTTATTTAGGGTAATTTTTCATTATGACAAAATTTCATGTAGCTCATGTACATAATATCTATAATGAGGCTTGCTACACTCAACTTTCCGAATTTTGTTTTCCTAACAATTTAATAGAATTTTAGACAGTAAGTATACAAGGAAAATTGTTGTAATATAAGATTTCTTTTCATTCAAACTTTTAATGCACATTCTGTATTTAAGTAGGTAAATCTGTATGAGTAAAATTCTTTATTTCAATATTCTGTTTTTCAAAATTCTGTAATTAAAAAAATTGTTTTGAATACAGAATTTTGAAAAGCAGAATATTGAAATAAAGAATTTTACTCATACAGATTTACTTAAATACAGAATTTTGACCCTACAGTATTTCGACCCGCGCTACTGCTAACTTTCATATTAAATTGTTATACCTCATTTTGGCATCAACCTTACCACCAGCAAAATATTTTAACTTGGAGATTCTCTCCAACGATAACATTATGTTATAGCAAAAAACTAGACACTCTGGCTCCAATGACTACAATTATTTAGCTTGAACCACTTGAATCATTAAAAATATCCTAAAATGTATTTTAATCGGTTACTTGCAATTGTTATTGTATGAATATACAAACTGAACTCATGTTTTATTAATTAAACAGTCGTCATAACCAAACGTAATATGAAAAACAAATTGTTTATCTAGAATTAAATATACAAACAAGATTTTTTTTTTATTCATCTGTGAAAAATCAGAGGTTGTAAAATATTGTATCTGCGTACATACATTAAAATACAGTTAAAATAAAAAAAACATTTCCACATGGTATCTTATTTTTATGCTCGTGATATAAGCAGACAACGAGGCAGCCATAGCCAGACCCACGTAATGTACCGTCAAACGAAAGCAACCATTTTCATTTTGAGAGTATTTTCTTTTATGACAACAGTAAAATAAATAATACAATTTGCTATAAAAGAACTTTGAAAGTCTATTAAAAATCGACAATAACAATGCACTCAAAACATTTCTGAAGTATAAGATTTAAAATCATCAGCACACACTTGAATAGGTACATTTGTTTATGTTTTTACAAAAACAAAAAAAAAAAAAACAAAATAAGAGAGATAAATTCTTGTTGAAATATAAAAAAAGGAGAGTACACCGTTCCAATTTAAGAAGAAGATAAATGAATGCAAAACAAAATTTTTTTGTATTAAGTGCACTGCGGCCTTGAAACGCCCAAGTTATTGGCTGAAAATAATGATTGGTGTTTTTAAGCAACATAATGAAGCTTATTGCTTATAGGTACCACTGTTAATGTTTAAAACAAATGTGATGTATAAGCACTTATTTAGCCAATGATAATCGAAAGATACATTTGAGTAGATAATCTATATGTAATGAGTGCATGATTATACACTTGGGTAATGGGTATCTACAAAATTATTTAGTTGGGTATGGGTACATTTTAACTTTAAGAATTCATTCAGTTAAAAAATTTAAAAATGATTTTTTCAAATAAATAAAATAAATTGTTTCGATTTAGAATTTGATCGCCTTTAACTTAATGAATTTTATTAAAGTTTTTATAGTAGGTATCATCAGGGCTACATTCGTGACTCTAAAGAGGCATTTTGGCTCCTTTTCCAACTCCGCCTCTTTGCCACCACTTTTCTCAAATTATCCAAAAATGGCTCTTTTTGAAATATGTGTTAATCTTTTTCCTCTTTTCAGAATTTCTGCATAATATATTCAATTTTCTCAAAAACTAGAATATTTATGCTCCAGTTATATCTATTATTGAAATTTTTAATTGTTAATTTTAAGCGGTTTAGAAAGCAAAATAAGTGCATTAAAACCCGCTTAAGAGAAAAACCCGCTTATCTGAAACACTTTTTTCAACCCCGAGTATTTTTTGAACAATTTCCTTTAAAACACTCCGCTTAAGCGAAACTTGCTTAAGTGAAAAACCCGGATATCTGAAACATATTTTCAGTTCAATTTTATATTTTTCATTGAAAAAAAAACTCTTTTAAGTGAAAAAAAAAATTGAATCGCACAGAACGAACAAATTTGCTGAATGCTTTCGTTTCTTCTTAATTTATTACCTTCACCATTTTCACCACGAAAATGACATTTGAATTTCTGATTATTTCACAAACTTTTACATTTACATTTTATAAACAAATTGCTTTGTCCTCTTAAACAATTATCCAAAACAACATTTTAAATGGCCTAAGAGGCCATTAATTCGCCGAATAACTAACTTGACAGTCAAGTTAGCATTACCAGATGGTAATTTTTTAAAAACAAGACCGATATTTTTTTTTTCTTTAAGGCAAATTTACGACAAATTCACGACATTTAATGACGTGCTCAATTTTTTTTTTTTGAAATTAATTTTGGGGGGTGGTAATGCTAGCTTGACTGTCAAGTTGGCATTACCAGATGGTAATTTTTTAAAAACAAGACCGATATTTTTTTTTCCTTCACAACAAATTTACGACAAATTCACGACATTTAATGACGTACTCAAATTTTTTTTTGAAATTAATTTTGGGTGGTGGTAATGCTAACTTGACTGTTAAAAATTGTTGAGCCAAAGTATAAAATTGTTGGCATTACAACTTTTTTTTCTGAGTGTAGTTCATCAAAATCGTGCAAAACTCAAGTTTTAGTAAAATTTGTTTAAGATTAAATACAATCATAAAAGTGCGTATACGCCCGAATACCATTGATTTATGATTTTTTCGAGATATTGGCTGTCGAACGTCAATCGAAAATGTTGTTTTTCAAACAAGTTTTAGGTTTTTGAAAAATGTCTTTCACATAAAATGAAAGATATTTTTATGATCTATGATTTATGATACCTAAATCATTATCCTACGTGCTATACTTTTTGAAGTATACGTAATTATTTGCAAAAATGTCGGATTTTTCCCATTTCCGACGTTCAACTTCAAGTCCAATTATCTCAAAATCCCCACTGCGAAAATATTTGGCAGATAGATTGGGCTCAGAGTAAGCTTTCATTTGGTACTAGTCTCATAGGTGTACGCCCTGGGCCTAGGCTCCATAGAAAAACGGGGCATCTCCTTTGATTATTGGTAAGGCCCAATAAAGCCATAGTTTCACAGGCTGTGTTCCAAGTAGAGCCGTGTTGTTTGAACCAAATAGGCAGAAATTACTTATTACTTCGTTTTAATTGTGATTTCTTTAAAGCGTTTGACTTGGTTCCGGAATAACTTCTCTTAAGAAACATAGAATATAATTTCATTTTTGAAAGTTTGGCTGTATCGATCGGAAGAACTTAGACAGTTTTTGTAAAAAATTAACTATCTTATTTCCTCCTAGAGCATTTTGGTGTACCACAAGGATCAATCTGAGGTCCACTTCTTTTTACGCTACATGACAACAGCATTTTATCTCCGATCTTTGAATTCATTAAGTTCAAAAAACTGCTATTTAAGATTTAAAAACATCTTAAAAAATAGTATATAACATTATTGAATCACAAAAATGTATGTATTTCTACGATAAAATAGTAAATAAATAAATACAAATCCTTAGCTACCTGGAAGTATTAAATTCATTCAACCGAAGAACTGAAGCTCTCAGAGCCATAGACACCTATCTTGCAGAATACTATAATATGCCTTTAAAAGGATATTTTAATTTTTTTTTAGAATATCTTAAAGTTAAAAGAAAAAACATCTTTCATATCCCTCTACTTTTTCTAACTATAGTGATAAATAAATTATTGCATAGTAAAGCATTTATTTTTACAACAGTAAAATTAATGTCAGTAAGACGTAAGTAGTATGTTTGGCATTAAAATATCCTAATTGGAGACCCGTTAGAGGAACCCCAAAACGAAAAACCCGTAATATCTTAAGTGCCAAGAGCTAAAAGAGCTTAAATGTTTATCGACAAACCATCACTCGAATTAATTAAAGTGCAAATTCTTTCCGATAAAAACACAAGGCGGGAGTAGGTAGTACATATATACCCTTAGCAAATAACATTCGCAAGCACAACACAGTATAAAATGCTTCCCCCAATCAAGCAAACCCCAACATCAAAATAGAACAATCAAAAGAACTACGAGGGTAGCAAAGTGTGTATGCCTAGGTGGTAGGGTAGCACAGCAATGGCAATTTGCCGATGACATATAGTAACGCACTGGCAATGGCGGGCGGTGCTGATTCAGCTCCAGTTCTACAATAAACACAAGCCAGGAGCGTGTACACCTTTATAGTGGATATCAAAAGAAATTGCAGACTGAAAGGGCAATTGTTTGGAAAACAACAAGTGATGGTGGTATGTAGTCGAGTTTGTTTTTGTGGTAGCCTAAGTGCCCACAGTCTTTTTGTTTAAGTATTCACATTTGATTGCTTGTGCCACGGATGAGCAGCATGAAATCCCCAATATCCATTAATAAACGTAACATATGGGGGAATGACTTCGGTTAGTTTTCCGTTTGCAGCAGACTTTTGTGTATGTCGCTGTCCCTATACACAATACCGCATTTGGCTTAATAAAGTTAGAAAGCTTGGAATGATGTCCCTGACAAGATGACATTGAATTAAGTAGAACCTTCGAGGAAATGTATTGTGCGGCAGGACTATTAAAACAAGGAAGTCATAAAGATAGAAGGCATATCAGTTATAGGCTTCAATTTTAATATGAACAGGTGCGGATTGGAATTGTATAGCTTGGACGAAGTCATTGTAAAACATATTTTTTTTTTTTCATTTCAAAGACAGATAGGAACTAAAGCATCACAATCAATTTATACAAATTTTGGGGGTGCGTTGCAAGAAATAGTGGATGGCTGGACTTTGCGTTTTATTGCTTCTCGAACTTTAAAGCGTAATGTATTTAAATGAAAATTTGAGGTATTCCTTAACAGCACTTTCCCCGTGTGTTCTGCCTCTTTTTTTTTTTTTAAATCGATATAATTTATTTTCATTCCTATCAGCCGGAGAGTGGGAGGGAGAGTAGTAGCCCGAGGCGTAACTTTAAACGCGTTGGACTGTCGTACCAGAGATATGGGTTCAATTCCCAGGGCTACTGCCTCTTGCGAGGAAGTGATGATATCTCCAAGAGTATCTCTCTCTTGTCATCAAAAGTGCCTCTCTTCCTAGCCGTTCGGTTTCAGCAAAATATTGTAGGGGGCGCTCAAGTTAGTTGATTTTTGGTATTTTATTTGGCTTCGAACCTTGATGTCGATGAAGTAGTTCAGCGTTTCACACTTGTTTAATTTTAAAAATCCGTTCGGCTGTGGGATCTTAAAAAAATAAAAAATAAATGGGATCTTAGCACCCCATATATGGGATATTCGCAGAAAATGTATGCAGTATAAAAGGTCAGTAATTGGTCATAAAAGGTCAAGTAGTTTAAGCAATTGGTCAGGCTTAGAAAATTTTTAATCCAGGGTTGAAGTTTTTCAAGGTCACCCGCGATTTTTGGCACCTCATTTATGGGATATTCGAAAAAAAATATATACCATCTGAAAGGTTACTTAATCTCTATAAAAGGTCAGATGGTTTCAGGAATTGGTCAGGCATAGATTATTTTTTATAATTTTTATAAAAAAAAATTCAAGGTAAAGGTCAATGACCTTTTAATTTTTCATTATGTAACTAAAAACCTACAGCTGAAGGAATAAGTAACCTTTCAGATGGTGTATACTTTTTTCGAATATCCCATAAGTGACCTTGTAATGACCTTGAAAAAAACTTTAAAAAATTATTTCAAAAAATCTATGCCTGACCAATTACTGAAATTACCTGACCTTTTATTACTATCCAGTGGCCCTTCAAGTGGTATACTTTTTTTGCGAATATCCCAAAAATGAGGTGCCAAAAATCGCGGGTGTCCTTGAAAAACTTCAACCCTTGATTAAAAATTTTCTAAGCTTGACCAATTTCTTAAAATACCTGACCTTTTATGACCAATTACTAACCCTATTAGATTGCATACATTTTTTGCGAATATCCCATGTATGAGGTGCTAAGATCCCACAGCCCCGTTTCACCATCAGCTGATATACACGATGCGGCCTTACAGTTGAACTGAGGGTGGCGTCGCTGTTGTGTATAACGGTAGGTCTGCAACATATTTCTCTTTTGAATGTTACTAAACTTTAAGCCTCTCTCTTTATTTGAAGCTATTGAAATATTTGGTCTTAGTCAAACTCGCAACTTGCAATGAAAAAGATACCATCCAACTTGTTAGTTGGTTGAACTTTTCCAAATTCTAATTGAATACCATATTCCGCGTTAGTACCTACCTACCAAGGCTGATGCTGTCTAACAAATGTAATTAAAACGTTTAAAGAGTTCACACACAAGAGTCGACACAAAATTTTAAATTGCGATTTTCCTTGGAGTTGTGTTATCTAAAACTTAACACAAGATGGGGCAACGCACGATGGGTTAGTTATTTATGGGTACTTGCACAGACAAAAAAAAAAAAAAAAAAAACAAATGATTATGGAGCTATCATGGGGCACTGTTGTAATTATGACGATGTGGAAATTGAATTTAAATAAAACTACAATATATTTGATTAAGAAACTGGTGATTTTCCTCTCAGTACCTTATGAGAGATAAAATTGATTTTTGTTTTTTTTTTTCGAATTTTTGCATTTTAAAATTTCTTGTATGTGTTCAATACATATTGGGGACACAAATAAGACTAAATTGTTATTTGATTAAAAAGAGAAAAAAAATTCGTTGGTATAGTCTAAAATTTTAAATTTCCAAACTTGAAAAAATATATGTATGCGTCATTAAAGAACGGAATAAATTATGTATATTAACTTATCAGAGTTTAGCTCGATGTTCTCTAGGACGTACGAACGAACAGACGTGATGTTCAGTCGCACAGTGGTCCGTTTGTTGAATTTTGGCGACAAAAACTATTTTACAATAGAAGCTTATGTAACATTTGAAGCCTTGGGGACGCTAAATTCCGTAGTAGGTACTACACAATATCACAAAAATTAGTAATATACCCTTGGCAACTTTAAGCAATATTTTGGACTTCCTTTTATACTGCCGATATCGATCAATTTTCGTCTGACTTAGCCGTAAATGTATTGTATTGACTCCCCTAAGGGTTACAAGTATCCCGCTTTCATCTCCACATCTACTCTCCCTCTTCCTCTCGCTCTGTCATTATCCCTTCTTACCTATTCCAGTTCCTTTATCCACTCTTTTCCTCTCCCTTCTGCGCCAATTATTTCCATTATTTTTTATTTTTTCCCCTATTGATTTTCCTTCAACACTGCCTGATCTGCATCTTTCTATCACATGTTCCCACGTCTCTTGTTCACCCTCACACATTCTGCACATTCTCTCTTCTTCTCATTTCCAGTACCATCTTTCTCTCAACTCATTCCCTAGTCTGACTATCGCTATTCTCCTTGTTCTTTCTGTCTTCCATCATGCTTTTAAATATTTCAGTATCCCCTCTGCCATTACTTCTTTATATCACCTGTTGCGTCTAGATTCCTTTATTATAAATAAATAAATAATAAATAAATTTGATGGCACAACAGCTCATGAAGAACTAAGGCCTAGTGACTTACAACTCTCAACCATTCCTGTGTGCGTGTCTGCAGGAATGGAGGGGACCTACAGTTTATTGCCGATTCCGAACGGCTAACGAGCGGAACTTTTCTGTGACAGGAGATACTCTTGGAGGATTTGTCAATTCCTCGCAAAAGGCAGTAGCTGTTTTTTCTTTTAAATAAATAGGTGGCGAGGCTGGGGATCGAACCTTAGACCTCCGGCATGACAGTCCATCGCACTAACTATCACGCCACGGCTACTACAGATTCCTTTATTAGTTCCCGCATTTCCTTCTCCTGCCCTCGTTTGTCTTCGCTTTCTACTCCCTCGTATCCAGTTTCACTGTCCTCTCTTCCCTCCCTTCCCCTTATGTCTTTTCTCCCTTGTTCCCATCATGATCCCTCTGTCGTCCATCCCTCTCTCTCTTTCATCTTCTCTAAACATTCCCTTGCTATTTCGCTTCCTTTTCCATTCCACATGATAATTTTTCTACATAATTCGATGCCATCCTCTTATCGTTATCTTGTCTCTTTTTGTTTAATCTCTCACCATGTATCCTGGAGTTTGCCATTCTACCCCAAGCGCCTATTTGAGGTACCTCTCTCTCCTTAGTCCATTGAAATGTTACAAAATTTTGGCCGAACCTTGCATTTTGTACAGGACAAAATTTTATATGGTGGATCTGTAGAAGGGATCAGTGTGAGTGTAAAAACGAGTTTTCGGGGTTGAACTCCCCCCCATTTGGCCGCCATTTTGGAAAAGGGGGCGTAAAAAGGTCTTCGCGATATCTTGAGAACCATACATCACACAAACAAAATGTTACCACATTTGAGTAGAGAATTAAATTCTCTACAATTTATGTTAACACACTTTTTATCATAAAGTTGAAAAAAAAAAGTTATAATCAAAAAAAGAGGACCATTGCCAAGAAAAGTATCATTATCTTCTTCTTTTATTTATTTTAAGATAAATTTCTTAGAACGGTCATCTTTTTTTGGTTATAACTTTTTTGTTTTCAATTCTACGATAAAAGGTGTGTTAACATAAATTGTAGAGAATTTGATTCTCTACACAAATGTGGTAAAATTTTGTTTGTCCGATGAATGGTTCTCAAGATATCGCGACGATATCCAAAATGGCGGCCAACACGGTCAAATATTAAAAAAAAAAAACGAACTAAATGTTTTTTTTTTTTTTAATAATATACCTATTCATATTATTAAACGTAATCGTAGAGGTTAATTTATCGAGAGTCTACTGTTAATTTGTGAAAAGATATGACTGAACATCAGTGTCTGATGTCATTGCATTTATATCTACAAATTGATGGAGCATCGAGAATTGCATAGCGCCACCTGGGGTTTGTAGAATTATAATACGTAAACGTGCTGAAAAGTCATAATTGTATTTGATGGGTGCAATGCACTTACAATTATACGTATAGATAAGGTACTAACTTATTTTCTTTAACTGAGTCCTTTTTTTTCTTTTTTATTTGATTTCATTTTTCAACATGGCTTTACAAAAAAATAACAACGCCCCTGGGACTACGTTCCTGGGACATTCCAAAAAAAAAACTGATTTGTATGCATTGCGATATTGCAGTGAAAAATAAAATTCATCACACGTCTTTTGTTCATTCAGATAAGTAGCAAAGAAAATAACAGCGTGTGTCACTAATTCTCAAGAGTTATTTTTATTTTTTTTTTGTTTTTTTGTAAAGGACATCCCTGGAGTTGTGATGGAGAAGTTGGGTTGTATGGAAACACAAATTGGTATGTTAAGGGAAATATAATACTTGGAACTGTCAGATTTTATTTTTTCTTGAATTGAAATTGAGAATCCGTGGGTATCCAATCTAGGGATTCGTTTGATAGGTAAAACATCTTCTATAAAGCATTTGATTTCTACATTGTAAAAAGGTTAGCAAACGATTTCATTTTTATTTTATTCATGTAACCAAAGATTATCGAAGGAATATTATTTTAATTTGATTTTTTTCGTAAATATATAATAAAATGGTTTGTCATTATGAATATCTAAAATTAATGGTATTGATTTAGGACTTTTTAATTGTTTTCTTCTTGATGTTATTGCTACAGTGAAAGCTCCCTTAGCCGGACAGCGACGGTCGCAACACTTTTGTCCGTCTAAGGGAGTTGTCCGTCCAATATAAAAAATAAAAAATAGTTATGTAAGGAAATGTATAATATACAGTGGCATCATGAAACATTTTTGCACCTACAAGCCATGAAATTCATTCAAACTAAAAATAAACATTAAGATACAAGAAAAAAGATAGAAAAACAGACTACAGCTGCAGAAGAGAAATAAAAATCGTTATGAATTTGATCAGAGACAGTAATTTGATGAAATCGCATCTATGTCGCTGTAAACCAGGGTAATCGTTTTTAATGTAGAATAAATTTATGTAAAAGTATTACTAAAAATAATGGTTGAAATTTTTACATACTAAAAAAAAGTTTTTGTCCGTCTAAGGGAATTTAATTTAACAAATCGCGGCTAATATTCTTGTCCGCGTCCAGATAAAGGAGTGTCCGCTTAAGGGATCATAAAATGTATGGAATTTAAATCCAAGATCCACGGTCTTGAGAATTTGTCCGCCTAAAGGGATTGTCCGCTTAAGGAGCTTTCACTGTATTAACTTGTCTTTAAATAGAAAACTCGTTGGGACAAGACGATTGAATACCATGGAAGCCAAATTTTTTAATACTAATTTGTCTACAAACCTAGGAGATGAATCTAATTTTGGTTTCGGCAGAAAATCAATTTGAACATAACAGGTGGGCAGATGAAGTTATTGACACTTTTGTTAGAAAACGTTTTTTTTTTTTGCAAATTGATATTCAGGTCTCTTACATTAAGGTAGGTGGAAAATCTACATAAAAGTTATGAGCCTGATGCCCACAGTATTAGAGCTATGGTAAATCCCATATATTTAGATTAATGTAGGTTAATTTACTTTGAAATGTTCTTTTCTTATCTTGTTCCTAATAATATAGGCTTCTTAGATTACGATAATAAAGCTGGAATATCATAATACATATCATAGTGAAATCGCAGTACCTTGAAATAGTCCAACAAGCGAAGTCAAATCACAAATCCTATTGGTCATGATATTCATACATTTGCGTGAAGTTAGCACCGCCATTTTCGATTTTCAAAAAAAAATATTTTTTGGAAATTCGCAAATTTTATGAATGGAGTTGGGTATTTTAAAAATTAATTTTTTCTAAAAATTTAAAATTGTGCTCTTTTGTGCTCAAAAATTATACTAAAACCGAAGATATATGAAGGGTCCAGGGGAAAAATGGCACAAGTCCATTCAAAATGATTCCGAGAAAAGTGAAAATACAAGTTTACTTACATATACAACGCTAAATTGAAAGGGAAATGAAAAATTTTAAAAAGCGGTTCTGTAATACAGAATGTTCTAAGACCTTTAACATAATTTTATTTTTATTTTATAGTGAATATAGTATGTGACTTGTGCCATTTTTCCATTGTAATCAGTATAATATGAGTGTTAAATAACTATAATAAAAAATGTTTTGCATAAAATGCAACAAAAGCCCAGGGCATATAGACTAAGTCGGGACAAGAAAAAAAATCTTATTGAAGGGGGGGGGTCTATTTCCCTCCTTTAGGCAGGAGGGACAATTTTCTAAAAATTCGACTTAAAATAGAAAAAAAAATCATTGAAAACCAACAGTAACACCTACAATTTTTTGATGTGCCTTATTTTAAAGCTAAAAATCCATTATTGTATTCTGTTTTTAATTGAAATTATTTGAGTGAAAAGTTTTTGAAAAAAATGATTTTTAAACTCAAAATTTTAGAAAAAATATTCAAAAATTGTGTTATGATTATACGAAGATTTTTAAATAATACAAATTCTTTATACCAAAAATAGAAGATTTAGCACTATTTAATTGGACTTGTTTAATTGTTGATTCAAAATAGCTTTTAACGGCCTTTAATTTTGAAAAAAAAATGGACTTGGAAAATATCATTGTCAGTTTATATTTTGAAAATGTTGTTCTGTATTGTGCTTAACTTGTGCTGCGTTGTAGCCGTAAATATATTTTTTAAATTCGCAAATTTATGGATGATTTTTTGCCAAAATTACGATTTTCGCAAAAATTAAACTTGTTCTATTTTGTGCTCAGTTTGTGCTGCCATTTTCGTAAAACTATTTTCTATTCAGGGTGATAAGGAGTGTCTACATCCTCCTCTTTAGCCAGGAGGGGCAATTTTCAAAAAAAAAAAAAAGAAACAAAATTATTTAAAAAAGATAAAAATATTAAAAAAATACCGTTAACCGTTAAAACGTCAGAAATCAAATTCTTAAAACCTAATTTCAAAATATCTTCTAGTTTTTAAGAGAATTGAAGATAACAGAAGTTAGTTTTCCATGAATTCGACTTCAACACCTTATTATGGTGCTCCACATCCGAATATCCCATTTTCCACATCAAATAAGATAATTGTAAGATATAGTTTCTTTCAATTTTCTTAAAAACTAGAAGACATTTTGAAATCTGGTTTTTAGTGTTTGACTAAAAATTGCTATAAGCTTTGAATATTAAACACAAAAGTACAATTTAATCACATAAAATTTTGAACAATATCAGTTTGAACACGAATTTTAATTTTTTTTTCTTTAATTTTGAGTTGGAAAATTAATTTTTCAAAAGTTGTTCATTAATATAACTTTATTTAAAAAGCAATAAAAGAAAATATTTCTGGCCTTCCAAAAAAAAAAAATTAGCATGGCATTATAACGATTAACCTGTATATTCAAAATAAGTCTGTAAAGTAGGTACATAAACGTTTTTATTTTGGACGAGACTAGAGAAATGCGAATTTGTAACCGTTTTAATGGTTTATCGGTCTCAAAAGTAGATGTGCTTCGGGAAAATTAAAAAAATGTCCCCCGAGAACTTAAAAAATTCAACGTCCTTTGAATGTTTGCTGGAAAAAATTAAAGAAACAACACATTTCTATATTTTTGTAGGTGTTTTTTTTTTTTTTTGAAAAGGTTGAAAATGTTATGATCGAGTGACTATTTTTATTTTTTTGTTTTAATTTTTTATTTTTAACTAACGGAAACTATTGTCGTTTTCCGTTGGTAACTCCTATCATTCTTTTTTTACTCCATCCACACTCCTAACACTCCAAAAACCTTCCATTTGCTGTTCGGAGTGATGATTTAGGAGTGTTTTTTCACTCCGGACTTTATTAAGGAGTGCTCAGAGTGCACTCTGAAAACACACTTATGTACTATTAAAAGTATGTGTTGGATTAATTTGTCAAAATAGTAAATGCTTCTTCTTGGGATATTCTGGAATTAAAATTATTGAAGAGTTCATTTTAGTTTTTACTTCTACATAGATACACATTTTACGGAAGAGAGTTTTTCATATTCTATTGGAATCAAAAACGAGTGAAACACTCTGAAAATCCAATCGAAAACGACATATAATCACGGTTGCCACTTTGGTCATTATTTTTTCACTTGGTCGCATTGTCATTTTTTATTCCATTCGGTCATTTTTTTGTATTGGTTTTATAAACATATAAATATTTGTTTTTAAGCTTCTACTTTATCTCATTTTAAAATGCTCAGAGAAGTTAATATTTTTATGTTTTTTTTTTTTTTTAGTTTATGATTTGTTAGTTTTATTTATTTTACAAATATTTCGGACTTAAATTATTTTGGTCATTTTTAGCTACAGTTTTATTTTTAATTTTGGACACAAGGTTTTTTTTTCAAGTGGCAACCGTGCATATAATTCCTATATGATTGGTGGCCTTCTACAATCTCTGGTTTTCAATTTAGCTTTGACAAAAATTTGTATAAAGTAAATATGTAAATGCAACAAAGAAGTTCTAATAAAAGGACTTTGAACACATGTGTTTCAAAATTTTTCAGATGTCACTTTGACTCTTCTTTATCTGAACACTCCAGTAATTGTTTTTTTTTTTTTTTTTTTCATTTTATCGAAAACGGCTCTAAGGATTTTTATTAAACCTCGCACCAGTAATGATCAAAGTGTATGTTAGAAAATTGCGTTTCGGGTTTTTACCGAAAAGTGTTATCACAGAAATAGACGCTTTTCGAGAAAATTGCCTTATTTTTCATTCAAGTATAAATACATATGTAAATATGTATAATTTTTTAATGACAACCGATTTTATTTTAATTTTGCGACATGGTGCTGCTGACTAGTCCAAACAATATTGGATTTTAAAATTTTGAAAATATGGACATAATTATTTTTTTTTTCACAAAAAAAAAAAAAAATTACTTATTTCAATTTTTTTTTTAATTTCTCAAAAGCAATAAATAGGTATATCTTATAGAAGCTGCATTATAGTTTGTAAATATAAGAGCAAGTTCGTGCAATCCATTAGTCCATATTTTTTATTTTTTTTTTCGTAGGTATGGATAATGGATTACTGAATTGTTTTTCCTTAAATCCAAATCCGACCAACTTTTTTATGTAAAACTCGAAAAAGCTTATAACTTTCAACAATGCAAAACCGCATACCATTATTCAGTCACTACACCCATTACTTTTAATTCTTTTCATTTAGTTCAAAATTAGTTTCTGTAACACAAATCACATTAACTCTTGAACTTTTAAACAGAAGCAGGTACAGTACCTAATTTGCTGAACTTTTTCTGTAGAAAAGTTTCTTCGTTATTAAATTTTTCCAGCAATACTATAACCATAGAGTAGCTGCATTCGTCGTATCGTCGTTCCCTTTTCTGCTTCACCTCACCGCATCATACGTAGTTAAGGTACATACACTTCGCTTCAACTGAATAAGCACACAAATTTTCTAAGGTTCGTTTTCCATTTTTTTCAAATCTTGTGCGTTAATGCATCATCTTGCGATATTTATTGTTGGCTTATGATGTTGAGAAAAGAAATCAGAAAGAATAATTCAAAAAGAACAGCTACATTTTCTCTCGCACTCTGGCAAAGCGTTCCATATGGAAAAATGCAAATTTTTTTTTTTTGCGTCAACTGAATAGACACAAGGTCATTATCTCCATTATTTATGAGCCTTCTAAGGTTTTTGACAAATAATATCCACATTTAAAGTATTTTAAATAAAATTTAATCCTTTAATTGAAATTTAATAAAGACGGGTAAGTGAAAATCTCTAAATAGTGTTGAAAAAGCTTTGTAAGGGTGCGAGAGAAAATATAGCGGTACTTTTTGAATTATTCTTTCTAATTTTTTCAAGTAGCATCATAAGCCAACTGTAAGCATCATCAGATGATACATTAAAGCCCAAAATTCTGAAATTATCGACAAAGTTACCTAGAAAATTGTTGTGCTTATTCAGTTGATGCGCAGTGTACATATATGTTTACATATTAAATTTAAATCTTGCATCAATTCCTTGTGGATGAATTATCTTCAATTCCTCTGGTTTTGTTTCATAAAAAAAGTTAATCAAAACAGACAGGATCATAACCTCAGTCTCAATTGCTACTTTGACTTCTGTATTAACTCCGGTGTCTTGTGTCTTGTCTCCTGAATTAAGTACACATGTACTCCCAAGTACAACTGATTAACCCATCTAATTAAAAAAAAAGAATTGTTATTCTACTTCTTGATTACATTTTGTCATATGGCAGATACTCTTGTTTTCTGTCCCGACAACAACGCACATATACATACGTCTTAACGCCCTCATGAGGACTTTATATGACCTCTTTTAGCACTTAATCGTCCCTCCTCGTTTTCAAATTTTCGTATCAAATCTCTCAATTATTACTGAGTCTTACATATAAACAACTTTCAACCCCACGACGACGCCCACATGTTGTACTTTTTTGCCTTTTAGGTGAAAATGTAATTTTCTGCTTGAACTAACTTCATCAACATAAATAAATGCAGTCGTTCTCGTTCGCCAGTACTCAGTAGAGACCTTAAAGTTCTTAAGGTGGGAAGGTCTATCATTACAAATTTAGAGTTTGTTGACTAATATTTCAGATTTTCATAGTCAACTTTTGTAAACTTTCGACTTAAATGAAGCGAATTTTTACATAGCATAGCGAACGATACGTAATTAGATTCGAAGATTGATTGAATCTGATTTGCCTGGCCCGTTTGGTAACTAAATTCTATCCTAAAATTGTATAAAATCGAATTATTGATGGACATATTATGTATATAGAGTACCAAAGGATAGCAAACTTGTACCACTAGTTCACACATCACATATAGGTAGGTAGGTACTGGTACATATGAATTTTTTCTGACATACATTTATACCTATAAAAAGTTAGTGCTTTTTGCCATCATACATTCATCAAACCCTAGAAACTTAAAACCTGATTATTGATTTTTTTTCTTAATTGAATTTCAAAATTGAGTTCGTTTTGAATAGACAAATTGCATCCATATTAAAGTTTGTGAAAATCCACACATGATGGACGAACTTTGTGCCAATTACATTGATGATGTTTCAAATTATTTTAATGAGCTTCATCGTTGATGTTGGGGTTTGGTATTTGGAAGTTAAGTTAGTAGAACAACATGGCATTGGAGCCTAATGAGCTCCGAGGTTAGTTGTAAGGGGTTTTTGTGTGCGTGTAATGTGTGGTCAGTCTAATTGGTGTAGTTTTTCGGTTATCTCTATTCGCCCCCTCCTTCGCCGCACCGCTAACGAGGTTGTTTTCACATTAAGGGAATTTGTAAGTTTCGTACATATGTATATGTAGGTATGTACCTACACAGGATTTACAAATGTATATGTATAATACAATACAATACATTATGTCATGGTACATACAAATAATAAAGGCGGATAGAATTCATGATATCAAATGCTAAATATTTAAACATTGCAGTTTGATAAATTACGTAAAAGTTGAACCATTAGGATTAGGATTTTTACTTGCGATATATAGGTACTATATGGCAAGTTTTGAATTCGTAAAAAAAAATTGAACTTAAGATAACAATCAAACTTGACATTACGATGATAGGGAAGATGAAAAAAGTGGGTCTCGCAATTCTGTCCATCTGTCTGTCTGTCTGTCTATGGACTCACCTACAGTCTAAACCCATGGGCTGATTTTAATTAAACTTGGTATAAAGTGTTTTCGGGACATTACCCCGACATGTTTTTTTTTACTTTTATTTTTAGGACCAAAAATAACGTTACCTGCCATATAATTTTTTTTAGCATTTTTGGAAAATCTTATTTTTCTCCAAAATGGCTCGACAGATTTTTCTAAAAAAAAAAACAAAAAATTTTAGTAGGTATATGCTACCTTTCTGTAAAAATTCAATTTCCAAAAAATGGTTTTAAATGGTACCTCCCATAGAACCATTTTTTTTTGTATTTTCGTTTTTCTAGAAAAGAAAAATTTTTTTTATGGAGAATCTTCTGAAAAATTTTAATAGTTTTGTATACCAAAATTTTCCAAAAACTTATTATTGTATTTTCCAAAACAGTTTCAAATTTTTTTTTTGAAAACCAAATATTTCAAAAACGACTTGGTTGATTTTTATTAAACTTGGTAACAAGCAAGGCCGTAGCCAGAAAAATATTTCGGTGGGGGGGGAGGGGGTTTATGACTTTTTGAAAAATTATTTTTCACTTTTTAGTATGTAATCTACAGAGACCTCTCTATGATATGATATGAGGATATGAGAACCTTTTACAGTAATTCAACAAACTGTTGAACTTCTCAGTCAACTTTTTTTTATAAAAGGCTTTTTTCTTCTAAAGAAAACAACCAATTAATTTTTCTAAGAAAATCAAAATCAAACTTGCAAATTTTGAAAATATATTTGAGAAATTCAGTGATGTAGTCCTTGGTACAATAAAATAAACATAGAACTTGATTTTTACTTAATATTTTTATATCTATTACTCATCATCACAAAACGAGTATTTATCACAAAAAATAACATCACATAAATATCTATACGTAGGTATTAAAAGTATTTTTTACAACAGCAAATTTAGCCGTCTGGCCTTCTGTGCAGCAAACACATCTATAACCTCTTCAGTATTGATATCAATATCTCTATAAAATTGACATCAAAGCTAATCCTGTCGGTCTTTCATCGCCGGTAGAGTTTCTTATATATGTTTTTAATCTCTTCATCGTTGAAAATGTTCGTTCCGGTGTGCATGTCGAAACTGGAAGGGTAGCCAAAATTTTTAAAAGTTTGTGGATGTTTAGAAAAAGTTGTTGGTTGCATCTTTGAAGAGCTTCTATTGCATTTTTCGCACGGTCTTCTGGTAATTGTTGGTGGCATTTTGTCTTCCATAGTAAGAATTCAGCCTCCATAGTTTCCCAATCCAAAAATTTCTTATACAATTTAAAATTTTCTTCATTAAAATTAGTTTCATTTTTACCGATAGTCGATGGTATTAAAATATACAAAGAAGAAAGTGTCGACTTATGATTCTCGAATCTCATTTTAAGTTGACTAATAAAGTCATCTAAGAGAGGAATTAAAATTGTTATCCTAAAATAGGTCTCTGGATCTGAGTCGTACGTATGTTGGACCTATTCTGTTGTCTTCCCACGAATCGAGGAATTTTTATTTTTCCTTCTGCAATACTTGATAATTCTTCTGCTGTCTGGAAAATTATATTGAATTTCAAAATTACATCCTCTCGAATTTTTTGGAATCTGTTTGATATCAATTCAATATGTTCCAGAGCAGATACCAAGTCGCATGAAGGGGACTGTAAGATCTTGCAAAGTGGGAATGTGTATGTAAATAAAACACTCAAGCAGCACAAACTTATCAAAAAATCACTATAGCTGTAACAGATCTTAAAAATCACAATTTCGATTGTTTTTGTGACTCTCACAAGTTGTAACTTTGGGGGAGAATACGAAAAAGTTACAAAATTAATTTCACCACTTCTTATGACTTGTGAGGTATCAGTGATGGCGGGGAGAATCGGGCTGTTAGTGCAGAAATTAGGAAAAAAATTTAATAAAAAGAAATAATTTCCACAAAAAAATTCGGGGAGGGGGGTTCAAACCCCTGTGAACCACCCCTGGCTACGACCTTGCTGGTGCCTCCTTTTTTTCTTATTCTTTGTAGTTCAGTTGGTTCACTTCATTGGGAAGTAATTGTTAACTGTTATAAAACGCAATTTCATTGAAATTGAGGTGATTTGAGATGATTTTGAAATTGCGTCATTTTATGGGAAATTGTGCAATTTTGAAGATGATTTCGGAAAAATAATCCAAAATTGAGCAATTTCGTTCAGTGAGAACATACTATAAATTGTATTTCGACAGCTTTAAGACGCTTTTTAGTAGGGAGAGAAAAAAATACGGTAATATTGACTTCTTCATAAAAGGTCAAATAATGCTAAAAATAACATTGTATCGTTTAAGTGTTGTATGCAAAAAAAAATTTTAAAATTCTATTTAAATTAGCAATATCTTTTAATTGATCGCTCGTATATGAAAAAAAATGTCATAATATTATTTGTAGAAAATATTATACCTACCTACTTCTTTTATGTTATTCTTCATCTTGGTTGGATGATTTGTATCACAGAAAGCTTCTTTGAACTTTCATTACATTAATCGGAAAATCCGTGACCTAAACCTTGCAGTTTTCTTGTATTAAAAAAAGTATTAAATATGTATAGTAATAGATTGCAAATAAATATATAAATATATTCTTGAAAGCAGGAAATAAAGCATGGTAATTCCAAACGGATGCTAAAAAAACTAATGTCAACCAGTTTGCCAGTTCATAATTACCGTTAGTCATAATATCGATCATTTCTACTTCCTTTTTCGCAAATTTAAATTAAAGAAAATGGCTCATACCAACTTTAAGCCAGAAAAAAATATTTCCAATAGCAACACTGAAAATAAAAATTTAAAAAAAAATATATATATAGGTATCCAAGCTCAGGTACTGGATTGAAGGTATCCATAAGCAGATCACGTATTGCATTGGTATCTATCTCTCCCTCTTTCATGTTTTTGCTTCTGAGTCACATGCACATCATATATAAAGTATACTGGTTAAACCGGTTACTTGTTTAGTGTTTATTTTAAAGAGACTTTCCTCCATTGTGTTTCTTCATCATAGTGTGACTATGACAGTCTCCGTTCCAGTGGAATATAAGCAGCCAATAATTCTCTTCCACTTCCAAGGCCCCATAGCCCCAAACAGCGTTGCCGCCGTACAAAAATTAACGTGCCATCCCGCATGGAAAAATGGCAAGTTTTTGGCCCTAGCAAGTTTTCGGAAAGGAAAACATGGACGCTAAGAACATTTATTTAATAAAGTACTGGTGAAGCTCTTAATGGTAACTTACTCTGTGAAATAATTTTACGAAAATTAATAAAAGCAGGATCCTATCATATCGTAATTAAAAATAACTTTGTGTTATAATTAATTGTGCAAATTTCAAATTAGGATTGGATTAGGAATCGGTGTGTCAAATAGTAAAATCGCAACTGCAGACAAACCAGAACAAGACATAACCACAACTGATTTTGACATTTCTCAGAAATCTGTTCTCAGTTGTTGTACCTAAAAAGCAAGTGCAAACAGACTCACTGAACAGCAAGCCAGAACAGTTAAGAACAGAAAATTTCTCATTGAACTTGTTTTTTTCTATTCTAAACTGTTCCGAAGATCCTCACTGAACTTACCTATAAACAATAAACTAAACATCAGTTTATATATTTAATGTTGCATGCGTAAGAATTTTTTAGTGGTCAGTGTTTTATAATAAAATAAAATGGATTCGCAGTTAATTAGTAAAATTAGTGAAATTTTATCATTTTTAACAAGAAAAACGTGTTTTTGAATCCCAATCTCCCAATATAAGCAACAGAAAACGCAACGCCACAGAAGCACAAACGATGACACTACCGAGCGCTGCATGCTTTTAAACAGACGTGAATGCACACAAACGGCATGAATATAGGGACTATCAGAACTATGTTTAAGACAGGACCAACCAGGATGACCATCAGTTCATCGGCAAGCTGAGACGTGGTAAGTACACTGAATTCTTCGAAGCAACATTCTTCCATGGACATGGACTGGCCACGACAACGATCATTTAGAGTGTACAACCAGGGTGGTGCGCATCGAGGAACTGGACTGGATGTCTATCTAGATAAATATAATATAGAGCGACTGACAGCTTCTAGCTTTGACCCCCATACCTGAAATGGTTGAAACCATGTAAAACAAAATATGTGGAAAAAATCTGGTTATTACTAGTGAGGGCTCAGGCAAAATTTAACTGACGAGGCAAAAAGGTTCATAACTAGCGAGGGCCTAGTAAATGCCTATTGTAGCCATTGCTAGACCCTTGTTAGTAACTATGAAAAACTTGCCAGGTCCTTATTGAAAACTAGATTCTTTTTCCAGGTGGGATATTTTCTAAAAAAACGTGCTATATGAAAAAACCACAAATTCTTCTATTTTATTGAAAAAAAAAAAAACTGTACTAAATCTTATCACGGGGTGTAGTATCAAAATCAAATGAAATCATTAGCTGTATTCATGCATTGTCAAAAAACATGAGTTTCTGGTAACTTTTTATGGAATTTGGACCAGTTTTCATTAAATTTTGTTGAAACTTGCTTTTATTTTAAGTAAAATAGTGAAAATAAAAATCATGCCATATTAAACTTTTTCGTGCCACGAGGAAAATATAATCGTGTCAAAAAAGCACGATCGTGCCACTTCGGCAACGCTGGCCCCAAAACAGCAATATCAAACTTCAGCCGTTTTACCTATCTTTTATATTTTATATTTTTTGTATCTTATCCGCTGGAAGAGTACTCTCTTGCACGTCAAGTCAAAGACCCAGACAAAAAAAAAGGAATAAAAGTTTTTGCTTTGCTTTTTATACCTACCTTCTTTATCATACATTAATATAAATAAATAACGGAATTCAGCACGCCGACACCTGCCTTTCTTCGTGACCATGCTCATGAAGTATTATTAAGGTGAATTCTGAATTAAATCATCAACCGGTGTGTGGTGATGCGGTGCTGTGCACTGAAAGTTGTTATTGTTAGATTGTTAGGTAGTATATTTTTCTTTTTTAATAAAGACGAAAAAGAATATTTAAAAAGAAAAAAATGTTCTCAAAGGTGTCTCATGACTTCATCACAACATTAAAAAAGGAAAAAAAAAAAACCGTGAGTGGGTGTAAAGAAATGAAACATAAATATAGGTAGTCGTAGTTACATAGGTATAGGTTCTGGCTTGATTAAGAATGATAACAAAATTGTACCATTCATTATACTGTCTGAGCCTTAAAAGGCACTTTTCTGCTTTTCTGCTCACCAGTACAACGAAATACTTTTAGAAGGAACATATAAAAGGTAAAGATATGTGCAAATCAGTGCTGTCGAAATTATTATTGTTTATTTTCTCTAATCTTCTTTTTTGAAATGAAATACAGTGAAAGCTCCTTTTGCGGACAGCTCCTTTACTGGCTGAACAGAATGGTGACGGAGACGGAACTGGAGCCGGAGCTGGAATAGCTGTCAAAATATTGAATACACGCAAATTCAATGTTGCGAACACAACGGAATGTAGACGCATACGGAGCTGCAGACGCAGAAGGAAGAGTTCACCAACTTTTACCTTTTCACGTACGGCACTTTTGACGTTTAAAATTGTATGAAGAAAAAAAAAAAAACTTTTTGGGTCGGAAAAAAATATTGTGGTTATTTATGTATCGCGAAAAAAATTATTTATTAAAAAAAGTGAATTCTGAGCTTTTACACAAGAATATTCTTTTGTTTTTCTTCAAAATACTTTCAAAGCTGTAGAGCTCCATTATGGACATGTAAAAAAATAAGGTACGACACTTTTTGACAGCTCTTCCAGTTCCGTCTGCGGATCGAGTTCCGTCATTCTATTGTGTTCAGCCAGTTAAGCGGACAATCCCCTTAGGCGGACAAATTCTCACGACCGTGGATCTTGGTTCTTAAATCTAAATTCCATTTATTTTATGATCCCTTAAGCTGACACTCCCTTACCCGGACGCGGACAAGAATATTAGCCGTGATTTCCTAAATTTAATTCCCTTAGGCGGAAAAAGACCTTTGTTTAGAATATAAATTTCAACCCTTATTTTCAGATATACTTTTATCACACCAAAAACATAAATGTTTTAAAAAAGAGCCAAGTTCTCCATGCAGGTATACAAAAAACCTTTATGTAACAAGTCAGCCGTAAAAAGTAAAGAGATCTAAAAGTTTGCCAAGTTCTAAGTTTATGAAGGTTTATATCAAATATTTTAAGTAGAGTAATATCGAAACAACTCCAAATTATGCGACAAATTTCTTATTTAATGATTACTGACTAAAATTTGGTAATTTTACTTGGCAAGTTTTCTTTTTTCCATCTGATTACATACTCAAAATTCAAAAGGTTTTGAAAACTTATCGCTCTACCAAATTTCATCATCCTACAACAATCAGACATAGTTCTAAGAAAGAGGGTGGATGCCACGCCCCTGAATGATAAATCTCAAATTTAAACTTTTTTTTTCTTTACACACATTGCAATTGCAACCCCTGCCTCTATACCAAATTTCATCATTCTACAACAATCTGAAACCAGTTTGAGGAAGTGAACGGATACCACGCCCCCCATATGGAAATCCTCAAATTTTCGATTTCGTCCATTGTTAACGTTGCAAGCCCAACTGCCCTTCCGAATTTCATCATTCTACAACAATCAGAAGTGCTCTAAATAATTGATGGTACTTCTGTGAAAGTGGGCGGATACCACGCCCCTTATATTGAAAATCCCAAATTTTCGATTTTTTTCTTTGTATACACCACAGGGCCTACCGTTAAGCGAAATTACGAGATTCTATGGTGTCGGAAAGTGCTCCATGTAATTGATAACTATTTTCTTAAAAGTGGGTGGATGCCACGCCCCCTGAATGATAAATTTAAAATTTTAATTTTTTTTCCTGTGCTCAAATTGTAAGGACTACCGCTCTACCAAATTTTATCATTCTACCACAAGGCATACCGATGCGAGAAATTACAAGATTCTACGGTGGCTAGAAGTGCTCCATAATTTTGATGATCTGTCAGTCAGTTACGGTTTTCTTGATTTTTGGCATCCTATATCTCAGGAACCACTAATGCTAGGGAGATGAAATTTGGTAAGGCGCCTATGCTCGCCTAGCTTAGCAAATATGGCGATTTTCTGAGATTATTGGTTACGAAGTTAGAGGGGGGTCGAAAAGCGCTTGAGTTTGTTCCTGTAAAAAGGGAGCAGTGCCGAGAACTTGGCTGGGAACTACCGTGCCTTTTGATATATATTTTTTATTCCCCCTGGTTCACAGCGACAATAAATGCGATTTCACCAAATCATTGTCTGTGATAAAATGAATAACGGATTTTATTTCTGCAGCTAAAGTCTGTTTTTGTATCTCCATGTTAATTTTTATAGTTTGAATGAATTCCATGGCTTGTAGGTGCAAAAATGTTTCATGATGCCACTATGTACTATACATTTCCTTACAAAATTATTTTTTATTTTTTCCCTTGGATGGACGGAAAAAAATGTTACGACCATCGCTGACCGGCTAAGGGAGCTTTCACTTTATAATAAAAAGTGCTTGTTTCTTAAGTGGAATCAGTTGGAATTCGATCTTAGCCCCATAACCATTGCCCACGAGCTGCTACCAACATTTTAAAAAGTTATAATTTCCTGTAGGTACCTATACAGTGAAAGCTCCCTTAACCGGACAGCGACGCGACGGTCGTAATCTTATAGTAACTATAAGGGCCAGTTGTACAAATATTTGATCCGTGGTTCAGGAATTTTAACTCACCAATTTCGGCGGATTAACTGTGGTTCAACGATGGTTCAGGCATGTAATTGACTTTTAGTGCATATTAGAACCTTGAACCATCGTTGAACCTCATTTAACCCGCCGAAATCGGCGAGTTAAACTTCCTGAACCACGGATCAAAATTTAAACCACGATTGTACAACTGGCACTAAGATTAAAACTTCACTAAATACCTGAATATGAGAATGGTATATGGTACAGATTTATGACTAGGTAGGTATAGAAATAGAAAATCCTTTCTACAAATAGCATCAATGGCAACCGTGTTAAAATTCAGCAAAGCTACTCAAGAGAACGTTTAATACTTTTGGCATCCCTGCTCAAAAACGTGATGAATAAAAAATTACCTTTTTACTTATCTTTTGTGGTCAGATGGAGCTATTGTTCTTTGAGGATCATATAAAAGATAGAAAAAAAATTATAACAACTCTGTGTGACTGACTGTCATGATGACAACGACAATATTATGACGACGACAAGATTGATTACAGAGTTGACGTTCGTAGTAGTCCTATAACGTGAAATGTACATTGCACAATTAACCAAAACTAGTCGAGCGGAGGAAATGTGTCCTGTTTGGCCGTTTCAAAGCTTCAAATAAACTTAAAACGACCAAACACAATGACAACGAAGGCCCATTTCATGGCCGATGAGTGACATTTTTCAAATGTATACCATACCATGCTATGTCATTTTGTTTTTGTTGAGTCCCACTGCACTGATATTGCATCGCCTCGAAAAAGTTTATATTTGGTTGTGCGTAAATACAGCTACGTTATAGACGACACTATTTAATAGGAAGTGCGGTTTCAGAGTTTCTGATGGAAAAAGATACAGTTCCAGTGTGGGCAGATGAGATGAAGAGATCTGAAATTGAATGTCCCTCTACGCTCTGATGCCATTCCCAGCCCCCACCAACCAATAGCTATAATTTTCAAACGATTTAAACGAAGGATATTTCGTTGTGGGTGAGGTTTCCTTTAATCTTCCATTTGATAAAAATGTGTCAATTCTTGATGATGAATTATATACGGAGCGATGAAAAACGAGTTTGTATTTTGTATCACATTTTGCAAAGTTCTATAGTTATGGCTTTGCGCATCTGGAGAAAGGTTTAAGTGGATTGAAAAAGTTTTGACATTGACGAGCAATAGAGCGGCAGCTATAATGTTAGTATAGAAAGGACAAGGAGAGAATTGAGTGAAAAGCGATCCTATATACCAACCATTAATTTTTGCAATGTTGTTGTTTACCTACATACTTTTTAGCCTTTGAAACTTAAGTTTTATTTGACAAGTTTGGGTAAATGGAATGAAAGTTATTGGTTTTTTTTTCGCCGATGAGTGATTTATTTGGTGAACAAAACAAACTTTCAACAATATTTATATTTGTTTAGGTTTTATAATGAAGGTAATCTTAAGGTAAAGATTGATGTTTTGTTTAAAAAAAAAAAAAAACACTATGTGCCTACCTCCCATGTTTTACTTGACAGCTCAAGAGAAGGATAAGGATATCAGACGAATTTACTATCAACACTATCCAAAATAGGTTTATACGGTAAACAGGGCATTAAATGGTATATTAAAATGTCAGATAAAAATTTTTAGTCTTTCCTTCCTATTGCCATTTAATAAGAGGCAATAGAAGGGCACTGAGTTATTAAGGGCATGCAGGTAAGTGGGTACCTATATGAGGACTCGAACACACATCAGCTCAACGGAAGGAAGCTCAAGAGGTAACGATAATCTGTTGTATTGTAGGGCTCCGTGAAATTACTCCCCAATGAAATAACTCCCCAAAACAAAAATAAAATAAATCCCCAAAATTTATAAGAAAATCGAAAGTTTTTTCATATGAAAAAACTCCCCAAAATTGGGGGATTTATTTTATTTCAGTTGGGGTTATTTCATGATGAAATAAATCCTCAAACTCAACTATGCAATAAGTCCCCAAATGTATGAGGGGGCATGCTGGCCCCCTGCAACCCCCATGCTTGGCTCACTATAGGATTTGGGGTAGGTGCGAGGTTGGGTGTATGCAAAGTTTCTTTAAATCCAGATTCTTTAAATGCAAAAGAAACTTTGCATACACCCAACCTCAAACCTATCCCAATAGTGGGCCAAGCAGAGGTGGTTGCATGCCCCCCCCATACATACTTCACTTTTTATACGCCGTAGTTTTGTTATTTCTTTGGGGACTTATTAATTTTTTTGTTTGGGCACTTATTTTATGCACTTTTGGGGATTTATTTCATTTTTGGATTGGGGGGTTATTTCATTGGGGAGTTATTTCACGGAGCCGTATTGTAGTTGTAGTTTGAGGCACTGTTGCTATTACTGCAGTGATCGGTCCTATCATTCCCTTTGGAATCGGAGCCGGATATTAACCCTAAGGCAACTGCCTAGGGGCCCCACGGCTCTTTTGAGACAATTTTTTTAATAGATGTATTTAAAGTGCTATTAACTTTTTTTTTAATAATACCTAAATTGAATTTGAGATTTGACAATATAATTTTGTTATTGTGAAGTGAACTAACACTTCTTCAAATTACTCGTTTATTATACAGATTTGAAGCGTAAATCTACCCATTTGAATACTTTCGTCGAATTTAAAATAGTTTGTTATGTTCAAATACAAGAGACACGACGCTATGAATTTTTGTAAAGTTATAGTGCGTAAAATTAACTGCATTTAAACTGGTTTGAAATAAATGCAATAATTGGGAAGCGCTTGATGTTGGTTAATTTTTAATTATACCCATTAAAAGGTCTTTTAGTCTTTTATATTAAATAAAACAAAATAAAAATAAACTAACTCGAAATTCATTAAGGCGAGATTCTGAAAGAAAGAATTATTTTACCAACTTTGTTTTAGTTAACTCGGGATCTTAATTAACTGAAAAACATGTTTCGATAGACCCCGATGCTAGGATATGATCTCTCACTTAAAATCTGTGTCTAAGTGTCTTCTAAATCTCTTCCGATTTTATCTTCTTATAATATGCGCTAAATGAACAAGAAATTTTAGAAAACAACAAAATAAAATGTCAAAAAAAATTGTCCAGCAATTAGTTTCCTTATGAGAAAAGGGTTCATAATAAAAGCTAACGATTATAGCAGTTGTTGCTAAATTTGTAAACTCGATTCATCGGTTGCTATTTGTTCAAAACCTAATCGCTAAGCTTTCTTTACCTATCCAAAAATGGCCATAGGTACTTTTAAGCTGTTGTTGCTGTTTTTGGTGCGGGTGCATCAGCTGTTTAGCTTTGGATAGGTATCCGAACGCGGTCATTGATGAAGGCTTGGTCAAACACGACGCAGGCATGAAAACTGGAAATGTTTCTATTGATTATTTTTTATGGAAAACTTAAGGCTCTCCCAAACCAACGCGAATATTCGGCGCGACGAAGAAAAACAATAATAACTACGTGAATTGTTTTGTTTAACAACCACGTGTTGTTATTGTTTTTTTCGTTCATCGCGCCGAATTTTCGCATTGTTTTGGGGGAGCCTTTAATTTCAAATTAACAATATTTTCCATCAATTTTTTAACTAAAAAATATTTTTTTTTTTTTAAGAGAAGATCCTTGAGGCTTTTACATGTCTTAATCCGCCCTGCCTGGAATTCATTCGACCTCATAGTCGAACTCCCCATGAACGCATTGCTTCTGTTACTTTAAATTACCAAATTACCATAAAGATCTTTTAGCCGGCTTTCCGCATCCCCTGAAATTGGCTCCAAAAGATTCCGTCGATCTCATTTTTGCGCTAAAAAAAAATTTGTTTTCTTCCAAAACAATACAGTGTGAATCTAGCCTTTAAAAGCTTCATCTGAAATCGGTATAGTCCCTGTATTAGCTTTCACTCCATATGTAGTAGATTGATTTGAAAGAATATTAAGTGTGTTTCTTTATTCATTCTGGGATGTCCAGAATATTCGGAATACCAGTTTTGCGTTTCTTTATTCGACGGGATGTTCTTGTTCACTATTATGGCAGATTTACATTGGTGTTAATTATTTAAAAACAGCATAATAACGCGAATAAACGTACCAGAGTATAAATTTTAAGCATTTAAAGTACAAATTTAAAAAGAGGCGGAGTGTGACCCACACTGATAACTTCCCATTGGTTCCCTTTGAAAATCGACACCCAATGTTATTTTTTATAAGAAAATTACAAATTAAAAATCTTTGAAAAACTTATCAGTTGTGCAATCAAATCAAGGAAACAATTATTAGCACTTTCTTTTGTAGTTTTTTTGGCCTATAAAAAAAAACGTCAGTTGAATTTTTTTTACAAACTCTACCGATTATCAACTATAACTTTGTGTATTAAATAAAATTAACCCAAAGTTAATATCTTTGTGCGTTTTCAAGATATTTGATATTTTTTTTTTAAATTTTTAATGTTTTTTTTTTTATTTAAAAAAAAAAAAAACTGTAGGTTGTTTTTTTTTTAAGTATTCATAATCTTTTACTACATCATTATGCATAGAATGAAACCAGGTCGAATTCGACAGCGTTATTTGTTCTAGAGAAATTCGAGAAACAAGCCATTTTACATTTTTTTTTTAAATTACTCTAATAAAAAAACCGCCAATTGAATTTTTCTGAAAATCCTTTGTGCACGTTATGGCCTTATTATCTGTAAAATAAAATTCATTTGAAGTCGATATCTCTATGCGTTCTCGAGATATCATCGGGGAAAAAAAAAGTTTCCGAGCGTACAAACGTACGAACTTACGTACACAGAAATCTCTTTTTAAAAACAATGGCGCAAAATTTTAAACAGCCTGATGTTAAAGTATTAGCATGATACTTTTTAACAATTTTCTAACTTTAAAACTCTTTGTTAAAATATTCTTAGTTTTAAACATTTTCTAACTAGTATCATACTAAACCCATTTTCCAGCTGAACACGCCTAAAACAGTGACAGTTCAAACCATTTTTTCAATTCTACCTGCCAAAGTGACATTTGGATTTAGTATGATACTAAAAAGATAAAATAGGCATTTGACGATTTTAACTTTAGTAAATTGTAAAAAGATAATACGGTGCTAACTCGTTTTAAATTTGGAAAAGCCTATTTTTAACCTATCATCATACTAAAAATGCTTTAACATCATACTAAATCGTCTAAAATTTTGCGCCATTATTTTTTCAATTGTTTTGACATTTCACCGAACTACTGGATTGCCATTCTTTTTGTTCTATAGATTTGTTTCTTTATTTATTCCATTCTGGATATTCTCGATAAACATTTCGTCTTTTCCATCCATTCTATTCCTTATCCGGAATAAAATAAAGAAACACCTGTTTGCTGTATCGAATAATGTACATATATGACCTGCCAGCGCCAGGGTTTTTAGCTTCAGCTTGTCTGCAAATTCAGGCTTCAAAAATAATATCTATGTACCTAATTCTACCTAATAATTTGGCTGAGTTCCGAAGTTCATCAGATGCGCAGTAACTGGCTGAACAGAATAGAATGACGGAACTGAAGCCGCAGACGGAACTGGAAGAGCTGTCAAAAAGTGTCGTACGTTATTTTTTGTACATGTCCACAATGGAGCTGTACAGCTTTGAAAGTATTTTGAAGAAAAACAAAAAAATATTCTTGTGTACAAGCTCAGAATTCACATTTTTTGTTTCCAATAATTTTCCTTTTAATAAATAATTTTTTTCGCGATACAAATAACCACAATATTTTTTTTCGACCCAAAAAGTTTTTTTTTTTTTCTTCATACAAATTGAAACGTCAAAAGTGCCGTACATGAAAAGTTAAAAGTTGGTGAACTCTTCCGTCTGCGTCTGCAGCTCCGTATGCGTCTACGTTCCGTTGTGTTCGCAAACATTGAATTTGCGTGTATTCAATATTTTGACAGCTATTCCAGCTCCGGCTCCGGTTCCGTCTGCGTCACCATTCTGTTCAGCCAGTAAATGAATATGTATCTACAAAGCATCGAGTTTGCGTTGCTGATGCGTATGAAAAATGTAGACATTACTTCCGCATCAAAACATTTTCTACATTTTGGAAGTCAGCCTTGCTGTAGTCGAACAAAATTAAAGCTGACACTTATTCAATGACAATTTTACTTTTAAATTACTTATAACACGACAGCAAAAAGTTTAAAACAAAAATGTGTCAGAAGGTGTCACCTTTACCTTAATCTTGTCGTTGGTATAATAATTGAAGGACATTTTTTTTTATAATTTTTCTTAGAATTTTGTTGAAATCTGGGTTTTCCTTTTTTACTTACACGATGAACTTGTGCCTTGTTTCATTGTTTATGCCTGTGCAAATTTGATCTGAATTCATAATGAGTCGAGACCATGAAAAATTTATCTGAAAAATATCCTTTTCCTTACCTAACCTATGCACATACATACACTCGGGACTTTGAATTTGTGTCTGCATGCCTATGCATAAATATTGTATAGGTTTTATAAAACATACGGCTGCTATAGCTACTGTACATTATGTAGATAATCATGACGACTTCTTGGTTATAATTTATTAACAAGAAAAAGTTCTGCGTGAATAACTGAATACTTTAAGGTGGGTAAAAGTATATAAAAAAAAGTGGCTGAGCGAATACATAATATCTCTATACCTTCGTACATATATTTCTACGTATTGAAGACGCCATTTTGGTACGATAAATATGAAATAACCATAATTTGGTTGAATATATCTTAAATGCATGCTTTCAAAATTTATTCGTTTAACTTAATTTCCCTAAATTGCTTAATTTATTGCTTCTAATAGTAAAGCAACATGGTATAATTGAGTCGCGTGCTAATATCTAATATAAAACGTTTTTTGCTTCAATAATTTCATATTCGGCTTTTATAGAAGGCTCACTTTATATATTTTTTGGAGGCACATTTTTCGTAATTTCTTAACGATTTCTTAATTATTATTTGCACTTTTTTTTTGGAAAACAGCCATTCTCCTTTGATATTTAATTTATTTTAATTAATTTTATAGATATTTTTTTATATATGTTCAAAAAAAAAATTAAAATAATTAGGACGAGGAGTTTTTTCACAAAAAAAATTAAAATTAAAGAAATTAGTTTTAGCTTTAATTATGAGAATAAAAAAATCATTCAAATTAAACTTAAAAAAAAAACAATCATTATGACTTGTGTTGCATTACATTTAATTTTTATTTAAGAAGTCTTACCTTGAAAGTCCAACAATTAAAACATTTCATTATTTCGCTTATAATAATTAATTCGCTATTTATATTGCTTAGTATTATTTAGCTTTTAAATTGTTTTGCCCTAAAATGTTTAAGGTATATATTAAAATGAAATTCACGACATAAGTTTAACTTTGTTTCTTATTAAACATAACACATACTTTTTCCAAAAAAAATCCGTTTACATATAAAATAAAACCGAGTGCTATTTTCTGTACATATCGGCGAGATAACCAAACGTCTAGATATGGAAACGGCCAAGGTAACGTAACGATGAAATAACGAACGGCCAAATAACAAGCAAGGTACGAAGAAAAATGGAGCGGAACAAGACATCATACTTAAAGCAGCTTATAAAAATGCTGATTCTACAAATGCATTTGATAAACAAACAGCACATCTCGACCTGTGACGTCAGTGGTCATCAGTAGTCGTAGTGGAATGCGTAGTGCATATACGACTTCGAAGACTGAGCAAATCTGATGCGTGGGTTCAAATCTCAAGTGTGCATGTATGTTAGGTTAGGTTAGGTTGTTGGGCTGATAAGGGATCTTGTTCCTATCAAACTTAGATCAATGTAGATCCCTTGTGATACCCTGGAGGATTGAACGCTCTAAATGATCAGCCTTATTGTGAGTTTCACCCGAACAACATTTCACCCGGAAATTTTGTTCGCCTATATTGTGAGTTTCACCCGAAAAATATTTCGCGTTCCGAAAATTCCTCTTATAGTGAGCATTTATTTCGCGCACAATATACTACGATTGACATTTAAATTTTTACCTATTTTAAGTAGGCGAACGAGAGAGCAATAAGGCGAAAAACGTAAATTTCAATCGGGTGAAACTCACAATAGCTTTTAAAATTCCGGGCGAACAGAAAATTTTAAGGTGAAATGTTGTTCGGGTGAAACTCACAATAAGGCTGAATAATTTAACCTATAAGTTTAATGGACCATCTAGCCATCTGGAGGCATTGATGAATTTCGACAGTTGCACACCAGATAGGTTGGAGAGCTGTTCTAGGTTATTGAAGAAGTAGTTTCCTAGGTGTTTGTTTCTTAGTTGCGAGAGTGCTGGGCAGTGACAAAAGAAGTGAGAAGAGTCTTCATATGTTTCTTCATCGCCACAGCCTCTGCATAGATCATCCGTGCTGAGCCTCAGTTTTTTCATGTGGTACTTCAGCAGATTGTGTCCGGTGACTGTACCTACGAGAGAGTATAGTGATTTTTTTTTTAGCGTCAAGATCTGGTTCTAGCAATGCTGCAGACTAGAACCAGAGCTGCTGAGAGAGCAGCCCGGGAGCTCTACGGGCAAAAACGAAGGGAGGAACGCCGACTTCTCAGGAGGAAAAAGAGAGAGCATGCGAAGCGGGCGGTCGAGTCTATTGAGGACTGTAGCGGCAGGGGTGATGTTCGGAAGTTCTACCGAAGGGTGAGGCAAACTACCCAGGGTTACAAGGCCAGAACGGAAGCCTGCCGAGACGAGAGTGGGAATATGGTGGTAGACACACAGTCGGTGCTGATGATCTGGAAACAACACTTTTCTAGACTGCTAAACGGCGAAGATGGCCAAAATTCCGCTGTAAGACAAAACACTCCATTCAACCTGGACGATGATGGTCAAAACTTCCGTCCACCCGACCTAAATGAAGTGCGGTTAGCGATAGCCAAGCTTAAAACGTACAAGGCTGCTGGTGTGGATGGCCTGCCAGCCGAGCTATTCAAAGCAGGGGGAGATGACTTGGTAGGGAGTATACACCAGCTAATCTCCAAAATTTGGTCGGAGGAAAGTATGCCCGATGAATGGAACCTCGGTATAGTGTGCCCTATCCACAAGAAAGGAGATGCTCTGACCTGTTCCAACTACAGAGGTATAAGTCTCCTCAACGTCGCATACAAAATCTTGTCATCTATACTGTGTGATCGCTTAAAACCGTTTGTCAACGATCTGATCGGCCCCTATCAGTGTGGTTTTAGGCCCGGCAAATCAACCGTCGATCAAATGTTCACACTCCGACAGATTTTGGAAAAAACCCAGGAGTTTCAAATCGATACACACCACCTCTTTATCGATTTTAAAGTCGCATATGATAGCGTAGACAGAGACGAGCTATTCAGAGCCATGGCGCATCTCGGCATCCCTGCCAAACTCGTCCGCTTGTGCAGGATGACGATGGAGAAATCTCGCTGCTCCGTCAAAGTCGGCAAGAACACCACCGAACCCTTTGATGTCGAGAAAGGTTTGAGGCAAGGCGACGCGTTATCATGCAACCTGTTTAACATCGTTCTTGAAGCAATTGTACGCAACTCGCAAGTCAACAACAGAGGTACAATTTTTCAAAAGTCTGTTCAACTACTTGCTTATGCAGATGATATTGACATCATTGGGAGAACGAAGCGAGCTGTTACCGGCGCGTTTGCAAGTATTGAATCGGAGGCGGCGAAAATGGGTTTGGCTGTTAATGATGACAAGACGAAGTATATGCTATCATCGAGAAAGGAATCTCAACATCGTCGGCTCGGGCAAAACGTCACGATGGATAGATACAACTTCGAAGTCGTCAAAGACTTTGTCTACCTGGGCTCCACTATAACATCGCAAAATGACATCAGTGCAGAGATCAAACGAAGAATTACTCTTGCCAATCGCTGTTTCTTCGGGCTAAGAAGGCATTTGAGTAATAAAGCCCTCTCTCAAAGAACCAAAGAGACCTTATATAAGACCCTTATCATCCCGGTCCTGCTATATGGGGCAGAAGCATGGACCCTGTCAAAAACGGATGAGAATCAGCTTGAGTGCTTTGAAGGGAAGATTTAACAAAGAGCTTAGCGGGCTTTACACCGACGTCGATCTGATCAATAAGCTCAAAAGACAGCGGCTGAGATGGAACCCGACGCACCAGCCCGACGAGTTTTCGAATCTACCCCTGATCGTCTGCGCAGCAGAGGAAGACCACACCTTAGGTGGCGCACACAAGTGGAGAACGACCTCAACCAACTTGGAGTGCGTAACTGGAGGCAGCTAGCTATAGGGACCGAGTTGGCTGGAGGGGCTTGTTGGTTGAGGCCGTAGTCCATCCTGGGCTGTGAGCTCCATCTAAAGTAAAGTAAGTAAAGTCAAGATCCTATCTGTTTTCCCCTTATCAAAACACGGCCAAAGTTTTTTGGTATTCGTGCAGGAGTCGAGTAGGGTCCACCTTGCATTTGTTTTCTCAAGAATTTTCTTTGCCACAGTCTGTTTGAAGAAGCAGATTGTTGCATAAATGTTAGGTTCTGCTTGGTTTGGATCGATTAATGATCAAATTCGTGCCAATTCATCTGCTTTTTCGTTACCTGGGATTCCTATACGGCCAGGAACCCAGCAGAGTCTTATGTTGTGCTGCGAGCCAAGAACCTTGAGCCCTTCTCGTCAGCAGAAAACGAGTTTTGATTTTATTTCGATTGCAGAGAGTTCTTCTATGGCTGATTGACTGTCAATGAAGAAGGTAATATCAGTTGGCGGTATGGCCAACATTGACAGCCGTTCTGCAGCTTTGATTACTGCCAGAACCTCAGCTTGGAAAACACTGCTATTGAACCTATTTGCTGCAGATTCTTGTACAAATAAGTCTAGGGGCTTAAGATTAAGTATGGCTTCAAGCCCCGCTGTCGGGGTGGTTCTCAATGCTCCTGTGACCCCAAAATGCATGCCATTCTTTGTAGTTTGGTTAAAGTTTTAAGATTGGTAGCTTTTTCTACTCCATTCCACCAAACTATACAACCATAAGTTAGTATCGGTCTCACTATTGCCTTTTCCGAAAATTCTATTGCAGGAGTAGAGGGCAAACATTGTCTTCTGAGCTCTTTTTTTTTATATTCAGATTCCAGTTTAGCTTTTTGTCTAGGATTACTCCCAGCTACTTTGCACTGTCTGAGATTCTAAGTTGAATGCCTTCAATTGATGGAATATTGAAGACGGGTACCTTTCTCTTATTTGTAAAGAGGACTAGTTCTGTTTTTCATGGATTTACCGTTAAACCACAATTCTTTTTCCAGGTGCAAACTATGGACAGGGCAAATTCTAATTGTTCACTAATAGTGGATAGGAATTTACCTGTTGCTAGTAGTGATAAGTCGTCCGCGTAGGCTACCGCTGTATTTAAGCTTGTTCATGACGAGAGGCCAGAGAAGTGGCGAGTGGACTCCACCTTGGGGTGTCCCCCTAGATGTTATCACCTCTATTTTGCTCCCACCTAGTTCTGAGTCTGTTTATCAGCATACACGTTATGCAATCAATGGTGGCATTGTCAACACCAAGCTCCACAAGAGCACTCTCAACCGCCTCATTCTGTACATTATTGAAGGCTCCTTCAATATCTAGAAAGGCAGCTAAGGTGTATTCCTTGTTTGTTAAGGATGACATGTGTACAATGTAGAAAGTTTTTCATAATAAAATTGGATCAAAGCTCAACACCACTAAAAGGAGACTGATGATAGGGCTTGGCACCCCTTGAAATAGCTATATTTCCAGCCAAACAAAAATAAAACGAATTAAAAATACCTAAAATTAATTCGTATACAATTGGTGGTAGCGCCTCTAAGTTGTTGTTGTTCAAAAATTCAAGAAATAGCCAGATAACTAAACGGCCAGACAATAAAACGGTCAGATAACAAAACGACGAGATAACCAACGGCCAGAAAGAACTTTTGCGAACTGATCGTTTTGGCGATTGATCCAAACACAAAACAAAAATTCGCGTAACAACTATTGCAAGTCGATCAAAATTTATTTTGATAATTGCGAAGTAAGATTTGCGAAATATTTTTCGTCCAAACGGCTTGCATGCACACCTTTTATTGACTTTTTAGTCCAGACAAATTGGCGTTTTATTCGAGAATCTCACTTCGACTGATTTTTTAAGGGCTTAAGATTTGGGTTTTTTAAGGGCATATTTTTGGTTGCCCTAGAGATAAGACACTCGCACGTAATATAGGCTGCAAAATTTCCGAACCATCCATCGTATTAATATTGAAAGTTTGAATGAAACAACAACAACTTACTTAAGCCCAAAACAGATGTGCAGCTTTTTCCCATGCAGCGAAATTAGAAATAGAGATATCGTGCGGCAAAGGCTGCATGCAGAGCCTGGAATATGTCAGCCCTCATAAGAACCTGTGTAAATTTATTTTCACTGGAAAAAGCTGCACATCTGTTTTGGGCTTTATTGAGTGAATTAATACAAAGTTTTTATAGGCTGGAATTATAGCTATTTCACGGTTGCCAGGCCCATAATAAACAGTATAGGGTGTCCGTTATTTCCCAAACTCTTTTTTTGGATCGGCCAAGTTATAAATCGAAAGTTTATGCGCTACGAAAAATTAATTGACCAAAAAAAATTTTGTCCGATGTCATTAACCCGTGCCTGCAAAGCCATACACTTCCCATGCAAATTTGTATGGAGATTTTGCACTTTATACGTTTTATTTTTTTTCTCTCGAAATAATGTAGCTATTCTTAATTTTTTTTTTCTGATTATTGTTTTTCAACTATTCCTTTAAAAAACCACATCCAAAAATCTATGTAGAAAGAAAAATTTATATTTTATTTCGAATTTTAAAAATTTCACTAATATGTACTTTTCACCTTTTCAGCTTTTATTTTTTTTCTCTGAAACTAAACAAGCTATTCTAATTTTGTTTTTTGATTCTTATAAAATAATAAAGCTTTTAATAAAAAAAAAAATCAAAAATTCTGAAAAACAAAATCTTATAATTTATTTTAATTTTTCAATTTTTTTTTAATTGTTTTTTGCAGAAAAAATTTTTTTTTGGTCAATTAATTTTTCGTAGCGCATAAACTTTCGATTTATAACTTGGCCGATCCAAAAAAAAAGAGTTTGGGAAATAACGGACACCCTAATAAACAGGCACAGTGGTGTTAATAATAGGCGATATTTGAAAGATGAATTAAGCGAAAGAGGTCGTTAATAACTATTTTTTATTTTTTTAAATATTTTTGTTGTCTAAAAGTTTTCATTGATAATTTTGTACAAATATAAATTCCAAAAAAGTTTTGAATTAAAAACAAAATCACTAACTTTTTCAAGATAGCGGCCATTTTTTGGTTTATAAAACATACCATTAAAAAAAATTTTGTCTATCGGAACATCCCATTGCAAAGCATTTTTCTTACTCCATTTGCTACACCTTAACGTTCTGGCACATTTTTCTTAAAATCTATTGATTGTACGAAAAAAGTGTCCCCATCTATATAAGCTAAAACTTTTGAAAAGAACTTATAGTCCAGTTAACGAAGACTCAAAATCATAAAATAAATGAAATAAATCGTGTAGTCTGGATTATTTTTTTAAGTGGTAGGGGTGACCCCCAGGTACAACATACTAAAAGTCCCCAGCCCAGGCCCACGAGTTTTAGCCAGGAGAGGGGGGTAAAGGTCCCCTTTTGTACTGTTTCGTAAATATTTCGAAAACCAAGCGTTTAAGAAAAGTGTACAACACAAAATGAAAGTAAATTAAATTTGCTACAGAAAATTTGCACCTCTTTCGCCTCTTAAAAACTTTGGCCCCGGTCCAAATTAAGGCTACTTTTTGGAAAATGCTGAAGACATAATAATAAAGCTTTCCACCAAAACTCAGCTTTATTGGAATTTTTTCGTAATTTGGAAATTTTTGTCTCTAATTTTTCTGGGCTATATTGAATATAAACATAAAAGCCCTGTTTCTTTACTTTGAAACTCTGTGATTTTCTGTGCATTTGTGTGAATTTCAGTCCAACGTTCTGTCAAAGTTCATATAAAAAAATAAAATGCACAGAAAATCACAGGGTTTCAAAGTAAAGGAACAGACATAATTATTCAACGTCTAACTTCGATATACATAAGGGCTACAAAAATTATCGCAATAACTTTCGATGCTAAGATTGATGCTTGAATCGCTTCCCACAGCTTGATTATTTTTTGTATTATGATTCTGTAAATGGAAAATTTAATTTAGATTTTCAATGACGTTTTGTTGTGAAGCTTTTTAGAAATAGAAATGTTTCAATGAAAGAAATTATTTGAATTAAATTTTAACTCAAAAATTTCAAATGTAAGTAAAACTTTTTGACGTTTATCATCAAAAAAGTTTCAACAAAATATCTCTCGGGGGTAAAACAAAGTTAACAACATATGTGTGCCGCATTTCTTCCTTCCACAATAGCTCTTTTCATTGAATGCATAATACGTATATTTTTTTTTTAATAGGTAGGGGATGGGAAGTTGTGAGATTGTTCATAAAATGGAACATTTGAACTCGTTTATATTTGAAAATATTGCTGATGAAAGAACACCACTTCATAAACTTTTACTTTTGTATCGCTCCCAGGTTATATTGTGGATTTGTTGTTCTTTTTTCAAATTATATGTATAAAATATACATGAAACTTATTCTTATGAACTTATTTTTTCGTATGTACATAATGTATGTATGTATATGTACTTTATATATCATTGTTTGTATATCATAAAATTTGTCTGCAAGCCTAATGAATCAAAATGTTGATTCTATTGTTTGAATAAAAGCTCTCTCAGGAAACTTGATATAAATGTAGATATAGATTTCAGCATTATATGTATATTAATGTTGGTTACATCGTATTTAACATGAACCAAGTTAAACTGGGAGAGACCCTTCTTATGGCTTCTGTGGATTCTAGTTATTTGGGGCCATAATGAACGGATAAGGAAAGGAGGCTACTTATTCGATTATAGAAATTTAACAATCCCAAAATTGATGCAATCAAATACTTAAATTTTCTCTAAGCAATCGATTGTTGTCAAAATTATTATACGAAAGTGTTTTCGAACTATTTTATGTAGTTAAGGTATACTACTGAAAAAGGAAACACGAGAAGGAAATATTGATGCTCAATATACGTGCCCATTATTGGTTTTTGTTCATCGGTGTTCTGTTAAAAGTGAGTTGTTACATAATCTTGCTTAAATAGGCCTTCTTATCTTAGACATAGGCAGATGTTGCTGAAGTTGTAACAATAATTCGACACGGAATAAGCCCGTCAGCTGCATCTAAGCAAATGTTGTGTATCAAAGATCTACAAAACGTTCAAGGAAACTGGATAGTTTGTGCGAATGCCAAAATCTGGACGTTGCCGGTGTACCACTTAGAGATATGAAAGATTCATTGCAACTCTCCAAAATCGTCATTTGACTGGCCTTAAACTTCCAACAACAGCTCAAACAGGTGCGAGGAAGAATTGCTAGTCAGTGGCCAGGTTGAAGGTAACTTAAAGAAGCAGACCTCACCCCGAAACGACCTGTCAGGGGATCGAAATTGACTGCAAATCACCGACAGGGTTGACTACGATTTTCTCTAGTGCATTACGATTGGAAAGTTGAGCAATGGAGGCGAGTTATGTTCCCTGCGTGGAAGTGATCGCAGGGGCAGAATATACAGACGACGCGACCTGGAGAATGATTTGAACAATGCTGTTTTGTCGAAACCGTGACTTTTGGGGGAAGGTCTTGTATGATTCAATTGAAGGAAAAGTGAGCTGGTTTTTGTGACTGGTGGTGGTAGAGGGGGAGGTTTAACTGCGGATCGGTACATCTCCGATATTCTGCTGCATCACGTCATTACTTATGATGGATGTTTTGTCAAAGATTTCGTACTAATGCATGATGATAACGGTCGATGCAACACTGCGCGGGAAGCAGTCGGATTCCTTAGGGCAGTTGGTATTGCTGGCGCTAAGCCCAGACTTGAACTATATCGAGCTTAAATCAAGGGTTAGAGCCAGAAATCCAGCTCCTGAGGTCATTAAAAACTAAAAGTGGCACTGGTAGACGAATGGGAAAGAATACCGAAGGAGACGGTAAAGAAACCCATCAGGTCAATGAAAAATCATTTCGAAGCTGTAATTAGAGCTTGGGTGGGGTAATACAAGATACTTAAATAATAAATTTCAGTTAATTTTGTCGTTAATGTTTATTTTCGAGCTACTACATGTTTTAATTTCTCTTTATTTTTTTTTTACAAGCTTCAATTATGGCGATTATCTTTTGAAATCCCGAAGTGATTGTTATGTTTTTAACCTTGATTTAAAGCTTATGGTTGCAGCGTTTTAACGATACCGTAAACATTAATGCATGTCAATTACATTGAGAGCAATTATTGTTTTTACACAAAGCAAGAGGGGATTCCATATTTTTGCTCGCAAGTGTACAAGACCCGCGCTCGTGTTGCTTTGCCAAGTTTTTTTGGTTTTAAATATTATCGTCGTATTAAAACAGTGCTTAATAGGGCTGATTGTAGTAGCCGTGGCGTGATGGTTAGTGCGATGGACTGTCATGCCGGAGGTCTAAGATGCGATCCCCAGCCTCGCCACCTATTTATTTAAAAGAAAAAACGGCTACTGCCTCTTGCGAGGAATTGACAAATCCTCCAAGAGTATCTCCTGTCACAGAAAAGTGCCGCTCGTTAGCCGTTCGGATTCGGCAATAAACTGTAGGTCCCCTCCATTCCTGCAGACACGCACACAGGAATGGTTGAGAGTTGTAAGTCACTTCATGAGCTATTGTTCCATCAAATTTATTTATTTAATAGGGCTGATTGCAATTTTTACCATATTATTGATAAATATTTTACTAAATGATTTTACTAATGCTAACCTACGATTTGAGCAAATATCAATGCGATCTTTTTAAAAATGGAAAGCTTTTTGCATTTTTTTTTTAATTTCAATTATACATATTTAACGTTGGCAGATAAACAGAATCATAGTACCCCATTTTCATTTCCACTTAGTAGGTAATGATTCAATTTTTATTTTTAGTTTTATTTTATTTTACAACAAATCCATGAATTAGGCGCCAGTTATACAGCTTTCATTGCGAACCATAATTGAAAATTTTGTCTTTCCATTTTGAAGCACTTATAGAAAGCAAATTGATGGCATTTTGGTATCAAAATGAAGGGAATTATTCGAAAAAGTATTTAATATAGTATTTTAAAACTTTCTTTTAAAGTCAATTTTATAATTTTAATGATCATAACGGTTCCCAATGAACTGGCTGATTTTCGTGTCTGCATAGTGGAATCATTCAATCATTCCAATTATATCTGTTCGATTTTCATTCATGTTTGCGGACAACGAATTCCCATAAAATGATGGCAAAAATAATTGATAGATTAAGGCTCGATGCTTATAATTTTCATTTAGGTGCTAAAGCACAAGTTTTGTAACTCAAAATATCAACGAAAAACAAACTAAAAGACTTTACTATTGCCTGAATTTTTCCTCGTTTTTATGGGAATTACATTTAAAATAATTTTCTTAAAGATACTTTTCGTTGATGATTGAAACATTTTTCAAATTTATGAAAAATTGTCACCACACCAATTTTGCTTGGTACATGGGCGTACCTACTTCGAAATATGGACGAAAATTTAATGTTAAAGGCCAGGTTTTTGGGTCAACGCAAAATTTGCAATAGCTATTGGTTTTAGTCAGAAACTTGTCGACATCAATGAAATAATTTTTATTATTTGAGTACATGTTTTTTGAGGTTATGTCATCGAGTTTTTATTTTTTTTGAATTCTCCAATTTTTTTTCTTTCTCTGATGGTCCATTTAAAACATTATTAAAAATTATTATGATAAAAAAAAAATTGTATTTACAAATAAATGTATACAAAAGCTTTTTAACCTATCTTATAAATTAAATTAGATGACAACAACTTTTAATTTACCGATTTTAATTTAATTTTTTATGCAAAGCTAAAAAGTTTTTAAGAAAATTAAGACTTCTAAGTTGGCTATTATGTCTGTTGTATTATTTATATTATACCATCAGGGCTCAATTTCATAAACATTGACAATTGCCACAGGTGACAATTTTGTTATTTACAACTTGACAATTGTTAAAATCTGTTCCATAAACTTTTTGTCAATTTTGTAGAATTGTCGCAAAATACCCGACAATTTTTAACTTTACGTTTCTTAAGAAAATTGTCAAGTATTTTTCTGTCAGGAATTTTCTGACAAATTTGCACTGACAATTCTGGTTTTTTGTGAAAAAAAAAAATATACAATTAGCCAGTTCATGTTTCTGAGATCTCACTGAGCAAGCTCCGTCAGTTCCACTGAGCAAGAGGAGAAACCTCAGCTTTTTGACAGCAAAAGTGAGGAATTTCACTGAGGAATTACGTTCAGATTTCTGAGATTGCTGTGGTCTCTGAGATCTTAGAGAGCTTGAGAAACCTGAACTGGCTAAATTTATATGTTTGTCGGTATTTAATTGTCAATTGTGACAGGAAACTCAGTTACGATCAAGTGTTGACAATGAAAAGGCAGAAGTTGAGCTAAAATGTTAAATAATATTTTTTCAAGTGAAAGTGATGCCGATTCTCAATTTTGTTGCATTTTTCATCGTTTTTTCGACGTGGGCACTGCATTAAGTTATGTAGGCAAATGACAAACTTTAACATCATACAATACCAAAATTTTCACGACAAATGTGTCAAAATATGAAAATGTCAAAATTGTCATGAGAATTTTGTCATTGTATTTTTCTGACAAATTTGTCAGCTGTCAATATTTTATGATATACAAAATCGTCAGACAAATGTGACAAATTTTTAGAATTGTCACCTGTCAATTTTTATAAAATAGGGCCCAGCTGCAATGATTCGAACATGCTTACGTTCTTTTTCAGCTTTGTATACCTAATTATAATATTCTTAATAATTGAATAATCATTAACATAAAGATTTATAATAGGTAATAATAATATTTTTTATAATATCCCCAATCTTTATGTGACTATTCAATTTATCAATTGAATTTCAATTCTTAGAAAAAGTTCTTTAGGCTAAAAAAAAACTCTCTTAAATCATTGTTAATAGACTTTTTTTTTTTAAATTAAGAACTAATTTTAAAATTTTAGACGCACCCTTTCGGTTTCCAGTATTCTTCCTTCTATCCAAAAATCTTTCCTATGGTTTTTTGAAAAAGACTGTTCCTACTTTTGGACAATCCGGAACTACGTAGTGTCATATCTGACATCACACAAAGCATAAAAAAACAATAATAATGACGAAGTTTGTGAAATGCGCAGCCATCTTCCATTTGAGTTTTTATGATTAATAGATTTTAGTTAAACCCACCCTGAATGGCCCTCTGGCTTTTTTTTTTTTTTTTATATACATACGATATTCAATCCTTGAATTTTAGAGGCCTTCGCCTCATTGGTCGATGGCAGATTTGAAATTCCCGATGATAGATTGAAAGTTTAGTAAAATTGAAAAGTTTGTCAGGCAAATTTGTTATTGTCATCGAGCTATATGTTTACCCACTTTTACGCTCCGTAATTTGTTATTGTCATGTAAACCAGAATAACATATTTGAGCAAAAATAAATCGATATCATGCCTTCCTTTTGGGACTGAAAAGTGTTGTAGGTATGTATATTTGACACTTTTTTATGAACAATTTGTAAAGCTCATGAAGGTAACAAAAAAAATAAAAAATTGTTCCCACGTGTGTTTGTGCAAAGTTTTGTGTTTAATTAGTTTTCAGACATTCATTGGTTTTTTTTTTGAAATATTTGCATCATCATTTCAGGATTCAGGTCTCACATTCATTCATTGGATTACATTTTACAGGATAAGCTTTAGCAAAAATGAAATTTATAAATGGAAGCAAGTTTTTTACTACTTTTAATTTGTTTCGATGTGATAAAATTGTGATACGGCTTACAGTGTAAAGCAGACTTGATAGCGTATATAAATTTAAAGGGATGCCCATGCAAATTTCTGAGCGAAAATGTTCTTATTTTATGAAGGTATATATAGTTCTTTAGTAAAGTTCGTGGGTATTAAGTAAAGCCAGTCGAAACATAACTACAATTACAAATTGAAAAAGGGATTTTTTGGAGTTAATGTTTTTGGAATGGTAGTACAGTTGCGTTGGGCGCCATCATGAAATTGATCAAATTTTCGTTTTATTAAATACTTCAATTGTAATAGCTCGTGGCATAATGGTTAGTGCGTCGGACTGTCATGCCAGAAGTCTGGGTTCAATACCAGTCGCTTCCACCTTAAGTTTTTTTCAGAGCTACTACCTCTTGCGAGAAAGTGACAAATCCTCCAAGAGTATCTCTTGTCATAGAAAAGTGCCAATCACCTTATAGCCGTTCGGATTTGGCAATAAACTGTAGGTCCCCTCCATTCCTGCAGACACGCACACATGAATGGTTGAGAGTTGTAAGTCACTAGGCCTTGGTTCTTCATGAGTTTGTTCCACCAAATTTATTTATTTATTTAACAAAAGTTGTCAAAAATATTGTTTTTCTAATGCCTTTGTATACCTAAGTACCTACAACTGATATTTTTCGAATAAGTGCTAAAATAAGATTACTGTCGTATTATCTTGTTTTTAATCTAAAGATGAAAATGGAAGTTATATAAAAATAAAAACATATTTTCCTAAAGTTAAAGATGGTGACCAACGCAAATGGAACATGAACCCGAGAAGTAAAATGTAGACTGCTTATTACCCCCCGCTCTCCTCTATTGATTGGCAAAAAAAAACCTTTAATTATTTATAGACCGTTTGTGAATCTAATTTTAAAATGTATGCTGCTTCCTCAGCTTACCCAACTCATATAGTATTTTTCTGCAGATAGTAGCCAATTATTCTGATTCTTATGAGAATTTATATAAAGCCTTAAAGAAATACAATCTGCTTAATTATTTTCTTAATTTTTGAATAAACTTTAATAAATTTTTTTATATTTTTTTTTTTTTTTCAGTGTAAGTAACCACATCAAATTGTCAATTCATCTATTTTTACCAGCTGCTTACAGTGAGTATGTATTTGCATATTAGATTCATGTTTTATCTAACTGTTCCAGATTAAATTATGATATGATGAAAATAGGGGAATTGTTTTTAAATCTAAGGAAGTTTTGAAAATCTCATCTGACATCACTGGTTTCTGTCCAAAAGTACTCAAACGGACGAAATAAAGAACTGGAGAGTTTTCAATGTTTTTGGGGTTCAAAGCTACAATGTGGTTAAAAAAGTTTATGGATGGTTTAATAACGTTGCCAAAAAGAAAAACAATGCGGGAAAAAGTCAAAAGTATACCTTCTCAAAAAATTATTATTTTTTATATGTTATTGGACATAGAAAAAAAATATTTTTAAAACTTTTAAGTGGAATACTTTTGAACTATATATATGCAAAGTTTGATATGTTAATTAAAAAGACATACCTACGGGAATTTCCCAAAAGATCCATTTTCTCTCAAAAAATTTCCAAAACCTGTTTCCGTTAGACATGTTTCATGTCAAATTGAAAATATCCTTGTTCCATATTAAATGTTTATATGCGTAAGCGATATTGTGACCTTATACTAGGGTTCCCAACTGTCCTCCATTTAGGACAGTCCTCTTTTTTAAATATTTGTCCTCCCGTCCTTCTTCACTTTGAAATGTCCTCCTTTTCAAAAATCTGCAGGATATAATTCAATAATTCATTAATTCTGTAGAGGAAAACTTGGCAAATACTAGTTAGGCCTTTACTTAAAATTTTTTTAGGCAAATTTAGCTATACCTACCCCTTTTATGTTTAAAGTTATTAATTTTGATCAATGTACTTCTGTATTTCACCAGTGCAGTGGTTAGCTAGTACCGAATCTAAATTTAACCAATTTTTGTTTTCTCTCGAGGTGGAATAGTAATAACTGGCGAGGGCCTGGTTGACTTTGAAAGTACCTGCGTTGCTGGCGCCTTGTAAGAAAACTAAATTAATTTTCCAGGCGGCAAGGATGTTATTTATACTGAGCTTTCGAATTTAAAAAATAAGTACATATGTGCCTACTGTATTTTATTTTAATGTTCATATTTAAAAAAAAAAACTGTGTCCTCTTTTAGTTTCGGAGAAAGTTGGGAACCCTACCTTATACATACTGGAATATGGAAAATTGTACAAATTCAGTTGTTGAATAAAAAGAAACCCGACAAACTATAGAGTTTACTGCTTCTTTTGTATAAACTTACGTGTTCACACCGAAAAAATTTTGTTTTTCATTTTTGTGTTTGTTATCAAGGATAAAAATTGTTTTCATAGACAAATGTGTTGTTAATAAAAAATATTCAAAGAATTAAATAAATATGAAAACTATTAGTAGAATTTTTCGAACCAAAAATTTATATTAACAATGTTTTGTAATGAATCTCATAATTTATATTTAATAATACATTTAATATTTAAAAAAAAGTTTGCTCATTCGTTTTCAAAAGAAATATTCTCCACATCAAACATATTAGTAGCATCTGAATGAAAATCTTTTTTATTACACAAAAAGATCCTGACTTCTGAGACTTAATAACAGAGGATCTGACGAAATAATCATTCTATTAAAAATATCTCTTATATTGTCTTTTTTTTGACGTTTTTCTGCTGAATTGCTCTCTGAAAATTTTAAAGTCTTTGTTTCGTTATTCTAAAGCTTCTTCACTTAACTGACCAATCGGTAAGAGGCAATTAGAAGCAATTAAAAGGCCATGAATTAATATTTTGTGTACTGTTGTACTCATAGAGTAGCAGGGATGAATTGCAATGAAATATCGGGCGGTATCTTCACAATAGCTTTTAAATTTTTCGTAGTTGAGCTTGAAACCACTTGAAAGGCATTTCAAAATTATATAAAATTTTTGAATTAAAAGTTCATCAATTCCAGTGATGGTGGCGGATAAATTACTTTTTTTTTAAAGAAATTAATCCGTTTTAACTCTGAGGCAAGAAAAAGTTTTTTTGTTCGATTTGATCGTTCCCATTTGGTTTTTAGTTGGTGTCTGAAATTTTTCAAGTCTTGTCGAAGCTCCCGTAAGTGAGTTACACTGCATAACGTCTTACGCTAAAGGAAAGTCTCAACTTCAACTCGCATCAGTCGCGGACTAATGGGGGGGGGGGTCCGCCCCGGGTGGCAGCCTAATAGGGGGTGCCATGAGTAACAGCAAAATTGCTGTTTTGCACATTACAAAAAATAAAAACACACAGATAAAACAATAAATTTGTTTCCCAAATACCTGCCTACCTACATATTATAAGTGCGAATGAATTGAAGTAAATAAGAAAACCATTATCGCCCAAGAGCAACAACCGAGCATTCTGAGTTCTGTTCTTTTTTCTTTAGTGTAATGATGAGTATTTTTCTTCGTTTCGTTGTGGTAGACATGGCGTCAGTTTTCTCAGCTCTTCAACCGAAAATATTGCTGTATGGACTATGGAACCGAAGAAGAACTGTGTATTGTTGTTCAAATAATGCTTACCTCGACATTTACAGATCTAACAGACAACAGTATTTTATTGGAAATCGAGCGAATACGGCGTCCCATGGTAGCTCTAAAAAAAAATTTAAAAGGTGAAGAAATTTGGACAGCCTTTGAATTTTTAAGCTTCATCGTTAAGTTGGACTTTTTAGGTTCGTTACCGAGTCTGTCATTGGCGATGAGAATTTATTTAACAATGCTATAATATATTGCGATTCGGAAACACTTGTGTTTTGTTTTTTTTAAATTCTGGCAGGCAGATCACTTTAATTTTCGAAGATGCGCAATATATTACCTTCAAAATGTGTAGTGTGCACTAATCTGGCTATACTTTCAATCGAAAAGGAGTACACAAAAAATATAGATTTTAATGATGCAATCGAAACATTCCGTGCAATAAAAGCTCGAAAGCACCTTTAAATAAAATTTGTATGTGTTTTTCTTCAATTTTTTAAGGGGTGTAAGCTTTCTTTACCGCCCCGATAGCCACTGACTCTTAGTCGGCCCCTGTCTCGCATATTTGTCATTTAGATTGTAATTTTTTTGTTTATGTTGCCGTGGTGATCATTTTGGTTTTTAACTTTTGTTTGTCTATACATTTGGACACAGACATTTTATTTACATAATGGAAAATGATTTTGCATTCGTTTTTATTCTCTTTTACTGTCTACGGCCTTTGTGCGATTATTGAAATTCGATAGGACTTTCAACAGACATAGGTACATAGAGGCAACCAAAAAATTTACTTTAAAAGAATTTCAAACCTAAACTTCAAGCATCGTTGATTATTATTTAAGATTATTTATCCAAAATTATTTTACTTAGAAAGTCCGTTATTTAAAAGATATTTCTATCTCCTTTCCTGCCATAGCATCGTAGAAAAATAATCCATTTGCTCTTTTTTGAAATCTATTTCTGGAATAAAACAAAAAAGCCATCGAACCAAGAAGGTATAGTATTTCATCTAAGATAAGGAGATCAACAAAATTACCACCCTAAATCCTCACAACAACGTTATATCTTAACCATCTGTTTCGGAAGCCTTCTTCTCTATTCCGAAATATTTGCACAGTGCGGTTCACACAGTTAGACATAGAAATTTAGAAATGTTCCACCAATGTTTCTGGTAGGTATGAAAATTCGTATTCTTAATGTCAATTTTATTCGCTTTCAGAACTGTATAAGCAATGGAAGAAATGGTATTCATTATTCATTTTCATGATTTTTTGTGTAAAATATGAATAATCATCAACAAAATATAACAATAGGATGTCGGGAAGATGTAAAAGTGGCAGTGCATCTTCCTACACTTTGGTCCATCGAAAACATTTCAGCTGTACGTGACTAAACTATTAGAACTGCTGATCTCGGGAAGATCTTCGAAGCGAAATTTAACAACAAAAACTTTAATTTGACATAGGAAATGAAAAATCAAATAAACATTTAAATCATCGTTTCGGTAAAGCATTAAGTCTGACTTTTATAAAATGAACGCTGGTGCCTCAGGGCTCTGTTTTATCTCCCACTCTTTTTTCTCATATTAATTAATGGTATTTTGTTTAAAGTTCCTAATCCTTTAACCTAATTTGCAACAACCAATAGGCAATCCTCAGTCCCTTAGGCATCAGCTCTCCCTATCTATTTCTAGAGCCACATTCCTGTTATTTCTTTTTGTAAAAAAATGTATGCAAATATATTTAAATATAAACATATCACATTTCTGTTTTAAAATTCACAATTTGTTTTTATATTTCCCCCAACCATGTAAACCGCACTGTACAAATAGACCTTTTCACCTTTGAAATAAAAAAAAAATGAAAACTTTTTTATCCTTGCAGCTCAATGGAAAAACTTTTCCTGACGACCACAAAAAGGATTTATGTTTAGCAAGCGATTTAGTGAAAATTATTTCGGATTGTCAGAAATTGTTATAATTTTAGTCGATGGCTTATCGTAAAGGTTAGCTGAAGCTCATAATAAGGAAAGTTTTCTATTTTTTCTTGCGGCACCATGCACCATCATCCCGTTCGGTTATCCATTTGGGAATAGAATGTTTTCATATAAAATATGAACGAAGTTTATATTGAAATTCATGTTTCTATTTAATAAACAAAATAATTTATGTGAAAGAAGCACTTATATCCAATTAAGATGCTTTGATAAGTTCGGTCTGTGGTACTTATAGACGTAGAGGAGTAGAAAAGAAAAAAGTCCAAACAAATTGTTATTTAACACAGTCTGGCTTAGGCAGTGTTTTCACGGTGTTTTTTTTTAAATATCGCGGACCGATATAAAAATAAATTTGATGGCACAACAGCTCATGAAGAACTAGGGCCTGGCCTAGTGGCTTATGTGAGCGGCACTTTTCTATGACAAGAGATACTCTTGGAGGTTTTTTCAATTCCTCGCAAGAGGCAGTAGCCGTTTTATTTCAGAATTACTAGTAAACATGCCCCTAAGTAACCGCCAGCATGCATGGTAGATTTACGGAAACTGCCCTTTATGAGCTCGCCAATAGATTACAAATAGCTTTAAATGCAAAGGAAACCGCACTATGTGCCTTCCTAGATATTGAAGGTGCTTTCGACAACACCTCTCATGATGCAGTTGAGAATGCTCTTGTAAGGAAGAGTGTACCCATCACCATAATCCGATGGATTCGGGAAATGCTGGGAACAAGATCTGCAGAGGCACACACAGGGCAAGGTGTTCAGAAAATCACAAGAACAAGAGGCTGTCCTCAGGGAGGGGTACTGTCACCCTTGCTGTGGAGTCTTGTAGTGGATGAGCTACTTGAAAGTCTTACTTCTCAGGGGATAAGATGTCTAGGTTTTGCCGATGATATATCGTTATAACAGCGCTTGGAAAGTTCGAAGAAACCCTATGCGATATAATACAAAGGGAGCTAACAATTGTTAGGAAATGGTTTTGAAATGGTGGAAATGGTGTTGGACTAAATATTATTCCCACAAAGACTACAATCATACCATTTACTAAGAAAAGGCTTCTGCCAAGATTAGCTGGCGAAGTCATAGAAACCAAGAGAGAGATAAAATATCTGGGAATTACACTAGATTGTAAACTCCTCTGGAATAAACATGTAGAAATAACCGTCGCGGGAAAGCCACAAAGGCCCTCATGATATGCAAGAGACTTGCAGGCAAATCATGGGGCTGTAAACCAAATATCCTCAGATGGATGTACACTATGATGGTAAGACCCATCATTACCTATGGTGCGGTTGCATGGCAAAGGCTCGCATGCTTATACATCACAGGAGCAATGAGAACTTGCCCTACAGCAGCAATGGAGGTCATCCTTCACTTTACTCCACTACACGTGGTCATAGAAAGTGCTGCGCAGGGAGCCATCATGCGATTCGCCAAAAAAGGGAACTGGGACCGGAAAATGTATCGGTACCAGTGAAAGGGAATGCATATTGAATATCCAGGTCTGCAGTCGCAAACCTTATTGATATTCCGAGAGAGGGCATGATTAATAAACATAACTTAGAGAAGAACTACCAAACGGAGTTAACAAGATAGAGTAGGTAGGCGAAACAGTCAACCATCAAATGGTACTCTAATGGATCCAGAACGTCTAAAGGGACTGGTGCAGGAATCTTTGGGCCAAGAACCAAACTTTCTGTGCCGATGGGACAGTCCACCAGCATTTTCCAGGCTGAAGGTAACGCCATAAGGAAATGTGCAGAACTTAACCTCGAAAGAAACTATAGAAATAGGAACATTTTGCCATCTTATCGGATAGCCAAGCCGCACTCAAGGCACTTAGCTCCTATACCATCTACTCTAGACTGGATTGGGAGTGCAGGGGTAAATTAAATTAACTTGGTAAGAACAATAATGTCACACTCTACTGAATACCGGACCACACCGGTATTCAGGGCAATGAGAAGGCAGATTCACTAGCCAAAACAGGAGCAACAAATCCCTTAATAGGACCCGAGTCCAATTATGGAATAGGGGAAAAAACGATCAAAAATAGGATCAAATCAGTTGAGGAGGAAAATAGATAAAAAATGTGGAAAGAACTTCCAGCACTGAGACAGGCCAAACTACTACTTGGGAACTATAACTAAGAACGTTACAAATCCTGTATCAGCCTAGGTAGGAATAACCTAAGAATAATAACGGGGCTCCTTACTGGATACTGCAAACTAAGGAAGCACCTTAATGTCCTTGGCGTAGTGAGCAGTCCAACATGCAGATTCTGCAACATTAATGAGGAAACACCACACCACACCACTTATTAGGCAAATGTGATGCACTTGTGCATCAAAGACACAAATACCTGGTCAAGCACCAAATAGAGAAGAGAGAACTACCATCTCTGAAAACACTCCATATACTAAATTTCCTTAAAGGAATACATCTGGAGGAAGAGCTATAGTAGAATGAGCATTCTCATTCAGCTCTCGAAGGGGGCACAATAGATCTGTAGGTCGCAGTGCACTTAAATCCCCAATTCATTCATTCATTCATACTCTTCAGCATTCTACTATTCATTGGTTTATAACATCTGCTTCTGATAGCTTTTGACTATTAAGGATCTATCAAACCAATGCGAAGTATTCCTAAGCGATATATTCGTATTGTTTGTTGCTGATTTACTAAACAGCTTTCCTAATCGTTGAGTATAAATAATGACGTCCTAATTTATTTTTTTTGTATAAACCACGTTTAATTCACAATTCTTTTTTTATAAACTATATTTTAATTTATAAGTTTTTTTCTATAAAGTTCGTTTTAATTCACAACTTTTATCGCTAACTAATCGCAATGCAATAGTTAATAGTTATTCAGTTTTTTTTTTTTAAGTTCTCTGAGACATCATAATAATGTATCATATATCTGAACACGTCTAATTTTAAAAGTCACAATGACGTTTGTATAAGTTTATCCAAATAATTTTGTATAGTTTCCGCAGCAAAATCCTTAGATAATTTTATCCAAATTGCGTAAACCATTTTACATACAAAATTTGCCAGTTCATTTAGCAAAAGATAAACTTATCCAAAAGATAAACTTATCTAGAATTTAACGACGTTGCATTGGCCGCGTTCATCACCACGTTTTTGACAGATCTAAAAAATAAGTTTTGAAAAACGTAACACTGAACGCACAAAAAAGTCTGAAATTATTTATTCTGTTTTTATTATTTTTTGCACTTTAAAATCAAAATCCGAAACGCGATACGAGACCCAGACGATCAGAGCACACATAAAAAAAAAAAAAAACTGGATCAAGAACTGTTTTTTTGTTGCTTTTAGCTGTCATCTGAATTTTCAGATAGAATTTTTCATCTGAAAATTCAGAAAAAAACGTATAAACGTAACTAAATGTTAATCGACGTCAACTGAAATTTATATGACTGCTGGCCAATCAGAAGCTCTAAAAATGACAGTTCAGAACTGTCAAATGCGCTGATGAACGCGGCCAATGGTTAGTGCGTTGGACTGTCATGCCAGAGATCTGGGTTCAATACCCAGCCGCTTCCACTTTAAGTTTTTTTTTTTTTTTTCAGAGCTACTACCTCTTGCGAGGAAGTTACAAATCCCCCCAGAAAAAAGTGCCGCTCACCAGCCGTTCGGATTCGGCAATAAACTGTAGGTCCCCTCCATTCCTGCAGACATGCACACAGGAATGTTTGAGAGTTGTAAGTCACTAGGCCCTGGTTCTTCATGAGCCGTTGTGCCACCAAATTTATATTTTTATTGTTTTTTTTTTTTTACTTTTGCAAATATTGGAAAAAGGAAAAACAAAAAATGCACTAAAGTTGCCTTTTTTTAAAAGGTCCTGAAAGTAGTTAAGCGCTTTAAGGCTCCTCTACTTTATTATTTTTTTTTAAATATTGATTCCATTACTCCAGAGCCACAGGCTCTTGTAATATAATTTCATAAGAGCCCCAATATCTTTTTCCGGAAGCTTCTTTTCATTTCCGTCCGGCATCGGCATGGAAAAGACGATAGAAAAATTTCTATTATGATAGGAGCAAATAACCTCTGGTGGTTTCTATTGATTACATTTCACTAAGTTTATACATATGTATACAGTGCTGGTTGTTCCAAAGAATTGATTTTTTATTTCTCACGCTTGTTTTCCTCTGTCTGGCTCTGACTATTGGATTCAGTTTTTTTTTGTTCTTACAACGGCATCTAAGTTATAAATTTCCTGTTACAGATACAGTTTCTTTATATAGGTATACCACAAGTACCGACTCAAATGAGATTTTATCTTGAAAAACGGATGTAATTTAGATTCTACTTGCTGATATTATAGCTGACAAATTTAAGTTTTAGCGGGAGAGAAAATAGAATTCGAAAATAAATGCTGTTCTAGTTTTGGTTATACCATGTTAAGCGGATGTAGGTGGTCCGTGGGGTGTTTGTTTAAGTGACAAAGTGGCTTTAATTTTGTGTACCATATAAAAGCAAAGACAACTTGGAAAATTACTGAGATCTCATTTTCTGGAAGAAAATAATGAAATTTAAAAGGAATTTTATCTTCAATATTTCAATACTTTTTTTTAATAGAAACTAATGGAACCTATCATATCATCATAATATAAAACGGCAAACACGAATTTTGTGGTACAATTTACGCGGTCTACAGAAGTCGAAAGCATACTAATTATATACCGTTCGAAAGGTTTTTGCGCACAGAAGTGCAGAATGCAAAAATTTATAAATTAATTAATTGCACCACAATAACTAATAAACAATAAAACAAAATTACAAAATAGGTGCGAGCGAGAGCCAGAGCGAGACGGAGTAAACAAAATACTCGCACTTATTATGCAACTTTCTTTTATTGTTTTTTAGTTTTTGTGGTAAATTTTTTCATTCTTCACTTCTGTGCAATAAAACGATATATAATTTATATGCCTTCGGCATTAAGACCGCGTAAATTTTACCACAAAATTAATTAAAACTTGAAATACGCGACACGACCGAACACCGAACACTTTAAAATTCACGATTTGACGTTTCGATTTTTCCACATAAAAACATCAAACAACCAACCAGTTTTCCAGGACTACTGGAAAGATTATTGGAATATCAGTTGGCAGCGTTCAGAAAATAATAATAATGAAATGCAATGAAATTAAGGGTGGGACACAAGTCTGCCGCGGCACATTGAATTTTCTTGGGATGATCTGTTAGTACCTGTTTACATTGGATTTTTAGTGAATGGCGCAACAAGTGAGAGAAAGAGAAGTGAAAAAGAGAAGGGTAGATTGCACCAGTTTCAATAAATATTCTCGGATTACATGGATTTTAAGGGTGTACTGTGTGAGATAGGGAAGGGAAGATTGTTATGAAAGGTTTTTTTTTTATAATGTAAACACGGGAAACATATTAATGAATGAGAACGCGCTTCATTAAAAATCCAATGTAAACAGGCACTTAAAGTAATGAACTCCTGTAGGCACAAGGAAGAACATAGAAATTTTCAAAATAATCATCATCATCATCATCATCATATTATAAAACGGCAAACACTAATTTTGTGGTACAATTTACGCGGTCTAGAAAAGCCGAAGGCATATAAATTATACATCGTTGGAAAGGTTTTGTGCCACAGAAGTGCACAAAATATAAATTAATTTCGTATTAAGAGGGACCGAGAAGCGAGCGAGAGAGAATATTTGTAAAAACACAAAATGAGGTGGTTATTCATCGTCCACGGATGAGCTTCAGCGGAGAATTATCACCAAATACTTACACAAAAGAGAAAAAAAAACAACCACTAAACAATGCAATACAATTATTTTGCTTTTGTTTGGTTTGGAGGTGGGAGCGAGATAGAATACAGTCATAGTGAGGTTTGCAGCTTGCACCGTCGCATTAGTATAAAAACCGTCGGTCGTGTATAACAGAAACAAAAATACATTTGGTTGGGTATTGTAGGTTCGGTCAAGGTCTTATTACAGGTTTTAATAGGCGTAAATTCACGAAAAATGATGTAAATTTATACAAGGCAGGTAGGTACTTTGTAGACTTTTAACTTGAGTCAAATTTTCTGTCAATTAGAAGATAATATAATTGGCACTCGAATTTCGAGGGCTGGATGTACTAGTTAATTTAAATGTACGTGTATGTCTTTGCGTCTCCTGGTCCATTCAGCTGCAGGATAAATAGGTCGATCATTATTCTTAGAACTTCTTTAGTAGCGTTTTCTGGACATTGCAACAAGCTCGTGCGATCCAGTCTCAAGAACAAACAAATTTGGGAAATTCATTTTGCTGTACTTTCGGCTTTTTTACACTTTGTTGTTACGAATATATCCGAATATCACAACCAAACATTCTATAATTTGATCTCTTATTCAGTAATTATTTTTTGTAAAAAAAAAATGTTTTCCTCTTGAATTATACTCCCTGAAGCAAGTGATCGAATACGAAAAGAAAAAATTAATTTTAATTTAAGAATCCAATTAAACTGAACCTGAATATTTTTTAACAATTATTTTTTTCCACAACAAAGGCAGTGGATCTTTTCTTGTTTATCCGACCATACTTTTGTGTAAGTAATGTTAATTCAATAAGCTGAAGTGATGGTTCTGTAGAACAATTATAAATGTTTTAAACTTGATTAGCATTTCATGTTACATTGTAATTCTTTTTTGATAACAAAAAATCCATTTTCTTGTTAACTACTCTTCATAGCTCATGAGATATGCATTTACCTTTGCTGTAAACTGAACAGTCAAAATTATTGAATGACATAGGTACAGAGGGCTGCTTAGGTGGTTTATGGTAAAACTTTTCAACACACAACGGGCACACAAACAATGCCATCATATACCTTTTTGTAAAGCCAGAAAGTTGTTCTTATATTTCATTGTTAAATAAATCTGTTAAAAGAAATAGTTTTTGAAATATTAATTTTAAAACTCAAAACTTTGAAAAAAATGAAAATTCACACTGATTTTTTTCAAAATTTTACGTTAAATTAAAATTAAATTAAATTTGGTGGCACAACGGCTCATGAAGAACCAGGGCCTAGTGTCTACAACTCTCAACCATTCCTGTGTGCGTGTCTGCAGGAATAGAGGGGACCTACAGTTTATTGCCGAATCCGGACGGCTGGTGAGCGATACTTTTCTATGACAAGAGATACTCTTGGAGGATTTGTCACTTCCTCGCAAGAGGCAGTAGCCCGGAAAAATTTTACGTTATTATGTACTAATTTTGTTTTCAAAATTAAAAGTCAAGTCAAGTCAAAAACAGAAAACCGGATACGGAAATGTCTTTTACTTTTTATAAAATTAAAAATAACGGGAGGGCAAATTTTCTAGAAGAACTGACTTAATACAACAAAAAAAATATTTAAAAATAATGGTAAGGGTTACAATGGCATGGTATACTTTTTTGTAAGGTCAGAATTGTCTGCTTTTATTTTGTTTTTAAATTAAGTTCTTTAATTTTCAATTTTTTTTTTTTTTTCAATTTCAATTTATTTATTTATCAAGGCAATAGCTTAACACATTAAGATACAATATCTTATAAAACAGCGCAAGCTTCAAAAAATTTGGTTTTAAATTTAATATACAAAGAGTAGAAAAAACTAGTTAAATAATTTACAAAAGAAGTGTATTATTTAAGTGAACATTTTTTTCAAAAATGAATTTTCAAACTTAAATTTTTGAAGAAAAAAATTAAAAAAATTGTACTCAAACTGATGTTATTTTTTTCAAAATTTTTCGTTTTTAAGTAGTATTTTTATTTTTTATATTCGATACTCTTATTCATTTCTAGTCAAATACTAAGAACTAGATACCTAAATGTCTTTTAGTTTTTGAGAAAATTGAGAAAAATCTGAATTAGGCTTTTGTTTGTAATTGGATAGTTCGGCTGAACGTTAACCGATTTGCATAGGAAGGGACATTTATAATTCAATTAATCATAAAAAAAATAGAACTTATTTGTTTCTATTGATGTAGTTTCATATAGGTATTTGTGGTACTAAGAAAAGATTTTTAAATCTAACAAACATATGCTGATAAAAAAAGTACGTATATGCCACAGTGACTCCGTTTTGCTTTTTTTGTATTTTTTATATTAAAAGGCCTGAAATGTTATACATAAGTACTTAAAATAGGCAAACATTAATAAAGATGATTTTTTCGTACGTGCATTTCTAAAATAGTAAACAAATTATTGACCTACGTCCCACAAGAGGTAATCAAATTTGAATGAAAAAATGAAAAAAATAGGAATAATTTAAAATAAATAAAAAATGAAAAAATATTGTTTCGTATGTTAAATGGTTGTGAAAAATCTACCAAATCGAGTTAAAACCTACCAAAGATAAAATCCTACCAAATTTGGTAGGATCCTATCAAAACGGCAACCGTGATCTTAATAATAAGTACCTATAAGTGCGACTCAGTCGTAGCTTTTATTTAACAATTAAAATTTACTTAAAAAACCAAAATGGTAACCATATGACTTACATTATCCATCAGGTGTTTATTTGGCTTTTATCCAGAATTCACCCCGCTTCCCCATTAACAAACAATCCTTATAAATAATGTTAATGTATTCCAATGGGTGAAGTATATGGTCCGCAATTGGATTGAACAAAAGACTAAAATGTGCAAATTCAATAGAACTGACTCCTCAATGCAAATGTTTGTTTTTCGAAAACCTCAATGTCAATAAAACTTTAGATAGTGCTTATATACTCAATTTTAATTGGCCAATAAATTGTTGAAAATTCTCCCTTGGCATTTCGTCTTTTCTTCAGCATGAACCTTTGTTAAAGTGATAATTAAATTCTTGCATTTATTTATCACTGAAAATAGTATACAGATATTATACCTACTTACGATTTCTTTACCTTCTCCTGTTTATGTATATTAGGGTGGCGCTTATTTGGGCAATGTTCGAATATCTTTCGTTCCCCTCCCCCTTCCCCCCCTAAAAGTGATTAGGCTGACTTAAAAAAATTCTGTGCAAAATTTCATTGAAATCGGTTAACTTTAACACGTGCCACCGAGCACTTGAAATTTCTCATTCAAATTACAGGTAGACTCTTACTGCCTTATTCATAAACAAAAAATGGTTATTTCAGCTCTTGTGTTCAGGGAAACTACACCATGGAATAACAATTTTCCGCACTCAAATGGAGCAGTAAGCAATTGCCTTTATTTTGAGTCCGAAAAATTGTTATTCCATGGTGTAGTTTTTTCTGAAAACAAGAGCTGAAATAACCAATTTTTGTTTATGAATAAGGCAGTTAGTCTTTTATTTAAAAATTCCGCCAAATTGTATTTGTTGTTAAATAAAAATTAAACTTGGCGAAAATTTTTAACGATTCAATATAGCTTTTAACGGCCTTTAGTCCATGAAAATTTTTGGCGTTTCGTCCCGGCGATCTCACTTGGACTCATCAGTTGACTAGTGAGGGCCTTGTCAATACGCAATTTCCATTAAGTTCAGTTCATCTTACATAGATTTCATGGTATTGACAAGGCCCTCACTAGTCAACTGATGAGTCCAAGTGAGATCGCCGGGACGAAACGCCAAAAATTTTCATGGACTAAAGGCCGTTAAAAGCTATATTGAATCAATAATTCAACAAGTCCAATAAAATAGTGCTAAGTCTTCTACTTGGCTGATTTATTTCAGTATATATAGAATTTGTATTATTAAAAAAAAAAAAATTTAACAGCATAGTAAAGTATAAAGATAAAATATTTTTACATTTTATGAAATTTTTTTGCCCATTTAAAAATAACGATGAAAAATGTGATTTTTCGATTTTTTACATTTTTCGTTTTACTGTGGCCAGTTAAAGATGCTGCTGGTATATTTTTATTTTTTTTTATTTTTTCGTGAATTTATCAAAAATTCTAACATTACCAAAATAAGCACCACCCTAATGTATATGTAGAATACAAACTACTACTCTATCATCCTCTTATTAATTTCAATAGCCTTAACAAAAGCTTCTTTATAGTCTTATAAGTTCATTAAGATAGCTTCAAAAACTTCTTATAGTGTTCAAATAACCGTTATTGTCTAACTCAAGAAGATTCTATTTATTGATAAGAAATGCCAGAAGCTGTCATCGACGATGGATAATTTCAGTCTTCACTATCGCCATTGTTTCAATTTACTTTAGGTATTTAACTTAGGTTGATTGTTAGAGAAAGTTTGTTCAGGATAATATTTCCTTGTTTTAAAGGTCAAACTTAATAAATTTCAGAACTAAAGTTGACTGCTGTGATGACATTCAAATATTTCGTGATAATTAAATTTCAGCATTGTCCACACAAATTATATCCATTGTAGCTGCCAAAAAGATAGACATTTTAATTGCTGTTAACTTGGTTGTTTACTGTTTGTTAACTATTTAATTTTTTCTTCAATTGATGAATAGAGTTATTATTATGAGAATGTTAACTGGGCGAGTGCAAAATTAATAATAAATTTTAAATTTACTACACAGTTGAAATGCACCAATAACCAGTGTTATGAAATGTTGGAAAATCGCGAATTCGTGATGCGTTAAACTGTGGAGAAAACGAAATGAATATTTATGCATATGACGATTATCGGATCTTTGCATACTGTCCGCGTTACGTGGAGCTGAATCATTAGTTCCCGCCTCCTGAACACAATAGAATAATGCAACTAGAGCTGGAAAAGCTGCCAAAAAGTGTCGTATGGGACACGCAATTTTTTAAGCAGTTCAGAATTTGGTGTATTTTAAGTAAAAACAGAACAATATGGTTGTTTTTAGGGAGTGAGCAAGTGTCCGCTATTTCCCAAATAGTCCATTGAAATGTTACAAAATTTTGGCCGAACCTTGCATTTTGTAGAGGAGAACATTTTTATTTTTATGAATCTGTATGCGGGATCAGTTTGAGCGTAAAAAGTAGTTTTCGGGGCTTTCCCCCGATCTGGCCGCCATTTTGGAAAAGGAAATGCAAAAAGTTTTTTTTCGCGATATCTTGAGAAATATACATCGCACAAACAAAATTTTAAGAGATTTGTGTAGAAAATTTAGTTCTCTACAATTTGTGTTAGCGCACTTTTTACCGTAAAATTGAAAACAAAAAAGTTATAACCAAAAAATAAACATGAAGATAATGATATTTTTCTTGACAATGGTCATCTTTTTTGATTATAACTTGTTTGTTTGTAATTTAACGATGAAAAGTGCATTAACAATATAGTAGAAAATTCAATTCTCTACACAAATGTTCTAAAATTTTGTTTGTACGATCTATGGTTCTCAAGAAATTATTTTCCAAAAATTGGGGACGAATGGGGTGGCTTTCAACCAGGGTTGCAAAAGCTTAAGTCACTTTCTAGCTTAAGCTTGGCTTTAATTCACAAGCTAGTGGGTGACTTATGAATTTAAAAAAATGTAATTCAGCAGCTAGTTACTGACTTATGAATTAAAAAAAATTTAATTCATAAGTCAGTTGGTGACTTGTGAATTAAAAAAATTTAAGTCATAAGCTAGTAGGTGACTTATGAATTAAAAAAAATTAATTCAGTACCTACTAAGTGACTTATGAATTAAAAAAATTTAATTCACTTCCTACTAAGTGACTTATGAATTAAAAAAAATTTAAGTCATGAGCAAGCTAGTGACTTATGAATTAAAAAATTGTAATTCATGAGCAAGTAAATGACTTATGAATTAAAAAAAATTAATTCACAACCTAATAAGTGACTTATGAATTAAAAAAATATTAATTGACTACCTACTAAGTGACTTATGAATTAAAAAAAATTTAAGTCAAGAGCAAGTTAGTGACTTAAAAAAAATTAATTCTCTATCTACTAGATGACTTATGAATTAAAAAAATTTAAGTCATGAGCAAGTCAGTGACTTATGAATTAAAAAAAATTTAATTCACTACCTACTAGGTGACTTATGAATTAAAAAAATTTAATTCACTACCTACTAAGTGACTTATGAATTAAAAAAATTTAATTCATAAGCTAATGGATGAATTCTGATTACAAAAATTATGAATTGGAAAATTTATAAGCTAGCATGATAATTTTATGATTTACAAACTAGATTTGAAAGCTAAAAATAGATTCAAAATCTAATTATACTTACTAAGCAGGTATACCAAAAGTTTAAAAGTACTTATTTAAGAAAACGGAATGTTTTTTTTCCGTTTTATTAAAAATACATATTAAATTATTTTTAGGTACTTAACTAAATTTTACAGAAAAAAATATAAAAAATCAGTTCATGTAATATGTGATAACCAAAAAAATTCAAATGTACATGTAGATACTTACAAATTTTATATTTTATAAAAAAGGAAAAAAAAGCAAAATAAACTTAAAATAAAATTATTTGTATTTCTTGTTTGAATTAGCTTTACATATTACCCTCATTTCAAAATTTTGGTCGTTAATTTTATTGTTCTTCGGCAAATCGAGCATGATTATATATTTTCTACATTAAAAAAATTGTCAAAAATTGTACACGAAAAAATGATTATTTTTAAAGCATATTTTCACAATATTTCAGTAGGGTATTGGGTTTTCACGGCGATAGTTGTCAAAATAAAAAAATGTAGAAAAAAGTTAGTTATATCTTAATGAACATGTTAATTTAAGAAAAATGCAAATCTTAATAATATGTGTTCAAGTTTCACTCAATAAATTCTAAAAAAATATAATTAAGGAATAAGTATGTACAATACATACATATATTTTTTACTGATTTTTCTGATTTCGAGGAAGTATAAAGAAAATTTGTAGATTTAAATCGTTTTTTGTACATCGCATAAACCATTGTAAATTTTCAAAAAAATTATTAAATTTGAAGGGTTTTTCCCAAACGAGCAAGAGGCTATACAGGGTGTCCCAAAACTCAACGTCAAGCGGGTACCGGGTGATAGGGCAGGTTGTGTCCGTTCTTTTAAAAGTATGAAAAAATAATCCATCTCGCTTGGTTTAGTAGTTATAGCCATATTAAGAAAAAATGTGAAAATCGATACCCTAGCTGACATTTTTAGATACAGTGGTTACAAATTTGAAAATTTAGCTGTGTTTTCTTTTTTTGTGTAATCCTTAATAACCATGCTAATGATCGCATTCACAAATCCAAGAATTAATATTGTCAGTTTCGTAAGAAAAATAAAGTTTGACTGAGTCATTGTTCAAAAAAATTTGTGAGCTAACTTTGACACTTCATATTTTTAAAAAAATGTACTACACTACCCTCGGCAAGTTATTTAAGAAAATGGCCCGTTTCATCAAGATTTCAAAATGGGTCAACACTTGCTACTTATTTACTTGTAAAAAATAAGATTGCTTTTTTATTTGCAAAAGGACCTCAGTTCACTTCATATCACTTTTACGTAAATGATGCTTTTTTGTGCTCAAAAATCGGTTTTACCGAGGTGTATGTAAGATAAACAGAGGTAGTGAAGTACATTTTTTTAAAAATATGAAGTGCCAAAGTTAGCTCACAAAATTTTTTTGAACAATGACTCAGTCAAACTTTATTTTTCTTACGAAACTGACAATATTAATTCTTGGATTTGTGAATGCGATCATTAGCATGGTTATTAAGGATTACACAAAAAAATAAAACACAGCTAAATTTTCAAATTTGTAACCACTGTATCTAAAAATGTCAGCTAGGGTATCGATTTTCACATTTTTTCTTAATATGGCTATAACTACTAAACCAAGCGAGATGGATTATTTTTTCATACTTTTAAAAGAACGGGCACAACCTGCCCTATCACCCGGCAGTCGCTTGACGTTGAGTTTCGGGACACCCTGTATAAGTTTAAGTTTTATGAAGCCTGATTTCGTATCTGATCTCCTCAAACAACCTTCGTTATAATTTAATGTTTTTAAATACTAAAGGTAAAGAGATTATAAGAAACTTACTAATGAACGTATATGTATATTTTTTAAACTTTTTAATATTGAATATTAACTTTTTCACTTCACAATAATGTATAAATTTAATGCGCACTGGTCACTAGCCACTGAACAATTGATGGGTGAATGATTTATGTTTGTAAGTTAAAATAGTTTTTTCTATTATTTTCATAAAATCTTCCAAGAGAGAGAATGATAACCCATCATTTGCTCAACACAAATATTTTATCGATATTGCTTTTTTATTCTATTAGGTTATAGGGACTGCATAGACGTAAGCTCACACAAAATTCTTCAGTAGCTTGAAAACCACTTTCGTTAATAATGAAAACATTATGTAGTCAAAACAAGCTTAAGAATTTCTAATATACCAACTAGCTTATGAATTAAATTTTTTTTAATTCATAAGTCAATTAGTAGGTAGTGAATTAAATTTTTTTTAATTCATAAGTCACTTAGTAAGTAGTGAATTAAATTTTTTTTAATTCATAAGTCACTTAGTAGGTAGCGAATTAAATTTTGTTTAAATCATAAGTCACTAACTAGCTATAGAATTATTTTTTTTTTAATTCATACGTCACTAGCTAACTTATGAATTAAATTTTTTTTAATTCACAAGTCATCTACTAACTTATGACTTAATGATTTTTTTTAATTCACAAACTCGCAACCCTGCTTTCAACCACGAAAACTCATTTTTTATACTCACACTGACCCCTTCAATAGATCCATTAAAAAAAATTTTGTTCTGTATAAAATGTAAGGTTAATGTAACATTTCAAAGGACTAAATCTCGTTTGTCTTTTTTGATCAAATAACTACAAAATCAAAAGTTTATATGTCTTACAAGAAATTTATTAACCAAAACACAATTTTTCCGTGGTCATTAACCCGTGCCTTCAAGGCCAAACTTTCAATGTTTATGGGATTTATCATTTATGCACAATTTACGTTTAATTTTTTTTTTCTCTCGAACTAGGTTGGCTTAAGACAAGAAAAAAATCGTACAGGAGGGGGGGGTCTATTTCCCCCGTTTAGGTAGGAGGGGCAATTTTCTAAAAAATTGACTCAAAACAGAAAAAAAAATATTTAAAAACAACGGTACAATTTAAATTCCATGCTATACTTTTTTTGAAAATCCAGAAATCTCTTCTTTGATTTTTATTTTAAATTAAGTTGTGTTAGTGAATAGTTTTTGCAAAATTAATTTCCAAACTCAAAATTAAAAACAAAAAAATGGAAAAAATTCCAAACTAATTTTTTTCAAAATTTTATGTAATTAAGTATAATTTTTGTTTTTAAAATTCAATGATTCAACGGATTCCAAAATGTCTTTTACTTTTTGAGAAAATTGAAAATAACAGGAGGTGCAATTTTCTAAAATAATTGACTTAATACAAAAAAAAAAAATTATTAAAAAACAACGGTAATGGTCAAAACGACTTGATATAGTTTTTTGTTATGCCAGAAATATATGCTTCCATTTTGTTTATAAATTAAGTTCTTTTAGTGAACAGTTTTTTAAAAATTAATTTTCAAACTTAAATTTTTGAAAAAAAAAAATAATAATTGTCGCCTTGTTGTCTATCAAAGTCCCAGTATTTTTATTGACTGCTGCTCATGTTGCTCGTTTAATTGCAACTTCACTATGTCAATTTTCATGGCTGTGTGCACACCAACTTAATAGAAATGTATGCAGTGAGAATTGTTTTAACATCTGAAATTAATTGCTTGCTCACTTTTCTTAAAACAATAAACAAACTTTATTTTCAATTATAATTATCAAGTGGCCATGAAGATGCCCGAAAAAATATTTCAAGAAAAAAGTAGACTTTGATACCAAATTCGTATTAAACACGCGATGATGCTACTTATGGAAATTAAAAGCACGAAATTAAAATAAACACGAGCCTCCTTACCTTATTCTAATAATAAGACGGCAACTGATAAGAATTTTATTATTTCTGTCTTTATAATCTCGCTAGCGCTGAGTTTTCGACAGTAAAATTTGACTTTATCAGTGAGTAAGAAATAATCACGAACAAGATGTACTTTTATGTATTGTACATAGTTCCAAAGAAATTTTATTATGAATATAAGTATTATGAAGCTATTAAAAGCTCGACAGTAAGGCACTAAACTGCTGCCGCTGGCGTGTAGCATGTCGGTGGCTGATGCAGCCACAGATTTATCACCGTTCATGTGGTTTGACCAACTACAATATTGACATAGTCATGTAAAACGCGACTTTTAATCATGATTTGATGAGATTATGTGGTTTTTTGTAAGGCAGACAAAAAGTCATAACTTTTAAAATGATTGATTAAAAACCATCAAGGACGTAAAACAAATTAAAATTTGGATAGAAAAAATGCATTTATGTACCTACCTACTCATAAATTTGATGCGAATGGAAATCTAAGATTTCGAGTGTATTTTATTTTAAATCTTTTATTGATAAGTAAGGAATTAAAGAAACGAATTTTGCAGTGAAGGAAAATTTAAGCTACCCTCTTTTTTGAAATGTAAAAAAAACCGTTGTAATATTGGTATCTTAATGCATCTACACGCTAAAAGTCAACTCTACACATTACTTTAGCTATACGTTTTTTAAGTAAATAAACTGATGAACAATCAATATGACTCTTGTTTATTGAAATTTTTTAGAAATAAAACATCATTAACTTTGAGTTCACAAATCTTTTATTTCCAAAAGAAATTAAAATTTTTTTGTATGTTTGTTATGCATGCATTTCGACCAGTCTACTGAGGGATAAAGAGTTGCCATACTTTAAATAAACAGAAGATATTATGCATTTAATTCGTAAAAGTTAAAACAGAATATTTAATTTTAGTAATTCAGCTATTGGAAAAAGAGTGTTAAATTTTTAAAGAAAATTATCTCATTTTTGGATTTTTCTCGTAATTTAATCAACAATCTCCCGCAATTTGTACCTAATTTAGTAAACAAAAGAAATTGTTTATTTTATTTATTTTAATTATTTTATTTATTTTATTTATTTTATTTATTTTATTTATTTTATTTATTTTATTTATTTTATTTATTTTATTTATTTTATTTATTTTATTTATTTTATTTATTTTATTTATTTTATTTATTTTATTTATTTTATTTATTTTATTTATTTTATTTATTTTATTTATTTTATTTATTTTATTTATTTTATTTATTTTATTTATTTTATTTATTTTATTTATTTTATTTATTTTATTTATTTTATTTATTTTATTTTTTTTATTTATTTTATTTATTTTATTTATTTTATTTATTTTATTTATTTTATTTATTTATTTCAAACAAAAGTGCAACCTAGAACCATATTACAGATCATCAAAGTGGAAACTAATTTAAAATACAATAAGCATGATATAAATATAAATAAAACGCACGACTGGATCGCACAAACTTGCTCTTGTAGTAAAAGTTTCTTCAAATTTTAAAGATTGAGTTTGATAAAAGTAAATAATTTTTATACTAGTACTTATTATACATTATAGAGCTTAAATTGAAAAATTATTAAAAATCAACATAATTCGAATTAAATTTATTAAAAAAGTCTTCTTTAATTGTTTTGAGAGCTAAAAAAAGGACACCATCTGATTTCTTTAACTAGTCTTAGTTTTGGAGAAAAAAAAATATTTAAAATCGTAGGAGCGGTTTTTATTTAATTAATTTTTTATATATAAAATTTTGCAAACATTTTTTAAGAAAACAAATTGGAACACAATTTTTTAGTATTTATTTACTTTGAATTTTTAATTAAATTTCAAAAAAAAAAATTATCTACCCGTTTTTGAAATATCGATTTTTAAAAAAAAAATTTTTTTTTTAAATCCAAAATTTGTTTTTTGAAAATTTTGATATGCAGTATTATTTCAACTTTAAAGAAGCTTTCGTATACAATTTAAATCGGTAACACACATAATGAGATAGTCCAAAATAAAGAAAATGGTTCTATGAGAGGTACTGTTAATAATGGCTAATTGTAGATTTTGTTTTTGGCAGATCGTAGACCATACTAATATTAGTATGTAGAACAATTTTAATCAAAATCGTACGAGTTGTTTTCGAGAAAATTTATATTTCCTGTAACGGTTTTTTAACATTTATATGGTAGGTACCGTTAATTTTGACTATAAGAAAAATTTGTATTCATAATATTTTAGATAATGTTAAAAAACCGCTTGTTACCAAGTTTCACAAAAATCAAAACAGTCGTTTTTGAAATATTTGGTTTTCAATTTGAAAATTTTGGTATACAATACTATTAAGATTTTTCAGAAGATTCTCCACAAACAAAATTACCAAAATCAGTTTATTCCTTTTCTAAAATAAATAAATTTGATGGCACAACAGCTCATGAAGAACTAGGGCCTAGTGACTTACAACTCTCAACCATTCCTGTGTGCGTGTCTGCAGGAATGGAGGGGACCTACAGTTTATTGCCGAATCCGAACGGCTAACGAGCGGCACTTTTCTGTGACAGGAGATATTCTTGGAGGATTTGTCAATTCCTCGCAAGAGGCAGTAGCCGTTTTTTCTTTTTAAATAAATAGGTGGCGAGGCTGGGGATCGAACCTTAGACCTCCGGCATGAAAGTCCATCGCACTAACCATCACGCCACGGCTACTACCGTTATTTTGGTCCTAAAAATAAAAGGAAAAAAACGTGTCGGGGTAATGTCCCGAAAACACTTTATACAGTTTAATTAAAATCGGCCCATGGGTTTAGGCTGTAGGCGAGTCCACAGACAGAGAGACAGACAGATCATCTTAATGTCAAGTTTGATTGTTATCTCGAGTTCAATTTTTTTACGAATCCAAAACTTGCCATATATGTAGTATCTATATGTATATCGCAAGTAAAAAGTATAACATCTTTAAACTTTTTTGAAATTTGCTTGCCACCCTTAATCAATCGAACACATACACCAAAATATATAAAATATAATCAGCAACAAGAATTTAATTTGTTACAAATACAATTAATAAAAAATATAAAAAGTTCAACTATATTCTAAAATTAAGTATTGATGAATATTAAATACATATTCATGAATATTTGTTTAATATTCATCAATTTTTAATTAAAAGTAATTAGAAAGCCACTGCAATTTTTGTTTTTAAAAACCGTAAATACTATGAAAGTCAACATCACTGATTTTCAACCGTTTTCTATACAATTTCGGTTGTCTTACACAAATAAACTCGGTCATAGTCGCACTAAAACTGAATAGAATTATAAAAATAAGAACTAGGCAAACGTTTCTACATAGACCAGAATAAAAAAATATTGAAATTTTTATAGCTTTTACTATATTATTATAGCTTAAGCTATTTTTAAACACACAAATTGAAGTTTTAGCTGGAAAAACGAGCTAAAACTAAATTAATTTAGCTTTAGTTTTTTTTAATAGCTATTACTAGAAAGGATATTTAACTAAATAGCCAAAGCTACATTTTATTCACGAAAAACTCAGCTTTTACTTATAAATCCAAGTTTTAGCTTAGCTTTTTTTTATTTACAAGACTCAATGTCTCTGAAATTAAGTCCATTTGCGACAAAGGAAAATGTTGGGACTGAAGAAGAGAACTGTGATTAATACAAAAACAAGAAAAGACATATCAACAATTAAAAAGTGCCAATTTAAAGTTATTGGCAGATAGAAAAAAAAATTTAGATAGACACAAAAATGGATCAAATCTTTCGAAAGCGATACCTACACATAGTATATACTTATAACAGCAGTTCTAGAAAGTGTTCAAACCATAATCCATCACCAATAGAAACTGACGTGCATAAGAAATTGAATTGGAATTAATATCTATAAAGATTTTGTATTAACATTTAAATTTCATTTGACCCACGGGGCTTCTCCCGCAAGACCATTTACGAAACCCTACAGGCACAGTGGATCATTTTTACTTTTTAGCTTTCAAAACTTTTAAAACTCTTGAAAAAAATCATTATATATTTTTTGTCAGCTTAAATTTATGTAATTATTATTAAAAACGTCAAAACGTCCAACTTTCATAAAAAAAAATCAAAATAATTAAAGTTAATAAACAAAATAGGCATTCGATAATCTTTAAAACTTCCATCAGTCATTTGCCTTACTATGACTTATTGTATTTACGACGATATTGTTTTTTGTTACTAAATTACGTTATCGTAATCCGATTGTTTAATTCAACAACAAATTATCTAAAGCCAAAATTTATTGTGATGTCAAATAACCTCCGGATTTAACAGCCTGAGACTAATTTTATTTTTTGCGGCTAGATCAAGATTTATATGCGACAAGAAACCAGAAAAACTTGACCCAGCCTTAACAAAAAACACTCGTGATGAATTAAATGAAATATACCGGTTAGAATGTGTGATTAACATTAAGCCAACATTGTATCTTCCGTACTTAATTTCCAACATATTTATAAACATTTAAAATCAATATTTTGTTTTATTTTTCAACAAATCTTTTACAATAAATCTTCCCCCCACGAACACCCTGTTTAAACAATAGTTTGGCTTTGATTATTCTCTTTCTTAGCTAATTATGAATAAACTAACATTGGCAATTTGATGATAATGAAGAACAAAATCAATTCCCCTTCCCAAGTATCTTTTTTGGTGCTTTCACCTCTGCGAAACAAGTTTCTTCAACATTTTGCTGCGAGGGTTTTATTGTATACGAAATCATCTGAAAGCACAATCTTAAATCTTCGTGGCAAAGAGATGTCTCAATCGTAGTCGAGACTTCATCTGATGATAAACTATATTGTTTAGCTATCTCTTTGGTTAAATTAAGAAAAAAAAATCAACTGTTGCCTTAAAATGGAAACTAAATTTGTTTTTATGGTAAGATTCTATACAAAATATAAAATACAAGTTTATTTTCCTGATTTTATCTCTTTAATTCCAGATTTGCTTGATAGCAATTTCTAACCAAATTGTAATAGCAGAAAATGGAGCTGGTGGATATTTTTATGATAACCCTAATGTACCGCAAAATTTGAACTTAATATCTCAAATAAGGCCACAACAATCGGCGAACCCATCACAAGAATTTCTTCAGCAATTCAAACCACCATCATCATCCCCACAACAACAGTCAAATAGTCTAAATGGTTATTTCGAAAGAGGTCAACTTAGTTTGCCATTTATCCAAAATCCTGCCAATTCTCCTTTACAACAACCTTTAAATCATCCTGCCTTGAACTTCCAGCCACCAAACGGACCACAGCTAAATAACATCAACTATAATTCACCTCAACAACAGTTCAATTCACAAGCAGAAAATTTCATGCGATTTCAATTTGAGGTTATGAATGAAAATCAGGGCAACAGCATTGAACAAGGTTGTAATCCGGAACCAATTGTTGGTCAATTTAAGCCAGAGTTGGTGGATTTGGCCAATGGTGGACCGTTGACTCGAATGATAACTACATGTGGCCCAGACACTGATTGCAAGACAATTGCCCTACAATCGGATTTAAATCGAGTTCTGGCAGTTCTTCCAAAGCCAACTCACAATCAAAACAGGCATCAGCAAGGAGGTTATCGAGGACAGAACATAGAAGTTGAGGGTCGGGGCAACGTTGGAAGTTTCATTAATGCTGATGATGACCACTCGTTGGTTAGGCCACCGAATAGACGGCTGGTTCAATACACCGAAATACTTGACGATGATATTTATAACTAAAATAAAATAGTGCCTGTTAAATAGTGTTAGTTATAGGAAAATAAGAAAAGTGTTATTATCAGAATGGAAAATAAATTTAATTTTATTTTTATAAAATTTTAAAAACTAAACTTTTTAATTGGGCAAATAATAAATATTTAAAGATTGTACATTTTATATTAATTGCGGTCCATCATCGATTCGAATAAAAGTAAAAATAAATTCGTTTTTTACTCAACAAAAAAAAAATTAATAAGGTGTTTGCTGATTGCTTCCGGGATTATTATCATGCGAATCTCTTGGTATGATTACTACTCTGTGTGAAGTGAATGATAGAAAGTGTTGAAAGGCATTCGAAAGTCACCTAAAGGTGATCGTGATTCGTGATTCGTGATGGAATTTGAAGAGAACCATAATGAATGAATTAATAAATTTGTGATTTAAGTGCATATTGCGACCCACAAATCTATTGTGCCCCATCTAGAGCTAATTTCTCGCTCTAGGCTCATTTCTAATGGCGCATTGGCGTTAGAGACGCTTCCGTATAAGTTTACAAGCTTTACGAACGCGTTAACATGACAGACAACTTGAAGAGAATGGCCACGTTCATCACAACGTTTTTGACAAATCTAAAAATTCAGTTCTGAAAAACGTAACACTGAACGCACAAAAAAGTCTGAAATTATTTATTCTGTTTTTATTATTTGTTGCACTTTAAAATTAAAATCCGAAAAGTGATACGAGACCCAGACGATCAGACCACACACCAAAAAAAAAACTGGATCAAGAACTGTTTTTTTTGTTGCTTTTAGCTGTCATCTGAATTTTCAGATAGAATTTTTCATCTGAAAATTCAGAAAAAAACGTAAGAAACGTAACTAAATGTCAATCGACGTCAACTGAATTTTTATGACTGCTGGCCAATCAGAAGCTCTAAAAATGACAGTTTAGAACTGTCAAATGTGCTGTTGAACGCGGCCAATCAGCTGATTAAAAACAATTGAAGTGTCATTCTGAAAATCAAATGAACCTACATAACTGTAATGTCGAATTCCTTTCAACGAACAATTCAAATTTTTTTCTAAACAAAACCGAATTTGTCCAGAAAAATAATTTTTTTCTTCTATAAGCACATCGATTTTTTGTTAAAAGGAATTCGACATAAGTTGAATTGTCAAAACGCACGCTGAGGTTGATTTTTTTCAACTTTAACGTTGAGGTAGCTTATGTTACGTTGGTTTGTGTACATGCTAATAGGTGCCGAAACGTAACATTAATGCCCAACGCGTCATTGTAAACACTTTGCATAAATTGCTATGTGTGAACTTTCGCATTGACAGAAAAATCTGTCAAAGCAACGCCCAACGCTCCATTGGAAATCAGCCTTAACTCTTCCTCCAGATGTATTCCTTTGATGAAATCTAAAGTACATATGTAGTATTTTCAGAGATGGTAATTCTCTCTCCTCTACCTGGTGCCTAACCAGATATTTGTGTCTTTGATGCACAAGTGCATATTACATTTGCCTAATATGTGCGGGGCGTTATTTACTCACTATAATATAGCAGAATCTACATTTTGGACTGCTCACTACGCCAAGGATGCTGAGTTGTTTTGTTAGTGGAGGTGGAGTGGTAATTAAGCAGAGAGTGGCGCAGTAGAGTGGTGAGCTAGTGGCTTGGCAATAGAGTGGTGGCGAAGTGTTATAAGAGTGATTTAACGCGCACTGCGGTGGCAAACTTCACCGCAATTCATCAGTTACAATATGTATTTATTTTGACATTTTAGAATATTCGAGACGACTTACTTAAGTCAATAATCACAAGATTCTTCTACACTTAAAAAATAAATCCACTTCGTCAGCACTTGCTTGCCACTTGAAAACTAAACTTGTTCGAAATAAGTGGCACCAGGCTGGAACAACACAACCTACAAAATATCACGCCACCACCACTTCACTTTGATGAGCGCGTCTTCATTTGTTTGCATAGGTTTTACTAATACCACTTCCCACCTACGGTCGCCACTTCGGTGCGCGCCTTGCCTTAGGTTGTTCTTAATTAGACTCTTGGTTGTTTCCATAGGCCATAAATTGCATTTGCTAAAAATCACTATAATGGAGCACCTCCATCCCACATACAAAATTTATTAGAATAAAATTGATAAGCCAATTTTAAGATTTTATTGATGAGGTATTAAAAATAAGTTTCTTTCTTTTTCGAAAATCCAAAAATTGTTTTGTTGTGCAATTATGTTGATTGTTATGTAGGTAGGTAATTTAATTAAAACTTTATTAAAAGCTTTTGTATTTTGAAAATCTATATATAAATAGCCTTAAATAAAATTTGTGGAACCATTTTCTCAAAAAGTATTTGACCAATTTCGATAAATTTTATATGGTTGGAAAGGCACAATTGCGGGGATGTTGGGATGTGCAGAATATACTGGAGATACGCATTTACACAATGTGGGTCATTTTTGTTTTTAGATTGTCGACCACTGTGCGCATATTTAAAAAACAAAAATTAAAAAAATTGTTGTTTTCATTCAATATTTTCAAACAATTTAATTCTTAATTTTCCTTGCTAGAGTGAGTTGTTTTTGTTGGCCGAATATCGGCCATTGGGCGATACTAATTAATTAAAATCGGTTAGAAAGAAAATGATAATAAAGAAAAATACAAAATATACACGACTGGAACGCATGAACTTGCTCTTGTAGTTAAACAAAAAAAAAAATAGTCAAAAAATTGTTTTTGTTTTCAAAAATTTTAAACGCAATATTGTTTAATCTGTCGATCCATTTAAAAGATATACATAAATAACTCGAAAATAAGGTATTTTTCTCAAAAATCCGAATTGCGATTTTTTTACAACTGCAGTCAAACATCGATAGCTCGAGCTATTATCTACAAAAAAAGTTCGACTTATCAAGACTTCGAATTATCCAAATTATTGAAAAAAATTAAAACTATTAAACAAATCAGTATCTAAAATACAAATGCACAAAACACATTTTGTGTTAACATTTTTACATAATTGTATATGTATACAAGTTCTTACACCATAGATACACAAAATTATTGCATGTACACATACAGGGTGTGGCAAAAGGTATGAACCGGTTTTAAAGGGATGTAAAACTAAAACAATTCAACTTACCCGAAATTATGTTTTTTAGTTTAGAATTTAGTAGGTGGCGGCCGTCAGCCGCGATGCACTCTTGAAAGCGAATTCTGAAGTTTTCACCCGCTCTTCTGCAAATTTCGATGGGTGTTGCCGTAACTTCATCTCTGATTCTGTCCTTAAGTTCTTCCAGGGCATATCGACGAAGTTTAAAAACTTTTTCTTTTATGTACCCCCGAAGAAAAAAGTCACAAATGCTCAAATCTGATGGTGAGCACGCTGGCCACTTCACGTCACCCCTCAATGAGACGAGGCGCTGGGGGAACACTTGCCTCAAACTCGCCATTGAAATCCTAGCAGTGTGGGATGTAGCCCCGTCTTGTTGGAAGCAGATGTCTCCCAGATTAGTTGCTTCACTCAATTCTTCCAACTCGGGCTCAAAAAACTCTTCCAACATTATCACATAGCGCTCAGCGGTGATAGTGACTAAATAAATAAATAAATTTGATGGCACAACAGCTCATGAAGAACTAGGGCCTAGTGACTTATAACTCTCAACCATTCCTGTGTGCGTGTCTGCAGGAATGGAGGGGACCTACAGTTTATTGCCGAATCCGAACGGCTAACGAGCGGCATTTTTCTATGACAGGAGATACTCTTGGAGGATTTGTCAATTCCTCGCAAGAGGCAGTAGCCGTTTTTTCTTTTAAATAAATAGGTGACGAGGCTGGGGATCGAACCTTAGACCTCCGGCATGACAGTCCATCGCATGTCGCAGGTCTAAGGTTCGATCCCCAGCCTCGTCACAGTGACAGTGACGGTTCACCCATTATCCTCGAAAAAGTAAGGACCAATAATCCCAATTGCCGAAGTAGTTGCTGTTGAACCAGTGTTTTCCATAATGTCTTAGCTCAACGTCTAATAGCATTGCCGCCAGGGACGTTTCCCCCAACAGGGATATTGAAGTTCTGTCGTAAGGCTCTCTGCGTGGCGATAACAGAATGGCCATTTTCAAAAAAAAGTCCTAACTGCAAACCCACGATGCTCTCCCGTCCAAACCATGGTTGCTACTAAAAACTAGACTCTCTCACTGCCACAACGAGACCCCTCCCCTTTGCCCACTACAACCACAGGCCGAGCGCCAGCCGGTCAAAATCGGTTCATAACTTTTGCCCCACCCTGTATTTAGTGATTTGGGTCTGAGAACTGAGAATAGTTTTTTAATTGTTTTTTCTCAAGAAAAAAAATTCGCTTCAAAAGCTATTGAATAAATTCCTCTACCGAAGTCTTGTCTTCAATTTCCATATCAATTAAGGTCGGATTTAAAGATTTGGAACTATAGGGCTCAATAATGTCCTCGTCTGTAGTAAACGACGATATGCAAATATCGTTATCTACTGCCATGTAATCTTCAAGAGGTTTCGTTTTCTTTTTCCCATGCAGAATATTGGTAAAAAAGGCTTTCTTGAATCAATTTTCTATCGTTTGACGTTTACTTACTTAAAACTTCTAATCAGCAACGAAACATGTAGCTAATAAAAAAAGTCAAATTTCTCAAACTTACAAATATGTGTGAATGTTTTCAAATAAAAATTCCCTTTAAAGATTCGATTTTTAAATGGGTACATGAAATTTGGCCCCAATTAAAAATGACCCCAAACGAAAAATAAAAAATAACTCCAAAATTGGGGCTTTTTTTTATAATGAACAATCACCCCAATTTGAAAAAGGAAAAATGACCCCAAACTTAATGAAAAAAAGTCCCAAAAAAGTAAGAAATAATCAAACAAAATCGAAAAATTGCCCTAAAGGTATATACATAGGTATGTAAAGCAACAACAAAAAATAGAAGTGGGACCATTTTTCATAATTAAAAATGAAAAAGGCTCTAAAATTATAACCCCAATTCAAAAAATTTAATAAATTTTTTGTTGCTGCTTTTCATATAAATTTTTGGGGCCATTTTTCATTGGGGCCAAATTTCATTTAGGTAGCCTTTTTAAATGCATACAGCTTACGTGATGTTATTTCTTCTCCTTAATCTTAAAATGGGAATTCCTCTAAAAAGTTCGACTTGCTTGAGTCGTATGCTTTTTTTTTTTTTTTTTGTTCCAGTTAAAAAGAGAATCCAGTAATAAAAGTTTTAGTTTAGTTTAGTTATTTATTTAAAAGTTCTTATTACATTTTAAAATAATCAGAGTTCAAGTTAAAGTTATCATGGACAAAATGTATGGAATTTGAACTCTAAACGCTGCTGATGCATAATTTTGTTCGAGTTATCGAAGTTTAACAGTATTTTGGTCATAACAGGTATGAAGTTTAATCAAAAAATATTTGAGCTGTCTTTGAGAAATTTTGAAAAAAAATTCAAATACCTAAATATTTCTGTCCGGGGTTTAGCTTCACTTAAAACGTTTCTAAGATTCATATTCGCACTCTGCAATGCCGAGATTCGAATGATTGTCATTAAGTATTTTATTTTGAGGAAATTAATTCTTTAGATGGAGTTTTTGTTTAAAATAACAACTGCAACATTAATGCATTTCTGTTCCTTAGGCTATCTGACTGTATGAATTCGCGAAAAGGTTTAAAGTAAAAATGAAATTTATCGCAAATTGATTTGAATTACATTCCTTTTTAAAAAACTTATTTTTAACCAAATATGTTTTTTGAAGAAATAAAAATGTTGTTAAACCGAGTTCTAAGTCTCTAGACCCCTGAATTTGAGGAAAGAAATAGGCCGTAAACCAAATAAAAATATTTTTATCATCAAATTGTTTTCAATTTGAAAATCTTTGATAACCTGCAAATAGCAAATCACCATTTTTTCTTTAAGAATTTTTCTCAAGTGTTTTTCTTATTTTTATTTTTATTCTCATTAATTTAATTCCAGGGAAAATTCAACAACTTGTTTGTCATAAGCTGCTTAAGCAAGATTAAATAAAAATATATGCTTGTTTTGCTTTTGCTACTCTTCTATTAAAAGTTATTTGTTATTGCAATTTTTTTTCCGCTGAGTTAATTTGTTTTGAAAAATAATGGGATTTAAAAATGAACTGAAAAACAAAAAATGATTTCAAAATTAATTCTGCGAGAGCCGAGAGATTATCATAATAATTGTTTTTCTTTCCATAATTACAAGCACATTCTTAATGATGTGAATTAAAAACTGTAGATACATTTTGTTAATTCACATCATTTTGTTGTTTTTTTTAAGTAAATCTTCCCAGTTCTCCACGAGCTGTCGCGGCACCAAATTTATTCATTTATTTATTCATAAATCATACAAATCATCTTATACGCATTTTTAAAACTTTTAATGGCCTGGTTTTTACTGTGATTAATCTTCGTGGAAGCTTGCATTGGACTAAAGGTCGCAAAAAATCTTTAATTTGAATTTTATTTAATATGTACAACAACAAAAATAATTTTCTATTGTTTTTGTTGTTCTTCTTTTTCGTAGTATTATTTTTATTAAAAGGGAACTGTTATACTCTTAGTTTTTCCTTAAAAAAAAAAAATATCACAAAAAGAATTTATAAATTGAAAAATAAGGAATATGAGTTTGAAAAAAAAAAAATGTCACTCATACGCCACAGTGTACACACCCTCGAATGGCACTAATACTCGACAAATTTTCATTATTTAATGGAAGACAAATGAATTTTATTATTATATAAGAAATAAAATTCACGACTGTGTAGAATCTACTTGCTTGTATGTAAAATTTAACTACCTATGGTCTTATAGTTATGCGAATAATTTATAAAGTAATAGTTATGGAAGTCTGACTGTTTAAGCCTTCTAACCAAAAATACTGGTAAGTTTATGTTAGTTACATGTGAGTAAGGATGCTTCAAAAACAATTTTCCCAGGGTCGGGCTAAATTATGACGCTGCAACTAAATGATCGAGAGCAACAAATCAAAAATCGAATACCAAATTTAATATTTTCACTTAAAAAAACTTTCTTAGGGCCAGTTGTACAACCATGGTTCAGCAATTTTAACTCACTGATTTCGGCGGATCAAAGATGGTTCAAGGGTATGTGATAATAGCCAATTTTTTATCTGAGCCGTTGGTTGGTGGAACCTCAGTTAATCCACCGAAATCGTTGAATTAAAATTCCTGAACCAAAAGATCAATATTTAAATCGCGATTGTAAAACTGCCACTTTGAAAATATTTCTACACTATTACATGCCGATTTGTAAGATCACCATAAACAAAAACGAACCTTGTCAATGCTTAATCTTTCAGGAATGTCATTTTCGATTTTTGGGTAAGAAATCTTTTTTATGAAGAATTAAGCAATGCTTTAAATTATAACCTACTCAAAACATGTGAGGTTGATAGCGGAAAGAAAATGTTATGAAAACAACATTTTCTACGTATATATAGTTTTATTTTTGTATAATGTATGGCGATTCAAAAGTATTAACTTTTGCCATAGAGAGTTTACTTACATAAATTCAGTTAGAGAGTTCATAAACAAAATTTCAGCTTTCTAGCAGCTTTGAATAAAGAGAAAATTGATTTTTTATAAAATGAGGGCGTGGCAGGAGGCAGATTCAAGAATACGTTCTCAATTCTTTAGAGAGTTCATATACGAAATTTCAGCTTGCTAACGCCTTTGAATAAAGACAAAATTGAATTTTAATAAAAAGTGGGCGTGGCAGGAGGCGTACTTAATTCTTTAGAGAGTTCATGTACAAAATTTCAACTTTCTAACGTCTTTAAATACAGAGTAAACTCAATTCACGTTTCCTTTTTCTTGTGTAAAATACCTCCACAGTACCACATTTCACAGTTCAGTTCTACCTTAGCTTAATGAAACTATTTTTCATATTTCAGTCGCTAAAATAATAAAAAAAAAAAAAATAAATCACTACTACAGTTGTTCTCATTCTCAATTTTAAAACAATTTTTGGAGCAGTGCAAATTGGCTATAAAATTGCATTTACCACATTTATGAGAAGGTAAAGATAACTGTTTACAGTCGCGTCCATGAAACCATAGGTTGTAATCATATAGACTCTTATCAGTTACGTCGAGTCTCATCGGCTTAGTTTTTTCACTGATAATTAGTCCATGTAGATTAAACCCACAACCTTAATATTTCCAGATCTTCAATCTTGGCAATGCATTCAAAAACTGTCTCAAAATTATAAGTAAAAACTATGTTGTCGGCAAAAGCCGTTGATATTCCGTTTAACTTAAGTTTAAAAATAGAGTTAATATAAATTAGAAAAAACAAAGGACCCATTACAGATCCTTAAGGAACACCGTTTTTCAAAAGCCTTGGTTCACTTAAGAGACCATTTATATTTACTCTTTGCTTCCTGTTCTTTAAGTATGATTTCAACATTTCAAAAGTACTACAACGAAAACCAGCATTGAACAATTTATTTAGCAACAGATCATGATTAACTAAATCAAATGCTTTAGTCATGTCAACAAACAGACCCCTAGTTGATTTATTTTTATTATTTTACCATAAAGTTGACCACATACCCTTAAGATTGCATCATCTGTTGATAAACCTTTTCTAAAACCAAACTGATTATTACAAAAAAAAAATTTACGTTATCTAAAAATGACACAATACGAACTTTAAGTAACTTTTCAAATATTTTTGAGAAAGTAAAAAGGAGTGAAATAGGAGTAGTCTGAAACATTTTTTTTACTTCCATTTTTAAAAAGTGGTATGACTTCAGCACATTTTAGTCTTTCAGGAAAGCAACCTTCCACGCCATTGTCACTTTTGTTCATGTTTGATAACAAATATTTTATTAGATATTTTCCAACTTTGCCAAATAGAACCAAAACTTCATCAAATACATCCCGAATACCCTTGCAGTTCAGTGAAATATGTATTGAACCATTAATTATTTTTTTCGACATATATATGACGCATGTAGTATATTGGAAGTTATGGATTCATAAAAAGAGATGGAAGTCGAGATTTTAATGAAACTTGACATTAGGATGATAGGGAATACGAAAAAAGTACCTGGCTTTCTATCTGTCTGATTGGCTATAGCCTGAACGGATAGATCGATTTTCTATAAAATTGATACCTATCGGTTTTTGGACTATCGCTTTGACACAAAAATAAAGTTACCTATCTGACGTTTAATTTTTAAAGCATTTTATAAATATCATGTTAGGTCCCAAATTAATTAATTTAATTAGGTATAGGCTCTATTTTGAGAAAATTTTCAAAAAACTACACTAGTCAAAAAAAAATTAAGGGAACAAAAAAATTTCACTTTTTGTAGTGTTTATTGAAGAGCTGTAGGGGAACCCGGGGCATAACGGGCCCCTTAAGGATTATTGTTAATAAAAACAGCAAAAATGTGAATAGAGTTTCGGAAGAACTTTTATAAGAAAGAAAATTTATTAATGAATAAGCAAAAGAAAAACAGTTTTTAAAAAATAAATATCTAGAACATTTTTTTTTTGCTTGGAAAAAGTCATTCAATTTGCCCATTATGCCCCGGTGCTGAGGCATAATGGGCATATGTGGGGTATAATAGGCACAGAGCTAAATTGGAATCCAATGCGAGCATGTTTGGTTTCATTCGTCAACATTAGCCTCTCCAAGCACAAGAACAATGATACCACTTGCAACAAGCTCTGCTGAAAACCCATCTTTCTGTGCACTGGGAGTTTAAATACCCATAATACAAGCACTACTCGTCTTCTGACTTTGCTTCCTTCCTGTTTTTCTCAACTTTTGTTATGCGACGTGATGAAACCTTAAACCCTGTATCTAAAACACATTTTTCTGGCTTCATTCTTGTCACCTGGTCTCCCTGTCATAATTGTGAACCTCTAAGAAAATATATAACATGCTGATAAAATCATATAGAAATTGATACTAAAAACATGAGCGGGCAAAATGGGCACCCATGCCCGCTATGCCCCGCCCATTCTGCCCCAATCCTCTTTTTAAATAAACATTTAAAAATTAAGTTAAAAACTTAACCTTAATAGAAAAATGAATTTATGTAGGTATATATATATAAACTTATTTACTTATCTTGATATCAAATAAAGAGAATCCAATATTCAAGTAACCAGTCCCTCGAAAAATACACTTGAAAAAACCTCAAAATAATAAAAACACTTTCGAAAATGTTGTGTTGTTCAAAACGAAGAGCAATGCCAATTTTATTAAAAAAGGGGTTTTCCCTAATAGCGAGCGATGTATTGAAACTGGTGGATTGCGTTTCGGAGCTGACCCTTTATTCGAAATAGAAATACAAAATGGGCCCATTATTCCCTGCCTTCTCCTATGTCTGTGAAAAGCGGTCGTATTGATATTAAAACAAAAAACATTCTAAATCTTTATATTTCTTGTAATAAGAAATTTTAGCAAATGATTTTTTTTTAAGGTACCGTTATTGCGCAATCATAAAAAAGAGCACGAGCCAAAAATTTTAATTTTTTTTTTTTTTTATTTTTATTTTTTTTTAAGAGTGTCATTTTCTTTGATATTTAATTTATTTAGTCAAATAAATGTATTAATTCAATAACTTGTTTATTGAGCTTTAATTTCATCTTTTTTCGTTGTTCTAATTTTTTTTTTCAGAAGAATATCTGGCTTTGAATGAAAAACGAACAATTTCTGTCCACATTTTTCACAGTTTTGCGTTAGTTACAATTCTGATAGACCATCCTTCGATCTGTTTGTATGTTATTCGAACTAGAGCCTAAACGTGTTGGTAGAAGGTCATTCCGAATTTTTTGATTTAGATCATCTAGAACACGAGGATACCATACAAATATTTCGGTTTTATTCAAAAACGGCTATTATTATTTTAATTAAGCTTCGTTCCTGTTATGACCAAAGTAGTTGTAAGGGGGTGGCCCCGGTGCTGTGGAAGTAGTGCTTGACTGCTAACCTGGATGTGTGGGTTCTTTTCTATATTCCCTCAACTGAACGCCACCCCTGGGATTTAATGAGATAATCAAAAACCTTATTTCTCAGTCCACTGTGCCAACAAAATTCTATCCTATCCTTCTATTCCTTCTAACATTGCCTAATTTATAAGACCCTAGGTCTTACTGGCAAATATATGTTTGTGTTTTTTTTTTTTTTTTTTTTAACTGCGTTTCAGGTCTTTGCTAACAAAATTCGCATTGCGGAGGGTTTTGATGTTTTTTTTTTTGAGAAAATTGCCCTCTCTTCATGGGTGAACCGATTTTTTTATAATTTTGCTTTGCTAACTCTGAGCAGTTAAAACAATATTGAATTTAAAAATTTTGAAAATAACTTTTTTTTTTTCAAACCCAAAAAATCAAACATATAAGTAAACAATATTTTGTAGTAATTTTTAATTTTTTAAGATTTTTTTGTTACCAACGAGATCAAGTTCCTGTATATTTTTTGTTATGAGCTCTTCTCAAAAAAGTTAATTATTCTAAAAAATTTTGTCAAAAGTAGAAAATTAGGTTTGAAATGCTTCTAGACGATGCTTAAAAGACTTATGACCTTTTAGTTGATGCACAATATAGGATATCGGTTATTTTTATGAATCGGGTAGTTAGAACTATGGTTACTCCTCGGGCACATTCCTTCGACCACACTTTATAGATGTCTTGGTCTACGCTTCTTAAAAAGATCTTCTCAAGTACTGGTAAAGCTCTACCTATAGACTTACTGCATGTCTATAAAATCCTTTTCAAGAAGAAAAAAAAAAAGATCCTTGTCCAATATAAATAATACATTACATTACAAAAAAAATTAGTAATTCCCCTAAAACTTCTCATACATTAGTATAATTTAATTACCCAAAAAGCTTTGCTCCAGTATAGGAAGGAAATCAAATCAATTTTCTATAAGTGTAATTTTATTGGTATAATTACTCCAAAGAATAATCACAAAGGCAGTGAAAGTGATACTCAACATACATGAAGGTAATGCTCTCTTAAAAAAAAAGTATCAGTTACTAATGTAATGTACTTTGCTTAAATTAATCTCAGGAAATTTTACTAATTAAAATAATTGGTATTAGTTTCCATACTCCATATCGGCTTCCAGCTATTTTTACACATAAGGAATCACATTTATAGGAAATTCACTCAATCAGTTTTCATTAGCTCTGACCATTTCAGCCTAATTCAAAAACTAATTGAACTTTTTTTTTTCTTCTTCCAGATTCCAGATTATTCGCAATCTGTAAAGTGCAAAACTTTGGATTAATCCAAATCCAAATTAACGACATTCCTACGAAAAGAAAAACAAAAAAATAGAGACATTTGCCACCTCGCCGGTAATCGAATCGATTTCCTGTTTGGGCTGCTTGCATACAATTCTAATAACAATATCTGCAAGGACGAAAATCTGTTGCGCTGGCGAATCGATTCAATACAGTGCCCGTCATAATGGAAGGGCCGGAAGTAACGTTCCTTTTCCAATTTGGAAATATACGTGACGGGATATCCGTCCCATCGACATCATTAACTTTAAAATCGCTCAAGGATATGGCATGCGAATTTATCAATTCGAAGGTAAGTCTAAAGCAGTTTATCTTTTAGGATGACAATCGAAGGAAATTGATTTCAGTTTGTTTGACTTTTTTTTTTTTTCATTTTTATTTCTCTATTTTAAAAGGTTGTAGGTTTATTTCTGGAGAAGAAAAAGACAATTTCAAATAAAAAGCTTTAGGATAGAAAAAAAGGATTTATAACAATCGAAAAAGTTTAAAATTTTTTGTGACGAAGAAGTCGTGAAACACTTATTTGCGAATACTTTTCGTCTCTTTTGAAATCATTTTCGGATAAACTTTTAAAACTGAGATTAAAAAGTTTGATCGTTTTGTGGACATAACTTTGTTTTGTGAAATTTTATTGATTTATGCAAAAGTGCTTGGACTTAATGTCAACTATGGACAATCTGTGCCTTATGGAATTTTGGTGATTTAAAATTTTTGGTTGGCTTTCAAAAGTAATTTGTACTTTTAAGTTTTTGTTTTTGTTTTCTGAGCTTTTGTGTTGCTATTTACAAAATAATTAATTGGTGGCAAAAATAAAATAAAATGTAAAGATCTCAACATTTATTTGCGTATTTTTATCAATTGAAATATGTTTGTATATTCTAAGCCGAAACAACGTATCCAATCGATTATCTTTTTAACTCTCAATTATTTATGTGTGATTTTTTTTATTTAACAGAAATAAGGGGACCTAAAATTTTGTGCCAAATATGAGCGGCTAAGGCACTTTTATATTATGTCACCATCTTAAGAAAGTAAAAATGTCCTTTTCTTTTTCAAGCCCATTGCCGGCCGCCTCTTGAGGAGAACTGAGAAATTCTTCTTATCTTAGCCATTCGGGGTCAGCTAAAAATTCTATAGGCACCCTCCAACAATACACAAAAGGGAGTAGTTGAGAGTTGTTGCGCAATCTAATTTATTTCCTATAAGACTCATGGAGGATTCGATTCAATAAATAGTGTACAATTAAAGAACAAATTTGATTCGATTTCAAGACTTCTGCGTTAAAATTCTACGCACTACCTCCAGAGGCATCTCTCCTAGGAAAAAATATTTTTTTGTTTTGGGTTTAGGGAATAAACATAACCAGCCCACAGCTCTCGGCTTTGTTAAAATGTGGTCCAAAGAATTCTCCAACCCCTATTTGACAAGATCGTTGTACATAACTTTTTTTCGTCCCCTTCTTGAATACGCTTGTCAAGCTAGATCGCCTTATCAAGATATTCATTTCTTATGTATAAGAGAATATAAGAAAGAAAAACCCATCGCGGAATGAAATCATAGAATTCATAATATTTAAAAATAAAGCCTGCTCTTAAGATACATTGAAAAACCAGAATTTTGTTTCTATTTTATTTTATAATTAGGGTTTTCTATTTAAGCTCAATCTACTGTAGTACTCATGCATACAAACGGCGCTCACCTCACCTGGGCGATTTTTCAATTTTATGAAAAAAGGAAACAAATTCATGAATTGTGTTGTTTTGGAATAATCCAAATCATTTATGCTCACCATTGCTCACGAGTTGCTCAAAACTGCTTAGCTCACGAGTGAGTCAAATGTTATAAGCTCTTTCTAAATTTGCTCATGAGCAAGCATTTCGGTATTCTACGATTTGCTCACACTCACGCTCACGAGTTTGCTCACGTCTTTTTAACCAAAGCAATTCCAGGAGTTTGGGTCGAGATCGCAACGCAGCCGGGTGCATCGTACAGTTTCCGAAAAGGAAACAGTGAAGTTAATTATTTTAATAATTTACATCAAAATTCTGGACGGGATCCCTTTGGGAAGTGAGGATTCCCCTCCTGGTAATCAGGAGATATACTTTTCTCCAGCAACTGTTAATGGGTCCTCAGTCCCAGCGCTAGTACTCGATGGGACTCCGTTAGTCCCGTTAAAATTATAACGGACCTCCAGGCGGGATCCGGTTCCTGCTTAGCAACCGCCTCAACCAGTGAACAGGTTGACAACTGTCTCACTTAGATGGCAAAAATGGAACTCCACTGGGCCATACCAGGCAAACCTGGCTGCCCACAACAGGCAGCCGACTAAAATTTCGGCAGACTATTCTTCTCAACATGCAAGAGTTGATTTGGACTAAAGCCAACGAATGATATTCATCATCACCAATAGACAAAGGACGATCAACCTGCATCATTAACGCAACCGATAGCATCCCAAAAGAAAATAAAATCTAAAAAAAAAAAAAAAAATGCTATGTTTAAACCATTAAAGTGTTAAATCTCTCAAGTTTTCATATTTTACAATAATCCTATGTTCACTATCTATAATCGCCAGTAATTGTTTTTAATTAATCGCAACTAAAAGATGTGAATTTATGTAAAAGAAAATTATATTTAAAAAATGTCTCCATGACAGTACTTTAAGCAAAAACCCAATATTGTAAAGAGCCTTCTCGCTATTAAATTTTCTCTACTTTTTGTGAAATAGTTCAATACGAATCAATGATAAAGTTTTCATTAAACATGAATTCCTAACTTAGAGCGTACTCGCTCTAAAGCATGAAAAATTATATGTATAATAATTGCCCACAGGCTTATTCTATATATTGTATATAATCCTATAATCCTAAGTGGGCTTTAGGTCTTTTTTAATTTTTTCCTTTGTGAAATAGACGACGTTTCGTACGTGATTACGTACTTCTTCAGGTCTATATTCCATTGGTCTTACAAATTTTGAAACTAAAATTCGATATATATTGGTGTTCTAATAGTTTGTAATAATTTTTAGTATTATTGTTTACTTATTTGAAGTCTTTAGAAAGACGTTCAAATTATCAAAATTTAAAGCTTAAAGGTATTTTTTCTTTTATAAATTTATCTACCTGATGTGTGCAGCCAGGATGTGCCAGTTAGTTACTTCTGTAAACATTAATGATCCTGATAATAAAAATACGAAACCTAAGGTACCAAGCAATCGGAATTCATGGCAATTATTATAACAAAGTAAATGAACTTACTTTGGGTACCTTATGAACTTTCTTATTCATATTATCATATTTATTCATATATTAAATTCGCATCAAATTTTCACTGAAGAGCTTGAAAGGGTACGTGATATAAGAAAATAAATTGTGTAGACGTGTTGGTTGCATATTCTTGCTCCAAATCCATTATTTTCCAACAACCTTAGGTACTTTAAATGTTTTGATTATAGGGTTCGTAACTAATTTTATTTTTAACATTCTCAGTCGTATTTATCAGATTTCCCAAGAGCACTCTTGGAAAGTTGCTTACCAAGCCACTGTTAAAATAGTTGCGACATCTCATTATTTAAAATCACATTCCAGCTGTTGTTTAAATACGAACTTATCAGTGAACCGATATCATTTATTTTCGAATGTATATCTTTGAGAGAGCATTTTGGCCTTTTGGATACGTTCAAATAACCATTTCACTCTTTTCAACATAGCTCTTCATTTCGGAAAAAGAAACTTTCGTTACCTTGTTCAATGAACATAATACCGGCTTTAGAATAGGTTTCGACAATCAATTGCATAAAATAACTGATTTTCAAACAGAATCCAACAGAATTCCAGATTGAAAAACTTAATGTGACGGTTTTATCTTGTCAGCTTGCCATTTTATAAGCTCAAAATCTTAAAAAATGAAAACAAAATTGAAATGTGTAAAAATCTTTAATGTATAAACCTCTTAACTTAGTGCTAGATAAAAATTAAAAAATTAAATTTGGTGGCACAAACGACTCATGAAGAACCAAGGCCTATCGGCTTACAACTCTCAACCATCCCTGTGTGCGCGTCTGCAGGAATGGAGGGCACCCACAGTTTACTGCTGAATCCGAACGGCTAAGGTGAGCGGCACTCTTGGAGGATTTGTCACTTCCTCGCAAGAGGTAGTAGCTCCGAAAAAAAACTTAAGGTGGAAGCGGCTGGTATTGAACCCCAGATCTCTGGCATGACAGTCCGACGCACTAACCATTACGCCACGGGCTACTACTCATTTACCTCTTAACTAAGTGCTAGATACAGATGCTATAAATACATATCCCACCAAAAACATTTCATGTAAAAAAAGGTCGCCAAGACTCACATGCACATAACGCTTTCGCTGTGAAAAAGTTATGAGATCTCATGAAGAGCCAAGCCCATAACTCTACAAGGCCTAACTTTACAAGACCTAACTCTACCAACCCTACATCGTGGTCAAAGAGTATGGCTTGGCCGTTTCAAAGCCGAAACACAGACACTTCCCACTTCCATAGATTTTCGGTAAAATTAAGTCTGTCATGCTAAAGTTTTATGAAACGGCCAAGCCATACTTTTTGACCACGATGTAGGGTTGGTAGAGTTAGGTCTTGTAAAGTTAGGCCTTGTAGAGTTATGGGCTTGGCTCTTCATGAGATCTCATAACTTTTTCACAGCGAAAGCGTTATGTGCATGTGAGTCTTGGCGACCTTTTTTTACATGAAATGTTTTTGGTGGGATTTCATTTCTTTTTGTAGGATCAATTATTATCCATAAGAAAAACACCTGAACCTCCCTTAAATACTTCACGGTGGGATTCTGATTCCAATGAAACTACTTCCCAATTAATATTGTAGCAATAGGCCTAATACCTCGGAATAAAGTAACTACCTACATATCTAACCTTTATATTGAGCTAAGTCTCTTAGCAAAGACCAGAAACATGAAAATAATAATATATATGTACCTTACTAAGCATTTATTTAGAAATTATATAAGTAAAAGTAACGCGTATATTTTTATCTTCGCAAAAATTAAGGTAATAAGGTACTTAAACCATAAAAAAATGATCCGTCAATGTAAAATCTCTTTATTTATTTTGACCGAAGCGAAAAATGAAAATTCATTATTTTTTCCTATCGCACACCCCTGAATAAGTACATATACATACATAAAATTCCAAGGATACTTCATACTGAACGAGACGGCAGTTCACCGATCGTGGTGAAAATCATACAATATAATATAAACAACCCTTATTTCAAGCAAAGCCATATTGTGCATTGTTTTTTCTGTTCGTGAATATAAATTATAGGCGGGGTTTGCATTGCATTGTTATGTGTGATTTTGAAAATTGTTGTTGTTTTAGACGTTTTATTATGAACCTCCACTTTTGGAGTGTTGGAGGGTGAAAGTTACAGATTTCTTAATTTTTTTGTTGTTTGTATGCAAATCCTAGTATACATTCCAAATTTCAGCTTTCTAGCACTTCGGGAAGTACCCTTTAGGTTTTGATGAGTGAGTGGTCAGTGACAAAATCGATGTTTTTGGCTATTAATAACATCCAAACTATAAAAGCTAGAAATATGAAATTTGATGTGTTTTATAAGGCCGCGGACTACATCTAATCCTGAAAGTTTTAGCTCTCTAGCTCTATCTGTACCGAAGCTATGAGGGCTTGAAAATACGACGAAACGTTTCGAGAAAATATATAGGTAGTGCTAACCGCTCGTCTTGGCGGGCGCACTACCGTGCGCCTAGATAAGATGGAAAAAAAAATCAAATTTCTTCGAATATAATCGAATCGATCAAAAATATGATGAATAAAAATGCACCTCAATTACGAGCACCCTTAATCATGAGAAAAGTAAATATATACGTATGTATATATCATCAGGAACAGTGTTTCTATAGATACCAGAGCTGTAAGTATACTGTCATTCAAAGCCACAGCCACAAGGATTAAATATATCAAAAGGAATGAGAAGTGACATGTGGAATGTGGGTATTCATTGAATATATGTCAGTGATGGAAATCGACTTTTGCCAATAGTACTGAAAGCAGAAAAAAAATAGTACTGAAAATGAACAAATAGTACCGAAAATTTTCCAATCGTGAATTCTATAGGAATTTAATATTTTATTGGGCGTTATCATCGTTAGAGGAAGATGTGGTTTGAGTATTCAGCCATCGACCCCTTACAATCATCTCGATTTAGAGATCAACAATGCAGCATCGCATGCATTTTCGTACTTATGTCGGAAAACAAGTTTATATTTTGTTAAAAATTCAAGAAAATCTGAAATTTATCTTTGGTAAAATTTGTCTAGCATTCTGCAAACGAGGTGCAACAGCACATGCATGGGCCAGATACATTCCAAATGAAAAAATAAGGTTAATTTCTAATCAATATTTTTGACAACTTTATTTTAGGGCGATACAAAGTTCGCCGCAAGTACATTTTTAATGTATATGTCAAAAAATTCTGAAAAATCTAACGTTTAATAAATAATTTGAGATAAATCAGAATCAGAATGTTGTTGAATTTTTTTGGAAAGATAATAGAATATTTGACCCATGTTTGAGGAATATTTTGTTTACTTATTTTTTCGCGGAAAATTTTTTTTTTAAAACATAAGTTTTTTTTCGGAAGAAAATTTTTACAGTTTTTTTTATCTACCTACATACTTTTTTTCATATTTGGAATTATTGAGTGAAAATTCAAATTTCATAAAACGTTCACATGTTTTTAGGACAAGAATGATCCCTGGGATCATTTAAAGAAAAAAAATGCATGGAGGAAAGTTCTATCTTCCCTCTTTTTTAGTTCTTAAGAAATTAAAAACAAACTTTTTATTTTATGAAATAAAAGATAAAAACTTTTATAAATTATAAATATAAATATTTATTTATTCAAACTATGTCTCAACTTTTGTTTTTTCATATTATTTTCGACGCGTTTCGGAGGTCAAAGTTTCATTTCCATTTTAAAGATGGAACTTTTTATGATATAAAATCGAACCTGACGATGGAACTTTGACTTCCGAAACATGTCAAAAATAATCAGCCCTATCGAGGTATCCGTTCAGAAGAAAATTTTCTCCGATTTGTTCGAAATCGGAGCCCGCCTGGAAAAAGAATCTAGTTTTCAATAAGGCCCTGGCAAGTTTTTCATTGTTACTAACAAGGATCTAGCAAGGGTTACAATAGGCATTCGCTAGGCTCTCACCAGTTATGAACCTTTTTGCCTCGTCAGATAAATTCTGCCTAAGCCCTGACAAGTAAAAACAAGATTTGTTCCACATATATTCTCCATGGTTTTTATTTCAAGAGACACTTCTTGTTGTTGTGTTGCTTCGAAGACTTCAGTGTACTCACCACGTTTCAGCTTGCCGATGAACTGGTGGTCATCCTGGTTGGACCTGTCTCCAACATAATTCTCATGGTACCTATCCTGCCGTTTGTGTGCATTTACGTGTCGGTTTAAAAACTTGCAGCGTCCGGTAGTGTCATCGTTTGTGATTCTGCGGTGATGCGCTTTCTGTTGCTTATATTGGGAGGTTTGGAGGTATTCAAAACACGTTTTTTCTTGTTTAAGATAATAAAAGTTGACTAATTTCACGAATTAACCGCGAATCCATTTCAATTTTTAATTCAATTTATTTATAACGGCGGCGTACAAATAAGACATATGAAGTCTTTTATAGTACCTTATAATAGTCTAATACAGATTATATCGGATAAGGATATTAAAAAATTCATATATTAGGGAAGAGAAAGAGATAGCTTAAGAATAGGTTTTTGTTTTTAAATTTAATTTAATTATAAAACACTGACACTAAAAAATTCTTGCACTTGCTTTTTAGGTAGAACAACCTAGAACAGATTTCTAATAAATGTCAAAATCAGTTGTGATTCTGCCTTATTCTGTTTTGTCTGCAGTTGCGATTTTACTTCTTGACACACCGATTCACAGTCATTATTTAAATAAACGTTCTCAGCGAGGCACTAATAGGGGCCTGTCATATTTTCCTCTTCCATGTTTTCCTTACGGAAAACTTGCCGGGGCCTTACCTAAACTTACCAAAAACTTGCCATTTTCCGATATAGCACATATGTAATTGGGTTTTTAAATATTTGTTTTCGTTTTTCATACAAACTAACTCAGCTTGTTTAAAAAAGTCTTAAAAAATTGATTATTTTCCTTAATTTTTTAGATACTAAAAAATTTTTTTTTATTATTTATGCAAAACTGAGGCAAGTTCCTACCGCACCAAACCTACATTTTTGAATTTTTCGATTATCTTAATTGAAATTTGTATGAAAATCTCGAATGAATTTCATCGGACTTACGCCAAACTAGCAATTGAGTGATGCGTTAAACCCAGTTAATGAAAATTTCAGAATTGGACTTTTGCCAGTAGTTGAAATAGTACTGAATGTTGAAAAGTGGTACTTGCGTACTGAGAAAATTAAATAGTACAAAATTCAGTACAATAGTAAGCCCTTTTCCAACCGTGATATATGTACATGATTGGCAATTCACATCATTTGCTCGTTCTCAAATATGTCCCCTATGCATATGCAATCGGTATACGTGATGTTATTTAAGTTTGCCAAAGTTTTGTCAACTGAAAGGTATTTATTTTTCAACCTGAGAAAGAGAACATCTTTTCAAAGGTTTAATAAGAGATTGAGTTACTTTAATAATGTGAAGTTATTTTGTAAATTCTATATTGGTAACGGGATAAAAAGTCATGTTCGTTAGTTTTATAGACATCTCGTGGTTTAAAATTCGGCATATATAAAATTTAAAAAAAAATATCAGGATCTCAAGGAAGTACACAAACCAGTGGTGGATCTAGGATTTCATCTAGAGGTGGGTTTTTGAATCTTGATATACAGGGTGAGTCACATATGTATGTATATAAGTTGTGACAAAAAGCTAGACCGTAGGTTGTGTCGAGAAAAGAAAAAAAATTGAGGGGGGCGGGGGGGGGGATTATTTTTTATCGTTTAGACGTGAGGGGCAATTTTCTAAAATCAACTTGAAATAGAAAAAGAATTATTAGAATATAACTGCAACACTTTTAAATAACATACCATACTTTTTTTTTAAAGCCAAAGTCCGTTATTTTATACAATTTTTTTTGAAAAAATAATTTTCAAACTCAAAATTTTGAAAAAAAAAATATTGAAAAAAAAAATTTATTCAAACTAATTTTGTTCAAAATTTTACGTTAGGTATAAGATGCTCATATTAATTTTTAGTCAAACGCTAAGAACCAGTGGTCGTATTTATTAGATTTGAAATTTGGACGGCCGTCTAAAATTAGACAACGTTTATTAATACGACTGCAAATTTGGAGATCATCGCTTATCGAAGCTCCAATATAAACGCCACATAAGTAAGAGTTGCTCGCATCATCGTTGCTCAAATCGTTTATCACAACTCCAACATGAAAGATAACTGTTAACTGAAGTGCCTGCCTGACGTCTGAGCAAATGAGTTGCATAAGAGTGCCAATAGACCCAAGAAGGTGAAAAAGCAGTTAAAATACTTTCAACCAAAACATAGCGGTACACAAGTTACCTACTTTTGCTAAAGAAAACGTGTATCCGGCGAGCTTACAAAAATAAGTTTTATGAATATTCAAAGTTGATTTGAAAAATTTAATTTTGGATTTTTAAAAAAAAGCTGGCTCAATTTTTAAAATTATATTTTACAAAAAAAATAATTTTTGAAATTTTCAAAAAATACTTTTTGACTATTTAATAAATTGGGGAAATTCGCTTTCTTAATCAGGTTGGGTTATAAGTTAATCCAAGTTCAAAAGTTCATTGTGACCTGTGGAATTATAAAAACCTGCGGCCTTTTTTTCCTCGCTCAGAAGAGACAAACCCGATTGAATTTTTTTGTTCCTTAAAGTCTAGAGCATAAAACACCCAATTTTCAGCAGCAACGGAACCGACCTTTAATTTTCTAACGAATCCGGGTGGATAAGGTGAGGTTAGAGTCAGTCTTACGCTTTTACTGTTCGATCCATCATGCATTTAGTTTTGGTTTTTAAAAAAATAAAGAAAAAATCTAACTTGATGGGCTAATAAATCGAATCGGAGTGTATGATTGACGTTTTTGTATTTGGCGGTCATGGTTCTTCTGTTAATCAAAAATTTAACCTCATGTTGCTATACCTCTTTGTCTGGAATCAAAGCGTTACAGTGCACATTCTAGCACACTAGTCTATCCAACATAAATTGGCAGTACACGTCTTATGGGAGAGCTTTTTCAAAATCAGTAGCGCCCCATATTTTAGCACCATACTAAATTGAAAGAACTCCTTTATAAAAAGTGTTTGCCCGTCCGTAAATTTCTGATAGCATCTGACGCAGATCCAACGTCCTATCGAGCGCACATCTGAGTGCGCAGTGCGCACTGAAATGCTGTGGCCCATGGCATTGATGTGCATTCAGGGTTACCCATGTCCATTTGGCAACTCGTTCAGATTTTTTTCCTTGGGTTTCTGTTGAGGTGCTTTTGGTTTTAGAGCTTTAAAAAAAGTTTTTAATGATGAGGGTTATCGTAGAGTGTTTTCATCTTTTGCATTTCGTTTAATGTGTGGAAAATACTTTAAAATGCAGTTACATGCGGTCAATTAATGTAAAGTAAAGTATGTTTATGTAATTTATTTTTTTAAAAAGTGTATTTTTTTTTAAGTGCAATTTATGTTTTTAGTTTTTAAGACGGGTAGTTTTTTAAGAATCATTTGTAAAGTTTTTTGAAAATGTGTGTGCAATAAATTATAATTCAAGTAATATTTACAAAGGTTAAATAAAAAATAAACATTTAACCAAAGTGTATATTAAAAATAAATTTAAGAATATTTCAAGTGTCGACTGTTTCTTTTGGGCATTCGTCAGTACCAGACTTCTTTTCTTCATCGTCCTTTAACTTGTGCAATTTGTATTTTCACTCGTGTGTTTTTGAAGAGGTGTATTTTTTTAGATTTTTGTGCAATTTGTATTTTTAAGTCGTATATTATCTTACCTCATGGTGGTGTGGAATAAGATAAATGTGTTTTAATTTGTATCAATAAAACAATTAAATGAACATTTCTATCAAAAAAAAAAGGCGGTAACTCTGCTTAACATTCTTTCATATTTAAGTCCATTCAAAATAAACAATACGACAACCCTGTGAGAGCTTTAATAAAGAACAGATTTATGCACTCCACTATAGCCAGAATGGGAGGCCTATCTTGCCTACACTGCCTTTTTTATTTGGATAAGGTATAGTGACGTTTACACGTAAAAGACCGCCATTATTCTTAAAATTGAACAAACTATGTTTTTTGAGAGTAGAATTATTTTTGCAATTGATACAAGATGTCACTAGCTATGAAAATAGATTAAAGCAGGACTTTTCTGTGCCGAGCTTTCAACGTTGGACACTTCACCGCCAGCTTTTGACCACCAGCCTTTTTTAAAAGTTCGAAATTTCATCACTGCGGTTTCGCCACTGATTAGTTAACTTAGTTAACTATTCAACTATGGCCTACCTATTTATTTTTAATTAAAAATGGGGTAAGTCACAATAGAACACGGATTTTTTGCCATGCCAGTAAAAGTCGATTTGGACATAAGTTTTAACATTTTACTCTTTTTTCCCAAAACATATTGATAATAATGCATTCATTTTGTTCCTTACCTTCAGTTTTTCAACGTATGACCCTTCTGAGTGCATTTCCCACACGTTTCATCTCCCCAGCCATATCTTTTTTTTGTCGTACGTTAAAAAACTGAAGGTGTAAATCCCGTCTAAACAAGCAAATTAGGTTTGAATTTTTGACGCAAATTTCAATTTGCTATTATTTACAGCTTTTTAACAATAAAATATGAAACAATTGCTCTCTGCCAGCAACAATAGTGTTTTTAAGTGATATTCTATTAATTTACATAGTAAATTTTTAATATTTGTGATTTTTCTTAGGCAAAAGTTGCTTTTCTGCACGATTTCCTAAATAAAATGCATATGGTTAAATAAGCTGAAAAAGAACATGATGCGTTATTTTTATTATTGGACATAAATGAATTCTTATTGTGAATCAACTATTTCAAACTTTACACTACCTTGCCAACACGAAAACGAAATTTCTTATATAAAAAAAAATGCCTATAAGAAATGTCAAATGTATGGGCTTTTTTCTTTCTCGGCGATTTTCAATCTGTTACTTCTTTGGCAATTCAATAAGGATGAGTTCAGAAATTTCAAAAATGTGAAAGTTACACGGCGCATCATTTAGAAGCTTACACGGGAAATTTTCTTATAAAAGTTTAATTTTCTATGTAGTGAATGAGATTTTGTATCAGAATAAGTTTCTTATATCAGTGTTTTTCTTATAAATGTTTTTCTTATATGAGGTTTATTTAACACGTATCTTTATGGGAATGTGTATGGTGTTTTGAAATGGCTGTCTTATAAGCGTGTTTTTCTTATATGAGACTTTCTTATATCCGTCATCTACTGTAGTTTAAAAGGGTAACCCCACCCGATGTTTTAATTTCATTTATATAGTGACATAACCTGATTTTTTTTTAAAGGAATTCCGTTGTCACTTTTATGTCTCTATAATTTATTGATTTTATCGTGAAATATTGTTAATTATTGTAATTGATTTTATAAAATTAAAAAGAATATTAGTAACTAACATAAAGTTCGACCCCCATACCTGTGAAGCAATAAAATCCACAGGAACATTGCTGAGAAGTCATAGCCACCAAACATTTCATGACCTGTCAATAATCAAGACATACAAATATGCATTAGGGAGATAGATACTTAGCGAACACAGCCACAGAAATAAAGAGTGGACATATAAAAGTGGTTAAGCAGAACTTGTGTTATTGCTGCTCTAGCTATGAATTATACCAATAAAAGGCACTGATTGTTGTAACAATGATTTATCTTTAAAAATCTTCCTCTTGTTGTTACAATTTCAAATCACTTCACGTATTTGTCATATTTCATATGTATGCTGTTCACCCAAAATGTCGTCGTCTTTCGTCTTGTTGAAATAAAATGGTATATAACTTACATATTTATAAAATAAAAATAATAAGGGAAATCCCTTGTCTTCAACACTTATCTTATGTCTTTTTTAAATTGATGTCCAGCATCATCATCATCAGCAACTGACAAATATAGATCTAAAAATTGTAAAGAACAATTCACGTAGGGGAATGTGGGTTTTAAAGAACAAAAAAAAAACAAAACTAAAAAATTCAATATTTTGAAAATATGTTGAATATTTGGCACTATGCAGAAAAATTAGGTTTTAGAGCTTTATGCCGGATTTACACGAGTGACAAAATGAAATTAAATTGGTCATTTTATACCAATTAACTGTCATAAAACCGGATTATGACAATTTATTGGTATAAAATGAACTTAATGACATTTTGTCACGGTACCTTTGGCAACCGCAAATTGATAGACGGACACTTCACCACCGCCGATTGACTGCCTGAACAGAATGGTGGCGGTGACAGAGACGGAGACGGAACCGGAGCCGGAGCTGGAATAGCTATCCAAATATTGAATACACACAAATTCAATGTTGCAAACACAACGGAACGCAGCCGCATATGGAGCTGCAGCCGCAGACGGAAGAGTTCACCAAGTGTTAACCTTTCACGTACGACACTGACGTTTCAATTTGTATGAAGAAAAAAAAACAACTTTTTGGGTCGGAAAAAAATATTGTGGTTATTTATTAAATGGAAAAGTTTAGGAAAACAAAAAATGTGATTTCTGAGCTCATACACAAGAATATTGTTTTGTTTTTCTTCAAAATAGGCTGAGTTCCAAAATTCATCAGATGCGCAAACTGCGCATCCAAAAATTTTTTAGCTGCTTCAATTTAAATTTGTTTTTGCATTTCGAAACGCTAGACTTATGCAATGTAATATTTCTACAAAGCATCAAGTTTGCGTTTCTGATGCATATAAAAATTTAGGCATTACTTAAGCATCAAAATAATGAACGATACTTTTTGATAACTCTTCTAGTTCCGTTTGCAGCTCCGGTTCCAGCATTGTATTCCGTTCAGGCAGTGAGCGCTTAATATTTAAGTACTGCCAATTGAGTTTTCAGAATTTCAGTGTCGTAGTTTTAGATGCCAGATTTAAAAGTGCAGTGTTTAAAAGGCTAATGGTGAAAGAACGGCAGCGAACTACTCAGTGTTGAAATCACTGTGATGGAATTTACAAGCACTAAAAAGGCTAGTGGTCAGAAGCTAGTGGTGAAGTTTCCAAAAGTGAAAGTTCTGCACTGAAAAGTCCTGCTTCGATAAAATGAATTAAAGTCGTACTGAGTAGACTCTGAGCGAACGGAGTAAACTCTGAGCAGAGTATGTTCAGAGCACTCCGATTTAATTATGAAACACATACCTGAGCACTCGATTTTCATATCTGTCAAATTACATGGAAATTGTCAGAAGTTGGCCGCGCTCAGTTTTTTATTCCGTCTGCTCGGTTTTTTTTTTATTTTGAGCTCATGGAGCACGCTCTGAGCGCTCTCTGAACGAAAAAAGAAACACAACTTCCATGCTCTGAGCGCTCTGAACGAAAAAAGAAACACAACATTTTAGTTTGACAGTTCGGGTCAGCTCTCAACTGCTCTGAACTAAAAAAGTAAAACGCCTTAAAACTCGTTCAAACATTTTTAATCTAGTAAAATAGTTACTTCAAAAAAAGAAAACGGCACTGCGTTTTTTTTTATTTGACAGCAATTTTGATGGAAATTGTAGTAGATTCAAGGAAAGTGTGGAGATTTTGTAAACGAGAAATACTCTCCCAAACCAACGCGATTAATCGGCGGCGCGACGAACGAAAACAACAATAACAACACGTGGTTGTCAAACAAAACAACACGTTGTTGTTATTGTTTTCGTTTGTTGCGGCGAATAATCGCGTTGGTTTGGGAGAATCTTTAATTGTTGATTTAAAAAAAATAATATTGAAATGGAAAGAAATAATGTTACTTCTAGACCCATTATCCCTTATATCCATAGGCATTCCAACCATAATGGCTATTTGAGTTGATCACATGAGCCTTGGATATATAAAACCCTATAAATATCCCTTAATCCTTAGGGTTGAAATATTATAGCGCAATCTTGTTTTACTGTGTAAAAAAAAACATACAAAAAAACATAAAGAAGGATAACATTTTGTGTTGTTGTTGTGTTAAACCGATGAGAGAAACATTAAGTCGAATAAATAATAAAAAAAAAAAAACAAGAAGAAAGGAAAAAACAGACAGCAATGTCATTTCAACAAGGACATTTTGGCCTATAAATACATTTATTTATTCAAATCGAAAACAGTCCAAAAGAAAACACAAACACAAGGCGTATATTAATCAATAGAAATGTGTTTTTGCGGGACACCAATTATATCCTTTTCGGTATAGACAGGTATTATAACTTTATACGTGTACCTTCAGCAGGACTATAATTCTACACACATCACCATCAGGAAATAAGAGCTCAAAACATTTTTGTTTGCATTTCTTTTTTATTTTACTTTTTTTATTTTTGTTTTTGTGACAAGGACGAGGACGACTATTGTAGTCGACCTTGGGTGGAACATTTCCTCTCAATTCGACTAAAGAAAATCCATTTTTATTGTGGCTTGGGGAGTTGGGCTGATTGTGGATAAGGACTACATATTTCTGGAAAAATATGTGGGAAAAGCAAACGAGTTAGGTATCTTGTTTTAAGGAAATAAGAAAGGATGGATGGAAGAATTTTCTTTAGCAAGGGATCGGAAAAGTTCTGAAGGTTTTGTGGAAAAGCAGGCAAGCATTTATAAAGACTAAATCGTATGTGACAGGAATTAAGGTGTACACGAAGTATTTTTTTTTTTTTTTTTTTTTTGTCTATTAAAACAGAGTTGCTGAACAAAGGTATCTTATTGAAAGCTTACCATAACAATATAAGGTATTGTGTTGAGTCAACAAGCTCAAAGATGTTTTTTTTTTTTTTGTTGCAAAAAGGTTAAAATTTAAGTATGACTTGTCACACTATTTTGAAAGTGAAAAAGTTCAAAAATAAATTTACTGACTAAATTTCTATTTAGTTTGTGAAGTGATGTTAACTGTTATGGTGTTTTTAGTGTGTGTATGTGCATTCGTGCATGAGCTTTTTTCGTCGACGATATATTGAGAACGAATAGAGATATCGACTTCGTATAAATTTTATTTTACAGATAAAGAGCCCATTACGTGAAGAAAGGTTTTTCAGAAAAATTCAATTAGCGGTTTTCTTATAACCTACAGAAATTAAAAAAAAAAAAACCGTTAAAATGTTAAAATTTTTAAGAAAATATCGAATATCTTGAGAACACACAAAGATGTAATCTTTGGATTAACTTTATTTTATACACAATGCCATAGTTGATAATCGGTAGAGTTTGTAAAAAAAAAATCAATTGACAGTTGAAAAAAAAAAAAAAAAAAAAAACAGAAACTACAAGGAACTATTAAAAATTATTGAAAAATGTTTTCGGCCAAAACATCGAAGTGAAGTGAAATTTTCATACAGTAAATTGCTTTTTTCCCAGACGTGAAAAATACAATAAAATTAAATGCAATTATTTAAGCGACAAAGAGAAAAAAATTTCTTTCGATGTAAATATAATTCAACGGACTTATCTAAACCAAATATAAAACAGAATTTATTTTTTTTTTGTAAACCTCTCGACGCGAGATTTATTGATGTTTCATTTCGATTTGAATTTCACTTCGCATTGATATATAAACTAGGCTTAACAGACTATAATATTAACTCCGGCATAATTTTAGTCTACACAAAATGCCATAATTAGTAATTGGAGTAGGGTTTGTAAGAAAATTGAATTGACGTTTTTTTTTTTTCTAGGCCCAAAAAGCCCGACTTTGGTTTTCCCTTGATTGCACAACTAATAAGGTTTTCGAAGATTTTTAATTGGTAATTTTCTTATAAAAAATAACATCGGGTGTCGAGTTTCAAAGGGTACCAATGGGAAGGTTATCAGTTTGGGTCACACCCAGCCTCTTTTTTTTTTTTTTTTTTTATCACGTAGAAAAACTTTGCAACACATGTAATATTATGGTAGATATATGTTCCTAACCAGATCATCTTTCCAGCGTACTTAAAAAACATCCTACTGTCGGTCCTTAACGTTGCCTGCTTTTGAAAGCTGGGAACTCATTTAGGCGGTTTTAACTTAAGACTGTGGAAAGGGTTAATTTTCAAAAAAAAACTCATTTAAGTTTCTAAATATTCATTATTTCGTTTGATTTTAAAATTTGTATATATGACAAGTAGTATTAGACTATGCCATATAAGTATGCCATATACATGATCACAAGCTTTTTATGTCAATTTTTGTTTACAAATATGACACACTAGCTACGAAAAATTAAATATTTAAAAATATATGATTTCTTTGACCAATCACGTTTCATTAAAATCAAATATTTTTTTTAAACTCAAAATAATTCATGAGTGTCATATATATGGAATCATAATATTTTGTCATATAAATATGACTATCACACTTATATGACATTTTTGAGCCATATTTATTTGGCAAACTTGCCATATATATATGACAATGTAATACTGCCTTAAGGCTGCGGTTACGTTGTAACGAAGTTACACACTTTTTTCCCTCATCGCTAAATAATCATTCTACCTACCACCACACAACGCGCTCAACGACGATTTAACTGTCACCTCAATTATTCTTTTTAAAATTCAAATAATAACATCCGCCAGCCACCGGATACGGTTCACCGTCATCAGCCAGATATATAAACACATCAATATGATGTGACGTTGGACGAGTTTTTCTGCACTTTTAAAAATTCACATTTACTCCTTCCCACGAATATGATAAGTAAATGTGCAATTTGTATGGGAATTCGTCTTCTGCCTTTACCAGTGTTGTGCGTACCATTCTCGAGTACGAAAGGAGAAGTACCAAGAAACACACTGCTGAGTGCGTGGTGCAGGTGCACTAGATAGGAGTTTCACCTGTTTTTGGCTTTCGAGCTGTGAAATTTAATTTGTGCCTACAGTTTTGACTGGGGCCGGGGGATCTATCCCATTGTTGTATTTATGCCTGCAGTTTCGACTGAGGCCGGGGACTCTATTCCATTGTAGTATTTGTGCCTGGAGTTTCGACTGAGGCCGGGGACTCTATCCCATTGCAGTATTTGTGCCTGCAGTTTCGACTGAGGACGGGGACTCTATCCCATTGCAGTATTTGTGCCTGCAGTTTCAACTGAGGCCGGGGACTCTATCCCATTGCAGTATTTGTGCCTACAGTTTCGTCTGAGGCCGGGGACTCTATAAATAAAATTACGATCGACAGGAGTTCCAAACTCTTCAAAATCAAACCGAGTTTTTCTTGCTTTCTTCGGTCTGACCCTGGACCCCCTGAACTACCTCAGCTATAGACAAAAAAAGCATCACAACGTCTAACGCTAGTAAGCGAGTGCGCTAGTAGGGAAGTTAATCTAATTCTTAGTCCCCTTTCACACAAGGCAACTGAGTTTCCAGCAACAATCAATTTATAGGCGAGAAGGGCAGAAAGAAAGAGGGTGTTAAACAAAATCTCCCCGGTCAACAAATTCAGAAGATTTTTTTGACGTTCCTCTTCACACTACGTTTCTGTGCCTTCAACCAAGGTAGTTTAAAAAGGAAAATAGACCTTTTCAGTCAAAATAGTAAAACCGGATTCTTTTATAAACACTGAATGTTATCTACATAACGAGGGTTGGGGTCAAAATTATGCCTAGGTCAAAATTCTTTTGTAAAAATTATCTGCTTAAAAACTTCTGCTTTTCGAAATTCTGTTTTACAAAATTCTGTACCTAATACAAATTTTGAAACTTTTTCTTATATTTGCAGAATTTTGTAACTGTTTTTTTTTTTTTTCAAATTTGAGTTGTGTTTACAATTTAAAAAATTTATATTATGTATATGTAAATAGAGTGTAGTAGCCGTGGCGTGATGGTTAGTGCGATGGACTGTCATGCCGGATGTCGAAGGTTCGATCCCCAGCCTCGCCACCTATTTATTTAAAAGAAAAAACGGCTACTTCCTGTTGCGAGGAATTGACAAATCCTCCAAGAGTATCTCCTGTCACAGAAAAGGCCGCTCGTTAGCCGTTCGGATTCGGCAGTAAACTGTAGGTCCCCTCCATTCCTGCAGACACGCACACAGGAATGGTTGAGAGTTGTAAGTCACTAGGCCCTAGTTCTTCATGAGCTGTTGTGCCATCAAATTTATTTATATTTTTTTTTTTATATGTAAATAGAGGTGATGTTATTTTTAGATTAAAACCACTAAAAAAAGGAGCGACTGATGATAGGGCTTGGCACCCCTTAAAATAGCTATATCTCCAGCCAAACAAAAATAAAACGAATTAAAAATACCTAAAAAAAAAAAAAAAAATTAATCCGTAAACAATTGGTGGTAGCGCCTTTAAGTTGTTGTTGTTGTTGTTCACAAATGCAATGTTATTTTTTATTTTTTTTTTTTTACAATTTTATATTTATTCTGTTAGAAAGCTCAAAATCAAAAACAGATTCATTTCTTGGAACGAAAAACAATTGAAGAAGTAGTTATGTTATCGTCGTCGTTGCTTAAAAGTGTTGGCTGCTCGGAGTCATATAATGAAGATTTTAAAATCTCAGTAAGAAAAGCCCATATTTACTGTCAAAACTAGATAGCAGATAGAGCCATTAAATAGAGACAACATAGAGCGAAAAAAGATGGAAAATTAGAAAAAAGACTTAAGCGCTAAGCCTAGGCCAAATCAGAAATCTTAAGAAAATAGCTAAAAATATCCTCTAGTTTTTTTTTTTTTTTTTTACTAATTATTGATTTGTACCGACCGATATCTTGTTTAAAAAATAAAATTAAATTAAATGTGAGTTTGCATAGATCAAGCTTGTTGCCTTAGGTAAGGACTTAGGTAAGGGGCTAGTTATAGCGATCAGGAAAACGCATCAGGAAAAATTTTCTTCTTGGTAGTTTAATGTTTTATTAAAAATGATACAAATTAATGACAAATCATTTGAAATATTTATTTCATTAACAAAATTTTCTTTAGAGGAAATATTTATTCTATAGAATACATTTCCTGATGGAAATTTCCTGTACGAAATTTCCATCAAGAAAATGAGTAAGTACTTGTTTTAGACAAAGTATTTCTTCCAAATTTAATTTTTTTAATGAAAAAAATATTTCAATTGATTTATCATCGATTCGTATCCTCTTTATATTTCAAATCGTATATTAAAACATTGAACTACTTATACAAAAGGAAATTTTTTCCTGATGCGTTTTCCTGATCGTTATAACTGGCCCCTAAGGCCAGGTATATATGGACTTAAAAAGAAAGGAGTTAGTGAGAGTTTAGGTTGGGAGTTATTTGGTTTCTTTTTAGGTTGTGTAGGTTAAAGCAGCTTAAGACTGTTAAAACTGTAAGATTTAATGGCTTTTACTATCTGAGCTCTTCAAGAAATAGGCGGAAGGAAGGATAATCGAAAATTGGGCTTTAAGCTTCATATGTCCCATATAAAAAAAACCTAGGTATATGTAATATCTTACGTACCTACTATTTGAAACAATAGTTCACTTCCTCTGTAAATGCCCTGCTCTAGCCCGGTATAGAGTAAAATCCTTTGGACATGCCTTTTATGACGACCTTAACGAACTTTTCGAAATAAAGATCAAAGACTTGATCTCTTTTCTTAATGCAACAAAATGGCTTTGAGACGACGAAACGGTAGCCTTTGCATCGACCCCCTTCTGATCCGCTAGACTGCTAGTATGCAGACTTCGAGTCTTGAGGGGACACGGGCAGAGTAACCGTAAGTTTGTAGGACGTAGTGACTAGTTTTACACTAAAACGTCTGACACTGAGCGGATGGCCTCCCGCCAGCTTCTACTAAACTCTTCCATCAATATGGTTCCAAAGAGTTTATGGTATCAAAACGGTGCTTTTCTGCGCTAATTGGGTCAACGAGCTAGTTGTTCGTTGACCGCCATTTCTACCTACCTACCTACCCTACCTACTATTTGAGACCAAATTTGATAAGCTAATTCTGTATTTACTGATAACAAACAACAGTCGTGCCTGGGCAAAACGCATTGGTCGCAAAAAAATCTTCCATTTGAATTTTATTCAATACAGTCCACTAAAACAACAACAAAAATAATTTTCCATTACATTTGTTATTCTTACTTCGTATAGAAAAGTGAAAAACAAAAGACATGCTCGCCTCTGGTCTCTGTTGCCCAAAAATTGTGTTTGATCTGTAAATTCTATCTTGATTGATAGATCAAACTCAATTTTCGTACGATTTTACGCATGCAGGCATCCCTCTAGTGTTGTTAACGTCTAATCAAATTGGAACTTTTATCCAATATTCCACCAGTATCGTTTTCACCTTTAAAAACTTTTAATCCCATAACAAATGTAAATAGCTTCTTAAATTTCACATAGCAACAGTTATAAAGCACATACGCACACCTTTATTACCATATTAAATTGAAATTAAATTCTACCCTTTCATCAACAAATTCACAAATTACCTTAAAGCGCCAACACATGATAAAAGTTATGGTTATCTTCATATAGTAGGCTGTTATAAACATTAAGTAGGATTTTATCTCGATTAACTTCTGAGGAAATCTTTTGTTAAATTAACATGACAACTATAATTACGTCTTTTGGATCATAAATTTCGATACTTTATACATCCGCATCGCCTACGTTTTCCCCCCAGAGTAGGTATACAATTTCAAAGATACTTTTACCTTTCCTTCTGTCATTTAAGTACATCGTATAAGACACTTCCTCTTTTGACGCTAACGTCAAGGTCGATTTTTGCCTGTAGGATTTTCTTCGTAGCAATAAAGGATATGTATCTACAACAAGAAGATACAACAAAAAATCCAATCCCTGCATAGGACTACACAAACATGTTATCCTTAAGCTCATGCCAAAGTACATATATGTAGCGTATGTAAATATTTGCCAGCTTTTGACGTCTTTTGTTCTCTGTATCGAAATTGAAATTGAGGGCTTGGCTTGGTTTGGTTTGGTGTTGGCTTAGCTTCGCTTGTGTGATAAAAGGTGGATTTATGGTTCACGTATTGACTATAAGATTATATTATAGCTTCCTTTGATCCTGACAGCTTTAAAATCATAAAATATATCCTTGGCAATGAGTTTTTTGCTGTTGGCATATAGATTTTGTGTTGATGTTTACCTCTGTTTTATTAAAAATTAAGTGCAAATAGAGCTTCTAAAATGAGTGCTTAACGCACACACAAAACGAAAACAAGATAGAGAGGATCCTTTTTGTGAAGTAGTAGTACTGGGTAGTTTAATGGCACAAATATTATTCGCACTGTGGACAGCAATACAAACAGTAAATTAGTTGGATGAATAAAGATGTTTTTATACGGTGCACTGGGATACATTCGCCATTGATTTTTCATTTTTACTTACGATATAGGTATAGGTACCTATGGTGACCATGACCATATTTCTGGAAGCAAAACCCGGGACAAAAAGTGAAAAATTTAAAAACGTGAAAAAATTTGTCTTTTTATTATTTTTTATTTAGATATTAAAAGAAAGATTTAAAAATAACAACATCAGAAAAAAAACGAAAAGAAATTCTTAAAAAGAAAGGAACAATAAAAATAAATAATCACCCTTTATTCCGAAAGGCGGTTTTCTTAAACGCCAACTGTCGTTTTTGGAGTCGTGTCGTTTTTTTATTGCTATTCCGTAGCTAAAACGCCAGCGTTTTTCTCACTCTTACATTCCACAATACCATCCAATCCACAAAAACAAGCTGACATTTTGACATATCAAATTGCTTACAAATTGAATAATTTGGTTTTTAAAAATTATATTGGTGTAAATTTGTTTTAAACATAAGAAAAAAACTGAAAAATGTATATAGTGTAGAAAGTTATTTTTCTTGAAGAGGCAGTGACAACGAAGATGAAGAAAGAAAAAAGAAAGATTTGATACTCTGCAGAAGAGGTGCATTTGATCTTAAGCAATTCCTTTCCCATCCATAATTATTTTTCTCAGAACCTCTTTTAAAGTTTTAACTTTTAAGCGAGGTGCTCAATTAGAGTGGAGCGTCAATGTATGCAGAAAAAAAAACTTTTTGAATCAGTTTCAAATACCTCCAGTTTGTTGCATTTAAACGATTAGAATAATTTACCATTCAAAAAAAAAAATTGTTTGGATAAAATGTTTAGCCCTTTACCTCAGTTCAAAGCCATGAAAAGGGGTGTTTTTTCATTAAATTCTAAACTTACATTTTCCTACCCTAAACAAAGAATTTTTAATTATAAAAACTAAAAAAAGTTTAAAAAATGCTACATTTTAACTCCTGTCATCAACAAATTTCTCGATGACAGATTTTGACGTTTTTGTAGTGACTAACGGAATACAAAAAAAAAAATTGGGAACGCGTTCCACAGGAGAGAATCGACAAATTGACGTTTAGTCCCCTTTCACACAGGGCAACTGAGTTGCCGGCAACAAATAGTTCATAGGCGAGAAGGGCAGGGAGAAATAAAATCTCCCCGGTCATCAAATTCCGGAGATTTTTTTGACGTTTCTCTTCACACTACGTTTGTGTGCGTTCAACCAAGGTAGTTTAAAAGGAAAATAAAGAAAATCTCCGGGTTTTTGTTGCTTGCGTGTGAAAGGTACAAGAGATTGTTAAGGAGTCTTAAAGAAAACGTCAAAAAAATCACCAGCAACTAGTATCTTCGTGTGAAAGGGGACTTATATTTGGCGTTTAATGCTTAACGTAATACCAAGTTCATACCGTGTGTCGTTTGTTTTTTGGCGTTCAGCGCCTTACAGAATAAGTGCCTGTTTACATTGTATTTTTGACGAACGGCGCATCCAGTGAGATGGGTAGATTTTGTGTGAGTAAGAAAGAGAATGGTTAATTCCACCCAAATTACGCCGATGCGCCAGTTTCAATAAATGTTTTCGGATTGAGCAGGAAGAGTTTTTTTTTGTGTGAGTGAGAGATACATGGTTGTTAAGGATGTGCGATAGGGATGGGTAGATTGAAATGAAAGAATTTTTTCTCTATAATGTAAACACGAGTAACATTTTGATGAACGAAAATATGCTTTGTCAAAAATACAATGTAAACAGGCACTAAGGCTGAATGTCTTCACAAATAACAAACTCAAAATTAAAAAATAAACTTTAACATTTTTGGAAATATATAGTAATAATGTATTTAAAATTTTTTTTAAAATAATATAAGTTAAACCCTAGAAAGCTAACGTTCGTCAAAATGACGAGCACCCAAAAAGCATTCCTCTCTATGTGCCTGTTTACATTGTATTTTTGATGAAGCATATTTTCGTTCATCAAAATGTTCCTCGTGTTTACATTATAGAGAAAAAAACCTTTCATTTCAATCTACCCATCCCTATCTCACATCCTTAACAACCATTTATCTCTCACTCACACAAAAAAAATTCTTCCTGCTCAATCCGAAAACATTTATTGAAATTGGCGCATCGGCGTAATTTGGGTGGAATTAACCCTTCTCTTTCTTATTCACACAAAATCTACCTATCTCACTGGATGCGCCGTTCGTCAAAAATACAATGTAAACAGGCACTATCTCTTTTATTTTTATACCAACGTAATTGTGCTTTCGCGCCAGCGCCAACTCAGTTGCCGGTGATCTGTCTCGCGTGGCGTATGTGTTTTGCTTATAAGTTGTTTGAAGAATTGTTGCAATAGGTGCAAAGTTCCTGAATAACTTGATACTTGCCGAGGATTGCTGGTTGATGGCGAGGGTGACGCTTTGCAAAACCTCGTCGATGAATAATTCCTTTCTTCTTCCTTTTTTTATTTCTTGGTTTATTCCTTTTGGGTATCGTTTCCTTTGTTTTTTTTTAGTTTTAAGAAAGAAAACGCGTTCAATAGGTTTTAAGTTTTATATAAGTTTAAGTTTTATTAGATTTTAAGTTAATTTTAAAGGAGCGAGAAAATAAGTTTTAAAGACGACCAACTTGTTGCGAGATAAAAAGGAGAATGGCGAACCAAAGTGGGTTGGACCCGAAAGCTAAAGTTTGGGTCTGCTCTCAAAGAATGGGATCGACCAAAAAAGAAGATTTGAGCGAAGATAGTGATGGTTGGTAAACCGATGAGCGGAATGCGATGGAATTGGATACAAAATGTCTATACTTCGAAGAAAATGGGTGCGTTCGCGCACATTGAGTGCGCAGTGCATTCAGGTTTAAACAGTTCCTATTTGTGGCGAACATACGCTTGAGTTTGTTAAAGTGCTAAAATGATTGAAGCATTTAAAAATGAAGGGAATATTTATTTTTATGATATTTATCTTTAATTTATAAATTATTTTTCTTATTAATACTATAAATCATAATAAAAGTTAATAATTTATAAAAAAAAAAGAGTTCTTTAATGTTCGTCAAAAAGTCGAATGATTAGCTTTTCATGGTAGTTTTGGAACGTTAGCTATCTAGGGTAAATGTACATTATGTAAAGCTACAAAAAAAACATCACATTACAACGTACCAAATTCTGTTTCTTATTTTCTGCTGAAAAAAAATCCCTTTTACAAAGGGTATTGTCCAGTTTTGACCAAAAGTGTATGCACGAATCAGTTTAGTGTAAACTATTCGCAATAAGACGTTTTTACCCCTTTTTGAGGTGCTGCTTCGATAAGTTGATAACAACTTAGCGAAGCAGCAAAAAAAGATCAAAAGATAAATTCGAAATTATCACAACTAATTCACGACTAATTAACGGCTAATTACGAAATTAAAATTTTTTCGATCGGTGAATGTTTTTTCGTTAAGTTGACACTCATAATGAAAGGTGATTTATTAAACTAAATTAAATTATTTATTAAAATATGAAGGAATATATTTTATTTATCGAGCATTTCAACAGTCATACTACCTAAAGCATAATTATAAGTGCATATCGAAGAATCTTTTGTTTATTCTAAGGTATTCATTTTCATTTAGAACACTTAATTTTATATAGAATTAAAGATGACCACTTAAGCTTTGCACATTTTTAGTACTATTTTAAAGACAGGCAAAATACCTTTTATTTGATACATCAATCATTTTTCTATGTCATTTACTTCGCACGTTATAAACAATTATTTCGGAAAAAAGTTGCTCAACGTCGCCTTTCATTTCATTTGATACTCGTTCGTGTACACTCTTGGCCAAAGATAATGCAAAAAACTTGTTGAATCAGTTTCATATTTTAGTAAATGCGTTTTTTTTTTTTTTCTATAAGATCCAAGACCTCTTAAAGGCCAGTTCAGTTATAGTGATCATTGAAATTCATCATTGAAAATTTTTAATTTAAGATTTAGGGCACTCAAAAAGTAAAATCAGTAATTATTTTGATGCCAATGTGAAGCTCAATGTGAAACTGACGACTCAATTAGTTTATTTTTTTTTTGCCAGATATATTAATTAAGTTAAAAGCTATATTTTGGCATCGAAATAATCATAGATTTTGCATCCCAAACGTTTTAAAATAAATAATAGAAAATTTCAATGGTGAGTTTCAATGAAAGCTATAACTGGCGCCTTAGGTGGTAAGCCGCACTGAAAAAAATGTAAAAAAAAATCCGTTTTACAAATAATTGTGATAGCAAAATAAATCGTATTCCCAATGATAGAGTGGTCCCTTCTCATCACCAAAATGAGGGTCCAAGACTTTTTCACTGAGGCCATCTGGGGTTAGTTGCACTCATCATCTTTTTGCAATTTAAAATGTACATTCCGTATGATGATGAGCCTAAATTCTAAAAAATTCTAAAAATTCTAAAAGTCTTAATGCAACCAAAAACTTGACATAACATTTGTCCTTTTTTCAATTGAAAGCGTAAATTTATATTTTATTCAGTATTTTAAGTTAAATTAAAACCATCATCCATACCGAATTCACCCCAGTTTGCCATTGTTCAAAGTTGATTATGACTTGACGTGGTTCGATGGTGTTGTTTGGAATTTCCGCCAAAGATACGAATTTTTAAGGACAATTTAAGAGCAAATTGTCTGCATAGTAATTTATAACCAAAAAAGCACATTACGGTGAGATGATTTCAAAATAAAAAGAAGTTAAATTTCACAAATTGAATGCGGTGGGCTCCTTTCAAGTGTCACAAAAAGAATACAATTTTTTTAATGGCCTTTTCGATTGGTAATCCGGAAGAAAAATTTGATACGCATGGACACTTCAGGAACGATTCATAAAATAAATTCAGAAGCAAATTTTAATTTTTTTTTTTCAGAAGAAGAACTGCTGTAATTCCGGTACCAATCGAAAAAACCATTACGAAATATTTTGGATTGAAACTGTGCATATAAAAGTAATTTATTTAATTGAGGAAGTGACTTATTAGAAATAAAGTGTAAAATTTCAAACAAGGCTGCACGAGCGGTAATGGTTCTGTTCTATTGTCGTTTCTAGTATCTAGAAGTCCGGCAAAATAACTTTATACACTTATACGTAGTATACCTTTACCTATATGTGTATATTTATGTTGAAAAAACCTTTGATGATTGAAATTTGGGATCATTCCTTTGAAGTTGAAACCAAAGCCTTAGGGAGTATTTTTCAATAACAGAAAGGTAGCGAAAATTTTTCTATTATTTTTCAAATACCTTTATTTGAAGCAATGTTATATTGAAATTCCAATTATTTTTACTTGCCGACAAATTTCTGTGGGAATTGAGTGTTATAATTAAGAGGAATCCCATTGGGCATAGGGGAATTTGGTGTTTTGTGTAATAAGAAACTTGAATTCACGCAACATATTTTAATGTGACTTGCAATAAAGCCAATTCAATATAATATTGGATTTGTCAGGCCTATCATTTCTGACAAGTTGACTTTAAATGTGCGTAATTAAATGACACTATTTTATTTATTTTTTTTTTTTTTGAATATTCAATTGAAATTTCATTATCAATTCTTAGTCAAATATTAAAAACCAGATGTTTTTAGTTTGTAATAAATTAATTTCTTAAATTCTCATTCCCCTCTCCTATGTAATATACGTAATAGGGTGGCGCTTATTTTGATAATATTCGAATTTCTTTCACCCCTCCCCCTCCCTCCACTTAAAAGTGATGACGCTGACTTAAAAAAAATCTGTGCAAAATGTCATGTTATAGTTTTTTTTAAAGCCAGAAATTCATTCTCTTATTTTATTTTTGATTCGAGTTATTGGATTTAAAAAATAATAAAAAAAAAATTGTATTCGAACTAATTTTTTTCAAAATTTTACGTAATTAAGTAATAGTTTTGTTTATAATATTCGATCCTCCTGTAAATTTCTTCAAACACTAAAAAAAAACAGGATGCCTAATTGGCTGAACAGAATAGAATGACGGAACTGAAGCCGCAGACGGAACTGGAAGAGCTGTCAAAAAGTGTCGTACGTTATTTTTTTTAAATGTCCACAATGGAGCTGTACAGCTTTGAAAATATTTTGAAGAAAAACAAAAGAATATTATTGTGTATAAGCTCAGAATTCATATTTTTGGTTTCCTATAATTTTCCTTTTAATAAATAATTTTTTTCGCGATACAAATAACCACAATAATTTTTTCCGACCCAAAAAGTTGTTTTTTTTCTTCATACAAATTGAAACGTCAAAAGTGCCGTACGTCAAAAGTTAAAAGTTGGTGAAATCTTCCGTCTGCGTCTGCAGTTCCGTATGCGTCTACGTTCCGTTGTGTTCGCAACATTGAATTTGCGTGTATTCAATATTTTGACAGCTATTCCAGCTCCGGCTCCGTCTGCGTCACCATTCTGTTCAGCCAGTAAATGGTTTTAGTTTTTGAGAAATTTGAAAATAACGATATCTTCTTTACTACTTAATTAGTAGATTTTCTAGAAAATTACCCCTTCCTCCTAAACCGGGAGAAATAATAAAGTTTGTTTACCCACTTAAAAATAACGATGAAAAACAGTAATTTTTCATTTTTTTTTTTTTATTTTTCGATTTATTGTGGCCATTTAAAGATGCTGCGTGTAAAATTTTATTTTTTCGTTAAGTTATCAATATTTTATAAGTTATACATATGATCAACAAAATTTAAATAAGAGTTAACAATTATTCATACTTACTACACTTAATTTTAATGTTGCGATGCTACACTATTCTTGTATTTATTTTTCGTTATAATATCGCAATACATACATACATACATACTGTACATTTGTTTCATGAAAAAATAAAAAAAAATAAAAATATACTGGAAAAACGTAAAATACCGAAAAATCACTGCTTTTCATCGTTATTTTTAATTGGGTAAAAAAAAAATCATGTTTTTAAGATTTTTGCCAAGTTTTATTTTTATTCATCAACAATTTACAATTTTGCAGAATTTTTTAGTAAAAGACAAAAATTTACCTGTAATTTGTATGGGAAATTTCAAGTGCTCGGTGGGACGTGTTAACGCAAACCGATTTCAATAAAATTTTGCATAGAATTTTTCTAAGTCAGCCTCATCACTTTTAGGAGAGGGAACGAAAGAAATTCTAACATTGCCAAAATAAGCGCCAACCTAATATGTACGTACCTACTAGCTTCCTTTAAAAAATATACTTTCGTAAACTGAATAAGTATACCACCCACCTAATTCCACTCATCTACTTCATTAACTAATTATGTAAGAGTAATTTTGTGTAAATAAATGTTCATTTAAATAAATGTTCATCTTTAATCATTTTAATTCAAGGCATAGGCATGCCAAAGCAAATTTACATATGTATGTATATTTATACGAAAGATTGGTTTGGATTTTCTAGTTGAATTAACACCACAGCAACAAATAATAATAATACGAGTATTGTTTTTTTTTTTTTTTGAATACAAAAAAAAAAAGAAACGGCAAACTGTAATTTCAAAAGATTTTACAAAACCATCCCTAAACACCGACAAAAAAGAGAATAACAAATGTACAAGATAAATTGAATTTAATTCACGTTCTTTTACTTAATACAATGACAACACAGTATGTCTCTCTACAGTCTACCTTTCTTCTTCGTTGTTGTTAACATAAACAAAAAATAAAAAACCATAATTTGTATTTTATGAAATTTAAGGCAGAAATTGTTTTGCCACTGGCATTGTCAGTTCATTACCCAAATATTTATTTAAGCCTACGAGTAAAAAATATAAGATAAAAGATAGATAAGGTATTAATTTTTTTTTTAAATGGGCCAGGACAAAATATATCTTTTACTTTTGTTTTCATTCTAAGAATCGAATTTCAAGGAAACTGTTTGTTTCTTTGATTAAATTTTAAAAGGACATTGTTGACAGATGGGTGCTCTTTTTGCAAAAATACGTCAAAAGAATTTTTGGTGGAAAGAGTGAGGGGAGGGGGGATAAAATGGATGGGCCAGTGTTTATAGAAAATGTTACTATGTGCGAGAAACAAAATTAAGTATTTTTCTTTTAAAATAAATATTCATTTGTTATTATTTCTTGAGAAAATTATTGAAAGCATCCGGTCTTAGATCCAGATGAGAAAATAAAAATAAAATGTATCTCTTAAAATTAAACAGCCAAAGAAGAATTGGTCAGTTTAAGATCATTAAAATCATTGGCTTAGTTTTCATCATCACGCGCGCTTATCCCCATTTTCTAAAACGATTTGCTTGCGCTCAGCCTGCAAGTGTATATGGGAGGAGTACTTCGTACAACTCCGCTTCACTTGATATTCTGTTCCGTCTAACATCACTCGATATCTTTGGTAAACAAACAGCTGCAAGCACAGCCATTCGTCTTAAATCTTCCTCCCAGTGGACTAACAATGGCATTGGCCACTCAACCATTCTGAATTCATTAAAATCTATTCCAAGCAACACAGACTACACCATTCCTCAATTACAGTTCGATTAAAACTTCCAGGTTACCATCCCATCCAGATCCATCTGGAAGGGGATGGAAGATGAATCAATTCATTTTTACACTGATCGATCAAAAACTGATGACGGGGTTGGTGCAGGGGTGTAACTCCGACATACTTAATTTAAGTCTCTCCTTTCGTCTTCCTATAACTATTCTAGCGTGTTCCAGACGGAACTTTTGGCGATAAAAGAAGTCCTGTCTTGGTTAAGAGAAAACGTGATATCAAATAGTGATAGCCGTATCTTCTCAGATAACCAATCCACTATCAAATCCCTGAACTCTGTATCTACAAATTCTAAAACTGCCCTTAGCTGGCGATCATCTCTTATGGAGATGGTACAGCAGTTCAATATTCGCCTATGCTGGGTGCCGGGCAATAGGGACATTCCAGGTAACTGTAAAGCTGATGAACTCGCCAAAAGAGGAACAACCCTATCTACTTTGCTTTATAGAGCAAATATAGGTATACCGAAAACAAACCTTAACTGGAACAATATCACCACTTGTGTGGCGACAAAACAAATCTGGCCACAGTTAGATCTGAAGCGCTCTAATGGGTTTTCCATTGGTAAATTTAGATTTCAATGAAAAAATTGATTTATTTTGTGGCGAATGGAACACAATTTCAAATTGATTTATTTTTGTCACTGTGTTTGTGCATTATAGCTTCCATGTCAATATTTCGAAAAAATATTCATCATTCGATTTATTTTTAGAAGAGAAATATGAACTTGATAAAGTTGCCGGTTCATTTTAAACTGCTACCATTTATTTACTACCAATTATTTTCCACATTTTTCAACATAATTTTCATAGCCGAAATATCAACGAAAAACATTTGCAAACTGACAGCTGGATTTATGTTGGTATTAGTACAAAGAGGGGTAAATCTGCCGAAAAATTTAGATTTGCAAATTTGATTTAAAATCAAAAATAAATCAATTTATTTTGCCCAATGTAAAGCAAAAACAGATCCAAATCAAAAATAAAGTGATTTATTTTACCAATGGAAAACCCCATAAGTATTTGTTATCTTTAAGCAGATCAAATATCGTCTCCGTAATAGGTGTCATAACAGGACACTATCTAAAAGGAAAACATGCGACGAGGCTCAGGATATACTCGAACGATTTCTGCAGAAGTTTCATATTCTCTGTACCTTCCTTGCTCTCTCTTTCAAATACGTAGGCTCCATCTAGGAGAGTTCTGCTATAATGATCCTAGCGATGTGGCAAACATAGACATTAGTCGTCTCGCAAGCTTCGTAAGAAGCTTTAAGTTGTTCAATGAGTAGGAAGAACTTCTACTTGATTCATGTGGTATCACAATGGACCAACTCATGGTCTAAGTGTTTCAAGCTATTGTGCTGACAGCCACACCAACCTAAACTAACCTATGCGATGCCACGCCACTGCAAATTGAGAAATCTCATTTCAAAGCTGATTGAAATAAAAAATTAGAATTAAATTTGTGGCGCGATAAGTCGTGAAAAATCAGGGCTTCTCAACCATTCCTGTTTATTTAAAGGATTTTCTTTGGTAATTTTGAAGAAATAAAAACATATTAGAAGCTTTTACATCATATTTTCAACGTAATTACAATTATACAAATCCCTTACCTTTTAGAAGTTTAGATAACAACTCAAATCTACACTAAACAGATATATCTGTTCCAATTATGACAAGAGATAATGCGACATATGTATTAAATAGTCTCGATATTACCAAGAACGCTAGACCGAACTTATTTACAAAAACTGTCAGGCATCAATTGTTACACCCTTATGTATTCTGTTCAAAAAGTCTTTGCATGATAAAACATTCCCAACAAGTCTTAGACATTCATTTGTAACTCCAATTCTTAAAGATGGTAGTCCGTCTGATGTTAAGAACTACCGATCAGTGTCAATTTTAAACGCTTTGGCGCAAAATTTTAAGCAGCTTGATGTTAAGGTATTAGCATGATACTACTTAACAATTTGCTAACTTTAAAACTCTTTACTAAAATATTGTTAGTTTTAAACATTTGCTAACTAGTATCATACTAAACGTATTTTTCTAGCTGAACACGCCTAAAACAGTGACAGTTCAACCAATTTTTGCAATTGTAGCTGCCAAAGTGACACTTGGATTTAGTATGATACTAAAAATATAAAATAGGCATTTGGCGATTTTAACTTTAGTAAAATGTTAAAAAGATAATACGATGCTAACTCTTTTGAAATTTGGAAAAGCCTGTTTTTAACTAAAAAATGCTTTAACGTCATACTAAATCGTTTAAAATTTTGAGCCTTTGTCTTTAATTTTTGAAAAATGCATGTACAATTCTATTATATCTATAACACGGTTTTGTTAGAGGCCGATCGACGGTCTCAAACCTTGTTTCTTTTTCGCATTCTGTGGCTGGTGCATTGGATAAAGGTATACACAAGTTGATGTGGTGTACACGGATTTTTCAAAAGCCTTTGACAGAATAAATCATGTAATACTTGTTCTACAGAATAAGTCATGTAACACTTGTTCTAAAGTTACAGGAATTTGGATTTCATGAAAGCCTCGTAACGTGGTTTAAAACTTATCTAGCATATAGACAACATAATGTTGTTCTTAACAAATTTTCTTCCAAGCCTTTCTGTTTCTACCCTTCTTCAGACGTTCCACAAGGTTCAATTTTAGGGCCTTTACTTTTTAATATTTATATTAACGATATAACTAAAAATATGTTTTCTATGTCATTAGCTTACGCAGACGATTTAAAAATATTTAAAGTTATTAATAATGTTAGGGATTGTGTTTTGCTTCAAAAAGACCTTAATACATTATTTGAATGGTGCATGAATAATAATTTAGATGTAAATATAAACAAATGTTCAATAATGTCTTACTCCAGAAAACTCAACCCCATATAGACTTTGAATATAGGAGTATCCTAGAATTCGGAGCCGTTATATGGTCTATTTATAAAACTCACAATGATACTATAGAAAGAGTTCAGCGAAAATTTACCAGGTACCTTCAATATAAATTATATTCAGATCACAGTGTTTATGAAGATAGATTGCAGCTTTTCAAAATGCTTTCATTAGTTCAACGCAGATTAATATCAACCGTAATAGGTAATGTACGATCTTCATCAATTTTGGCTGAAATATATATAAGATGGCCATCTCGGCTCAATTGTCATGTATTGCAAACATTTAATCCACCTCGTGCACGAACCAATATATTAATGAAGTCACCTATCATTCGGATGCAAATTTACCACAATCATTACTTCCGGTCGTTTGATATTCTTAATTTTGAAACAAATGAAAATAACGTAAAATCCAAGTTATTGAGACTTGTACCTTCTCATCGTTCCTCATCGCCATTTTCTTAATCTTTAGTTTGCCTCTGCCTTTCTTTTTCTTATTATTATTTCTTTTTATTTCTTCATTCTTTTTTTTTTTATAAAATTTAAAATTTAAATTCTCAATGAATTTTTCATATTTTTTTTTTTTGCTTATGTAAATTACTTAAGAGAGATTGACAATATATTATTTAAAATTTGTATATTCAATTTGTAGCTTGTAATTGGTTTTTTTTTTAACTGTAAATAAAAAAAAAAATTAACGAAAAGTTTTGATTGCAATGACGAAAGACATGTTTAAAGAAAAATTTTAAGTACGAAGATAGTTTTTAAAATTATAATGTTGTGCATTGATGAATGAATGAATGAATGTTAGGGGGAGTTTATTGCAGTGCGACCTAAAGATCTATTGTGCCCCCATCTAGAGCCAGAAGAGATGCGCACCCCTTAGCTCTTTCTCCAAATTTATTTCTCTAAGGAATTTTAGTATTTGGAGTACCTTTAGAGAGGATAAGTCGCTCTCTTTTACCTGGGGCCTATAACACAACGTGACAAGTCTTAATCCATTTTTCCAACTATACTTGTCCGAAGGATACGATCTTTCATAGACTTGACGCTTTGTGTTATAGGATTTAGGACAAGTTTGTCGCTTTTCACTTGTCCTACAAGTACTTGTCACGTTGTGTTACAGGCCTCTGGTGGCATTTCAGGATTTTGTATCTTTGATGGATAAGTGTTTCGCATTTGCCTAGTATGTTGTCCGGTGTTTCCTCATGTGTATTGCAGAATCTGCATACGGGACTGTTTTCTAGGTCAAGAATACTTAAATGTCTTCTTAGTTTACAGTGGCCCGTGAGGAAACCCGCTACTATTTTTAGGTTGTTCCTACTTAAGCTGATACAGGTCGTGAAACGATCTTGGTTGTAGTTCCCGAGTAGTTGTTTAGCCTGCCTTAGCTTGGGGAGTACTTTCCAGTGTTTAGATCTTTTAGCCTCTTCCTGTTTTTTTGATTTTGTTTTTTTGATCACGTTTTCTCCTAAACCGCAGTAAGGCTCTGGTCCCAATAGGAAAGTTGTTGCACCTATTTTTGCCAAGAAGTCTGCTTCCTAATTACCCTAGACACCTACGTGTCCATGTATACCCAATGAAGTGAGACATTATTATTCTTACTAAGTTCGTTTAGCCTGGCTACACTTTCCCACTCTAGTTTAGAGTTAATGGCGTAGGAGCTTTGTGCTTTAAGTGCGGCTTGGCTATCTGACATTATGGCAATGTTTTGGTTTCGGTAATTCCTTTCGAGGTTTCGATCTTCACATTTTTCTATGGCATGGACTTCTGCCTGGAAAGTGCTACCGGACTGTCCCATCGGTATGGAAAGTTTGATTCTGGACCCAAAGATTCCAGCACCGCACCAGTCCCTTCAGTCGTTCTCGATCCATCAGAGTACCACTTAATGGCGTTGGTTCTGAGCGAATAGTTTTTTGTTTCACCTACCCACTCTTTTTTGTTACTTAACCCTGTTTTAAAATATTTCTCAAGGTCGTATCATGCCACCTCTTGGTATGTCAATGAGGTTTGTTACTATTGACTTTGAAATGCATTCTTTTTCCCTAATTTTTATACATTTACCAGACCCAGTTCCCTCTTTGGCATATCTCATCATGGCTCCCTTAGCAGTACTTCCAAAGACCTCGTGTAAAGGGGAGAGATGAAGGATAACCTCCATTGCTGCTGTAGGGCAAGAACTCATTGCTGGTGATACATATACATGCGAGCTTATGAACTTTTCCTAGTCTAGTGCATTCCTAGTTTTAATTAGTTCGGTTCTCTTGTGCCATACAACCGCACCATAGGTAATGATGGGTCTTACCATCATGGTGTACATTAGGGTGTCCGTTATTTCCCAAACTCTTTCTTTTGGATCGGCCAAGTTATAAATCGAAAGCTTATACGCTACGAAAAATTTATTGACCAAAAAAAATTTTGTCCGATGTCATTAACCCGTGCCTGTAAAGCCATACATTTCCCATACAAATTTGTATGGAGATTTTGCACTTTTTACGTTTTATTTTTTTTCTCTCGAAATAATGTAGCTATTCTTAATTTGTTTTCTGATTATTGTTTTTCAACTATTCCTTTAAAAAACCACATCCAAAAATTTATGTAGAAAGAAAAATTTATAATTTATTTCGAATTTTAAAAATTTCACTAATTTGTACTTTTCACCTTTTCAGCTTTTATTTTTTTTCTCTGAAACTAAACAAGCTATTCCAATTTTGTTTTTTGATTCTTATAAAATAATAAAGCTTTTAAAAAAAAAAAATAAAAAATTCTGAAAAACAAAATCTTATAATTTATTTTAATTTTTTTAATTATTAAATATTTAAATTTCTTCCCCGTTTTTTGAAGTAATTAATTTTTTTCTTTAACTACGGCAGCTGTTTCAATTTTTTGTATTGTTTTTTGCATATTAATAGTTCTTTTAAAAAAACACACTCCAAAATGTATGTAAACATATTTTTTTGTATTTATTTCGATTTTTTAAAAAATTTCAAATTTTTACTTTTTACCTTTTTTGATACTTAACGGTTTTTAATCTTTTTTTAGTGTTTCTATATAATCTAAATTCATTTTTAATAGATACAAAACTTATTGGTAATCCTAATAATTTTTTTTAATAAAAAAATTCAAGTAAGAACTGCCTCCGTAAACAAAAGCCAAACCAATTAAGTGCAAATAAAAAAAGACAGCACAGAAGTTGTTTCGTTGTTGTTTACCGGATGTAATGTTTGTATGTTTGCTTTTGAATGATATTACACTACACAAGGGAATATTTACTGCGCTGGCTATAAAATTTTCCAATAAAACAAGCCTCATATTTCTTTGCATAAAATGATGTGGTTTGAAATCAAAAACACCCCTAGTATCACCAGGGGCCAGCAAAAATAATCTTCTGCACGCCGTATTTTAGTCTAGCACTGCCTCTGAATAAAAGATGAAACTCAAAAACAGTATTTAAATTAAGTGGTAAGTGAGTATAAATCCAAAAATCCCAAGACTACAAAACAATTACTTAGAAAAAACTATGGCCTTCGTATTTTTTTTTAGCATATATTATTATTACCAATATATGTATTATCTATAAAATATGAATATAGATGATATAGCAACACTAAAAAAAAGATTAAAAACTGTTAAGTATCAAAAAAGGTAAAAAGTAAAAATTTTAAATTTTTTAAAAAATCGAAATAAATACAAAAAAATATGTTTACATACATTTTGGAGTGTGTTTTTTTAAAAGAACTATTAATATGCAAAAAACAATACAAAAAATTGAAACAGCTGCCGTAGTTAAAGAAAAAAATTAATTACTTCAAAAAACGGGGAAGAAATTTAAATATTTAATAATTAAAAAAATTAAAATAAATTATAAGATTTTGTTTTTCAGAATTTTTTATTTTTTTTTTTTAAAAGCTTTATTATTTTATAAGAATCAAAAAACAAAATTGGAATAGCTTGTTTAGTTTCAGAGAAAAAAAATAAAAGCTGAAAAGGTGAAAAGTACAAATTAGTGAAATTTTTAAAATTCGAAATAAATTATAAATTTTTCTTTCTACATAAATTTTTGGATGTGGTTTTTTAAAGGAATAGTTGAAAAACAATAATCAGAAAACAAATTAAGAATAGCTACATTATTTCGAGAGAAAAAAAATAAAACGTAAAAAGTGCAAAATCTCCATACAAATTTGTATGGGAAATGTATGGCTTTACAGGCACGGGTTAATGACATCGGACAAAATTTTTTTTGGTCAATAAATTTTTCGTAGCGCATAAACTTTCGATTTATAACTTGGCCGATCCAAAAAAAAGAGTTTGGGAAATAACGGACACCCTAGTGTACATCCACCTAAAAATGTAAGGTTTGCATGATTTGCCTGCAATCCTCCTGCATATCATGAGGGCCTTTGTGGCTTTCCCAACAGTTAATTCTACATGTTTATTCCAGAGGAGTTTACTATCTAGTCTGATTCCTAAATATTTTACCTCTCTCTTCGTTTCTATTACTTCTCCAGCTAACCTGATAGGTTTCATACACGGAAGAAGTGTTTTCTTAGTAAATGGTATAAGCGTTGTCTTAGTAGGGTTGATTGATAGTCCTACAGATTGGCACCATTTACTTGTAATTTTGAGTCCTCCCTGGATGATATCACAGAGAGTTTCTTCAAACTTCCCAAGGGCTGTAATGACAATATCTATTTATTTATTTATTTATATACCATCAGCATGCGCGTAGTTAGAGGGGGGCAATGCCCCCCTAGAAAAATGTTTGCCCCCCCTAGAAAACTTAACTTGTTTACTTGATCGCAGTAACACCTGAGGGAATTTTTCCTTGACAAAAAATATTGACAAACAAATACCAAACCCACATTAAATTAATTGTCCACCCTAGAAAAATCGAAAACTCTTAATTTTTGTTTATTTGCTTACCCAAACTACCAATTTAACTTCGAAATTACAAATGTCAAAGTTCATTTAAATAAAAAAGAATTTAATTAGACTAAAATTAGTATTTTCAGGAATTCAACGAACATCGGACATTAAATTTATCTTTTCGCCCTGACATCTCGGAGAAGTTCATGAAAAGTGAAGACAAACAGTAACCAAATATTATATACTGCACGCTCGTAGAGTATCTAGTTTGGGATAAGTTTGCGCAGTTTTTACTTTGAAACCGGATTCAAAGTTTAATTGAAGAAGTTTTAATTTATGTGCTTAAGGCCGCACAGTTTAAAACCCAGTTTTTATATTTAACTATTTTTACAATCCATAAATAAATATTATTTCGCATTAACCAAAAAATATTTCACAGAAACCTAACTACTTTGATTAATGCAACACGTCAAACATTTCAGTTAAATTTAACAAATTAACTGAAAAATTTAATTTTACTGTCAATGTATGAATTTCCATACAAGTTCGCATTAAGATTTTTCTTTAAAATTAAAATTAAGCAGAAATATATGCAGTTTAATACGATTTCCATGCGCAGATTTGCCCTCAAAATAATTGCGCACATTAACCCCAAACGAAGATTTTTTCTATTTTTGCTAAAATTTAAACAAATGAATTATAAAAAGAATACAATTTTTATTGAATTATTATGCTATATAATGTTTGTATCAAATTAAAACTAAAATTGTATATTTAAGGAAATTAGTGGCCTATTTCTTTAAGTATACAACACGGTTTGAAAATTACGAAAAATTATAAGAAAAGTAAACATTTTTTAATTGTCCCCATCAGCACATTAAATTGTGCAGTTTCACAAATTTGAACTCACCCCTCTCCCCTTTTTGTTAAGTTGAATTTGCTTTTTTATGCAATAAATAATTTTTTGTGTTTTTCTTAAGATCTATAGAGAAATAGATCTAAAATATTCCAACGATTATTTAAAAAAAAATGGGTGAATAACCAATTTTTTGACCTAAGTTCGATAGTAAATTACGTAAAAACAAGTTAGCTTCAACACCGCATAGACGTGGTACTTATATAAAGTACACACAAGCAAATAGAAGATAATGTTGAAAATCCAACAAAAAATTGGTTACGTTTGCAAAAACACCCCGTACCTCGCAGGTGCAGCCATGATTTCGAACTTTTGGTCACCTGGCTGGTTGACCCCCCTATAGGGAAAATCTCTTACTACGCCAATGATCATCAGCAAAACAAATATAGCGAATACCGGGACGTTAGATTTTGTAACAGTTCATCCACTATAAGACTCCACAGCAAAGGTGATAGTACCCCCCCTCCCTGTGGACACCTTCTAGTTGTGATATGATTTTCCGAATATTTGGACCTGCTTTTGTCTTTGCTGTTGTAGTGCCCAGCATCTCACCAATCCATCTAATTATGGTGATGGGTGCACACTTCTTTACGAGAGCTTCAGGGATGGATTAAGACATGTTGGGGTCCCTATGCAATTCTAGCCTCGGGGCCCCCTCCTCTCCAAAAAAATCAATTTTTTTCTATTTAAAATTGTCAATTGAATTTAAGTTTTTCAAAGAAAACCAACACATTTGTTTTCTGTTTTTTTAATTTGTTTCTTTCATTTTATTTTTTCCGGTTCGAACGCTATATGTATTTATGTTTCTTTCATTTATTTATTTATTTTTTAGTCATTGAGCTAATTTTGTTTTTATTCTCTTCCTATGATTTGTAATTTTCAGTGTTTCTTAAAGAAATCTCATTTTAATTCGACAATTGGGATTTTAAATTTAAAAAATGTTTTAATCAAATTGGCAATACTTGTTTTCAATGATGAAATCAAGTTTCAAACCTACAAGCGTATGCTTAATATCTTTTTCCAGTAAAATCTGTCAAATTTTAAAATAAGAGAAAATTCTCTCAAAAAGGGGAAAGCTTCCCAAAATGTTATAACAAACGCACAGAACCACTTTTTGTGCCAAACCTCACTTTTGTGTGTATGGCACCAAACGGTAACGTAAATCATTTTTACTTGTGACTTTAAAGTTTTGACTACATTATTATTTCATGTTTTCAAAAATGTCTTACAAAAATATGGCAAAACAATGCCGTTATTGTCAGAAAGATAAGACTTAAATACATTTTTTTACATTTCTTAGTCGCTGTCAATTGGCATGCACTTACAGTTAGGGTTTTGACAGTATAGTTACACTACTTGCACGCAGAAGTTGCAACTTTTTCGAGTTAACAAACAGGAATATTTGTGATAATTTGCGAAAATTTGTGCAAATTTTTAAGAATTTTCAAGTTACCAAACACAGCAATTCATTGGTAACTGCTATAAGCGTTTACTCGATGTCATAATCCTTTTTCTCGTTAAGAAACCAATTGCTGGAATTTTTTTTTGACATTTTCTTTTGCTTCTTTTAAAAATCTCTTGTCATTTCGCACAAGTAATCTGAATCGGAAAAGCTTAGATGAACGCCCACAGAACAATAGGTCAAATTTTAGAGAACAGAAGACGAATTTAAATAAAACATAAACAATAGGAGAACACACAAAGAAAAAAAGGGGGATAACTCTGCATTTTTTCCAACCTCAAAAATATTTGTCTACCCCCGCCACCAACTCGCGATCTTGCTAAGAAATCGCAATTGCTAGGAAATATTGCATCTTTTAAAAACAGTCTAACGTGCAAACAAAAAAATCCAATTTCAACTCGACAAAAGAATTCAAATGGGAAGAAGCGTAGTTCAAAAGCGCTTCAACTGTGCATTTTAACGAGAAATTTCTCAAATTATTTGTGATTTGTGTTAGTTCACAAACACGAGTTTTGTTGAAATTGAGTAACTTGTAACCTTGTTCCTTTACTTTGAAACTCTGGGATTTTCTGTGCATTTGTGTGAATTTCAGTCCAACTTTCTGTCAAAGTTCATATAAAAAAATAAAACGGCATCTAAATAAACAGAAAACCACAGATTTGATAAGAAGAAAAAAGCGATTTTTCTGGAAAAATTCCTCCCAATGATAGAAAAAAATCGATTCTGTTTAGAAAAATAATCGAATTTTTTGATTCAATATAGCTTTTAACGGCCTTCTTTAGTCCATGAAAATTTTTTGGCGTTTCGTCCCGGCGATCTCACTTGGACTCATCAGTTGACTAGTGAGGGCCTTGTCAATACGCAATTTTCATTAAGTTCAGTTCATCTTACATAGATTTTATGGTGAATACCTAGTGTGAACTATATCTAACCAGATTAGAATTCCTAATCATTAAAGCTAGAAGTTTTGTGTAATGATTAGGAATTCTAATCTGGTTAGATATAGTTCACACTAGGTATTCACCATGAAATCTATGTAAGATGAACTGAACTTAATGAACTGAACTTAATGGAAATTGCGTATTGACAAGGCCCTCACTAGTCAACTGATGAGTCCAAGTGAGATCGCCGGGACGAAACGCCAAAAAACTTTCATGGACTAAAGGCCGTTAAAAGCTATATTGAATCAATAATTCAACAAGTCCAATAAAATAGTGCTAAGTCTTCTACTTGGCTGATTTATTTCAGTAGTATATAGAATTTGTATTATTAAAAAAAAAAAAAAAAAAAATCGAATTTTTTGGAGCCCCTAGGCATTTGCCTTTCTTGCCTTAGGCTTAATCCGCCACTGGAGTGGTGGGTGTAGAATTTACCTAAACAAAAACGTTGTGGTGCAAGAAAAACAATTCACTTCAAAATAATACTTGAAGTTTAGAGAAAATCTTTTGTCCATTTTTTAGTGTGATTCTTTCAATTAAAGGCTTTGCCTTCTGTCCAATCTTTGAGAGTACATTCATATCATAAAATTAATTTTACAGGTATTTTCTATTTAAAATATATTTTCAAAGCACTGATTACCGGTTTTCATTAACGAAACTAATTAGAAACTAAGCCAGCAAGGAATCAACTTCTATGAATTTCAAAACCCACCTTACTCTTTTTGCTTTTTTTTTTTGTTTGCTTTGTGGTTAGATAGATCTTCTTATTAAGGTCTCATTTATTAGTTTGATGGAAATTCATCCTTTATTTCTTTGTCTTAATTGAGTCTGCCATCCAGAACTTATTTTTAATTTTATAAATTATCTTTGTAAAGCTTGCGGAACCACTGAGTTAAACAAAAACAATCCAATTTAATTACTTGTTTAATTAAACACAAATTGGATAAATACACAATTTATGGGAAGTGCTGTGCACCCGCCTGTGGGGCGCTTTCATTGATCTATCACGATGAGGATTAAATAGGCAGCGTGAAAAGCTTAGTGCATTAAAGTGTGTTTTTGTTAAAGAATTTGTGTTTGTGTTGTAATAATTTGTAGATTGCGAAAAATAAGGCTTTTGATTTTACATTATAGAAATTTGATTGAGAGAGGTTTTTCAATTATTGTTGCTTTCTTCAAAGGTGCAATGAAGTCCAATAGCTTAGAATTTAATTAGATTCCTTTTTAAGCTTTTTAACAACATTGATTTGGGTTCTGTTAAATCTTTTTTTTTAAATTTTGACTCTATATAAATTGAAAGCTACAAAAGACTTCTCTCGAGTATGGTTGAATGGCTTTTAAGTCCCATCAATAAAACTCTCAATTTCTTAGATTTTCGATTTATGGTAGGTATTACGAGGCTTTGGAATACTTTTCATTGCGAATAGATTACCGATTACGTCTAAAGCATACAAAGAACTTCAACCATTTGATGTTTCAATAGAATACGAAAAATATTATGAACTAAGTAGATGGAGTATCGGATTTGTTTACGTAACTATACTTTAAGACTTTGAGAGGATAAACAGACACATAGTATTGGTGTATTGATCAATATTTCTTATTGAACTTGAAATGGAAAATTAAAGTCATATCTAAATAGAGGAGAAAAGTTTGGGTAATATCAAATAGAATACACAAATAAGTTCATAAAACCAAAATGTTCTTTTATTTACATTTGACTTGGCATTGGGAAATTATTTATTTTATTTATTAGCCACTTAAAAAGATTTTTTATTCTTTTTGGAAAATAATATGGATTGATTTGATATTTTATTTCAAGGTCCCGTCTTATAAGCCATAAGGTCAAGTGACACATAACCAACATATGGTTATGAAATTCTAACAAATTACGTAATAGGTAGCCTTAGACCAGTGTTTTCCAAAGTGTGGTACAAAAAGTTTTTTGGGGGTACGCACAGCTTTGTCCTTTGTCTTCGTGTAACTAGCAAGCAGTTTACATTTTTTGATAAGGAATGCGAATCACCTCGGATAGACTATTGCGGATTCCATCATAATCGATAGGAATATTTCATATACATATGCTTTGTATAATCACAATTATTAGTAAAATCGACTTTTTGCATCCTTTGAAAGCGTCTTGCAGAAAGCAGCCCCATGGAAACGGTCTTGGATCTCAACATTCGTTATAAGAGGAGAAGCTTCTATCAGTGTGAATATATTTCTAATTGCTATCACAATTTATTTAGAACTTTGTTTAATTCTCATCTTTTGGTTGGTCTGGCATTCAAAAGGCCCCACCCGAGAGGTCTTGGACCCCCATATTCATAACAAGAGCGCTAAGCTCTTTTATTAAATATTTTATTTATACTAGAATGTCAGTTTATTAGACTTGACCATTCTTTATTCCGTCAATTTCATTGAATTTTGAACAACAACAACAACTTAAAGGTGCTACCACCAATTGCTTACGAATTAATTTTAGGTATTTTAATTCGTTTTATTTTTGTTTGGCTGGAGATATAGCTATTTCAGTCTCCTTTATAGTGGTGCTGAGCTTTAATCCAATTTTATTTGAAAAACTTTCTACACATCATGCGGTATTTGAATCCGCGCATCAGATTTCCTCAGTCTTCGAAGCTGTGTGCACTATGCACCATAGAGTACCTATATTAGAAGCCAGTTATAGCGATCAGGAAAACTCATCAGGAAAAATTTTCTTTTTGATAATTTAATGTTTTATCATACGATTTGAAATATACAAATGATACAAATCGATGATAAATCATTTAAAATATTTATTTCATTAACAAAATTTTCTTTAGAGGAAATATTTATTCTATAAAATTCATTTTCTGATGGAAACTCGTTTTCTGTACGAAATTTCCATCAGGAAAATGAATAAGTACTTGTTTTAGACAAAGTATTTCTTACAAATTAAATTTTTTTAATGAAAAAATATTTCAATTGGTTTATCATCGATTCGTATCCTTTTTATATTTCAAATCTTATAATAAAACATTGAACTATACAAAAGAAAATTTTTTTCTAAACCATTTTCCTGATCCCTATAACTGGCGCCTTATCTAGAGAACCGACTCGTACGTACCCCTCTTGCCTAAAACACTCGCAAAATTTATTTGAGATGAGTAAGAGAAAATTCTTCAAAAAAGAGTAATTTTTCCTATTCGTGAATCAGTGTGAATCGTGGATTCAAACACAAAATGGCGCCATTAGCTCAGTTATTTTTTTATAGAGTTGCGTTTTCAACATAAACATACATGAATATTACTAAATTTGAATGCTAAAAGCAAGACAACACTAAACAAATTTGTTTCAGTCCATTAAAAAGTTATTTAAAGTAATTTTATTGAAATTTTGTTTTTAAATTTAAATTTTTGAATTTAACGTATTCTTATTTTAAATATCTCAGCGCAAGAACCCATCATAATTGAGCAAAAACGTGTATACTATTTGTTACAGCAGTGGTGGATGGGGTTCCATTTAAAATGCACGGGATCACTAATACGTGCTCAACGAATAGTCGACAAAATGGTCCCATTCTCTCACTACAGCTTGTAGGGTGAAAGAGAACGAACCCTTAAGTCGGTTCTCTAGATAATATAGGTACTCTATGGTTTAAGCTATACATTAAACACATCAAAATGGCGTTTCAATGCGAGTGTTGCCTGTTGTGCTTTTTCATGGTACATAAAGTAATGTATTAAGTACTTATATATACCTACTCTCATACTAGCGATGTTCATTGCACGTATTAAAGAGAACAATTTGATGAAAAAAAAATCGACATCGTGGGTGGGGGGAATAAGCGATGCCTTTTTAGAAAAATATTGTTTCTTTGATTTCTTTAGGGTTAGGACCAAAAATAACTCAAATAATATTTTGATTTTGATTGGGTATGCATATTTTAGGCCGTGTGTGTTAATTGGATTAAAATCGCGTTAAATTTTATCCGAAGATTAATTTTTGACACTATTGAGGTGAACCAATTTGCGCACGGCTTTAGTTTTAGTTTTATGATTTTATTGAAACGGAAGCAGATAGTTATTTTTTTCGTTTTTGTTGGTATTTTTTAATTGCAAAACTGATAGCCAAAACTACTTTAAACGTCTCTTTTAAAGATAAAAAATAAGCCAAAACACACACTTCTAAAAGAACTGATGCCTGACAGCTAAATTTCTCACGGAGAACAATCGATCAGAAGGAAAATACTGCATTGAAAAAAGAACCGAAAATCAGTTTTTTTTATAGGATTTTCTTACCCATATATTGTGAATGTGATAAAATAATGAAGGTTAGAAAAAGAAAATCTGTGAATCTAAATGTGATATAGTAAAAAAAAAATAAAATAGAAATTGTTCAAACGCCTGAAATAGACCAATTGCTTTAAGTGCTGAAATAGTTACTATAAAAAAAATAATACGGCAATACTCCACTTTGAATGTATTGAAACTATTTTGACAGTTCACTTTGCGTTTTTTTCATTTGACAGTAACTTTGATGGAAATTGTAGTAGATTCAAGGAAAGTGTGGGGATTTTTTTAACCAGAAGATCAAATTGTTTATTGGTAGGATTGTATTTAAGCTCTACACTTTATTTTAATCTTAAATTTTACTAATAGTCGACATTAGTGATTGGTTTTTAGTAAGCAGGGCTACCTTCGTGACTCTAAAGAGGCATTTTGGCTCTTTTTTTCAGCTCTACCTCTTTGCCCCGACTTATCTAAAATTAGCCAAAAATGGCTCTATTTGAAAAGTGTGTGCCTCTTTTTCCTCTCTTCACAATAATATCGTACTTTCAATTTTCGCGAAAAGTAGAAGCCATTTAAGCATTTAGTTTAAATGCTTGATTAGAAATTGATATGAGCATTAAATATTAAAAACAAAAATCCTACTTACATATTATTCACTTCAGGTATAATACATTATGTACATATGTAGGTCTAAATGAATTTTATACCCGTCCATTTAATCTGCATTTTCCAAACCCGACAATTTTCACTTGTGTCCATAATATTTACTAACAAAAACAGCATCAAACTCGGTGGAATAAAAATCAGTAAAACGCATGTTAAACTTAATGGAAAACTATTTAAAAGCTGCGGAATATAAATATTTTGAAAATTGTAATAATTATGTTTCTACTTTTTTGTCGCTTGCTTTTGTATTTTATACTTTGATTTTACACTCGAGTTTAATTTCTTTAACTGCTCCCTGGTCTGTCTGTTTAAAATAAATCAAATCAAACCTGACCAGGTTTAAAACTATTTTTATTTCCGGGTATAACGAGTGAATTTGATGGAATTGGTTTTGACATTTGGGTTTAACTTACTTTAACTTTTAACATTTGGGTTTAATATACCCAGATGTATATTTAAAACTGGATTTAAGTGACTGAATAATATGGCTGTTACTGACTTAAAATAAAAATAAAAAAAAAAAAAAACTGTTTAAACAATTTAGTTTAAATTGTATACACATAGAAAATTATTTTGGAACGCATGCATATAAGAAGTCTTCTAATTTAATAACAAATTAGTTTATTTTTTTTTATTTTGAGTTTGAAAATTAATTTTCTAATTAAAACAACCTGATTTAAAAAAATGAAAGAATAGAATCTTTACTTTTAAAAAAGTAAACCATTACATTATGCCTCACATTTTTTTCGTGAATATTTATTTGAGAGTCTTTCCTTACTCTCCCCTTTAAAACCCATTTCCGGCTAGCATTGTGAAAACGCAACGTCATACCTGAGCACTTCTGAAACTTAACACTGATGATAAATGTAGATAAACTAATTAATCAATTTGAAATTAATTGAATTATCTAGTCGACCTGTTTTTGGATTTTTTTTCAAAAATTTTTTTGTTTGTGTTGATTTTGCACCTTCAAAATATGATATTTTCGAAACTTTGAGTAGCATATTTTGAAATTTTTAAAAATTACATCAGAATTAAAAAATTTTAATTAAAGGTTCAAATTATATCGTGAAATAATGTTGACGCAATTTATATGAAGTGCCTGTCTGATAGGTAAGATAAAAGCACTACGTTGCGTTTTCGTAATGCTCGCCTAAGCCAGAAGCATTTGAACCTAAAAAAAATGTTTCCTTTTCTTGCGTTTTCAAATCAAATTGAACGGTATTTTTTCTCAAAATGTTGTGTGTTTATGTTTGTAATATACCAATTTTTAAAAAAACATAATTTTTGATTGCATCCTATCCAACAAAAGGATGAGTATTTTTTTTTAAGTAAATTGTTCTTCATTTTTAGAAAAAAATAAAGTTTGGGGAAAAATGAGGTTTTTGGTTTTTTTTTTTGCATTTTTGAATGACGGTTATACAAATACTGGAATAGATCTTCTTTAAGCTTGAAAAATAGTACTTTGTCCGCTTAAGAGAGGCAAACTATTGCTTTTTGTATCTTTTGAGAATAAATAAACTTGAAAAAATAAGTTTAGGCTTTTTCTTTTTTATTTTAGGGACATATTCTAGTGGTGACCAGTGCTGTCGTTTTCCAAATTCCGAGGGTAGCACTTTTCAGAAATTTTGGGGAGCATTTTTAAAAGTTGAGAAGCACCCCAAAATTCAAAATAATTCATTTAATAGTATGATTCCATAAATGAAAAGAAAAAAATACTTTTTTCTATCGAAACAACAATTTTTAATATTCATTTTTGCAAATGAGTTTGCACAATCAAAAGGAACAGAACGAGCCAATTTTTTTTTTTTTTAAGAATATAATTTTCTTATTTTTTTTTTGTTTGTTAACCAATTAAATATAGTGGTCCGGTAACTTGTTTATTAAGTTTTAATGTCATCATGTTTTGTTGTTCTATAAATTTTCTTCCGAAGAATATCTGACTTTGAATGATAAAAAAACAACTTTAAATTGGGTGACCAAGTTTTGGAAACCTGAGTTAATTTTCTACAAGAGCTTTTCAAAGCTTTAAAGCCAATATGTTTTTTGGCACCTCAAAGTTAGTTTAAAAAAAGTAGAAAAAACGGCTTTTTATAGACTTAACAAAAATAATCGTAGGATTTAATTTGGTAAAACATTTTGAAGACCTATTAGACCACCAAATTTTTTTTTAGATTTAAAATTGATCGATCGAATTGTTTTTTTTTACCGAATGATCAAGTCGTACAAACAAATTGTAAATATTGTGAAATCGTCAATAAAATAAAACAGAAAATATCAATTTTTTACCACTTTTTGTCACAGTAAAGTACGTCCACTTTCCACAAAGAAACAGATACAGCTCTTCAAAAAAAAAAAAAACACTTAAAAAAAACTGTATGAAATTATGTTCCCTTAATTTGTTTTACTAGTAAGTGTATAATAAATAAACATGGGCATTATTTTAATAAATAAATACATAACATCACTTTGTTAAATACTTTCATTGAGAGTTTGACATTTCGAGTCGTTCTTCATCATTATATCGCTTTCTAAAACCTAACAGAAATGTGCAATATTTTTTTGAAACAGCGAGCGATGTAAAAAAAATAAAAATTTGTGTTCATAAAATGTAAGACAATCTTTTCAATTAATTCTTTAATGTGGTGACTTGGGGACTGGGGAGCCATTTTGAGATATGGGTAGCACAGTAGCCCTTTCCGCAGCAAAGTAGCCAAATGCTACTATAGTAGCCAAAACGACAGCAGTGGTGGTGACTCTTTTTTTTCTTGAAATACTCTTTTTAATGCCTCTTTCTCAAAAACTAGAAAGATAGCCCAATAAGTCTATGACTATTATTCTTTCAATAGAAAATAGTATTAGGATAGCTAGATTTTTCAATACGATCAGTGACCACATTTACACGATATATTGCTACTTCAAAAATGTCAAATTTTGGAAATATATAAAATTTTAACACAGACATAAATGTACCTACAATCCGGACAAAATTAAAATCCAAGTGAAGATTACCAATTTTTTTAAATTATTTATGGTAAAGTTTGTATTGGTGTTTTATTGAAGTTTCATCCGCTTGAAATGTCTCAAAAGATACCTTATTTATTTCAGCAAATACCTGTGTTGCTTTCAAGTTGAATTAATAGAACTTTTCAAAAACATAAATCGGTAAACTTAACATTTTCCATCTGTCGTGTGAATAATCATAAAAAAACTTCGTGATATTTGGGTACATCTATTTTCTATGAATGATGTGATAAAACGATAATTTAATAGCTGACTCATTATTCAAGAATCATTTTGGCGTATAAATGAGATTTACCAGTTTTCACCGGGAAAAGTGAGAAAAATTATTTTCGTTTTATTTGAGAGGAACAAAAATATTGACAGTGACATATTATTTTTGTAACCAACTGAATATTTTACCTTTCTGCCAATTTTACACTAATGGTTGCGTGATAAGTCAGTTTTTTCTTTTCTTTTTTTGTTGTCTGTTTGATTTGGGTGGTGGTAGAGTTAACTTTGAATTTGAATAGCAAATATCCAAAAAAAGAAAAGGTCGCTAAGTGGAATAATGATTTTTTCGGGTACTAGCAAATGGTTTTTATATTGGAAAAGATAAATGGATTCCTTTTTGTGTGCATCCTTTTGGAGAAAGCTAAGAAAAAAATATGAAATTGCGAAATCTCAATGAATTCTCTTAAATTGAATGATGATATATTTATTACTTCCGGGGTAATTTTTAACATTAATAAGCATGAAATGAAGGATTTTCATTTTGATTGATTTTAGGAAATATCCAGTACCTAAGTAATGCAGTTATAAATTTGGTTGCTACGATAGTATAATATAAAATGTTAATTCGATGAATGAATCATGAAAAAATAAAAAAATTGTGTGACGCAATATACAATGTATTTTGTATTTTACTAACAACGATAAAAATTATTTACTCTATCATGTTTTTTTGTATATAGTCCAGTGTCCAGTCAACGAATGCAAAAAAATGCCTTCACCTGGAAAAAACTCCAACAGTTTAGAAACTTGGCACCAGTGTTATCAGAAACATCGATTTATCGTATTTCTCCCGATTTTCAGAGTTATTTCCGATACACCGATTTTTGATGTAAATTTGACACTTTCTCCCCATTTTCTTAAATATATTTTCCACTTTTAAATTTACATAATTTATAAATTTATTAAAAAAGAAGCATCTATCTTAACCTTTCTGTACCTAACTTAAAATATCCCATTTGATGTTTTATTCGTTTAGGGCTACTTGCACGAAAGTTTTCTGACAGCACAGTAACCTCTGATTTAATAAATAAGTGAGAGTTTTTTCACTGATTAACTGGCTGAACAGAATGGTGACGCAGACGGAAACGGAGACGGAGCCGGAATAGCTGTCAAAATATTGAATACACGCAAATTCAATGTTGCGAACACAACGGAACGTAGACGCATACGGAGACGCAGACGCAGACGGAAGAGTTCACCAACTTTTAACTTTTGACGTACGGCACTTTTGACGTTTCAATTTGTATGAAAAAAAAAAACAACTTTTTGGGTCGGAAAAAAATATTGTGGTTATTTGTATCGGGAAAAAAAATATTTATTAAAAGGAAAATTATTGGAAACAAAAAATGTGAATTCTGAGCTTGTACACAAGAATATTCTTTTGTTTTTCTTCAAAATACTTTCAAAGCTGTACAGCTGCATTGTGGGCAGGTAAAAAAAATAACGTACGACACTTTTTGACAGCTCTTCCAGTTCCGTCTGCGTCTTCAGTTCCGTCATTCTATTCTGTTCAGCCAGTAAACCTAGTACGCTGCTTACGCGGAACAAAATTTTTAGTTGGTCTTCAACATGACAACGAAATGATTACGAAAACCACAACGAGAAATTACCCTTTGTAAGTGTCAACGTTTGCAAAAACAAAAACCAAACACAAACGCATAAGACGGTGTTCACATTGGACTTACTCCTTGGATTTTTTTTGACGTCTATATACTTTTTCTCGTTCCCACTCTGTGGTGAGAAAGAGACAGGCAAGTGAGGCAGGATTTTTTAAATTTTTTAAAAATTTGTGGATTTTTTTTGACGTTTCCTTTTGTGACATGTGTTTTGTTAGTATTTAGTTATTATTTGGCACTTAAATACTACAGAATCGAAGTTGTTTCAATTGGAAAAATATTTATTTAGTGAAATATTAATTTTGTGATTGAAAAATTTCTAATTAAATTCTCCGGCGAATAAAAATTTGTGTTTTATTTTAACAACTACTGAACGTCAGAGTGAATCGGTTGTGTGTGTCTGAACACGAGCTGACTGACTTATGCCAAAAAAAATCGTAAATCTGAGTCCAATGTGAACACCGTCTAAGAATCACAGAAAGCCGTGTTGTGATGAAAGGGGTCACCATTGTTTGGCAAAATTCATTTGGCATTTCTTGTTTCGCCTTAGTCGTTAAATATTTTGTTTAATTCGCAATTCTTAATTGGCAATTTACATTTTCTTTTTTATTCATTACGTTTTTCAATCATTTTGCAATTAATATTCGGCGGTTTTATATTTCGCTTTTTGTTAAAAATATTTTCAATCATTTCGCAAAATTCATTTGGCAAATTATTCTTTAGTTTTTCTTTGTTAAATTGTTTATTATTTGGCCAAGTGTTTTTTCGCAAAATATTGTTTCGCCGGTTCATTATTTTGCGAAATAACGTTTCGCCGTTTAATCATTTCGATAAATATCGTCAAGCCGTTTTATTATTTCACTAATAGATCATTTCGCCGTTTAGTTGTTTTGATCGTTTGACCAATCATTACCATCGTCTCTTTTCAAGATTAACAGTTTTTTTCTGAGCCGTTGCTTAGTCGTGCTTGCGTTGGTAATATTTTTTTAGTTGTTTTGCAATTTTTGCCGTAATCACTTTCGCGATTTAAGATTTCAGTTTGTTTGCTTAGTTAAGGTAAGTGCATAACAGAAAGAGGATTTTCACATTTTACTCCAAGGAAAAAGGGTTTTAAGCAATTGGGCAGTAAATTTCGCGCGAAATTTTAAGGCATGTAATTTAATGGAAGCCAAAACATTGCCAAACAATCGAATGCCAAATAAAAAAAAGCGAAATAACAAAATGCTGAAGGAAAAATAGCAAAATAATAAAATGCCAAATAAGAAAAAGCCAAATAAAAAAATGCCAAATAAAAAATTGCCAAACCTTAATATGCCAATCAAACAAAATATTAAGTGAAAATTGCGAAATGAAAATTGCAAAATGATGGTTTGCATTTCATATAAAAAATCAAAATAACAAAATGCTAAATAAAAAAATGCGAAACGAGAAACGGCGAAATTTACCACCGCGAAACGTTAATTTGCCAAACAATTCTGGCGAAACATACCATACCCATTTTAATGAAGCCTTTCGTGCCAGTCTCATGTGTTGTATTAATTTTTAAGTGGCAAGCGAATGTTGACGAAGTAGATTTTTTGTGAATTATAGAAGATGCTTGTGATTATTGACTTTGGTATGAGTGGCACCATATGTGGTTTGCTACCTCAGTGCGCGTTAGATCACTTTCATATCACTTCGCCACCACTCCATAAACAATCCAAATGTTCACTATTCCACTGCCACTCGCTACTCCACTACCACTCCACTTCAGTGAGCGCTCTGCCTAACGCTTTGGATTTGATTTCTCGTAAGGAATTCTAAAATTTGACGTGGGAGTTATTCAGATTTTAAATATTTATCCAAAGAGCGAATAGAAGATAACTTTTTAAACTTGAGATAGAGAAAAAATATTTCGCTACAACATGATTTGATTCAAATCCGTCAGATAGCCTTAATTATTTATAAATCAGGCGTTACTGCTGTTAAAAAAAACTTCTGTGCAAGTGGTCCTAAGTAATATTTTCGTGTTTAATTTTCAATGATCCCATCAATTCTCAGCAAAATACCAAAAACCAGATGTCAAAATGCATTCCAGTTTTTGAGAAAATTGAAAAAACTAAAGTTTTCTTTGAATTTGGCTTCCATCGGTTATTTTGTTGTTTCAAAGATTCTGTTTCTATTAATTAAAAAGTAAAGTAGATATCGTTATTTTCAATTTCCTCAAAAACTAAAAAAAATTTAGGCATCCGGTTTTTAGTGTTTAACTGGAAAATAATAGGAGCATCGAATATTAAAAACAAAAAAATTACCTAAATACGCAAAACTTTGAAAAAAACTAGTTTGAACAAAATTTTTTTTTTTTTAATTATTCTTTCAAAATTTTGAGTTTGAAAATAAATTTTTCAAAAACTGTTCTCTTAAATAATTTGAATTAAATATAAAATAAAAGAACGAGCTTCTGGCTTTTAAAAATAATATAGCATGACATTGTAGGTGTTGTCGTTGTTTTTTTTATATTTTTTTTTCTATTTTTTTTCTATTTCAATTCGATTTTTTAGCCCTCTTGCCTAAACGGGTGAAATAGACACCCCTCCCATACGATTTTTGTCTCGTCTTAACCCAACCTACTCGCTCTAGCCTTTTGGTGCACCTTATACCGAACACTCTGTATATTGTAGAATGTATTAAATATTTATGGTCGTATTAATAAACACTGTCTAACTTTAGACCGCCATCCAAGTTAAAAAAAAAAAAAAAACCTTTCTTATTTTTGCTAAAGTGATCTAACTTATTATCTTACTTTAGACAACGTAATCGATCGTCCAAACCTTGACAAATGTAATATTTTTTTATATTAAATAAAACATATTTCCGACTGTTTCGAAAAACTTAGACAATAGACATAGTTTAAGCAGTCAAAAATCGAACTAATACGACCATTATTGTATCGAAATAAGCTTCTGAATTATTTAATTTATTTCAGTGGCGGTAATCGTTGATTTATCAACCATTTACGTAGTGTTGCATACATCAATACTTGTATCATCTCACAACTAACCAAAACACATTTTTTTTAATTTCTTAAATTTATTTAAGATGTTAATATTTTACAAAAAAAAAAAACATGGGTGTAGATGGTACCTTCTTCAATAAGTATTTTCTTGACGGCTAAATAAAAAAATGAAAAATCTTTTGAATTGAAAATGTATTCCGAAATCCTCGTATTTGTTAAATAAACAGAAAAAATAAAATAAAATTGCGAAGCTTTTATATGATTTATTGTCCTTGACGAAAGCTAATCTTCAAATCATCTCCTTGTTACTTGTTTGCAGAATATTATAAAAAAAAAATGAGGGACATGTATGTTCTGCCAATTTCCCATGAGAGTAAAATTTCTAATGAATAAATTAAATTCCTACATACATACAAACTTAGTCTTACAAGAAGCTAATAGATTCGTACATACACATATGCATATGTAGGTAGGTAGATCTTTTCCTAAAATCCAGTAATGTGTCTACGTGTTTTTCCTTTTTTTTTTAATTTTTAAATGATTAAAAAAGCTTTTCGTTTGAGGTTAGGGAGGTTTTTTCGATTTTCAAACAAGACAGCGACATTACTTTTCAAAACAAAAGAAATCAATTCGATTTATTTACATTATGTATGTAGAATGTATGCCTTCTACCTCCATTCGCCAAACCTTAATGTTTTATGAAATGAAATTTTGAAAGCGTATTTAAAATGGATAGCAAAAAATCCAGTCAAATTAACAATGAGATTGAGGTTATTTTATAATCAGAGTCCATAGCAATTTCAAATGTATAGGTAGGGGAAGCATCAGAACCACCCAACTGAGTCCACCCCTGCTTCAATTTTACAACTTTTTTAACGGGTGACCACCATCTTGAATTTGGTAATCGCGAAATCAAGTACATAATATCTCGGTTAATACCTATTTATTTAATCTTAAGTATAAACTCTGAGCTAAATGATGGCATACAATATTTGCTAAATGTCCGCCGCGGTGCTTCATTAAACTTCATTAAAATGTTAATTTATTGAATTAAATTTTTCATCACATTTTTACTTAATTGTGGCTTTATTGCGTGAAAAAAAAAAACATTTTTGATGTTTTCTTTTAGTGCATGTATTTTTGGTGGAGCATTGGCATAGTCGTTGTCTTTAACATTGTCCCAAAGGAAAGTTTCTAATGGTGTTTAATCGCATGATCTCGCCGGCCAATTGAAATGATATACTTCTTAGAAATTGTTCACAACGCGTGTGGAATATGGCACGTGCCGTCAAGTTCTGTTGATAATAAACAGTCAACCATTAAATCTGCGGATTTACTCAATCCTAAAATTTTAATCTGTGTCCCTGAAGTCGAATTTTACCTTCACCGATTTTTTAAGTGGTGAATGCCAAAATCGTTGGATTGAAAAGAAAAACTTGGCTGTTAATCTCAAAACACTTTATTCATATAGTTTCGATTGGTAACTGAAAATTTCGAATTGTCATAAAATTTAAACAATTTAAATGGAATGTGAGAGTCGGCGCACCCCAAAAAAGTGTCGCACTTGGGATACCAAAAATCTTGCAAATATTAACCGAAATTTCGCATGAATCACTTGCCTGTCGAATGAACATACATACCTAAAGAATAGCAACGAAATGTCGTGGATATAGACCGCAGCAAATTTTGGGGTGTGAGAGTGAACCAAAAAAAAATGCATATGAGTCGAAAGCAGTGCGTCAAGCTGATGACAGAAATGAAAGCCTTGCGGTTATTTAGAATACTTAAAAAAAATTAATTTGGTGGCACAACGACTCATGAAGAACCAGGGCCCTATTGCATAAAAATTGACAGGCGACAATACTACAAATTTGTCACACTTGTCTGACAATTTTGTATTTCATAAAATATTAACAGGTGACAAGTTTACATTGAATATCTCTGTTTCAGTTAGTCCTACAAAAAGCTTTGTGAGACCAAAAGTGTGCATAATTAAATTTCCTATTCTTTACGTTAAAATCATCTTTTCTATATTGTGATATTGAAAAAGTTACAGGCCAACAAAGTGAAAAAATTCAAAATTTTCAAGTATTTTTCAAAATTTAGCACACACATGAAACATGAACATTAAAAAAGAAATATATGTACCACAAACTTATAGAGCTTTAAATTCTCTACAATTTTACAATACATTTTTTTTTTTTGTACTGCAATAAACAAAAAAGATATGAATATTTGTTTCTTAAAAAACACCGTTTTAGAACGTAGTGGCTGCTTCATCGATAAATTCGAATTCTCCTTTTTTCTTTTCGGGAGTTTAAAAATGCGAGGATTTTTAATAAACAAATATTCATATCCTTTTTGTTTATCGCAGTACAAAAAAAATATGTATTGCAAGTAGAGAACTTAAAGTTCTACAAGTTTTTCATACATATTTTTTGTAAATGTTCATGTCCTAAATTTTGAAAAATACTTGACAGTTTTGAATTTTCTCACTTTGTTGGCCTGTAACTCTTTCAATAGTCAAAATATGGAAAAAATGTACTTAACATAAAAAATAGGAAATTTAATTCTATATACTTTTTGTTTGATAAAGTTTTTTGTAGGACTAACCTAAACCGAGATATTCAATGAAAACTAAAGTGCATGATGGCGGCCGAAAGGTGAATTTTGAATTTGGGGGTGTTACAAACTGCTGGATCTACATAACTTTATGCAGTGCACATTCGAAAAACGATGAAAAATGGAACAAAACTGAGAATCAGCATCGCTTTCACTTGAAAAAATATTATTTAACATAAATATTATTTAACATTAGCTCAACTTCTATCTTTTCATTGTCAACACTTGACCGTAACTTAGTTTCCTGTCACAATTGTCAGTTAAATACCAACAAATATGTAAATTGTATATTTTTTTTTGGTTTTATAAAAGAACTGTCACTACAAATATGTCAGAAAATTCTTGAAAATTGTAGAAAAATACTTGACAATTCATTGTCATGACAATTTTTTTATGAACCGAAAAGTTAAAAACTGTTGGGGATTTTGCGACAATTCTACAAAATTGTCAAATTGTTTATAGAACGGATTTTGACAATTGTCAAGTTGTAAATTACAAATTTGTCACCTGTCGAAATTGTCAATGTTTATGAAATAGGGCCCTGGTTCTTCATGAGTCGTTGTGCCACCAAATAAATTTTTTTTTTAAGTATTCTAAATAATATAAAAAAGTGCGTATACACCCCAGTGTACCAGTGATTGTTGTTGTTTTGCAGAGAATAAAACTACGACATGCATATGTATGTAGTGAAAAAAGTAGTAAAAAAGTGAAATCTAATCAAATGTTTCCCCTATAGTCTAGTAACTACATAATATACACCAGACCTTGCGATGGATCCGGTAGTTTTTTTTTTTTTTTTTTTTTTTTGTGGTTTTTATGATGTTGGCCTAATAAAAATTTAAATTATCGAACTCGAGCTCCGAACGAAGTATTAATTTTCAAAATCAAAACTTTGAATACACCTTTTTTTTTCAAAATTTTACATTATTAGGAACTATGATTTCCAAAAGGCATCCGAAACGCATTTGATGCAAAGTAATAAGTTCCAAAACTCAAACAAAAAATTGTTATAAAGTTACAAGTTCCAAAATGCATCGAAAAATTATGATGCGCAATAACTGCGCTAACTGATGCGCATCAATATTTTTTTCTGCTTTGATTTAAAAGATTATTTAAAAATAATAATTCGCCTGAAATGTCAGAAAATCATTTTGTGTTCTTGATTTTTAGTGTTTTTGGATATTTTCAGTGAAAAAGTAGAAATTGCTTAGCCAGGATAATGCTGCTGTATTTCAGTTTATTAGTGCCTAGTCCGTTTACGACACATGAAAAACATTAATTTATTTATTTCTAAAGATTAATTAGTAAAATGCGTTCCGAAATGTCAAACTTATACAAACTGAAATTTTATTACAAAGCATCAAGTTTCCGTTGCTGATGCTTATGAAAAATGTATTACTAACGCATCATGGCATTTTTTTTTTGTTACATTTTGGAAACCAGCCTATATTTATTTTTCATATTCATTTTCTTTATTTATGTTTAATGGAATGCTGGAAGTCAGATGGTTTTACGTTTTTCAGTTTTATAGAAAATTACTAAACCCTTTTTAAAAAATATCTTACTTTAAATATTTTGTACTATAAGGCCGTAATTTTTGAGACTAGAACAAAAACAATAGATTTTGAATTTTAATATTTTTTAAAGTCAAAAGCTAATTCTGTATTTCAACCCTGCAATATTTCTCCACCATTTGATCCCTTTTAAAAAGTCAATTTGTGGCACTAAATAAGAGCAACAAGTTCTGCAGTCGTTGATTTTGTTTTTCAAAAGCTTACATGTTGAACAAATATGTATGTATATATCTCTAGCAAAAAAAGGAACTCTTCAAGATTTCTCATAAGTAGATCTTTCAAAACTATAACAAGCTTAACCCTTTAAAATATAAAAAGTAAACATATTTTCCTCTTAGGCAAATATTTAAAGAAGCACCCTTAAAAAGTCCTAAAGTTTAGAATGAATTTTATTTGAATAATGCCAAGGGGATAACCTAGTTCTTTTTTTTTTTTTTTTTTTGAATCAACAAGTTGGGTAAAGAAATTTTATGATTTAATGTGCACAAAAGCATTGTGTTTCCATCCCATCCATCGGTACGTGATGATAAAAAAAAAGGATATGGTATCTATAGAAACAGCTTTTTCGTATATATGCATGTATTTCATATTCATCACTTCATATGTCAAAATCTTTTGTCTGTTGTTTATTTTTTTTTAAGCTATCACACTTTAAATGAGATACTTTGAGCCAACGCTGACAAGGGACGAATATTTTTTGTTCGACCACTTGGGCGCAATCATACACAATACACCGAAGGAGAAAAAAACTATAAAAACTGATAGCTAAAATTTTTTGTTTATTTACCGTTTGGAGATTCTAAAACCACAAAATTGGAACAAAAAACCTCTCAATGTCTGACAATAAGAATTAAAAAAAAAGAATTATAAGAAGTTTAAGCGATTTTCTAGTGTCTGGTTGATAGTGGAATAAAATTTGTTGACTTATTTCTGTAAGAAAAGGTTTAAAAATATTTTTGATAATTTTTTCCACTTAAAAGTTATTGTCGACAAAAATGTCGAAGTTTTGAGTTTACAAATGTTAACCCTGAAGAAGAAAATAGAGAATAGAACAGTATCATTATAATGTTGCCAATATTCATAATAATATGAGACTAATTTGTTAAGTTCTAAAACATAAATCAAAAGCTTTATAGAAATTGAGTGGATTTTGTCTAGGTTGCCAGGCTTGATAAAAATATGGGAAAATACCAGGATTTCTTTTACTTCTTCTAAAGCCAGGGCCAGTATTGGTTTCGTTTAAAAAAATTTGAAGGTTGTAATCAAATTCGTTCGCCCAATGTAATTTAAGCTAGAGGTTAAGCCAGTAGGCCGATTTCCTTCAAATATGTTTATGTGTTTCCCTAGAATGAAAATTTGAATTTTTGATTAAGCTCATTTAGAATAGAAGTATATCATCCAAATTTACGGAAATATAGTGTTTGGCTTTGGCCATTTTCGAAAACGTCAAATCAAAGTAGACAAATGATTTTCATTTATGACGCAATCATCAAATATGCAAACACCCTACTTGCACGAAGAGTTGTAAAAATGCATTTTCTTTTTGATGCATTTTTGCTTGCATTACTTTTTTTAAAAATAAAATTCTAGTGCAAATTATTAGATAATTTGCATTAAAAAAAAATTTAATGCATGTTGAAAATATTTTTCATTACAAAAAAAAATTTAATGTAACTTGAAAAATTTGTTGCATTAAACAAAAAATTTTAATGAAAGTTGAAAATGTTTTTAATTAAAAAAAAAATTTTAATGCGAGTTGAAAATATTTCGCATTAAAAAAAAAATTTTAATGCAAGTTGAATTTTCCATTAAAAAAAAAATTTTCAATGCAAGTTGAAAAAAAATTTGTCAAAAAAGTTTTTTTCCAAAACTTTTTTTTTTTTTTTGATTTTTTAAACTTTGATGCCTCTAGCTCATCTAGTTTAGCCGCAAATCACGTTTAAAGATAAAAGTCGAGTTTTCATATAATGCGATGCGTCAATTGAAAGGTGGCACTTCCTAGATATCCTCAATACCGAGCTCTCAAATCTATGAACGAAAAACCTGAAAATACAGCCCTAATCTAACTCGAGCTCTTGATCCTGAATATAAACGTAGTACAATTCCTTTTAACGAAGTTTCCCAACCAATGCATTCTGTGAACATAAAATTGCAAGTAACAAATACAAACATACCTATGCATCTGAAATCTTTTTGTGTAGATAATTTTAGATTGCATACAAATATGTTTAAAGAGCTGGAATTGGAGTTTAAAATTTCAAATTGACAATTTTACTAAAGTAGTTATGTATTTTTATTGAAAAATACTATTTTTTCCATCAGATAATCAATTCCACTTTGGGTACAACAGTAACAACTTGTAGTAGAGAAAAATACTTATTTTCGTTTCATTCGGATTCTGTGATATCAAATTCCACGAATTTCGAAATTCGTAGGAGATTTTTCACTGCGAACGTTGTACTAATGGATTCTGTAATCGTTTTTTCTTCATTCGGAGAATATTTTCGATTACGATGGATTTTTTTGTATGCAAACATTTTTAAAATAAATTCGGATTTTTTTTTAATGCAAAATATTTTTGAAATAAATTTGCATTTTTTTAATGGAAAATATATTCAACTTGCATTGAAATTTTTTTTAATGGAAAATATTTTCAACTTTCATTCAATTTTTTTTTTTAATGCAACAAATTTTTCAACTTCCATTAAATTTTTTTTTTTTATTGGAAAATATTTTCAACTTGCATTTAATTTTTTTTTTAATGCAAAATGCATTTTTTTTGCATTAAAATTTTTACAACACTGCTTGCACGTATGCCTTTCAACAAAATCGAAAACAAAATAAAATGGACCCGGTAGATATAATATGCATGACTGGGTCGCACGTAAAAAGTAGCTAAAGTAAAAATTTTAAAGATTGATTGTAATATAAAACACATAATTAATGATTATAATGTATTTATCCATTTAATAAATTAAAGAATGAATATTTTAATATGAAAAAAAAATCGTGAAATGGATACAACAAGTACTTATAAAAGGTTTTAATCTCAGAATCAAGTTTACCATCTCAATTCCTGAAAAAATATGAATTTATGCAGAAAAACTTTTAAAAATCGTTGGAACGGTTTTCTTAAAAAATAATTTTTTCTATGTATATGAAATTTCTTGAAATTTTTTAGAAAAAAAATTTGGTAGATATGTCATTTTTAAAAATATAATAATATACACCCGTTTTAAAAAAAAAATGATTTTTCAAAAAAAAAATTATAACTTTTTTGTTTTTAAATAAAAAAAAAATATTTTTTTTGAAAATATTTGTATGCAAAATTATTCACACTTGATAGGACCTTCTAATTAAAAATTTTAATAAAAATCGGTTGAATGATTACCGAGAAAGTCGACGGTTCTATGGCAGGTACCGTTAATAACGGTTTTTGGTACATTTTTTTTTTCACCAAAGTATAGACCATACCTACCACTACTAGTACACACAAAAACATTTTAAAAATTCGTTGGAGCCGTTTTTGAAATAAATTACCTTTTTTTAAACGGTCCAATGGCAAGTACCGTTGTTTTTTGAGCTAAAAAAATCTCGATTTCTCCTCTAAGGAATCACCCAAAAATCTTATGCTCCAAGTTTAAAGAAAATGGCTTCGTAATGCCATGTTTAATTGTTATCTTGAGTTCGATTTTTTTTTACGAATCCAACACTTACCCTTTAGTACCTATATCGCAGGTAAAAATCTATATATGTATAAAAAGGCCTAAATAAATTTTGTGGTACGATTTTCTCAAAAAGTATTTGACCAATTCCGATAAATTTTATATGGTAGGAAAGCCACATTTGCGGAGATGTGCAGAATATACTTGCACGTCACCTCGATTTTTTTGCACTTGAAACCGGATGCCTAACTGTTTTGAAGTTTTTGAGAAAATTGAAAATAACCAAAGTAAGTTTTCCTTAAATTCGACTTCAATCCGTTATTTTTGTTGCTCCAAAAATCCTATTTCCACTAAGTATTTTCAATTTTTCAGAGAATTGCCCCTCCCGCCTGAACGGGAGAAAAAGGAACCATCCCACCCATTCATACGATTTTTTCCTTGTCTCAACTCAACCTACATGCTTTTTCGCATACCTTATGCTAATCACAAATTTATTTATTTCTTCAAAACCGAAAAAAGGACTCATGAGGCCATCTCTGAAAGCAATCATTTTCTCATTTATAACGATGTACCTACCTAATTTATTTGATTTAGATACTCCTGTTGGTTTATTCAATTAAATCCTATATCCACATTTTTCTATTTTTTTTTGTATTATTCTGAAAGAAAAACCCCTACAAGTATAGTGGACAAAAATGTATTCATTAATCAAATTAAGCTATTCATGTCACACGCAGAATAATTTTCTGAAAATAGAATTAACTCTTCTAAGTAGAATAATGTCAACAATGTTAGCAGGCCATATCTAATTAATAAACAGCTGGATTAATATTCATCTTCATGCTTTTCATATTTTATGTCTCATTTAATTATTATGTATCTGCTGGGTGCATTCAAATGTAATTAGTAGGATCACTCAAAAAGGACAAATTACTACTCTCGAGCTGACAGAAAAGTCCGCACTATATTTAGATGTCTTTCTGAACATTAATGGTTGACAACAACTTAAGGCTACCAATTAAAAGACCTCGCATATATGACTTTTCCAATTTATTATCTCTCCTCGTTAGCCAAAGATGTAAGAAAGTTTACGTCATTTGTGGTGCACATAATGCACAAGATAAAATTTTAATTAAATTGTTTCAATTAAATCGTTTCGAACTAATTTTTTTTTTTTTTATTTACTTCCAGGTACCAGGTAACGGATTGACATATTTACCCGAACGTATACTCCTGTTCAGACATGATTACAACAGTCCAAATGTCTTGCACATTGTTAACTCGGCTGCTGAAATTGTCGATGAGACACTTGTGGAAATCGTTCTGACAGCCAGCCGTAAGTATATACAACACCTGATGCACTCCTCTTATAATACCTCAAGTGTTGAGACAGGGTGTTTCAAGTGGTAGTTATAAGTAATTAAATCTAATTGATATTGATGAGTGGATAAGAAATAAAATCTAAAGGACCCTGCAAAGGATTGTTGAACACTTTGTGAAAAAAAAAGTTTTTGAAAAATATCAGACAAGGGCCCACAAATTTTGTTTTTTTGCAAAGTGCGATGATGCACCTCCATTTATAATAGCGAAAAACTGTTAGAACCAGAGATCAGAAATAACTGTTGACCTTTATTTTCAATTGGTTTCTCTCTGAGAGTTACCACATTTCTTTAAGAAGATTTCGGTTACGGTTTGAGATTTATTTATTGAAAAACAAAATATCGGTTATCGGTTGAGATTTATTTTTTATTTTTTAAAATATCTCTCAATGGTTGAGTTTTTTACGAAAAAATTAATGGAAAAGGTCAACCTTTAACCTTTTTCGTAGAAAATAAATCAAAAATGATTAATTCGAACAAAAATTTTAATAATATAACTAAAGCGACCTAGCGACTTCAAAAATGCATATTCGTAATATAGGAAGTGCCACCTTTTCAATTGATGCATGTCATTATATGAAAAATCGACTTTTATCTTTAAATACGATTTGCGGCTAAACTAGACGTGCTAGGGGCATCAAAGTTTGCATCTTTAAACTTGACTTGCGGCTAAACTAAGCGACCTATCGACTTTAAAAATACATATTCGTGATCTAGGTAGCGCCAGTAGTTCTAAAAAATCAATAAAAAAGTTTGTAAAAAAAGTTTGTTTTTTTCAAGAACTTTCAAAAAAGGCCGGGCAAGGTGCTTTTAATAAAAAAGATGGTAAAGAGAAATTAAATTTTTGGTTAATGTGTATTTTGGTCAAGAAAACTGTTCACATTGGCGCCTGCCTGGCGACTGATAACCCCCTAAGCGGAGCAACGGATATTTATGTTTTTTTTTAATTTATGGTATTAAATTTCGCTAATGATAAACTCTCAAGGTTTTTTTGACCCAAGATTGTCCTTTTTTGTCACTAAAAATAAAATTTAAAGATGAAAATTCCCTTTCAATTTTGAATTCAGTCGCTGGGACGCCAAGCAAATATGTCAGGAAACTTGATGATGATGACTAAAAAGCCTAATAAGCTGCAATTTAGCATGCAGTGCTAACAAAAAACTAAGGGCCATACTAAGAGACATTCTGATTGATAAAATTGCAGATGAGATTTATTTTTTTCTCTCAGCGATTTCTCTCACTGGTTGACCGTAACATAAAAAAAAACAAAATAAAGGTTTCGCTCAGACCTTGACCGAAAAACTTTTTTTTTTAGAATAAAGGTTATTTTGTGACTTTTATTGAAAATAGCAACAAATAAGAGTTATTATGGGACCTTTCAAAAGGTTGAGATTTATTTCTGATCTCTGGTTAGAACTGTTATAAATTGGCATTTTTGAAATATCGAGCTTTCAAAAGAAAAATAATTGATAATTTTGACATGAAATATTAATTGAACTAATAAGAAGCACGTCTATAAAGCTAGCACATACACATTAGCATAATCAATTTAAACCATAACTAGAATTTTGTGCTATTTTTGTGCTAGCATAGTTTTCGTTTTATGCAAATCTATGCTACCTTAATATAAAGCTAGCAAAACTTCTAAACCGCCCAGCATAATCGATTGTGCGCGCCCCATGGTGGTGTAATGGGGTGGTAATCGGTCACTTCTTAACCGAAGGGTTTGGAGTTCGAGTCCCGCTAGTGACCGTTTTTTTTATTTTTTTTTATTCCGTCACATGTACAGCATAAAAGCACAAAAATAGCACGTAATTCTGGTTTTTATTTCAATTGATTATGCTGGGCGGTTTAGAAGTTCTGCTAGCTTTATATTAAGGTAGCATAGATTTGCATAAAACGAAAACTATGCTAGCACAAAAATCGAGACTTCCACACAAAAAGAGCACAAAATTCTAGTTATGGTTTAAATTGATTATGCTAATGTAATTTAAATCGGTTGAACATATTTTGAGATATGTAGTTTAAAAAAAAATAACCTTTAATTTTCGTTCTCTTAAATAATAGACCGTGACAAATGAAAATTGTCCAAAAAGCTTTTGAAATATTGAATTTAAAATGAATGAATGAAATTTTTTTTTTAATCCAAAAAATATTTTTGTTAACTTTTAAAAACATTCTATACAAAAAAAATATAGAAATTTTTTCATTCATTTTCGAATAAATTTCGAACTTTCGTTTTCGTTTTTATGGAACTGTTTTTTCACCAAAAAAAGATTAAAAAGAAATATGTGTATGTTCCCGCTATTTTCGGCCAACAAAATTGTGCAAAAAAATACTATAGATGCCAAGTTTCTTTACTTCACTTTTCTTTTCTTTACTTTTACAACCTATAGCCCAGGAAAATTAGGCTTTAACTTTGAAAAACTTCCGACAAAGCTGAATTTAGGTAGAGATTTTTATTTTTGTATCTTAAGCATTTTACAAAATGTACCCTCAATTTGACCTGGGTCTAAACTTTTGACGGGGGGTGAAAGTGGTTGAATTTCAGTTTTTTTACAAATTTCTCAAAAACTATCAGTTTAAAAAAAAAAAATGTGAAGGCAAAAGTTGTAATTTATGGAATTTTACATTAAAAATGTTATAACACTTTTTTTCGTACAATCAATAGGTTTTGAGGAAAACGTGTACAAACTTTATAGTGTACTGGATTTAGTCAAAAAAATTTACTGAAGTTGCATATTAATTAAATTAAATATATTTTTTATCGTTTGTATGTGTATAGGAACACCTACACATTATAAAAAAAAAGTTGTCGGGGTGGTAGGGGCTAGGAAAAAGCCGCCATATTTAAATAGCTGGTCATTTTGTTTTCATTTAATACCTCACTTGGATTTTATTTTTTAACAAAATGTCCAATAAAAACTTTTAAGGAATCAAAATACCTACTAAATGAGGTATTAACGATCTTTAGGGCTTTTTTCATCATTAAACTATAGCTTGTCAAAGTTCACCTGTATCTTATGTAGTTGAATGGATACCTCTTATGCCATTCCTGTGGCATTTACTCCACCAAAACCTATAACAACTTTGTAGAGGAGAGTTATGTGAAATATATTTGTCGAATATTATTTTTCAAAATTGTAAAATTTTTCATCACGTTTTTCATTTTAAAAATCAAAAATCACATTGATGGCGGATTTAATCACTCCTCTAGTACAAAATTTTTTACCACTCCTCAAAAAACTTTATACAAAAATGTAGTCTGATATTCTGGCTTAATTTAAGGATTCCAACCTTTGTCGACTTACTGGCTGAACAGAATGGTGACGCAGACGGAACCGGAGACGGAGCTGGAACAGCTGTCAAAATATTGAATACACGCAAATTCAATGTTGCGAACACAACGGAACGTAGACGCATACGGAGACGCAGACGGAAGAGTTCACCAACTTTTAACTTTTCACGTACGGCACTTTTGACGTTTCAATTTGTATGAAGAAAAAAAACAACTTTTTGGGTCGGAAAAAAATATTGTGGTTATTTGTATCGCGAAAAAAATTATTTATTAAAAAGAAAATTATTGGAAACAAAAAATGTGAATTCTGAGCTTGTACACAATAATATTCTTTTGTTTTTCTTCAAAATACTTTCAAAGCTGTACAGCTCCATTGTGGACATGTAAAAAAAATGACGTACGACACTTTTTGACAGCTCTTCCAGTTCCGTCTGCGGCTTCAGTTCCGTCATTCTATTCTGTTCAGCCAGTTAGTTGGCTTAAAGCTATAGCGCAGTGATGCCACACACGAAGGAAGTATAATAAATTTTTAAACACTCAACACATCTTATCGAGGTAGGTTATCTGTCTAAGGTTAATCAAATACTTAAAATTTTTTGACAACAAAAAAATACATTTAAAAATATTAACAAAATAACGACAAAAAAAAATAAGATTCAAGAAAATTTAAATATTTGTATTAAGCGTTTTTTAACGGATGTACTAATTTGTTTTCAACTGTTGGCTCTTTCTTACACCAAAAAGTTGCATAGATGTAGTATTTTATTGGTTTTTAGTCTTTAAATGACCTCAGTCAGTAGTCTATGGTTTTTGTATGCATCCATTACTGTGGGACATCCTGTCTCTGTAGGTATATTGCAAGTAAAAATAGAACAGGGGCCAAACTACCGCATCAGTGATTGGGCCATACGTCACTGAAATATTGTAGATTGGCATTACTGCTCCATTTAAAATACATTGTAAACAGAAGTGCCAATTGAAATAATTCAGTGACCTCAAGAGCTCACTGATGCGATGATTTGGTCCTAGATTTAAAAGCAGAACGATGACGCTGCCGTCACTGGCCGTACGCAACAATACTGTCGCTCACTGCCGTTAACTGCCTGAACAGAATTGAATGCTGGAACCGGAGCCGCAGACGGAACTGGAAGAGCTATCAAAAAGTGCCGTACGTAATTTTTTTTTACGTGCCCAAAATGCAGCTGTACAGCTTTGAAAGTATTTTGAAGAAAAACAGAACACCATTCTTGTGTACAAGCTCAGAATTCACATTTTTTGTTTCTAATACTTTTCCGTTTAATAAATAATTTTTTTCGCGATATAAATAACCACAATTTTTTTTCCGACCCAAAAAGTTTTTTTTTTTTTCTTCATACTTGGTGAACTCTTCCGTCTGCGGCTGCAGCTCCGTATACGGCTACGTTCCATTGTGTTCGCAACATTGAATTTGTGTGTATTCAATATTTTGACAGCTATTCCATAACTGCGGCTCCGGTTCCATCTCCGTCACCATTCTGTTCAGGCAGTAAGCCTAGTTTTTTAATGTCAGATCATTCAAAAGTCGCAACTTAAATTCGGATGCAATTTTTTTTATCGAATTTAAGTCTAAACCTAATTTTGGATTAATTCTGAATTTGATGAAATGATTTTTTTTGACATAAATCCGCAAAACCAATTTATAACTAATTTATTTATATGCAGGGTAAGCAAATCTTATTTGAGTTGGATTTAACTTAACATTATACTGAAACTGTGCTTAAGAACAAATATGGTTCTCATCTTTCCTTAACGATTTTAACCAATCGATTTCGGGGGATTAATAGAGATTCAACCAGCGCAGCGTTATTTCCTGTTATTGGTTATTATTACATATCTGAACCTTGAACCGTGGTTGAACCTTATACTACGTTTTCACCGACCACTAAACCGAGATTTAGGTAGATTTACCACAAATCTCTTCACAAATCCCGTGATTTAACATACAAATTTTAATCTCCTCAAATCAAGATTTAAAATAAATCTCATTTAAATCTTCATAGGTAAAATTCGAACAGACCTATTCCCCTATTCAGCGCAATACAAGCTGCTAAAGCAAACTTGCCATCTCACTTTCACTTCATAAGAAAAATGACCCACCATCTGCATTTTAAAAGGTTCTGTCAAAATTAATCTATTTTTTAATCTTTTTTTCTGGTGAAAACACTATTTGGGATTTATGAAATCTAAACGAGATTAACGTGCAGTGAAAACGTAGTATTAGTTTATCCGCAGAAATTGGTAGTTTCAAATAATGAACTGAGGTTTAACTAAGTTTGTACAACTACACCTTATTATCCCAATATTAGGCGTGTTTTTTTGCAAGCACGCAGACAATTGGTTGAAAAAAAACGCCATCGGTGCTTAACCAAAACACTTGGCAGCACTGTAGAATGTTTTTGACGTTTCAATCAGCTGCCACATATTTGTTTTGTATGTACATTTTTCTAACTTGTTTTGGTTTTTTTCTTTTTCATTCTCATTCACCTGACTAGTTCGTTCTATAGGTCGAAATAAAACCCAAACACAACTTAGGCCGTGTGCGAATTCGTTTAAAATTGCGATTAAATTTTATCCGACATTAAAATTTGACAATTCTACGTACAGATTCACCTCACTAGTGTCAAAAATTAATCTTTGGATAAAATTTAACGCGATTTTAACCGAATTCACACACGGCCTTAGAAGTTTTTTGGTTTTTTACCTGTAATGCCCAATTTCTGCTTTCCAAGTAGAATTTTGCAGATTTAGTTGTTGCACCGGTTATTTTGGTAAATTGTGCAATAAGTTTATCGTTGTTGGGCATTTTTAATTGTATTTTTTACATGTACTTTTGTGTACGTAGACAAAACAAAAAGATATTAACGTCAGTTTTGACGTTTCTGTATAATTTACCGATAACTTAAGCAAAATAGTATTTGGTAGCACAGTTTTTAGCCTGAAAAAGAATTAAGCACGGAAAATTGTTCGTGCTTAAGCTAAGCCCATTGGGACTTAGTTGTTGTTGCATTTAACATGTAATTTTTTAAGCACTGATGAGTTTTTTTCGTCCATAGCATAACGAAATGTTTTATTTATAAAAAAAGAATATTTGTTTAAATGTACATATGTACTTATTTTTACATCTTCAATACTTTACTACTTAAAGCATCAAGTATGTGTGACGAAGTCATGTATTTTATTTTATTTTATTTTATTTAATACTTAGACACCTTATCCTAACACCCTTTAACACATATATATACTTATATCCATTCCTTTTAGCCCTGAGGTATCCAAGTGCTGAAGTACCAACCTTGAAGCCACATTCACTTAATGTTCACTCGTACAAGGCGCCCACGTTTTGTGATTTCTGTGGCGAAATGCTCTTTGGCTTGGTTCGACAAGGACTCAAGTGTGATGGTGAGTTGAGTTGACATTTTACAACTATTATATTATTTCAGGATTTTAAATTCGATTTTTTTTTTTTCTCATTTTCAGGATGTAGCCAAAATTATCACAAACGTTGTGTGGTTAAAATCCCAAATAACTGTAGCCGCCCTAATGACACATCATCAAGACGTTCGTCAACGCTGCAACCACCACGTAGTCCATCTGGTGGTTCCACCAACTCGTTAATTTCTGATGATGCTGGAAGAAATGACTCCGGGACATCGCTGGTAAAGAGGATGTCTGACCTAATGAACGATATAATTAAGAATTAATTGCATTACGATTTCATTCAGATGTATAACGTTTGTTTTTGTCCGTCCGACGCACATCGTCCGTTTTGTCCTAAGAGGGTTTTTACCCATGTTAATCTCTTTCTGCTCGAATACGCGAAAATCTCTTAATGGATTTTTAGTTACTGGTGGCGGGTAATGGTAGTCGTGGATAAATGGATTATATAATTGGATTTAGGTTTTCTTTTATGCAGACAAAAAAAAAACGGATTTAGGTAACAGATCCTTGAACCATATTAAACCTTCATTTTCTTTCGAAATCTAGATTACTTTCTCAAAAAAAAAATAGCGGATTTTTATGTTTTTGTTAGATACAAAGTGTTTCTTCTTCTAAATTCCAAAAGGAAATTTTCTTTTAACATTCTTTTTAGGAAAAACAAAAAGGGTTGGTTGAAGTGGAATTAAATTAAAGTAAGGTGTCTGAAAAAGGTGCCCTTGAAGCTATCAGCACCACATCTAGGATAGGAGTACCTATATTTAGTTAAGAAAATTAATTTTGGTAAACTAAACGAGTGTTTGAAGAAAAAGTGTCCTTGTTTTTGGTTTATTATCGTCTACTAGATGATTAAGGAAAATAATTTAAATTGAAATATTTACCACACTTAAGAAGGCAACGGACAAGTTAAAACAACAGCTTTTATCTTCTTTTTTTTTTTTGTGTTTTTCTTTGAATCCTTTTCCAATAGACAAACACAAACAGTTCTAAAATAATTTTTTTTACTTTGAGGCTGAATGATTTGGGAATTTTAATTGCAGTTTGGCCATACCAACCCTTTAACCGAGTTTTAATTGGATTTACCCGTCATCTTCTTCAAAATCTCGAAGATTTTTGATGCGAATACTGCTTTTGTACCTTGCAATATTCTCCTGGCAATCTCGTCCTTCTCGAAAAGAGAAGGAACATCGAAATTACATGAGAATATTGCAAGGTGTAAAAGCTGTAGAATATATTCCGGCAGAACGAAATTTTTCGTTTGTGATTTCGTTGTGTAATTTTTGAATGGGATTTTTCGTTTCGCATCAGCAGCATACTTAGCTTAAGCTCACACAGAACCGAAAATCTGGAGTGGCTTGTCAAATTTCAACACTGATTGTTCATTTATTACATGAACAGAATAGAATACTGGAACTGGAGCCGCAGACGGAACTGGAAGAGCTGTCAAAAAGTGTCGTACGTTATTTTTTTCACGTGCCCACAATGCAGCCGTACAGCTTTGAAAGTATTTTAAAGAGATAAACAAAACAATATTCTTGTGTACAAACAAGCTCAGAATTCACATTTTTTGTTTCCTCTACTTTTCCTTTAAATAAATAATTTTTTTCGCGATACAAATAACCACAATATTTTTTTCCGACCCAAAAAGTTGTTTTTTTTATGTCTTCATACAATTTGAAACGTCAAAAGTGCCGTACGTGAAAAGTTAAAAGTTGGTGAACCCTTCCGTCTGCGGCTGCAGCTCCGTATGCGGCTACGTTCCGTTGTGTTCGCACCATTGAATTTTTGTGTATTCAATATTTTGACAGCTATTCCAGCTGCGGCTCCGGTTCCATCTCCGTCTCCATTCTGTTTAGGTAGTTACACCGTGACGCGGTACGCGCCGGCCAATGCAATCAACAATCAGCTTGTTTGTTTTTGGCTGGCAAATTGTTTCATGTCGTTTAACTTTGTATCTAAATTGCACTAAATGAGTCTGAGCAAAAGAATATTCAATACAAAAATTCTTTTCAGCACTACATCTACTTCTCTCACATACATGCAAGTAACGTAAAATCTCATGACCAAGCTTTGGAAAGCGCTTATGCATGCCATGTCCAAAAAGTAGTTTTATTCGACATGATGGCTGTCGTTGTGGCTGCTCGGATATGGATTTTTGTGCCTACATGAGTTTTTTTTTAACACATGTTTATAATGCGAGCATCATGTTTGCCCATTGGAAATAGATTTTTTGACAAGAATCAAGTGTTAACTACAACTAACAAGATTTGATTATTATCAATGCACATATGATTTTTTTCGTTGAAATAGTACAGTATGCCTCCGGTAAAAGCAACCTTCGATAAACAAAATACATATCTCTGAAACACCCAATAAAAAATTCTATTTATAATTTTACAGCTGCATTCTTTTGATTCCTTTTTTCTTTAATGACAAAAATTGCTTTATTATTTTTCATACTTTTTTGTAACTCGCAATACATTGCAATACACCAATAAACGCAACTGACCGATTATTTATCGGTTGCTTCTACCGAAGTCGTAGATACTGTAATTATTTTGTCATAAAACAAAACGAACAATATAGGATTAAATTTTTTATTGACTTCTTACCGTAAATTAATTAGATTTTCATTGGCCCAACGCTTTTTACGCTAAGTTAATAACAAATTATGATGTAGGAGATTCCATTACTTTACGGAGAGTACAAATTTTAACAGAAATATATTTAAATATCAAAATTATTGAAGCCGTTTTCCGAGAAAAGTAAGATTCTTTTTTTATATGGTTAAGGGCCATTTGCTGAAACGAAACTTAAATATTTATGTTCAACTTAAACGCTTATGTTCTACTTTTTCCTCAGCGTAAACTGTCACATAAGCTCTTATGCTGAACTTAAATATTTAAGTTTCGTTTCAGCAAATGGGCCTAAAAGGTATTACAGTTAAATATATAGTAGACACACCAAAAATAACGGTACCTACACCCCATTGTTTTTTTTATTTGCGATAAAAGGACTCTTAAGGCTGATTTCCAATGGCGCGTTCGCGTTAGAGACGCTTACGTATACGTTTACAAGCTTTACGAACGCGTCGACATGACAGACGACTTGAAGAGAACCTGAAAATCAAAATAAACCTACATAACTGTAATTTCGAATTCCTTTCAACAAACTATTTCATTATTTTTTAAACAAAATCGATTTTTTTTCTTTCAATAAAAGGAATTTGTCCAGAAAACCGATTTTTTCTTCTAAATAAATCGATTTTTTTGTTGAAAGGAATTCGAACATTAGTTTAACTGTCAAAATGCACGCTGAAGTTGATTTTTTTCAACTTTAACGTTGAGGTAGCTTATGTTACGTTGGTTTGTGTACATGCTAATAGGTGCCAAATCGTAACATAACACCCAACGCGTCATTGTAAACAATTTGCTTGAATTGCTATGAGTGAGCTTTCGCGTTGAAAGACAAATCTGTCAAAGCGACGCCCAACGCGGCATTGGAAATCAGCCTTTATAATTGGAATCGAAAACGATTTTTTAGGCCAGGCGCGCACTGAAGTGGTGGCGAAGTTGAGTGCTAGAGAAGTAGCGAATGGCAGTGGAGTGGTGAACTAGTGGCTTTGCGATGGAGTGGCGGTGAAGTGGTATGAAAGTGATTTAACGCGCACTGCATATTGGCAAACTCTACGTACGGTGTCACAGCTCGCCCAATCATCAGTTATAGAATGTGATTTTATTTTGACATTTAAAAATATTCGAGACGACCTACATACTTAGGTCAATAATCAAAAGCATATTCTACAGTAAAAAAAATTCACTTCGTCATCACTAACTTGTCACTTGAAAATTAAACATGTTTTAGATAAGTGGTATCAGTTGAGAAATGTTTGTTTGGTTTGTTTAACGCAGTGACGTTAGTCACTAACTAGGATTTTTAAAAGCTACTAAAACATATTTTTCAAATATTTTTCGTCTTGCATTTGCTCTTAAAATGCAAACGGCCCAATTTTGGTCTTCACTTTTAGCATATTAACACCTAGGATTTTCGAAAATCTTAAATTGCTGATTTTTTTACAAACAAAATCACATCACGATTCTCGTATTTAGTTTCGAAGAGCAAAAATGGTTTTTTAACAAAAAAAAAATCTAACATAAAATTATTTTTTTTTTAATTACTTTTGACTTTTAACCCTTTTTTTTCTTTAAAAATAGAAAAATTCTTGCCCCTCTAGAAAAATCGACAGAACTTAACTTGTGTACTTGTTTGCAGTAACACCTTGATAAAGAAAGTTTGTACTTATTGACAAACAGCCACCAAAATACCAGACCCACCTTAAACTAATTGCCCAACCTAGAAAAATTGAAAATTATTAATATTTCCCAAAACTACAAATTTTAGTTCGTCACATATGTCAAAGTTCAATTAAATATAAAGAATTAAATTAGACTAAAATTGGTAGTTTCGGGAATTCAACGAACATCGAACATTTAATTTATCTTTTCGCCCTGACATCTGGGAGAAGTATGAAGAGTTAACACAAAAAAGTAACCAAATATTAAATATACCGCTCGTAGAGTATGGTCGAGTTCGTAAAAGTAAAATTTCGGCAACACTGCCACATTCAAGTCGCATTTTTGTAGGCAACTGCAATCTGTTTTAAATTGTGTTCACTGTTTTAGAAGCGCTGATGTTTGTTCAAAAAAATCAAATTTTGCCCAAAATGGACATAACTACTACCATTTTTTTGCAATTGTTTTTAGCAGTGATTGAGCATGTTTACTTTTACGAACTCAGGGTATGTATCTAGTTTGGGATAAGTTTGCGCAGTTTTGACTTTGAAACCGGAATCAAAGTTTCATTGAAGAAATCTTAATTGGATTATAAAGATTCATGTTTTTTTTTACTTATAAACAATTAATATCGACAAATTTATTGGGTAACTGTACACAGTCTATAGCTTAAAGCCGCGGAGGGTTTTAGTTCAACGTTACTAAAATTAAATTAAGTTTAGAGCCCAGTATTTAAATTTAACTATTTTTAAAATTCATAAATAAACATTATTTCGCATTAACCAGAATATTTCAAAGAGACCAAACTACTTAAGTAAATGGAACTTTAAACTTCAAACATTTGAGTAAAATTTAACAGTTGAAAAAACTTGGAAAATTTTACCGAAAGTAAGAAAATTCGACCAGGAAAGGAAATACGAAAATCGTGAAAATCCCTTAAAATTTCAAAATTTCTGAAATGAATTTGTGTTCGTACACTCATAACTCGGCTAAACATCATTCGATTTGCATGGGGATATATTTTTGCTGGATTTGTATTGAACCGGATTAACTCCAACAGAGTCGAAAATTGAAAAATTCGAACGAAAATTAGAAAATTCGACCAACAAAGTCAGAAAATCGTAGAAGATTTTTATTCGTACGCACTGAATGCGGGTAAACATCATCATCAAAATTGAATGGAGATTTTTTTGTGGGATTTGTATTGAACAATATAATCCCACTACGGAGATAAAAATTGGGAAATTAAGAGCCGAAAAATTCGGAAAGTCGTGATAATAATTAGAGCTTTCGACTCTCGAAAGAAACAGTAAAAATTTAATCAATTATAGGTGGAACGAAGTTCGCCGGGTCAGGTAGTAGAATTATAAAAAGAATACTATTTGTATTGAATTATTATGCTCTCTCGGCTAATGTTTGCATGAAATTAAAACTCAAATTGTATATTTCAAGAAACTATTAGTGGCCTATTTCCTCAAAATATACATTAACACCGTTTGAAAATTACGAACAATTTTTAAGAAAATAATGTTTTTTTTTAATTCTATCTCACCAGCAAATTAAATAAATTCGATGAGCGTTGAAAACCTCCTTGATTGTGCATTTTCACAAAACAAAATTTCACCGCCCTCCTCTTTATTTCGTTGAGGGTATTTGCTTTTTATGTAATACTTTATTTTTTGTAGTTTTCTTAAGATTTATAGGGAAATAGTAAGAAATAGGAAATGCCTGTTAAAATATGGCATTGCATTTTTTTTTTTGCAAATATTGCCAAATCGTTATTTTTTACTTAAATCGGATGATCTATTTATGTGTGATTATCCTATAAACCTCCATCCTATTTGATTTTTTTGTCACATTAAAACCTAGCTATTGGCTGTTTTTCTGCATTAAATTGAAAATCTATTTTTCATATAAATTCCATATATCCATCGAAAATAAATTTAATAAAAAATACATTCCAATATTTTTCAACATTATGAGATCTGGTTTAGTTGTAAGTTTTTTAAAGAATATTTTTTTTTGTATTGAAAAATATTAGATATTAATTAAATTTAAATTACTTTTTGCAAATTGTTATTTTTTTAATTTTCGTATAGTGTATTTGGATGCTTATTTTTTTCTCCAATAAAAATTTAATTTTGACAAAAAAAAAAATGTTTTTTTTTTTTTTAATTTATTTCGTTTTTGTTTTGTATACTTTCAACTCTAAACCAGATCCCATTGCAAGCTGAAAAGTAGGTAGAGGTACTCGTTTCCGAACAATTCATTAAATTTAATTGAGTATCCCATGGTTGCTCTTTTCTTCTGTTTTAATATTCCTGCAATTAGTTAGCGTTTTTTTTTTTTATTATTTTTTTCATTCGGGGAATAAAACACAAAATGGATATTGGACTAAAGAGGCAAGAGTAATGTTCTTCATTAAGGAATTATTTTATAAATATTCCGTTATAAGACAAAAATAAAATATATTACTATGAACTTTTATTTTCTTCTCAGAAAATTATCCTTTTGTTTTATAAATGACTTCACTTCTACTTGGAAAGAGAGAAAGAAATAATTCGGATATTAAAATTTGCTGCCTTATCATAACTCTCATTAAATCGTTTTTTGTTTTTTTTTTTTGCGTTTTTGCGTTTTTGCTTTGCTTGTTTCTAGGAATGGTTAAGAGTTGTAAGTCACTAGGCTCTGGTTCTGCATGAGCTTTTGTGCCAGCAATTATATTCATAATTGTTTCGAGGAGTTTGCAGGCGTAAAAAAGTGAAAGAACTACCAAATCTACCAATTCTGCAGTGTTTGCAGAAATAGTGAAATGCACGACTTGATCACAAGAGTGCTTCAGAGCCATTAGTAAAAGTTTTTGTATAAACAAAAATTACTAGAAAAATTAATTTGGCTGTTTTTTTTTTTTGAAAAAAAAAATTTTGGAATGCAATTTTATTTTATAAAATAAAGCAATTTTATTATTTGTTATTGTAATTGTTCTTTTGTCATATAGGTTTTGAAGTTTAATCAAAATGGTAATAAGAGCCGTCTTCGAAAAAATCGAAAAATACAAAAATCGTTGGGTGGCAGCTTCCCATTCTAAAGGAGTTTATAGTTTATCATAAAATCCTCTATAGTTCGTCCAATAATTCTTGTCAGGACAGGGAAGATAGGATGTTTGCATCTCAGTTTAGTTGCATCGTATTGCATAAGTTTATCGCATTTAAAACCTCTTATCGCGATGCCGTAGTATGCATAATAAATCATTTCCAGTTTAATTGAAATTGGTCAGCGTTACCAGCTAGTAGGTTAAATTGCACAATTACAATTTTGAAGAACAAAAAAAAAGAAATGAAGTAGGCAAATAGGTGCGTTTTTGTAAGGGTATCGCCAGTAGGCCTAATCCATATAGAAAAAAAGAAGAAACGAATAACAATAAATACCAATTCATTCGTTTATAAATAATTCATTGAGAAGAAAATAATTTTAACAATATAAAATAACAAAATATTTAATACATGAATACATACAAATGTGCTTACAAATTTTGTGTACCATGAGCCGTTCTCAAGATATTGGTTGCAATGCGTTTTTTTTTTAATGGCAGCCGACGCACAACACCTACATCTGAAAAACAACACACACACTAATTTCAATCATAAAATTTGACCAGTATATTTTTGCAAAAAAAAACTTCTGCCGGCCGACTGGCCTAAATAGTTTAAAACAACGACGAACGACCACACTTAAGGCCGGGTCACACAAAGCACGGTCCGGCGGTCTTTTTAAAAAATTAAAAACAAAATTTGCCCGTCGCGTTCTTTCCTTTCATTGTGAAGTATTGACCGGCCCGTCGACCCGCGTTCTGTGTAACCCAGCCTTTAGTGTTTTTTTTTACCCTAGGAGCTTTTAAAAAAGCTTTAATTCTTTAAACTCTCTCACATAAGTAATAGAAAAAGGAGTAGTTTATGTGCGTTATCTTACCAATGGTCACACTATATTGTGTGAATACTTTTAATAAACACAAACAGCAAGAGATCATGATTGGTTATTCATTTTGCCTATAGGCCTACGGCTAGAGCTGTGCCAATCGTTCATTTTCAAAGATCAAATCAATCAATGATTGATTGCTTCAAAGATTCGATCTTTTCAATTATTTCCATCATTATGGTCAAAGATTAAAGGCTCTCCCAAACCAACGCGACACATTCGGCGCGACAGCGACACTTTCAGCAATCAAAATTTATTTACATGGCGATTAATGAAAGTCCCCACACTGGCGCCATGAATAATCGCGTCGCGGCAGTGTGGGGACTCTCATTAATCGCAAAGTAAATAAATTTTGATTGCGGAAAGTGTCGCTGTCGCGCCGAATGTGTCACGTTGGTTTGGGAGAGCCTTAAATCGTTCACTATGTCAATTAGATTGATTCGGTCTTTGTGATTGTGATCCGTAGCTTCGATCTTTTGGCAGGTGTAAAATGTGCCAAAATGTTTGTACATCGGATCGAATAACGGAGTACGCCAATCGATTGAGGAGGTGGATATTACCTAGTGTCACGGCCGACGCTCTGGGACCACTGGAACACGATTATTTTGACAGGTGTCAAATGTGCCAACATTTTTGTACGTTGGATCGAAAAACGGAGTACATAAATAAAAAAAATGAACTGACCCCCCAAATTTTAAAATGAAATAAGTTCCCAAAAACCTATGAAATAAATACTAAATTTCATGGAGTTTTCTTATATGAAAAAACTTCCCATTTCCATATAAATTTTAGGGATTTATTATTTTTTTTTTTTTTGGGACTTATTTCATTGGGGAGTCGGAGCCAGAAATGCCGCAATAAACAGACGGACGGTATGGTGAAATCCAATTTTTCCGACTTCTCTATCTTCGTTGTGTCAATTTTGAATACAAAGCTTGACTTTTTATATACTTAATTTAGATGGCGCTTATACATTTTAGGATGGACGGCCTCAGCCAATAAGCGCCTCCAGTCAGCTCGGCCTCTAGCTACGCAGATGAAGTTGGTTGGGGTCGTTCTCCACTTGTGCACGCCACCTAAGGTGGAATCTTCTTTTGCTGCGCAGACCATGAGGGGTAGATTCAAAGACTCGTCGAGCTGGTGCGTTGGTGTCCATACGCTTAACGTGTCCCGCTATTTAAGCCGCTGAATTTTCAGCTTTCAGATTGACTTCGCTGTAAAGCTGGTTGTTGAATCTTTTCCCCCTTACTCCACCGATACAGACTGGACCGAAAATCACCCGAAGAATCTTCCTTTCAAGGCACCCAAGCAAAATCTCATTCGTTTTTGACAGGGTCCATGCTTCTTCTTTCCCATACAGCGGGATAGGGACCGATGAGGTCGTTGATAAACGATACATATTACAGGATTTTTGAGGAAACTTATACCTCTGTAGTTGGCAGAGAGTTCAGAGCATCTCCTTTCATGTTAATAGAGCATATACTTCTATCCGACCAAATTTTGCAGATATATTGATACATACTCCCTACCAAGTCACCCTTCCGCTGTTTTGAATAGTTCAACTGGTAGGCCATCCAAACCAGCAGCCTTGTACGATTCAAGCCTGGATATCGCACTTCAGGACGGAAATTTTGGCCATCGTTGTTCAAGTTGAATGGTTTATTGTGTCTTACAGCGGGATTTTGGCTGAAATCGCCGTTTAGCAGTCTAAGCAGCACCGTCTGTGTATCCACTACCATATTCCCACTCTCATTTACACGAAACTAAGAATCATGGTTTTAAGACTTAAATTTTGAGATAGCCAATTAAAACAATGCTCGCAGAACTCTAATTTTTAAATGGTTTGATTAAAAAGTGCGATTTTTCACTTTAAAATAATACTGGCCTGACCAGTAATGCTTCTAATCTACCACGTACCATCGCATTGGAATTGTCTGGTAGTAGTGTAGTATTATTATCAGTTTTTAATGCGCTGCGCAAAGATTATTTTTTCCATCTTAGGTATCCGTACAGTATGCCGAAGCCAATTTTATCGAATTGATATTTAGGGTTTAACTACATTCAAGACTTTTTGAAAAAAGTGAAAAAGTGATACCTAAACAAAAATATGTTTAAAGATTTCTGTTTTACGAAAATATTGTGTTCTGTCTGTGGAAACAATATGAAATGATATATCAAACATTTTCGTACCCTTTTTTGCACACATTTATTTCTACCGCATGTTTTAGTTCGGCACTTTTCGTTTTACAAAAAGTTTTGAATGTAGTTAAGCTTTTAATCTTGTTAATTATCGAATTCGCAAAGCTGATTCACCGTATTTTTTTTCTACTACGAATTCCATAATCAGCGTAATTATTTTTAAAAGAAAAATTTATTTCCGAAGTTTCTTTCCCATAACTCAATCATTTTTTTTTTCCTATATTTTTTTTTTAGAATATCCCAAACAGACGCAACAATCGCTCCCCCTCCAACAGCAGCAGCGGTGGCCGCTCAACAACAGTAGTTGGCAATACTTTTTACACAGGTCATTCATATCACGAAAAAATTCGCATACCTCACACTTTTATGGTGCACACCTATGGCATCCCCACTGTGTGTCAATACTGCAAAAAGCTCCTTCGAGGCTTATTCAAACAAGGACTCCAATGCAAGGACTGCCAATACAATGCCCATAAAAAATGTATGGACAAAGTGCCACAAGACTGTACGGGTGAAGGCCTTCAACCAAATCTGCCCGCCGAATTCAACGAAAGCAACAACGCATCAGCTGTTGGCCGGGAAGGCGATATGTTCTTCCGCGATGAATTCGATGACAGTGACTTCGATGACAATCCGACAACAGACTTCAGTAGGAATTCCTATAATATAAGACGACAACGAAATAACAATACTCAAGCACCTGAGTTAAATGGCTACAATGTTGGATCACCAGCCTCGGACGCAGGTGGTGGTGGTGGAGGAGGAGGAGGAGGCAGTGGGATGGGTGGAGTTGGTGGTGAACCTAGAGATCCTGCCCTCAAAGACGCCCATTCAGAATCCAGCTCGTCGTCATCGCCGAGTGCCAATATTCCATTGATGCGAATTGTGCAATCAGTTAAACACACAAAGAAACGTGGCGGTCAGGCCATAAAAGAAGGTTGGCTAGTGCACTTCACCAATTTAGATAAAACAGTGAAACGATACTTTTGGCGTTTGGAAGCGAAAACAATCACCCTGTTCATATCGGAACAGGGCAGTAAATATCACAAGGAAATTCCTGTAAATGAAATTCTTTCGATTGACAGTAATCGAAGTGTCAATAGCGACCGAAACTACTGTTTCGAAATAAGGACTGCAAATGTTGATTATTTTGTTGGCCAAGATCCGTTGGTTGGGTGTCTGAATGAACCAGTGCGACTGCCACCAGTTGACAGTGGTATTGGAACAGATGTTGCTAAGAGTTGGGAAACTGCCCTCAAGCAAGCAATGGTTCATGTTTCAAATACACGTAAGTATAATTTATACCATTTGCACGTCTTACCACAGTGCTTAGTTTCAACGTTAAATAAAAAACCTTTGTTCTTTTATTAAACATCATTAAATTTTAATAAAATGTGTTTTTGTTTCTACTTTTTTTTTTAGAATGCTGTGAATCTGAGGAAAATGTTCAAGATATGGGCCAACTTTATCAAATCTTTCCTGACGAAGTTCTCGGATCAGGTCAATTTGGTGTGGTCTATGGTGGAGTTCATAAGAAAACGCGAAGAGAAGTTGCAATTAAAGTAATTGACAAGCTGAGATTTCCAACCAAACAAGAAGCTCAACTTAAAAATGAAGTTGCAATCCTCCAGGTACTTGAAAAGGAATAGTTACTCTCTATTCATGCCAATTTATAACAGTTTTCTTTATAAAAGTACTGTTAATTCGGCCCGCAGGGCGCTCTATATCATACTTCGGGCTTCACGTTAAGCACACTAATGCGCAGACATACCCGATTTTAATGGTGAAAACTGTTATATAACTGTTATAAATTGTTTTTTTTTTTTTTTTTTCTAGACTCAGCTAATTGAAAAATTATTACACTTTACAAAAACAAAAACGTTTTGTTTCTTAACTGGCTGAACACAATAGACACGAGATCGATTAATACGGTTTTCACACTGAACTGAAATCTCGGATTTCGGCAACGAGATTACCAAATCTCATTGAATCGTTTACACTGTCGCACATAACTAGATTTTGTTTGACATTTCAAACGATTCTTAGTGTTGATAGTATCTACGAAAAAAATCCATTGATATTTAGTGAAAATTCCCAGGACAATTTCCAAAATTTAAATTTTCTCTCTCTTTTTCTATTAAAAAAACCCACCAAATGGAATGGAAACCCACCACCTCTGTACACTACACATAACAAACTCTCTTTTCATTGTTTATGTTTTCATACTGAACTGTTATACTGAAGAGAAAAATGAGTAATTAAGTATGTTTGTTTCACATTTATACTGTTCCAAGTAGATTTGGAAGAGATTTTGTTGTAATCTACTAGTTTACGAAATCTGAAAATGTATGGGATATCTTGTTGATTTCGATGAGATTTGGTGATTTTTGCTCGAAGTCTAGATTTCGTTCCGGTGTGAATAAGCTATAAGAGATCGTTCGCGCATAATTATTTAAACTTATTGAACTCCTATGGTCGTATTTATTAAATTTTTGACTGTTTAAACAGTGTCTAAGTATCTCGAAATAGTCGGAAATATGCTTTATTTAATAAAAAAAATATTATATTTTTAGGGTTAAGACAATCGATTCCGTTCTCTAAAGTTAGATCACCTTAGCAACAAGTAAAAATGTTTATTTAAAACTTGAACGACTGTCTAAAGTTAGACAACGTTTATAAATACAACTGCTAGAGTTGCTGCTGTATTGATTTCAACGAGCTTGTACATATTTACTTACTTTGACAGGTAGGAAAACGGCTTCGATGGCGCGACTATTGTGTTCAGCCAGTAACTGTTATACCTACTGTATTAATATAGTTGTCATAAACCCTCACTCTATTTTATGACCTTTTTGATTGGTGATCTGAAGCAATAATTCAATACGAGTTAAGAGTAGTTCTGATTTGATTAGGGCAAAAATATCCAAAGCTAAGCTATCCGGATGTAGTAGCCCGTGGCGTAATGGTAAGTGCGTTGGACTATCATGCCAGAGGACTGGGGTTCAATACCACCCGCTTCCACCTTGAGTTTTTTTCGGAGCTACTATCTCTTGCGAGGAAGCGACAAGTCCTCCAAGAGTATCTCTTGTCGGCAATAAACTGTAGGTCCCCTCCATTCCTGCAGACACGCACACAGGAATGGTTGAGAGTTGTAAGTCGCTGGTTCTTCATGAGCCGTGCCACCAAATTTATTTATTTTATAAGCTATCCGGATAGGTTTGTGTTGTTGTAATTTCTTGTGATATAACACCTTGTTGCATAAGTTGTTATTTTACAAGGGATAACACCAACTCAAGCTATCTTAAGTTTTATTTAATATGGATAGCCTATCGGACTGCCACCCGAACGCGGGTATTCTCCTTTTCTTACAAAACAAGAACTGTCATTCTGACACCAATCGGAAAGGTCATTCGCCATAAGCCATAAGTTTCTAAGGCCAATTTTAGCCGAAGAACTTTAGAGGTAATTTTCTAGTTTTTTCTTCCTTTTCGACTTATAATGGTTGCAGTTTGGCAGAATTAAAGGCAGTTAAAGAAACGAGACCATAAATAATAAAACCGCTATAAGTCGAAAAGGGAGCGAAAACGAAATATTACCTCTTAAGTTTTTAAACTAAAAATGACTTCAGGAACCCTTGCTCTTCCTCTGCATCGTTGACTATGGGGAACCCTGTTAATCAAATAGTGGTATTATAATGGCTGAAATTATCGATTTGTCCAGTGTTGTGTAGATCGAACTTAACGAATTTTGAAATAATAGACCTCTTTACCGAATAGCAATTATTCCTCTCTTGTTTTATTTCACAAACTTTGAAATCAGCACTTTGTGGCAACTGACAATTATTGTTTATCTATCACAGGGTGCACCGATAAAATACATATAGCAAGATTATTATTTAAAATTACTTTTTAAATATCAAAATTTATCAAAATAAAAACGGCTTTTATTTTCTTTTTTTTTATTTTGCATCAGTCAGTTGCCACAAAATGATGGCTGTCACTTTTGACATTTCAAAATTCGTAAATTTGATATATTGATTGAAAACTATGTGTTTTTTTTACAGAACATATCACACTGTGGTGTTGTAAATCTCGAAAGAATGTTCGAAACTCCCGAAAGGATATTCGTAGTTATGGAAAAACTGAAAGGTGACATGTTGGAAATGATCTTATCCAGCGAACGTGGTCGACTTTCTGAACGAGTTACCAAATTCCTAATCACACAAATTCTCATAGCATTGAAACATTTACATAGTAAAAATATTGTCCATTGTGACTTGAAACCAGAAAATGTTCTTCTCTCATCCGACGCTGAGTTTCCACAAGTGAAACTTTGTGATTTCGGTTATGCAAGAATTATTGGTGAGAAGTCATTTAGACGATCTGTGGTTGGTACTCCTGCCTATTTAGGTAACCAGAAAAAAAAAAAACGATGCTTAACTGAACTGAGACCATTACATTTTATTTTTATTTCTTTTAATAATATACATAGCTCCTGAAGTCCTGCGGAATAAAGGTTATAATCGCTCCTTAGATATGTGGAGTGTAGGTGTAATAATTTATGTGAGTCTGAGCGGAACTTTTCCATTTAATGAAGAAGAAGACATCAATGACCAAATTCAAAATGCTGCATTCATGTACCCACCTAATCCTTGGAAGGAGATCTCATCCAATGGTACGTTTAATTATTTAAGTTAATGTTATTTTATATACATATGTAGTAGGTAATTATAATTTATTTATTCATCTAAATAATTTAAATACTAAAAAATTTATAAAATTGTTATGTAACCGTTATGTGATATCCTTGTCCAACATCTTGATTAAAATATTGTTTAATTTTTGTAAAAATGTTTTAATTGCAAAATTGAAACAAAATTAAATACAAATTTACAGTGTTACCTATTTATAAGATTTCTTTAAGAAACTACTTTCAGGTAGTTTTTCAGCTAACCACTGTATTAATAGTTAGAAAACTTCTTATTTATAAACGCGTAACATTGTATAAATTATGTCGAAATTATGTCACCTAAACTGACATACTTGAAATCTGTCAATTTCAATTGAAATAAAAAATTTGAGTGAAAATTTGTTTTATAAATTTCAAGATAACATACTGGACAACCAATAATTGCGGTGTCTAAGTTAGAGAACATCTGATAGAAAAGTTTTCCTATTACTGTAAGGGGTTGTTGTTACATTCAAAACTTTCAATATTGATTTGATGGTGTGAGAGCTGTACAGCCTTTTTTGCGAGTGCGTTATTAGGTACACAAAAACTCTTTTGAAGTCAGTAAATAAAATTTTGGAGTTGGGTTTATTAATAGAGCGAGAAACAGAATACACTAGCGACAGCACCGTTCAACAGCAACAGCAGCCGCCATTTATTTAGAACCAACGTATTTCAATTGTTCAACACAGTTAAATAAATAAATAAATAAATAAATAAATAAATTTGATGGCACAACAGCTCATGAAGAACTAGGGCCTAGTGACTTACAACTCTCAACCATTCCTGTGTGCGTGTCTGCATTTTATTGCCGAATCCGAACGGCTAACGAGCGGCACTTTTCTGTGACAGGAGATACTCTTGGAGGATTTGTCAATTCCTCGCAAGAGGCAGTAGCCGTTTTTTCTTTTAAATAAATAGGTGGCGAGGCTGGGGATCGAACCTTAGACCTCCGGCATGACAGTCCATCGCACTAACCATCACGCCACGGCTACTACAACACAGTTACGAACAGAAAAAGCAACACCAGCGTCAACAGCGCCGTTAGGCTTAACTGCCTGAACAGACTAGAATGACGGAACTGGAGCCGCAGACGGAACTGGAAGAGCTGTCAAAAAGTGTCGTACATTATTTTTTGTACCTGTCCACAATGCAGCTGTACAGCTTTAAAAGTATTTTGAAGAAAAACAAAATAATATTCTTGTGTACAAGCTCAGAATTCACATTTTTTGTTTCGCGATACAAATAACCACAATATTTTTTTCCGACCCAAAAAGTTGTTTTTTTTCCTTCATACAAATTGAAATGTCAAAAGTGTCGTACGTGAAAAGTTAAAACTTGGTGAACTCTTCCGTCTGCGTCTGCAGCTCCGTATGCGGCTCCGTTCCGTTGTGTTCGCAACATTCAATTTGCGTGTATTAAATATTTTGACAGCTCTTCCAGCTCCGGCTCCAGTTCCGTCTCCGTCATCATTCTGTTCAGCCAGTAAAGGTAAGACCGCACTCGACGGAACTGCACTTCAGCGGAACTGCACTGCAACAGAACTTCTCGAAGCGGCAAAATATTATTTGTATGAAATTGGCTGCGTTCATCAGCACATTTGACAGTTCTGAACTGTCATTTTTAGAGCTTCTGCTTGGCCAGCAGTCATACAAATTCAGTTGACGTCGATTGACATTTAGTTACGTTTTTTTCTGAATTTTCAGATGAAAAATTCTATCTGAAAATTCAGATGACAACTAAAAGCAACAAAAAAAACAGTTCTTGATCCAGTTTTTTTCCGCTGAAGTGCAGTTCCGTCGAGTGCGGTCTTACCTTAAGTCCTAAATTTGCTATTATGCTGTTGTGGGACCATGCTTGTGGGAAAATGCTTTGATTTGGTATGTTAGATACAAATGAAGGTGCTGGTGGTAATGTGTTTTCAATATTTATTTTAGCGGACTGCTAGTTACGCAGACAAATGTTCAAAGAAATCGCAGCGCTCTTGAGACAAAGCGGTCACATTCGTTACTATAAACAGAGCCTAACATTAAAAAACACGTTACAATTTAAACTAAAAAAACTGACAGCTGGCACCCGCAAAAAATCGTTTTTACTCAAACTCCGATTCCGATCTCACATCTCAGTTTTAAGAAATTGAGGTTCGATAAATTTGTACCCTCGGCTTAGCAAAATTTTCATTACGTCGAAAAACTTGATTTTTACAGATATCCAGATTCGACATTTGATAAGGAATGCAATAGAGCTCTTTACCAGATAGCAAATATCCCTTTCTCTTCAAAATTATCACTTTGTGGGAACTGAAAGTGGTTAATCTTTTTTTGAAATCAAATTATCAGGTATTTTGTGCGATATAAAAATAGCAAGATTATTTTAATTAAAATCATCGTTTTAAATATTAAAATTAAGCATAAACTTCGTTTTGCAATTTCACATTTGCCAGTTCCCACAAACTGATGGCTTCAGGCTTCAGCTTTGACAGATTCGTTAAGTTCTCTATTGAAATCAATTCGGGACCACAGTAATTCAGTGTAAATATTCAGGTACATATAATTATATTATACGCAAAGACCGCAGACGGTTTCACAAACAATAATTGCACAACTTGAAATAATTGTGCACCGTAGCGTACAGAACTTTAGAGCTGGCAACAATTTTTTAGATTTTTTTTTAGTTTGAAAAAAAAACCAAAAGATATCAATAACGGAGGTAGTCCTAGATCTTATTCCTTTTTGTCTCTCTCTCTCTCTTTCTCTCTCTAAGCGCCCCACGTTAGCTTTTTTTAATTATTGATATCATTTTTCTTATATTCATATACATACATATGTAGTACATTTTTTAATTTTTAAATTTTCCAGCTATCGATCTGATCAATAATCTCCTCCAAGTCAAACAACGCAAACGATATACGGTAGACAAAAGTCTGCAACACTACTGGCTTCAAGACAAGCAAACTTACCACGATTTGCGTTGTCTGGAAACTCAAGTTGGTCCACGCTATTTAACACATGAAGCGGATGACATAAGATGGGCTAGCAGCGGTGACCTTTGACCTGAGCCGTCGTCTTGACATCAAAGAATGGAAACCTGTAGCTGTAGCAGCTTGCCGGGAACACCAAAATACGAGGCGATCAGTGATAAGGCTCTCAAATGGGTGAGAGGGCGTCTCTGTCGTCATGTTAAATAAATTTAAATACAATCTTAATTGAAAAAAATAAATGATAAAAAATAAAATAAAAGCCTATCGAACAAAAATGACACTTAATTAATCTTATAGTATTTAGTTAGTTAATTGTAAGCTTTTATAATTTAAATTATTAATTTTTATTTACTTCCCCTCTTCCGATATAATTATAACAAAATAAAATCTTTTTAAATGTTTTTTAATGAATTATTAATATTTTCCTAAATACAAGTACATAATAGAAATTAAAATGTTTTAAAATGCTTAATGTTAATAATATGCATATATAAAGCCGATGCTTTTCTTAAACAAAAAAAATTTTAAATAAAAAAAATTACATCAAACTCAGTTCGATTATATGTACTCTGAATTTCATTTATGTTTTTTATTTATTTTAAATTTTTAATTTATGATTTATTTATTTTAGTGCAGTCAAATTGTTGTTCCTCAAAGTGTGAATCATAAAACAACATTTTAGTTTGTTTTCGATTTATTTTCGATTTATTTTCATGAATTTCCTTCGAGGAAAAACCAATGCCATGACAGAAATACCTATTCCTTTGGTAGATTTATTCCCGATACCAATTAATTTCGTCACAATTTACTTTCCCAGGAAAATTTTTGTTATTGATTGTGCCTAAATAAATAGCGGTAAAGTTTATTCCAAACAACAGTTTTTTCATATTTTTAGCAAAGTGATTATTGGAAATTTTGAAAAAGAGAGAACCTCTAAGAGAAAACTGTTTGGCATTACAAGAAAGCCTAGCCAAATAGTCAAGTGGTTGATATGCTTCATCGACGAAAGTGACGTTATAAGACATCAGAGCAGAAACAATAGCAAATATTACTCCTAACGGTGTATAAACAATTCTGTTTCACACACTGTGACAGTTCATCTAGGGGAAAACGAAGTTTGTATAGGCCAAAAAAAATTTTACCGTGTGGAATGAAACGGCCAGTAGCCACTTTGAATAACCCACTTGTTACAAGGTTAAGAAGACTTCCGATTAGTTTTTCAGTGCAAGGGTAAAGTTAAACCTGAGTTAACTCACCAAATTTGGTGGGTTAACTCGGGATTTACTAAACAAATGCTTTTATTATTTCATCCTCGTAGGTCGATTCGCATAATTTTTGTTTTGAAAAACTATTCCTTGAGTTAACTGTGAATAAAATTATGTCCAGAGTTAACTAACTCTGGTTTATTTCGCCACTGAAAAACTGGGCTTTAGTGCCAGTTGTACAATCGTGGGGTTAAATATTGATCCATGGTTCAAAATTTTGAATTCACTGATTTTGGCGGATTAACTGAGGTCTAACGATTGTTCAGGCATTCACTTGGCTATTATCACATACTGAAATGTTAAACCATCGTTGAACCTCAGTTAATCCGCTGAAATTGGTGAATTAAAATTCTTGAATCACGGATCAAAATTTGAACCACGATTGTACAACTGGCCCTTAGTATATCGGCAGTGTTACCGAGGGTGCATAGTTGCCATCCATTTTTTTTAGAACATAAAAAAATGTTAAACTTTTAAAGATTTTTCGAAATTTACCGCCTTAAATATAAGAAATATTAAAAGAAAAAGAAGGGACTCACAAATAAAGGAATTATTTTTGTTTTAGTGGAATGTATTGAACGAAATTCAATTTAAAGATTTGTGTCCAATGCGTTGCACGACAGTTGAGCCTGATGAGCCCAAATGTGGTACCTGGACGAACCAAATTAGACTTAAGTTTATAAGAAATATTATTAATTTAGAAGAAATTACATTTTTGTGTGTCTTGAAAAGTCTGAACAGTTAATCCGCTGAAATCAGCAAATTAAAATTGCTGAAGTACGTATTAAATATTGAACCATGTTTGTACAACTGGCTCTAAGGTCTAAGCAATTACACGCCTCGATTATCGTTGAACCTGAGTTAGGGACCGGCTATAGCGATCAGTAAAATGCATCATAAAGTATTACGTTTCGATAATTTAATGTTTTATCATACGACTTTTAAATAAAATAAATTACTTGAAATATTTTTTTTTTTCAAAGAAAATAAATATTCTTAAAAAAAAAATTATCAATTTTACTGATAGAAATTCGTTTTCTGTACCGAGTAACGGGTTACCTTAAATTTATTTACCTATATATTTTATTTTTTATTTTACTTATAATTTTCTTCTTAAATCTAAAAAACCATATACACTTTTTAAAATTCAAATCAACTGAATCATAATTTGTTTTAGAACGAAAAAATGTAATGACTTTCTCTGCCAAATATTTTTTGTGTCAAATAAAATTTAGCTCAATTAAATTTTTTTGCATAGACATAAATTTATCCTACATATACTTTCTACTACTTTGCGAAAAAATATAAATAGGTACATGTTTATAAATTGAATGTTTACAACTTGTATGAAATGAAACAAAAATTAAAAAATATTTATAAAAATAATATTTATTTTGCTGCGAATACAATGAAAACCAAATCTTAATGTTAGTGTATGCCCAATAAAAGAAAGTACCAACTTACCTTAAACTACTAATTAATAAAAAAAATATATATACATTATCTATGTATATAAATTTTTATTTGAAATAGTGTTCGCCTACAAAATATTTTACTAAAGATTTATAAAATTACCTTCTTAATTTTAATTCTATTTTTTTTAAATAAATGTAAATCATACTGAAAACGTGTTATTATTGATATTTATTATTGAGTTATGAGCACAAATATCAGCCACAATTATTACACCTTGCCGCGCCGGCCACGCCGCGCCGTATCCTACGAAATGAGTACTTAATAAAAATAATAACTTAGTCCAGTCGGAATGTATACATTTAAAATGCAAAAAATTAGATAGGTTTTTTTTTAAAGTTTAATCGTTTGAGGTTTTCGACCACCTAGCTCTATTGCATTGGTCGCCATCTTGAATTTAAGGAATATGGGTTTTTGCTGGATAACTCGTTTACTTTCAACTTTTGACTAAAACGGCACTAAACAAAAGTTGTTCAGAATTTAATTATCTTAAACTTTTGAAATAACAGCTTATTTTCTAGGATTGATATTTTTTCAATTAATACGAAAAATACGATTATAATCGTTTTATCATGTTTATTTTTAAATTAAGAGAATTAATAAAAAATTTTTTACATAAAAACAAAAAGAAAGAGGATTATTTTTTTAATTTCCTTTAACTTTGGCCGCCATATTGATTTTTGTTAAATTTTTTAATCATCACCAAGTTTTCAATACAAATTTATAAGTATTATGAATATTTTATGAACTCTATAACATTGCAGTTTTTCCATTTTAGCCGGAAAATACATAAGAATTCGAGCTTTATTTATAAGAAATGAATTATTCTACACAAAATAAAATTCTTTTCTTCGTCAAAGCTCTGACGCGTTGATGCATACATATGTATACGTACATGCTGACCCGACAGATGTTGTCCTGTCTTAGCTATGAATTCGAACCGGAATATATAATTTAAAAAAAATTGAGTACCTACTTCTAGAGGATTTACTATCAGATGAAGAAGAAAATAACCAAATGTTATTATGACCCTTAAAAAAAATATAGCCTTACACACTGATAAATTTTTATATTTCCATTTTTTTGGGATCTTGTAAGTAATCAATTACATGTGGATATAAGAAGATAGAGAGATGAAAAAATCCTCTTTATTATTCTTTGTCTGTTTTTAGTTCCTAGTATAATATTATAAAATAAATAAAACAAAATGAGCATTAATGGGGTCACTGTGGCGTATACGTACTTTATTTTTATCAGCATATACACTCCTCGTCAACTGAATACGCACAAACATTTTTTAATATACTTTATCCATTTTTTCCAAACAGTGATGGTTATTATGCCATCTGTTGATGCTAACTATTCCCTTAAGATGTTAAGCAGATAATTCCGAAAGAATTATCCAAAAACAACCGTGAGTTTTTCTTCAACCACTTGCAAAGTGTTTTATATGCAAAGTAGGAGTTTTTTTTTTTAGTCAACTGAATAGGTACAACGCCATTTTCTTCGTTGTTTATAAGTTTTTTGGAGTGCTTGACAGTTTAAATTAACGATTTTAGTGTTTTCAGTAAAATTTAATTCTTGATTTCAAATTTTAAGAGAAATGGGTAGATCTACGTGTCTTAACAGTGTTGAAAAAGCTAAAATCGATTTACTTAGAGACCAAGGCCTAACTGGACGTGCAATAGCTGATAAAGTTGGCCGAAGTTTTAATGTAGTTTATTCTTACTTGAAAAATAAAGATGCATACGGCAAAAACATGAAGGGAGGTAAGAAAACAGCAACAACAGCAGCTGAGAGACGAAGAATTTTAAGATGTGCATCAAATTCTTCTGATTCTGTGGCAAAAATAAAACAAAAAGTCGGCGTAAACGCAAGTTGCTCAACAGTATTAAGAGTAATCAACAACTCAAACCATCTTAAACGAATGAAACTTAAGAAAAAACCACCACTTGACGAGAGACGGAAAATGTTGCGATTAGATTTTTCAAGACTTCACATGAGTTGGAAAAAAGAATGGTATCACGTGGTTTAAAGTTTAATTTCGATGGCCCTGATGGGTTCAACTTCTATTTTCACGACTTGAGAAAAGAAAAAAGATTTTTAAAGCGCCATCATAGTCGTGAAGGAGGTGTCATGATATGGGGAGCAGTCAGTTATTATGGAACAGTTGAGCTCGAGGTTGTAACATCAAGAATGACAGCAGCTGGGTATAAAGTAATTTTGGAAAGAAATTTTCCTAAATTTTCTAACATCTTTGGACCCATAAACTGGACCTACCAACATGATAATGCGCCTATTCACTCAGCGCGCATAATAAAAACATGGATAGAGGAGCAACAAGTGCAGTTGCTTCAATGGCCGCCGTACTCACCTGATCTAAACATCATAGAAAATGTCTGGGGATGGTTAGTACGCAAAGTTTATGAGGGTGGTCGTCAGTTCGAAGACAAAGAAACCTTAATTTCTGCAATCAAATTAGCGTGCAGCGAAATTTCGTTAAATTACATTAAAAAGCTATACGATTCACTGCCGGATCGAATTTACGAAGTAATTAAAAATAAAGGTGGAAGTACCCACTACTAAACTTAAACAAAAACTTGTTTCATTCCATTCCAATACCAATTTTAATTTTTGTACCTATTCAGTTGACTCAAAAAAAAACTTCTACTTTGCATAAGTTACACTTTGGAAGTGGTTGAAGGAAAAACTCACGGTTGTTTTTGGATAAAACTTTGAAATTCTGTTATTTATATGTTACGAAAATTTTTACCATCAACAGATGGCATAATAACCATCACTGTTTGGAAAAAATGGATAAAATATATTCAAAAATGTTTGTGCGTATTCAGTTGACGAGGAGTGTATTAGTTAGACTTAAAAATCTATACATCACTGCTTTACAGTTCATTTTATATAATTAGAGTTAAGTCAGAGTTTGTTGTTTAAAAAAAAATTAAATCGATTGCGAAATTTATCCCTTTACTTCCTTCCTATCCCTTATTACTTCCTTCGGCACAAATAATTTTTTTTGTCTTTTAATCACTGACGAACAGGTCAAATTCGTCGCACAATTTTTACATACAGCCCTATTCTGCTAAACGCCGCACAGTGGATCGACTCCATACAATTAGGCATGAAAAAGTCCATGACTAAAATTTCAAAAAATTCTATTTCTTATCTCTAACGGATAACTGTTAAGTCTGAAAACACTTATTTTTTTTTTTGTTTAAACCAGTTTAGCATGGAATAAATGCCCTCCAAATTTGAAAGTGAAATGTCATTTTTTGATCTGATGCGTTTAAGTTTTTTTTAGAAAAATAATTGTTAAAATTACAATTTTAAGTGAAATTGAAATATAAAAATGGCATGTATTCGTGAAGGTATTTACCATTGAATAAATACAAATAGAAGTAGACACCGGGAAAATCGGCCACTAAGGTTTGCATATAGGGCTGCTATCGCATGGTAGGTTGATGTATTCAATAAAAAAAAACTTCCTTAATCATAAAAGGGTTATGAATTCGAATGGGAATTTTTTCTAATTACTATGGAAACGAATGTTTAATTTGTTTTGTTTTCATTATTTTTGTATATTTCTATGGAAACGAAAGTAGTTGTGTTTAGTCTGAAATTTAGAATTTGTATAGAATTATTTATGTGTGTACGCATTCCTAACTTAACTAATTCCTAACTTAATATCAAAACACTATATTGATATTTACTAGGGCAATCAAAAATATGCTAGATAAGAGTATTTTTGCTAGCAACACTTTAAAAAAAAGGCTGTTAGAAATACGTGTTATGAAAAATACTGTTTTTCAAGCGCATATTTCTTCGAATAAGTATGGCATGGCATATTTTTGGTTGCTCTATTCATTACTATCTGCATTGTTTAGGTATACCTTACACCTAACTCTACTCAGCTCTACTCATCTGATATTTAAAGTGAAAGTAGCAGGAAATATTTCAATGTGTGTACTTACATTTTGGTAGGTAACAAAATTAGTTTTAGGTCAAGGATAGTGGGTAGGATAGGGGTGTTGTATACCTATAGGTGCACATAATTTCGAAACATTTCGAAGGCTGAAAACGAAATAAAAAACTGCATACGGGAGAACCAAAGCATAATGAAACACCTTCCAACACTTCCTCGGTGCTTATCTGCAGGAATGGAGGGAACCGAAAATAACTTCCATTATGACGCCGCCGTGGCATGGTGGTAAGTGCAATGGACTGTCATGCCGGAGGTCTAGGTTTGATCCCCAGCCTCGCCACCTAAAATTTTTTTAAAAAATAAAAACAACGGCTACTGCCTCTTGCGAGGAATTGACAAAACCTCCAAGAGTATCTCTTGTCATAGACAAGTGCCGCTTACATTAGCCGTTCGGATTCGGCAATAAACTGTAGGTCCCCTCCATTTCTGCAGCCACGCACACAGGAATGGTTGAGAGTTGTAAGTCACTAGGTCCTAGTTCTTCATGAGCTGTTGTGCTATCAAATTCATTTATTTTTATCATTAATAAATATTGCCGTGTTAACTGAAAAAACGTATCTGACATTTTTCGTTTTTTTTTGGTCAAGACAAAGTTTGAAATCTTTGGGATGTTTTTTTATCATGATTTTTTTTCTTTTCTTAGACTCAACCTACACGCTCTAGCTCTATGTCACACCTTAGGTGAATCATCTAGTAAATAAAATTTTGTACATTAAAACAAAATTGGTACACCATTTTTTATTATTTATTAATGTTGAATTAAAAATTAAATTTCGTTAAAAAATCGTCATTAAAAATAAATGTGTACATTTTTTTAAAATTCCAAAATTTGTTTTCTTTGTAATTTTAATCGGTTATACAAAAATGAGATAGTCCAAAATAAAACAAATGGTTGTATGTGATGCAGTGTTAATGATTTTCTGTAACGGGTTTTTAACATTTATATGGAAGGCAACGTTAATTTTAACTACCTAAAAAATGTTTGTTAAAAATATTTTAGATCATGTTTAAAAACCGCTCGGTGCCAAGTTTCGTAAAAATCAACCGAGTCGTTTTCGAAATATTTAGATTATTTAAAAATCCAAAAAAATTTTTGTATAGGTACAATACTATTTGAATTTTTCATAAAAAAAAATTATCAAAATCAGCTACTAATTGCTTTCGAAAAAAAAACGAAAATAAAAAACAATAGTTTATAATGGGAGGTACCATAGCAAGCTGAGAAAAAATCTTCAAAAATGGTTGTATTCGATATCAAAGCACTTGTACCTATTAACTTACATAATTAAATTTTGGTTATCTTCACCTTCCAAAATTTGTTGTCACCTCTTTGAGACTTCCAAAGTTTTTCTCTAAAAAAATTAAAAAATTTCAAAGTATCCACATTTAAAATTTCAGCAATTTTGAGTTCTGGACAACATTTTTGGAAACAGTATAGTACCATCGTACTCGGTATTAATATGTCCTTGCACTGATACTGTTTTTAATGAAAATACCTATGCGCGGATAATTGAAGAAAATCAAAAACCGCCAAAAATTTATGGAAACAATTTAGATTATTCAAAAATTCATTTAGCCAAATATTGAGGTTAGCTCGAAAATTTGGATAATATAATTTCTTATTTGCTTTTTAAAAATATAAAATTTATTTCCAGAAAACATAATTTGCTTTCAAACAACCATATCTCGAGTTTTAGATTTTTCACAGTTGTTGTATATATCCATGAATTTTGTATATTTAAAATTAATTACAAAAACAACCACCTCCCTATCATTTTTCGTTTAGAAAATAGATTCTGATATTTATCTTTGTTTATCCTTGTTTACCCTATTGAAATTGCGATTTTTAAAAGACCATCTGAATAGTTAAGTGCATACTAATGCATGGCACTTATAGTAGCTCAATAGCTATTTCACATAATAAAATTGATAAAAGTACGAAAAAAGCGAGGCCGCCAAAGAATTTTATGCTTCAATTTTCAGTCTAGTATTTTACTAAATAAAGTGATACACTAAGTGACTATGGACTGTCCCGTATTGACTGTCCCGTATTTACATAGCCTGTGTCTGTGTCTGTTTTTTTTTTTTTTTTTTTTTTTAAGAACCCCGGGACTAGAACCTTTCTAGGGTTTATAGATATGTATGTAGGTACAGACAGAGTTGATTTTCAATAGATTTTACCTTTATAAATTAAGATTTTAAATTTGAAAATAAAAAATATCTTTCTATGAAATGTTACAAAAAATAGGAAAAATTAATTCTTATTTTACTAAGAAATCAGAATCAAGAAAATAATTCAAGTCTGAATAGCAAATAAAATAATCAAAATCCTCATATAATTTTGTTCTGTATTTCAATATGAGAAATATAATTTTCAGCGTAGCATGTAAAAATCATCGTCATATAAACAAAAACATAAAAAAACAACCAATGCCTCTAAATGACAATACATACATACAAACATTCTTCACATGCCTTTGTAAACTAATTTCAAAATTAAACAGAATATTAAAAATCGTCGTTATGGATACCGATACAAAAAGGAACAATTTAATAAATAAAAATCCCTTTTGAATCGGTTTGTGTACAGAAAAATTTTACATCATCAATTTGTTTCTACAAAACGCCACAGGACGAGCATATAGAGCTTTGAGTTATTCGGTGTCACTTCTATTTGTATTTATTCAATGGTATTTACTTTTATAAATCTGTATTGAAACTGTCTTAATGTTTGTTTCTTGCATAAAAATACTTGTGTTGTTCAAAAAACAAAATTGTTTTTACCATGTTTGTTTTGGAAAATCTAAATATGTGCCTAAGGTTGCTTTAAAAATAAATTATGTATTTAGGATAGCTTTGAACGTCTTTCTGGAAATTCATAAGATAAACCTCGCAATGATTTGCAAAGCTCTTTTTTGCCCACTTTTTAAGAAAAGATTTCTGCGTCCCAAGGAAGGAATTTTTTGAAGTTTTTGAAGTGTTCGAATTCTAAATCAACTCGGACAAAAGAAAAATTCTAGAATATATGTATTTCGAACAAGTATAGCACAAGATGTCATTGGGTACTTAAATTAAATCGCTCAAGTATCAAAGAATGTCTACAATGGTGGTTCCCATAAACCAGATTGCGTCAAAAAGAGAAAAATTGCGTCAAAAAGAGAAAATTGTTCAACAATCCCATATGAATGTCTTCTCTAGTGCAGCTTGTAACGGGAAGATGATGAAAAGTTGAGTCGACAAATTTTTTCAACACTAACCTATCGTAGGGTATATCCAATGACCATAACGTCTGTAGATTTGGTTTCTTTATAAAAATAATTTTTTTTTTAAATAAATGTTTATAATTAAGGAAAGGTAAAGTAGTTTCGCCGACGTTTAACAGAATGGAGACGACGAGTGAACGTGAGTCGTTGAAGTGAATCGAACGTGCGATCAGATCACCCATTTAGCAGAATAGGGCTGATATTAAGCGTTTCTTAGTAACACAAATACCTATAAGAAAAACTACCCTAAACTCTACATCAATAGAAACAAATATTTATACTTTTTTAAATTATAAATGTCCCTTCCTATAAAAATCGGTGGATGTTCAGCCGAATTATGCACGTAAAAACAAAAACCCAATTCAGAAAATATTGTTTTTACGATTTACCGGCTTTTAAGGGCAATTTTTCCAACTTCCGGCTTCGTAGTGTACTTACCTGTTTACATACGAAACGAGTCCCGCAAAGGGATACCTATATACATTGAATACAAAATAAATATTCAATTCAAAATACTTTCGTTGTGTTAATATCGAAAAAAAAACAGCAATAATTTTTGCACTTTTGGCTTTATTGTGAGAGTCTATTAGGAGTAAAACAATCAATACACATTTTTAATAATCAAATAGAAAAATATTAACGATAAGATTTTTAATATAACAACAGTATAAATTAAGTCTATTTGAATATTCTATTTTTAATAGACTCTCGCAATAAGCTTCTGTATTGATTCACTACGTATCAATCGCCAATGTAGAAACACCGTTCGATCAAAAACAATTCAGAAACTATGTAATTTAATGTTATCACGACTTTCCGACTTTTCTGACCTAATTTTGCAATGTTTATCTCCGTAGTGTGTTTATCAATAAAAATCCAAGAAAAAAATCCCCATCCGATTTGGATGATCTTTTGACGAGTTATGCGCGTGCGAAAAAAGAAACTAATTAAAAAAGTTTGAAATTTCAAGATGTTTTTACGATTTTCTGATTTTGCTGTTCGAATTTTATAATTTTCGGTCAAATTTTAAAATTTTCGGCTCCGTTGTGTGTTAATCTGGATTCAATACAAATCCAACAAAAAATCCCCAACCAAATCGGATGATGTTAAGCCGAGTTATGCGCGTAAAAATAAAAACACATATTCATTTCAAAGTGTTTTCACAATTTTCTTTAGGAGGCGCAAAACACAATTAATTATTAATTAGTTATAAAAAATAAATTGAAAAAATTACTAAAAAAATATTTCTTTTTTTCGACAAAAATCACAAATAAACTATAAGTTATTACAATTCCAACGCCATTTAAGTAATTAAAATCGGCTAATTAGATCGGAAGATATAATTCTGTAAAAAAAAAGTGCTATTAAAAACTTTGATTGTTCATAGCACCGTTTAAATTTTTTTTCTCAAAAATATTTTTGTAGACAATGTAAAAAGCTATAATAAAATGTATAAACGGTGAAAGAATAACAACTATCCCATTTTGGTTGCATGTTTGGGAAATTCTGACCCCATTATGTTTATAGCATGTTTACTTTTACGAACCCGGGGATAGACATAGGCTTGAAAAAATTATTATCAAAATAAAAGTATTTTTCTTAATGATATAATCATAAAAATATTTAAGCATGCGAATCAAGGCGAGCACGGGCCTGCCAGATATCTATAACTGTTGCTTTGCAAATCACAAAGCAAATACAAGACGTTTTCAATGTCCTTATAATTTTATTACTCTATGATATAAGTCTGTACATTTTTTAAATAGAAAATACATGTTTTTGCATACAAAGTTAAAACACTTTTTATTCTACATAATTTATCAATTTATTGCTTCCACTTATTAATCTTTCCGAAAGCAATTTCAAGAATCCGATCTAATTCAACTTGATTGCTTCTTAAAACCTTTACAGCTACGGCCATGCTCTCTGAATTCTGTAAGAGCGTAAAACGCAACAATTAAAAACAAATTCGTTATCTGTCTACCAATATAAGTTTTACTTACCTTTGCCTTATAAACTAGTTCTCTAAATTGAATATCAGTTATTTTTGAAAACAGATCTGCAAATTCAGGATCTTTTGAGGTTTTCTCCTTTATTAAATTAGTTATTTCACGATCTGGCAATAATTCAGCTATTTCTTGAACGAAATCCGCTGATCCTCGAACACTTCCATACTCTTGGGCTGGTCTCAATCGAATTATTAATGCTCTTATTTTAATTGGAATCATATTTAAATCAATTTCTCTCCCCAAATATTTGAGGACATCTTGGACTTCTCGACTCTTTGAGATCTCTTCACGAACAAGTATATCAAAGTTCACTGATCTTAGGTAATTTATTGCTGTTCGAAATTTGACATCGAATAAAAAATGTCTGCTCGAAAGAAATGCAATTCGATTTCTTGGAACAAGATCGATGAACTCCAAAAGATCTGACTCAAGATTAGCTGAGTTAAGTTGGACTATCAGTAATATTGAAAAGATGCTAACCGTCAACCGCATTATAAGGCTGTGGTATTTTTGTTTTAACCGTTGAGAGAGGTACGTTCACTAAAGTAACATTACTGGCCATGGTTGAATTGTAAAATCTGCCTTTATATTACTGGACTTTTAAAATTTCAACTACAATTTTGTGGTACGATGTGTTAATTAATAAATAAATAATAATAATTAGATTTGGCAGTAATAACTTTCTGTATACCTAAAATATGCTTTTAAACAAATTTGCACAAATTTGCATAAAGAAATGGAAAGTGTGCTTTTTGAATAAGAATTATTCAAACATGTAAATCAAATTTTAACAAATAATATTTGACTTCAAATCTATTTGCAATGAAATTTGATTTACTGAATGAATTATGAACTGTTTATTCTACATCAACTAATTTTATTTAAAGATTATTATGTACATAATTCATAGATTTAATCGTTGTGTGCTATCCGTCGGAGGGAAAACATTGCTCCGAATTTTGTATAAATTTCGTTAAAAACAGGATTTAAAAAATTATATTTTCTTAAGAATTACAAAAACAAATATCTATCAGTTAAGATTTACACTAAAGATTAAAAAAAAAAATTTAAGGCAATTTGAATGTAACTTTCACGTAAATCGAAAGTTTCGATCGGATCGAATTGCAGAATAGGGCTGATACAGCCCAGTTTTTACACGTATACAATTTTTTAGGTTTTTATGGGGGGTTCATAGCTTGGGCCCTACTCCGTATTTCGTTCCGAAAGCCATTTTCCTATTCAAAAATGTTTTTCGTTCCGCTATTGAATTGGTACTCTGTAAAACTTTCGAAATGCAAAAAATAGTACTTAATACTATTCCCACTTACATATTGTTTTTTCAAGTCTCAAATTATTTCTTTTGCGATCTGTCGAATTAAGAAATCCAAACGAATAACAAACAAGGCGGAAAAGAACAAATTATAATTTTTAAAGAAATAATTTTAATTCCACTTTCGGAATTGTCAATTCGAAAGTAATTGATTTCATTCCGCTTTAGAAATATAGAGTACAAAATATTCGTTTTCGGGAAATTTCACTTTCGGAACGAATTACAGAGTAGGGCCCTTTTACCGAACTAAGGGCCATATTATTCACTCAATACATCTAGATTAATACTTAAATCTGGATGTAAATTATACAAATTCAATGTAAATTCATCTGGATTTAAATTTAAATCTGGATGTGTCGAGTAAATAATATGGCAGTAAATCATACAAAAAAAAAACGTTTAAAACTAGTATTAAATGTTGGAGTATTTCGTTCATTTTATTTATAAATCAAATTAAAATTTAGAGCATAAACTATCAATTTGCCCGCAATACGAGTAAAATATTAGTTTAGTAAATCAGCCCTATCATAGTATCCGATCGTAACGGAAATTTCTCCGACTCATACAAAATGTTTTTTTATTTGTCATTTTAATGATACAAATTTCTCATAAATCGGTTATACCTCCGGAAAATTATTTCAACGTGCGGTTGAAAAGGAAAAATTAAAGTGATATTTCTTATATTTCTAATATTTCTTAAAATTCGGAGAAAATTCCGTTCCGATCGGATACTATGATAGGGCTGAATATCTTCGAATTTAACCTATTCTGACTTGGTTCACTACAGCTGTGAACCCGTCATATGTACGTCCTGTTTGCAGAGGAGTCTCATTGGCTAAATACAATGGTGTAACTAGTGGCGGATCCAGGGAAGAGGGGGGGGGTTTTTTTTGAAAAATTTAAAACTTGAAACCCCTATAGAACTAGTTTTTTTTAAGTAAAACTAGCTTTGAAGAAAGTCAATAATATGGCCGTAAATGTTTTTTTAACTTAGAGACTAATCATCGTTTTTTAACGAGTTTTACCCATATTATTGACTTTGTAGAAATCTGAAGACTAACTATTTCTTCTTACCAATCTATTAAAAACTTCAGAAGAAATTTTTGTTAAACTAAAACTGTAGTGCTTTCACTAAATTTTACCAAAAAAAATTGTATGGGGTTAGCACTTACGAAGGGATTCTGAAAAAAATGCAGGTGAAGACTTTAGGAAAGCTTTAAAATTCATTAAAAAATATACCAAGCCTAAAAACCTTAAACAAAACACCTATGTTTTCATTAAATTAAATATTTTTCGGGCTTGCTTATTCCTTCTTAAAATTCGACTAACAACACTAACGTGCAGTATTTTTTGCTAAAACTTTTTGCTTACGATGTAAGTAAACGGTAATTAATAAAGTTATTTATGTACTTTTTTTTGTTGTTGTTTGAGCTAAAGCATAAATGTATTTGCTTCAAATTTGCTAAAAGAACAGTTTCTATTTAATTCCGTAGAGAAGGACTTTTTTTTTTTTAAATTATCTGAAACGGATAGCGGTCATACAACAATTTCAGTCTTCCCAGTTTTTTGTAGTTCTAACTATGGTATATTTCGCCAGAACTTTTTGCCAAATTACCGTTTCGCGGGGATTTATTTCGAAAAATACGTTAACGTTTTTAAAATTTCGCGCGTAATTTTAAGGCATGTAATTTAATTGAAGTCAAAAAATTTCAAAACAATAGAAGTCAAATAATAATCTATCAGCAAAATAGTTAAACAGCTAGGCGATATTTTGTAAAAATAATGGTCAAATAAGAAACTTTTTAATAAAAATAAGTTTGACAATAAAGTGCCAAATGAATTTTGCAAAATTATTAAAAAACATTTTAATTTGTCAATTAAATATTTTGAATTGAAGAAATATTAAATGACTAGGCAAAACAAAGAAAAGCAAAATGAATTTTTCCAAGCAATGGTGACTCCCGCATGTAGTTTTAAAAGCAAGTAATTGTAATTATGGCAGAAGCGGCGCGCCAGAACAAAATGTTGCTTGCGCAAGATCAAATCCACAGGGCCCCTATTGAAATGAGGTGTCTTTTCAGTTTTGGGCTGCATCATTATTTGAAAAGAAATTATGTATCTAGGAATCCACAGCTTTGTCCAAACTCAATAGTTTTAGTACGTGCACTGTATAGCAAAATTATTATAACACTTTTTTACCATTATTTGATTTTAAAATTTGAATATTTCCTATTTCAAGCACTTTTTAACCCTGGGTCACACGTTTAAGTACTCGCCAACGAGTTGGCTACATAATATGTTAATCGATATGAAGCAAAAACATGCTTAAGTTTTAGTTTTGTTAGTAGGGCCAGGCAAAATGTTTTCAGTTCAACAGTGCATTAATCATTTGACTTCTTCATTCAACTTTTATTTGGTAATTTTTGCATTTCCCGCTTTCATATTTTAAAAGACGCAATAAAACTTTGAATGAAAAAGTGTGGTTTTATCTTTGAAGATTTTTAGGACTAATTGTTTTTTTTTTGTATGTCAAATGTAAAAATAATTATAACGAATGTTACAAAAGTCCACATTTACTGTTTTTATTTATTTTCCGAAGCTATAGTTAGACTATTGCCAAGAAAAAGTGAAAATTTTGTTCCAAAGTTGTTTTAGCAAAATATGTGTTTAAAAAATTGCAAAAAAAAATCTCAAAATTTAAAACTTAAAACTTTTTTGGTTTTTGTTTAATCTTGATTATATCTTCGAAAAAAAAAAACGTTTCTCTAATTTTTTCCTGCAGTGGCGTGGTCCCCCTTAAAGTGCGGGGCCGTGGCACACACCGCACACCTCTTGCGCTGCTTCTGAATTATGGCTGACCACGTACCTTTCTTGTTAAAATTGAAAATTTTCACTGTAGTCTTAAGTCTTACGTACAACTTAGTCTCATCTCGGTATACGGTATCGTTTCCGGCTTGTAGCGTTTCTGTGTTTTTTGTGGACGAAATATCGAAGTTGAAGTTGAATTTGAATTTAAAAGCAGCTTGGAAAAAAATCAAATTTATTGATAAAATTTTGGAAAAGAGCAAAAGCCAGCTATAGTCCAGTCAACGAAGACCTAAAATCATAATATAAATGAAATAAACCGTGTAGTCTGGGTTATTTTTTTAAGTGGTAGGGGTGACCCTCAGGTCCAACATACCAAAAGTCCCCAGCCCAGGGCCGCGAGCTTAAGCCTGGAGAGGGGGTTAAAGGTCCCCTTTTTTAGGTTTTCGCGAATATTTCGAAAACCAAGGGCTTAACTGAAAAAGTCTGGACCAAGGAATTAAAGTAAATTAAATTTCCTACAAAAAATGTTATATTTATATTTTCGCTTGGAGCAACACCAAGGAAGATGCGGGGTGGAGAAATGTCAAGAAATCTAAAAAATCGGTCATTAGCCTACAAAATTTAGTGTTTCTAGATCAATTTTATCTAGAAATAACAGAAAAAATAAGTATATGTATTCAAAATTATTCCATTGATGATTTGGAAGGGAGTTTATGGGGTTAAAACAGGTGGCAAAGGTTAGAATTTCCTAATTTAATTTATTTGCTACAGTGTTTGCATTCACTATGAAAAATACTGTTTCTTTAAAGGTAAAAAGTATAATGGATTTTTCCAAGTTACTGACCATGACTTTGTAAAACAATTTTCAGACATGTACTAAAAAAAAAATCGTTTAGGATAGGGGGGTCTATGTCCCCTCGTTTATAAGGGAGGGACCATTTTCTAAAGCATTGACGTAAAGTGCATTAATAATTATTTAAAATCAATGGAAGTACCTATAATGCAACACTATAGGTTTTTGAAAATCCAAGGATCTATTCTTTTATTTTGTTGATAAAACAAGTTTTTTTTATCAAACAGGTTATACAAAAATTGAACTTAAATTTAAAGTTTTGAAAAAAAAAATTTATAATGATTTTATTTTCAAAATTTTTTGTAAGTTAAGTGCTAAATTTTAGTTCAGTATTTATGGCCGTTGTTAATTCTTAGTCGAACGCTAAAAACTAGATAGCTGTAGGTCTTTCAGTTTTTGAAAAAATCAAAAATTATGGAAACTACTACTTTTTTAGAAAATTATTTCTCTTGTAAAACCGTCACTTTGCCAACGAATGAAAAATCATGTAGTCTGGATTATTTTTTCATAAGTTAGGGGTGATGCTCAGGTATAATATACTGAAAGTCCTCAGTCTAGAGCCGCGAGCTTTAGACAGGAGGGAGGTAAAGGTTCTTTAGAAAAAATTTCTAAGAAAGTAGTAGTGTTCACAATTTTTGTTTTTCTCAAAAACTGAAAGACCTACAGCTATCTAATTTTAAGCGTTCAACTAAGAATTAACAACTGCCATAAATACTGAACTAAAATTTAGCACTTAGCTACAAAAAATGTTGAAAATAAAATCATTATAAATTTTTTTTTTCAAAACTTTAAATTTAAGTTCAATTTTTTTATAACCTGTTTAATAAAACAAACTTGTTTTAGCAACAAAATAAAAGAATAGGTCCTTGTATTTTCAAAAACCTATAGTGTTGCATTATAGGTACTTCCATTGATTTTAAATAATTATTAATGCACTTTACGTCAATGCTTTAGAAAATGGTCCCTCCCTTATAAACGAGGGGACATAGACCCCCCTATCCTAAACGATTTTTTTTTTAGTACATGTCTGAAAATTGTTTTACAAAGTCATGGTCAGTAACTTGGAAAAATCCATTATACTTTTTACCTTTAAAGAAACAGTATTTTTCATAGTGAATGCAAACACTGTAGCAAATAAATTAAATTAGGAAATTCTAACCTTTGCCACCTGTTTTAACCCCATAAACTCCCTTCCAAATCATCAATGGAATAATTTTGAATACATATACTTATTTTTTCTGTTATTTCTAGATAAAATTGATCTAGAAACACTAAATTTTGTAGGCTAATGACCGATTTTTTAGATTTCTTGACATTTCTCCACCCCGCATCTTCCTTAGTGTTGCTCCAAGCGAAAATATAAACATAACATTTTTTGTAGGAAATTTAATTTACTTTAATTCCTTGGTCCAGACTTTTTCAGTGAAGCCCTTGGTTTTCGAAATATTCGCGAAAAACTAAAAAAGGGGACCTTTAACCCCCTCTCCAGGCTTAAGCTCGCGGCCCTGGGCTGGGGACTTTTGGTATGTTGGACCTGAGGGTCACCCCTACCACTTAAAAAAATAACCTAGACTACACGATTTATTTCATTTATTTTTCCCTCGTTGACTGGACTACTAGGCCAATGATTATGATAGACACTCCGTAAATTAAAGTCCAAAAAATACAATCACCGTACATGGTTCGTGCGAACTTTTCGCGAATTTTTTTTATTTTTGACTGGTCTCGGGCAACCTTGACGTTTATTTGTTAGAAACAAAAAAAATACAAAATTAAAATAATTTTTGTTTGTTTTTTTTTTTTTTTTTTTTTTTAATATGGCAAACGCAACAAATTAACTGCTGATGTAAAAATCAAAATTTTGTATACAGCTGACTAATTCCCTCGTTTATGAAAATGGCAAACTATGTTACCGACGGGGAATATTTCCCTTCGAAAGTCTAGTAGAATTCGTTTATCAGAATAAAGCTGTATTTCAGAGCGCTCAGTAATTTTCCTCCGTCACTTTGAAAAAGCAGGAGCATTAAATATAAACAACAAAATTCCTCAAAAAAACTCTCTTTTCCTTTCTTTCTTATTTGATTTACTGCGACAGAAAATAATTGAGCAACGAATCCAACGAGGAATTAAGTTTATATAATTATTTGAAAACACGGACCATTTCTTATGGTATTATGTAGGTACTTAAGCCCCATTATTATTAAATCATTCAGCTGTTTTTTCTTCACCCTCCACCTCAATTTGAAGGATTATTTTATGGTGAGTTCCACGTTCCACCTTCTACGTCTTTCTTAGTATGCTCTTTATAGTGAGTTCCCTGTGCCTTCCACTATATAAAGCCCAGTACTGATAGTATTTCTAATAAGCTCCAACGTAAATATGTAACAGTACAAACTTGTTTGGATCTGATTTACGAAAGAAAAAAGAGCAATTACACATATACCTACATAGTATGTATTTATTTTGCTTAATTTTTTTAATGGAAAAAATATAATGAAATTTCTTTTTATAACTATGAATATGATAACTTTTTGAATATAAAACTTATACAAAGACCACTTAAAGCAGGCAGATAACAAAAACAAAAAAATTAAGGCCATTTAAACCCAAAACTCCACACCTCGGGAACGGTTTCTAGAAATTTATCACTATAGAACAATCGAATCACGCGGTAAATCAATTCAGGCACACTTTCAACTTCTGTAAATTTATTATCATCAATTAGTTCGATGGCTTTAATAATGAGCGTCTTAACATCGTTGAACTTTTTATTGGCGATAAGCATTTTCATTTCGTTAAATGAACGAACAAATTCTTGATTCGGTAATATTGTATCGGAACTGTAAGTAATTAATGGATATTATTATAATTGCAGTGAAGATGGCTTTATAAGTTACCTTGTATCGGGGAAGAGAGAGAATACAATGCATGAAATACATCTGGTCAGAACTTTGCGCCTAAAATTTAGCCAAACCGTGTACAAGTTTAACAAAAAAAAATGTATTATTTAACTTACCGGTTGCTAATGCTATCTTTTTTAAAACCAATTACTCCCAACAAACCATCACCCCAGCCTTCAGATTGTGTTGAAAGGACATGGAAATGCCGTGCAAGCATAAGAAGTGGTTTCTTTGCATTTTCCGATTCTGATAATATTTTGCATCCACTTGAAATAATCGCAGCCCAGACTATCGCCATTCGAGGTTCCGTTGAAACACTATTAGTACATGTTAGTGAGCATGTAGAATAAAATATATTTTGAATAGAATTATATACTTCGTTTTAACATGTTCCAAGAGTTGACTTAAATCCTGAAGGAAGGTTATTTTCTCTCCGGCATTAGTTACCTTTTCCATTTTGTAGATAATGTAAGCATGCAATGACAAAAAATGTTGTCCTCGCAAAAATGGCATAACCTCTAGCTTGTCGTATGAAAATTGAAGAGACTTTAATAATGACGTCCATGAAGGATGGTGATCTTCTCTGTTACCATCTAAAATCGAAAAAAAAATACGAAATTCAATTCTGTGAATTTTAAAAACAAGAACGTGAGATTTTAATTCGATCAAACACATCGGATATCCGAAAGTGTATCGGATCCCAACATCTACATGTTTCTCATATCTAGATATTCTTTATTTTCCGTAACAATAAGGAGATTTGTTGAAGGTCAAATTTGGACCATTTACCAAATAAACCATCAAGTTACACACTAAGCTTAGAGTGCTACGAGTGCCTTAGTTCCTTAAGTTTATTTCAGGTGTCACTAAAGTTCAGAGTGCACCACGCCCTCCACAAATAGGCCCCCCAGTCAGCCCGATCACTCTGTTCAGCAAAAATTGTCAGCACAGAAAAGATAAAACAAAACCACGGGAAAAGCCCCAACGATTTGCTTTCAATTGTAAATGCTCGACCCTCAACATGGTCCTCCAAATATCACACGTGAACAAATGTTTTGGATATTTAGGTTAGGTTAGGTTAGGGGGGGTGTGTCCAGCTCTGAGGCTGTTGCAAACTATAACAGAGATAAAACCTAAACTATCGGTTGACATAGACTGTTTCATTTACGAACCAGCCTGTGCTTTGTATGAATTTTCTCATGTTTGCCATTGAGACCTGCGCTAAATCGTCAAGTTCTCCAACAAACCTGGGGCCAAATCATCGCATCCGTTGAGCTCTTTAGGTCATTGACTTATTTCAATTGGAGCAGTAATGCCAATGTAAAATATTTCAGTGACGTATGGCTCGCCGAGGGGAATTCGGCCCCTGTTTCCGAAGTAGCGGAGGCGGTTTGCTTGGAGATTTTGGCAGTCGCAGAGCAGGTGTATAATAGTCTCCATCTCCTCAACATCCTGACAGCTCCTACAGAAATCGGGTACACCCAATCTAGTGGCCATTATGCCAATGGCACAATGTCCGGTCAGTACACCTATCAGGGTTCTAATATTCTTTTTTTACTCAGCGATAAAATATACTGAGTTTCCTTTTTATTAATTCTAGGCCATAAACTTCTAGAGATGGCGCAATCGTTCCTGGATAGCCAAGAGTTTTTGATTTGCTCTTTCGTCTGGCGTCTGGTCCCGTATCTAACTGACTACTATTTTTATTTTCCATTGACCCTTTCCAGTGCATCTGCTATGTCATTCCCTTCTATATTGCTATTTCCAGGAACCCAGCAGAGTTAGACTTGGTTAGTGTTGCAAATATTGTTCAGTATGCCTCAACATTTAGCTACTGCTTTGGATCTTATGGTCTCACTGGATAATGCTTTGATAGCAGCTTGGCTGTCCAAGAAGAATGTGATCTCTGATGACCTCAATTTATTCCTGTGGACAATTTCGTCTGCCTTTTCAATAGCATAAATCTCAACCTAAAAGACACTACACTCATCTGGGAGTTTATATGATTCTCTAATGTTAAGAGCTTCACAAAACACCCCAGCTACTGTTCCTTCTTCCATTTTTGACCCATCAGTGTAGAAGGGGATACCCTGTTCACTGAGTAGAGAATTGGATTCCCAACCATACCTTTCGGGTATTAAAACCGAGAATTTTTTCCTAAAATCTATTACAGGTGGTACGTAGTCAGTGGTCACATCAAGTCCGACGTATCTTTGCCAGATACACCCATGACCGTATGTGCTGTGCTTCCAAGAGTCCATTTCCTTAAGTCGGAATGCACACTTTGTTAAGATATTCATTTGTTTATCAACCTAACTTAGTTTATAATTACTTTGTTGATGATATTTAAATTAAGTATTCTGAACTTTGTTCGTTTAAAGAATTTTTGAAATTTATATTATTGCTATTCAAGCTATTATTAGAGAAAGACTTACCTAATAAATATTTATATTTCTTTTGTAAAGAGAAGTCGCTTATTTAAAAGGAAATAACACTCTTGGCTGCTGTACACCTTATGTACTCGTCCAGGGCTGGAAGGTTGAGAATAATCTCCAGCCCTGCTTGTGGCGTAGACCTCCCTGCCCTTGTTATTCCTATACAGACTAATCTCTGTACCTTGTTCAAAATTTTGAGATAGCTATCCTTTTCTACGGCCTTCCACCACACAATCGAACCGTAGGTAAGTATGGGACGAACGATCGCCGAGTACATCCATTGGATGACTTGCGGTCCCATTCCCCACTGTGGTCCCAAAGGTATTTTTGCATGTGTAGCAAGCACAAAGTGCTTTTTTCATTCTTTCCTCCGTATTCCGTTTCCAGGTTAGCTTGGAATCGAGGATTACTCCAATGGATATTTGAATGAATTCTTCTTTTTGAGACACTAAATAGTCGATCTATCTTAAAATCCATCCCAGGAAAACGAGTTGTATATGAACAAATAGTCACATCCACTTTTGAATGATGCATCCACATGAATGATGCAAAAGAAAGCCTTAGTCATTAAAAATTTAACTTACCCGAAACTCGAAAATAATTAACAATTGTTGACTCCAATAGAATGTATATGCCCGCAATGAATGCTTTAGAATGCCCAAAAGCATTTAATGTCTGACATAATAAAGCACTCCCTGGCCTACATTTTGATTGCCAATCAATGAGTATGTCTATAAAGAACCTGAAATAATTTAATTTTCAAAATTAAAATGACTTTCTTATGATTTTTAGAAATAATGGAAAACTGTATACATACTTTGAAGTTTCTAGACTTTGTGATTGCATTGAAACGATTATCTCTATCATAAGATTCAACGCTTCCTGATCACGTTCTTCTTTTGTTGTACAAACCATGGAAACACTTCGTTCCATAAGATCCATAAGTTCTTGCAAAGCGGATGAGAATGCTTTGAAACCATCTCTAGTTGCAACAAGTTTATTATATTTAGCAGCGCACATTCGCAGCAATCTAACATTGGATCTGGCATAAAGAATACGTTTGGCAGTAGCATGAGTTATAGGACCAGCTGCAGCTCTTTCGGGTATCATTGCTGATGAAACACTGAGAAGACTGTAAGGAAAAAAAAACCCTTATAAAAACTAAATTAATACAAAATAAATAAAACTTACTCTAAAGCTGCCCTATCTGCATAGTTACTCTCAGATGGAAGTTTCAATAGAATAGACGGTTCTACTGTTTCCAAGACCCATTTGAAGAGGTTTTCCAACTCCTGGTATTCTACCATATACCATGGATAACCAATAGCATCTTCTAATATCTTACTCGTACTTGTGTGAAGGTGAATATTAGGTTCGAAAGATATCTTCACAAATATTGAGAGAAGGCGGGATGATATTTGGGTTTGTACAGCTGGCGGCCAACTAGAGAAATTTTCCTTCATCCAGGTGTTCCAGTCGATTCGAAGAAATATATAACCAAGTAAGGCATGCGATTCAGGAGCATACTTGTAATTTAAAAACGAAATAAAAAAAAACAATGCAATTAACAAGATAAGGTAGATTAGATAAAACAATTTTACCACTTTCAAACTATCAAACAAAAGATTTATGTGAGACGGTAGTGGTTTAAACAATTCCCATGGCAATTTGATGATTCCATTGTGAATTGGCTTTCGAACGTGTAGTTCCATTTTTTCCACAGCATAATGATGAACATAGAAACTAAACGTGTGACCAAGTATTGAATGGGAAACTTTGGAAAAAAAAAAAAAAATATCAAATTGATTTTGTTTTGTGTGTGGATTCATTTAACTTACCAGGAAGACTTTCCAAAACAAAAAGAATTGAATTAATGAACGAATTAATTATAATTAGACTTGTTTCTCCGTGTACTAAACTCCAAGGATAAAGAACTTTGTCGTTAGCTACAAGTTGTCGTATCCAGTTGGGAGATGATTGTTGTACTTGTTGCTCTGTATACACAATCAGCCAGGGAACGTACATTTCAATGAGCGTGGCAAAAATACAGTCACTTACTAAAAACAAAACAATGTTAGACATTATAGCATTAGTTTGGGTATTTTACCTTTAGTTACTGTAATGTATTTTAAATTTTTGATTAATAATTTGAAAGCATGAGGCATGATGTCCTGTACATAAAATTCTTATATGCGGAGCTTTAAAAATGTGGAACTATGTAATTCTATCAAAAAATGTTCAACTTCCTCATTTTATATTTTTTTCACGAGAGTTTTAAAGTTTTAAAAATATGAAACAAAGATATTTTGTTAATTTCCCTGATCTAATAGCTTTTCACCCACAAATCGAGCCATCATTCCCACATACATAGGGAATAATTCACTTGAACTCATGAGATAGTACAATTTGCTAGGTAATGGTCTAAATTATCTCTTCGGCAGCCACTCAAAGCTAGTTTAAGCTACATTTATATAAAACAAACATAGACGAAAACTGGATGTTTTAAAATTCCGACGAATCGAGAAACTTTACCAACAGAAACAGAAACAGAATTGGGGAGTCATGTAATAATTTGAAGCAATGTTTCACTTTAGGACCAAGGTCATCGCCAGATAATCGAATTAATAAATAAATTCTTTTTTGTTTATTTATTTATTTATTTCATAAATTGATATCAAGGATCTGCTGATAACAAAATTAACAAAAAAAAAATATAATATTAACAATTTAGTTAGAATTATCAAAAATAATAATTAACATTAATCAATTAAAAAATTGAAGTACTTTACTCTTAAAACAATCTCTATTCATGCAAAGATCTTTTCCACTACAAACTATGTTAAACAGTTTTAAGGAACGCGTTATAGGTAAATTAATCCCATAATTGGTTCTATGACGCGGAATATAAAATAACTCATTTCTATTTCGAAAAAGTCTAGTTGGGACATAGAAGGACATTAATGAAAGCAAGTCAATAAAGTTTATTTTATTATCAAAAATATCTTTAACAAACAATATACATTGAGCTTGCCTACGACATTTAAGCGTTTTTAGGTCAATAAGAGAACACCTAGATTTATAATCTGGTAAGGGACCAACCCAATTAAGCTTACGTAAAGCATAAAGTGTAAATATTTTTTGAACCCTTTCAATTCTCAGTCATAGAAAGGAGACCAAACTATACAACAATATTCTAAAACAGGAAGAACTAAGGACATAAATAACGTTTTAAGCGTATAAGCGTATAGAATTCGTAATCAAAGTCGATAAGTAAAGGTGATCTTCTCGCATTAAAAATTTTACATTTTCAATAATTTAGTTCAAGATGATTGTAGTCACACCATTTAAGGACGTTGTTTACATCCGACTGCATTAAAAAAACAATCAGCAACAGATGATGTTGCCAGAAAAATTTTAACATCGTCGGCATACATGAGACAACTACAGTATCTCAATACAGATGGTAAATCATTGGTAAATATAATAAAAAGAGGACCAAGGTGACTCCCTTGTCGAAGCCCTGATATAACATCTATATGATTTGAAACGCATTCATCTTTCTTAACGGCCTGTTTCCTGTCAGACAGGCATGATTTTAACCACTTTAAGAAAGCAGCATTTAATCCCAACTTTTCCAGTTTTAGTATAATAAGACCATGATGAACACGATCAAAAGATTTAAAGACATCGACTTGATTACCATTTTCTATGTAATTACAGCAGAAATTTTTAAAAAGGCTAAGATTCGTACAAGTCGACCTAACTTTTACAAAACCATGTTGTTTAGAAGACAATGATTCTTTGACAGCAAAGTTAAGTCTTTGAGTGACCATTTTTTTTAAAAAGTTTGGGTACAGCAGAGTTTAGAAATTGGTCTATAATTCTTTACTAAGTGCTTAAGTCCACTTTTATAAACTGGGACAATGAAGGACATTCTCCATTCTTTAAGAAAGACACCAGAGTGAAGGGATTTATTAAAAATAAAGGTTAAAACTTCGCAAAGTTATGACAAGAGAATAGGCGGAATCATATCAAAGCCGGATTATTTTGTTACATCGATTTCTTTTAAACATTCCCTTTATCCAGCCACTTGGCTCGCTTATCTATGGCCAGCTATAAATAATTATCTAAATTTCGATTGAGTTTACCAATAAGCATCACTAGTAAAGTGAAATTCAAATAACCAATTTTTAAGAAAAAATTGAACTAAATTGTTTATAAAAAAAAGATAAAAAAAGGATAAAAGACAGTCGACAATACTGCCGTCACAAGCCCATTTTGGTAGTTTTGAGATAAATGCATTTTACTGTTTTTGGTTTTCGCACCTTCTATTTTTTTTTTACTTTTAAAAAATGAATGAACGAAAAACTATGTTATTTTATGGTATTCATGAATTTAAGTTATTTTAGATATTTGCTAGAGAAAATGGACTTGCGCCCTTTTTTGCTTAGTTAAAACACCTAAGAAATGGAGATGCGCCTATTTTGCTTAGAAATCTAAAAAATACTGCTTCAAATTTTAATGAAGCGGATTTCTTTTTAAAAAAAAATGAGCTATGTGTAGTAAATTCTACTTCAATGGAACCGGCGGCGTTCTGTTTTGTGGTTTTGTGGTTCACTCACAAATTTTGAGACACTTCTCGTGAATTTCATACCTGTTGTGAATTAAGGAATTTATTGTTAGCTTCATACTCTCATAGACATTCAGAGATTCATGAAGAGAAGCAAGTTTGTGATTAGGATTCTAGTGTGTTGTAGGTAAAAAGGCGCATGAACCAATAAAGTTCAAGAAAATAAGCAAAAAAGGCACATAGGCACATAGGCAATACATTTTGACATATGGGGCCTTTTTGCTTAGGAATGGAGCAGAAAACGGATATGTGCTCATTTTCACAGTTGGAAATAATTTTTTTCCAAAAATGCCTCAAACTCAATTTTCAATTTTTGGCGCTTACGCCCCTTTTGCTTGTGACGACAAAATAGTCCTCAAGCCTAGGTATGAGGGTTTCCCTCTTTTAAACTCAGATTCCGATTTGAAATTCGGTTTTTATCGATTTCAGATTGATATTTTGTGTATTTTCGTGTTTCGTGTATGTTCGTGTTCGGGTATATTCTTTGATCTTAATAAAAAAAAAAATCTTTTTCAAAATATGTGTTTTTTTTACCAAATGGAAAATGCTATAGGATTTTCTTCATTCTTTGAATACGTTCACGAATTCTGTCCATCCATTTTTAAATAACTTAATGGAAACATGTTTTCATAATTTTGTTGTTTGAAAGGTCCAGTCGTTCGCTCTTCTACAATTTAGCTTTAATGACTTCAAGGTTAACGGCTATTCTTTCTGTCAGCTTGCTTTATCTATTAGCCACAAAATCCCATAGAACCACAACATTAAAAATTATTTACTTCACTGGGGGAGGTTTATAATTTTTGTCATCTTTTAGACCCAGCAAGCAATACCCTAAAAATACAATTGGCCAGCTCGAATACACAAAAAAAAATGATAATTTATAAATGTTTGTGGTTTGATCAGCAAGCACTAAGCAATAGGAAGTTAATAGAACCCCAATCAAGAAGTTTTCAATGAAACTTTCTGAAGCCAGATGAAGTACCCAAAGGCCAAAACGTTAGAAATCTGATTTCTATCCATAAAAAAAAAAGTTTAAAACGGACCGAAAACTATCTATCAATATAAAAAACACAATCAATGGCATGTATTTTCGGTTACTTACTTTGATCGGCTAGCAATCCAGGGTATTCAACAATCGCAGTGCTGACAACAACATGACCGAAACAAGAGAACCACATTGATATTGGCTTACAATAGTCTTTATGTTTAGGATATAATCCATGAAGGCCATTGTGAAGTCTTTCTTTTTGAAAGTGTGTAGCAAATAGCTTCACTGTGTCTGTTGCCTAATATAATAAAAGAGAAAACATACCTCAAATAATTTTTTTTTCAACTGTATACAAATTATAACTACTCACGCCTTTGAAATTAAATAAATTTTGACGACGTGAAAATTCGGCCGAAACAGATTCCACTTTTTCATCCGAGCTATCCAAATCAAATTGATCACAATTAAATTGTTTGAGCAATGAATTCAAAAGATCCAACAGAACTACTGGCATAAGTTTTTGTTCCGAGATACCATCTAATACCAATTGAATAACTTCCCCATAATGCTCGGGGAATTCATGATCGAAAATGTACAACAAATGACGACGAAATTGATCTTGCAAAATTTCAGCATCCGATTGATTCCAACTTTCCAATCCAAACAAAACCAATTTTAGCAATTGATTTATGTCAGCCAACTTCGGTCGGAATGTTTGTAGCCAGCTTGGAAAATCAAACTAAAAAACTGTGTATTAGCAGAAACAAAAAAATAAATGTATGTATAACAAAGTTGGATTAATACCTTGGACAGAAGTACAAATAGAATCTTTTTATCACAGCGTTTCATATGGGAATCAATTAAAAACTTATACATGGGAATAAAGTATTTTGGACCAGTTCGATATGGTACAAATAGATTTGATATGATTTTCAATAAATCAGGTCGTTTAAGAGCTAATTCTAATATTCGAAGACCTTCAGTCTCATGGTTGTCTTGAATGAAGACCTAAATAGGAATTATTAGATTATAAATTCAAAATGTTGAATCCATTACAAACTTACGCCTAATTCTGTTAAAATATTATTGCACAAATCATTGGAAGGCGGAAACTTCATCATCACTTCATTTTTAGCCTTTACAAGATCGTAGAAAAATTCTATACCAACTGTTGTTACTTCCTTGGAGTACTGACGCACACATCCTGATTCAACTTGCGAGGAAACCATAAATCTGTAACAAAAAAAAATAGTTTATACATACATATCTATATATATATCTTATATATATGTCTATACATATATAAACACATAACTCACGAACAGCTTGATTTATTTGCATTATATTAGGTATTTTCTGTGGAAGGTTTTTAGATTCTTCGAATATTTTTCAACCCACCTGATTATAGTTTCCATTTTATCAATAGACAAAGCTAGTTGGTCCACATTCTGAGATAACAGTTCTTGAACCAATTTTGAAAATCTATCTGAATTTGAAGTCAGTTGTCTTTCAATTGTAACTTGTTTTGTTGGTATTTGAAACTGAAAAATTCAATAATATAGAAACATTAAATCTTGTCTATAATTTGTTTTCTTTTTTTGTTAAGACCAACTTCTAACTTAACGATGCCAGCCCTTTTGCATTCGTAATTATTAAGTCGTGGTGAACACTTGATGCTCCTTGTTTCATGAGCTGATAAATTTGTATAAAGATTTGTTGCAAGTTCTTTAAATTGTTGGGTAAGAACATTTAATTCACATGTGTGAAGATTGAATTTCCTGTTAAAAGAATTAAAAAAAAAAAAAATTACATCAAGCGCAAAAAAGAATTAATTAATTTTGATTATACTTTGCCGAACTATCAAGTAATTTTAAATTATTTCGCAAATCATTAAGAGTTTCTTTGTCTATACGCTGTTGTGATGGGATACAATTTTTTGTTGCAATCAATTCAGGCCCTTCTAAACGTTTGTCATATGATTTTAAATGAGTTTTAATTCTTTCCAAAGGTGTAGTTCTTGGTTTTGGTTGTAGAGCATTGCGAAGATGTTTTGTTGATTTGGATCGCAAAATCTTTCTACACCATTGTTCGGATTGGGATCCTTGCGCTTTTCTTATTTTTGCCAGGAAAACCAATTCAGTCCAATGTTGCTGCAATCAAAAGAAAAATAATAAAATCTTTTTTTAAGTCATAAGATAACGTTTATTTGTTTACCGTGCTACCACTTAAAATTTCTTGAAGTTTTTCGGGATTATATTGTGGAGGGAAGTCTTGTTGATCCTTTGAAATTTTATTGATTGTTGTCTCTTCTAGCCAGAGCGAATAGGTTTTCATGATTCTGGAAACACAACAACAAAACATTTTCATTTAATTTTTTAATTTATTATAAATTTATTTGGCTCAATTGCCATTAAGATATAAAGGTTATTTTACATAATTGGTTGTATAACGTTCAAATGTAATTGTTCTGGAAATTTAGTTATCAACAATAGTTATCAACAATTACTACAGCTCAGCGTCAGCATTTTTAGCAAATTAACATCTTGAATTGCACTCAATAAACTATTTTCTAACCGAGCAGAGGAAGACCCTATCATATTAGAGATAAAATCTTTCATCTTCACCAAATGATTGTTTCTTCGTGCTAGCAGGACAGCGAAAGAAACAAATAAGCTGGATTTCACAACTTTTGCATTGAATTTTATATAAGCTTTGTGTAATTTTGGTTGAACTTGTATAGAAGGTGGTTTTGTTCGGAATTTATTGTAAGTGGGTCACATTTCTAAAATACAGTGAAGTTAGCCAAACTTTTGCGTAAGATTGAATTCTTGCATACTTGTGTGGCCAGTTCATCAGCCATCTTATTGCTACTTGCAAGGTCGTCTTGGAATTTTTTGAACAATTTTGAGGACGAGACTATATTCCTGACTGTCTATAAGGATGACAATAATGAGAATCGGGTTTAAATCTTTTTTTTAATATTTTTCATGCTTTCCTGATTGCTTGTAATTTTGTCTTAATACTTTGAAAAAATACTAGATATCTATATTGTATTCATCAAGTGGTCGAGTATCTAGAACTACGCAAGGCATTGGAAAAAATCAAAAAAGAAGGTAAGTATCATACAATCACAAAATCATCAGCATTCTATTTTCATCAATTGTTTTTCTGTTGCAGGTCTTTGTTCGTTCTTTGATGAACTTACAGCAAGTTAGGGTAAAATTATACATACATAAATGAAAAATCATATATAATTGCTAAATAAATAAAGAATCATACATACTTGCTACAGGTGGTGTAGAAATGAGCCAAATCCGTGTCTTCTGCAACTTTTGCTATGTAGAAACTTTCAGCGGCTTTAAGATTAGCTTTTATCTTCTTCATTAGGCTCACGTTGAACTCATAAAACTTGTCCGATACGCCATAAGTACATTGAAACCTAATTAAAAACGTTAATTACTAAAATAAAATGAAAAGTCTGAAATACCTTTCTTCATCAGGATGCAAAGGAACTCTTGCAAGAAAAAGAACAAAAAACTGTTGTACAAGCAACGGTAATGCTGGATGATTGATATCAATTGTCGATATAAGATTAGCGTATTTATAAACCACAAGATTTTGTGCCGAAAAATTTGGAAATTTTACAATTGAAGTTGTTTTCTGTTTGTGGAATTTAAGAATTTCTTTTTTTAAACAAAACCGAATTAACTTAAACCATATTATCACTTACTTTAAGAACATTATCGATATTTAGTTTATTGTCATTTTTAGTAGCAGAAAGTTGTCGCAAAAATTCAGACCATATTTGACTGTCTTGCAATTCGAATTCAACGTCAAATAATAGAAGTGCAAACCAGCCGTAATTTGTTTCAGTTAGATTTGGTACGCGTGATTGATTTGATGCACCTAGAATCAATTTTAAAGTTGAAATTTTATGCCCCTTCCAGTCATCACAATTCTAAAATAAAAATTAATAATCCACCCATTATTTTAAAAATTAATTACATATTATTTATAAGAACTCGCCTTATAATAAATTCTAAAATATTCCTTTGAAGACATCCATACGTCAGGGAATTGGTATGCAACTGAAAGAATTTTGTCAATCAAATGCAAAACTGTTCCATTTTGCCAATTCGGAATATTAGTCAATACATGAAGCCACGTGTTAACCAACATCAAAGGAGTTGTCAATCCATAGCTAAAAAAAAAATTAAAAGTTATCAATATCTTAAAAGAATAAAAAAGATTTTTTCAATTACTTGTAATAACTGATGATTTGGTGTTGAATCATATTATCCAATAACTCTAGAACTGGACCAATCGAAGTCGAGAAAAGCATTTCTTTAGCCATTTTCAAATAGGTCTTATCTGCATTTAGCAACTGGAGTAGTATTGTCTGAAAACTAATTAAAATTGATCATTTAATAAAAAGTTCATATAAACAGCAATAGAATTTAATAACATACCTTTCACATTTAGCTAGAGTTTCAGGTGTTTCCATGAACAAAGGTAAAATCAACTCTATGCATCGAATTACAGCAGAATGTCTGTAATCATTCAGCAGAAGTTTCATCTGCTCAAATCCTTTCTGGCATATCAATGGAACTGAGTGTCCCCAGAGGCTTACAAGTATCGCCACATACATCGAAAGTGGTCGATTTTCGGTAACCCCTTGATAAATAACTTCGATCTTTTCTAAATCCGGTATAAACATCAATGGTTCGGTGGGATTTTGCAAAGTGTTCCTTATTGAATCGAAACTCTGATCCATTAGATGCAATCGCAGGACCGATACCATACTCCAACACCATGTGGTGAATTGTTCTTTGGCCGATTGTGATTCTAGATTAGAAACTTGTCGAACACTTTCGGATAATCCAGATTGACCAACAACTTCGGGGGCGTGTTTTGTTAGTGCTTCTGAAACTAGACATGCCATACGTACATGGATATTGTGGGGCAGATAAAGACGGCTATCACAATCGAAGCCCCAATTTAGATGGCTAACTATTATTCGTGCAATTGTATTCTCTTTGGTTCTATAATCAAAGTGCAACAACCAAGTGGAGAGAGTTTCGAAACTATCCATTCCTGGTTTCCAATTTTCGAGCGGTAGTGATTGAAAAAGATAAGCAGCGTTTTCGATTTCTTCAAATCTTATTTTTACTTGTAACAATAAGCTGGACATAAGATCGTTATAAGCAAGTGTTAAGTTGACAAGCATATCCCGAGATGTTTTATAACAAATGTCACGCGTTTTTTCATTGATGAAACCAATCTGAAAATTAATTTATTAATGCAAAACTAATGTCACAAAAACTAGTGAAAAACAAAAACTAATAGTCATCAGTGACGGCAGCAAATATAAACATAATTCTGCTGAAATTACGGTGTCATAAAGACGCCTACGGAAGGAAACTAGTCTGAAGACGCTACAGAAAAAAAAAAATTCTGACCCACTTTTATAAAACCACAAAAATGTATGTCTAGAATTGTAGTTCGGTAGGTATCATTTAAGAGAAATTTTTAACATACAACAGAAAGAGAAAAGCTGTTTCCTGTCTATGGTAAAAAAAAAAAATGACACTGCAAGTGACTCGAAAATTATTCACAAGACGAAAATCATGCGCACTGAGGCAGAAAACCATAGAGGAGTTAATCCAGATTAACCAGAGCCCAGATCGCGTAAGACGATCGATTGAACGATTATCGTTTTGACGACTGCCTTCTCTATATTTCGCTTTAAATTTTCCAAAACGATGATTGTTTAATCGATTGTCTTACGCGAACTGGGCCTAGGCTAAAAGGTAAATTTGTAGATCACGAATTAAATTGATGTCAACTAATCTGACAGAACTTAAGCACTTTTCTGTAAACCATGAGATATTGAAATAACTCGTGTCAAGCTTTGCTCTACCAAGATTAAAGTATTGCTCTATTAAAATAAATAAATAAATTGGTTGGCGATCAGATAAAATAAAAGATTTTTCTCATTACAAGAGATGTTATTGGAGGATATTTCAATCCCCAAAAGGTGTAGTACCTTTAAAAAAACATTTTCCGTTTTTAGGTCGAAAAGGCTTACAATCCAATACACTAACTAAACTATCAACTAGATGAACTATCAACGGTGAAGAATATTCTTTAATTTCGTTTATTTACTTCCCATTGGAAGTTATTGTAATCGGTCCGATTTGTGAAATTGAAAATTTTGATATTTCTCGACGTTTCGAGGTCTCTAGAGTCGGATGACTGTTTTTAGAGAGATGTCTCCGTACCATGTACAGTGGCAGTCAAAATAATAGCAGCATTGGCTTATTATACATGGACTGCTAGTCGGGTGTCATTTCCATACAAAATCGTAAATGAAAATGGTTCAACGACTTTAAAGCACCATCAGCGCTCTCGTGGCACATCGGCAAAAAAAAGTAAGTAATTCAAAAGCCATCTATTGCAACTTGGCCTCAAGAAGCATTTTTTGGCAAAGAAACTAAGCACATCTATTATATTTCTTTGTATTTTGACGCCGCGTTGGCCGCTTTCAATGCATTACGTTTTACATCTGAAATTTCAGATTTTACTGCTTTTACACACTGCAATATTTTTTTTTTTGCGATTTTTAACCACGTTGCCGAGGGACGTATGTGGGTTACCGGGGTAGACAAAATTACTGAGATTGAACAAATTGCAGAGTTATCGTCCTTTCTTCTTTCTGTTCTTCTTTATTGTTCAAGTAGGTATAATTTATTGCAATTCATCTTCTACTTTATGACCTTCACTTAATCAAATTCTGATGAGAGTTGTGGTTGGGGAAGTGTCAAAAGAGCTGGAGTACTACATATAAAAGTTGAACTATATTATTTTCATTATGGTTTTGGGTTGATTTGTGCTCATAAGTTTTTTTTTAATAACATTTTAATTCTGAAGGCTTAACTGTAGGTATTCAAAACTTTTTGCAAAAAGCACAAAAATGAAAAACTAAAACATGCGGTATGTCATTTCTGGTTGATTTCACAGATGAAACACTATTTTTTTTGCACCAAGCTAATTTTTGCTTATCAGTTTTTCACTTTTTGTCGTTTGTTTTCCAAAATGTCTTGAATGCAGTTAAGCCTTTACTTATTTAAACAAAAGAAGTTACAAAAGTATTCCCATTATTCTCCATCGGATTATTGTGGAACAATTTTTCATTGCAACTAAAAAAATTTACTATTATTTTGTATAATATAAATCTCGATAAAAACATTTAAAAGTCGGGAATAAAATATAACGCATTATAATTTCTTGCAAATTTTCACATTTTGGCAACCACGTTTTGTGGATAAAATCATTGCCTTAATGACACTCATATACACGAAATCAAATATTGGCTCTGATGATCTGGCATTATGGCAAGAAAGGCTCATTCTCTACGTGCATTGCCATTATTTGCAAAATTATGTCAACATTAATTTCACGATGCCAGTATAATGGTAAAACTAAACGTCACCTGTACTTGGTCATTATTAAAATAATGGCAGATTTTGGTATATTTACACCATTTGGTAATTAATAACAATATAATAAGACATTATGGAAATTTTTTACTCGTGTAAATGTGGCATTAGATTCTGAAATTTCAGATTTTCTATTGAACGCTGCCAAAAGTTACACCGTATTTCCGGCATGCCACGAGAGCGCTGGTGTCGTATAGTTTTACATTGAACCATCGTGATTTGGCTGCTGGCAGTCCATATATAATAAGTCAATGAATAGCAGTGTAACCTCCCGATTAATATATTCTAGTACAATGCAAGATATTAGCGATCAATTACATTCTTCAACTACTTTTCTGGTACTAAAAGATTTTGTCTTTCGTTTCCGGAAAAAAAAACCGGCATGACATAACGGTTTCTTCCCAAATGTTACTAAAATGCTCCTAAAGTGTGTGTCTTACAGTAAAAATAAAAGCGGCGTTCGCTAACTTATGATATTTTAGTATTGTTTTTTTGATCGTGTGAATATTTAAAGTATAATCGTTTCAAGTTTCAAGGTAAGCCTTCGAGGCCTCATAGTATTTACACATTTATACTCAGATACAGTTACAGTATGGGCCGTAGTAAACACTGCTTCCGGAGAAACGCCGAATCATTCGCCAACTTCCTTCTGAAGGAAAAACTTATGCAGAAATCCAAAAGACACTTAAAATCTCTGCAAAAATGATTTCAAATGCAAAGAATTATAAAGAAAAACCTTAAACCCGCAACAGAAAACAGGTTTTATCGCCGAAATCGGTAACGAGGACTGTGAGATGCTCAAAGACCCTACCTCACTTGCCTGCTACTGAGATAAAAAACAATTAAATTTAAATGCAAGTGTAGAAACATTCAGGAGAATTTTAAGAAAAAATAATCTCAACGCCAGAAGCCCAAGAAAAGTTCCATTTTTGCCAAAAAAATAACACATTGCCAAAAGAATTCAGTTTGCCAAGACCCATTTTCATAGGCCCCTTCAGGATTGGCGAAATATTTTATGGACAGATGAAATCAAAATCGTTTTGTATGGCAGCCCTGGATCTCGTGAATATGTGTGACGCCCACTAAACGCTGAATACGTGCCTAGGTATACGCGAAAAACCGTAAAACATGGTGGTTTTAGCCAGCCTCTTTTTTTTTAAGGAGTTATTATTCTCATGAATAAGTAGTTATAGATTCTTAGTACATTTTTAGTATACTTACGTCAAATATATGCAGACAAATTGCCTGTATCAATTCCCAATCCTTTACTCGGTCTCGTTCATTAGCCATTTCAAAAAATGTCTGCAACAAATAATACAAATCCTCAGCTGAAGAATCAGCATTTGCACCATTGAAATAATTCCAAAAATCCGAAGCATGATATCGCGCGATGAAATCTTATAACCAAAATTATAATTTAAAACCATGGCATAGCAGAAACATAAATTTCGTATTAAGCTTACCTTCGTGAGGAGCTGGAAACTGTGTAGGAAAGCCAATATTCAAATAAAAAAACAACTGCCACACTGTAGAAGCATCAAGACTGTTGTATGGGAGTGAAGAGAAATACTGCCATGTAGCTAAGTTACGTGTTCTATAAATGTAACTGCAAGCTTTTATTAAAAGTGAATTTAATTCTACATTGATTCTTTCACACAAATAGGGATCTTTTGATAAATTGTTTCGTCTAGAAAAAATGAGGAAAAAGTAATTTGTTAAGAAATATAATGTTTCGAGTTATATTTTCTTCGACTTACATAAACAATTCATGATAATCGGAAACATATTGCAAAACGTGTCGAACAAGGCGACCTAGTCGCTTAGCCAGTTGTTTATACCGTTCTCTATTGTATGTGAGCATTCCTTCGCCAAAAATTTCAACAAGTGTCGAGAAGAAAGCAATAACTTTTAACACTTGGTTCCCAGTGATGAGGTCAGCTTCAAGATTGTAATTGTTGGATGTCTTTTCAACATTAAGAGCGTAGCTGAAAATGACATAAAATCAAGAATATTTATGTAAAAACAAGAATAAAAAATAAATAACAAAAATTTTACCAAAATAATATTTCGAAAGGCATTTGATCAAGCAATGCTATCAAATCACTTTCTCTCAAACCAATACATTCTCCCTTGGATGTTGTGCCTTCTTCTCCATCGGATTCAATTAATATCCACATATCCTCTTTGACAGGATCGGAAATTTCCTTGTGGGACTTAATATAAATTTTATCGAATATGACATGGCTTAGAACTTAATTAACTTACCTGCGAGAACGCTTTGAGAAAATCATTGCGCTTCTTGATAGGGAGCAAAAGTATGTGAAGTATTGCCACGCAATGATTAATTTCGGCACTCGATAGAGTTATGTGCTCATTATTTGTGACATTATCTGCTAATGGTAGCTGAATATAAGATTTGGCCCAATTGCCAACGCCATTAGGGCAGCGTAGAACATGAAATAATAGGAACCAATGGTCTTCTCTTGTAGCAATACGAATATGCAACGATATTAGTTTATTGAGCCACATTTTGATGCTTTTGGTAAATGTCTTGGAGGATTTAAAAATAAATATGATGATTCAGTTGAAAATGCTAAGTATTATTTTTTTACCGTATTAGGACTTGGTTTCCGTATGAAGCTAAACAATATTGTAATAGCTCGTCGTAGGCGATTGATGCAATAGAGGGCTTCTGGATTCAAATTTTTATTTAACGATATAGGAGATTTATTCGTTATGTGTCGAACAGAGTGGTAAGACATTATTTCATCTATGATTCTTTCAATCTGTAAATAAAAAACAGCACTTCGTTCTAGGAGCTTCTTTCTTTCTTTGTGGCAAAAAAAAAAAAAAAAAAAACACAGAGTTACGACTAAAGGCCATGGCCATTAAATGACTCACAATCGGGAGAGCAGACGAGAGACGCTTCAAGTTAAACAATTTTGCCAAAATTAGGGACAATTATTTAAAAGCAAATAAGATGCTATTAATTATACCTTTCTATTAACATAAAGCATATTAATCATAGTGCAAAAGTATTTTCTTAAGTAGAGTGCTCATATAGAATTGGAAATTTAGGAAAACCTATGTGGGATTTTTCAACTTAAAGAATTCAAGTAGCTACTAACCTTGATTTTGGTCAAATTAGCATCAATTAAGTTAATGGTGTATGAATAGCAAAGCAATTGACTCATTTGATTTAAAGCATCCACTGATATCGCCAAATGTGTCTCACTTATCACAGCAACTCTGCAAAGAAAAATACAAAACATAGTCAAATTCTTTCCGATTGGCTTGCATCACAGTACACAAATCTAAGGTAATATATTGCGCAAGTTGTCAACTTACTCATAGGTCTTTGTATGATATACAGCATTTCCATCGCCACACATGGCACTTCCCTTGGCAGTTCGTTGGATCCGCGTCCAAACATCACTCTTAGACTCCTCAAATCGTGTTCTCTTGTCTGTCAAGTCACTCTGATTTATAACGAGTTTTCCTTGTAAGTTGAAGTACTTCAACAGCAGAACATACAACGGATCGCTGTCGGTATTCTCGAGTAGAGAATTCATCAAAAATTCCAACTCGAATTGTTTGACCATTTCAATGTCCTGGCAATAGTAGATCTCACGAAGTTGCTCTGTTGTGAAGGGTTTAAGGCGACTTATGGCTGATGCTGATGAACTAGGTTTGTAAGTTTGATAAAAGACCTCAGACTGAGTTTCGACGCGACTCATACTGGAGAGATCTGGATACTTAACAGCAACAGGTTTGAAATCAAATTGAGTGGCAGTTTTGGATTCGCAAAGAGATGGAGCCGTTGGCTCTTCAAAGTTTTGAGTCCAAGGCTGAGGTGTTCCTGTAGGTAATACCTCATCCTGATTTTCTGATGATGGTACACAAGGAACGCTAACAGGACTGCTGATTGGAAGCTCCGCTATTTGCTTTGGTTCTTCTTCGGCTGGTGTGGATAAAGTTTTTTCTTCCTCTTGTTGAGACTTCTCTTTATCTTCATCACTAAGAAAATCTTCATCATCCAGGGATATCTTATCAAAAGGTTGAAAGTTCGTCGAGACAAAACATTCATGACTAACAATATCATCACATTTTGTTGTTGGGAAATCTATATCTAGCGATTGGACATCGGATTTATTTGGCTTTTTCGTTGATGTAGATGCGACGTCGTCTTCTGCTTCTGAATCGGTCAGAAATTTTTCTTCATTTATTGTTTGTTTTTTGGTTTTTTTCTTCTTCTTTACAACATAAGATAAGAAAACAAAGCAATTTAGGTTGGTGTTCTGATTTTTTCTTGTATGGGTGAAAAATATTGAAAATTTAGAGTACCTGGACTTTGGGTCGTTCCATGGTCGCCATTTTAGCAACACTCCTTGCTTAGGTAATTTATTTTGTGATTATTTTTGTTTAATAAAAATAAACAAATATTTGAGTGCGGTGTTGTGATTTTTGTTTAAACTTCTCTTATCTACGCACCCACAATTTAGGGAAAATACACGGTTTAGTTCAGGCACAGGGTGAAATATAAAAATTTAGTGTGACAGCTGTTTAGAATTTTGACAGGAGCTTCTGTTTTGTGTGCGTTCTAGGTTTGAGAATCTAGTACCCTTTCACACGTCGAAACAGAAATGTCGGTAGCTTATTACTACGTTTCCATGTGGTATTTAAGCGAGCTTGAAGCTCACTTAGACCCTTTGTATACCTGCATCGAGTTGAAATGAGCTTGAACCGACTCGATTCCACTTCACGAGCGGAGTCGAGTCGATATTTGTGGTAAAAAACCTAGGTTGAGGATTTAACTTGAGAAACACTATATGTCATCTCAACACCATTTCAATTCAACTCAATATCGAGCTCTCAAATCTATGAACGAAAAACCTGGGTCAAAAATCCAACCCTAATCCAACTCGAGCACTCGATCCTGAATATAAACGTAGTATATGTCGAATTCCTTTTACCAAAAATATTCGATTTTTTTTCTAAACAGAATCGAATCTTTTCTTTTAATACAAGCGATTTGTCCAGAAAAGTCGGTTTTTTCTTCTAAACAAATCAATTTTTTTCTTATGGCGATTTCCATGCAACAATAAAATCGGTTCTGCTTAGAAAAAAATCGATTTGTTTAGAAGAAAAAATCAAATTTTTTAAACAAATGAAATCTTTCGTTTTTAGCAAGATTTACACGGATTTGCACACACACTACGAAGATTTGACATTTCTCAGGAGTTAAAAGTTTTTTGCCGCAGTGTTAACAAATATTCACAGTGTTTGTCGTGTGTTTAAATAGATTTAAAACAAAAATATCTATAGAAATGTGTTTTATTTATCAAATAAGTGTGGATAATGAATTGAAAGTGATCAACAGGTTTAATTAACTGTGAAATTAAGTGTCCAAAGTCCATTTTTCTACTTGTATGAACGCACACTATTTTCGTTTTATTTTGCAACCAATCTCTGATATATATTTGCTTTAAATCGTACAAAACCACACGCAAAACTGAGTGCACTTTAAATAATTGTTAAAAACTTTGTGCGTGCAATAATTATTTACCTTTTTGCTTCAAAACTGCTGTCAAACGGTACACACACAATTACAAAAAAAAAATCGAATTTTTTTACAGATTCCTTGCAGATAAAAAAAAAAGAATCGATTTGAAATGTTGCATGGAATTCGACATTAAAAGGAATTCGACATTAAGTTCTTTGTTGAGAAGGGAACAGTGAGGTGAACAAAATCTTCCCTCAACGGTTTTGGGAGATTTTTATTACACACAGGTATGTGTGTGCGCTCAAACAAGATACTTTTGAATAAAGGCTTAACTACATTCAAAACCTTTTTGCAAAAAACACAAAAGTAAAAAAAATACACACATACTCTAGTGACATCTGCGTGCGAGAAATTTTACTAAAACTATGCTGTGTTACCGCCATTTTTCTTTTAAAACCCTACAAAAGCCAGAATGTAACTGACATTTTTAAAATAAAAACCCTACAAATGCCTGAATAAATGTTTGTTCCCTTAAATTTCCCCATTACAGCGACATCTACTAGTCGCTTTCAAAACTGATATTTTGTATGTATTGGTGTTTTACTTTTGCACAAAAGCAAAAGCGTTTTAACTTTTTCTTTTGTAAAACTTGAGAAAGAAGATAGAAATGAGTTGTGCGTTGGAAAAAGACAAAGGATTTAGTTCACTTATGTACAAAAGTAAGTTGAATGTAGTTAAGCCTTAAAACTACAGGAAATGTTATACAATTTTGTTTCTTCGTGTGAATGGTGCCTACAAGTGAATTTAGAAGTTAAAAGAAATGTCGAAAAAATTATAGCACACTGGGGCAATTCATCAGGATAACAACGAAGTTCATAAGCGAAAGAATTGCTGTGCTTAAAATGAAATGGAAAACATGCCCTTGTTTCGATTGGAATAACATAGTCCCCTGTTAAGCTCATCCCAGTTAGCCAACACGAATTTTAAAAAATCGACTTTTTAAGCCTTAACTACATAAGCTAAAAAAGTACAAAAGTGCAAAATTTCAAACTCATTTTGAGATAGTTTTTCTCACAGCAAAACTTATAGAAATGATGCAGAAAGCTTAAATTTTGGATTAAAAATAAAATGTGTATATTCTTTTTCACAAAACAACTGCGCTAGCTGGGAAAAAATATTTTTACTTTTGTAATTTTGCAAAAAGTGGCCAATGTAGTTAAGGCTTTAAATATTTTTTTATGCAAATCGTTAGTGATTCGTTTGTGAATGTTTGTGACAACAATATAAAGTTTTGTGACTGCTGAGTTATTTATGTCGAATTCCTTTTACCAAAAATATTCGATTTTTTTTTTCTAAACAGAATCGAATTTTTTCTTTTTAAAACAAGGGATTTGTCCAGAAAAGTCGATTTTTTCTTCTAAACAAATCGATTTTTTTCTTAAAAGGAATTCGACATTAGTTATTAACAATTCAAATAAAAAGTACCAGTTAGCCAACATATTTCTCAAAACTGTACTAAAATAGGGTTTTTTGGGTTCAATCGATCAGAAATCGTTTGTGACTCCTGAATTTAACAATAAAAACGTTTGTGACAACGTAGTTTTTCCGGAAAATTAGAAAAACTAATTCAATTTCACCACACTTTCATTTTATTTTATTGTTTATGGGCGGAGCTATGCATAGTGCTGACGGATGTGTCTCTGATTCATGATGCTGAGGTGAGTAATTACGGTTTGAGGTGAGAAACATGTTGAAATATAATTGTTCGTGTAGTTGTTCGATTTTAAAATAAAAGATGGTTATTTCACTCAATAAGTCGTAAATGGGGTTGGATTTTGAATTAATGAACAAAATAGTTTGCGACAGCCAATTATTCAACGAAGCTATTACAGATATACAATATTTAGGCTATCACAAACAAACTAGGTAGTCACAAACGATTTTATTGCTTAATTCCAATTTTTTAAACATTTTTGAATCGAATGAGTATGATTACAAACCAGCCAACAAGCTATATTGAACAAATCTTATGCTACCTACAAATACTTTTCAATCGACTAAGTTAGTATCTATACCTATACCTACATTAAATATTGTATATCTGTAATAGCTTCGTTGAATAATTGGTTGTCGCAAACTATTTTGTTCATTAATTCAAAATCCAACCCCATTTACGACTTATTGAGTGAAATAACCATCTTTCATTTTAAAATCGAACAACTACACGAACAATTATATTTCAACATGTTTCTCACCTCAAACCGTAATTACTCACCTCAGCATCATGAATCAGAGACACATCCGTCAGCACTATGCATAGCTCCGCCCATAAACAATAAAATAAAATGAAAGTATGGTGAAATTGAATTAGTTTTTCTAATTTTCCGGAAAAACTACGTTGTCACAAACGTTTTTATTGGTAAATTCAGGAGTCACAAACGATTTCTGATCGATTGAACCCAAAAAACCCTATTATAGTACAGTTTTGAGAAATATGTTGGCTAACTGGTACTTTTTATTTGAATTGTTAATAACTTAAATAACTAAGGAGTCACAAAACTTTATATTGTTGTCACAAACATTCACAAACGAATCACAAACGATTTGCATAAAAAATATTTAAAAAGTCGATTTTTTTAAATTCGTGTTGGCTAACTGGGATGAGCTCAGCACACGAGTAGTGATGGTTCCAGCCTTCACAAAGGTCACATTGGACCATGTTCTCTGTAGAATCTGAGGCTGTACAAGAACAACAATTGAATTCCTCTGATGGCGGTGAATGCTGCAGAATTTCACTTGGTGGTGGTGTTCTGGACGCTAATCTAGATTTGAATGAACGGCCTGATGCGCCGTGATTACTTTCCCTCAATGACATCCTTAGCAGAACCACAAACTATTTATGAATTTGCTGTCGCAGTTTGGCGGCAGCAGAAACCTTTTTGTTAACTCAATAAAAAAACGTTATGTTAATTGCAGGGAGTCACAAATTCCTTTCATAAAAAATTCATAAATAAAGATTTGTAACATAAGCTCATTTTCTTTACACCTACATTAGTTCTTTTTTCTTATTATTAATAATTCTTATTATGATAATGCACGTTTTTATACATGTGACAAGGAGGAAAGCAAAAGGGTAGGCTATAAAGAAGTATTTAAGGAAAGTGAAATTGCTAAAGGAGCAATTAACAGCCAGATTTTTTTTTTAATCTCTGAAAAGGCTATAGTACGGTATTGATAGCATTGGCGTTGTTTTTAACAATCTTTTTTATTGCAAGCCCTCCCTTCCACTTAAACGGGGGAACACAAAACCACTTCCTTTAATCTTATGCAAACACCCTATACATTTTTAAGTAGGTTAAACTTTCTTAACAATTTCATATTTATTCATGAAATACCATATGAAATTTTAATTCTTGATCTCAATTTTTTTTACCATTTCGACCAAGTGGAGATTCATGCTAAATGTCTTGTTTACCAATAAAAAAAAAAACTTTTTAAATTTTATATAACAAATTCCTGTAGGTATAATATATTAAATTTATTTAAAAAAGTCTACAATCTTTTCTTTTGTTTTAGGTTTACTGAATAAAAGTCTGCAATCCAAGATTTAATTATCTTAATTTCACGCTTCCTGGCCTCGATCACTGATGGTGGATCCTTAAATTTGTTTGACAAAAAAAAAAAAAAAAAAAACATAAAATTTAGTCTAATATATAATTATTAATTTAAATATATACAACCTCAGGCATGGATCCTCTCAAATCCAGATGGTGTGCACCCTCCGGTATAATTATAATTGTTATTCCATCATTCGATGTCTTAAGTACACCACCGCCACTCCATGGATCAAGAAGACCATTGCTGAAAATTATGTTGCCATATGATCTATAAAATAAGAACAAATAAGATTATCCACATATTTTTAAATTATTATAAATTGAATATTTTATAGTACTCAATATGTCTTCCGCCATAGCGAACCAAAATCTCATCTTGTCTTGGGCGTATTTTGAATTTTTTGAAACATTTATCTGAGTATGCCTTGAAATCCCAATCTTTTTTCATAAACATATTGCCATCGTCCTTAGAGCACATTGGCATAACCATTTCGTTGCAAGTTTGAATATCCCAAGCCGAACCACCCAACGCTGGAGAATAGGCAGATTTGTAATCTAGACACTTGGCTGCTCCATTAAAGTCGTAATAAACATGCAATGCGCTTTGAAGGGCCTATACATAAGTAAAGGTAAAAAGTAAAAGTAGATTGACGTAAAAAAAGGATATAAAGTTTACATCTATGAGATCCTTGTCCTTGTCATAGGTCTGAGATAGGTAGAAACAGAACTGACGAACGGGATATGCCGGTAGTGGAGCCAAGAATTCATTTGGGTAGGGGTAGTTAGCCATGGCTAGGTTGCCGTAGACGTCTTCCAGATAGTCTGCAAATAAAAATAAAAAGAAAAACAAATTTGTTATTCCATTACATGTGTATGAATGCAGCTGTGTTTGTGAGTATGAATTTAAAGTATTAGGTTAAGGCCCAATTTTATAATAGTCAGTTAAAGTCCCAGTTTCATAGACGAAGAAAATGGCACTTAAGTGGCTATTACACGGTGTCTCCACCTGAAATATTTTATAGATTACTATCTGTCACTTTCGATAGAAAGAAAGAGCGATAGTATACCATAAAATGTTGGTTGGGCATTTTAATAGCAAGCTTTCTATTTCATGTAGTAGGTCCCCTCCATTCCTGCAGGCATGTACACAGGAATTATTGAGAGTTGTAAGCAAAGAAACTGAATATGAAGAAATGAATCCTTCGTACGTTTCACCCTCCAAAACCCATTTGTTTACATTGTTGTATTTGTAATTTAATTTTGTGTCGATGAATAGATGTGAAATCCAACAACAATATAGCAGGGTGGTGTGAAGATAAGTACTGTGAATGTGTAAGTTGTGAAGATAAATACTGTGAATGTATGAGTTTTATATTGCCATTTTTACACATACCTTCTCATTTCTTATCTGATAGAGCTTGTAGGCAAACTCAAATGACAGCCGAGGATTCATTTCTTCATATTCAGTTTCTTTGGTTGTAAGTCACTAGGCCCTAGTTCTTCATGAGCTGTTGTGCCATCAAATTTTGTTTTTTTTTTTTTTTCATTTCATTTGTCTCAAAATTTTTACAGGGCAAAGTTATGAAGTTAAAATAATTTAAAGAATTGATTTATTGTTAATTTTACTTAGATCCATAAGAAAAAGACCAAAACTTTCTTTTGGTACCTGCAATAAATTAATTACATTCGAAAAAAACAAAACAAAAAAAAAATTGAAACAAACCCACAAATGTCAAAGGGAAAATTGCTTCTTCATAGAATATTATTCATAGCTTTCTATGAGCAAAGCAATATAGACCAAGAGCTGACAGCCAATTTTTGGTTTGGAGATATAACCAAAATTCACAAACGTGTATGTCCCTTTTCACACGAAGATACTAGTTGCTGGAGATTATTTTGACGTTTTCTTTAAATCTTTCGTACCTTTCACACGCAAGCAACAAAAACCCGGAGATTTTCTTTTTTTTCCTTTTACACTACCTTGGTTGAACGCACATAAACGTAGTGTGAAGAGAAACGTCAAAAAAATCTCCTGAATTTGTTGACCGGGGAGATTTCGTTTCCCCCTCTTTCTTCCTGCCCTTCTCGCCTATGAACTAATTGTTGCCGGCAACTCAGTTGACTTGTGTGAAAGGGGACTATGTAGAGGTAGGAGGGTACTGAGTTCGAAAATCTCCTGAATTTGTTGACCGGGGAGATTTCGTTTCCCCCTCTTTCTTCCTGCCCTTCTCGCCAATGAACTAATTGTTGCCGGCAACTCAGTTGACTTGTGTAATAGGGGACTATGTAGAGGTAGGAGGGTACTGAGTTCGAATTCAGTCGTCTGGCAGGATTATTTTGTCGCCGGGCGAAGGAAAGGGGCGGTGAAAACAGCGATTTTCCAGATTATTGTTTAGAGGGTTTAACCATTTTTCAGTATATTTAAACTAAAGCTTACTACGCTTTAATTAAGAACTTCGGGGTCCCAGACGTTTAAATTGTCGCCAGACCCAGCCAGACGCCCCCAAAGAGGGGCAAAAAGTCAGATTTTGGTTTGGAAGGTATAACCAAAAAATAGGTATGGCAATAAATCAGGAAAAATCTCCTCATTTCAACTAAGGGGGTCCCAGACGTTTAAAGTGTCGCCACACCCAGCCAGGCGCCCCCCAAAAGGGGCAAAAAATCAGATTTTGGTTTGGAAGGTATAACCAAAAAAAAAGTATGCCAAAAAATCAGTTTATAAGGAATATAATGGTGCCGTGACTTAAGGCCAAGTGACATAAGGCCAAATTTGGGTGTTTGGCCTTATGTCACTTTACAAAAGCGACATAAGACCAAATTTACATATTTGGCCTTATGTCGCTTTTTTAAAGTGACATAAGGCCAATTTTCTTTGAGACATAAGGCCAAATATAATTATATAACATTCCCAAAAGCTCCCCTTACAGTAAAAGAGGTTTCGGACATCTTTCAAAAGGAAACTATATTGAATAAATTCGGCCTGTCGCCACGTATATGTATATATTACTGTAAAAAGCCGAAATAATGAAATTCTAGAATTAACCGGTATGGGGGGGCATGCTGCCCCCCTGCAACCCCCCTGCTTGGCCCACTATAGGAATTGGGGCAGGTGCGAGGTTGGGTGTATGCAAAGTTTTTTTTGTATTTTAGGAATCTGAATTTAAAGAAACTTTGAATGTATATCCTATGTATAAACAGTGAGGTAGGATTTACCGGTAAATTCTGCAAAAGAAACTTTGCATACACCCAACCTCGCACCTACCCCAATTCCTATAGTGGGCCAAGCAGGGGGGTTGCAGGGGGGCAGCATGCCCCCCCATACATACCTCTCTATTTATACGCCGTAATGCTGAGTGCTCTAGAATTTACCGGTAAATTCTAGAATTTCATTATTTCGGCTTTTTACAGTAATAAAATACATGTACGTGGCGACATGCCGAATTTATTCAATATAGTTTCGGTTTTAAAGAAAACAGTTCAAAGTGACATAAGGCCCAATTGGCCTTACATCACTTTTCAAAAGTGACATAAGGCCAACTCTTAAAATTTGGCCTTATGTCGCTATTGAAAAGTGACTTAAGGCCAAACACCCAAATTGGGCCTTATGTCACTTGGCCTTAAGTCACGGCACCAATATAATAGAAAAGAAAACATTTCAAATTTTCTATGGAGAGAGTAGGTTATTATTTTGTCTAGAATTTTTAAAAATTTGAATCTTTTTTCATTGTAGAATAAGATTTAATCTTTTGACCTTTTTCCATTTTCTGGCTAGATTTGGCGTCATTCAAAATGTCTGGGAGCTATATATTTATAATGATTTCTGATTTTTTGACATACTTTTTATTTGGTTGTAGGTCTGATATCAAAAACTGGGTTTTTGCCCCTTTTGGGGGGGCGTCTGATAGTTTAAGTATTCTGAAAAATCAGGAAAAATTTTTCTAAACAAAAATCTAGAAAGTCGCTGTTTTCACCGCCCCTTTCCTTCGCCCGGCGACAAAATAATCCTGCCAGACGATTGAATTCGAACTCAGTATCCTTCTACCTCTACATACACGTTTGTGAATTTTGGTTATATCTCCAAACCAAAAATTAGCTGTCAGCTCTTAGACTTTTAGAATACTATGAGTAGCCTCCTAGCATGCAATATAGTATTCTATGAAATCTTTCTCGTGGAGCCACCATGTTATTTACTTTCAAAGACGGATAGCAGATAGAGCTAGAGCCATAAAATGGAGAGAACAAAAAAAAAAAGAAAATTAAAAACTAGAAAATGAGTGCCAAATTTGTTTGAAAAAAAAAAAATGATTTTCATATTTTGCTTCCACACTTGCATCCAAACAAATTAATTCACCATGACCTCAAACTTCCAAGTGGGATAGAATGTATGATGGTTTTAGAACCAATCCTAAAAATTTTCGCGTGTTAACACATGTCAAATTGTGTGAGATGGTTTCCACACTATTTTACATGATTTACTTCCCACTTTGTTGACATGTGTTAATGTTAATACTTGATGGGATAGTGTGGAAGGGCTTTAAACGCTAAGCATAAGTCAAATAATATTTCTTAAGAAAACAGCTAAAAATATCATTTAGTTTTTTTTTCACTAATTATTATAATTTGTACCGATCGGTAGCTTGTTTAAAAAAATAAAATGAGATGTGAGTTTGCCAAGAAGTGATTTTTCAATATAAATAATAATTAACAAAATTAAAATATATGTAAATCTTAGTTATTTCTATAACTTGAACTAAATATAAAGTAGAAGTGCAACCTTCTAATTTTAACAGGTAGATAACATTACCACTAATTGAATGGTTTCTAAGCATTGTGAAATCGTTATCAAAATGGAAAAGAAAAGAACAATTTCTGTCGACTTTTTTCACAGTTTTGCATTACTTACAATACTGATAAGATTTTAAAGGGAAACAAACAATCTTTTCCACAAAAAAAAAAATAAAACTAAAATTGTGAAAAAAATATTCAATTTTTTCTTTAAATTTATTTTTTGAAAAAATGTTTCTTTTTTTTCCTTTTCAACTCTGTGAAAAAAGTGGACAAAAATAGTTCTTTTCTTTTCCATTGTTCGCAATGTTTATTCACCATACAATTTGTTTCTTTAATTTGTTTGTACGAATTTAATCATTGGGTACGGAAAAATGCGGTTCGATGGATCGATTTACCATCGAAATTTAACAAAAAATATTGGTAAATGATTTCTTACCAAATTTAGTCCTTCGATTAATGTTTATAAAGCAGTGAAAGATTTACTAAAAGGCTATACAAATTAGTTTCCTATTCTGCTAAACGTTCGCGTGAAAGTTTGTATATTGCTATCCGTCGTTGTCAGAGGGAAATAAATTCGTATAAATTTCGATCAAAAATTAAATTTAAACTGTTAGATTTTCTTGAGAACTTGAAAAATAAATATCGGTTAAGATTTGCACTCTGAAGACAGAAGATTTTAAAAAATAATTTAAGACAAATTGAATTTAAACATTCACATGAATCGAAAGTTTCGATCGTATGGTTTAGAATACAACAACTGTTATACTTTTTTTTTTAAATAACGTTGAGGTGCTTAAAATAAATATTCACTATTAAGTTTTGAAATTATCTAGTAGGTTTCCAAAACTGCTCTAAAATTTTCTGTACATCATTCGTTGCTGAGATATTGGTAACTAAGTTCAAAAGTGTCTTTTTTTCATTCAAAGCTAAATATTTTTCGGAAGAAAAATAAATTGTAGAAGAACAAAAAATGACGACACTAAAGCTCTTAATAAACAAGTTATCGAATCAATACATATTAATTGGCTCAAAAATAATTTTCAAAGAAAATGACACTATTCAAAAAAAATTAAAATTTCTGCCTCGAGCTGTTTTTTTTTATGATTGTGATGATTGCAATAATGGCACCTTTAAAAAAAATGATCTGTTAAAATTTCTCAATACAAAAAACATAAATCTTAAGAATGCTTTTTGTTTCATCCAAATAAGTCTACTTTTCACAGAGCTCATACAGCTCTTCAAAAAACACTAAAAAAATATTCCCTTAATTTGTTTACTATAGTGTATTAAGAAGATCGCGCAATTTCTTCTGCCTGTTTGCAGGCCTGTCTGTACTTCTATCTACAGCTCAAGACTTTTAGCCAATTATACCTAGAGGTAAAATTGAAATTTTGTTTTTAGCCCCAAAAATAACGAAACCTGCCATACAATCGTTATGAAAGAGTTAACTTATTTAGGAAACGGCTCTAAAGATTTTAATAAAAAAAAAATGTGCCTATTTTCTATTTTCTGCCTTTTGGTGAAAGATATTTTTACCAAAAACTGTTATTAACGGTATATGCCATAGAAGCGCTTTTTTGATTATCAATTTTTTTTGTCAAAAGTTTTACCGACTATCGAAGTTTAAATAATTATACAATATAGATGGGTACTAATTTTCACAAAAAAAAATGTAATGGTAATGTAAATGTGTGTATGTGATTGTATGTATGTGTATGTATTTGTTTTTTTTAACGTAATAAATATATATGTATACTCAGCCATTTAATAAATTAAAGAATGGAAATTTGAATATGGAAAAAAAAGCATGAAACTCGTTCTTTAAATTGAAAAAACAAGTACCTAAAATGTTTTAATCTCAGAATGAAGAACGCCATCTCAATTCTTGAAAAAATAAGAATTTATGCAGACAAAATGTTGAAAATCGTTGGAGAGGTTTTTTTTAAAAATATTTTTTCAAAACGGTTGTATGGGGAGTACCGTTATTTTTGGCCTAAAAAAAAACCCGACTTCCCCTCTGGGGAATCACCCAAAATGTTATGCTCCTATAGTTTGAAGAAAATCGCTTAGGTACAGACAGAAAGACGGAATTGCATTACATTAATATAATATGTATATACAGTAGATGACGGATATAAGAAACTTAAAAAATCCAAGGAATTCCTTTATTATATCCGTGTTTTCTTATATAAAAAATTGTATATAAGAAAGAAAATGTCTTATATAAATAAAATGTATATAAGAAGGAAAATTTCTTATATAAATAAAAATGCCTATAAGAAATGTCAAATGTATGGGCTTTTCTCTTTCTCGCCGATCTTCAATCTGTCACTTATTTGGCAATTTAATAAGGGTGGGTTCAGAAATTTTGTTAAAGTTACACGTCGCATCATTTAGAAGCTTACACGGGAAAATTTCTTATAAAAGTTTAATTTTCTGTGTAGTGAATGCGATTTTGTATCAGAATAAGTTTCTTATATCAGTGTTTTTTCTTATAAACGTTTTTCTTATATGAGGTTTATTTAACACGTATCTTTATGGGAATGTGCATGGTGTTTTGGAATGTCTGTCTTATAAGCGTGTTTTTCTAATATGAGACTTTCTTATATCCGTCATCTACTGTATACATTATAATATGTATATACATATGACCAATGCTAGTCATATAAAATATGGCACAATATTTTTATACATACATATATGACAAGTAGGTACCTTATACTATGTCGTTTTTTATTGCAATCTGTAAAATCTCTTCTTATATTAAGAATCGCTCTTTTGAATTAAACATGTTGGCATCGAAAAATTTCAAATTTCAAGTTTTCGAGTTTAAAAATTAATTTTTCAAAAACTGTTCACTATAACACAACTTAATTTAAAAAGAAAACTAAAGAAGAGATTTCTAGCTTTCCAAAAAGGTATAGCATGGCATTATAATGCCGAAAACAGATGTGCAGCTTTTTCCCATGCAGCGAAATTAGAAATAGAGATATCGTGCAGCGAAGGCTGCATACAGAGCCTGGAATATGTCAGCCCCCATAAGAACCTGTTTAAATTTATTTTCGCTGCATTGGAAAAAGCTACACATCTGTTTTCGGCTTAAGTTTAACCGTTGTTTTTAAATAATTTTTTTTTTCTGTTTGAAGTCAATTTTTTAGAAAATTTCCCCTCCCGCTTAAACAGGGGGAAATAGAACCCCTCTCCCATACGATTTTATTCTTGTCTAACCCAACCTACTCGCCCTAGCTCTTTGGTGCAACTTATACGGAACTCCATGTACAACTACATATATGATAATGTAATTCTGCTTTTAAGAACAAATTTTGGAGAAACCTCAACCTTTGTCTCAAGAAATACCCATAAAATTAAAGAATTTAATTGCTAATAATACCTTTACAAAATTTTTAAAATATAACAATACAAACCAAAAAATTCGTTAATGTCATCCGGTTTGGTGATCTCTTCTCCCTTGCAGAACTTAAAGATCGAATTAAGATACGTCCGGCCAGTTTCATTCGCTGCAAAATTTCTGTGGGCAGAAATGCAATTTATATAAGACAAAAAACATTTTAATTAATACTCACTTAAGCACATTCCACGATTTCTTTATATTAACGCTACAATTTGAAGAAAGTGATGTCTTAAAAACCGAAGTGACAATCTTTGAAAAGATATCACAGGGTGTTAGGTCTACAAACGAAAATATTTAAGATTTCCATTAATCTTTCTTTAAAAAGCTATCTTTTTTTTATTTGTTAACCTTTAAATTGCCAAATTGGTGCTGATGCAGCTAGTGCTCCTGTCACCGATTGTGGATACTTCATGCGGAACCAAGCTGCCAACATGCCTCCATATGACCCACCAATGGCAATCACTGGCCTATCATTTGCTCCTCCAGTAATCTCATTTAAAAGCTGAGCATAGTCTGCCAGAGCTTGTTCAGCTGTAAGAAATCCATAATGCTGTGGACTATCGAAAGAAGCATTTTTAAATGGCATCGATTTTCCATAGTAACGATGTTCGGCAAAGATAATTAATGCGCTCAGCTGCTGTGCGTTCTCCCATATGAAGCCAGTGTTTTGTGCAAAGAGTTCAATGTCACCCTCGTTGCCACAATAAAATAAGATCGGAGTTGAATTATCATTCTTTGAGTATTCATCATTAATCAAATAGCTATTCTCAGGGGGAAAATTTAAGTAAGTAAAAACAATTAAATTAGTACTTCGAAATCAATATCAAATTACCGCAATGAAAAAGATACATCTGTCACGTAATTGAAATGATCAACCGGAACGTTGTCCAAGTACTTTTCTTTCCAGGAATATTTAGCTTTTGCATTATCACTTGCTGAAGCTATCAAAAATAAAAACGAACCGAGAAGAGTAAGTCCGAATATTTTAAGCATTGTATTTAAATTAATTGTGCGCAGTTGTAGGCTAAGCACGATCAATTCGATTGTGATGTCGAATGAAAACTGGTCATGTATCAAGATCAACGATCGCTCTTGGGGTGAGCATTTTTAAAATTAGGTTTTAAAGATCAAGTATTGGGTTTGTAAATTAATTTAAAACTGTAAACAGGGATTCATATGAATGATAAGAAAGTAATTTGGTGTAACTTCTTTGTTCAGAATTCAATTATGATAACCTAAGTTTTTATTAAATCGAACGAGACGATTATTTTTCGTATGACAAACTAGATTTTGAGTTAAATACATAAAAATATGAGGAAAGTCGTTTAACAGAAAAAAAAGCACGACTGAAGCGCACAAATTTGCTCTTGTAGTAATAGTTTCTTAAAATTTTAAAGAGCCTTAAGTTAAAACTAGTATTATACATGTCACTCAAGAGCTTAGATTGAAAAATTATTGAAAATCAACATAATTCGAAATAAATTTATTGAAAAAATCTTCTTAAATTATTTTGAGAGCTAAAAAAAGTACACCATCTGATTTCTTTAACTAATCTAAGTTTTTAAGAAAAAAAAAAATTCAAAATCGTAGGAGCGTTTTTTTTTTAAATTAATTTTTTATATAAAATTTTGTAAACATTTTTAAGAAAAAAAATTCGTATCTACACCATTTTTTAGTATTTATTAATAATGATTAAAAAAAAAAATTCGAAAAAAATAATCTACCCGTTTTTAAAATATCGAATTTTCAAAAAAAAAAAATTCAAAATCTTTTTAAAAATCCAAAATTTATTTTTTTGAAAATTTTGATATGCAGTATAATTTTAACTTTTTAGAAGCTTTTGTATAAAAAATTTAATTTTAATCGGTTCTACAGATAAGGAATGAGATAATCTAAAATAAAAAAAATGGTTCTATAAGAGGTACTGTTAATAACGGCTAATTGTAAATTTTGTTTTTGTTAAATCGTAGACCATACTAACATAAGTCTTTAGAACAATTTTAATCAAAATCGTAGGATTCGTTTTTGAGAAAATTTAGATTTTCTGTGACGGTTTTTGAAAGTACCGTTAATTTTGACTACAAGAAAAAATTTTGTTCAAAATATTCTAGATACTGTCAAAAAACCACTCAGTACCAAGGTTCTTGAAAATCAAGCCAGTCGTTTTGCGAAATATTTGATTTTTAAAGAAAAGGAACTTTTTTTAAAAATCCAAAAAATATTTTTTTGTAAATTTTGGTATAAAATACTATTTTAATTGTTCAGACGATTCTCCATAAAATAAAATTATTAGAATCAGCTTATTCCTTTTCGAGAAAATCGAAAATAAAAAAATGTTTCTATGGGAGGTGACATTTACAACCATTTTTTGGAAACCTTATACCTAATAAAATTTATTAAATTATTTCTAGAAAAATCGGTGAAGCCGTTTTTGAGAAAAATAGGATTTTCCAAAAATGCTAAAAAAAATTATATGACAGGTACCGTTATTTTTGGTCCTAAAATGTCAAAAAAAAAATACGAGAAATACTTTTTTCGTCTTCCCTATCATCGTAATGTCAAGTTTGATCAAAATAAAATGATTTAAAGTAGAATTTGGAATTCTTGAACACAAACATTCAAAGAAAACGTAGAAAAATGTGGGCACCTTCTTTTTCAATATTAAATTTTTTGTTTTAAATTTATTTACATAAATTTGGAGTGGATTGCACCTTTATTATTGTTAATTTATAACCATTTTGAACTAGCAGGAAATTTTGTTGGTTATTTCGAGGAATTCTAATTTTTATATTAAACCATTGATTTCGATTTCACATTTTGAGTAGCTTATTAATACAATTTCCCTGAGCTTAAAGATTATATAGAAACATAATCCTTAAAACTTTGGTAACTAGAATAATTCTTTTCAAACTCTTTTGGGATGTAGATATTGGTTGTATCATGTGTGTTCTCTGAAATAATTATGTATTTGTATTTCTAATTTAAAGTAAAAGGCCCGAAATCTGAAATTTTGTTAAATGTACTTAATTAAATAAAATTTTAAAAAATAAAAAATATTCCACATACGCCATAGTGAACAATGTTTTCAAAAACACAACGGCATGTTTTTTTTTTTGTATACCAACAAATTAAAATTATTAACCAGTTTTCCTAAGCGATTGGACACGTACACAATGGGAATATAGAAATAGTTTTGTGTTAATTTATTAAAGCATGCATTAATCCAAAACAAAAACTTTCAAGATTGCTTTGGATACTTTTTCAATACTTCCATATCTTTTTTTCCTTTGAAGGGTTTAATTAAAAATCCTGTAAAAAGTGCGAGAGTACTTTTTACCATATTTATGATCAGAAGCATGCGACCTGTGTATACATATGTATGTGCGTTGTAAGTACATATAACATCCAAAAAAAGAAAATCGTCTAATTTGCAACCGAGTGTCAGACTTTTTTACTTGTGAAGATTTTGTATACATATATGTATGAGAATGTTTTTGTGGCTATAATGTTTACAATTTGTTGTTAATGGGTCAACATATTTGACCGGCAATAACGGAATCAGCTGGTTCTTATCACAAATAGATAAAGAGGAAGAATACAAACAGTATTAAAATATATTTAAACTCATCGTTTTTTATTTAAAATAAAATTCCGCCACATGCGTTTTTTTGAAGAGTTTTATTTCTTAGTTCAGAAATAATTTAATCATATTTATTTTTAAAAGAGACATGGAGTATTTGTATATTAACAATACATAATTCAAAAACTATAATTTACTAATAACGAAAATTAAAAAGAAATAAAATACAAATTACGACCAAGTTTCTTCTTGATACCGACTTGCTTTGATCATCTTTTCAATTAATAATTCATCCTCCAATATTTCCATAAATGCTTCTTTAACTGATTTGGGCATATTGTTCGAGGATCCTGCAACCAAAACAACTGCATTTTTATTTAAAATAAGATCTTTTAATAGCGAGGCATTATCCTTTATCAAATGTTGAACATAAACCTTGTTTTCTTGGTCTCTGGAAAATGCAGTAAGGCATTTTGCAACTCCTTTTGATTCAAAACGTTCAAAATACTCTCTGTAATAAAATAACAAAAACAAAATTGAATTCTTATGTAAAATATTCAAGACATTGATAGTAACCTGCAAAAGAAATCTTTATCTTTATTTCGGCATCCGAAAAACACTATCGACTGGGCAGTAATTTCAGATGAAGCCTCTCGGGATGCCAGGATACTGAGAAAAGGTGCGATTCCAGTTCCAGGTCCAACTAAAATCATTGGCGTTGAAAAATCTTTGGGAAACATTAATGTTCCCCGTTTAATAATTCCTAAAATTTCATCTCCAACTGCAATGTTTTTAAGCCAATTCGAACATAAACCTCGTCTTGGTGTTGTTAATTTTGTTTTGTACTCGACAATTGCCACCAAAAGATCGAGAGTACCGGCCTCAGGTACAGAGGCTATTGAAAAACTTCGCGGCTGAATAATTTGAAAGAGTTCAAATAATATCGGCAAAGTCAAAGCAGCTGTTGCATGCCGGAAGTCGTACAATATTTCTAGTATGGATCGTCGTGGTCTATGTGCATAAGCTATTAATTCTTCTAAGCCCTCTGATGTTGTGAATTCTTCAAGTTTTTCTTTTTCCAGTTCATCTTTGCAATTTAAAGCTAACAGTCCGAAGGCACTCTGTCTAGGAACAGCGCTGAGGTCCCAAACGTACTTTGCTAATAGTCCAAGCGTAACTGGGTGTTGATATGGCAATGGAAGAGGTAGATCTGAAAAACAAAAAAAAAAATAAAAAAACAGATTTTGTTAGAATACAAGATTTTATTACGGAATCTCTTTGTGTATTACATTTTCTTGTATTGTTTTAAATAGAAAATTATTTCAGACTGATTTTTTTATATACTCTTCCTGGAATAAAATGCAGGAACCAAGTCATGAATTAATTAAAACCTGTCTAGGTATACAATTAATTATTCGTCTGATTTTAAAAGAATTGTTAAGCGAACTTGGAATCACCGAAACCGATAACAAATAAACGCAAATAAGAGAGAGTGCAATATATCCGTGAGACGTTATACCTTTACTCTTCTTAAAAAAATGCACGCGCCTTTTTTCTTTGATTCCGACATTTTGTCATTACTTGTCTGAAGTTCAACTTAGCGGCAGCAAAATTAAAATCAGAGAAATTGTAAAATTTAACAAAAGCAAAGTAAATTAATGTAAAATATTGAAATTATAAAACAGAAATTGAAAATTAAAACAAATAAACAAAACAATCGAAATTTAAAAGAAATAAGAAACTAAAACGTAAGTTATATATATATATATGTATATATGTATGTAGAAATACATTTTGTAAGCATAAAAAAACTAATAAAATTTCCTATAGGAATGTTTAAGAACTGTCTAAAACAGTTCTAGAACTTCGGAATCATCGTCTTATTATTTTATTGGAGTTTACCTCAACATACAACTTAAACATTCGTTTTAAACGAACAACGCAATCACGTGGTCATTCACACATCATCATCATCTGCATCATCGTCCTCATCATCAGATATTCATCGGCTTCATCATCATCTGCATCATCGTCCTCATCATCAGATCTTCATCGCTTCCGTCATCATCGTCCTCATCATCAGATCTTCATCGCTTCCGTCATCATCGTCCTTCAGCATCAATTCGACATCATCCTCATCATCAATTCAACGTCACACATCGTGTCTCGCCGAACCAATTTGGTACTAGGTAAGTCGTTATCATGTCTCAAAAATCTATTAGTCGTAGTCGTAGTCGTAGGTCCAACATCACCAATGCTCACACACCTTCGTCAAATGCTCAAAATTGTAAAAAGTGCACTGCGCCCGATAGTCAGGGACCAATGGTTGAATGTGGTACGTGTGAAAATTGGTATCATTTTACTTGCGTGGGGGTTTCACAGGAAGTTGAGAATGAAGATTGGCACTGCAGCGAGTGTATTAAAAGGCGTCAAGCGGAGCAGAATTTAAATTCCAAGGACAAATCCCAGATTAATGTTGCTATAGGTGCCGCAACTCAATTATCCTCGAAGGATCATACTTCCGTAGATGATCATATTCCACCGCAAGGTCAATGTATGCCGGTTAAAAATACGGAGAACCAAGTCATCAGCAAGTCAACAAGAAGCAACTCTGCAAGCACAGCATCGAATGCCAAAAAGGTCAGGATACAGCTTCAAAAATTAGAAGAAGAGCGGCAACTACAAGCAAAGCGTGATCGAGACTATATCGACCGAAAATATGCCATACTTGAACAGTGCTCCTCGGATGATGACCAGGATTCAGTCGTGACTGCTCATACCGTCAGCAATCGTGTGCATGATTGGATAGAGAAATCAAAATTTCAGGAAGGGCCTTGTGCAAATGAAAAGAAAAGTGAGCAAGTAAAAAAAGATGAGTCAAAGAGCGCAGCAGCAGTTCTGAACAAATCCCAAATCGCAGCTAGACAAATGATGTCAAAAGAACAAGTACAGTTCTCTGGACGACCCGAAGAGTGGCCACTTTTTATAAGCTGGTGGAATAATTCATCACAGGCTTGCGGGTTCAGCAACAACGAGAACATGCTTCGACTGCAAAGATGTTTGAAAGGGAAGGCACTCGAGGCAGTGCAGTTCAGACTTCTGCATCCAGACCAGGTCGATGGAGTGATCACCACGTTAAAGATGCTATTCGGCAGGCCTGAGATAATTATTAATTCACTTTTAAGGAAGATTAGAAATGAGCCTGCACCTAAATATGACAAATTAGAAACCATAATAAACTTTTCACTAGAAGTTGATAATATGTGCCGCATGATGGAGGTTAATGGTCTTTCCGCTCATCTCAACAATCCTTGCTTGATGCAAGAACTCATAGAAAAGTTGCCAACGCAAATAAAACTTAGTTGGGGAATGTTCAAGCAGACTCTTTCGAGTATTGACCTGGCGGTGTTTAACGACTGGCTCTCAAAATTTGCAAAGGCCGCGTCAGAGGTAACGGTAATAGTTCCTCACTCGTTCGAACAAAAGGTGAATAAGAAGACAAAGGCTATTATCAACATACACCAAGAAACAAAGCATCAAGAAGATTCTAAGTGCCCTGCTTGCAAGAACAACTGCAATTCTCTTGCTATATGCCAACATTTTGCACAAATGCCGCTGCAAGACAGATGGAAATTAATTAAAAGTTTTTTCATTTGTCGAATATGCTTACGTCGTCATGGTACTCGCCGTTGCCTTTCGTCACAGTTATGCGGCGTCGATGGTTGTACTTATCGACATAATTCACTTCTTCATAATAAAGATGTTCAGCTGAAGGTAAAAAACAATAGCGACATAAAGACAGATCAGCCAACCAATAGCAATGGGATTCAGAACGCCTACTACAGCGGCACAATCATTCGTCCAAGCGCTGCACTTTCCCTATTCAAAGTTGTTCCTGTGAGTTTGTTCTACAATAACAAGTCTCTAAACACCTTCGCCTTCATAGACGATGGATCTTCAGTAACTCTTGTTGATGAAGAGTTGGCATATGCACTGGGTGCTAATGGCGACAAGGAACCTTTATGTTTAAGGTGGACTGCAAACACTCATCGTCGAGAAGAATCATCCATGAAGATCACCTTCCAAATATCAGCCCAAGACAGCAAGCACAAATATTTACTTCCGAATGCACATACAGTGAAGTCATTGGATCTTCCCAGACAGTCATTGGATATGACCAGCCTGGTGCAACGATACCCACACCTAAAGGGTTTACCAATAAAATCATACTGGAATGCGAAGCCTCAAATTTTGCTGGGCCTTCAACATTGGCGATTGGGTATGCCTCTTAAGAATCGAGAGGGCAGAGACTCTCAGCCTGCAGCAATAAAAACAAGGTTAGGATGGACCATTTTTGGTGTTGCTTCGGTTGGTACTGAACAAAAAGAAGACGTAGATGCAAATGTTAACATTCACCTTTGCGACTGTCAAAACGAAATGGACTTACAGATGCATGAAACGGTAAAGCATTATTTCTCGTTAGAGAGTGTGGGCACCAAACCTATTAAGCGGAGATTGTCGGACGAAGACTATAAGGCAGAAAAACTTTTGGAAGACAAAACTAAATTTTTGGGTGATAGTTATGCCGTACCCCTGCTGTGGAAATATGAAAATATCAATCTGCCGGTTACTAAGATCATGGCCGAAAAAAGACTACGTTGTCTCGAAAGACGTTTTCTACACCAGCCTGAACTAGTGGAAAGACTCAATAAGCAAATCGAAGAATACCTAAAGAAAGGGTACGCCAGAAAATTAAACGAAGATGAAGTAAATAACTCTAAGTCTCGAATATGGTATCTACCTATATTCCCCGTAATGAACCCGAATAAACCTGGTAAACTGAGAATAGTTTGGGACGCGGCGGCTAAAGTTGAAGGAGTGTCGTTAAACTCGTGCCTAATGACAGGGCCAGATAATGTGCCAACGCTGCCGTCAGTACTATTTCGATTTCGTGAAAGGAGGATTGCGATATCGGGAGATATACGCGAGATGTTCCACCAGGTGAAGATCCTCGAGGAGGACAAAGACGCTCAAAGGTTCTTATGGCGGAAAAGCAAAGATGGAAATATCGAGGTGTATCAAATGCAGGTAATGACGTTCGGATCAACCTGTTCACCATTTTGCGCTCAATACATAAAAAATAAAAATGCTAGGAGATTTGAAATGCAGTTCCCAAGGGCAGCAAAGGCAATCATAGAAAACCACTACGTGGACGATTTGTTAGACAGCGTTGACACGGAAGAAGAGGCCATAGCCTTAGCAAAGGACGTGATATATATCCATAAGCAGGCAGGCTTCGAAATTAGAAATTTCATCTCGAATTCTTCAAACGTTTTGAACGCCCTCCAGTCAAAAGTTTCAAACACTAACAAACCATTTGTCGACAATGCTCAGAATGATTATGAAAAACTTCTGGGTATGTGGTGGTCCCCTGGCACAGATATGTTTGTATATACATTCAAGTCCAGTAAAATGCACAACGACGTTATGAACGGCATACAAGTCCCAACAAAACGCGAGGTACTGAGAGCACTTATGTGCATCTTTGACCCTCTTGGTCTAATTGCAAACTTTACGATTCATCTCAAAATCATTCTGCAGGAAATTTGGCGCTCAGGAGTAGGATGGGACGACAAGATAAAAGACCGACAGTTTCAAAAGTGGAAGATATGGTTGAGCCTGATTCCCAAAATAAGAGAAGTATCAATTAACAGGAGATATCTTACGAATTTGCAATTTGGAAATGGAACCCGTGTTGAGCTGCATGTATTTGTGGACGCAGGTGAAGATGCCATTGCCGCCGTCGCCTACTTAAGAGCAACTAAAGAAACCGAAGTTGAATGTTCGCTAATCAGCGCAAAGACAAAAGTAGCCCCCATAAAGACAATCTCAATACCTCGGCTAGAGCTAGAAGCAGCCGTCCTAGGAGTTAGACTCGCTAAATTTATTCAAAGTGGCCATACAATTTCCTTTGAAAGCATAACATTTTGGACAGATTCCCAAGTAGTCCTCAGCTGGATAAGAAGCAGTAAAAAATACAAAAGTTTTGTAGCCGTTCGTATCGGAGAAATACTGGAAAGTTCAAATGCAAACAACTGGAATTGGGTTCCCAGCAAAGAGAATGTTGCGGATGATGCCTCAAAGTATAAAAGCAATTATGATTTCAGCTCTTCAGGTAGATGGTATACGGGACCAGACTTCCTATACCAAAATCCACTTCCTCTACCAGCAAAACTCCCAGAAGTTATTACGGCTGATGAAGGCAGTGAAGAAGTCAAAGAATGTTTCATTCACTACGAGACACAACCCTCATTTTTAGTGGGCTACGACCGCTTTTCGAGATGGAAAAGTCTTTTAAAGACAGTAAGATATATTTACCGCTACGTTAAACTCTTCGTCCTAAAATGGCGAAAGCCTGGGAGGCCACCGATATTTACTTTAGACGAGACGGAAGCAGCCAAGATTTTGCTTTACAAGCAATGTCAGAAAGAAAGTTTTCCTAACGAGTACGAAGCATTTACTAGTGCAGCAAGTTCCGGAAGCGAAGTCAATATTAGCAAAACCAGTCCGCTCTATACTCTCTCTCCATATTTGGATGAGTGTGGACTGATTCGTATTGATGGACGAATTGATGCGATAAAAAATGTACCTATTAATACTAAAAGACCTATAATTCTGCCGAAAGAACATCATATAACTCGCCTTATTGTAAATGAATTTCATATTAAATTCCATCATATCTTCAACGAAACAGTAGTGAACGAGCTCCGACAACATTACTTCATTAGAAGCTTGAGACGTGTTTTAAAAGCTGTTCAAAAGAATTGCCAGCACTGCAAGAACAACAGAGCCGTCCCACAGCCACCACGCATGGCGAAACTACCACATGCTCGCCTTCAACCATTTCAGAGGCCATTTTCATATACGGGAGTCGATTATTTTGGACCGCTCCATGTAAAAATCGGAAGGCGTCTAGAAAAGAGATGGGGCATGTTACTTACCTGCCTGACTTTACGAGCAATCCACATAGAGATAGTCCACAGTCTCTCCAGTGATTCCTGCATACTGGGTATCAAAAGGTTTATTTCAAGAAGAGGAATGCCAAAAGAAGTATATTCAGACAATGGAACAAATTTTCGAGGTGCCAGTAAAGAGTTGCAGGAGGCCATACGAATCTTAAATATTACCGCAGTAGCCAAAGAATTTGAGTTAGAACTGAAGTGGAACTTCATCCCGCCAGCCGCGCCCCACATGGGTGGGTGTTGGGAACGCATGATACGATCTGTAAAACAAACACTTTCTGAAATATCGCCAACTCGCAATCCTAGCGACGAATTATTATTGAGTATGATGACGGAGGTGGAGAGCATTGTAAATTCACGACCACTTACCTACGTGCCAATTGATTCTGAAAGTAGTGAAGCCCTCACTCCCAATCATTTGTTAATTGGCTATTCTAATCAAGAACGACTAGGCTCAGAACCCATAGATGACGGAGTAGCAATGAGAAGAACCTGGGTAGCCGCTGAAAAATACGCCCAAACATTTTGGCAAAGATGGGTGCGTGAATACTTACCTGACCTGACTCGACGTACCAAATGGTTCGCACCAGAGAGACAGCTGCAAGAGGGAGATATCGTCGTCATCGTAGACTATAATAGCCCACGTAAAACATGGCCAAAAGGAAAAGTTCTTAAAGTGATAGTTGGAAAAGATGATGTAGCACGTAGTGCAGTCGTACAAACTACTGGAGGCATTTACACACGTCCAGTTGTTAAGTTAGCAGTTTTAGATGTTCGCAAGTCTGAAGAAGGTGGTAATCCGGGTCTATCACCCAGTTACCAGGGGGGAGTGTTAAGCGAACTTGGAATCACCGAAACCGATAACAAATAAACGCAAATAAGAGAGAGTGCAATATATCCGTGAGACGTTATACCTTTACTCTTCTTAAAAAAATGCACGCGCCTTTTTTCTTTGATTCCGACATTTTGTCATTACTTGTCTGAAGTTCAACTTAGCGGCAGCAAAATTAAAATCAGAGAAATTGTAAAATTTAACAAAAGCAAAGTAAATTAATGTAAAATATTGAAATTATAAAACAGAAATTGAAAATTAAAACAAATAAACAAAACAATCGAAATTTAAAAGAAATAAGAAACTAAAACGTAAGTTATATATATATATATGTATATATGTATGTAGAAATACATTTTGTAAGCATAAAAAAACTAATAAAATTTCCTATAGGAATGTTTAAGAACTGTCTAAAACAGTTCTAGAACTTCGGAATCATCGTCTTATTATTTTATTGGAGTTTACCTCAACAAGAATTAAATTGATTTTTTTTAAAGAGAAAAATTACTTTAAATTAGTAGAATGTTTCCAATAACTGATTATATGGTCTGGGATGCTATAAGATTACCTATCTCATTGCGGCTATCAAAAACGAGGATACCAGCCAGCCGATAGCTTTAGTCCAAAGATAAACAAAACCGCTGGGTCGGATAAGTTTTTCATGGTTGCTTCGGTTAGAAAATGCATTTTCCAGTTCCATTCCCATAAGGGATTTCTGTAAATAGGATATCAAATGAATGATAAGACTGCCTTCTTTTAAAATCTAGTAGTCGGACTGACTAAATAAAATATATTAGGACACAAAAACGTTTGTATGAAAATCTTAAGAGCTGTTTTAAAGAAAAACAAGATTTGTCTTTGTTGCCGTTATTTTTGGTTTTAAAATACATTTCTTGTTTTTATCTTCAAGAACATTTATGCTCTCTTTTCTCTTCATCGCAAATCACTGCAGATCCTCTATTGCGGATTCCATAATCAACATGATTTTTTCTTAACCATTGTTTTCGATTTTTTGAAACAAATTTCATTTTCATTGCACCCATCCCTTTTAGAGTGCAGTTGGGATAGACGAACAAAGTAAAATCTCGAGTTAATTAAGTCGAATAGACAAGTCTACTATCGTTATTTCAAAAATTTAATCGTTAATATTTTTATATTTCACTTTTAAATATTTGTATATTTTTATCTACATAAGTGCATATGTATGTACCTATTTAAAAAAAATTCAAATCAAGAATTTTTGATCGACTTTTGTCAAATGGACCTTTCCGAATAGCCTCTCGCAGCAAGACCCTTAATTAATAATATGCATAAAAAACCTACAAATCGCAAATTAAAATAACGAATAACATTTTGTATAATTTAATTGTAAAAATATTTATTTTATTTCACATTTAACTAAACATGTTCGGTATCGTCCTGCACCCACCCATCATCGTCGGACAAAAATCTTCGTTTAGCAGCTGTATTCATGTACGGCCGCGATACCCATTCGATGTTAGCGGCTTGCAGCTCATCCAACGTTCCCAATTTAATCTGATACAACTTCAGTTGAAATCTTGGACCAACCTCCTTCAGCTCGAGTTCCTTATTCACATACTGATAAGTGTGATGACGGAAACAGATGTAATCATCGTGATTAGCAAACGTCATTACACGCTTTGATTCCTTCTTCGGAACAGGGAATAAATGCTTCAAGATGTTCATTGTGCGTTCAGCCAGCTTTGTTTTGAAATTATGGAATATCAGATGTGGTTTCTGTTCGCTCATAGGCACGACATCGGGTAAATCATGCCGCATAACTACTCCAGAAATGTTAAAGAATGCTGTCGGACCATATGGCAAATGACAGATTACCAAATTATCCGGAACACCTCGATGTTCATGAACGATGATGAAGTCTGTTACATCGTTTGCACGGCAGGCGTGCATAAGTTGTTTCATCTCATAATTACCGCGATTCATTCGCTGTGCATTGGGAAATAGCAGTCGCAGTTCCTTGACGAACATCTTTAATCGCGCCGAAGGACTGTGAGAGGTAGTGATCATGATTTTAGGATCTTCACAGCCAGCCCAGCGGTATTCATCGTCGATATTTGCTTCGGTAACTCCATTTGGATCTAAAATTTGAATTAATGTAAATTAATTATTTGGGTATTTCAGGAATTTGTCTGTTCTGAAAGTTTACCATCTACGTTGTATTTGAATTTTTCCTGAAGCTGGATTGCTTCCCGCTGGAGATTGCCATGAATTTGTGTATTTTTTTGGAGGCTGTTCTCAAGCAGTTCTTTCTTCTCCTGCTGTTTTTTGTGGCGGGTTTCTGCAGATTTCTTATAGAGGTATTCACGTCTTAATCTGGCTTGCCTTCGGAGCATTTTGTTTGCGTTTGTTATTTATTAATTATTAACTATTTTACAAAATAAACTAAGAAAAAACAATCTGAGAATCAACGCGGAAAACAAATATGCCTATCCTCGTACACACACGTGGTGACGTTAAGAGAAACGTCAAAGGAATCGAACATGTTATATGTTGATTCAGGTATGATGTACAACAAACAGTAGAGGCGATAAATATTTTCTTTTTCATTTTTACGCCGAAGTATGCGCGGATAAAAGAAAGCACTTAACTAAAATTTTAGAAATTTAAGGGTGCTTGTTCAGCCCATATAGTACCTATATTATCTTGAGAACCGACTTAAGGGGTTCGTTCTCTTTCACCCTACAAGCTGTAGTGAGAGAATCCGTGCGTTCAACATACATCTGAAATTTCAGATTTCTAAATTTTTGGAGCTTCTGATTGGCCAGCTGTCATAAATAGTTAGATGACTTTTAGTTACTGGCCAATCAGAAGCTCCAAAAATTCAGAAATCTGAAATTTCAGATGTATGTTGAACGCACGGAATGGGACCATTTTGTCGACTATTCGTTGAGTGGTCACGTTCATTTTAAATGGGAACCCAGCCACCATCGCTGTAACAAATAGTATACACGTTTCCCGCACTCAGATATTAAAAATAAGAATACTTTAAATTCAAAAATTGAAATTTAAAAACAAAATTTCAATAAAATTACTTTAAACAACTGTTTAATGGACCGAAACAAATTTGTTTAGTGTTGTCTTGCTTTTAGCATTCGAATCTAGTAATTTCATGTATATTTATGTTGAAAACGCATCCCTATAAAAAAAAAAAAACTGAGCTAATGCGGTCATTTTGTTTTTGAGTCCACGATTCACACTGATTCACGAATAGGAAAAAAGAGTAAAATAAGAGAATTTTCACTTACTCACCCCAAATAAATTTTGCGGAAGAGGGGTACGAGTCGGTTCTCTAGATAATATAGGTACTCTATGATTCAGCTTGGAATTTTAAATCTTAAAGCAGTGACACAGTTCTAAGCTCATTTCAAAACAAATGGCCAATTTTAAAAAGCACTTTTAACCATTAAACAGGCTTTAAAATCTTAATAAAGTTTGTTTCTTATGAAATACGTCATTTAAAATTTAAATCAATTAAGAGCCTGATAAATATTTATGAAATCAGTTAATCCCCTTTTATATAGATAGTTCACAGATTTTATCTTGTCGTCTGAGGAAATAAACTGGAGTTATCTGGAGAGTTTGATGTAGGAAAATGAAGCAAGAAATAATGTTCATCTCAGCCACAGACAAGAGAAATATATTTCTCTTGTCTGTGTCACAGCTCAGTTTGATTAATCTAGTTTTTGTTTGATCAAATACCAAAGCCAGGGACAAACACAGTTCAAGCTAAACAAAATTGTATATCTTCAATTTATATCTCTATATAATCGTTTGCTAAAAGCATAAATGTTTAAAAAAAAAAACCGTGAAATTATGCGTGGAGTATTAGATAGGTCCCCTCCATTCCTGTAGACATGCGCACAGGAATGGTTGAGAGTTGTAAGTCACTATAAACCCTAGTTCTTCATGAACTGTTGTACCATCAAATTAATTTATTTATCTATTTATTTTTTATAAATTAAGTGGAGACTGAAGTGTACTGCCTTGTTAAAAATAATCACTAAAATTTAGTTTTAGGGGGAAATTGTATGTAAGATAAATTTTAGCGTGATCTGCGTACTAGGCTTGTCAAAAATTGAATTTAATTTATTTTTTTTATTTTATTCACACTTTTAAGATTTCATATAAATATCACATTTTTCTATTAATTTTAATAACAGTCAGCAAACAATTATATATTAGCTGATGGTTTGTTTAGATTTTATCCATATCGATTATGAAAAAAAAAATTAATATATATGAAACAAGAGATGGATAAATAACACCGTTAATACTCTCACATCGAAAAAATCAGTCGATGAAAAATGGAGCAAAACATATAATGGGTAACATGGTATGACAAAACTTGAACAAAAAATGATAGCACTTTTATGACGCCTCAACAAAACTAAGATTTTTTTAAAAAATTTCTTAGAGAATTAAATTGATGAAGTCTTTAATTTTCTCACCTTCATGATTCTCCATAAGTTCAACCATAGAATTTTTATTGAAACCAAGATCATGTTCGCCCAAAATTTCAAACAGTTCATCGACTTTTTTATCAGAATTACATGGTCGGACTTGGAGGATATCCCCAGGATTCCAAGTTGAAGTAGATGGAAATTTCAACTTTATCAGTCTAATATCTTGAAAATGATCTTCTGAAGTGGTTCTCACATTTTCCTTAAAACAACAACAAAAAAATAGTATATACAAAAAATGTTTCCTACTGAATTTCAAACATACAGTGACTTTAAGATTAATAGGCTTTTCCTTTAGTGGCCATTTCAAATGACTCAAATCTGAAGAAAGGGATTTGGTACTTTGCTCAACTTTCCATTTATAGCAAAATTCCTCTGAAGCTTTTTCTTTCAAATGTGGATACATTTGTTTTAATGCTATCCATAAACTTTCAATCCATGGGAGTAAATTGGCAGCCATACCATGATCATGTTGATCATCACATAGCCCTACAAATAAGTTTCAGATTTTATTATCATATAAATATAATTATAAACAAAAAATACTACCCAGAGGAATAATCGGAGAAGCCGAAAGTTGAATCAATCTTTTGTTAAGTTTCTTTGCAGCAAAATTATACTTAGTATAGCTGGAGTCTCCAAGACCGACGCAAGCAAACTTCAAGGTTTGCAAAGAGTTTGCCGGTAAACTTTTTCGCAAAAGGAATTTCCAAAATTTCTTCATATTATCAGGCTCTTCTCCTTGTCCTGTTGTAGAAGTTATAAAAATTACAAGTTGTTCTTTTATTAAGTTTTGAATGTCATAGTCATCCATGGACATGAATGGGCCAGTAAATGAGTATAATTTGGAGTCTCTCCATATTTTTTCAGCAACGTCCTGTGCTGTTCCAGTTTGGCTGCCATATAACACAAGAAGGCGCATTTCTATTTATGCTGCAAGAATGTTTAAGCAAAATTCATAAAAAGTTTATTTATGTACACCCAAACTTTTATTCTACATAACATCCGACATTTACATTTTCTAAATACTATATAGTTCTGATTAAATCAGTCTACTCTCCACACGTTTCACTTGTTTCCGGTGTAAATCCCGTCTTAACAGTTTTGTTTTAAACTGAACAACCAAATAATTAAATAGGTTTTTACACAGTACAGGAATTTGATCAAATAAACTGATAGTACAGTGCCGATTCTGGTTCTGTGAAAAAGTGAATCAAATAAATTGTTTTCACATTCGCTCTCATGCATTGCTTTCGCTTTTTCGATTCACTTGTTACAAAAACACCGATTCACGTTCTGTGCAACCGTCAGACGAACTGTATTGACTTATTATATATATATAATATATATATAATTTATTATAATATAATATATATATAATATAATATATTATAATAGGTCAATGGTATTATCGAACAACCTAACCATTTCCCCTAAAGCGCATGCGCAGTGAGCGCAATTCTCTTATTTTCTTATTTTTTGAAGAGTAAAAGAGAGACGGTTGAGGGAAAAAAATTTTCTCTATGAATTGGATAGAGATGGAAACAGGGTTGGATTTCTTATTACTTGTTTTGTATTCAGTATTCACCCTTTCATATTGAACATTCATGGAGATTTCACGGCGTGAAAAGAAATTATTTATTATGAAAGTTTTTTTATGTTTTGGCAATTATGTGTCCTTACTGTAAGTTGCATACAACATGTTTGTAGTAACATGCTCATGCACATTTCTATTTCCAATTTCGTATATCGTAAGCAACATACTAGTTTCAAAACCAAATTATGATGAAAAAAAGACTTACTTAATATTTATTTACTCCTTAAATTTTTTATGAATTTTGATAAGAATTTAATATTTATTTTACTTTACTAAAATATTAAAGAAAATCATACAAATATTTCTATAAAATTTCAGCTGACTAGATTACAACAAATCCCACAAACAACGAGTAACGACAACACAAAAACATCATCGTATCGTAATCGTAAAAACTGCCAAAGTTAACGTAATGTTGTGTAGAGTGAAGTGAAAAAGTGGGTACGTTCAATGCATAGTACTTCATGAATATAACGCAAAGTTGAAATGAAATTTTAGTCGAAATGTATGTATGTATTCTATGGGTATCTAGTATTCTATTTATGAAGAAGCAATTTTTTGTTGACATTCGTATTTTGTCTTCAGTAACAGCTTGTTTTGAGTTTTTTTTTCAATTTAAATTCTGTCAATAAGCTTTGTTCGATGTTCTCTTCCCAAGAGTGACCTGGGGAATATCATTCAACTGTTAAAAAACTTAGATCTGCTTGGGTTTTTATTTTACATCGAAAACCTCAGTGCTACAAGTTTCAGCAGATGATTTTATTGACACATCATTCGTTAATTTCCCGTTTTCATCGACTTGACATTTCGTTCACAATTATATACATAAGTAGAAGAAATAAATAACATAATTATTACCAACAAAATATCTCATAATCACCCTCTAAATTTGTCATTGACATTCACTATATTAAATCATTTAACAGCTGATTTCAATTTTAATAGTTCTGAATTCTTATCCTGAGAAAAAAACCTGGGTTTCAATAGAGCTTCGCATACGCTCTTACGAAACCCAAATTTACTTTTGTTTATAGTTTTGAACGGCCCCTTTAACTTCACTACATCTGTAGATTTTTGTTACGTTTTTTGACATCTTAAAACGTAAACAAACATCGGTCGGAAATCTTACAAAAATAAAATATTTAATAAAGTGAAAATTGCAATAAAATTTATAACATTTTCGTATTTATTCCAAACATGACGATATACAACTTATATATTTTCGATAAATATGGTACAATGCTCTATTACGGGGAATGGAATCGATTGAAAAAGTCTGGGATCACACGAGAAGAAGTCAGTACACAAACAAATAAAACTTGCTAGAATTTAGTTTACTGTTTAATTCGGTGTATACCTACTTGAGTGGATAATGGAAAACAAAAAATAACTGATTGTTAAAATGATTGCAGCTAAAAAAGCCATCGGAAAACTTTTTTCCACTCAACATCGCGAAACTTATATCCTATTACTTTCATAGTTTGTCTACTACATAATTTTATTTTCGCTTTTATTTATTTTAGGAAGCTAAACTCACATATGGAATGTTATTTTCAATAAAATCCTTTGTAAATAAAATATCTCCCCATGATCCCAAGGAAGGATTTCTATTTTATAAGACGAACAAGTATGCTCTGCATTATTTGGAAACGCCTTCAGGATTAAAGCAAGTCGCAGAATGAATTTATCATAAACAACCCCCTAATGCCCGAATCGTGAATGTGTGAATTAATTTTTTTAACATCAGAGAATATAATTGTTTTAAAATATCAATTAGGTCATAAATTGAATGAAGATTGAAATTATCATTATTACACATTCATGCTTCTGGCATGAGAAGGGCGATAAGAAGAAATTTAATTGTTTTCTTTATTTTATAGATTCGTCCTAAATACCGATGTAGCTGCTATGAATGTTAAAGAGCTGTTGCAGCAATTATATAGCAAGATTTGGGTTGAGTTTGTGGTAAGAGATCCCTTATGGTCACCCAGTACTCCAGTCACATCGGATCTATTTCAAACTAAATTAGATGACTTCATCAAACAATCTGCAATCTATGGAATACGAAATATATAGCCAATATTTTTCCTATAAATGAACCGAGAATTTTTGATTTTATAGATCCTGCTTTGAAAACCTAAAAAAGTAGAATTCAGTCGAAATTCACATTAGCTGTCGCCTCAGAGTCAAAACCGGTAATGTATCCGTTTTTGTCTAGGTGTCAAATTATTTTTTTTAAATATTAATAAAAACAAATCTTAAGATGTACATATTAAAAGTTTACATGTTACTAACCTTTTTTCTTTTCTTTTTTTGGTAAACAAATTACACTTGCAATTACGGGTAGAACTGTTTTTCACTCTTTAGCAAACGAAGTGGAGGTAAAAGATTGTATTTAGTTATATATTTTCGATAAAGTTATCTGGTTAATTTATAAATAGTAAATGAGTAAATAAAATTCTGATATATTTTTACAACATACATTTTGAATCAGGGTAATAAATTCGCATCCAAAAGACCTGTGTGCTTTTGGCCTGTGCGCTTATTCTCCTGCAACAATGTTATTTGATGAATTGATATTTTAGATTTCTATGTTTTTCTAATAGCCCTATTCTGCTAAACGCTTATATCGAAACTTTCGATTCACGCGAATGTTTCATTAAATTTGCCTTAATTTATTTTAAATTTTCTGTCTTTTGAGTAAAAACCTTAACCTTTTGTTTGGTAACGTGAAATTTTCACCAAGTTTCCGATACTTGGGTTTTTTTCCTAAGGGTTTGGACAGCAAAATGCAAAAATTTGGGAGAAATTTCACGTTACCGAACAGATCAAATGTATATTTCGCTTCGAAAAATTTATAGAATCTCATTTGAAAAACCACATGACAGAGAAAACGTAGAGTCGTTGGGGGTAAGAGTGAACACTTTTGACTTTGAAGAAGGATTCAAAGTAAAATATAACATTCATACCTACAATAAATGTTAATTGGATTATAAATCACATGTTTTGTTTACTAATAGGCAGTTAGAAAATGATTAATATCAACAAATTAATTTGATTTTTATTAAAAAAAAAAGAAGGGCCAAGTGAACGCAGGGCTCAAATTTTCTATAATTAATTAATTAATAAAAATAATTTTCTTTTATTTTTGTTAATTCTCTTCTTCTAATAAAATTAAGTTTAAAGACCAGTTTTGATATTTAGATTTAAAACTAACAAAAAAATATAACAAACAATAAATAACTTTTCAAAGAAAAAAAAATACCTACTTAATAAAATGGGACCTAAACTCGTGAGTTCGCATGGAAATTTATTTTTAAAATCCAAAACATAAATTTTTATACGATTTTCATGCACTAACTGGCACCCTTAATGATTGCGCACACTTACCCCAAAAGAATTTTCTTTCTGTTTTGCTAAAATTTAAACAAATTAATGACAAAACAATAAAATTTATTGTATTAAAATGTTAATTTAATGTTTGCATTGAATTATGCTTTGCAATTGCATTTTGCTTTTTATTTTATCGTTCATTGAGTTATTCATAAAATAAACAATAATAATGATTTTGAGCACTTAAATTTTAAATTCAATAATTTATCGCATAACTTTTTAGTTCGACTTGTTTTGACTCATTGAGCAAACAAATTAGCGAAGATTCGCTATTTGTAATAAAGTCCCCTTTCACACGAACCAGCTGCTGGAGATTTTTTTGACGTTTTCTTTAAATCTCCTTAACAATCTTTGTACCTTGTACCTTTGACACGCAAGAACCAAAACCCGAAGAGATTTTGCTTATTTTCCTTTTAAACTACCTTGGTTGAACGCACACAAACGTAATGTGAAGAGGAACGTCAAAAAATCTCCTGAATTTGTTGACCGGGGAGATTTTGTTTGCCACGCTCTTGTGATAATCAAATTCGCTTAGTTTTGACATTTGAAGCGATCTTTGAAGCGATTCGCTATTCATAATGAGGACCTACTCATATTAACTATACTAAGACCGTTTGAAAATTCCGAATAATTTTAGGAATGTTTTTTTTTTTTTTTTTTACTTATGACTCGCAGTGGCACATTAAATAAAATTAGGTACGTTTATGTAATGTATGGGAATTTCCCTCGAACAAAAATCCAATGCAATGACAGCCGAATTCCCCGGGAAAATTTGCTCCCGATACCAATAAATTCTGAGGGAAACTTTTAGGTATCATTCATGTTCTCAATGTTTGAACGAGGGAAACATTCCCTGGGAAATTTTTGTTTGCGACAACCCCCATTGTTTGCATGGCTTATACTATTTAAACATTACTTGATGATTTGTCTTGGGGTCTTCAAGTCCGCTTTTCTTTGTTATCCATTGACGTAATATAAGACTGTGCTAATACCCAGCTTCAATCGAGATCCAGACTACAGCAGCTCTTTAGACTCGGTGGTCATTGCAGGGAGCTCGCGTTTAAGATTCTAATGTAATAATGCATTATATTGCCAAAAAACCTAATTTGAAAGATCACAAAAAGTTAGTTCGGTGAAAATTCACCATAATTGCTCAATTCATGAACCAATAAATCGAAATTAAAGCAATAAAAGAATTATTATTAAATTTAATAAAAACAAACTTTTTCGGGTGCCACCTATTGTCAGTTGTACTTAAATATTTAAATGTTAACGTTTTTTTTAGGGGTGATTTTTATGTTAAATTTTATAAAATGCAAATGGTTTGTGTATTAGATAATAGATTAATTTTTCGTGTTGTTTTTTTAACTGCATATAGTTCACAGTATTTTTTTCAAGGCATGTCTGAATTACTTAAACTTTTAAAGCACTAGCATTGTTCTTGCTTCGGCAGAACATATACTAAAATTGGAACGATACAGAGAAGATTAGCATGGCCCCTGCGCAAGGATGACACGCAAAATCGTGAAGCGTTCCACATTTTTTTGGGAAATTTTATACGAAATAGAATCCCATGAACTAGTGAAAAACTAATAAAAAATATATTATGATTCACTGCAAAATCTATGGCACAAAAAACCGTTTGCTAGTTGTATAAGTGGCGAAGCAAGACGAGCACGGATCTGCTAGTTTAAGAATATTTTTATTTTCTTCTTTAAACTATTAAAATTAATTTTAAAAATTGTATTGACTGCATTTAAAATCCCAATTTTACCACCTGCATTCAATTTTTTTTGGATGGCGATGTCATAGTTTATACTAACTATAGCCTCATTTCAAATTAACTAAATACAGGGTGTCCCCTAATTCTGTATTATATTTTGGGGGATGATTCCTGGGATCATTCTAAGAAAAAAATTGTATGGGCATAAAAATCTATCTCCCCCATATTATTTTATTTGATTTTTAAATCAAGTTCTTGAATTACATAAATAGTTCGTATTGTGTAAGTACATACAATATTTGTAATACGAGATCATTTAATTTCTCGTATTTATTTAAAGGCAATCTTTAAACTTTCTCAAAAAAAAAAAAAAAATATTGTTAAAGAATTATACATGTGTGTATATACGTGTTTATTTTATTTTTTACAACAAATTATAAGTTTTTAAACACATTTTTTGCAGAATACAAATTACACAACTAATGAATAAACTAAAACGAAGTTTGAGATCATGTTTAAATAACCAAAATATTACTTAAACAAATGATTTATATTAATTTCAAGATTATTTCCATACAGAACGTTCAAAATATAAGTTAATCTACCTATTTAAACATTTTTTTAATGTAAAGAAGGGGCAAAAACAATTTCATATACATGAATGTCGCAAGAAAGGAACAAAATTGCAATGGAAACAACAAAAAGATTTAGAAATGCGCTTCGAAAAGTAGTCATCAGATCTTTAGCCGAGCGAATTCAATGCATAAGACAAACATAATCCGACCAACTCAGCAGAAGGTATTGAACACCTTAAGTAACAAATGAATGGGTCTAAATTAAAGTATTTGAAATTGAGCAAGGGGAAGTGTTGAAATCTCTCAATTAATATTATATTTATTAGCATTATTAATTATTTCGTAAATATCGAATGCCACCCTACGAAAACTTACTGTGCAGCTGTGATTTTGTGGAATTATTCTTGGTATTGAATTTCATTTTTAATAAACTCATTGATATTTCAAAATTGGACGAACATGTGTTAGACTTTTTGAATTTATTTTCGAATTTTTAAAATTTCTATCAATTTCTTTGCCATTGTTTTTTTATCATGAGCAATCGCAATTTGCAATAATGTTAATCCTTGACCATTTCGAGAATTTGTTGCAATTGTAAATTCTTCACCATTCAATGTCCTTAGGATATCTAACGCTTTCGAATTTCCGCTTTTAACATAGTTAGACAAATCTTTAAGTAGTTTCAAAAGTGATTTTACATGCTGGTCATTTGACAATTGAAATGGAATTTCACCTTTTTTGTTTTCAACATCATAGGCAGCGCCATATTTTAACAATAATTTGACGATATCCAGAGAATCATTCTTTGTTGCTGCTACATGAAGAGCTGTAGAGCCACTTATTATGGTTTTGGAATTAATGAACTCTTTGATTTCACTACTTTTTGTGTGCTGCAGTAAAACATCAACAATTTCCTTATTATTCTTCGAAACAGCAGTGTGTAATGGGGTATTACCTTTATTTGTTACTTGAGCAACATTGGCTCCATTATCAAGAAGGATATTTACAACATTTGTATGTTCATTATGAATAGCATAATGTAAAGGCGTCCTACCATCAGATCTAACTTCATTCACACTTACACCCTTAGCTATTAGTTCTATTAAAGTCTGTTCATTACCGGTTGTAACAGCAGTTAGCATGTTTTCTTGCTTAAGGACAAAATCGTGTGCATTTTTTAAGAGTCCTAGTTGTTCTGGATCAGTTAAGGTTATTTTAGGTAAACCTGACTTCATACCGTAACTGGTAGAAGGCATAAAAGATCTTTCTCTGTTTCCTATATTAACCAGCTGGTTAGATGTTTTTGCTTGTTGAAGTAAATTCACAATGTCTTTATGCTTAATCGAATCTATCGATGTAAGGGCTATATCATTTAAAGGATCGTATGATGCACCGTTAAGTAAAAGCAACTTAACTATATCAAAATAACACAATTCGAGGGCATAATGCAATGAAGTAAATCGATTCAGATCAACAGCATTTGGATTTGCTTTATTTTTTAATAAAATTCTAACAATATCAACAAAGCCTTTGCGTGTTGCATAGCATAAACTAGTACAACCCTTGTTATTTAGTGAATTTATAATAGCACCTTTTTTCAAAGAGTTTTCTACATTTGAACAATTATTTTCCTTCACAGCTTCAAATAAGTTTGCAGTTGATTTAAGTAAATTAGTTATTTCTAAATTACTACTTAGATCTGATGCAATATGATTAACTGCAGTCATGGCATTGTGCATGGCTCCATTTTGTAGAAGTAGCTTAACAATATTTGTGCGACCATTTTTTGCAGCATAATGTAATGGCGTCATTCCAAATAAATCTTGAGCATTGATGCAAGCATTTTTGGCAATCAAATATTTTGCAACCTCTAAATGGCCATTTCTTGAAGTACAATGTAATGCTGTCTGATTCACTAAGTTGGTATCATTAATATTTAAACCAGTTTTATGAAAAAATTCGACAATATTTTTGAAGCCTTTGTTGGCAGCAATGTGTATGGGCTTTGAACCGTGACTTGAATTTCTAGCATGAATGTCAGAACCATTTTCAATGAGGTATTTTACCATATTCAAATTACCACACTCTGCAGCAACATGCAATATCGTTGAATCGTTGCCTGCTTTTGCATTCATATTTGCTTTCCCAGATTCTACTATCAATTTTACACACTCAAATTTATTTTGAAAAACAGCTGCATGTAAAGGAGTTCCATCGATACTGTATTGATTAATGTTTGCTCCATTCTCTAACAGAATTTTAATAATTTCATTTTTGTCTGCCACCACCGCTAAGTGCAAGGGTGAAAATCTTTTTTCGACTTCAGAATTATTCACATCAATAGTGTTCACATCGGCCCCATATCGAATTAAGGCACTTACTATTTCTTTATGGCCTCTGCATACCGCTAAATGCAGTAAATATTTACCCGAGTGTTTAGTAATGATGCTAGCTTTTTTATTTAACAGATATTCAACAATATCAATGCGACCATCGAAAATCGCGTTGTAAATTGGTTCACCAACTTCACCATCAACATTCGCCCCGTTTGATACAAGAAGTCTAACAATTTCCTTACGATTCAGCTTTATGGCACAACATAACGGTGACATGTCGCCCCTACCTACCGGATTAACATTGGCACCATTCTCAATTAACATCTGAACGATGTTGATGTTTCCGTTAGTTATGGCAAAATATAATGTGGAACCATCCTTCATACCTCGGTCATTTATTTTTGACCTATGGTTTAGCAAAACTTTAACAACATCAACGCGACCAAAAGTTATAGCTGAATTTATTGATATGAAATAGGGCTTGCTGTCTTTGTTTTATTCGGCTTTATTTTGAAGAAGATACTCAACTATATCACTACAACCATTTGAGGCTGCACAAAATAACGGAGTTAAACCCATTTTGTCTTTTGTGTTCACTAAAGCTTTATTTTCGACCAGTATTTTAATTACATCGATTTTAGCTCTTAAAGCTGCTTTATGTAATGGTGTTTCATTATTGTTTTCAAGCGCGTTTATTTCAGCTCCATTTGTTATAAGAGATTCTATAACACCAATATTACCTGTGATAGAAGCTAAGTGAAGAGGTGTACAATTGGAATTGTTCCTTGCATCGATCTGTGCACCATTTTTTAATAAAATTTCGATTATTTCCGTGTTACAAGTAAATTCGATTACAGCAACAAGGTGTAATGGCGTAAGACCCGTCTTGTCTTTCAAGTTTGTTTTGACTCCACGTCTAAGAAGAGCATTTATTATATTTATGTTTCCTGATATTACTGCATAATGAAGTGGAGACCGACCATTTGATGTCAAATTTGCATTGGCGCCATTATTCAAACAAATATCTACGATTTGTTCATGTTTATTTTTTACTGCATAGTGTAAGGGTGTCTTCTTATCAACGTCAACAGCATCTATGTTAGCGCCATGCTTGAGTAGGGCACTGAAAATTTTATCATTTCCGTTTTCTGCAGCGAAATGTAAAGCTGCACAACCGTCTTTATTTGTGGAATTAATGTTGGCTTTATTTCTAATCAAAACATTAACTATGTCCATGTGACCATGTTGTGCTGCCAAGTGTAGTGCTGTTTTGCTATCAATCATAAAACTGTTTGCATTAACCTTAGCTCTTTTCTCAAGTAAATAATTTACTACATCTAGGCTGCCTGACTTTGAGGCCAAGTGAAGTAAATGAAGTCTATTTACATCTTCACCATTGCCTTGTTGTCGTACCAAGATGTCAACAACATCTTTATGTCCATGAAGAACTGCTTTTTGAAGCGGCACTAGATCGAGAATATTTTGTTTGTTTGTACTAGCGTTATGTTTTAGTAAACATTCAACAGTATCCTTGTGGCCTTTACCAGCTGCCAAATGTAAAGAGGTTTCCTTTAATTCAGTTTGTTCATCAACAGAATTCAATTGTTTACTCAGAAAGTATTCGACAATATTTGTTCTTCCATATTCAGCAGCAACGTGCAAGGCAGTTTTAGAGTCAGCATCCCTGGCATCGGCTGGTACATTTTCATTGTGTAAATATTCTACAATCTCAAGATTACCACCTATGGCGGCGTAGTGTAATGTTGTTCTCATACGACAACATCTGGCAAAAATGTCGGTTCCATTTTCCAAACAACATAGGAAATCATCGATAATTCCATCTTGCAAAGCCTTTAACATTCTTTTTTGATTTTCTATGATCATAAGACCCCATTTGTAGTTATTTTTTGTTTTAACCAAATCCTCTCGCAATACTTTGCCTATTCTTTTCTTATCGGCAATTATATTTTCTGTTATAAATTTATTGGCATTCAAAATAATTGATATTGAGGGATCCGTCAGTAATAAATCAACTAAGATATTGTCATGTGCCAAATGATTGCGCAAACTTTTTCCTGTTAACAAAGGCGAATTCTCATTGAAAGTAAGAAAATTGTTTTCCAAAACACAAGTCTTTGAAACACCTAATATAGTTAGTATATCCAAAAGAAGCAGTTCAACAATTGCTTGTAATTTTTTGTTACACTTATAAGACGGATGATTTTCGGTTATTTTCTTGGCATCTACATTTCTTTCAAGCTCAATTCTCAATTCATTTAATTTGTGTTTTAGTTCATCGTTGTATTTTTCATTAGTTGAAGAAAAATTGGTTTTTTGATCTACCTTTCTCATTGCAGAAAGTTGTTCATTTATCTTTTGCTCTAGTTCTTTAATGAATTTTACATCATTTGTTCCAGAACTAGCAATGAATCCAATATCGCTAATGAGAGTGTATATGTCCTTGATCTTTTGTTCATCGTTTTGCATTCTTGACCTAAAACTGTTAAATATTAGTGAGGAATAATGTCCAATTGATTTGTATTTAAATTCTTCTTCAATATCGGGAGTTATTTTGTCTGAAATTTTGTTTATAATGTTTTCAATTTCTTTTACATTTACAAAATCAGATTTTTCCTCAACGCAAATGTGAAATATCTTAAATAGACTGCAAGCTGCAATGTAATATTCGCGGCTTATAACATTGTCCTTCTTTTCGAACGTAATTATTTCATCTACCCTTTGGAACATTTCAGTTTCATAGTTTGTGGGCAGAGTTATACTGCTACGAAGTTTAGCAAATAGTTTTTCGATTTTTTCATGATTTTCACTTCTAAAATTGCAAACTTCAATGTCATTCAAATTAAAGCAATACCATAGAGTTTTTGACATTTCTTTTATTTTTTCCGCACAATTACTGTTCACTATTACACTTATCAGGTTAATTTTTTTTGTGTGAAGAATATCAGCAATAAGACCACCAAGTTTCTTACAATCTTGCTGAATTCCAATGAAAAACTTAACATCATTATTCTTTTCGATAATTGTTCTTTGTAAGAGCGAAAAAGCGTGCGTTAATGAATTTCGTAGATTAGTTATAATTTTCTTTGTGTTATTTGAAAGCGAAAATAATAAAAGGGCATTTGTAGGTTTGGATAACTTAGGTGATTCCAGTGTGTTTTTGAAATATTCACCGACTATTTGAAGGGTTCTCGTTATAACTAGCTGACCCTCCCTTTGTGTGGCATCAATATTAATAGTTAATTTAATGTATTCACTCATTTTTGTAAGGGAATGAATATCTCTAATTTTTTCATGGTCATTGTATAGTTCTTTAAATTCAGGACACACAAGCAGAATATTGGCAACGACATTCTCGCGACTTAAATTGGGCAGCTCAGCAATTTTGCGAAATTCTATTGTCTGCAAATGGTTGGTCACAAATTCTTGAAGTTTTGCAGCAAATAAGTTCAAATACTTTAATAATTTTGATTTGCTCAGTGTAGAATGATAAAACAGATTTATTTCATGTTGTGTTTTATGTAAAGTAAGAAAGCATATTAAGCAAAATTCAATTTCCTCCCAAGGTAAAATTTTATAAGTTGATTTTAACTGACGTTTTAAAATGTAAATATTTTGTGCAATACATTTAGCGAGGAAAACAAATCTTTCGTTTATTTCGTATTCATCGAACGAAAACTCTTCACTTAGCAAAGTGATTATTTCAATTAGGAATCTTATTCGTTCTGTGATATTATCCAAAGACGATTTAGATGATTCCTCATAGGTTATTTCAGTTTTGTTAGGCAAAAATCTTATGTCAATCAATTTACTTTCAACGCAAATTTTCATTCCATCTGAGAGCACAATATTTTTTAGCTTAATTTCTTCGTAAGCTTTCGAAAGAATGTCATCCAACATTTTAGAATTATTATAATATAAAAATGGACTTGGCCAATCAGTGATAAGAGTATTAAGAAGTTCAATATTGCTAGATCGAATAGCATAGTAAAATGCATTATGTTGAAATTCATCGATATCATCTGGTAAAGGGATTTCAGTTCCGTTCATTTGACGTAGAACTTCTCCGTCATTTGCCAAAAGATACTTTAAAATTTCAACTTTATCATTTCTACAGGCTAAGATAACTAAATTGGGAATTTCTGGTAAGGAGTTGTCAGTGACTTTTTTAAAATCGCACTTGTTTCCTTGAACTTGCTTAATTATCTTTTTAAGATCATTAATGTTTCCATATTTTATGACCAGTTCCGTTCTGAAAATATTTTTTTTTAATTCTTGAGACATTTTGATTTTCGGGTTAAATTATGAATTTAAAAACTTAAAGCTAAATATGAAAATATAAATTATAATTATAATATAGTAATTATTAAGAAATACAATATAAATGATCCAATAACTGTAATTATATGCTTATAAACTATAAAACTAAACAAAAAATAAAACTACACATACAATTATACAAAAGAATATGCAAAATATTTCCTCAATTATAAAATTAAAATATATGTAATTAAGTGCTTCCGAAAGACAATAGGCATGGCGCAACACTTATCTGAAAAAAAAAAAAAGAATTCAATAACGATTTTTAAAGCTTTAATAAATAACGAATATGAAGAAATATATAAGGAATAATTACTTCTGTTTAGGTTGATCGATTTAATAGCCCTTCCACACTATCCCATCGAGTATTAATACATGTCAAAGAAAACGATTTTCATATTTTGCTTCAACACTTGCATCCAAAAAATCAATTCACCATAACTTCAAACCCCCAAGTGGGATAAGATGTGTGATGGTTTTAGAACCAATCCTAAAAATTTTCATCTATTAACACATGTCAAATTGTGTGAGATGAGCTGTCAAGTCGTGTGGGACGAAATTTCATATTTTGTTTCCACACTATTATACCTGATTTACTTCATGTGTTTTTGTCATGTGTTAATACTCAGTTGGATAGCGTGGAAGACCTTTAATTAAAATGAATGAATAACTGTAATGGAAAATAAATGTTCTCGTTTTCATCATAGTGAACACCAAGATTTTGAAAAAAAAAAATTATCCCTAAAACCACGTGTCTCAAACAAAAAAGTACTTTTTCCTTTTCTCCTATTTCACTCTACAATTGATAACCGCTTTTGCAAAACTCAACTAGTCCATTTTGCTTATTTGTCAGGAGAAGGTTTTTTCGTTCCTATTTGAATAAAATTACAAATTTTCAAAAAGTTTAAATGCATAACTTTTTCCCATCTCATTGATTGGCACATTTTAGTTTAAATTGGTAAGGAGCGAGTACTCCTAAATAAATTTAGACCCCGAAAATCATTGGTTTTTTTTCAAAATAAAACAAAGGGCGATTCCGTTATAGACGATTTTCGATATCAATTTCTAAATTACAATATTTTTCAATTTTTTTTGATGAAAACGCGAAAAAGAAAAACTGTATTTAATAACAAATACAAAAAATGAGACCTAACTTAGAAAAAAACATGTTTTTTGCACTTGGAAACATTGTCATATGAACAGTCGGTACGAACTGCACTTATCACTTAGCTAGTAACATACGTACGAAATAGCTTTTAGTAACAGTTTAAGGGTATGATTTACTTGTTAGACTTATGGTCAGAAATTTCATTTAACCGTTTGCACGAATACAAGTTAGTAATTGTTTTTACCTTTTTTAGCATTATTGATTACAAATATCCATTGCAAGTTTGTTGCACCCGCGATATAAAAGATAGAAAAGTTTTTTTTTTTTTTGAAAGAAATAAAGTGCTAACGTTTTGAAACTTTGTAAAAGTAAAAAGAAATCAAACACAAAACTAAATCAGTCTTAATTAGGAATAAATTGTAGGTTGAACTAGTGAAAACGTTGATTCAAATTGGTTGCACCCGCGATTGCGATATTAGGATCGCGGGTGCAACTATTAACCAATAACATTATTACGTAATTTATCATACATATTTTATTGATAAAATATGGTTTGAATAATAATTTCTGCCATTCAAGGTTGATTTTTTTTACTATTTAATAGCTGCATTTTCTTTTCCCCCAGATCTGATCCGGATTGGATTTGGAAACATAAATACATGTAATACAAAAACAACACAAGATCCAGGTCTGCCTTTGGATTTGGATTTCAAAATCCATTTTCTGAACACTTTCCAAGCAATATTTTAATTTTATTGGTTGGTACCACTGCTGAGATTTACAAAAAAAAAACTTCATTAAATTTAAAATTCTCGAAAATCAAACACATGCCGCCATCATTCCATTTTTTTTTATGAGTTTTTCTTCAATTAATAGAGACGGCGATTCGCGAGGCACGGAAAAAATACATAAAAACTATTAACTTAATAGAAATTAAACTAAAAAAATAAAATTGTTTCAATTTTAAACATTGGCTCTTCCTTAGATACCAAATATTATTTCAAATAATATTTGTGAAAATTTTCCTTCTGTCAATTTTATTGTGCAACTGTGAGAAATAAATAAATTTGTGATCCAGTTTGTTTTATTATCATGATCTGATCCGGATCAGATTTAGTGGAAAATAAAATACAGCTAATATAATATTTTTTTCTCTTTTTATAAAAATATACAGTTAAATGGCAGGGAAACAAGAAAAAGAAAGTGCTTCAAAGAAATATAGGCAAATACTAGAATAAAATGCTGAACTTCATGCAGAGCACAGCCATTTTTAAATCTACCATTGAAATAGACATTTGGACGATATTTGGAACCACTTAAACGTTCAGTGCCTACGAAGAAATTTTATGATTCCTGATGTATCTGCATCCTCTGTATCGGGCGAATCCTGTCCCATATTAAGTAAAACAAAAACTTTTTCGTTTTCGAGTTTTTTAGTGAGTCAGAAGATATTCCTTTAAATTCTAAATCTCCAACAACACGTCTCTTGAACCCTCAATATTACCAGCAGAGGTAGGGATGGATTTACAGCAACCAAGGAGGAAGCCCCGGGGCCCCCACGTGTTGAGGGCCTCCACAAACCGTGGACTCGGAAATATACATACATACATACATATACAAACCAGGAATATTTTCATTCTGTATAAACTTTATATATTTCGTAATGGAATCGAAAACTTATATTCAAATCTTCACACGGTTCTCTCACTGACATAATTCTAAGTTCTATTCTATTCTAATAGTAATGTAATTTTTTTTTTCTAATATCAAAATAAAATTAACAATAAATATACATTAATTGAACGGGCCTCCGCTTTTTTCATTACACCGGGCCCCCATAACCCTGAATGCGGTCTTGAGCAGAGAACTGCCCTGAGGTGCGTTCTTTTATGTTACTGTGGTTAACTATAGTTAATGTGTCAAAAATAAAAGTTGATGTGCCATAGTTAAGAAAGTTACTCTTGGTAACTTTTTCATTTAGGAACGACCAGAGTTAACTGATATGAAATGTGCTGCAAAACAAAATACCAATCATCACTAACAACACCCTATATTTATTTTATATTTCATTTTTTGTTTAAACTTCTACTTCCTAATCTATTCTAACGGCCATTGCAGTATTCTCTCTTAGATTTTACATTATACATACTAAGTACATAATGATTGATCATTTGTCTATTGTTAACGTTACTTTTTTGCAAACTTGACTCAGTCTCTTTTGCTGACTGACCACCACCGCGATAACATCAAAAATATTTGTTCAAGTTTAAATAATTCTTTTTTTTTCTTTATAATTGGCCAAATGTATTATCTTTACATAAATTAAATTAAATTAATGTTAATTATAAATCGTCTTTGGCAATTTTATTTCGACACATTTTTTGGTCCTTCTGAGCTGAATTTAAACAATTTTCTTGGACATTTGTGACACGTAATCGTGGTAAGAGATTTAATCGAATTGTAATTAATTTGATTATCGGAGCACCTACTCGTTGCATATGGCAATTGATGGTGATATGGATTATGGATGGATGAACGCATGGTAGTTTTGTTTTATAATAAGAAAGTGCATGCTATAAACCTTATGTGATTAATCTTTTAAATCGGTTACTCAATAAAGTAAAGTGATATTGCGAGCGCATATACAAAAAGGGATAGAACCAAATAAAACACTTAAAAGCTAGATTTCATATATTGAACATTTTCGGTTTCGGTACAGTTTCGTTTAATTGATTCAATCATAATGAATGCGATTAAAATAAAACGGGGTTACGCAAAAGGTACCTTAACACGTGCAGCTGCATTTGCAGAGTCGATACCACAAGATATTACTCTTTCAGAGCTTGAGATTCGGTTGGAAAGGCTATACCAAGCGTGGTTAGATTTTTTGTCCTTAAATCATGAAATATGCCAGTTTTGTGATGAGGAGAACTTTGTTGACCCGGGTCTTGAATTTGAAGAGTATGAAGAAAAATATTTAAAAGCGCATGCAATCTTCACAAATCGAGTTCGTCAATTTAATTCAGAAAATGCTGCTGCTAATGATTCAATCATAGAAAAATTAGCAGATCAGCAGACTTCCTTTTTAAGAACTTTAAATTCTGCTGCTCATAAATCATCGGTAAAGCTACCTACCGCTAATATTCCTGTATTCGATGGGAAATATGAAGATTGGCCTGAGTTTAAATTTTTTTTTTCGAGTTCGGTTGATAAGAATACAAACTTAAGCGGTGCAGAGAAGTTTCAATACCTAAAGTCATTTCTGCGCGGTAACGCAGCGGGTTTATTGAAACATATGCGTTGTTCAGAGGAAAATTATATTGAAGCTTGGGACAGGTTACAGGCAAGATACGAAAAAACAAATCTTATTGTTCAGGCCTTTGTTGAATCTTTTCTTTCGTTGCCGTCATCTAATTCAGAAAATATTCATACACTCCGCAAGATAACTGATGGGGCAGATGAGGTCATCCGTGGACTCAACGCCTTGCAATCTAACGGTCGCGATCCATGGCTAATATATTTACTACTACAAAAGGTCGATCCTGACACTAGACAGGCATGGGCTGAGAGTGTAGGGTCTCGTGAAGATCTTACAATAGATCAACTCCTAACGTTCCTGCAGGATCGGTGTAGTAGCTTGGAGGCCTGTAGTTCACTTGCTCCATCACGCAAGAAAACCCTCGCATCAGTTCGGTCACACTTGGTAGAATCAACGCAAGCTTGTCCTCAATGTCATGGTGATCACATTTTGCCACAATGCAAAGATTTTATTGGTCTGGATATCGTTTCTCGTCGTGATTTTGTCAAAAAACATTCAATCTGTTTTAACTGCCTTCGTCAAGGTCATGGCTCAACTAAATGTCGGTCAAACTTTCGGTGTAAGGTATGCAAAGCTCGCCACCATTCTCTAGTTCATCTTGCACAAAATCCAGCAATTGAAGCTTCTTCTTCGAATATCATTCAACCTACGAATACACTTTCACTAGATCTTCCAATTGTTTCCAATCATTCGCTTGAATCTTCTCGTCATTCTCAAACAATTCTTCCAACAGCAATTGTTAAGATTCAAGATAGCCAAGGATCTTTCCAACACATCCGTTTATTACTCGACACAGGTTCTCAGGTCTCGTTTATAACAGAACGTGCTGTTCAACGGCTGGGAATTAAACGAAAACGCTCTCGAATTCCAATCACAGGAATTGCATCCACTTCAGCCGGAGTAACCAACGGTTTAGTTACCACCAATCTTCACTCTCGGTACAATTCTTGTTTTGTTGAAGTTGATTGTTTCATAATTTCAAAACTAACTTCAGTATTACCATCGTCCTCCATTGTTGATATTGACTCCAGCCTACTTTCCCTCGATCTAGCTGATCCAAGCTTCAAAGAACCTGGTGAAATTGATATTTTAATCGGTGCAGATAGGGTTTTCAGCATTATAACTGGCCCTGCAACTCTAGCAACACCGGAAAGGATTCCTACTATTTTTGGCTGGGTTATAGTTGGACAAACTAAACAAAAACCTTCTGGGCTTGTTACATTCTGCACTCAGTTAGACTTGAGTCAAGACTTCGACCTCGAAAGGTTTTGGAGGTTAGAAGAAGTGTCGAACATACCTGTTTTGTCCATAGAAGAGCAACAAGCTGAAGATAGTTTTGTTAACACTCACAGTCGTCATTCTGATGGAAAATTTATGGTAGAATTGCCTTTTAAGCCTAATCAGAATACGTATTTCGGAAACTCTCTTTCAATCGCTTGCAGTCAATCGAAAGAAGATTTGTATCTAATCCTGATTTAAAACGTTGTAATGATGCATTACACCCTCTTCTCTACCGCCGCCGCCGTTTATCAAATTGCTTGCAAAGCAAACCCGAAATACCGTTTATCAAATTGCCTGCAAAGCAAATCCGAAATACCGTTATCATGGCTCTAGGAATGAGCATGAAATCAAAACAAGTACCCGCCAACACTCTCTACACCCCTGGTCATACTACCGCAGTCATCACTGACACCGTACATGAAAACACGAAAGAATACTTTTTCTGTGAGTTTATAATTCACACTCAGTTTCAACCGAAATATATATAAGAGACCGTGAATAAACAGAGGAAGATCGAGCTCTGCCATAGTAGAAAATAGTACCAATCAAGAGTACTTGGTGAGACTCCCCTTTTTGAAAGACTTAGGCTCCAGAGGTGACAGTGGAAGCCCAGGTTTAAAGTAGTTAGTTAGTGACGTCTGCTATCTCAGACTGTAATTTAGTGACGTCTGCTATCTCAGATTGTAATTTAGTGACGTCTGCTATCTCAGATTGTAATTTAGTGACGTCTGCTATCTCAGACTGTAATTTAGTGACGTCTGCTATCTCAGATTGTAATTTAGTGACGTCTGCTATCTCAGACTGTAATTTAGTGACGTCTGCTATCTCAGATTGTAATTTAGTGACGTCTGCTATCTCAGATTGTAATTTAGTGACGTCTGCTATCTCAGATTGTAATTTAGTGACGTCTGCTATCTCAGATTGTAATTTAGTGACGTCTGCTATCTCAGATTGTAATTTAGTGACGTCTGCTATCTCAGATTGTAATTTAGTGACGTCTGCTATCTCAGATTGTAATTTAGTGACGTCTGCTATCTCAGATTGTAATTTAGTGACGTCTGCTATCTCAGATTGTAATTTAGTGACGTCTGCTATCTCAGATTGTAATTTAGTGACGTCTGCTATCTCAGATTGTAATTTAGTGGATACTGCTATCTCAGTCATATATTTGAATTATATAAAATTTGTTTTAAGAGTACATAAATTGCCGATTATATAAATAATATATAAAGATATATATATATTGTAAAATATGAAAATTATAAAGACATTATAAAGCAAACATCAAATATAAACATTGTAAAGAATAAAAACTATAAAGATATTGTAAAGAATGGAAATAATAAAGACACTGTAAAGCTAGTATTAATTATAGACATTGTTAATTAAGAGCCAGTGATTGGTGAATAAAGCTAGACCTCAAATACACTAAAGTTTGTTGCTTCTTTGGTAAAACCCTGGATCCGACGAGCATACCCCAGCCTATGACAAAAAGCATCTCACAAATGGCGCCCGAGCAGGGACTTCATTGAGGTTGATTCACCCGCCCGTAGACCGTACCGACCGACCGTTCCAGAAGAACCAACCCTCATTGATGTCCAGTCCGAACAAGCGTACCAGACACTCCTGTATTCCAGTAAGGTTAAGCCTCCCGTTAATTTACCATTCCAGACCTACCAATTTCTTGAAAGCCGATCATTTAATGTCTAAGAAAATTTCTCCGCCAAAACCGAAAAATTCATATCCAGCAAGTTCCTCCGAACAGGACCTTCACCGTAGCAAAATGGATAACCCTGATAATGATGAGTTCGACCCGACTACCAGTATAGCCTGGATTTACTTACTCAAGAAACAAGAATTGATTGAGAAGATGTCTTCAAAGGACTTAGACACCACTGGCACAGTCGCCACCCTCCGAAAGCGATTCAGCGCTTTTATCAAAGACTCCCGTACCCGACGTTCCACGCAGGATCTCTGCGAAGAAATATCGAAACTGGTCGAAGAAAGGGTATTCCCAGACGAAGCCGAACCACCAGCACAACCACCGACCAATCCGAAGATAGTTGGCTTCAATACTGGCCCTGATGCCCAGTTGGACTCCCTGAACCGTGCCACAAATGCCGTCCATATTGACCCGTCAACCCAAGCAATTAACCTAGAATATGCTTCCCGGCCTTCGTTCAACCGACCACTAGAACATGCCGTAACCCAGATGAATCAACCAAGCCAACCAAGGATGCGCTTGAGTTACGAAGCCGAAACCATGAACACTGTTCGTAAATGGGGGCTACGATTTGATGCATCAGGAAATGCTCTAGAGTTCATGGAGCGTATCGAAGAATTGATAACATGTTATTCCATTCCACCAGAGCATAGCTTGAGAGCACTACCAGAAATATTTCGTGGTCCTGCTTTAGAATGGCTTCGAATTCACAGAGAAAAATTTAAGACTTGGGAGCAGTTCCGCCAAGCATTTTTGCGGTATTTCCTACCCACTCGCTTTGTTCATAAGCTAGAGGATGAAATATTCCGAAAGAAACAAGGACCTCGAGAAACAGTCAAGGATTTTATACGTGCTATGGAATATCTTATCCGACAACACCCTAAAATGACCTTAGAGGATAATGTGGACCGAATTTATGACAGCCTCAGAACAGAGTACCGTCTACATATTCGTCGTAAAGATTTCCATTCCCTCGAAGAATTGACTGACCTGGCTGAAGAGCTAGAGTTCGTACGAGCAGAGGAAAGAAATCAAAAACCAGTCGTATCATCGAACCTATACCCTGTCACCAGAAACCAACGCCCAGTTGGAACACCGAACCTTCAGTCGTCTTTTAGAAGTAACCCGAATTCATATGACCGGACCACTCATTGTTGGCATTGTAAGCAACGAGGCCACCAAAAACAAAACTGCAACCGACCATTCCGACTTTTCTGTTCATTCTGTGGAGAAGATGGGCGTCTGACAAAGGACTGTCCGTGCCATCAACACAGAAGGCTATCCCCAAATAGGAATAACAGAACCGCCGCTTTAACACATTCTGGACCAATTCAACCGAACCCGTCCATTGTATTGGAAATACAAGAAGAAAAAAAATAAAAAAAAAAAACAAAAAAAAAAAAAAAAACAAAAAAAAACAAAAAAAAAAAAAAAAACAAAAAAAAACAAAAAAAAACAAAAAAAACAAAAAAAAAACAAAACAAAGAAAACAAAGAAAAAAAAAAAACAAAAAAAAATAATAAACATAACGAAAAAAAAAGAATTATTTTAACAGAAAATACGTCTTAAAGACACTCCCGATATAGCTCCTCACGAAGGCTGCTCCTGAGTTCCCGACATTTATAATATTAAATGTATCCTACCGCACCTCTTGCGGGTAGCACCGACGGACATCGATGGATTAGGTCAAATTCTATGACCAATGATTCCAGACACATCATCCATGGAATTCATAAACTATCGCGCCTCTTGCGGATAGCTCCGTTGGACACCGATGGACTGAGTCAAATCCCATTAACGATGATTCCTAACCATCATACACTATCGCGCCTCTTGCGGATAGCACCGATGGACACCGATGGATTGAGTCAAAATCCCAATCTCAAAGACTCTCAACCATTCCTGAGTTCCCGACATTTATAATATTAAATGTATCCTACCGCGCCTCTTGCGGGTAGCACCGATGGACATCGATGGATTAGGTCAAATTCCATGACCAATGATTCCAGGCACATCATCCATGGAATTCGTAAACTATCGCGCCTCTTGCGGATAGCTCCGTTGGACACCGATGGACTGGGTCAAATCCCAATAACGATGATTCCTAACCATCCTACACTATCGCGCCTCTTGCGGATAGCACCGATGGACACCGATGGATTGAGCCAAAATCCCAATCTCAAAGACTCTCAACCATTCCTGAGTTCCCGACATTTATAATATTAAATGTATCCTACCGCGCCTCTTGCGGGTAGCACCGATGGACATCGATGGATTAGGTCAAATTCCATGACCAATGATTCCAGGCACATCATCCATGGAATTCGTAAACTATCGCGCCTCTTGCGGATAGCTCCGTTGGACACCGATGGACTGGGTCAAATCCCAATAACGATGATTCCTAACCATCCTCCACTATCGCGCCTCTTGCGGATAGCACCGATGGACACCGATGGATTGAGTCAAAATACCAATCCCAAAGACTCCCAACCATTCCCTTACTACCGCGCCTCTTGCGGGTAGCACCGATGGACAACGAGGGATAGGGTCGTGCCCTATGAAAATATCAACGACTACCAGATAAAGTTAAAGACGAGAAGGTTCTCGTCTCCGAAAGAAGGAGGGGAATGTAATGATGCATTACACCCTCTTCTCTACCGCCGCCGCCGTTTATCAAATTGCTTGCAAAGCAAACCCGAAATACCGTTTATCAAATTGCCTGCAAAGCAAATCCGAAATACCGTTATCATGGCTCTAGGAATGAGCATGAAATCAAAACAAGTACCCGCCAACACTCTCTACACCCCTGGTCATACTACCGCAGTCATCACTGACACCGTACATGAAAACACGAAAGAATACTTTTTCTGTGAGTTTATAATTCACACTCAGTTTCAACCGAAATATATATAAGAGACCGTGAATAAACAGAGGAAGATCGAGCTCTGCCATAGTAGAAAATAGTACCAATCAAGAGTACTTGGTGAGACTCCCCTTTTTGAAAGACTTAGGCTCCAGAGGTGACAGTGGAAGCCCAGGTTTAAAGTAGTTAGTTAGTGACGTCTGCTATCTCAGACTGTAATTTAGTGACGTCTGCTATCTCAGATTGTAATTTAGTGACGTCTGCTATCTCAGATTGTAATTTAGTGACGTCTGCTATCTCAGACTGTAATTTAGTGACGTCTGCTATCTCAGATTGTAATTTAGTGACGTCTGCTATCTCAGACTGTAATTTAGTGACGTCTGCTATCTCAGATTGTAATTTAGTGACGTCTGCTATCTCAGATTGTAATTTAGTGACGTCTGCTATCTCAGATTGTAATTTAGTGACGTCTGCTATCTCAGATTGTAATTTAGTGACGTCTGCTATCTCAGATTGTAATTTAGTGACGTCTGCTATCTCAGATTGTAATTTAGTGACGTCTGCTATCTCAGATTGTAATTTAGTGACGTCTGCTATCTCAGATTGTAATTTAGTGACGTCTGCTATCTCAGATTGTAATTTAGTGACGTCTGCTATCTCAGATTGTAATTTAGTGACGTCTGCTATCTCAGATTGTAATTTAGTGGATACTGCTATCTCAGTCATATATTTGAATTATATAAAATTTGTTTTAAGAGTACATAAATTGCCGATTATATAAATAATATATAAAGATATATATATATTGTAAAATATGAAAATTATAAAGACATTATAAAGCAAACATCAAATATAAACATTGTAAAGAATAAAAACTATAAAGATATTGTAAAGAATGGAAATAATAAAGACACTGTAAAGCTAGTATTAATTATAGACATTGTTAATTAAGAGCCAGTGATTGGTGAATAAAGCTAGACCTCAAATACACTAAAGTTTGTTGCTTCTTTGGTAAAACCCTGGATCCGACGAGCATACCCCAGCCTATGACAAAAAGCATCTCACAACGTCAATATACGCAATTTATCAACGAATATTTAATGCTAGGGCACATGGAAGAGGTTCCTTTGAATGAGATCGCGATGGATAACAAAGAGTGTTATTATCTACCACATCACGCGGTTTTCAAAAATGATAGTAGCACAACCAAAATAAGGGTAGTTTTCGATGGTTCTGCCAAAAGCTATACCAGCAAATCGTTAAATGAATGTCTTCTCGTAGGCCCCACAATTCAACGCGATATACTTTCAATATGCCTTAGATTTCGTCGGCATAAATACACGATTTCGGGGGATATCGAGAAAATGTACCGTCAGATATGGGTGTCACCCAAACACACTGACTTTCAAAGGATAGTTTGGCGAGAAACACCTGAAAGTCCCGTTAAACACTACCGTCTTCTCACGGTCACCTACGGCACTGCATCAGCACCCTTTTTAGCAGTTCGTTCACTCAAGCAGGTAGGTCTTGAATCCGCTATCTCACATCCGCTTGCTGCTTCGGTTATATTAAACGATTTTTATGTGGACGATGTAATGACTGGAGCAGATTCCATCGATGAGGTTATCAAACTCCAATCTGATCTAGTAGGTTTACTTAAATCGGCTGGCTTCCATCTCAGAAAATGAACAACCAACTGCTGGCCTTTGCTTCTTTCTCTGCCAGAAGAACAGAGAGAACTTTCTCAAATGGAATTTGAGGATTCTAATTCCGTCAAGGTTCTAGGGTTGCAATGGTGTCCATCGAGGGACTGTTTTTCCTATAAAGTTCGCTTGGATACATCTAAAACAATTACTAAACGTCGAATACTATCGGAAGCATCCAGAATTTTTGACCCAATCGGATTTTTAGCTCCTGTCGTAGTAGGAGTTAAAATTATCATGCAGGACCTCTGGAAGGAAAAGTTATCTTGGGACGAAGTAGTTCCAAAGAATATTGCTGATCGTTGGACCTTAATTCATCAAGAACTTCATCAACTTGAAAGCCTGAGCATCCCCAGAATGATGTAGGCCAACAGTACCAATTGGGAACTGCATGGATTCTGTGACGCATCGTTAAACGCCTATGCCGCTGTAGTATACTGCAGAAGTGTCCGACCAGATAAAACTGTATTGGTTTCTCTGGTGGCAGCTAAAAGTAAAGTTGCACCCATAAAAATACTCTCACTCCCCAGACTTGAACTCTGTGGAGCTCTTCTTTTAACCCGTCTTATAAGTAAAATTCAGATTTCTTTACAGGAGAAAGAGATAAAAACTTTTGCTTGGACGGATTCATCCAAAGTTCTTCATTGGTTATCGGCATTGCCAAAAAGATGGTCCGTATTTATTGGCAACCGAACCTCGGAGATACTATCTTCAGTGCCTCGTAAGATGTGGAACCACGTACGCTCGGCCAGCAACCCAGCTGATATTGCTTCTCGTGGCATTTCACCATCACATTTATGTGAAAACTAACAATCTTGATGTGGATAACCTTATTAAGAATTCCTCTAGTTGGATAAAAGTGATTCGCGTAGTCGCTTATGTTCGCCGTTTTCTATACAACTATCTAAGAGATTATCCGTACCGTAATTTTCAACCGCTGTCTACTAAAGAACTTTTATTTTCAAAAACTATTCTAATCAAAAAGGTGCAAAGTTCAATATTTTCATTCGAAATCGGTCTTCTCAAGAAAAATAAGCCTTTGCCAAAAAGAAATAAACTTGTATCCCTTAGTCCTTTTCTTGATTCTTTTGGAGTGCTTCGCGTTGGAGGTCGAATTCAGGAATCGAATCTGAGCTATGACCAAAAACACCCTATAATTTTATGTAAAACTCATCCCATATCAGCACTTATAGTTACTTATAAACACGAGCAATATTTACATGCGGGAGTGACATTAACCTTTTCCTTAATAAAGGCAAACTTTTATATACTTGGCTGTAGAAACCTAATTCGAAAAATAGTTCACAAATGTGTCGTTTGTTTTCGTCAACGGATCAAAACTTCACACCAGCTAATGGGTAACCTTCCAATGGATCGCGTTATTTATTCGCGACCATTCAGTAAGGTAGGCTGTGATTACGCCGGTCCAATCACGTTGCGGTCATCTCGCCTGCGAAATCCTAAATTTATAAAGTCCTACATTGCTTTATTCGTGTGCTTCGTAACAAAGGGAATACACCTTGAACTAGTAGGAGACCTATCAACAAACGCCTTTTTATTGGCTTTAGATCGATTCGTTGCGCGTCGCGGAAAACCAATCGAAATTTGGAGCGATAACGGCACGAACTTTCATGGCGCAAAACGTACACTTGACGAAATGTATACTCTACTTCGTACTCAACACCATAACACCATAATCGCTGATCATCTGTCAAAGGACAATATATCGTGGAAATTTATTCCTCCTGCTGCCCCTCATTTCGGCGGGTTGTGGGAGGCAGGGGTAAAATCCGTTAAAACACACCTCAAACGTGTTATTGGTGACAATAAACTAACGTACGAAGAGATGTACACCTTATTAGCAAAGATCGAGGCCCTATTAAATTCACGTCCAATGTGGCATGTATCAGATGGAGAACCCACAGCATTAACACCATCCCATTTTATGATTGGGGAACCATATGTCGCAATTCCTCAATCAAATGTTTCAAATTATTGCATTAAAACTAATTGGTTTGCTTTACAGACACTTCTCCAAGGCTTCTGGAAGCGATGGCACCAGGAATACCTGACATCTCTTCAACACCGACCAAAGTGGCAAAAACAACAACCAAATCTTCAGGTAGATGACGTCGTTTTACTCAAAGAGCCGAACTTACCACCCTCAAAATGGATTATTGGTCGTATTTCTGAAATACATCCTGGAAAAGATGGCCACGTAAGAGTCGTCACTATTCAAACAAAGTATGGAAATTATAGTCGTCCCATCACTAAAGTTGCTCCACTTCCTATTGCTGAAAGACCGGAGTCTTCCAGGGGGGGGCTGAATGATATGAAATGTGCTGCAAAACAAAATACCAATCATCACTAACAACACCCTATATTTATTTTATATTTCATTTTTTGTTTAAACTTCTACTTGCTAATCTATTCTAACGGCCATTGCAGTATTCTCTCTTAGATTTTACATTATACATACTAAGTACATAATGATTGATCATTTGTCTATTGACGTGTGTCAAGTGAGCACTACATTTTCGGAATTTGAAAAAACTTAGTATGCAATTAATTGTAGCTTTTTTGTTGTAAATTAGTTGTGGAAAAAAAAAATTTGTAGCTCTCATATTTAAGGCAAAACAGGTATGTAGTGCTAACTTGATATCAAGTTAGCACTACACTTTTGGAAATTAAAAAAAGTAGGTACGCCATTAATTGTAGCTTTTTTGTTGTAAATTAGTTGTGGAAAGAAAAAAATTCCAAAAATTTTTTTGGCTTAGTTATAAGAAAAAAACTGGGTAGGTAGTGCTAAGTTGACACTGTGAGTCCAGACATTAAAAAAGGAAATGCGAAAATAAAAAATGCCATTAATTGTAGCTTTGTTGTTGTAAATTAGTTGTGAAAAGAAAAAAATTCCAAAAATTGTTTTGGCTTAGTTATTGAAAAAAACTGGGTAGGTAGTGCTAAGTTGACACTGTGAGTCCAGGCATTAAAAAAGGAAATTCGAAAATGTAAAAATGCCATTAATTGTTCTTTTTTGTTGTAAATTAGTTGTGGAAAGAAAAAAATTCCAAAAATTTTTTTGGCTTAGTTATAAAAAAAAAAACTGGGTAGGTAGTGCTAAGTTGACACTGTGAGTCCAGGCATTAAAAAAGGAAATTCGAAAATGTAAAAATGCCATTAATTGTAGCTTTTTTGTTGTAAATTAGTTGTGGAAAAAAAAAATTTGTAGCTCTCATATTTAAGGCAAAACAGGTATGTAGTGCTAACTTGATATCAAGTTAGCACTACACTTTTGGAAATTAAAAAAAGTAGGTACGCCATTAATTGTAGCTTTTTTTGTTGTAAATTAGTTGTGGAAAGAAAAAAATTCCAAAAAATTTTTTGGCTTAGTTATAAAAAAAAAACTAGGTAGGTAGTGCTAAGTTGACACTGTGAATCCAGGCATTAAAAAAGGAAATTCGAAAATGTAAACATGCCATTAATTGAAGCTTTTTTGTTGTAAATTAGTTGTGGAAAAAAAAATTTGTAGCTCTCATATTTAAGGCAAAACAGGTATGTAGTGCTAACTTGATATCAAGTTAGCACTACACTTTTGGAAATTAAAAAAAGTAGGTACGCCATTAATTGTAGCTTTTTTGTTGTAAATTAGTTGTGAAAAGAAAAAAATTCCAAATTTTTTTTGGCTTAGTTATTAAAAAAAAACTGGGTAGGTAGTGCTAAGTTGACACTGTGAGTCCAGGCATTAAAAATGGAAATTCGAAAATGTAAAAATGCCATTAATTGTAGCTTTTTTTTGTAAATTAGTTGTGGAAAGAAAAAAATTCCAAAAATTTTGTTGGCTTAGTTATAAGAAAAAAAACTGGGTAGGTAGTGCTAAGTTGACACTGTGAGTCCAGGCATTAAAAAAGGAAATGCGAAAATAAAAAATGCCATTAATTGTAGCTTTGTTGTTGTAAATTAGTTGTGAAAAGAAAAAAATTCCAAAAATTTTTTTGGCTTAGTTATTAAAAAAAACTGGGTAGGTAGTGCTAAGTTGACACTGTGAGTCCAGGCATTAAAAAAGGAAATTCGAAAATGTAAAAATGCCATTAATTGTAGCTTTTTTGTTGTAAATTAGTTGTGGAAAAAAAAAATTTGAAGCTCTCATATTTAAGGCAAAACAGGTATGTAGTGCTAACTTGATATCAAGTTAGCACTACACTTTTGGAAATTAAAAAAAAGTAAGTACGCCATTAATTGTAGCTTTTTTGTTGTAAATTAGTTGTGAAAAAAAAAAAATTCCAAAAATTTTTTGGAAATTAAAAAAAGTAGGTACGCCATTAATTGTAGCTTTTTTTGTTGTAAATTAGTTGTGGAAAGAAAAAAATTCCAAAAATTTTTTTGGCTTAGTTATAAAAAAAAACTAGGAAGGTAGTGCTAAGTTGACACTGTGAGTCCAGGCATTAAAAAAGGAAATTCGAAAATGTAAACATGCCATTAATTGAAGCTTTTTTGTTGTAAATTAGTTGTGGAAAAAAAAATTTGTAGCTCTCATAAGGCAAAACAGGTATGTAGTGCTAACTTGATATCAAGTTAGCACTACACTTTTGGAAATTAAAAAAAGTAAGTACGCCATTAATTGTAGCTTTTTTGTTGTAAATTAGTTGTGAAAAGAAAAAAATTCCAAAAATTTTTTTGGCTTAGTTAGAAGAAAAAAAACTGGGTAGGTAGTGCTAAGTTGACACTGTGAGTCCAGGCATTTAATTTAATTTATTTAATTATAAGCATATAGCCCCCAACAGTTATACTATTAAGTATCTAGTCTACAAAGATTGTAATCTGATTGATGAAATAAATAATAATAATAATAATAATAATAGTAAGATTTTACACGAATCACAAATAAAACATCCACAGTAGAATTACTGCCGATAAAAACTGAAGTAGAATCTTATTGCGGATGGTGTATATGTAATCGTGAAATGTCGTATATAAAAACCCTGCAACCGCGAATGGTTTTTTTTTTTGGAGATTTCTTACTATACTATATATAACATCTCAAAAAAAACACACCTTAAATTAAATAGGTTTTGGGAGGGTGAAAGGTACAAGGGATTGTCTCCTCGTGTGAAAGTGGACTAAGTTGTGCCTTACAAAAATTAGTTTGTTCTCTGGCGGCTAGATGACTCTTTCGATACAGAAAAGCCATCTAGGCTTAAGAAAAGCTACAACTAATTGGGCGAACAGAATAGACGCTCGGTCGAGCGCGCGAACCAGCCACCACAGCGAGAAGCGACGCTTCGGAAAAAAATTTAATGCCATGGGACGCGCGAACAAGGGATGCAAATTATTGTTTTTAATTGATTTTGTAGTTATTTCTTAAACTTTTATTTTGCAATTTTATTGTGAATGTGTATTTTTGCATTTTTAAAATAAAAAAGATAATATAGAAAGTTCCGAGATTCCATTAACTGTAGCCGTGGTTACTCTTTTTCCTTATCTGTCAAACGCCGCGCGGCAAAAGTTAAAAATTGACCAATGTTTAGCGTCGCGGCTCGCGGTCGCGGCTCCATTGTATTCACTCAAACGAGTTTATATGCATTTTAAAGCCTTGTTCGATATTTCCCATAAGTTTTTTCTAGAAATCGGATGAAATGTTCATACTGTCCGATTTTACCAATAGGCCAGTCCCACGAAGATTTTTTTAAGTGGGACAAAATATCTCACCTGAGCGCTGAGATATTTTGCGGAGATAAGTGAGACGAAAATTTTTTGGATTCATTTCTCAGTTTTCTTTCTCAGCCCAAACAGCTGTTATTTTGACAATCAAATTGAAATTTTTTGTGGTGCGCAAGTGCAAAAGTGGTAAATAAATACAAAATAAAGACGGAATGTTAATAAAAACTAAAATAAATTGAACTTTTTGTTATTTCTCATTCATTTCAATAAGTTTTCTGCTTCAAAAATTAAATATTTTAAGCAAAAGTTGAAAGTATTTTTTCCGAATTTCAGTACGAGAATTATAACACCTGAGTTTTTTACAATTGAGCGGAGAATGTTGTCCCACGAAATGATTTCGCCTCCGTCAAATTGACATTGAGCGCTCAGTGAGATTTTATTTGGTAGGACACGCCTAATGAGAATTTCTGTCATTGTACTCTTCGTTCTTATTGCTTTCCTTTTCATTTTGCATTAAGATTTACTCACACCATCAAATAAATGACACATGTATACTAAACACACACAAGAAACTGGAAAGGAGGTGAAAGAGAACCAAAATAGGCTGGAAACATCGGATGAGTTTTGCGGAACAACCGATTTCTTCCATCCCCCTCACTTCTTACCCCGCTCACCCAGGAACAAGTGATCGGAATTTTGGAATTTTTTTCTTTCCACAACTAATTTACAACAAAAAAGCTACAATTAATGGCATTTTTACATTTTCGAATTTCCTTTTTTAATGCCTGGACTCACAGTGTCAACTTAGCACTACCTACCCAGTTTTTTTCTTATAACTAAGCCAAAAAAATTTTTGGAATTTTTTTCTTTCCACAACTAATTTACAACAAAAAAGCTACAATTAATGGCGTAACTACTTTTTTTAATTTCCAAAAGTGTAGTGCTAACTTGATATCAAGTTAGCACTACATACCTGTTTTGCCTTAAATATGAGAGCTACAAATTTTTTTTTTCCACAACTAATTTACAACAAAAAAGCTACAATTAATTGCATACTAAGTTTTTTCAAATTCCGAAAATGTAGTGCTAACTTGACACACGTTGTCTATTGTTAACGTTACTTTTTTGCAAACTTGACTCAGTCTCTTTTGCTGACTGACCACCACCGCGATAACATCAAAAATATTTGTTCAAGTTTAAATAATTCTTTTTTTTTCTTTATAATTGGCCAAATGTATTATCTTTACATAAATTAAATTAAATTAATGTTAATTATAAATCGTCTTTGGCAATTTTATTTCGACACAGTTAACAATAGTTAATCTGTCAAACGAAAGGGGTTGAAAAAAAATTTAATTGTATTTGGAATGAATAACCAACAAAAATGTGATTGCATTAAATTTATTGCAAAAATAATTATTAGGAATTCAAAATAGCATGTGTAATATTTCCAAATTAAATTTCTTTACACTCAGTTTTGTATAAATCGAACAGAAATAAGTCCAATTTTCTTCATTGCCTATGGCACAGAATTTTTTGATGAAAAATTAACCAAATATGAAGAAGAAAATGCCGACAGAAAGAAAATGCATCAGAAAATAAAAGAAAACTATTCGAAAAATCAAATTCAACAAAAAAAAACAATTCCAAATCAAAAGTGCAAAAAGTAAACAAAACATCCACCATTGCATTTCAGCTGTGTTTGACAGATCAACTATTTCAATTCATATCGAGGAGATGAGTTGGAAAAAGTTACAAAAAGTTACTTTTTGACACTTTAACTTAGGAACGATTTTATGATGTCATAAAGTTACTCGAAGTAACTTTTCTGAATTAAAGGAACGACCGAAGTTAACTATAGTTAACCACAGTAACATAAAAGAACGCACCACAGCGCAATTGCGCCTAAGACTACCTAGTCAAAAGTCCCCTTTCACACAAGGCAACTGAGTTGCCGGCAACAATCATAGGCGAGAAGGGCAGGAAGAAAGTGGGGTAAACGAAATCTCCCCGGTCAACAAATTCAGGAGATTTTTTTGACGTTTCTCTTCACACTACGTTTGTGTGCGTTCAACCAAGGTAGTTTAAAAGGGAAATACAGCAAGTCTCCTCCGATTTTGTATCTTCGTGTGAAAGGTACAAGAGATTGTTAAGGAGATTTAAAGAAAACGTCAAAAAAATCACCAGCAACTAGTATCTTCGTGTGAAAGGGGACAAAGATAACCCTTTCGAATATCGAAATAGTCAGCCATCGGGTAACAGAAGTCATAGCCGAATTTGTTAATACGACGGAATTGACGTTCGTCGCATTGAGGGTCCGGAGTTCAAATCCAGCCAGCCAATGTTAATTTTTTTTTTACTAATTTGAATACATCTCTTTAATTAACGATATTCTTTGCAAGTTAAATTTCTCCTTTGAATAATTAAAACAAGAATTTAAAGTTCGATTAAATTATTATAATTTTAACGCGTGACAAACATAAACTAAAAGTGATCTGTGCGTGTTTTAAATGTTAATATTAATATTAAAAAAAAAAGGTAAGAAAACACCGGCGTTAAGGGTCGTCTAGGCGAGTAAGACGACATAGGAAGGGAGGGTGAAGATAATTTCTCGCATATCTTTGACCATCTATAGATACTGTAACGTTTTACCACGGTTCGATATAAAACTTATTTATTTTTAACTGTCAACCGTCAATTATTTCCTTTCTAAATTAAACACACTTTACTTCACTTCAAATATTTTATTAATCATCAATCTCAAGAGTATGCAACTTAAATTCACTTCCGGATACTTTTAACTTTGAACTTTACACTTTCGCTTTCAAAAATAAACTGTGTCTGTGCTCAAAAAGTTTCTCCTTATATAGTGAGCTGAGAGGTTCGGGACTCTACTAGAAAGTACTGGCACAAAAGCTTCTGGAAGGTTCCATTCCAATGAAGAGAGATGGCGTTCTCTCCACTCTTCCATTCAGCGCATTTTTCCTCTGAGAGAGATGGGCGCGCTCTCTCGGGATTTTTTATAAATGGTTGTTGTCTTCGATAAGGGTATTTTTGTACTTGGCTCTTTGTTTGTTCCGAAAGTAGTTAGGTGCTGATTTCATCGTTACATTGCCCCCCTCTTAAGATTGATCGTCCCGAACAATTCTGTCGCTCCTTTCACCATTATAACGATGCAAACGGTCACAATGAACTACTTTCAGTTTCCCTCTTACTCCTCTCTGTATACGGTAGACCACATCATTTAGTCTCTTCACAACAGTGTAGGGTCCTTCCCAGTTCTGTTGAAGCTTTGGTGACAGTCCCTTTTGTCGATGGGGATTGTAAAACCACACGAGGTCTCCTTCTTGAAATCCTGTTGTTGTTGCTCGGGCATCATAACGTGTTTTCATCCGATCACTAGACGTTTTTATGAATGCTCTGGTTCGTTGATGAATGTCACTGAGCCTTTCTTTGAGGTTATCCACATATTCTTCTGTTCGTTGTGGCTCAATTGTCCGGCATCCAAATTTCACCTCACTAGGCAGTCGTATTGACGTTCCAAACAAGATTTCCGATGGTGTATGTCCTGTCGAGCTATGTACTGCACTCCTATATGCCATTAGGAATAATGGAATATGTCTATCCCAGTCTCGTTGGTAGTCGCCGACAACCTTAGATAGATGTTCCTTTAGCGTCCGGTTGAATCGCTCGACCATCCCATCAGATTGTGGATGAAGCGGCGTTGTCCTCGTCTTTTTAATGCCAAGGAGCGAACAAACTTCCTGGAAGATGTTAGATTCGAAGTTCCTTCCTTGGTCGGAATGAAGTTCCATCGGTACGCCGAACCTGCTCACCCAATTGAAGACAATCTGATCCACAACTGTTTTGGTTTCTTGGTTTGGGATGGCAAATGCCTCAGGCCACTTGCTGAAGTAATCCATAACTACAAGGATGTATCGGTTTCCACTGTTGGTCTCAGGAAAAGGGCCTGCGACGTCTACTGCAATCCTTTCGAAAGGCGTGCCTACGTTGTATTGTTGCATTTTACTTTGAAGCTTCCTACCTGGGCCTTTGCTAGCAGCACAAGTATCACATTTTCGGCACCACTTTTCGACGTCCTCTCTTGCATGTAGCCAGTAGAACCGTTGTCGTATCTTTTCCAAAGTCTTATTGACTCCCAAATGACCTCCAGAAGCTCCGTCATGCATCTCTCGAAGAACGTCATTAACCTTGGACCGAGGAACGACCAGCTGCATCACATAGGACTTACCGTCTGCGGATTCCCACTTACGCCTTAGAACACCTTCCTCCACATGAAGTGAGTCCCATTGTGCCCAATATGCTTTCAGAGCCGGACTTCTGTCGGAGATGTCACACCACTCTGGTTTTTCTTCGTGTTCTTTCCACGCAAGAATGGGCTCTATGTCCGAGTCTTCTTGTTGGGCAGTCCTAAGTTCTTCATTACTCCAACCGTAAATGGGATCAGCTCTTATTCGTTGGACGGCAATCATTTCCTTTTCTTCTTGGCGTGTGCAATGTTTGCAGTCCTGTTTGCAAGGCCGTCGAGATAATGCGTCTGCGTTTGAATGCAACTTTCCTCTTCGATGTTGAATTTGGTAGTCATATGTCTGTAGTCTCTCGATCCACCTTGCTACTTGACCTTCAGGATTTTTAAAGTTCAGAAGCCAATTGAGTGCTCCATGGTCTGTTCGGAGAAGGAACTTCTGTCCATAGATGTACTTATGGAAGTGTTTTGTTGCCAATATCAGAGCTAGAAGTTCCCTTCTGGTCACGCAATAATTCCGTTCTGGCTTCGAGAGTACCTTACTGTAGTAGGCGACAACCTTTTCTTCTCCGTCGTGGACTTGTGACAGTACAGCTCCAATTCCGACATTACTTGCATCCGCGTCAATAATAAAAGGTTTCCCTGGAGTAGGGTAGGTAAGCACAGGAGCATTGCATAAACGCAGCTTTAACTCCTGGAAGCTTTTCTCACACTCACCTGACCATTTGAACGGCTTTCCTTTTTCTGTAAGCTGATGCAAGCTTTTGGCGATTCCAGCAAAATCCTTCACAAAACGCCGGTAGTATGTGGCTAGGCCAAGGAAGCTTCGGAGTTGATGTTTGTCCTGTGGTGTTGGCCAATTCTTCACAGTGTCAACTTTTTCAGGATCAGTCTTTACTCCTTGGGATGAGATGATGTGTCCCAAATATTTAACTTCGGTCTTGAAAAGAGCACATTTATCTGGATTAAGCTTGAGGTGTGCTTCTCGAAGCCTCTGGAATACAGCTTTTAGGTTGTCACAATGTTCGTCAAATGTTTTCCCATACACGATGACATCGTCCAAATAGACCAGGCAAGATTTCCAAGTAAGTCCTTGTAAAACGCATTCCATCAAACGCTCAAATGTAGCCGGAGCGTTGCACAGTCCAAATGGCATCACTTTGAATTGCCACAGACCGTTTCCTGTGGAGAAAGCTGTCTTTTCACGATCTTCTGGATGAATTTCTACCTGCCAGTAGCCGCTCTTTAGGTCTAATGTAGAGAACCATTTAGCACCTTCCATTGCATCTAAAGTATCGCTGATTCTGGGCAGAGGATAGCTGTCTTTCTTTGTCACATCGTTCAGCCTTCTGTAGTCCACACAAAATCGAGTGCTTCCGTCCTTCTTTTTGACAAGGACCACTGGCGATGCCCAAGGGCTTTTAGAGTTTTCGATCAGCCCATCTTTCTTCATGCTTGATATCATCTCTTCAACTTCGGCTTGTTTGGCTAGGGGGAGACGTCTTGCTGGTTGACGAATCGGTCTGGCGTCTCCTGTGTCGATCCGATGCTGCACAAGTTGTGTTCGACCATACTGCCCACTTGATGAAGAAAATATGTCAGCATACTCATGAAGAAGGCTACCGGCAATACTTAGTTGATGTTGACTAAGATTGGTTGAGTTAAGGATTTTTGCCTTTAGTTGTTCGCAGTTCGCAGGCTTCTTCGTGTCCTCTTCTGTGATCTTAGTTATCGCTGACACAGGTTCACATTTTCCGACTATTTCTCCTTTTCTCAACTTAACTTCGTACGGTTTGATGTTCAGAATCCGTACAGGTACCATGTTGTTCTTTGGTGCCACAAGAGTCTTCCCAACGATGATGTTTTGGGAGCCTTGGTTAGTATCTGGTTCCACCATGAGGTATCGATGACCACCCAAATCGCCTTTTATTTTAGCCCAAACGAACACTTCAGAAGAAGACGGCAAGCATATGTCTTCTTTAATGACACTTCTTAGAGTTGATGATTTTTCGTCACCATAAACCATAGGAATCTCTACATTTTGGTAATTAAGAACTTGCTTACCGATATCCAGAATTATTCCGTGTTCTTTCATGAAGTCGATTCCAATGATGCACTCGTCACATATATCTGCTACCAAAAACAGATGCGAAAACTCCAGTTCTGCCAAACGAATCGGAAGACGAACTTCTCCGTACACTTTAGCTGCCTCTCCTGTAGCGGTTTTCAGACGATAGCTATTGGTGTTATGCAGCCATGTCATCTTGACCAAGTCCCTTCTTACAATGGAGGCAGTGGCACCAGTGTCGATTGTAGCCACGTGTTTCTTGCCGTTTAATGTTGCCTCCACAGTCAGACTTTTGTTGTTTCGTTTAGTCTGTGAGACCTGGACAGTGGTTCTGGGGCCATCGATACTTCTTACCTGTTTTTCTGGTTGTGGAACAAGTCGAGTAAGAGGAGCGTTGGTGTAATTGCCACGTTGTTCTCTGTTGTTTTCTCTGCTTCCACAATGGTGACATGCAGCTTTTCTTGGTGGCAATCTGCACTGCCACTGAAGATGCCCGGTATTATTACAATTCCAGCATCGAACAGGTCCGTCTCGCTGATTTCTTTGGAATGCGATTCTCTGACAGGAGCATTCTTCAACTTCTATTTCTCTTAACCGAAGAACTTCTCGAGATGCTTGTTCTGCTGCTTCCATAGTTAGAGCAAACGCCAATGCTTCAGGAAGCGTGCGTTTTCCGGCAGTTCGAATCGCTCGCTGAAGGTTGATGTCGGATACAGCGCGGACAAATGCTTCTGTTGCGAACTGGTTTATTATTTCCTCTCCCGCAGTTGGATATGCCAGGTGAGCCAACCGTTCGATATCTGCTTGAAGTTGTTGCAGACTTTCTCCTCTTTTCTGGACTCTGGTATTGAGTTGGACGCGGAAGACTTCTTGCATATGGCCATCTCCAAAACGTTTGTCAATGGCCTGTACAAGAGCCGTGAAGTTGCCGTTCTTGTCTGCTGGTAAGCTTTGCAATAATTCAGCAGCAGGTCCTCTAAGGGCAAGCGTCAGAGCTATAAATTTGTCTTCGTCATCCCAGCCATTTGTTGCTGCGGCTGCCTCAAACTGCTTCTTGTAGATCGACCAAGAAGTTTGTCCATCAAAGGTTGGCGGATGCATTTCCTTTCGCTTTACAAATTCGCCAGAACTTTCTCGAATCTTCATTTTTCGAACTTTGTCTAATTCGTTGGTAATGCTTTGAATTCTGTTTTCGAAATTTTCTTGAACTTCCGCGAGCTTTGTGTCTACTTTCGAAAATTGTTTTTCGACACGCTCGTCAAGAGCAACAAATTTGTTCTCAAAAGTATCGAGCTTACCGTTGAGGAGAATTTTCTGTTCCTCAAATCGATCAAAAAGCTTCTTTTCTTGTTTTTCAAGAAGATTCTTTTGCTCAACACTTTGTTTTTCTATCTGTTCGAGAAGATTATTTTGTTCATTCTTTTGTTCTCTTCTTTGCTCTTCGAACTGGGCGAGCAGAAGAGCCATCATATTGGTCATATCTAAACTAGTACTTACTTGCTCTTCCTCCATTTCAATCGTGAAAATAAACGAGTCTGGGTTTTCACCTTGTTGTCTTAAATGTTCCTGCAGACGAATAATGAGGTCATTTTTTGATCCAGCAGTAGGAAGACCTCGTTTGTTTAGTTCTGCTTTAAGTTCAACACAATTTAAATCATTCAAAATTTTACCCATTGTCTGTTTATTTATTTAAAAAAAAACACACACGCACTTTTTATTTTAAGTTAATTTACTTAAATGCACAGATAAAATAAGTTTTATCCCTTATTCTGACACCAATGTAACGTTTTACCACGGTTCGATATAAAACTTATTTATTTTTAACTGTCAACCGTCAATTATTTCCTTTCTAAATTAAACACACTTTACTTCACTTCAAATATTTTATTAATCATCAATCTCAAGAGTATGCAACTTAAATTCACTTCCGGATACTTTTAACTTTGAACTTTACACTTTCGCTTTCAAAAATAAACTGTGTCTGTGCTCAAAAAGTTTCTCCTTATATAGTGAGCTGAGAGGTTCGGGACTCTACTAGAAAGTACTGGCACAAAAGCTTCTGGAAGGTTCCATTCCAATGAAGAGAGATGGCGTTCTCTCCACTCTTCCATTCAGCGCATTTTTCCTCTGAGAGAGATGGGCGCGCTCTCTCGGGATTTTTTATAAATGGTTGTTGTCTTCGATAAGGGTATTTTTGTACTTGGCTCTTTGTTTGTTCCGAAAGTAGTTAGGTGCTGATTTCATCGTTACAATACATTAAGCCTGTTATGATGATTTTTTGTTTGTAATGAGTTTTAGGGAAAAGAACCACACCGCCACCGACGCGCTACGGTGGTGACAAGCATACCAGCGATATCCCTAACCGACTCAAACAACCCGTTGCAAACTTCCCCATTGCAGATGATGTGCATTAGCATCACACCCCATCACCAGGTTCCACTTTTTTGTTTTTGCTTGTTCCACCAGGAGTTTAGTGATATCGGCTGGGGGTCCTTCTTCGCCGTCAAAGGGTATATAGCAGGATGCTATTGCCAGCGGTGGAAGTTTGTTCTGCTCAAACATAATAGTTGCTTGATTTGTGTTGATATATTTAGATAGAAAGAAGATTTTAATATTTTTCCTAGCTAAAATACATGATCTATGATTACTGTTATTGCCTAGATGGTCGGCTTTGTACAGCAATAGCCCCTTGCTACTTAAGCCCCTAATCTTGCCACCTGCTATCCAGGGTTCTTGAATAAGGGCGATGTCAATTTGTCTATTCTCCGTGAGATAGACCAGGTTGGCGCTGGCGGCTTTACTGTGGTGGAGATTTATTTGTATTAATTTCATACCTTTATAAAACGGCTTGGCTATTAATCTTAGTTTGCATCGGTTTATTCCGACGCGCACTTTAAAGCCAATTTTCGTTAGAAGTGGGATCGACTTGTGTGTTAGTCTGACCACCACCTCGGTTCCCTCTTTCGTCTGTTCTCCTATGCTCTCCACATCCCAGTCTTGGCTTAGCTGTTCGGTGTTGAGGGATCGCAGGTATCGTTCGATGCGATCGCTGGGAATCGCAGGACCAAGAAGCAGAAGTTTTGCTCCAGGCCGATTGAGCTCATTGATCTCGCGTCTATTGATTGGACGGAGCTTAGCATTTTCCCAGGGGGCTTCTGTGTTTTTCACGAAGTCTTCAAGCCATGTGAGAGTGTTACCGTCTTCGCTTGTCATCAATTTGAATGCATTGATGGTTTTAAGGTTACTGAAGAGAGGCGGTGGCCTGTTCTTGACGATAGCCTCGTTTACCGCATCAAGGATTCTGACTTCTAGAAGTTGCCATTGATCTTCCGTTAGTTTCCTCTGAGGGTTACCAAAATCCGGAATGGCAAATTGTTGGTTCCCCTCTTCATTCACTTGGGTTGATCTGGATCTGGACTTCTTATTTGCATTCTTCGGTGACGGTGTCGCCGGAGAGCTGCTAACTTGCCTTGGCCTTTTGTATTTTACCACCGCGGAGACTGAGGCAGAGTGGGGCTCTTCTTCTCAGAACCCCCTTGTGTGAACCTTTCGCCTTGCGTTGCACTGTTAGGGTTTTCACTGCTGCGGCGCTGTCCATGGTCGAGTCTCCAATACAGCTGCTTGGTGCGGGGAAGCTAGACATGCGTGGATTGCTTGTAGGGCTGTGGCCCATCATGCCCCCCCACACGTTCGGCTCTGTCTTGTCACGTTGCTTCCCTTCATCACAGAGGCCGCCCCTTCATTCCTCGGGCACGTAGAAGCAGATGGCTTCATGCGTGATCCGGTTCGTTCGGAGGACGGCTTACTGTTGCAGACTTGCATTGGTTTGTCAGTCGCTAACGAAGTTTATGCACCTAGGTTACAGGTGGAGCTTTGGCCCCAGATGTTCCCCAGATGCATCACACCTCCTTAACAACCACCCCTCGCGTCACTCAAATTGAAGTTTGTAGGTGAGGGAGTTGAAGAGTGTGGAATGAAAAGGGCAAAATGTTCTTCCTTGTTGTGATTGGAATAACAAATTGAACTACGAATACACAAAAGTTGTTTGTTTCTAGGCACAAAAACAAAAATCTGTTATGTGGAATTTATTTGTTGTAGTCTAAGATCCCGCCATAGAACGACCTACCCTCATCGAGGTACCAGATAAGAAGTATGCAGTTTTGTAGGCAGTGTCTAAGCAAACATTTTGCGCAAGGGTTGTCTAGCGTAAAGTGGTCAAGGCATAAGGTTGCCACGCTTTAAAGGTAATTTTTCGGGTTTTTACAATTAATTGACACATATCAGGTTATTTAAAAATCATAATTTCAATAGGGTAAATTAGGGAAAACAAAAATAAAAGTCTAGAATCGATTTTCTAAACGAAAAACGATAGAGAGTTGGTTGTTTTTGTAATCGATAGAATCTTTTATTATAAAAAAGTAATGTTATTTATTACAAAAAATTTATTATAAAAAATCCAAAACTCGAGATATAAACGTTAAAAAAAATGTTAGAAATAGACGTTGGGGAAAAAAATTACTATAAATCAGATTTATATTTTCAAGAAATAAATTTTATATTTTTGAAAAGAAGATAAAAAATAAATTGATCCATATTTGTCAAATTTTCGATTTAAACTAATTTTTTTGTTAAGTGAATATTTGAATAATATACAGTCAGTCTCAGTCGTTTTCGTATAGAAGGCGAAATTTGTTAGTGTTAAAAGAAAAATGATTGGTTTGAGTAAAATAATTTTTACATATATTTTTATGTTAAGCATATCATATTCTTTAGATTTACATAGAAAAATGTAATTTTTGTTCATGAACCAAAAATTATCAGCCAAATAAAGATAACAGGTAAAAAAAAAACACCCTCACTCATGTTCGTACACAATGCGTCCTTGTCTGAATAACTGTAAATATTTGCACTTGTGTTTCTCACTGAAAAAAAAAATCTTAACGCAGTAGTATTGTCAATCCATTGAGTGAGCTTTGTGCAAGTTTTTGTTTTTAAATTTCGAAATATGGGAAGAAAATCTAAAGAAAAGAGCTTTGAGCTGCGAAATTTGATTATAACCCACTATAAAAAAGGAAAATCATACTCTGAAATAGGTAAAATTGTTGACAAAAGTCGTTCAACTATACAATACATAATAAAACGATATAAAGAAGAGAATAGAATTGAAAATAAGCCAAGAAACCAAGGTCAAAAAATCTTGAACAATGCTGATGAAAGATTTATTTTGCGCGAAATAAAGAAAAATCCTAAGTTAAGGGCCCCAAAGCTTGCCGAAATTGTTAAATGTGACCTTAACAAGCAAGTAAGTCCCGAAACCGTTCGCCGTGCAATAAGAAAAAATGGCTTCAATGGAAGAATTGCTAGGAAAAAGCCCTGGATCTCAGAAGTGAACCGAAAGAAAAGATTGGATTTCGCTAAAAAGTATAAAAATGAGACAGTGGAGTTCTGGAAACAGGTAATTTTTACTGATGAGAGTAAGTTTAACTTGTTTGGATCGGATGGCCGACAGAGTTTGGAGAAAATCAAATACAGAGCTTAATCCGAAGAACTTAGTACCAACAGTGAAACACGGGGGAGGTTCCGTGATGGTGGGGGGTTGTTTTTCGGCAGCAGGAGTGGGTAATTTAGAAATCATTAACGGCATAATGAACCAGAGAGAATATATTTCCTAAACAACAAACATTCTTTATGTTTGTACCGCTCTCAATCCTACTGCCCAGTGACTGTTTGCACTACAGACATCCTAAATACACACATATACATACCAATCGATAGATAAAGATTGCGCAAACGGCATTGTTTTAAAGCTGTCGCATAAGTATGTAGTTTCAGGTGATGAGTCATCGAGTTTGGGATAAATTGCAGCACAGTTTGGAGTACTTAAATTAATTTGGGCTCCATTTTTTCGGATATATGTATAAGTGCCACTGACGTAATTGATATCTCATTCGAAGGGGTTTAAAAAGGGCATCCCTTTTACATATTACCCATCGTTATTTGTTTTCTTCCAAAAGCCTAACAGCACAGACATGCCATGTTCGGTACGTTCCACAAGGGCGATCTACCAAGGGTATTTATGTTTGTGGCTTTTTAATTACTTACCTTTGCAACCAATTTTGTTTGTACGTTTCTAGTTTTCCACAAAGTAGGTTCAACTTAATCATACTGTACATAGTTCTCGGTCCTCGCCCTCACTCGGGAACAACCATTTACAGGACACTGGGCTCAAAATAAAGCTTCTGGAGAACGTAGTTGACAGAGAATGAATAGGTATTATTAATTTTTATGCACAAGGAATCCTTCTAAAATTGCTAAAATTATGAATGAATGAATGAATTTTATTTTGAACATTAAATTTTGATTACAATTAATTTTTTTTTTTTTTTTTTCAAATTCTGTATAGCTATGGCTTAAGCCGTCAGCCAGATTGACATTTTTAATGATTTTGTTGTTTTAATTTATAATTTTTGATTTTAAAAAAAGGTTTTACAATTAATTATGATAAACATATTATTTAACTTTTAGCAATTTTAATGATTTGCAAACATAAAAAGGTACGTGTTTTTTCGTTTTGTTCTAAGATAATTCTTTTTAACAATTTTAAAGTGATTTGCAACACAAATAGGAATAAAATAAGGAAACATTGTAGATTTTGATCGTTCCTAGCAATTTAAAAAATTGAAAACTTTGATGATTTACAACATAGGATAGTTGAATCTATTCCTCCATATACTGCTTTCTGTAGTCTAAGGCATCTGAAACATACTTGAAGAGTGAATTCCAGTTTGATCCGTTGAGTATGTGATTAACTTCCTCTCTCGATAGACTGGATTGATTGAAGTGTAGTCTTCTTATCTCTTGGAGAATTGGACATTTTCCCAGAAAGTGATAAGTGTCTTCCTTTTCTCTCAAGTTACACAACGTACAGTTAGTTGGAAGATCTTTCCTGTATGGCCTAAAATTCAACGGCAACAATTCTCCTCTTGTCTTGAATATGGTGGTAACTAGCTGTATATAATTGTTTGCATTAAAATAATTCCGCTCATTCAAGCTATGGTTAAGTTGTTTATAAATCAATCTACTTGTCGAACATGCTGCTTTCTCCATAAATTCTCGATGAATTTTCTCATCAGATTTCTGCAAAATTTCGTCAAACGCTACAGTCCAACTGTATCGGTCTTCCCACCTTAAGGACAGTTCCACATCTAGTTCCTCAGCCATTTGTTGCCATTTGAGTAAAAAGTTTGTTCTTCTATCTATAAGCTGTCGAAAAACTATCTTTGGAAGATGATGATCTGGAAGCTCGATTATTCTTAAAACATATTTGAAATGAAGCCTAAGAGTGTAGAACCAAAGGAGTGGCAGGCCGGTTTCGACATGAATCATATATGTTGGTGTGTTTGACGGCAATCTAAAGATGTGCTTAAGGAAATATCTTTGCAGTTTTTCCACTTCTTCGTATACTTCGTAACCCCATACCTGGCATGCGTAGCACAAAACGGATCTTGCTGTTGCTTCAAAAAGTTTATATTTGGCATTGAATGGCACGTCTTTTTGACCAAGTACATTCCTCCAAGAGCAGCTTAAAGCTTTCTTGGCATCTTTTAACTTATTTTGGAGGTGCAAGTTGAACGTCAGTCTAGGTGTAAGTGTAACTCCAAGGTACCGGTACTCTTTGACTACCTCCAGTTGATCAGAGCCTAGTTTCCATCTTTCATTACTCGCGTATCTACCATTATTGTTCCTGAACACCATGATTTTAGATTTCGTGGTGTTCACCACAAGATTCCATTGAAGGCAGTACTCTTCAAGCCGGTTGATCATTAGCTGAAGCATATTGGGTGTTTCCGCCAACAGAACAATGTCATCAGCAAATAGTAAGCCTTTCAAGTTTAAGTTGCTAGATTCCATACCACCTGGCAAGTTCGTAATAAGATCATCCAAAAAAATGCTGAAGAAAAGAGGGCTTAGCTGACAACCTTGTTTTACTCCTGAGGAAGTTGCAAACCATTCTGAAATAGAATCTCCATCCCATACTGCTGCTTGGTTATTTGTATACAAACTCTCCAGAACCCGAAGCATTTTTAAGGACATTCCTTTGTTACTTAATTTCAGGAAAAGTGCTCTTCTATCGATCGAATCAAACGCTGCACGAAAATCGACAAAAAACGCATACATTTTTTTCCCTTTTTTAAGAAGCATCTTTCCAATATTCGTTAAAACAAAAATATTGTCTACCGTTGAGTAGTTCGCCCTAAAACCAGCTTGATATTCACTTATAAGCCCGTTTTGTTCTACCCAAGCTGTTATGCGGACTAGGAGTATACTGGTGAATAGTTTTAAAATTGTGTTTTGAAATGAAATTCCCCTGTAGTTACCTGGGTCGTTGACATCTCCCTTTTTGTACAAGGGAAAGATTATGCTCTTAAGAAGGCCTTCTGGAACTGTTCCTGTAGCGAATATATTATTGAAACCTACAGTGAGTATTTGCAAAAAGCACGCGGGAGCATTTTTGAAGAACTCAAAGGACACTCTGTCTTCTCCTGGCGCTTTGTTGTTTTTGCTTTTAATGATGGCTTGTTCAACTTCTTCTACCGTTATTTCTCTATCCAATGATTCTTCTTGGGTTGCTGGGAAGGCAAAGTGGTATAACGTTGCAGTATCGTTTTTGTTAAGAAGTGATTTAAAATGGTTTGCTAAAACATTAGTATCCAAATCAATACCTTTCACATTTTTCGTGCCATTTAAGTATCTAACAATTTTCCAATAAGATTTGGAATCATTAATTTGTGAAAGTTCACCAGTTAATCTGTGTGTAAACTCTAAACGTTTTCTTTTGCAAAGTTCTTTATATGTTTTGTTACTTTCTTGGTAGATTTTTTTTATTAAATCCGTGTTCCTCTTTCTCACTAACTTTAAACATTTAAATGCTTTATTTCTTGCCTTTAAACAATCATAATCAAACCAGGGTTCCTTACCAGCAAACATTGATGAGCCTTGGAAGGGCTGAGCAGCATTCCTAATTGCTGACACACACACATCTGAAAATCTTTCCGGTACTAGATCTTCACTACGCAATCCGTTTGTTTCTCTACTTAGGTTTTGTTGATACAATTCTCGTTTAGAATCTTTCCATTTAAGTTTTGGAAGCAAGCTCAGGTTATTTATTAAACTAGGACCAGTCAACGTGTTAATAGTTGTAACCAATGGCATGTGATCGGAGTAGGTTTGTACATCTACTTTGAAATCCACTATGTAATTTACCCAAGCACCTCTTACAAGACAAAGGTCAATAGCTGAACAACTGGTTCCTCTAATAAATGTAAAGTTGCCCTCTCTGTCACTTTCACTTCGACCATTTACTACGATTAATCCAAACTCGTCACACATTTCTAGAAAAATGTTTGTCTTCCTGTCCACTACTTTATCTTGTGTCCTTCTCTCCGCAGAAAGCTTTGAGTTTAACAGTTCGTTTACATTGTTTAATACTTGTGCTTCACCGATTCTAGTATTACAATCCCCTATTATCATAATGTTTCTTGGGTTGAAGTTCAAAAGAACACTGTACAATTCTTCAAAATCCTCGGACCAATTTGAACAGTTTATGTAGACTGGAATAATGTGTAGCTTTTCCCTATTTAAGCAACATTCTACTAGGGTCGTTTCATTGACATCGATAAATTTACATATTTTTTGATTATGTAGCATCCTCTTTATACCATATTGTAACGATGAAATCAGCACCTAACTACTTTCGGAACAAACAAAGAGCCAAGTACAAAAATACCCTTATCGAAGACAACAACCATTTATAAAAAATCCCGAGAGAGCGCGCCCATCTCTCTCAGAGGAAAAATGCGCTGAATGGAAGAGTGGAGAGAACGCCATCTCTCTTCATTGGAATGGAACCTTCCAGAAGCTTTTGTGCCAGTACTTTCTAGTAGAGTCCCGAACCTCTCAGCTCACTATATAAGGAGAAACTTTTTGAGCACAGACACAGTTTATTTTTGAAAGCGAAAGTGTAAAGTTCAAAGTTAAAAGTATCCGGAAGTGAATTTAAGTTGCATACTCTTGAGATTGATGATTAATAAAATATTTGAAGTGAAGTAAAGTGTGTTTAATTTAGAAAGGAAATAATTGACGGTTGACAGTTAAAAATAAATAAGTTTTATATCGAACCGTGGTAAAACGTTACATTGGTGTCAGAATAAGGGATAAAACTTATTTTTGCATTTAAGTAAATTAACTTAAAATAAAAAGTGCGTGTGTGTTTTTAAATAAATAAACAGACAATGGGTAAAATTTTGAATGATTTAAATTGTGTTGAACTTAAAGCAGAACTAAATAAACGAGGTCTTCCTACTGCTGGATCAAAAAATGACCTCATTATTCGTCTGCAGGAACATTTAAGACAACAAGGTGAAAACCCAGACTCGTTTATTTTCACGATTGAAATGGAGGAAGAGCAAGTAAGTACTAGTTTAGATATGACCAATATGATGGCTCTTCTGCTCGCCCAGTTCGAAGAGCAAAGAAGAGAACAAAAGAATGAACAAAATAATCTTCTCGAACAGATAGAAAAACAAAGTGTTGAGCAAAAGAATCTTCTTGAAAAACAAGAAAAGAAGCTTCTCGAACGATTTGAGGAACAGAAAATTCTCCTCAACGGTAAGCTCGATACTTTTGAGAACAAATTTGTTGCTCTTGACGAGCGTGTCGAAAAACAATTTTCGAAAGTAGACACAAAGCTCGCGGAAGTTCAAGAAAATTTCGAAAACAGAATTCAAAGCATTACCAACGAATTAGACAAAGTTCGAAAAATGAAGATTCGAGAAAGTTCTGGCGAATTTGTAAAGCGAAAGGAAATGCATCCGCCAACCTTTGATGGACAAACTTCTTGGTCGATCTACAAGAAGCAGTTTGAGGCAGCCGCAGCAACAAATGGCTGGGATGACGAAGACAAATTTATAGCTCTGACGCTTGCCCTTAGAGGACCTGCTGCTGAATTATTGCAAAGCTTACCAGCAGACAAGAACGGCAACTTCACGGCTCTTGTACAGGCCATTGACAAACGTTTTGGAGATGGCCATATGCAAGAAGTCTTCCGCGTCCAACTCAATACCAGAGTCCAGAAAAGAGGAGAAAGTCTGCAACAACTTCAAGCAGATATCGAACGGCTGGCTCACCTGGCATATCCAACTGCGGGAGAGGAAATAATAAACCAGTTCGCAACAGAAGCATTTGTCCGCGCTGTATCCGACATCAACCTTCAGCGAGCGATTCGAACTGCCGGAAAACGCACGCTTCCTGAAGCATTGGCGTTTGCTCTAACTATGGAAGCAGCAGAACAAGCATCTCGAGAAGTTCTTCGGTTAAGAGAAATAGAAGTTGAAGAATGCTCCTGTCAGAGAATCGCATTCCAAAGAAATCAGCGAGACGGACCTGTTCGATGCTGGAATTGTAATAATACCGGGCATCTTCAGTGGCAGTGCAGATTGCCACCAAGAAAAGCTGCATGTCACCATTGTGGAAGCAGAGAAAACAACAGAGAACAACGTGGCAATTACACCAACGCTCCTCTTACTCGACTTGTTCCACAACCAGAAAAACAGGTAAGAAGTATCGATGGCCCCAGAACCACTGTCCAGGTCTCACAGACTAAACGAAACAACAAAAGTCTGACTGTGGAGGCAACATTAAACGGCAAGAAACACGTGGCTACAATCGACACTGGTGCCACTGCCTCCATTGTAAGAAGGGACTTGGTCAAGATGACATGGCTGCATAACACCAATAGCTATCGTCTGAAAACCGCTACAGGAGAGGCAGCTAAAGTGTACGGAGAAGTTCGTCTTCCGATTCGTTTGGCAGAACTGGAGTTTTCGCATCTGTTTTTGGTAGCAGATATATGTGACGAGTGCATCATTGGAATCGACTTCATGAAAGAACACGGAATAATTCTGGATATCGGTAAGCAAGTTCTTAATTACCAAAATGTAGAGATTCCTATGGTTTATGGTGACGAAAAATCATCAACTCTAAGAAGTGTCATTAAAGAAGACATATGCTTGCCGTCTTCTTCTGAAGTGTTCGTTTGGGCTAAAATAAAAGGCGATTTGGGTGGTCATCGATACCTCATGGTGGAACCAGATACTAACCAAGGCTCCCAAAACATCATCGTTGGGAAGACTCTTGTGGCACCAAAGAACAACATGGTACCTGTACGGATTCTGAACATCAAACCGTACGAAGTTAAGTTGAGAAAAGGAGAAATAGTCGGAAAATGTGAACCTGTGTCAGCGATAACTAAGATCACAGAAGAGGACACGAAGAAGCCTGCGAACTGCGAACAACTAAAGGCAAAAATCCTTAACTCAACCAATCTTAGTCAACATCAACTAAGTATTGCCGGTAGCCTTCTTCATGAGTATGCTGACATATTTTCTTCATCAAGTGGGCAGTATGGTCGAACACAACTTGTGCAGCATCGGATCGACACAGGAGACGCCAGACCGATTCGTCAACCAGCAAGACGTCTCCCCCTAGCCAAACAAGCCGAAGTTGAAGAGATGATATCAAGCATGAAGAAAGATGGGCTGATCGAAAACTCTAAAAGCCCTTGGGCATCGCCAGTGGTCCTTGTCAAAAAGAAGGACGGAAGCACTCGATTTTGTGTGGACTACAGAAGGCTGAACGATGTGACAAAGAAAGACAGCTATCCTCTGCCCAGAATCAGCGATACTTTAGATGCAATGGAAGGTGCTAAATGGTTCTCTACATTAGACCTAAAGAGCGGCTACTGGCAGGTAGAAATTCATCCAGAAGATCGTGAAAAGACAGCTTTCTCCACAGGAAACGGTCTGTGGCAATTCAAAGTGATGCCATTTGGACTGTGCAACGCTCCGGCTACATTTGAGCGTTTGATGGAATGCGTTTTACAAGGACTTACTTGGAAATCTTGCCTGGTCTATTTGGACGATGTCATCGTGTATGGGAAAACATTTGACGAACATTGTGACAACCTAAAAGCTGTATTCCAGAGGCTTCGAGAAGCACACCTCAAGCTTAATCCAGATAAATGTGCTCTTTTCAAGACCGAAGTTAAATATTTGGGACACATCATCTCATCCCAAGGAGTAAAGACTGATCCTGAAAAAGTTGACACTGTGAAGAATTGGCCAACACCACAGGACAAACATCAACTCCGAAGCTTCCTTGGCCTAGCCACATACTACCGGCGTTTTGTGAAGGATTTTGCTGGAATCGCCAAAAGCTTGCATCAGCTTACAGAAAAAGGAAAGCTGTTCAAATGGTCAGGTGAGTGTGAGAAAAGCTTCCAGGAGTTAAAGCTGCGTTTATGCAATGCTCCTGTGCTTACCTACCCTACTCCAGGGAAACCTTTTATTATTGACGCGGATGCAAGTAATGTCGGAATTGGAGCTGTACTGTCACAAGTCCACGACGGAGAAGAAAAGGTTGTCGCCTACTACAGTAAGGTACTCTCGAAGCCAGAACGGAATTATTGCGTGACCAGAAGGGAACTTCTAGCTCTGATATTGGCAACAAAACACTTCCATAAGTACATCTATGGACAGAAGTTCCTTCTCCGAACAGACCATGGAGCACTCAATTGGCTTCTGAACTTTAAAAATCCTGAAGGTCAAGTAGCAAGGTGGATCGAGAGACTACAGACATATGACTACCAAATTCAACATCGAAGAGGAAAGTTGCATTCAAACGCAGACGCATTATCTCGACGGCCTTGCAAACAGGACTGCAAACATTGCACACGCCAAGAAGAAAAGGAAATGATTGCCGTCCAACGAATAAGAGCTGATCCCATTTACGGTTGGAGTAATGAAGAACTTAGGACTGCCCAACAAGAAGACTCGGACATAGAGCCCATTCTTGCGTGGAAAGAACACGAAGAAAAACCAGAGTGGTGTGACATCTCCGACAGAAGTCCGGCTCTGAAAGCATATTGGGCACAATGGGACTCACTTCATGTGGAGGAAGGTGTTCTAAGGCGTAAGTGGGAATCCGCAGACGGTAAGTCCTATGTGATGCAGCTGGTCGTTCCTCGGTCCAAGGTTAATGACGTTCTTCGAGAGATGCATGACGGAGCTTCTGGAGGTCATTTGGGAGTCAATAAGACTTTGGAAAAGATACGACAACGGTTCTACTGGCTACATGCAAGAGAGGACGTCGAAAAGTGGTGCCGAAAATGTGATACTTGTGCTGCTAGCAAAGGCCCAGGTAGGAAGCTTCAAAGTAAAATGCAACAATACAACGTAGGCACGCCTTTCGAAAGGATTGCAGTAGACGTCGCAGGCCCTTTTCCTGAGACCAACAGTGGAAACCGATACATCCTTGTAGTTATGGATTACTTCAGCAAGTGGCCTGAGGCATTTGCCATCCCAAACCAAGAAACCAAAACAGTTGTGGATCAGATTGTCTTCAATTGGGTGAGCAGGTTCGGCGTACCGATGGAACTTCATTCCGACCAAGGAAGGAACTTCGAATCTAACATCTTCCAGGAAGTTTGTTCGCTCCTTGGCATTAAAAAGACGAGGACAACGCCGCTTCATCCACAATCTGATGGGATGGTCGAGCGATTCAACCGGACGCTAAAGGAACATCTATCTAAGGTTGTCGGCGACTACCAACGAGACTGGGATAGACATATTCCATTATTCCTAATGGCATATAGGAGTGCAGTACATAGCTCGACAGGACATACACCATCGGAAATCTTGTTTGGAACGTCAATACGACTGCCTAGTGAGGTGAAATTTGGATGCCGGACAATTGAGCCACAACGAACAGAAGAATATGTGGATAACCTCAAAGAAAGGCTCAGTGACATTCATCAACGAACCAGAGCATTCATAAAAACGTCTAGTGATCGGATGAAAACACGTTATGATGCCCGAGCAACAACAACAGGATTTCAAGAAGGAGACCTCGTGTGGTTTTACAATCCCCATCGACAAAAGGGACTGTCACCAAAGCTTCAACAGAACTGGGAAGGACCCTACACTGTTGTGAAGAGACTAAATGATGTGGTCTACCGTATACAGAGAGGAGTAAGAGGGAAACTGAAAGTAGTTCATTGTGACCGTTTGCATCGTTATAATGGTGAAAGGAGCGACAGAATTGTTCGGGACGATCAATCTTAAGAGGGGGGCAATGTAACGATGAAATCAGCACCTAACTACTTTCGGAACAAACAAAGAGCCAAGTACAAAAATACCCTTATCGAAGACAACAACCATTTATAAAAAATCCCGAGAGAGCGCGCCCATCTCTCTCAGAGGAAAAATGCGCTGAATGGAAGAGTGGAGAGAACGCCATCTCTCTTCATTGGAATGGAACCTTCCAGAAGCTTTTGTGCCAGTACTTTCTAGTAGAGTCCCGAACCTCTCAGCTCACTATATAAGGAGAAACTTTTTGAGCACAGACACAGTTTATTTTTGAAAGCGAAAGTGTAAAGTTCAAAGTTAAAAGTATCCGGAAGTGAATTTAAGTTGCATACTCTTGAGATTGATGATTAATAAAATATTTGAAGTGAAGTAAAGTGTGTTTAATTTAGAAAGGAAATAATTGACGGTTGACAGTTAAAAATAAATAAGTTTTATATCGAACCGTGGTAAAACGTTACAATATATTGAACCTCCACTAGCCTTTCCTCTGGAAAACGATCGAGTTGCTGGAATGCAGTGCAGTACGTGATTTGGGAATTTATTTGTATATATATTTATATTTTGCTCTTCTAAAAATGTTTCATATAAAAAGAATATATCATAGCCTCTTAAAAAATTAAAAAAATCGTTAAACAATATCTTATTCTTGATTCCTGATACGTTATATGCTATTATACTTAGAAAATTATACTTATTAAAATTAACTACTTGGCTGACGGCATTATTATTAAAAATTATTTTGTAACGTGCGAACTGAGAATTGCACATCTCTAGCACCATTCATGATTGTACTAGATTGCCTGTTTTGAGCATCAAAGTCGCGCTGAATGTTGCCATTGACTGAAGACGTTGATGGGTTGACGTCGTCGTCGTCGAACAGCTGGGTTAGGAATGACATTCCTTCTGACGTGTTGCATTTCAATGTATTCGCTTCATAGTAATAAATGTTTTCGCCAATTATTAGCTTTTCCCCTGCGATTTTCGATTTAACAGATGGTTTTATTTTATATATTTGAGATCGTAGCTTTATTATATTACGTCGCCTTTCTCTCGCTGCCGCTGGATAGTCCCTGTGTATCGATATACCTGTGGCTCGGAGTTTGCCTGCTTTTTGCAATACTTTTATTGTTGATTCTTTTCGTTCCATTTCTACTACAACATTTGCTATTTTATCATTATTTGATGGTAAAAGACGAGCGGTTGAAACAAGAGTTTGATCGGTAGAATCAAGTAACTCCAAGCAAATATCTTTTGCTCTTTGCATATGATCAACTTGAGGGTAGGCGGGGATATGTAGAATCAAATTTTTTTCGTGTAAGATCTTTGAGAGCTGTTCGATTTGTTTCTCTAGCGCTTGATTTTTTTGCTCTAGGGCTTGATTATGTTGTTTAAGTGTAGTGATTTGCTTGTTTATTTGTTCCAAATCAGTTTTTGTTGCTAATTCTTTCAGTTTTTCGTCTAAAAGTCCAGACATGCAGGTTGTCATAAGCGACATCAACTTTTCTGCGGACATATTGCCAATGCTCATTTTTATTGTTGTTGTTATTACTTCTTATTTAAATTGCCGTATATTTATACAAGTAAATGTAGAGAAACTGTTTTCCCACCACTTTTTTTTTTTTTTGTAAATAAAAGAATGTTTAAACTCACTTGGCTTATTTTTCTTATTTCCATTCGAGGAAGAAATATTTCTTTAATAAAGTTTGCAACTTTTAAAGCTTTGTTTATCACAAATAATAAATAAATAACAAATTTTTTTCTGAGCACTTCAACCATTGACCTATTATATATGGACTGCCAGGAGCCAACTTCACGACGGTACCACTTAAAACTAAACTCCACCAGCGCCCCTTGGAGCAAAGCGGAAAAGTGGGTGTAACTTTTGACAATACTGTAACGTTTTACCACGGTTCGATATAAAACTTATTTATTTTTAACTGTCAACCGTCAATTATTTCCTTTCTAAATTAAACACACTTTACTTCACTTCAAATATTTTATTAATCATCAATCTCAAGAGTATGCAACTTAAATTCACTTCCGGATACTTTTAACTTTGAACTTTACACTTTCGCTTTCAAAAATAAACTGTGTCTGTGCTCAAAAAGTTTCTCCTTATATAGTGAGCTGAGAGGTTCGGGACTCTACTCGAAAGTACTGGCACATAAGCTTCTGGAAGGTTCCATTCCAATGAAGAGAGATGGCGTTCTCTCCACTCTTCCATTCAGCGCATTTTCCCCTAAGAGAGATGGGCGCGCTCTCTCGGGATTTTTTTATAAATGGTTGTTGTCTTCGATAAGGGTATTTTTGTACTTGGCTCTTTGTTTGTTCCGAAAGTAGTTAGGTGCTGATTTCATCGTTACATTGCCCCCCTCCTAAGATTGATCGTCCCGAACAATTCTGTCGCTCCTTTCACCATTATAACGATGCAAACGGTCACAATGAACTACTTTCAGTTTCCCTCTTACTCCTCTCTGTATACGGTAGACCACATCATTTAGTCTCGTCACAACAGTGTAGGGTCCTTCCCAGTTCTGTTGAAGCTTTGGTGACAGTCCCTTTTGTCGATGGGGATTGTAAAACCACACGAGGTCTCCTTCTTGAAATCCTGTTGTTGTTGCTCGGGCATCATAACGTGTTTTCATCCGATCACTAGATGTTTTTATGAATGCTCTGGTTCGTTGATGAATGTCAATGAGCCTTTCTTTGAGGTTATCCACATATTCTTCTGTTCGTTGTGGCTCAATTGTCCGGCATCCAAATTTCACCTCACTAGGCAGTCGTATTGACGTTCCAAACAAGATTTCCGATGGTGTATGTCCTGTCGAGCTATGTACTGCACTCCTATATGCCATTAGGAATAATGGAATATGTCTATCCCAGTCTCGTTGGTAGTCGCCGACAACCTTAGATAGATGTTCCTTTAGCGTCCGGTTGAATCGCTCGACCATCCCATCAGATTGTGGATGAAGCGGCGTTGTCCTCGTCTTTTTAATGCCAAGGAGCGAACAAACTTCCTGGAAGATGTTAGATTCGAAGTTCCTTCCTTGGTCGGAATGAAGTTCCATCGGTACGCCGAACCTGCTCACCCAATTGAAGACAATCTGATCCACAACTGTTTTGGTTTCTTGGTTTGGGATGGCAAATGCCTCAGGCCACTTGCTGAAGTAATCCATGACTACAAGGATGTATCGGTTTCCACTGTTGGTCTCAGGAAAAGGGCCTGCGACGTCTACTGCAATCCTTTCGAAAGGCGTGCCTACGTTGTATTGTTGCATTTTACTTTGAAGCTTCCTACCTGGGCCTTTGCTAGCAGCACAAGTATCACATTTTCGGCACCACTTTTCGACGTCCTCTCTTGCATGTAGCCAGTAGAAGCGTTGTCGTATCTTTTCCAAAGTCTTATTGACTCCCAAATGACCTCCGGAAGCTCCGTCATGCATCTCTCGAAGAACGTCATTAACCTTGGACCGAGGAACGACCAGCTGCATCACATAGGACTTACCGTCTGCGGATTCCCACTTACGCCTTAGAACACCTTCCTCCACATGAAGTGAGTCCCATTGTGCCCAATATGCTTTCAGGGCCGGACTTCTGTCGGAGATGTCACACCACTCTGGTTTTTCTTGGTGTTCTTTCCACGCAAGAATGGGCTCTATGTCCGAGTCTTCTTGTTGGGCAGTCCTAAGTTCTTCATTACTCCAACCGTAAATGGGATCAGCTCTTATTCGTTGGACGGCAATCATTTCCTTTTCTTCTTGGCGTGTGCAATGTTTGCAGTCCTGTTTGCAAGGCCGTCGAGATAATGCGTCTGCGTTTGAATGCAACTTTCCTCTTCGATGTTGAATTTGGTAGTCATATGTCTGTAGTCTCTCGATCCACCTTGCTACTTGACCTTCAGGATTTTTAAAGTTCAGAAGCCAATTGAGTGCTCCATGGTCTGTTCGGAGAAGGAACTTCTGTCCATAGATGTACTTATGGAAGTGTTTTGTTGCCAATATCAGAGCTAGAAGTTCCCTTCTGGTCACGCAATAATTCCGTTCTGGCTTCGAGAGTACCTTACTGTAGTAGGCGACAACCTTTTCTTCTCCGTCGTGGACTTGTGACAGTACAGCTCCAATTCCGACATTACTTGCATCCGCGTCAATAATAAAAGGTTTCCCTGGAGTAGGGTAGGTAAGCACAGGAGCATTGCATAAACGCAGCTTTAACTCCTGGAAGCTTTTCTCACACTCACCTGACCATTTGAACGGCTTTCCCTTTTCCGTAAGCTGATGCAAGCTTTTGGCGATTCCAGCAAAATCCTTCACAAAACGCCGGTAGTATGTGGCTAGGCCAAGGAAGCTTCGGAGTTGATGTTTGTCCTGTGGTGTTGGCCAATTCTTCACAGTGTCAACTTTTTCAGGATCAGTCTTTACTCCTTTGGATGAGATGATGTGTCCCAAATATTTAACTTCGGTCTTGAAAAGAGCACATTTATCTGGATTAAGCTTGAGGTGTGCTTCTCGAAGCCTCTGAAATACAGCTTTTAGGTTGTCACAATGTTCGTCAAATGTTTTCCCATACACGATGACATCGTCCAAATAGACCAGGCAAGATTTCCAAGTAAGTCCTTGTAAAACGCATTCCATCAAACGCTCAAATGTAGCCGGAGCGTTGCACAGTCCAAATGGCATCACTTTGAATTGCCACAGACCGTTTCCTGTGGAGAAAGCTGTCTTTTCACGATCTTCTGGATGAATTTCTACCTGCCAGTAGCCGCTCTTTAGGTCTAATGTAGAGAACCATTTAGCACCTTCCATTGCATCTAAAGTATCGCTGATTCTGGGCAGAGGATAGCTGTCTTTCTTTGTCACATCGTTCAGCCTTCTGTAGTCCACACAAAATCGAGTGCTTCCGTCCTTCTTTTTGACAAGGACCACTGGCGATGCCCAAGGGCTTTTAGAGTTTTCGATCAGCCCATCTTTCTTCATGCTTGATATCATCTCTTCAACTTCGGCTTGTTTGGCTAAGGGGAGACGTCTTGCTGGTTGACGAATCGGTCTGGCGTCTCCTGTGTCGATCCGATGCTGCACAAGTTGTGTTCGACCATACTGCCCACTTGGTGAAGAAAATATGTCAGCATACTCATGAAGAAGGCTACCGGCAATACTTAGTTGATGTTGACTAAGATTGGTTGAGTTAAGGATTTTTGCCTTTAGTTGTTCGCAGTTCGCAGGCTTCTTCGTGTCCTCTTCTGTGATCTTAGTTATTGCTGACACAGGTTCACATTTTCCGACTATTTCTCCTTTTCTCAACTTAACTTCGTACGGTTTGATGTTCAGAATCCGTACAGGTACCATGTTGTTCTTTGGTGCCACAAGAGTCTTCCCAACGATGATGTTTTGGGAGCCTTGGTTAGTATCTGGTTCCACCATGAGGTATCGATGACCACCCAAATCGCCTTTTATTTTAGCCCAAACGAACACTTCAGAAGAAGACGGCAAGCATATGTCTTCTTTGATGACACTTCTTAGAGTTGATGATTTTTCATCACCATAAACCATAGGAATCTCTACATTTTGATAACTAAGAACTTGCTTACCAATATCCAGAATTATTCCATGTTCTTTCATGAAGTCGATTCCAATGATGCACTCGTCACATATATCTGCTACCAAAAACAGATGCGAAAACTCCAGTTCTGCCAAACGAATCGGAAGACGAACTTCTCCGTACACTTTTGCTGCCTCTCCTGTAGCAGTTTTCAGACGATAGCTATTGGTGTTATGCAGCCATGTCATCTTGACCAAGTCCCTTCTTACAATGGAGGCAGTGGCACCAGTGTCGATTGTAGCCACGTGTTTCTTCCCGTTTAATATTGCCTCCACAGTCAGACTTTTGTTGTTTCGTTTAGTCTGTGAGACCTGGATAGTGGTTCTGGGGCCATCGATACCAGAAACCAGCTTCTGCCCCTCGAAGTTGGTTCTTACTCGTTTCCCGGCTGGGAAACAAGCTGAGCAGGAATGTTGGTGTTATTGTTTACCTGCTGTCGAGTACTATTTCTACTTCCACAATGTTGACATGCAGCTCTTCTTGGTGGCAATCTGCACTGGCGCTGGAGATGTCCGGTCTTGTTACAGTTCCAGCATCGAGCAGGTCCGTCTCGCTGACTTCTTTGGAATGCGGTTCTCTGACAGGAGCATTCTTCAACTTCTATTTCTCTTACCCGATGGATTCCTTGTGAAGCCTGTTCTGCTGCTTCCATAGTTAGAGCGAACGCCAATGCTTCAGGAAGCGTGCGTTTTCCGGCAGTTCGAATCGCTCGCTGAAGGTTGATGTCGGATACAGCGCGGACAAATGCTTCTGTTGCGAACTGGTTTATTATTTCCTCTCCTGCAGTTGGATATGCCAGGTGAGCCAGCCGTTCGATATCTGCTTGAAGTTGTTGCAGACTTTCTCCTCTTTTCTGGACTCTGGTATTGAGTTGGACGCGGAAGACTTCTTGCATATGGCCATCTCCAAAACGTTTGTCAATGGCCTGTACAAGAGCCGTGAAGTTGCCGTTCTTGTCTGCTGGTAAGCTTTGCAATAATTCAGCAGCAGGTCCTCTAAGGGCAAGCGTCAGAGCTATAAATTTGTCTTCGTCATCCCAGCCATTTGTTGCTGCGGCTGCCTCAAACTGCTTCTTGTAGATCGACCAAGAAGTTTGTCCATCAAAGGTTGGCGGATGCATTTCCTTTCGCTTTACAAATTCGCCAGAACTTTCTCGAATCTTCATTTTTCGAACTTTGTCTAATTCGTTGGTAATGCTTTGAATTCTGTTTTCGAAATTTTCTTGAACTTCCGCGAGCTTTGTGTCTACTTTCGAAAATTGTTTTTCGACACGCTCGTCAAGAGCAACAAATTTGTTCTCAAAAGTATCGAGCTTACCGTTGAGGAGAATTTTCTGTTCCTCAAATCGTTCAAGAAGCTTCTTTTCTTGTTTTTCAAGAAGATTCTTTTGCTCAACACTTTGTTTTTCTATCTGTTCGAGAAGATTATTTTGTTCATTCTTTTGTTCTCTTCTTTGCTCTTCGAACTGGGCGAGCAGAAGAGCCATCATATTGGTCATATCTAAACTAGTACTTACTTGCTCTTCCTCCATTTCAATCGTGAAAATAAACGAGTCTGGGTTTTCACCTTGTTGTCTTAAATGTTCCTGCAGACGAATAATGAGGTCATTTTTTGATCCAGCAGTAGGAAGACCTCGTTTGTTTAGTTCTGCTTTAAGTTCAACACAATTTAAATCATTCAAAATTTTACCCATTGTCTGTTTATTTATTTAAAAAAAAACACACACGCACTTTTTATTTTAAGTTAATTTACTTAAATGCACAGATAAAATAAGTTTTATCCCTTATTCTGACACCAATGTAACGTTTTACCACGGTTCGATATAAAACTTATTTATTTTTAACTGTCAACCGTCAATTATTTCCTTTCTAAATTAAACACACTTTACTTCACTTCAAATATTTTATTAATCATCAATCTCAAGAGTATGCAACTTAAATTCACTTCCGGATACTTTTAACTTTGAACTTTACACTTTCGCTTTCAAAAATAAACTGTGTCTGTGCTCAAAAAGTTTCTCCTTATATAGTGAGCTGAGAGGTTCGGGACTCTACTCGAAAGTACTGGCACATAAGCTTCTGGAAGGTTCCATTCCAATGAAGAGAGATGGCGTTCTCTCCACTCTTCCATTCAGCGCATTTTCCCCTAAGAGAGATGGGCGCGCTCTCTCGGGATTTTTTTATAAATGGTTGTTGTCTTCGATAAGGGTATTTTTGTACTTGGCTCTTTGTTTGTTCCGAAAGTAGTTAGGTGCTGATTTCATCGTTACAATACTATAATTCTTGTTTGTTTATTTTGATTTTTACAAAAGTTTATTAAAAACTGAAAAATGTGAAAAAAATTGAAATAAAATAAAAACAAATTGAAAAACCAAAAAATCTTATACATTTACATATTTTTTCAGATAATGAAAAGTGGAAATGAGGACAATCTACAGATTAAAATAAGCCGTCCAGAACCTCGAATGTGGCAGCTTATAGTGCTTTAAGTTTGCCTGAGGCGGTTTAGTGTTTCCAACCAATAACTAATTTCACCAGCAGCCTTCAGTTCCTTTCGGTGGATGATTTGGACGAGCCATCAATTGCCAATTCCTCGGTAGGTTTTGTCCCCTTACAAGAGCAGACTATTCCATTGTTTTGAACAAGGATTCGCCCGTGGAGTTAGATCTCAATCAGGCATTAATAAACCAACTCATCAGCAGTAACAGCATCTACATCACTTAAACTATTAATCAAACTTATGCTGGTTGAAGTTCTATTAATTGCGGAGCTCCAGCTAGTACATCAAGAAGAGTCTATAACGTCAAAATCGCCAGTCTCCAGCTCCATTTGAACTAAATCTTACAAGCTCTGAAGCTCGCAAGTTCGATCACGGCCTTTGGGTGAATATGATGTTTATGCTGGTATTGTTGGTGTTACTCCTGCATGTTGTCAACTGGTACAACTTCGATATCTAATGATGAAAAAAACGCAGAAGGCGAAATATGATATGGGATTTCACAAAGGTAAAGGTAATAAGTATATTTATAGTCTTTATTCATTATGAGATATTAAATCATTATTCTATACATCTCAGATAGTGGGTTACATCTTTCGATGTAACCAGTGCTGGAGTTGGAGTTGGAATTTCCAGCAGCGCCAGGTAAGCTTTACATCAAAAGAACCAGATCTTAGAGGATTAACTACTAACTAAATAATTAGATTTAAACTTAAAAAGGTGATAAAGATGCCAATGCTACTTGCGTCGGCATTGCAAACAGGAGCCAAAATGACAACCACTCCTGATGAAACGACCGCAGTATCGGATCTCTTTGCACCCTAAACCAATGCATTCCTTGCTCCAACTTCCGGTATAACGTTGCTTCGTCGCTTGGTGGTCAAACCAGTAGCAACAACCACTACTCAATTAACAACATCTTCGGAAGTTTCCCAAAGTACAGCTATAAGTGACCAAAGATTAAGCCTGTTTCAATGAAAGATGGCAAGAACCTGCGGAAAACCGTTTTTTCAGCATTACCTTTTTTGCAGCGGAATCAAATGGTTTTTATTTATAAGTAAGTAGCAAAAGTGGTAACTTTTTGTTTGTTGTGTTTTCTTAATTTATAATGTGTTTTTTTAATTTTACACTTTGTATCCATTGTTGCTCACTTCAGAGTCAAATTAGATCGATAGTATTCAGCAGGTTATTATGAGAGGCGTTGTAATGGCTGCTCAGATTAAAGCCTTAACTACATAAGCCACTTTTTGCAAAATTACAAAAGTAAAAATATTTTTTTCCAGCTAGCGCAGTTGTTTTGAGAAAAATAATATATTCATTTTATTTTTAAACTAAAATTTAAGCTTTCTGTATCAATTTTATAAGTTTTCCTGTGAGAAACACTATCCCAAAATGAGTTTGAAAATTTTCACTTTTGTACTTTTTCATTTTTTGGCGTATGTAGTTAAGGCTTAAGCAATCGAAATTTATTAATACGCCAATGCATGGAACACCGTCAACTTCTACTGGCAGCGAAACTGGACTCATTCCGCAAGGCTTGCAGCAAAATTTGATTGGTTCACAAACGACAAACTTTGCGTGAAGCAAAATGAAATCGGTTATACACCATTAATAGAAGCAGGATCAGCTGGGCATCTTGAAGTTGCCGAGGCTAGTTTTTATTTTATTTTTTAAATAAATGCAATCCGTGAACTAAAAACTTTAGTCAATGACAACCTTTGATCTTATCTGATACATTATTTGGTAGAGAAAACAATAATTAACATTCAACTAAGGTGTTCAAGTAAGGTTTTATTATTATTATGATTTATAAGTACAAACATACATCATAACATTAAAATACATACGTAGATATCAATCCCAATACTGTTGTTGATTAGTTTGTTTTAACATGAAATGTGTTCTTATTTTTAACAATGCGTATATGTTCTTTTATGTATTGTAACGTTTTACCACGGTTCGATATAAAACTTATTTATTTTTAACTGTCAACCGTCAATTATTTCCTTTTAAATAAAACACACTTTACTTCACTTCAAATATTTTATTAATCACCAATCTCAATAGTATGCAACTTAAATTCACTTCCGGATACTTTTAACTTTGAACTTTACACTTTCGCTTTCAAAAATAAACTGTGTCTGTGCTCAAAAAGTTTCTCCTTATATAGTGAGCTGAGAGGTTCGGGACTCTACTCGAAAGTACTGGCACATAAGCTTCTGGAAGGTTCCATTCCAATGAAGAGAGATGGCGTTTTCTCCACTCTTCCATTCAGCGCATTTTCCCCCTAAGAGAGATGGGCGCGCTCTCTCGGGATTTTTTATAAATGGTTGTTGTCTTCGATAAGGGTATTTTTGTACTTGGCTCTTTGTTTGTTCCGAAAGTAGTTAGGTGCTGATTTCATCGTTACATTGCCCCCCTCCTAAGATTGATCGTCCCGAACAATTCTGTCGCTCCTTTCACCATTATAACGATGCAAACGGTCACAATGAACTACTTTCAGTTTCCCTCTTACTCCTCTCTGTATACGGTAGACCACATCATTTAGTCTCGTCACAACAGTGTAGGGTCCTTCCCAGTTCTGTTGAAGCTTTGGTGACAGTCCCTTTTGTCGATGGGGATTGTAAAACCACACGAGGTCTCCTTCTTGAAATCCTGTTGTTGTTGCTCGGGCATCATAACGTGTTTTCATCCGATCACTAGATGTTTTTATGAATGCTCTGGTTCGTTGATGAATGTCAATGAGCCTTTCTTTGAGGTTATCCACATATTCTTCTGTTCGTTGTGGCTCAATTGTCCGGCATCCAAATTTCACCTCACTAGGCAGTCGTATTGACGTTCCAAACAAGATTTCCGATGGTGTATGTCCTGTCGAGCTATGTACTGCACTCCTATATGCCATTAGGAATAATGGAATATGTCTATCCCAGTCTCGTTGGTAGTCGCCGACAACCTTAGATAGATGTTCCTTTAGCGTCCGGTTGAATCGCTCGACCATCCCATCAGATTGTGGATGAAGCGGCGTTGTCCTCGTCTTTTTAATGCCAAGGAGCGAACAAACTTCCTGGAAGATGTTAGATTCGAAGTTCCTTCCTTGGTCGGAATGAAGTTCCATCGGTACGCCGAACCTGCTCACCCAATTGAAGACAATCTGATCCACAACTGTTTTGGTTTCTTGGTTTGGGATGGCAAATGCCTCAGGCCACTTGCTGAAGTAATCCATGACTACAAGGATGTATCGGTTTCCACTGTTGGTCTCAGGAAAAGGGCCTGCGACGTCTACTGCAATCCTTTCGAAAGGCGTGCCTACGTTGTATTGTTGCATTTTACTTTGAAGCTTCCTACCTGGGCCTTTGCTAGCAGCACAAGTATCACATTTTCGGCACCACTTTTCGACGTCCTCTCTTGCATGTAGCCAGTAGAAGCGTTGTCGTATCTTTTCCAAAGTCTTATTGACTCCCAAATGACCTCCGGAAGCTCCGTCATGCATCTCTCGAAGAACGTCATTAACCTTGGACCGAGGAACGACCAGCTGCATCACATAGGACCTACCGTCTGCGGATTCCCACTTACGCCTTAGAACACCTTCCTCCACATGAAGTGAGTCCCATTGTGCCCAATATGCTTTCAGGGCCGGACTTCTGTCGGAGATGTCACACCACTCTGGTTTTTCTTGGTGTTCTTTCCACGCAAGAATGGGCTCTATGTCCGAGTCTTCTTGTTGGGCAGTCCTAAGTTCTTCATTACTCCAACCGTAAATGGGATCAGCTCTTATTCGTTGGACGGCAATCATTTCCTTTTCTTCTTGGCGTGTGCAATGTTTGCAGTCCTGTTTGCAAGGCCGTCGAGATAATGCGTCTGCGTTTGAATGCAACTTTCCTCTTCGATGTTGAATTTGGTAGTCATATGTCTGTAGTCTCTCGATCCACCTTGCTACTTGACCTTCAGGATTTTTAAAGTTCAGAAGCCAATTGAGTGCTCCATGGTCTGTTCGGAGAAGGAACTTCTGTCCATAGATGTACTTATGGAAGTGTTTTGTTGCCAATATCAGAGCTAGAAGTTCCCTTCTGGTCACGCAATAATTCCGTTCTGGCTTCGAGAGTACCTTACTGTAGTAGGCGACAACCTTTTCTTCTCCGTCGTGGACTTGTGACAGTACAGCTCCAATTCCGACATTACTTGCATCCGCGTCAATAATAAAAGGTTTCCCTGGAGTAGGGTAGGTAAGCACAGGAGCATTGCATAAACGCAGCTTTAACTCCTGGAAGCTTTTCTCACACTCACCTGACCATTTGAACGGCTTTCCTTTTTCTGTAAGCTGATGCAAGCTTTTGGCGATTCCAGCAAAATCCTTCACAAAACGCCGGTAGTATGTGGCTAGGCCAAGGAAGCTTCGGAGTTGATGTTTGTCCTGTGGTGTTGGCCAATTCTTCACAGTGTCAACTTTTTCAGGATCAGTCTTTACTCCTTGGGATGAGATGATGTGTCCCAAATATTTAACTTCGGTCTTGAAAAGAGCACATTTATCTGGATTAAGCTTGAGGTGTGCTTCTCGAAGCCTCTGGAATACAGCTTTTAGGTTGTCACAATGTTCGTCAAATGTTTTCCCATACACGATGACATCGTCCAAATAGACCAGGCAAGATTTCCAAGTAAGTCCTTGTAAAACGCATTCCATCAAACGCTCAAATGTAGCCGGAGCGTTGCACAGTCCAAATGGCATCACTTTGAATTGCCACAGACCGTTTCCTGTGGAGAAAGCTGTCTTTTCACGATCTTCTGGATGAATTTCTACCTGCCAGTAGCCGCTCTTTAGGTCTAATGTAGAGAACCATTTAGCACCTTCCATTGCATCTAAAGTATCGCTGATTCTGGGCAGAGGATAGCTGTCTTTCTTTGTCACATCGTTCAGCCTTCTGTAGTCCACACAAAATCGAGTGCTTCCGTCCTTCTTTTTGACAAGGACCACTGGCGATGCCCAAGGGCTTTTAGAGTTTTCGATCAGCCCATCTTTCTTCATGCTTGATATCATCTCTTCAACTTCGGCTTGTTTGGCTAGGGGGAGACGTCTTGCTGGTTGACGAATCGGTCTGGCGTCTCCTGTGTCGATCCGATGCTGCACAAGTTGTGTTCGACCATACTGCCCACTTGGTGAAGAAAATATGTCAGCATACTCATGAAGAAGGCTACCGGCAATACTTAGTTGATGTTGACTAAGATTGGTTGAGTTAAGGATTTTTGCCTTTAGTTGTTCGCAGTTCGCAGGCTTCTTCGTGTCCTCTTCTGTGATCTTAGTTATCGCAGACACAGGTTCACATTTTCCGACTATTTCTCCTTTTCTCAACTTAACTTCGTAAGGTTTGATGTTCAGAATCCGTACAGGTACCATGTTGTTCTTTGGTGCCACAAGAGTCTTCCCAACGATGATGTTTTGGGAGCCTTGGTCAGTATCTGGTTCCACCATGAGGTATCGATGACCACCCAAATCGCCTTTTATTTTAGTCCAAACGAACACTTCAGAAGAAGACGGCAAGCATATGTCTTCTTTGATGACACTTCTTAGAGTTGATGATTTTTCGTCACCATAAACCATAGGAATCTCTACATTTTGGTAATTAAGAACTTGCTTACCGATATCCAGAATTATTCCGTGTTCTTTCATGAAGTCGATTCCAATGATGCACTCGTCACATATATCTGCTACCAAAAACAGATGTGAAAACTCCAGTTCTGCCAAACGAATCGGAAGACGAACTTCTCCGTACACTTTTGCTGCCTCTCCTGTAGCAGTTTTCAGACGATAGCTATTGGTGTTATGCAGCCATGTCATCTTGACCAAGTCCCTTCTTACAATGGAAGCAGTGGCACCAGTGTCGATTGTAGCCACGTGTTTCTTGCCGTTTAATGTTGCCTCCACAGTCAGACTTTTGTTGTTTCGTTTAGTCTGTGAGACCTGGATAGTGGTTCTGGGGCCATCGATACCAGAAACCAGCTTCTGCCCCTCGAAGTTGGTTCTTACTCGTTTCCCGGCTGGGAAACAAGCTGAGCAGGAATGTTGGTGTTATTGCTTACCTGCTCTCGAGTACTATTTCTACTTCCACAATGTTGACATGCAGCTCTTCTTGGTGGCAATCTGCACTGGCGCTGTAGATGTCCGGTCTTGTTACAGTTCCAGCATCGAGCAGGTCCGTCTCGCTGACTTCTTTGGAATGCGGTTCTCTGACAGGAGCATTCTTCAACTTCTATTTCTCTTACCCGATGGACTCCTTGTGAAGCCTGTTCTGCTGCTTCCATAGTTAGAGCGAACGCCAATGCTTCAGGAAGCGTGCGTTTTCCGGCAGTTCGAATCGCTCGCTGAAGGTTGATGTCGGATACAGCGCGGACAAATGCTTCTGTTGCGAACTGGTTTATTATTTCCTCTCCCGCAGTTGGATATGCCAGGTGAGCCAGCCGTTCGATATCTGCTTGAAGTTGTTGCAGACTTTCTCCTCTTTTCTGGACTCTGGTATTAAGTTGGACTCGGAAGACTTCTTGCATATGGCCATCTCCAAAACGTTTGTCAATGGCCTGTACAAGAGCCGTGAAGTTGCCGTTCTTGTCTGCTGGTATAGTTTGCAATAATTCAGCAGCAGGTCCTCTAAGGGCAAGCGTCAGAGCTATAAATTTGTCTTCGTCATCCCAGCCATTTGTTGCCGCGGCTGCCTCAAACTGCTTCTTGTAGATCGACCAAGAAGTTTGTCCATCAAAGGTTGGCGGATGCATTTCCTTTCGCTTTACAAAGTCGCCAGAACTTTCTCGAATCTTCATTTTTCGAATTTTATCTAATTCATCAGTAATGTTTCGAATTTTGTCTTCCACTTTTTCGAATTTTCCGTGAACATTCTCGAGCTTTGTGTCTACATTTGAAAATTGTTTTTCGACGCCATCAATACGTCCATCTAGAGTAACGAACTTATTCTCAAATGCATCAAGCTTACCTTCGATAAGGTTTTTCTGTTCTTCCAATCGTTCTAGAAGATTCTTCTGTTCACTCTTTTGTTCTGTACGTTGTTCTTCCATACGTTTGAGAAGATTTTGTTCTTGATTTTCGAGAAGGTTCTTTTGCTCTTTTCTTTGCTCTTCGAGAATATTCTTTTGTTCTTTTCTTTGTTCTTCGAACTGGGCGAGCAGCAGAGCCATCATATTGGTCATATCTGAACTAGTACTTACTTGCTCTTCCTCCATTTCAATCGTGAAAATAAACGTGTCTGGGTTTTCACCTTGTTGTCTTAAATGTTCCTGCAGACGAATAATGAGGTCATTTTTTGATCCAGCAGTAGGAAGACCTCGTTTGTTTAGTTCTGCTTTAAGTTCAACACAATTTAAATCATTCAAAATTTTACCCATTGTCTGTTTATTTATTTAAAAACACACACGCACTTTTTATTTTAAGTTAAATTACTTAAATGCACAGATAAAATAAGTTTTATCCCTTATTCTGACACCAATGTAACGTTTTACCACGGTTCGATATAAAACTTATTTATTTTTAACTGTCAACCGTCAATTATTTCCTTTTAAATAAAACACACTTTACTTCACTTCAAATATTTTATTAATCACCAATCTCAATAGTATGCAACTTAAATTCACTTCCGGATACTTTTAACTTTGAACTTTACACTTTCGCTTTCAAAAATAAACTGTGTCTGTGCTCAAAAAGTTTCTCCTTATATAGTGAGCTGAGAGGTTCGGGACTCTACTCGAAAGTACTGGCACATAAGCTTCTGGAAGGTTCCATTCCAATGAAGAGAGATGGCGTTCTCTCCACTCTTCCATTCAGCGCATTTTCCCCCTAAGAGAGATGGGCGCGCTCTCTCGGGATTTTTTATAAATGGTTGTTGTCTTCGATAAGGGTATTTTTGTACTTGGCTCTTTGTTTGTTCCGAAAGTAGTTAGGTGCTGATTTCATCGTTACAGTATATATACTAATTATAATTTATCAAAAATAAAATGCAAATTATTTTCTTCACTTTTTTTGATACTTATGATTAAAAAACTTTTTTAAAACGCAAAACGGCAACAAACTTGTTGTGACTTGTTGCTCTACCTATGTACTTCTTTTTTTCGTATTTTATAAATAAAATTTCAGTTAAACACACAATAAATATAACGTTTTGTGTTTTAAGATGTGTTGTTTTTAGAACATCTTTTCCATCATTTTCCGAAGTTTTTCCGTGTGCATAACGCAACTTCTGATAAAGATCTTCCGAGCAACCATGCATTGTGATTAGGGCAAATCGGTAGGTTCTAAAGTTCTTTTCGCTATTCATCTACGAGTATGTAACGGCACTCATACGTGGGCAGATGATGAGTTACATGTAATTGCAGAAATTGAGCTGCAAAGATCCATTTGTTAATGCATTACATCCGCACATGTTGTCCTTAACCACGATTGCAAATGCGACAATCTTGACATGTGATCGTTTTCTAAGGACACATTGTTGGTGCCAGCCTTCACTAAATGCTCATGTACCTTTTGAAGTGTGATAATAACATTATTTTTGTTTATTAAACTGCTTATAAAGGATTTGCTTGTGGTCATGTATGTTTACTTGCCATCGTTGTCTATGAAATGCACGTTAGTGTAGAGTTAAATAAAATAATAATGACCTTTTTTTATAATATTATATTTGGATGAAAACTGAGAGAAATATGTTATTTAACAATAAAGACGATTGGGGTATTCATGCAAGGTCGGAAAACCATCGTAAATGTCGTAATTCCAACTTTCCGAAGTTTAAGTCGTTTACGATGGTTTTCCGACGTTGCATGAATACCTCTAATGAATTTGGAGTTAAAATCCAAATAAAATAAAATGCTCATTGTAAGCGGACATTTTCCCTACGGTTATCTAATGATCTGGTGATGCTAGTGAAGGTGATTAGCATGGTTCACTTTGTCTACCTGAAGCATTATCCATTCTAAAACAGACACAGTTTATAAATTGTTTTTAAAGGGAATACTTTAAATCTTTTACCCCATATTCCTGCAACTGGCAACAAGTAGTAAATCAAAATCAGATTCAACTCATTCTATAGCATTGAGCAGTAATAAACCAGAATGAAATAATAGTAAGTGCGCCTTTCGCTCGTGTACTCAAATCAGCTCGAACTTCAGAAACTTGTAATTCTGCAAATTTGTGTTTTTGCTGTTCAGTGCTGTTTATTGATTCATTCAAACTCAGCGAATAGTCTTCTAAATGGATTGTCGATGATTTGAGAAATTAGCATGCATAAACTTCAACAGTCGGTGAACTATTACAGAGATTATTGGTAGAATATCCATCTAGGCAAAGATTTTCCATTTATGTATTTCGTTACGAGTCCAAAAAAATGTTTATGTAAGCGACGTATACTCTGGATCAACTGAATGAACTATACGTCTCTCCAACTGCAGCGATATAGTAAATCGTTCAAGTAATGCAAGCAAATGAAATTCAGAAGATCCAACGCAGGCAAATCCCCATCGGTCTATGCTTCATCACATCAGCATCCAATCGCTTTTTTTCAATGTAAATGGCTTCTGCGCGTGGGATTATTATTGAAATTTAATAAATTTTTTTGCAATAAAATAATTTTAAAAACATTACCACAACGAGAGGACCGATGCACAACACAAATTGTTTTGAATGAAGAAAAAAATAGAAAATAAAAACAAAAAAAAATTTAAACGTCAAACAGTAAGAAGTTATACTAACAGATGTCCTTAGTTTCTACGCCAAAAATAGCTTGTTGAAACCAAGTGACAACAGATGGCATTGAAAATTATTATTATTTTTTGCCACTTTGCTCCAAGAGGCCAAGTGTCATTAAGAAGAGGAGGGACCATTTTTATTGGAGCTTTTGTATGAAAATAAAGCGCGACTAGCAGTCCATATATAATAGGTCAATGACTTCAACACTTGACTTTCTCTTTTGAACGATATGTCAATTCTCTAAAATTATAAAATAATCAAATTTCAGTTGAAATTTGTTCTTACATGGCGTCTGTAGGTACTTATCAAAATTAATAGGTGGGTGCAACTTAAAACTGCATACACGGATTGTAACAAACAATAATTATTCGTACACACCACATCAGATAGTGCAGTGTAGGCATGTACATTGTGCACAGCTGTTATCTTGGATTACTATCCGTTTGTTTTTTTAAAACATTTAAAAAAAATGTTCATGTCTTTTATGGGTTTATAGTAGCAGTATTATTAAAACTGAGTCCCACACGTAATTAATTTAATTTTTATTTTTAATTTACACAAACAAGAAAATTAGTCAGATAACGCCAATTACGATAGTCGGTATTACTACACATTATACTCTCCTGTGTTAATAATATTATGGTTTTATAAATGTTAAAATATCATTTATGATAAAGATAAGTTTTCGAGAACAGAGAAGACAATGCTGGTATTTAAACAAAATAACATAACACCAATATTAATGGCGAAAAGAACAAAAGCATACGTTTTTATAAAAAGAAATACGGGTAATGTTTGTGAAATGTGATATGAAAAGAATACCAAAAATACTGAATATTCTTATTAGTATTTTTGAAGAAAACACGAATACGAAACCAAAAATAACTGAATTTATTTTGACAGTTACTGGGACAGAATTCTACTACTGTAGTATTCTACTACTACTTATTCATAGGTGTGTTTCTTTTTTGCACTGATCTCTTATAATATACTGGATAGCGCATCCATAGTCCCCTTTCACACAGGGCAACTGAGTTGCCGGCAACAAATAGTTCATAGGCGAGAAGGGCAGGAAGAAAGAGGGGGAAATGAAATCTCCCCGGTCAACAAATTCAGGAAACTTTTTTGACGTTTCTCTTCACACTACGTTTGTGTGCGTTCAACCAAGGTAGTTTAAAAGGAAAATACAGCAAGTCTCCTCCAACTTTGTATCTGCGTGTGAAAGGTACAGGAGACTGTTAAGGAGATTTAAAGAAAACGTCAAAAAAATCACCAGCAACTAGTATCTTCGTGTGAAAGGGGACATACAAAAAAGTTGAAGCAAATTGAAGAATTGTTATACTGGCCACTCGTACACCAACTGTCAAAAAAGATATACAAAATATAACAAATATGACAATTTTGTGTTTTCAAGATGAGATGACGTCAAGAACAAAAACAAAGTAGTTTGGGGTTATTTTTTTTTGTGAAACCAACAAAATAAAATAGTCAGTCTTTTCATTTGTTTTTTTTTTGTTTTGTATCCGATATTGGTACAAAAATATATTTTAAACTTGTGAAAAGTGGAAACGAGATCCAGGCACACCGCAAGTTCGTCGAAAAATTTGGGCCTGGTCTGGACGATTATTAACAAGTAGATTTGCAGAACATTCTGCTTATACGAAACCTCAAATGGAAAAGAACGATCTTGTTGCAGCCATGGAACAAGACAAATTCATCATTAGAATGTCAAGGGATTCCCACTCACTGTTCAAGAGACACATCCAGGATAAGAAGCTGGAAATGATCTCTCAGATTGTGACTAAGTATCTCCTAATTGATACTTACGAAGGAACAGCACGCAGCAAGGCTCAGTGCGATGGCACAGCGGGTGCAATAATAGGCGAGGCTCTTCGCCAGGACAATAAAGTACGCTTGTTTTTTAGTCTCTAAAAAGAGGTTGATTTACAGAGCCTTACCATGACGACAACAGATCCACCCACTGAAGAAGAGGATGAAAACGCCATGATGCTCCAGATAGACCAAAGAAAAAGAAACCGAAGAAAGACCCGCTTTTTTCGAAAAAAAAAAAAATCGAAATCCGATCCAAACGCTGCCGCCCATGATCGTGTACCTCTGCCAGTACCTAAGGACGCTGATAATAAATTATATGAATTTTAAATAACCTTTAGGAGTTAGAGAAATATTTATCTTATTAAAATTTGTTGCTTTCTCTATAATTCAATAAAAACCTACCTACAAGTGTACTCCGAGATTTAATTTTTTTTATAGAGCTTTGGAATTAAAACTTTTTATTCCCCTTTTAAAGAGACCGAAAGCAGATTCCAAAATGGTATCAACCACATTTGTAGCACTCTCCATTCAATAAAGAAACTCTAAAACCTTTTTCAGTTTTTTGAGTTTCTCATCAAATGGCCTGCCTACAAGTGTACTCCGAGGTTGAATTTTTTTTATAGAGCTTTGGAATCAAAACTTTTTATGCTCCTTTTAAAGATATCGAAAGCAGATTCCAAAATGGTATCAACCACATTTGTAGCACTCTCCATTCAATAAAGAAACTCTAAAACCTTTTTCAGTTTTTTGAGTTTCTCATCAAATGGCCTGCCTACAAGTGTACTCCGAGGATGAATTTTTTTTATAGAGATTTGGAATCAAAACTTTTTATGCTCCTTTTAAAGACATCGAAAGCGGATTCCAAAATGGTATCAACCACATTTGTAGCACTCTCCATTCAATAAAGAAACTCTAAAACCTTTTTCAGTTTTTTGAGTTTCTCATCAAATGGCCTGCCTACAAGTGTACTCCGAGGTTGAATTTTTTTTATAGAGATTTGGAATCAAAACTTTTTATGCTCCTTTTAAAGACATCGAAAGCGGATTCCAAAATGGTATCAACCACATTTGTAGCACTCTCCATTCAATAAAGAAACTCTAAAACCTTTTTCAGTTTTTTGAATTTCTCATCAAATGGCCTGCCTACAAGTGTACTCCGAGGTTGAATTCTTTTTATAGAGCTTTGGAATCAAAACTTTTTATGCTCCTTTTAAAGACATCGAAAGCAGATTCCAAAATGGTATCAACCACATTTGTAGCACTCTCCATTCAATAAAGAAACTCTAAAACCTTTTTCAGTTTTTTGAGTTTCTCATCAAATGGCCTGCCTACAAGTGTACTCCGAGGTTGAATTTTTTTTATAGAGCTTTGGAATCAAAACTTTTTATGCTCCTTTTAAAGAGATCGAAAGCAGATTCCAAAATGGTATCAACCACATTTGTAGCACTCTCCATTCAATAAAGAAACCCCAAAACCTTATTCAGTTTTTTTTTTTTAATTTAAATATTCAAAGAAAGTGGGGTTTCTTTATTGAATGGAGAGTGCTACAAATGTGGTTGATACCATTTTGGAATCTGCCTTTGATGTCTTTAAAAGGAGCATAAAAAGTTTTGATTCCAAATCTCTATAAAAAAAATTCAACCTCGGAGTACACTCTTGTAGGCAGGCCATTTGATGAGAAACTCAAAAAACTGAAAAAGGTTTTAGAGTTTCTTTATTGAATGGAGAGTGCTACAAATGTGGTTGATACCATTTTGGAATCTGCTTTCGATCTCTTTAAAAGGAGCACAAAAAGTTTTGATTCCAAAGCTCTATAAAAAAAATTCAACCTCGGAGTGCACTTGTAGGCAGGCCATTTGATGAGAAACTAAAAAAACTGAAAAAGTTTTTAGAGTTTCTTTATTGAATGGAGAGTGCTACAAATGTGGTTGATACCATTTTGGAATCTGCTTTCGGTCTCTTTAAAAGGAGCATAAAAAGTTTTGATTCCAAATCTCTATAAAAAAAATTCAACCTCGGAGTACACTTGTAGGCAGGCCATTTGATGAGAAACTCAAAAAACTGAAAAAGGTTTTAGAGTTTCTTTATTGAATGGAGAGTGCTACAAATGTGGTTGATACCATTTTGGAATCTGCTTTCGATGTCTTTAAAAGGAGCATAAAAAGTTTTGATTCCAAATCTCAATACAAAAAATTCAACCTCGGAGTACACTTGTAGGCAGGCCATTTGATGAGAAACTCAAAAAACTGAAAAAGGTTTTAGAGTTTCTTTATTGAATGGAGAGTGCTACAAATGTGGTTGATACCATTTTGGAATCCGCTTTCGATGTCTTTAAAAGGAGCATAAAAAGTTTTGATTCCAAATCTCTATAAAAAAAATTCAACCTCGGAGTACACTTGTAGGCAGGCCATTTGATGAGAAACTCAAAAAACTGAAAAAGGTTTTAGAGTTTCTTTATTGAATGGAGAGTGCTACAAATGTGGTTGATACCATTTTGAAATCTGCTTTCGATGTCTTTAAAAGGAGCATAAAAAGTTTTGATTCCAAAGCTCTATAAAAAAAATTCAACCTCGGAGTACACTTGTAGGCAGGCCATTTGATGAGAAACTCAAAAAACTGAAAAAGGTTTTAGAGTTTCTTTATTGAATGGAGAGTGCTACAAATGTGGTTGATACCATTTTGGAATCTGCTTTCGGTCTCTTTAAAAGGAGAATAAAAAGTTTTAATTCCAAAGCTCTATAAAAAAAATTCAATCTCGGAGTACACTTGTAGGTAGGTTTTTATTGAATTATAGAGAAAGCAACAAAACTTACTAAGATAAATATTTCTCTAACTCCTAAAGGTTATTTAAATTACATATAATTTATTATCAGCGTCCTTAGGTACTGGCAGAGGTACACGATCATGGGCGGCAGCGTTTGGATCGGATTTCGATTTTTTTTTTCGAAAAAAGCGGGTCTTTCTTCGGTTTCTTTTTCTTTGGTCTATCTGGAGCATCATGGCGTTTTCATCCTCTTCTTCAGTGGGTGGATCTGTTGTCGTCATGGTAAGGCTCTGTAAATCTACCTCTTTTTAGAGACAAAAAAACAAGCGTACTTTATTGTCCTGGCGAAGAGCCTCGCCTATTATTGCACCCGCTATGCCATCGCACTGAGCCTTGCTGCGTGCTGTTCCTTCGTAAGTATCAATTAGGAGATACTTAGTCACAATCTGAGAGAGCATTTCCAGCTTCTTATCCTGGATGTGTCTCTTGAACAGTGAGTGGGAATCCCTTGACATTCTAATGATGAATTTGTCTTGTTCCATGGCTGCAACAAGATCGTTCTTTTCCATTTGAGATTTCGTATAAGCAGAATGTTCTGCAAATCTACTTGTTAATAATCGTCCAGACCAGGCCCAAATTTTTCGATGAACTTGCGGTGTGCCTGGATCTCGTTTCCACTTTTCACAAGTTTAAAATATATTTTTGTACCAATATCGGATACAACACAAAGAAAAAAAAAACGAGAAGACTAACTGACAGTTTTATTTTGTTGATTTCACAAAAAAAAAATAACCTCAATCTACTTTTTTTTTCACATAGATGTCAAAATTGGCCACTCAGCCACCTTATGTCATCTTCAATAGGGCCTTTTAACAAACAGCAATATTATCTCTGTCTCGTTCATTTTTAAATGTCAAACTAAAATTCTTGGCACAATGACATTTTAGTGGCAGCCATTTGTTGGTTTTATTTTGGAGGCAAATAAATGTTTGGAATTGTAATTTCCTTTTTTTTAGAAAATCTAGAAGTAAAAATGTTTTTATAATTTATTTAAGATATTTTAATCTTTTTATGGCACAAAATAGCTAGATTTTTGTAATTAAAATAAGCCCGCCTTTTTTTTTCTTTCCAATTTCATCTGTCATTGTGCCAAGTTTTTGCTGTCATCTGAAACTGACAATTTGGTAGAGATCTCTATTGGAATGATAAAAACTGTTATACTTGAATGGTATACACTATCCAGTATATTATAGAGATCAGTGCTTTTTTGAAGCTGCAAATTTCTATGAATGCTTTTATACAATGCAATTTAAATTTAAGATTTTTATGCACGTTGCTGAGAAACGTTCTTTAATGGGAAATAACTGTTATAACTGTTATAAAACGCAATTTTGTTCGCAATTTCATTGCAATTGAGGTGGTTTGAGATGATTTTGAAATTACGTCATTGTATGGGAAATTGTGCAATTTTTAAGATGATTTCGAAAAAATATAATCCAAAATTGCGCTATTTCGTTCAGTGAGAACATACTATAATCCATTTTTTTATTTTATTTTTTATTTTCCACTTTTTCTTACTTTTGAACTAAAATTTATTTATTTTTATATCCTACTAGCAGGCCCGTGCTCGCCTTGCTTCGCATGTTGAAATAACTTTATGATTGTAAAATATTTTTGTATTTGTTTTTTGATATTTTTATGTTTGAATATCTGACATTTCGAACAATTTATCCCTTTTCTCTTATATTTTAACTTTTTTTTTGGTAAACTGTCTTAGATTTTGAAAAAAAAAGTAGCCTAGCTCTACTAATTTTTATTACAATCAATTGGGTATTTTCAGAGATTAAGAGGAACAAACAGACAGACAAACAAACTTTCACATTTATAATATTAATAATAATAATAGGAAGGATGTATGAATAACTTTTTTTTTGGAGCGCAAAAATCAAACACTTGAAACTTGTGACGAATATAAATTGAATTTAAATCTGGATGTAAGTACTAAAACTGTACTCCGGAGAACAGTTTAAATTCAGATGGATTTATTGAATCTGGATCTAAAAATTTGGATTTAGCTACGGATTTAATGATTGAATAATATGAACTTGGATTTATGTTTTGGATTTAAAATAATTTACATCTGGATTTAGGGATTAAACGAGTGAATAATATGGCCGTTACTAAACTAAGCCACCGAAGAAGGTGGTTTAGCGAAGGAATGAATTTATTCTGATATTGCAAATTTAATTTTGAATGAAAATAATAATGTCCACTATATTTATCGAGTTCTTAAATCATTTGCAACTATTTGACAATCAACCATCAACGACAAGAAAAAGAAAAATGTATAAAATTAGATAAAACCAAAATATAGGTTTTCCAAGGAAAATATGAGGAAACTCATAGCAATTGTTGAAGATGACCTAAATTGGGATGCAAGAGGTGGACATTCCTTTTTTTGTAATTAAATTTTCCATTTTTTAAATAAAAAACAAAAGCAAAAGACACAGATACAACACAAACAGTCATTGAAAAATAATAATAGTTTTGATTGTTTAGAGAATAGTATCCTTTTCGGATGATGTAGTACTGTCCTGCTGGACCTCCTACTTTAGGTATTCTTATATATGCGTACAATCGATCACACCAATGACATGTGGGAAACCACGTATTTTCCTAAACCCTTCTATTTGCTTTATTTGCTCTGATACCATCAATATTGGCATTTTTACAAATTGTGGCCTCTTGGAGGCAAATGCTATTGCAATTCTTTGGCATATTACATAGTAGGCTGGCTAAATCCATGTATATCCGCCCCATCATCTTACATCTATAGAAATGTAAACGACGATAGGTTTGTGAGAGTGGGATAGTAAGGATATACAAACCTCATTTCGGCCCCAATATCTTATGGCAGCCATAACTTGGAGATCAGCCAGACATGTGACCACCTCGAGGTGAACCTTCAAAATCAGCACACACAAAAGGTTTATAACTTTTACCGCATATTCTCTTTTTAAAATCTGTATTTTTGTCGAAAAGCTATTTCATCTAGATCCATGGGGTTGTATCGAGGTTTGTAATTTTTTAACGTATTTATTACATTTAAGTCATTATGAAATAAAATCCCAACTAACAATTTTTCTTGTATAATGGTCTATCGAACCTATTTTCACTTTAGCAAACCTGCTTGTATAAGGCCTTACAAAAATGCATTTGGCCCACCTGAGAAGCTCGGAAAGTCTTTGAGCAATCATGTACAGGTGGATGGGAGATACCAAATGCCTTTCCAAAAAGCCTTATAGAAACAAATTTCATTCAGAATAATAAATATAATAGGTTATAGCTTTCTTACGAAAACAATTTACAAGTCCTTGCTGCAGGCTATTAATTTGTATCAGAAAGCTCTAGAAAAGTATAAAACCTTGGTACCGCAGGCTATTGTATTCAAAGACAAGACATTTCATAACACTATAACAAGACCTCATATAAGTCTTGTAAAAGCTTACTGGAAGCACTATACAAATAAAATAAAAAAAAAATGAATTTCTTTTATGTTAATTATTATTTCGTGGTTTTCCTCCATTTTTTCGTTCAAGTTGAGATTTACTTCTGAAATTAAATGTACAATAACTATTAATAATGAAAAAACATTTTACTTACTTGATGGATTTTTTGGGATTTGAACCAAGGATGTGCTGGTTAAGAGCCAGAGGTGCCTTATACATCGCGCCTCTGCTATATTCTAACTTAACACCGAATCGGAACCACTTGAAACCGAAACTAGCTTCCCAAGAAACTATTTTAAAAATACGGTGACCATCTGCCTTTTGTTTGCAAATGATTTTATTTTTGTACTAATCAACCCTACCCAAAGATAATGTAAGATATTGAATAGTAAGGTTTCTCCGTTTCGCTAATTGTGCAGCTAACGAAATTTTTCATTCAAATTCAATATTCTTATCATTTATTTTTTTTTTTTCATCGAAAAACGCTTTTCTTCTATGATGTTATTTTTAAAACAAAGGTTCCTATTCTTTACAATTAAAATATTTTTTTACCACGTATAATAAAATATAATATTTTTTTTTTGTATTGAAATTTGCACTCTTCATTACCTATTCATAACAAAGCGTTTGATAATTATTATTAGGGGTATTCACGATCCGGTTCAATTGGGTCTAGTATCGTGGAAAAAGTGTAACATTTTCAACACTTTTTCACTTTTACTATACCTCAATCGCATTGCAACCGAAAAATACAAGAGTGTAAAATTTGCAAACGTGTATTTGATAGCAAGCCAAGTGCGATCACGATCTAATAAAAAAAAAATAATAAATAAAATAAAACGTCAAAGTAAAATTTCTTCACGTGAAAATTATTTTACGATGAATCAGAAAATATAATGTGGTCACCGTATTTAAAAATTTATCTAGCAGTTACAGCTTTTAACAGAAATAATGAGTTTCTCAGGCGAAATAAAACTTGTGGTTTAAACCTATAGCTTACCATAGGAAGTCAAGGTAGACCATATTCACCACAAAATTATTTGACATAACTCCCTGAGACAAACTCATAGAAATAAATGCTTCTCACGCATGCGCCTCTGGCATTACAAAAAATTATGCTTATAGGCTTATGCACACAGGACTTAAGCCTTAACTACATAAGCCACTTTTTGCAAAATTACAAAAGTAAAAATATTTTTTTTCCCGCTAGCGCAAATGTTTTGTGAAAAAGAATGTACACAATTCTTTTTAAACCAAAATCTAAGCTTTCTGCATCATTTTTATACATTTTCCGGTGAGCAACACTATCCCAAAATGAGTTTGAAAATTTTCACTTTTGTACTTTTTCCCTTTTTTGGCTTATGTAGTTAAGGCTTTATTACAAACAAAATAAGTTCACCTAACTTTCATGAGTAGCGTTGCCACCACACTAAAATTGTAGTGCAAGATTTTCTGAAAAAAATGTGACATTTTCGTAGTGTTACATGAAAAACACGGCAAATTATTCTATTTTGTCAAAAAAAACTATAAACCAACGTTTTTAAGGAGTGTAACAAAAATTAAAAAAAATTACTTGCTCTAATCATCAAATTATTGAAGAGTTCATTTTATTTTTTACTTTTACATATGTCGTTTTCCGTTGGTCACTCCTAGTACTCTTTTTTCACTCCATCCACACTCCCAACACTCCAAAAACCTTCCATTGGCTGTTCGGAGTGATGATTTAGGAGTGTTTTTTCACTCCGGATTTCATTAAGGAGTGCTAGGAGTGCACTCTGAAAACACACATATTTTTAAAAGTATGTGTTGGATTAATTGCCAAAATAGTAAATGCTTCTTCTTGAGATGTTCTGGAATTGAAATTATTGAAGAATTCATTTTAGTTTTTACTTCTACATAGATACACATATTACGGAAAAGAGTTTTTCATATTCCATTGGAATCAAAAAAAAGTGAAACACTCTGAAAATCCAATCGAAAACGACAATAGATACACATATTACGGAAGAGAGTTTTTCATATTCCATTGTCCCCTTTCACACAGGGCAACTGAGTTGCCGGCAACAATTAGTTCATAGTCGAGAAGGGCAGGAAGAAAGAGGGGAAAATGAAATCTCCCCGGTCAACAAATTCAGGAGATTTTTTTGACGTTTCTCTTCACACTACGTTTGTGTGCGTTCCACCAAGTTAGTTTAAAAGGAAAATAAAGAAAATCTCCGGGTTTTTGTTGCTTGCGTGTGAAAGGTACAAGAGATTGTTAAGGAGATTTAAAGAAAACGTCAAAAAAATCACCAGCAACAAGTATCTACGTGTGAAAGGGGACATAGGAATCAAAAAGGAGTGAAACACTCTGAAAATCCAATCGAAAACGACATAAGTAAATACGAGAATTTGACACAGTGAATTTTGGCTGAAATTTCTGATTTTCTATTGAACGCAGCCATTGAAAGTGAACGTTTTGTTTGTTTTTTTTTTTCTGATGACTAGCATCTTTTTCTTTCTTTCCTTTAGTATAAAAAAAAGACAGTCCCTGTGAGGAAGTACAGCCGTCAAATTCAATTTGCTTCAAAAAGAACTGTTATACATGTAGAGAATCCAGTAATCAGTCCTGCAAAACTGTCCTACGTGTTCGATAATGTGTACTCCGCTTTAAGCTTATGTTCCATTCAAATATTGTAGTAGATCATAAAAATATTCCTATATGGCAGTTCCTAAAAATTTTGTTGTTTTTTGTTTTATCCTGTTGTCGTCATTTTTGGATCGGTTGCTTCGGGTTGCTTCATTGCTCCCCCATACCAAATTCCAAGAGCTTGGGAAGAAAAACGCACTTCATTTGTAAAAATCAGCCGTGGCGACGTAGAATATCAGCTGTGCAAGTAAAAATATACAAAAGTAATTAAATATACTTCAATAATCAGCAGGAACTTGGTAAGTTTTATCAAATCAAAGCATTGCAAGAACAACAAAGACTTCAATAAAAATTTGAAACAAAAAATAGCTGTAAATCAAATAATTGTAAAATCCAAAAGAAAGGGAGTGTGATAGTGCTGCTGAAAAAAAAAAATTGAAACAGAAAAAGAAAAAGGGAACCATAAAATGTCGGAAATAAAATCAATGGAACACGCTACGCTCAAAGTGCCTTACGAGGTGTTGAATAAGAAGTTTCGTGTTGCCCAGAAAACGCTGGATCGAGAAGTCGATCAGACTTTCAGTGCCACCAAGGAAGTTGAGAAGGTGATGAAAGGACAAAATCCAACAATTGCCGAGATAAGCAAACTTGTTGGTGGCGTTGTTGAACGTCTGCAGGTGCTTAAACGAAAAGCTGACGAGAGTATTTCGGATGAGTTGGCTGCCAGCTATGTGTGTAAAAGAAAGCTAGAGCATCTAAAGGCCAATGCATCTCCTGAAATGAAGACCAGCTATGAAATTTGGCAAGCATCTGTGGATCAATGGAAGAGGGTAAGATTATGAACTTGGTTGAACTTCTGATGAATGGGTTTGTTGCTCTTTTATATAACAATATAGATTCGCATGGATCGAATGGTTATTGAACATCTTTTAAGAATGGGATACTATGAGACTGCAGAGAAGTTGGCTGACCGCAGTGATATCAGACATCTGACGAACTTGGGTAAGCATTCTTGAATCCATACTTTTTACTTTAACAAAAGTTGGAAGGAGATAAAATGTGCCTATTATGTATGACAACTAAACTGATTTGAGTTTTCTTTGCAAAAATTCGACATTAATTTAAATGTCTCTACGAGAGTTGAGCCTTAAGAAAACCACACACACTTGTTCGTATTTTTGAAGACTCCAAATTTCAGTTGAAATAAAAAGATACATTTCATCCTAATAGGCATTTATTTTAAGTCAAAATGTTGTTAAGACAACTCAACCTATTTGAGTTGTCATCCATAATAGGCATAGAAGCTGTTGAAACCATTTTTATGAAAGTTTATTCAATCTCCATTTGCACTATCAAAATGACTATCGATTCATTGAAAAAATAAGATACTTCCATGGAAAGAAGAAAAACCTTTGTATGTTTGCACTTCAATTTCTTATCATTAATAGAGCCCAAAATCAGAGTAATCTTAATCATTTCTTTATAGATAGGTACAAAATAAAACGCAAACGTCTTAATCCTCAAAATTAATTGTTTTCATTTTATTTGCTTAAAAATCTTTTGAACCTTTCACACGATGACACGAGAAAAAGAATGTTTCTTTTAGTTTTATTTTATATTCTACTGGATCAACAACCAACCTTAGGAAAAGTGTCGTATTCGCCTTTTTTCTTTCTTATTTCTAAAAAAATGTTTAATTTAAAAAAAAAAGAACATTTTTTAACTGTTAAATGCTAATTTAATTATTTGCTTTTATTTTTAGACATTTTCCAGACATCACGTGAAGTCGAAGAAGATTTGGCTAATCATCGCACCACAAAATGTGTACTCTGGTGCAATGACAATAAATCTAAACTTCGAAAAATCAATTCAAATATCGAATTTCAATTGCGTGTACAGGAGTTTGTTGAGCTTGTGCGATTCAACAATCGAACAGAAGCTGTCCGACATGCCCGCAAATATTTCCCAGCATTTGATAAGACCCAATTAAATGAGATTTGCAAATGTATGGCTCTTCTCGCTTATCAACCAGATACTCGTTAGTAAAGATCTTATGAAATATTTTACTGATTCAAAAACTTGACTATCACTCGAAATTTATTAAATTTAGAAATTGATCCATATAAGGGACTTTTCGATATGGGACGTTGGGACACATTGGTATTAAATTTCCGCAATGAGAATTACAGGTTGTTCCAACTTTCAACACAATCACTTCTGAGTGTTGCAGTTCAGGTAAAAAAAATTAATTAAAAATGAATGATTGTTGTTCTTTCAATTTGTTGTACTTTTAAGGCTGGTCTTTCAGCATTGAAGACAGCCCAGTGTTACTCCCCAACATGCAAAAACCTCAATTGTCCCGTGTGTCAGGAAGACTTGAACCAAATTGCCATGACGTTGCCATTTTCTCACTGTGTACAAAGTCGTCTGTTTTGCAGGTAATATTTTTATTGAATAAAAAAAAAACAAATATTAAAATTAATCTGCTTTTAAGGATAACGGAGCTGCCATTAAACGAACACAATCAACCAATGATGCTTCCAAACGGTCAAATATATGGCCAATTGGTAAGACTCTAATTTTAGCACTTAGAGTTAGATCAACAAGTTTTAAAGTGTGTTTATTATTTTCAGGCGATTCCTAGGATAACAGATGAAAATGGAACAGTTGTTTGTCCTGTAACCAAGGCAAAATTTTCAAACCCGAAAATCGAAAAAGTCTTTTTCATGTGAATAACATGTTTAATGCATAAATCCTCAACGCTTTTTATTCTTTATGATGGAAATATGTATTCTATTTTTTTAAGGATTCGTTATGTTTGATTAACTTTAAATTTTAAGTTTTACTATTATATTCACTTAATATTTTGTTTTTGTAATGTTTAAGATTAAACCAAACCACAATGGATCGTTGGTTATGCATTAACAAATAGGTATTCACCTTTTGAACTCCCATACAAATTCATAAAAATATATTTTTATTAATAGTATATACAAAAATATATCAAAATTCATAGAAAATGAATTGCTGCTAACTATGTATATCTTTGAAGTACTACCGATATAAAATAAATTTAAAAAAAATATAAATTCATTTCTCTGTATTAACTTTGATTCAGGCGAGGATATTTTGTTTCTTGCGACTTTCATTCATTTTATAAGGGTAAGAAAAAAGTGGTAAGTTTCGCGACCCTCTCTTAAAATACTAATTTGAATTGAGTAAATAGCCTAATTAATTAAAATCCCCGGAAATTAATTATTTTTTCTTTACATTTTGATTTATTTCAAATAACCTACATTAAAAGCTGTTCCGTGCATTCATTCCCGCTTTCAAAGGTAAAAATAATTCTAGCGAGGAATTCGGAATAGGAGTATTTTACTCGAATTCAGCTACTCTGGAATTAAAAACTCTGACTCGAGTGTTTCTAGTTCCTCATTGCGTACACGATTTGATGCTCAACGGTCTTCGTGGTGTTTTGCCGGTTCTATATTTCTTTTTGCTTCTACATTCCTTTGCTTACTGTTTTTTTTTTTTTTTTTAGACATTTTCGAAGTCATGGTAAAAACTCGCTTTTATTTTTAATGCACAAAATTATCCAATGTTTCTTCCCTTCTATTTAATCAATTCGCTACTTACAAATTGTAATGATTTTATTTAATTTTCAAATACCTAACAACTTTTCGAAAATGCGTGTCTCAAAAATATTACTTAGAAATTAAACTTATTTTAAATTAATTTTTTTTTAAAGTATTATTGGAATGTATGTGGAATGCACTTTTGCTGCATTGTTGCCAAACTGCTAGACAAATTTTGACCAATAACATACACGAACACATCCAATTAACATTTTGTCAAATTTTCAAATTTATACCGAAAATGAATGCACTGGTGCACTTTTTTTTGCCAAATTGCTAAACTGACATTTACCATGCACAGTAACACTCTTGGACCTCCAAGTAATATATTCTGATTTTTAAAACAAAATCGGACGGTGTTTCTTGAAATAAGCCGGAAAACGCGTGCGCTGCTGGCACTTTGTTGGCAAACTGCTAGGCCGATTTTGACCAAACACACACAGAAACGTGTTCAGACTTTCATCTTAAATTTCCTTACGTTTTGAACAAAATCTTACAGTGTTTTCTGAAAAATGCATGCACTGCTGCATTGTTGGTAAACCGATTTTGACCAAACAAACACAGGAACAGTCTATTAGTTCCACCTAATATTTTGTGTAATTTTGAACAGAATTGTAGCCTATCTTCTGAAATTATTCCGAAAATGCATGCACTGCTGCATCTTGCTGGTATACTGCTAGACCGACGTTAACCAAACATGCACAGTGACACCTTTCGACTTTCAAGTAAGATTTTCTGAAATTTTGGTCCCAATCAGTATGGTGGATTTTTGAGTCTATAAGGAACATCGATAACATATGTACATCCATTTTTATATATGTAGATATATAGATAATTTTTTAAGTGATATATCTTTTATCTGGGCTTTCAGAGAAAAAAAATGCATTTTAAATGCAGCATTATTTGCAAACGCCCCAAGTACGACTTGCATATTTGCAAATAAAAGTAAAGACCCATCTATATACCCAAAAATTGCTGTGGGCTTTCGGTCTAACAGCTTGAATTTTCACTTATTTTTACAGAGTAGAGCCGCATAAAAAGTACTTTTATAAAAAAAAAACTTAAATTGGCACATCTAGACTCATTACCATTAAAACATCCCGCAAAACCCTTATACCTATACCTTCAAAATTTGGAATAACATTCTGAAAAAAATACATTTTAAAATATTAATTGAAAATCATGAAATAAATGGTTATCAATATATTTTGGTATATTTAGTTTCAAAATTGGTATCTTCATGCCATTAATAAATATGTTAACATGTTTATATATAAAATTTGTATCTACATACATAATACATAATAATGTATATTTAAGTATATACTTATTAATTCATAAAAAAAAGTTTACGAATTATAATTTTTTCTTAAAAATACATATGTATTTATTTCTCTTCATTGCAGTTCTATTAAAAAATACAAAACTCTTAAAAACAATATTTAGACATTAAACAAAAAAAAATTGCTTAGTTTTAAAGTACATATGTATGTATAGTAGTTTTTATATCTTTTTCTATTGGTATCAAAAATTCAAAATTTTGTGATAGGATTATTGTCTTTGTTTAAATGTGATTTTAATTTTTATATAGAACACATTTTAAATTCCTTTTTTTATTTGAAATATTACAAACATGGTCTATGATAGCTATTTTTATGTTTTTGTAAATTTTTAGAATGATTACTGATTGGTTCTTGCTGGTATGCTTAGTAGGTTAAAAGTGTTATTTAATCAGCCCTATCACAAATTCCATCGTAATCGGAAACTTTACAAATCCCGCCAAAAAAACTATCACCGAATCCGTTCGTAATGGCAATTTGTATGAGATTTTGCACTACGATGGATTGATTCTGTGATCATTTTTTTTTTTTTGGGATTCGTAACAAGTTTCCGATTACGATGGAAGTTCGTGATAGGGCTGACTATTTTAAAGATACATTAGAAGAGTTTAGAACGATAGAATGTTGATTATAGTATATTCGTAAATTTATAAGAATTTAAAGCCATCAGTAAAAGGCTAGTTTGAATTATGTATTTTAATCACTAAATTGTTTGTTGATTTTAGAGAGAAAAAAAAAATATTGCTTTTATTTTAGAATATTCATTTTGATTGTTCTAACTACATTGTTAACAGTTTCTACATCTTAAGTACTACATTGACCTTGGACGTACTTTTCTATAATGTGGATACCTATTTCCAAGATCAAATCTAAAAAACAAAATGAAAAAAATATTGCATTTTTAACGCATAGCTTGATCATTGAGAATAATAATAATTGGTACAGCACATCTTATTTGGTCAATTTCAAAACAATGGCAATGTAAGTGGTAGTTTTTTTTTTTTATAAAATAAAAGATATGAAAACTACCGAAGTTAGGCAAGATAAAAGAAAAAGAAAAAGCCGCTAATTTGTTTTTGAGTTTGTGTGCACAAAACCCTCATACGCCGTACATCATTTTTTAAGAACAAATTATTGGAGCTCAAATTCTTCCTTCCTCGGAGCTCCAGTGGAGCTCAACTTCTTTCTTCCTAGGGAAGAAGATACTATCCAATGTGTGTTTCGCATGGATTTGCATACAAAAATTTAAAAAAAAAATGGTCTGAAAAGTCTGACATCTTTTTGCATCTTTGTCAGACTAAGGCCAGGCTTCGTACTTTTTCGAGCTTTTTCTAATTTTTTAGTTTACCTTCAATTCCCTTAATTACTTCAAATGAAAGTAAAACATAATATGCGTTAGTGCAATAGTTGGTCGTTAGTTTGAGAGTTAAGAAAATTTTATATGACTCGTGAAGAGAAATAGACTAGTAGAGTAGGTCAGATAAGAATCCTATACAAAGCAGTGATTTTGTAGGAAAGTCACCTTCTATATTAAGATCTTGCAGTATTCTTGCAGCAGTACAAGTGTAATCGTTTGCAGAAAAATTACATTTTCTTTTGTTGTGAGACTTTTTCTTCATAAGCCAGGCTTTCTTTTCATAACGTTCCAGCTTTCTGAATTTTGTTGATGGTAACCTTAGTTTTGTGTTACTTGGGTTTCTTATTTGAATGGCCATGCATCAAAATGGAGAAAAAAAAATTTGTTTTCAAATTTTTATTTTCACCCCATGTAGCGACTATGTATATTTAACGGTTGATTCAATTTTTTTTTTTTTTTTGATTTTATACATAAATAATAACAAAAATAAAGATTCAGTTGTTGAATGAATATGTGGCCAATTTCATTACAAAATATACGTAAAACGCTTTCAAAAATATTTTAATTTAAATATTTGAAAAAAAGTAGCATCCGAAAAAGTTCGTTTTTATTTAAATTGAATAAATAATACATTTTTTTCCGTTTATTGGCTCATGAATTGAACAATTTGGTAAGTTTTGATCGAACTAAATTTTTGTATATTTTACATTGGATTTTTTTGGCAATATAGTGGCGTATTATTATTTGGTATCTTAAAGGCGAGTTTCCTGCATCGACCACGCTGCTATAAACTCAACTGAAACATGAATGAAGTTGGATATTAGCAGTCCATTTTAATACGTCAATGCCCGACTAATGCGATTTCTTGGAATATTTTTCTGGGCAAGAAGTGTATGTAAGTCACAAGTATATACCAGTTCATATATAATCCGTAAATGAATCGTGGTATAATCGAAGTCATTAAAAATCCGAAATTTTAAAATAAACAGTGATATGAATGCATGATTTAATTTGTTGTAGGTGACTTATTACGACTTTAAAGGCATGCAAATAAATATTAAATTGATTCAAATATGTTCATTGGAACTTTTATCCTTACCATACAAAAAAAAAAAACTTAAAACTTGTAGCACAGATAATAGAGTTACATAGATATCGCATCCCATACAAACAATAATGATAACCTTTTCAATGTTTTTTACTTGTAATCACTTTTTCCTTTTTTCTATAAAATTGAATCGGTTGGCCAAAATACTTATGTACTATAGCTGGTATTTTGTTTTTATGTGTATGTGTGTGCATCTATCTTTTATATAATCATATATAGTATATAGGGCCCACGAATTTGATTAAACTGGGACGTACGTCTACGTCCCAGTGATCATATTTTTTTCTTCTGCATGCGATATCTATGGAACTTTAGTGTATGTGCTTGTAGGCATTAAAGCAACCAGGTGAGCCTGTTAGCTCAACTATATTCGATAAAAACAAGTGCTAGAGAGACAAAAAGATTGCCAGTAAATTTATTTGCAAATATGTATGTCAACAATAGAAAAAATGATTTGGAAGTTTTTGTTTAGAGTTTTTAAAGTTGCCCTTTTTATATGCATTTAAAAAGAGCATAGGTATTTTTGCTTTATTTTAGATTTTTTCTTAAATCGTTTCCTTAACATTATGGTATGTGTAGTTAGTTTTTTTTTTTTATTTTTTTACAAGTCAACAAATAATTTCACTAGTTTCTATCTACAATAGATATTTCTTATTTAATTTGAATTTTATTTTGATTGTGAATTTCAAATACCTAGTTAATAATAATATGGCTAGATACCAGGTAAACTTAAAACCCTAAGTACGAAAGTCAGTTTTAATTTTTAGTTAAAAAATAAAGATTGGATTCCTTGTTTTTAGAAAAAAGCTACCTATGACATTACATATTGTGTTGACGTTTTTTCAATAAATTTTCTTCTATTCCTATAATCGGAGTGAAAATAGCCCCTTGCTTGGAACCAACCTAGGCGTTAGTCGCATTTTATGCAAAACACCCTGTTTAAAACATAAAAGGAAAGGTGTGCTTAAAAACGGAAAGGAATCTATGAGCACTTTTTAATTTTAAATTTGTTAGGTGCCTAACAAACCTATAAGACCTTATTTTCTTATCATTTTCCGATATACTAAAAAAGCCTTCTGGGAAAGAAAACTAAAGATATGTACATCTTTGTTTACAAAATACTTCTTTTGTTACCATAAATTATTAAACAATTGTAAGAAAAAGGGCTGACTTCCGAAATGTAAAAAAAAAACAATGTTTTGATGCGGTAGTAATACATTTTTCATACGCATCAGCAACGCAAACTTGATGCTTTGTAGAAATATTACTTTGCATAAGTTTGACGTTTTAGAACGTAAACAAAATATTTTAAATCGAAGCAGCTAAAAATTTGTTGATGTACAGTTTGTCCAGTAAATGCGCATCTGATGCATTTTGGAACTCAGCCAATATTTTATTTTTTTTGTAAACGTTTTTGCAAGAAATATTAAAGTTATTAACGGCCATATTATTCACTCAATACATCTAGATTAAAACTTAAATCTGGATGTAAATTATACAAATTCAACGTAAATTCATCTGGATTTAAGTTTAAATCTGGATGTATAGAGTGAATAATATGGCGGTAAATGAAAAATTAATAAATTAACTTTTAGATTTGAAACATTTTTTTTATTAGATTTCCTCCAATATTTTTAAAGCTTATCTCATCTTTTAATTAATTTTTTTCTGAAAAAAAAAACTTATAATGTTTATGTTCAACTTAAACGCTTATGTTCTAATTTGTCCAAGGCCTAAGCTATCACATAAGCTGTTATGTTGAACTTAAATATGTAGTTTCGTTTCAGCAAATGAGCCTTAAACAAAAAAAAAACATAAACACAAACTAAATAAAATTTAAAAAAATGATAAAATTTCTCAATTTAACACCCCTTGTGTTGATACCGCAGTTAAAAAAAAAAAAAACACATTCAATCGACCAACAAACACACCTACAGTAAGACTAAAGGAAACAAAAAAACTCAACAATTTCTCCGCGACCTGAAAAATTTAAAATGTTAAATTAATAAAAAAAAATGAAAAAATGTAATAGTTTGTATTACAAATTTAAATTGAATATTTTTCTGATGATGACAATTCAGTTGCCGAAATGAATTGAATAATGTATGTACATATGTACATTAGAATGATTCAAAAAAAATTTAAATGTCTCCTATTTTAGTATGCCACCTAATGTTTATGTATGTATGTATGAAGTCACTTGTTTCTTCAAAGCGTACCCAATGATCAATATTTTGTCCATAAAGAGATGCTTCATGTTCAGAAAGCCTAAGTTTTTGTGCCGGCTCAGCTGATTCACTGCCTGTGAGTTTTATTTATTTGTTAGGTACAATTAAAATCTGTAAACAATTTGCGATTATCGGGTTTTAATTGCTCATTAAATAAGAAAATAAGCTTTTATTCCTTTATTGATTGTTAAAGTTGGTTCATTGCAGTTCAAGAATAGGAGATTGGTACTTCTGATTTAAGTTATAATTGTTTTTGACGAACTGAATTGTCTCTCCCGCACAAGGCCATTTTTATTATTCCTTACTCAAATAAAACTTTCTAAAACCACGTTGAAAACTAGATGCTTTTCCTAGATGATAAGTTGTGATTTAGTCTAAAATCGCATACAAATCTCGAACCCAAAAATTTGATCAACAAATCAAACCCAGAATATAATTCAATATGATAAATAACTTGAATTACAAGTATTTTTTCTTTATTTTTAGTTCAAAACAAATATTAAAAATTATAATTAAAACTAAAAAAGAAAACTAATCTTGATTTGTTAAATTTAGTCAACAAACAAAAAATAAAATAGAATAACCAATCCAATTTTTTGACAAAAATAATCTTCAATTAATTAAATGTTTAAGAAAAAAATTGATATTCTTAAGATCTTAAAGTTCACTGTGGCGTATACATAACGAAAATTTTTTCTAAAAAAAAAAATATATCAAATCATAACGAAAAATTTTGTTTATGAAAATATGATCAAAATTTTCAACAGTCATTTACAATTTAGGAACTATTTTTAATGAAATACAAAACAAAAAATGAATGTAAGCCAAAATAATTTTAAACATAATCAAATTAAATAACTAAAACAAATGTACTATACACAAATATTTAAATAAGTAATGATAGAATTTAAAATTGATTATGTTTTTATGTATGAATAACATAAAATTAAAGAAAAATGTATTGTTAATACAGCAGAAAAGCGGGTTGCCTATATAACTTATCCCAGTTTAACCGTTAAGGATATTTTCTTTGCTTTGTGTCTGTGTATATTTTTGTCTAATTCATCAAATATAGTGCTGCATTATATGAATCAATTAAAAACAAATATCATTGGAACGGACGACTTTTCGGCATAAAATTAATTATAATAAATGTGAGATGAGGTAATTTTCTACAAAAAATAATGGTCTAGACTCTAGATGTACTTTTTCGTAGGTGGCGAATATCATAGGCATTCCACATAGCTCTTGATTTAGTATGTTTTTTCCCTTGGTTTCGCTCAAGAATTCACTAATTCTTGCTTCTTCTGTGATTCGTCAAATTTAAATAAATGTCTCGCACACATAAAGTGAAATGTAAAACAATAGTGCTTCTGCCCCCAACCAACACATATTCATTTTTATTTGAAGTTTTCGTAATAATGTTTAACACAAAATTAATATAAATGGAAAGTCAAAAATGTACACTACAATTTGTTTGATATTCCAGTTTGAACGTCGTCGATTGAATATTCGGCCCTATCAAGATTCTCTCCGATTTCCTACGAATCGGAGACATTTTGCTTCGAGATAGTTCTCCGACCAACAAAATGTCTCCGATTCGTAGGAAATCGGAAAGAGTTCCGCTCCGACGGTTACCTCGATAGGGCCGATTATGTTTTTGAGACCTTTTGGATTCCGGAAGTCCAAGGGAAAATTAAATAAATATTGTTAATATCATATATGTATGTATGTTTGATATTATGCAGACGATTTAGTAGCTATTTAAACGAGGAATCATTTAAATTTATGGAGTTTTTCAAGAGATCTTCGAATGACAATAAAGTTGATGATTCTGAGGATAAAATCATTACAACAGCATTGATAAATTAATTTATTATAGATAACGATAGTCGCGTTTTCTTAAAGCTGAATAGTCTATAGATCATCCCATGAAAATAAAACGATACGTATCAGATTGATGGCAGTATTATATGTACTAGTATGTCTAGCCCTCGAAAGTCGAGTGCCAATTACATTATCTTCTAGTTGACAGAAACTTTGACTCAAGTTAAAAGCCTACAAAGTACCTACCTGCCTTGTATGAATTTAGATAATTTTTCATGAATTTACGCTTATTAAAACTTATAATAAGACCTTGACCGAACCTTCAATACCCAACCAAATGTATTTTTGTTTTTGTTATACACGACCGACGGTTACTATACTAATGCAACGGTGCAAGCTGCCAAACCCACTATGACTTTGTATTCTATCTCGCTCCTACTTTTACCTATCTATGTCTGGATTTACATTGTTCAACTTTTCCCATAAGTTTTTTCCAGAAATCGGGTGAAATGTTCATATGGTCCGATTTTTCCAATGAGAATTTCTGTCGTTGCACTCTTCGGTCTTATTGCTTTCCTCTTCATTTTTCATTAAGATTTACTTACACCGTCAAATAATCGACACATGTATACTAAACACACACAAGAAACTGGAAAAGAGGTGAAAGAGAACCAAAATAGGCTGGAAAAATCGGATGAGTTTTGCGGAACAACCGATTTCTTCCATCCCCCTCACTTCTTACCCCGCTCACCATGGAACAAGTGATCGGAACTGGAAAAGTTGAACAATGTAAATGCAGACATTGTTTCGTGGTTGCTTTTTTTTTCTCTTTACTGTAGGTATTTGGTGATGATTCTCCGCTGAAGCTCATCCGTGGACGATGAACAACCACCTCATTGTTTGTTTTTACAAATATTCTCTTTCGCTTGCTTCTCGCTCCCTCTTAATACGAAATTTTATTTTGTTAATTTAACTTATTTGCAGTTTAATAATTTAATTAATTTATATTTTGTGCACTTCTGTGGCACAAAACCTTTCCAACGATATATAATTTATATGCCTTCGGCTTTTCTAGACCGCGTAAATTGTACCACAAAATTTGTGTTTGCCGTTTTATAATATGATGATGATATGAGAGGCAAAATTTAATTTTTTGATTTAGGTTATCCAGAACAGGTAGCTGCCTAGCAAATATTTCGTTTTTTTTTCAAATTTAATGAAAGAGGGATCATGTAACGATTTTGGCTAAACGTCGTACCCGTTTCAGGTTTCTTTTTTTCGAAAAAAATCGCATTGCAGAAATAGGGTTTTGACTTTTTTTTGAGAAAAAAGCATTATTTTCGAGTTGTTCGCATATATCAGGATGGGTAGACCGATTTTGCTATAATTTTGTAATCTAATGCTTCTAAGTACTTCAAACAATATAGAATTTAAAAATTCGAAAAATATTTTTTTGCTTTAGAGAAAAAATGAAACATAAAATAATTTTTTTAATATTTTTTCGTTAAAGATATCATAACAATTTTTTTTTTTTTACCACAAAAAAGCAAGTTGGCGCGATCCAGTCGAGCATATTTTTTCTTTATACTACTAACACCATTTACAAAACTTAACCATTTAACCCAAAGAACAAAATATATATATATATATTATATTTTCGCAATTGTGGGAAAAGAAATATTAATACAAATATCTACTCCATCAATTTTATTGAGCATTAAACAGCACAAAACACAAAAAAAAAATATTTTTAATTTGTGTCTAAAAGTTATCTTACTTAAAAAAGGGAGTCGGTTTTTTAAACCTTGACCAATATGACATTTTATTTAATTTAATAAAGCATCAACTAATTCGAACTATTAAGATACTGTATTCTTCCTCAAGCATCTCTTGCTACTCAACTAAATTTGTGAATCGTGATTATTATCAATGTGAAACATGCCTCAAAAATCACTTATTTGATCGTAAAAATTGGCAATTGCCAACAAAATTATTTTGGAGCAAATAACAACTCAACTCTGGCCCGCCGCTTATATGCTACTAAGTATATTTTTAATCATAGTCACGAATGTTGTGTGGATATTTTGAAGCAAGATTGAATTGCTCAATAATTTGTAGCCACTATCATCATCAGAAATTTATGAATTTCTTAAATATTCTTGAATCTCCTAAATTCGACTAATGAGTTGAATTTAGAAGGTGAAAAGAAGAATTAAGGGCCATTGAACTAAATGTTAAAATCTGCCTACTCCAGTTACCAAGTACTTAAATAAGAGCCTCAAACTATTAGATCCGGAAGAGTGCGAACATCTGGAACATTTTTGTTGAGAATTAACTCAGCTATAATCTATTCTCGAAAATTGAATGCAGAAGGGTTCACCATTTCCAAGATATTTCCGAAAAAAAAAAAAAAATATTGGGCCTGAGTTATTAATAGCCCAGCACTCGAATTTATTAATGCTGCCCATTCAATTGACAGCATCTCAACTTTGAATGTCTAATTTTATTTGAGTTGATGTATTCTTACAAGTAAATACCAAGTCCTTATGTGTTTTTTAGCACATTCAAAATTATATTTCTAACTAAAGTCAGACTTAATGGTATAACGTATGGGTTAAACTAGGATAACTTTTATGGAGACCAGTTTAAAGCATTTCTTTTTTAATTAATTGTTATTATTTGTTTTCTTAAATATTTAATCTTTCCCATATTTTTAGCAGCAAGATACTCTTTTACCCTAAAATTAATTAAATGTTAAATCAAATATTAAAATAAAAACCTTAACATGATACAAAAAAAAAAAAAAATAATAAGTCAACAAGTCTTTGCATTTTACAGTACACAATTAATATGAAACGTTTTGTACTTATATACAATTCTTTATAATATGTTGAGTGGTTGATATTAGTTTCTGTTTGAAATATTATTATAATTTACTAAAGATTTATTTACATCTTAAGATGCATATAATGTAGCACGAAAAGTTCAATAGGAAAATCATTACTTAAATTGTAATTGTAGGCAATTTTAACACAAAAATTTGGCTCTATATTGGTCTAAGTGACAGAAACAATACCTTTTTGATTTAACCTATTGTCTTTAGTCATGGTGGTAAGTGCTGTTATATGCAGCTTTATCTTATTATGATGTTATGAATTTGTCTTTTGCAGGTAATTTTATCTAGTTATTAAAAAAAATATATTGCTTAATGTATGTATGTATAATTAGACGATTCCTTGCTTCAAGCAAAGTCTGGTGATTGTATTTTTGTTGTTGTTTTTTTCTGGTTTGACTTGCTTTAATGCCATGTGATAGCAGCTGATGATGCTGCTGTCTTTTTTTTATTCTTGCCCAGAGTTCTTGATTAAAAACTTAAATTTGCCACAATTATTGGGAATACCACTGTGAAGGTTATTCCGCTGAAAATTCCAGTAATCAACATGGCTGCTGCAAACATTCCAGCGGTAACTTGATGCTTTTGAGCAACGGTTTGTGGTGTGTACATCATACCGAGTGAACTGAAAACATGCAAATTAAAATAATCAAATATGAAAAAAATTGAAATAAAATATTTTATATTCATTCATTCAAAAAAGTATCAAAATTCGATTATTTCTAAATTTTAATTATAATTGTAATTTGTTGTACTTGTTTAGCTGTAGGTATTACAAAATGAGCATTTGAAAGAACTGCTTTGGGTTACTTGTTTTGTTTTTTAACTGTCTGTCCAAAACTACAATCAAATAAATAAAGTTAATAAGAAAATTCGTAGTTTTTAAAAGTACGCTAGACAACTCAATTGATTGGTTTAGAAGGATCATCTCCTGGGTTATGTGAATTTTCAATATATAAAATTAAATTCAAAACATATTCAAATTAACAATTTGTCAATGCTGTCCAAACGAAATCCACATGATCATTAATAATCCTCGTACTTTCGGTATAATTGTAATGTTTTATATATAAAAATGTTAATTAAACTGTTATCATTCTTACCTTAGATAACCGGAACTGAACGACATTATGATGGCAATTATCCAATATACATAATCATTTGTTATTAAAATTGGCAGCGAACGTGTCACATTTGTGGGTTTATAGTTACATAACAAAAATAGCGGCAGGAACACCACTCGCAATACAACAGGAATCCAAAGATATTTTGGTGTTGGCTACAAGTGCCAGAAAAATACATTTAAATTATATACACACGAACAAAAATCAAAGTTTAATATAACATACCCATTGCACCCAGGACGTGCATAAGCTTCCAAGCATGGCAAACAAGTTAAACGTCAAGAAACATGTAATCGAAGTGTACAATTGTTCGGGGACCAAAAACTCACTGTCGAATCGTTTCACATCTTAAAAAATACATATGTAGAATAGGAAAACTACGATTTAAGTTTTCTAAAGAAAATAACATACCTGAATGAACAGCTGGAAAAATTGCTAATGTAATGAAAAACACAAAAAATACATTAAATAACTGTGGAGATGCTTTTTTGAAAATAGCCCAATAAGGTGGTCTACTTTTATCGTTTACTGCGACTTTATTAGTCTCTTTTTCTCTCATTAATTCATTGTATCTATAGAATCTCTGGAAATAAAAAAACATAAAATTCGAAATAACAATAATAGATGCAATGCAATTGATTTATTTATTACTTACATTTAATGGCAGTGCAAAGTATGTATCGAAACATATTAGCAGGACGAACATTGCTGTTATAAAATAATAAATGGCGGCTGTTCTTTCTGAATTAAAAATCAGAGAGCTGCAAATTGAAACAATTGAAGTAAAAAGTCCACTTATATTCGAGCCCAAGACTACAGCTCCAGTGTATTTGATTGGTAGTGTTGCAACCATACCAAAAACGGTATTCTGGTAAATTCCATTAGCCACTAAAGTGAAAATGAGTTGATAGATTTTATTTTAAAATATTTTGGAAAAATCTAAGACTAGTAATACATATATTGTAGATATTGACATGGTTCTTTGTTTTTGCTTTTAAAAAGTTCAGCGGTCGTTATAGAGGGTATCTTTAACAATGCGAGCACCAAGAAGGTAATTTAAATATAAATGTAATGAAAAAAAAAATTGTTCCGCCAATTTTTTAATATTTTTTAATTTTTTAAGTAATAGTTAAACCCAAAAAACTATGTTTTTTTCCTAATTTTTTGAGTTTGAAATGGAATTGAATGTTGGAATGGAATGTTCAAAAACTGTTGACTAAAGCAACTTTATTTAAAATGAAAATTTAAGAATGGATTCCTGGATTTGACAAAAGGTATAGGATTTTATTCTAAAAAATTTCGTTGGATTTTTATGAGTCGTTCAAGTCAGTTTTTTTTTTTTGAAAAATTGCCCCTCCCAATTAAACGGGGGTCTATATTCCCCCCTACCCCCTCCAGAGGATTTCTTTTCTTTGTTTGACCCAACTTATACGCTCTAGTATTTTTATGCATCTTGTACCAAGAACCATCTTTTTTTTATTATACCGAAACTTATACTACTTGTTATAAATTTATCATTGCTACGTTTTGAATATCTGTATTTTTGAAACTGTTGCATCTACACAGATGGTTCTGGGCTCAAATTGAAGAAAATTTAATTACTTTGAAATCGTAGAGCGAAGTTTTAGTCTAAAAACTAATCCTTTGTGGTTAAAATTGCCAATAACTGAAAAAAACTGACTATGATGCGTTTGGCGCTCGAGTTCGAAAACTTGGGTTTTTCATGAGGCCAATATCATAAACGACTCAGCAAAAAATCAGTACTATCGGATCTAACGCACACGCTAAAGTATTAAGTTACTGGACTATAAATAACAATTTGAAAATTTGTATGCAATATTATTTTGATATGTATAAAAGGTTTGATCAATATCGGATAAGTTATTAATAATTTTAATTCCCTGTTTGAATTGAAAAAAAATAACAAACAAATTTACATAAAATGCAGTTCAATATTTCACGATTTCAACCAAGACACTTAAGGCTAATAACACACTATTGTCCAAATGGAACTACACTACCTTGAACTCTAGTCCTTTATGAAAATGTGTTTATATCACAAGAGCTTTAATTTGTCCGCGTGGAAGGAATTTTTTGGGGAAAAATAAAAAAGTTGTCTACCGCCTCTCCTGTTGTAATTAGATCTTCTATGCACGATAATTTTGTAACAGGGATTTGGGCTAAGAAGATAATTGAGGCGTGTTTGAAGGCTTGAAATATAGCTTCACATTAACACATTTAAATGCTTAAAGCAAATCCATTCCATATTTTTAACTCGTTAAATTCTCACTTAAATCTTATGTCGATAAATCCATTTGGATTTAAACTAGTCTTCGCAGACAAGTTTAGTTTAGATGAATACAAATAAAGGAACCAAAGATCATCACAAGAAAAATGAAGAAAACAAAAATTATTTTTACTCACTGTTAAGAATAACAACACAAAGCATTGTTATCCAAAAGAAAGCACCAGGCCAATTCTCTGAATCTAACATCGCCAGCACCACAGTTATAATGATGACACAAATTTCTATAAGGATACTCCAAACAATACGTTTTGTCAAGTCACCTCTGAAAGAAATGAAAAAAATTTTATTTAAATATTTTGTTTATATATGTATGTATGTACATAAGAGAATATTAAGACATACCCCATATTTACGAAAACATTAAACCAATTAAACACCACATTTGGAATTTGTGCGGCAAAGCCAACGTAAGCTAAGAAATTAGTCGAATAGGCGCTGTCTTCTCCCGTTGTTGTATTAAGTTTAAACTTGAAGTACTAGAAGAGAAGAACAAATTATTCATAATTTTAAATCTTAATCATAAACATTAAGTTTACTATGTATGTACTTACGCTTTTTGCTGTAATGAACATATTCCAAGGCATAAGGGTTCCAAGGCCATGCAGCAGAAATATAAAAAACACCAATTTCCATTTGTCATAGGGCGGGCTAATTTCCATTTTAGCCCTATCCATTGTCATACCTTGAGTGAGAAAGAAATTTAAAAAACCAAATTACTATTTGTTTATGCCATCAATCAAAAGTGAGAATTCAGCAATAAATTTTGTGCTGAGATAATTGAAAAAACCTCGCAGCTCAATGATGGAATCAATTACAATTGTATGAATAACATATTTGATCTGTTTTTTTTTTTGCTTTTAATTGGATCAAGTTACTTGTGGTTGAATATTAATTATTTTTTTATCGCTGACCCGAACATATGTATGTTTTTGCTTTTGGCTGCCAGCTTTAGAATATTATAATGCAGACAAATGAAAATGACACCAAGGCCGTTCGGATCACTTTGAAGCTTTATATTAATCTGGAAAATTGAAGATACCAGGAAGTTAGAAAAATTGATCCTGTTTGAATTCATATAATGCAACTTATATTATTTTATAAGTGACGTTTGTATATGATACTGTTAAACTTGGAAATGTGGAAATTTTCAAATTTACCGGCACACGCTAATATTTTCTTGGACCTTAGGTCGACCGGTTACCAAATACATGGTGGTAAAAGTTCGAAGTTAATTATGAAAACAAAACAATTTAGACTTTTACCAATACTGCGTTTATTTTTCGGTTAATTCTAAAATCCAAAGTTGACCAACCATGAATTTTTTGAACTTTGGATTATCAGAAGTTGAGCCAGTCAACTTCAAGAGAATAAATGCAATTTCTGAAGATGACAATAAAATACCCCAAGTTGTGTTCAACCTTGACTAATAGGCTAATGTCACATGTGCGTCCTTTTCTGCGCGTCTATTTGGAAGTACGTCCTAAGAACCAAGAAAACTTACGAGCGTCTATTTGTTGGTTTCGTCCTTGGGTCCAACTTTGTCATTTGTTTAACTTTAATGCGGCGCAGATTTTAGAACAGCATGAGAAGTACTTTCGTTAACTAGTATAAACACACGAGAGTCCAAATGGACGTGCTTCCAAATAATTTTCAGGTGAATTTGTTGGTGTTATTTATTTTTATCTTCTTAGTGGGTTAATAAAAGTAGCTGGAATTTTCACAGATAATAAAATAGAAATAATGTATCCAAACATTATTTAAAAAATTGAATTTCTAAAGTACTTACTGTTAAGCCGATATAACAGTAATATAAGAACCCTTGTTCTATGAGCTCATATCTCATCAATGGTTTACTTTAGTTACCTCATTTCTTATTCTAAGTGCTTTAGAAGCCTCACAATCTTAATTTTACTTTAATCGAGAAATCGGAAAAATTGCATGGAAATTGTTTTGTTTGGTTCATTGCTTTCGGTAGTCTACCAGTCGAGAAAGTTCGGTTAATTACAAAATTATGGCAATTTTGAAAGTTAAGCTTTTTTATAAAAATTCGTTTTTATGATCCGATTTTCAAGGTTGTCTTAAAACAAAGACATACAAGTAACATTTTTTGAGAAGGGGCACCTCTTCCACCCAAAAACGTAATGGGAAGCAATTGAATTTCATTCTTGGAATTCTAAATTGAAAAGTTGATGTAAAATTTCAAAAATTTGAAAAACTAATTATGTTAGGTTATTTCCCGAACCCTTCGAAATCTAATAGGAGAGGCAATGGAGGTACTTTAATCAATTTTTCACCAAAAACGGATTCTGAACTCAAAAGTCAATGTTTGTTATTGGCCCAACTCTCCTTTACAAAAATGGTATACATTTCAAAGGGCAACAGGAAAGGTAGGAGCCCACTAATTGAATTTAATTTGATTTAACAACCAAAGGAAAGGAATTAACTTAGCAAAATATTCGGTCCGCACGTTCAAAAAGAAGTTTCTATGACATGAAGATAGTGCTATACTGGACACGCTTCCAAATGGACGGACCACCATTGTGACATTTGCCTTAATGTTCTTAATGATATTCAGAAACCTAAAATGGTGTCTCTCTAAATCGATCACGAAATTTGATTAATATTTATTTTTTACCCACGAATGAAAATTGATCAATTCTTTTAATTTATCCCATTGTCGTTTTGTTAACTCACTTGATCTCCAACCGGTACGAATATTTTCCAAGATGCGACCTCGAGTCATTCTACTAGAATTTATTATTTATTCTCACATTAAACTCCCCTTTGTGGGTTCTTGTTGGATTCTTAAGGAATATTTCTCAAACAAAAATAAGAAACGTGTTCCCGCACCTTTATTCCTTATCCATAGCGATTGGGGTTCTGTTTTTTTAATACTATTTTATTATTTTGTTGTTACTAAGTCACTAACGAAATAAAATAACAAACGTAAGGATTAAAATGATCCTTTTTGGGTGGGAATGTGTGTTGAAATGAAAAATAAAATGATGTAATTTCTCATAAGACCAAACCCATTCGTATTACGATTTAAAATTCCACATACAACGACGCACATCGCCAACAAACTGACCACGAAATCAGGATTCTTTTGTACCTCTTTGAAATGCGAAAGAAAAAACCAGTTTCTTCCTGTCACATTGTTTGTTGGACTTATAATATTTTATGTAGATGTACCATCATCGTAGACGGCATATTCGTTGCTATTGCTATTTATTACTTCTTTTTTTTTCCTTCATTTCCTTCAATTTAATTCCATAATGTTATATGGCTTTCGTGCAGAACTTTCGCACGCATTTTTTTTGCATTTGGAAGCAGTAGTAGTAATAAAAAGAAGCCAATTAAAAGTCGATAGGTTTTTTTTTTCGAACCACAGTAAATCATAATAATAAATTGATCATTTTTGGTTCTTTAAACAATGCAATAACGGTTTACTTTCTATCTCTTCAGGAATTCAATTGCGTGATAACAATATGGAAATTTTATTCAATAAAAAAGAAGGATTGTTTTATTTTATAGGACTTCGTTTTGCGCGTGCTGATTTATCAAATTATTACAATTTGGTATACGAATTGCGATTTTTTTGCTTTGTCTGGAATTACGTTGCTCAATTTTGCAATGCGTATTTTTCGTGATTTCGAGGTACAACTGATATTTTCCTTACAATTTCACATGATTTTTTCTTTCAGCAATAGAAAAATAGGTCCTTTTATTATTTTAGTCCATTGAAATGTTATTTCGGCTGAACAACCTTACATTTTGTACAGAACACGATTTTTTTATTCATGTTGAAACCAGAGATATTTTAATTTTATATATATATAAAAAAATGTATATTCCGTGATGGAATTTAAAACTTATATTCAAATCTTCACATAGTTCTCTTACAGACTTAATTCTAAGTTTTATTTTAAAAGTGGTTTTAAAAATAAAGTAATCAATAAATTTTTATTATTTGAAAGGACCTCTACTTTTTTCTTTGTTCCGGGCCAACACTACCCAAAATGCGGCCCTGTATGTCCCAAATAAACCGAGAACTAAGTCCCCTTTCACACGAAGATACTAGTTGCTGGTGATTTTTTTGACGTTTTCTTTAAATCTCCTTAACAATCTCTTGTACCTTTCACACGTAAGCAACAAAAACCCGGAGATTTTCTTTATTTTCCTTTTAAACTACCTTATTTGAACGCACACAAACGTAGCTTGAAAAGAAACGTCAAAAAAATCTCCTGAATTTGTTGACCGTGGAGATTTAATTTCCCCCTCTTTCTTCCTGCCCTTCTCGCCTATGAACTAATTGTTGCCGGCAACTCAGTTGCCCTGTGTGAAAGGGGACTAAGTGAGATTTCGAGGTAAGAGAAGACATATTGTTTTCAGTTTCATACAATTTTCCCGTTCAACAATGGAAAAGTCAGTCAATGTAACTCTAGAAAACGCAAGGGGCAATAAGTACTTAAAAAAAAAATATATAACTTCATTTCTATTAAAACAACTTACCCTTAAAATTAAGCTCATCATTTGGTAGATTCCTTTGCTCCCAAGATGGTGTGAGGGATACAGGTTTATTACGATCTTGTAGAAATGGAGATCTTTCACTGTTGTCAGTGCCATCTAAAATTTAAAAAAAAAAAAACGTAAAAATAGTATTTATCAAACATATTTGTAACAAAAAACTAATCATAATTATTTACTTTATCTAATTAGCTAAATAAACAAACAAACAAAAAAAATCTATAAATTTTTATGGTAAGCAATTGAACACATTATAGTATGTCAATAGAAACCTGAATTAATTTTAAGTGTGTTTAATTTGGGATGCCATGGCTTTAAATTAAACAAATACAAAATTGTATTATCATAACTCATGAGCTAATTCTAGTTCTAATTATGTCGATTATGAAATCCGCAGTAGTGGATCCGCAGTGACTGGCATTACATTGTTCTCTTTTCTTTCCAAGTGAAATCGATGAAGAGAAAAGAGAGCACTAAACTGCGATTCACTGCGGATGAAGTTTTGCGGATTGCATAATCGGCATGAATAACTTTTTATAAAGGTCTGAAAATTTTTCTAAAGTGATGAAGATTAATGCAATGACATTTTTAAAGAAAGGATTAAGTGGACGTTTACTTGCGATATACTAGTTAAGTTACTTTATCTACAGAGGGCAAGTTTTGGATTCGTAAAAAACAATCGAAATAGAAATTTTTCTAGCTGTAAAAAAAACGGTACCTACCATACAATCGTTTTGAAAAAAGTTATTTATTTCAAAAACGGCTTTAACAATTTTGAATAATATTGTGTTAAAAAAACAACCCTTTCGATTTTGGTTAAACTTTTTGTAATGGTCTGTGAAAAAAAAAAATCCTAAAAATATTATTAAACTTTTTTCTCCATAAATTCACATTTTTTTTTAAGAATCCAAATGCCACTCTTCATTTTGAGATGTAGTTGAAGGTCCATTAGCTGAAACGAAGCTTAAATAGTAAACTTCAAAATAAAAAAAACTTATGTGACGCTAAAGAAAAAGTAGAACATAAGCGTTTTAAGTTGAGCACCCTGTCTATAATAAAACTGAAAACACGAGTTTTGTAGTACAACTTACGCAGTGTACAAAAGCCGAAGGCATATAAATTATATATTGTTGGAAAGGTTTTGTGCCGAAGTGCAGAAAATATTAATTTACTGAACTATTTAACCGCAAATAAGTTATATTAATAAAAGAAAATTTCGCATTCAGAGCGGCAGAGAATATTGTAAAATTAAATGTGGTTCCTTCTTTTTCTAACTATCGTTCCTTTAATTCAAAAAAGTTACTTCTAGTTAACTTTATGATGTCATAAAGTTGTTCCTAAATTCAAAGTTAAAGTGTCAGAAAGAAACTTTATGTAATTTTTTCCAATTTATCTCCTTGATATGAGTTGAAATGGTTAATCTGTCAAACACAGCTGAAAAGCTATGTTTTCATTGAGTGGATGTTTTGCTTACTTTCCGTTCTCTTGATTTGGAATTGTTTTTAATTTTTTAAAAAAGTTTTTATCAATTTTATTGATTTTTTTGCCAGTTCTTAACTATGACACAAGTTTTATTCTTGACACATTAACCATAGTTTAATCACATTAACACAAAAGAACGCATGTGTTTGGGTAGGTAGAAGTGGGAGCGAGATAGAAACAAAGTTAGACTGTTTGTACAGTCACGTCGTCGGTAAAATCGTCATGTATACCTAATAGGGTTATTTTTAAGTGGGTACAAAAATTTTATAAAATGTAAAAATATTTTTTCTTTACACTTTTTATTTTTTTTTTTTTTATTTCTCAAAAACTAAGACACATTTTAACATCCGGTTTTCAGTTTTTTATTGAAAATTAATAAGAGCATTAAATTTTGAAAACAAAAATCATACTTAATTACATAAAATTTTGAAAAAAATTAGTTTGAATCTTTTTTTTTCATTTTTTCTTCTTCAAAATTTCAAGTTTGGAAATTAATTTTTCAAAAACTATTCACTAACACAACTTAATTTAAAATGAAAATCAAAGAAGATATTTCTTTCTTTCCAAAAAGGTATAGCATGGCATTTTAAATTGTACCGTTGTTTTTAAATATTTTGTTTTCTTTTTTAAGTCAATTTTTTAGAAAATCGCCCCTCCTGTCTAAACTGGGGGAAATAGACCCCCCCCCTCCCATATGATTTTTTTCTTGTCTTAACCCAACCTACTCGCTCCAGCAGTTTGGTGCATCTTATACCGATCACCCTGTATATAACAAAAAATAAATTTGGTTGGGAATTGTCCGTTCGGTCAAGATCTTTTTATAGGTTTTAAAAGCCTTAAATTCACGACAAATGATGTAAATTCATAAAAGATAAAGTTGTTTGGAATTTTGAAGATTGTGTTTATTATAAGTACATTTATACATATAATATACATATTATGTATAAAAGGTGCCCCGCGGTTGGCGATGTAGACGAAAACCATGAGTTCCTGAGGTTATTTTAAGTTGAAAAACTTGAGTGGAAATTTCCTTTTTTTTCTTCCTTTTCGACTTATGTACATTTATAACGATTTTTATGATTTTTGGTCTCGTTTCTTTAAGTGGCTCTAACTTTGCCAAACTGCAACCGATCCTTGAATTTTTTTTTTGTATTTACACAAGAGCAGTTAGGACTTTTTAAAGAAAATTAGAATCAATTTCTTTGTAAAGTTTCCTTAACGGTTTTTTTCTAATTTATTTTCTTCATTTGTATCTTAACACTCAAAAGATGCATTAACGTTGTTTTGTATTGGTTTTTATTCAAATATTAAAAATTTTTTTGGTAAAAAGTTTTGAATTTGTTTTTAAAATAAAAGAGGAAAAAGATACTTAGAAAACGTGTTTTGTGAAAAAAAAAAAAAAATAGTACCAAATTCAAAAAAAAAACACCTAAAAATGCAAACAAATGGGTTTTATAGTAAATTGCGGAAAAAAAGGTTACACCTATAGAAAAAAATTGTATAGTGGGTAAAAAGTCTTAACTGCTCTTGTGTAAATACAATAATTTAAGAATTGGTTGTAGTCTGACAAATGAGAGCCACTTAAAGAAACAGGACCAACCAATCATAAAAATCATTATAATATTGTTTAAAATGCAACTTGGCTTTAGTCTTATTCGACACATATTTTCATTTAGTCACTTTCTAAATTAAAATAGGTACATATATCGAATCTTATAAAAAACCTTATCGGTGTTTGGGAGAAACATGAAATGTAACGCTAAAAATAAATTTTGTTAGTTAATGCATTTGAATGTTTATTTAGGCGTTTTTAAAACCGCTTTCAGAATAATGAAATAATTTATACATACGATGCACCAAATTTCAAGCAAATCAGTCCACCTCCGCAGGCCCCGCGAGAAAACACAATTAATTTTTGCACTTATCATTCACATTTCTCCCAAACAACATAATATTTATTTCTTAGAAAACCAAATCCTTATCAAAAATTTTCATTTTCAAGCGAAAATTATAAAAAATGGTTTTTTATAGCTTTTATTTATTAATACTAAACATTCACCAAAAATTTCGCTTCATTTCTTTTGAAATTAAAACAGTATCACAACTCAGATTCTATGGATTTGAATCCAGTCAGAAGTGGTACATCATACCAAAAGTTCCTAATCCAAGACCGGCAGTCTTAGTGTGGAGAGGGGAAGGTTTTCCTTTGGTATAGTTTTTCGTTAATAAATTTTAATAATGAAGGGAGATACGGGGAGTAGATATGTAAAACAAAATGTGAAAACCATGTTATTTCTTTAAAAATTTACTCTTTATCGAGAAATGTACCCAGAAAAAACGAACAAATTAAGTACCTTACCTATTATGGTAATTCTTTGACAAAACTTTGGACTGATATTCACACATAAAAAATCATCTTTGAATTTCAAAGTAAAAGAACGCATTTCTAATAAACACAAAAGGCCACAGAAAAGAAAATTATGACAAACGTAATAAAAGGTGCGTTTTATTCGTAATTCATAGCTAGCACAGCAATACAAGTTCAATAAAACGCTATATCAACTTTTATGTCCACTCTTTATTCTCTGGATGTGTTCATACCTTTTTTTTAGTGAAAAACAAACTAAGTTACCGGCATTTAAGGTTCAAGTCCACACTATTTATCCACTTTTATATTCACTAATTTACTGGCTTATTGATCGGCACTTTTAGTTTTGTTATTGTTCACCAAGGGAAATTTTATTGCGCTAGCTATAAAATTGCCAATAAAAATAAAAATAATGTAACGTCAGGTTTGATTGAAATCTCGAGTTCGAATACCTATATTGCAAGTAAAAATACGACTTTTTTTTAATGATTATTTACAATATATAACAATTTTGAAATAATAAACATCGGTTTTGAAAGCGCATTTTCACTATGGCCACCACCACCAGCTAGAACCAACGAAATACATATAGATATCACGTCGCAAAGTAGTAAAGGCTGTTTTACAATGCGACGAGGAAACGAGACGTGAACGTGACTAGAGCTCGTCGTAGCTGTCAAACCAATTTCAAGCAGTGAGAATATACCAGAGTATTCACAATAAAGCGTTTCTCGTCGTCCCGTCACGCCATGATTTCGAAAAATTGAAAAAAAGACGCGACGACGATTTTCATTTTGACAATTGAGAAGAGGACACCGAGCGTATCTGTATTTGTATTTATATTTATTAATTGTGTAGATAAATAAATAAAATACCCAAAATGGCGAGAAAATATTTGTTTTTATTTTGCGACTAATTAATTTTGTCTTCATTAACATTCCCACCGTCTTCTTCAGGTCACTTTTGGTCTTTTTTTGCCTTTTGCTTTTTTGTAAATAAACACTCCCAAAAGTACTAAAAGCATTTTTTTTTTTACATTTTCATTTTCCTTTTTTTCAAATTTTGTATTTTAATTCCCAATTTCACTGACAAACACGAATAATTCTACTCTGTCTCTGTGAATAACTCGCTGCATTGTGAATTGAGGAACGATTTTATAACGAGAAAAAGATGAAAGCGTTTCTCGTCACGCTGACGTCTCGTTTTCTCGTCGCATTGTGAAACAGCCTTAATGCTATAAAGCGAAAAGCTAATGCACTCAATATACGTTTCCATAATGTTGTTTTTGTCATGTCGTAGCACATACCACTCGACGAATTGTACTTGAAAATTTACAGTACACAGTAAATTTAATTAGAATAAAGTACTTGTACCTATTTGGTGATTTTCAAGTACCAAATACAGTGTACTTTTAGTTCAAGTACAAGTAAGAGTTTCTGGGTACTTGACTGGTATTCCATTGAATAAATAGCACATATTTATTTTGTTTGGAGTGGATTTAAGCCCATTAAGACGGCAGTTTTAAAACGAAGATGAATATTTATTTATTTATTATTAATATGCCAGTTGAGATCAATCTCATAATAGGCTATATAGTCCATTGAAATGTTACATTAACCTTGCATTTCATACAGGACAACATTTTTTTTGATGGATCTTTAGGAGGGATCAGTGAGAGAGTAAAAACGAGTTTTCGGGGTTAACTACCCCCCCATTTGGCCGCCATGTTGGAAAAGGGGGCGTAAAAAGTTCTTCGTTATATCTTGAGAACCATACAAAAAAGTTATAACCTTGTTTTGGTTATAACTTTTTTGTATGGTAAAATTCTGTTTGTGCGATGTATGGTTCTCAAGATCGTTCTAAGAAATTTATCTTAAAGAGGATATAAAATAAATAAAAGAAGAAGATTATGATATTTTTCTTGAGAATGGCATCTTTTTTTGATTATAACTTTTTTGTTTTCAATTTTACGATAAAAAGTGTGTTAACATAAATTGTAGAGAATTTAATTTTCTACACAAATGTGGTAAAATTTTGTTTGTGAGATTTATGGTTTTCAAGATATCATAAAGAACTTTTTACGCCCCCTTTTACAAAATGGCGGTCAAATGGGGGGGAGTTCAACCCCGAAAACTCGTTTTTACACTCTCAATGATCTCTCCTAAAGATCCATCAAAAAAAGTTTTGTCCTATACAACATGCAAGGTTCGGCCAAAATTTTGTAACATTTCAATGGACTAATAAAGGTAAATTTTATAAAATATTTTAAAGTGTAATCATTATTCAAGCTCAAAAGACCAAGTGCAGCAAAATGACAAGAAAATATATCACGAAAACGACAAGATACAAAAAGATAGCACATGTGAAAAAATAAATTTTGAATGAAAATTTAAATTGAATGCAAATTAAAAATTAAAAAGCATACAAAAGTAATAATCTCCAGAAAAAAAAAAATAAAATTGGCAAAGTAATAGTTTCTTCGTAATTAACATTAAGGTAGTAGGTACATATTTATTAAGTAGCTTATTTTTAACGTAAGTCTTAAAATCTTTAGAATCATAATCTCTTATTTCATGTGGATATTTATTGAAAAGTTCAATCGATTTGTTCAGTATTGAGCTCGTTCCATATTGTGTAGTGTTTGTCTGTTGTAAATTGCTTTTGGTCCTAATGTTGTAAGAGTGATGAGTGCTACTGTTTGATTTCGTTATTTTTTGTATGTGGGTAACTATATTTAACTCCACCATAAGAATCTTTAATTGATTGTAAATAAAGTGCGTATTTGTATATTTTCCGAAACAGTATAAGTTTTTTATTGCTTTATTTTGTATAATTTGCAAGGATTGAATAAGATAAGAACGCAACGCTCCCAGACACTGATACCATAATTCAAATGGCTATGAAAAAGTCCAAAGTATAATTGCTTTTTTAATTCTTTTGGAATTGTGCAGCTTAACCGCCCGAAAACACCTGCTATAGATAACAGTTTTTTTAGAAAGTTTTTAAACGTGATATTTCCAGCTAAGTGATTATTCAGCCCATAAACCGAGGTATTTGAATTGTTCAACCTACTCGACTAAAGTTTTTTTGTATTCAACTTTAATTTGGTCGATTACTCTATTTTTACTAAACATGATGCACTTCGTTTTCTTTACGTTCAGAAACAACTTTTGCGCATTTAGCCAGTTTTCAATTGAGTTAAGATCATTATTCATTTTGATTTCTAATTCGCTTCTTAATTGAACCGAATATAAGAGACTTATGTCGTCCGCAAAACGAACCAGATGTGAGCTGAGATCTAATTTGGCAATATAATTAATATATATGCAAAAAAGAGTTGGCCCAAGAACACTCCCTTGAGGCCCTCCATATTCAATAGACTCCTTGTTGCTTTTAAAACCATATCGACTTCTATACAGGGTGATCGGTATAAGATGCACCAAACTGCTGGAGCGAGTAGGGGGGGGTCTATTTCCCCCCGTTTAGGCAGGGGGGGGGGCAATTTTCTAAAAAATTGACTTAAAACAGAAAAAAAAATATTTAAAAACAACGGTACAATTTTGAGTACTATAGGATTATATGAGAGTCCGCGCACATAAACCGGTGCACACTCCCATATAAACCCATTGTGCTCAAAATCGAAACCAAACTGTTTAGTTGCATGTGCGCACCTGGCCTTACGGTTTCAACTATTTTTGATACAGTAGGCAAAATTGATATCGGTCGATAGTTGTTGAAATCAGAATCATCTCCATTTTTGAAAATTGGTATTATTTTTGTTGTCTTCATCCCCCTTGGAACGTATCCTTCCGGCATTTATTTATTTATAAACATTGAGTTGGGGGTATAAAGTTCTTCGCAACACTCTTTCAAAAGTGACGCGAACAGATCATCTACGTCCCTAGTTTTTGAAGAATTGAGACCAAAGATAATTCTTTTTATTTTATTAGGTGTCGTTTTATATTGCCGACACCAAAAAAATCCGCCCATCATATAATTTGCTAATCGACATCTTATCATTCATGTTTTTTTGTCGATCTTAATAAACTTAAATAACAGAAGCATAGATAGTGAAGAAAAAATAAACAAATATAATAAAACTGAAAAACAATGATTTTTTTTTCCATTTAAGGCAGCTAAGCCCGAGCACATCTAACCAAATTAATTTTATAATTAAGTTAAAGACCATAATTTGTTATGGAAGTAAAATAAAAATACAATTAGGGTGCTTCTAATTAATTAAGATGACATTGATAAACTTAACCGCATACATATTTACCTTCATATATGCAAAATTATTAGGTTGTATTGTTTTATGGTTTTTAATCTTAAATACAAGCTTTCTAGCTTATTTTGAATAAATTAGATCATATTCAACACAAAATGTTTACTTAAATTGCAATGAAGTCAATATGAGTCTAAAAATATAAAAAAAAAATTAAAATAAACATAAATCAACATCTCCACACAAAAAGAAAAAAAATAAACATCTGCATTTTTGTAATGTGCTTTTAATTCATTGACCGCTTTTTATCTTCCAAGGATAGTCATATGATTTATTGACATGCAACAAAAAATATATTTAACTTTAAATAGATAAAATGCACGAATGGGTTGCTAAATGCAAAACAGGGATATTACACTGGTCGGCAAGGTTTTTGTTGCAGAAACCAAAATATTCTTTTCCGTAGGTTTTTGGTGTGCTGAATTCGAATCTGAAGTCAGAAATATTCTGTCACGTCAGATTTTTGAGACATTTCCGTTTGAAAATGAAAAAAATAAATTGTTGGTTCTCTCTCTCCAATCCTGATTATGAGAGTTGCACATCACTTACTGGGCTCTGGTTCCTTATAAGCTGCCACGCCATCAATTTTTTGTTTGCCCGGAAAGAAAAAGTGTGTCGGCGAAAAATATTCTGCTTGCAATTTAGAACATTTGTTGCTACTACGTGACCATTTTGAAACACAATTAAATGCTGATCTTTTTGTTCAACAAATTCATTGCGCTACACCTTGTAATGGGATTCGGGGGTTAAGATATTTTTCCCCTCCTACTTTGCTATTGAGGATAATGATACGGCTTCCTCAAGCCAAAATAGTGATGGCTAAAAAGCCGATCTGTCAATGAAGCTGAAAAAGAACGATTCAGTTTGACTTTCGTCCAGAAAGTGATTTTATTAATTTATTCTTAGCCTATTTATACAAAAATAATATCTTACAAACTATGAGAACTTAAATATATGTATAGTCTATGTACAATGATAAAATTGCTTACTTAATGAAAAAGGCATAAGCAAAATATGATCCTACGATTTAGTGTAGCCTATTTTTGAGTGGAAACGTGTGAATTTATTTTTAATGTGTCATTAAATTTGCGACAGATATCTGTAGCCTGTTTGATGACACACAAAATATAACAAAATTTCAGACACCTTGAAATGATGCATCGCACCAAGAATATTTTGAACCCAGTAATTTGAGGCTTTATGTGGCATTGAGAATTCTATCTAGATCAGAGTGCATTAGGAAAATTATGATAGCTTGTGCTGTGTTTGAGTAAGGTTGGTGTTAATGACCGGGAAATAATATTGACGTTGTGGCTTAGGTAGCTTGGTAGTAGAGATCAGGGCTCCCGCGGTTGACCGAATACCAAACGAATTTTATAAATACGCAACAAAAGAGTTTCTAAAGTATCTAACAAAAGTATACAATGACATTTTCAATAAAAGGAGAATTTTTAAAAAAGGAGATAAAACAGACTCATCAAACTACCGTGGTATTGCTTTTCTCAACACTTCGCTCAAAATATTCATGGAAATCCTAAGATGCCGACTTAAAACATGGATAAAAAGTAAGCATCTTCTGAGTGAATTTCAAATTGGATTTAGAAAAGGATATTTCACCGAAGATCATATTTTTAGCATCACCAACATTTTTTGTCAACTTCCGAGCTGCATTCGATTCTATCGACATAAAAGCTTTAATTTTTAAGCTGTTTAGAGATGGAATCTAAATTTGAAAGGATGATTGATTAGAACACAGACGATCTTGTCCTCCTAGAAGAATCACCAGAGCTACGTGATTACTGCTCGAAGTCAAATCTTAAATAAATCAAAAACAATGGTCTTTCGGAGAGGAATCGGACGATTGGCTGCAAATGAAAAATGGCACTATGGAGCAGATTTAATTAAAACCGTTAAAGAATACCAATCCTTGAGTTTCACAGTTACGAACAACTTAAAAATAGAGAAACACCTAGTCAAAAAGATGGCCTCTTCTAAAAATGCAATTGGGACGGTGTGTGGCAAAATGTTTATGGAGTGCAAAATATAAAGTTTTTCTCGCAACTTCTGAAGCAATAATGCTTTTTATTCTGCAGAATCATGGGGCTGGCGTCACTGAAAAACTTCTGAGATTCTATCGGACACAACACCTAACTACATGATACTCATCGACACCTGGTTATTGACCTTCAATGTCTTAAGCTGCATTTTAGCAACATCATTAAACTTAAGTACAGCCAAACTAAAAAAATTGCAAGGACGATTGCAGTCTCGATAATAAGGTCACAAAGCACATGGTTTGAAGAATGGAAAAATTTGGCAGACATCTGTGGTCTCTCTTTCAACTTAACTTTGGATAATCTGGCAAGATGGAGGTCATTTCTATACAATCTACTTGAAAAGCTCCACTCTCAAGTTAAAGTAGACAGTGTGGAGCAGGCTAGAAGCTCTCTACATAGGTAAACCTATTCTAAATTCCAGTACGATCTAAATGAAGGAAACTATTTTAGGGATAGCTTCAGCACCGAAGAAACGATATCGTGGCTATAGAGGGGAATTATTACCGCTTAATTTCATACCGCACCATAGCGACCTAACATTTAACTGCTCTTTGTGCAACACTAACGAAAGATGTCCAGTGTTGGCAGAGATACGGCGACGAATATGGCAACAATCCTACTTGGAACAAACATAACTCTTAGCAGTTTTAAATGGAACTGGAAAAGTTATCGCAGTTTATTAAAATGGCACTAAATTATAGGAAAAGAATAATTACAGAAGAGTTTTGAATTTAAAATCTATAAAAAGCTCAATTAATTTAAAAAATTCGAATATATGTATTTAATTCAAGGCTATCATCTGGCTGGACGGCCATTCTGGCCATGCCTCAATAGATTTAAATTTAAAATTAACACTTGTTTTTGTAAATTTTATTAGGATTAATCAATAAATCTTAATCTAATCTAATCTAAACATTTGTTGCTTGCGTCAGAATCGTAGGTATATACGGGTATGTAGATATTACCTAGAATCTAATAGCGATGGGGACTTTATGCCGTTGATTCGTTATGTTATGTTTTTATCAAGATGTTTACTGTACCAATTTTCGTCCATATGGAGTTTTTCATAATTTGTTGTTCATTTCTATTGGCCTATGGAAGCATATAATTGATATTTATTATTTTTTGGACTACAAACACAAAGATACGAATATTTTGATATATGTATGAACCATGTATGGCTTTACATATTGCCTGAGTCTATGACAAAAAAAATCCGAAAAAATGCTCAATTTGTTATTGTGTAGGCAGAGGTTCAGACATAAATACAGAAAGATCTGCAAAATCCAGTCCTGCTGTAAGGGGCATTACAAAATCTCTCTTTTCATAATATCGCAATTAAAAAATCGTGCTTTTTAGAATTTCGCAAATACAAGAACCCGCACACTAAATCTGGTATCTGGAAAAAAGACAATTACCTACATATGTCAAGTATAGATTGTACAATGGTCCAATATAATGCAGCCCAATGCAAAATTTTTGACTTAACTGCAACAATTTCAACTGTTTACTTGAAAAAAAAAATATTGCGAGATTTTTAAAACTTGGATTTTGTTATTGCGAAGTTATGAAAAGCGGGTTTATAAAGTGTGGAATAAAAAGAATGCTGGGAGCGCTCAGTTTTACTGACGTACCTATTATCTTTTATGGCAGATTCACATAGGTGTTAATTATTATTTAAAAAAAAAATAGCAAAATAACACAAATAAACGTACTAGAGTATAAGTGCTATGCATTTAATGTAGAAGTTCATAAACTTTGGGAATACAACAGCCAAAGTAAAAACATATATTTATTCAATCTTTTTAGACATATCACCGATTGCCATTGTGTTTGTTCTAGTTTTGTTTATTTATTCTATTCTGTACACCTAAATATTTTTTGTATTTTTGTATCCAATATATTTTTTATCCGAAATAAATAAAAAAAAAAAACCATTATATATCCCACTTAAATATCGATAGTCTACCAACATATACAACTAGGTATTAATCAATGAAAAACCCCATAAATCAGACATTTTTTGGAGAGTACAAAAAATTCTTGTATGTAAGTATTAAATTTCTACAGTTTGTTTTCCAAAAACATGTTGCACAAAATTTTGATTTTCACTTGTTAACTTGTAGCTATTTAATAATTTGCAAATAAATAAATTAAACTTTTGTGTTACAAAAGTATTGGTCGAACTTGTTGCAATACAAATTCTGCACTTAAAAGTATAAAATAATTTGCCAAAAATTATTAAAAAGAAGTAGTGTTAAGACTTTTTCTGTGAGTAATTTTTGAATTTAGCTGATTTATCTATCTCTAAAATACCTTACAGGCATGGTTTTTCATGGGAAAGTTTTCACTAAATGTTTTATATGATTTTTTATTAAAATTTAAAGGCTCCTTTAAAATTAGCGATTCTTGTGTTCGAATATTTTTTTCGTTATCACTTTCATCACTGCTCGAGATCATTTTTTTAAGAACACGTCACCTTGGCACTAAATGCTAACTATAAATAAGCCAAAATTTTACAGTACATACTTGATTTGTGATTATATTTTTCTACACTCACAGTGTATAGTGATAACTCCTTCACTTAAAACTTTTTGCTTGAATATTTTTATAAAACATAAAGGTCGGCCCATTTAAAAATTCACAAAACATTTTCCTAAAGCAGAAATTTAAATGTATTTTATAAGTTAAAAAAGAATAGAGACCCAGACTTTGTTCTGTCTAAATAACCCTCAACAGATAAGAAATTCATCTTTTACTATATCAATATTAGAAACAACTTCGTTATCAGTAAAACTTTAACCCCGCTTGTTATGAAATAATCACATACTAAGTTAGTTGCGTTGAAAATAAGGTTCTCCCTTGAATGAAAATTTAAATGCTGCAGACGTTCGTCTCGTTAGTTTTAGAAACGAGCGACAATAGAATCATTCATTCGACTCACGTTCGGTTTTGTATGAACTTCCTTTGTAATGGGATTCAAAATCATCGGAAAACATGTTCAATAAGTTAAAAATATATAATTTATTATAAATTGATGTTACTACCTACCTAAATATGTAGTTGTCATTAATTAATCATTATAAAAGCATACATAAGAAAGTAATTTAAATAGGTAGGTACTATGCGTGAGGGAATTTTTCATCAAAACTGAATTGAACTTACTTTTGATAATTTGTGGTAACGGCTGGTTCCCAGTTAATAGCTGTTGCTGCTCCCTGTGATGCGACATTATTAATAGTTGATTGCTAAAAACAATAACAATAAAGATGGAAAAATATTTTTTTTAACTTGGTTTTTAAATGACTTTATGTAAGAAATTCTTCTCAATCACAACGAAAAGCACACCCAATTGGCAGAAAGTTTAAATATTTCAATTAATTGGTTCGCGGGGTTAGATAATAGTTTTTTTTTTTTTTTTTTTTTTAAAGATTAAAAGATAACTTAATCAGAACTGGAATTTATTGATACCAAGGGTGCTATATACTTCACATTGACGCGAACAGAATCCCACACTTGTTCCACACGAAACTATCTAATCACAATGTTAGTTTAAAACCTAATAATATAGCTGTTCTTGTTAATTCTACTTGACGCTACGAATTGTGTATAAATTAACAACTCCATTCGGATGATGATAATACAAAGTGGAAAACAAAACACATGCATACGAAAATAATAAATAAAAAAAAAACTACTCCCGCTTTCTGACTGGTTTGTCATTCGTTTTAAAACTTATTTGTCCATTTATTTCGTGGAGAATAATTTTGTCGGTAATGCATGAGAAATTCATCATTTGTATTTACTATTTATTTATTTTATTATAATTCAAAAACTGTTTGTAGTAGTAGTGAAGAGGATAGAGAGACATGCTTTCTGGCATTCTCTGTTATCTTATGCTGCTCAGACATCGTCGCCGTCATCTTTGTTTTCGTTCATCCAAAGAAAGGTCGATGAGTAATTGATACCTAACCTTGTCTGGCATTTCATTAATTATTCATTTAACCCACAGAGCCATAAATATTTACTTTTGCAGTGGCCGACGAAACGCCTTGCTGAAACCCGATAGAACAAGACACAGAGAATACTCTGAGATGGAAATCTTAGAAAAGCCATTGACATTCAGGAAATTAATAAACAATGTTTTCAATAGTGTTTTTTTTTTTTTAATAACAATTTGTTATAACTTAAGTGCCGATGTCGGTTGTTTAAATAATAACAATTAAGAAGTTCGTGTACTTCAAGTGTTAAGTGTTTACAAACATGTTATTTGGCAGTTTAGCAGATTATTTGGAGAAATATAAAGAGAGATACATACATACGATTATAGTTAATAACCTATTTATATCCTATATATTTATAAGTAATTTAATTAAGGATGCCGTTTTCTATTTTCATTTGAAAAAGATAATAAAACTGAAGAATATTAAAATAGGATACAAGCACAGTAGTAGCCGTGGCGTGATGGTTAGTGCGATGGACTGTCATGCCGGAGGTCTAAGGTTCGATCCCCAGCCTCGCCACCTATTTATTTAAAAAGAAAAAACGGCTACTGCCTCTTGCGAGGAATTGACAAATCCTCCAAAAGTATCTCCTGTCACAGAAAAGTGCCGCTCGTTAGCCGTTCGGATTCGGCAATAAACTGTAGGTCCCCTCCATTCCTGCAGACACGCACACAGGAATGGTTGAGAGTTGTAAGTCACTAGGCCCTAGTTCTTCATGAGCTGTTGTGCCATCAAATTTATATTTAAGCACAGATAATAGAGTAACATAGATATCGCATCCCATACAAACAAAAATGATAACTTTCTCAATGTTTTTTGCTTGTAATCCATTTTTCTTTTTCTAAAAAATCGAATCGGTTGGCCAAAATACTTATACTTATACGAACACGGTTAGATAATAAGGTCATTTCCCCAGTAGAGTAGGGTTAGTTTTTTAGTGCGAGATTAAAGTTAAACTCGAGCTAACTCACTACATTTGGCGAGTTAACTCTAGATTTACTGAAAAGATTGTTTTGCTATTTTACCCTGCCAGTTTGTTACGTCCATCTGCATGCGTTCCTAACTGTAAAAGTTCTTCATGAGTTAACTGTTATATCTGGAGTTAACTAACTTTGGTTTAACTCACGACTGAAAAATTAGCCTTTAGCTTGGTGAGTTGATTCTAGATTTACTGAATAGATTGTTTTGATATTTTACCATCCCAGTATTTTACGTTGATCCGCATACATTCTCTAACGAAAAATTGCTTCCTGAGTTAACATTACAAAGAGTTCACCAACTCGTTTAACTAACGACTGAAAACTGGCCCTCAATGGTTCATAGTAAAGTAATCCTGTACTGTGTGGTTTCCACAAAGTAAATATGTATGTAATATAAGTTTCATTAGACACTTAAGCTAAAACATTTTAAATTACCTTGTGGGTTTATTTTGTAACTATAACTGCCCCAGTGTTCCTGAACCCAAACATAAAGTTTCCTTATTTCGAATACAAGATTTCATGGATGAAACTATATAGGGGGGTTCACATTCAACGACAAGTTGATCAACATGTATCTAGTCGGCAGTATTTTGTAATGTGAACAGCAGTCGAACGACCGTCGATCGACTTGTTGTGTAGTTCAAATTTTTTAATATTTTGCTCGGTCGGTCGACCGTTGTAGTAAATGTGAACACTAGTTGAACGACCGATGATTTTAATTTTGTAGCTTTTTTCTATTTTTGTATGTAAGATTTAATTAGCACGCGTTGAAATCGAAGTTAAACAATAAATAGAAACGCGAAAAATCAAAAATAGTGCGGTTATATTGGTGTAAAAAATTAAATACGCGTAATGTTTGCTCATTGAAATTTTGTTTTCAAATGAAGTCGGCGAAACGGTCGTAGAATGTGAACGCTAGCAAAACGACTCGGGTCGGTCGACACGTCGTTGAATGTGAACCCCCCTTATCCTAATAACATGATTAAAATTTATTTTTGAATATTTTATATTCGTATTTTATTAAATACTTTTTAAAAAGAATTTATTTAAAATAAATTAAATTGAGGTGGGAGGATGCATCGATCAAAAAATCCTTCAAGAATGATACTGACCGACAGCTGAATTCAAGGATGAACCAATTTTCACCACTCAAAATCTTTTCGAACGAAGGAAACTAGAAATTATATGATTTTCCTTGATTCGAACATTGAAGAAAAAACGTGTTCGAATGCTGGACCCAACATTTCTATTATCGATATTAACATAAAAACGTAAAAACTTTTTATTTCTCTATGATATTCATTGCGTGAAGGGAAGGAAACAATTTTGACGAGGTTGCCTATATTCGAACATTAGTGTTGGAGATGGAAACTTTAAAAAAATTTGTTTCATATGTTCGAACAGTGAAAATATTTCATAATTATTAAGTTTTTAGATAAAACTGTTAGTTTAATGTAATATTATAATTAATATCTAATAAAAAACATCAAAAAAGTTAGTCTAACGCCAATTTTCACACTGAAAAACACAACACTTGCAACAGTTTCTTTTTTCTATGACAACCTGAAATTATTGCATTGTCTAAAGCCTCTTCCTAACCTTCCATTTTTAAACGTTGGCTTTTAATTGAAATAGTTGTTAGGTTCTCAAGGTTTAAGGAAATAAAAACAGCATAGTTCTGCTTTGTATAAGTTGAAAATCTGAGAAATAACATAGTTTAAAAGCTTTTTTCCAGAAAGTATTCGACTTGCGGGTGTGTTGGGAATTAGGCGACTCGACTAATAACTTTACGCGATGAAAGGATGTCGGTACATACGTATTAAAATATGGAAATTTTGATCGTGTGTGATTCCATATAAACAGGTTTTCTACACAAAATCAAAAAATTAACAACAAAATATGGCTACATGGAATTTGGCCCCAAACAAGAAACTAAAAACAGCTCCAAAATTGGGATTTTTCATAACGAAGAATTACCCATTTTCAAAATTGAAAAATTTCTCAAAATTTAATAAAAATGAAAGCCTAAAAAAATAAAAAGAATAATTAGTTGTTTTGCCTCCACTGATTCCGAAAAATAACAACTCATGTTTCTCTCTAAATGATCAATATATTTCATCATCAAGATTTATAAAAAACAAAGCATATTATAAAAGATTTGACATTAAAATAAATATTAAAAATTAATAAATAAATTACATAGACTACACAATAACGATGATGGCACTTAGCCGGAATATATTGATCATTTAGCAAAAAAAAACATGAGTTTTTATTTTTCGGAATCAGTGGACGCAAAACAAAACAACTAGGTAGGTACCTGTGTACAATATTGTTAACAAAATTAATATAATAAGGTAGGATTTTGGGATTTGTTTGCTACAAAAAATTTATTAATGCATTTGTTAAGTTTATCACGTTTCTTTTAATTTAATTTTTTTGAATCCGCTGTTTTTAACAGGTTTTACACATTTTACTTTAAAAAGATACCAAATAGATTGTGGTCCTCTTGGCTATCATGAATTGAAAACACTGTATTTTTAAACGTTCGTGTATTTGAGGGGCGTTCTGCTCTCTTATTTAGCATCGTTATTTTTATTTCTTGTAAAATAGAACTGAACACAGTTATAATGAAGTGTTGTGTCACTCTTAACAAAAATACGTTTTTTTTTTTTAACTAAAAGAAATTAATCATTCAACTTGGGGATGTACATACGTATAGAATATTGTCATGTCGTACAAAATTTAATTGCATTTGAAATGTATCCAGAGCCCTGAGGCCGAATATTGTGAATTCTGAATCAATTAACGTTAAACATGAAGTTTACAATCTTCATTTAACACCACACAAGTCCGTGTCGTGAAATTTAAAAGTTTGTGTTAGAAGATTGACGCAAATATTTTGCTTAAAGCAAATAAAAGAGTGTAATTATCTTCTTCTAAATCATAGGTTTTTTACCAATAACTTTTATTCCAAAGTGTTTTACAAATTTGTATTCGATAGTCTTTCGTCAGTTGTATCTATCGTTTCCAAAACTTTCATCACATACTGTGTTACCATCTTCATATACTTATTATTATGAGAAATGTTTGTTTTTAGCAACCGTCATCATCATAATAACCATTAAGCTAATAAGCCAATTTAGAAGCAGCCGGCAAAAATTCGATGTAAACATGATTATAAAAAACTATTTATGAATTACAGAATATATTAATCGTACTACGTTCCAACGTCCAATTACGAAATCTACGTCACATTCATGTACATGTTTTGAGATGAGAACTCCATCAATCACGACCACACATTAAATGGACCAAGCCAGTCAAGGCAGAGTACAGAGACCCACATGAGGAATGGAAAGCCTCATTTAATTGAATTAACGAAAATGACAACTGAATTACGAATATAAATGGTTTGTTGAGGAGGGATGGCGCAGTTTCTTATTTTTTTTTTCTACATACGATACGGGGCTCAGTCTGCGGGTCATTTTTGTTAGAAGTAGCACCCAACAACAAAGAGAAAAGCCCATTCAAAGGCTAAGTCAATGAATGGGTGTCGCCTACGCCTTCACCGTCAATCAAATGAGCACATTTCTCCAATTCATAGGAAAATTTATGGGCGGCATGTTTTTCCCACTCGTTCACTTGAGCCACTTGAGGTTAGAAATTATCAAAGAAAAAAATCAATTACACGCCGAGTAGGTACTTATAATTTATAAATAGATTTCGGTTTTTGAAGATAATTAAATTCCTAAAAGAAGCATCATCGATATAACACAATAGTTTATCTATCCCCGGAGGAATTCCCACGTCCCACCTTCAATTCAAAAAGACAACATTTACATAAAAATATAGTAACTTCATTCGGTTATGTGAAATAAGGCAAGAGTGGTGGAGTCTTTCTTCGGGTCTGGACTTTTGGTGCTTTTAGTCGTTGGAAAGAAACTTTTGGTCATTGATATAGAGGGATGGAATTCTTACCTTTGCTTTATGATAAATATTTTAAATTAGGTACAAATTATTATTAGTTTAGTTCACTTTAGAATGGTGTCACTTCATTTAGTCAAAGTAAAGGTATTTTTATTTTCTATATAAAAAGTATAAACATGTGGCGAAGGAATATAAATATAGTGGCGATGGCAAGGCGAAAGCCGACCCGACGACCGAGAAAAACCGAGAGAACAGGTTCTCTTTTCAGTTTTCAGTAGATGAAAATGAATTGTTTTTTTTTTTGTTGTTGGTTGTGCTCAATTTGACAGCAGGAAAATGCGTGATAAACTCTGTGTAGTCAGATGATCATTTTATCTTATGGCATGGTTAGACTGCTTTTAGACGATACCGATTTTTATTCTGCTTGTCCCCTTTTACACGAGGAGAATGAGTTGTGGGCAACAATTAGTTCATTGGAGAGAAGGGCAGGAAGAAAGAGGGGTAAATGAAATCTCCCCGGTCAACAAAATCAGGTGATTTTTTGACGTTTCTCTTCACACTACGTTTGTGTTCAACCAAGGTAGTTTAAAAGGAAAATATGAAAATCTGTGGGTTTTTGTTGCTTGCGTGGGAAAAGTACAAGAGAGTGTTATACTACGTTTTCACCGCAAGTTAATCTCGTTTTGATTTAATAAATCCTGGATAGTGTTTTCACCAGACAAAAAAATTAAAAAGTAAATTAATTTTGACAGAATCTCTCAAGATGTAGATGGTGGGTCATTTTTCTTATGAAGTAGAAGTGAGATGGCAAGTTTGCTTTCTTTCAAAAAAATCGATTCTCGTAGGTTGTTCTCTCGGTTATCGAATATTGTATTGCGCTGAATAGGGGAATAGGTCTGTTCGGTATTGGTCCTATGAAGATTTAAATGAGATTTTATTTAAATCTTGATTTGAGGAGATTAAAATTTGTATGGTAAATCACGGGATTTGTGATAAGATTTGTGGTAAATCTACCTAAATCTCGGTTTAGTGGTCTGTGAAAACGTAGTATTAAAGAGATTTAAAGAAAACTTTAAAAAAATCTCCAGCACTTAGTATCTTCGTGTGAAAGGGGGTTTTGCTTGCAAATACCCTTTTTTAAATATTGTCAGTCGTATTACTTAGATTTCCTTAGAACACTCTTGGACACTCTAAATAGTTGGACAACTCATTACCAATAATCACATTCCAGCAGATGTCTATAATACGACCTCGCATATTTCCCGTGAAATACCTGGAATAATTCATTCTCGAGTGAATTAATGAATTTAGGCGACTTTTTGGTTACTTTCAAAGTACTTTTCTTTCATTTCAACAAAACTTTCCGTTTCGCAACAAAAAATTGCCTACCTTATTTGTTCATTGAACGTGCCGTCTTTAGAATAGGAATAGCCGATGAAAATGTTTTTTAATACGATTTTGGAGTTGGACAGCTGTCTTATACTGCGTTTTTATTGTAGCTGAAATGAAGTAATTTGGCAAATTACAAAAAAAAGTGTTCACATTTCACATTTCGTAATTTTGTTTGACGGTCCAGATTGTCAATCCCTTGTTTTTGTTGTTTTTTACATTGAATTCTGTCATTTTAAATGGGATCCACTTTGAATGGATTCCATTTGGGTGTTTTCATAAAAGTTTTATACTGCGTTTTTATTAGAGCAGATGAGGTAATTTCGTTTAAAATTTCCAAATTTAATTCAAAATCATCTCATTTCCCATACAAATTCAAATATCCAAATGAGGTAATTTCAACCAAATTTGAACGAAATTCGGTAGGAAATTACGTAAAACTTTTATGAACTCACCCAAATGGAATCCATTCAAAGTGGATCCCATTTAAACTGACAGAATTCAATGTAAAAAACAACAAAAACAAGCGATTGACAATCTGGACCGTCAAACAAAATTACGAAATTTGAAATGTGAACACTTTTTTCGTAATTTGCCAAATTATCTCATTTCAGCTCTAATGAAAACGCAGTATTACGTAATTTTCTACAGAATTTTGTGCAAATTTGGTTGAAATTACCTCGCACGCAAACATTTTTATTTTAATAAATTTATCCAGAAAAATATTTTTCATCCACCTTTTATTGCACTGAAGAGAGCATTTGTTTTCTACATTTCAGGATTTTTTTTTGTTTTAACTGTCAAAATTGGAAAGAGAAAAGATAAAGACAATTTTTGGAAAAGCTCTATTAAATCAAAGCGAACAAACGAGAAGCGAACATCGAGAAAGGAATCTCAACATCGTCGGCTCGGGCAAAACGTCACGATGGATAGATACAACTTCGAAGTCGTCAAGGACTTTGTCTACCTGGGCTCCACTGTAACATCGCAAAATGACATCAGCGCAGAGATCAAACGAAGAATTACTCTTGCCAATCGCTGTTTCTTCGGGCTAAGAAGGCATCTAAGCAATAAAGCCCTCTCTCAGAGAACCAAGGAGACCTTATATAAGACCCTAATCATCCCGGTCCTGCTATATGGGGCAGAGGCATGGACCCTGTCAAAAACGGATGAGAATCTGCTTGGGTGCTTTGAAAGGAAGATTCTTCGGGTGATCTTCGGTCCAGTCTGTATCGATGGAGTATGGAGGAGAAGATTTAATAACGAGCTTTACGGGCTTTACAGCGACGTCGACCTGGTCAAGAAGCTGAAAATTCAGCGGCTGAGATGGCTGGGACACGTGGAGCGTATGGACACCAACGCACCAGCCCGACGAGTCTTCGAATCTACCCCTGACGGTCTACGCAGCAGAGGAAGACCCCACCTTAGGTGGCGCACACAAGTGGAAAACGACCTCAACCAACTTGCAGTGCGTAACTGGAGGCAGCTACCTAGGGACCGAGCTGGCTGGAGGGGCTTGTTGGTTGAGGCCGTAGTCCATCCTGGGCTGTGAGCGCCATCTAAAGTAAGTAAGTAAGTAAGAACAAACGAGAAGAAATTTTTTTATGCGTTTATACCAAAAATACTGAATATAAAGATATGAATCCTCAGCTGTCATTTGAGTTTGCCTACAAGCTCTATCAGATAAGAAATGAGAAAGTATGTGTAAAAATGGCGGTATAAAACTCACACATTCACAGTATTTATCTTCACAACTCACACATTCACAGTATTTATTTTCACGCCACCCTGCTATATTGTTGTTGGATTTCACATCTATTCATCGACACAAAATTAAATTACAAATACAACAATGTAAACAAATGGGATTTGAAGGGTGAAACGTACGAAAGATTCATATCTTTATATTCAGTATTTTTGGTTTATACTACATAGCTCGACTTACACTTAGGCCCATCGCCCACTAGGCAACTTTTAGTTGCGCAATTTTTTGTTGAGCAACAAAAAATTGCCGCGAAAAAGTTAATCCGCGAGCAACTCCGTGCAACAAAAAGTTGCGCAACTAAAAGTTGCCTAGTGGGCGTTCTCCCATATAAGCTAATGTAATTGGGTTTTGTGCCCTATTGATTTACATATGCGGCATCCACATTGTTATCGCGATCGCCACCGCCATCGCTTAGGTTTGCGCAATGCTTTATGCAAAAAATTGTACAAAATTTGGATTTTTAAATTTTTTTTAATCTGCTGTATAATGTTTTAAATTATTGTTCATTTAAATTTTGTTAATATTTTCAAAAAAAAATTCAGATATCGTGGCATACTGCGATCAAATGGTGCGTGCTGCGTTCAGTAAAAGTCGCTTGGTTGAACGCAGCAGTGGAACCTTAATTGCAATCCACATATCGCGTAGATGTGAGCCTTCCTATTGATTCACATCGAGTTACATTCACATTTTTATCGCGATCGCCACCACCATCGCTTAGGTTTTCGCAGTGCTTTAATTTAAAACAGAAAAGCTAACTGACAAAATCAGAGCAAATTTAATGTCGAATTCCTTTTACGATTTTTTTTCTAAACATAATCGATTTTTTTCTTTCAATACGGCCCATCGCCCATTATGCTACGTTTCTACCGACTACAAAACCGAGATTTAAGTGGAGTTACCTAAATCTTCTTCAAATCCCGAAATTTACCATACAAATTTATTTCCTAAATCTCGAAGATTTGAAATAAATCTTGTTAAATCTTCATAGGTCCAATAGTTTTAAAACTCAAACTGGCCTATATTTTTTCACACTGAATGCATTCATTGGAAAAGGGACATACATTTAACTATCTGCCTCACTTCAACTCCATTAAAAAAAAGTGAAACAACATCTTCATACTGTCAAAATAAATCTTCTTTTTAATCTTTTTGTGTGGTGGAAACACCAAACAGATTTATGTAATCTAAACTGAGATAAATCTTCGGTGGAAACATACTATTAGGCGACTTTCAGTTGCGCAACTTTTTGTTGGTCGGAGTTGCCGGCAACAGAGAGCAGCAAAAGTTGCTTGCCAAGCAATTTCCGAGCAACTTTGTGGGACTAGACTAATGTCGCCATATTTTTTTTGTGATGGCTGCTTTCCGGTTGTCTGGCTATGTATGATCGTAAGCTGGCAATGCGAAATAAATTAATATTTATAATTATAAAATATTATATTATTTGTTATTATAATGTGTAGGTACCTTTACGTAAAATTTTTATGAACACACCCAAATGGATTTCATTCAAAGTGCAACCTGTTTGAAATGACAGAATTCAATGTAAAAAAACAACAAAACAAGAGATTGACAATCTGAGCCATCAAATAAAATTAGGAAATTTGGAATGTGAACGCTTTTTTTGTAATTTGCCAAATTACTTCATTTTAGCTCTAATGAAAACGCAGTATTAAATGCACAGAAAATCACAGAGTTTCAAAGTAAAGGAACAGACCTACAGTCGTATTAATTAGATTTCCTTAGAACACTATTGGATAGTTGTCCAGGTAGCCACTATAGTTGGACAACTCATTATTAATAATCACATTCTAGCAGCCACTTTTTGCAAAATTACAATAGTAAAAATATTTTTTTCCCGCTACCGCAGTTTTTTTTTGTTGAAAACAATACAAATGTGTTCCCAATTTCATTGAAATTAAGGTGGATTTGACATGATTTTTAAATTGCGTCATTGTATGGGAAATTGTGCAATTTTGAAGATGATTTCGGAAATAATAATTCAAAATTGCGCATCCGCAGTAGTGGATCCGCAGTGATTCACTAGATATTGTTCTCTTTTCTTTCCAGGTGAAATCGATGAGGAGAAAAGACAGCACTACATTGGGAATCACTGCGGATGCAGTTTTGCGGACTCTGTAATCGACATGATTTTTGTTTATCACTTTTTCACTTTCCGCCATACTTTTGGCAAAAAGTTTAGGATGTGCTTACATATTGGAAACCATTTTGATCATTGAAATAATAAAATTGATTTTAAAAGAAAGTTTTAAAATGTATATACTATTTTTTGACAAAAAAAAAATTAACTGAATAATTCCCTTCATTTTGATACCAAAATGCCATCAACTTTCTTTCTATAAGGGCCTCAAAATGGAAAGACAAATTATTCCATGATGGTTTTCAATGGAAGCTATAACTATAGTGATAATTTTTTTGTCATTCTTTGTAGTTATCTTCGTTCACTTTATTGAGAAATAATTGTTATAACTGTTATAAAACATATTTTTGTATCACTTCGATTTGATAATTCAGTAAAGAGACGAACAAAATACACCACCTTTAATTTCGAGTCAACTCCTTCACCCTCATGTAAAGGTAAAAAGCACACATGTATCAGTCCAAATGGAAATAAACATCAAATTATTTCTTCATTCATTTCTTTTTTTTCTGCAATGGTATGAAAAAATTAAGAAATTGATTTCATGAAATCTGTATTTTCATGAAATTCGGGGCTTCCATTCCTCCATTGGAAATATCAATTTCTTGTCATTTTTATGAAATGAATTATTTAATGTGGAGGCCCAGGATAATTCAATTTGTGCTTTCAATCCAGAATATAAACGTAGTAACTTAGTCCCCTTTCACACGAAGATACTAATTGCTGGTGATTTTTTTGACGTTTTCTTTAAATCTCCTTAACAATCTCTTGTACCTTTCACACACAAGCAACAAAAACCCGGAGATTTTCTTTATTTTCCTTTTAAACTACCTTGGTTGAACGCACACAAACGTAGTGTGAAGAGAAACGTCAAAAAAATCTCCTGAATTTGTTGACCGGGGAGATTTCATTTCCCCCTCTTTCTTCCTGCCCTTCTCGCCTATGAACTAATTGTTGCCGGCAACTCAGTTGCCCTGTATGAAAGGGGACTTACGTTTTTTCATTATTTCTAAACACATCCGACATTTAGTACACAATGACTACATTCAATCCTATGAAAACCATTCAACACCACATCTGTTCAGTAAACGCGGCCGCACCATCAAATTTTCAAAGCAAAATCACGCACTGAATACATTGTATTTTGATTCTTTGTCTCTGGCCGTGTTGTCATCGTCGTCGTTGTATCGCGGAATGCATAATCGCGTCATTTCTGTACTAAAAAATTCTCTACTTTTCCGCCATTTTGAAAGCTGTGAGTGGGGATTCATGTTTTAAAGGGACGCGTTACTTCTGAAAATTTGTCAAAAAATTCGATTTTCCACCACAAAAATCGTGAAAAAAACCCACAAAATCAAGAAATAAAACTATTTCACATCGAGTGCTTATTGAAAAGTGTTTGTGTGCTTAAAAACGTCCAGATTTTCCACCAAAGAAAAAGAAAAGAAACTCTGATCGAGAAAGAAAGAAAAAAAAATATATCCTCCGAAAAAAAATAAGAAAATCAATTCGGATCGGACGGTGAGTGTATTTTTTTTTGTTCTCCGTCGATTTAAACGCACACTGGCACACATCCACTCGAGACAAATAGGAGTAAAAGAGCCCGATACCTGTTCTTGTGTTCGCGGCTCTATCAGTGCGAAAGAGATTACGGAATTGCTTTTTTTTTATGTCGTTTTTCTTTCAGCCAAAAAAAATTGATCCCTGTGAGGGATTTTGATCCCGGACAAGTTTTTGCATTACATTCAACCAAAAAAAATCAATCCCTGACAATTCGGGATCAAAATCTCTGATCCCGAATTAAAGAGAGATTTACACCTACATGAAACACGCACTTGCACACACACTATTTATAAAACGTCATTTTGTGCTTTTGTGTGATTCTGTGATTCTGTGATTTTCTATTTCATTTGCATTCGGTTTTTGATTCTTTGCCTATCAAAATTATTTTGTGCTTTATTAAATTAAAATTATTTTTGACAAAATTAAATTTGACATCCCACACATACATTTGCAAACAAAAAACAAATCCAATCTGCGTTTCTTTTGCCAAGAAAATTCGTGATCCGGGATCAAAATCCCTATTTGCAAAAGAAAAACGACATTAAATATTTATTTGAGTGGTGTGGCGCTGGTGTTCGTGTACGCTTTGGCAGACATTTCGCAAAAATATAACGAAAAAGGAAAAACTCGCCGAAACGACGAAAAATTTTCAATTTTATTTGATGGAAATTTGATTTTTGCGATTGCCCGCGGAAAAGTGCCCGGGCAAAAAGGATTTCCAACTTAATTCTGGTGCATATTTTTGTGTTTTTATTTTTGATTTAAGTGGAACTTAAGTGTGGTTTTTTTGTGTTTCTTTTTTGTTTTTTTATGGGGGTGGACAACGGCGGCAGTACATGAAGTAATAAGAAATTAAAAAAAAGCGAAAAAACTACTGAATGTGGTCTTGTCCAAAGAACGGGCTTCGCTGCCACCAAATCTACCATGGTGGTTATTTTCTTGAACCTCACTGCATTAAGTGTGGTTTACAAAAAAAAAAACGAAAAAACAAAACTTCCCGAAAATATTGATGGAATAACCCTTCTTTTTTAATCGCTCCACCAACAAAATCCATTTAATGTAGAGAAAATTTTATTAATGGACACCGCAATAGCATTTATCGATGGCAAAAGGCGCGGAACACAGACCTTTGTTCCCAAATGCGGGATTCCGCCATATGATTTCAATTGTCTCCGCAAACGCATCATTTCAGATTCGGATTCCACGAAATTATTTATCGTGTGTAAATAGCGCAGATTAGGCGACTAATGGCCAGTTTAAGTGGCTTTGTGCGTTTTTTTTTTTTTTTATTTCGATTATGAGTCTCATGATCTACCGATAAAAGTTAGCCGAGTGGCGACCAGCAAACACGGCTTTGTGTTTTTTTTTCATTTTGTATCCAATCCGCCAGCCGCCACCTCAAACCACCACGAGAAACCACGATGATGAATTTTCTTTTCTGTCTTTTGCTGCATTTTTTATATTTTTTTTTTTATAATTGGACGGACTTTTCTTCTGTATGTGTCTATTTCGAGCGAGGTGCTGGGCGCTCTTCTCATTTCGTTTTCAATGTTAGATTGTTCCAGGAAATTAAAGGTTTAAAGGTCTTCATCATCATTCCTCGTCAAAAAAATTATTGTTCTCTTTGTACAGTTAAATTATCGATTAAGGGCGACATTAAAGTACTCTGGGAATGTTATTGTGGGGAGGTTGTACCCAAGTGGTGGAAGTGGGCGCAGAGGGAACAGGCAAAAGCAGCGAATCAGGTATTCTTCATTCCAATTGTGTGTGATAAGATTTATAGAATAATCCCACGTACACGCTGCTGCTGCTGCTTGTTGGTTGGTGTTTTTTTTTTAATTTTCCATTCGTTATCACCTAAAACGCTTAAATGACGAGCGAGAAAATGTGAGTACTGTGAGTATGTACACAATAATAATAATGATTATTATTAAAGTGCTTTTGCTTTCTCTGTTCTGTTTCTGTGTCCGATCACACTTGCTAACTATACAGACAAAAGTTGAAAAATATGATTTTTTAGGGCTATATAATGGCGGGGCGCCAATTCAATAAAAAAATAAATAAATACAAAAAAAAATGCACTGTTAATAACGACAGGTGCGGTGACGGTGACGGCGACGACGGCTGGGAAGTTGGTTTAGTTTGGTGTGGTGCCTGCTTTGACTACCTACTGAGGCTGACTCCGACTCGTGAGTTCATATAATGTACAAGTGGTAGTAGAGTAGGTACATTTTTTTACACACGCTTGCATTTATTATTATGTCAGAATTATTGGAATTGAAAGGGAATCATTACATGTTTTTTTTTTTTTTTAAATAAGCAAGAAAAAAGAAAATGGGAATTGTTTCTTTATCAGTTGCAAGATGTTTTATATACATATTATGTATAAACATATATCTTATATTTTTGTAAAATTTATCAAATGATTCATTTGATTTGCATTCCATTTTAACTATCTTAAAAATTTGCAATAAAAATTTCTTTATTGCTCGATAAATTATTATTTCAGAAATAAATGCATTTAACATTGTATATTTATGTAATATACATCAGTATATGATATACTTATAAAGGTATGTAGATAGGTAGTTTAGGTAAGCAAATAAGGTTTGGAATAATCTATCACACATATTTAATTTTAAAAAATGTTCTTATTTCAGGGCAAAAATAGTTACTCACTTTGCCTTCTTGTCATCTTGTAAAAGGAAGCAGCTTTGTAAATTTCTTCCAAGCATTTGGGACATTATCGGCTTGCAAGTACCGAATAATTTATTGAGAATAAACCAAAGTTGAGATATGTTAAATCAGCTGAATATAAACTTGCAAATTGAAAAACACAATTTGTTGGTTCAAGTTTTTTGCAACAATTCGAAGAGACAATTCACTTGTAAATTGTGACATTGGGAGTGTGTTTCTGGATATTGGGAATACCAGTTTTGCGTTTCTTTATTCAATTTTTTGGAACAACTGAATTGCCATACTTTTTGTTCTAGTTTTTTTCTTTATTCATTCCATCCTAGATATTCTGGAGCCTCATCACGTAAAATGATAACGATTGGACGATATCGTTTTCACCATTGCTATCTCTGTCATGTCTGTGCAGAAAAATAAAGATAGCTATCTTTAAAACGATATCGTGATCGTTTTGGTTTTATGTGATGAAGCCCCTGGGTAAACATTTCGTCTTTTCCATCCATTCTATTGCTTATCCGCAATAAAAAGAAACACGCTCTGCGTCTCTGAGATCTTTAAACTCTCTTGATCACCAATGACACACTTGTATCCTGTTTTTGTAATTTCTGACAACGGGTCACTTAGATTCCCAAATATGCGTTAAAAGGTACATTACCATGGTTATGTCTTATGTGTATTGTGATTTATGGTTTATTTTACTCATTCATTGCTCTAGAAGTCTAGACGTAACAGTTCTGATAATAAGTGCTTTTGTTCTGTTCGGATATAATTTTATTTTTGTTTGCCTACCTACATAATGAAGATATCATAGTCTGCTTGTTTTTCACACATACATACATTTTTTAAGGAGTTGAATCCTAAGAACTTCACTAGCCCACTGTTCGTAAAAACTAAGTTAAATAAAATAAAAAACGTATACTTACTTTAGATGGCGCTCACAGCCCAGGATAGACTACGGCCTCAACCAACAAGTCCCTCGAGCCAGCTCGGTCCCTAGCTAGCTGCCTCCAGTTACGCACTCGAAGTTGGTTGAGGTCGTTCTCCACTTGTGTGCGCGACCTAAGGTGGGGTCTTCAAAGACTCGTCGGGCTGGTGCGTCCATACGCTCCACGTGTCCCAGCCGCTGTATTTTCAGCTTTTTGACCAGGTCGACGTCGCTGTAGAGCCCGTAAAGCTCGTTGTTGAATCTTCTCCTCCATACTCCATCGATACATACTGGACCGAAAATCACCCGAAGAATCTTCCTTTCAAAGCACCCAAGCAGATTATCATCCGTTTTTGTCAGGGTCCATGCTTCTGCCCCATATAGCAGGACCGGGATGTAAAGGTTCTTATAAAAGGTCTCCTTGGTTCTTTGAGAGAGTGCTTTATTACTCAAATGCCTTCTTAGCCTGAAGAAACAGCGTTTGATCTCTGAGTTTTTTTTCCAAAATCTGTCGGAATGTGAACATTTGATGATTTGCCGGGCCTAAAAGGAGGAGGAGACTTATACCTCAGTAGTTGGCACATGTCAGAGCATCTCCTTTCTTGTTGATGGGGTACACTGTACCGAGGTTCCATTCATCGGGCATACTTTCCTCCGACCAAATTTTGGAAATAAGTTGGTGTATACTCCGTCATCTTTCCCAGCTTTGAATAGCTCGGCTGGCAGGCCAGCAGCTTTGTACGCTTTAAGCTTGATTATCGCTAACCACACTTTATTTAGGTCGGGTGGACGCAAATTTTTATCATCATCGTCCAGGTTGAATGGAGTGTTCTGTTGACGTTGTGCCACTGAAAGTACGGCAAAATAAATAAATAAATTTGGTGGCACAACAGCTCATGAAGAACTAGGGCCTAGTGACTTACAACTCTCAACCATTCCTGTGTGCGTGTCTGCAGGAATGGAGGGGACCTACAGTCCATTGCCGAATCCGAACGGCTAACGAGCGGCACTTTTCTGTGACAGGAGATACTCTTGGAGGATTTGTCAATTCCTCGCAAGAGGCAGTAGCCGTTTTTTCTTTTAAATAAATAGGTGGCGAGGCTGGGGGATCGAACCTTAGACCTCCGGCATGACAGTCCATCGCACTAACCATCACGCCACGGCTACTACGAAAGTACGGCAATACTTCATTAATTTTTCTATAAAGGTCTTAAGCGACAATATTTAGCCGTAAAAAAAATAAGTACGTAATAACAACGATACTTTTGTTGATTTTTAATGGAGTAACTATATTTAATTTTTGAAAAAATAAAAACAATTTGTTTATACTACTTATTATGATACTGAATATAAGTACGAAGTTTTAAGATTTTACATCAACTTGTACACTTTCACTAAAATTTAGAATAAAATGTGATGAAAATTCCATGTGCCCTAATACCTGTACTAACTAATTTATGTAAAGGTTTCAAGGTGTTTTGTACTGTTTTAAAAAACATTTATCATGAATATGTATCGATATATTTCGATTTTGTTTAATTACATATTGTAAAAAAAAATCATAATCTTTTTGATAATCTATTGATCGGGTTAAATTTTATAAATCGAGAAATTCCCATAAAATGATTCGGTTTTCCCTTTATCCCTTTATAGGTTAAAATTCTTAGATGAAGGGATTTCGTCACAATCGCTCATCACTGTTACGGCAAGAGAATTAAAATGTGTTAGTCAATTCAGAGCACTTAAGTAAAAAAAAATCTCCAAGAGATAACGCTAAAAAATAAGATGCTACGAATGAGGCTTCGTGTCTTCGGATTTTAAGCCGGTATGTGGGATATAGATACATAATTATTGTCATTTGATTTTAAACAGTCATAAATTATTTGTCCCACAGGTATCAAATTCTTAAAATTTAAAAGTGTTCTTCGATTTCCTTTTCCAGAAAATGCACCAATGTTTTGTTTACTTTAAACAAGATTGTTGTTAAACAAGATTATTGTTAGTATTTATCATAAAAATAGGTACATTAAATAAAATGTATTTCTAGAAAACCAGTAGCAGCACATGATGAGAAAATTGAAAGGTTTTGATTTATTATTAGAAAAAAATTATGAAAACTTTTTTGGAAGCAGGAAAAGGCTATTTCCATATAGTCTCGCCCTCTCTCGAGAGTAAATTCACTGAATTTTATTGGGTTAACGCGTGAACTGAAAAATTTACCTCACAAAGTCTTACTACTCTTCAAGCTCTAAAGGACTATTCACGTGTTTTTTGTTTCTGTACAGTTTTTTTAATAGATGTTCTAGGTTAAGTGTTACGTTGCAGGTGGAGCATACAGCCGGGTTTTGTTTGTTGAGAAGATTTTCGTGTGTGATTGTAGTGTGGCCAAGCCTTAGCCGAACAAAATTTATTATCTCTGTTTTTTGGACGTTGGGGTATCGAGGATGAGATCTGTCGACATTGATTTCCTTGTAGTGGTGGTGGTATTGGCTCCAATCGTTTAACTGTTTTCTTTTCAATGAGTTTCGTATTGAGTTAGCCAGGTCATGTTTAGTAAAGATGTTAAAGTTGTAAATGGGTGTATCCTTTGTTGACCTGGCAGCATGGTCTGCTTCTTCGTTGCCGCGGATACCAGTATGACCGGGAACCCACATTAATTTGATAATTGGGATTTTAATAAGATGATTCCTTACTTCACATAATAGGACATCGTTGTTGTTAGGATTGGAGATAGCTTGTAATACGGATATACTGTCAGAGCAAATAATGGTATTTCCGCGAGTTTTTGTTGCTTCAGTTGTAAAAACTGATGTGAAATTTGGCAAGAAGTGTTTTTTGAGTCTTTGAGCCCTCGGTAAAATAGAACTTCCATTCTTCATCTAGAAGTTTTGATTTGATATCTAAGAACATGGCTCGGTAAACAGAGTGATTGGTGTTATTTTTTCTGTACTGGGATAGAGTCATATCAATCGATTTGGGTTTAATGTGCCACGAAGGAAAAGAGGGTTTAAAATTATATCCCCGTTTTGTCGGAAGTTGGAGTTGGTTAGTTTTGATCAGTACTGAGCAATGTCGGCATCAATTAGTGAGTTTCTGGAGAAGACTAGTTTCGGGGCTAATTTCAATGTCAGCTCATCAATTCGATGTTCTATAGTTGGCAGACCAGCTTCGGCAAGCAAATTTTGTATCGGTGTCGTTGGAAAGGCGTTAAGGCATTTTATTACTGCTTGATGGTATGATGGTTTAAGGCATTTACCGTATATATATATTCCAAAATCAATTTTGCTAAATATTAACATTTAACTTTTGCTATAGCTTAAATATTTAATAATATTTGTTCTAGCTAGGTTTTTCCTGTTAAACAATGTTCTTTCCGGTCATATTTATTATTAAAAATTAATCCTAGAATACTTAAATTATTTACGTAAGGAATAGGAATATTATTGACATTAAAAGTAAGATTAGGGCAATTAAGTTTGCGGCAAATGTGAAGTAGTTTACATTTTTCTAATGATAATTTTGCACCGGATTCTAAAGACGATGTTCGAATATCGCCAATGGCAGTAAGAAAGAGGTTTTTGCAGATAGTTAAGTCGGGAATTTTAATTAGAATAAAGACATCATCAGCGTAAAGGCAGTGGTCTAATAGGTTATTGCTTATATCGTCGACTAATAAAAAAAAGCCATGTGAAAGAAATTTCGAAATGGACGAATATTCGTTTATTCGTTGGTCGTTGGTCGCACTGAATAGTAAACTTTTTAAACTTTACCACTTAGGATAGGTTAGGTTTGGAGGGGTGATAATACGACAAGCCGCATTATCTCACTCGGATCTCAGTGGATCCATTGTGCTCCCCAGGATATAGGACGGGACGGGTAAGGAGAGGAGTTATTGGAGCTTAGGGACTAAGTGTACGCATGGGAGCCTCCTCGAACCATTTTGAGTTCTGAACGAATTTCAAAATGTTTTTTAGTGGCAAACATGAGATATCACCAAATTCGTCAAAAAAGTATTCCCCGAGGGCAATCTTTCTGGCAGTGGCTAGGCTGGGGCATTCACATAGAAAGTGATAGGAGCCCTCTTCCGTCTCTTCATCCTGACACCCTCTGCATAAGTCAGATGTGGTGATACCCATTCTGCTCATGTGGGCCCCCATTGAGTTGTGACCCGTTAGGATTCCCACCAAGAGTGACAGTTGAGGTCTGCTTAGCTTGAGAAGGTAATCTGTTTTTTTCTTAGAGATTTCCGGTCATAGATTCCTCGAGATCCGACAGGTATCAATTGCTGACCTTCTGTCATTTTTGGCTTGTAGGAAACTATTGTGAATTCTACTTTTCTCTTGTTCTAGTGGCATAAATACAGAGGAATATGTTTGGCTGGGGTCAAGAGATGACCCGGCCAATTCATCTGCCCTTTCATTCCCACATACGTCACAATGTCCTGGGACCCATCGAAGGGTGACTGTATTTGTTGCGCCGAGTTATCTTAGCTCGTTACGACAACGATTTACCAGTTTAGACTTTGTGACGATGGATGATATAGCTTTAGTCGCCGCCTGACTGTCAATAAAGAAGTCGATATTCCTGTTTGCTAATTCAAATTTGGCAAGACTCCTTGCGGCTTCATGAACTGCAAGCACTTCCGCTTGAAAAACACTGCAGAAGTAAGGAAGCATATTGATATATTTCGGGGTGGATTTTCTGAAAAGATACCCGACTAGTGAAAGGAATGTTTCCAGGGCTGCTGTTGGCGTGGTTTTCATGGCACTGGTTGTACCAATACAAGCTAATCTTTGAATTTTTGTCATGATTCTAAGATTTACTGCATTCTGTGCGCTTCGTCAAAGTTTGTTTGAATAATTTAAAATTAAAAAAAAAAAAAATATTGCATTAAATTTTCCTTCTTTCCTTACTTACAAAAATAAAACATAATTATTACGCATGCAAATAAAGTCTACGCATGCAGTCTAACCTTTTGGAATGTGCATAAGAGTGAGATCAATCTTAAAAAAAAAAAAAAAAGTATGGGAAAAAGGAGAAAAAACAGTCTGGTAATTTTGAGCAAAGAAACAAGAAAAAGAGACTTGAAAATAATTATTCGGTTAGACTCACAAAAACTTGAAATCTCATTATTTATGATCAATTGAAAGTTTTTTCGTCAAATTTTAATTCTTAATTTACTTAATTTTCAAATAGATACAACCGATATACATATATAAAAATCTATTTCAATTTTTGTTTCATTGCAGTTTTTGAGGCAAATCAACATGAAGGGATTCGATCGCGAGAAGCTCACCCTTCATTTTTAGCCACACGACGATTTGATTTGAAATTGATAAATAAAACAAAAAATTAATTTAAAATCAGTTTATAAATGATAAAAAACAAAAACTACTTAAAACGAATATCACAAAAGAAAACAAAAACGTTTGCCATCATCTAGTGAATTTTCTATGTTCGCGTAAAAACATATATAATTCAATATATATTTAAAACAAACGACAAAAACATACACAAAAAAGTAAATCAGGTTATAGAGAGCACAAAATAACACCACTCATATTGATTTGTCAACATTCACAAGTGAAGTCGGCATTTTTGATTCCTTCATTCTGTTATTTTTTGTTTTCAAACTTTTTTTTTTTTAAATAATTAATTTTAATTTTATTATTCTTTTGTTTTAATCAAAATCGATCGCACACTCACACACACGTACATACAACTCTCAATCATTACATCAAAATAACAGTAAACATACATACAAAATTGCTTAAATCATGGATAAGTCTATGATGTTACCATCGAAGCGTTCGCGCTTAGACGTTAAGGGACCATTTGCTAATGGTCCACTGCAGGCACGGCCGCTTGTGGCTCTGCTGGATGGCCGAGATTGTTCGATTGAAATGCCAATACTTAAGGATGTTGCTACAGTTGCGTTTTGTGATGCTCAAAGTACATCTGAAATTCATGAAAAGGTAAGCCGAGATTATTCGAGTACATATTTGTAAATTATTGGAAAATACTTGTGAATGTTTTTTCCAGGTTCTTAATGAGGCAGTCGGAGCCCTCATGTGGCACACGATCATTCTAACAAAAGAAGATTTGGAAAAATTCAAAGCACTCCGTATTATTGTACGCATTGGAAGTGGTACGGATAATATTGATGTAAAAGCTGCGGGTGAATTAGGTATTGCGGTGTGCAATGTGCCTGGCTATGGTGTGGAAGAAGTTGCCGATACAACAATGTGTTTAATCTTAAATCTATACCGAAGAACCTATTGGCTTGCTAATATGGTTCGAGAAGGAAAGAAATTCACAGGACCCGAACAAGTTAGAGAAGCCGCCCAAGTAAGTTTTTTTTTTTTTTTTTTAAAGAAAATGGGAAAAAAAACTATTAAAATTGTAGCATCATGTAGTCGCGCTTATTTTTCATTTATGACAAAAAACAGTCTTAACAATTCAATTAAAATAATGTAAAAACAATAAGGGAAGCAAAGTTACAGAAAAACCATACAATAATAGGCAACAAAATTAAACAAAAATATGGCCTATTCTCACCCAGCATGTTTCATGTTCTTTAAATTGATCTAAATATTTTAATTCCTATTTGTATACAAAAAAAAACCATTCAGCTTGCAATTTTGAAAATTTGTTGTTTTAGGTCCAACTGTTGTTATTGCCTTAAAATATAAAGACCTGCAAAGTTTATGTTTGGAAACTTTGTCGCTTCTTATCTTTTTAGAAAATGACAACAGAGTGGAAAATAAGACAGAAAAAAAAACGCTTAATTGTGTAGTATTTCTTTGTTTGAAGATAGTTTTTAAGAGAGGACAGCTAAAATGAGAGCTGGTCACGCTGAAGTCTCGTTTTAGGATATAATTAGCCAGTTCACGTTTCTGAGATCTCACTGAGCAAACTCCATCAGCTCCACTGAGCAGGAGGAGAGCAAAATTTCTCCACTAGAAGTCAAAAGATATTTCTATCTATTTTTTTACAAAAAGTAATTGAAAAAGCGAATGAATCCAAAAAATTTTAGTCTCAGTTTTTTGACAGCGAAAGTGAGGAAACTCATTGATGACGTTCAGATTGCTGAGGTCTTCTGAGATTTCAGAGACTTGAGAAACCTGAACTGGCTTTCAGCCAACAAGCAGTCAGAAACTGAACTATCATTAAATAAACAGAAATGTTTGCTTTCAGAGTTGAACATATTAAAGTTGAGCATTTTTTTACTCTCAACTTTGGAATATCCAATCGACTGTCAAGTTGTGTATAATAGACTGTCACATCATGTGTGATCAGCCGTCAAATTTAGTTTACTTGATGCGATAGTGTGCAATGCTTATAATTGTTCTCAAATTTGTTGTAATAGATAACAAAGAATGGCCTCAGGCTAGGCACGCACTTGCGATTTAAAATTGTTGCGATTAAAAAATGCGATCGCAACAAATTTGTGCTGTGTTTGTTCATTCGGTTTCTTTCTTTTCCTCCTCCGTATTAGCCAACATTTCGTTGAACATAAAGGAAGGAGATTGTATAAAAAATTTGACGCTGGTCAAGAATCAATTGAAAGGGTGTTTGTGTGATACACACTCGCAGTAAAGGCCGCAAAGCTTTGCAGTGTGTTATCATAATCACACAAAACCCCTTTCAAATAACTATTTTATTTTTTTAATAAGTAAACTTATGCTTTTTTTTATTTGATGTGTACATATACAATTATTTAATAATAATTATTTTTTTTTTAAAGGGATGCGCCAGAATTCGAGGTGACACTTTAGGATTAGTTGGACTAGGAAGAATCGGATCTGCCGTAGCCTTGAGAGCAAAAGCTTTTGGTTTCAATGTTATATTCTATGATCCATATCTTCCGGACGGCATTGATAAATCCCTTGGTCTAACACGAGTCTATACATTACAAGATCTTCTATTCCAATCAGATTGTGTGTCGTTACATTGTACCCTTAACGAACACAATCATCACTTAATTAACGAATACACAATTAAACAGGTATGTAATTCCGAAGAAAGATTGATTATATTATATTGTTTAAAAAACTTCTTGTTTTTTTGTTTTGTTTTTCAATTATAGATGAGACCTGGTGCATTTTTAGTTAACACTGCAAGGGGCGGTCTGGTCGATGACGAAATGCTGGCGCTCGCACTAAAGCAGGGAAGAATTAGAGCTGCAGCTTTAGATGTTCACGAGAACGAACCTTTTAATGTATTCCAAGTAAGATTGTAGTAAAACATCTTACACCTCAACTCCACTTCTGAATCATGAATTTTACTAACAATATATTCTTTTGACTTTCAGGGAGCCTTAAAAGATGCTCCAAATCTTATATGTACACCACATGCAGCCTTCTTCAGCGAAGCATCTGCTACAGAATTACGTGAAATGGCAGCAACTGAAATTCGACGGGCGATTGTCGGCAATATTCCAGAAGTTTTGAGGAATTGTGTTAATAAAGAATACTTTATGCGAACACCTGCAGCTACAGCCGTTGCTGCTGCGGCCGCTGCGGCAGTCTACTCCGAAGGTAAACTACAAATATTATCAAATCCCGAAAAATGAAAAATAACAAAAAATACAAGAAAATTATATATATATATATTATACAAAAATTTTAAATTCTTAAGAAAACAAAAAAAAAAAAAACTTCAAAAACAAAAATGAAAACAACAAACAAAAGATAACACACAGAAAAACAAAAACAACAAGATCCTTGTAAAAAAAAAAAACGAGAATTCCATTTAATTTTTCTTTTTACTCCAATATTTTATTTTTTTTCTAAACTCGGCCCAAAACAAAGCACCCAGCAAAGTTAACAAATATAATAAATATTATGTGTTTTTTTTTTTTTTTTAATATAATTTTCCTTATTATACATATCAATTTTTAAAGTAAAAGCAAAATGAACATAAATCAAAATAAATAATAATTCATTGATAGGTCAAATACATTTTTTTAGGGCTTAATTTTATTGCATATGCATAGCATATAGCATTGGGCTTAGGACAAGAAATGTTGTTTTTAATTTGCGAATTCACGCAACACTCGCACCAATATTTATGATGTTTTCTGTTTTTTGTTTCCGTATAAAATAAAACAATAAGCATTTCAGTTGTTATTCAAATTTTAATTAGAAAAACCAAGCGGAACTTGTGGAATTTAGTTTATGAAAAATAAAACACAAAACATAAAAACTATCAGAGTTAATAACTAATGTCAATAAATTTTTTATGAAACCATATTAGCTATTGATTTGGAAACTACAAAATTGTTTGTATGTAATATAAAGAAGCACTAAAGTTTTAAGCAATGTTGAGGGATTTTCTGCAGTTATAGGAGGTCGGTGGGTGAAGTTTTAAATGTCCCCAAACATTTTCTCCTTTTTAGTGTTCAGATTTCTAAGATCACAGAGTTCTTCATAATAAAAAAAAGCAAAATAATGAGCATCTATCTATAGATTTTTGAATATAGAAATTTGAGTTTTTACTCAGGATCTCACGAATGTTAACTGGCTAAATTGAATTTTTAACAGAGCTTTACGTTATCATAAAATGTGCTGTTATAATATATAATTTTTGAGCTCTTGAATCATTGATTAGATCTTAAACCCAAATTATTCAGCAAAGCTATGAACTTACAACAGCAGCTTTATTTTACCTGTTCCAGATTTACTTCCAGACCCATGTCACTTTAGCTTGGAACATTATCACTGTCCTTATAATTGTTTAAATACGACTGCTTGTATTTTTTTGTTGATCGTTATTCCATGTCTTCAATTTAACCGTTATCCGTCAACTTACTTAAATATTTTAGAAAACCCACATAACTGGATGCTGGAGTTCCTGTGTGTTTTTGCAAGTTCTTAATTAATTTCTCAAATTAATTTTCGTTTCGCGGTATCTTCTGGATCCATTTGTGTGTGTTACGCCCATAAATTGAAAATATTTTTCAGCACTTTTGCTATTGTGTAAATTTCGATTTATCCAAACTGAAAAATAAATAGGAACTAGTATTTCCTTATGGATATGGATATAAGAACAGTGAAACTGAGACGAATGATTATGATACAAATATATCAATAAAAAAAAAAAAAAAAAAAAAAAAAAAACAAAGAACATAAGACCCAAACCAGCTTCCAACAGACTGAAAAAGACTGCTGGAATGCTGTCAATTTTTCAATTTGTTTTATTTTGTGTCCAATCAATTCCGGATTCAGTTGACATGAGATATATATTATATTTAATTCGCATAAATAAATATCAATTTGCTTAATTGAGCTTAAACGGCTCGCAAAAACACGAAACGAAAACTATTTTAAACGAAAAAAAAAACGACAAACTGGAATACGAAATGGTCGTATTTGTACGAGCCCCTTCACTTTTTTTAGTTTTATTTTCGAATGAAAATCACACACAAGTTTAAATGTTGAAAAAACGACAGAAATTGCTTTAAATTCAATAACTGAAAAATAATTTCAATGTCACACTAATGAAATTTTTAGACATAAAATGTTAGTTAAATTTCTTTTTGTACATCACATTCATTATACATATAAGTATTTTTATTTTGCCATAAAAAACAACAAAAGAATCTAACCTCTTTGTCATTAAGTTCAATAAAATCTTCAAAACCACAAAGTTTGTATGTTTCCAAAATCAAAATTATGCTAATTACAAAAACAAAGACATATTAAATTGAGAGTGCAGGAAAACAAAAAAAAAAAAAAAAAAAAAAATCAGACAGAAGTTAGGACAATCATTAACATTTTTGAATTAAAACTCGCAAATCATATTAGTATACGAAATTTTTTATGATAATATTATAATGATAAATTTATTATTATAATAAAACGGAAGACAAATTAAAAAAATGTTTGATTGTTGTTTTTGTATTCTAGTCTTTTATAACTATTACAAAAAAAAAAACATTTTTAATTTTAAGCCTTTGATTGATTATTAGTTCATATATATTTTTTATAAATTTGTTTATTTTCTAATTTTATTATAATGTGTTTAAATGTATGTGTTTGTCCTAAAAATATGTCATCCTGCACCAAAGTCTCCCTTCCAAGGAGAATATATTGTTGCATTAAAGTAATATCTGTTTGTAATTTGTAACCCAGTGATTGTTTTTTTTTTTTTTTTTTCTTAGCTTGATTTAAAATACATTTTCCTAAAGTCTAATTTAAATAAATGAATAACTGTGCGATTTTATGAAGAATCTATTTGATTAAAGCAATGTACAAATACATATAGATAATACAGTGAACGCGGAATTGTTTTGTAAGGGGCTTTTTAAGAGACATTCATAAAATAATAATGCTTGCGGAAGAATATACTGCGAAATATTATGTCATCGCGAATCTCGTAGGCAAATTCCCGAACAAAATTTCTGCGATCTTGAATCTCCCCCGGAAAAATTCCTCCGATTAGAAAATCAAATGCAAATTCTCCTAAAAAATGTATTCCCTATACGAGCGAAATTTTATTCGCGATAAACCGCAATGAATTTTCTTCTGTAGCCAGGGCCGGTATTACGAATTAAAATAATCCTTCAAAATCCCTCGTTATCGTTAAGTTAAGATTACGTTTTACGAAAGTGTTTTTTTTTTCGCGGTCGTATTTTGTAATGTTGACACTTTTGAAATGATTATTATGTAATTGTCGCATATTTATTTAAAAAAATAGGCCTCTATTACGAATTACGAAACGAAAGGCAAACGATAACCAAAAAAACTATGGCTATCTTACACCGATTATGATTTACGAAAATGGAAAATCAAAAAATTAATTTTTTTTTAAAAATAAATATGCGACAGATACATAATAAACCTCAGTCAGAAGTGTCAAAACTATAAAATACGACCGCAATAAACAGTCGTAAAAGAAAACGAGTATCGTTTGAAAAAGAGTATCGTTTGAAAACGATTACGAGGAATTTTGAACGATAATCCTAATTCGTAATACGGGCCCTTTTGTTTTTTTGGGTATCAGTTTTTTTAAACTTACATTCGTAATTCGTAGTTCGTAGTACGGGCTGCCCAGTTTTGTACCCAACATCTTGCGATTAAATTTAATTTCTCGAAAAAATGTTTCAGACGGGTTAAAAATTGTATATGGGCCCTTATTACGAGTGTCGCTTGTTTTTTGTTAAACAACTTTTGTCGAAAATCGATCATCAAAAAATTAAGATATCTGAAGTTCTTCTTGCATCAGATGCAATAAGCTGTGCTTTCACAATTGGTTACAACAAGATATAAGGATGTCCAGATAGTTTTGGATACAGATTTTAACACGATCGAATTTTATCGAATCGAACCTTGAACGACACTCGCAATAAGGGCTTCCAATTCATGTACAAAAATGAAATGACATACGTTCTTGTGCAGAAGGTTGTTCAAGAAGTAATTGTTGCTACATGCATGATGAATCTTGTAGGCGTCCATGTACGTCCGTATATTTATATTTCATTAGACAAAGTATCGGGAGAGAAATTCGGCCATTCGGAAGTTACTTCTTTGGCGTAGGCATGACCTAGATAAGGAGTTTTTGAGAAGTCAAATGGGTTAAAAACCGTTTTTCACTTACCGTTCCATTCCAGGGAATTAGTTTTTCTCCATTTTTGTTTGATTCACAAGACTTATTGTTTCAACTTTCGGAAAACTTTACAGAAGTCTTATTGGTGTTCTTTTGAAAGGCCTTATGGACCTGACTTAATATCATTTTTCAAATTGAAATTAAATATATATAAACACAAAAAAACAACTAACTATTAACTCAATTGAAATGCATATTTTTGTATACGTTAAATTGATATTCGTAGAACGTAACAACATTTTGCTTAAAAAAAAATTCTGTTTAAAACAATAAAGAGGGCGAGATTTTATTGGGGCTAAAAATAAAAAAATACATTAAGCGGAATCAATTTTTGGCTTTTGAAAATATGAAGAAAATATTAAGTATATGCTCAAGCTCGTAATGTCTGTATTAAAATCCATACAATCGCACATTATTCTTCATTTCTTTAAAAAATCGCTTTTAAATACTACTATTTTTACAAAAGTTCTATGCAAAAAGATCGCATTCTAATTATAATTTGTATGACAATCGTAAGGGGAAATATTTTTTTATATAAAACCATAGAAATACAAAATGTTAAAATAATATAAACTTACTGACTTTTATGTATATTCCATAAGTACTACTCACACATGCAATTTGAGAAAAAAAAAATAATATTCAAACAAATTTATGAAAGAACAGAAAAAGAAAATGTCTATTTACAAAAACAAAAAAAATATTTTGCTCTAAAAAAAAATGATCTCATCATCCGCGTTTATTTTCGCCTTCAAAACAAAAACAGTTGAAACAGATTTAAGAAAACAAAATTTCGAATAACCTGAGAAAATACAGACAAACCGATAATAATAATAATTTATAATTTGTTGTTATGAAAAACAGAAAGAAAGTTATTTTGCACAAATTTTATTTTTTGTTTAATTCCTTAACATTTTTACTAAGCTTTTTTTTTTTTTTTAAAGTCGAATTATATAGATTATAGAGATGCAAATGCAAGGAAAAAAAAAAACATAATTAATAAATAGAATAAAATGGAAAAAAGGAAACAAAATATAGAAACCAAGATGAAGGAAGAAGAAAAAAAAACTGTTATTTTATATTGTATAAAATATTTTTAATAACTGTGAAAGCTGAATAAAATTAAATTTTTCCAGAAAAAAAAACAAAGAAATCAAAAAAAAAAAAACTATTTTATGTTTCTTTTTTTTGTATATGGTTTTTTATTTACAGACGGTTTACAAGATTTTGTTGTATTCACTGCGATTTCGGTGTAGCGAACATGTTTTCTGTTGATTTGTTTTCTCTCTTTTTCTCTGTCACCAACTGAAAACTAGTTTATTTTTATTATTATCATTATAACGAACAAATAAAAAATAAAAATTGCATGGGATGATGGAATCATTATTTTTAAGAGCATAACTATTTTATTACAAAATACATAAAAAAAAAAAAAAACAATCACACTTTTGAAGATTACAATAGATAAATAAGATGTAGATAATTTATTTTTCTAGTCCGTTGTAAAATAGATTTATTTGTGTTGTTTTTTTTTATGTAAGTGAAAGTTCAGTAAGGTTAATTTAATCGTATGTTGTTTCGCTTACTTGTGTCGTTAGTGTTAATGTCTTGGACATCCAATATTTTGAATTTCTTTTGTGTGTCTTAAAACACAAACACTTTCATACCTTCAAAAAAAAAAGAAAAACAAACAAAAGCTTTACAATTTAAAGCTTTTATTTAAACCATTTTGTTCTTCTTAAAGAAAAAAAAAATCGTCATTTCTAAATTTTTAAATGGCTATGAAATGAAATTCCAGGTAGAAGCTCTCATGTTATCAGTATTAACTATCGCCAGGAGAAGTGTTATGTCTTATCATAATTCCATCATTCCCATCTATTTTTAGTTGTGCTCATGACCTTAGATAAATCTATAAAAGAGAAAAAAAGTTAGGAAATGTTTAAAATATTAAAAGGATAAGTTCTTGACTTACCTCTTCTTTGATTTCCTTTAGTTCGTGTTAGAGCGCCGGCTGTTCACATCCAAATCAGACTCTAGTTGGCTGTATCAAATATTGTATCTCAAATCGATACTTCTACTTGATCATTCCATCGGATATACATATGTAGACCTCATATCTAAGTATTTTCAAAAAATATGCATATGCATTTGTAAAATATTCAAACAAAAACTACAAAATAAAATTGTTCATTAAACTTGACGGTAATGACGGGCCAGGGAAATTTATCTTAAAAAATATTGGAAATCTTCTTATGTTGTTCGGAGATATGAAATACCATATGAGAGACATACAAAAAGAGAGAGAAAGAATCTGTTGTCCCTTTTGTCCTGAAAATCCTATCGGCTTACAATGAATATTTTTAATAATAATTTGACCTGTTTGAGTGTAGATGTGTTTTTGAAGAACTCCTTGTCTGAAGTGATTTCACGTTCGCAATTTTCGTTGAGGTAAGTCAAATCTGTTGCTTATAAAAATATTCTAACCTTAAGCAGAAAACATTTTGCAAGCATGAAGATTGCATATTTTAGGATTGTTATGTCTTCGATGAGTCATGATAAAGAGTTTAAGATCTTTTCTGATAGAAGATTGTTAATTGATTTTGAAAACATTAAAATATTTAGCTCTTTTAAAAATGCACATTTTATTGAGTGAAGCATAAAGCAGGCTGGGTGTCGGTTTAAGGTTGTTCCTTGGGGTCTAGGCTAGGTAACCTAGATATCATTGTATCGACAATTTTTTACAAATTCTTAAGAAAGTGCACACAAAATTTGAGCATACAAAGAATTTGTTTTTAAAGAACAATAACCAAAAGCACAAAATTTATAACACTTGCATGTTGCTTATACCGAATCTACATATTCCACCTTCGACTTTGTATAGTGACCATAAGAAATGCAAGATTGTTGAAAAAGTAGTTATTAGAAAACATGGTGAAATTGCAATACAAACGATAAAATAATTTCACAATTTTCGCTAAATATGTACCTTGGTACATAAAGAAGGCATATGTTTACAAAAATATATATACACTAGTCAAAAAAATTAAGGGGACAAAACAAAATTCACTTTTTTTTTTAGTATTTTTTGAAGAGCTTTTATCTCTCTGGAAAGTGGTCGTAAGCATTCTTTAGAAAATGTTTTTATTTTTTAAAGTACCGTTATTGCGCAATGATAAGAAACAGCACTAGCCATTTGTCATTTTCCTTGAAATTTGTTTAAAGCCAATTAAATGAATTGATTCGATAACTTGTTCCTTTAGCTTTAATGTCTTCTTTTTTCGTCGTTGTACAATTTATTTTTTCAGGGGTGGCCCCGGCGCAGTGGAAGTAGTGCTTGACTGCTAACCTGGATGTGTTGGTTCGAGCCCCAGTCTAGGCAGCATTCTTTTCTATATTCCCTCAACTGAACGCCACCCCTGAGATTTAATGAGATAATCAAAACCTTATTTCTCAGTCGACTGTGCCAACAAAAATCTATCCTATCCTATCCTATCCTTCTATTCCTTCTAACATTGCCTAATTTATAAGACCCTAGGTCTTACTGGCAAATATATGTTTTTTTTTTTTTTTTTTTTTTTTTTTTTTTTGAAGAAAATCTGGCTTTGAATGAAAAAGAGACTTTTGGTTTTGGTTACCAATATCTCAGCAAGGAATGCCAACTAGAAGATATATGAACAGTTTTAAAACTGGAACTAATTTCCAACAAGATCCTTTCAAAATTTTATCACAATTATTTTTTTTTTGGTCCCTCACCGTAAGATTAAGAAAAGATCAAAAAAAGACTTTTTTAAGACTTTTAGTAAATCTTTCACTGGTTTACAAATATTGATTGCAGGACTTAATTTAATAATACAATTTAAAGAGATATAGACCACCAGTATATCTGTAAAATTTCATATCGAACCATTGAACCGTTTTTCCGTACCGAATGATCAAAGTCGTACAAACCAATTAAAGGAACAAATTGTTCATAAACAGTGAAATCGTTTTAATCGAAATGGAAAAGAAAAGAACAATTTCTGTTCACTTTTTCACAGTTTTGTATTAGTTGCAATACCACTTACGGCCAGTTGTACAAATATTTGATCCGTGGTTCAGGAATTTTAACTCACCAATTTCGGCGGATTAACTGTGGTTCAACGATTATTCAGGCATGTAATTGGCTTTTAGTGCATATTGGAACCTTGAACCATCGTTGAACCTCAGTTAACCCGCCGAAATCGGCGAGTTAAAATTCCTGAACGACGGATCAAAATTTAAACCACGATTGTACAACTGGCACTTAACTTTTGATTATTTGCACCTGCCATGAAACCCAGAGCAGTGGTAAGTTAAGAATGGGTGAAATCGCTGAAGACGCCTACGGTTGTTTTTAGGAAATCTTTCATATTAAGCCTGAATCCAAGTATTTTCAAATATTTTTTAACATTTGCCTACAAAATAGTATGTATCAAAATCTATTATCAATTTCTTGCGATAAGCCATTTGCATGCATTCACTTCTGTATTTGCTAATTCTTTAGTGGCACAGCACGAACAGATGGTCATCCTATATTCCTTGTCCAAAAAGTGTTAAGTGTTTTTAAGTGTTATTTTGTGCGTGCAGCATTCATATGTAGATCTGTATGTATGTAAGGGTTTCTATTATTTTATTTGTCAAAAGATAGGGTAGAGTTTGTTGTTGGGCTGCTGGCTTTTGACAGTTGATTGATCGTCGCACCTCACAATTTAAATCAGCTCAATTTTAAATATTCCCAGGGAAAAAAACCCTCGGGAGACGTGTTCTCTCGGAAGTAGCATTATTGCATACTCCAATTCCTCCGAATTCAAGGTAAAATATTTCCCTTCGAAAGCAGAAATGAAAGTTATGAATGTTCGAAATAGCTGTTTTGGAGTATAAATAGAGTTGTAGAAAAAAAAAATAATTTATCATCCGTCCATTTAAAATAAGAGGATATAAAATAAGGGAGTAGAGTAAAGGGAACGACTTATTCGGGAATATTCATTTAAAATTGAGTTTGTTTTTTGAATGCGTAAATGAAATTGGAACTCCCAAAACATCACGCCGAAGATAAAAAGGGAATACTTTGCTTTCTGCACATGAATCGTCTATCATAGATTCGTAATGTAGCGACGATTCCACTACGGCTAGCCTTTTGCATACAAAACGTCATGTCATAGATTAATCACTATACTTTTTCAATGAAATCCATTCAATTTCGTTATGCATATCTGACATTTCACCAAAATGTTCAGTAAATACTTCAACATGTACGCCCGGCGACTGACATTGCTGTACGCTCCGCGATTTGAAGTTTCTGTGCTGCGACGAACAAATGCAGCTTACGCCTCGTGTGTAGTTGTCTATTGAAACAAATGTGAGATACCCACAAGCCGCAAACAATTGTAGGACGCGTCTGTGACGAGACGCTTCGTGTGCAGAAGGCCTTCGAGTGATGAGAGAAAGTTTAGAAATTCCATTGCTAAAGATACAAAAAATGAAGAAAGTAATGAAATTGCGTCTATTATCTATCTCTAGTAATTTGAGTTTTTCAACAAAAAAAAATTAAAATTTAAAAATCATGTGTGGTAGGTATTAAGGCAAAACCCAGATTTACATGAATAATAATTAAGAATTATACGGGTAAATATTTAATAAAATTAATAATTTTTTTAACTCAAAATTAATGAAATCAACTTGTTTTGCATGTATACTTTATTATTTCTATTTAATATATAACTCTTTAATAATCATCACTATGACACAAGGGATCACCGAAATTGATCTTAATACAAAGTTAGAAAAGAGATTTGTATAACACTTGTCCGATTCGTTTTATTTTCATAGGATGACCTATAATTATCGAAAGCGATAATAAAATGCGTCTAATACCATCACTATAGCGAAAGCTCGGAAAATAAGTGAAAGGTGTTTTATGAGATTTAAATCGAAGTTATTCGGCACTATCGAGGTATTACACACCGGTGTTTTGCGTTGCATCGTAATGAGGTGCGTCTTTGAGTGACATTTTTGACTGATTCATAAGGATTTCTTCCGATATCCTCCGACATCGCGGAGAATTTTTTGCTGCGACGGCCTCGATAGTTTTAATATAGTAATTAACTAAATAAAAGATACTTGTAAAAGACACAGAGGAGATAAAACTTTTTAGTTTCGATGGACAAAAAACAATATCGTGGTCATAACTTGAAATATAAAGCCCTAGTAAGTTGTCCTCAACCTTTATCATCTTTTTTTCGTAAACAAAACAAAACAAAATTCTTCGTTGAGCCTATTGCTGAAATAAAAATTATCGTTTCACGTGACACACTCATCAAAGAGCAAAGTATAGCAACTATAAGTTTTCTTTAGCAGGTTTGTTTGTCTTGTTTAAAAGATTAAATTTTTGTACTGTTTTCAATTTTAGCTAAAAGTCATTGATTGAATGAAGAGAGGCAAATAGAGTGGGAAAACGTCAGGCTAAAGATATTTTCAGTGTTTGAATTAGGATATCCGGTATGATAGTTTTGTTTTTAAAGCTATTCAATTCAACTATATACGCTAAAAATATAACTTTTTTTCCGGTACGAAAAGTGATGGAATCCAAAATATTACTATTTTGAAATATTGATAAATAATTCTTTACTGTACGAAATTTGAATTATAGTAAACACGAAAACCCATTGACATTCCATTCTTGAAAAACATTTACATATTGAGTTTTGCCTTTATAAAACAGGAATATTAATTATTCTTGAGAGCTTCTACTTGTTAATTTCTCCATTTAATTTTGTAATACTTGAATATTGTTTTATTTAAAAAAAAAAAAAGTATGTATGTGTATGTGTTATTTAAAATCAGGCTAATTCAAACAAAATTTTCATTAAATAAATAATTTACTTTTGCAAAAATCATACATAAGTAAAATTTTAAAATACAAAACAGGATTAAATGGAGGATATTATACAGGCGCACTGCAACAGGCCCACAGCACAACACCCCACGAAGCACCACACAGTGCAGGGGCACATGCTCCTCCATCTGTAAATCCCTCTCCAGTATCAGCACCGCCAGTGTCAGCTGTATCACAGCCTCAGGTTGGACTTCAACTTGGACTTGTGAGTAAATCGGTAGGTATTACTTCACATTACCTTCTTTACTTTATCTTCAAGTAAAAAAGTTACAATTTTGTGTTTTTCTTTTGTAGTTAACATTCGATATTTATTTTGTTACTCGTTATTTAGTTTTTATTTTTTTCATTGTTTTTTATTTGGGTAGATCAGATAGATGGTGATATTGTTTTTTTTTTTTTTTAATTATAATTATTATAGTACATGTTTGAATTTATAGAAAATTAATTTTTTAAATCTTCGTTAAAATTTAGAAGAACTGTAGAAACATTTTGAATTATAAAACAATCGTGAATAGAAAATAAGAGTTTTTCGAGAACATATGTATGTATGTACTCTTTTATATTATGATCCTGTCAAAAGTAGAATTAGAATAGTGCGGGTTTATAAAATATAGAATTAGAAAGAGTTCTTAGACTGAGTTAATTCCTGTTAGTTCACATATCAAGTAAAAAATGTGGCTTAGACGCGAAATAATTAGAGAACATATCTCAACTTACCGAAGCGTCTAATGACAAGTCGATGCCTTTTATAATGCGATGGCCGTTTTTTTTTTTTTTTGAAGGATGAGATGGGGAAGACTGTTTCGATGCAGAGTATTCTTTAAGTAACTGCGTTAAAGTTTCCTACTGAATTAATTACTTTTCAAAGTAAACGCACTCATAAAATTCTTCTTTGAAGCGTCATGTCACTTTTTATGTGTCTTTTGCGACAGGGGAATATTGAAGCATATTACATTTAAATACTTCTATGAATGGCGACATTCAAAGTCCGTTTTCTTTTGCCTGGTTTTACTTTCGAATTCGTATTTAGTTCAGAAATTTGTGTCCGATAAAATTTTACTCTTGTTAGGGGTTTCAAGTAATTTCCACCCTAAGGCAATATCGTTCAGATTTGTTCGCCCTCATTCGACTAACTAGTTTCAAGTTTATCAAATTATTTAAAAAAAAATCCTACCATTCCATGTAAATTGCATTAGTGTTTCATGCACACAAGGTCCTTTTTCAAAGTTATAGTCTCGTTATGCACCTTCACTTTTATTACCTACTTCAAAAAAAATAAAAAAAACAAAACAACAAAAACAAAAACAACACAAAACAAATAATAATAAATCTGTTTCATTACAACAGCTCTTGCGGTGATTGATCTTTGTTTATGACCTTCTTTGACATGGAATTCAAGCCGATTTGGCGTGCTTCTTTGGATCTCTGCGCAACACACTATCAAAATTAGCAACACTGAAATCTTATTCAAGAGCATTCAAATTTTTGTTAAAAAAAAATTAAAAAGAAAAAAAAACAATTTTATGTACATTTTTTTCAAATTCAGATGTCGCTTAAACTGTTAAAGCAGCATGTAATTTACTTTATATATTTTTATTTTAATAAATTTTTCTATACTACCCAAATACCAAAAGTTGTTAGTTCATTTCTTTATGCTTTTTTTTTTTTTTTTTTTTTTGTTAAACATTAATTTTGAAATGTGGTTCTATTTTCACTGTAGCAGAAACTGACTTATGTTCTGGTAAATTTTGCAGTTGTTTAGATTTAACCATTCTATGTATGTTGTATGTCTAATAAAGCGTGTTTTTTGAGATGTCACGTAATATTATCATTTATTTATTACAACAAAAACATTAAAACGATTTTTTTTCCTCATCAGTCATTGAGTTGTAATGTATAATTTGGAAGTACAATAATACAATAATAATTACATAAAGGTGATATTACTGAGCATGACCTAAAATACTTATAAAATACACCCAAAGGCAAAGTTATGCCTTTTTAAAGAATTAAAGTAATTCTGCTAAGCATCAGCTTGTTGTGTTGATAGCCTTTTGGTATTCAAAGCTTTTGTCTGAAGTCGAATGCGTTTTCAAAATTATATTCCCTGCATTGATAGGTTTTTGTAAAACGTATTGCATGTAGTTTTGCAGATCAAGGAACAAGGAACAAAAAGCAAAACTCAGCTTTTTTGTATTTAATTAAGTCATAAATGATTTTATGACGCAAAAATTACCACCCCTTAAACATGAAATCGTCAACTTTTCTTGCAAGAGCATTTGATAAACAAGATCATCATCTCAACTTTTCTGTTTAAAACATTTGGCTTGAGCACACTTAATCGTACACAACGCGTAAGCAGTTTAAATTCGTATTTGCATTTTTAAACAAAACACCTGAATATTGAATTTATAAACATTTTAAATATATCAACCATCCTGATGCGCAACACAGCTGATGCTGATGCAATTGAATTAGCAACAACGCATTAGGCATTTTCTTTATTCTCATTTGTTTGAAATTTGCGCAAAATTGTATGCAAGTTTGCAATAATGAAGGCGTTGCGTACACAAAGTGATGCTTGTTTGATGCATTTATGTATGTGTTCAAAAAAATAGTAGTGCGTTTGATTGAATGCAAAAAGGGTTTATAAAAGTGCTATATTAAGCTTACTTTGGGCAAACTTTGTTTTTAATACAAAACACAATACTCTATTTATATTTTATAAGAATTAATATTTGGTTTTATTTCAAAGAAAAAATACAACAAAATTAAAACTAAAATAACACATGTAATGTCTTGTTCAAAATAATAGTAGTATTTTAAAGATTTCAACAAAAAAGATGGAAAATTCAAAAGAATTAACAAAAAATGAATAACAAAATTATGTTCAAGTTAATATTTTGTCGTATAACCCTTATTATTAATAACGGCCTTACATTGACGCTGCATGGAGTCCACTAAACTCTGGCAACGCTCACTTGGTATGTTTGCCCAGGCATCCTTAACCACCGTCCAGAGTTCACGGTTATTTGACGGTTTAGCCTTCCTTACATCTCTTTTAACATCACCCCATAAATTTTCTATAGGATTGAGGTCAGGTGATTGTGCAGGCCAAACCATAACTTCAATGCCGTTGACCCGAAACCATTCTTTAGCCGCTCGACTGGTATGTTTTGGATCATTATCCTGCTGGAATATCCATTTAAGAGGCATTTCATACTCAGCATAAGGCAGCATAGTCCTGTCTAAAATATCCACATAGACACGCTGATCCATGATACCCTTAATGAGATGTTTTTTCATACTATGGCGTAGGGCCAGCCATAGTATGAAAAGCATGCCCAAACCAATATTTTTGACCCTCCGTGTTTGACAGTTTTTGTCGTATATTTTGGCTGATATTCTGTGTTGGGGGGACGACGGACGTATTGCCGGGATCCAGTACCCCAAAAAAGAACAAACTTAGGCCAAGTTCATAAATATAGAAATGCAGCAGTCCTGCAAGATTTGCGTTCATAAATGAAAATAGACTGCATTATCTGTGCATGAGAGCAGTTGGCAGTTGGCTCTTGCGTTCATAAAAGAAACTTGACAGTCAAAATGCGATCACATTTGCAGTGATTTTTGTTTTGTTGCCGCGTTGCAGGAGGAATAATTTTAATTTCTGCCATAGTTTAGTTTGTTTGTCTTTTTTGCAATGCAGAACTGCCGCATACTTGCAGCAGTTTTTCTGTTCATAAATGCATTGAATAAATATTTTATGCATTGCATGTGCAAAAATGTTGCAATTATGAACTCAGCCTTACTCTCATCTGTCCATAGTATATTACGCCATTTCTCCAGTGGCCAGTTTATATGATCTTTTGCAAACTGGAGACGCTTTTGGGTATGTTTCTTCGTCAATAGCGGTACTTTACGTGGGCTCCGTGCAGATTGTTTTCTAAGAGGCGTCTGCGAATAGTCACTGCGCTAACATCCAAATTTAAATCCTTTTGGATCTCAAAAGACGAGGCAGAAGGTTGAATTTTGCTATACCTGACAATGCGCCTATCGTCTATGGCGGTCGTTTTCCTCTTTCTACCGCGGGTTTCGGCTCTCTCATTATAATTTATGGCATTCGCTATCATTGGAGCAGTACAGTTTATTATGCCTTGAATTTCTGCATAGGTTTTGCCTTCTCTTCTCAATTTTTTTATAATTTCTCTTTTCTCTTTTGTGCAGTGCTTTCCTCTACCCACTTTTTATCAAATAAGATGAAAATACTCATTTTTTTTTTGACATTTTATAAAATTATGTTTGTACTTACTTTTTATCAACAAAAATAATTATTAAAAAGGTCAATTTCTTTTAAATTCCTGAAAATTATTTGCACTACTATTATTTTGAACAGTTCCATTCCAACTAAGCAGAAAAAGTTGACTGACACATATTGTAGTAAATTCGATTTCTTAAAAACATTACAGTAAATTTGTTTAGAATAAACCGTTCAAATCACAAACATGTTAACAAATAAATTTTCGAATCTAGATCGACTGTTAATACCAGAATTTAAGAGTTGTCGAACGCACTACTATTATTTTGAACACAACGTTTGATGAAAGTGATTGTGAATCATTTGTGTAATGATGCGTTTATGAATTAACACTATATTTATATAAAACTTTAAATAATCTTATACAATTTTAAAGTTATAATGGTGTCTATAAGAAACTTATCATACTAATGTTTATTTTAAATAAAACCTTTTATAAATAAATAAAATAAATAAATTTAGTGGCACAACAGCTCATAAAGAAATAGGCCCTAGTAACTTATAACTCTCAACCATTCCTGTGTGCGTCTCTGCAAGAATGGAGGCAACCTATAGTTTGTTGCCGCATCCGAACGGCTTATGTGAGCGGCAATTTTCTATGACAAGAGATACTCTTGTACTCTTGGCGGTTTTGTCAGTTTCTCGCTAGAGGCAGTAGTCGTTTTCTTTTTTTGTTGTTGTTATTATTAGATGGACGAGTCTAGGGATCGAACCTAGACTTCCGGCATGCCAGTCCTACGCACTAACCATCATTCCACGGCTATTACAAATAGAACCTTTTAGCAAATAAAATTTTCAAAACATGCTTAAAAAAAATTAGAAAAGACAAAACACAAAATCTTCCAAAAAGAAGGAGGACAAATAATATTCTAAATGAAAATTCCTGGGGAAGTTTAAAAAAGACGAGGATTCTGAAGGATGTCTGGTAGTATTACAGTAGGTATTTGAACAGATTTTTTTTTTATTTTCTGCCACATCATAGTATTTAGTAAACTATTGCAGTTATACAATTCATTTTTTTTTTAAAGTGAAGGAAAAAGTAAGTACCTTTCAAAAATAAAATTTATATTGGAAAATAGTCAGATTTTGTTCAGTATCCAGAAAAAGCAGCTGTATGTGTATTTAAACATAGATTACTTGGTATCCTGTTCAGTTCTTCAAAGTACGATGCCAATTTGTTTTGGAAATTTAGATTTTTAAGTAATGGGCTCTAAAAATGACGCATATACAACCCGTATTTCAAAAAAAAAAATAAATTTTCAATAAAAAAAATTCAAAATTCCAAACCCGGCAACTTGTGCCGTTAAGGAAAACGGAAGAGATTATAATTCCCATTTCCTAACGAACAAATCAGGAATACCAAAAGACAAAATCGTAAAAAGGATTATCCTTGACGTGATCGTCAATAACTTTCTTCATGCATAACTCAAACGCTTTCGTCTCGTCTATCTATTTTTCAGAGATTCTAAAACTCACAATAAATAAAATAAATAAAGTTGGTGGCACAATCACTTACTTACGTGACGCAAATACATAATCGTCACAACGTGATCTAGACTATAGTTGTTTATAATAGTTTTACGCAATGAGTCCTAAAATCAATATCCCGAAACACAAAATCCCATAAAAAGTTTCGCGAATTATACCTAATTTCCGCAACATTTTGTTTGTTAAGTACTTTTCAATACTTTTTCTGTACATTTTCAGTACTTTCTCAGGTCCTTCTCAGTGCTCTTTCAGTACCTTTTCAATACATTTTCAGTACTTTTTTAGTAATTTTTTTTTGTATTTTTCTAGTACTTTGTCAGAACTTTTTCAGTAAATTTGCACTGCTGTATATAGTACTTTCCACCAATTTTCAATATTTTTTCAGTACTTTTTGGAACAGTTTCAATTTATTCCACCTCTAGCGAAAGAGGAAGAACTGTAAAATTTAAAAAAGTAAAAAAATATAAAAAAAAAAATGAATAAATAAATGTCTGCAGAATGAGCAACAAGTGTTTAAATAAATATAGGGTGATTCCATCAAAAATGTGGTAATTCCATCAAAAATGTAGACGTGAAGATACAAAAATCGAAAGCTTTTCTCTCCCCCTGTTTACTACTACATACTAAAAAAGGATTTGTCCTAAATTTTTAATTCGAAAACTTAATAAAAAAAAACTGAGTTCTGTACGGTGAGTTACCGTGTATTTTATGATTTTATTGTTTATTATATTTTATCATAATGTATATTAGCGGATAATGTGCAATTCACGAATGTATATTTTGTATTTTATCCACATAGTATTAAAAGTTTAATATAGCTCGTAAAACTCTCAAATGTAACGTGATTACACTAAGATGCGACAAAAAGCTAGAGCATGTAGTTTGGCTAGTGACAAGAAAAAAAAAAGTCGTAAGGGATGGGGTCTATTTCCTAAGTGTTCTGACCAAGTCATCTCCCGTTGTTATAAAAAGTTTGGCTGGTAGGCTTTCTTTAGTTTGGAAAAAAAAAAAAAACTTTTAAAAGAGGATTTTGTTTCACACGATGATGGGTCAATGTTTAGGGATATCGAAGGAAATAAAATGTACGACTGGGTCGCACTAACTTGCTCTTATGTAAGATCATCCTGTGGTTTTAAAGTCTGAATACATTAACCTATTGCATCCGATTTTTAAAGAAATATTTTTTTTATGGGAGCCTTCTGCCTTAAGTTTGAGGTAGTATTATGTGAGTATACAAGAATGAACAGTATAGTACACTGCACAAGTGCCATTTTTGAGAGAAATAAGTTTTCCGAAAATGCTAAAAAAAAATATACGGCAAATACCGTTATTTTTGGTCCTAAAAAAATAAAATGTCAGGAGTATGTCCAAAAAACGTTAGATACAAAGTTTAAATAGAAGCGGCCCATCCGTTTAGGCTGTAAGCGAACAGGTAAACAGATTTCCAGACAAATTGACAGATAAACGAACAGTGTTACCTAAAAATGACGCACATATGAATCTACATTTTTTTATATGAGTATAGCAGTTTGTTTTGCCACTTTTCTAATTAGGTCTGTTTCTTTACTTTGAAACTCCGTGATATTTTGTGCATTTTACTGCCATTTTATTTTTTTATATGAACTTTGACAGAACGTTGGACTGAAAATCACACAAATGCACAAAAAATCACAAAGTTTCAAAGTAAAGGAACGATGCTATTGTAACAAAACTATTTTTAATAAAAAAAATGATGTGTTTCGATTAGTTAACTGCTCAAAATGCGATATAGGTACCGGTACAGCCTTAGTTGTCAATAAAAACCATCCCAAGGATTTTAAACTTGGCCTGCACTGAAAAAATCGACAAATGTCAGATACGTCATTCTCAGTTTACCACTTTTTTCGTGTTCCCTATCATCGTAATGTCAAGTTTGAATAAATTCGCGAGCTCTATTTTTTTTTTCGAATCCAAAACTTGCCATGTAGTACCTATGTATGTACATACATATGTATGAACCTCTTATATACGAAAATAAAAATCGGTGTAAGGACAGTACAATTACAATCTTAAAATTAGTTGAGTATTATTGAAAATAGTTATCCTGTACAAAAAATCCTGCTCTATCCTCCGGTGTGAAGACCTTTTAAAGTTGATATTGAGTCAACAATCATCCGCCTTTACTTGCGTCTTCAGTCTAAGCACAGCTAATAACTACAGGATCCGAAGCGCTCTTCGGTTAGATGAACTTTTGTGTGGGTTTGTCAGTGAGCGAAAATTTTCTGTTGCAATTTCTTATACATACTACGTTTTATCATGTCAATAAAATAATTAATTAAAATCGGTTAGCTGGTTTAGATTTTATCAAACTTTAAAAAAAAAAAAAAAAAGTAAAAATCCAAAGAAACGTCAAACAAAACGGTCCAGGTTTTTATCAATTTTTACGACGATACACACATATACAGTGGTTGGAATTTCATTATTTCAATGTGTGGATTTTCACCCCATGCCTGAAAATGTATCAAAATCAGTTAAGTAGTTCGCCCATACAATGTTTACCACTTTTTGCCACCCCCCAAAAAGCCGACCTTATACAAAATGCCATGATTGAAGAGGCCCTGCCGCAGACTCCGTAATTTAACGTGTAATTTTTTAACATGTTTGGTCGTTAGAAAAAGACATTACAAGGTAGTTTTTAAAAACAATAAACAACCCAATTCTAAATATTCCCCGGGAAAAACTCCCCGGGATACGTATTCTTTGGGGAGTAGAATACTCTGATTCCGAATTCCCCGGTTGAATATTTTTACCCTCGATAGTAGGAATGAGAGTTTTGAATGATCGAAACAGGGGGGTCATTCCGTAATTTTCAAAACGATAATCATCAAAACGATTATCGCTGACGTGATCGTCAATAATTTCCTTCACGTAATTCAAACACTATCTCTTCGTCTATCGTTTTTTCAGAGATTGTCAAACCATTATTGATATGTCAAAATAACAATTTGCGTTAATAGAACGAAGTTTTTTAGTGCACGGTTTGTTTGTAAGCCCAAGAAATCGACAGAAATTTAGGTTAGATGGCAGCGCAATACAATAGGTACTTGCTTCTTAACCGAAAGGTTCGACGTTCGATCCCTGCTGGCAAAAAGTTTTTTTTTTTTTAATTTTTCATATAATTTGTATTTTTCTCGAATTGTTGTTGTCATTTTGCAAAATAAGTAAATTATTTCACTCATTTAACTATAGTCACGTACAAACTTACATACAATCATGTAAACAAATGCGAAACGATACCTATTTAGGTATCGTCCAAAATCCATCGTTTTGACGATAGCGTTTTGATGATAATCGACTTATACGTGTAGCAAATATTTGATCGTCAAAACGTGATCGTCCAGACGATAGTATTTGTTTGGGTTACGTGAAGCAGGACTATCGTCGAAACGTTATCGTCGGGTGATAATCGTTTTACGGAATGAGTCTTCAGCTTTTTTGCAGTATTTGATATATAAATAAATAAAAAAGAAAAAGAATTTTCATTTAGAATTGGGCTGAAAGTCTTCAATAAACTCTATTGCGCTGATTAGGGGCTGGCAGTTGAACTGAAAGAAAAATTTTCCCGCTGAATCAACAAGCTTATTAAAAGATGGGAATTAATTGCATTAGAAGGATATCAAGAATTCTGCATCAATAATTTTAATTTTTACCTACATAAATGTTGTGCGCATTTTTAGATTTACTAAGTGATCGACTATCGTAATTCTATGGTTCCTGAATAAATAAATAAAGATAAAATTACACTTATAAAAATCTGTAACATTATACCCAATTACTAGAGTTTTAATGTTAATATTAATAAGAAAATATAAAGATTATATACATTTTAAAATTTAACAAATTTAAGTATATGTAATATATTTTTCTTTTAAATTCTAGCCGCTGAGTGCACCCGATCCTAATAATCACCATTCGTCTAAGCCAGAGCCGTCAGAGGTCCAATAGTTCAAAAACGCCAATTATATTACTAATTAAAGCAAAACAAGTGAACACCATAGCTGTTGTAAGTCATCAGATAAGAACAAAGCAAAAACAAAAATAATAAGAAACACCGCAGAGCTGTAATAAGGAGAAAAATGTATTAATTTGTTTTTATATTATATTTTTGTTTTATTTTCTTTTTTAAGAAAAGAAAAGAAAATTTAACTTCTCTATTTCCAACAAAGGACAAAATCGTTTCTCCCCCCTTAAAACACACACACACAATACACAACAATAAAAAACTGCAATACTTGACTTAATTTCGCGTTTGCATTAAAATTGTCATTTATTTGTTTTTATTATTGTTTGTTTCAATTATACCTACTAGTTAAGAAAATGTTATAAAGAAAAATGTAATATGAGAAAATAGAAAAATTTAGACGAACATTTAACACCAAATTAAAAAAAAAATGCATTACATTTCAGTTCAACTTTGTATTCTAAAAAAAAAAACAAAAAATTAGATTAACAAATTATAAAAATAATAATAATTTAGCTTTTTCCCCTGTTGCTACGACTTCAACAACAACAACAACAACAACAAAATACCGAAACACCACTATAATTTGTTTTTAATTCACCACGATTTAATTAATTATATATATGAATATATAATTAAAAAAAAAAAAAATTATTAATGATGCATGATTGAGAATAATAATTATAATATTGTAAAGCCCTCCCCTTGAGACGTGTTTGCCTCGCTCAGGCAAGGATCTTTCTTTAAAAAAAAAAATGTTCTTTTTTCTTTTATTATTATGTTTTTTTTTTAAGAATTCGTAGATACATGTAATTTTAAGTTCTTAAGTAGACAACAATATTAAATACAAAAAAATTATATATTAAAAAAAAACACTATTTGAGATACAAGTAAAACAAAATCCTTTATATATAAATACTAACGAAAAACAAGGTATATATAAATAAAAAAAAAAAAATAAAAGAGAAGAAAAGTAATTTTGCTTTTAAGATGGAAGAAAAAGAAATCATCAACCTCACATCCCCGAAACCAGTGTTAATTTTCAATTTATTGCAATAAAGATTCGAAACAGAGGTGATTGACTTGATTGAGAAAAGGAAATAATCTATCTTCAAAACCTTAGCAAAACAAAAAAAAAAATTAAAAACAAAAAAAATTTGCAATCAGGAAGAAATTAAAAAAATAAAAATAAAACATTTCTAGTGCCTTTTGTATTTTGTCCGTTACCTTATCGGTAAAATGTTTTCTATCGCGTATAACCTAAAACTTAAACTCGGGTTCGTTGCGTATAGCAAATTATGCGAGGTAATGTTATAAAAAAATCTCTTAAATTGGCATGTTTGACGAAAATGTTAATTTTCACCGCAGATGATGTTTTCGAGCTTAATCAAACTGTTTTATTGAACACAAGCGTAAGAACGTAAGCCACAGTAAACATATAGAAGGTAATATCTTCCGAGTTTTCATTTTTGTTCAGTTCTGCGCATGTCTTGTATTTTGTTTTTGTAAATTGTGGATGAGGGTCACTGCGATTTGGAAACACTTGTGTTTTGTTTTTGTAAATTCTGACAGGCAGGTCACTGTATATTTCGAAGATGCGCAATATATTACCTTCAATATGTGTACTGTGAACGTAAGCAGTTAAAATTCGAACTTGCGTTTCTGATGAAGATGAGGTTTTCGAAAACGGCCTTTACACTGGGTCTTCACCTGAAATATTTCATAGATTACACATCTGTCACTTTTGATAGAAAGAAATAGCGATAGTATACCACAAAACATTGGTTGGGCATTTTCATAGCTTACTATTTCATTTGTCTCAGAAATTTCACAGGGCAAAGTTAAAAATATTAACAGAATTGATTTATTGTTAATTTTGTTTAAATCCACAAGAAAAAGACCAAAACTTTAATTTGGTACCTAGGCCTACAATTAATTATGTAATAACATTCAAAAAAACACAAAACAACACGAAAAATGAAACAAACTCACCAATGTCAAACGGAAAATTGCCGCCTCATAGAATACTATTCATAGCTTTCTATGTGCAAAGCAATATGTGGCAAGAAATTTAAATTTGAGCCAACCAACAACAACTAAACAATTTTTAGTAGGTACATACATAATGAGTGTGTTTCTTTATTCATTCCGGATAAGGAAAAGAATGGATGGAATAGACGAAATGTTTATCCAGATCCAGAATATCCAGAATGGAATGAATAAAGAAACAAAACTAGAACAAAAAGAATGGCAATCCATCTTATCGGTGAAATGTCAAAACAATTGAAGAAATAAATGTTTTTATTTTGGATATTTATGTATTCTCAAAGTCAAAAGTTTAGTAAATTTTACATTAAATGCATAAAATTATACTCTGGTACATTAATTCGCGGTATTATGCTGTTTTTAAATAATTAACACCAATGTGAATCTGCTATAATTGAGTTTAAGAACATCAATTATACTGAACGCGCCAGTATTCTTTTTCTATTCTTTTTATTCCACACTTCACATGGAATAAAAAGAATGCATTCCAAACGTTCCGGAATGAATAAAGAAACAACAAAATAGTTTATCCGGAATGTTCCGTGGAATAAAGAAACGCAAAACTGGTATTCCGAATATTCTGGACTCTGGACATATCGGAATGAATAAAGAAACACACTCAATATGTATGTATGCTAAAAAGAAATATTTAAAATACATCAGTGATCAATGAAGAAGCTTTTGGCTACATTTTTCCAGTCATTTCATTCTTAGTGGGCCCTATCAGGGATTCCGAGGGGAATTTATCGTTTCCTTAAAAAATAAATGGCTGTGGTCGAACTTTTTGGTCTATAGGAAGTCTGATGTTGTCATTAGAAAACCTGGGCTCATGAGTTAAAATGGCTTCATGAAAAATGGCCCCAAACAAAAAATGAAAAATGGCCCCAAAAATTATATGAAAAGCAAAAACAACAACAAAAAATTGATTAAACTATTCTGAACTGGAGTCATTTTCCATTGTTTATTTAGGGACATCTTTTCATTTTTCATTTTGGGTTTAAATTTCACTATCAGCCCAATTCTAAATGAAAATTCCCGGGGAAATGTTTCCCCGGGAATAAATTGTTTTATTTCTAGAATTTTATTTATACATAATTATGTCAAATTCTGCAAAAAAGCTGTTTCGAACATTCGAAACTCTAATTCCCGCTATCGAAGATAAAAATATTCCACCAGGGAATTCATAACAGAAGTTTTTTACTTCCAAAAGAATACGTCTCCCGGTGAATATTTAGAATTGGGCTGTATGACAAATATCCTCACTTTTATCTTTTGTTGTTGCTTTATGTGTGAATATATTTTTGGGGCAAATTTTCGCTTTTGGTTTCAGTATTTCTTTTTTTTAGTGCCATTGTCATTTTTCCATTTTGAAAATGGGGGCATTTTTTATAATGAAAACAATTTTTCATTTTTTGTTTAGGGTAATTTTTTCATTGGGCTCAGAAATTTTATGTAGCTGTTGTAATCGACCTGAAGGATTTTGCCGGATTTTTTAAGTGCAATATATGTACATATAACTGTAATGTGAAAAAAGAAATTTAAAAAAAGTCTTGTTTATTAGCCTTAGGGCCAGTTTCACAGTGAATACTTACCGGAATAAGTGGAACTTTATTTTCTCATGCTGAAAATTTAGGCTCAGTTTCCTAACTTGAGTAAGTGGAACTTAAGTCCTAAATATGGGACGCTTAAGTGCCACTCATTTGGGTAAGTTTACACTGAGATAATTGATTAAGGATGAAATACTATTCGGTTGAAACTCATAATTAGACTGTATATTTTATATAAGTGTACGCGGTGCGGGAGTCCCTGACAATCAACTGGCAACTTAATCGGAGTGTATCTATAGTAAATTAATCAGTCCAATCACGAATTCCATCGTAATCGGAAACTTTACGAATACCAAAAAAATAACTATCACCAATTTGTATGAGTTTTTCCACTAAATGGATATAGTGATAGTTTTTTTTTTTTGGATTCGTAACAAGTTTACGATTACGGTGGAATTCGTGATAGGGCTGAATGCAAATCTCTGCTAAAAATTTTCGAATGCAACTCTGGTCAAAGTCAGAGGTATTCGATTCGATCGAAAGATTTACATGAATGTTTAATTTCATACGTTCTATGTAAGAGCTTCTCTCGACAAAAAATTGAAGGCATGCATTGGATTTAACAACTTGTATTCATTTGGAAGTACAAACAAATGCATTGGGCTAACCTACTACCGGCACGCCAAGGCGGTGGCGTTCGAAGGCTTTCTTGTTCTTAGTTGTTTTTGTTTCAGGATTTTATGTCATGGCCTTGGGACTGTTGACAAAATATACATACATAGAAGAAAGGCCAGTTTGAGTGTTGGTCAGTAAAATTACCTTATAAGCCATTTTATGAGATGCTTTAAACTCGGTTCAATTGTCGATGTCGGTTTGATAAAAATTCTGAGTGTTATTTTGTTATAAGAAATTACCAATTAAAGATTTTCGAAAACCTAATTAGATACTCAGTCAAGTTAAGACCAAAGTTGGGCTGTTTAGGTACTCTAAAAATTTTGCGAGATAAAAAAAATAGTTTCAACAATATGAGTTTTTTTTTTTGCTTAAAAAAAAATTTAAAGTTTTTACAAATCCTATTAGTTTTTGAATACGTAATTACAGTGCTGCCAAAAACATTCCGGATTTTTTCCCATAGAAATGATTTTCTTAATACCAAGTAGAGAACTAACAACTTTCCATAAGTTTTTTAATAATTTTAAAGAGTATGAGACAAGTTAATAATAACCTTAAAAATTTAATGTTACGATGACAAAAACAATTAAAAAAAAATTATTTTATAAAGTTACTCAGTAACATGCCTGTGCAAAACTAACTGGATTTCAAGAAGATTGCGAGTCTCGATGTTAAAGTAACGGTTTTTTCGAGTCTTTTGACTCAAGCCGTAGATAAAAACGTTTTTACAAGTTGAGAGCTGTGTAAGTTCAAATTATATAGTGCATAAAATGGCTAAAACACGTTATAGCAACGCGATTCGATACGAAATAATAGAAAAGCTCCAAGCCGGTATAAAACAAAAAGTAATCGTTGAAATCCTAAAAATTCCAACGTCAACGGTTTGCGACATCATTAAAAAATTTAAAAGTGGAAAATAAGTAGAAGCAGATCATTTTGGTGGACGCCCTCGCAAAACAACAATTAAAACTGATAGACGCAAAAAGAATTTCGTGCTTAAAAACCCTTTTGCGACTTCAAAGACAATTTGTGATGAACTTAATCTACCCATAGGGCCAAGTACGGTCAGGAAGCGTTTAAGAGATTTCGATCTTTTTGCATTTCGACCAGTTAAAAAAACTCTTCTTACTGCTAAACATCGTAAAAAAAGGTAATCCGTAAAAGGTATTTGGGAAAGACTTAAAATTCCTAATCAAAACATTTAACCCAGGGTTGAATTTGCAAAAAATCATCTTAACCGGTCTTTAAGCAAATGGAGGAGTGTGCTTTTCAGTGATGAAAGCAAATTCAACTTATTTTACTCCAATGGCGCAAGGACGCTCAAAAGGTACGCGAATTAAGCCTGCAAATGTACTCCCTACAGTAAAGCACGGTGGAGTCTCGGTGATGGTTTGGGGCTGTTTTTCAGGAGCAGGCTGCGGTCCTATACACCAAATCACAGGAATTATGGACCGTTTCCAATATAGGGACATTTTGGAGTCAGTAATGCTTCCATACGCAGAGGAAGAAATGCCTCTGTGTTGGGTTTTTCAACAGGATAATGACCCCAAACATTCTTCAAAGCTGCTAAAAGAGTAGTTTGCAACTAAAAACATTCGTGTCTTAGAATGGCCATCTTAATCACCCGATTTAAACCCAATAGAAAACTTGTAGGCCATTTTAAAAAGGCGGGTTGGGAAAAAAAAGCACACGTTAACAATTTCTTTTTTTTGCAGCTTTGAAAAATGAATGGGAGAATATTCCTGCTTCTGTTTTCGAGAATTTAATCCAGTCAATGCCTCTTCGATGCCGAGCAGTGATAAAAAACAGGGGTTACTGGACAAAATATTAAATAAATAATAAAAGTTAATTGCAAAAAAATAAAATCCGGTTAGTTTGTCACATTAAAATTTTGAATTAATTTTAATTTTTTGAATTTTTTTTCTGCTTTGATGGATAAAGTTCCATGGTTTTTGTTTCAAATAATAAAATTGTTCAATAAAAATGGAAAAAAATTACAAACGTTTGATTTTTTCATTTTTATATCACAAACCAACAATCAATGCAGTTTACCAAAAAAATCCGGAATGTTTTTCACACCACTGTATGTATGTGTAGATTAAAATTAGCGCAAAGTCGAAATCAACATTTTTTTTTTTTGTATTTTATTTATAAAACAAAAAAAAAAACTGTCAGTTGAACTATTTCCTTAACACTTTCAATTTTTAGCAGTTCCTTTGGCAGATTTTTTTTTTTTTTTGCTAAAAAAAACTATCAGTTGACTTTTTTTTACAAATTTATCAATATCATGAATTATATTATTTTCCGAAAACCCGCACATATTGGTCTCTATCGGGAATTTCGAAAAGAATTTTACTTCCCTCGGAATATTTTATTCCCTCGAAAATTTTACTGCTATCTTGAATCTCCCCCGGAACAAATTCTCCTGGAAAATTTATTCTTGATGGCAATGACTTTATAACATCATTCACGTTCCCAATGTTTGAAGAAGGGAAACATTCCCAGGGAAATTCTTGTTCGCGATAAACCTCATTTTTTTTCGGATATTTAACTCCATTACCTACAAATAATTTCGACAGTTCTTCTTCTGAAAAGAAGAGAAATTTGATTCTGACTTTCTTTCAGAATTGTTCGTACAGTGTTCAAACTAGAGCTCTCGATTTAAGGTGTGTATTTAGCTACACGTGTATTCGTGTCACGTGTACACGTGTATTAAAACAAAAATTACACGTGTAGGTGTGGAGGTTGTAAATGCATCACTTGTAAATAAAAGGCCAAATTCCTAAACGCAAAACTTGCCCAAATTATGCTAAGCAAACAGTTCCAAAATGCAAACGTAAACATCCCTCTGTAAGCAGATTGTCCATAAACGTACAAGATTTCATTTTTATGCGCAAATGCACATATTTGTGCAAATGTCGAAAATATCTTGCGTTTCAACTTGTTTTTGTTTCAGATTGCTTTTTTCATTTGCTTTGCATGTGTTTTGCTTTGCAAATGTTGCGTTTAGGAATTTGCCCAAAATACACGTACGTGTAATTAAAATTCATTTTAAAAACCAATCGGGGTGTCATGTTTTTCATAAAAAAAAGTATTTGCGCAAAAAAATATAAGCGACGGACTTGTAAATACAAGTTAATTTAGCATAAGACGATTTTCTAATTTACTTAAGCTAAAATTGAATTAAAATGTCGAATAAATTCTACCTATGATCAAATTTTTACGTTGTTACAAAAAAAAAATCATCTTTGGATGCAAGAATCATAAAAACTATTTTTAATTAACTACACGTGTATTTTTAAAAACACGTGTAATAATAAATACACTTGTAAATATAAATACACGTGTTCATACACGGATAATTTAATTACACGGGTACATGTGTACACGTGCACTAGGGGGCTCTAGTTCAAACGTATCAAAATATTCTTCCGGATTACCAATCGCAAAGGCCATAAGAAACTACACAAAATAACTAAACTGACAATTTATTTTAACCAACCGAAGAACTCGAAATAGGAATGAGAAAAACCAGCCTGGAAAAAGTCGTTTTTAATAGGTAATTATATTGATGATTTGTAACAACGATCTTATTTCTATTTATTATTTTTAGGGATACGGAATTATATACATAAACAAAGATATTGCTCCTGTTTGAATTGAAAAAAAAAATCAACACGAATAAACCATGGCAAGTAAAGTAGTATCATGGAAGGCTCTGATTTACTTTTATTCTCTACTATTATATACTACGCTTATATTCAGGACCGAGAGCTCGAGTTGGATTTGAGTCGGATTTTCGACCCAGGTTTTTCGTTCACAGATTTCAGAGCTCGATATTGAGTTGAATTGAAATTGTGTCGATATGACATATCGTCGTCGTTCTATGAAAACTCCCTAAGTCCATTTTTATCAAAAATGAGATAAGTACGCCAAGTCTATGCAAATGACAAAATCTATGTTCTATCAAAACTCCCTAAGCTCAACGTTCCTCTATTATCGAACTATAAAGAATTAAAACTCCCGAAATCCAAAAAACTTAATACTACGTTTTCACCGAGCACTAAAACGAGATTTAGGTAGATTTACCACAAATCTTCTCACAAATCCCGTGATTTACCATACAAATTTAAATCTCCTCAAATCAAGATTTAAAATAAATCTCATTTAAATCTTCATAGGTAAAATTCGAACAGACCTATTCCTCTATTCAGCGCAATACAAGCTGCGGGAAACCATCTTTTTTTTTATCGTTTGACACAAAGCAAACTTGCCATCTCACTTCCACTTCATAAGAAAAATGAATTAATCTATTTTTTAATCTTTTTTTTCTGGTGAAAACACTGTTTGGGATTTATGAAATCTAAACGAGATTAACTTGCGGTTAAAACGTAGTATAAGTTTTCTGTCTATGAAAACTCCCTAACTGGACTTAGGGAGATTTGGCTGACAAACTCTTTGCCGTTTTTGTTTTGGAATTCACTTGTTGTTGCATAAAATCAAATCAATTGTTCAACGTCATTACAAACAGTATTTTGATTGACTCTAGAGATAAGAAATATCAAAGAATGCTGTAAGATGCCGTTATTTTTCCCCATCGAATTTTATTTTGCTTTATTTTTTGTGCAGTGAGTGTTGTTTGTAATGGAGAGCAGAGGTAAAAAATTGGTTAGCTTAGCTTTACAAAATAGAAGTAATGCAGGTTTACAGGTAGAAATCTCTTTAAATATTATAAGTACATAGTTTTATTTTAATTCTTATTATGAAGGTGTTAAATAGCTCTAATAATAATGTGATTTCCACTGAAGTAAAAGTGAGTCAATCGAAAAATGATGTAAATGTGGTTCTAAATGAATTAGAAGTAAGTTAATAAATACAATAAATCTGTTCAATAATTTTATAGGTAAATGCAAATTATATTTATATTAGCATCAGCAGGAAGACCTTGATTTTGATAATGATGATGTCAATCTAGATCAAGATTTTGTACCAAAGTTAACTCCTCAACCCAGGTTTTTTAGCACAAATTTCGACTCGACTCCACTCCTGAAATGCAGTCGAGTCGGTTCAAGCTCATTTCAACTCGATGCAGGTATACAAAGGGTCTTAGTGAGCTTCAAGCTCGCTTAAATACCACATGGAAACGTAGTAATAGTGATTGGTTTTCTTTTAGACATTTTTGTGGTTTTGAATAAGATAGATTGGTTCCCAGAATATTCAAGAATAAACAAAGTAGGAATTTCTTTAGCCATAAAAATGTCTCATATTTTTATGAGCACCAAAATATTTATACACATGTACGAATGCAATCAATTCTCTTGCTATTTGCTAATTCCTTAGTGAGCTCAGTTTTATTAGCAATAAATACATAGATGGATATACTTAAACAATAAATTCCTTTCTCATTCAAAAATCGCCTTCTAAAGATCGCAAACAAACTCAAACTTCAAAACTTTCTTCATACCTATCTTTTGCAAATATAAATGTCGAATGACAGACATCCTACAAAATTAAAAGATCAATAAAAAAATATAAGATTCTTCCATTAGTCCTTTCCTTTACAGAACAATATAAATAAATAATGTTTCAAAATAAAAAAAGTAAACCGAAAAAACTTAGAAAAAAGAAAACCACGCGATAAGTTTCAATAAAAAAAGCAGATATAAAAATACAAAAATAAATCTTTTATTGCGACTTATTAACATTTTATATAAGAATATTTTTACATTTATTATTTTACCGTGTAATATTAGAAAAAAAAAACAAAATCATAATAGAATTAATAATAAAAGAAAAAAAAAAAACAATTAAAAATAAAATTAAATATAAACTTATATTTTAAGAAAAGAAATCTAAATAGTAAGCTGATGGTACTTTGAAAATAAAGAAAATATATATATATAAATAATAAATAAATAAATTAATAAAATTATTAAAAACAAAATGAAAACAACAATCGTTATAATTTAATAAATAAATTAAAAAATCTGGTAGGGTAAGGATTATATTATTAATGTAATATTAATAAAAAAAAAAAACATTAAATAAAAAAGCACTATTTCTAAGCTCAAATTTGAAAAAAAGTTGTTTGATAATGGTTTTTAATTTCTCTTAGTCGAATAATTTTTATAGACGAGACATAACAGTTATACCATTTTTCTGTAATAAAGGTGGGTGTGCTAAATCAGTTGTTAAAAATTCATATTCGACGATTTTTAACAATTAAAACTTATCAAAAACTCGAGAAGCTAAAGCTTAAAGCTGGCAAAAGCTTAAACTGCCAATCATAGTCTCTTACTCTTTTGAACCCAACCCTGTGTGCAGAAACAATCAGCCCTTTCACGAATTCCATCGTAATCGGAAACTTTCCGTTACGATGGATTCATAACAAAATCTATCTAGGATTAAAAATGTATACCTGATCATCACATAAACATTATTGTGAGTAGTGGTCGAGAACAAAAGGTAACCTGTGGTATTCAAATCATTTTTTTTTTCAGATCTAAAACTATTAAGGTCACTTGTACAATGGTGGTTCAAAAATTGATCCGTGGTTCAGGAGTTTTAGTTCACCGTTTTCGGCGTTGAACCTCATTTAATCCGCCGAAATCGGCGTGTAAAATAAATTGCTAAACCACGGGTTAAATATTGACCCACGTGTGTACAACTGGCCCTTAATATATTTGAGTTCATCGTTATGATTAGTTTTTTGATCTGAAGCCTAGTTTATACATCAATAGGTTTGTTAGTTGAACCGTGCAGTAACCCTGGGGTCGGTCGCCCCAAAGCGTTTAAACCCTGAACTTACCCTTTGTAGTATCCGTGACATGATGGAGGTCTAGGTTCGATCCCCAGCCTCGTCCACCTAATAATAATTTAAAAAAAAATGGCTACTGCCTCTTGCGAGTAATTGATAAAACCTCCAAGAGTAGCCTTTGTCATAGAAAAGTGCTGCTCACATTAGCCGTTCGGATTCGGCAGCAAACTGTAGGTCCCCTCCATCCCTGCAGACACGTACACAGGAATGTATCTCTAGTTCTTCATGAGCTGTTAAGTTGTGAAGCATTTATTTTGTTGAAGATTCGGGATTATTTATTTTTGAAATTAAATTAGAAAAAAATAGTAGGTACACCAATTGAATACAGTACCGTAGCTACTCTGTTTTATGTGGGGGTTGGGGGTTGGAAAGAAATTTTTCTAAATTTGACATCATTTTCTGACAAATTTTCCATTCAACCAACGCATATACACAATTTTGAAGAAAAAAATTATAAATTTCAGAAAATAAATAAATAAATAAATTTGATGGCACAACAGCTCATGAAGAACTAGGGCCTAGTGACTTACAACTCTCAGCCATTCCTGTGTGCGTGTCTGCAGGAATGGGAGGGACCTACAGTTTATTGCCGAATCCGAACGGCTAACGAGCGGCACTTTTCTGTGACAGGAGATACTCTTGAAGGATTTGTCAATTCCTCGCAAGAGGCAGTAGCCGTTTTTTCTTTTTTAAATAAATAGGTGGCGGAGGCTGGGGCTCGAACCTTAGACCTCCGGCATGACAGTCCATCGCACTAACCATCACGCCACGGCTACTACTAAATTTCAGAAGCCGTTACAAATTATGTTGAAACAAAGCCCCCCTAGCCCCTACGTTGCTATATGGCACTGATTGAATACAAAAAATAGGAAAAAAAATTGAAACGTTTTAAGGTGTTTTTATGCATTTTTAAAACTAATTTTAAGTTTTGTAGAGAACATAAAGTCTTCCTTGCAATGTCGACAACACAATTGAGCGCCCAAGGATGTTTTTTGAGAATCGAAAAACCCAACTCTTGGGGCTTTCAAGAAATCCTGTTATAACCCTGTGTAAAGTTCAACGAACAAAGCTAATGTGAAGTAAAATTAAAACCATTGTGATATGTCACAGTATTTGGTGATTACAAGCATTTCCTACATAGGATAAAATATTCTGTGACATAATGTTCCGTCCAACAGGAAAAGAGGGGGGAAGTGGGGATACTCAAATTCAATAATTTTGTGCGGTAGTTTTTACAATTTAATTTTTTTTTAAATCAGAAGACCTATATAACTGTTTGGTTTTCAGCTTTTGACTAATAGCCCAGGAAAATTAGACAAAAAGAGGCAAAACTACGAAAAAATTCCGACAAAGGTGAATTTTGGTGGAGATGTTTATTTTTGTATACCTTATGCATTTTCCAAAAAGTACCCTAAATTTGGAGCGGGGCTAAAATTCTAATCTAATCTAGTCTAATTTTCCTGGGCTATAAGTATTAAACATTAAAAAAAAATTACAGTAGATGACAGGTATAAGAAAGTAAAAAAATCTTCATAACTCAGCATTTTAAGAAGATTTTTATTATATCCGTCATACTGTAGTACCTAATTTGTAAACTTTTTTTTTTATCAAAATTCGATTTTTTTAAAATATTTCTTTCAAAAATATTGATTGATGTTTGGACTTTAAAAAAACTATAGCATGGTATTAAAAAAATCAATAACTGTACAATATGTACAATATGTACAATACACAGCACCATGACCAGTCGAAATTTTAACAACACTATGTTTATCATTATTTTTTATTATTATTATTAGGGCTGGGATTTTCATGCACTAAAAAACGGAAAATATGCGCTTAAAATATGCTCTTTAAAATGAGAAATATGCCCTTAAAATATGCATTTAAAACCATAATATTTTACCCTATACTCGTGTCTTTATTTTAAAAGCAAAACTTTGGAATGTTTTAAGCCGCGTCCAGATCAATAAAAGTTTGCGTTGTATTTGGCGCAAATTTGTATATAGACGTAAAAATAATATGTCAGTGCGGACGTCTGAGCGCAAACAAATTTTTGTGTCACATTCAACGCACGTTATCCAATTCCGGAGGATTTGCGGTGCGCAGGTATTTTGATATAAACATTTATTTGGAAAAAAATCTGAATTTTTTGCAAAAATATTTAGGGCTGCTAATACAAAACTCAAAGCGTACAAAACGAAAGCTTTTATTTCTCTGGACGTGGCTTTATACAAAAAAAAAAACAACTTTCTTTCAAAATAATTGTCACTATTAAAGCTCAATGGGAATGCTTTAAATATATTTTGAACCAAGAGATCCTTCAACACCAGAACTAGGCATTTATTATGAAGAAATATGCAAAAATATGCAAAATATGCATTTATAGTAAAATATGCAAAAATATGCACTAACGATTGAATGCCACATTAAAGGAAAATTCAAGATTCGTGAAGATAATTTGTTATAACCCTTCTAAAGGTCATCAAAAAATATATGCATTTGCATGGAAATCCTATATAGCCCTAATTATTACTATGACACAACAATTCTGCCGTGTTAACTGAAATTGATGTATCTGACATTTGTCGATTTTTTCAGCTCAGACCAAGTTTGAAATCCTTGGGATGGCTTTTATTGATAACTGAAGACAACTAAAGCTTTTTGAGTGGTTAAAAAATCGAAACATATCCCTTTTTTATAATTATTAAACAAATTGCAAAAAAATCCTATAATCATAACAAAATGTAGATAAGTTATTTTCAATTAACACGGCAGAAAACAGGGATTTATTAAGCTCGCACGACCAATAAATCTTATTTTTCACACATTTATTTGAATGGTAAATAAAACCATATTCATTCCATTTCTATTTTAATAAATCCTTTATTTCGCTTGCCTTCCTTTGAATTATCTTGCATTCGACTCACGCTTTAGACTACACCTCACCTCCGGCGGGCGCCCGCACAGTGGTTTCTTTCTATGAACCAAGTGGAAAAAAGTCTATAAAATTTAAATGGTTGGACCAATCTTATTAAAATTTGGCATGTGGTTTGAATGAGACAAGATCTCAATATTGTTTGAAAATGATCCACCGGATTCGCTAATTAAGCGCGCTAACTAACATTTATTAAAAAAAAAAAATTATTTTACACACTATAAATACAGTACAGGATATCTATCCCTAATTCGTACACTATGTTTTAGGGGATGATTCATGGCAAACAATTTAATCTCCCCCCTGAATCAAGGAGGGTTAATTTCTGAAAAGTTGACTTAAAATGGAAAAAAAAAATATTAAAAATTAACTACAATGATGTGCTTTTTTTTTTTTTAAAGCACATATTTTATTCTTTTATATTCTTTTTAAATCAAGTTCTTTAAATAAACAGTTTTTGAGAAATTAAATTTCAAAGGCAAAATATTTAAAAAAGAAATTGTGAATTTTTCTTTCAAGTTGATTATTTTCTCAAAATGTTGTGTTATTAAGGGTCATTTGCTGAAACGAAACATAAATATTTATGTTCAACTTAAACGCTTATGTGACAGTTTACGCTGAGGAAAAAGTAGAACATAAAGCGCTTAAGTTGAACATAAATATTTAAGTTTCGTTTCAGCAAATGGGCCTTAAAATGGACCTAAGTGCCACTGTTTTTCTAATTGGCCTTATCGAGGTAGCCGTCCGTCAAAGCGGAACTCTCTCAGATTTCCTACGAATCGGAGACATTTTGCTGGTCGGAAAACTACCTCGAAGCAAAATGTCTCCGATTCGTAGGAAGTTGGAGAGAATTCCACTCCGACGGCTACCTTGATAGGGCCGAATATTCAATGCTCTTATAAATTCTTTGTCAAAGACTAAAAACCAAATGTAAAAATCTTTTTTATATTTTGAGAAATTAAAAAAAAATGAAAGGTACTCATGTTTGTTTTTTTATGTTTATGACGCAAAAAAACTACATACAAATCATAATTAAAACGCTTTTTTCGTTTATTTTTTTTTTTGTTTTGAGAAAAAGTATTTTTTTGTTTTATTTTTTTTTTTTAATTTCTCGAAGACCAAAAAAGATTTTACATCTGGTTTAGAGTTCTTGACTAAGAGTTTATACTTTGGCTAAAAATCAATTTGCCCAATACGTTTTTTCTTTCACAAACTTGATCGCTCTGACATTTTTTAAGTAATTTAATCGCAACCAAAGCCCAAATGCAATTGCAACAATTATTTTATTGAACTATTATTATGTAAACAACAAATTTAACCAAAATAGATGTTAAATCAGCAACGGTAATACCAGAAGTCGATTTCAAGTGGTGTGCGAGGAACACATGTTGGTAACGCTTAATAGCTTATGGCGGCGAAAGTTACCTTTTGTTTTTACATGATAAATAGTTTATAGTATTGGCCCTAAAATAGTCTTACAGCTAACAGTTATCAACGTTTAGCTTCTTCTATATAGGCCATTAAATAGGAATAATAAATCATTTTAGAGGTAGCTCCGGATATGGGCCATATGTTTAAAATTTGTTGATGAATTTGAGACACAGTTAATCTTACAATAAAGCCAAATATGTCATTGATGAATCTAACACTTTTTCTTCAAACAAAAATTGTACCTTTAAAAATAATACACATATACAAACTGATAAGAAAATCCTCTTATTTTCGGAAAATGAGAAAGAAGCGTCATTGGGTTAATTTTACTGCGAAACGAAATCACATAAAAAGAAAAATATAAGTGTTTTCTTTAATTACATGTCTGTATATTTAAAAAAATCATATTAACTTTACTGGGAAAATTATTTAAATGTTTGGGTTTTTTTCCAACTAGGACCCACTGTGCGTCGGCTAAAAGCCTTCAGTTGTTTTTTTTGATTAATTTTTTTTTTTCAAAAAAAAGGTGAAATCGTGAAACCATGGTCCGCTCTGCTTTATGCGTACTTTTTTTTATTTCATTGAGAATTATGTCCTGTTTTCAAAAATTAATACACCACCGATATAAAATCAAAAAAGAACTAGAACTATTTAATTAATTAAGCTTCTCCATTTTAGGACTTTACAAACTTGGTTTAACCTCGGTTGAAGTTAGTTTTGGAGAAAAAAAATTTTAAATCGTGGGAGCGGTTTTTTTTTAAATTAATTTTTTATATGTATATAAAATTTTGTAAACATTTTTAAGAAAAAAAAATGGTACACAATTTGTTTTTGAAATATCGAATTTTCAAAAAAAAATTTTTAAATTTTTTTTAAAAATCCGAAATTTGTTTTTTTGAAAATTTTGATATGCAGTATTATTTCTACTTTTAAGAAGCTTTTGTATAAAAAATTTTATTGAAATCGGTAACACACATAATGAGATAGTCCAAAATAATGAAAATGGTTCTATGAGAGGTACTGTTAATAATGGCTAATTGTAAATTTTGTTTTTGGCAGATCGTAGACCATACTAATATTACTATTTAGAACAATTTTAATCAACATCGTAGGAGTCGTTTTCGAGAAAATTTATATTTCCTGTAACGGTTTTTTAACATTTATATGGAAGATACCGTTAATTTTGACTATAAAAAAAAATTTTGTTCAAAATATTTTAGATAATGTTCAAAAACCGCTTTTGTACCAAGTTTCATAAAAGTCAATAAAGTTGTTTTGGAAATATTTGGTTTTGAAAAGAAAAATTTGAAACTAATTAAAATTTTCAGAAAATTCTCCATAAAAAAAAATTATCAAAATCAGTTTATTCCTTCTCTAGAAAAACGAATATAAAAAAATGGTTCTATGGGGGGTACCATTTAAAACCCTTTTTTTTGGAAATATAATTTTTACAAAAAGGTAGCATATACCTAATAAAATTCATTGATTTTTTTTAGAAAAATCTGTCGAGCCATTTTTGAGAAAAATAAGATTTTCCAAAAATGCTAAAAAAAATTATATGGCAGGTACCGTTATTTTTGGTCCTAAAAATAAAAGGAAAAAAACGTTTCGGGGTAATGTCCCGAAAACACTTTATACCAAGTTCAATTAAAATCGGCCCATAGGCTTAGTCTGTAGGCGAGTCCACAGACAGACGGACAGAATTGCGAGGCCCACTTTTTTTGTCTTCCCTATCATCGTAATGTCAAGTTTGATTGTTATCTCCAGTTCACTTTTTTTTACGAATCCAAAACTTGCCATATACAGTGAAATCTCCCATAAGCGGACACTCATAGTCCCCGATTTTTTGTCCGGTTGTGGGAGCTGTCCGGTTAAGGGAAAGTTAATTTTTTTTTTAAGTTTTCTAATGTTTATTATTACATAATCAAAAAATTAAAAGAAGGAAATATGTACATATTTAAATAAACAGTAATCTACTTTTTGCAAAAATTCAAAATTGTTGACTGGCGTAGTTTGTGACATTACACAATGAATGACCGTGAGAGAAAATCTTACCGACATAATAATTAATAGGTACCTACATTTCAGCACATAGCAGAAAACTCAAAACCGGACGATATTTTCTTATTTCTAATTTTCTAAAGGCCTGGCCAAACAGAGTGCGGTCCGGCGGTCTTTGTAAAAATTTACAAACAAAATTTGACCGCCGCGTTCTTTCTTTTTCAGTAAAGTATTGACCGTCCCGGCCCGCGCTCTGTTTGGCCAGGCCTTAATAAGCTAAGGAACTGGGGAATACCCTTCTTAACTCACAACGGAGCAACGTTCTGTCAAAACCTAACGACGTTTTCTCATTTAGTAAGAGTATAGCAAGCTAAGAAACTAGGGAATACCCTTCTAAGCTTACAAAAAAAAAAAATGTTCTGTCCGTTTATTAGAGAGAGCACCGCGTCCGGTTATTGGAGATTTTCCACGAAATTGCTTCTGCATTAATAGAAACGAAAATTTAAGTGAAATTTGTTTTGAATGTGTCCGTTAATGAGAGGTTATAGATGAGAAAAATGTAGGAAACAAATGTCCGTGTCCGTTTAAGAGAGTCCGTTTATAGGAATGCTTTTTGTATGGGGAATTTAAATCAAAGTTTGGTTCCCAAAAAAGTGTCCGTTTAAGGGAATTGTCCGCTTATTGGAGCTGTCCGCAGGCGGAGCTTTCACTGTAGTACCTATATATGGCAAGTAAAAACAATTTGGCTGTATTTGTTTTCACAATTACAACTATGTGTCATAAAAGTTAGAACACACGATCAACTTGTGTTGTACTGGCAGGACATTTTTCACTTAGAGGAATGGGACCAAGGCAGGAATTTGCAGTTGTTTTGCATTTTGTTTGCATTACTATTCCGGAATTTGCAGTTCAAAAAATAGTGGATATAATCGCGTGAGCTGCTTACTTCACTGTGAAGTTAGCAGGTCATGTCCTTTATTCAGCAACTATTTTGAAGTCCTCTGCAAAATGAACTGCAAATTTGAAGCCTAATTTAATTTCAATGTGATAGCTTTACGGGTTGCTGACCTGCTCACAATATAGTAGGATTTTTTTGAGTTCGGTTAATAGATTCAGGTGACGCTAACAATTCAATAAAGATTGGTCGAAGAAAAATAAATTATCTAAAAATAACAAAATAGGGTTATTAAGAGTAAGCGATCCATTCATTGTTTTAATATATTTGGTTCCATGGCAGGGGGAAGAGGTTTCAGTTTTGATCAGAAGTCCCTGGGCTGCGGCTCCGTCACTGACAATTGCACAATATGTGTAGCCAACTGTTTACCCGTACTTACCCGTGTGGTCGTCTTATAAATGAGCCCTATCTCGAATCCCGAGGGAAAATTTATTTCTCTCCGAATGTTTTATTCACTCGAAAATTGTTCTGCTATCGCGAAAAAAATCCATTTACATTACAGCCCAATTCCCCTGGAAAATTTATTACCGTTACCAATAAGTTCTGAAAGAAACTTTTGAGCATCATTCTTGTTTCCATTGTTTGAAGGAGGAAGGTAGGGAGGGAAATTTTTATTCGCGATAACCCCCAATAATTTAAAAAAACATTTCATCGTTTTTGATTTCATCAGTTTTGTTATATTTCAAGTTTTTTTTTTTTTTTTAAATTTAATAATTAATTTTCAGCTTACAATTAAGACTTAGCATTTAACTAAACGATTATTTGCACATTCAGTTTATTATTATTTTTGTTATTGTTAACACATAAATATGCATTATTTTATTTTTTACTTAAATTTTACAATGATATACATAAATATAATTTAAAAAATAGCTGACAAGCAAATAGATATGATTCTATTGAGATTTCATTTATCTACACAATAATGACTTAGGTTTTTATATATATATATTTTTTTTTTTGAATTTAAAGAAACACTATAAGCTCTCTGTGCTCAATTATGGGTATTAAAATCTTAAATTTTACCTGTATTTTTGCCAAATCCGTATACGTGTTGAAATTTTAAAGTTTTTTAATTTATTCTGACTGAGGTCAAATGACTAGGTTTAACAAAAAAGGCCAAGAAAATATGTACATAGTCTGATTAATAAATTATAGCGCTTGCATTTGTTGGCGGAACTGGTTTTTTAAATAATTTAAGTTAATTTATAATTTATGACAAATTGAGCTGGGTTAGTTAAAATTTTTGGTGTCAGGCCACTTTTTACAAATTTATTATTCTGTTTATATTGAAAAAAATCAAAGTTTTCAAAGCTAATTTGTACATAAATAAATCATTATCGAATCCCAACCTAGCTTTGAAAAATTCTATTTTAAATTACAGTTTTTTTTTTTAAACATTGCGAATGCTGAAAGCATGAATTCGGTCGAAAGTTTGAGAGCAAAATAAATATAATGGTTTTTGGTCAAGCTTGCATTCCCTACATACAAGCACAATATCAATTACTACTGTGCGTGTACATGTATGTAAATCCAAATCGAGCTAGCCAAACAGCGTACAACCATTGAGGAAGCTGCGAATTATAGAGCGGGTAGATTTGGACTCCAACAATATCCTGGCATGGCGAACCTTCGAGTGCATCCTCATTTTTCAATACCAATTTATGCTCTCTTACTATCTGGACTTACAGAGCGTCTCATCACAGACGCATGGGCAGATTCACACATTACGCCTTTGAGCCCGATTACACGATTCTTTTTTTTTTTGTTCGTTTCGTCTTTCGTCTCTTTGAAAGGTACGTATCGTCGTAATTACACAATACGATTCTATTTTACATTCGTGAGACGTCTTTCTTTATTTTTACATTCAGAATCTTTACGCTGGATTTATTGGAAAATAAACAGTCGATAAATTGGTTTAGTATGTTTGGTAACGCGAAATTTCTTGCTAATTTTCACAAATTTTCACATTTTCTAATCACTTCTTATAACAATCAAAAGCAATGTTATTTCTTCCTTTTCTATTTTCACTTAAAAATTCGCATCAAATCGTAGTTTTGATTTAAGATGTAAAATAATATCGATGTTTTTGAAAATGTATAAACTTATTTCCCTTTAATTCTTCAATATTTCAAATAGTAAAAAAAATCACTTATTGCAAAGTTAGGGTATTGTTGCAATAACCCTATAAAGTAATGAAATATCATTTATAGAGAAAGTATAAAAACAAACTCCTTATTGGAATGGAATTGTAAACATTCACCCTTATTCTGTAAGGCGTTGAACGCCAAAAAACAAATGACAGTGTGAACTTGGTATTACGTAAAGCGTTAAACGCCAAATAATCGTCAATTTGTCGATTCTCTCTTGTGGAACGCGTTCACTGTATTTTTTTTCTGTATTCCGTTAGTCGTTGCCATAAGAAAAACGTCTATAAAAACGTCGATATCTGTCGTCGAGAAATTATTTGACGACAGATTTTATAATTTAAAATTCTTTGTTTAGGGTAAAAATAACAACCCAAATTCAAATGCGACTAATAGAGCTCGTGAAAGGAAATGAGCACTAGGGTGGAGGATCAAAATATGGAGCAGTTTCGAATACATTCAGTTTGTTGCATTTAAATGATTAGAATAATTTGACATCAAAAAAATTAATGTTTGGATAAAATCTTTAGTCCTCTTCCTCAACTCAAAGTAAGTTTAGAATTTAATGAAAAAACAACCTTAATCATAGCTTCCAGCTGAGGTAGAGGGCTAAAGATTTTATCCAAATAATTTTATTTGTATGTCAAATTATTCTAATCGTTTAAATGAACAAACTGGAGGTATTCGAAGAAACTGATTCAACAACTTTGTTTTTTGTCTTCATACATTGACGCTCCACCCTAATTGAGTACCTCCCTAAAAACTTTAAAAGAGGTTCTGAGATAAATTATGGATGGGAAAGGAATTGCTTTAGTAGATCAAATCAAAAGAAAAACGCCTTTCGGAATAAGGGTAACTAACTATTGTTAACTCTGATCATTCCTAAACTCGGGAAGTGTAACATTTGTTAACACTATGACGTCATAATATCGTTCCTAAATTCCAGTGTTGATGTGTCCAGAATGTTACACTTTGTAACATTTTCCAACTCATCTCGTCGATATGAATTGAAAATGTTGATCTGTCAAAAGCAGCTGAATTTGGATTTTCATTTTGTGGTTATATTTTGTTTACTTTTTCTCCTTTCGGTTACTTAAATTTCGGTATTTTTTATTTTATTTTTACTGTCGATTTTGATTTTTATAATTGTCTTGTGTTATTTACTGATTAATTTTCTTTTTCCCAAAAGTTTTATTTTTCGAATTTTGCGTGATGATTTGATTTTGTGCAAAAATAAATAAATAAACAAATTCAATTTATAAATTGTGTGCATTTTAAAGTTGCAATAATAATGTTTCTTTTATTTTCAATAATAATGTTTCTTTTATTTTCATAACATTCTACAGAAAAGAAACGCACCACTGTTTGTTAAACGTCAGCTGTTTGTTAAACGTCAAAGTAAACTCATATAAAAATAATACTTTTGTATTAAATATTTGTTCCGCCCTTATTCATTTTCTAGTCTATGTTTTAAGCTCTGGCCCTGTTTATAAATCTATGTAAGTAAATACGAATACAATTTTACAACTTACTATGGATAAAATAAAAGTTTTTTTTATAAACACTGAATATTATATCGACGTTACAAGGGTTGTCTGGGTTAAAATTCTGCTTACGAAATTCTGCTTTTTAAAATTCTTTTTAACTAAATTTTGCAAAGCAACAAAGGTAATTTAATTTGTTTTCATATAATAAAAAAATTATGTAAAAAAAAAAACAATATCAAAGTAATTTATGTTGATTTTGACATTGACATTGTTATTTTTGTTTTTGCTTAAAGTTCATTAATCTAGATATAATGTAAGGATTTTTGTTGTTATTTCTTAATTTTAACAGAAAAACAAAGAAAACTAGTTTGATTAAAATGTTGAGTCTTAAGTTTAAATATTATATTGTATGTAAGTATGTATGTATGTATATTTTTATAATGAACCAAAATATTAGTTGATATACCATTATTAAATTTTGTTCGTTTTTTTTTTTGTAGACTCACAAAAATAGATCCAACAATTTTGATATATTCCTAAATTTTAACAATTTCACATTATATTTTTTTTAATAAATAGATCATTTTTAGTGATATATGCATAGATATTTTATATGTACATGTAAACTTACAATATTTTTTAATTTTACGTCTTGGCACAAAAATCAGGATTTTTTCTTAGATTTATTTATTTTTTTTTTTTATTTTTTTTGTTGGATTATAAAATGGAAGATCGATATTTAGGTTGTCATTTTGAGAATTGACGACTTTTTTTCAACAAGAGAGTTCTAAATTTCTGACATTTGATCATCAGGCATATGGCTATCCTCGTCAATTGATGTTTTGACAATTGAGATTTTCGAAACCGAAAGTTTTGTTTCGAAATCTAAAATAGGTGGCGGGGGACTTAGATCTGTTGACTTACGCTTATTACCACCAGAAGTAGCATTTTCAGAAGGCGGTCTTGATTTTTCTCCATTGGATGTATTTAGAGCTGAAAGTTTATTTTTCATTTTTGTTGAATGTTTCGCTGAGAGTTTCGCACTAAGTTCGACAGAAATTGGTCGAGACTTTTCTGTTGGTCCCGTAACTCCAGCTGTTGAAATATTTTGTGAGGATTTTTTAGAATTGGATGTAGATTCATTTTGTGGTGTTGTGCTGCCTTTGGGATTTTCTGGATTCTTTGATGTAACAGTCTTATGCTCTGCTGCCTCTGTATTGGTGACATTGTCTTGTTTTTTCCATTTTGTTCGACGGTTTTGAAACCAAATTTTTACCTGCAATCAAAAAAATACAATGATTTTGTTTTAAAAGAGATTACAATTTTGATAAGTTTAAAATTTTATTACAGAATAGCCGCCATATAATAAAATAACTCTCCATTAGCTTTTATATGACATAATTTTTATCACTATTGAGCCATTTTGAAAAATGGGCCTTAAATGCCCATGGTCATTTGTAGGGGAAGATTATGGCTTTAGAGGCACGGGTTAATGAGCTCGGGCAAGTTTTTTGTTGGTCCATAAATTTATACTGTAGGGCATAAACTTTGTATACAAGGGGGTCTCATCTAAACAACAAGTGAGTTTGGGAAACAACGGACACCCTAATATGCATGCACAAGCTGTTAAAATTTACCTTTTCATTCAAAATAATGAAACGGAGTTTTTTTTTTATAAACACTGAATATTAATTATATCTACGTTACAAGGGTTGTCTGGGTTAAAATTCTGCTTACGAAATTCTGCTTTTTAAAATTCTTTTTAACTAAATTTTGCAAATAATAAAAAAAAAGTTTTGAAAAATTTAAAAATGCTTTTAAACTTTTCTTAATAAAATAGCATAAAATATCGTTTAATTTCTTTTTTCACTAATTCTTATAATTTGTACCGATCGATATCTTGTTTAAATAAATAAAATAAAATGTGAGTGTGCCCTCCCCCCCTAATCGAAATCCGGCGTACGAAATGTTTAAAGAAACTTCCGGATAAAAATGACAGGAATTGCAATTAGTTGCAAAATTTTGTTACGGATTTGAATAGATAAAGGTTACATCTTCATGAAACCGGTAACTAGAACACGTAAAAATATTTAAAAAGTTCGATATAAAACATCAAATTGATCATTACTAACGTCATAGGTACCAATCTTACTAAATTAAACACTCAATGAAATACTATCACAAATGGATCTTGTATATCTTAGTCTGAAAACAGTTAACTTTAGACCGATATAGTACACTACCGGAAAAAAAAAACAATCAGGCTAGAAATAATTGGATAATGCTTGGTGACTTTTCTAATTTTATTCTAAAGTTTAGGTTTTACGATACGACTTATGTGGTTTTTTTAATTTTGTCCGCCTAAATCGATTAAATATTCCTATGTGAGGCGTAAGTTTCGTTGTCATTCCCAATGTTTTGCGTTGATTCGGGAGACCCTTAAGGAACGGAATCAAAATCTAGATCTGAAAAGTAGCGCAGGCATTACACAAAGCTTGAGGCTTGTCGAATGTCAATGCATCACCCGTTTTTTCTAACTTAATGCGTTTTCATATAGATTTGAGGCTTTCAAATTTGCGTAAATACTAATAGTCATCAGTCATCACCATTGACCTATTATAAATGGACTTCCAGCAGCCAAATCACGATGGTTCAATGTTAAACTATACGACACCAGGAGCGCGGAAATAGGTGTAACTTTTGGCCGCGTTCAATAGAAAATCTGAAATTTGAGAATCTAATGCCACATTTACACGATTAAAAAATTGCCATAATATGTCTTTTATTATATTGCCATTAATGACCAAATGGTGTAAATAGACCGAAATCTGCCATTATTTTTATCATAAAAATAATGACCAAGTGTAGATGACGTTTAATTTTACCATTATACTGAAATCGTGTAAATGACTTTTTTTACTGAACGCAAAAAAAATTAAAAATTATTGTGTGATGGTGTCAAACTGGCCATTAACGATAGGGAACTTAACGAATCTGTCAACAGCCATCAGTTTATGGGATCTGGCGGATGCGAAATCACAAAACGAAGTTTGTGCTCAATTTTAATATTTAAAATGGTGATTTTTATATCGCACAGTATACCAGCAATTGCTTTCAAAAAAAAGATAAACAATTTTTAGTTCACACAAAGTGATGGTTTTGACGGTGTTGAAAAAAGCAAAAGAGATATTTTGCTATTTGGTAAAGAGCTCTATCGAGCCAAATGGCTCGGTGCCAATTGAACTGGTGGATTAACAACCTGCTGAAAGTTCAAATGACACGGCCGAACCCATTCACATGATGATTTGGCAATAACGTATATGGCCAGCTTTAGACTTTTGATTCCAAGAATCACTGAACAATATAAAAAAAGAAGTTCTTTTATTTAAATAAGTAAAGGCTTAACTATTTATATTCCAGACTTTTTGGAAAAAAAAAACGACAAAAATTGATAAACAAAGATTAGCTTATTAGTCCAGTCAACGAAGACTCAAAATCATAAATTAAATGAAATAAATCGTGTAGTCTGGATTATTTTTTTAAGTGGTAGGGGTGACCCCCAGGTACAACATACTAAAAGTCCCCAGCCCAGGCCCGCGAGCTTTAGACATGAGGGGGGGGTAAAGGTTCCCTTTTTTACTATTTCGTAAATATTTTGAAAACCAAGAGCATTAGCGGAAAAGTTTACACTACAATATGAAAGTAAATTGAATTTTCTTCAAATTAGGTTTTAGTCATATTTTTGCTAAAAGCAGTACTAAGAGAGATATGGGGGTACAAATGTCAGAAAATCTGAGAAACCATGTTAATGCGTTAAAAATTTAACGTTTTTTGATGAATTAACCCTGAAATTATAGAAAAGGTAAATACGTATCGACTCATGATAATTCCATTGACTTGATGGGAAAGAAGGTATGGGGTTAAAGAAGGTGGCGAGAGTTAAAATATCCTTATTTAATTTATTTGATACAGTGTTTTTTGTGATATGAAAAACACTTTATCTTCAAAGGTAAGAAGTATGCAACGTATTTCCAAGTTATTGACCAATACTTTATGAAATAGTTTAAAGAAATATATTAAGAAAAAATTGCTTAAGAGAGGGGGGTCTATTTGCCCCACTTATACGGGAGGGACCATTTTCTGAAAAAATTGGATCAAAGTGCATAATTAATCATTTAAGAACAACGGAAACATCTACAATGCTATACTATAGCTTTTTGAAAATTCAAAAACCTATTTTATTATTTCACTGCTAAAGCAAGTAATTCAAGTTAAAAGTTTTTGGAAAAAATTGACTTTAACTCAAAAATTAAAAAAAAAAAAAAAGTTAACTTATAATAATTTTTATATTCAAAATTTGTCGTCATAAAGTACTAGATTGTCGTTTAGTATTTGACACTGTTTTTAATCCATAGGTGAACGCTGAAAACTAGATGGCTCTAAGTCTTTTAGTTTAAGAGAAAATTGAAAATTATGAAAGCTACTACTTTTTTTAGAAAATTATTTCTGTAGTGTAATTAGTACATTGAAATGGTCAATGTTGTAACGAATAAAAATTAAGTTAAAAAAATCATGTAGTCTGGATTATTTCTTTAAGTGGTAGGGGTGACACCCAGGTACAACATACTAAAAGTTCCCAGCCCAGGCCCACGAGCTTTAGCCAGGAGAGGGGGGTAAAGGTCCTCTTTTGTACTATTTCATAAATATTTCGAAAACCAAGCTCGCGGGCCTGGGTTGGAGACTTTTAGTATGTTGTACCTGGGGGTCACCCCTACCACTTAAAAAAATAATCCAGACTACACGATTTATTTCATTTATTTTTCCTTCGTTGACTGGACTATATTAATGTTTTAGTTTTTCACTTTTATGCTTTTTGCAAAAAGTTTTTAATACAGATAAGCCTCCAGTATTACAATTTTATTAAAAAAATAAAATTATGAGCACAAATTAACCAACAACCAGAGTGGAAATAATACTGTTCAACTTTTATATGTATAGTACTTCAGCTCTTTTGACACTTCCCCCCACCACAACTCTCATATGAATTTGATTAAGCGAAGTTCACAAAGTAGAAGATGAATTGCAATAAAATATACATACTCTAACAATAAAGACAAACAAAAAGAAGAAAGGCAGATAACTCTGTAATTTTTTCAACCCACATACGTCCCCCGCCAACGTGTTTAAAAATCGCAAGAAAATATTGCAGTGTGTAAAAGCTTTTCATATCTAAAATTTCAGATATAAAACGTAATAATGCATTGAACGCGTCCAATGACAAGAACGTCAGGAGTCAAAATACAAAGAAATCTAATAGATGGCCTTAGTTTCTGTGCCAAAAAATGCTTGTTGAAGCCAAGCGGCAACGGATGGCTTTTGAATTACTTACTTTTTTTGCCGATGTGCCACGATAGCGCTGATGGTGCTTAAAAGTCGTTGAACCATTTTCATTTGCGATTTTATATGGAAATGAAACCCGACTAGCCATCCATATATAATAAGCCAATGGTCATCCACAGTAAAAAAAAAAAAAAGTATTTGGCTTATTGACGATCAGGGGGTCAAAGTGAAAGATCTCAAAGTGAATTAGGGGAAATTCTTATGACCTGAATATATCTGAACTGGCCTAATGGTGACGGAAATCAATTCCGGCTAATTATTTTTCTATTTGAGGTTAATCTTTACATTTTAACATTTTTTCTTGTAAGAACATTCTATTCGAATAAAGAAGCAGCTCCCACTCAAAGTCAATTTCCACTCAATTTCAATTGAAGCTACGTATGCATTTATCTTGTTTGAGAACTCCTTAAATATTTATGCAAGTCTTTTCAAACTCAAATCCTCAAGAGCGAAATTAACCCTTTTTCAAATAATTTTATATCAAATATATATACCAATATAACCATGACAAACGATTCATTCAATAGAGCCACACAATAATACAATCCACTTAATCATTGATTAGCAATAAACCAATCTATTATCCAAAAGTATATTAATCAAGTACCTTCATACGGGCACATACATAGACAGACACACTCGTTATAGCAGCAATTCAATATCCATTATTGATTTGATCTATTAATTTGCATTCTCGGATCCGTGTTACATTACTAACCATTGCGATTGCGATGCATTTTCGAAGTGATTTCCTATTATGAATCTGATGTTCTATGCCTAATAAACACACATACACTGTACACACCAATATGTGAAGTTGTAATAAATAAATTAGATATCACGACTAATTGTCAGCTTAATTGAAAATTAATTCAACATACCACCAACTGCAATTACATATTGGTGACGAATTATATTGTAGTTACACGTATGTATATTTAATTGCATTAGCATAATATATCGGTATTTGTGCTTGTATTCAAATTTTAAAAAAAAATCAGTTGTGAACAAACAAGCAGTTTAAGTGAATTTGACATTTAAATGAAAAGAGGCTATAACGAAGTTTTGGCTTTCCAACATTCGAGTTAAATAAAAGCAAAAAAACATAAAAACCCTTGTTTTTCGTTCAAATGCCTTTTTTCTGTTATTTTTTATCTGAATTTGTGTGGCATGATTAAAAATAAGGGCTAACAAACAAGTAAATAGTTTTTGTTTTGCCAAAGGAATACAACATTCTGTTATACAAAAATATCGAAAACTACTCCCTTGTGTAGCCGTGGGGATACTGGGCTCCTAGCACCTAATATGTGGGATATATTATTTTATCTAAAAGCTCCAGTAATCGGTCAAAAAAGGTCAGCATTTTTTCATTAATTTTTTATAGTAATTTGTTGTTTTTCAGAAAAATTTCTGGATTTGAATAAAGAAAGAGAATTTTAAATTTGGTAACCAATATGTCCAGCAAAGGAATGAAGACATGGAAAATTCAAAGGCAGTTTTAAAAATTGGAACTAATTTTCTACAAGATCTTTCTAAAATTTTAAAACTATAATTTTTTTGGCCTCTCATCGTAAGATTAGGAATAGGTCGAAAAAACGACTTTTTAATGACTTTTAATAAATCTTTACAAATATTGATTGCAGAACTTGGTAAGACATTTTAAAGAACTAAATAGACCTGCGCCAGCGGTTCTTAAACTTTTTAAGCTGTTGAGTCCTAAAAAAATGCCCAAATATTTTTCGGAACCTCAACTCTTGACAATAACTAAAAATATATTTTATTTACAAAAGTGCTTGCGAAATTCATTTTTCGGGTGGGTTTATAATGCAAAACTTTTACATTTTTTGAATTAACAAATGTTTGGAGCTTTAGTAATCGAAACAATTATTTTATTTGTATGAATGGTTTGGCTTGTAGAGCGAGTCAAAGTTGACAAATTTTTATGGTGAGAAAAAAACAATTATTTTTAAAACTTTTTTTTTTAATTTTGAGTGTAAAAACTAGGAAAAAAGTGTAAATAAATCTTTTTTTTCTTATTTTTACTTGATATATGTATTGATTGCTATATTCAGAAATGAAAAAAAAATGATACATTTTTTTAAACTGCTAAATTTAATGTTTTTTGAAACACCCATTTTTGCACGATTTTTCGACTTTATATTTGCACCTTTCGAAAAAAAGGTGCAAATATAATCAAGCCAAGCTTGACGGATAGTAAATCCTTATATATCTCTTTATATAAAACCAAAAACTCAGCTGCATAAAGTTGCATAGAGCTGAGCTAGAGCGATTTGATTTGATGAAGTCAGTAATTTTTTTTGAGTTTTTTAGCTTATTTCTTGTGACCCCTAATAAAACTTTTAAGTATGAATGTTTTTGATTTCGGGTATGATTAATTATTGTCAGGTAGTTTGGTGGATAAGAGTTTTTAACTGGTATATGCTAAGGAAACTAGTGACGTCATAAAAACAACAGTCAACGATATAAAAAGGCAAATAGCATATATTCAAGGCAATAGTAGATATTCATTTAATGAAAATATAACTATATTTGTGAATCACGAGTTCTTTTTAACTATAATTGATGGAAAAGTTTTACACAAATTAACAGAAGCAAAGTCTACGTGGTCTTGTCCGATATGTAAAAGGACCCAAAAAGCTTTAATAACCAGGATGAAATAAATAACGACGAACATAACTACGAATATGGAATCTGTCCATTGCATGCTAGGTGCATGGAATTTATTTTGAAACTGGCTTATACACTGACCAGAGGGAGAGGAATTTGATGAATCTGTTGGGATCAAGGAGGCAGAAAAGAGAAGAAAACAAAAGAAAGGTGTTTTGACAATGAGCTTGGACTTGATGTAGATAAACCAAAGCAAAGATTTGAAAATAGCAATGATGGAAACACTTCAAGGAGATTTTTTGAACAATCTGAGGCAACCGCTCGAATAACTGCAGTCAATGAAGAGATTATAACCGGATCAAAATAATACTTACAGCCATATTATTCAGTGACGTAAATCCGGTTTTAAATGTACATCTGGGTTTAAAGTAATTTAAACCCAGACGTTAAACCCAAGCTCATCATATTCACTCGTTATACCCAAAAATAAAAATAGGTTTTAAACCTTGTCAAGTTAAATTCGATTTAATTTAAACACACTTCCAGACAGCAGTTAAAGAAATTAAAATCGGGTGTAAAATAAAAATATGAAATACAAAAGCAAGCGACAAAAAAGTAGAAATTAAATCACAAATGTCAAATTATTGATATTACGCAGCTTAAGTGCGTTTTCAATTAAGTTTAAACAGTTTAACATACGTTTTACTCATTTTTATTCCATCAAGTTTGATGCTTTTTTTTTAGAGAATATTATGGACATAAGTGTAAATTGTTGGGTTTAAAAAATGCGGATTAAATTGACGGGTACAAAATTCATTTAAACACAAATTATACCTCAAGTGAATAATATGGCTCTTAATGTTTTGAATTGCAGGGTAGTAGTGAATACAGTTAAATTTGGAGAGTACACAAAAAAATCACAGAGTTATTGAAACAAAAGTACCCTGAAAAACAACTCACACCTACTCTTCATAAAATTTTTGGTTCATAGTCAAAATATCATCAAATACCAATCTCTACCACTTGGAGAATGGTCCAGAAGAAGCCCAGGAGTCCGAAAATAAAGACTACAAGAAATACAGATATCAAAACACGTGCAAAGTTTCAAGAATTCTGCAGAATCAAGACCTATTTAACATGCTAGCAATCTTATCCGATCCACTTATTTCTTCCTTAAGGCTTTTTACATGCAAAAAGATCTGAAAGCACAATACTCACCGGAAATGATAAATTTATTATGCATTACCCCGGACTTAGATGATAGTTTCCAAAAAATTTAATGTTTGTATGTAAAATGTTGTTCCTTTTATTTTCTTTTCTACTTTTTGAATTGTAATCTATCAATTAAATACTTTATAAATGTGCTCTCTTATAAAAAAAATAAAAAAAAACAATTAATAAAAAAAAACAAAAACTGATTTTTTTCCCCACTGTTTCACTCAAATTGGTTTGTTTTCTTCTTTCCCCACCGTTTCACTTAAATTACACTCAAATTACTTCATAAATTGACTTTCGACCTTTTTAGAATTAAATACTAATTATGTTAACCACCGCTTAACTAAAACTTCTTATTTCTGCAGCAGATTCAGAAACACCCTGTAAATATTTTTTCTTAAAATTCACAAACTTTATAGCCTTGGAAATTTCCTTCAAGATAAAAAAAAAATTTACAGATTTCACTCATAGAGTAACCATGGGGACATTGAAAATGACACCTGGCTAATCTTTTCAACTTAAATTAATTAAAACGTATTAAGCTGTTTCAGACATCATTATAGGTTCTGAAGTTTCTAGGTACCTTTATGCACATTATGTATTTAATGTCACTTTCCATTTGGCAAAAAATAAATCTTGTTAATTTTCTTTAACTAACCCATCAACTTTCCTGTTCAACCAAAAAAATCGTTTTTTTAAGATCTGATATCAGAACTATATGTACCTATTAGGGCAAACACAAATATGCCCTATAAACTGTTTTAAGCGCTTATAATTATGCCCTTACAAATAAATTACATAAATATATGCCCTTAATAAATTATTATATTATGCTCAAAAAAAAATGATTATATGCCCTAAAAATATTGCTTAATAAATAAGCTTAAATAAATTTTGTGGTTCCATTTTCTCAAAAAGTATTTGACCGATTTCGATAAATTTTATATGTATAAAACTTTAAACTATTCTTTTCGCGGACATAATTCATTTTAACTTTAAAGATTTTTTTCGGAATTTACCACGTTAAATATAAGAAATATTATATTTAACGCGTGTAGTAGCCGTGGCGTGATGGTTAGTGCGATGGACTGTCATGCTGGAGGTCTAAGGTTCGATCCCCAGCCTCGCCACCTATTTATTTAAAAGAAAAAAACAGCTACTGCCTCTTGCGAGGAATTGACAAATCCTCCAAGAGTATCTCCTGTCACAGAAAAGTGCCGCTCGTTAAACTGTAGGTCCCCTCCATTCCTGCAGACACGCACACAGGAATGGTTGAGAGTTGTAAGTCACTAGGCCCTAGTTCTTCATGAGCTGTTGTGCCATCAAATTTATTTATTTATTTTTATTTATTATATTTAACGCGGTAAGTTCCGAAAAAATCTTTAAAGTTAAAATTTTATATGGTTGGAAAGCCACAATTGCGGAGATGTTCAGAATCTACTTGAAACACGCATTTACACACTGTGGGTCATTTTTGTTTTTTAACTGTCGAACACTGCATATTAAAAAAAAAATATGTTTTTTTCCTTCAATATTTTAAAACAAATTTAAATTTTTCTGGATTTATTTAAGACATTGATTGCATGAAAAATAAAAAAATATACACGAGTGAGCCCCACTAGTTTGCTCTCGTGGCTAACAAACATTTTGGTACCTTTCAACGAAAGAAATGTTAAAAAGACAGAATTACTGGGAACATGATTTTTTTTATTTTGGGTCAATATTTTCTAAATTTTCAAAAGCTATCTATACATATTGTTTAGGCCGTGTGCGAATTGGGTTAACATCGCGTTAAATTTTATCCGAAGATTAATTCTTGACGATAGTGGGGTGAATCTGTATACGTAGAAACTTCAAAATTTTATTTGGAAATTAAATTTAATCGAAATTTTAATTGAATTCACTCACGGCCTTAAATATTTAGAAGCACTAGATTGCAAAATTGAAATAAAATCGTTCGAGTCGATTTAAGCAACCAAAAAAAAGGTTAATTTTCTCAAAAAAAAAAAAAAAAATCTCCAACCGAAATTTCCGTAATGCGAATTTTTTCGACATAACCTGAAGTTAGGCTTTAATTTTTTGGTTATGCTATAATGCTGGGAATGCTTCCCTATAGACCTTTATTATTTATTGAATAAACATTAAAAGATACTGAACAAATTATAAAAATGCTGATGCTCCAAATGCATTTGATAAACAAACAGCACATCTCGACGTGACGTCAGTGGTCATAAGTAGTGAAATGCGTAGTGCATACATACGACTTCGAAGACTGGGCAATGGGTTCAAACCTCGTGGTGTGCATGTAGAAAGTTTTTCACAATAAAATTGGATTAAAGCTCAGCATCACTAAAAGTAGACTGATGATAGGACTTGGCACCCCCTGAAATAGCTATATCTCCAGCCAAACAAAAATAAAACAAATTAAAATACCTAAAATTAATTCCTAAACAATTGGTGGCAGCGCCTTTAAGTTGTTGTTGTTTGTTTTTCCAAAAATTCAATGAAATTGACGCAATAAAGAATGTCAAGTCTCATAAACTGACATTCTAGTATGAACAATACAATAAATAATAATAATAACTGAACAAACTATGTTTTTTTTTATGAAAAATATACATACCTAAAAAAATTGGCATGCCAAAATATGCACGTAAATCGTAAATATACAAAAATATGCATTTACTTATAAAACGGATTTCTAATCTAGTCTCGTCTTAATAGTGTTATGCTGTAGCATATTTTTGGTTGTCCTACATATTACATACCTACATAAATCGATTTCAAGCAAGCTTAACTCCGGTTTTCACACTCAACTGCATCACTACTGGCCTTTCTTATAGGACCGAATTGTATTCTGTATCGAATAAAAATAAATACCTATCATTTTCATTTTCAAAAAATCACAACCTAACTACCTACCTCCATAATTACATACATATGTTGATGCATAGCATTTACATATATACCTACACTTCATACAAACAGCTGACAGAGTACCTATAGATACACTTTTTTTGTTTTGTTCTCTTTTTGAATTATTCTTCATTGAATATATTCTATTCTTCCACTGAAGCTTGTCTGTTGACGACGACTTTTCTTCATTTTTTTCCCCGTATACCTATTGCCTACGCCTGCTGTAATTCATCGCTTGTGTTCGTTTGTTTATTTTTATCATTCTAGTAATGTTTTAGTAACACCAACCAAAAATTTGATAGTTGTCCTCCTATACGCTGGAGTTCATTTTTATATTCTAAGTTCATGTGTTCATTTCGGTCATTTCTTTAGTAACACCAACCAAAAATTTCGTTGTGATGCCCTATACGCTGGAGTTCATTTCTGATTTATTGAATTTATTTCATTTAATCATTTTAGTAACACCACAACTGTGTCAAAACGATCCTATAAACATTTTCAATGTTAAAATGTTGGCGATATCTTTATTCGTTTAAGAAATATGATTTTTGCAACCAAAAAAGTCAATACGGGCCACTGTCGGCGGTGTCGCGGCGTGCGGGCGTGTGAAGAAGCAATTTAGTCGCTATATCGGTTAATAGTCCTAAACAGAACATGAGAAGTCGCACGTTGTTTATTATTCTTAAAGTTCAAAAATCTTCTTATTATTTTGAATAGTTAATGAAGATTTTAATTTAAAAAAAAAGAAATGCGGCACTAAGGGCAAATGGACCTTTAAATCATTATTTAAGGTCGTATTGAGGCCAAGTGTCTCACATCTGCTTTTATGTCACACTTTCTATTAGATACGCCTTTACTATAAGTAAATTAGAGTTTGAACGAATGAGCCAGCTATGTATATGTTAACGTAAAAACTCGAAATAATGAATGAATTTACCGGTAAACCCTACTTCACTGTTTATACATATTATACATTCAAAGTTTCTTTAAATCTAGATTCTTAAAATGCAAAAGAAACTTTGCACCTACCCCAAATCCTATAGTGGGCCAAGCTGGGTGCTCTAGGATTTACCGGTAAATTCTAAAATTTCATTATTTCGGCTAACATATGTAGGGGAAGACGAAGAGGACATCCTTTTTAAAACGATAACTAAGCGACTTTACCGAAAAGTTAAATAGAACAATAAAAGCACCCATCTACCCTCTCAGTTGGTTATTGTCCATCGTATTCCGGAGTACTCTACAGTGCCCCGACGATGGGGCATAGAGGACCAAAAGCACTTTCTACGCATTTTTAATTTTTAGGATAAAAGTACTTATTTGATGTTAACACTTAAAGGTAGGTATGTTGTGAGCAAATTTGAGCCTTTTTTCTTTATTCAATTTATTTAAATAAATCGGCAAACGTTAAATGGTCCTATGTGCCCCATCCTCCCCTATATCTAATCATCAAAGCAACCTTTCAGAAAAGAAGAAGGAATTGAGGAATCTCCTGCCGAAAGATTACAAAATTTTCCCTATGAAAATAACCATAAAATATAATTTCACGAGTCAATTAAGTTGTTCAGAGACAAAGTGAGAGAATACTTAAATAATTAATAAATGTTTCTATAATCCATTCTAAAACAACATTTTTAAATTAAAAACAAAATGTTAATTAAAAATTCGGAATGAAAGATAAAATTGCACAATTTCAATCAAAGTTTTTCAGTTTTATTTCTCGAAAGAGGCCATGGCAGAGATTTTTTTTTCTCCACGATTAATTGAATTTTCATAATTAGGCAATTAGCACCGAAAGATGATTTCCCCATCATCGATCAAATCTATAAACATCCCAAAAAAAACATCATCTTGCTTCCGTGCGGTTCTTCAAAATTTCATAGACCCTCTCTCTTCTTTTCAGGCACAAACATAAACTTCCTGTGCGAATGACACTACCGCTTGTCTTAAGTCATCATGATGTCGGTCGTGGTCGTCCGTCGTCGCCGCCGTCGCATCGTTTCATTATGTGGTGGATGGAGATTTCTCAAGAAATCAAATCTAAATAAACAGCCTACCGCACCTTCGTTCTCCCCTCTTCCAAGAACCAAGTACATACTCATTGGCATAAAATTAGATTTCATATTATGCCAAATGCAAAAAAAAGCAAAATGGAAATCTACAAAGTGTTAATTTGTTATTGAGTTTTCCATTTTCACTTGAAAACTTCCTCTGGCAAGAGTGACGGAGTGGGGCAGTCGGGGTGGGAGCTGGAAAAATTGAAAACGATGCTGTTAGCTGTCGGAGAGGAGAACTTAGACGTAATCTGTCTACTTATCGTTTGCAACATCATAAAAGGCTCAGGATCATCTCATGCGTTATATTATTTGACACTAATTGCTGTGATAACATTGGGGCCAGGCCAAGTGATGTGCTCCTGCTGTTTTCTGTGCTGCTGCTATGGTTGTGCCTCTGCCCGGGAATTCGGTTCGAATAAGATAATCAAACATGAAGGCGATTATTACATGCGGTTATGTCTCTTTATTCCATCAAGTAGAATAGAACCCCACCCAATACCAACCCCAGAGCAGAGGGATAAACAGGATGATCTTTTGAAGTGAAAAATTGAGCGATGTCTCGGATTTAGTAATATTCTAATATTAAAATAATTGATAGGTATATGTACATACATACATACATAAATTATATTTTAGATATTGTGACATAACACTTTGCGTACGAATGTTTTATGAAAAAAAACTGATAGATACCAGTTATATCGATTTCGTGAAAATTGAAGCTATCGTTATACATACTAGAGGCACTGATCTCTAGAATACATCTGGATAGCCCATCCATACAAGAAAGTTGAAGCCATTTGAGAATTGTTATAATGTTGAGTTGCCTATTTTTTTGTATAACAGTATAACTGTATAACATAATGAAATGCAAATTTTTTTACAAAATTGCAACTTAAATAATTTAAATTCACTTTTACAATTATTTTACGTTACAAAAAATCAAATTTAAAAACAAGTGATGGTTCTTTTGCTTTTTTTTCTTAAAAATTCCTCTTTGGTTTTTGCCCCTCTTCGGTTGTAGTACAATATTTGAGATCTCAGCAACTTGAGTTGGCCTTCTCAGCCTCACTGAACATACCTAAAGTGTTAAGTTGCCTACGTACTTGTCATCTTCATATTGGAATCAGAAAAACTGTTATACTTTATAGGGAATCCACTATCCAGTGTATTATAGAGATCAGTGACTAGAGGTTAGACCAAACCCGCAATAAAATACAGATTTTTCAATCATACGAACCGTTTTCTTTTATTTCTATGACAGAAATTGTAATCCTTGGTCTACGAATTATGTAGAAAATGTCCAAAAAGCCCTATGGTACCAAGTTTAAGAAAAATCGTCAAACAGGCTAGATTGTCGGACTTACTATTCTCAATAATCAAAATCTCGAGTCCAAATTTCTTCTACATTGGGCGTTTTTCTTTTTTAGTTCAGAGTTGGTTCAGAACAGAGCACTGAATAGAACCTGAGCGAACGGAGTAAACTCTCAGCAGAGTATATTCAGAGCACTCCGATTTAATTACGAAACACACCCGAGCACTCAATTGTCATATCTGTTAAATTACATGGAAACTGTATGAAATTGGCCGCGCTCAGTTTTTTTTACTTGGTTTGCTCGTTTATTTTATATCGCTCTGAACAAACTCTGAACACGCTCTGAACGAAAAAAGAAACACAAATTTGAACTGTTATACACTCTGAGCTCAAAAAGAAACACGATTTTTTGGTTGACAGTTCAGGCTCTACTCTGAATTAAAAAAGAAAACCCCCATTATGCGCATTGCGTGTCATGCAATATATCTTTTGCAAGTGCAGTGTCTCAGAATCAGTGGCATAGCGTTAGTATCAGCCGCCCGGGGCGGAAGAAAATTCTGGCGCCCTGTTATTTAGGCATTTCAATTTAACTGTAAGTATAGAGTGGAATAACTTTCCTGATGCAAGGACAGTCATTATCATTGTCGTAGGGTTTGCAGAATATCTCTTTAAAAGAGAAACATGGTCTCTTTTTTGATACCGATCTTTCTTACTCTTTCTTTTTTCATCAAATTCTTTAGTTGCTCTCTTTTTTGTATGTGCCCTCTTTTTAGTCACCTACTTAGGTTAGGTTGGAAGGGGTGATGATTCGGCAAAAACCGCGCCATCTCACTCGGATCTCATTGGATCCATTACGCTCCCCAGGATTTAGGTTATAGGTAATCGCAACAATTTTTTGCTGTGCACGCACTTGCGATTTGTATTCGCGTGATTTTTAATCGCTATCGAATGCAACATACATCTTTTAATGCTTGTGGACGCACTTGCAATTAAAAATCGTTGCGACTGAAAAATCGCTCTAAAAATTGAACCTGTTTCATTTTTTTTAAGCACCGCGCTTTTTCAGTCGCATGTGCGTGCACTCCCATTAAGAACCATGTGTTTCATTTCTTGAGACTGAGAAATCGCCCGACTTACAATCGCAAGTGCGTGCATGTTTATTTCTTTCCGCGACTACGATTTTTAAATCGCAAGTGCGGTCACAAACAAGTAATTGCATTTGTTTCATTTTATTTTGCAACAATCGCGTCGCTCGAAAAATGGAACAAATTTCAATCGTGATTTCACTCACATTGAAACTCATGTGTTCTATTTCTTACGACTAAATAGTCGCGCGATCGAAATCGCAAGTGCGTGCTTAGCCTTAGTCTTTAAATTTCTTAGAAAAGAAAATGAGAAAAGCGTGACAGACGGGTCGACTCAACCAATGTTCTATATTTTTATCTTAATATTCAGATTTCAGCAAAACTATTAGACAACGATCGAAAACTTGTAACAACCGAATGATAAGTAACAATCAAAGTTAGTATTTATGAGAAAAAAATATTTAAAAGGCTCATCCTTATATTTTTAGAAATTTTTTAATTGGTTGTCACGTACAGGCAAATTGCGCCACGTGTCTGACAGAGTTGAAATTAACGGTTTTTAAATAAATAAATTTGGTGGCACAACGGCTCATGAAGAACCACGGCCTAGCGAATCAAAACTTAAAATATCTTAAATTCAGTAATTTAGGTTATAAGTCGCATTCTCCATCATCGTAATGTAAGGTGGCCGATCTACGGCCGTTTAATGCGCATTGCCAACTTCTAATGATACCCTCAAAAATACAAAGAATTCCAATATGATCACTATGTAGGACAACAATTTGGTAAACATTAACATTACTATATAGACTGTAGCAATACTTAATTAACAACTCAAAACCTCATATTTTTTTCAACTTAGTGCCTCAATCTATGAATAGGTAGACTCGATCTCTAGAGCGTGTAAGTTGGGTTATAACAAGAAAAAAAAAATCTTTGGGAGAGGCGGTGTTTATTTTTTAATAAGACTTTTATTTATTATTTTTTTTTATAAATTCAAGTTTTTTTGATTAATTGTTTTTAAAATATTTATCTTCAAGCATAAAATTTTGAAAAAAGAAAATTATAAAAAAATGATTCAAATTGATTTATTTGTTTTTCAAAATTTTATGTTAGTATTTTATTATAGTTAATTTTAAGATATTATTAAACACCTAGCAATTTTTTGAGTAATATCTTTTAAACTCCCCAACTTATAAAAAATTACAAGTAAGAAAATATATGATCTTCAATGGCAATAAAATAATGTTTAATCGAACCCATTTGAACCAGACCAGTTATTCATTCATAGGTCAATACCTATATGGGTTAAATTGTCAAGCTGTTTTTGAATACAGTAAACGAAAATTCAAAAATTCATAATTCAAAATATATCGATGCTATTTTTTTTAATGTGATTTTAGAGTCTAAAGAAGACAGAAATGCATATACAAAAAAAAATAATACTTTTTTAATTGTGAAATAGGTCATATTTATTTATTAAATTAACTAGCGGGCCCTACGGACTAACTCCCAATAGCCGAAATTAACTAACTCCCACCAAATTTGTCAGTGGGACTTAGTTCATAATGTTCGGAGTTAGTTCATTTGGGACTTATTTCATTATGAACTAACTCCCAAATGAACTAAGTCCCGAAAAGGAAAAAAAGTGGGAGTTACCTAGATCATTTTATTTTATAAAAGTGGGAGTTGGTTCGTTTCGCCAAAAATGTTGTTTTGTAAATTTTTAGTAAATGTAACGAACTGAAGATGCGAACCAGAGACAAAGAAACCATTGGTATTGTGTGCAAAAAAATGTATGTTAAATAATGAGAAAAAACAGAGAAGGCTCATTAGCGACAGTGGGGCCGTTGGCGGCGGCCTTGCCTACGGGGGGCGGATCGCGGAGGGCGTAGCACCCCGCGTCAAAACACGTGCCCGCAGACTTAGTTAATTTTTATTTTGGGACTTAGTTCATTCAGCGTTGGGTTTTAGTACCAAAAATTATGGGACCAAGTCCCAATATTGCCGGGAGTTAGTTCATTGGGAGTTCGTTCTTTTGGGAGTTAGTTCGTTGGGCCTAACTAGCGGACCCCGTCGAATGTTGAATCGCCCTATCACATAGAAAATATGCCTGTTTTAATATACCTACTATAAGTACATATAACATCAAATGCAAGAAATTTTAAAATGTATGTACACAATGTATGACTGGTCGTTAAATGATGTCAAAATTTTCATGGTGCACCTCTCGAAAATTCTCTAAAAAAATAAAAAAAAAATATCGTCAAGAAACCTCCACCCATATCTTAATTTTAACACGTGACGCCGCCTGTATTTTTTTTCTATATAAATAACATGAGTTTTTCTCTATATTTTCATTTTTTTTGCGCAGACAGAAATAACAAAGAATCTGGTGACTATGTTTTTCTCATCGAAAAATTCTCTAATTTTTAGAAAGACATTTTTTCAATTACGAAAAATAAAATGGCGGAACTAATATGGCAGTCTGATTTTTTTTTTGTAATCATGCGTTGCTGCAACTTATTGGCGAACTACAAGATTTATTTTGATCCAAAGACACACAGAACTTCCGCCTAAGATTTCCTGAAATTTTGACAAAAATCTGCGCGTGTTTTCTGTAATAAGTCTGAAAATGCATGCGCTGTTAGCACCTTGTTGTCACACTGCTGGACTGAAACAAACACACAAACACTTTCGTACTTCCAGCTAATATTTTCTGTAATTTTGAGCTGAATTGGATCGTGTTTTCTGAAATTTGTCGGAAAATGCATGCGCTGCTGGAAAACTGCTTGTACGACTTTGAACAAATAAACACACGAAAATTCTCGACCTTTCACCTGAGATGTCCTGAAATTTTGAGAGAGATAGAGCGATTTTGGAGTCATACAAATTAACCTTAATTTTGAAAATAGTCGTTAAGTTTTCTGAATTTAATCCAATTTTCTGCACATTTTTTCTTTCCGTAATTACTTCCTAAAAAGTATTACAAAACTTAATAAAAAATTTTGAATTAAAGTCGTTCTCAAGATAATACAAAATAAGCTTTAGCAGAGTCACTGTGGCGTATACGTACTCTTATTAGTACATATATTAGTTTAAAAATCTGTACATCATAGCTTTACAGTTGATTTTATATAATTAGTATGAGATATATGTTTTGAATAGTAAACCCCTCTACCTCTTAAGTATAAAAAAAAGTCTTTATGTTAGTTAAGTCAGAGTTTGTTGCTTAAAAAAATTAAAATCTATTGCGAATTTTATCCCACTAAAATTGAAATAAAAATCAGCTCAGCCAGTTTTTCAACAACTGCATTTCTGAAAATATAAAGCATGAAATTACGTAATATTTTTGAAAATTTTTCTACCACTACGTCTGCTTTTCTTATGTATGTATGTATATTTGAGTTTGCTCTTTATAGAAGAAAGTGGAAATTTTTAAATAACTTCTGTTAAAATTTAAGAATAACATTTTCAATTTTTTGAAAGCCTGCCTGCTGCAACATTCTTATACAATATGTTTATTCATTTTGAATTTTTGCATTTGAAGTAATATTTCTATTGACACAGGAACATTTTCTATGTGGTAGGGGGCCCTACGAACTAACTCCCAAAGGAACTAACTCCCACCAAAATTGGGACTTGGTTCATTTTGAACTAATTCCCATTAACTTTTGGAACTAAAACCCAAAGCTGAATGAACTAAGTCCCAAAATAAAAATAAACTAAGTCCCAATAGTGGGACTAAATCCCAATTTTTTTAAAGAACTTTAAAATAAAGTTTACCAAAGGAACTAAGTCCCAAAATAATTTAATCAATAATGTTAGACTCTGTAACAAAATTGAAAATATAGCAATGTATACAATTATTATTGCGGCTCCGTGAAATAACTCCCCAATGAAATAACCCCCCAATCCAAAAATGAAAAAAACTCCCCAAAATGTTTTTTATTTTTAGTAAATGTAACGAACTTTATGCGAACCAGAGACAAAGAAACCAATGGCAGATGTTTGACAATAGATTGGTATAGTGTACGCGCAGCCGCCGCGCGGGGGGGGCCGGGGTTGCAAAGCGCGTGGCAACCCGCTCGCGCGCCTTTTTGCGTCCGCGCGCCTCCCGAGTTCACTACGCCAGGCGAAGGGTATAAGAAAACTGAAAATACATAATAAAATCGACTACCTTCTAACATTTTTTTTTTTTTATTTTTGAGTTTGAAAATTAAGTTTTTTTAAAACTGTTCACTAAAACAACTTGACTCAAAAATATGTTAAACAATGGATCTTTGGCTTTGTTGAAAGGTTTATCCTGATATTCTACGTATTTATTTTTTTATAATTTTTTTCATATAAAATCATTTTTTAAACAAAATTGCATCCCCCCCCCCCCCCCACCTAAAGGGGAAAGGCTTCGCCTAAAGGGGGAATTTTAATGTTAAATTTTTTTATTTTTTCTTCCCATAAGAACGTTCTAACAAAGTAATAGAAAAATTGAAAAAAAAAAGAGATGAATGAAATCGGTAAAGACGTATTCAAGTTATGGCGTGACCACGGGTAAAAGTTATAGTTCAATCTAGGTGTGAGATTTATGTAAGGTGATGAAATTTATGTAAGATGAACTGAACTTAATAGAAATTGCGTATTGACAAGACCCTCACTAGTCAACTGATAATGATAAGTCCAACGGACTTAACGCCAATTTTTATGGACTTAAGGCCGTTCAAAGCTATTTTGAACGAAGAAGGGATTTCAATTATTTTCTAAACATTTATACCACCAATTAAAAGCCTTCCTTTGGTTGCTGCGAGTTACGTAAATTTACGAGCAAACACATTTTAATATTCCAAGGCCAATAATTTAATTGATGTATGTATTTATGATATAACTCACTCAATACTTCATAATTTGATGCAAAGTAATTAGTTTTATAGATTGTTAAGCTTTCCCATTCCTGGCACAATTCTCTATAGATACAAAAAAAAGAAATATATAAAAAACAAACAAAAAATAAACCTATACCACATGCAAACTACCCGCAGTTTAATGTATTAATTCACAGTCTGGGATAAACACACTCTAATGTGAAATAAATTGTTTAAGTGCAAGCTGGCCACATAGGCACTTATGAAATTTTATTTACCACAGAATCCAATTCTTAAATTATAATCTTCAACAACAACCATAAGCAAAGCTAAGCAAAGCAAAGCAAACCAAACAACCAATTTAAATTGCCAGCAATAACAATTAGATCATTTTAATTTTACGATTATAATATAAAAATGTACGTTCCGCTATGTCTGCCCATGTCCATATCGTCAAATGGAATTTGGAATTTCACTCAAAAATATAAGTTCACAAACAAAACAAGAAATTAAAACGAAATTCGAATTGAAATCTAAATATTTTTATAATTAAACGTTTTCAAGAAGAAAATCTCCATCAAGATCACGTATCCATTAAAAAAAGAAAAAAAAAGAATAGAGATTGCTTATGGGATAGCCACATAATGATTTGCCATTAATTTTGTGTGAATCTTTCATTGAGATTGCTAACTTTATAGCACGTAAATATGTTTTTTTTTTTTTTTTTTTAATTAATTTTATTATAAACATTTTGGTTAATTATCTCGGCGTGATGAGTTTTGGGAATGGTTCATCTTGTATTTATGTATGTTGGACGTTTTGAGATGTATTCATCTCTGAACTAAAATTCTTTTAAAAATAATCAAATAATTATTTAAAAGTTTAATTTGGAATAAAGATGCATTTCCAAAAAAATATAAACATTGGAATGGTATTGCGAATTTTGTCCATCTATTTGTGTATACTGTATAATGATTTTTTTATTTATTCCTTGGATTTATTAAACATTATGATAGTTGGTAGTTTTTAGAAATACATTTGTCCCCATCTCATCCCATCCCAAAAGCTTGAATGTACAAATTAAAATTATTTAAATTTCGAATATAATATTTTATGAATTTATTATTTGCAAAAGATTGAATTTAATGCGAAAACACTTTTATTTATTTGCCTTAAAATTATTTTGTCTATCGATATTGTTGTAAAATAAAAAGGTTTTTTGAGTAAAATTAAAGAGCGGAAAAAAATTTGTGGAAAATCAATTGCGAGTAGCAAACTTTGATCTTGTGCTATGAAACAATTAGCCAACAACGTATCGATCAATAAAAACTCATGTTAAGAAGAACTCATGTTTTTTCAACTTGAAATTCTTGGAATGAGAAAAAATAAGATTTTGACATTAGCGCCTTGTTAATTTTATCTAATTTTATCATGGGAATTTAATTTCAATTTTGCTACAAACCTAATCTTTTGACTTATTGTTTCAAAGAGTTGTTTTTATTGTTTGTTTGTTTACCAGATGAACTAAACCTGGTCTTGAGTTAACAAAGTAAAAATAAGTGTGTTGATATCAACTTAGCGAAGCAGCACCTCAAAAGGGGGTAAAAACGTCTTTTAGCGAATAGTTTATTGCTTAATAATTAGCCGTTCAGCAGTTCTGAATTAGTTGTAACAATTTTATTTTTGTCGCTCTATGTTTTCTATGGATTTTTTTTTGCAAAAATGTGAAATTCGAGTCAACTTAGCGAACCTGCATCTCGGAAACGTATAAAAACTTCTTATTGTGAACGTTTAACTGCTCTATAATTTGCCGTTAATTAGTCGTGAATTAGTTGTGACAATTTTTGAATTTGTCGCTCTATGTTTTCTATGTTTTTTTTTTTTTGCAAAATTGTCAAATTGGTGCCAAATTACAGAAGAACGTCTGGAAAAGAGTGGCCGTGGCGTGATGGTTAGTGCGATGGACTGTCATGCCAGAGGTCTAAGGTTCGATCCCAAGCCTCGCCATCTATTTATTTAAAAGAAAAACGGCTACTGCCTCTTGCGAGGAATTGACAAATCCTCCAAGAGTATCTCCTGTCACAGAAAAGTGCCGCTCGTTAGCCGTTCGGATTCGGCAATAAACTGTAGGTCCACTCCATTCCTGCAGACACGCACACAGGAATGGTTGAGAGTTGTAAGTCACTAGGCCCTAGTTCTTCATGAGCTGTTGTGCCATCAAATTTATTTATTTTTAGTCTGGAAAAGAGTTAAAATCTTCTTATATTGATTGGGTTCTTGCTTAATTAGTTGTGAAAATTTCAATTTTGTCGTGCGATGTTTTCTATGTTTTTTTTTTGTTATTAATTTCATTCAAAGCTCGAGACGTACTCGTTGAAAATGGGATAAAACCTGTGTAATCGAAATATTTATTGCTTAACAATTTGCTGTTAGTTGTCGTGTAAATTTGTATACGTTTTCCAGAGGCTGCTTCGCTAAGTTGACACGAAGTTAGCAAAGCAGCAAAAAAAAAAAAAACGTAGACAATATTGCACGACAAAATAAAAATTGTCACAACTAATTCAGAACTGCTGAACGACTAATTATTGAGCAATAAACTATTCGCTATAACAGCGGTTCTTAAACTTTTTGAGCTGTGGAACCCTAAATAATTGCCAAATATATTTCGGAACCCCAACTCTTAGCGATAACAAAAATGAAAAATAATAAAATTCAAAATAAATTTTTTTAATTTAAAATAGTTTTTCAAGGTTAATGTAAAGAATGAAACTGTTTCATTGTTTGATTTATAAATAACTGTTTTAAAACTGACTTCTATATCAGAAAGCTTTATTCTCATGTCTGGGGCAGCGTCTAATCTATTTCTCTGTTTGGTAACCAAGTTTCCCACACTTGGGTTTTTTTAGCTTTAAGTTTTGACAGAAAATGTGAAAATTTGCAAAAAATTTGACGTTACCAAACCAGACTGAATGCCAACCCAAAACTTGTGTAATTATATAGGACATTGCTAGTTAATTACCATACATTTTGAAAAAAAAAAAAAAAAAAAAAACAAATTGAGGTATTTACGACTCTCGAGCAATATTGAAGGGAATAAGACGCAAATTTGGAAGTTCAATTCAATTTAATTCTGACTATATTTTCATTGTTGTGAGGTATTTAGACTCAAAACTTTTTGCAAAAAGCTCAAAAGTGAAAAACCGAGACAATATCTGTGTGCGAAAAAGCGTACGAAAATTGTGTTTGATATGTCATTTCGGATTGATTTCACAGACTAAAAACATTTTGTTTGCACAAGCGGTCATAAACATATTTTTGTGTACTAGTATCGCCCTGTGTCGAAATTCGACACCTCGGAAACAATTTGTTTGAAAATATTGAAGGAAAAAAACATTTTTATTTTAATTTTAGTTTTTTTAATATGCATAGTGTTCGACAGTACTAAAACAAAATTGACCCGCAGTGTGTAAATGGGTGTCTCAAGTTAGTATATTCTGCACATCTCCGCAATTGTGACTTTCAAACCATATAAAATTTATCGAAATCGGTCAAATACTTTTTGAGAAAATTGTACCACAAAATTTATTTAAGGCTATTTATATATAATAGATTACTTTTTCACTTTTTGACATACTTTTTAAAAAGTCTTAGGCAGTTATGCAGTAACAGCTGTATATATGAACGATACGCACACGCATGCATTTTTGTATAAAATGTTTCATTCTTTGTGGAATAGTGTACTTTATTAAAGAGTATGCGCGATCTATACTCACACGGGTGGCTCGTAATTGTCTTTGGAAAGAGGAAGTAGTATCATTTTTTTTTAATTATGGGTCATACTTTAATTAAAAAAATACAAACGTCAAATATTTCTTTTGCGCAAAAATGTTTGAAATTAACTTACAAAAATTATTTAAAATCGCGGAACCCTAAAAACTCTTTCACGGAACCCCAGGGTTCGGCGGAACGCAGTTTAGGAACTAAGGCGCTATAAGACTCTTACCCCATTTTGAGTTGCTGCCTTTGCTAAGTTTATATCAACTTAGCAAAGCAGCATAAAAAACATAGAAAACATCGAACGACAAATTCGAAATTATCACAACTAATTCACGCGAATAATTAACAGCTATTTGCTCTATTAATAAATTTTCGATCGGTAAATGTTGTTTCGATAAGTTGACACTCATAAATTTGTCTCATAGTTGAAATGTTAACTCATCTTTATTTTCATGCTAATTTAAATGAGCCAATAACACTGGTTTAATATGTTTAATATGTGTATTGTTAAAATTACACTTTTCCTTGTTAATTAAAATCTGTTCTTGCGTTATTTCAAAATTGCGATATGGTTTTATTGAACATGGAATCTTGTTAATTATACTGACAATTACTGTCAGTTTAATAATATGTGAAGGTAATTTTTTTTTTTAGATTTTCTTGTTGATTTAACAGTATTATTTATTTTTGACAATGTTAAGCTTTCAGAGTGCCATATGTCATACATATTTAACAATTTACTCCTGTTATTTTATCCTGTTAAAAATTAACATGACCAACAATTATTGTAATAAATAATAACATGACTCAGATAAGTGAACATAATAATGTGTTCGGTAGTGTTTTGGCTATAATACATATTACAATTTTTTTTTTAAATGTAAAACTGGTTGTAATAATTTTGTAATGTTTAAGAATATTATTTATAATATTTAAATTCTTTGTAAGGTTTTAGGTTTTTTAATAAGAAAGACTAATTTTAAAACCTTATATATAAAATATATGTATGTACTATGTAGGTATACATATATAATATACTAGCCGATAAAACCCGGCGTTGCCCAGGTCTTCTTTAGTAAAACTTTATGACAACCAAAAATCAACCAAAAAGATGAAAAAATCATCACTCGAAAAATGTTCAGCTTGAAGAGCCCTACACACCATGTTACTTGTCAGGTAACATTGACGGTTTTTTATCTTCATTTAATCTTCATTTAAAAACTCTAACCTTGAAAATCCGATCATTAGAACTCAAGTTGTAAATAAAGACTATTTGCAGTAAAAAGCACCCCCTATCAACTTTACGTACGCCCTTGATTGTATAATTACTCGGGAAAAAAAATTGATAAATAATTTTTATTAGGGGTGCCAATGCCCACTTACCCTTCCTTGTGCACGCCCATGCCTCTAAATAAGTTCTGGTCCATTTACAATCATCAACCCAACTACCCAACTACTCCACTCATGTTCTTACTACACTACAGAGAAATCCCTACCGACTGTTTATGTTTTTTATATGAATTTTACTATACCTTACCTACCTATACACAAAAATATCACGATTCGTCGACGGCGAAACGCGAAAACAGTCAACTCTACTCACCATCTCGCTTCCACCTACCAAGGCACCGACTGTTTATGTTTTTTATATGAATTTTACTATACCTTACCTACCTATACACAAAAATATCACGATTCGTCGACGGTGAAACGCGAAAACAGTCAACTCTACTCACCATCTCGCTTCCACCTACCAAGGCACATTGCACATGGTTTGAATTGTTTTTTTTTTTTTATTTTTTCTTATTTTTTGTTGATGAAGAATAATTCGCTGCCAAAAAACCTGCATACATATTTTTACCACCCCACCATCACTATCCCCATGAAAAAATTTTTACCTATCCTAAATAAAATATTAAAGAACCAACCACCCACCGCCAAACTAACCAATTTCAGTCTTACCTTAAAATCCAACAATTAGAACTCAAGTTGTGAATTAAGCAAGCCGATTTGCATGTCACCCCTTATCCTATATACGTGCGCCCTTGATTGTGTAATTACTCTATATAAGTTCGTTTCCATTCACCATCACCAAACACCTACCGCCAAACCAACCAATTTCAGTAGATACAAATATTTTTCTGCTGCAAAACCTACTCATACTGGTCACTCATTTCTTTTATACGTACCGGACCTGTTTATGTTTTTTTTTATATGAACTTTTATCAAAAAAAAAATATCACCACGATTCTCACATACCCAATGATGGGTTTGAAATATTTTTTTTCGATAAAATCCGCTGCCAAACCTGCATTATTTTTCACCAACCTTAACAGAAAATGTTTGCCTTAAAAAAAAAAAGAGTAAAGTATTACAAAAAAAGATTTGTTTTTTATGAGCCGATTCTGGGGAATCAGCCCAACAATAAAATTTTTTTATGAGCAGATTCTTGAAGATCAGCCCAACGGTTGTATTCGTTCATATATTAATTATAATACTTGCTCTGCTTGCCTTTTGTACCGAAATCTGCAATCGGCACCAAGGCAAAGCTTAAGCAAACCTACAACCAAAATTAACGCCTCGACTGGAACTGGAACTGGAACCAGTCAAATCTACCTCAAAAGGCATTGTTCTATGGCAAAATAACTCTTCCTTAACTTGAAGTAAATGTGAATTGAAAATATATAAAACAGAATTTTGCAAGGAAAATACCTACATCTTAATTTTAAAAAATTTCCATACTATTTTTTTTGTGGTAAGTTTTTAATTTGTTTATTATTCTGTATTTAACAAATATTTTCTTTTCTGCTGTATCCTATGACATACCAGATAAGTTGAATTTGTATTATATCTATTTTTTAAAAGGGTTTTTTTTGTTTGTTTGTGAGTTTAGCGGAAACATACAGCCAAACTGACAAACAAAAAAAGTTACTCTTTTATATAATAATATAGATGTGTACAGCGGCAGACGTTGTTATGTAACGTCTTAACTAAACAACCATGATTTTACTTTAATAAGTAATATTTCAATTGAAATAAACAACAATGACAAAAAAAAAATGCAATAAAATAAAAAAAAACACGTATACGCCCAGGTGTACCCCGGTTTTATCGGTGGGTTTAGAGGAAAAAATTTTAGGCTCCGCATGAATGAATAATCTGGGGTTTTTAATTCGACTGCGACCTTAAGATCTATTGTGCCGCTAGGCTCTGGGCATACACTTTAGCATAAAAAAAAGAGGTATTTTTATTTTTAAACATACATACATATTTAGAAGCAGAAGAATTGTTATTCGTTGTTTTTGTTAAAATAAATTTTGAAATATTTTATTTATAATACAAATGGTGTTGTGTTAAAAATATAGAGCGAAGGAAAAAAGTTTATCACTCAAAATAGTTTTTAAAATTGTTGTTCAAACTAAAACAAAGACAATTATTAAAGATTTAAGAAGACAAAGCTCACCCACCTTGATCTCCTCTGTGTACGCTCCTGAAAGAAGTACTTTACGTTCAAATGTTTATTGATGTTAAATATACTCTTTGTCATAGAAAGTATGTTTTCACATCTAAAAATAGTGTATAATGTTTTTGTTCTCATTTGAATGATGTTCGCTTTAATTTTATTATGTTTAAGATGATTCTTTCAAGCATTATTTTAATCCTCATCTGTACTGTATATGCCTAGCTTATTGCTCATATTATTCCTTTGTTAAAATATGAATAACGATAAAAGTACATTCTATTTATATCTGAGTCGTTTGGCAGATAAATAAACAAATAATCAGGTTTGTGTTTTTTTTTTTGGTTAAAAAAATAAACTGAAATGCATAAACTTGTGTTTTTACATTATTTGAGATACCAACGTACATAACAAACAGATCTTTCTTGCTAGAAATCTTCACATAAAGTTTTTCTAATATGGGAATTAGTTGATTTTTGTTATTTTTTACATATTTTGTTTTTGAGCTACATACCTTGATTAAATTGAAAATATTTCTTTGCAAAAACCCAAACGGATTTTGAGAATATTTGGCAAAGAGAGAAAGTTGTAAATCAGTAGTTAGAAACCTCAAACTACGTGATTTTTTTATCGATAATTTGCTGAATTTACAATGAAAACTTAAGATATCCTGGTTAAAATCTTATTTTTTACTGTTATATATTTCAAACGTTATTCTTTCTTTGTAATATGTATCTTCGAGTTAATTTTGTATTTAAATTGTAATAGAATGGGACGCGTCCAAGTCCACAAAATAAGCCTTTTTGAACTCTGAATTGAATCTTTTCCATATTTGTGGAAGGAATGACAGAATGAATGTATGCGTATGCGTTAAGAAATATATGTTGTTATTGTAAACCCGTGGTCTGGTTAATGTACGAAGAAGAGAATAACAAAAACAAAAGAAAATTATTTTTGTTATTGTTTTAGTGGACTGTATTGAATTAAATTCAAATGGAAGATTTTTGCGACCTTAATTCCAATGCGTTTCGCCCAGGCACGACAGTTGGGCTCATCAGTTAGATGCTGTCGTACCTTTCTAAGACGCAATTATTTTGGTCGATGATAATACAGTCCACTAAAACAATAACAAAAATAATTTTCTTTTGTTTTTGTTATTCTTTTCTTCGTATGCGTCAAGAATTATTTAAAAGTCAAAGTACCTTGATTTTTGTTGAAAAGCAACGTGTGACACACAGTGGTGCACTTTGTGTACCTATGGGAGAGTATATACAAAAAAAACACTTACCTAACCGATTTTAATAAACATTTTCAGGAATGAACACCGGAAATTTCTGCCATCAGACTCACCCACAAAAAAGTTCATCAAAGCTGTGTAAAGACGTGATAGATAATAAAGGGCGGATGATTGTTGTCTTACTGTAAACTTTAAAATGTTAACTAGGAATACCGCTTTCCATTACTGACCATTTTTACTGCTTCGACCGCTGAATTGCTTATTATTTTGAGTCAGATAACCAAAGCCGTGATTTTACTTTAAATAATGATATTTTTTAATCGAAATGAACAACAATGACATTGTGCACTATTAGCCGTGGTATGATGGAGTTCTACATAATGTTCGATCCCCAGCCCCGCCACCTTATAATTTTATAATTTTTAAAATAAAACAGCTACTGCCTCTTGCGAGTAATTGAAAAAACCTCCATGAGTATCTCTTATCATAGAAAAGTGCCGCTTATATTAGCCGTTCGGATTCGGCAATAAACTGTAGGTCCCCTCCAATCCTGCAGACACGCGCACAAGAATGGTTGAGAGTTGTAAGTCACTAGGCTAGGCCCTAGTTCTTCATGACGTTGTTCACTAAGAAAAATCAGGGACAACTTGTTTAAAATTCAATAAAATAAGAAAAGTATACGTTTAAGCCTGGGTGAACCACGCTGAAGAGAAACAAATTTACATATTATTTTCATCTCATTTATTTAACAATAATGGTGTGTACACTAAGGTAACATCTTTTATAGTAGGTACTTAGGTTTAATATATTTTTGACATTATAAAAATTAACATTGATTTTTTAAATGACGGTCAATAACAAACCCAAGGGATATGCAGTATTCAACCGCATTGATTTTACAATCACCAAGCAATAAGTCAGGCAGAGTGCTGAGATCAAACTTTTTTTTTTAGAAATCGGTATGAATAGTGATTTATTTGGATTTAAAAGTAAACTATTATCAATAGACTAAGCATTTATTTGACTAAGGTCTTCATTGACGAAGAGGATCAATTCATCATTCTGATGAAAAGGCAACTGAATCATTGATAAACATGCAAAACAGTATTGGACCTAGAATCGATCCTTGTGGGACTGTTTGTGCTACAGGTCTAAGAGAAAGTACTTCCCACCAGAAACGACTCTTAGCAATCTGTCTGACAAATAATCTGTAATTAGTTTACATGCCCGTTCACTGAATCCTAAGAAGTTGAGCAATTTCCACTTGAGAATGTTGTGATTCATTTTGTCGAAAGCTTTGGAAAAGTCGAGTAAACAAAAAAGATTGATGTGACCCTTATCATAATCCACTGTAATATCCTCAAGAAGATTGACCACCGCAGTAGTGCAGCTAAGATTTGCTCTGAAACCCGATTGCTTGTCATACAACAGATTGTTACATGTCAGGTGACTTAAAACTTGCTTTTCAATTACTTAAGACTGTGCCAAAATATAAGCAAATCGGCCTACTAATCAAAATCCGTAATCCAATTTTTCCCAATTATTAAAAAAAATTTCTAAATCTTATACGAAAAAATAAAATACTATAATGTTTTTTTTTTTTTTACTAAGAAATCGTTGTTCAACTTTTTCAAAATTATTAAATTAGAAGGCGCAAAAACCGGAAACATAAAAATGCATTTATCTCAAAACTACCAAAAACGAAATGCGATAGGTCTTAAAAAATATATCTACAAAAAAAAAAAAAACCCATTAGTCTCAAACGTTTCCATCTTCAAATTGTGAAATACCTTTCAAATTCACTATCACTCACGATTTGTACAAAACAACGAAAAAACAAAAAAAAAACTAAATTCAAATCTCTTCAGGTTGTTCAATTAATTTGATTAAGTTTAATTAACAATTTAGCACATTTGCCAAACCAATGCCAACTTATTTGCATAAAATAAATTCTTCCCTCTGACAGGATAGATTTTTCAAAATTAATTTCCCGCATTAATGACATCGTTAAATTGCGGTACAAACAATTTGTCTGACCTGCGTTACACGGTTACAACCTAAGCCATAAATAACACTCACCCCCGATGCCCGTGTTCATTATTTCAGAAAAAAAAAATAAGCATAGACAACTAAAAACATTTAAAGAAAAATGAAACATAATTGCAAATTGAGATCTAAAAATGCAAAACACTTGAAGTCGACCATCAGCTCATTATTCTTAATTCTATTTTATCAATTCTATCTCATTAAATTTCAACATGCAATCTCTGCTTCCTTGCCCCTCCTCCCAGTTCATCATAACGTTCAGTCATATTCAAAAACTTGGCTAGAAACGTCAAAAAAGTATTCAAAAGATCTAGAAATAGAACGGCACTGTGATGTGATGGCATCATGCAATGTGTGAAGAACGACGACCGACGACTCGACGGCGGCTAAGAAGACGCGACGCTCGCTCTTGCTCCTGAATCAACAAAATATATGTAATCGAAAGGAGTGAGATTGGATGTTTTTGCTTTTATGCAGAGTTATGCTATGCCATTACAACGTGATCCATCCTCAGATGTCACCACTCATTAATTGCATTTCGCTAAGCGAATACGAATTTCAATCTGACTTATAGAGTTAAGTTGCTTTTCGCGTACTTATATACCTACTATGACATGGTAGGGTAGGGTTAGGGTATATTGCGCGGCTTATCCTTCGCATGGCATTCTCTTAATGTGTGAGCTTCAAACCAATTAAAATCTACGGAAGCGTGAAGCAGGTCTAAGCAATTTAGCTGCAATGTTGAATGCGCACTGAATCTATGGGTGTCAACCTTAATGCGTCCCTTATGTTATGTAGCAGTTGTATAGCTCCTATAAGAGGCTGATTTCTCGGTGCGGCAGGGCACGACACGCAGGAGTAACCATCAGCTTGTGTTTTTGCTTATGAGGTTGTCAAGTGAAAAGCCCGTTTAAATTAGCTTCGTTTATCTGCGAGCAATACACCTTATGATGTGGTTTGAATTAGCGCGGTGCGGAGGTGTCAACCACACAGACACAGTGCGAACGAAATGTAAAACTACTTGCACACTCTGTGTTACTTGATTGAAGCTAAATTTTCTCTTGGGCGATATTCATGTTATGAAAGTTTTATTCCAAAGGTATACTGAATAATATTCATTCCTTTATCGGGTATAGACTTACCGATCCATGCAGCGAAAATAAATGTACACAGGTTCTAATGAGGGCTGACATATTCCAGGCTCTGCATGCAGCCTTTGCTGCACGATATCTTTATTTCTGATTTCGCTGCATGGGAAAAAGGTGCACATCTGTTTTCTGCATAAAAGTCGGGTTGTAAATGCAACTGAATACTCAACATTTGGTCCTTCGAGCCGGATCAAATTTGAACACAGGCTCAAAGAACCAAACCTTAAGTAAAAGTCGGGTTGTAAATCTATCTAAATACTAATTTTATTTGAAAAAAAAAAAGGCGACTACAGTTTAGTGGAACGAAGTGTGTTGTTAAAGCTGAGCATACAGATTCCTCAGGTGTATCTATACCTACATACCTTATCTACCTACCTCCATTAAGTGTGTGGTTTAAATTGTAGTGGCGGTTCAAATTGGATTGGATTAATTTTAGAAATTGCTTGGGAATAACGAAATGATACAAATAATAATTACGAACAATGCATACCTAATACGGCGTTTTCATTAGAGCAAATGAGGTAATTTCGTCAAATCATCTCATTTCCCATACAAATTCAAATTTCCAAATGAGGTAATTTTAACCAAATTTGCACGAAATTCGGTAGGAAATTACGTAAAACTTTTATGAACACACCCGAATGGAATCCATTCAAAGTGGAACCCATTCAAAATGACAGAATTCAATGTAAAAAACAACAAAAACAAGCGATTGACAATCTGGACCGTCAAACAAAATTAAGAAATTTGAAATGTGAACACTTTTTTTGTAATTTGCCAAATTACCTCATTTCAGCTTTAATGAAAACGCAGTATAAGAGACATACGAATACAACCAATCATTGTTTTAAATGTTTTTTCATGTTTAGTTGAACTATTTGAAGATATTGTATTTAAGGGTTTTTGAAAAAGAAAGAAAGTTACAAGTCTTCATGAATTCACGTTTTTTACAAATAAAATGATTGAGAAATACAATTAAGTTGACTGTATCTATAAAGAAGTTGACAAATTCTCTCATAGTCTTATTTTATTCAAACTTTTCATCAATTGATAAACGAAAAACTCTACAGGTGTACCTCAAGATAGTTAGCTAGGTTCACTACTCTTTATAGTTTCCATCAATGAAATTGTTTTAGTAGTAAAAACCTGTAGAATCAAGTTTACTTATCTGAAACCTGTTTAGTAATGTACCTCTTAAAAATAACTTTTTTTTTTCGATTGGCGTACGCAAAACAATCTTTTTATAAATATGTGAAAATGCTATTCGATATCTTTTATTAGGAAAATTGGTAAAATCCTTTAATCACAATATAAATCAATCTGTTTTTATACAGAAATAACAACTTGTGGCCTACGTATAACTTCTTGCAAAATTTTGACTTTTCAGCCTACATTGAGTATTGAGAAAAATATTTTAATAGCCCTTCCACACTATCCCATCGAGTATTAAGTGTGATAGAATTACTTACGACTGCCAAATTTATGTGAAGAAAATGTTTTCATATTTTGCTTCCACACTTGCGTCCAAACAAAACAATTCACCATAACCTCAAACCAAGTGGAATAGCGTGTGTGATGGTTTTAGAACCAATCCCAAACATGTCAAATTGTGTGCGATGGGCTGCCAAAGTCGTGTGGGATGAAATTTCATATTTTGTTTCCACACTATTATACATCAGGATTTACTTCCCACTTTTTTGACATGTGTTAATACTTAGTGTGATAGTGTGGAAGGCCTTTAAATAAGGTCAACGCAGTGCGTATATATATCGTAATAGCCTCGTGACATATTCCTTGTATAAATCTTTTGTGCATCCCCACAATTTTTTCAAAAACTTAAAGATATTTAAGCATCTGGTTTTCAATGTTTTCAGTCTTGGACTATTGAATATTATTGAATATTGCAAACTGAAATAAATGTATTTAATAACGTAAAATTTTGAACAAAATTAGTTACAACACAATTTTTAATTTATTTTTTTTTTAATTATTTAGTTTGAAAATTAATTTTTCAATAACTTTGTACTAAAACAATTTTAACAAATAACAGAATAATACAGTTGAATTCTGGCTTTAAAAAGTGTATAACATGACACTGTAAGCGCTGCGTTATTTTTTAATGATTTCATATCGAGTCGATTTTTTTTTTCTTCAGAAAATAGCCCCTCCATAGTGGCACGATCGTTCTTTTTGACACAATAATTTCCTCGTGGCACGGTGGCAAAAAGTTTAATATGACACGTTTTTTTATTTCCATTATTTTACTAAAAATGAAGCAAATTCACATTTCATTTTATTTTTTTTTTCAACAAGATATTTGTCAGTACAAGGAAGTCCTAGGGCGAACACAGATGGATGACGTCTTTTAATACATTAGTTAGTACCAACAATTTCGAGTTTGCGGAGATAAGCAATAGAAAAAAATAAAAATTTCATGACAAATTTCATGTCAAATTGTTTTTACAAATATTAAAAAAAAAAAGTATTTCTAACATTTACACCTCTTGTGGGCACGAAAACAGGTTTTTTTGTTTTGTATTTTGCATGCACTCAAGGGGCTATGACTACCCTTTAAATGTTAAAACACATTGCGAGCGTTTAGGAAAATTGGACAGGATTTAAAAGGAAATACCGATATGCATTGGTTTTGAATGTCTGGATATCACAATGAGGGGGAAATATTAAGCCGGGTAAAGCATTCCACGTTCTTGTAGTGGGGCTGAAGAAAGAATCTCTGAATTTAACAGTACGTCCGAAGTTGGGCTCAAGGGTAAACTGATGGGCATTCCTTGAAGTTCGAGTATTATGGTTGAATTGTTTTAGGGGAGGAATGCAACTGGCTATTTCACTAGAATACTGTTTGTATCGATACAATTACGAAAGACATGAGACATTGCGGTGGAGGTCGACGTCGAGAGAAGCAAATGTTTCTAATATAATTTATAATTTCGTCACCTATCATTTTTAAAGCTCTATTTTGAATTCTGTCCAGCAAACTCAAGTGGGTTATTAGGGCACCTGCCCAAATGTGCGAGTTGTACTCGAGTTTTGGACGAATAAAGGCCTTATAGATAATAGCCAGATCAGAAGGGGAAACAAATTTCTTGCATCGACGAAGAAAACCTAAACACTTAGCAGCGTTTTTGGCGACATCGAATATGTGGTTATTCCACACAAGGTGGTCTGTGATGTACATACCGAGAACTGAAAGCTGTTCGGTCTCCTCGATGCAAGTACCGCTCATGGATAGCGGCATGGGGGATGGATTCCGCTTTTACGACAGGAGACAGCATTGAGTTTTTGAAGAATTAAATTCAGCGAAACAGTTGAATGGATTAGAAGTTTCAGACAAAAGGTCGTTTATAAATATAAGGAAGAGAGTCGGAGACAAAACGGAGCCCTGGGACACACCAGCATTTATTTTGTGGGTTTCTGACTTGAAGGCTTGAAGCCGTCCAATACAACTTGTATTTAACGGTCCGAGAGGTAATTTCTAATCCAACGAAGAAAAGATTCATCGATACCAAATGCATGCATTTTTGATAAGAGAGCTTGATCAAATGCTTTTGAAATATCAAGCCCAATAATCTTACTTTCTCCAAAATGATATGTAAAGATTTGTGCCACTGTTCAGTGAGATATACCATCAGATCACCAGTGGACCTATTGCTACGAAAGCCGTACTGCCGGTCAGTAAGAAGCTTTCGTTCTTCAAGATATTTCTTGAGCTGATGATTTATCAGCGTTTCCATGATCTTGGAAAGCAGGGACTTAAGATCAATTGGACGATAGTTAGAGGGGGAAGAAGATTCGCTTTTTTTAAGGAAAGGCTGGACAAATGCTGTTTTCCATCCACTCGAAAAGAGACCAGTAGAGTAGGACCGATGGAAAAGCTTACGCAGTGGTTTTGACAGCGATAAAAAACACTTCTTCAGAACAATAGGAGGGATATTATCCGGTCCAGCGGATCTGTGTACATCGAGATCTTTTAATACTCTTGAAACTGCACGAGTGCGAAATTAGGTTGGTCCCATAGAATCGTTTACGCGCTCAAGTACAGGGGGATTCATGACACTTTCTGGCAGCCTCGAATTAATAGCAAACTGTGCGGCAAGCAAATTGGCTTTCTCTTGAGAGCTGACAAAAGGAGGAGAGTTGCATTATTTGTTGTTTAGAAGAGGAGCATTACTTGTTGTTTTTTTGTTTTTTTTTTTTGTCTCGTTGTATGTTAATGAATAAAATTAAATCTCAATAAATAAATAAAACAGCAGTTTTTTTGTTTTTATTTTTATTTTATAAAATAATAATGTAGTGATTTGCCCGAAAATATAGTGTCACTCCGAAACGCGTCGCATAGTATATTTTACATAATAAAGTTGTGATATTTAATAAAATAAAAATTAAAAATCAAAAATAAAAATACAAAACATTTATTGTATTTATTTATTGAGATTAAATTTTATTCACGAAAATACTAAATAAGTCTCGAAGAATTAAGTAAGAAATAAATGCTGCTGTTAAAAGGAATTATGTTGTTCTCAAGCAAGATTTTTGTATTATTTCAAATTTTCTAAAAATGGCTTTAATAATTTCGTAATGTATGCTGACTACAGATTCGAGTTCAGCACATCAAAAACAAAAAACTAATTTAATTTTGCCAACCAGTGTTTTGAGGATCCTATAGGAATTAAAAATTTAAGGAAAAACCAATCTATAAGAAATATTTCGATTTTCAAAATTAGATTTTTTTATATGGAAATGTTGTCAAAAAATTTTTTGTAGGGCATATTTTTCCACTGTGCACATTTTAAATTATTAAATATCGCAAAACTAGCTACGATTATAAAATTAGATGTAAAATATATCAATCTAAATCCCAGATTACCGAAAATATCTATTTTATATGTCTGTGTATGTACATTTCAAATTATCGTAATTAAATTGTTTCAAAAAAATTACACATATCAAAACATAATTCAAAGCCTAATATTTACTTAACCCCTCTTGATTTATTTAATACTTCCGATGGTGGCCAAAACATTATACACTCATCAAATTTTAATTTACCCCAAACAATTATGTATTACATACAAATCCACTCATGCATACTAACGCCTACATCAGCCGGTCGCGAATGCCAATTTTTTTTTAATTTTGAACAACTAATTCAACGAATTAAGGGATTACGAATAAAAAACCATAATTTAATATGGACATTAATGCCTCGAAAAGTTTCTAAAAACAAGTGCAATTCCGACAAGACAACTAAAACGATGATGATAACCTCCCTATAAATCCCCCTTGAACCCCTCCATATTAAACTCGAATAAAACAAATTGAATTCAAATGCTCTGCGATGTGAGATTCTCGTTCTGCTTGCAGCTAGCCAACATCATAACAATTTAACCGCATTTTAGATACAAATTTCCCTCGTTGAAATAATTTGTGCAATTTGTTCAAATATTTTAATCCATTTGGACCGAAAATTGTATGATGTATTTGTATAGGAATATTGTATATATAGGAAAATATACGTACAAACAACATACGGATTGGAATTGAGTGTGATGTTGAGAGTACAGCCCCATTAATTTACAACGACCACTTTAGCTCTTCCCGCCACTGCTAAAGCGAACCGCGTTCTTGTTGTCTCTAACCGCCTCCACTTTCCGCGAACATTACAAATTTCCCTTTCGAATTTTAAATCACAAATTGTCTATTTAATCGCTAAATACAAGCAGGATTGCCATCAGAGTATGATTTTAATCACTAATTTATAAAATTGTGTTTGATCAACATTTTTGTCATTTTTTTTTAAAATACGAGTAGGATTTGTTTGGTTATAAAGCCAGTCTATAAACTCATACAAAAAAGGAATTAAATCATAAAATTGTTAAACGTTGTTAGTTTTAATATTGGTATAAAATATTATTTAAATTGATTGGGTGTAAATAAAATAAATTAAAGCATTCGATGGTCAATACATTTTTTTTTTGATTTCTTAGACCCATCAGGGGCGCAATTCTGCAAATATGAATAATTTTCCGTGTTAACTTCCAATATGCATTATTAATATGCGTGAATAGATTAGCCTTTTTGTGCACATGTTATCTGTCAAAAATCAGCATCTCTTGTGGAATTGCAAAATTTATATTGCAAAATTTCATAGCTTTTTGTGTACCTACATCTACATGACAAAAAATTAACGCTTCCAGAATTTGTCCCCAACAAACTTTTATTTTTTAAAAGATTAACGATATAAAAAGGTTTGTTTGACATTTCTTTTCGAACTTCACGTACTGGGAGAGCTATATTTACCATGAACAAACAACAGATAAGAAATACAATACGTGCGTTTTATTGGTAATTCAAAGCTATCGCAGCAATAAAAATTCAGTAAAACGCTATATCCACTTTTATGTCCACCCTCTATTTCTGTGGCTGTGTTCATATCCTTTTGTAAGTGAAAAACAATCTACGTTACCGACATTCAAGGTTCAAGTCAACACTATTTGTCCACATTTATACTCACTAATTTACTGGCTTATTTATCGGCACTTTTGGTTTTGTTATTGTTCACCAAGGGAAATTTTACTGCGCTAGCTATAATATTGCTTATAAAACGCAACCGATGAAGAAGTTTATACTCACCTCAATAATTTTTACCTTTTCAAAGGTTTTTTTTTTTACTTTGTATGCGTGTTATTTCTTTGCATGTATGCTATTTCTTCTCTTATGTATGTGTACGTCTCTGAGCTCTTGTAGATTCAATATTTTGCAACCGTATTTGGGTTACTCAACGTTAAAACAATGAATAAGTATTTTTTCTTATTTTTAAAATGGAAAAGATTGAGACCACGGTTTCCGTGCAAGCGATTTTTACCCGTGCGAATAAGCGAATAAAACGCTTGAAAGCGATTAAAATTTCGAGTTGTCTACAAATGAGCGATGACAATTTAAGCAATTTTTGAGGAAAAATTAATAAAATAGGCAAGTTCAGGAAAATGAGATCTCAGAGCCCTCAGCAATCTCAGTTACGTGGACAGGATTCCTCAGTAAAATTTCTCAGTTTTGCTGTCAAAACTCTGAGGAAAAAAAATTTTGAATTCGGTTGGTCACTTTTTGAAGTAGAGAAATCTCAGATATCTCATTTTCCTGAATAAATAAGCCAGTAAATTAGTGAATATAAAAGTGGACAAATAGTGTAGACCTGAAACTTGATTGTCGGTAACGTAGATTGTTTTTCACTCACAAAAGTCTATGAACATAGCCAAATAAAAGTGGATATAGCGTTTTATTAAACTTGTATTGCTGCACTAGCTTTGAATTACCAATAAAAATCACCTATTGTCATTATTGTGAAAACAAATTTTCCGTGAAGCATAAGGGTTGATCGATCGCTACGTTTAGCTATTTAAAGCTGCGCACCAAAACCAACGCGTTCGCGCGAATTTGCTTGAGCTATCAATTGCTTAAACTCGTTTAACTGTACGTTTAGCGATCGCTGTCACCGAAACCGTAGCCTAAATTGAAATAGTGGTACACTCGGGCGTATACGCAATATTTAACAAAATTTTACTTTACAATTTTTATTTTTGTCACGTTAAGTTGCCGGCCGATTGAGAAAGGCATAAAGACTATTTCAATTTAAAAAGTTCTTCTTTCAGAATAAGTAACCAATAAAAATTTTTTTTAAAGCATCAAACAGGTATAAACTCCATTCTTTCTAGATATACGAAAACTCTATCCTCAAGTACAAGCTGTAGCATACGTATATGTATACGCATATATTATTTTCTTTTATAATTTTCTTTGATTAAAATTTAATGTCAAAAGATGTGAATTTTGAAATGAGGCGGCAGACCTTAAATAGCCCAGGGTGGCAGAAAAACTAAATACGTCACTGCGTATAGCGTAAAGAAAGGATGAGTTCCAAAATTTATCAGATGCGCATTTACTGCGCAAACTGTGCATCCAAAAAATTTGTATCTGCTTCGATTTAATTTTTTTCTTTTTGCTTTTCGAAACGTCATACTTATGCAATGTAATATTTCTACAAAGCATAAAGTTTGCGTTGCTGATCCGTATGAAAAATGTAGGCATTACTTTCGCATCAAAACATTTTCGACATTTTGGAACTCAGCCAAACTAACAAAAAAAAAAAAAAAACTACTATTACAAATTCTTTCGATTTGTTTCCTCGTTTGGAAGGCGCAAAAGATTTTAAAACAAAACGTCGAAATATTTCCGTAAAGATATTTATAAAAAAATAAATTTGATGTGCACAACAGCTCATAAAGAACTAGAGCCTAGTGACTTACAACTCTTAACCATTCCTGTGTCCGTGTCTGCAGGAATGGAGGGGACCTACAGTTTATTGCCGAATCCGAACGGCTAACGAGCGGCACTTTTCTGTGACAGGAGATACTCTTGGAGGATTTGTCGATTCCTCGCAAGAGGCAGTAGCCGTTTTTTTCTTTTAAATAAATAGGTGGCGAGACCTCCGGCATGATAGTCCATCGCACTAACCATCACGCCTAGGCTACTACAAAGATATTTCCTCGTAAAAAAAAGACTCGACTGAAGCAGGAGTATACTTTCAGAATTATTTAAATCGCTAAGTTCAAGTAGGTATTTTTTTGAATGCAACATTTTGGAACATTTTTGCTTAGAATACTCAGATGTCAGCTCTATTCGTTTTGACTAAAATATCGAAAAGATATTTCGACCAAATAAGAATTTTTTTTTCATCAGAGTAAAAGATGATATCATTTCGGTGCAATGCGGCAAGCATGTTTTCACTAGCGAGTTGTTTGGCTTCATAATCACGAGGCAGTAGTTCTTGGATGACTGCCATTTTGTAAGGGTGGATAGCATATAAAGATGCTCACTCACAGTCCGATAAATGGACCGCCTCAAAGCTCTAAGATGACCTGCTTATTCCTGAAACAGAGGTATTGTTACACGACACAGCTCGAATTCTCTCGATGTTGCCGTATTGGCACGAACGTTCTTTTTTTGACACGATCAATTTCTCGTACTAAAAAGTTAAATATGGCATAAGCTTATTTATTTCCATTATTTGAATTTCCATCATTTTGAAAAATTTTTATGAAAAATGGTCCAGATTTATGCGTAATAAGCGCCTCTACCCGCTATTCTGGTGAATTAATTTTGTTCAACCGCAGTCACATTTTAATAATATGATTATGTTAGCAACAACTTTTTGGTATATATTATTCTAAAATTTCCCATCAACTTTTAAATTTTGAACTGAAATCCTCTCAATTAATCTCGATTTTCGATTATAGTGTAAATTATGGCATAGAACAGCGTGTATAACACCGAAATCGGGGAATTAAAATTCCTAAACCACAGACCAATATTTGAACAAAGATAGTACAAATATTCCATCGTTTATAAAAATCAAGTTATACGTACTTTCACAATTTTTTTTATTTTAATTAAATGGTCAATTGCAAGATTTTCTTAATTGCCTTCAACAATACTGATTCTTAAGCGAGCGCTGGCAGCTCTGCATTTTATACACAGATACTCTTGCTAATACTTTTCACAGTAATAAATGTACAATTTGTTGTATTTTTGTGTAATTATTTATAAATCAATTAGTACACAATCAGCAGTGGTGCGGTAGTGCGGTGGCGGGCAAAATCAGCAGCAGCCAGCCAACGAGACCGATGGGGAGGCGGAGCTAGTGGTCGTTAGTACCGCCAGTGGCGCTTTTATGACACAACAATGCTTCTGGGAATAGAACACGACGAAGTATGTATGTACTAACAGCTTATATCTTCGTATAGTGATGCGAGAGTAAAGCAGAAGGAGGTAAGGCGTGCTGGCTCTGGCGCACTGGCTGGCCGGCCAGGCTGATAGCAATGTGTATGGTGTGGGGGTGGGCGCAAAGGTAGGCCGGTTAAATGAAGTAGGTACATTTATTTTTTTTAATATCTTCACCTTATCACCCTCTCCTCAATCACATGCGGTATAAATGGTCGATTTAAATGACCATTATCAAACTTGCATGGGGTATCATAATCGTATATATGTAGAAGAACAGATCAGTGTGTCAGGCAATTTAATGAAATTATTTTGTATTATTTGGCTAACTGCCAATAAAATATTTATTTTATTGCCACCATTATTTGCCATTTTATATAGTGGGCTAATTTTTGAATTCGCTCAACTGTTTGTAACCTACTCTATATGATTGCAACGGGGCGGGCGCGGCGGCGGCCGAATAGCAATCATTGAATTAAAGACAAAAAAAAAAACACAAAATTGCCATCCCACTCTCAGCCTGCCAACTCACAACCACGTTATAGAAATGTGATTGAGTGCGCGGTGGCAAATAAGAGTTATAATAAAACAAATGCCGTACGATCGATTAGATGGGAATTTGAATAAAACGTTGCAGCGATGCAACCTCCTCGGACTACATACATACCTACCATCTGTTCGTATATTTTAGATAGAAATCGCAGGCCAATGCAGTATATTCGGGGTCAATTAAACGCGGAATATCTAATAGATACAAATGGACAACCCCAGTGCAAATTTATATATGTATGTACCTACAAGGAATTTAATACACAATGCGAGATGTCTATTTGATTGTATTCACATGGGGGACGTATTGTATTCACCTGATGATGTGATGCATTTTAAAAGTCTCAATTAAAAACTTAGGTACATTGTATTTTTTTACTTTGTAAGATTACACAACACTTTTCTAGTTTTTGAGTGCATCGGGTGAACATTAAAAAAAAACAGATGCGTTTTCTAAACTAATTTTGGGTGGATGAAAAAAAAAAAAGACAAATATGTAATATGTATTTATATTTCCAAAGAAGTTGTTGATTTAATTTAATTAAAATCTTCGCAAGCACATGAATTTATTGCTGTTAACTAAACTCTATATTTTGATTCAATTGTTCCCAGTATATTGGTAAAGTTTTATAAATAATTTAATTTATTAAATGAATGCCATTTTGATGTGTTCTATTATTAATTTATTATTTGGTCATTAAGAGGATTAAATAATAATATCAAATTTCAAGCATTACGGGTGCTCAACAGTTAGATATATGTACATATATGAACAATGGCATTAAAAGGATTTTAACAAAATAAAGCTTCATGTCAGGTGAAAGTAATTGTGCAGAATTCCTAAGGTCTTGTAAAGCTGCATTAAAAATTAAATTTGATGGCACAACAGCTCATAAAGAACTAGAGCCTAGTGACTTACAACTCTCAACCATTCCTGTGTCCTTGTCTGCAGGAATTGAGGGGACCTACAGTTTATTGCCGAATCCGAACGGCTAACGAGCGGTACTTTCCTGTGACAGGAGATACTCTTGGAGGATTTGTCAATTCCTCGCAAGAGGCAGTAGCCGTTTTTTCTTTTAAATAAATAGGTGGCGAGGCTGGGGATCGAACCTTAGACCTCCGGCATGACAGTCCATCGCACTAACCATCACGCCACGGCTACTACTAAAGCTGCATTAATTTTTCTTATTAAAGCAACTGAAACCGCATAACAATCACAACAACTAAGAAAGCTATTTAGAGTAAATCCCAAATATAGATAACCTTGTCTTAAATTATGAAATTATTTCTTCTCAAAGAATTGATAATTAGGGAAAGATCCTCGAAATGAATTTCATTTATAGAAGATCATATTTATATAGCAACATCTTAAGAGGAGTTTATTCTCATTAACCCAGTGTAAAACGTTTGAACTTCAGCGTCTTCAGTCAATTCAAGTTGACAATTTATCTATGTAGATTAAAAAGTCATCTGCTTACCTACATATGAACTGAACGGACCTTGAAGTCTGTTGATAAAACGTTATAAAAGAAGTGGTCCCAAAACTGATCCCTGTGGTACTCCAGGTTCTTCAAAAAAGGAAGAAGGGATACTGTTTTCAACTTCTACTAATTGCACTCTATTTTTCATTTCATGCATTTGACGTTTTTGACTAGCGCGTCACACTGATTTCTATAATACACCGGATAGTAGATTTTCTACAAAGTATAACAGTTTTTCTGATTCCAATATAAAGATGACAAGTACGTAGGCAACTCAACAATTTAGGTATATTTAGTGAGGCAACTCAACACTTTAGGTACATTCAGTGAGGCTGAGAAGGCCAGTTCAAGTTGCTGAGATCTCAAAAATTCTACTACAACCGAAGAGGGGCAAAAACCAAAGTGGAATTTCTAAGTAAAAAAAAGCAAAAGAACCATCACTCGTATGTAAATTTGAATTTTTGTAACTTAAAATAATTGTAAAAGTGAATTTAAAATATTTAAGTTGCAATTTTGTAAAAAAATTTTCATTTCATTATGTTATACAGTTATACTGTTATACAAAAAAAAATAGGCAACTCAACATTATAACAATTCTCAAATGGCTTCAAATTTCTTGTATGAATGCGCTATCCAGTGTATTATAGAGATCAGTGGCGTGTCATTTCGATTTTTTTTACTTTAGAGCTGCACCGCACAGATATCTATTGCTTTCGAATACAGTAAAATCCGCTTAAGATAAACTGCAAAATGTCACAGTCTTTCTTTCACTTAAGCGGGGTTTTCACTTAAACGAACTCTGCTAAAGTCAAAAAAAATTTCACTTAAGCGGATCTAAAAATTCCAGTAAGCGGAGAATTTATGCTAGAAAAAATTGTATTTATCTTTTATTTATCTTTGAATTATGAAAATGTTATTTTCTTTTTAATAAATGTCAAAATACGTATACCTCTTGAGCCTGTTTTGGATTTTTGTTTGAGAGGACAAAGCAATTTATTTATAAAATGTAAATGTAAGGGTTTGTGAAATAAACAGAAATTCAAATGTCATTTTCGTGTTGAAAATAGTGAAGGTAAAAAATTAAGAAGAAGAAACAAACGCATTCAGCAAATTTTTCATTCTGTGCGATAATTTTTTTTTTTTTTTTCACTTAAGAGAATTTTTGTCCAATGAAAAATATAAAATTGAACTGAAAATATGTTTAAGGTATCCGGGTTTTTCACTTAAGCGAGTTTCGCTTAAGCGGAGTGTTTTAAAGGTAAATGGTCGAAAAATACTCGGGGATGAAAAAAGTGTTTCAGGTAAGCGGGTTTTTCTCTTAAGCCGGTTTCTCTCAAGCGGGTTTTTTACTGTATATACGATTTGAGCAAAATGCTCACACACTTCTCTATTGTTCACTTGAAACTCATGTTTCCAACAATAAACATTTTTGCTATATTGATAAAAAATCACTATCCGCTAATTAATACACGTGTTAGCTGGCAAACGGATATAGAGAACTTGTCCGTCAGATAACTTTTTTATCAATAAACAGTCTTTATCACTGAAAAACCGCAGCGCTTCATCAAATCGTGGAAGTATTCTAAAAAAAAAGTCACACACGAGCACTAATTGATGAGAAGTGTGCTTGTAGTTGAAACGGTTATTATGAAATGTATGCATGTGTATGTTATGAAATTAGCCATGCTTTAGGGGCCAATTATAGCTATCATTGAAATTCATCGTTGAAAATTTTTAATTTAAGATTTAGAGCAAAATCAGTAAATATTTTGATGCCAATGTAAAACTGACGACTCAATTAATATTTATTGCGAAAAAAAAATTCGGTTGGGTCCAACATTCCACATACATAAATTGACTTTCATTTATTCAATGATTGCACTACCTTATCAATGATCATTGAAATAATAAAAGTCATTTCATGAGAAAGGTTGGACCGAAATGACAATTTTTTTTTGGCCATATATATTAATTAAGTTACAAGCTATATTTTGGCCATCAAAATAATCATAGATTTTGCATCATAAACGTCCTAAAATACATCATTAAACTTTTCAATGATAGCTATAACTGACCCCTTAAAGTTATCCGCTCGCTGTCACCATTTCACAGATATTGATACGGGGCTAGATAAATTTAAAGAGTTTAAGTTCTCCATTCGTTATCACATGTCACAGCCCATTAGACATTTTTTAATGAGAATTAAAATTTGACAGATGTGTTAGTCCTATCTTGCTGTTGTTTGTTGTTTATTAATAAGGGGGTCATAGTTTAGCAACATTTTAAAAATCCATTTCTGTCGCAGATGACGTTTTCAAAACTATATTTATTAAGTAACAATTATATTGATTTTAACGACTGTGGAAACACTGTGGTGCGTTTTATTGGTAATTCAAAGTTAGTGCAGTAATTCAAGTTCAATAAAACGCTATATCCACTTTTATGTCCATCCTCTATTTCTGTGACTGTGCTCATATCCTTTTGTGCGTGAAAAACAATCTACGTTACCGACATTCATGGTTCAAGTCCACACTCTTTATCCACTTTTATATTCACTAATTTACTGGCTTATCTATCAGCACTTTTGGTTTTGTTATTTTTAACCAAGCGAAATTTTACTGCGCTAGCTTTAAAATACAGTTGTATTTTATTGGAAATTTTACTGCGCTAGCTTTAAAATTTCCAATAAAATACAACTTTAATAAGAAGTATAGATTTTTGTAACAATTTTAACAAAATTTTTTCAATCGCAAAATGACACAAATTTTTAAATCTAATAAATAAAATGAATTTCAAATTAATTGACTTAAATTTAATGTCGCCCAATGTACATTTGTGGTATTCAGTGCACATAACTGCTGCGCTAAATGCTCTGAAATTATTAAATTCACCCCCTTCATCTAACCTAACCCCTCTGTAAAATTTGCATTAGTGATATGTTTGAGTAAGTACTTCATTTCTACAATCGACCATCATTACTAAACTATGGGCGGTGAAGAAATTAATCGGGGTAGGGGTCAGTGATGGGAAAGAGGTAGGTATTTGTAGCATTGGCGGTCATATGGGGGTCTTGTCCATATTGTGAGCATGATATTAATTGAGATTTATTGACCAATTAGAATAAATTAACATTGCAACAAGCTGTGCATATTGAATGGATTGTTATTGTTATTGCTGTTGCCATCATTGCACATAAAAACATATACACGCATAACTAGATGTATATGTGCTTGATGTGGAGGGCATAGCAAGAAAATAGGGGACGTTGGGGTAGGATGCATTATAATGCGATCCAAATTACTATCTAAACGCTGCTGCTGCTGGTGATGCTGCTGTTGATACATATGGACTCCGATTATATTCGCGCCAGAAGGGTTGCCGCTGGCCATAGCCATTAATGTGATGATGCCAACTATCGATATTGATTAGCACCTCTTTACGCTAAAATCCATGTATGTAAGTGCGGGTGTGTGTTAGAGGTGGCCAGATATATAGCCAGGGGTTGTCATCATCGCCGTCCTTGTAATGTAACACAGATTGCCCGGCTCGGCACGAATAATTGCTACACAAGCCACCTGCCCCATATCTGCTACCTATACTTAACCTACCCCGTGTATGCGTTGGAGAAAACATTAATAACCAAATTGGCCGTAAATATTATCAGGAAAATTGAATCTTTATGGTTTTAATAATAATATTTTCATGCTAATGCAAGCAGATTAGATAACCTAATGAGAATGCTAGGTTAGGTATATATATAGCTTTGGAAATATGCCATCGGTTAGCTATTTGGAAGCTTAAAAATCTAATTGTGTTAATGCGAAGGCGAGCTGATGATGGTAAAGTGGTTAATTGATATTAGGTAGTCAGGTATTTTTTAAACTTGATGGTAGAAGTGGGCTGTAGAGTGAATTAACTCATTTTGTGCGAAATTTAATTCTCGATAAATTAAATGGCGATACATATTTATCTACGCCTATATACCTAATTGGTATTATGGGAGTTTCTGTAATGCACTCCATTTTAGTTATTATGAAATAATTGATGGTTTTCACGAAGATTGATTGTAGTTAAAGATTTTGTTCACATGTACAAAGATTATTAACTAGTTTACACAAAAATTGTCAACTTTGATTTGATTGATTAATCGAGAAATTGATTTTATCATTCCGAAGTAGGTATAACATTATTATTTAAAGATTTAAAGAACAATATCGTCAAAATTGTCAAAAGAAAATTTTAAGTGTTTTTTATCACGAGTCAGCTTTAAACCTAACACAGGTTCTGAATAAATCTTGAGTACGAAATTATAAAGCTCCTTAATTCAACTACACTACACTCACTGTAAAGGTACTTTCCATGAATATATGTTTCATGTTAAATGCTAAGCATGCGCTAATGATATTTCAAAAATTTTTAATTTGTTAGTGATGAACTCTTTATTGTAAAACTTTTTATAAAACCTATATTTGTTTAGAACTGCTGATTGAAAAAATCGAACTCAGTTTTTCTAGATGAATTTTCTTCAAAAGCAAAATGTAAGTCTGAGAGTAAATCTCTTTAGCTGGCCATACACTATAGAGCCAAATGGCTCGGTGCCAAATGGACTGGTGGATTTATAACCTGCTGAAAGTCCAAATGGCTCGGCCAAACTCATTTACATGATGCAATTTGGCTCGGACGAGCCATTTGGCTCTATCGTGTGTGGCCAGCTTTAGATAATGTTGGAGGAAAATACTCTGATCAAACATTCATGAAACGCTATATATATCACTGTAGTCCCGATGGAATTCCTCCTATTGTCCTCAAAAAATGTATCTCAAAAATTGCTCAACCACTTACAGCTCTCTTTCAACTATCTATCTCATGCGGCATATTTTTCAAAACAATGGAAAGACTCTTTCATTATCCCCGTCCATAAAAAAGGATGTAAGAATGATGTCTCTAACTATAGGCCAATTGCCAAACTCTCTTGCATACCTTATATACCTATACCTGACTTCTTCATTGTAAGCAACTCTTCTCTCTAAGACAACATGGTTTTCTTGAGGGTAGGTCTACGGTCACTAACCTTACTGAGTATGTCTCTAATACCATTTGTGTCCTGGAAGCTGGCCATGAAGTGGACGCAATTGCAACAGAATTTAGCAAAGCATTTGATAAAATCTCCCATAACATTATTGTTTCCAAACTTAAAGCATACGGTTTCCCTCCCCTGTTTATATCTTGGATTCAATCCTATTTAAAGGATCGTCAATATAGAGTAATATTTAGATTAGAGCTGTGTCAATCGTTCATTTTCAAAGATCGAATCAATCAATGATTGATTGCTTCAAAGATTCGGTCTTTTCAATCAATCAATATTTCAATCATTATGGTCAAAGATTAAATTGTTCACTATGTCAATCAGATTGATTCGGTCTTTGTGATTGTGATACGTTATAAACATGAGTTTTTTGCGAATATCTCAGAAACGGTTTGCGCTAGAGAAAAACTACCATAGACCGTTTCAAAATCATATTCCGGAAAACCATCAAACACCGCAACAACATTCAATAGCAAAAAAGACTACAAGTGATTAAGCCATGACTTGATACCTTCGAGGAAATCAACAGGATTATTTGAAAAAAAAAAAATCACCGATACTGAAAGCAATCGTCAGCAGTCTTTTGTTAAAAAAATCAAAAGAAGTTATTTTGAAGACAACTTCACACCTAATCCATCGGCAGATCCAGCGGTATCCAGCATGAAAGCAATTCAACGACAGTAATTCAGTAATTGACCCAGCACTGTGCGATCCGGAAGAAATAGCAGAAGTGATATCATCAGCAATAATTCCAAGCCTAAAAAATCATCTGAAATTGATGGAGTCTCCGATTTCATTTTGTCAAGGTTTACACAAGCTGTTATGATCGTCTTAAGCAGTCACTGTTCTAACAGAAATTTCTTCAAAAATTTGGAAATAGAGCAATTTTCGTTTTCAATTAATTGTTGTTTTTTGTTTCTTTGCACCAGTTTTTTTCCTTATGTGCGTGAAGTTAGCACCGCCATTTTTGATTTTCGTAAAAAAAATGGTTGTGCTGCGATGCGCCCAACTTGTGCTTCCATGTGCCGTATTGAAAAAAAAATCGTACCAAGCATATGGTTTTTAGAGGCTACCCATTTATTTAGGGTAAAGTTAGCACCAAAATACAGCAAAAAAAAATATTGTGCTGTATTATGCTTGTGCTACGATGTGCCGTTAATTTTTTTTTCAAATTCGCAAATTTTACGAATGAATTTTTTTTTTTAAATTAAGTTTGTCTAAAAACTTAAAGTTGTGCTGTTTTGGGCTCAAAAAATGGTTCTAAGAACCGAAGAGATAAAAAAAATCGCATATTTGCAACTTTTACAAGCAAACACAAATTTTGCGAAGCACCTTAGCGTGAAGTTAGCACCGCCATTTTCGATTTTCAAAAAAAAAATAAAGGTTGTGCTGTATTGTACCCAACTTCTGCTATTTGTGCAGTGAATTTGTTTTTTAAAGTTCGCAAATTTTCAAATTTTAGAGCCATTCATTTTGCGAAGCGAAAAATTTAGCACCTGAATTTTCAATTTTCAAAAAAATAATGGATGTGCCGTATTATGCTCAACTTAAAATGCGTCGTGCCCTAAATAGCTTTTTCAAATTCGCAAGTTTGCAAATTTTACGGATGAAATTTTTTGCAAACGTGCGAATTTAAAAAAAAAAAATTTACGTCACAACGCAGCACATCCATTATTTTTTTGAAAATCGAAAATGGCGGTGTTAACTTCACGCACATTCCATATTTGGTTTTTGTTTTTTCCACTTATTAAGCCTGAATATTATTATAGTTAGTAGCAAGGCGTTTTAACACTTTGTTGTCTCTTATAATCTTCAATGCTTAACAATTTCATGGCCCGTATTACGAATTACGAAACAAAAGGCAAAACAAACGATAGCCAAAAAAACGATAGGCGACGTGGACCGATTATGATTTACAAAAATGCATGCGTGGAGATAAGTATTGCCAGATAAAATCAAAAAATCTATTTTTTAAATAAATATGCGACAGATACATAATAAACCTAAGTCAGAAGTTTCAAAACTTTAAAATACGATCGTAAAATGTAATCGCAATTTAACGATTACGAGGAATTTTGCACGATAATCGTAATTCGTAATACAGGCACATAATTGTGAACGTTTATAAGAGCAAGGACCAGGTCCCTTTTTAACTTGTGTTGTACCTTTAACTTAAAAAATATAATTTTTTTACCTGAGTTTCCGTGACGTTTAACAACTTCGCCATATCAGTTCTTTCACTCGAATTAAGGTACTTCTTAATTTCGAATTGTTTTTCCAATTCGAAAATTTGCCTTCCAGTAAATGTGGTTCGAGCTTTCTTCTTTCGACGATTATCCGTCGAACCCGAATCCGAATCATCTTCAGTCGTTTCTATTTGTTTCTCTTTGATTAACTCAGCACTAGCAGCAGGTATCGAATCCGTAGAGAGTTTCTTCTTTTTCACATGCGGTTTGGAAGGCAGGTCTGGAATAGAAAATAAAATAAAAATAATTTTTTAAAACAAGAAACTTTTGGATTTCAATACTTATCTGAGATAAATATTTTGTAAATCATATTTATAGAAAAGAAAACCCGAATTTAGTTGCCATATTATATTATGAATGTAGGGGAAGTGGGGGCAGGACCGTTTTTGTACTATGTTGTATGAAAAAAAATTGAAATGTCAACACTTACAATGAAAAACACGTGGCTTTTGGTATGATCGATCATGTCTTCCAGTATGAGGTAGTTCGGTTGAGAATTTGAGAAGTTACGGTAGGTTTCGTGATTTTTCGGAAAAACGTTATCGTTTGGGTGAAATATAAGTTGTGTTCTTACCAGTAAAATACTTAAAATTATTTAACTTTTTCTTTTTTGTTATTAGAAAGTGCATACTGAAAATTATTTATTGCTAAAGAAAGGAGACATAAAGAAAAAAATTCCGTGAACTTCGGGTATGATCTGAATGGGGCAAAACCGCACATGGGCGGTCTTGCCCCTATGCGGGCTTTTCCCTATGTTTTAGAATGTGTTAACTTTACAACCAACAGGCCATTATCTGAAGAAAAATCTTTGGTAGAAGTCACTAAAGAGCCCACCAAACCTTTCTCATTGCAAGAAGTTTCTAAAGCACCCGTTGAAAAGGCACGTTCAATTGGCCGCCAAGTTTTCCGTAAGAGACTGAGCTGGTAGCTTCGATTGCTGACAAAGAAAAATAAAAGCAACTCAACGTAAATGCCGGTAAAAAAGGTAAGTGACGGATTCCAAGGAATTTTGCTAAAAGTGAAGATGAGTATACTAGTGTTCCAGATTGGAGTTGAATCTTTGGAGCTTGGAGCTTTTTTCAAATCGAATCCATCTGATGGGTAGATTAAATACACCAGGGTACAGGTGAACCTGAACTTAAGTTTAAATTCCAAGTTTAACTCAATTAAACTTCAATTAAACGAACTGTATTACCAAACTACATTACCATTTTCTCAGAAGCACATGAGCAGTCAGCGCAATTCTCTCAATTTAAATTTTCTTTGAAGAGAAAAGAGAAACACATGATCGATTACCATGGAACAGTGATGAAAATCGACTTTTGTCAATAGTACTGAAAGCAGAAAAAAAATAGTACTGAAAATGACCAAATAGTACCGAAATTTTTCCAATCGTGAATTTTACAGAAACTTAATATTTTATTGGATGTAACCATCGTTAGAGAAAGATCGATCCTTACAACCATCTTGATTTGGAGATCAAACACTGTTACTATTTTTTGAACGAGAAGATGTAGAAGCTTTTTTTTTGTAATCTATATCGGATGTATGTTTGTATGTTTTTTGGACTCCGAAACTACCAAACCGATATTTTGCCAACGCCAACGTGTCGGTCTAGCAGTCTGCCAGCAAGATGCAGCAGCGCATACATTTTCGGAATAATTTCAGAAAATTCCACAAAATATAAGGTGGAAATAAAAGAGTGTTCCTGCGTTTGTTTGGTCAAAATCGGTTTAACAACAATGCAGCAGCGCATACATTTTTATACTAATTTCAGAAAACAGGGTTCAGATTTGGTTCAAAACTTAAGGAAATTTAAAAATCGGACTAGCCGTTTACCAACAAACTGCTCCAGCGCACGTTTTCCGGCAAATTTCAAGCAGCACCATCCGATTTTCTTTTAAATATCAGAATAATATATTATTTGGAGGTCCAAGTTTATTTTATTGGTCAAAATTTGTCTAGCAAGTTGCCAACATTGCAGCATCGCATGCATTATTTATGTCAGAAAACAAATTTATATTTCGTAAGAAAATCTGAAGTGTATCTTTGGTAAAAATTGGTCTAGCATTCTGCAAACGAGGTGCAACAGCACATGCATGGACCAGACACATTCTAAATAAAAAAATAAGTTTAATTTCTAATTAATATTTTTGACAACTTTAATTAAGGGTGATACAACGTTCGCCAGGGTTCATTTTAAATGTAACAACAACAAATTCTGAAAAATCTAACGTTTAATAAATAATTTGAGATAAATCGGAATCAGTAGTTATGTTGTTGAATATTTTTGCAAAGATAATAGAATATTTGACCCATGGTTGAGTAATATTTGGTTTACGAAGAAGAGAATAAACAAAAATAAAAGAAAATTATTTTTGTTATTGTTTTAGTGGACTGTATTGAATTTAATTCAAATGAAAGATTTTTTTTTTTTTTGCGACCTTTAGTCCAATGCGTTTCGCCAGTTGGGCTCATCAGTTAGATGCTGTACGACAGCATCTAACTGATGAGCCCAACTGTCGTGCCTGGGCGAAACGCATTAGACTAAAGGTCGCAAAAAATCTTTCATTTGAATATTTGGTTTACTTATTTTTTCGTTTTTAAAAACATATTTTTTTCGGAAGAAAATTTTAATAGTCTTTTATATATATTTTTTTCATATTTGGAAAATTAAAATTTCAAAAAACGTTCACGTTTTAAGGGCAGGTATAATTCTTGGGATCATTCTAAGAAAAAAGTGCATGGGGGAAAGTTCTATCTATCCTCTTTTTTAGTTCTTAAGGAATTTAAAAGGAACTTTTTATTTTGGTTGTTTGTTTTGTTTGGTTTATGATGCAAAAAAATTATTTATAATTAAAACCCTTTTTTTTCAGTTTTTTTTTAATTTTGACTTTGAAATTTAATTTCTCAAAAATATTCAGTTAAACAATATGAAATATTAGATCTCGCAAAAGGTATGTATATTGTATATAGCACATCATTCGGTTTTTAAATATTTTTTTTTCGATTTTCATACAATTCAGAAACTGCTTCAGCTTGTTTAAAAAAATAATACATTTTTTTTTTCCTTAATTTTTTAGATACGAAATAATATTTTTTTTAATATGTATGCAAAACTGAAACAAGTTCGTACCGCACCAAACATCTACATTCGAAAGGTACCTACATTTATTAATTTTTCGATTATCTTAATTGAAATTTGTATGAAAATCTCGATTTTTTTGCACGAAATCAACATAATGAATTTCATCAGAGTTAACCCAAACTAGAACATGAGTGATGTGCTAAACACAGTTTATGAAAATTTCAGTAGGTATTGGTCTTTTGCCAGTAATTGAAATAGTACTGAAAGTTGAAAAGTGGTACTTGCGTACTGGGAAATTTAAATAGTACAAAGTTCAGTACAATAGTAAGCCTTTTTCCAACCGTACCATGGAAACATTTTTGAGAGAGTTTAAATTTACTGGCTGAACAGAATAGAATGACGGAACTGGAGCCGCAGACGGAACTGAAAGAGCTGTCAAAAAGTGTCGTACGTTATTTTTTTTTACCTGCCCACAATGCAGCTGTACAGCTTTGAAAGTTCCGTTGTGTCTACGTTCCGTTGTGTTCGCAACATTGAATTTGCGTGTTTTCAATATTTTGACAGCTATTCCAGCTCCGACTCCATTTCTTTCTCCGTCACCATTCTGTTCAGCCAGTTAAACTGCAGAATACAAGCGTTTAACTTGTTGAACTCAGTTCAAAATTTAACGTACACTGTGAAATTGAATTAAGCGTTGAACTCAAGTTTAAACTAAAAGCAGAGTTTAAACTTACATTGCGAAACTGGGGGTTAGTGAATAAAAACTTTATTTTTATTAAAAGACGATTTTTATTGGTTTTCAAGGCAGTCAAACACTAAAGGTGCGGTCTCGCCCCCACTTCCTCTAGGCGCGAACCTATTATTTTAAATTCATTCAAAGTACATAATAATTCAATTCATCTTTCGTTTGCGAACCTTGTAAATACGGAACGATACGAATCCCACAAATAAAAATCTCGAATAACAAAATCTCTCATTTGTTTAAGATCTCCAAAAAAAAAATAAACACGAAACCTCAAAAAAGCAATCTCGCATTTGCATATCGCATCCAGAAATCTCGCAAATATTAACTAAAATCTAGCAACTGATGTTCAAGAAAACTGTTGAAAAACTTAGCGACTGAACATGCCCTATTTGGAGCAACGGAATTGTGTCTTGTGTAAGCGGAACAAGTTAAAACCTTGGAACCGGATGAACATTTTTTGTTATTTTATGAAAACAATACTGCTCTTTCATAAATTGTGATGATCTTGCCTTGAGTAAGCAACACTTCTCAAAGCTCCAGCCGCGGCGCGACGCGGCGTGCCTGGTAACGTAGCTTTATCTATTTCACACCCTGTGCTTTGTCTATGGTAGAGTCAAGACTAAATCGAAAAATATTTTACAAAAGCTGACCTATCCCCAAGGACAAATAATATTGATTCATCAAATTATAAAAGTTTCAAACAATACCTCGCAATATGTGCCTCCTAATGCAGCCTTGATGCAAACTATTTGCATTTGATTTTTATTAAATCGTGTCTTACTTATATTTTTAGTTAAAATGCAATAAATGCGCAATCACAAAATACTCTTGAAACAATTCCTAAATGGCCTAACTGGCCATAAAACTAATTTTTAATAGAAAACAAAAGCCTATTAAGCCGATATAAGTATTATTCATTGGCAATCAGCATCATTAACATACTGCGGTCGATTGCAATTATTAACCGAACAAATGCATTAAGGCGCGACGATTATGGCTTGCAAGTCCGGAAAACGCCAATCGTTTAATTGACTCCAGCGCGTGCAATGCGATATATACAAACAATTCTAAAAATAACACTTCTGATCACGTAGAGCACTTAAAAATTATATTTCTACTATATAGCTGGGGCTGGATTGGGTTGGGTTTGGTTTCGAGCTATGATCTGTGGTCTGAGGAGGAATAAGTTGTAAAAATAAACCCCTCATTAAGTAAGTAAAAAAAAAAATAATTTAATAAAAAAAGACATTCCATATGCGAGGCGCATTCGTTCCAATTTAAATTGTTGCAACGTCCGTTGTCGCTCGATCGTCGTCGTCATTATTGCCACAAGCAATAAAAATAACATTGAACAAGTTCACAAATTAAATATACCAACAATCATCATTATTGAAAACACCAAGAGGAATCATTCAAAACCAGTGGCGTATTAATTGAGAGGTAAAGGATTGCGAAGTGAAAGGCCCCCAACCCTTCAGATCTTTCAGAGCTTATCGCATTGAAGATTTTTCTTAAATAGAAAATATATAAGAATGGGTACAATGTATCTACTTTTAAATTCTGTTTAAAATACTGCAGTCCGTAATAAAGACAAAAAATTCGTCTTAGGTCGGAAAAATTACATCACGTTGATTATTTAAGAAGTTGTTAAGATAGATACCAACGGTTTTAAACCAAGTTTGCAGCTTCGAAAGACCTGTGCTTATTCTGCATGGTGAAAATTCCGTCCCTTTTTCAGTTTTCGGCTTATAACTTTAAAAATATTTAAAATAAACAAAAATAAATTTGGTGGCACAATAGCTGCTCATGAAGAACTAGGACCTAGAAGTACTCTTGGAGGTTTTGGCAGTTCCTCGCAAGAGGCAGTAGCCTTTTTTTATTATTATTATGGATGGGTGGTAGATTGAAGAGGCTGGGAATCGAACATAGACCTCCAGCATGACAGTCTTACACACTAACCATCAAGGATTTATCATTCTTATAAGCCAAAACTAAAAAAACGCCAAAAATTTCGAGATTTTTCGATAACCATGCAGGTTTATTTCGTAGTAGCCGTGGCGTGATGGTTAGTGCGATGGACTGTCATGCCGGAGGTCTAAGGTTCGAATCCCAGCCTCGCCACCTATTTATTTAAAAAGAAAAAAACGGCTACTGCCTCTTGCGAGGAATTGACAAATCCTCCAAGAGTATCTCCTGTCACAGAAAAGTGCCGCTCGTTAGCCGTTCGGATTCGGCAATAAACTGTAGGTCCCCTCCATTCCTGCAGACACGCACACAGGAATGGTTGAGAGTTGTAAGTCACTATAGGCCCTAGTTCTTCATGAGCTGTTGTGTCATCAAATTTATTTATTTTATTATGCAGGTTTATCGAAGCCGCAAACTTGGTTTTAGACTTTTGGTATCTATCCTAGCAACTACTTTCAAAAAAATCAGCGTAGTGCAATTTTTTTGCGACCTACGATTACTCTATTGACTGCCCTCAAATACTTATAAGATACTTTAATAATGCAATACAGAATCTCTGTTCGTTTACTGCCCAAAACTTCCCATTTTAGTCCAAATTTCTGTCAAAGTTGATATAAAAAAAAATTAAATAAAGACCAACTCTAGCTGTTTTGGGAAGTAAACGAACAGACCCAGGAGTTTTAAAACCAAAGTATGCAATACAAAACAGAGTTTAACTACACATCCCCTTCAAGCAAATTCACTGACCCAACTTTTTCGGTTTTCTTGGATCTTTGCTTAACTGAGAGTTTCACGCACACCTACAAAAATTCTTTTTACAGGCATTTTCCCCACACTTTTATTTAGTTTATCTTTGCACGTGGAGTAGCGATTAGCGAAGACGAAGTTTTTTTTTTTGGTTCTCTTTTCTTATGTTTTCTTATGAGAAATGGTCGGTTCAAAAATAAAATGTTACTATTCAAGTGCAATAAAATATGTTTGTAAATTGTATTTATATAATTGATAAGAAAATAAAAGTGTCTTAAAAAAAACTAAAAATTGCTGTAGGTAAACTCGATTGGAGAAACTTGGAATGAAAAAAAGCTTAGTTGTAGGTAATGTAGAGCTCAAGTGGAGAAGAACTGTTTTTGTGATTCGTTTTGGATCCGTTTTGGTTTCAGTTTTTACTGAGTATGGTTAACTCTCACTCTCACAATACATGCGCAAGTGGGTCAGTGGTGATTCTAATTTCCATACTAATTTGAGCCAAACAAACGCAGTTTAGCGGATCCGTATTTGGATCCGTACGCGGAGTTCTCCATACGTTGTTCACCACGTGTGCGGATCCAAAACGGACTCTTTTGCTACAAGGGTCACAAGGAATCAACTTAGCAAACGCTTTTGACTCCGAGCTCTCACAGTGCGAGAATCGAAATGTAATTTATTCCGTTATTGGTCAAGATTGTGATGAAATTTATATTGTAAACGAGAAGAACAGCTAAAACAAGATGGCCAGAACAATAAATCAATTCATTCCAGAACATTACACGAGACAACTCCAGCCGATTAGATAATAAATAAAAATCGCTAGAGAAATTTTTTTCTGGGCCTTATACCTCACAAACATGATGTTACGCTACTGTCTACTCCTGTGCGTCCGCTTGGACAGATCTGAATGATGAAGAGTGTACTCCACTGTTTGTGATGGAATGAGTCACAAATGGCATCAAGAATCAACAACAGAACCCAAGTGCGGCCGCCGCCGCCGCACCATCGGGTTAAACGATGATGCATTGCCACTTAAATTGACAGTTGGAGTCTATTTTGATGTTTTTCTTTTGACGTTTATTAGTGTAAACATGAATGTAGGGCTTGCTTTGGCTTTAGAGGTTGGGATATATGACTTGAATATAAGTCGATTTGTGTAAATTGAGTCATTGTTCGAAATGAAAGTTTTTTCTTTAGTTTTTTTTTTTTCGTATTCATTCGTGGAAAATTGTTTGACGATGTCATTAAGAACAGCAATAATGTAGATTGGCAAGATTGAGTTCATTATAAGTAACACATATTCATTTTATTCATACATATGCAGAAGCACTCATGATAATTTAAATAATATATAAAAATGACAAATCGAAATGATATGATAATTGATGGATGAAAAATAAGGAATGACGTTTTTATTATTATTTTTATTTATTTTTTTTACATACATTAGGTTATCTATTCTGAGACATGCTATACTTGTATTATATGTAAATATGTGTTTCTATGAGGAAATCTATAGTAGATATGTATATTAATTATTTTATGAAAATGTAAACCAGATGATACAGATTAGGAGAGAAGGAAGTTTAGAAATTCAACAAAAATGTTATCTTTTAATCTATACACATTTTTAATCTTATGAGATATTGGGTAATTTTTAAGAGACGAGGCTGTAGATTTTTCAAGTGAAACCGCAACCACACTTAAACATCCATTTAAAATCAAATAAATTGAATTGAAAAGTACCTAAATTCATTATTAACATTTAACTGTGAGCAATAAAGCAGACAAATTTCAAAGAATTCAGCAAGTTGCGTTTTTGTAAGACATTTTGATTTGACAATTTATAATTTATTCACAAAATTAAATCCTAAAAACTTGTCACACTTTTTTCATAAGAGCCAAAACAGGGAATATATTTTGAGAAAAGTGTGCTAAAACGTTATGGTACTTTGGTAACGGGGTCAGTAAAGTCGCCATTAATTAGCTTTACAATTGAAAGGTAATACAGTAGACGCTCGTTAACTTGAACATATACGAAACCAGGGGTGTTCAAGATATAGGGTTGTTCAAGTTACTGGACCAAGATAAAAAATTGTGTTTTCTTGTTTTTAAATAATTTATTACTACCTAAATAATAATATTTAAAATATAGTGCGATTTTCTGTGCATTTCAGTACAATTGTATTTTTTTTTTTGTTATATGAATTTTGACAGAACTTTGGACTGATATTCACACAAAATGCATAGAAAATCACAGAGTTTCAAAGAAAAGGAACGAACCTAATAATTTGAGATGATACATTTTTAAGACGAACTAGGAAAAAAATATTATTTTATACTGCTAGGCTTTGTGCAGCACGTCTCTGGAAGCAGATTCTCGAAAATTCTTGAGAACTGCAATTTGTGTAAATGTACCTACCTAACCCTGAGTTTTCTTTTCAACTATCCCAGCTTTTTGTTTTGTTTCTTTAAACCCTTTTTTCACATTTTCTTAAAATCTTATCCTAAATACGCACTTGTTCAAATGAAATTAACTTCGGTTCCGAATAAAACCTTATAAATAAAATCAAAATAAATTGCCTGGGATTCCCCTTTTAATATCGTTTCCACGTTTTAACAATATACACCTTTCAAATATTCCAATATTAAACTTTGCTCAAGTTACAGAGTTTGCAAATATTTTATATGCTCAACTTATAGAGTATTTAAGGCAAAAATTTAAGGTATCGAGTCTTGAAAATTTTTTGTTCAAGTTATAGAATGCGTAAGGGAAAAAGTATTTGTTCAAGTTATTGGAATGTTCAAGTTATCGTATGTTCAAGTTAACGAGAGCCCACTGTACTGTGACCAGGAACTGTAACTGCAAAATAAACAGCCAGCAGAAGTAATAATTTTCTGATACTTACTGTAAAGTAGTAGTACTTAGTAGTAGTAGCGCGTGGGCGTAATGGCGCGTTCGCGTTAGAGACGCTTACGTATACGTTTACAAGCTTTACGAACGCGTGGACATGACAGACGACTTGAAGAGAACCTGAAAATCAAAATGAACCTACATAACTGTAATTTCGAATTTCTTTCAACAAACTATTCCATTATTTTTTAAACAAAATCGATTTTTTTCTTTCAATAAAAGGAATTTGTCCAGAAACCCCGATTTTTTCTTCTAAATAAATCGATTTTTTTGTTTAAATGAATTCGAACATTAGTTTAACTGTCAAAACGCACGCTAAAGTTGATTTTTTTCAACTTTAACGTTGAGGTAGCATATGTTACGTTGGTTTGTGTACATGCTATTATGTGCCAAATCGTAACATAAATACCCAACGCGTCATTGTAAACAATTTGCTTAAATTGCTATGTGTGAGCTTTCGCGTTGAAAGAAAAATCTGTCAAAGCGACGTCCAACGCGGCATTGGAAATCAGCCTTAATAGTTAGTGCGTTGGACTGTCACGCCAGAGGGGTATGGTATGTTTCGCCAAAAATGTTTGGCAAATTAACGTTTCGCGGTGGTAATTTTGGCCCTTTTTCGTTTCACATTTTTTATTTAGCATTTTGTTATTTCGCAATTTTCGTTTTGCAAATTACTTTTCGTTTTTTATTTAATATGACAAACTATCATTTCGCAATTTTCACTTAATATTTTTGGGTTTGGCAATTTTTTATTGTGCATTTTCTTATTTGGCATATTATTATTTTTTCTATTTTTCATTCAGCATTTTGTTATTTCGCTTTTTTTATTTGGCAATTTGTTGTTCATCTTTTTTTTTTATTTTAAGGCATGTAATTTAATGGAAGTCAAAACATTGCCAAACATTTGAATGCCAAATAAACAAAAGCTGAACAACAAATTGTCGAATAAGAAAAAGCGAAATAACAAAATGCTGAATAGCGAATATAAAAAATATAATGCACCTACGAAAAATAACTGCCCAATTGTTTAAAACTGTTTTTTTTTCCTAGGAGTAAAGAATGGTCAAACGACCAAAACAATTAAACGGTGAAATGATCTATTAGCAAAATAATAAAACGACTTGACGATATTTCTCGAAATGATTAAATGGCGAAACGTTATTTCATAAAATAATGAAACGGCGAAACAATATTTTGCGAAAAAAACACTTGGCCAAAAAATAATCAATTTAACAAAGAAAAGCTAAAGAGTAATTCACCAAATGAATTTTGCGAAATGATTAAAATTTTTTTTAACAAAATGCGAAATATAAAATCGCCCATGTTTATTGCAGAATTATTGAAAAACGTACTGAATAAAAAAGAAAACGTAAATTGCAAATTAAGAATTGCGAAAACGAAATATTTAACGACAAATGCGAAACAAGAAATGCCAAATGAATTTTGCCAAATAATGGTGACCCCACGGCAGAGGTCTGGGTTCGATTCACAGCCTCTGCCACCTAAACAAAAAATATTTTCAGGGCTACTCCAGCCCGTTTCACAATGCAACGAGAACTCGTCGTAGCTGTCAAACCAATTTCAAACAATGAGAATATACCAGGTTATTTACAATAAAGCGTTTCTCGTCATCCCGTCATGCCATGAGTTCGAAAAATTGAAAAAAAAAAAGATTTTGACAATTGAGAACAGGACACCGAGCGTATCTATATTTGTATTTGTATTTATTAATTCTGTAGATAAATTAACAAAATACCGAAAATGGCGAGCAAATAAGTGTTTTTATTTTGCGCCTAATTATAATTTTTTCTTCATTAACATTCCCACCGTCTTCTTCTACTCACTTTTGGTCTTTTTTTTGTCTTTTGCTTTTTTGTAAATAAACACTCCCAAAGTACTAAAAGTATTTTTTTTAACATTTTCATTTTCCTTTTTTTTTAAATTTTGTATTTTATTTCCCAAATTCGCAAACACAAATAATTATACGCTGTCGGTGTGAAGAACTCGCTGCATTATGAATTGGGGAACGATTTTATAACGAGAAAAAGATAAAAGCGTTTCTCTTCACGCTGACGTCTCGTTTTCTCGTCGCATTGTGAAACAGTCTTGCCTTTTGCGAGGAAGTGACAAGTCCCCCAAGAGTATTTCCTGTCATAGATAAGTGCCGCTGAACTTAGCCGTTCGGATTCAGCAGTAATCTACAGGTCCCCTCCATTCGTGCTAACACGCACACATGAATGGTTGAGAGTTGTGAATTGCTACATACTGTGAAGTTAGCAAAAGCAGTCATTTGACCTACTTTGCGACTGGATTTAAGATCTTTGCACATAAGAAACGCCTAGCTAACTGCGAATTGCGAATGGTCGCGTATTTCGACATTTTCATTCACATGAGTGGTCGCTGACAATTGCGAATTGTCATCAAACAAAAGCAATCAAAATTAGAGTTTAAGGTTAAATTCAAGCGAATTTTCTATTCGTTACTTTGTAGAATGCGTCCTGCTGTTGTGGATTGCGAATTGACGTTTGACAATTCTCAAAAGATACGTTGTTGCTCGTGTAAAAAATATTAAAATACAAAATACATATTTCAATTTATAATTATTTTATGCAGTGTTTTCCTTTTTAATAATTGATTCGATCATTAATTCACTTCGTCGTAAAGTGAAAACAAAACAAAAGTTGATATTAGTTGTGAAAATTGCTTTAAAAGATTTATTCGCATTCGCAGGTCGCAGCTCATGGTGCAAAGCACTTTAATCTTTAAGACAATTGAAAGTCTTCAGTACTGCTCAGTTTTTGTAGTAAGTTTTTTACTGCAGTCAATTAACTTAACTTTAACTATTAAATTAACTTTAACTTTGTTGAATACTTATTATTTTGCAAAATTTTGACATTTTTTTTCATCACGTTTTGCATTTTAAAAATCGAAAAAAAAAACTCAATCGACCCTTTAGTATTAAATAGTTAGCCCCTTTCAAAAGTGTTCACACAGAAATGTAGCCTAATATTTTGACTTAATTTGAAGATTTCAACATTGAAAATCCGACGACGCAAATCAAAGTTTTAAAATTAAAACTCACCTTTTTTATGAATTTTTGAAACAGACTTCGCCGTAACACTGGTACTATCATTCGAATCACTTTGCTTCGGAACGCACAGGTTAAGCGGTTGATCGTTAGCAATACTTCCGCTATCATCTTCACTTGTCTCGCTAAGTGAAGTGCTTCGTGTATGGCTGCTGCATCTTTCATCGAAACGGCTTATTTGTTGAGAGTATTGTTGTTGAAAAGTTTTCAATATGGTTCTTGGTGATTTCATTCGACTTGCATCCACTTCCAATGGAGACTCTGATTTTATAGCAAAAGCATTAGAAATGAATGGTGTTCTAGGATCCAATTCATTGACATGCTTTGTCGCTTTTCTCCAACCCATAATATCAGCAATGGCATATGGTGTTGGCCGGTTAGGTGGGTTTGCATACACGTGTGGATGCCATGTTGAGCTTATCGACAAAGCCGTCAGATCACTTGGTTCCGGTGATGACTTTATCGTAGTACTCGATGGTCTGGAGGGTTGAAAGCATACAGCTTTAGGCTTAGCCGGTAGCATATCTTCAACACTTAGTTGGCCATTTCGCTTAAGATTTCTGTACTTTTCTCTTTTTCGATCACCTGCTGTTGGGACCTGAGCAGTGTTGCTTATTGCACATCCTATATATGCATCAGACTCTGAGAATGCTATCGATCCAGCATTGTTCCGCATTTGATAAGTTAGTGGAGCTGTTTGTGGTCGTTCAGCACTTAATAAACTTGACAGCGTGTCTTTGTTCGTCGACGGTAGCGTCATTGATTGTGCCCCGAAATTCGATAGCGTATTATTAATATATTTCGCTGGTGGTATTGTCAGGGGACTTTTATAAACGAACGGATGAACCATTGATTCAGTATCAGGATTATCTCCGTCTGTGCTTCCAAAACCGCCACCGCTGCCGCTAGTAGGTGTTCTTCCGTTTGTTAGTCTTTCGGTGGAAAATATCTTGTTTTCCTTAAAGAGAGCTTCCGAATCGAAAATAGGTGCATGTGCTCCACTCACCACATCGGCAACACTGTCTTTATCCACTTCGGGCATCATCTAAATTATGAGCATTGACTGAAAATAAATAAAAACAAAAAAACATAATTAAATTAAATTTTATTTTTTATTAATTTGAGTAAAATTGTTTTACTTGCGATATATAGGTTCTATTTGGCAAGTTTTAGATTCGTAAAAAAATTGAACTCGAGATAACAATCAAACTTGACATTACGATCATAGGGAAGATGAAAAAAGTGGGTCTCGCAATTCTGTCCGTCTGTCTGTCTGTTGACTCGGCTACAGCCTAAACTCATGGGCCGATTTTAATTAAACTTGGTATAAAGTGTTTTCGGGACATTACCCCGACACGATTTTTTCCTTTTATTTTAAAGACCAAAAATGACGGTACCTGCCATATAATTTTTTTTTACCATTTTTGGAAAATCATATTTTTCTCAAAAATGGATCGACAGATTTTTCTAAAAAAAATCAATAAATTTTATTAGGTATATGCTACCTTTTTGTAAAAATTAAATTTCCAAAAAATGGCTTTAAATGGTACATTCCATAGAACCATTTTTTTTGTTTTCGTTTTTCTAGAAAAGGAATAAACTGATTTTGATAATTTTTTTTATGGAGAATCTTCTAAAAAAATTTAATAGTACTGTATACCAAAATTAATTTTTTTTTTGATTTTTAAAAAAAGTTTCAAAATTTTTTTTTTGAAAACCAAATATTTCGAAAACGACTTCGTTGATTTTTATGAAACTTGGTACAAAAGCGGTCTTTAAACATTATCTAAAATATTTTGAACAAAAATTTTTCTTATAGTCAAAATTAACGGTACCTTCCATATAAATGTTAAAAAACCGTTACAGGAAATATAAATTTTCTCGAAAACGACTCCTACGATTTTGATTAAAATTGTTATAAATACTAATATTAGTATGGTCTACGATCTACCAAAAACAAAATTTACAGTTAACTATTATTAACAGTACCTCTCATAGAACCATTTTCTTTATTTTGGACTATCTCTTTATGTGTGTAACTGATTTAAATTAAATTTTTTATACAAAAGCTTCTCAAAAGTTGAAATCATACTACATATCAAAATTCTCAAAAAAACAAATTTTTGATTTTATAAAAAAATTTTTTTTTGAAAGTTCGATATTTCAAAAACGGGTAGATAATTTTTTTCGAAATTTAAATACTTAAAAATTGTGTACCAATTTTTTTTCTTAAAAATGTTTACAAAATTTTATATATAAAAAATTTAAATTAAAAAAAACCGCTCCTACGATTTTAATTTTTATTTTCTGAAAATCTAAGATTAGTTAAAGAAATCAGATGGTGTACTTGTTTTAGCTCTCAAAACAATATTTAAGAAGACTTCCATAAAAAATTATTTACTTTTAAGATGCTCAATCTTTGAAATTCGAAGAAACTTTTACTACAAGAGCAAGTTTGTGCGATCCAGTCGTGTGTTTTATTTTTTTTTTAATTTTAAATAATGAAACTTCTATACTGGCTGAACAGAATGGTGACGCAGACGGAACCGGAGACGGAGCTGGAACAGCTGTCAAAATATTGAATACACGCAAATTCAATGTTGCGAACACAACGGAACGTAGACGCATACGGAGATGCAGACGCAGACGGAAGAGTTCACCAACTTTTAACTTTTGACGTACCGCACTTTTGACGTTTCAATTTGTATAAAGAAAAAAAACAACTTTTTGGGTCGGAAAAAAATATTGTGGTTATTTGTACCGCGAAAAAAATTATTTATTAAAAGGAAAATTAGTGGAAACAAAAAATGTGAATTCTGAACTTGTACACAAGAATATTCTTTTGTTTTTCTTCAAAATACTTTCAAAGCTGTACAGCTCCATTGTGGACATTTAAAAAAAATAACGTACGACACTTTTTGACAGCTCTTCCAGTTCCGTCTGCGGCTTCAGTTCCGTCATTCTATTCTGTTCAGCCAGTTAGGGTGGAGTAAAATTTATTTTCATGAATAAAAAGGTGTGATATAAAACGTTGCATTGCTGGGCAAGTTTTAATTCAATCATTTTCCTTATCATGATATGTAACTTATTTTCCATCTGTCATCCACCTATTATCCTTTTAATATTATAAATGTGAAAGTTTTCTTTGACCGTCTATTTGTTCCTCTTAATCTCCGAAAATACCTGATTGATTGTAATGAGAATTGGTAGAACGACAGCTTGGAACATGAGGACGGACATATGCTACTTTTGTTTTAAAAATCTACAATAGTTTACCAAAAAACAATTAAATTATAAAAAATGAGATAAATAGTTCAAATAAAAAAATATCACAAAAGCAAATACAAAAGTATTTTACAATCATTAAATTATTTAAACATGCGAAGCAAGGCAAGCACGGGCCCGCTAGTTATGAATATAATGTTAAGCATTATGGCGTATAGACTCGAAAATTACTGAACGAATTTCGGTGAAATGTTCAAACTTGGTTTGAGTAAATTTCGCCACCGCACAGTGTGGGAATTCGCACATCTAGCGGAATTTAATTAAAAAAAAAATAACTTGTACAAACTAATGTAAAAATTGGTTTTACTTGCAGCCTAAACCTTCTAGTAAAATAAAGATAATTGACGTTTAAGTTGCAATTGGTGATAATTTCAGTGGAAATTGGCGAGAGAAGGTGGTTTCTATATTTATTTTGTTGCGAGTGCTTGGTTCATTTTTTTATTGAAACTGTTGCCCAGCTAGCCACTGTCTAAATATTTGGACAACTCAATATTAATAATCACATTCCAGCAACTGTCTAAATACGACCTCATATTGCCCGTGACATACCTGGAATAATTTATTCTCGAGTGATATTATGAATTTAGCCAAATTTGTGGCTACGTTCAAGGGACATTTCTTTTATTTTTACAGAACTTTTCGTTTAGCAACAAAAAAATTGCCTTACTTTGTTCATTGAATGTGGCGACTTTAGAATAGGCTTGGACAGCCAATTTCGGTGTCTAAGTTGGACAACCGATGGAAGTGTTAATTAATACGATTTTGGAGTTGGACTGCTGTCTAAAGTTAGATATACTTTGGAATGGGTTTATTAATAAGACTTAAAGTATTCAGTGTTGTTCAGAAGGGAGACTATATGCATTTGAAAGCCTAATATGTCGACTATCATTAGCCGCATTAAGTTGCTGCGCATAGGTGTGATACCCATACATTTTTTTTCATTTAAGAATTGGCTTTCAGCATAAAGAAAAATGAGAAATAAATAATAATCTTACTTATGTGTAATACAATGAAATGTTACATTGACCTTGGACAAGATTTTTTTTGCATATGTGTAGGGGGATTTAGTGTGAGTATAGCTTTCGATTTTCGGGGTTGAAACACCCCCCCCCCCCATTTATGGGTCATCATCGATAAAGGGGTGTACGTGATATCTTTGAAAAAAGTTATTATTTTGCAAAAAAGACTTACACAATCCTAAAGATGATTAAATTTTCTACACTTTATGTTATGAAACTTTTAACTGTAGAAATAAAAATATGTAAAAAAGTTATAATTCATTAAAAATACAACTTCCAAAAAAATATGATTGTAAAGGGTTTTCTCTCTTTTTTTTCTTGATTTGGCTTTAAAAGATATTTTTATTGAAAATGTTTGTCTGTTTTTAATTATAACTATGTATTTTATTTTCAGTTCAACGGTAAAAAATGTGAACATGAATTGTAAAGAATTTAATAGTTTTTATTAATTAATTTATTATTTGTTTAATCCACATAATGCTATGTGCAGCTAGGTCGAAAATGTATTTTATAAACGGGGAGTGATATATATATATTTGAGTTTTCGTCAGCGATAAAGATGTGCTCCTTATAAATTATCAAAAACCTATAATAACCCAGGAAAATAAAATGAGTAGGCTGGGGTTCAGCGTTAACTTCGTTGCTTGGCTAAAATCTTATTTACTTGACAGATCCTATTCAGTGAATTTTAACGGCTACCATTCAAATAGTTTTGTCGTAAATTCTGGTGTTCCCCAGGGAAGCCATTTGGGTCCAGTTCTTTTTATATTGTTTGTAAATGATCTTCCGTCAGTTTTAAAGTACTCTAATTGTCTTATGTATGCTGACGATGTTAATATATTTAAAACCATTTCTAGCAATCTTGACTGTGAAAAGCTTCAAATTGATCTAAATGCTTTCTACAATTGGTGTGCACGTAATTATTTGTTGTTAAATATCGACAAGTGTAAGATTATAAATTTTACAAGAAAATTGTCCGTTTTATCTTTTGACTATAGTTTCAATGGCGTAAATCTGTTAAATGTAAATGATGTATCTATCCTTGGTGTATTGTTTGATAAAAAAAACTTGAATTCACACAGCATATCAATATGACATGTAATAAAGCCAATTCAATATTAGGTTGGATTAAACGGGAATCACGTCAGTTTTCTGATCCTTATGTTATCAAACAACTATTTACCATATTTGTCAGACCCATTATAGAGTATGCTTGCCAGGTATGGACCCCCTATTACAGTTGCCACAAAATAAGAATTGAACAAATTCAAAAAAAATTCCTAAAATTTGCTCTGGGCTGGCAGAATCCATTGACTCTTCCTTCATATAGTAGCCGTCTAAAACTCATAGATTTACCCAGTCTGGAGCGCAGACGTTCTTATTTATGTTTTGTTTTTATTGTTAATCTTATTGACGGTAATATCGATGCCTTGAACCTTTTGTCTCGCGTTGATTTTAATGTTCCAAATCGTAATCTAAGAGGTTGTCCTGACCCAATTCATATAAAACACTGTCGAACCAACTATGAGCAAAATTCACCATTAAATAACATGTTTAATTTATATAACATTTATCATAACTTATTAAAAAATTTTTCTGATGTATCAAATACTGGTTTTAAAAAAAATATTTTATAATATTTTATAATTTATAAATTCTTAATTCTAAGAATTATTTTGTACGTAAGATATTAATTAGCTTGATTCAAATAAATAAATAAAAATTAGACATCAGTCAAAAAAATTACGAAGTATTGCCGGGAAATAATTTTGTAGAAGAAGCACTTTAAGAATAGGGTCCTAAATTTGGACCGGTGCTAAAGTTTTAAAAATGTGAAATGTAAACAAAATTTCTATGAAAAATTTTGCCCATTGATGAAATTTCACTACAATTTGTTCAATTATCAGATCAGATTTCTGCACGTTTTATCAAAATCTATTGATATTAAGAAAAAAAAGTAAGGATTTCTTCGGTTTCAGAGCTCTTTCATTGCTAATTACTTTATTGCAATACATTTCTACAATGGCTGAAGTTGATGAGCAGATATTATATTCCTTTGGAAGGTAAGGAAACTTTTTGAAGCATATTTTATTCTTAAAAAGCTACAAAGTTTAAGCATGAAATACGTGCTAATAAAAATGAAAAAATGTAAGATGAACTGAACTTAATTGAAATTGACAAGGCCCTCACTAGTCAACTGATGAGTGCAAGTGAGATCGCCGGGGCGAAACGCCAAATTTCAAAAGGTATTTACACAGTCTTTTTCAATAATTGCAGCAAAAAAAGTAAATTTTAAATAAAATAATAAAATTAAAATTAACATTATAAAATGAAATAGGTAAGAACTTTGAAAAAAAAATAGTGTATTAACCGAAGTTAAACACTCACCAACGATAAAAACCGAATTTTAATTTTGAATAAAACACAATAAATTTTGATCGAGAAAAACATTCGAAAAAAAACCAATATATATTTATATTAATAAAACTGGCCTTGTCGCTCGTAGAGCGAATAAAGACTGAAGATATTTCGTCATAAAATAAAGGACGCATTTTCTTTTGTATGCGTTTTCGTAGGTATCTATACTATTATATAAAAGAGTAATTTTTTTTGTTTGTCAGTTTGGCTGTATGTATTCACTAAACTCACAAACAAACAAAAAAACCCTTTTAAAAAATAGATATAATACAAATTTCATTTATCTGGTATGCTATAGGATACAGCAGAAAAGAAAATTTTTGTTAAATACAGAATAATTAACAAATTAAAAACTTACCACAAAAAAAATGGTATTGAAATTTTCTAAAATCAAGCATGCAGGTATTTTCCTTGCAAAATTCTGTTTTATAGATCTTTAATTCACATTTACTTCAAGCTCAATTATTTATAAAGAAGAGTTGTTTTGCCATGGAAAATTGCCTTTTGTGGCAGAGCGAGAGCAGGGATTTGACTGGTTCCGGTAACTATCCGGTTCGTCAAATCCATATTTTTGTTGGGCTGATTTCTGGAATCGGCTCAAAAAAAAGTTGTTTGGTAGTTAATACTTTTGTTTTTTTGTTTTTAGGGAAAATTTTTGATGAGATAAGTGATGGGTAGTAAAAATCTTCATCGAAAAAAAAACAATTCAAACCATGTGCAATGTGCCTTGGTAGGTGGGAGCGAGATAGTGAGTAGAGTTGACTGTTTTCGCGTTTCGCCGTCGACGAATCGTGGTGATGTTTTTGTGTATAGGAAGGTATGGTAAAACAAAACAAAACATAAACAGTCGGAAGGTATTCTCTATAGTGTAGTAAGAAATGAGTGGTGTAGGTATAGCTATGAGTAGGTAGGTATAATAGGTATTTGCAGCAGAAAAAAATGTTTGTATCTAATCTACTAAAATTGGTTGGTTTAGCGGTGGGTGGTTGGTGATGGTGAATGGAAACGAACCTATTTAGATGGAAACGAACTTATTTAGTGGCAAGAGCGTGCACAATAAGGGGTAAGGGGGCACTTGAATCACTAATACATTTGTTTTTCTAATTCTTTTTGTTGAGTAACTACTTAGTCAAGGGTGTAGGTAAGCAAAGGTGATGTGGGGGTGCTTATTACGTTCAAATCAGCAAAATTTACACCTTGAGTTCTAATGATCGGATTTTTAAGGTTCGAGATTTTAAGTGAAGATTAAATGTAATGTGGGAACACAAGAAACAAGAACGTGCGCAAGGAGGGATCTGGTTTCCAAAATCGGCTCAAAATTTTTTTTTTTTAGGTAATACCTACCTATATATGTATTTTTATTTTAATAGGTAGGTACCTACTTTATTTAGGTAGTACAAGTGGTAAAATTTTTTTGATGTTGATAAGTGATGGTTGGGGTGGTAAAAAATGTATTCCGGTTTTTTGGCACGGAATTATTCTTCATAGACGGCAATAACCATTGCTGGGAAAAAATGCTTCGTTTTAAGAATATGGTAGGTATATGGTAGGGAAGAAGGAAAAATTTAACTTTTCATTGATAAATTATTAATTTCTCTGTCAAGTGGTTACTAACAAAATTCACGGTCGTTCGTTCCTTAGGGGGTAATGGGAGGTAGGTATAACATAACATACAAATAGTCTGATTTTCAAAGTTGTCTTAAAATTACACTATAGGCAGGCAGGTAGGTACATAATTAGGTGCATTACATTTTTATTCAAAATAATTGTCAATGTTCATTGATACGTAAGGAGGCTTATTTTCAATGTTACCTGACAAAAAAACGTCAATGTTACCTGACAAGTAACATGGATGGTGTGTAGGGCTCTTTAAGCTAAACATTTTTCGAGTGCTGATTTTAAATCATCTTTTTGGTCGATATTTGGTTGTCATAAGGTTTTACTAAAGAAGACCCGGGCAACGCCGGGTTTTATCGGCTAGTATAATAATAAGACTGTAGACTTGATCGGTATAAGGTGCACCAAAAGAAGAGCGAGTGGGTTAAGACAAGAAAAAAATCGTATGGGGGGGGCGTCTATTTCCCCCCGTTCAGGCGGGTAGGTCGATTTTGTAAAAAATTGACAGAAAAAAAATTATTTAAAAACAACGGGTTAACTAACAATGCCATGCTTTACCTTCTGTAATTCTCATTTTTAATTAAGTTGTGTTAGTTTTTGAAAAATTAATTTTCAAACTCGAAATTTTGAAAAAAAAACAAAAATTAACAAAAAAAATTCAAACTATTTTTTTTTCAAAATTTTATTTGATTAAGTTAATTTTTGTTTCAATGCTCTTATCAATTTTCAATACGAAACAGAAAACCAGATGCAAAAACGTATTTTAGTTTTTGAGGAATTAAAAAAAATGAAAAGTACTTTTTTCCAAGAAAAACACTTTTTTTGGTTTTCCCCTTTTGATACATCTTATACCGATTACCCTGTATATAATGTTGATGTAAATGCTTGCTATCTTTTAGTGGTATTAGGTTGAAACTCGTACGCTTGCGTTCGATACAATTAGAATAATTATTAAAAGTTTTAAATAAAGCATTTAAATGAAAAAATACAAAAAAGCCATTAAGAATTTAAAAAAAAAATAAAAACATATATTAAATAGTATTAACTATAAAAATAATGGAGATATATTTGGTAAATAAGATGCACTATAAGCGTTAAAAAATTCATTAAAACTTGGTACACTCAGGCGTATACGCACTTTTTTCTATTGAATCTTTAACTTTTTAATACATTTTTTATTTTTGAATGTCAAGTTGGTCTACGTGTCGGTCGACTGAAAAGGCTATTTTGATGAATTATTTTTCTCTAAAAAAATTATGTGCGGTAGGGAGCTCACGGTAAACTTTAATTTAATTCAAAAGTTCTTCTGTCAAGATAAATGAGTAATTAAAATTTCTTTTTTATTGTAGTACATTGTCCATCTCCACAGCCACTGCTGCAAACAGCTTTCATTATGATATTAATCATCTTTTGCTAGATATATGACAAATCTATCCTCAATCAGCGAGGGAAACCACATTCTGAGTAGCTGCAACCTCAAGTATAAGAGGAGCATCCCACGAACAGTGAAGGTTTAACTGCTGTGTTATTATTTTCTTTGGTTAATATTTTTTGTCAAAGATGTGTGACGAAAATCTGGATAGGGGAGGTGGCGACAGATTTAAAATAGCCCAGGGCGGTAGAAAACTTAAAGACGCCATGGTTCATACAGTAGGACCTTTAGAATAACGATCTTATGGTTGGAAGTTTATTATATTTATTTACAAAAAATTAAAATTTCTCGTTTATCATTTTAATACAAATTAGTCAATTTGTTTAAATTTGAAAATGAGTAGAATAGGGATATGGTTTAGTGATGGTGACTTCGATGTTAACGCTCTGACGAAATTTATTCGCTAAACAACACCTTAAATTTAGGTATCCAGTTGGCTTTAAATTAATTTTTTTTTTATTTTTATTTTTTGACTTAATTTCAGAGTTTGAAAGTTGAATTGGGACCCATTTTTCGGCATCTAACTCCTTTGATAATACACGTTTTTCACTTTTGTTTTTTCCGTAGTTTTCAGATCAGTACCTCTATGATACGTAGTAGCCGTGGCCGTGGCCGTGGTTCGATCCCTAGCCTCGCCACCTATTTATTTAAAAGAAAAAACGGCTACTGCCTCTTGCGAGGAATTGACAGATCTTCCAAGAGTATCTCCTGTCACAGAAAAGTGCCGCTCGTTAGCCGTTCGGATTCGGCAATAAACTGTAGGTCCCCTCCATTCCTGCAGACACGCACACAGGAATGGTTGAGAGTTGTAAGTCACTAGGCCCTAGATCTTCATGAGCTGTTGTGCCATCAAATTTATTTTTTATTTTTACCTCTATGATACATAGTGTTGCTTATAACTGTGTAACTTTTTCCAATTGCCTTATTTTTTCATGTGTCTGAGAATCACTGTTCTTGTGAGCATCCACTTTTGGTTTTTTACTCATGATATGTATTTTAAAAAGTACCTGGTATACCTATGTTATATAATGTTTAAATAGTAATATATGACATCAATTTCATTTCTCTCAAAACTATTGCTAGCGTCCTTTAAGGATTTGTCTCTATATAAAAAGTTAATCATACAAAAAAAATTAGTAGCAAAATTCATCAATTCATTTAGGTACTTCAATAGAATACCAATTTCAAAAGATCAATTACTTATATACATATGTATGTACTTTTACTGAATGCTAAATTATTTCAACATATAAAGTCATCAACAACATCATCATTGAAGATACTTAAAAACCATTTAACATAGATACACAGATAATACCTATGCATGAATCTACCCTTGCCTCACACATTCATATATACATAGAAACACTACAAAGCGCACACAATCACTTTCAGAATTAAAAGCAAATCAGAGAATTTGTCACCCCAAGGCATCATACAATAACTATTTCGTGCTTAATCTACACCCCATTGTTTGATGTTTTCAAATTACAGCCTCCGGATCCGGATCCTGACAAAAAACATAGAAAAAAGAAAAAAACGTTGACTGTAGCCGAATAAAACACACATAATAATAGAGACACACAAAAACGTTAGTTCCTTGCCTCCTCGTTCCTGGGCCACAAATCACTTCAATTCCAAGTGATTAACTAACACACATGTGTCACCCTTAAATGCAAAATACACAAAATAAAACAACTTACTGAGATTGAGCACGTCTGGCAATGCTGCTGCTTCATCGATTTTGCCCTTCGCTACAATAATATTAATAACATTACAATTTCAACTCCATACCCTTAAGCCCCTCAGCATGAGAAGTATAGCAGAGGTAGCGGCAGCCCAGCAGTAACTCATCTATACCTTCTCGTCCCATTAAATGTTCCCATTCCGACTCCATCAGCTTTTCCAACTGACAACAATTTAACTCAATTTTCTATACAACTTGGCAGTAGTCGTTTCAATCCAACTAACGACACGACGATGATGATGGTGATGGTGATGCAGGGAGTAGTCCGCCCTTTACCCCAAACCCGTCTTGTTCACATTGCCCGAAGGCATACGCAACCAGGAATGTGGGTGGTCTTTGGCTCTTTTACTCCACCGTACTCTCTTCTCAACAACGTTTAGTCCTATGTTGCTTGCTCCTTGAATGGGCGGCGAACAAACGTGCACACTAAACTGACATTTGTAGCACAGAAGCGACCCGGGTAGATGGAATATTCACGGAATCGTGCTTCATAAGCACAAACAGCGGCAAGGTAATAGTATCCACCACTTCCACCCCCACTCCAAGCTCCAGAGAAACCAAAGCCCACACCATACTTGATCATCCAACAACCTTTATATCATCATTATTATCATCCCTTATGGGTTGGCTGGCTTTGGCTTATAGCAGGAGAGTTGTCGTCATTTAAACATTGTTGCTTTGGCAATAAGTTGTGTCTCTTGTCGTTTTATTGAAGAAGAAGAAGAAACAAAAAAAAAATCAATCTTAAGGGGGGTGGTGCGGCGTGTGGGAACTTTGCAAAATCACTTACTCTTTAGCGCCAGCGATGTTATACAGAACCGTGTGTTCAAGAAAAGAAGTTAAAAGGAGAACAAATGTGTTTTGGATGCAGTTCTGTGCATACAGGGTCGGGAGTATTTTTCTAACACCCTCGTTAAAAGTTAAAATGACTTCTTTTGGGGGCCCTGAACCAATAAACGAGTTTAGGTCTAGCTACACACCACATAATATTCTTCCTCTTAACTTCTACCTAAGCGACGAACTTGTCGTTTGCAAAAGCTAAGTAATTTCAAAGATGTTCAAGATCTTCCTCTCCAGATGAGTCCTGAAACCAAAAGCCGATCCTCAATCTCTCCTTACCTTTCCTTCTCCTAGGTCGATACGTCGATGTCGCTGGCCTTACCAACTCTCCCAAGGGGGTACGATGATGATATTTTCTGACGCTGCCCAATCGCTCAGCAGCATGGCGATGAACTTTTAAGGCCTTTCTTACCTCCCCCATAGCCAACAGCCTGTTTGACGTTATCCACTCTCCCACTTTCCTGTCTCTTTCTCACTCGACGAACGGTGCGGTGGTGCGACGATAAAGCTATCCGACGTTCCTACTTTCATGATATTGTGCCCTCTACTCCTCTTCAAATCCCTTAGTTTGGATTGGAATATTTCTTAGTGTATCAACTTTTTGTCGGAAGCCGATTCAACCTTATCTAACATACAACTCGAGCCAGCCCGGTCTCTAGCTATCAGTCTGCAGTTTCCCACGCATTGGTACGTTAAATTTTTTAAGCGCCCACAAGACAGCAATACATTTTTTTTTTTTTAAATATTTTAAAGAAAAACAAAAAATAAAATGTTGTCCAAGGGCCCAATATCCATGTTTTTTATTTTCCAATTTTATTCCTTCTATTTAATAACAATTTCGCGACAAAAATAAGCACAATATTTTTTCCGACACAAACTATTGTTTTTGTTTTTCTTCATACAATTTGAAACGTCAAAAGTGCTACACGTGAAAAGTTAAAAGTTCCGACTGCAGCTTCGTCTACATTTGCGTTCCATTGGGCTCGTAGCATTGATTTTGTGTGTATTTATTATTTTGACAGATGTTTCGGCTGCGGCTCTTTCCCATTGTGTTCAGTCAGTAAAGTCCAGTACGCTGCTGCCATACATCCATACGGTTATGAAAGAAACAACAAATACAAATACGAATAAAGCTAAAATGTAACTTCTTAATGGTTCGGCCATATCACCTGTTCAGCGGACAAAACTGCAACTTGAAAAGCAGAACGAAATTTTTCGTTTATGATTTCACTGTGCCATTTTTGTATTGGATTTTTCGTTTTCCATCAGCAGTGCACTAGGGTTAAGCCTTTTTCACCCGCTCGGAAAGAGATACTAGCAGGAAGACAGATGAAAATGCTCACGGATTGGTTTAACCTGCGTAGCAGAATACCGCTTTAGAACAATGGGTGGGTGAGATACTTTCTATTTCTACGCTACACTGGATTTGTTTCGAGATCTGTAAGAACTCTTGCAACTGTACGAGTTTAAGAAACTTTATACATTCTCATGTACGGGAAAGCTCATTCATAACTCATAATTTTAAACGATTGGAGTATAAAATTACCAATAACCAGTTTGTGAAGAACCATTAGGTACCTAGTGACTTACAATTCTCAATTATTCCTGAGTGTGTGTGTAAAGGAATGAAAGGAATCTATGGTTTACTGCCGAATTTATTTCTATGATGTTGAAGAGTTGTAAGTCAATATGCCCTGGTATTTTACGAGCTGTCACATCAGCATTTTGTATTAATTTTATTAATTATTTTCTTGTAAAAATCTTATAACATCGCTGCTGTGTATGTGTGTTGCTGACGCTATATGCATCACTTTTCTACTTCCACCCTCACCCAGGTTGTTTGTGCGCTTCAATGTAGGAGTGTATTTAATCTGGAAAATATTTTTGGATTTCCCCACTACTACTATTGAAAACAGTTACATATCCATGGCTTCATTTCTGCAGCTATCCACTTCGAAGTTCATGTATAATTGAGAGAATAATCGCTTAGGTATTTGTATACCATATCAGTGAGTTGGATATTGGGGGAACTGCTGCACACAGACAAGAAGTAGTTTCTATACTTCTCAACCATCCAAACGACACGAAGTGTCCTTTAGAAAATTTATTATGTGCTAAGGATTTGGCTCGGGTAAGGGTCGAAGTCGAAGGCGAAGCAAACAGCACAGAGAGAAAACGATGTATAGTTAGTTATAGAGTAAAAGTTTTTTGCTACAACGAAGTTATATACATAGAAATAACCTCTGATATGGGGTAAGAAGACCTAAATATTGTAGAATGTTAAGACAGAGATAGAGAAGAGAAGGGAAGGGATGGTTGGTGAATGGGGATGGGGATTGAGGATAAATCTTCTTGGAATTCATCATTAAACGTTTCCTCTTTTCGTATAAATTCAACAAGAATAAAATACAATTTCACTTCCTCATCTCTTTTGTCCCATTTGCGTCTCTGATTCTGACTCTTATTCCTTGCCTTGCAGGGATTTCATTGAAAGTCGAATATAACAATTTAAGTAGGTACATAACTACACAGTGAAATGTTATTTAGACATTTTCATTGTTTGAAACTCATCCTCTGGCTCTGGCTGTTAAACGAGAATGCTGCTTACCAAAAGGACCATAATGGAAGAATTGTACCATTTTGGGGCTTGGGTTAATTAGAGCATTTAGTGGTATGCAGGCAGTGTGTTTTACAGAAAAGTTAACACTCTTGTCAAGAGCAGATGATCAATAAATTAATATTAAGCGCAAGTTCAGGAAAATGAGATTTCAGAACTTTCAGCAATTTCAATTGCATGAACAGGATTTCCAGCATAATAATTATATTTCTCAGTTTTTCTATCAAAAATACTAAGGAAAAAATTAGCGGTTGCATAATATCATGATCAATTAAAATAATAAATCCAGAAAAGAATGGGGCTGTTAGTGACATTAACTCAACTTTCAACCTGACATGTTTAACTTTGGTATACACTATAAGTAAGGTACCATGTTATAACTTTAATTTTGAGGATGTTATGCAACAGCTATGTATTATTTTTTTATAATAGGGACCTACTCATAATTGTTTCTGCAACTATTTTGGATGGACTGTTAGGGGAGTAACATGTTGAAGGAGAATTTTAGTTAAACAAAAAACAATTTGTCTTTAACGTTCCTATACCCGCGCGTTGGTCTGTCAGACCGACAATATACTTTTACCAGTTTTTTTTTAATAACACTTTGTCCTTCTGCAATCTTCTACTTAAAAGCTTCCTTATTTGTCTCAATTTTCAATTAAGTGTGGTTTTCGGGCGGGAAGCCCTAGTGTGGGTATTAGCCACAAATCGGTCTGTGACACCGACGGTCGTGGGTATACGTGTAACTATTTTGGCCCAGTACAAATTTGTATGGAGCGACATTTGGAGGCAATTTTGATTTTTTTTTTGTTGTTTCTTCATTATTTTAAGATTGGAAAAGAGTTTTTTTTTTAGCTTCTCAAAGAAAATATAGTTTTTTTTTACGATTTTGTGCGACCATGCAAAAAGACTTTTTTTAGAGCCTTTTTTTTTATATTTAGCGCGCACTAAAGGGGTTGTGACTATCCTTAAAATTATATTCACAGCACGAGCTATTAGGTAGGTTGGAAGGGTTCAAGGGTAAACTGATGAGCATTCCTAGAAGCGCGAGTATTACACGGTTGAATAGTTTAAGGGGAGGAACGCAGCTGGCTATTTCACTAGAACACTGTTTATAGAAATAGCGGTAAAATAATGATAGGCATGAAACATTTCGACGGTGCTCAAGAGATACAAATGTTTCCGTTATAGTTCTTTCACCTATCATTTTTAGAGCTCTCTTTTGTATTCTATCCAATAGACTCATGTGAGTTTTTGGGGCACCTGCCCAAATATGGAAGTTGTACTCAAGTTTTGGACAAATAAAGGCTTTGTAGATAACAGCCAGATCGGAGGGAGAGAAAAATTTCTTGCATCGACGGAGAAAACCTAAACACTTAGCAGCGTTTTTGGCGATGTCAAATATGTGGTCGTTCCACAAAAGGTGGTCTGTGACACACATACCGAGTACTGAAAGCTGTTCAGTTTCTTCTATGCAAGTGCCGCTCATGGATAGCAGCATTGGGGGTGGGTTCCGCTTTAACGACAGAAGGCAGCATTGAGTTTAAGAAGCATTAAATTCTACACGGTTTTTAATTCCCCATTGGACATAATGCTTTTAAGATCAGAATTTAATGAGCTTATCATACGCTGCCGTTGAAGTTCCACATCTGAAGGACATGGATGTGAATCTTGAAACGAATATGAAAAGCTGAGGGTACTGTCGTCAGCAAAACAGTTTAATGGATTAGAAGTTTCAGATAAAAGATCGTTTATGAATATTAGGAAGAGGGTCGGAAACAAAACGGAGCCCTGAGGCACACCCGCATTTATTTTGTAGATATCAAACTTGAAACCGTCCAATACAACTTGTATTGATCGGTCCGAAAGGTAATTTCTAATCCAACGAAGAAGAGATTCATCGATACCAAATGTACGCATTTTCGATAAGAGAGCTTGATGCCAAACTCTATCAAATGCTTTTGAAATATCAAGTTCAATAATCTTAATTTCGCCAGAACGATGTAAAGATTTGTTCCACTGTTCGGTGAGATATACCATCAGATCACCAGTGGAACTATTGCTACGAAAGCCATACTGCAGGTCATTTAGAAGCTTTCGTTCTTCAAGATATTTCTTAAGCTGATAATTAATCAGCGTTTCCATGACCTTGGAAAGAAGGGACGTCAGTGCCTCTTAAAAATGGCTGTTACTTGCTTATTAAACCAAACATTTTATACAAACATATTTTTTTTTTTCTTTGAACACATCCATCTGAGCTTATTAATATTAGTTTCATCAAAATTGGCCCAATAGAAAATAAAAACGAGCCCTTGCTGCTTCGGTCCCACAGACCGTGCGCGGTTTTATGTGTAATTTTTTTTTGACGCGGGTATAGGAAGGTTGAATGTAATATTTCGGTGGGTCCATTTTTACCAATATTTCTGTGTTAGAATTCAATTTCGAATTGCTTGCCTTTTTCCTTGAAAAGATATCAAACTTTTATTTGGATTCTATATAATAAAAAATATTAAATTCGAAAAACAGTACATTGTTATTCTATATAAGCCTTTGGATGGTTTTTTCTCAATTTTTCCCTAAAAACAAGACATCTTTAAACAACAAATAATGTTGATTCTTCATTACTAAGAACTCAGCAAGTAGTTTCCAGGAAAAAATATAATATTGACACATTTCATTAATAGAAGGCCACTTAATGGTCAAAGAATATAAATATCTGGGAATTATCATCCAGTCATTGCAATTGAATTTTCTTTTTGAATCATTTTAAAGACGAATCAAGAGAAGCAGCCAATAAAAGCTTATATTTATGTACTTAAACAGAGTTGGTTATATCACAACATGCCATAAGTACAAAGTTTTAAAATTTTTTTTTTTTACTGACATAGTTCGTTGTGACGTTGTCTACTAAATTTAAAATACAGTGCTGTCGGTAACAGTTTAACAGAATGCTTTACGAGAAATTTGAGAAACTCTAATTGTGTATCTAATTTTGATGAAAACATTAGTATTAGTGTCAGATATGAATTCAGTATGAAAGAGTAGAAAATTACTGCTACCAGGCTGCCCATATTAAACCTAAACAATGGTATGCTTCATTTGAGACTTATTTGCTATTTTCTTCGTGTTCTGAAAGTATTGGAACTACCAGTTTAACAACTACTGGCAAATATTTTATGAACGTACTGAATAAGCCGAAATAAACAGTTTTCGTATTATACTACATACATAATCACCCCAATTACAGAATCCGATGAATAAGCTGCGGAGGGAGTCAGACTCAATTTTGACATATCGTTCATAGTAAAAATGTCAAAATTGAGCCAGATTCTCTCCGCAGCTCATTCATCGGATTCTGTAATTGAGGTGAATATAAACAAATATCGAGAAAGACTAGGCCAAGGCAAGTTTTGAATTCGTATAAAAATGGAAATCCAGGTTGAATTACCGTCTGTCTGTCTACTACTACGTTTTCATGTGGGATTTAAGCGAGCTTGAAACTCACTTAGACCCTTTGTATACCTGCATCGAGTTGAAATGAGCTTGAACCGACTCGACTTCACTTTAACTTGAGAAATACCATATGTCATCTCAGCACCATTTCAATTGAACTCAATATCGAGCTCTCAAATCTATGAACGAAAATCCTGGGTCGAAAATCCGACCCTAATCCAACTCAAGGTCTCGATTCTGAATATTAACGCAGTATGTATGCTTTAACCTACAGCCTAAACCAATAAAGTAATTTTCTTAAATTAAAGGTGTTATCTAGAGGCGAAATTAATTTTATTAGATCCAAAAATAACGGTGCCTGGTGATATGGACATGGACAACCGGTTTGAGGTTATGTATCCAGCATTTTTGATTCACTGATTTCAGCGGATTAATTGAGGTTTAGCGATGGTTCCAGGCATGTACTTGGCTATTATGACATACTTGAACATTGAACTTCCATTGAACCTCAGTTAATCCGCCAAAATCAGCGAATTAAATTCCTGAACCGCGGGTTAAATATTGAACCACAAGTTAATCCGCCAAAATCGGTGAATTAAAAATCTTGAACCATACGGATCAACATTTAACTAACGATTGAACAATTGGCAATTAGGCCTTTAGGGCCGGTTTTTCAGTCATGAGTTAAACCAGAGTTAGCTAACTAAGGGCCAGTTGTACAAACATGGATCAATATTTAACCCGTGGTTCAGGTAATTTAATTCGGCGATTTCGGCGGATTAACTGAAGTTCAACGATGTTTCAAGGTTCAAGTATGCGATATTAGCTTAGTAGCTAAGTACCTACATACCTGAACTATCTCTAATACTCAGTTTATACTTCGAAATCGATGAATTAAAAATACTGAACCACTGATACTAAGTAAATGTATTTATGCCGAAAACAGATGTGCAGCTTTTTCCCATGCAGCGAAATTAGAAATAAGCCCAAAACAGATGTGCATCTTTTTCCAATGCAGCGAAAATAAATTTACACAGGTTCTTATGAGAGCTGACATATTCCAGGCTCTGCATGCAGCCTTTGCTGCACGATATCTCAATTTCTAATTTCGCTGCATGGGAAAAAACTGCACATCTGTTTTGGGCTTTTCTAATTTTGCTGCATGGGAAAAAGCTGCACATCTGATTTGGGCTATAGAGATATCGTGCAACGAAGGCTGCATGCAGAGCCTGGAATATGTCAGCCCTCATAAGAATCTGTGTAAATTTATTTTCGCTGCATTGGTAAAAGATGCACATCTATTTTCGGTTATATAATTAACTCGGATTCTTGGGCTAAAAGTATTTGTATCAACAGTTAGTAGAGTAGAATGTATCTGTTTGTGTATAAATTTTTAATTCGTAATTCATAAACTGGATTAAAACATCAACCCATTATACCTATTAGACCATAGTTCATGGATAACTATCCATTTTAAACTATTTTCGCTCCTCTCCCTTCCCCACACTTGTTCGAAACACTGTTCTTCCATTTGGAATTATTGTACAATGTTTCGGATTTCAAGAACAGAACAGTACAGAAATTAAAAAGGCATTTCATTGATGTTGTTTTTTTTTTTGTGTTTTGCTTTTGGTGTTATTTTATTTCTTTTCACGGAACCTGATGGTCCACCATGCTCCATGCCTTCTTTATACGATAGGGTGTGTGTTTGTCTTGTTACAGAGGATATCATTAAGAGAACGCAGTGGCGTCTGCTTACACATCAGGGGGTAGCAGCCCTTACAATACACGTGCTGTTTCTGCTTTCTATGGTATATGTACGTAGTATAAGGGAGGTATATTTCTCCAACAAGACCAAGAGCAGCAAGCATCGATATCGTGTCGCCACCGCCTCACCGCCGCGGCATACCGGCCATCATGAAACTAAATGCACGTACAGATTATTTAAACATTATTTCTTCAACCACCATATCGTGCCACTGCCTGCCAAAGTATTTGCGAAAGTATTCTAATTACGGATTGGGAACATTTTCCACTCTGTCATTTTCCATTAATAATGTAATTTTCCTTCCGGGAGTGAAGGCCTAGAGGGTGTGAGTGCCAGGGGTCTGATTCAACGAGCATTACATTCTGCAAACTCAGTATGGAATCCGATAGCGATATTCGTTGTATTATGTATGTTGCTGAGCTGATGTCGTCGTCGGTCGTTTAAACCATAGCATCGTCGAAATATTCCATATATGTATGAATGTATGCTGCAATGGAAATTGAAATTTCACACATTATTGCATAATTAATATTTGAAATTATTCGCCGCTAAGGGATATGGGGAATTCGAGGGCGTATTTAAGCAGTCAACTACGATCTATATATGACGACGACGACGAAAAATAAGGCTTGACTTCTACTCCTCATTCCATTATGGAGATAATAATATGTGGATAAAAATGTTGTGTGGATTTTATATCTTGCCTAATTGGCTTGAATTAGCAAAGCAAAATATGCGATACAAAAAATTTAAAAAAAAAACTCATAAAGAGATTAGAATAAGTATCTACATTTACAATTTCATTTGAACTAATTAATTGATAGCTGATTAGGGATTTCGATTTCAGTTTGTATAAATAATAATTCCTATATTATTTTGTAATCCCATCTCATGAGGGCAACATGATAATAAAATTACAAATGAATAGCAACAAAGTATAGATAAACCATAATGGTTTTGTTATGTACTTAGTCATTATTGCGCTTGAGATTTAGAGAAACGAACAAAAATTGAAATTAAACACTTGTCCTGAATAAAATTTCTCACTGTTGGTTAGCTAAAGGTCTTCCAGATATATATATGTAAAGAACAAAAATCATAAAAACCGTTATAAGTCGAAAAGGAAGCGAAAACAAGTTCAGGAAAAAAAGTTCAAAATTACTTCAAGAGTCCATTGTTTTCGTTTGCATCTTTGACTGTAGGACAACCTGACCTGTACCCTGTATAATATGCCTTCATTTCATTTTTTAACTAATTTTGGGAATGGGAGAGTAACAGAACGTTGGTACGTACAGGTGTCGGTGGGTAGAGCGGCATTAAGGTGTATTCCGATTTTCTGTTAAGACCTCGTTAAGATTGTGAAACTCCGAAAAAAATTTCGCAGTGGCTTGACCAGACCGCAGATGGCAATGCTTCTTCACTCGATAACAGTGCCGTAGGTACTCGGTTTTTTTCTAAATTTACCACCTATTTATGAAAATTTTGCCATTCACCAGGGCAGTCGATAATACAGATAAAATTAGAATAGAATAATTCAACCCACTCACAGACAACATCTTGACGCGGAGAGTAGTCCAGAATGAACTTTTGACTCATTTTGGTGGGTTACAAGTCCACAAATCAAATGTGGACTCACAAAGCTCATGGCATTGGACGAATTTTGAAAAAGTTTGGTCTTAAAACTGTTTTTAAGCCACCAACCAAAGTTCGTCAACTTCTAAGATCACCTAAAGACAAAATTCCGCTCCAAAATTCGGGTGTGTACTCGGTTCCTTGCAGCTGTGGGTTATCTTATATTAGAGAAACAAAGAGAGGTATAAAAACCAGATTGAATGAACATGTCAAAGCCATCAAAAACAATTCCGTCACAAAATCTTGAACATCTGGCTTATAACGAAGATCATTTTATTCGTTTTGATCAAGCCAAATCCATCGCAGTTGAAAGGTTTTATGTTCCAAGAATAGTCAGAGAAGCAATAGAAATAAAGAAGCAAGCTATTTTGAATCAATAATTCAACAAATCCAATTAAATAGTGCTAAGGCTTCTACTTGGCTGATTTACTTCAGTAGTATATAGAATTTGTATTATTAAACCTTCGTATATAGAAGCACAAAAACATAAACAGAGATTCAAGCTTCAAACTATCTACAACATGGGATCCTCTAATAAATAAAATGAAAATAAAGAAAGCCATCAAACCAACACCCGATATCGTAAGCTTTGCTTGCACGCAGGAATATACTAAGGTCGACACAACAACAACTAAATCCACCACCCACTAACAATCAAAGTGCAGCAACATCTACGCACCGGTACTGCTTTAGAACAAGAGCGAGTATAAGCAACAACTAGAACATTCATCAAACTTTAGTATTATCACGTAACCACAAATAGTGAAACTTCTTCGAAACGTCGGGAAGAAGAAATAGTTAATATTTCTTAAAACTAAAACGCGGTGAGTTCCGAAAAATAATCTTTATTTAATATGAATACCATCCGCGAAAATAATAACTTAAAATCTCACTTTTGAACACAAATTAATATAATGTAGGTATAAAGAATGTTTTTGGTTTGGAGCTTTATAACATTCCTAGTTTTCCATATAAGCAGGAAAATAGGAATTAAAGCATCATTATAAGAAAATCAAATTTTCCTGCAAAAAATAAAAATCTTTTCCACACCACCACAGGGGTAGAGCTATAGATGGCGGCCAAGAGGAAGGTGATCGAGAATTTCAATGTATACCCTTTATTCCCCTCCCAAAGTTGTAGATAATTAAACTCTGAACAACTCTTGTCAAATGCATTTTTAGTCAAAAGTTGAAAATAAACGAGTTATTCAACGAAAACTAATTTTCCGTAAATTCAAGATGGCGGCCAAAGCAATGGAACTAGGCGGTCGAAAACTGAGGTGTAGACTCCTAATAAGCCCCCCAACGATTAAAAAAAAAAACATCTATATTTTGTGTCAATCCGACTGGACTACTTTAAAATAAAATTTAGTTGAAGTCGATTAGCTTTCAATGAGAGGTTAAAAATTGGGGGTGGTACAAACCGCTGATCATACCCATATAGAATTTTCATAAATGGACTGGACTGTTTTATAAGGTGTGTATCGATATTTTTCATGTGGAAAATCCAAAGAATGCAGATGTTTTAATTTAAGTACATTAACCTATACAGTAGTTTCTCGATAATGTGAATTTCTCTAGGATGTGAACCGCCAAAAATTTACATTGGCATCTCTATAATGTGAACTTTCGAAATTTTCAAACTCTAAAATGTGAATATCTTTTGTAATAAAAAAATTCTTCTTTTTTCCGTTCTTTTGCGTGCGGTATTAGAAACCTAATTGACTGTTATTTTTCTAGACATATTATTTCAAGGTTTTGAATGCATAGCTGCGGTCAAGAGATTCTCTCCGGCCAGTTGTGTAGGTACATTATTTTGTGTCATTCAGCTTCTAAGCACTGAAAAAAAGTTCCAGTGATGTGAGTCCACTAAAATCCGAAAACGCCTTGTTTTCATTAGTTCATATTATCGAGGGACTACTGTAATATTAAGTTAGTTTACTTGTGTTAGTTTTGAAACTTTATATGTCGATTATCAAACTTTTCGCACACCTCTGCATCTGCACCTAAAAAAGAATACAACCAATAGAAATCGATAAAATCGTATGATGTCGGAAACTAATGTCAATTGATTTAAGTGTAACTATATCGAGAGTATCAATTAACTCACAAGCAATGATTGGATTGAATGTTAATCGATTGACTTTAGCATACAAAAAAAAAGTCTTCTCTCTAAATCCGTCATGTAATTTTATTTATTGATGGCAGTCACAGCACAATTTACTTTGAAACTAAAATGAAAAACTTAAAAATAAAAAAATAAAAAAAAATCAATTATAGTATGACAACGAAACATGCAAATCCTATTTTCAAATAAGTATTCAATATCCTGTCTATAAATAAAAATTGCAGTATGTAGGTATACTTGTATATTGATTTAAAGTTTTGCAATTTTACAAACATAAATTGATGACCCAGTTTATTGGGTCAACAACAGAGACACGTACATATCGATGGCATTATTAAATGCTTACGTCAAGAAGTGATTTACGACAATTTCTTTTTTATAGCCTATTCACTCAGTAAATTGGCGCTATATGATGCATATAGCATATCTTATATTATTTGCGAAGTCTTGAATCCTTTCCAATGAAATTTGTCATTTAGTTTTTTTGTTGTCTCTTTGGATCATTAATTTCAATTGAGTATAAGCTATACGCACTACGCAGTAAAGTTTGACGGACGATTTTTTATACTTAAGGATTTTTTATGCAATGAAAGACAAATTTTTAATTACGTACATGAATCTTAAGTATGAAAAATATAAGAATAATAAAATTTTAATTTTTCGTTTACTCGCGTAAAAAGTAATTTAACTTAATTAAATGATTTAAATGTTATTGTATACATATTCTGGGAAATTTAAAAATGAAGAAAATTGAATAATAATTTATGGCGCTTAAAATCTGTCGGTTTTTAATCGTCGAAAATATAATGTCTGTATATTTATTTAAAATATCAGATTCAAAATTGAGGCCAAATATTTTATTAGGTACAAGTACTTCTGTTTTTATTTTGTTATAAAAAATTATTTTCAAAATTTTTTAATGCAATTTTGTTTGAATTATGAGTGTCAACTTAGCGAAGCGACATTCACCGATCGAAAAAATAATTAACTGGGTAGTTAATTAGCTTTTAATTACTCGTCAAATAAGTTGGGATAATTTCGAATCTGTCGTTCGGTGTTTTCTATGTTTTTTTTGGCAAAATTATCAAATTGGTATCAAATTAGTGAAGAACGCCTGGTAAAATTTTCTTTTATTGAATGGCTATTGTTTAGTAATTTGCCATTAGTCAGTCCTGAATTAGTTGTAAAAATTTAAATTTTGTCGTGCGATGTTTTTAAATTCATATAAAGTTCGAGAAGCACTCGTCGAAAATGTGTTAAAACTTGTGTAATCGAAATCTTGTTTGCTTAGCAATTTGCTGTGTTCGTGCGATTTTGTGCAATGTTTTCTATGTTTTTTTTTCAAAATAAAAAAAACATAGAAAACATAGCAAGGAAAAAATGAAATTGTCACAATTAATTCAGGGTTTCTGTACGGCAAATAATTAAACAATACCCCATTCTATATAAGAATTGTTGACCCCTTATCCAGGGGTTCCTCGCTAGCTTGATGCCAACTTTGCAAAAAAAAAAACATAGAAAACATAGAGCGACAAAAATTAAATTGTCACAATCAATTTAGAACTGATGAATGGCAATAAACCATTCAATGTAAGAAGTTTTTACCACTTCCAGAGGCTGCTTCGCTAACTTAATACCAATTTCACAATTTTGCAAAAAAACATAGAAAACATCGAGCGACAAATTCAAAATAGCCCATCCTAATTCACGACTAATTAACGGATAATTATAGAGTAGTAAAAAATTCACAATAAGAATATAATAATATATATATACGTTTTCCAGGCAAACAAATTATGCCAGTTTCTTAAAAATTAGACATTTTTATCTTTTTTTTTCACGTCAATTTTAACATCAATTCGACTCTATTGGAAAACGCTTTAGGAAAAAAAGACTTTAGTCCAGTCAACGAAGACCTAAAAAATCATTAATAAATGCAAAAATCCATGTAGTCTGGGATATTTTTTAAGTGGTAGGGTTGACCCTCACGTCCAACATAATCAAATCAAAAATTATTAAATTAAAAATTATGAACACTGCTACTTTCTTAGAAAGTTTTTCTAAAGAACCTTTACCCCCCTCCTGTCTATAGCTCACGGCCTTGGACTGCAGACTTTCAGTATACCTATAATACCTGTGCATCACCCCTAACTTAAAAAAAAAAAATAATCCAGACTATACCTACATGATTTTTCCTTCGTTGACAAAGTGACGATTTGACAAGAGAAATAATTTTCTAAATCAAAATTTCAAAAGCCGTTTTCGAGATTGTATTGTGTGCACCTACCGCATATTCCATTTTATGCACTTGCATAAAAAAGAGTTGGAACATGAAAATATGGATACGAGTATTGTTTTCCCTTTCCCCGATTTAGTAAGATCTCATTTTGCAACATTCTCTCTTAGATCCAGATCCGATACCGATGCAGTATCTGGTAGACACACAACTTCTACTCGTGTAATACGAGTTAGCTTCAATTCAATCTCGATTGCATTACAAACATTCGAACTACTCTAATACGAATATCGACCAACATAATATGCTAAAACAAACAGTTGAATGTAATGAGTTAGCAATAAAATTGTCTGTCGAAACTGCGCGTTGCATTTATTATAGCATTTCACATTGATTCTAGATAAAAATAATATTTATTAATAAGTGTCAACATTTACGGAGTAGATACGCGTGGACAGGTTTATTTTGTTTATCAATTCGCATCAGTTTATTCGCCGTAAATCGCCTTGGATTGATGTACATACGTATAGATATAGTGGCATGTGCTCTTTTACAAGCAATTACATGCTACTTTAAATGTTAAAATATTTTACACTCAACATCACTTGGTTAGGGTCGCATTATTACGTACACAAATAATGTTAGCGATTTATATGTTTTGAGTTGTATAATCATTATATAGATGTTATTTTTAACAGTTTATATGGGAAATTGTTATTAAGTAAAACCTTGACCTTTCCATTTACATACTCATCTAAATGAAGTAATTGCTGATAAGTATGTTAACTTTATTTATTAACACAGGGAATGCGGTGATAGAAAATGCGCATGAGAAAAAGTTGCAAGGCAAAATAAGGCCAAAATCGGAAATAAATTAATTAGGTACGTAATCTCCCAGCTGAAGAGGATAGAAAACTATCTCGAATGAAACAAACCCGGAGTTTTTGTGAAAAACCAAAATAACAGTGGCTGCTGGTTTTAAAACCGGAACTCAGGTTCTTCGAACAAGCAAAAAGTAACCTAATACGTGAAGCAGGATCAGTGTTTAAAGCAACATTACCAGCTGTTAAATGTTGCTTCCAGACCTGGTAGGTACCTAAGTTTTGGTGGAAAGAAGCGCATGTCCAATGACTGGACTTTTAGCACCTTTTAAAAATGCGACATTTTATTTAACAAGAATTATAAAGACATATTCCTGCTACAAAAACGTCGTATATGTATAAAATACGTATTTTGCAATACTTTAATCGTCGAAGCAGTAGTCTGGCTTCCAGCCTGGATTAACGACCATGGAGGTGGCTGAATTCTGGATTGACAGGAAAACTGATCCGGCTTTATTTAGTAGTGACTTAAGAAAAATCGTAGTATATTGTACATTTAGGAAATAGTTCCTCCAGACTTGATTTCCAAAAAATTCATAGGTTTTTAGCAAATGGATTCGAAACTTTTTACGCGACAGACGGAGTACGCGTTCATCTGAACCCTCATACTAATCCTGCTTTACGGCCGGGCGCCCGGCACTGCCCGAGTGTCGGTTGGTAAACTGAAAGGTGCAGTTCAGCTCTTTCGAAAGAAAATGTCTTCGATGGATATTTCATCCTGGTTGCAAGGACTTCGTATAGAAGGGAAGATACATCTAAGATCTATATGCGATATGCCATGGATGTATTCCTAAAAGTCGATCATTTCTGATCGCATGGACAGAGTGCCCTTACAGTCTGCATCAGGTTTGAGGCGACGGCGAGGAACACCGAAATTTAGGTTTAAAGGCTCACCCATCGCCGATACCACAGTGATGTTTATTGTTGATGCAGATGACTGGAAACAACGATCCTGGAATTGCAGAGGATAGACAAATTTCAGCGGTAGAAAGGTTGAAATTTAGCAAGAAAGCCTGTATAATAGAATAGATTTGGGATTTTAAGTGCACTGCTACCTTAAACTCGGGCCGCTGCCTCCTCCTGAGTGGTGCAGATTCTAGAAAAGAGACCTGCTCACCGAAAATGTTTCCCCTATACAACTTTTTATTAGACTACTAATCACAGAATCATCCTCCGAAATATAGTGCAAGAATAAGGTGATACCCTGTAAAGATAGTGGCAATGTTATTTTTTGAAACTCTGCTGCTTTCTATATGATTTTATTCAGAAGTCGGATTTAATAACAAAATAAATAATAAATTAAAAAATTAAAACGTTCGAAATAAATAAGGAGAAGCGCTGTGGGAGTACGCTAACATAGCCTGATCATCCTAGACAAATTTTCACTATTATAACGAAAAAATGAAGTACAAAATTTTTTGACGCAGTTAGGCTCCAATGATGGAGTAAGTAGAATATGAAATCACAGTTTTCGACCAAATTTTAATATGGCTTGTGTCCGAAATTTTGACTTTTGCGTTTTGTATTGTCAAATTTATAGCGAATTAAATTCTCTCTCTTGTATACAATGTTGTAGGAAATTCAGTCCTCTACAACTTTGCCAGCCATTTTAATATATCGCTTATTTTCAATAAAAATGGTCCAAATTTGAAAAAACTGGGCCAATATCCTATTTTTTCACTGTTTTTGCTTATTATTGGCAAATTATCAGACAAAAAACATACAAAATTTAATTCTCTATATATTTGATAATAATCATTTTTAGTGAAAAATGCAAAATACGCCCGCAAATCGACAAAACGTAAAAGTCAAAATTTTGGACACAAGCCATATCAAATTTTGGTCTAAAGTTGTGACTTCATATTCTACTCTATCACTGGAGCCTAACTGCATCAAAAAAATTTGTACTTCATTTTTTTTCGATACAAATCCTAGATTCATCGGGCTAAACAATTTTGTTTATGTTTTAAACTTAGAGGAAACCATAAAATGTAGAGTCTTATCTGTTCCAAATTATTTTGATGTGAATACTTAATTTGGGTGTCTCATGTTTGTAGGTATACGTTTTACATTTAACAAACAACTACTCGTAGGTATAAAAAAATAATATAAACCCAATCAAGTGTCGTAGAGTGTATATGCGGATATTCGAAGTTTCAGGCAAATTGTCTGTCCAAGCAGAGTGGAGCACGAAACACAAAGTCAATACGAAGGGGTTGACTCCCTGAGTGTTGCAATTGTAAGCAATAACTCTTACTTAGCTTTATCAATTCATAATTCAAGTCACGAACACCTGACTCTTCACTTCAAGTAACTCGCACATTGTCGATCGAATTCATATTAAATACATGAATACTTATACATACAATACATATCTATACACAGATAAAAATGGCACGGTGCATTTTATTTCTTCCAGACATTGCTGGCATATTCGATTGACATCGAACTCTATTCAATGGAAGCTCACTTCCTCGAACAGATTTCTCATTCTGGGCTCGTCCTCCATAATGCGAAGCTGTCTGTATTTACTTTGTGATGGTGTTGAAACTCATTCCCTTATTTTCTCACTCATTCAGTCAGAGAACTGGTGGTCGATTCGTGGACAGAAACGAAGATTTTCAATTATTTTTTTAATCCTTTCAGATTCAATTGTATTTTGTTAATAATTCCAAAAAACAGACAAAAAAATGAATAAAGAAAAATGGGAGATAAAGAATAAACCAGATGGAAGCATGCTTCTAGAACGAAAAATCGTTGAAATATTTCTGAAGTTACATCTTGCCAATTTGTTATCCTTGGAGAATTTGTCGGACTCTATACAGGATATACCACCCCAATGATGAAAATTGAAAATAATAAGAAGGTCAACTAGAAGAACGGGTATTTCTCTATCTGACAACACACGCTGATAGCGTTGCCACTCTCAGCGAGTTGGATTGCGCAGAAGTTTTTGTCTTTCTAATAATTATAATATTATTTCTATTTAATGTACCTACCTTCCTGAAATGTATTATTTCACAATGAAATTTAGAAAATTTTATGTACTTCTCAGCTATTTAAGGTCTTAGTATGACCAAAATTGAGCATCATGCATCGCGCGTCTAGTCACGTAATTCCTTTCGGTGTACTGGCGTCTGTCTGTGTGAAGGTAAATGTAAATATTTACTCATTTTTACCGCAGTTTCGGGAATCAAACCTTTTAATTGTCTACGGCCAATTGTAAAAACGTTGTTTAGTCTCGGTTTAATATTTTAAATCACCTATTTCGCCGGATTACATGATAATATAGGGTTCAAGTATGGCTATTATCACATTCTTGAACCCTAAACCTAAGTTGAACCTGAATTTATCCTCCAAAATCAGTGGATGGTGGTGGATTTGTGGTCCGTCATTTTGAACTTGTCATCAAATTCGTAATAAATGTTATCTACCACTTATGAACTCTACATTGATCGTGTAGAAAAACTCCCAAGACAATTTAAAACCTTTAAACGCCGCCGTAGTTACGCCTCAAGAAAATACCCAATTCTCTAATCTTAAAAAAGTTAGTCCTTGAAATAAATCTGCCAAAATTTTAATTCTACCTTTTTTATCAGTTCTTCTGAAAGTAATGATAACTGGCAACTCTACTGGACTGGCTTAAAATATCAAATGTTAATGTTGCTCTTTAGATGGATATGTCTTATATAATTCAATTGAATAAAACTACAACGACAACAAAACGGACGTTAAAGAAGGATGAAATTGAAAAAAAAAAAAAATAAAATAAAATGGATGGTTTTTATTCTGATTCCAAGTAAAATGTTTTCATTGATAAAAGGAACTACAGCAACCTTCAATAAAATAAAAAAAATAAAACGACATAAGAGTTGGATTCTATTTACGAGGAATGTAACATTTCTTTCTACCTTCTTTTTGCCTTGGGGAATTTGTTGAACTGAATTAAATTGACATATAAAATTGACAGTGACGTCAGCAAGTGACTGTAAGAACATTATTTAAAAAAGAGGCAGTGTTTGAACCACACTGATTCCCATTGGTTCCCTTTGAAACTCGACAGCTGATGTTAATTTTTATAAGGAACTTACCAATTAAAAATCTTCGAAAAATTTATCAGTTGTGCAAGCAAGGGAAGGCTGATGTTTGCCCTAAATATATGCGACCCGACAAATTCTAACAATTATTAGCAGTTTCTTTTGCAGTTTTTTTGGCCTAGAAAGAAACCGTCGAGCCGAAAAACATTTTTTAACAATTTTCAGCAGTTTTTTTTTGGCTAAAAAAAACCGTTAATTGATTTTTTTTTACAAACTCTACCGATTATCAACTCTAACTTTGTGTATTAAATAAAATTAGCCCGAAGTTAATATCTTTGTGTGTTCTCAAGATATTTGATATTTTTTTAACAATTTTTAATGGTTAAAAAAAGGAACTGGGTTGACTTTTTTTTTTAAGTAAAACCAATTTTTCACTACGTTATTATGCATAGAATGAAACCAGGTCGAAGTCGATAGCATTATTTGTTTTAGAGATATTAGAGGACCAAGCCATTATAAAATTATTCTTTTTAAAATTACTGTAATGAACAAACCGCTGATTGAATTTTTCTGAAAATCCTTTCTGCATGTTATGGCTTTATTATCAGTAAAATAAAATTTATTTAAAGTCGATATCTCTATGCGTTCTCGAGATATTGTCGGCGAAAAAAAGCTTCCGAACGTACGAACGTATACATGGTACACAGACATCTCTTTAAAAACAATGTAATCCGACTCCAGAGAACTCGAAAAGTCGAGAAATGTCAAAATTTTCAATTTCACAAATCGGACCGATTACAATAACTTCTAAAACAACTATAAATAATTCGAATTTTCATATATTTTACTTATTAGCCCGTGGCGTAATGGTTAGTGCGTTGGACTGTCATGCCAGAGGTCTGGGGTTCAACACCAGCCTGTTCCACCTTAAGTTTTTTTCGGAGCTACTACCTCTTGCGAGGAAGTGACTAATCCTCCAAGAGTATCTCTTGTCTTAGAAAAGTGCCGCTCACCTTAGCCGTTCGGATTCGGCAATAAACTGTAGGTCCCCTCCATTCCTGCAGACACGCACACAGGAATGGTTGAGAGTTGTAAGTCGCTAGGCCCTGGTTCTTCATGAGCCGTTTGTGCCACCAAATTTATTTTTTTTTTTTTTACTTATTATACAGGGTGTTCGGTATAATGTGCACCAAAAGAGCGAGTATGGATTAAGACAACAAATTTTGTATGGGAGTGGAGGTCTATTTCTCGTCGTTTAGGTAGGGGGGCAATTTTCTAATGAATTGACTTTAAAAAAAAAAATATTTAAAAACAACGGTAAGACCTACAATCCCAAGCTATAGGTTTTTGGAAAGCTAGAAATATTTTCTTAAACTTTCAATTAATTTAATTTGTGCTAGTGAATATGTAGTTTTTGAAAAATTAATTTTCAAACTCGAAATTTTGAAGAAAACAAATTAAAACAAAAATTTCAAACTGATTTTTTTTCAAAATTGTACGCAATTAAGTATTAATTTTGTTTTCAAAATTCAATGCTCTTTTTAATTTTAACTCAAAAACAAAAAACCCGATGCTAAAATGTCTTTTAGTTTTTGAGAAAATTAAAAATAACGGGAGGAAATTTTCTAAATGAATTGACTTAATACAGAAAAAAATTATTAAAAAACAAGGGTAAATGGTTACATATGGCCCAGGGACATAAAGCCCAAATTTTATTTTTGGGGCTTATGTCTCATTTGGGTGGGACTCAACGCCCAAATTAAATTTCGGCTTTATGTCCCACTCAAATGAGATATAAGCCCCAAAAATAAAATTTGGGCTTTATGTCCCTGCGCCTACAACGGCATGCTATACTTTTTTGTATGTATGTTTAAATAAAATGCGTAAACTGGGTATAATAAGCTACATATACATACTCATGTCCAAGTAAATTATGATCTGATTCAAACCTTCAATATTAATATGATCTAATACTTTTTCTGCAGACCCAGGATTGCCACATAGATAGATTGATGAGTTATTTCGTTCTTCAATTTATACAGTTGATTGCTACCACTCAGTTTACACCAAGATTTGATATTTTTATAATAAATATATCTTTTTTTTAACAAATTTATAATTGTATAGGAATAACACTTCTTTAAAAATTTCAAAATATATACAAAAATAAAAAACGATATTTCCCATAATTTTAATTTTTAAAACTTTATTGGCCGAACACAATCGTTAAGCTGGAGCTGCAGCATGTAGCAGTGTCAAAGTTGAAAGATACGAAAATAGTATACAGCGCTGCAATGTGAAGCTGTATCTGCAACAATAGAAGTAGCTGCAGCAAAAGTTGACTCAACTTTAACTTTTCTACTCGCTACAAGCTGCACTTAAGATGGCATATATGGCATCGTTCAATTCTCTCTATCTTTCTTACTTAAGCTAGTCGTAGTGTAGTCGCGCTAAATGTGTTTTTTTTTTCAAAATGTACAAATTTTCATCCACTTTAGGTTTTTGAGGTATAGGTACACACCCGTTTCGGCCGGCCAAGTACATATAAGAAGAATACTTCCACGATTTAACGAAGTGTTGCCGTATTTTCAGTAGTGTACGGTCTGGAATTATTAACATATGTTTATTAATAATTGAAGTTATCTAACGAATAAGATCTCTATCCGTTTGCTAGCTAACACGTGTGTTAAGGAGCGGACAATGACTTTTTATTAATAGGGCTGTAAATGTGTATCTCCAATCTTAACAGTCATGTTATGTTCTATGAAATAAATATGAGGGTAATCATCGAAGAAAGTGAAAATGAGAATGAAAGTCAAAAATTTTTAAGTTTTTTTTTAAAAGTGTATGGCGGTTAACTCTTCACAGATTCAGATTGTTAATAGCAGATCGACCGGAGATTCTGATAAATATTCACTTGTAAGAAAATCCGGGGTAGTAGCGCGTGTCATGATAGTTAGTGCATCATTCTGGAGGTCTAGGTTCGGTTCCCAGCCTCGTACATCTAATAATAATAATAAAAAAGGCTACTTCCTCTTGCGAGGAACTGACAAAACCTCCAAGAGTATCTCTTGTCATAGAAAAGTTCCACTCACATTAACCGTTCGGGTTTGGCGATAAATTGTAGGTCACCTCCATTCCTACAGACACGCACAAAGGAATGGTTGAGAGTTGTAAGTCACTTGGCCCTAATTCTTAATGAGCTGTTGTGCCACCAAATTTATTTATCTTTCAAATAAATTAGAATTAAAGCGAGTTAACAAAAATGTTTTGAATTGTTATCTATTCAGTTTTAAATGCATCCAGTTACATACATATATGATGCATGTTACATAACTATAATTATTATCAAACCTTCAATACCTAAGTACATATTCTGTTCTATTCATAATGTCTTGGTCTTTTCTATTTTCTCAATAATTATAGGTACAAACTCAAATTACATACATAATATGTACGCCAAGAGTATGCATCTGTTTTTGATAAGCATACTTTTACGAATGACACAATCTTCTTCAATTTAAACACGCCACGTGATATATAAATATTGAAATTTTTTTTTAAGTTCTTGTATTGTTTCCCTAAGGAAATCCTAATTCAACGTGACCCATTTACATTTATACAGAATATCTACATTTTTGCAAACTTACAAATTCATAAATATTTGTGCATGATAGAAATATTTAAAAATGAAGGAAAATATATGTAGCTTCCTGCTGAGCTATTTTATTTTCTTATTTAAAGTTACCGACAGAAAGTTATGAAAGCATGAGAGGGAGTTCACGCAACAGTCAACGTGACGATGTTACATTATTTGTATCTCAATAACCTTTACGAGTACGTTTGGTCACCTTGAGTTATAAAAGACGGATTTAAGGTATCGCATAACAAAAAAAAAGTAAAGAAACATTTTTAAAAGGAATTTTCTTTTTATGTTTCTGTTCTACAAATTTGTTTAGCATACGCTTGAGAAGTCGACATTTTAGAAACTATCGTAAACGTAAGCTCTTGACAGTTGGAAAAGGTAACAATATCAATATCTGCATGACGTACCGAAGTATGTTTTATTTTTATTGTTTTCCAGTTTTCTGTCTAAAAAAATTCGTATAATAAAGGCTCTCCCAAACCAACGCGAATATACGGCGCGACGAACGAAACAATACGGTGTTGTTATTGTTTCGTTCGTCGTCGCGCCGAATATTCGCGTTGGTTTGGGAGAGCCTTAAAGGCTTAACTATCTATATTCAAGAGTTTTTGCAAATGAGTTGCAAAAAGTAGAATAGTGATGAAAAAAGAGAAACACTTATTCTAGAGTTGCCTTTGTGCGAAAAAACTTTGTTTGCTGTATGTCAAATCAATCTAAAATGACAGATCAAACACAATTTTCGTACGCTTTTATAAACAGGAATATGTATCTCTAGAGCATGTTTTGTTTTTCACTTTTTGCAAAAAGTCTTGAATGTAAATGTATAGTTAAGCCTTAAAATAGAAAAATAGGTAAGAACATATTAATAAAGTCAGCGGGACACTTTTTCAAATAGAGATTAAAAAGTATATAATAATTAGATAGCTGCTACCAATTTGCTAATTAAATAAACAAAAATTAATTGCGCTCTCTTGGTTTGCGAGAAAACGGGTGTCCTGTTAACTTGGCGTTATTTATGACAAGAGTTACTAGAAAGAGGCAGGGAATCGAACCTAGACCTCCGGAATGACACTCGTGAATGCTAGCATCGTCGATTGCAGCTTTGAAAGACAACATTAAATATGCGTTATAAGCGCAATAAGAACCAATATATGATCAAAAAATGACTCCAAATTGGACCGTTAAAACGTATGTATGAAGTATGAACCACTTAAACCTTAAGCATTAACTACATAAGCCGAAAAAGTGAAAAAGTACAAAATTGAAAATATTCAAACTCATTTTGGGATAGTTTTTCTCACAGGAAAACTTATAGAAATGATGCAGAAAGCTTAAATTTTGGTTTAAAAATAAAATGTGTATATTCTTTTTCACAAAACAACTGCGCTAGCTGGAAAAAAATATTTTTACTTTTGTAATTTTGCAAAAAGTGGCCAATGTAGTTAAGGCTTTAGTCTAGTTTAAAATTTAAGTACATAAAATGATATTTTATAAAATGGAAATTGGCAAGCATTGTTTTTGTTTTATCAACTTAAATAAAATTTCGTTTCACTTTTGCAAGTAAGTCCTTTCTCTTTCAATAAAAAAAATTAAACGTTTAACTGAAAAGTCTGAGACAGCAGAAGTCACCTATTTACAGCCTGAGATAGCAGATGCCACAAACCATGGTTTTCACTATCAATTCTGGAACCTAAGTCTTTAAAAAGTTTTACTCACCAAGTACACTTGATTGGTACTATTACTACTATTCCTACTATTGCAGAGCTCAGTTGTTGAATGTATGTACAGTTGGCTTAAAACTAACTTATTACTAAAATAAATCATGTCGACTCCACAACAGGGGCCCGACGCGTACTTCAAATGACTCTACAATGCTATTTTTTTACAATATCATACTTTTGATTACTTAATCTATAACATATAATTTATTTACATAAATATAATTAATGTTGGGTTTGGTAAGCAGATTAGGGGGTAGGTTCCGGATACGTTCATCCTTCGTAATGTCGGCTGATGGCCCTCTCGTAGAACGGGGCTTGAACATTCAGGTAGCAATGGCTGGGCTCTAGTTGGTGCTATAGTAATTGCTGGACTTCAAAGTTGGGGTGGTTTCCCAAGTTTTTGATGATTTTCGTGTAGAGTTGTAGCATGAATTGATTTATCGGAATCAATGTTGCCTCTTCTTACGGCTTTTTATTTATGTCATATTTTCTCGTTGGACTCCTGTGAAGTCCTGTACAGCTCCGAAGTATCTTTCTTTCAAAGAGTTGGATTTGGATATTCTTCATATAAGTTGGTGAAATAGTCAACCAGATGGGGTAGGCGGACGTCAGAACGAGCCGGATCATGTGTTTATACACCAGAAGCTTAGTCCTCCTACTCAGCCCGTTTCTCTTCCTAAGAAGCGGGTGAACCAAATCCGGCTCTTTTAAGCCGGAAACAGATGTGCAGCTTTTTCCAATGCAGCGAAATAAATGTACACAGGTTCTTATGGGGGCTGACATATTCCAGGCTCTGCATGAAGCCTTTTCTGCACGATATCTCTATTTCTAATTTCGCTGCATGGGGAAAAAGCTGCACATCTGTTTTCGGCTTTAAGCATGAGTGCAGCGTGCTTGCTAATCTAGAAGCGGTTGCTGAAATTCCTCTTCGATTCCTTGTTGCTATTGTTGGTGTTCTGCAGCAGATGAGCTCTCTCTTTTCGCTGTTAATATTCAGTCGCCATTTGAGGTAGTAGTCGCACAAGGTGCTGATGTGCTCCTCCACTGTCCTGGCAGTGATTTCCGGTGAAAGGGTATTGCATACGCTAATGAGTCATTGGCGTACAGTTTCCTTCTCGTCCCTGGTATATTTGTGGGCTGGTCCGCTGTCTGTATAGAAGTTGAAAAGAATGGGACCCAACTTTGAACCTTTTGGTACTCCAGCGCCGATCCTCTTCTTTGTCTAATGTTCCTTGCTAACCTGTACGTAAAAAAATCTATTTGGGTTACCAAAATATTTAGTAGTCCTGTGCTGGACAGTTTGAGCAAAAATCCTTTTATCCGAAATGTGTGGAAAGTCTCTTCGATGTCCAGTAAACACGCAATTGTCGTCTCTTTCTTGTTAAATCCAAGGGTTACATCTGAGTGCTGTAAGAGAAGTAGCTGTTGTCCAGGCCGTTATTGAAGATGATCGTCAGCAGGAGGATGTTAAGATTTTGTAACTTTTTAATTACCTACAAAGTTAGAAATCCCATCATTTCCCTCTGACTTCTTGCAGTTTCCACCATGTAAGTTGTCGGTCACTTCCTCGAAGGAATTGAAGGCATCTCCAATTTGTGGGTCCATGACTGAGTTGTCCTCAGTGACGTCGGTGGTTGTGGGGCTGAAGTCTGCAATTTCCTCATAACTGCTTTTCACTTCTTCGATGAATTCAGCAAGATGAGTGGGCGATCGATCCTTAAAGCTCTGCTCGAAGTGGTTGGCGAAAGCGTCTACTTTTTCAGCTGGGGTTTTTGCAGATCCTTATTCGTGCAAGTTGTAGTATCCGTGGCGTGATGGTTAGTGCGATGGACTGTCATGCCGGAGGTCTAAGGTTCGATCCCCAGCCTCGCCACCTATTTATTTAAAAGAAAAAACGGCTACTGCCTCTTGACAAATCCTCCAAGAGTATCTCCTGTCACAGAAAAGTGCCGCTCGTAAGCCGTTCGGATTCGGCAATAAACTGTAGGTCCTCTCCATTCCTGCAGACACGCACACAGGAATGGTTGAGAGTTGTAAGTCACTAGGCCCTAGTTCTTCATGAGCTGTTGTGCCATCAAATTTATTTATTTTTTTATTCGTGCAAGATGGTGTCTGGTATCTCTTCCCAACGAGCTTTATTTTATTTTTTTTAAAGTAGCGGGTCTCGGTTTGATGTCCTAAAACCTCTTCCGGAATTCTTTCTCCTGGAGATGTTTCACTGCCTGGTTTAACATGTTGTTGGTGCACTTCAGTTCTATACTCGTCTTTTTCTCTGCTGAATGTCCAGTATCCGTCGAAGTTTCTTGCGGAGTCTCTGGCGCTGTTGACTGCTGTGGCTGTCTCAAACTGTTCGATGGCACTGTCGATTTCGCTGTTGGTTGCTGTTCGTTGGAATCTCCGGGAAGATCTCGTTTAATTTCATCATGGAGCCTTCTCCAGTTTATCCTGTCATACCTGATGTGAAGATTTGGTTCTGCTCAATTTTTTGGTGTTCGTCACGGTCATTTATATATATATTCTGTTACTGAATGTGAACTATAATCCCACAGAAAAAGTATTATTAATATTTCGTTGCACTCCCATCAGCGATGGCTTCAGTTATATGAACAGGGATGTAGGGAGTGTTGACGTATTTGTTTGGGCTTCATAAAACACGATTGGTTCTACAAAGTTGGCCATAGGTTCCAGTAGTTAAATATTTTAACACAATATAAAAGTGAGATGAAGAAATATGAAATTGATCAATCCAATCTACGTAATATGTATAAAGAAAGTAAGGAGTTTCTTTAAATAAAGTTCTACGCCAAATTACCATTTAACCTTTTCGACACAATTACAAAAACAAAATTTTCTATATACAGTCAGGAAAAGATTAAGTATCTTTATCTATATGATAACTTTTGCCATCGTCACTTTGCCACATCAAAACAGGTCATGTGTAGTGTATCAATACGTTGGTATCTATAATTTTCTTTTCCAAACGAACTAATATGACTCCTTCTCGCCCTCTCTTGGGAATTGTTTAAATGTATCTCTTCTCAGAAAAGCATTCTACAATGTCTCCTTTTAAAATCGATAATTCGTTTTCCTATCCAAGAGATGAGAAACAGAGTTCATTATTGACATCATAATCATCATCAGCACAATAAATGATTGAGAGAAATTACTGCCACAATTAATCTAAAGCAATTAACACTCAATTGACATTTTGTGCCTTTTATCTTTTACACATTTAAAAGGTTTTGAAATAAATTTGAAAATATAATAATATCTATAAAATACTTTGTCGAATGAAATACATATACATATTTCAAAATTTTCATTTGTACCCTATCTAACATTAATTGGATCTGAGTTCTAAGGAAACAAACTTCTGATATCTACTGTTTTCCAAGGGCAAACGGAGGTAATCCAGAAAACGATTTGAAATCAAATTAGAATGGGATTGCGTTGGCATCGAAAGAGGAAGAACTCGGATAAGGACCTTTGTGAAGCATTGAATCAACTTATAGTACATTAAACATCTATATACAGATAGAAGACATAACTTAATTGGTAAAACGTTTTCAAAAGTAGACAAAGATGAAGATGACGACGATGTAGGGTTGAAGGGTATACCTACAGATACACATTACTTATAAGGGTTGTAAGTCAGACAACCGTACAATTGAAAACGAATGCTCACTCATCAAAAAATAAATAAAATAAAATAGGTATTCCTGATATTTTTAGGGAAAAAGTTTCAACTTAGCATTTGGCATTCCTCAATCCTTGTCTTCAAAATGAATTTCTATATATATTTTGCTGTCGCATTTAATCGTTTTATTTGGAATAAAATTGAGATACTTGAATGAGATAGAGAATGAATGACTTCGCACACATACCACGATAGGATTCTTATATATTGCTGGATAAAAGGAAGATCCGGACGGAGCTATGCATACATTTATAGGTGAGTGGAGTATATTTTATGTCAGGATTTTATACACTTGATTGAACTTGATTATATTTTTTAATGGGGAATTATGGGTTTTTATCTTTTATGTATGTCAATGGGTTTTTTATTTGATTTTTGAATTGTTATTTTGTGAAATAATTAAAAGGGTTGTTTTTTTTTTGTATATATCTAATAAAAAAATCAATAATTATAATTTTTAGGAAGAATTATTAAAAATGTGAAATAACTTCTGATTTTAGTTTCCTGGTACCCAGTTTCCGCGCAGGTTTAATCGTGGACTTAATAGTGGAAACTTTGTACGTGGGCTCTATCGGCTACTTCGCCTAAAAACACTCTTAGAAATACGCTAACTATGGAGGAAGTTATTTTCTTTTTACGTAACCTATACAAGATCTTTTCTATCCCGTATCTATTCAGTGTTTGGGCCTCCGCAAGAAATATTTCATTTCATAAAATCGAACAAGCAATGTTCGACCACGAATCTCATGAAATTATAGATTTTATGAAATTAATTTCAGCATTTTTTTTCTTACCATCTCTGTGGAAATGAAAGTAGAAAAGTAGAAATAATTTGACGTCTACTGGCAGTTAGACTGACACATGTGCTGCTTTTCACCTTTACATATTATGGGTCTGGAAGAGTTTACTCAAAATTTTAGGTGGTTTTTTTTCGTTTGCCTCTATATTTAATTATTAAATTGAAGCGTAGGCGTCAGCTATTCTCTTCTTTTATGTAAATAATTTGTAAATCCAAGCAAATCAATTAGGATAAGCTAGATTCTATGCAACAATAGATTTAAAATCCGGCTTCCATCAAATTCTCCTAGAAGAAAAGGACCGGGAAAAAACTGCTTTCTCTGTGAACAATGGAAAGCATGAGTTTTGCAGATTACCTTTCGGCCTGAAAAATGGTCCTAGCATTTTTCAGCGAACAATTGACAACATACTACGAGACGACATAGACAAACTTTGCCACGTCTATATAGATGACGTCATAATCTTTTCGCAAACAGAAAATGAACATTTAGAAGATATAAGAGCAATAATTTCCAAAATTTTCAATGCTGATATGAGAATATCTTCAGAGAAATGTAAATTTTTCAGACATGAGGTCGAATTTTTAGGATTCCTTGTATCTGGGGATGGAATTAAAACCTGCCGTGATAAAGTTATATAACTCTCGTATGAATACCATGAGGCACGAGCTTATAGAAGTTCTATAATTCGCATACTTCAACGATATTGAGGGATTATTAAAAGAACACCAGCGTTAATCAGTGAAACTTTTGTGAGTATTGAAATGGAAATGATGGTGAAGATGGTTTTTAAACGGAGTTGGGCAAAAAATAAAGCTTTTGTAGCGGAGCCTTACGCTGATGTCCGTTGAATTGCAAAAAACCGCCAATACTAGTCCAATTTAATTTTTTTACATGAACTTTGACAGAACTTCAAACTGAAATTGGCAGTTTTGGGAAGCAAATAAAGAGAGTTAAGGAGATCACAACGAACTTAGGGTGTGAAGCTAAAGGCAAGTTGGCTAAAGACCATGCTGGCTTGTCTATCTTGGAACTTAACCATTTTAAAATGGTTTAATTTCTTTTCTTGTACAATAATAGAGTACAATAATGCTTTTTCCCCTTATTTTTACTAAAAAATTATTACATTATAAAAGTCCCCTTCATTTATGCCAACAGTCATTATACTCATTACACACATACAGAAGTGGTTGAGAGTGGAAGTCATTCTCTGGTTCTCTAAAATCACTTGCGCCATTAATATTTTAGTTTATATTTCAGAGCGCTCAGTAATTTTCCTCCGTCACTTTGAAAGAGCAGGAGCATAAAATATAAACAAGATTCCTCAAAAACACTTTCTATTCCTTTTTTTTCTTATTTAATTTACTGCGACAGAAAATAATTGAGCAACGAATCCCAAAAAATATCTTCCTCGAGGGTGTTTCACAATGCGACTAGAAAACGAGAAGTCAGCGTGACGAGATCTCTTCGTAGTTTCTCTCTCTCTTAAAAAAGAATTTCAAACAGTGAAATAATACATAATCAAGCATTTCTCGTCGTCTCGTCACGTCGTAAATTTCGAAAAATTGAAAAAAAGACGCAACGTGACGACGAGTAATACTTTATTATGTATTATTTCGTTTTTGAAACTAGTTTTAAAGAGAGAACAACTGTGAGTGTGAAGAGATCTCGTCACGCTGACGTCTAGTTTTCTCGTCGCATTGTGAAACAGCCTTCAGTTTTTGACAGTAAAATTGAGGAATCTTTGTGAGGAATTGCGAGAATATGGATTACTCTGAGATCTCTGAAATATAAACTGGCCAATTATTTATTTAAAACCAATCGGACAAAATGTCAGGTATCATTTTTTTTTTTTTAATAATTTATATGAGTGCTGTGCTTATGTTATACATAGGTCCGATAGGTTATGGCTTAATTTTTTAAAACCTATATTTTTTCGCTTGCGATAAATTGGCATTTAGGGCTTGATTTGTTGATTTCTATGTTTTTACATTCAGTATAAACTTCACTTCGTTTTGATTGAAATTGCTGTCATATGTATTTTCCCTCTTAATTTAACATCGATTAAATAAAACATTATTGCTTTGAATTATTCTTAGTACAGGGTGAGGCAATAGGTATGAACCAGTTTTGACTAGCGCTCGGACTGTGGTTGTGGTGGGAAGAGGAGAGAGGTATCGTTGTAGCAGTAAGAGAATCTAGTTTTCAGTAGCAACCATGGTTTGGATGGGAGAGCATCGTGGGTTTGCTGTTAGAACTTTTTTTTTGAAAATGGCTGTTCTGTTATTGCCACTCAGAGAGCCTTCCGACAGCACTTCAATATCCCTGTTGGGGGAAACGTCCCTGGCATTAATGCAATTAGACGTTAGGCTAGGATATTGGAAAACACTGGTTACAGCAACTCCTTCAGCAATTGGTCCTTACTTTTTCGAGGATAATGGGCGAACCGTCACTATCACCGCTGAGTGCTATGTGACAATGTTGAAAGAGTTTTTTGAACCCGCGCTGGAAGAATTGAGTGAAGCAACTAATCTGGGAGACATCTGGTTCGGGGCTACATCCCACACTCCTAGGATTTCAATGGCGAGATTGAGTCAAGTGTTCCTCCAGCAGCGCCTCGTCTCCTTTAGGGGTGACGTGGAGTGGCCTGCGCGCTCACCAGATTTGAGCATTTGTGATTTTTTTCTTACGGGGTACATAAAGGAAAAAGTTTTTAAACTTCGTCCACATACCTGGAAGAACTCAAGGACAGAATCAGAGAGGAAGTTACGGCAATAACCATCGAAATGGGCAGAAAAGCGGTAGAAAACTTGTTTCAATTAAGCGGAGTTCTCATTTAAACGAACTTCGGATAACTGAATACTGAAACTAGTTTCACATAAGCGGAGTTTTATAAAAAAAAAACTAATTTATATATTTTGAGAACGTCTAACAATAAGGCATGGAATTACAAAAAGTACGAGAATGAAGAAATAAGAAATATTTTGACATTTAAAATTGAAAAGATGTGTTCAATTGAAAATTTGTGTGGCAGCGTTCATTGATCATCTCAGTTATGCGGAGCTCAATAGGCGACAATTTTCTATTTGAGTCAAGATTGTTTGTTTCAATGAAAAGGAGTTTTCACTTAAGCGAAGCTAAATTATCCGAAGTAGTTTGCATGGAAACTGTTGAAAAAAGCCACGTAATAAATTTCTTGTTTCAGTTAAACGATTTGTTCAGTTAAGCGGAGTCACTGTACTATAATTTGTGTGAGTCATTAGTAATTAGAAAGCATTCTATTTTTAGAAATCCTTAAAAAAACGATCCGTGCATCAATGCGATTCATCAAGCAAACTGATATCATCGATAAAAATATGAAAAAATAGCAAAAACAAAGATTTAATTAACTCTTATAAGTTAAAACAAGCCACGCCACTTAACACGCATGCATGCAGCATAGAGAGAGAGGTGGTTATACGTCTCAACAAGTAACAAGTCCGCTTTGGTATAGTGTGTACAGCGAAGAATGCCGCAAAACTACCAGCATCAATCAATTGATGTATCACAGGAGCATCCAAGTGTCAGCACGTTACGTATAGTGTCGTCGTCCGATTAGCCTCCAATATAGTCAAACCCACTCACTCAATGCTACCTACCCTCATGCCACATCACACAAACGCTGTATAGGCCCGGCCGCCACATATTTGCTGCAACAGCTAAAGTTTTTTTTTTTTCTTTATTAATATGTACCTACATACATATGTGTACTTGTACTGTGTATTTTTTTTATCTGAGAGTTAATCGACATATTAGCAACCAGCCGTCAATCGTCACCGCAAATCGAAGCCTTTTTATTTTGTTTTCCCTGTGGCATTCATCATAGTGCAACTTCGTGATACTTCATCGCAACAGAGCTCATTCAGCAACCCTGATTGGAACTATAATAAATCCAGTTAAGAGGAGATCGACGAATAAAAAAAAATCAAGCATGTATTTAACATTATTAAATAACGATTAATTAAACAGGCAATCTCGATTTAATAAAACTCGGAATGTAAATAAAATAAAGTCCTCAACTGGGTTGAAAGTTTTTGCTTTTTTGAAGTTGTTGTGAGATAATTTTATACAGAAATTAATATTAAATATATGAGCTTTAAACATAAATAAATAAAAATAAATTTGATGGCACAACAGCTCATGAAGAACTAGTGCCTAGTGACTTACAAGTTAAGCCCAAAACAGATGTGCAGCTTTTTCCAATGCAGCGAAAATAAATTTACACAGGTTCTTATGAGAGCTGTCATATTCCAGGCTCTGCATGCAGCCTTTGCTGCACGATATCTCTATATCTAATTTCGCTGCATGGGAAAAAGCTGCACATCTGTTTTGGGCTTTACAACTCTCAACCATTCCTGTGTGCGTGTCTGCAGGAATGTAGGGGACCTACAGTTTATTGCCGAATTCGAACGGCTAATTTGAGCGGCACTTTTCTATGAAAAGAGATACTCTTGGAGATTTTGTCAATATCTCGCAAGAGGCAGTAGCCGTATTAGTTTTAAAAATTATTAGGTGGCGAGGCTGGGAATCGAACCTAGACCTCCGGCATGACAGTCCATCGCACTAACCATCACGCCACGCCACGGCTACTTCTATAATATATGAGCTTTCCCCTGTGAAAATTCTCGTTCAATAAAATGCACCTATACCACAAACACAAGGTAGGTATGTAGAAATGGCCGGTCCGAACAACCTAGCTCGGTGGCCCAATTAGCGCTGAAGTGTGCCGTTTTGATACCATTACTCGTGTGGCCTTTAGGATTTTATAAAAGAGATTCGCGGGTCAAAATGCCAAGCTGGGCAAAATGTTGGCTTCAGAAATCCGTTGTCCACTTATGCTTGTCGTCTACGGAGTCTGACGGAAGACATGGTTCAGGAGCTACCAAGTTCACCTTAGATCCTGCATTTCGTCATTTGAGGAAAGAGATCAAGTCTTTGATCTTGAGAGTTTATTGTGGTCGTCAAAAAGAATGCGTTTTCATTCTCGCCAGGGCGGGACATTTACAGAGGAAATGAAACACAGTTTCATTTTGCTTCTGGTCCCCACAGCTACGGCAGTGAGTATTGTAAGGGATATGTCCATGCCCAGCTCTAACCGCATGTTGTCCGATCGGCTAGTCGACAATTTTCAGAAAAGCTCGCAATCGCAACTTCCCTGGCTACATCTCGCCAATATAGTCTGCATGTCAGGTCAGTTCGGATTTTGTTATAGGTGGGCCCAAATATTTCTAGTTAGCTAAACTACGCCACCTGCGGTTGGATTCAGTAATAAAACTTGAGAATCTATTGCCCTTTATAACACCAAGAGGAATGTTGACTCTTTCCGCAAGTTAGTTATGAAGGGCTGATCCTTGCTTGGCCAAGTTCGTCTGCCCGCTCGCTTCCCTTAATGCCACAATGACTCGGAACCCAGATAAGTGAGACCTATTTAGACTGAACCAATTGCTTGAAAAGATTAGGTTAGGGTCTTTATTAAGTATCTTCCTTGCAATAGCATCCCTGATCACCAGTAATTCCGACTGAAAAGCACTTGCAAAGTTGGGTAGCCCATACGTCTCTGATTAAACTTCTTGCTTGATATTCATAAAGAGACTGTCATATTTCAAGTTATGAAAAATTCAGATAACCGAAATATGGTTTTACTGGCTTTTGACAATTTTTAGCATTCGACTAGTAAATCATCTTCAAACCATAGCCATTTTATAGCTTTGAGTCAATAGTCCAATTTATTTGTTAATAAATCTATAACTTGCCCTTAAAAATTAAAATATCTAAAAGAATTATATGCAAAAGTACAAGGAACGAAATTAAACGGTGAAGTAGGGTACAGACATAAAAACAAAAATTAAAAAATAATAAAAACCAATTCAATTCAATCTGACGGACGAAGCCGATGGTAAACTAAAAAAAAACCGCGAAACGTGCATCCACGCCACCTTCCTACATCTATTCCACTGGTGGCACCAGCACTTTCCGAGTTAAATGCATAATAAAAACTCAAAACCTCCTTTCGTATCGTGATGACGCCATGGATACAGATACAGATACAGATATACTACATAATATAAGATACGGGCTATTTGGTTAAGGCGAACCCGTTCCCGTTAGTGTAAAAAGATTTTAAGAGTTGTTTTTGGATCACTCTGATATCATTTTTCAACAGTGGAGACCGATGTGGTAATATAATTGGTAATGGGCCAACAATTGACTGCTAATCACATAGAGATGCTGTGACAGATTGTAAAGAACGTGTGGTGCTGGTTTGCAGAGGGTTTTAACCATAAAAAGATAACTTCAATTAACAAGATACATTTTTATGAATAAATTAGTTGAACGAAGTTGATATAATTTGCAACTCGAATATGAAAATGGGGAAGCTTACCTGAAACTGGTTCAACGGAAACGGAAGGCTATTCGAAGTGAGAGAGCACCAAGAAATGATGAATCACTGCGTTATAATTGAAAGCAAAAAAATATCGAAGATTATAAGAACAAGTAAAACGACATTTTGGGGGGATTAATTGATATAAAATTGGATTTTGTGATTCGTTTATGATAATAAAATTGGTAGACAGCGAAAAACTAAAATATCCACACGGAAGGATTATTTTATGGAAACGAAATAAAAATAGCATTAAATAGAAATTTTGGGGTAAGAATCATTAGTACCCTATATGCCACCATTTGTCTTGGAACCGTTCATGAAGACTGGAAAAATGATTATATTCAGTAACTCAGATATCTGTTAGGGTCCTGGTCGTCCTGGATTAAAATATTTATGTTGTTATGTATGTATAGCTTGTTTCAATATCTATAATCATGCTCTGCGATGTCCAGCAGCTAAACCCAATAATTTTAAAAAGAAAATAAACTTTGGCGCAATACCTCGCGAACGTTATGTCCTGCAACTCTCAGCCATTCATGGATGCGATTTGTCAGGCAGGAATGAAGGGACCAAATCCGAATGGCTTAGGTGATAGGCACACGAAACGCTTATATAGTGCTTGTCTTCTACTTGGCTGATTAATTTCAGTAGTACCTATATAGAATTTGTATTATTAAAAAATCTTCGTATATAAAAATTCTTCAAAATGGTTACTAATGTTAAACAACAGTACAACTTGTGCAATGCTTAATGCTTATCAATTTACTGTCAGTTGTCGTGCAATGTTCTATATGTTTTTTTTTTCAAAAAAAAAAAATTAAATAAAAAATAAAAAACATCGCACGAGAAAATTGAAACTGTCACAAATAATTCAGGACTGCCGAATGGCAAATTATTAATCAATAAATTATTCAATACAGGAAGTTTTATTCTTTTTCCACGGGTTCGTCGTTAACTTGATACCAATTTGACAATTTTGCAAAAAAAAAACATAGAAAACATCGATGGACAAATTCAAAATTGTCACAACTTATTCACGGCTTATTATAAAGTCGTAACACGATCGCAATAAGAAGTTATTATACCTTTTCCAGAATTTGCCTCGCTAATTTGACGCCAATTCGACAATTTTGCAAAAAAAAAAACATAGACAACATTGAGCGACGAATTCAAAATTGTCACAATTAATTCACGACTGATTAAAGGCTAATTAATTAGCAATAAAAAATTCGTAATAACAAGATATTATACCTTTTCCAGAGGTTGCTTCGCTAAGTTGACACCAAGTTAGCAAAGCAGCAAAAAAACAGAAAACATCGCACGATAAAATTAAAGTTGTCACAACTAATTCAGAACTGTTAAATGGCTAATTATTAAGAAATAAACGTTGTTACCTCTTTTTGAGGTGCTGCTGATATCAACTTAGTAAAGCAGCAAAAAAAAAAAAACATAGAACACATTTAACTATAAATTCGAAATTATCACAACTAATTCCCGACTAATTAATGCTGTTAAAAATTACAAAAAAACAAAACAAGTGTTTCCGGGCTGTTCAAGAGAGTTCAAGAATCTCAGTGACCCACGTTCTCAATTTACAATAGCAAAATATTTGCGTAGTAGAACTGAACAAAAATGAAGACTCGGAAGCTATTATCATCAATGTGTGTAGGTACTGTGATTTATTGGTATAGGTATTCGAATTTCAACTCAGTATAGACGGCGCGCCAATGAGGCAGTAGTTTCCCTGCCAAGGGAGACAGGTTAATCTTAATACTTGATACAGTGTTAAGCCCGGATGTCTAGTAATATATCCATTATTATTTTATCAAATTGTCTATTTACTTCGTGAACCCAACCTTGTTCCGTTAAATCATCGATTTTGTTTGCATATTATCTTTTGTAGATTAATGAAAGACTATACATATATGAATTTAGCAACTGCCACAGTTGCGCTGTATTGAGAACTTTACGGCGGGCTAAAGAGAGCCGACTAAAAAAGAATCTAATTTTCAATAAGGCCCTGGCAAGTTTTTCATAGTTACTTACAAGGTTCTAGCAAAGGTTACTAGAGACATTCCCAAGGCCCTCACCAGTTATGTACCTTTTTGCCTCGTCAGTTAAGTTCTGCCTTAGCCCTGACTAGTAAAAACTAGATTTGTTCCAAAAATTTTAGTCAGTGTTTGCTTGTAGTCTCTTTTGTTGACGGAAGACAATTCCTTGACGACGGCCAGTAGGACAGGATGATACAGTTGGAAAAAAACTTTTGCTATTTTTATAAAAAAAAAAATATTTACAAAGTTAGTTACTATCAAGAGCCTCACCAGTATTTTATTAATTAAATGTTCTTAGCGAGGCCCTAATAAGGCCCTGTCATGTTTTCCTCGTCTAGGCTTCCCTTACTGAAATCTTGCCAGGGCTTTGCCTAAGCTTGTCAAAAACTTGTCATTTTTACAGGCGGGGAAGACTGATGCCTAATTGGCACTACAAAATCACGAGTGCAACCGAATTTTTCCTGACATAGTTTCAAAACCTTTATATCTTTCTATCAATAAAACTTTCAAATCGCGTCAATGCTAATTGAATCGCTTAAAAGTTAACCGCAGTGTAGTAGGTCTTGTATATAGCATATTTTGTATATGAAGGATAAACCGGCATTACTGTTTTTTTCCATTTTCTACTCTTCCCTCAAACACAATAGTGTAAATAATTATAGTATGCATTAGTCAAGTAATAAATCCACTTCCTCACCCAATGACTCCACTGTACTCCAAAGGAATCTGGCTTACAAGGAAAAAAAAAAGAAATGAAATAAAAATCAATACTCCAAGAAAGGGGACAGCCTTGCCTTGCCTTGCCTTGCCTTGGAATCTGCAGCTTCCCCATCCTCAGTCTCCGAACGTCTTGAGTTCCACCTTTTTTTTAAGCGAATAGTTAATAGCACGTAGATTAATTGCACCGGATTGAGTCGTATATAGAAAGAGAGAAAGAGCGCGTCATCGTGACTGATACAACCAACAAAAAAAAAATTGAAAAAAAAACGACCGAATAAAAGGGAAGGACGAAGGAAAAAATGCTTAAATTCCCACAATAAAAACGCTTTTGATTGATGGCGTGTAATATAACTTTGCCATTCGATTTTATTTCAATTTGTTTTTGTTTTTGTTGTGGTTTGTTGCTTTTTTTTTTGGTTTATTTCACTTTGGCTTTGTTGCTCTCGCTTAATGGATTCCAACAGACCGACAATTTACCTAATGAAATATGCATGTTGATTTATTTGTGCCCTTGTCACCCCGCATTATACCCAGTCCGCTTCGCCAGCCGCCACCGTACGACCGCCCGCCCCACGCACCGTATTGTCCCGTGATTTGCATTATGAGGCATGCGATATACACGTTGCTCGAAGGGGCAGCACGGTGCGGTGCGGAATAAGTATTTCTATTTCTGCCGCAAAAGTTAATTGATACTGAATGAAGTCACTTAGCGAAATGTCTGCGGTGGCGGGAAGAAGAGATGCGGAAAGGAGCAAGCTAGAAGAGCGCAGCGCACTGGAACTAGTTATCTTGTTAGGCTAGGCAGATAATATCTAAGGCAGGGAATGTAGGTTCTACGATTCTAAATGCTATCGTCGTGATCGTCGTCGTCGTTTGGTTTGCGTCTTGTCTTTGACCGTTTAAGCCGTAAGACTTCTTAAGACGTTCGCCGTTGATTGCTCATTGCATTTTGTCGGCGAAGCGTCTTAAAGACTGACAGGCCAGGCAAGGCAGCATACAGGCAATATTGGCGGGACAAGTTAAGAGACTTCGACTTCCACTTTGGCACGACTATGCCTGTGTTGGCTATTACATTTCACATGTATGTAGGTATCTCTTCTCTATACACATACGAGCGCTCCTGGTTGTTTCGTATTCGTTGTCGTCGTTTCGTAGATACTTTTTCAAGAGTCTCGGATTAATTCGCCACTCGAATTTGTGCAAAGTATATAGATGCGTTACGATTGTGGGATTGAGTGTTGTCGTGTACCCTTTGTGGTTGTGTGGTTGGTTGACAAATAAATGGCATTTGTCAATTCGATTACTCTGGAGTAATTGAGGTTGTAAATTTTGTATCGTGAATGTGATTAAGGAGTGCAGAGTGATTATCTCATAAGGCCCGTTATGATGATGGTGGTGGGGCAATGGCACAGGAGGGAGATGTTCTATGGAATCGATTATTAAATCTCACTGTGAAGAGATTATAATAATAGAATTCATTGTGGTTTAACCAAAACAATGCTGTTAGGTTTCAGAGTCTCAGACTTGGGTAGATTTGCACACAATCACAATCACAATATGGTATCTGTTTGAGGTTGAGTCAGCTAGTTGAATCTGTTAATTAATTGTGATTTTCTTCAAATTAATTGTTGTAGTGTAGTACAGACCGTAAATGAGATACATACCATAAATTTGGAGTTGGAATTAGTGGAAACAGGCTTTTGAATAAAGGCTTGGAACACTCCGACAAAAATTAAGATATATCTACATCCGAGGCCAAGGAATATGTCTTCCAGAATGTTAGGCTGTTAAAGTAGGAGTAGGGGATGGACATAGGTCGAAATTTAGATATGGGTTGCTTTTTTGTATCTTAAGGATGCTCTTGAGTAGCATGATTGAGAAACCAAAAATATTCTTCAAGAGACTTCTTTCGCATCTTTGTCCAGACACCCTTGGAAAAAGTAAGACTATGCGTGGCTGCATAGTCACTGCTCATGCGGGTTCATATTGAGTTATGTCCTCGTTATGACTCGAACCAAGAGAGACAGTTGAGCTCTACGTTGTTTAATTCAATAATCTGTTCTTTTTTTCAGAAAGTTCGAACAATAGATTATTCGAAACTCGATAGCAGACAATAGACAATTCTTATGACCACCTGACCTAATGCGGCCTTTATGAATTCTACTATTTTCTTGCTCCACTAGTATTGGAACCCCGGAAACGATTTGGATTAGTTCAAGTAATAGTCGGTTTTGGCAGTCACTTTTTAGGGCCCATCAAAAACTGACTGTGACTGGAGTTTATTGCACTGAGTTATCTCAAGTCTGAACCCCCTAACGATTAAGAAATTGTTGTTAATTAAAGTGTAGTAGCCGTGGCGTGATGGTTAGTGCGATGGACTGTCATGCCGGAGGTCTAAGGTTCGATCCCCAGCCTCGCCACCTATTTATTTAAAAAGAAAAAAACGGCTACTGCCTCTTGCGGGGAATTGACAAATCCTCCAAGAGTATCTCCTGTCACAGAAAAGTGCCGCTCGTTAGCCGTTCGGATTCGGCAATAAACTGTAGGTCCCCTCCATTCCTGCAGACACGCACACAGGAATGGTTGAGAGTTGTAAGTCACTAGGCCCTAGTTCTTCTTTATTTTTTTATTTTTATTTTTTGTTAATTAAAGTATCACGTCACGGGTTCCTATATTCGTTTATTTATGGGTGCATTATATTACAGGAGAGCCATCCTTTCATGCCTTGACTTTTCAAATGCTCAAATATTCTAGTGGCTTTATGCCTGTTGACTCTATAGGCTAGCCAATTGACAAATTCATGTTCTTTTTATGAATCATCACATTCACCCTTGCAATTTCAAGCCCTTTTGCCCCCATTAAAGACATAAGGTTCCTGAAACTTTTCAAACTACATTTATCTTTGCCTATTGCCTCCAAATTGCAATTGAAATAGTCCAAGCGGCCTTAAATTTAACGATTCACCACATCACCGTCGAAAAGCTGGTTCCTGGCTGTTTGAGCTGAGACACTCGATTGTCTATGGGCACTTCTCAGGCTCCAAAAGAACAATTGAATCGTTGATTGCTGCCTAAACAAAAACGACAGAATCTACATTATCAACTATCCATCAACGCCCTTCCAATCGCAAGTAAGATTCGGGTTAAGAAAGTAGAACTGTAACCATTTACTAGTTCTATTAATGAACCCTTATGTCATCAAAAGAGGGTTTTAAAAAATCTAACCATTCTTCCAAAGCGCTAGATAATACGGTAGCTATAGCTTTAGACTCGGCCCACGATATTCACTTACAAGAAGTATATCATGGACTAAATGGCAGGAATCTGATTCTTGTACAAGGCTGATACAAAGGAAAATTATTTTGGAAGCAGGAAGAAGGGAAAACAACGGTAGGTATCTGATACGGATACCTTCCAAGCAAGATCCTTTATTTTGAATTATTCGGATTTTTATACATTGTCTTGTTATTTTTTTTTACAAATAGCAAATGTGAACTGTAAAGTTGGTGTTGGTGTTATGTTGGCAGGATGGTGGTAGGGTGCTGGTGTATGGTGTTTTACCGATGTGGGGTTTTGATTTATATATTATTCGCTTATTGACATATTGGTGAATGATCAATAAAACTAAGTGTTTAATTTTTCGGACGGGCCGGGCGGCCGGCGGCGTCAATTGCCGTAGATAATAGATTTCGGTAGGCAAGGGGGAAACATTCCTTGTTTTCTCTTTATGTATAAGAAGTTTAATTCTTTTCGCTTCTGAATGCACTACCAACTGTTCACTTATAGTTTTTCCACCATATTTCTAAATTAGCGAGTAGTATCTCCTCTACTCCGTATGCACTGTATTAGCCTATATCTGGTACGTTTTCGATCAGATGCGTTACATTTTGTTATGTGCGCTCCCAACACGGGCCGTATGCGGGTGCGCATTGTCTTCCCAATAGAACGAACCTATCGCCAACTCTCTGTAAAAATTGGATAAAAACAGGTCGTATTACTTTCTCAACGTAACTGGCGACGGTAAAGGTGCCCTAATCCAGGATGACCAGCTCAGTTGTGCCTAGCAAAGTTATTCCAGCCCATACCATAACACTGGGGCCTCCAAATCGCTCACTTCTGTAAATGCACGGTTCGATAAAACGTTCCCCTTGTTTTCTCCACACGCGTACTCGTTTATCATCACTCAAAAACTTTATCTTGTATTCGTCTGTAAGCAGTACAGACCTCCAGTTGCCCATGGTCCAATTTGAATACTCACGGGTGTACCTTAAGCGCGCTGCCCGACACGGGCTGCTGTAAGTTTCAGCCGAATAACACTCTGGAACGTTGACCATCTTCGTGTAGTCGATTGCGAATGGTTTGATCTTTGATCACTGACTTGAGTGCCAGTTGTTGACTGCCGCAGTTGAGTTTGTAAATCCCGGGTGGTTACGGTACGCTCCCGACGCGTCGACGTGTAGTTATTCCAATGTACTGATGTTCTTGCTGAGTTGTGGCTTTGATTCTTCCTGATCCAGGTCTCCTTGCTATACTCCCGGTCTTCTGAAAGCGTTCCCATACGTTTCGGATAGCTCGCCTCGACACACCACCGATGCGATTTGCAACAACCCTTTGAGACTCTCCTTGCTCGAGCATATTCACCGCTCTAATTGCGTTCTCAGTATCCAAATGACGTCTAGAACCAGGCATGATAATCACATTTAATCACGAAGAAATAAATAAAAACAATTAAAGAGAGTAATACTTAGCAACAACGCTAGAATCGGACTGAAAAAACAACTGCAATCATTTTTGCATTGATTTTTTTTTGGAGTCATGGGCTTTTTTGCCTACTTACTTAGAAGCAACGGTAAAATTTTTGTTCAAAGTTTTGATAGAGAATCTACACATGAAAACTCTACCATAAAATGCTTCGATTCGATAATGTTTACAACTTAAGTATTTTTTAGGCAAAATACAAAATAAATCTTGGGTGGGCCCTATTTTGTTTTGAGTAGTTAAGATCGTAGATCTCTTCACCCTTTCATAGAAATTTTCAACATCACACCTGCCACCCTACAGGTAATGTACTGTGTTCGGGCGTTCGTTTTTTCACCCCTTTTCAGTTGGCTGTGGTTCCTCTACCTTTTTCTCCTCTTCCTTTTACAACTCTCCTTTTCTTTTTTTTTTTTATTTCTTTTAATAAATAACCCGTAAACACTATTTTAGGTTTTAGAATTACTTTATTTCTGTATTTAAAATAAATGGAAAAACTAATTTTAGGATGGCGGTGGCGGTGGTGGTCTGGTCGTGGTGAGGTTTGACGATTGAAATTGAATGCACGATTAAAAAGAAAAAATGGCGATCTGTAATTTGGACCGGGAGGAATCGAAACAAATCATAGTTCGAAAAATTTAAGTTCGTTCGACTTATTTAAAGTCGGACACACAATAGTTTGCACGCGGCTTTCAACTTCTCCATGTAAATGCGGATTGACTTGAACATACTGTCTTAAATTTACCCGACCTTCTGCTTCGCGTGCACTCTCTTTTTCCTTTTGAGAAGTAGGCTTTCTTTTTTGCGCGTAGAGCTCCCGTACTGCTCTCAGGGTTAGCTAATTTTCTGACTTGACTTCAAATATTTTCACAGCATCTACTCGGTGTTGAATATAGTGTCGTGTATATATCCGCCCAAATACGTAGGTACATATATTGGTCCTGGATTGTTTGTTGATGTGGATTGCCAGATCGCATTGTGTATATTAAGAAGTTAATATCAGGGCTTGTTATGATTATATTTTACCCTGCTAACCACCCAACTAAAAATACTGTCCTTTCTGATTTTTGCGTTGAAGTCTACAAAAATAATCTTGACTTCGCATTGCGTAGTACATTCATGTATATCATAAACGCGTTCTTTAGAAGATCGTAGAATGCTTTCTTGATTAAGTAACCTTTTTCTTGCGTGTGTGTAAAAAACAAGGTAATATTTTTGAATCTTACTTTGATGTAGATTTTTACCATTCCTTACAATCCAAAATCTCAAGACTTAGCTCAAGTCTTCTCCTTAACACAAAACCACAACTAAAGATCTGCTTACTTTCCCCCTTTAAGCACGCATTCGCTGAAGTAGATGTAACACGATTTATCCTATCGCACTTCATGGATGGCTGTTCTGTTACATTGACATTTAGCATATTAAGGTTCTCCACAAATTTTTCAGCTGCACGTGGCATGTTTAAGGTCCAAAAATTCAACGCACAGTAGTTACTACAATTGAACTAGCATAGGATATTTTGATTGGAAACCTGCCTTATAGACACGATCGCTTTCTATGTGGATGTTAATGGCCAGATTAATTTTTTGACAGTTTTTGAAAGAAATGCTACCAATTTGTCAGTCGTATAAATGCAGGGTAAATGGCGTCTGCTGGATAACAATAAAATTCGAAGCAACGACAAATGTTGAATTTATCCAACCCAGGAGCAGTTACATCTGAGTTATTCTTATACAATTATAAAAAATGAGGAGAAATAACAGATTAGCTCTGAAGACAAAGCTCATTAATGATACGCAGGTTTCGCAAGTTAGTCACTTACATATTTACTATTCTGATGAAAATACAAGCAAAGTTAGGATGAAGGGACATATCTACCATTCAAGGTACCACTCCACCACCATGTTCCAAACTTGCAATGTGAATTGGACCTTAATTAGTTAGTTAGTTAAAAATCTTATAACCATCCGTTAAAAAATTGTACACTTCTATTTTTGATATATTGTTTCATTTTCATAAAATTTACTTTCCTCTCTCAGAAATTTGATGCTTAATTAAAGGCATGTAGGTTTATTATCCTGCAGAGATTAAAAATAAAGTGACATATTTTTGTCGTTTGCTTACACAAAATTTTGCCGTCGGAATATTGAGACCAATGCTCCCCAATTTTAATTTCGCTTTCGATACAAAAATAATTTACGAATCTATAGGTAGGTACATAACCTAGATACATACTTGGATAATTAAATTCCAAATAAATAAATTCTAAATAAATAAAAAAAAAACCCTTGATAGGTAGGTAAAGGAACCTACAAATAGGCGAGGCGTTCAGAATAAAAGTGTTCTAAGTTAATCAATAAATATATCAAAGCATCAATTTGTTAAGCTTTGTAGGTGTTAGAAATTAATTTGCTCTTAATTTCGAAAGAAATAAAAATACAGATTCATTAAAATAAAAATAAACCTATTTGCCTTAAATTTAAATCTAAAAAAATATTAATTAGTTAGGTACAAACTTTAATGTAGGTATTTAGGTGTAATGAATACTCGCTTACTTAAATGTAGGTATACAAAAGTTAATTATCACAAACTCACCTTAATCACTTCGAAAAAATAAATAAACAGTCAAAGACCACTTGAATCAAAAAATCGAATATCCAATTATGTTTTTTCCGTTGATTCTTATTATTATAATATGTTTGCGTTTTATTAATCCTCTTTGGGCAAACATAAATCTTTTATTGATTTCAAATTAATATCCGATCAAGCACCATTCAATGTTTATGCAGGTAGGCAGATGGGAAGTTAGGTAGGTAAAAGGTAAATTCACAAAAAAAATCAACTATCCAACCGCAAATACAATTAAATTATGTATATTTAAAATATTTTTGAAAAATTAATTTCTCACCACAGCTATAGGTATATTTATTTTTTACTTAATTCTGTATTTTTTTTTTATTGACACAATCAATTACCCGTGAAGAGGCAAAATAACAATATAATTATTCATTAATTCCCGGCGCCGCCGTCGCTGCTTCTATAGTACAAACAGTTGAACATAAAAAAAAATATAACGATTCATGGGATCAAAAAAAAAATGTATCTCAACTCTTGATGGGTTGATTAACAAACACACGAATCACAAACCGACGCACAAAGAAGTGTGAACCCGAAAAAGTTAAAAAAAAAAAACAACACACACAAGATTGATTGAGCACACACAATAATTCTCAAATCTAAATTCTAGGGGACTTAAACCCCACACCGTGGTTCTTAATAATTTTCCTTGTTGTATCTAAAATCTTCCAGATAGATTATGATGAGGATGACGAACAACACGCAATAATAACGACGAGAACCAAGAGGCACACCGCAAACAAAAACCAACTATGCTCTCTTTCTCTCTTTTTTTACATTATATATTTCACCAAAACGAACATTTATCTAAAACCAAACAACAGTTGTATCTGTCTGTCTGTCCGTCCGTCCGACTCCAACCAAATAACGACGACGGTAGCACCACTAGACACGAAATGAGATCAAAAAACAATCTCTCACATGCAATTAGCACACAATTGACACCCGCTGTTTCGTCTCACAAAACCGTAATAATAATAAAACGAAATATAATCATCATCATCATCACCATCGTCGCACAATCATCATCATCAACATCATAACACAAACAATTTAACCAACCATCAACATTATAAATATCTTGGCAACATTTTACATTATCAACATTGTATTGAGTGTTGCCAGGCGTACTAGACGAGCATAAAACAACAATCTTCAAATAATAATACACTTGATAAATAGTATCTGATGGATACAACTATACAAATACAACACAGGCAAGGCAAGCCCCAAAGTCGAACCCGAACCGTCCACTTATTACACCAATTACTCCAAGCGACAGACTATTAGCGATTATGTTGGCGCACGACTATTAAATTCGAATATCATAAAGTATCTCTTTGGCTTTGCGAGCGAGATAAAACATATACACTGATTCATTCACTCTCGGTCTCGTCGTCGACCGGAGACCGGACCGAATCTGAATGGGAAATTCATCTAATAAAATGTATCTGGAAGATACTACAAAAAACAGTGAATAAACAGAGTCAATCACTAATACTAACTCACTTAAAGAGCATTTTCAAAACACACAGCTGATTGTGTACACTGAACCACTCATGTTTCTCCACATAATGTGAATTGCAGCAGGCAGGCAGGCAGGCAGACACAAGATACAAAACACACCTCGAGCTAAAAAGATACTTTGAAAATGGGGGGGCTTTGGCTTTCTGTTGATGGCGGTGGGGGCTTGGGGCGGAGTGCCCTCTTAATAGTTTCTCCACTCTCAATCTTGCTGTGATTCCTTGGGTTGTTGTTGTTATTGTTGCTGCAACGTTGTAGATGAATTTCTCCTTTGCTACCTTTATCCACTTATCGTTTTCTGCTTCTTATGGCAATTTCCCCCGTTTGTAGGAATCGGCTTGACTGACTAACTGAATGACTATAAATATGAACCGAACTGGCAGCTAACTCAAACGTCAATTTACAACTGAAACGATTTGCCTGCTCATTCGGAAAGCAAACATAATATACAGCCTATTATTATTGCTGTTAAAATATCTTATGGATTCATATTGTAAGGGTGTGTTTGTATCGTGGATGTATCATCTCTGTATAAATTGATTACTCATACACAGTTGAACTGTGAGACAGCCAGAAAGTAGCAAGCAGCCAGCCCAGCAGTAGAATGTAGAAATGTGGCAGAAGTGATTGTGGCAGTGGAAAGAAGCACGAGAACAGTAATTCGAACAACAAGCAATTTCATTTCCATTTGAGTTTTTTGTTGCTATACTTGGGTTTGGTAGATGGGTTTGGGGTTGGAGATCGTTTCATTTTGTGTTCTATAGTGTGTAAGCTGCTGCCCTTCTTGTTCTTGTCCTCGTCCTCCGCTACAACACCATCATTATTGCCCCATAATCGTCCATATAGTAGTTTAGTTGTCGTTGTTGTCGTATCGTGCCCTGCTTCATCCTCTTTGGTATAATTGAAACCAACACGACACGAGAGAGATACTTAGAATGTTGAATGTTGATATAATAACACAGCGAGGGTATTCCATTTTCAATTTCTGCCTGATGTATCTAGATACAATTATTATTATTGAGTCCGGTGCGGAGGGGTGGCCGACAGAAGAATTGAAAATTATTGGAGAGCATTGCCATGTCAAAGCATTTAAGGAAATTCTTTTTTTTTATGTTTTGTTTATTTATTTGGCTGGATGAATGAGGAATGCAAATGTTTAAGGAGAGGTATAAAAGAGCGAAGTAGGGTATGGCGCGAGAGCTAAAGAGAGCAAACAATAATTTAGCGCAGCAGAAGAAGATTTATGTAGATGACAGGAGATTGAGAACTTAAAAGGAGGACGAAGGCAAACGAACGTTTAAGAAGCAACTCAGTCAACCGACATACACAATAGTTATTGTTCGTATAATTTTTATTATGTATAAAACGTTTGTGTATGTTTTTTTTTCTATATCGACGTTAATATGCTTAAAGGAGTTTTTGTCTGCTACATGGGTTTTTATTATTGCGATAGAATTTGTTCTGTGAGGTCGCGCAGTAGGTATAATTTAAGTGTTTTGTAAGTAGAATATAGGGGTACAAAATATGTTACAGAAGGCAGACATGTTTATTTCTGATAACGGTTAACAATAAAGCAGCAAGACTAATTCGTAGCAGGAACAGGATATGGTGGAGTTTTATAGTTGCAAGAAATGGAAGCTATGATTAGGAACGACTTCTATAATGTTGACTGGACACTTCTGGCTGAAGGGCTCAATATAACAGTGCGTGTTGGAGTGCAAGTTGGATGGAGTTTAGGACAACCAGGAATTTTATGAAATATCGTTGGGTAAGTGGCATTTTCGACAAATAGAAGCATTATCAGCTAAAAGCAGAGGAGGACCTTGAGGAGTAAAAGGATCAACCAAATTGCGATAGAGCTAAATTTTGAACAGCACAGGGTGTGTAAAAATAAAACAAAGGGTAGGTACATTTTTGTATGTGTAAATAATCGATTCCCATTTATTTTACTTAATTAATTTGGGACGATGAAATTAGGATTTAGGTAGGTATCCTAGTGCCGTTGCGAAGCGATGCTATAATGCTTGGGAGTCTATTAATTTCGTTCAAAGAGAGCTTAGACGGACGTTTGCTGGTACACTTCTGATCCGGTTGCTAGTAAACTCTTTTGCCTAGTTTTTTGCCAAGTAGACCTTGGCCACATACGTTCTTCAGTTTGGTCACACACCGGGATACAATTATTGGCATACAATAGACAAATCCAAGTAGGTATTTCGACCCTGAATTGCCGATTTGTCGGAAAATTTTTAAATTAATTCAAATGGTGATTGGGACAACAACATATGGTAAACTCAATGTCTGATGAATGTCCCATTTTGATTTGAACACCAATGTAAATAAGCAAAATGTTCGACATGGAGATACTCCATGCGACGTGAATGCAGCCTGCATGAGGAATTGGGTGGTAGTTTCATCACTGCACTGCTCCAAATAACAGGATTCATATAAAAAGCATTTAAGTTTAGCAACCGCCAAATTGTATGTATGAGAACATTATGGCTGTCATTGTATCCGTCCACGGCCTATTCGAAAACCGATGGCGATGATTCTATGTAACAGTTATCAGTTATCCCCATTAAAAGTTGGTTTGCTTAAATGCACTTTTCAAATAATTTTTTCATAGCGAAGCCATCTCTATTTCAACATCGTCGACTCGGGTAAAACGTCAAGATGGATAGGTAGATATGTACAGCTTCGAATTCGTCAAGGACTTTGTCTACCTCGGCTCCACTAAAACCTCGCAAAATAACGATCTTACCAATCACTGTTTATTCGGGCTAAAAATACCCGAAGCCCTTTCTCAATGACTCAAGGAGAATTTATATAAGACCCTCGTCATCCCGTCCCGTTACTACTCAATCATGGACCCTGTCACAAACGGATCAGAATCTACTTGGGTACTTTGAAAGGAAGATTCTTCATGTGAATTTCGGTCCAGTCTGTATCGATGAAGTATGGAGGAGAAGATTCAAAAATTAGCTTTACGGGCTTAACAGCAACCGACGTTGACCTGGTCAAAAAGCTGAAAATACAGCGGCTGGGATACATCAAGCGTATGGACACCAGTCTGACCGGCGAGTCTCCGGTTTATTTCCCTGCTGGTCTTTGCAGTAGAAAAAGACCCCACCTTAGGTGGCGCACAAAAGTAGTGGAGAAAGACCTCCACTAACTTAGAGTGCGTAACTAGAGGCAGCTATAGATAGGGACCGAGCTAGTTGGTGGGGCTTTAATAAAAAATTTTTCTATATATATGATTAGCTGACCCGGCGAAATTCGTTGCACCTATAATTGATTAAATTATTAATGTTGTTTTCGATAATCGAGCAAGCTCGAATTGTTATCATGACTTTCCGACTTTTTCGGCCAAATGTTCCAATTTTTATCTCGATAGTGTGTTTATCTGATTCAATACAAATCCATAAAAAAAAATCTCCATACAATTTGGATGTTGTTCAGCCGAGTTATGTGCGTAAGAACAAAAAACTAATGCAAAAAGTTAAAAATTTCAAGATGTTTTCACGATTTTCTGACTTTGTTGGTCGAATTTTCTAAATTTTGTCTAAATTTTTACAATTTTTGGCTCCATTGTAAGTAAATCTGGTGCAATGCAAATCCAACAAAGAAAAATCCTCACGTAAATCGAATGATGTTAAGCGTGTACGAACACATGAATGGATTCATTTTTATATACATAAATAGAAGATTACCTACTTTCAAAGTTAAGGCGTCTAAAAGCAGACTTTTTAGTTTTTTTCTTAGTTATTAAGACTTCAACTCAAAGAACACTGTCAAACCTCACTGTGCATTTTACCCACTTAACAAAAACCAGGAGAATATCTTTTCATATTCCTGAGTGAGCATAATACAGTTTAGCGAGTTAATCGTTTCCCGCAGCAATTTTCATTCGAGTTCATCGTATTTCCCTTCCATGTCAATGTTTCTTTATTTAAGTGTGTATCTATGTGTGGTTAAACAGAGCGAGAAAGAGAGAGCGAGAGAGAAAGATAAACAGAAAGAGAGGATGGCGTTTAAAGGAATGGGAACAAGTGCTTTTCCTCCAGTTATTACCGTTATTTGCTTTTCCCAACACAGGAGCAGGAAAGGAGCTTCTGTTTCAATGTAGCCTTGCAAGCTCGGGACGTCATAATTCAAATTGAAGCATAAACGAAGTATTTAAGAAGCCATGAATTATTTTTACTACCACAAAACGACTTTGGATGAAGAATACGATGAGGAATTACAATTATTATTATTTATGTGCTTGTATGCGTGTAGAGGGGGCGAAAATCAGAACATAAACCACCCCGACCCCATTTTTCCACGCAACAACTTCACAACCATGGCGAGGGTTGTATAGTTGGAAAATACACGATGGTTGTGGGTCGCTGGCACACTTCATTCTTTGTACAGCCATTATGTTGTGCCATTTTATCGTTGTGGTTTTAATTTCAAATGCAATGTTGCTGATTGCATTATATTATTTTAATGGCGGCCGTCCGTCGTCGGTGGTTGGCGATGTTGCTATATTTCTGGATGGGTTTTGTGTGGGTGGATGGGGGTAATTGCAAAGAGAAAGCAGCTATAGTGTTTTTAAATTGACATTGAAAATTACACATTAAAATAAATGGACTGAACAGTGCAAGTACATTTAAATTTATTGTAATAGTTCAGATTCAGAGTAATGGAATTTTAAATGTTTTTATAGGTAGATAGAAGATAGTGATTGATTTTCCTGAAGGAAAAATATAATTAAGTACCTGTATTGAATTATAACTGACTTTAAGTAAATAGAAAACAAAGCCCGCGTAGTAGCCCGTGGCGTAATGGTTAGTGCGTTGGACTGTCATGCCAGAGGTCTGGGGTTCAATACCAGCCGTTTCCACCTTAAGTTTTTTTTCGGAGCTACTTCCTCTTGCAAGGAAGTGACAAATCTTCCAAGAGTATTTCTGTCATAGGAAAGTGCCGTTCACACTAGCCGTTCGGATTCGGCAATAAACTGTAGGTCACCTGCATTCCTGCAGACACGCACACAGGAACGGTTGAGAGTTGTAAGTCACTAGGCCCTGGTTCTTCATGAGCCGTTTGTGCCACCAGATTTATTTTATTAATTTATCCCGTAGTATCTTTCTTTGCTTGTGATGGTTCTCACCAGTTGGTTTCGGTTCTGATGTTTTTCTTTATCTTCAAGTACGATTTACATTTAATTGCTCATACAGGCTTTAGTTTGGGCCTTTAGGATTAAAGATTCGTTTTCCCTTTTTGTAAAACTTCGAATGTCATTCCCGATATTGCCATCGCTTTTTTTCTCGATCGCGATCTTCTTTCCTTTTTCTCCTTGTATAATTGTCTCTTGGTCGGGATATTCGTAGAACTATCTCTGCTAAAGTGAGTTAGTGGTCCGAGTCAAAATGTTGCCCCTTTGGAACTTTGAACAGTGGTGGGAGACTGCGTTTTGTGATCAATTTGGTTGAAGGTTTATTGAACAATAGATTAATTATTAATGTTAAGATTTATGTGAATTCTATAATTACTAATATTTCACAATGTTTTACCTCGTAGCATAGCCTTTTACCGGGTTGGCTTCGTGTAGGCTGTACAAAATAAAGGATTGGATGTCTGGCTTTAAAAAAAGTACCACATGACATTGTGGTGTAACCATTGTTTTTTAATAATTTTTTTTTTCTAGTACAAGTCGATTTTTTAGAAATTTCCCCTCCCGCCTAAACGGGGAGAAATATACCTCCCCTCTTATACGAGTTTTTTCTTGTCTCAACCCAACCTATACGCTCTAGCTTTTTGGTGCACCTTATGCTGACGACATTGCTATTGCCGTATCAGGCAAGCATCCTGATACCCTAAACGATCTCTTACAATACGCTCTAAACAAGTTAACAAAATGGGCCGATCGATGTGGACTGGGTGTAAACCCCCACAAAACAGACCTTGTCCTCTTCTTCAGGAAATATAAAATTCCCCCTATAACCCCCCTTCTATTAAAGGTATGCCACTAACTTTCACAGACGAAGCGAAATATTCGGGTCTTATTTTAGATAAAAAGTTAAGTTGGAAACCTAACATTCAGGAATGAGTTAAAAAAGCCACAGTGGCACTCTTCTCATGCAAAAAAGCCATTGGAAAAAAATGGGGTCTCCAACCCCGCATTACTCATTGGCTCTACACATCAGTAATCAGACCTATTATAACCTACGGTGTGGCGGTATGGTGGACCGCTCTAGATAAAACAACGTATTCTGATAAATTGTGCAGGGTTCAACGTTCAGTATGTCTGTGCATGAGCGGAGCACTTCGTACAACTCCTTCAGTTGCAGTAGACATTAAAAAAAAAAAAAACAACACAAACATATATATGCCAGTAAGACCTAGGGTCTTATAAATTAGGCAATGTTAGAAGGAATAGAAGGATAGGATAGATTTTTGTTGGCACAGTGGATTGAGAAATAAGGTTTTGATTATCTCATTAAATCCCAGGGGTGGCGTTCAGTTGAGGGAATATAGAAAAGAATGCTGCCTAGACTGGGGCTCGAACCCACACATCCAGGTTAGCAGTCAAGCACTACTTCCACTGCGCCGGGGCCACCCCCATCTTACACCTCTCGATATTTTTGGCAAACAGACGGCTGCAAGCACAGCCATTCGTCTTACAGCCTCTTCGCAGTGGATCAACAACAGGATTTGCCACTCCATTATTCTGAACTCATTTGGATAAATTCCCAGTAACATCGATTACACTGTCCCACAATTACAGTTTGATAAAAACTTCCAGGTAACCATCCCCTCCAGATCCAGCTGGGAGGAATCTATTAATTTCTATACCGACGCACGGATCAAAAACTGATGACGGGGTTGGTGGAGGTGTATACTCAAATAGACTAAATTTAAGCCTCTCTTTTCGCCTTCCCAAACATTGTAGCATATTATATGCAGAAATTTTGGCGATAAAAGAAGTCTTATCTTGGCTTAAGAAAAACGTGATATCAAACACGGATATCCGCATCTTTTCGGACAGCCAAGCAGCCATTAAATCACTGGACTCTGTCTCTACCAAGTCTACCAACTCAATTACAGCCTTCAATTGCCGATCATCTCTCATGGAGATGGCACAACTGTTTAAAATTCACCTTTGTTGGCAGCCGGGCCATAGAGACATTCCAGGAAATTGTATGGCTGACGAACTCGCCAGAGGAGGAACAATGCTAACTATTTTACCAGATAGGTTAAATATAGGCATTCCCATTGCTACATGTAAACTTAAGCTGAAGCAGGATGCTATACAGAAAACAAACCTCAGGTGGAATAACATCACCACTTGTTTGGCGACGAAACAGATTTGGCCAACATATTGAATGTGGTATCATAATGGACCAACTTATGGTCTAAGTTCGTCGGCTCTCTGCTGGCAACCACGTCAACCCAACCTTACCTATAGTTCAAACATTAGTATAAGGCACTTTATAAATTATAATACTATCAAGCTTTTGGCTATTTTAAAGATTTGTGTAAATAAATATTATGTACTTGTATGTACTTGTACTATACATTTCCAAAATCTTTTTGTCACCTCATTTAAAGAATGCAAAACGAGATTCTTCAATTAAAAAGGTTGATCCAAAACAAAAAAGGGCCACACGCATAGCACCAAAGAACTGTCAACCAAGTTGAAATTACAAAACAATCTTCTGCCACTACCGGACCGGCTTGTTACTGATAAAAATATATTACCGATACTGCGCGCTGGATGCGTGTTCTCTCTCTCTTTTTTCTCTTAGCCTCACAAACACCAACAAAACAAAGTTGCCTTTATATCGTGTTTCAATGAAGGCCAATTGCCAGCATCAAATGGCCCCATCATCATAAAAGGTTGGCTGGCACAGCAATAAACGCATATGCTGCCCCCAACTCAAAACAAACGTTGAACACTTCGACTTTATAATGGAGGATTCCATCACCATCTCCCGTTATAAGTGGTAAAGCATTGCATTTAATGCCTTTTCACTGTTTTTACGGAATCGCTGTGTTGTATTTCTGGCTGATGATGCCGACTTCGCCTCTCAGTCTCAGTGTAATTAGTGTCGTTTAAGTGCTGCTTGCCAGTCCTGCCTGTGCCTGCTCCTGTCGCCCACCCGCACTCTGACTCTCTCTCTCTCTCTCTCTCTGTACCAGTCCAGCAGTCCCTAAATGATGTCAAGCCAAAAAGACCCATATTGCGCTCGTTCTTCTTTTTCCGACAATTTGAAACTCTGAATCAAGCGAGCTGGTTGGTAATCGGATGCCAGCAGAGTCTGTGCAGCTGTCAAACATAGCCAGTGATGGCAATGCCTTTGAAAGTGAGGGCTAGCGGGCAAAGAAGGTATATGGAGCTTAAAGTTGGATAGGGAACTGGGAATGGCAATGAGACCAAAGTGGTTGGGCCAGACCTCGCAATATACACTCTCTTGGCTTGGCTTGGCCTGGCCTGGCCGTTAAACAATTTATCCTCGTTTTCGGCATGCAGCCATTTAATTTCCGATTATAGTGAGATTTTCATTTAATTTTTGTTTTTCGTGTTTTGCGTTCGTTGGGTTGGATTGCTGATGCTGGATATAGGATTGGGACTCTCGGACTCGGAGTACGCGGAACACGGAACTTATGGAGCATATTTGTATGGGCTTGTTTATATTTAGGGTATTTTGACATTCGGAGACGAAGTGGCCGAAGACGAGGTCAGGCCAAAAAGAGGATTGTGTAGTGCGGTCGGTGAATGGATAATTGCTACGTCCTGTCGTTGATGAGGCGGCACATTAAGTTTTATTTGCATTTTCGATTTTCCAAATTGAAATTATTATTTATACGGGTTTTGGCGAGGTTTGTTTTTTTTTTTTTTTATTTATAGGTTGGGTCTGCTCGGTTTTCGTTGCCCCATGTCCGATGCCAACGGCGAATTCACTCCGGAGGTTGAGGATGATGAGGCATGGATGCTGGGGCTTGATATAGATGACTTGGTAATTAATTTGCTTGACGTTTTCATTTGAATAGCGGGTGGCGTGGGGTCGGGATGGTGGCGACGGTTATTGGTATGTTGGCAAAATTGCTTCGAGTTATTCATGAAGTTGGCTGTTGTTGGTTTGGTTGTTATTCTGATAGGTATAATGGGATTCATGTTAAAAGTGTTTTTTGTATCTTTTTTGGATGATGGCTTCGTTTGGCTCAGTTCGGTTTGGCAAGTGGATATACGGATGGGGATTGGGTTTGTTAGTTCGTTTTTATTGCTGCACGTTGCTGATGGTTGGATGCGGGTGGTGCGTGTGGGTGTATTTATGGGACAACCATCATTGATGTTGGGTAATTATGAGTTGGTATTGCGAATGGATAATGATGCACACTGATGTGACCCAGAACAAATTGATACATCAATCGTTTAATTATACGCACAGTATAGTGGCCGGAAGTTTGATAATTAAAATGCTATAAGCATTATATTTGCGAGGATCTAGGTATTTTTTTTCCGGGAATTGATATTTATATAGAAGCCCGTATATTGATTTGATTGGATGAATGTATGTTATGTATATATACTTATAGGAAAGAATGAATCCGTTGAATTTTTGTTAATACATTTATACTGTATACCTACTATTTTTAATTATAAAAATGTGTAAATTTGGTGACTTACTACTACCAACCATTCCTGTGTGCGTGTCTGCTGGTATGGAAAGGACCTAAAATTTTTTGCCAATTCTGAATGGCTAAGGTCAGCGGCACTTTTGTATGACATGAGGCATTCTTGGAGTATTTGTCGCATCCTCGCAACAGCCCTTAAAATCTGAGGCTGTAAATCAAACCCAGACATTTGATGTGACAGTCTAACGCACCAACCATAACGCAACGGGCTACTACGAATAACAGACCAGATTCTAAAAAATTTGCACTAATAACAAGCTTAAATTTTTATTTGGAAATGGAATTGGAAATTTTATTTATTTTTATCTTTTTAAGGTTGTTCGAAAAACATTAAGTTCAGATATGTAGTTGATTTGAATTATGAATTTATATGTTTGGTGGAAAGTTCGGATTTCTCAAATACCGTTATGTGGAAGCATTTGCGTATTTTGTATATGTATTTTATTTTTATCTTATTACTTTAAACGAGCAATTGTTGTATATATATATATATCGCTCTAACGATTTCGATTAAATTTTTTCTAATGAGTGAAATAAAATTTTGAAAATTTGTTTTATGAAAATACGCCCACTGCCACGCCCACATTTCACATTTCTTTTCCTCTCGAAAACTACTTAATTTTCTCAATTTCTCGGAAACGAATGAATCGAATTGATTGAAATTTTCAGGGTGTTTTCTTTTAGGCAAGAAAAAAAATCAAAAACATATTTTTTGTAATATCCGCCCACTTCCACGCCCCCTTTTATCAATTTTTGGTTTCTCGGAAACAGCTCTAATGATTTTGATTAAATTTTCGGAGTTTGTTCTTATGAACGAGAAAAAAATTTGAAATTTGTTATGGTCAAATCCGCCCACTGCCACGCCCACTTTTACTATTTATTGGTCTTTCTCGGAAGCGAATCAATCGATTTGATTAAAATTCAGGGTGTGTTTTTTTGGCCAAGAAAAAAATTAAAAAAACATTTTTATTAATATCCACCCACTGGTACGCCCACTTTTGTTAAAGTTTGATGGAGTTTTCAGAGCTTGTTCATGAGCGAGAAAAAAATTTTGAAATTCGTTTTGGTTAAAATCCACCAGCTGCCCTGCCCATTCTTATTAATTATTGGTCCTACTAGAAATTGTACCAATCGAATTGATTGAAATTTTTAGTTTTTTCTTTTCAGCAAACACAAAATTAAAAAAAAAAATATTTTTAGTAATATGCGCCCACTGACACGCCCACTTTTATTACTTTTTGGTTCCTCGGAAATTGCTCAAACGATTTTGATGAAATTCCAAATTTTGTATGGTTAAATCTACCCAATGCCGCACCCACTTATATTATTTATTCGTTTTCCTTAATTTCTCGGAAGCGAATTGATCTACTTAGTTGAATTTCTCTGAGTTTTGTCTTTTGAGCTAGAAAAAAATTCCAATCATAGGCTGAGTTCCGAAGTGTAAAAAATGTTTTTGATACGCATCAGGAACGCAAACTTGATGCTTTGTAGAAATATTACACTGCATAAGTTTGACATTTGGGAACGCAAAAAAAATATTTTTAATCAAAACAGCTAAAAAAAATTGGATGCGCCGTTTGCGCAGTAAATGCGCATGTGATCCATTTCGGAACTCAGCCATACTCTTAATAAAATCCAGCCACTGCCACGCCCACTTTTTATTATTTCTTGGTTTTTCGATAACGGTCCCAATGATTTGGATACAATTTTCAGAGTTTTTTCTAATGAACAATTACAGCGCATGCCACATGGTTGTTCCATGATAACGTTTGATTGAAAATAACACCAAGATTTTTTTACTGTTTTAACGAACGTAGGTTAACATCGCCCCGTCAAGTTCAGCACTTGGCAGGTATGACGTGTCAAGAGCAGTGTTATTGATAATAATTGCCTGAAATTTATTTGAATTAAGTTTCAAATGATTTTCTTGAAACCACTGTCCTATTCGCTTCAGATCTTCATTTATTCTGCCTGTTGCATATTCAACCATACCAATTCGATAGCTCAAATGGATTTGTACATCATCTGCATACATATTAATTCTGCAGTGCTTGAGAATTGATGGTAGGTCGTTGTTAAATAGCGTGAACAAAAGTGGACCTAATATTGATCCCTGAGGCACACCAGTATGAGTTGATAGAAAATTGAATAGCTTAGAGTTAGAAAAGACTGCTTTAGTTCTATAGTATTTTTGAATTAGAGACAAAGCTGAGTTTTCAAAAAAGAAAAAATTCTTCAACCTATTCAGAAGTATATACCGTGGGAAACAGTATCGAACGCTTTCAAGAAGTCCAGTAATACTAGTGTTGTGACACGATTTTTATCATTTCCTGCCGTATGTCGTCGATTATTTTGAGAAGTGCAGTTGTGCAGCTGTGTTTCGATCTAAAACCAGAATTTTCAAATTATTTTAAGGGAAATTCAGATGAGTACAAATTGGTTGGGTATCCTAGCGTTAAATCCAAAATACCCAACACCCAAGCCTAATGGTTACAGAGAAAATGCCAATATGTCATCTTAAATCCCCTAAATATAATTGGGGCGCAAAGAAAATATGTATGTATTATACCTATAACAATGGGCCTTACTAATAATCAAATTTAGTTATGACTTAAATATTGTAGTGAAATTAACCATAACGTTTTGGATCGTAAAAAATTAACCATACATTATATTCTCAATTTTTTTGGAGTCAATTCGATAAAATGCTTCATTACTTATAGTCCACGTAAATATGTAGGTAATACCATGCACGGTTTACTATTTAGAGCCCCATTATGGTCCATTTTACTGAAATATTTAAGTGATCACTAAATTTGATTATTGGTAGAGCCCAATGTGTATGAAAAGAAAACCTTTCAAACCTCCATTAATTCAATTTTAAAACACACTGACACACAAAGGTTTTAATATTTAATCTCCTGCCTATAAAAACGTACAACCAGGACATATCAAACAAGGGTTGTTTCTGATTGTTTTCTTTTTTGTAATTAATTTGCAATGGAATCAAGTACGAGTAGGTATATACCCTTAAAATCGCTCTACCACCATTTGATTAGTTTTATCCCATTCAATATTTAACAGAACATTATTCCCGAAAATACACACATATACATATACACACATCCCCTTGTTCCTAAAGTGCTAAGCGTTGCTATCTTCCAGTTCAGGAAAATAACAAAACAAATCTCCACACTTCAACTACTAACATAACAACTGAAAAGCCCTCTTACTAGGCTTTCTGGGAAAATTCAGGAAATTAATTGATACACACAGCACAGCACAACTCCCCCACCACCTTGTTCTTTACTTTACATTACACACGCATCTCTCCAAACAACAGCTTACACTTATAAAACTTCCAGCCATATAGACAGAGTTTATAAATCGGTATAAAACTTCCAGCCATATAGACAGAGTTTATAAATCGGATTTTCATCGCACATACGGTACATTATTATCCTGCAATTAGTATGTAGACACTCGACAATTTGCTGTCGGCGGCGTTGCCAGATGGCGCACACACAAACTTTACCAATTTGTAATGAAGATAAATGTGCATAATGATGCATGCTCCTACTGATGCAATTGAAAACGATTAATGGTGACCAGAGTGGTTGTTTTAACTGGTGGATCAGTTTTGTTTTAGTGATGCTTTTTTCTCTAGACTGAGGTTAGCTCGTCTTCGTTCAGGATATTCCCGAAGATAGAAAGTAAATTTTGGGTTAAGAAAGTAGAACTCCAGTTTTATAGGTAAATATTTATTTCAATAAAAGAAGTGGGCTTACAATCTAACAATTCATTTTAATCTTACAGCCCTATTTTGAAAACCACACTGATGCTTTACAAGTCACAACAACCGCACAAGGTGAGGTATGTAAAATTGATTTTGTGATGTTTCCATATTCCAACGCCGAATTTACGACTTTTCCGAACCGGGGCAAAAACCTGATTTGGCGCCCCTTCAGCATTTGAGGTAAATGATTAAAAAAAAAAACTGAATAATAGGTACCTATTTATACTTGTTAGTTGGATTTTTTGAAACAGGTAGCAAACTTTTTATTTAGCAACTTTTACGTCTGACATAAATAGTAAAATAAATAACAGACCATATAACCAGTATACAGGGTGTTTTGCATAAGATGCGTCAAAATTTTAAGGCTTGTAGTTTGGGTGGAGAAAAAAAAAATTGTATGGGAGGTAGGTTTATTTCTCCCTGTTTACTCGGGAGGGGAAATTTGTTTTAAATTCGTCTTGAAATGAAAAAGACTTTACAAAATGGCGACGCTTACAATGGTAAATCAATTTTTTTTACATAATAGTTTTATTTATTTTAGTAAATAGTTTTTGAAACATTAATTTTCAAAATCAAAATTTTGAATAAAATTAAGAAAATTTTGATGCCTTGGTTTACCCCCCCCCCCCCCCCCCCCATAGATCCGGCGCTGTCATATTCTGGCATCACCCTCACAAGAACTATGGAAATTGTAATCTCGTATTGAGGACCTCTTAACTCACAAATCTCAATATTTGTCTTTTGAAATATAATTTTTGAAAAATTTTATTATTTTTTGTCAGAAAAAAAATTACTTAAAAGTAAATAAACGAAAAAATCAACCCTCGGTCGCAAATCGAATGGAGAAATCAAGAAAATTAATGCTGATAGAGCTAGAACAACTTGGTTTCATGTGATGGCTATAAAATAGTAAGTAAACAGCCGCTCACCAATAAGAGTTGTCTGTCATCGAGTAGTTCGTCAGGTTCCACGTGGTCTTCAGAATCATCCTCGCTTTCTTCTGCATCTGCATCTTTGGCTTCCTCAGCGTATTTTGCTTTGCTTGGGCATATAAAATTGCTTTAAAAAATTTACTATGGACAGACAATGTGACAGTTCAACAAATATTTAGAACTTTAAATTCACAATAAAAAATTCACCTTGCTGTGGTGAATTTTTTGCGAGGTTTCTTGTGAGGATTGTCTCAGAATATTGAAAATGTTATCGAATCACAGCAAACCGCACAAGAGCTTCTGACTTGTAAGCCCTGTTATGACTGATACTGTTATGAATAATTGCACTTTAACTTTTTTTTTCAGTGGCTGGCGGGCGGTGCATATGTTTACACATTACAGCCCTCACAACGCCAGAATAGGGCTGTTAAAATAAATAACATATAGTATACGGCAAAGCCCGAGGACAATCCAAGGGAAAATTAATTTGAACCAGGGTCTCACTCAGAAGGAGCAAGTAGGGAGAACAACATTAGGAATCTGATTCCAGCCCAAGGCTACTCGGGAGGAAAAACTGCTACGGAAATTTACGGAAATACACGACACGTACCTATCCACAAAGTAAAAGAACCTGAAGCGACCACACGCAGAAAAAAAAATTCTGACCGAGTGGTCTTTTCGGTGGGTTAAAAAAAAATGTGTTAAAAACAACGTAGTCTCAGTTAAAAACAACGTAGTTAAATATGTTGAAATCAACGTAGTAAACTCGGTTAAATGAAATTATTTAAAATTACTAACTAAGAATGTTAATAGAACCGAGAAACTTAGTTATAGTAATCGAGAAACTAGGTCATAAGTTGAATTTTCCGAGATTAGTTACTTTGATTAAGTAACTTATTTAAATTAAATAACTTAACTTAGTTAATGTAACATATTTCTTATTTAATATTAACCTATCTTCTTAGTTAAGATAACCTTATAGCTATCTTATTTAAATTAACTGAGTATCTAGGTTAAAACAAATAATTAGACTTATTTAATCCAAACAAGTAAATGGGTTAAAAATTCTACAACTAAATAATCTTCCCGGTTAATTTAACCGAATAGTGACGGTTAAAATAACACTACTCCTTACTTATTTTAACACACTGAACTTTGTCAAAACCACACACCTATTCAGTTAAAACAACCAACCAGACTTATTTAATTTGACCTTGTTAATGGGTTCAAATCTCGACAGTTAAATAACCTACTCATTTGATTTAACCGATTAGTGACGGTTAAAATAACATTACTCCTTACACACTGAACTTTGTCAAAACCACACACCTATTCAGTTAAAACAACCAACCAGACTTATTTAATTTGACCTTGTTAATGGGTTCAAATCTCGACAGTTAAATAACCTACTCAGTTGATTTAACCGATTAGTGGCGGTGAAAATAACATTACTCATTACTTATTCTAACACACTTCAGTTTGTCAAAACCACACACCTATTCAGTTAAAACAACCAATCAGACTTATTTAATTTGCCCTTTTTAATGGGTTCAAATCTCGAAAGTTAAATAACCTACTCAGTTGATTTAACCGATTAGTGGCGGTGAAAATAACATTACTCATTACTTATTCTAACACACTGAACTTTGTCAAAACCACACACCTATTCAGTTAAAACAACCAACCAGACTTATTTAATTTGACCTTGTTAATGGGTTCAAATCTCGACAGTTAAATAACCTACTCAGTTGATTTAACCGATTAGTGGCGGTGAAAATAACATTACTCATTACTTATTCTAACACACTGCAGTTTGTCAAAACCACACACCTATTCAGTTAAAACAACCAATCAGACTTATTTAATTTGCCCTTTTTAATGGGTTCAAATCTCGAAAGTTAAATAACCTACTCAGTTGATTTAACCGATTAGTGGCGGTGAAAATAACATTACTCATTACTTATTCTAACACACTGAACTTTGTCAAAACCACACACCTATTCAGTTAAAACAACCAACCAGACTTATTTAATTTGACCTTGTTAATGGGTTCAAATCTCGACAGTTAAATAACCTACTCAGTTGATTTAACCGATTAGTGGCGGTGAAAATAACATTACTCATTACTTATTCTAACACACTTCAGTTTGTCAAAACCACACACCTATTCAGTTAAAACAACCAATCAGACTTATTTAATTTGCCCTTTTTAATGGGTTCAAATCTCGAAAGTTAAATAACCTACTCAGTTGATTTAACCGATTAGTGGCGGTGAAAATAACATTACTCATTACTTATTCTAACACACTGCAGTTTGTCAAAACCACACACCTATTCAGTTAAAACAACCAATCAGACTTATTTAATTTGCCCTTTTTAATGGGTTCAAATCTCGAAAGTTAAATAACCTACTCAGTTGATTTAACCGATTAGTGGCGGTGAAAATAACATTACTCATTACTTATTTTAACACACTGAACTTTGTCAAAACCACACACCTATTCAGTTAAAACAACCAACCAGACTTATTTAATTTGACCTTGTTAATGGGTTCAAATCTCGACAGTTAAATAACCTACTCAGTTGATTTAACCGATTAGTGGCGGTGAAAATAACATTACTCATTACTTATTCTAACACACTGCAGTTTGTCAAAACCACACACCTATTCAGTTAAAACAACCAATCAGACTTATTTAATTTGCCCTTTTTAATGGGTTCAAATCTCGAAAGTTAAATAACCTACTCAGTTGATTTAACCGATTAGTGGCGGTGAAAATAACATTACTCATTACTTATTCTAACACACTGAACTTTGTCAAAACCACACACCTATTCAGTTAAAACAACCAACCAGACTTATTTAATTTGACCTTGTTAATGGGTTCAAATCTCGACAGTTAAATAACCTACTCAGTTGATTTAACCGATTAGTGGCGGTGAAAATAACATTACTCATTACTTATTCTAACACACTTCAGTTTGTCAAAACCACACACCTATTCAGTTAAAACAACCAATCAGACTTATTTAATTTGACCTTTTTAATGGGTTCAAATCTCGAAAGTTAAATAACCTACTCAGTTGATTTAACCGATTAGTGGCGGTGAAAATAACATTACTCATTACTTATTCTAACACACTGCAGTTTGTCAAAACCACACACCTATTCAGTTAAAACAACCAATCAGACTTATTTAATTTGCCCTTTTTAATGGGTTCAAATCTCGAAAGTTAAATAACCTACTCAGTTGATTTAACCGATTAGTGGCGGTGAAAATAACATTACTCATTACTTATTTTAACACACTGAACTTTGTCAAAACCACACACCTATTCACTTAAAACAACCAACCAGACTTATTTAATTTGACCTTGTTAATGGGTTCAAATCTCGACAGTTAAATAACCTACTCATTTGATTTAACCGATTAGTGACGGTTAAAATAACATTACTCCTTACACACTGAACTTTGTCAAAACCACACACCTATTCAGTTAAAACAACCAACCAGACTTATTTAATTTGACCTTGTTAATGGGTTCAAATCTCGACAGTTAAATAACCTACTCAGTTGATTTAACCGATTAGTGGCGGTGAAAATAACATTACTCATTACTTATTCTAACACACTGCAGTTTGTCAAAACCACACACCTATTCAGTTAAAACAACCAATCAGACTTATTTAATTTGCCCTTTTTAATGGGTTCAAATCTCGAAAGTTAAATAACCTACTCAGTTGATTTAACCGATTAGTGGCGGTGAAAATAACATTACTCATTACTTATTCTAACACACTGAACTTTGTCAAAACCACACACCTATTCAGTTAAAACAACCAACCAGACTTATTTAATTTGACCTTGTTAATGGGTTCAAATCTCGACAGTTAAATAACCTACTCAGTTGATTTAACCGATTAGTGGCGGTGAAAATAACATTACTCATTACTTATTCTAACACACTGCAGTTTGCCAAAACCACACACCTATTCAGTTAAAACAACCAATCAGACTTATTTAATTTGCCCTTTTTAATGGGTTCAAATCTCGAAAGTTAAATAACCTACTCAGTTGATTTAACCGATTAGTGGCGGTGAAAATAACATTACTCATTACTTATTCTAACACACTGCAGTTTGTCAAAACCACACACCTATTCAGTTAAAACAACCAATCAGACTTATTTAATTTGCCCTTTTTAATGGGTTCAAATCTCGAAAGTTAAATAACCTACTCAGTTGATTTAACCGATTAGTGGCGGTGAAAATAACATTACTCCTTACTTATTTTAACACACTGAAGTTTTTTAAGATGACAAAGAGTTTTAGGGGTTTTAAGCCTTCTATTTGTCTGCCATTTTCGAAAAAAAAGGTGATCGTTTTAATAAAATTATCATTATTAAATGGCTATAAAATGAGTACGCAAAAAGATAATAATATTTTTCTTGAGAACGTTAATTTATTTTTGATTAAAACTTTTTGTTTTTCAATTTTACCATAAAAAGTGAACTAACATAAACTGTAGCAAATTAAATTCTTTGCACAATTGTGCTTGAATTTTGTTTATGAGACGTCCAAATGGGGGGCTTTCAACCTTGAAAACTCGTTTTTAAACTCACACTACTTATCCCTCCTACTCATCAATCAAAATACATTTTGTCCTGCACAAAATTTCAATAATATCAGAAAAAAAAATTGTATGGGGAGGGAATTTTATTTCCCCCGTTTAGGTGAATAAAAACTTACAAAAATTAAGTTTGCCTTAAATTCGACTTCAATCCGTAATTTTGTTGCACTAGGGATCTCATTTGCATGTCTACTTAGTAAGTAGTAAAGTAGATATTCTTATTTTCAATTTTTTTCAAGATTATAAGACATTTGAGCATCTGGTTCTTAGTTTTTGACTAAAAATTAAAAGTAGCATTGAATTTTAAAATAATAATAGTATTTACTTAATAACGTAAATTTTTGAACAGAACTAGTTTGAAAATAATTTTTGAAATTTTTTTCAAAAATTTGAGTGAATGCATCTTATGCAAAAACTTTGGATTATTTTCTCAGTTCCAAAAATATTTATTCATACAAAATTGTTTCGTATATTTTGCTTATTTAAAAGACATACAGGCGGCAATAATGCTAAAAATATTTATATACATACGTAAATCCTACTACATTGTAAACTTAAGAAACCGATGATAAATCAAAATTGAATCCTAAAATCTGTATTTTTAATTTAAGCTTGATTAAGAAATTGATTCAGATCTAGATTCACCTTGGTAGAACAATGAAATTTTCATGAATGTGATAGCATTGCTAAATGAGGGAAAAAAGTACAGTCATGTACATGTATTTTACGCGATATAAACTTTTCTTCATGAATATTTTTCTTGTACCACAAGCGAAAAATATTTCACAATCTTATACGGTATGAATGGTATGATCTCTGTTGTAACTTGAACAACAGTTTTGATAGCAAATTCTTAAAATTTGAGAGAAATTTTGAAAATTCGGAAGAAATTCACAGAAAACAAATTTACGAGCAATGTTCACATTGTTATCATTCAGGATGGATTTACATATAAAATGCAAATTTTAAGAAAAGTAAATGGAACAGGTTCATGCCTTCTCCTGCATTTCTCCATACACCAATATTAGGTACTATTTATATACTTAGGTGTTCAAGAATTCATTGTATGTGCAATTGAGATACCACCAACAAGAAATTTCTGTTTAGATCAGTAATGAGTTCTTTTACTTCCAATTTTGTTCCTGGGAATTATTTGTACTGAACAAAACTCAAGTAAATGAAGAACAATTATGACAACAATATGAGAACTGTAGTAATGAGTTATTTATGTTTGAAAATGAAGCAACCAACTCTAAAATCTTTGCAGACAAGAGAGATAGCCATAGGAAAGACTTGAGAGAGAACATCAATCGAAAGATGATCTCTTTACGCATTTTGTAGGAACATAACACTCCAATGCAGATGTGTCTATATATTTATAATCTGTATACGTGGGCTGCCGCCAAAATTTGAAGACCCAAGCCATGCACACAAACATGCTTAAGAATTGCGCGCTTAAAATAAAAAAAATATGTTTTTCATTTTCTTTACGCATTGTGTAGGAATATAACACTCCAATACATATGTGTCTATATATATATTTATACACTGTATAGTGTATACATGGTATGCCGCCAAAATTTGAAGACCCAAGCCATGCACACAAGCATGTTTTGGAATTTCCCGTTTAAAACTGAAACAAAAAATGTGTTTTCGTTACGCATACCTACGGCTACGCATTGCGTAACAATATGTATAGGTAACACCCCAATACAGAGGTGTCTACATACATTTATAGTGGAAATGAGTTTCCGAATGAAAACAGTGTAAGTGTACATTTCTCCATGCACTAATATATGTATGCTGTCATCATATGCTGTTCCTTTTTCAAACAAGTTCTATTCCGATCAGTGTTGGGATTTTTTCTTAAAGAAATCCCTTAAAACGTTTCAATAATTCCTTTTTCTTTTCAGAAATCATTTTATACATTTGAAGAAGAAATTTTTTTACATTCCCATGCCTCTTTAATAGCGAATTTGTCTTCAAATAATTCTGAATATTTTGACAAGAAAATAGAAATAAAAGGTGTTACACGTTGACACTTTGTATCCGATTTGTATCAGTATTATTTTTTAACTTTTATTCGTAAAAAAACTCAGATATAAGAAAAAAACTTCTTGGATTTTCAGAGTTTCTCATATCCTTGTTTTATTGTAGGTACCTAGTTCTAAAATGTCCGAAAGAAAGAATTATTATTATGAAAGAGTTAAAATGAAATTTCATTAATTCTTTTAAAAATCATCCCTATCAAACGTTATAAAAATTTGGTGGCCACTTGTGAAGAACCAGGGCCAAGTTACTTAACAGCTCTCAAGTATGCTTGTGTGCGTGTTGCTGGAATTGAAGGGACCTACAATCTTTCTGAACAGCTCTAGCAGGATTTGTCATTTCCTCGCAGAAAACAGTAGCCCTAAAAAAAAATTTTTTTTTGTGTTTAGGTGAAGCGGCCTCCGGGGAATCAAACCCACGGGCTACTCCTACTATACACACACTATTTGCCATACGAAAGTGTTTGAATGAGAAAAGATACAGTGAATTGGGAAATAATTGAATGAAATAATAATAAGGTTTTATAAATTGTATTATTTTAATAATTATTATTCCTTTTACGTGACCTTTTTAGATAAAAATCTTCTAATCCTTAGTGGATGAGAAGGTGTTATTTTAATTGTTGTGTTTCCTTTTTTCCAAAAATTCCTCCTTATCACAAAAATTAGTGTATTAAGGCAAATTTTTGCTTAGGATTTTATCCACCATTGATGTGTGCTGTGCATTTTCTTTGAACTGATTTTCGCTTACGGAATATTCATTGAGGACTAGCAATTCTTCTACGATAAAATCAGATTGACTATCAGATGAAAATTTTCAGATGAGAATTTTTATTTGAAAATTTAGTTGAAAGTGATTTTTGTGGAAGGAAATGTCAAAAAAAAAGATTGACTATTATTACTTTATTTTATCAGAAGTTCACAGAAGATTCAATAAATTTTTGTTGAAAAAAGAAATACATTTTGAAATCACGAAAAATAACTTTTAATAACTTCTAGTTTATTTTGGAAGCAATAACATCAGATGACTTTTTATTATGATTTTTCTTCCAGCCTTATGAATATCTGACAAAAAAAGGCGAAAAAAGACTTTTTCAATCGGAAAATGAAAAACCAGAACCTTTAATACATTGAAAGTAACAAAAAAAGGAAAGAGTGCTGAATTCATAGTCTATCAGGAGGCAAAACGGTTGTTCACTACTAAATAAATTCTCATTAAAACTGTTGAATTCAACTATGTATGTCAGACACGTGACGCAATTATCTCTGTACGTGACAAGCTTTTAAGAAATTGCTAAAAATATAAGGATGAGTCTTTTTTAATATTTTTTTCTCATAATTACCAACTTTGATTCTAATTTATTATTCGGTTCCTACAAATTTTGGATGGATGTCTCATAGTTTTGCTGAAATCTGAAGACTGAAGCTTAAGATGACAATCTAGAACATTGGTCTGTACGTGACAGCTTGTCTTATTTTTTTCTAAGAATTTGCAAGAAATGCCTTTAAAGTTTCTGCCAATAATCGAAGACTAATGTACAAAACTTTTGAAAAGAATTTAACATATGACATATCTAATTAATCTATCGCAAACTTAATGTCTTATAATAACAGAAATGTAGTTTAATTTGTTTGTACGTCACATAAATCTGAGGAAATGCAAGTATTTGACACAAGTAAAACTTAATATATGACTTTCGACTAAAATTTCAAATTAATTTCATATCTTGATCTTCAGATCTTGTAGTTGAACGTAGATATTCTAAGAAAAAACTCCATTACAATTTTTATAATATCTGTTTTTATTTCCCATGTTTAAAAAAATTTACGAGCAAAGGGATATAATCCATCATCACCCAGCACTTATTCAGATTTACTTTCTTTATTTAACCATTTTAGTGGGCTCAATGAATCGAGTTGTGGGTTAATTTAACTGAGTGAAACGGTTGCCTGTCTTTCATCAGACACTAATCTAATACGAAACGGCGCTTCTTTTCTTTATTTAACCGTTTTATTGGGTTAAATGAACTGAGTAGTGGGTTAATTTAAACAAGTGAAACGGCTGCCTGTTTTTCTTCAGACACCACCTGTCGCCCTCTTTTATTTTGTTTCCCGTTTTTGTGGGTTAAATGAACTGAGCAGTAGGTTAATTTAAATGAGTGAAAGGGTGGCCTGTCTTTGTTCAGACACTACATGGCGCCAATTTTTCTTATTTCACCGTTTTAGTGGGTTAAATTAACCTAGTAGTGGGTTACTTTAAATAATTATATCTGTTACCTGCCCCTATGAAGTCACTAATACTAGCATCAAATGCCGTTATTTTCTGAGAACAAATTTTATTTAGATCAGCAATGAACTTTTTTTTGTAAAGAGAAATTCCTTCAACCAGTTTGAAAATTCCCTTTTTATTTTAAGCGAATGGACTTGAACAAAATATCAAACCTAAAATTATATCTTTGAAAAGTAAAATACCATCTTCATAATTAACAGTGTGTAACTTACTTTACAATACTTTTTCAAAATACAAAATTCTAAAATCATCCATTTGAATTCTCGTAATCTCTCTTTTTCATTTTCTGTGCCTCCCTCTCAAAATTTGAAATGAAAAGGATTTTTCCCATCATCTCCCAGCACTAATTGAAATCTACTTTCCTCATTTAACCGTTTGAGTGTGTTACATGAACTGAGTAGGGGGTTCAAGTAAATTAGTCAAACTGTTGTCTGTCTCCTTCATGGCACTAACACCATCATCACATGGCGTGCCCTCACCTTATATAACCCTTTTGGTGGGTTAAATGAACAGAGGAGTGGGGTAATTTAAATAAGTAAAACTGTTGTTTGCCAGTTTGCGTGCCAGCAAAAATGATCAAATTGATTTCTTATTCACAGTATGTATTTGGATTTCGAAGTGTTCGGTCGATTCGTGATTTCGTGAAAAGTAAAGTCATATTTATAAAATAAATTAATTGTTTTTGTTAAATAAAGGTTTTTAAAGTATTTAAGAAAGTCTGTGAATAATTTCAAGAACTTTTGTTTTAAAAAAAGAAACTTTAAAAGTTAATTTAAGTGCACAAAATGAATGAGGACGTGGCCTGCCTGTTACGCCAATGGGGCCTTGAACAATATATTGGAACATTTGAAGGTATGTTATTAGCAAATATATCCAAAATAGAATAATAATTTTCCTTTTGTATTTATAACAAAAGGAAAAGTTATTATTTACATATATATTTTGATAAATTATTAGAAAAAAATGTTCTTAAATTATAGACTCTTTTGATTAAGTGACCGAGTGAGTGTGTTAATTTTACCAATTAGTTTATTTCCATATTCACTATTTTAACCTAGTGAATAGGGTATTTTAATCAAGAGAGTGTGTAATTTTAACCGATAAATGTTGCAGCTGCAACCGACTCAGTGAGTTATTTTCACAAAGTTACTTGTGTAAAATAACCGACTAATATGTTGGAATAATGTAAAGGTTTTTAAAATTTAAAAGTGCATAAAAATCTTATTTATTCAAAAATCTGAGACGTTTCTTTTTTTCAAAACATAATCCTTTCATGCTTTTGAGCATATTTATTAACATTTATAATACAAAATATTTACAACTCTTAAACCTATTAAACTACAAGAGTCAGTGGGTGCAACATAGTCGTGCATTTTATTTTGTTTACATTTTTTCTTCTTAATTTTTTTTTTCATAAACAGCATTTTAAAAAGATATATTTTGAATGCCAATTTAAGTATTTATTACTTACCATTTGAAAAGAAACTATAACGACTTTTCAAAATACATACATACTATATGTTTTTCTTATTGAGCTTTATAAAAAAATAATTTGAAGTTTTTGTTTTTAATTTGTGCATTTTATTCGACGATTTTTTCATTCCCTCTTACTACGCAAAGTGTAGGCTTGCAAATTTCAAAGACAAAACTAAATACGGGTTTTATCTTTAGTTACATATGTACTTTTTAATTTTCGTTTTCAGTTTGTAATTTGAATTAAAATTAACTTGCTATTTGTAGCTTTATTCAATGACAAGTTAGATCAGAGCACAGCAACTGAGACAAGAAAATGTTTGCCTATAGCTTTCAGTAAAAAAAAAAGCAAATTTTTCCGAGGACTACATATGTTGATTTCAAAATCGACAAATAAAATTATTAAAAACAAAATTTAATCATTATATTGGAATCAGAATTGAATAAAATGCACTTTTAGAAGAGTTAAAAAAAAAAAAAAAACATATTAGGGGTATTCATGAAACGATGTTAAACCCTTAATAAGTTTACCATTTACGTAACTATACCATTTGGTATAGGAAACGATTCAAACTAATTGTTTAAAATTCCCCAGCGAATTGGTTGAGGAATTTTAACCAATTTGTGTGAATCGTTTAAGATTCCCCAACGAATTGGTTGCGGAATTTTAACCAATTTGTGTAACATTTTCAATACAAAATTTGACAGTTCATTAGTCAAATGGTAAACTTACGCAAATGATAAACTTATTCAGGGTTTTATATCGTTGCATGAATACCTCTATTATTTTCATTTAGCTGATTATGATGGTTTTCATAAATTTTTTCAAACCTGTTGTGACTACATAACAGAAAATCTTATTCTTTACTTTCCAAACAGACTCTTTAAACAGCCATCAACAGTTAAGAACAGAAAAGTGCTCATTGGTTATCATAAAGTTGTTCTTTTGTTTTATTAACTGTTCCCAACAGCTTATTGTATCTAAGCTAGAGGGTGCCATATCTTCATGTCTACGAACAAGTCGGTGTTTAGCAGGGTTTTTAAAAATAAATTGGATTTTTAATTCAATTACGTTTTAACTTTATATTGCATAATCCTTATGTACATAATTAAAATAAAATTGAATTATCCATTATAATTGTATTGTTATAGTTAAAAAATATCTAACCACCCATTACATTTGTTATTTTCTGTATAAAAAAATCTAGTAACTAATTACAAATATACTAGCCGTATTTTACTATCGCAAGTGTCCCATATTTATCATCCCATGAAAAGAAAGGAATACAGATCAGCATTTGTATTCCTCTTTTTTCCTCAATTGTTTCATTTGCTTTTTTAAATATAATCTTATACCTAACTAAATAAAAATTAATTTTTTGATCATGAAACGTGATCCCGATAGAAAACAGATTCTCGCGTTGTTGTATATGGATCGATTCTGATAATAAAAAACTGCTATTATTATTGAAATTAAAAATATTCAACTATCCATTATATTTGTAATAGGTAGTTTAATATTTTTATACTATATAATACAATTGAGTTGATGAGAAAATTACTATTATCTATCTAACAAAGATTTTTACATTGAAATTTGTGTAACATTTAAAATCAAATTATTCTTTAAAATACATAACAGGTCTAGTTTTTAATTGAAAAAGAATTTACTCATTATTCTTTGTAATCAAAAAAAATCTTTGTATTATTTAAATTTGTATTATAAGCTAAATATTAAATTTGTAATATAAAATAACAGAAAATCGTATAAAAATTACATTTGTAATGGGTTGTCATTTTCTATTGACATACTATAATTGTAATGGTTAATTTTTCTTTGAATCACAAAATACAAAAGTAATGAATAATATTATACAATGATGATGTGTTTTTCTGTCAAGGCATTGAATAAATATGTACCTAATTGGGTAATGAAATGCTTGCCCGTAAGATTTTTTATTCATTGCGGTGTGCTCATTTGATTGGGTATTCATTTCCTAATTTATATACATACATATGTACATAAGAAATCATACAATTTAGGACGAAATTTAAGGCCCAAATTGATTTTCTTCTTCTGTTTCTTTCTAACAACTTTCCTGCTACACAATGTATCACTTTGATGTTAGCAAGTTTTTGATCGCTATTGTGTTCGCCATTGCCAATGCTTTCAGTTAGATACCTGAAATTTGGAACACATGGACGTTGTTCTGGATTTTGGATCAGAAATGCGAAAACTTAAACACCAAGAACATTAAATAATTGAATAAATTTTTTCTTCATTATATGTAACTAATAGCATAGTTCATATTGAATACTCTCTGCCCGCCCGCCATCGACTTATTTTGACGTATTTGTACCTAATGTATTTACATATACGTATTATCTATACACAATCTATAATAATTTTAATTTTTTAATTTGGAAAAAAAAACATTCAATTAAATAAGCAAAGATTGCTTTTTTTCTTGGGTACTGCTAAACGTCAAAGTGAGTTGGTTTCTTTGGGTTCACATCAAACGAAGTCGTTTCATTGAGTCTATTATTGTGAAAATTTTTAAAAATATACTCGTAAAACTACTGTTACTGATGCAAATTTCATTCTCTTCAACTCAGAAAACAATATAACATCGATGGCAATGGTTCTTCTTGGACATCAAGAAATAAAAGAATTATTTCCTAGTATTGGACACCGAGTTGTTTTTACAAAAAACTTGCATGAATATAAAAAACTAATGTACCCGGATGCTGAGAACAACTCCGTTAGTTTTAAAACTTTTATTTTACGTCAATATCATTTTTATCGAAATATTTAAATGATGTATTGCAGATTTTTGAAACACAATTGTCTGATATAACAATAGATTCATCATCAACCATTCAAGAATTTCCGTTCAATGAACTTATTTCATATACCACTGAACCTAGCGGATGTACTGAAAAGCAAGTCTCCAATAATTCAGTTAAAGATTCAAATGCAACACCCGTACGTTTGTATATTTTTTACAACTATTATTTAGTATTTAATTTATTATTTATTTAATGAAATTGAATTGGATTTCAGATGGGGTTGTTTTGGTATATCAAAGTCCGAAATTATTAAAAATGTATCTTGTGTTTGGGTACCTACATATATTTACATCCATATTATATCCTATCGAGTTTACTCTTTTTAATTTTTTGTTCTTTAAAGTGTCAGTAGATCAAAAAAGAAATAAAAGAGTTCACCACGTTTGCCTTGTGAAATTAATTTCTGATTTTCACTAGTTTTTGTTTTTAAATATTATTTAAATTCAGATAAAGCATGTTGATTGAGTCTAGATTCTAGATAATCGTTCTATTGCTTTTAAAGTAGACAGAAAATTTTCATAAAATTTGAATTATTTGATTTTTAGATATTTATTCTGTTATTTTGTTTTCAAACCAAGTTATTTCCATGAAGAAGTTAAAATTTGAATAAGGTCATAATTAAATAAGAAAAAAAGTTCTTTTAATTTAAAATTTCCCAAAAACTTAAATACTAAAATCCCTCTAGAATTAAACATTTGACTAGATATTGAATAAATATTTATAAAATCAACAATACCTACTTCAGAACGAATAGCATGGTAAAATTAAAAAAAAAAATTGGTGGTTGCTACAAAGGCACTTGATTACATTGTATGTTTAGCATGTTGTACTACACTGCTGTTTAATTTCTATTGTATCATTTAATATAAACAAATTATATTCAGTATTATTCAAAACAGAAATTTATTCAACTACTCCAAATATTAGAATAAAAAACCATACAAATTAAAATAAATGTCAAACGATTCAATTCAAGCTACTTTTTTTTAGCAACCGTAAATGACTATGAACACTGTCCTATGTCTTTTCCATCAATTTTTCTTTCAATTTAAATGAAACTCAAAAAGAAATCCTTTTTGTTTACACAAAATATTTATTCCAAGACTAAAAATATATGTATGCATAGAAAATTTCGGACTTTAATACCAACCTTTTTATTAAGATTGAATAAATGAAAAAATTCAAAATTTTAATGTCAATAATTAATTCCTTTTTGCATATAGAACTTAACGGAACTGCTTGAAAGCTCATTGGAAGGAAAAGGTTTGCTCTCAGTTCCAAAAACTTCTCCTCTTGATAATTCCTCTCGATTACGTCTTGTTCGTTTAATTGCTACGTACATTCTGCAAAATCATCCAGAACGAAATATTACTGCTGAGATTTATACATATTGGACAAACGAAATTGTCCAATTATTTACAGAGGAAAAAAAGGCAGTATATTTACATACCAAGTTGATAGAATGCGGTCGTGGTATTGCTAATCGCTTAGGAGGAAAACTACCCGATCAAATTCACAACCTAAAAAGGAAATACAGACAATCAGGAATAATTGCCAAGCGAGCACGAATTAGTTCTCCAAAAACATCATCTCCTTGTACATCACCATCATCGTCACTGAGGCGTTTTCCAGAAATTAATTTTAATTTCGAAAGTGACACTGATTGTGAGGATAGCCTTCTGTGGCTAAAGAATTCCAGTCATCCCTGGGTAACCGTTGAGGATAAATGGAAGGAAACCTCTCGTGTTCGCCTACTCCAGCTTAAGGATATGACCATCGATGAATATTTTAAGGAATATCCTGCCTTACAAAAACCAACTGGTTATCTTTTGGTAAGTAATTTTTTTGTTCTTTAATTTACGACAGAAAAAATTAAAAATTATTCAAGTGTATGTTTTTTCAAAGATTTTTGATGCATTGAATTTAAACCCGGGCTTAAAATGTCTTTATCATACTACAATCTAAAAATGAAAAAAGTAACATAAACTCAAATATAGGGAAAAAAAGTTTTCCCATTTTAATATTGGTACATTTTGAGCACCGCGTGATTAAGAAATTTTGAGTTTGGATTTAAATTTAACGCATCAACACATTTTGATAAAGTTAATGGTAGATTCCGTAAATGCTAAATTTTAATGATATTTTAAGTATATCATCTAGCATAATTTCACTAACGGAATGAGTAGCCTATTTTCTGCATAAGAAATTTAATTGAAAGACATATAAATTATGAAATTTGTATTTTATTTAACTTAACATAGGTACTAAATATTTGTTCTTTTTCTTTTTTTTTCAGTTGCAAAAGGACTTCGAAACAATTTACCCCTCAAATTCCAATGGACTTATAGAAAAATTTCCAACTTACAAAAAGGATTTTTTTGAAATAGCTACAAGACGATCAGGAAGGGATAAATATATTCAAAATTTGCTGTCCCTTGAAAATAGTAAGTAAAATTACTTAAATTTAATTAAAAATATAGATTTGTATTAAAAATAGTGGTAAAAAAGTGGTTATTCGGTAGTAGTGATTTTGAGTGTCAGATTTCAAATTATGTATCCTAATATTATTATTCTAAGTGCCTCTATGTAGATACCTACATACCTATAAGAACAAGTACACATACGCCACAGTGTACCATTGGATTACAGAGTCATCTTCGTAATATTTTTTTTAAAGTTATTTAGTTAGTTTGATAAATCTTAAGATATCTAATCCGATATTGTAAACATGCGGACATAAAGAAAAAATAATATAATACGATATCAAATACACATGGAGGGCTCAAAGCTGTATCGAAACAAGTCATACAAAAAAATTCTAAAAAATTTTAGTATTCTGCGTAATTCGTTCATTTAAGTTTTTAATTAGAAAAATAGTACACATACGCCACAGTGAACCATTGTATTACTTAGTTACGAGTGCCTTCGTGATATTTTTTTTATCATATAATTCGCATTCATATGCCCTAGCTTTTTATGGCATCTTATGTTAATTTTAACAAAACTAAAAAAAAATTACACATACGCCACAGTGTACCATTGTATTACAGATTCATCTTCGTGATGCTTTTTTGAAGTTATTTAGTTGGTTTTATAAATTTCTCGATATTCAATTTATCCTATCAGAATTGTAAATATGAGGACAATAAAGAAAAGAGAATATAACACAATATCATAACATACATGTGATATCTCACAATTCTGAACTAGAGCTTTCATTCTTTTGGCATGAGGTGGAAGATATGTATTTTGTGATAATACGTAGAAAAATTTCGCAGTTTTGTTAAGTTTTGTTAAGATAAAAAATTAAAAAAGATTTTCAAATAAATTTTTCTTTATCAAAGTTTTAAACAAATTTACAAATATCTTTTCAGCTTCTGAGGAAGTAAGCAACTTGGCAGTATTTCTCCTAATTACTGCGCTGCTTTCAGTTCCAACTTTAAAATTAAAAGGGACCAATAAAAGGGTCTGGAGACCTTCAAAGTCTGAAGTACGAGAAGCATTCATTAGACACGTGAGGAGCGATGCGGAGATAGAAGAAGCAATTTCTTTGCGCAAAAATAAGTTAAAGGACATTGGATTTACCTTACAACCTTTTATAATAGCAGTCGGTGAGTCACTAAGTGAAGTAAAATCATATCTAATTGTTGTAAATGATGTTAAATACTATGTTCCAACAGTTATTGAAGCAGTTGATGCTTGCATTAAAATTATTTTTACTTTAAACGCTAAATATCCAGAGGAGAGTTCGTATATTTGGATGTTTATTCAATACGGTTTTTACAAAATTAAGACTTCATTTGACAAAATGTCTACTGCCACTAGCACTCTACTGGTGGAACTTGGTATTTGCGATTAATATTAAAGTAAAATCTCACCAATTCCTATTTAATGTAAATAATTATATTCCACTATTATTTGTTTGTAATCCGGAACATCAGTTTTTTTTATTTAATAGTTTATTATAACATAAAATATGTTTATGGCTTCTTAAAAATATATTGTTTTCTTAATTTAATAATTTTCAATTAACTTTATAATTGAATCACTTTTTGCCCGAATTTGAATATTCTTTAAAGTTTTCGATAATCCTGTTTTTTTTTTTTAACTTTCATTGTGTACTTTGAAATCTGAATCTTTACTACGTTTTGTTTTATAATAAAACAACATTCCGTATGGTTTGTTTTCTCCTAATTATATATTGAATTTCAATTCAATTTAGGGATACTTTCATTATGACTTTTACAATCCGATTTTTTGCCATTTCTGAATTGAATGGTTTATTTTTTTCCTGTATGCCTTTATCTATTTTGAGATAGTCCGAATCATTCGATTTATTTTATTTCGGGTTTGCTTTGCAATCTGAACCTTTTATTCACCTTTTTTATCGATATCTTGATAATTCGAAGAATCTTTTTATTCCTTTATAAGCATTGTAACTTAAATCTTTGCCGATTTTTTTTATCTAGAACAGAGAAGTATTAAGTACACACGAAGCAATTTAATTCCAACTACATACATTTTTTCTAATGACTTTTTATTACTGTAGTCGGTTAGTCTGTGAGTGAATAAGAACTTTGTCTAGTGTGGGATCTTTTCTTTATCTTCTTTTCTTTTACCTTCTCCTAATGAAGCTATAATTTTATCTTCACGAAAATTTTAATAATTTTGAGCTTGCATTCCAAGTCTTTTCCAATTCATTTACTCTACAATCCATGAAATAACGAATACACGATTCATATTATGCTTCTTTTATGTGCATTACAACTGAATCTGACGATTTTTTCTTAACCTTCTTCTTTTATCTTGTCCTAATGAAGCTTAAGTTTTATTTTCACGACAATTTTAATAATTTTGAACTTGCAATCCGAGTCCTTTCCATTTTCTTTACTGTAAAGTCCAGAAAATAACGAGCACAAGATTCATATTATGTTTCTTTTATGTACTTTACAACTGAATCTTTGACGATACCTATATTTTATAATTTAAATTGAAATTACCGTATTAGCCATACGTGTTTTTTCTATCAAGTACATTTTAAAAGAACTGCTTAAATGAAAAAAGGAAAAAGTTTGCTATCACTTACAAAAACTACTCCTCTTGGCCATATCTTTTTATTACGTCTTTAATATTAAATTATTTAAAAGTACATACATTTTTAAAAAAATCATACATGAAAGAAACATAACAGTATTGGGCAAATAAAATTGTTCCATTATTTATCATTTCATGCTTCCTTTTTGTACATTGGAATTCGAATTTTTGTAGGTTTTCTACAGGAATATTTTTCGAATTTCAGTCAGTAGTCCCAAATATCCTATTTTTGGTTTGGGAAGAAACTACAGCTTTTTATTTCAGTGTGAAAATATAATAATCAGTATGGCTTCTTGCTTTTTATGCGGTATTACGGTGAAAGATCTAAAATGTCTGAGACATCACTTTTCTTTCACTCATAGTGACCACGATTTTATGCAATTTAATTGTAATGAGGATGACTGTAGGCGATCTTTTCACATCTTCAGTTCATTTAGGAGACACTTCAATAAATATCATAACCGTAACAAGATTTTTCAAGAACAAGAAGAACTTGTTTCTGTTCACCCTCTTTCAAGTATTCGGCTTACACCCAACCGGTCTACTTTTACTATAGATAAAAGTCTACCGAAAATTGCCGTTAAAGATACGTTGCCAACAGTTGATAAAGCTATGGCAATTTTTATCGCTTCTTTGTATGGAAATACACTTTTGCCCAGAAATATTGTACAAAAAGTTATTGGTGGCTTTGAAGATTTTCTAAATTCTTTGAAATCAACGGTCGACAAGTGTGTTGAAAAAGTTTGCTTGGAGCACTCAGTACCTGCTGATGCTTCAAATTCTTTAATCCAATCTCTCGCACCATATATCGTTTCTCCTTTAAATTTATTCAAAACAGAGCACAAACGAATGAATTACTTTACTACACAAAAGTCTTATATTAAACCTGAAAGTATTGTTGTAGGTCAGCGAATGGATAAAGTTAAAACGCAAGGCATATTACGTATAGAACCAGTCACTTGTCAAGAGCATTTTATATCTTTAAGACAAGTCTTGAAACAATTTTTTTCTCTTGACTCCATACTTTCTGAAACCTTTCAATATATCGATAGTCTTAAAGGTAAAAATGTGGTTGAAAACTTTATTCAGGGTTCATATTGGAAAATGAGGATGACCCATCATTCTGATAAATTAGTTTTGCCTTTGTTTATGTATTTTGACGACTATGAAGTAGGAAATGTTCTTGGAAGTCATGCTGGTATTCACAAGCTAGGAGCAGTTTATGTCTCAATTGCATGTCTACCACCTTGGCGTTCTTCGGTCCTGTCAAACATATTTTTAGTTCTTCTTTTTCATTCCTTGGACAGATCAGAATTTGGTAATAATGTAATATTCCAACCATTAATTGATGAGTTCAATTTTCTTTCAGAAGAAGGTATACAAATAAACGTTCCAGATTTTAACGGAAAGATTTATTTTGAGTTGGCTTTAATTCTTGGTGACAACTTAGGTATACATTCTATGATAGGGTTTTCTGAGAGTTTTTCAGCTAATTTTTCATGTAGAGTATGTAAAGTCTCAAAAGAAATTTTGAAAGAACAGTTGTATGAGGACACCAAACTTCTTCGACAAATGTCAAGTTATAATGCAGATCTGGCTCTCAATAATTTATCCCTAACAGGTATAAAAGAAAAATGTGTATTCCTTCGAATAAAAAATTTTGACTTATTTCAGCAGGTAGGTGTTGATATCATGCATGATGTGCTTGAAGGTGTTGCAAAGTACATTTTAAGTTTTATTCTTTTAAAATACACAGAAACCTGCAAATTGTTCTCATTAACTCTTTTTAATCAAAAGCTTATGGCATTTGATTATGGTCCCGATGGTAAAAATAAACCATGTTGTATAGAAAAAGAGCATCTTAAACGAGGAAGTATTCGACTGTCTTCTGGAGAAATGATAACTTTAATAAGATATTTTGGACTGCTTGTAGGTGATTTCATCCCAAGGGAAAATACAACTTGGACATTATTTATAACACTTAGAAAAATTTTAGATATCATATTCAGCGTAAATATTTCAGAAGGGACAGAATATTTATTGCAGGCATTAGTAGCGGAACTTAATGAGCTATATATTGCGCTAACCAAAGAACCTCTAAAGCCAAAGTTTCACAACCTAATTCATTATCACACTGCTCTTACCAAATACGGTCCACTTTCTTCGTTTTGGTCAATGAGATTTGAAGCTAAGCACAGACAGTCAAAAATGTCTGCTAGAGCATCATGTAACCGAATGAATATAACTTTTACTTTAGCAATGAAACACCAGCTTCAGCTAAATGAAATATTCACAAAAGGCAAACTATGTAATGCACTTTCCTTTGGTCCTAAAAGCCATATATTACCATCAGAAAGAGAACGTATTTGTTCTCAATTACAGTTAGACCCTGAAAAAACTTTAAATAAACTAAATTGGGCAATGATGTCTTCAGTTCGCTATGAAAAGGGATCAATTTTAGTGAAAAATCTAGGCACAGATAGCTATGTTTACGATTTTTGTATTGTGAAAAAAGTATACTTATACGATTTTGATCAACTAATCTTTACTTGCACTGTATTACGAACTTTAGGCTTTGATGAGCATTACTTTGCTTTCGAAGTGGAAAATCCACAAAAAGAGGAGGAAGTCATAATGTTTTTTGAGTCATTTCCCAATCCCATTCCTAATACAAAGACTATTCTTTCAAACGGAAAACAGTATATCGTTTTAAGAAGCCCTTTATGAAGCACAAATTATAACTGAATATTTAATTAAATAATATAATTTCTGCATTTTTCTAAAATATAATTTACTGAAACTATATAAAAAGACTGCTTAAATTAATTCATCTATTATTTGTAAGATACACTTAAAAATTCCTAAAGAAAGTTCTGCTGAAAAAGGCATACGTTTTTAAACTTATATTATAAACTTTATTTTAATGCTGCACGGCAAAATTTTTAATTTTTCCTAATTAAATAATTAGTTTTTACTATAACTTAAAAAAAATTTAAAATCAAAAAACAGCCAATTAAAAAAATATTTAATTATTACTAGTTATTGAAAAAATTCTGTTACTATATTCATCCAATTTTTTAGTTTGTTCTAATTTTCTTTAAATCACTTTTGCTTTATTTTATGTTAAGACTTAAATTTAAGTTTCCATTATTGTTATTCTTAATCAGTAAATAAACATTTTTATTACTTTAATCATTGAAAACAAAAATGTTTTTCTTAACTTAATTCAACGTATAACATTTTTCTATAAGTGAGTTCACCTTTCAAATTACAGTTTAAAAAAAGAGTAGATAATGTTTATACAAAAACATAAAATCGGAATTCTTTGTTTCTTGTAATCATGCTTTTTTCAAATCGATCTAAATTAACATGAACATTGAACATTATACATACATTTTGTATTGTGGAACATGTTTCAAGTTTCATATGTTTTTTATCATTAAAAAATTATAAATTTTTGTTTTTATATAAACTTAATCTACTAAACAACCAATTAAGTCACCCCTACTGTAACTGAGAAGGTAGCTTTTTCAGCCGTGTTGGATCAGCCCATCTGCTCGGTTGATTCCACTTATCTACTCGGTTACTTAAGTCAACTTACTTTCCAAGAGAAGCCAAGTAAGTTTTCTCAAGCAACCGTGTAGATAAGCTACTCTAACCGAGTAGAAAGGCTACTCCAACCGAGTAAAAGGGCTACTCTAACCGAGTAAATGGGCTACTCCAACCCAGTAAATGGGCTACTCCAACCGAGTAGATGGGCTACTTCAACCGAGTAGATGGGTTACTCCGACCGATTAGATGGGCTAATCAAACCGAGTAGAAGGGTTATTCTAACCGAGAAGATGGGCTACTCCAACCGAGTAGATGGGTTACTCCAACCAAGTAAATGGGCTACTTCAACCGAGTAAATGGGCTACTCCAGCCGAGTAGATGGGTTATTCCAACAGAGTAAGTATGTGCATTTGAACGAGTAGATGGGCTACTCCAACCGAGTAGAAGGGCTACTCTAACCGAGTAAATGGGCTACTCCAACCGAGTAGATGTGCTACTCCAACCGAGTAGAAGGGTTACTTCAACCGAGTAAATGGGCTACTTTAACCGAGTAGATGGGCTACTCCAACCGAGTAGATGGGTTATTCCAACAGAGTAAGTATGTGCATTTGAACGAGTAGATGGGCTACTCCAACCGAGTAGAAGGGCTACTCTAACCGAGTAAATGGGCTATTCCAACCGAGTAGATGGGCTACTCCAACCGAGTAGAAGGGTTACTTCAACCGAGTAAATGGGCTACTTTAACCGAGTAGATGGGCTACTCCAACCGAGTAGATGGGTTATTCCAACAGAGTAAGTATGTGCATTTGAACGAGTAGATGGGCTACTCCAACCGAGTAGAAGGGCTACTCTAACCGAGTAAATGGGCTACTCCAGCCGAGTAGATGGGCTACTCCAACCGAGTAGAAGGGTTACTTCAACCGAATAAATGGGCTACTTTAACCGAGTAGATGGCTACTCCAACCGAGTAGATGGGTTATTCCAACAGAGTAAGTATGTGCATTTGAACGAGTAGATGGGCTACTCCAACCGAGTAGAAGGGCTACTCTAACCGAGTAAATGGGCTACTCCAACCGAGTAGATGGGCTACTCCAACCGAGTAGAAGGGTTACTCCAACTGAGTAGAAGGGTTACTCCAACCGAGTAAATGGGCTACTTTAACCGAGTAGATGGGCTACTCCAACCGAGTAGATGGGTTGTTCCAACTGAGTAAATGGGCTACTTTAACCGAGTAGATGGGCTACTCCAACCGAGTAAATGGGCTACTCCAACCGAGTAGATGGGCTACTCCAACCGAGTAGAAGGGTTACTCCAACCGAGTAGATGGGCTACTTCAGCCGAGTAGATGGGCTACTCCAACCGAGTAGATGGGTTATTGTAACCGAGTAAATGGGCTACTTCAACCAAGTAGATGGGCTGCTTCAACCGAGTAGATGGGTTATTTTAACCGAGTAGATGGGCTATTTTAACCGAGTGGATGGGCTATTGTAACCGACTAGATGAGCTACTTCAACCGAGTAGATGGCCTATTCCAACCGAGTGGATGGGCTATTACAACTGAGTAGATGGGCTGTTACAACCATGTAGATAGGTTACTCCAATCGAGTAGGTGGGCTATTTTAACCGAGTGGATGGCGGTTTGTAACCGAGTAGATGGGTTTCTTCAACCGAGTAGATGGGCTACTCTAACTGAGTAAGTTGGTTAAAGCAACTGATCAGATTAGTTATTCCAACCGAGCAAATATGTGAATATGAATGAGTTAATCGGTTACTTGCATTAAAAAAGTTGCCGTAAACAACCGAGTAGATAAGCTACTTCAACTTAGTAGATAGGTTACTTTAACATAAGAGGTTGTTATTCTAACCATGTAAATTAGTTAAAGTAACCGAGTAGATAGGCTACTTCAGCTGGTATGTAATAAAATAAAATAGCTTATAATCTGCTTTTAACTGTGCACATCGGTTACTTCAACCGAGTGAATGGCTTAAACTAACCGCGGTGCTGGGTTGCAACTACCGAATAGGTTAGTTATTCGCTTTTAGTACAGAATACGACAACCGAAAAGATGGGTTAACTTAACCTAAAAAGTTTGTTAAGACAGCCGAGTAAATCTGTTACTATAAGCGATTTAAAAGGTTAATTTTACTTACTCAATGGGCTATTGGAACCCATTAAATTTAGAAAACTTCAACCCACTAATGGTTCAAAAAATTTTAGTACATCTTGACCGAGTTAGGGTGTTAAATTGACACATTTTTTTTGACCGAGTTCACTCATGTAAATTTAACCCCCAAGCTCGGTAGGCGGTGTATTAACCATGCAAACCGGTTAATTTTACCAGAGTTTTACGTTGTTTTCAACCTATCATTTTTCTGCGTGCACGAGTTACTGCAAACTAATATTCACAGGAACCCTATGCCTCAGTATTTCCTGTTCGTAAATAAGGAACTACAACTAGTCAATAAGCTTTCATACGTCCTCTTCCTATATTCCTCGGCAAGAGGAAGTGCGAACTCTAAAACTTACAAATAACAGTGGCATGCACATGCACAATATTCTTCTGTTGATGATGATTCAGTGGCGGGTGAGTGCTGGTCTTGATCTGATAGAATATCTCAGCTCAAATCGGGTAAATCTGTTACATCTAAAGAAAAGATAAAGAGATCATATTATTTAGGTACAATCGACCATAGTTGACTGAATTCATTAAATGGGGATTTAAGTGCACTGCGACCTACAGATCTATTGTGCCTTATCTAAAGCTTTATATAACTATTCCTTATCAGATTCATATGTATTCTTTTGAGGGAATCTAGTAATATTTTCAGAAATTGCACTTCTTTCCTCTACTTGGGGCCTTCCTAGGTATTTTTGTCTTTCATGCAGAAGTGCAGAATTTTTATGTTGAACTCCTCACTACACCAAGGATGTTGATGATGTGTTTCCTTAGCCTGCAGTGTCCAGTAATGAGCCTTGTTAGGTTTTCCTATTTAGACTGTTACAGGGTTTGTAATGTTTTTGGTTATAGTTGTAGTCTCCAAGTAGTAGTTTATTTCCGCTCTGCAAAATGCTCGTAGACTGTCTCATCGGTAAATAGTTCGGTTCCTGGACCACAGTTTAAGTGACCGATTATTTTATTTTTACGTGATCTATGTAGTCACTTAATTCCCCCTACCCCCTACCAACCTTGTATATCCTATCTTTAAAACTTTTCTTATATGATCTGGTCACCCTACCCATAAACCAAGTGCATGGGTATAAATACATTTCGACATCAATTATCTTACGAGGCTACCGAGAGACAGCAATAGAATTTGATTGCGTTACTTACTACTTTACTATTCAAACGCAGGTTTGTGCGTTTGTCTTTCGCACTGTCGACTTCAACTTCGACTGCAACATGCAACCAACAAGACCTCATATTCACATTTACTCCATTGAATGCTGCAATACTGTAAAGTGCATTTTCTAACAATGCCACTTCTTATGAAACAGTTTATAAATAGGTCTGTTCTGTTCTCTGTCCGTGTTATCCCACAACAGCGGGGAGAAGAGTGTTGGGATGGTAGGGATTGAGACTGAGAGTTAAACTTTTGCCTTGTTTTTGTTGGGGAGCAAATCTAGCTCCCCTAGCGAATTGCTGGACGAAGTTGAGTTGTATTGGAAACTTATTCATGTGGATATGACGAACGAATGGCAACGGGACGGGGGTAACCGTTTCAGGTCTGCACTTTAAATATAAAATACTCCCCCACTATGAAACGCCATGCCACTTCCATCGCAATATTATGTAGTATGTGTAAAGGAAGAGATGAAGCTGGAGCAGGGAGCATCAGCAACAGAAACAGAAACAGCAGTATGTTTTCAATTACCCACTGTCAATTCGGATTGTGTGTGCCGCTTTCTGTCTGTGCCATTCCGTTATCGTTGTTGCTCCGTGGAGTACTTTGTTTCTTTTGGTACAAAAACTTCATTCATGCAACCGAAACGTTTTCAGTGTTCCTTGCGGACTCTGACTGTTATAAAATGACAAAGCGACCTCATTGACATTACATTGGCATTGCCAGTCGTTGGTTTTGGCTCTGTCGAGTCGCACAAACGATATTTTTTTTGTAGAAAGAGTAGGCAGGTACTTGCCATTAACAAAAGAGGGAGGTAGATACTTCTCGTTCTCAATGGCAATGGGGGTGGAGGTGAAAAGAACTCAATTTAAATACACCACTCGCAATGTAATGGCCTGCAGCTAGCCAATTGCAACATGTTTCCCTTGAGTGCTTGTGCTTCAATACTGTGCACAACTTGCAAGCTTGCAACGTCGCATTAAAATTAATTCGAGAAAGAGGAACAGTCTGTTTATGAGGGAATAAATCAGAGAATGTGAACTTAAATTGAATTGGGCATCTGTTTGGGTTTTTACTTTTTTCAATTTACAAAAATTAATCTGTACAAACAAGCTTGAGTGTATTAAGCTTCAATAAAGTGATTCCTTTTTAATCGGGAGAGGTAAATTGGTCTTGGTTATGTTTATCGATCATTGATATCGAGGTTTGAGATGGCAATATGAGGGAAAATAAAGGAACATTATAGAAATATATAAATTAACTGCCTTATTCATAAACAAAAATTGGTTAATTCAGCTCTTGTGTTCAGAGAAACTACACCATGGAATAAGAATTTTCCGGACTCAAAATAAAGGCAACTGCTCACTGCTCCATTTGAGTCCGGAAAATTGTTATTCCATTGTGTAGTTTCCCTGAACACAAAAGCTGAAATAACTGTTTTTTGTTTATAAATAAGGCAGTAAGTATATTACCGGGTTGTCAATTATTTTTTAAAAGCATGGAACTTTTTTAAATAATGGGTAATAGGTAAAAATATGTTGGTGAAAAATGGCAACGCTATACTATAGTATAGACTCTTGACTTGGTCTTGAATTAACGAGAAAGTTAATGTTCTCTCTTGGTTAAAATTTCCAATTCTGACACTTTTCACCGGACTATTATTTGGAAGATGGTTGCATCGAATTTAATTTTTCTATGGCATTATTTGAATTTTTAAAAATGTGTAGTTTCATCTGTTTTTTGTAAATTCAATATTTCGAAACTGGCGCAGTCAATTTTTATTAAACAGTTATTAATCAAACATTATTCTAATGTTTTGTTGGGCGCCATTTTAAAGATATTATAATGAAGGTGTGAAGTAGTATAGCTATGGCGTAATGGTTAGTGCATTGAACTGTCATGCCAGAGGTCTGGGTTCAATACCATACAATAATAGAGGGGACCCACAGTTTATTGCCGAATCCGAACGGCTCACATTGAGTGGCACTTTTATATGACAAGAAATACTCTTGGTGGTTTTGTCAGTTCCTCGCAAAAGGCCAGTAGCCGTTTTTTGTTTATAATGCTGCCACCAGTTACGTACACCAAATCAAAGTCGTTTCCCATTAGTGTGTGGCAACGATTCGAATACTTGTTCGTAGGCTAGGTTCATCGCTGTCCATTGGTATCAACTTCGCTGTATAAAGCCTCTAAAGATTGCCACCAAAAAAATTCATATTTTTTATGATGCAACAAGACGCTAGACCCTTTTTTTTGTGAATAAAGTAAAAATCCCAAAATTTTTTTCTTTTCCCTTATTTTTTTTTTTTTCTAGGTTCTAAAAATCCGGTCAAACTCCTGTTTTTGAAATATATCAATCCCGTAGTAGAATTGTGAATTTTGATAATTTAATCCTGCATTTTGGATTAAATACAAGATGCTTTAAATACTTACTTATAGGCGGTGCTCAACAATTATCCAAGAGCGATTGACTGGTCTTGCAATTACAGTAAGACCTCGGTAGTTCGAACACTCGGTAAATCGAACGCTCCATTAATTCGAAAAGCTAATTTTTTACACCAAGTATCTTGTAATTCGAACACTTGCCAAGATTGGTACTCTTTAATTCGAATTTGTAGGTCAACAGCTTCGTGAACAGGCCGCTGATGAATTTGGATTGGCACGTCTCTTATAGTCCAAATCATCACGCCAGGAAATTAATTTAATGTCCATTGAAGAAATTCGAGCTTGGGTGGAGTAAAATCTTGGCAGTGAAAATGTTTTAACTGGCTCTGATAGCGATATAGAAGTAATTCGTGACCCCAAGAAAACTATCAATTCTTATCGAGAAGCTCAACATTAAGAAAAATGGAATTATAACAAAAATGTTCAAGAAAAAAATTAATGCCAATGACAAATTTCTTTAAGCAACAAGGTTGTTAAAAACCTTGAATTTTATTTCGGATTTTGTCACATTTTTTTAAGCAATCGATATTTTTTTTTCTTGTTTCGACCAAAAAAAAGTATCCAATAATAGTTTGAATTACCGAGGTCCTACTGTATTTCTATTGAAAAAGGTATATTTATTATCGCATTGAAGAAGAAGAAACGCTACAGGATTTTCAAAAGTTAAATCGCGATGAGCAGCATTTTACTTTCAAAATTTTGTTAACATGTATGTTGTCGTCATTTTCTTTTTTTTATTTGAGGCAGCAAAATAACACTTTTCAATTGTTTGTTTTAAGCTAGCTATTCACACTTCTTGTTTCTTAGGTGAACAGACATTTTGGACATCATGTTCTAAATTAAATGGAGCGTTCTGCTTAACAGCTTAACAGCAAAATGTTGACTGTATTTCCTGAAGTTTTAAAGCTTAAAAAATTGTTCTTTTTAAATGCTCAGCATACTGACTACCGTTTTCCCATTATCATCTCAGCAAGCTTCTTTTCTGACCTTTCAGCTCCAATGGTTAAATCGGTTCACGGTCTGATAGAACTTTTAAACATTACCCCTATTCTAACAACCCTCAATAGACCCGACCGCTTGATTCTCATCCACGTTTTTCTGCTGAGAAGTCAATGTCTCAAATTTATTATATTTTTTTTATTCAAATTCTCAACCAATTGAAATTCAGAATTCGATTTAGACCTTTATTGATTTTTTCTTAAAGCACATATCCTAGCTTATAAACTCGCACATTGCAACCAAACCATTTTGTCTTATTTGCAATGTGACCATTTTGTCTTATTTGCAATGTGACCAGCAAATTTATCTTTCCTATCGAATTAAAAGTATCATGATTCTACCTTCCCTTTACCATAAGTTCTATTCCATATTTTACTCAATCGATATTTGATTTTAATAACACGAGCACAATTTATTAATAGTATCGTGCCTAAAACTAATTGATTAATGGATTTCCATGTGTAAGTAGGTAAAAAATTCTCTCTTCCTGTTCTTCCCGCAAAACAACCAAGTACGTAACTACCGAACCTATCTAACATTAAACCGTTACAATACTATACGATTGGTATCCAATTAGAGATAGGTAGTTATTCAGTTATTCTTAACATTTCACAGTAAATTATAATTATCTATAAATCAAACGTCGACCCGTGTGTTGATATAGCTGGGAGATATAGAATACATTTTCCATTTAAATGCCAACCCGAACCATATTCTACTCCCCACTTACACCCTCTGTTTCCAAATAACGCTGCCATCGCCGATAATAATCTACAACAGATACCTACACTCTCTACACTACAGTATAAACGATATTCCCTTCTGGAGGAAATCTTTCCTTAATAAATCATACGTCCGCAACAATAGCACGTAAAGTCGTTAGGGGCGCGCAGACTGTACAATGTACAGTAATCAATAAATACGTTTTGTACGCAATTGAATGGAATGAAGGAATAACGATGGGTGAAAGGCAAAATGATGGGGAGCCTATCCAGAGCTCCAGATCTATGAACCCTCTCGCCGAAGCAGGAATGTTCGCGAGGGGGTGGGCTTGGGTAGAAAAAGCCTACTACCATCGCCAGAGCTCGCACACGACAGACAAAGGGGTTGTTTACCAAATAAAAGAAATCGTTTCAATTGATTTTTTTTTGATACTTTGTTAATGGAACCGTTTAACCGGGGCGAATGCCGAAATAAAGCCATTAATGGGTTTTATTCCACAGCATTTTTAGCCTGCGGCCTTTTTGAGGGGCTGAGTGGGTGTTCGTTGCCCTTTGAACTGGTTGGTGGAGATGGAGAAAGGGATTCAGCTCTGGTGGCGGACAGCTCAGGAAGAGAGAGCTTAAACGAAACACAAATACAAACTAAACTCATTTGCAACATTGTATCTAAACATTTTGACACAGTTACCCTCTGCAGACCCCGAACGAAAAAGAAACACTTCATATAACCACCCTCGCTAATTTCATTTGTCGGTGTCGTGCGCTTCTATTTAACACATACATTGAAATATGAACGTGTGTTATCTTACCGCACCACCCGCATAAATGCCTTTTATAACAGAGAGGGTAAAAATAACGGTAGATATGTTAGTTCTCTGTGTTACGGCGCGGCGTGCTCTCTACCGTTTAATGATGCAATTAATGTTTATGGAATACGTGGTGTATTCAGGCAGGGTTGATGACTGAACAACTGAATGAGGCATTCATAGTTGGCAGGGGATGAAGATATAGAGACTCTTATAAAGGATTTTGAGGGGTTCATACATTTTGCCATTAATATTTGTTTGCTCGTCGCGTCGTTCGTTTTGGTTTGGCAGACATGAAGCAGTAATTGTTCGTCAGCGATAATTGATACAATACAAACATTATATTTTATGAAGGTATTGCCAGATCAATATAAGATTCAACGTTTATGGGGGAGGAAACTCATGTTAGATTTAACAAAAAAAAAAAAAAAAAAAAAATATAAAAAAATAATAAAAACTGATGAAACGTAGGAAAAGAGTTTTGATATTATTATATTGATTGAATAAAGGAGCATGATGCTCAACCCTACGACCGCGACGACTACTAATTCTGTCACTGAGATTTGTATCAGCTGAGGGTCCAAGAGTAGCCACAACAACCCCCCTGGTAAACAACACAAGAGAAAGAGTAAACAGTGTTGGCGTCGACCCGGCCGCACTGCCAGCCAGTTTTGAAGAATAACCAGTCTCCAAAACGAATTTTTCGCCCGTTCTGTCCAAAAAAAAACAATAAAATAATGATACGTCAGCAAGCCTTATCGACACGACACTCCTGCGGGTGGGGGTGAATGAAAATAGTGGAAAAGAAGATGACACCAAGATTTTTTTTTTTTAACGAACCTCTTCCGTTCAACTCATAATTTACCCTCCCTGTGGTGAAAAATGGGGCGAGAAATGTTCCGACTAATGCACTTCTCATCCAGGTGGCAGTGTTGGAATTCCCTATGTGTTTGCAGCGCTTTTTTAGTACTTCGTCCACAACCCTTTGTTTTTAATGAAACTTCTTTCTCGCCTTGGCATACTTTCGACCATGAGCATGTGAAATATGTGTCCACTGCTCCTGCACTCGCTCCCATAAGTCATTCAGGTTTCTTGGAGACTTATCGTATGATGCTAAGCGTCTTTTTAAAATTGCCCACAAGCTCTCGATTGGGTTTTAATCCCGACTTTGTGCTAGCCACTTCATGGTTTGAAATAACTGTTCCCCAAGCCAGCTCTGGACAATTTGTGCAGTCTGCTTGAGATCACCGTCTTGTTGAAAAATTATGTCCTCAGTAGGATATAAGCATTCGTCAACAAATGGTGGTAAGTTATTACGAAGAATAGAAAGGTATTGTTTCTTCTTCCGCATTATTCCTTCGATTCTGTTCAACCACGTAAAGCATCTCCACACCAGGTTCCATCTCCATGCTTCATGGTTTCTTTCACTTGATGGTTTTGGAGAGCTTCATTCTGCCCATGCCAAAAATACTCTTTGCCATCCGACCAAGACACCCGTTTCCAATCTTTAACACTCCAGTTTTTGTGTTATTTGTAGAACTTAAGACGTACTTTCACATTTTTGTCAGAGAGTGCTGGTTTTTTCTGTTTAACAGCTGCTACTAAACCGATCTTTTGTAGGGCTCTACTAGCTGTCCATTCACTGTTGTTCTTATTTATCAATTTGGCTGCTGATTTTGGCGTTTTGCAGTCTTTTTTTTCCACTTAAGTTGCAATTTTTTGATTTTCTTTCGTTTAAAACACTGAATATTTATTTTTTAAGCGCAAATAAAATTGAATAAAACTTAACGAACAGTACCTTTTGCTCCCACGCTATGTTACATTAAACAAAGCAAAAAAGCAAAATAAGAGAAACGTGCAAATTTGAGTAAATAAGACTTTTCATTAATATGCATTTTTTTAACGATTATCTTTGAGTTAATGTTTGTGGTTTTTTCTTCTAATTTATCAATTAATACCGTTGTCATCATAATAAAAATAATTTGTTACAGTTGTGTATAAAAAACACCAAATATTTTTCTTTTGTTTCATTTTCTTTAAACATGTACTCATTTTTGCTCGCCACTGTATAGGTATGGATTGGTTTGTCCAGCTCCCCCTAATATTATAGATACTAAGGGGTTTGATCTTTCTGGTTTTCCTGCCGTGCCGGGGTGACTTCCGGACAAAAAATAATGTGTAAGATAATAAATATTGGGAAATGCCTCATTAAAACGGAGTTTATCAGCTTTATCCCAAAACCTTTGTTAAAACATGATCACCTTCATTCTGTTAATACCGGTTTTCCCAGATTATTTGATGTTTTAGAAAATATATTGTAACGTTTTACCAAAGGTTCGATAATAAAACTTATTTATTTTTAAATATCAATCGTCAATTATTTCCTGTACACATTAAACACACTTTACTTCACTTCAAATATTGTATTAGTCATCAATCTCAATATAGTTTGTCCAATATTTTTTGTCAGTACAGGGAAGATAGGACGTTTGCATCTCAGTTTGGTTGCAGCGTATTGCATAAGTCTATCGCATGTAAAAGCTCTTATCGCGATGCCGTAGTATGCATAATAAATCATTTCAAGTTTAATTGAAACTTCCAGCGTTACCACCTAGTAGGTAAAATTGCACAATTACAATTTTTAAAAACAAAAAAAAAAAAATTATTTATCTTTTTCCACACCACAATAAGGTAAGATAAATAATACCAAACTAGACCAGCCGTCAGTGGATTTTCGATAGGATGAAAATAAATATTGTTAAAATTTTATAATTGAAAATGGAATCGGTGGGTCGTTTCTAGGATTTATACCTTCAGAGATAAGCATGCTTTGTTCTAGATTTTTCTGTCATGATATAAATCGTTAAGGAGATATTGGGGAAAAACTAAAAAAAAAATGTACTTTAAGGTGCCTTGACTCGGAAAGTAGAAGTCCTATAAAAGAAAGAAGAAGAAAAGAAAGATAATTAAATTTCCTATCAAAAAGCTGCTTACAAATTGTACCATGAGCCGTTCTCAAGAAATTGGTTACAACGCGTTTTTTTTTTAAATAGTGGCTGACGCACAACACCTACCAGCCGCGCCATTTTAATTTCAATCATAAAATTCGCAAAAAAACCTCTGCCGGCCAACTTAGGCCAGCCAAGTTAGTTTAAAAAAAAAACGACGAACGACCACACTTAGAGTTTTTTTGATCCTAAGAGCTTTAAAAAAGCTTTAATTCTGTAAGCTCTTGCACACAAGAAATAGAAAAAGGATTAGGAATGGTCACACTATATTGTGTGAATGCTTACAAACAGCAAGAGATCGTGTTTGGTTATTCATATTTCATTCCATTGTGCCCATGGCTGTGAGCGAGATTGGTTGGGAGAAATGTACGTCACTTGGAAAAGAAATTACAAAAACAATGCCGTGGGACGTCTGTGGTTATTGTGTATATTTAAGTGGGCATTTTTTTTTCTTGGAGTGCCTTGGGATATCAGTAGGTCCCACTGATTTTGAAAAAGCTTTCCCATAAGGCCTGTACTGTACTGACAAGAATTATTGGACAAACTTTAGTATGCAACTTAAATTTACTTCCGGATACTTTTAACTTCAGACTTAACACAATCGCTTTCAAAACTAAACTGTCTATTAGATCTAAAGCTTCGCCTTTTATAGCCAGCTTGAAAGTTCTGGTAATTAAGCTTTCTAGAGAGTTCTATTCCAGTTGTTAACCCATTTTCCCTGCATATTCTACTTAGAGATAGATGGCGTTCTCTCCGCTCGGGAGTTTTTGAAGGTCGCTGTTGTCTTTGTTAATTAGTAAGGGTACGTTTGCATTTACCTTATGGATTAATGTTTCTATTACGTGGAAAATCCTGATTATATGCATATTAGTTTAATAAATTAATCTTAACATGAGTAGAACCTGCACTGAACACCGGAACAGGTGCCAGAATTTTCAAATTATATATTACCCTAACATCTATGATTTTAATGGTTATTTAACGTGCTTTTTTTGAAAACTCCTCTATCAAAATCAAAGATGTATAACTCACTCAGAAAGATTAAAAATGTTTATGATTTATTCCACTTAAGCAAGCGACATGATATGCGTTTTAATGGAATGACGATCATAAAAACACATCAAAAGTGCGTTCCAATTTTGAATCTTCTGTCATCCTGCCGCACCTGCTGAGTTCATAAATCATAAAATGAAACTATCAACGGGTTCCATGTGTCTTTAACCTAACTATCAATAATCTTCTTCTTTGTAGGCATATCTAATAAAAATATTTCAAACTAAATAAAATTGAAGGCAAAGGTAGGTATTTATTTCCACCATGGAGACATTATTTTATATACCTTCTCGTTTTCCCCCCAAAGCAAAAACAAAACGGAAGTCACTTTGTGGGCTCTACACCGGGACTAATGTTGTTTTCGAACATGTTGTTAATAGTTTTTATTAGGCTCTTCATCTTTTTTCGAAATGCTATCTAGCTATAGTATTGTCCAATTAAATGGGAATTCAAAGAAGAATTTCACTTTATCACTTCAGCAATATAAAATCGAATTGAAAAATAAGAAGTCACATTGACAGTCCAGGAATCTTGTGTTTTACGAGCAGCCAGTACCCCACATCGAACGTCACGCCACCGCTCCGCCGCCGCCGCCACACCGTCCGTTCTGCCTATATCAAACGCAACAATAAACCGCCATTAAAATGAATATATTTAACATCCTGCATGGTTTATGATGCTGAAGAGTATGTCTTTGAGATACATTCGCCCGATCATCATGATGGCTAAATGTACGTGCCTTGGTCGCTGATTAAAGAAAACGGTCCCCATACGATCGGTTATATGTAAGATGCGTCGCAGCAGTGCATCGGGCATTATTTCAATTTCCGAAGCAATCAAACGGGAAATAAAACATTTTTGTTAACACATTGTAAAGTTTATGATGGAAATGGAGTCGTTTCTCTGGCTGGCTATTTTCTATGCCGACGAAGTCTCAGTGATCACGAACTGCAGAGATAGTCATCATCTTTATCATCATGAAAATGACAAAGATCATTCTTTAGATTGATTTCAATCACCCGCTAAGATTGATGACTGCGAGTATATTTGAAATTCTACTGCATCAGGGGAGCCTCATGCAGAGAAACCCCTATATATTGATACATAGATATAGCAGACTTCCATATACCCAAATTGGATTCTATAGATTAGAAAATAAGAATGAAGTGATTTATGTTCAACAGGCAAATCGAATTAATAGACTCGCGGCGAGGCACTTGAAGATATACATATCGCCGAACTGCTGTTAAATTGAAGTGTTTGATGGCATGCATGCTGGTACTTCAAATAGTCCGAGAGGTTGAGTTACTAATGAAAATATTAATTCTATCGAGGCAGACATTCATTCCTGAGATTTTATGAGATTCTGATTTTTTTTTGCTACAAAATTCTCAAAAAGAGGATAAGATCATGAGCTACGGCATTGCCACTTCTGCTATTTTTTTTTTTGCAAAGTTTTCTGTCATGTAGTAGGCCGTGGCGCATCTTCAATACACTAAAGAAGTTAGCCAAAGTCGATGATCCGATTTCGACAGGGTCCATGCTTCTGCCCCATATAGCAGGACCGGGATGATTAGTGTCTTATAGAAGTTCTCCTTGGTTCTTTGAGAGAGGGCTTTATTACTTAAATGCCTTCTAAGCCCAAAAAAACAGGAATTGGCAAGAGTAATTCTTCGTTTGATCTCTGCACTGATACCATTTTGCGATGTTAAGTTGAGCCCTGGCACACAAAATTCTTGAAGACTTCGAAGTCGTACCTATCCATCGTGAGGTTTTGCCCGAGTCGACGATGTTGGGATTCCTTTCTCGATGATAGCATATTCTTCGTCTTGTCCTCATTAACAGCCAAAACCATTTTCGCGGCCTCCGTTTGCCAACGTCCTGGGTAACAGCTCGCTTCGTTCTCCCAATGATGTCAATATCATCTGCATAAGCAAGAAGTTCGAACAGACTTTTGAAAAATTGTTTTTTTTTTGTAGTGCTTTTACAAGTTTTCAAACCTAAACCCTCAGCACAACGCAAAAAACGAGTAGGATTTTTTTTTGGCGTTTTTCTAATATGTGTAAATAAATTCATACTATCTTTCAGCATACCCGCCTGCGTTGCGGTGGAGTAGGGTTTCAGTTGTGTTTTAATGATATGTGTGGCTTTCATTAACAAAATACTGATTTCTGTATCATTTTTATAAGTTTTCCTGTGAGAAACTTTCACTTTTGTACTTTTTCACTTTTTTGGCTTATGTAGTTAAGGCTTAAGGCTTATGAGCAAGATTTGATGGTTTGGAAAAAAAACGTCTTCAAGCACAGCGCAAAAATTAAGTAGGGTTTATGTGCACATTTTTATATTTTCCTATAAAAAAACCCTCCTCGACGTCAGTGCAACGTGTGTGCTGTTCCGTAGAAGCAATTCGTAATACGGTTCAGGAAATAGTTGACATCTAAACCACACTGTTTAACAACGCTCTGAATAATGCATAGTATGGGTATCCAGTACGGTGGACGGGTAGACAGCTGTGGAGTAACCTCTCCCGAAAAAGTAAAAGGACACCTCCAATCCAATGAATCTCCAGTCGATAATACTTCTTACGAGTATCATCTATCTAGTTGATTTGGAGAAGTCTTTCGACACCGTACGGCTAGATAGAGAGTCTTTATCTAAATCTGACCAGAAATAGCATAAACCACTATTATTCATCATTTGTTGTCAAAAGTAGCAATTTAATGTGATGTTAAAAATAGTCTTCTGCAGGGAGCGGTCAAATCACTGATTCTATTCAGCATTTACACCAGCGATCTGATAGTTAGTCTATAACTGAGGCAATTGCGTATGCCGACGATCTACATAATTATGTACAAAACTGCTCTAAAAGTCGAGGTAGTCAGAACTCTTTTGCAGCCTGACATCGATTGCAAATTAAAAATTAACTTTTAGAAATCAGAAATCAAACAGTTCAGTTGAGTTGCGGTTCCACTTATCTCCCACGTCGGCTGTAGAACTGCAGATAGGCGAGTCTTCTATAACCAAGATATCTATCTTGTCATGAAAAAGTGCATCTCTTCTTAGCTATTCGCATTCGGCAGAAAATTGTAGGTCCCTTCCATTCCAGCCTAACAAAATGCATACATGTATGATTGAGAGTTTAAGGTCACTTGGCCCTGGTTCTTCACGAGCTGTTGCACCACAAAATTTATTTATTTTATTTCTATCATAAAAAAAGATTAGCTATCGGGAGTAATGCAATTTTTCAAATTTTGTAGTTATTTTTTTTTTTTTAAACGAATTCGTTTTTTAATTCAAGAAATTGATAAACCTGTTACGAGTAAAAGGTTGACGAGGTCCAACATTCCTATTGTAAAACTGACTGAATTAAAAACCAATAAAAAAAAAAAAAATATGTAACTTATCCAATCTTCCGACGTTATTTCATCTTACAAACACTTTGGCTTTCGGGAATAAAACATACTTAACCCGTGCAAAGTCCATAAGCAACTCTTCCTGCCAGACTATTTATAATATAGTTTAAGAATTTTAATTGTTTTCTTAAGTGGCAAACAAACATAATTCGACAACGACGATGCTTTATCGTGTATATATGTATGTATAAGCCTTCAGCGTCATATTATTGTCTTTATAAAGAATCTTCATCTTGTTCTTCTTCTGCCCGTTAGTGTTGCGCTAATTCGAAAAAATGTTTACATGAAAAAAAAAATGAAGTTATTTTTAAATTTTACATGCGGTAGAGTACTCGTCAATCTGTAAAATAAATGTTGTTTGTTCAAATTATTTCCTCTTGATGCCAATGGAAGAGACCTCTTAATGGATTTTCATGTCAAAGTATATTTTTAAGTTCTAATTAATTTTTGTTCGCCCCTTAATCTTTTGAGGTTTCTATTTTCTATTTCATTATATAGATGTATGCATATTATGCAGATAGAAAAGGAACAGAAAAAAGGGATTGAGAGGAAATGTATTTGATTTTTATTTGGTTTTATGAGATCATAATTTAAGTATCTCGAATAGATTGGCTTTTATAAGAATATTTGTTTGTATATGGTTAAGATAAATTAGGGATTAGTTAGAGATTGATTGGATTATCTTAACTAATTTAAATGTTAATTTGAGTGATATTAGAGTTCATCTATAACATATATTCTTAGAGAAAAATTTATTAAAATATTTAGTATAGGCGTGAGTATAGAAGTAAATTGAATAGGGTTGATCCCTGACTCTATAGCTTGGCGAATATTAATTTATTTTTTTATTTAGATTAGAGGATCACAATGAAAATCAAAAAAAAAAAAAAGTCAAAATTGAGCGTAAACTGTTTCCGTAACAAATGAAAAGTCTCTCGTTGACTTTTGATATACATAAACGGGAACAAAGTGAGCAGTTGAACTGGCGAAAATCGGGTGATCTAGGCCAAGTCAAATAGGCTGACAATATTATAGTTACAACATAATGTATTTCACGGGTACTTACTTTTTCGATCCCGGGGACACTGCTTCCAGTAGTTCCAGAGCCAGACCAAGCGCTTTGGCATCATCAATGATGGATTGGTCTTCAAACCGGAGGTTCGGTCTTCTTTGCTACTTCGAAGACTCTCTTGGCTGAATATTTGTTGTCCATTCGCTTCGCTTGATGTCGCCAAGACAATATATTCGATCGACGTGTTTTGGCTTTTGGAACTTTAGCCACATCTTTGTACAGCTCATAAAGTTTGGCCTTCTCGCAAACTATTAAAAAAAAATTTTGATGGAATCCATTAACTTGGAAAGTTATCATTTGATTATAAAAATAAACATCGTTCTTATAATGAAGTCGAAAAAAAAAAAAAAAAAAAAAAAAAAATTAATATGTGAAACCTATACAACAATTAAGAAGATTTAAAATAAATATGTTCATTTTTTCTCTTTTCCTCGTCAGCTTTAGAGACATAACCGCGTTAACCGTCATCAGAACATAAATTTAAATATAAAGCAAAATACAAAATACGAAATAAATGACACTCGTACTACCACTTTTCAATAGCATTGATTTAATTAGGAAATTAATTAAACTTAATTGAAGCCTCATTTCACAGGCTGTGGATGCCGAGTGAGCATCTCACTACCCGGAAAATATCATAATTAATTGAAATTTAATGACGCATTTTATTAAATAATTTTGTTTATACTGGTGACCATACATACATAAATAAATACCTACGGTACGATGATGGGTTTTTAACTTTTTCCCTTTTAATTTGATATAACTACAAAAATATGCTCTTGCTATTGCATCCAACCATAAATGTTTTAATTATCGACAATTATTATTATTTGTTACAGTTTTGTGATTTTTATTATGCCAAATGAATAAATATCAAATTCACAATGCAATCAAGTTGGCTTATCTCTCTTTTTCTACTCTGCAAGTAGATACTTTGAATATAATTTATGCTCCTGAAATTAATTGGATATAATTAATTTGTAAATATTGTTGCTGTATAGTTTAAGGGTCGGTTATGCGTTAAATGGCGCCCGGGATATATAGAAAATGTGATGTATTTTATGCGTTTTATGTTTTTTTTTTTTTATCATCTTTAAACTACTTATTAGTTTCCATGTTGTTTTTCTTTTCAAGATACATACAGTCTTATTTATAAACGTTTTCTCAATTTAGATAGCCGACACATATAATAATTGTTGTCTAACTTAGACAATTTGAAGAATAAGTAAAGTGTTTGCGTCTGTTTTTTTTTATTTAGAATTATTACAAGCTGAAACGTTTTTTTCAGCATTGTAAATAATTGGTTTTTATTTTAACGGTTATTTCGTCATTAAACCAGCCATTTACGTTATTGATAATAAACAACTATACCTATATTTTTGTTTGCGAGTACGTTGAAATAAAAGAAAATTGATATCTATGTTTTTTTTTGAATATTATTTTTTTATATTACATATTAATTATTATGTTATTCAAACAAAAAGTTTTAGTACATTAATTTTCGTTCAGACGCACGTTCAAATAGGTAGAGACGTTCAAATGGGTAGATAAGTGTCCAGAAGCATGGACCCTGATAAAAACGGATGAGAATCTACTTGGGTGCTTTGAAGGGGATATTCTTCGGGTGATTTTCGGTCCAGTCTGTATCAGGTTAGGTTAGGTTTGGAAGGGTGATAATACGACAAGCCGCATTATCTCACTCGGATCTCAGTGGATCCATTGTGCTCCCCAGGACATATGTAAGGTAGGTTTAAGGACGGGTTAGTCGAGCTTAAGGGCTAGGTGTACGTATAGGAGCCTCCCTAAACCATTTTGAGTTCTGAACGAATTTCAAAATGTTTTTTAATGGCAAACATGAGATATCACCCAATTCGTCAAAAAAGTATTTCCCGAGGGCTGTCTTTCTGGCTCTGGCTAGGCTGGGGCATTCACATAGAAAGTGATAGGAGCCCTCTTCCGCCTCTTCATCCTGACACCCTCTGCATAAATCAGATGTGGTGAAACCCATTCTGCTCATGTGGGTTCCCATTGAGTTGGGACCCGTTAGGATTCCCACCAAGAGTGACAGTTATGGTCTGCTTAGCTTGAGAAGGTAGGCTGTTTTTTTCTTAGAGATTTCCGGCCATAGATTCATCGAGATCCGACAGGTATCAATTGCTGACCATCTGTCATTTGTGGCTTGTAGGAAACTATTGTAAATTCTACTTTTCTCTTGTTCTAGTGGCATAAATACAGAGGAATATATTTGGCTGGGGTCAAGAGATGACCCGTTCTTGGCCAATTCATCTGCCCTTTCATTCCCACATATATCACAATGTCCTGGGACCCATCGAAGGGTGACTGTATTTATTGCGCCGAGCGATCTTAGCTCGTTACGACAACGATTTACCAGTTTAGACTTTGTGACGATGGAGGATATAGCTTTAATCGCCGCCTGACTGTCAATAAAGAAGTCGATATTTCTGTTTGCTAATTCAAATGTGGCAAGACTCCTTGCGGCTTCATAAACTGCAAGGACTTCCGCTTGAAAAACACTGCAAAAGTAAGGAAGCTTTATTGATATATTTAGGGGTGGCTTGTCTGAAAAGATACCCGGCCCTACCCCCTTATCCGTCTTTGAGCCATCCGTGAATACTGAGACATGATCTTCGTTAATGACCTCGTTTTCCGTCCAGAGGTCCCTTGTGAGGATCTCTGTTAGGGCTACCGGTTTGAAGTCAATGCTCGGCATTGTGTAGTCTGTTTGAATGTCTTTGTCAATAAAGTTTGAAATCGTACTGTGCCCGAAGTGGCCCCCTTTCCAATTATTGCACTGTTTTAGTCGTAGAGAACTTTTGGCCTCCATTTCCTTCGTAAAGAGATCTAATGGGGCTAGTGAAAGGAATGTTTCCAGGGCTGCTGTTGGTGTGGTTTTCATGGCACTGGTTGTACCAATACAAGCTAATCTTTGAATTTTTGTCATGGTTCTAAGATTGATTGCCTTGTCTGGGGCTGGCCACCAAACCAAACATGCGTATGTCAAGATTGGCCTTATTATGGCCGTGTACATCCAGTGAATGGTTTTGGGGCTGGGACCCCATCTTTTACCAAAAATTCGACTGCAAGTATACAATGCTATAGAAGCCACTCTGTATCGGTGGAGTATATGGAGGAGAAGATTTAACAACGAGCTTTACGGGCTTTACAGTGGCGTCGACCTGGTCAAAAAGCTGAAAATACAGTGGCTGAGATGGCTGGGACACGTGGAGTGTATGGATACCGACGCACCATCCCGACGAGTATTCGAATCTAACCTTGACGGTCTGCGCAGCAGAAGAAGACCCCACCATAGGTGGCGCACACAAGTGGAGAACGACCTCAACCAACTTGGAGTGCGTAACTGGAGGCAGCTAGCTAGGGACCGAGCTGGCTGGAGGGGCTTGTTGGTTGAGGCCGTAGTCCATACTGGGCTGTGTGCGCCATCTAAAGTAAAAGTAAGTACATTAATTTTCGTATTTAATGAAAATTGAAGCAAATTTAAGTCAGAAGAGAATAGGTACATTTGTGTTTACAGTTGATGTAGGCCCTTCCTTCTTTAACGACCACCCTAATACAGATAGAATCGTGAACAACATACTTATTTCTTTTTTTTTTAATATTAAATTGTATTCATATATATATATATGAAAAATTCCTGAAGTAGGTACCATCATAAAATCTATTTTAAATCGTAGACAAAAATTTCAATAAAACACACCTACATATACCGCAAATAATAATTGAAATCCAAAAACCTTCATACTTATCTACAATAACTTAATCACATTTTAATGGATCAGTTGACAGAGTAAAACGCCCAACTTAAATTTAACAAAAATTTTAGAATTTTCGCTTTTCTATAAGAATTTAAATTATGAACACATTATTTTTTCAAACTTAAATTATTATAACAAATTACCTAATAAACTGCAGCTTTTAGCTCTCTCTATAAATCATTAAAGAAACACTTAAATAAAATTAAAATCTCTGGAATTGATATTAAACAAAAAAAAAAAAAATAAATAAAAATAAATAAAATAAATTCCCATGGCCAGAGATCAACCGCAAAAAATGTTTTCAATTCAAAAATGCTTAAGCATTCTATAAATATTGTTGTTTTCAAAGTTATCTTTATATTTTTTAAAATATGCAATTTAATGGATATACCTACATAACATATACATAATTATAATTTATTCGCTCATCATCGCAATAAATTAAACTCGCATACTAAAAAGGCTCATGTGAGAAGAGAAAACGAAGAAATTTCCGTCACATCCTCCAAAAGATTTTAATAACAAGCCACTTGTCAAAAATAAAACAAACACGCCCAAAGTCACTATCGCTCAGGGAAGGGCAGTTGTGCGGTGGAAGAGGGTAGGCCAGACCCCATCAGCACCATACAAACCAGGCCATACTCTGATACTGTATGGTGGCGGCGGCGGCGGCGGGCGCTCGGTAGTGACAGAAGCAATGAAAAAGGAAACTAATTCCCCCAGGGAGTACGAGTATTTAACACGACGCGCATCCTTTTAATTGATGGCATTTTATTCTTTTCAATTGAATTTTAATTACCTCGACGTCACCGAGGAATGTCAGAGTCATTTATGGAGAGCCCCTTATTGCCCCAAGAAGACGTCTGCTAACCGAAATCGACTTATACTTTGTACGTACATGCGCATGCATCCATATGTGAGAAGTGAGGGTATAAGTACATTATATGGATCTGCTCATAGTTTCAGGGCTTCTTTTGTTGCATTGTTATTTCGGCAGATGCTGTGTGTAGACTGTGCAGTAGTTTGTTGCACATTTTTGCCGAAGCCAAATGCACTTGGATGAACTCAAGTGCGCGACAAGCCAAACAGTAGACATGCAGCATCCTAATTGCCAACATTTAAAGCTGTCGCACAGGAGGGGTCCTCTCGTCTCTTCGTTTTCTTTTTTATCATCATTATCGGTCTTGGGGTTTATAGAAAAGCCACTTTGCTAAAACGACTGCAAAAAAAATACAAAACAAAAAAATACAGAAAAAAAAATTGTTTACATATCGTGTGCATATTAAAATGATGATTGCAAGGAGAATTTTACCAGCAAAAAAAATTTCTTTTAACATGGTTCGAGCTTAGGTGTCTCCACCTGAAATGTTTTATAGATTACTATCTGTCACTTTCGATAGAAAGAAAGAGCGACAGTATACCATAAAATGTTGGTTGGGCATTTTAATAGCTTTCTATTTCATTTGTCTCAAAAATTTCACAGGGCAAAGTTATGAAGTTGAAACAATTTAAAGAATTGATGTATTGTTAATTTTACTTAAATCCATAAGAAAAGGACCAAAACTTCCTCTTGGCATCTGCAATAAATTAATTACATTCGAAAAAACACAAAACAAAAAAAAATTGAAACAAACCCACAGATGTCAAAGGGAAAATTGCTTCTTCATAGAATACTATTCATAGCTTTCTATTAACAAAGCAATATGTGGCAAGAAATTTTTTATAGAATACTATGAGTAGCCTCCATGAGCAATTTTCCTAGTATGCAATACAGTATTCTATGAAAACTTTCTCGTGGAGCCACCACGTTAAGAATTATTATTAAAGGCCATTTTTAATGCTTTAAGGCCTTACTATTGTACTGAATTTTGTACTATTTAATTTTCCCAGTACGCAAGTACCACTTTTCAACTTTCAGTACTATTTCAAATTCAAAAACTTAGGTACCTTTCGAATTTAGATGTTTGCTGCGGTAGGAACTTGCCTCAGTTTTTCGTACATAATAAAAAAAATATTTTTTCGTATCTAAAAAATTAAGGAAAATAATCAATTTTTGAAATCTTTTTTAAACAAGCTGAGTCAGTTTGTATGAAAATCGAAACAAATATTCAAAAACCAAATGTGAAGTCTAATATTTCACGTTGTTTAAATGAATGTTTTTAAGAAATTAAATTTCAAAGTCGAAATTAAAAAAAAAAATAAAAAATGGTAAAAAAAAAAAACAGAAAAAAGGGTTTTATGTAATTATGAAAATTTTTTTACGTCAAATCAAAACAAAAAAACAAACAACTAAAATAAAAATCATTGTAGGTATTGGTCTCCAAGTTGTGTTAATATATGAAATAAAATACAAATACTTTTATGAATTATAAACATAAATATTTATTTATTCAAACCATATCACAACTTTTATTTTTAATATTCAGCCCTGAGGTATCCGTTCGGAAGAAATTCCGGTACGAAAGTCAAATCCGATCGCAACTTAGAAAGCGTTCGAGGTATCCGTTTCGGAATAAAATAAATGAAGCATACAATCTCGTTATTTTGACATTGGGTCAGCTTCAGCTGTTTTGTTCCATAAGCGAAAAACTTTTATCTGAAAATTGTTGAAAAATTTATAGATTTGTTTGCAAATAAATGAATAGGTAGTGTCGCTTTAGTTTTGGAAGCCGAAGGCTTAAACATAAGGACAAGACAAAAAGAGGAAAGACGAGTTCCACTCGAATATAAAAAAAAAATTTAGACGCAGCGTATGTAGAAATGGGTACCATAAAATTGCAGTATATCCACCAATCGCTGTTGCTTAGCCCTAGCCATTGTTTTCTTTCTCAAATACACACTTATTACACTAAAGACAACACTTAATTTAAAAACACATAATTTATTCAATAACAATTTTGAAAAGTTTCCATTTTTATTCCGCAACTATTGCTTGTCGAAAACCATCGGAAGAAATTTAACGCACAGCTGCCAAATGTTCTTTACTTAACGCATTGTGTTGCACTGCGATGAAGTGGCAAGTGCGTTTAATTTTTTCGGAAGATTTGATGTGTCAATCGGAATGGATACCTCGATTGAAAATTCTCCGATTTCGAACAAATCGGAGAAAATTTTCTTCCGAACGGATACCTGGATAGGCGTGATTATTTTTAACGCGTTTCGCAAGTCAAAGTTCCATCGTCAGGTTCGATTTTATATCATAAAAAGTTCCATCTTCAGGTTCGATTTTATATCATAAAATCGAACCTGAAATCGCCATCAAATAAAGTTGTCAAAAATATTAATTAGAAATTAAACTTATTTATTGATTTGGAATGTATCTGGCCCATGCATGCGCTGTTGCACCTCGTTTGCAAAATGCTAGACCAATTTTTACCAAAGATAAACTTCAGATTTTCTTGAATTTTTTAACAAAATATAAACTTGTTATTTTCCGACATAAGTACGAAAAAGCATGCGATGCTGCATTGTTGAACTCCAAATCGAGATGGTTGCAAGGGTTCGATCGCTGAATACTCAAACCACATCTTCCTCTAACGATGATAACATCCAATAAAATATTAAATTCCTGTAGAATTCACGATTGGAAAAATTTCGGTACTATTTGTTCATTTTCAGTACTATTTTTTTTATGCTTTCAGTACTATTGGCAAAAGTCAATTTCGATCACTGGTACCTACACAAGTCTAAGGTAAAATACGTACATATATTTGGTGCGTTGTAAAAATTTAAAGTGTCAGAAATAAAAAAATTACTGTTTAAGTGCCCCCAAAAACTTCAGATTACTTACATTATTAAAAACAACCAAAAATAATGACATTTGAACACTGAAGGGGCACTGGACCTACAATTTTCTTCCCATTTTGCCAGATGCTCAGAACTGAACAAAAATTTCAATGCTAATGAGATTTCCTTTGATGTTTATATGTACTAGTAGTAGCCGTGGCGTGATGGTTAGTGCGATGGACTGTCATGTAGGTCCCCTCCATTCCTGCAGACACGCACACAGGAATGGTTGAGAGTTGTAAGTCACTAGGCCCTAGTTCTTCATGAGCTGTTGTGCCATCAAATTTATTTATTTATTTTTGTTTATATGTATGTACTGAAAGTTGTTTTTCCGATTCAAAATAAGTTATCATGAAATGTTTATGCCCGTAATATTCACGCCGTTTAAAATCGGTTTAGATTCAGAAGTCGGTTTAAAATTTTTAAACCGACTAATCGGTAATATTCACTCACTTAAACCGACGTTAACCAAAATTTTAAACCGAATGATCGGTTTAACTACGATAAACCGACTCCAACTTAAACGAGGCATTTTCGTGTCGTTTAGGTACGGTTTAAATGGTTTTAGCTAATATTCAACATTTTATTGGTTTATTCAGTCAGTGCAAAATATTCAATCGTGTTATTGTCGGCGATGATGGCTATTCAAACACATCATATTTGTGCACGTTATTCACACATCGGGGTAGAGTTGACCAACTAACCAGAAAGGGCTTATATACCGAGAGCTGGTAAACGATTTGCTCAAAGTGTTTTATATCGCTCCAAAATTTGTAAGCATGATATTTGTATACCGCAGTGCAAACTACATGCCATAGACCTTTTAGCGATATCGCGGCCCTAAGACCACCGTAATGCACTTTCAAAATTCCAAAAAATGAGTGAAGTTTAAGTGTATTGTACCGCTCCAAATTTTGTGAGCATAATGTTTATATGTGTCCAAATTAAATGCCATCGGTCTGGCAGCGATACCGTGGCCCTAACATCTCCATAATGCACTTTCAAAATGCAACCAAAAAAATCAGAATAGTTCGTGTCTACACACAATTTCATCAACTTGACAGTAATATCTCATACCTAGCACCACTATAATGCATTTTCAAAATTCATTAATGCAAAAAAAAAGGTGTTTTGAATCGATCCAAATGTTGTTTACATAGTATTTTTATGTGTCCAAACTAAATTCCATCAACCCGAGAGCAATACCGTAGCCATAGCACCATTATAATGCGCTTAAAAAATCCTAATACTATTTTTTTGTTAGGAAAGTGCATAATGGTAGTGTAATGTTCACGGTATCGCTGCCAGACCAATGAAATTCAGTTTGGACAGATATAAAATTTGGAGCGGTTAAAAAAACTTCTGTTGCAATTTATATGTGCATTATGGATGTGTTTGGGCTGCGGTATTGCTGTTAGATTGATGAAATTTATTTGCCATCTTGCTTAATATAATATGATAGATATTGGAACCGAATTCACGACCGACGCGGAACTGCAACCAGATCAAGAAGAATTCAACTCGCAACAAATCGTTCATGGAATGTTTAGAAGACGCAATGCGGTGGACGTTATTGTTGAAATTTTTTCACAACGTAAAACACGATAAAGAGGAGTGAAAGACATTTCTAATGCGTATTTGTGTTTGACACGAATTAATTAATTTATTTTATTTAAATATAAAATGACAATTCAAAAAATAAATGTCAAGAAAAGCCTTTTTTAGTTTTTTCATACTTGCGATTCTATGCGACGTTCGGTTTAAATCACAAATTTAAACCGACGTAAACCGATGGAATTTTTTGCTTAAACGGAGTGAATATTACCGATTTAAACGAGATTTTGTCGTTAAAATTCTATCGGTTTAGTTCGGTTAAATGTAGTCGGTTTAAGGTCTTTTAAACCAAGTTTTAAACGGCGTGAATATTACGGCGGTTAAGGTTTGAAAAGTTAAAAAAAAAAAGAAAAATAAAGCTTTATTTGAATTACCATTCAGCCAACAAAAATTGTATTTTGTTTTCTTAGTTTTTATAGTAGGCTTAATAGGCTGTGGGATCTTAGCACTTAATGTAGGATATTCGCAAAAAGGTATGCCATCTAAAATGTGAGCTATTTGTAAAAAAAAGGTCAATTATTCTGAGAGATGGATCAGCCACAGAAAGTTTTTATAATTAATGATAAAAGTATTTCTAGGTCATTATAGACAACAATTCCCAATTATTTCTATAAATTTTATTTTTTTCGATTATATATACATAGTTTTTAATGAAAGCTCAGTTTCCGTTCAGTTTATCGAATATAATTAATTAGTTGTTTGTTTAATGTTTATTTATACTTCTCAATATGTAAAGCTAAGTACAGACGATGGTCAGATCTTACAATAATGTCAGATCTGGCAGTGAAAATACTGTCCCAAATGTCTTATAATCGTCTGAACACACAATTTTGTATGACAATATTGTCAGAAACGTCATTGTCAGGTAATTGTCAGATGACTTTTTTATAGGTATGAACTTTGAGGGAACGGATCAAAAACTGATTCAACTGAATTTAACTGAGCAGTTAAGGCTGATTTCCAATGGCGCGTTCGTGTTAGAGACGCTTACGTTACGTTTACAAGCTTTACGAACGCGTCGACATGACAGACGACCTGAAGAGAATCAGCTGATTAAAAACAATTGAAGTTTAATTCTGTAAATCAAAATGAACCTATAAAACTGTAATGTCGAATTCCTTTCAACAAATAATTCGATTTTTTTTCTAAACAAATTCAATTTTTTTTCTTTCAATAGGAGGAATTTATCCATAAAATCGATTTTTTCTTCTCAACAAATCGATTTTTTTGTTGAAAGGAATTCGACATGAGTTGAGTTGTCAAAACGCGCGCTGAAGTTGAATTTTTTCAACTTCAACGTTGAGGTAGGTTATGTTACGTTGGTTTGTGTACATGCTAATAGGTGCCAAATCGTAACATTACTGTACAACGCGTCATTATAAGCACTTTACATAAATTGCTATGTGTGAACTTTCGCGTTGAAAGAAAAATCTGTCAAAGCGACGCCCAACGTGCCATTGGAAATCAGTCTTATGGCGATTTCCATGCAACAAAAAAATCGGTTCTGCTTAGAAAAAAATCAGTTTGTTTAGAAGAAAAAATCGAATTTTCGGGACAAATGAAATCTTTCGTTTTTAGCAAGATTTACACGGATTTGCACACACACTACGAAGATTTGACATTTCTCAGGAGTTAAATGTTTTTTGCTGCAGTGTTTAACAAATATTCACAGTGTTCGTCGTGTGTTTAAATAGATTTAAAACAAATATATCTATAAAAATGTGTTTTATTTATCAAATAAGTGTGGATAATGAATTAAAAGTGATCAACAGGTTTAATTAACTGTGAAATTAAGTGCCCAAAGTCCATTTATCCCAGCTTGCCGATGCGTTCCTTGATTGATGATTTTCGTGTTGGAATTTGTTTGTTTTTTCTACTTGTATGAACGCACAACTAGTTTCGTTTTATTTTGCAACCAATTCCTGATATATATTTGCTTTAAATCGTACAAAACCACACGTAAAATTGAGTGCACTTTAAATAATTGTTAAACACTTTGTGCGTGCAATAATTGTTTACCTTTTTGCTTCAAAACTGCTGTCAAACGGTACACACACAATCACAAAAAAAAATCGAATTTTTTACAGATTCCTTGCAGCTAAAAAAAATAATCGATTTGAAATTGTTGCATGGAAATCGCCATTAATTTCTTTTCCTAAATACTCCAACAGATTATAGGTAAAGACCTTGATTTCATACGCCTATGTCAGACTTTTTTACACAATTTTGTGTCCATGGAATTTTTACCTTCAATTTGTCATGAACCGATCAAAACTAGGGAACCATGGGTTGGCAGAGTATTTTGGTTAGAGACATTTTTTTTGAAACCATAGGTATAAGTTAAGTAGTTTATTAAAATCTGTGCCGAGATTTAGCTAATTCGAAACCGCAGCGAGTGAGTGAGATGAGTCACTTTTCACTGAAAATCGATTTAGCTAGCAAAAGTGAGTGACGAGTGAAATGAAATGTCAGATTACTCGCCGGACATTTCAGCGGTGACTTGATGTATATGTTGGTAAATTTACACTTTTGCATTAGTATTTGTTCTTTTATAAAGGAATTGTTACACATCCTATGCACGTTTGTGAAATGAAATTGCAAGACAACAATGTATAGTTAAAAATGTACATACATATATGTATGCACTAGATTTATTTTTATATAAATATACACATTTAGTACAAAATACTTCATGAACATTTGTTTAATTTGTTGTTTATATTTTTTTGTTTATATTGTTCAATTCAATGTAAAAAAAATTCAGTATCGCCATCGAAAGGAGGACCTCATCGACATACTAAGAAGTTCCAATTACAAAACATTGGACAAACATTTAGAAGACACTTTACACTAAAATCACACATTTATTTAGTTTAGTTTTCCTATTTTATTTTTTTTTTATTTTGTTGTGTATTTAATTGCTATAATACACTGTTTTTGTTAAATTTAATAAAACTGAAATATCAAATCACGAAAAGAAAACAAACCAAAGACAACAAAATAAAATATAGTCTTTGGTTATGACATTTCATGTGTTCGAAACTAAATTCGAAATTACTCATTTCACTTTAATAGCTAAATCACTTTTGCGAGTGAAGTGAGATGAGTCGGCGAGTGAGGCGAGTCATCTCACTTCACTCGCTGAAATAGCTAAATCTCGGCACTGGATCAGAATTGTCTGCTTCAACAACAGGTAGCAATTATTGAAGAACTTCTTCAGGTGAAACAAAAGCAAGACTATTCAATATTTTCACTTGTAAGTTGAAAGAGTCAAAATGTCCATATTTTTGAACTAAATGTTCCTTTTCTATCTACTCTACGCCAAAAATCTGATCAAAATGAAACAAGCATCCGTTTCGGAAATTGTTTTTTTATTATTGGCAAAATGGGAGGCTCGAAATCAGATATACATATGCAATTCTTTTCTTGGACACAAAAAAACAAATATTTTCTCGGGATGAAATTTCTATTAACATTTGAAATAACTCTTCATATGGCTCTCTTCCTTTTTGGGTCATCAAGCAGCAAGAGATACAATTTTACCACAATTTAACAGTCACATATAGTTATAGTACGAACTAATGTAAAAAGTCCCATCTATCAGCCAGCTTCTTTGTCCCGTTCCGAGCACGATTCACAACGAACACGATGATCTTTTTTTTTTTGGGCCTCTTTTGAATTGAGACAATGGTCGGCAGTCTGGCTTACAGCTTACAGTATTCGACTCGAGCCTTCTATTAGTTGTTTACTCAGACATAGCTCTTTTTATGTGAATTTGGTTCATGCTATGACCAACATTTGATGTCAAACTTAATCATATATGCCTTAAAAAACTTTTTTTTTTTTAAATCGCACAACACCATCTTAAATTTTCTATTTTATTCTTTAAGTGAAAATGATAGCCGTAACCATCCAAAAATATTTTGAAAGCCGAATTTCCTTTTATTTCCTTGTTGTCTTTCACCTACAATTGAGAAATGCCGACTGATAGTATGTGACCGCTCACTCATAATTAAGAATGTGGTGCCCCAAGCCAAGTGTCCATTAATAACTGTATGAATTGCAGAGTTGTAAAGACTGAATTTAATTAAAAACTGCAGTCAGTTAACTGGCTGAACAGAATGGTGACGCAGACGGAACTGGAGCCGGAGCTGGAATAGCTGTCAGAATATTTAATACACACAAATTCAATGTTGCGAACACAACGGAACGTAGACGCATACGGAGCTGCAGACGCAGACGGAAGAGTTCACCAACTATTAACTTTTCACGTACGACACTTTTGACGTTTCAATTTGTATGAAGAAAAAAGACAACTTTTTGGGTCGGAAAAAAATATTGTGGGTATTTGTATCGCGAAAAAAATTATTTATTAAGAGGAAAATTATTGGAAACAAAAAATGTGAATTCTGAGCTTGTACACAATAATATTCTTTTGTTTTTCTTCAAAATACTTTCAAAGCTGTACAGCTCCATTGTGGACATGTAAAAAAAATAACGTACGACACTTTTTGACAGCTCTTCCAGTTCCGTCTGCGGCTTCAGTTCCGTAATTCTATTCTGTTCAGCCAGTAAGTCATAGTTAATTGACTTAAATATTTGAATAAAAGTCAAAATTTTGATTTTTTACTGTGACTTTGAAACAAGGGTTAGCAGTCATGTACAATGTTCTGACTTATAAGTTGATAAGGTCAGTCAATTGACTTACAGTTATAATTGACAGCATTACTTTTTGACTGGTTGCAGTCTTTAAGTCGCTTAAAAGCCAGTAAGTCACTTAAAAGTCAGTAAGTCATTTGATTGCAGTATTTTAACTTAAGTCATCAATTGACTTGAGTTTTTACATCTCTGATGAATTGGTCGTTTCATCATGCTTCTTTGCAGTTCTCTATCATTAAATAAAAGTAATAACTCATATTAAACGTTTTTGGAATTTGAAAACTACCTTATACTCATAGATAACATGTTCTATCAACAATAGCAATAACAGTGTTGAGTAAACGTGGAGATGGGGATTTTGAGATTATGACAAAAAAAAATATTTAGGGTACCTATCTGTTTTGTATAATATAAAATACTGGAGAAATTCTCCTTCAGATGTTTATCAAAAAGCCGTGCTACTACTTTTTAAAAGCCTTCGTTTTTAAATCTATTTTTAGTCGCGACAATTTCAATTTCACACTCATGATGGTTTTATGTGGCGGTAAAACAAGTGCTAAAATGCCGCTAAAGAAAACTACAAAAAATGCAATAACAACAAAAACCAACAGCGCTATTTTTCTTACAAACAGGTCGACAGAAAGAGCACAATTTTAGCCAATTTACTTAAATTACTCCAAGGGAAAACGTTTTCACGATGCAAAATATGTACAACTTGCACCGAAATGCTTGTGTGTAAATCATTTTTATTGGTACCTACCTACATATCTAATGCATAGAAATATCAGGGCAGTCTATACAGACAGGTTAGGGCGAGGCGGATGGATCAAATGCCTTGGTGAGCTTAAAATAAAACAAACAAACCAACCCAACTCATTTGACACTCTTCGTAATCCTCATCACCCAAGAAGCGATGGGAATATTTTGTAATCGGAGGTAAAATAACAGAAAAAAAAAATAATAACGGACGTGTCGTCGAATTTCTCGTGATTAGCGGCAGCGCATGGCTTATTACCTGTATACCTACCTGTAGGGGATGTGGGGATTGCGGCAACAAGATCGTATTGAGTGACAAACGTTTTTTGTGTGGGATTCCGGAAAATTAAGCACTTGGTAAGTTAATTTTTCCAATTGGTCGTAAAATTGTTTTGCTTTTGTTGCAATTTGAGAAAAAAAAAAGAAAATACCTAGATATTTTTTTGTTGACTTAGGTAGGTACTTGAGTGCTCGTGGGTATTTTTATTTGTTTAATTAAATTACCCGCAATTCAATCGCATAATATTATTATTTATTAGAATAAAGCTGGTGCAGTTACAGATTTAATTTTTTTTAATACTATTTGACGTTATTGGAAACTTTGTTCTGAAAGCAAATGGGGGAATTTATTCTTTAAATATGGTACCTACACCTGGCCTACATTTTTACATAAACTTCTTTTAGGGTAAATCGTGGAATTATTGACAGCATGAGAATGAAATTAAATGTTTATTAAATTATTATTAAAAATTCAAAGTTCCATATTTACGAAATTAAAAAAGGTATTGATAAACTTTATACAATTTATGAAACGTTAATATTTAACAATCAAAATGAAATAAAGGAATTTTTTAGATCATTTACAAAACACATATATTTTTATAATTTAAAAAAAAATCATATCGCCGTCAATGCTATGCACTTTCGGCACACAAACTTTGTGGATATAAACTGCAAAAATAAAAAATAAATATTATATTTATTATAAAATAAAACACTATTTTTCTCACAAAAAAGAATCACAATAATTCAAAAAACTTAATATAAAAAATCACACATCCATGTCGTTACTTGACGTGAAGTGAGTCAAGTTATTAAGTTTATATATTAACGTAATATTTATTCCAAGACCGAAATGTCGCTGTCGGATTCGTAAGCTGAGGTCCTTACTTTAAATTTATTTTAATTTTTCAGTATTGAGGAAATGTCCTCAATTAAGGGTTCCAGAAACACTCAAGTTGTAGAATAAGCTTATCGGAAGTACCTTGGAAGTGAATTTAGTCCCAATAAATTTGAAAATTATGAAACCACGAACATAGATTGATTTTTTAAATACTTTTTAAACTGAAAAAAAGTATTCTCTCATAGCCATAGAGCAGGGCTGCCAATGTTAATCTTATGTAGTAGATCTACTTCATTTATGTTTTTGTATAAGCAGCTGTTACGTAGCAACTTATTTCTACTTCGTTTGACTCATTTTGAGTCGTTAGAATTGTAAGAACTTTTAGATCCAAAAGAAATACAAACTGAAGAATATCCCACAATCCTTTCACTTGTCAATAGTTTTTCTTATTATGATAAAAACATACCTAACAAATATTAAATCTCTAAACTCAGAGTTTAAAAACGCTTACGTTTGCTTAAAATATAAAAATGAAGGACGTTGAAGATATTGTTGACTTTTGGTCGCGTTTATGCTCCCAGAAAGACATTTTGGAAGGAGATATGTTTAAGGTGTTACCTGACTCCATGTTTACACTAGCTTGTCTTACGCATAGCAGTGCAGCAGCCGAAAAACGATTTTCAGACTTTAATAACGTAAAAACTAAAAAAAAGGAAAAATTTTGATATAAGTAACGCGCTTCTTCCCTTTTAGAGAGGGTTTTTGACTGAAAGATTTTGAGCCTTTTTAACAATAAACACGATATTTTTGTAAATCTAAATATATTTCGGAGGTTAACGTCATAAAAACTGATTAAATTTTAATCGTAATATTTAATATTTTAATTTTCTTATATTCATATTGCGTGAAATTGTGTTTTTTATCCTTTAGAGGAGAATCCGATTGAAGTGAATTGAATTGAATGAAATGAAATAAAAATTTTTTATTTATTTTCGTCACTATCGCTTCAATCGAAAGATGCTGTATAAATAATGTAGGTACGTCAGTATTTTTTGTTTTGGGGACCATCGGAAGATGACGAATGTGCCCTTTGCAAAACGACGAATGTGCCCCGATGTCACAAATTTATTTTTAAAATTTCTTATGATATATGAAACCTGAACAAATTTGTGTTCTTTAATGGTAAGACTAATGTTTAACAACACTGTTCCAAAAATATCTCCCTTCTTTAAAAAAAAAAATAAATCCGTAAAATTGCTTACTTACCTTAAGTGAAAAATTACAGCCATGGCCAAAAATACACATAAACACTTCTAACTTCTTTTGCCAACTAACTAGCATTGTCAAACTACAAAGCACCCTGTATTTTTGTAGAAGGTTGCGTTCAGCATTCAAATTATTGGCTTACACATTAGCGAACTTAGTGAAAACAGCCCCAAAGACGAATGTGCCCCAGTTTACTATACATAATGTATAGATTGCAGATTCAGACAAACTATGTATGTATACATTATAAATTGCAATTAAAAGTTCACAGAGATTCATTTTATTTCTTAACGAAATTGTAAAATAAGATATGTACACAAAGTAAACATACATATCTATTAACTAAAATTAACTAGACATTAAAAACTTCCGCTTTTGTGCGTTCTTTCGCATCAACCGGTTATTACAATACAAACGAAAATTCGAGATCAGATGATGACAGATGAGAAACTAACATTTTTGCCACAGGAGTCTGACGCGGCGTTGCCGCCCGAAAAAAAATTAACGTGCCATTTGAAAAAAAAAACTCTAATCAATTTTATTACGTGGTGGAATACAAAAAAAAAATCAAAGAAAATCATTTGCTTTATTCATTTGCTTCCATTCTAATATTCTAAAGTGGTTTGTATCCTATCTCATCGGTAGAACACAGTTTGTCCGTGTGAATGATTTATTTTCTGAAGTAATTCATGTAACTTCTGGTGTTCCTTAAGTAAGCGACTTGGGACCTCTTTTGTTCCTGTTGCTATAATCAACGAAATACCAACGTTTATCAAAAATGCCATCTGCAATGTTTGTGGATGATATCAAAATATTCCGTTGTATCAAATCGTTGGACGATTGTCTTCTACTTCAAAGTGACAATCTTTATCTTTCTCTCGTAGTCTTATACGGCGTTTTCATTAGAGCAAATGAGGTAATTTCGTCAAAACTTTCCAAATTAAATTCAAAATCATCTCATTTCCCATAAAAATTCAAATTTCCAAATGAGGTAATTTCAACCAAATTTGCACGAAATTGGGTTGGAAATTACGTAAAACTTTTATGAACACACCCAAATGGATTCCATTCAAAGTGGAACCGATTTCAAATGACAGGATTCAATGCAAAAACAACAAAAACAAGCGATTGACAATCTGGGCCTTCATTAGAGCTGAAATGAGGTAATTTGGCAAATTAAAAAAAAAGTGTTCACATTACAAATTTCCTAATTTTGTTTGAAGGTCCAGATTGTCAATCGCTTGTTTTTGTTGTTTTTTACATTGAATTCTATGATTTCAAATAGGTTCCACTTTGAATGGAATCCATTTGGGTGTGTTCATAAAAGTTTTACGTAATTTCCTACCGAATTTCGTGCAAATTTGGTTATAATTACCTCATTTGGAAATTTAAATTTGTATGGGAAATGAGATGATTTTGAATTAAATTTGGAAATTTTCAACGAAATTACCTCATTTGCTCTAATGAAAACGCAGTATTAGGCCAATTAATTTTGATTACGAAATTGATAAAACAAAACTTACTAAGCTCAGAGAAAAGAAAGACCTTGGTGTAATATTCGATTCCAAACTAAGTTTCAACTCCCATATTGACTTTGTGGTTGCTAAAACTAATATTATGCAGGGATTTGGGGCTCGCAACTAAAAAGAGTCATTATTCTATGCTTATATAAGATCTTCACTTGAATACTGTTCAGTAATTTGGAATCCTTTTTATAAAACTCACTGTTTAAGGATTGAAAGGATTCAGAGAAAATTTGTAGTTCATAGACTAAATTGGAATATTCCATCAATAACTCCTTATGACACCGGATGTAAACTGCTTGGACTAACACCACTTGATATTCAGCGTCGGTATTTTTCAGTAGTTTTTATACGTGATATTATCACTTCTCATATAAATTGTCCTTTACTTTTGTCCTTAGTTGATATATGTGCTCCGTATAGGCAAACGCGATCCTGTATTATATTTCAGGAATCTTATCATATCGGGTAAACTTTGTTTTCAAGACTTCTTTTCCTACCAAAGTCGTGAATCCTTTAAAAAAACATTTATTATAATTATTACTAAACTCCTACACTGCTGATTTAGGTTCTTTTTCTAGTTAAGTACTTATTTACGTTTTAACTTTATTGCTAAAGTTATAAACCTTGTTCTGTAGTCTGTAAGATTATATTTTATTTCTTAACAAATTTTATAAATCTGCTTGATGAAATAAATAAATAGTCCAAAAATATTAGGTTCTGTCCATTTTTTTTTTACGAAATCTGTACTAATTTTCATTAAATTTTCACTTCATTTTAAGTAAAAAAAGGGAAATAAAAAGATGTGCCATATTAATTTTTTTCGTGTCACGAGGAAATTATCGTTTTAAAAAACCACCATCGTGCCACAATAAAATAAACGTGCCATATTTTCTGAAAAAAACGTGCCAATTTTCGTGAAAAAAACCACAAATTCTTCTATTTTTTTTTTTAAAGAACTGTAATCAATTTTATTACAGGTTGTAATACAACAGAAAAATCAAAGGAAATCATTTGCTCTATTCGTGAATCGTGAATCGTCAAGAAATATATTTTTCTGCCCATCTTTTACGAATTTGGACCAATTTTCATTAAATTTTGTTTAAATTTGCTTCATTTTAAGTAAAATAATAGAAATAAAAAAAAAGCGTGCCACACAGAACTTTTTCGTGCCACCGTGCTACGAAGAAATTATCGTGTCAAAAAGCACGATTGTGCCACTTCGGCAACGCTGCGAGACGATTTCAATAGTGTGAAATGTGAATCAAACTTATGCGGACCAGATTCGATTGCAAAATTGTAGCAGAAACAGTCTATAGCCATCATTAACAAGATATACGGCAACAACCCAAAAAAAAGGCCTTAAAAAAGAGGAAGTAAATATAATTGAAGTGCTTTTTAATGCAGACTCTAGGACCTTAAGACGATGAATTAACACAGAAAAATAAAACCTTCAAAATTCTATGCAACTTAAACCAGTAGAGCAAATTTGCACGATCCATTTTATCAAAGTTACATACCTACAGGAAATACAATTTTTATAAGTCGTGCAAGTTCCCAACAATTTCACTTTTTACCCTAGGTGCGCAGCTTTTATTTCCCCAAAGAAAGTTAGTGTGATTTGAGTGTGTTTATCTACCTTATTATTCTTCAAGTGCAAATTTTGTATTTCATTTTTTTGCCTAAATGAAAAGTAGTATTATTGGTGTATTTTTAATGGTTTTACAAATAAGGTATCAAGTTCTCGAAGGTAAATTATAGCATAGCATAGCAGAATGCAGGGACGGATGTTGTTGAAAAAATAAACATTAGGAAGAATATGACAGGAATTGAGGAATACATATATACTATACCTGTAAAAAAATAATGAAATTATTTATGTATGTAAGTCGGTTTATTTGTTGTTGTCATTCTGGGTATTAGATTGCAGTTTTATACATAATGATAATTATTTTAAGAATATTAATTCATTTATTGTTGAATTTTTCTGGAAAATTCTACGTCATTCAAGTTTAAAGTTCTAGACAATAAAATTCTTAAGAATTATCAGTATAACTTCTTTTGGTTTTTTTTATTTTATTTCCGCTCATACACAGATATTATATTAGATCTACGAATTCTGATTATAAGTTTGCATGTTTTTTGGTAATGTTTTTTTTTTTTTATGCAAAATCCATTTTATTTATCTTCTGTCATATTAAAATACATTCTGCAAATCCCTAAGAGTTTTCGAGTCGCATTTCTAAATTTAAATTGATTTTAATCAAAAGGCAAGAAGTGTCGAAAAATAACAATCTGGCCCCTGCCATAGCCCTCGCCATGTCTCATCATTCGCACAGCCATTTTAAATCAAAATTTAAGAAATCTAAAAAACAAATATAATCATAAAAAAAAACCACCCCAGGTCATAAAAGAACACACCACCACTTAATCCCGAATAGACATTTGGGACTTTTTATGATTGATTAGGGTATTTTTATAATCTTTATTTGCAAGACTCACAACACAATATACATATTCAATGTGCGAGTTTGACAATATGCTAGAATGACTTCCGAAAATATGCTAATGGATCGTTTTTTTATTGGCGTGTGTCTCCATTGAGACACAAAAAATATTTCGTTTAACGTCTCATTTATGTAGACCGCAAATTCGAAATACATACATAACATACCTACCTCTAATGAAACTTTTTAATGTTTTACTTGAAAATTTGATTTTTAATTTCAACATCATTGAGCTAAGGATTATTTACTATATAAAGTGAACGAGTGGGTCGAATGTATTTGCTCATATGTAACGGTAGCTATTAATTTGATTTTAAATGTACCATCTAAATTTTTTAAATAAATATTAGTTTATGAGAACAAAATTATTAAAATCTTTAGGCAGTTTTTAAAATAAATAATTTTGTCTTCTGAATAAAAAAGCTTTTTTGGTAAAAGAAACTAATGCTTAATATTAAGTAAAGCTTGTAAGTTGGCTCTGGGATCTTAGCACATCAAAATGTGAGTGTGGGTTGTTTGTAAAAAAAAGGTTATATACTACGTTTTCACCGACCACAACCGAGATTTAGGTAGATTTACCAAAAAATCTCCTCCCGCGACTCTAGGACAACAAAGTTCTAACTGTCATTTTTGGTAAAATTGAGTTATATATTGCATCGTACTAAAAATGATATGCTCTTTCGATTGCCGCTATTCGCATAAGTCTATATCTGCCAGTTAGAACCTTGTGTACTTAGGATAAATAAATAATTTTGTAGATGGAACCTACTTGCTTGACAGATAGAATCTTCTTGCGATGTTAATTTTGTATGTAAACCGTGACACAAAGTTCTATCAGGCAGTTAGAACCTTTAATTTATTAATTGTAAAAAATTCAGCAAAAAATAAAATGCAGGTAAACATTCACACATTTTGAGTAAAATCAATATAGCAAAGTTATTTAACACGAAATATTCAACCTGATTTTTATCGAAAGTTACAGTGCTGCCAAAAACATTCCGGATTTTTTCCCATAGTAATAATTTCCTTAATACCAAGTAGAAAACTAACAACTTTCCATAAGTTTTTTAATAATTTGTAAAGAGTATAAGACAAGTTAATAATAACCTTTAAAATTTAATGCTACGATGACAAGAACAAGAAAAAAAAATTATTTTACAAAGTTACTCAGTAACATGCCTGTGCAAAACTAACCGGATTTCAAGAAGATTGCTAGTCTCGATGTTAAAGTAACGGTTTTTTCGAGTCTTTTGACTCAAGCCGTAGATTAAAACATTTTTACAAGTTAAGAGCTGTGTAAGTTGAGATTATATAGTGCATAAAATGGCTAAGACACGTTATAGCAACGCGATTCGATACGAAATAATAGAAAAGTTCCAAGCCGGTATAAAACAAAAAGTAATCGCTGAAATCTTAAAAATTCCAACGTCCACGGTTTGCGACATCATTAAAAAATCAGTAGAAGCAGATCATTTTGGTGGACGCCCTCGCAAAACAACAATTAAAACTGATAGGCGCATAAAGAATTTCGTGCTTAAAGACCCTTTTGCGACTTCAAAAACAATTTGTGATGAACTTAATCTACCCTTAGAGCCAAGTACGGTCAGGAAGCGTTTAAGAGATTTCGGTCTTTTTGCATTTCGACCAGCTAAAAAACCTCTTCTTACTGCTAAACATCGTAACAAAAAGGTAATCCGTAAAAGGTATTTGGGAAAGACTTAAAATTCCTAATCAAAACATTTAAGCCAGGGTTGAATTTGCAAAAAATCATCTTAACCGGTCTTTAAGCAAATGGAGGAGTGTGCTTTTCAGTGATGAAAGCAAATTCAACTTATTTTACTTCGATGATGCAAGGACAGTGAGGCGCTCAAAAGGTACGCGATTAAAGCCTGCAAATGTACTCCCTACAGTAAAGCACGGTGGAGCCTCAGTGAATGGTTTGGGCTGTTTTTCAGGAGCAGGCTGCAGTCCTATACACCAAATCACAGGAATTATGGACCGTTTCCAATAAAGAGACATTTTGGAGTCAGTAATGCTTCCATACGCAGAGGAAGAAATGCCTCTGCGTTGGGTTTTTCAGCAGGATAATGACCCCAAACATTCTTCAAAGCTGCTAAAAGAGTGGTTTGTAACTAAAAATATTCGTGTTTTAGAATGGCCATCTCAATCACCCGATTTAAACCCAATAGAAAACTTGTGGGCCATTTTAAAAAGGCGGGTTGGGAAAAAAAAGCACACGTCAACAACTTCTCTTTTTGCAGCTTTGAAAAATGAATGGGAGAATATTCCTGCTTCAGTTTTCGAGAATTTAATCCAGTCAATGCCTCGTCGATGCCGAGCTGTGATAAAAAACAGGGGTTACTGGACAAAATATTAAATAAATAATAAAAGTTAATTGCAAAAAACTAAAATCCGGTTAGTTTGTCACATTAAAATTTTGAATTAACTTTAATTTTTTGAATTTTTTGTTTTGTTTTGATGGATAAAGTTCCATGGTTTTTGTTTCAAATAATAAAATTGTTCAATAAAAATGGAAAAAAATTGCAAACGTTTGATTTTTTTCATTTTTATATCACAAACCAACAATCAATGCAGTTTACCAAAAAAATCCGGAATGTTTTTCACACCACTGTATGTGGGTGCAGTTAGAACATTTTTGTCCTAAAGTCGCGCCTCCCAAATCCCGTCATTTACCATACAAATTTAAATCTCCTCAAATCAAGATTTAAAATAAATCTAATTTAAATCTTCATAGGGCCAATAGTTTTACAATTCTAACAGACCTATTCCATTATTCAGCGCAATACAATCTAATTTATTTTGTATCGTTTGACACAAAGCAAACTTGCTATCTCACTTCCACTTCATAAGAAAAATGACCAACCATCTACATCTTGAAGGACTCTTTTAAAATTAACCTACTTTTTAATCTTTTTCCTGGTGAAAAAACTATCTAGGATTTATTAAATCTAAACGAGATTAACTTGCGGTGAAAACGTAGCACATATTACCATGTGAAAGGCCAACGGATCATGAGTGTCAAGTTAGCGAAACAACATTCGCTGATCGAAAAATTATTAATTGGATTACACTTCCTAAAAAATTTAAATTTTTTAAAATTATCTGAGATCTTACTATGTTCTTGTTCTTACTTTCTCTTACTATCTACAATTGCGACCAAAAAAATGGAATCACTCCGTTTCGCCTCTTAAAAGCAACAATCTCTATGGATACAATATTCATGCTTAAATGTTAATGGCCACATTTTTAAGCTTGAACTTCAAGCTTTAAATTGGAGGTAAAATTATAAAAATCCATTTGATAGTTTTGGCGTTATGCATTCGCAAAAATAACAAAAATATCAAATTATAGTAAAAAAGGAAGCACGAGTAGCTCCATCTAAGCTAATGTTGTGTATCAAAGATCTAATAAACGTTCAGGGAAACTGGATAGTTTGTGCGATTTGCAAAATCTGGACGTGTCGCCGCGCCGGCGTAGCACTTATTTTCCTTCTAAACTACCTTAGTTAAAAACACAAATGTTATGTGAAGAGAAACGTGAAAAAAATCTCCTGAATTTGTTGACCGTGGAGATTTTGTCTACCCCTCTTTCTTCCTGCCCTTCTCGCCAATGAGTTGCTGGAAACTCAGTTGCCTTGTGTGAAAGATCAGGGACTTGAGATATGAAAGATTCATTACAATGACTTCTCTCCAAAATCGTCATTTGACTAGCCTTAAACGTCCAACAACAGCTCAAGCAGGTACGAGGAAGAATTTTTAGTGTATTGAGACTAATATTTTTTGGATTCGCTGATTCGCTTGCTCAATTATTTTTTTTTGCACAGCTGATCAATTCATAAAAAAGGGATAGAGATTGATTTTTACTTTAAGGGGCCAGTTATAGCTATCTTTGAAATTCATCATTGAAAATTTTTAATTTAAGATTTAGGGCAATTAAAAAGTAAAATCAGTAATTTTTTTTAATGCCAATGTGAAGCTGAGGACTCTATTAATATTTATTGCCAAAAAAAAATTCGTTTGGATCCAACCTTTCACATAAACCTTTAAGATGATATAATTTTTTTTCGAATATCCCATGGGTCTTTTGGCCTCTTGCCTTTGTGAAGGGGTAATAAGGTGTGGATCCTCTCATCCACCTTTTTCCTGGCTTTCTGTGGGGTCATCCCCTTGTCTAAGAACCGGAAGAACCACTTTGTGCCGGCTCCACTCAGTCCTTTCCTGTACGGGTCGTCCAGTGCACCTGGTTCGCCCAGTTTTGGAAGTGGACGAAGCCTTCTATTTCGGCTGTCGTTTTGGTGGTATTGAGTTTTTGCTTGGTGGTGATGTTTTCCCATCCAAGTCGCCTTCTTTGGCTTCCATTGCATTTCCCACTTCCCCGGGAGGTATTCTCCCCTGGCTAGTGGATGATGAACTGGGGGAAACATCCTTCACTTGCAAGGGAGGTTTTCTCCACTGACTAGTGGACGATGTCTCTTTAATGTCTGCCTGGTGCGGTAAATACCTTGGAGGCATCCTTTTAAGGTATAGACTGCAACCCAGCCTCGGATCTTCTGCATGGAGATCTTTCTCCACTCGATCCGCGTACTCACTCGCGGTGACATCCCGCGGAGTGTTAAATTTTTTGTGGTTTCTGTTATTTCTTTGTTTTTGTTGTTTTGGCATGTTGTTCCCACGAGTAGCTAGAGAAATATTGGGGTCCGCCATGTCAGAGCTCCGCATAACATGGTAAGGTCTAGGTTACTCTTTGATTCGACCTGTTTTCAAAGAGGTTCCGTTAGAATACATCCGGTATACCCCCTGGCTGCAAACCATCCAATATCAAGGTAACTGCCTTCACGAAGGAACGGAGGGGGTTTGTTTGGAGGTTTGAGCAATCGCAGAGCAGGTTTTTAATGGTTTCTTTTTCTTCAACATCCTGACAGCTCCTACAGAAATCGGGTGCGTATACACCAAATCTAGTGGCCATTATGCCAATGGCACAATGTCCCGTCAGTACACCTATCAGGGTTCTAAGCGATAAAATATCCTGAGTTTCCTTTTCATTAATTCTAGGCCATAAACTTCTAGAGATGGCGCAATCGTTCCTGGATATCCAGGAGTTATTGATTTGCTCTTTCGTTATTAGGTCTATCTTTCTTTTCATTACGCTAATCGGGACGTTTAGTCCCATGTCTAGTTGGCTACCACTGTCTCTATATGCGATATTGACCCCTTCCTTGCCAGTGCATCTTCGCAAAATATCCCAGCTTCTGTTCCTTCTTTCATTTTTGACCCATCAGCGTAGAAGGGGATACCCCGTTCACTGAATAGTGAGTTGGGTTCCCATCCATTTCTTTCGGGTATTAGAACCGAGAAGTTTTTTCTAAAATCTATTACGGGTGGAAGGTAGTCAGTGGTCACATCAAGTCCGGCATATCGTTGCCAGATAGACCCATGACCAAAGGTGCTGTGCTTCCAAGAGTTCATTTCATTAAGTCGAAATGCACTTTTGGCTGCTATACACCTTATGTACTCATCTAGGGCTGGAAGGTTGAGAATAATTTCCAGCCCTGCTTGTGTTTGGCGTAGACCTCCGTACCCCCGTTATTCCTATACTAACTTCTGTAATCTCTGTACCTTGTTTTTGAGGTAGCTATCCTTTTCTACGGCTTTCCACCACACAATCGAACCGTAAGGGACGAATGATCTCCGTGTACATAAATTGGATGACTTGCGGTCGCATTCCCCACCGTGTACCGAATAAGGTTTTTTGCATGTGTAGAAAGCACAAAGTGCTCTCTTTGTTCTTTCCTCTGTTTGTTCCGTTTCCATGTTAGCTTTGAATCAAAGATTACTCCAAGATATTTGGCTTCATTGGAGAGTTTCAGAGGTATTTCATTTAGCTTGGGAGGAGTAAAATCTCTAGTTTTCTTTTCTTCGTAAACAGAACAAGTTCAGTTTTTGAAGGGTCAACCCTGAGACCGTTTTGTTCTGCCCATGAAGATTAAGTGCAGATTCCATAATATCCCTGATAGTAGTAAGAAACTTACCTGATATCAAAATTACTATGTCGTCTGCAAAGGTCACTGTTTTGATACCTTTATTCCAAAAATTTGTAAGAATTTTGCTAACATAACGAGAACCCAGAGGAGAGGTGAGATTACCCCTCCCTGTGGTTTGCATCTTGTAACTGTTTTCTCAACAATAGTGTCTCCAAGTTGCGAGTTTATGACCCTACCATTGAGCATGGAATAAATCCAGTCCACAATAATGGCAGATTCAACTCCAACCTCTTCCAAAGCAGATTTAATGGACTCCATTTTTAGGTTGTTAAACGCTCCTTTGATGTCTAAAAATGCTGCCAGGCTATGTTCTTTGTGCTCGAGAAATTTTTAGTTGATATCAACTTGGCGAATATCAAGTCGATTGACTTCTAGAAAACTGAAAATAACAAAACCTACTTCACTTTTTACTTATGTACTTAGGATATTTGGAGCAACAAAATAGTGGATTGAAATCAAATTTAAGGAATACTTTTGCTAATAAAAGACATTTAAGCATCTGGGTTTTAGTATACATATTTTTGACTTATGATTTTTTAAGAAAATTACTCTTTCCAGCCTAAACCAGGGGGAAATAGACTCGACACTTGTAAATTTTTTTTCTCGTCTCGACCCATCCTGCATGCCGTAAACTTTTATTGCATTTTATGCAAACACCCAAAAATCGAAAGAAGTTTGGTTGGCTTTTTTTTCCTTTAATAAGGTTATTTCTCCTCAAATCTTAAGATCCATTATGTATATGAATAACTTTGAAAAATCGTCTTTATAAACTAAACTTAAAGGCTTCTGATGGAAGAAACCTCATCAACTTTTTCGTAGATTTTGAAATGTTAATTTTCACGCATCCAAAACTCAAATTCTCGTAATTACAAAATTACCTTTAAATGCAAATGCTTAAACTTACCTTCAATACCTACAAGTAAAGTCACACTTCTATTAGTCGCAAAGGCATGTTCCCATTAGATACATTTAGTTATGTCCCCAGGCCGAACATGAACAAAAATTGTCACACAACTAAAACAAAACCGCCATGCCAGCCCATTAGCAGCTTTTATATATAATTCACCCTGGAATCCCTTAGAAGGATGCAGGGCACTCACTCTGTATAGCACGAACACCGTTGTCAACTAAAATCATCGCAGTGACATCGTCTTGGGTTCGCAGTAGTCGTTCCATTGCCAAAATGCCTTCGGCCCCCCAGAAACACAAGAAAGCCATTAGTGTTGGCCTTTTTGGTTGTGGAGCGTGGAATTCGACAATTTAAATATTGCAATAAACAAACCCCGCAACATGGCAACATGCCGTACAAAGATGCACCGGCAATGATGAAGCTGGAGACAGTGGCAGAGTTGTTGCACCAGCAAGCCATTCTACAAGCTCACGCATACCGAAAACATGACTTACCTGGCCCCGGTTTGCTGGCAAGGAGCCATAGTTCTATATAGTTACCTGGCCAAAGAGTATACGCAAAATGACGTCGAACGTCGGCGTATAGTGTGGACTTAATGGGAAATTGACCAGAAGAACTCGTTTATAGTCTTTAATGGCGGAGGGCCTAATTAAAGGGACCACAACCACGAATACGAACGAGGACACACGGTGCGATTCCAATTATGCAAACAACACCCGGGGAATCCTTTGATTGAATCAGTATTTAATTATCGTGAAATATCTTTCTTCGTTTCTTTTATTTGAAATTCAAAGTCATCGTTGAGATAGGTGGAGTATAACTACCAAAAACTATAACCACAAAAAAAACTTGCTTTAATTTCGGTAAATACATTGTTCTCATTTCATTTATCCCCTTTTTCAGCTGAGTTAAAACGAAAACAGAAAGTTTGTAATTTGAATTCAAAAACTACAAAAAACATTCGGTGAAAATCCTGAAAATATGCAGTATTTTATGTTACTATGCGTAAAATTCTGAATGCCGGATCTTATGCAACAATTTTTTACAACTTTTGTGAATTCTTCATCGAGAATAATCCCTTAAAGTAGGCTAAAAATGTATGATTATAACAAATCGTCAATGTTCCCACTTTTACCTAGTACTTTCAATTGCCACCTATTCCCAAACATCGCCATTAATGTGGACAAATACTTTTTGAATAAATCGTTATTATGTTGGTTAATTTTTCCAGTTTTTCTTTCAATTAAATACTTCTAAATATTTTTTCAGGAATGTTAAAAATGATAAACCTACCAACCACAAACACCCACTAATAGTACAATTTAAATTTCACTGTTGTATTAATTAACTAACAACTGAAGTGTTATTTTTGGATTTTTTTCCATCTGATTACATACCCAAAATTCAAAAGGTTTTGAAAACTTGCCAAGTAAACTTACCAAATCTTAGTCAGTAATCATTAAATAAGAAATTTCTCTCATAATTTGGAGTTGTTTTGATATTACTCTACTTAAAATATTTGATATAAACCTTCATAAACTTAGAACTTGGCAAACTTTTAGATCTCATTACTTTTTACGGCTGACTTGTTACATAAAGGTTTTTTGTATACATAGAGAACTTAGCTCTTTTTGTTGCATTTATGTTTTTGGTGTGATTTCAGTCCTTTTTGCAAAGTATTTTTTTTTTTTTGAACACAAAATTTTAAATTTTCGAATGCACCTGATCTCTAACACTCTAACAAATCGTCGAAAGTGGGTGGATGCCACGCCCCATGAATGATAAGCCCCAATTTTTTAAGTTTTTCTCAGCATGCATTATAAACCCTAACGCTCTACCGAAATTCATGATTCTACAACTATCAGAAATGCTTCATATAATTGACAACAATTGATGTCACGCCCCTGAATGATAAATCTCAAATTTAATTTTTTTTTCTTTACTCACATTGAAGGCTCTGCCTCTATACCAAATTTCATCATTCTACAACAATCAGAAACCAATTTGAGGGAGTGGGCGTATACCACGCCCCCTATATGGAAATCCTCAAATTTTCGATTTTGTCCATTGTAAACGTTGTAAGCTCTACTGCCCTTCCGAATTTCATCATTCTACAACAATCAGAAGTGCTCCATATAATTGATAGAAATTCTGTGAAAGTGGGCGGATACCACGCCTCCTATACAGAAAATCCGAATTTTTCGATTTTTTCCTTTGCATGCACCACAAGGACTACCTTTGTGCGAAATAACATGATTGTATGGTGTCGGTAAGTGCTCCATATTATTGATAACTATTTTCAGAAAAGTGGGTGGATGCCACGCCCTCTGAATGATAAATTTAAAAATTTAATTTTTTTCCTGTGTTTAAATTGTAAGGGCTACAACAATCAAAAGTGCTCCAAAAAAATGATAGAAATTCTGTGAAAGTGGGCGGATACCACGCCCCTCATATGGAAAATCCCAAATTTTGGAGTTTTTCCTTTGTATACACCACAAGGCCTACCGATGTGCGAAATTACAAGATTCTACAGTGTCTAGAAGTGCTCCATAATTTTGATGATCAGTGAGTCAGTCAGTTACGGTTTTCGCGATTTTTGGCGTCCTATATCTCAGACACCGCTAATGCTAGGGAGTTGAAATTTGGTGAGGCGCCTGTTAGTATTTGGTATAAAAAAATTTATAAAATTCTGAGAAGTAATTATCTCACCTATCCACTATAAGTAGGATTATCTATGACTTTTGGGACACCCTGTGTTTCATTTGCATTAAACATTAATGCATTAATTCTACGCTGCCAGATAGTGTCATGACTCCCCCTGTTCTTGAGCGCGTCAACGATTCAATGAGACAAATCGACTTTCGCACTCGTTCTGTGGCGAGAGTCTTGAAAGACCTCAATATAATATAAATCTGCTGGTCCAGATGGTATCCCCGCTATTGTTCTGAAGAGGTGTTCTTCCACGCTGGCAAAACCTCTGCGTAAGCTTTTCCATCTATCCTATTCTTCTGGGCTTGTTCCGAGCAGTTGGAAAACAGCATTTGTCCAGCCAATCCCCAAAAAAGGCGAATCTTCTTCACCCTCCAATTACCGACCGATTGCACTTACGCCCTTTTTTTCCAAGGTCATGGAAACGCTGATAAATTATCAGTTAAAGAAATATCTCGAAGACCGAAAGCTTCTTAATGACCGGCAGTACGGCTTTCGCAGCAATAGGTCCACTGGTGATCTGATAACCGAACGGTGGAACAAATCTTTATATATCGTTTTGGAGAAAGTAAGATTATTGCACTTGATATTTCAAAGGCATTTGATAAAGTTTGGCATCTTGCTCTCTTATCGAAAATGCGTGCTTTCCGTATCGATGAATCCCTTTTTCGTTGGATTAGAAACTTTCTTTCGAACCGCTCCATACAAGTTGTATTGGACGGATTCAAGTCTGAAGCCCAAAACATAAACTCTGGTGTGCCCCAGGGCTCCGTTCTGTCCCCAACCCTCTTTCTCATTTTTATAAATGATCTTCTATCTGTAACTTCTAATCCAATAAACTGTTTCGCTGATAGTACCCTTAGCTTTTCATATTCGTTTCCTGATTCACATCCCTGCCCTTCGGATGTGGAACAGCAGCGGCAAAATATGATTAGTTCATTAAATTCTGATTTAGATAGCATTGTACAATGGGGAATGAAAAACCGCGTAGAATTTAATGCTTCGAAAACTCAATTCTGTCTTTGGTCGTTAAAGCGAGACTTACCCCCCTTGCCACTGTCCATGAGTGGCACTTGCATCGAAGAAACCAGACAGCTTGCGATTCTTGGTATGGAAAACTATAGATGCATTTTTAAACATGAATCTTGTAAGTTCAAGATTCAAGTTCAAGATTTTCGTATAGAATTGAGACCCAGTTCAGAATAGATTTTCAAAAAATATGATTTATAAAATGCATTAGAATTTTCCTCCATGAATTTCTCCAAGAAAATCAGAAAAAGTCTTAGGTCTCTAACCATCGTCCTTTTAAGCCTAGGCACAGAGTTATAAACATGAATCGAATCGAAATCGAATAGATTTCAAAGTCAGTTCTCAGTTATGGAATGGAGTAAAATGAAATTAATAGTAATCTGACATTTTCAAAAGACCTAGAAAAATTAATTGTATTACCTACTTTGTTTTTAAAGAATAAAGACTGAGTTCAAAATTGAAACATAAAATATTTGTTAAATGCATTAATGAAAAGCAAGAAACAAAAACAAAACAAAATAAAATTTGGCAAAAATTAAAATTATTCTTCCTGTAACGCGGCAACAAAACAAAAACTATACTGGAAACGCGATCACATTTTGACTGTCATGTTGCAATTGTCAACTGCTGTCATACACAGAAAATGCAGTCTATTTTCATTTATGAACGCAAATCTTGCAAAACTGCAACATTTATGAACTTGGCCAGAATTTCACAATTTGTAATTTTAATAAAATTGCAGTCTGAAGCTTGTATTAGATAAAATATTAAATCTCTGTCATTAAAAACCGAACCTAGATTTTTCTGTTTATTCGAGCTAATCTCCGAAGCCAAATATCAGTTTTATTTATGAATAATTTTAATTTCAAAATGTTGCTATTTTTAGGGTGAAACACACAAAATAGTGTTATCTGATTAAAAAAAAAAAAAAAATTACTTTTCGACGCTCTTAGCGGGTTTCCCCAGGGGTTTTTTTTTTTCTTTTTCAAAATTTTCATATTTATAAGGGGAAATGGAATAACACACTAGATTGTCGCATCTGGGCCCTATTGCACCAACAACTTATAATTTCCCCGCACATAATGCATATGGGCCTTGTGTCCGATTTACGGCCAATACAAATTATTTCCGCGGGCATTGTCTCATTGCACCACAGCAAAATTGTACCACGATTTATTATAATTAGCTAAGTGTTGGGTGATAATTTGTTGGTGCAATAAGGCCCTGGTTTAAGAATTTTATTTTAATAATAAATCGTTTAAATTTAATTATGTAATTATAGAGTGAAATTTGGTAAAACATAAAAACGTTTTGAATTTAAAAGGTAATGCTTAGAGGATGCAAGACGAACTTTGAATATTTTTTCAAAACCTAACTACTTATAAATTGAAAACAAAAAGAAATAAATTGGGTAAACACAAAAAAGTAGTACATATTATTCGTTGGTTGGTTTGTGGGCTTCAGGTCATAAAATGAAACAAATTTGTTTTTCTTTTATTTCTTCAGGTGAAGATGTCCATAGACATGGACGAAACGTCGTGAAATAAAAGAAAAACAAATTTGTTTCATTTTATGACCTGAAGCCCACAAACCAACCAACGAATACGTATTTCAATAGGTCACACATTACATATATCGTAGTACATATTAGTTGAAAACATTTAGCTTTCATATTATATTTCCCATTTAACTTGAAATAATTGTGCAATATAAGTCTTCAAATCCTAATCAATGTTATAAATGATATTGCCTGTTTTGCTTTATCCAATATTATATGAAATTAAGATTTGTCTACCCGTGCAAATCCGGGGCGCTGCGGCTAGTAATATTACGAGTTTGGATGTTTACGGCGCGCAAAATTTTAAACAGCCTGATGTAAAGGTATTATCATGATACTACTTAACAATTTTCTAACTCTAAACCTCTTCACTAAAATATTCTTATTTTTAAACATTTTCTAACTAGTATCATACTAAACCTATTTTATCTAGCTGAACACGCCTAAAACAGTGACAGTTCAACCCCTTTTTGCAATTTTAGCTGCCAAAGTGACACTTGGATTTAGTATGATACTTAAAAGATAAAATAGGCATTTGGCGATTTTAACTTTAGTAAAATGTTAAAAAGATAATACGACGCTAACTCGCTTAAAATTTGGAAAAGCCTGTTTTTAACCTAGCATCATACTAAAAATGCTTTAACATCATACTAAAACGTCTAAAATTTTTTGCTATTGTTTTTACATTTACATATGTTATATAAAAAAATATTTTATCTTTGTGAGATGTGAGCGAAGAGATATTATTCTCGTCTCATATTATCCTTTTCACTCATGTTATTCAGCACAGTGTTATTCAGAATGTCTAATGAAAATAAAAAGAAATACAAAATTTTGTTTAAAAATCGCCCTGTATTTCATTTAAGACACATCTTAATAGAACTTAATAATTAATTTTATACCTTTATATGTACATTTACATATATATATGCTTTCTTTTCCATAAAATTACATACATTAAATCATTATACAGTTTTTTTTGTAATTTTTTTGTTTCTTAAAATAAAGAATTAGTAATATTATTATTCTCTTGACATATTTCAACAATTTGACTAGTTTCCATTTTAAATTTTTATTACCTTTGTATTAGTTGATATTATTTTAAATATTTAATAAACCATTAATTTGTAAGAGTGTTAACAATTAACAATCAATAATATTTAGAATGTGAATTACAATAATAATAATTACAAATACATATCTATATAGTTTGTGTATATTTAAATTCTTTTTTTATCTATAAACTAACAATAATAATTTTTGTATTGTTAAATTGTTACATTTTATTTGTTATTATGTGAATTTTTTGTTTTTTAACTAAAATATAACTAAATTAAAAAAAATATTTACGTAGATTATTTTTTCACCGGCATAAAATTGTTATATTTGTGATATTTGAAATTTGAGTATTTGGGTTTTAAATTATAATTTTCTACAATATAATAAAGAAAATATTTTTTACAAAAATAATTAAATAAAAAAATATTTATTTATACTTAAAATTTGTATATTTACAAGTAAAATACTTTCATTTAAATAATTTTTTTCAGAAAAAAGATTATATATGTATTTTGACTTAATATTTATAACAACAAATAAAATGCATTGTTCAAGAAATCCTTCCTTTCAGATGTCAAAAATGACAGCTCCTTAATATTGGTCCTCATCAATTTTTTTTTTAAATTTAGCAGTTGTTTTTTTGGGATTATTATTTTTTAAATTTAATTTCAATGGACAAAAGTCCAAAGTAAATGCCATTTTGAGACTTAAGTTGTCATTTTGAAACGCATTGTATACAATAATTTAAATTCTAGGTATAAGTATATTTTGTTTTTAGTGATGTTTAGTTAGACTTAATTAATTAAATTACAATCACACTTTACTTTCAGGACCTTCAGCTATATGCCTAAAGGCCAATTTAATCTTTGACAAGTAATGCGAGCAAATGTGTCCATAGCTCTTATTATACCATTCTGGTGTTTTACCTCTGAAAGTCACAAATAAAAATGATTAAGTATATTGCTTTTGCTTGTGATGTAAAACAGCTTACTTTATATCGACCCTGGCCAAATGCATGACTCTTGATCGGCCACTACCACATGGTTCGATAAGGTATCTCGAAGCAAGGACAACTCCACGCACGCTACCAAATACTGATTTTGCCTTAGGGTGATCAATTGAAGTTTCCACAATAACACAAGCTCCACGAGGCAGATCGGTTTGCCATGATCTAAAAAAAAAAAAAAATAGAAAAATAAAGTTAATATAATTTTGCAAGGCCGAGCCATTTTCTTTGCCTTAGTAAAATTTATAAGGAAAAATTGAGTCTATTTTAAGATAAATTTTTATGATGGTGTAACATTTTGGTTAGAAAACTTTAAAGAATTTGATATCTATTCGAGAAATTTGAATCTATTGATGTGTTAAAGAAAATCGACCATTATTTATTAATTAAAAAGAAATTAATTTCAGCTTAAAATATGTATACTATGCACGAGTGGATCCCTTGATGAATTTGCTCTTGTAGAATGTGTTATGGTTTTTGAAACAACCAGTGTTGCCAGATGAAAAAAAAAATACCCCCAGAAAAATTAAAAAACCCCCCAGATTACTACATTTTAAGAAAAAAACCCCTAACTTTTTTTTCCAACGTTTTCTTTTCACTTTTTTATTAACAGCTCCTACATGTACACATGTACCTACAAGTACATTGGTATTAAAATAGCATTTAAAAAATTGTTTTTATTTAAAATTTAATTGAGTAGTAATTATTGGATATTCTTTGATTCAATTTGAGAAGAAAATGCAGGTATTGGAATAATTTGACTTTAAAATTAATCCCCCCAGATTTCCCCCTAAACATCTCGTCCCCCCAGATTTACCCCCGACGATGAAAAAAAACCCTAAATCTGGGGGGAAAACCTCCAAACTGGCAACCCTGGAAACAACCCTTAAAAATTTCATGTGTACGCACACATGTCAAGTCGTGTGGGATCAATCCAACTTTTTGACGTAGAATAGTATGAAAGAACTTCCACGGTTTAGTTTTATGGTGTAAAATCGTTGGAGCGGAAGTGTGGTATGTACCTACCATTTACTTATTTTTGTCTATGAAATAATATATTTGTATATAAACTTTCTAACCTAGGATAACCTGGAATAACACAAAAAATAATTTACCTACTTTTCTCCAAAAAATTCAAAAGCATATTTTCGAAATACGAATTTTTTTTTTGTCAAAAATCTGAAACGGAGCTTTTTTTTTAAATTAAGTAAATTGGTCATAATGACTATATGAGTACGAATATCAAAATCGTTTTACGGGAGCTACCCTTTCTAGAAGAATTAAATAAAAAATAATAAGAATAAAGCTTTGTATCAAATTTGAAGCAAATCTGTTCACTCTGCATCGATCGCTCATGAAACTTGAAGGAACTAAAACCAAATAGAAATAAAAACACAAGATTTTTTATGGTGGAAAAGTATATCAAAAAACCACTTCTTTCTCTTTTATTAATTTATCGCAAGGCCAACCATTCAGGTTGAAATCTGATCTATCACTGGCAAATCTTCGCTTCATACAATCTCATATTTCTCTATATATATTTTCGTTAAGTTCTTTCGATATATTTTATAGAAAACTTATAGAAAAACTCTAACTAACCATCGACTACAGAGTTGCCAGACTCATGGGGTTCGATACGCCCTCCTTTAGGTTTCAGCTTAAATATTGGAAGCACGGACTCATAGCCTAACAGACCAATATGGATAATATGTTACACAAAACCAATACTTCCCCTTAAAATTAAGTTAAAAATGTTTCATAGACAAGTTAAGATGCTCACGTTAAGAAGGAAAGTTCAAAACAAGGGTAAATGTGCAGTAAGTTTGAACATTTACTTTCTTTAAAAAATAAATTTTTTTTTGTAATCGATAGTTTTGAAATAATACATGAGGTGGTTATGTATGTAAAAATAATATTCTGCATAGAAGTCAATAATCGAGAAATGCACGAAATTGCAAAGAAAAATAGCGTGGCGGATTTTAGACTATAATTTTTGGTGTTTTTCTATAAATTTAAACCTTTAAATGTCATGTTAAAAAATGTTAAGTGTTCATGCATGATGCATGGCAGTGTTGCCGCTGGAAAAATTTAAAAGGTGTCCCAAAAAGGGTCCCAAGACAAAAAAAGGGTCCCATATAGAACAAATCCACAATAGATAGAATAGAAAATACTTAAAACATTATAATCATTATTCAAAATGTAAAAATAAAATAATTATATTCTGAAAACAATAAAAAAATTTGAAAAACTAAACATACAATTGACTTAACAAACATAACAGTAAAACAAATCGGAGTTGTGAAAAAAAATAAATAAACAAATAAAGATGAATAGCCTGTCTTGTAGGTACATTGTAGGTACCTAATATGCAAAAAGTTCATTTTTTATATATTTTTTTGGAAACCAATTTTCAATTTTTTTTTTGGATTGAATAAAGTTATGTAAGAGCTGACATCATCGAAACCCAAATCGTGATATTAAGCCTAATGATCATTTTATTATTTTGTTCCAGAATAGTAATACCAGAGATAGTGTTTGTGTTGTTCCTTTCTTCTGCTAAAATGGTAAAGATGGGTGTATTTTTCGAAGAAAAACGACAGTTCTCAGTTTAAGACATTTTGTGCAATTGAATCATTTTTATGAAAAATAACAATTTTTATACCTTTTCGAATGAAAATCTTATTGAATTATGAAAAAAGTGGCCAATCGGGCAATTTTCAAAAAAGTGGTGGCCACGGGTCCCGCACGCAAAATAGTGGCCACTTTAGTGGCCAAACGGCAACGCTGATGCATGGTTTGGGTAATTGTTGGTTAACGCAAACATGCTCCATAAGCGTTACACTGTTTAAAAACTGATTGAAATTTTACGAGTAATCAAAGGTCAATAATAATGTTCTCAAAAAATAACGTTTTGGGGCATTTTTCAGATTTTCTTCAAACCTAATCCTATAGGGGTTTCGACGTTTCGAGTATAAAGTTTTAGGTGTCAATATATGTATGAATATTTTGATTTAGATGTCAAAGTAATAAAAATTTGTAAAAATCTTAAAACTTGAAAAACCCCTATAGAACTAGTTTTTCCGTATAATTAGCTTTGAAGATAGTCAATAAAATGGCCGTTTTAAACAAAAGGCAACTTTTAACAAAATAAAGTGTCACATTAAAGCTACAAGTAATAATTTAAATGTATAAAAATACTTAAACAATATGGAAATTAGGATTTTACAAAGCTTACAAAATATTTAGAAGATTATTGCAGATGTTCGAAAAAACAAATGTGCTTGGCCAATGTACAAGAAAACTGCAAGTTTAAAATTCTGCAATCAGAGTCAGCAGTAGCTGACTAAATTAGTAAGTATGAGTTGTTTAACAGGGGCGTATCTACCGCTGGATCAGCTGTTTCAATGATACAGGGCCCCCGAGATATTGGGCCCTCGAGATATAGCGGCTCCTGAAGATAAAGAGCACCCAACAAGAAAGTGTAAAAAAAATTTCATTGAGTTGAATACGAAACATTGTCGATTATTTAAAGTGTACTTAAAACCAATTTTTTTTTGCATGCATGTGTCTTTTTGATAGTTTTTTAATCCTAGGTAAATATCTACGTTCTACCAACCAACACCACCGCAACTTCAACCTGCAAGCACTTTTTTTCTTTTGAATTTTCATAATAATCGTTTCAAAACGTTAACTTCAATGTTCAATCTGCCCAGTGTAGGCAAGGCAGGTACATGTAAACTTACATTTTAAACGTTTTTTCTTGAATTTTTGTATCATTTGTGCATTATTAAATTAAATTTAAATTAAACTTATATTATTATGTTGACGCAAGTAGTTAAGTTTGTTAAACAAAAAAAACCCTTATAAGGGTGTGCCTCAGTCAGGCAAGGGGAGGGGCCAAAATATGTTTGATGTAGGGCCTCCAAAGGGCTAGTCTCGCTTATGGTCGTTAAATACATATTGTTTAATATTACAATTTTTTTCAAATTAATTGTACAAGCGATTTCGTGTTACGATAAAGACAAATGAGAATATAGAACTGGTAAGGTTGTGGGTAAGGATAAGTGTTGCTGCAACCAGAAATTCAAAAATTGCTAGATTGATGCTCTATGAAATGAAATACTTACATATTTCGTTTGTAAATATTCTTCAAATTTTAGACATGAAACCTAAAAATGTATTCCGTAATAGTTTAAGTTTTTAAAAAAAGAATAAAAAAAAATTAAATAAATAAATTTCGCCCACAAAAATAGAAGCAATGGTTTCAATCTAGGGTACTAGGGTTCAAATCAAAAGCAGTGATTAAACTCTAGGTTATTTTTAAGGACGTCCTTAAGATGTCAAAAAGCTTTCCACCTAAATTATCTTTTTTTCTTTCTAATAAAGGCTAAAAATAATTCAAAAACAGTTTAGTTCCTGGACAAAAAAAAATGTATAATCCTTGTTGTTGCCCTGTTTTTATTATTTCCACTCTCTCTCTCTCTCAAATAAATAAAGCTTTAAAATAACGCTTAGGATGAATTGAGCAGTGCAGTAACATGTAAACATAATATTAATTCCTTAATCTAATTCTGATGATTTTACTTACCTTAGCACACAAAAGTCCGTCCAAATTTGTCCATCAAAAACATACTGGAATATTTCAGTTCTTTCATCCAATTTCTTAATAGTTTGGCTCTGCAGAAGATTAATATCCCACGAAGCCCTTTGCTTCAGGATATATTCCAGCACCTCACGTGGTGGACCTTCTACCTCAGTTGTACACCGCCACAAACGCAAAGGATGTCCATCACCAACCTTCTTATAGGCAATATCGACATTTGGATCTAAAGATCCTGTACTGAACCATCCACGGGACCTTTAAGTATATTTAAAACTACCGTTATGTTCCTGATCGTATTAAGATTTACTTTGTTATATATATACTTCTCTCTGCCTTCCTTAATTGTAGCATTTGTACACTCATACAAATATCCTCGCCAATTGTGAAACTGCATTCCCTCTCCTAGAGCTTCCAGTGGAACTGGCTTCGACTCTTCCATATATCCAAAATTACATTTCGAAATGCGTTCTCGGGAAGCTGTGAATATCTGCCTATAGTTGTCGATCATAAACGACAGGCACTCATGTGATGCTTTTGCTTCGGAGAGTTCTTTTGCATCTGGAATTCCAGCGTTCTTTTTTCGCCTTGGAGAAGCTGCAACAGATGTGCTGCCCATTGAAAGACTGTTATGAAACAAAGATGGCGCTAGGCACACGGCCAGATTATTGGCTGTCATTTGATTATATTGCGAGTTATCAGCCACCAATGTGAGGAATTCAAGAAGTGCATAGAGAATCTCACGGTTCTCATCTGGCAGTAGTAGGACAGCACATTGCACTGCATCCAGGCGAACATCGAGTGGGAGATCTATGCAAAGTGGAATAAGTTCAGTTCAAGTGCAAGAATAATATGCATCAGGAAGTACTTACGTTGAAATATCGCTGCAAATGTCTCGGACATCTTTGTTGTCAACAAAGACTCTGGGAGATCTCGGAAATACTGTTTCACCATATCAGCAACGTCGTAGGCTTGCTGGGTGTCAAAGACATCCATACACTCAGTAGATGTTTCGGCCACCTCAACGCGCTCCTTTAGCTTGGATATCCTTGACTTAACTCCGGACTTACGGAATAAACCAATCTGATCTAGTGCGTTCAGCTGCAGCCACCGAAAAGCTGCTCTAACTGGCATAGGTAGTGTTTGTCCCGTTCTCTGCAGAGTAAGAAGAAGCGGCACTCCGAAAACCTTCTTGTCCTTATAGTCTGGCATTTTGATCTTCTTTATAAACTTCGGCAGTTCCCAATTCCATCCCGAACGATGTGTGGGACAGTACCGCTCCATATATCCGGTTAAGATTGCCAGGGCCAGTTTTCGAATAATCTGCAACTGGCCACATGACATTGCCGCAAATGAAGTTCCTTCGGTCTTCTCTGTCTCAACTTTCCTGGTGAAGCACTTTTTGAAGATCATGTGAGGACGTTCTTCTTCTTGGAAACTATGCCATCGGACAACTGGACTTTTACTAAAACGGAACAAATGTTATGCAAATTCAATTATGAGAAGCTCGAAAAAAGGTTTACCTGACAATTTTAACATTTTCAGTGTCACTCTCAGAAGTCTTATGGTCTTTCCGCACCGTTGAACGGGTTCGAAAACTCGCTGATCTGAAGCCATCTCGTTTTTTGGAATCCTTACCGAGATTCAATGAACCACCTCTAGTGAGCTTTTTCACTTTCATCTGAGAGAAAAGAAAAAGCTTTATATAATTAAGCTTTCGGTAGATTACAACACAAACTCACCTCTGTGGTATTAGAATTGGAATCCTTGAAGACGAACTTCCTGCCTTGATGGCATTCAGAATCGGAATGTGTACCAATATCATCGACCTTACCAGTTCTCTGGAGGAATCTCCTTGACTTTGATGGAGCCTTTCGCAGAGAAAGCGTTAGCTTCCCTCCTCCAGTCGACGAGGATTCCTGACTATCACTGTAATACGACGACGAATCATCGGACTTACCCTCTCTCAGATGGGGCATAGGAGGAGCACCGAAAAAGTGTAATGGACTGGTTCGCATTGAACGCGGTGTCGTGGGTGTTCTCTTAGGACTGGCTATCCGATTGGGACTAAGGAAGTTTTCACTCTGTGACGGAACTTTCAAGTCATGTTGATTGAGATGATGATGATGATGGAACAAGGGACTCTTCGGGTACATATGCATTGGACTGACAGCTGAGGGCGAGGGTGGTGTTGAGTAGACTGCATCGGGCTTACGGACGATTCTCTGACCCAGTTGAGATAAATCTAGCGCTTGAGGACCACTTATGACAATACCCTCGCGATTCTGACGTTTCCTTCGACGTGATTTAATTGATTCTACTCGTCGAAGAAGAGCCTTTGCACCATCTTTCAAACGTTCACTGCCAGTACGCCGCAGACGAACCGCCGATGAATCGGAATCATTTTGTGCCGTTCCATCAGCTTGTTCATTTTCATTTGGCATTGAGAGATTTAAGGTTTCACCAGATATGTCATAGGTATCCTCATCTTCAAAACGATCCGGACTTGATTCCTTAGAAGAGCTTTCGTTTTTGTCCTGTGAAGTTAGTTTGGTTGGGAGTTCGAGACCCATTTCACCGATGCGTGACCAACGTCGGATATGTGGCTGGAATGTCCAATTTTCACTTAGGGCACAATTTTCATCATCTGAATCTTCTTTCTGCAAAAGAGAGAGAGGAAGAGAGAAACGAAGAGATGTAAATAAATGGAATACTATTACAGTGATACTAAAGAAATTTGTAAAAAGAAAAAAAGCTTTGCATTAGGTTTTTAATTTAATAGATAAATAGTAAATAAATACGTAGAAAGAAAGACTGTTTAAATTAAAATGAAGTCAAAGAAAACGCTTTATTTAACTAAAGCTTTTAAAAGAGCTTGCTAAAATGGCTTGTAATTAACAAAAGCTAAGGGCAAACAGTTTTTGTATACGCAATAGGTAAATATTAAATAAAGCTCAAAAGCTCATGTACAAATTTTTAAAATTTTAAACCATTTTTGTGCCACAGAATCCTTGTAATTTTTGAAATAAAAGTATTTAATGATAAGAGGTGACATATACAAGTTATTTAATGAAGGTACAGCTCAAAAAAGCTCTTGTTAAAATTTTTAAAGCTTTTACTCTTTATCTTTCTTATGAAACCTTATTATAATCGTTGAGATCGGAATATAGAGCGATATGAAGCCACACATACGTAATTTGTTTTTCATTGATAAAGCTCATAAAAGCTCTTTTTGAAATTCTAAAAGCTTTTAATCCTTTTCGAGCCACAAATCCTTTAAAATTATTATTGAGCTCAGAGTATCGAATGGAGAAGAGCAACATGTACATAAATAATGTTTTCATAAAGATAAAGCACAAAAACTTTCTATTTTACAAAGATTTTTTAATAATACAAATTCTTTATACTACTGAAATAAATCAGCCAAGCACTATTTAATTGGAGTTGTTGAATTATTGATTCAAAATAGCTTTAAACGGCCTTTAGTCAATAAAAATTGGCGTTCTCACTTGGACTCATCAGTTGACTAGTGAGGGCCTTGTCAATTGTCAAAAAAATTTCAGTAGTATATAAAATTTGTGCCAGGGGCACAAAAAGCTTCTAGCTTTAACGATTAGGAATTCTAATCTGGTTAGATATAGTTTACACTGAGTATTCATCATGAAATCTGTGTAAGATGAACTGAACTTAATGGAAATAGTGTATTGACAAGGCCCTCACTAGTCAATAAATGAGTCCAAGTAAGATCGCCAGGACAATACGCCAATTTTTATGGACTAAAGGCCGTTAAAAGCTATTTTGAACTTTTTTAAAGCTATTAATCATTTTCGAAACAAAGATTCCTTATTGTTTTTATTGAAATAAAAGTACTGTACTGTTATAACTCACAGTATATAGTATATAGCAAAGTAAAAACTATTCAACAAAACCATGTGCAACAAATTGCGTTATAAATCCCTTTTTTTTGTTATTTCCATAATTCCAAATTATTTATCGATAGTCACATTTGACAGCAGAAAAAAGGTTAAGTTAAATTGGCATTAAATTGTTGTTGACTGAATTGGTCAGTCCCACTAAAACATCGATTAATGTAAACCAGCTTAATAACTTACCTGTGGAGTGTGTGATTTATGACTATTGTCCAATCGCATATTAGCACACCGATTTAATATACATAAACGCCGATACAGCGACTGTAATGGATCATTCTCCAAATTTGTATGATCTTTGGCAACATTCGTCAGATCGATAGGAAATTGATGATCTAAAAATGAAAAAAAAAAAAAAAAAAAAAAAAAAAAACAGAATTGATTAAAATCACGATATATAAATATTTGTTTAACAAAAAGCATTCTTATTTGAAATTCATAATGATCTCAAGTGATCTTGAAGAAAAAAAAATATATAAATATTTGACATGGCTTCTGATTTAAGAAGATTATATTTGTATAGTAAAGTAATTTGTATGTTTACAGAGAATGTAGGAGGTCACAAATATGAACATAAAGTCAAACAGTAGTTCTATTTGTCTACTCATTAAATGGTCAATTAGCTCTTCTGACGTTCTGGGGCCCCACAAAAAAAATGTGTGTAGATTGTTTTCTTACGAGAAAGTGTCAAAATGCAAAGAAAATATCTTTTATATATTTTCATGGGAATTATTCATAAGACTGATGGGGAGGGCAGTAGTAGCCATGGCGTGATGGTTAGTGCGATGGACTGTCATACCGAAGGTTTATGTTCGATCCCCAGCCTTGCCACCTAATAATTCAAAAAAAAAAAAAACGGCTTCTGCCTCTTGTGAGGAATTGACAAAACCTCCAAGAGTATTTCTTGTCCTAGAAAAGTGCCACTCACATTAGCCGTTCGGATTCGGCAATAAACTGTAGGTCCCTTCCATTCCTGCAGACACGCACACAGGAATGGTTGAGAGTTGTAAGCCACTAGGCCCTAGTTCGTCATGAGCTGTTGTGCCATCAAATTTACACGTATCGTGGAGAGGGGCTACTGCAAACAATTAATTTGTTTACCCACATTTGTAAAGAAATAAATGGCAAGATATGCGTTTAAAACCTAAACCCAAATGCTTCATACTCATACTTCTTCCAAACTTCCAAACTTATAAAACATCAGACTACATCAGCTAGGTACCTTTCGTTTCAAAGACCAATTTTCGAATTTTGGTGAATTTGTCAACACATAACTGTCAAAAACCTGTAAAAATGACAAGCAGGTTTAAATGTTAATTTTATTGCAAGATCTGTTGGAAAGACAACACTCTTTACAAAGACTCATACCTAAAAACCAAACTCTGTGTAAATTAATAAATCTTTATGAATTATTCTTAGAAGCTTCACACGATCACACTTAAAATTCAATTAAGTGGACAACAACAGAGTTGTGCAGTGTGCACGTTTTCAAATTATTGTTTTTAACTTATTTTTTTTTTTAACTTTTGAAATATTTATGTTTATTTTCTGTTGTGCATAAATAAACAAACGGAAACACTTTGAAATTCAAAAATTCGTACGAAAAGTTTTTCTGAATTCCCAAATATAAAATTTACGCGAGAAAATAAACAAATTATAGAAATGCTTTCTCAATGAAATTTTAGGAGTTTTCCTGTGAATTATGTACAGTAGATGTAGATTATAATGACGTTGGTTATTTTAAAATGAAATTGCAATGAAACTATAAATATTTATATATTTAATTTACTCACACCAAACATTCTTAAATCTAATTATGTTGCATTAGCCTATATACAGTGACGTAGATATCATAAAATGTTTTTGTAGCCTACGTCACAGGTCATTAAGAATTTAAATACTTTCTAACTTCATCAACATAGTGATGAATCAGTTTGTTAGCTCAAATAGACAAAAATGCAAGGGGAAAATGTATGAACATGATAGCTATTTTTATGTCTGAATGAACATATTTTCCTTGTTTAACATAAAATAATTATTTTTCTACGCTGTTGCAAAATAATGGGTGGTCCCTTATTATTCCAGCACAAAGCTGATGAGCTGAGTAATTGGTATCTTTTGCTTACGTTTTTCGCAAAATCTAACGCTCTTAAGAAAAAAAGGGTCACAATCTTTTTCAACAAATTAGGTCTTAATTTGTTTAAACAAAAGAATAATTACAACTTTTTTGTGTAGAATCTTATAAAGTGGGAAAGTGCGTTTGCTTTGTAATTGGGTTAATAATTCCAATACTTTTGTAATTTAAAAACTTTTTTAAAATCTATCAAAGATGAACGTTAATGCGGTTCTTATATCAGACAATGTTATAGGATATTGTAGGATGTTGAAAAAAGTTATTTAAAATTGGTGCAGTATAGTTAGTTTTTTTGTTTTCATATTTCATCGAGGAAGACATTTTATTTTTGTTACAATATAATAAGCCTAAATTAAAACTTTCGACCAACTCCTTGCAGGTTATTTAAAAAAGACTCGGTTGGTTTTCGTTAAAATTGGCAACAAGTATTTTTTTGATATTATTTATCATTTTAATTTATGATTTGGTCCGATTTGTCGAATCGAAAATTTTGACATTTCTCGACGTTTTCACGAGGTCGCTCGAATTCGAATCCATTGTATGAATATCTCGAGAACAAATAATGCTATCGACTTCAGCCTAATTTTATTCTATAGGTTCATAATGACTTAGTGAAGAATCGTCTAAAATAAATAAATTAAATAAATTTGATGGCACAACAGCTCATGAAGAACTAGGGCCTAGTGACTTACAACTCTCAACCATTTCTGTGTGCGTGTCTGCAGGAATGGAGGGGACCTACAGTTTATTGCCGAATCCGAACGGCTAACGAGCGGCACTTTTCTGTGACAGGAGATACTCTTGGAGGATTTGTCAATTCCTCGCAAGAGGCAGTAGCCGTTTTTTCTTTTAAATAAATATGTGGCGAGGCGGGGATCGAACCTTAGACCTCCGGCATGACAGTCCATCGCACTAACCATCACGCCACGGCTACTACTACAAGCGAAGAATCGTCAGTTTTTTTTAAATAAGAAATAAAATTTGTTAAAAAGTAATTTTGGCTCAAATATCTTAGGACATAAGGAAAGGTATTACTTTGGGATAATTTTATTCTTTACACAATGCCAATTTTTATAAGTTGATAATTGGTAGAGTTTTAAAAAAAATTCAATTTGCAGTTAATGTTTTTTTTTAAGCTTGCTAAGAAATGTTTTTAGACTCGAATATTTTTAGAATAAGCAATGATATCGACTTCAGTATAATTTAAGCCTACACGCAATGCAGTAATTAATGATTGATAAAGTTTGTAAATAAATTTAATTGACGGTTTTTTTTTTTTAAGAGCCAAATAATGCAAAAGAAACTGTTAACATTTGTTTAAAAATGTTTTTCGTGTCGTATATAATTAGAGCAAACTATCCATACTTTGATTGTACAACTGATAAAGTTTTCGAAGATTTTGAATTGGTAATTTTTTTACAAGAAATACAATCGGGTACCGAGTTTCAAAAAGCACCAATGGGCAGTTATCAATGTGTTATACACATCCAGCCTCTTCCTTTTTTTGTAATAAAAAAAAACAACTTGAGTGTTAAGTCAGCGAAACAACATTAGTCGATCCTGAAATTATTAATTGGATAATTAGCCGTTAATTATAGTCGTGAATAAGTTGTGATAATTTTGAATTCGTCGTTCGATGTTTTCTATATTTTTTTGCATCTCAAAGAGGGGTAAACTCTAGAGCTCTATATTGCACGTGTACACGTGTACGCGTGTTACACGTGTAATTAAATTATCCGTGTATGAACACGTTTATTTATATTTACACGTGTATTTATTGTTACACGTGTATTTAAAAAATACATGTGTAATTAATTGAAAATCGCTTTTATGATTTTTTATCCAAAGATGATTTTTTTTGGTGATAAGGTAAACATTTAATCTCGGATAGAATTTAATCGATATTTTAATTCAATATTCGCATGGCTTTAGTTTTAGTAAATCAGAAAATCGTCTAATGCTAATTTAACTTGTATTTTTAAGTCCGTCGCTTATATTTTTTGCGCAAATACTTTTTTGATAGTATACAGGACACCCCGATTGGTTTTAAAAAAGAATTTTAGTTGCACGTGTATTTTTATTTACATGTGTATTAAGAACCTACACGCCTACACGTGTAGCTAAATACACGCTTAAAATCGAGAGCTCTAGTAAAATCGTCTTATATAAACCTCGAGTGGGCTATAGATTATAGTTTTTGTGTGTTTTTTAATAAAAGTTTATTGTGACGTTTCGGGTGTGTACAATTTTTATTTTGTCGTGCAATGTTTTCTATGTTTTTTTGCTACTATGCTAACTTGGTGTCAATTTAGCGAAGCAGCTTCTGGACAAGGTTTAAAAAATTAATTAGTCGTGAATTAGTTGTGATAATTTCGAATTTGTCGCTCGATGTTTTCTTTGTTTTTTTTTTTTTCAAAGTTGTCAAATTAGTATCAAATTAGCGAGGAACCCCTGGAAAAGGGGTGAAAACTTCTTATATTGATTGGTTTAATGCTTAATAATTTGCTCTTAGTGAGTCTCGAAATAGTTGTGACAGTTTTAATTTTGTCATGCAATGTTTTCTATTTTTTTTTTTTTTGCAAAATTGTCAAATTAATACTTTTTATATTGAATGGTTTGTAGTTTAATAATTTGCCGTTCGGCAATCTTGAATTATTTGAGACGATTCCAATTTTGTCGTGCGATGTTTTCTATGTTTTTTTTTTTTTTTTTGGGAAAAAAACATATAAAACACTGCATGACAACTGACAGCTAATTGTTTAGCAATAAACATTTTTATAACACAAGTTTTAACCCCTTTTTCGGGGAGTGCTTCTCGAACTTTACATGTATTAATTAATTAATTTAAAAAATAAACAGAAAAAATCGCACGAAAAAATTGAAATTTTTGAGGACTGAAAAATTGAAATTTTGAGGACTGACTAACTAACAGAACAAGTACCAATTTGACAATTTTGCACAAACAAAAAAAAAACATTTTCCAGGGGTTCCTCGCTAAACTGATACCAATTTGACAATTTTTCAAAAACAAAATAAAAAACACCGAGCAACAAATTCAAAATTGTCACAGTTAATTCAGGGCTAAATAGCGGCAAATTAAGGAGCAGTAAAACATTAACGATACAAAGTTTTTAAACCTTTTTCAGAGGCTGCTTCGCTACGTTGACACCAAAGTTATCAAATGATTTAATTAATTTGAATATTTGATTTTTTTTTAATATTTATTTATTGTTATATAGTTTTAGGGTTTTGAACAAATTAAGAAACAAAGAATTTTTAGATTTGCATTATTAGGATTATTAAAAATACTTAAAACGGGAAGCAATAAAGTAATTTTTTTTTTCTTTTTATTTATGATTCTTCATTATTGTACGTTAATATTTTATTTTCAATGGAAATTTTGTCTAAATTTGTGGGAATTAAATTATATTCCATTGCAGACAAATTGTGTGGGTTAGATAAAAACGCAATTCTCGCACACTGTTTGAAAAAACAAAGTATTCAAAATGCTTAAACTCTTACTCACTTTTTTCGTCATAACTGTCACAAATGTTTAACTATTTTGTATGTAAGAATTGATGAAAAAAAACACTAATTTGAAATAACGCATAAAAACAACACTAAATGTGCAGTGTGCACTCCTTTAAACTATTCAACGCACTCCAAAGCATCAAAACCCCAGCAAAAAGTTACACCTCCTTTCGGCTGCATATAGTGCGTTGTGTATCCGCGTATCTAAGACAATTTGCATGTAGGAAATCTTGTTTCACCATCCATCGAACACTTTGTGTGTTTTCTTTAAATCAACAAAGGAGAAGAGAAACAAAAAAAAAACAGATAGAAATTTTACACCCAGCACTATTCTCGAGATGAATGACCTAAACGTGCGGATACTATTCCAATAAATATTTACATCGAATTCTATTATTATGATAAAGTTTCCAAAAAATCAAAAAAAAAAAACAAATCGAGACTATTCAAAAGGACGAACAAAATATTTTCTTCTTTTTGTTGTAATAAATTAAGATTCAGGACACACTTTTAACTAATTTCAGAGCGAGCGCGATAATTAGCTGATCCTGCGGCGATCAATCGCACAGACGAATCCGTGATTTCGGTACGAAAACTAATAATTTATGACTGCAAATATCTTTGAGATGAAAAAAAAAAAAAACTAAAAATCTCCAGAAAGTCAGATCAAAAGAAATGAACAGACCTACTACAACAACACCAAAACGAACAAAAAAAAAAAGAAAAAAAAATATTCAAACAACAAATTTATTGGATCAAGATTCGCTGGATAAAGAAGGGCGGGCCGGTTAGATGGGATATCAATATAATATGTAAAGTAAAAATAGCAATTTTTCCATTTCCAGTGAAATGGACTTAAAGTTGGGCAAGAAGTGGAAATAACATTTTTATTGTGTATATGCATCATCAGAGATGATAGTGCAGCAATCACAGAGCCGAATGTATACTATGTGTGTAGCTCTGTGGCACTATACCAATAATTTCTCATATCTCTAGACGTGCGATTCTGATGGTGTATAGTTAAGTCCGGTGTTCGTACATATATATATGCATTTACGTCAGATTTGGGCCATAGAATTCGGTATATGTACGTATGACGCGTTCGAAGCGAATCCGCCTTGAGCGAGGGGGTTAATGCGAATAAGATGCGTGCGTATTTCGAGTGTCGACTGTAGAGTCGGACGAGGAGGACGACTTGGAGTCTATCTCAAATGTGGGTAGTGTTAAAAGAGATTGTCTTAGTCTTGCTTACTTCGCATTTATAGAGTTGTACGGACATGCCATCGCAGACTCTCTAATCCACTTGACCGTGATAATAAAAATGATTTGAATTTTTGTGCAGATAAGCATTATTTTTATACCACCAGACTATTTTTTTTTGTTCATCTTTTTTTTTTGAAATCAAGATGCTGTGAGAGATATAAATCGACTTTGGAAGCCCGATGTCAGAATGATTTTATTTATTGATGATAATTTTTTGATCATGGTAATCCAATTATTATTTGAGACAGATTTTATAATGATTTAAGGAAAATTTTCACGGTAAGGTTTTATGAAATGTGAGTAAAAAGGGAATTTTTATAAATAAAAGGGCGACAAACTTATATCAAAAGTTGAAGCTTTTGGCTTAAAGATGCCTATTGCCTAGTTGATTAATAAATGCATACTTTGCGGGGTTTTATTTTCACTGCAACCTTACGTAAGATCTATATTCGATACATATAGGTTGGGGAAAAAGGTATGAACCAGTTTTAAAGGGATGTTAAACAAAAACAATGCAACTTACAGAAATTATATTTATATTGTTTAATTCAGTATACAGAATCTAGTTTTTCACATTAAGTTTTAAAGATGATATCACGTAGGTGGCGGCCGTCAGCCGCGATGCACTCTTGAAGGCGAATTCTGAAGTTTTCAACCGCTCTTCTGCACATTTCGATGGGTATTGCCGTAACTTCCTCTCTGATTCTGTCCTTAAGTTCTTCCAGAGTTTGTGGACGAAGTTTAAAAACTTTTTCCTTTATGTACCCCCAAAGAAAAAAATCACAAATGCTCAACTCTGGTGGCAACTCCACGTCAACTGGGGGAACACTTGTCTCAATCTCGCCATTGAAATCCTAGCAATGTGGGATGTAGCCCCGTCCTGTTGGAATCAGATGTCTCCCAGATTAGTTGCTTTACTCAATTCTGCTAGACATGCCCAAAGCAACTGCATGTCTACGGGCTGAGCACCTGGGAGACTGTTCGATAGCATTTCTTGCTAAGATGACATTTTCAGTAGTTCTTACAGTTCTGTGTCTTCCAATTGCCGAAGGAGTTGCTGTTGAACCAGTGTTTTCCAATTTCCTAGCCCAACGTATAATTGCATTACCGCCAGGGACGTTTCCCCCAACAGGGATATTGAAGTGCTGTCGGAAGGCTCTCTGCGTGGCGATAACAGAACGGCCATTTTCAAAAAAAAAAGTCCTAACAGCAAACCCACGATGCTCTCCCGTTCAAACCATGGTTGCTACTGAAAACTAGACTCTCTCACTGCCACAACGAGACCCCTCCCCTTTTCCCACCACAACCACAGGCCGAGCCGGTCAAAACAAGTTCATAGCTTTTGCCCCACCCTGTATAATAAAACAGGCATATTTCCTTTGAAGGGTTAAACAACTTTGCCGGGTTACCAGTTCAGTTATAGAGAACTAGCAAAAACAATACAAAATTGCAAAGAAAACTTAGGAAGCACATCAGATATAGACTACCTACTTCTAGGGGACTTATCATCAGGTGAAGAAGAAAATAACAAAATATTTGTATGATCCATACAAAAAATCTATCTGAAATTGTAACACACTGATACATTTTTATATTTCCATTTTTTTTTGGGACCTCATAATCTATTTACATGTGGATATATAAAAACCGGGAGAGGTGAACAAATTGTCTTAGTTAATCTTTGCCTGTTTTCTGTTTTTATAACATTATAGACCCTTTAAGATAAAAAATACAAAATAAGCATTAGCAGAGTCACTGTGGCGTATACGTACTTTTTTTGATCTACATAAAAGTCTGTACCTACATCACAGCTTTACAGTTCATTTAGTATGATTGGTATGAGATTTATTTTGAATAGCTAACCACTCTTAAGTCTAAATAAGTTTTTATGTGAGTTAAGTTAGATTTTGTTGATTAAAAAAAAAAATAAAGTCCCACTAAAACTTTACTTCCTTCGGCACAAGTATTTTTTTGCCTTTTGATCTTTGTGGAGTTGTGTGAAGTATAGTGAATTAGACATAAAATAACCAATGCCATCATTTAAATTCAGCATAATCTCTTCGTCAAATTCTTCGCACAATTTTTGTATATTAAGTTTTTTTTTGTACCACAAATATGTACCTATATATGAAGCCATATATGAAGCACTACCTGAAATAGCCCAGGAAAATTAGACAAAAAAAAGGCAAAACTACGAAAAAATTACGACAAAGCTGAATTTTGGTGCAGATGTTTATTTTTATACCTTAAGAATTTTCCAAAAAGTACTCTAAATTTGGACCGGGGCTAAAATTTGTACGGGGGGTGAAAGGGGCTGAATTTCAGTTTTTCGCTAATTTCTCAAAAACTATCAGTGTTTTTAAAAAAAATGTGAAGGCAAAAGTTGTAGCTTATGTTATTTTACATTAAAAATGTTATGACAGTTTCGGCTCCCTTGTGTATTTACCTGGTTCAATACTGCCGTGTTAGCTGAATATGACGTATCTACATTTTTTTTTTAATGATTTATAGAAGTTTTTTTTGCCATTTTTTGAATAGTTATAAACAGGGAACGGATTCTGTGGAAAATGTCTTTTTATTTAGCAAAATCTGATCTGAAACAAATACGATTGACGTCCTACCGAAATTTGGGTTAAAACATTATTTATAGGAGATGAATAAATTGGTCTTTTTTTTCAAAATTTAGATTCTTATAGCGTGAAATGGGCTTAACATAAAGAAGTGGTAATTTGAAAAAAAAGTGAAGGGGTGGCTTAGGGATATTACAAAAAAAAAAAAAAAATGTTTTGTGAAAAAATTAAATTGCTTTCGGGTTTAAAAAGTAATATTTAGAGAATAGACGTCGAGGATAAAAAATTTGTCCATGCCCAGCGAAGCAATTGAGTAACAGAAAAAGTAAAATTTTTAATTTATGGAATGATATTTTTTTTATATTTTGTTTTTTTCATTACTTTTTTTGCGAAGCCTTTGATTTTCCTACCCGTACGAAGCCGGAGGTCTACACCTATGTACCTACCAATTTTCAGCAGTGTCGGAATTTTTTAAAAGCTGACATTATTCCCATATAAATGATCGTGCTTGGTTTTTTATTATTTCCATTAGATTTATCAAGTTAATTTAAATTCATCTCAGTTTCATTTGAGTTATTGACGACAAAAAATTAAAGTAAATAAACATGTAATCATTTTTCCTCCCATATATTTCTCATAACGCCTAAAAAAAACATTGCTTCCAGGAACTCGGCAATAACTTCACCTTCAAAAATTCCCCAAAGTTCAATGTCATGCTCCACCTCCAGAGTTTATTGACTTTAAACGCCTTCGAAGGTGCAGCTCTCTTACAAAACACAAATAAAAAAAGCCAAACAAAAAATACCACAGCAACATCCTTAGCCCACGAGCACCAAAAATAAAAAAAGAGCCACTTTCATTTTGTCCGATGCCACATCTAGAGAATTCATTTCATTTTCACTGCGCACATTTGTCTTCGCTCCCCAAAACGGAACACACGCACCGAAGCCCATAAAAAGGAATCAATTCGATTGCCAAAAAATTGTTAATTTCTGGTCCTTAATCTTTGTCGAATCCATATAGGTACATGTATGTATGAAGAGTCCATGAAGATGAAGGTTTCGTGTGAGCCCAAATGCCCATCGAAATATCACATAACTTGTGCGATTGACTTTGCGCCTGCTGCAATCTTTGGCCTCCCGTGAGTAATTAATTCCACTTTTAACATAAAATTTCATGCTTCTTAACCTTTCTGCAGAGTTTTGCAGATGGGTGAGCCCGAAAGTGATCATTTGAAACCCGCACAGTTGTGTTTTGTTGGTCTCTCGGTCTTGACTCCTGACCACAAACATGGGCTTGTGCGACGCAACATAACATTGGTGTTGATAGCTTCTTGAGTCTTTCGGTTGGTGGAAGCATAGAGGACAAAAATTCACAGGAAACTCGCGATATTGTGATTTATTAATTTGCCTGCGTTCGTCTGCACGTTTGTCTGCTTATGTACGATGGAGACTTTTAGTTAAAACAAAAAAAAAAAAACACACAAGAGTACATAAACATTTTATATGGAAATATGCGTGTGCACATTTTGAACGTGCGACTTACACGACTTAAAAGTCAAGACCGCACGTATAAGTACATCATTCGAAATATCCAGAGAAGAGGGATCGGCATTTTATGTGACATAACTACTCTCCATAAGCCCGCACGCTCTGTTGCTGGCTGGCTCATTGGCTGGTAGAAGAAAACAATGTTTCGCCTGAGGGAATTCCAGATTGATTGCATGGATTAAGCAAATGATGTCTAAGCTACGACCAGGTTTGGATCTTCACGTGGCGTATAGAGGTACAAATTATTGCAAAAAAAAAAAAACCATCACCCGCGACGCACGGCGGGCGCGAATGGCAATGGGACGATGATGGTTAAAGGTTTGCCCAGGGTGAAGCCTTTTCAATGCGGCGACCTTGGAAGCATGCTCGGCTTCCTAAATTGCGGGCTAGCAAAAAAAACTTGCAGAGCACATTCACCTCTTTCGACTCTCCCAATGATGAATTCATACGTTAATTAACCGATGTGGGACCAGTCGACAACCACTCATATGTTTGGGTTAACATTTCCTGATGTACAGACGGCAATGAGGAGGCGGTGTCCGGCATTATGAGCCACATCAATCTGCATCACTTGTTGTTATTGGTTTCTACGGTAGGATTTCATGAAATTCTACTTTTGGCCTTCCGTATAATAATGATGAGTTTGGTTTTGGTCTATGGTAGATTATGGGTACGAGGTCTGGTTGCCATCGCATTGCTCAATCTATGGGTGTGGAATAGCATAGAGACATGATGATAAATAAGTTAATTAAAACGTTCGCCTATATGACCAAACTCTATATCTCTATACATTATGTGGAAATTAAAACAAGTTAGACTTTCGGTTCATGTCTCTTGTCGTCATTTGTTATCTCAGAACGTGTGATGATAAAGTGGGAGGTACTAGGAATGAGAGAGGCTTCTATATTAATCAAATTTTGTTTCAGTTATTGATGAGAATTTTGGTAACTATTTCTAAGAGTTATTTAACTTCATTATCAATAAAATCCAGGCAAAAAAAAAAAACACAAAAACTAAAGTACATGTATACCTAATGGAGCAGATAATCAATTCCAAATTAAGATTCTTTGCTTAAAAAATATGCACTATATGGCACGATCTTGATCTTGCTGTTAACAACTAATAATTGTATTTTTTTTGGATATCTTCCCGATACCATTGAGTTTCGTATAATTTACGCACAAGGGTACATGTCATGTGGTGCATTCAAGCGAAAAAATCGAAAATTTAAGATTTCCCATCCAAGATATGTGTCATTCACTCACTTTTACAATTGATTTCATAATCACAGCTGTTTGTACCAGCGGATGTTCATTTTTCACATATCTTGACAGGAGTACCTTTTAAATAATAGGTATTAGCGTTTGCCCACGAACCCCGTACCACGCCCATTTTTTTTTTTGTAAATGGAGAAAAACAGAAAAGCTTTTTCAATCGAGATTACCCAACTCAACGTGCAAAAATAAAAATTATAGTAAAATTTGTTAAAGATTCAATAAAATAAAAAAAAAGTGCGTATACGCCCGAGTGGACCACTCTCCGTAAAGTCAATCAGTGAAGAAAGGTTCCGTTATACAGGGTGTTCCGTATAAGGTGTACCAAAGAGCCATAGCGAGTAGGTTGGGTTAAGACAAGAAAGAAATCGTATGGGGGGGTTCAATTTCACCCGTTTAGGCAGGAAAATAAGCCTAAAAAATTGACTTAAAACAGAAAAAAAATTATAAATAACGGTTAAATGCCGGTTACAATGCTGCACCTTTTTGGAAAGTTGGAAATCTCTTCTTTAATTTTCTTTTTAAAATAAGTTGGGTTAAAGAATAGTTTTTGAAAAATTAATTTTCAAAGTCGAAAATTTGAGAAATTTTTGATTTTTTTTTCAAAATTTTACGAATTTAGGTACCAATTTTGTTTGCAAAATTCAATGTCTTTGTTAGTTTTTAGTCAAAAAGAGAAAACCGTATGCTAAAATGTCTTTTAGTTTTTGAGAAATTTAAAAATAACGGGAGGAGCAATTTTTTTTTAAATAATTGACTTAATACAGAAAAAATATTATTAAAAAATAACGGTAATGGCTAAAACAATAGGCTATATTTTTTTGTTAAGCCAAAAATATGTGCTTTCATTTTGTTTTCAAATTAAGTTGTTTTAGTGAACAGTTTTTTAAAAATTAATTTTCAAACTTAAATTTTTGCAAAAAAAAATTAAAAAATTGTGTTCAAGCTGATTTTGTTTAAAATTGTACGTTATTAGGTAGTATTTTTGTTTTTATTATTCAATATTTCCATCAATTTTTAGTAAAACTTGGAAAACCATGTGTCAAAATGTGGTCTAGTTTTTGAAAAAGTTGAAAATAACAAAAGTAAGTACTCCTTAAATTCGACTTTTATCCATTATTAAAGTAGATTTGGTAGTTTTCAATTTTCTCAAAAACTAAAAGACATTCAAGCGCATCTTGTTTTATTTTTTTGACTAAAAACTAATAGGAGAAATAAATTTTTAAAACAAAATTAGTACTTAATTACGTAAAATTTTGAAAAATAAAAAAATAAGTTTGAAATTGTTTTTATTTTTTTTTTTTTTTTTCAAATGTTCGAGTTTGAAAATTAATGTTTCAAAAACTATTCACTAACACAACTTAATTTAAAAAGAAAATTAAACAAGAGATTTCTGAATTTCCAAAAAGGAATAGCATGGCATTGTAAGTTTAACGTGTCGTCCGTTCATTTGGACGGTCGTGTGACATTGGCTTTAAACCTTTTTTGTCATTTTTCATTAAATCTAATATGGCAGCTTAAGCTCCAGCACTAGTTGTTTTTTTTGCTGAAATCCTAACTCTTTATACATCAAATGATGTAGGTATTTTATTAAAAAAATAAATTGACAAATATACAACTTTCAACGCAAAAGCTCACACCGCAATTTATGCAAAGTGTTTACAATGACGCGTTGGGCATTAAGGCTGATTTCCAATGCCGCGTTGGGCGTCGCTTTGACAGATTTTTCATTCAACGCTAAAGTTCACACATAGCAATTTAAGCAAAGTGTTTACAATGACGCGTTGGGTATTATGTTACGATTTGGCAACTATTAGCATGTACACAAACCAACGTAACATAAGCTACCTCAACGTTAAAGTTGAAAAAAAACAATTTCGGCGTGCGTTTTGACAATTAAACTAATGTTCAAATTCCTTTCAACAAAAAATCGATTTATTTAGAAGAAAAAATCGGTTTTTCTGGACAAATTCCTCCTATTGAAAGAAAAAATCGATTTTGTTTAAAAAAAAATGAAATTGTTCCTTGAAAGGAAATCGAGATTACAGTTATGTAGGTTCATTTTGAATTTTAGATTCTCTTCAAGTCGTCTGTCATGTCGACGCATTCGTAAAGCTTGTAAACGTATACTTAAGTGTCTCTAACGCTAGCCTTAGGGGCTAGTTATAGCTATCATTGAAATGCATCATTTAAAATTTTTAATTTAAGATTTAGGGCAAAGCGAAATCAGTTTTTATTTTGATGCCAATGTGAAGCTGACGACTCAATTAATATTTATTGCGAAAAAAAATTTCCTTTGGGTCCAACTTTCCACATAAATTGACTTTCATTTTTTCAATGATTGTACTACCTTATATAATAAAAGCCATTTCATGAGAAAGGTTTGGCCGAAATGAAATTTTTTTTTTTGGCCAGATATATTAATTAAGTCATAAGCTTTATTTTGGCATCAAAATAATCTAAGGTTTCGACTTCTAAACATCATAAAATGAATCATTAAAATTTTCAATGATAGCTATAACTGGCGCCTTAAGCCCTAGCTCTTCATTAGCTATTGTGCGACCAAAATTATTTTTTTATATAGGCATAGGCATTTTTTTTTTTTTGGACTTTTTCATTTAATTTTAAAATTAGAAAACCTTCAATCTTTATCAGGGGCTTGTTTATTTTTTTTAGGTTAGGAATTCATTCACTGCGAATTATTCCATTATAGAAGTGAATACGTTAGGGCGAGATACTACGTGGTTTCTGTACCTACCATCAATATAACGTTCTTTGACACCCCTTATACCATTTTACAAAATTTCAAAAAGATACGCAGCATTTAAAATATTTATAAGGTCAACCAAATTGCGAACTTATAACATGCCTATAACACTTCAACAAAAGAACACTCGAGTGCTCATGTTAACTTAACACTGAAAATACGCAGGGGAGAGGGTCAGAACAAACTCATGACTGTGAAACAAAAAAAAAAATCTGCTTTCATTCAACAAAATGGCTTTTGCAAAGTTGAGAATAGATAGTAAAAGGAGCAAGCATGTTTGTGTCACTAGAAGCAAGGACTTATTTTTAGAACACCATCACACCATTCACCATTATCATCGACATCGATCCATTTTGTTCGGTTTTCAGTTAAGTCGGCCATTTTGTGGGTGGTGGATGGGTGTCTTTGACTCAGTCAATTATACAAAATGGCTTCCCACGGGTATTTTTCAACATACTCCCCCGTTGAAATGTTTAAATACTTTCTATTTCAATCTGCATTATACTCTTCTCTATTAGAGCGCACAACAAATGACATTTCATGTAGTCTATCTGCCACCTAGATGTATGATTGGAAACTTTGCGACTATAAATGCAAAAAGGAGCCAAGGATATAATATTTACCTGTGCAGCTGAAATATATTTCTATGAAAAATGATTCCCTGATAGATTGCAAATTATTGTAAGTGCATAGGTGTATACTTGATTCACACTGCACGTCCACGTGGCATCTGTGATTGTGTGTTACCATTACTGGTGCACAAAACAATGACACTCGGTGCTGAAGGCTCATTCATTGGGGGTTTAAACAAAGTTAACTTTCGCAATACAAAACATGAATTCAATTATTATTTTTCCTTTTTTGTAAAAGATATTACTTTTGTTTCATTTTTGAAAAACAAAAAAAAAAAACATACAAGTTCTGATTAAAATGTCAGATGTTGTATAAGTAAGGTAGATGGACAACCGCCTCTTGTTTGTGATCGAACACAGGTTTATATTTTTAATTTCTCAAATTACTGAAGGTGGGTGTTTTTTGTTTAACTTACCTTCATACATTTGGGCATACTGTGGGAAACCAGCTGCACGGAGCCATTTACAAGCTTCGACGGCTTCGATTTCTGAAAGATACAAAAAAAATTGAATATAATAAAAAGATAAAATAAAAAAAAAAATACATATATTATATATGGAGCTTGTAAGCTTTCTTTGACGTGAAAGACGATGAGTTAATTACATTTTAATATTAAAATTAATAATATGCATGCGATGCTCACAGAGATACCTATAAAATGGCGTGTGCGTGCGCGGGAAAAAGAAATTAATTTAGTGGAATCAAGGACATTTACATTGAAAAGCACATCAATGTTAAATAATACCACTTGAGGATTCCTTTGTCCAAAAACATCGTAACATTTTCAAAGACGTGAAAGTGAGGGTAAACCTTTGTACAAGGATATTTATCAACTTTGTTAAATATGATAAATTATTAATTTGATGTTTAAAATAATATAAATTTTGTTTAATTCAAATTTTTGAAAAACTTGTTTTTTGAAAATTCGCGATAAATATTTAATAAGAGGTTTTTTTTTTACAGAATTTTTAAAGTTTTTTCAAGGTCTTACAAAAGTCTTATAGATTGTTAGCACCTCATTTATGGGACATTTAAAAAAAAAATGTATGCAGTGACGTAGCTAGCCCCCTATCAAACATTTTGTAAGGGTTTCCTTTTTCATAGAACCGTTTTGTTGATTTTCGACTTTCTCGTTAGCCGCTCAACAGATTTTTATCAAAAATTTTACTCTAAAGGTCCTATTAAGTTCAAACATATAGGGGCATATTAATATGCCCTAGTTTTTGGATTTTAAAAAAAAAGTTTAATGTTATTATTTTTTTTGGAAACGGGTTGATGGACTTTTTTTGAAATTATAACTTTAGCTTTTAAGAAAACCGCTCCCACGATTATTAAAATGTTTCCTGCATAAAATTATATTTTTTCAAGAATTGACATGGCGTTCTTCATTCTGAGATTAAAACATTTTAAGTACCTACTTTTTTCATATTCAAATTTCCATTCATCAATTTATTAAATGGATAAATACATATATGAATATTAATTATATGTAATTATAATGAGTGTATTATCTTTAAAATTCGTAGAAACTTTTATAGTCCAGTCAACGAAGACTCAAAATCATAAAATAAATGAAATAAATCGTGTAGTCTGGATTATTTTTTTAAGTGGTAGGGGTGACCCCCAGGTACAACATACTAAAAGTCCCCAGCCCAGGCCCGCGAGCTTTAGCCAGGAGAGGGGGGTAAAAATCCCTTTTTGTACTATTTCGTAAATATTTCGAAAGCCAAGCGTTTAAGAAAAGTGTACAACACAAAATGAAAGTAAATTAAATTTGCTACACTTTTAGCGAAAATATGAACAAAACTTTTCTGTAGCAAATTTAATTTACTTTCATTTTGTGTTGTACACTTTTCTTAAACGCTTGGTTTTCGAAATGTTTACGAAATAGTACAAAAAGGGATTTTTACCCCCCTCTCCTGGCTAAAGCTCGCGGGCCTGGGCTGGGGACTTTTAGTATGTTGTACCTGGGGGTTACCCCTATCACTTCAAAAAATTATCCAGACTACACGATTTATTTCATTTATTTTTCCTTCGTTGACTGGACTATTACTACAAGATCAAGTTCGTGCGATTTACTTAATCTTCCAAAGCTGAATACACGCGAAACATATCATAGTATTTTATTGTCCTTCGTTCGCGTGAGCAATTTCGTGTCGGGGGCCCTGAATACTTGATACGGCTGATACGGCAGTAGCTACGCTAACGCGTAATTAATCTAAACCATTTGAAATGTAACTCAGTTCTCAGAAAAGCTCAGCTTGTTTCAGTAATTGGTCAGCCATAGATTTTTTAAATGATTTTTTCAAAAAAAAAAAAAAAAATCAAGATCAAAGTCGACCTTATTTTTTTTTTTTTTTTTTAATTCATAAAAAAATCTATTGCTGACCAATTTCAGAAAAAAGCTGATCTCATATGAGGATTGAGTTGCCTTTCAGATGGTATACACTTTTTTCGAATACCCCACAAATGAGGTGACTTTAAAAAATTATTAAAAAAATATTCTATGGCTGACCAATTATTGTAACTGCCTGACCTTTTATAAGCTTTTACTGATGACCTTTTAAATTGCATACATGTTTTTTTTTGAGGTGACTTTACAACCACCAGTATGCGATTACCTAAGAACAAATTAGTATGTGCGACCCAGTCGTGAACTTTATTTATAAAAAATTCAAGCGGTTATAATTATGTATGTGTATTAGGGTGATTCATTTCCGCAAATTTTTTTTTCTCGGTGCTCAAGCTAAATTTTAATCTACATATAAAAACAAAAATTCTCACCAAGATTGAGCTCTTAAGTCCAATTTGAGGTACTTACAATTTTAATATGAAGTTTTCCCATATAAAATGCACGTAAAAAAAATTGATTTTTTTATTTTTAATTTAATGCTCAGACATCTTTTATCATAATAGGAATCGGTTTGATGGACCTACGGGGAATTTCACGCTCTTTAAAATTGCTTTAGTGTTTTTTTGTGTAACTCGCACTTCATCATATGTACCAAACTCGTTAAATTTTTCAATGAGAGCAACACATCGTTCAGCAGTATCGTTAACAACACGTTTTAAGGCCCTAAAAAGGCTATAAATTCATTAAATATTGGTAAAAAAAATATTTTTTACGAGTCAGCACTTTTATTCTCCATAATTTTTGCGGTTTGCTCAAAAAAATTGAAAAAAAAAAAAAAACAATTTATTCCAAAAATTGGACTTCGATGACTCCTACTGGCGAGCCACTGCGAGTTACACAAAAAGACACTAAGACAATTTTAAAGAGCGTGAAATTTCCCGTAAGGTCCATCAACCGATTCCCAATATGATAAAAGATGTCTGAGCATTGGAAATTTGAAAAAAAAAAACAATTTTTTTACGTGCATTTTATATGGGAAAACTTCATATTAAAATTTACAAGTACTTAAAATTGGAATTAAGAGCTCAATCTTGGTGAGAATTTTTGTTTCTATATGTAGATTAAAATTTATCTTGAGCACCGAGAAAAAAAAAATTAGCGGAAATGAATCACCCTAATGTGTATAGTTAATTAGCTATATTTACGAAATAAACGTTATCGAAATAAAAACAATCAAAAAGTATATATATATCATCTTCATTACCAAAAAATATAATAACCATTGTTGACGGATAATGATTTTGGTTCATTGAGTCTGACGAGATATTCAAGAAAACATAAAACGTACATACATAGGTATGTATATGTACATGTACATTGTACACATATGTACTTAGATACTTTTGTCTCGTTTTATGGTGACCATATTATGTGACACAAAATATATTGATTTTCAGATTTTTGTAAAGTTCTCGATGGTGTGAAAAATAGTAGGTAACAATAAAACAAAAAAACAATGATTTTTTTCATAATCTCTACTGAAAAAGTTGTTGAACGTTTTTTTTTTAATTTTCTTAAAAATGGCTGAAATGATTTTGATTAAACTTCGTAGATTTAGGCCCATTTGCTGAAACGAAACTTAAATATTTATGTTCAACTTAAACGCTTATGTTCTACTTTTTCCTCAGCGTAAACTGTCACATAAGCTCTTATGTTGAACTTAAAAACCTAAGTTTCGTTTCAGCAAATGGGCCTTAATGAATAAAAGAAGTGATTGTAAAACAAAAATAATTTTTCGGTTTTTGAAAAAAAAAAAAAAAAATCAATACGGAAATAGTTTTTTGATGTTTTTACGAAAGTTACCTAATTTTTGAGTAATACTCTATCAGCCTTATTGATTAACTCGTTTTACAAACGGAGTAAAGCTACTTCGACTTTACGACACCAATAACCCTGAAAAATTTATTTATAAAAAAATACACGCCGTTTAGAGGCGGAGTAAGCTTAAACTGGTACATAACAGGAATAACCCGGAGTAAAGCCGTTTTAGTATCTACATATGTCATTTTGACATGATATCGGCATCGTGTAAAATTTACAAAAAGGTGTGCAAACGAAATCCTAGTTTTCAGACCGTTTTCCGTTATTATGCTTATCCATTCATTTGATAGGTACTTATTTAGATAAAATAAAACCAATTATAATTACTTAAAATGAATAATTGTGGAAATCAGCTTGGGTTTGTTTACGTTTATAATAACCAGAGTTTTAGATTGGTCATTTTTTTGATAATATATTTTATAAATAAGAATTTGTTTTATGTGGCGTAAAGAGGGAGTAAGTGCTTCGACTCGGTTTAACTACTCCTAGGTTAAAACGAGTATTAGTGAAATCTAATAAATAAGGCTGTATAGATTTTTTAACAGCTTAAACGATTTTATTAATATCTATGTAGAATTTTTAAAACTGAGTTTTTTTTTGTTTTTGAACAAGGAAAATGTCATACATAAAATAAATTCTTCATTATATTTTTAATTTTTCTTTTAACATTTATCGTTAAAGATATATTATATCATTACCAAATTCATTTTCAGTGTGTTTCTTTATTTATTCCGGATAAGGAAGAGAATGGATGGAATAGACGAAATGTTTATCCAGAATATCCAGAATGGAATGAATAAAGAAACAAAACTAGAACAAAAAGAATGGTAATCCAGTTGTTCGGTGAAATGTCAAAACAATTGCAGAAATAAATGTTTTTATTTTGGATATTTATGTATTCTCAAATTCAAAAGTCTAGTAAATTTTACATTAAATGCATAAAATTTATACTCTGGTACATTTATTCGGGTTATTATGTTGTTTTTAAATAATTAACACCAATGTGAATCTGCCATAATTGAGTTTCAGAACGTCAATTATACTGAACGCGCCCAGTATTCTTTTTCTATTCTTTTTATTCCACACCTCACATGGAATAAAAAGAATGCATTCCAAACGTTCCGGAATGAATAAAGAAACAACAAAATAGTTTATCCGGAATGTTCCGTGGAATAAAGAAACGCAAAACTGGTATTCCGAATATTCTAGACATACAGGAATGAATAAAGAAACATACTCTTTGTATGCAACAATATAAAAATGCATGGGCGCAACTACTTAACAGTTTACTAACATTAAAGCTCTTTACTAAAATGTTCTAAGTTTTAAACATATTTCAACTAGTATCAAACCAAATATATTTTCATAACAAACTTTGCTGAACACGCCTAAAACATTAACAGTTCATACTATTTTCGAATTTTTAATTGTCAAAGTGACAATTGGTGTCAGTATGATACTTAAGATATAAAACAGGCATTTGGCAATTTTAACTTTGGTAAAATGTTTAAAAGATAATGTGAGGTATGTTTCCACCGAAGGTTTATCTCAGTTTGGATTATATAAATCTATTTGGTGTTTCCACCGTAGAAAAAGATTAAAAAGGAGATTTATTTTGATAGTATGGATTTGTTGTTTCACTTTTTCTAATGGAGTTGGAGAGAGGCAGAAAGTTTCATGTATATCTCATTTCCAATGAATGCATTCAGTGTGAGTTTTGGACCTGTGAAGATTTCACAAGATTTGTTTCAAATCTTCGAGATTTAGGAAATAAATTTGTATGGTTAATCTTCGGGATTTAAAGAAGATTTTAGGTAAATCTACTTAAATCTTGGTTTTGTGGTCGTTGGAAACGTAGTATAAATAAATCTATTTGGTGTTTCAACGCACAAAAAGATTAAAAAGGAGAACTATTTTGACAGTTTGCAGATGTTGTTTCATTTCTTTTTTATTAAGTTAAAGTGAGATAGAAAGTCTGACGTATGTCCACTTTCCAATGAATGTATTGAGTGTAAGAAAATATAGGCCAGTTCGAGTATTAGACCTATGAAAATTTAACAAGATTTGTTTCAAATTTTCGAGATTTAGGAAATAAAATTGTATGGTTAAATCACCGGATTTGAAGAAGATTTAGGTAAATCTATACTTAAATCTCGGTTTAGCGGTCGGTGGAAACGTAGTATAACTCGTTAAAAACTTGGAAAATCCTGTTTTTAACCAACCTTCCTACTAAAAATGCTTTTACACCATACTATTAGGTACTATATAAATTGTTGAAAACTTCGCGCCATTTTTTTTTTTTTTTTTTTTTTACTAAAAGAGCAAGTTCGTTCGATGTAGTGGCATAATATTTTATAATTTTTCTGGCATATGTAAGTATATATTTAAAAGTTCAAAATATTTTTGATTTTTTTATATCCCATAATATTTTTCCGTTAAAAAAGTATTTGACTATATGCTATGGAAGAAAGTAAAAGCAGTTTCGTCTAGAAAAGTTATCCGCTCTTTTATTGTTAATTCTTTATTTTACCATAATCGTGGGTATATAATAATGTATGTCAACCTGGCTTTTCTACACTAAGCTAATCAATCTACATTAGCAAAACGAAGATGGTCACCATAGGAATTTTTATTTAGTTAAAAAAAAACTTGAACTTTCTCCAATATCTGCTATGCGGCTCAGAGTAAATGCCAAAGCTATTTCGAAATATGTATGATGATAGTCCTTAAATGGCTAACATAATCTCGAACTCAAAATGTCGATTTTATATTGCAAAAGTGGCTAAAAATAAGCTGTTTCCTTTATTAATAATATGTGTATCGTGAATCTAGTATATATAAACACAAAATGGATACAGCGCTCGTGTGTATCTAATCTTCTTTTTGTTGTGACCAATCATGTGGAAAAAACTCATTCAACAGGACTATTAGAAGAAACCATGTGAACGAGAGTGTTGAGCAGAGGAGGCATCCTAGTAGGGCTGGGGTTTTAATAAATCCTTCAGAGCGACACATTAACGTAATAATTTTACAAAAATAAAAGAGAGAAAGAGATATATATAGAATTTATATGGAACCAGACCATCACAATCGACGCGAAGATGTTGACGACATCATTTTATCCCAACCAAATAGATTTACATTATATTTTTTTTTTTTTTTATGAATGAAGGATAAGTGGAGAATATTTTGTGTTATCGTTGCCATATCAAATTGATAAAACTAATTTGGAGCAACCAAAAAGCTGGGTCTAGAGAATTAAAGGAAACCAACCATTTAAAATAGAGAGTCTTCGGGCGCATTAGACCAAAATAACTTGTAAGGGAAGTATCGAAGTATATGTTTGTCAGCAAGGACCTGATCTGAGTTTTGAATAGGTAACTACAATAGTTCGGGGAACCTTTTTACAGATTATCAAAAGTATATCTATAGATAATGTTTAAACAGGCTTTTTGTAGAATCCATTTGGTAAGTAGGTAAGATTAAAAATAGGAAATTTGCAAAATTTATATTCGAATTAAATCTTTTATGCTTGACTTTCATTCAGAATAAAAATAAATCTATTTGAGATTTTATCGGTTGTATGTATGTATGTAGTTTGGAGAATGATTTGAAAAGGTTGAATATTTCTAATTTGCTAGGAGTGGGTAATTAAAAATTACCTGTTGCCATTTTTAAATATACATAATTGTGTAGGTATCTCTACAAATACATAATATGTGTAAACCAAGTATTAGTGTTTGACTAAAAATTAATAGGAGCATGATTATTAATGTTCCTTTGAATATTAAAAACAAAAGTACTACTTAGGGCCACTTGCACGAAAAAAAGAACAGATAAATAAATTAAATTGAGGGTAGCTATTCATTTTTATAGAAAGAAATTAATACTATTCTCGGTTTTAAATTGCACGAACGGAAAATAATAAACTAAGGGCCATTTGCACAGAAGTTCTTTTGACAGCAGTATCTCCTGATTTATAAATAAATTAAAGCTAAACATGTTGTAGCAAAATATTTTTTCTCTATGTAAGTTTAAAAAGTTATCTTCTCCTCGTTCTCTGAATAAATATTTATAAGCTCTGAATATCTCTAGATGTCAAATTTTAGAATTTCTTACGAGAAAGCAAGTCAAAGCGTTACGAATTTATTTATTTTTCAATGTATTTTGTGTCTGTGGTGTTGGTTATTCTAAAAAAATATTCTTATCCGCTTGCTATTTATTACCGTTCGTGCAATTTAAAAACGAGAAGTTTTTATTTATATATCTAAACTGGGATAGTTATCCTTAGTTTTATATATTTATCCGTTCGTTCTGTGCAAGTGGTCCTAAAGCGGATACAAATTTTTTTTTCAGAAGAAAAAACACAAAGAAAACAAAACAAATTGAAAATTAAATCAATTTTAACTCTTTTCACGTCAGAAATTCAAAGATTTAAAGTGAAAGCTCAGAGGTTATATATTTTTTACAGAGAATAAGGAAAAAATATGTAATTACTATTTTTTAAACGAAGATACATGGCTCTTAGTGCCAATTGCACGAAAGTTTTCTGACAGCCATTATTATTTATAAATCAGGAGTTAGGTTTATAAATAAATGGGAGCTATCTGACATGGTAAATAGAATCAAGTTTTAGCAAAATATTATTTACTATTTACGCTTAAAATGTTATGCTCAGCTCGTTGTCTGGATAAATATTTAAATACTGAATAGCTCTCACCTCAAATTTTAGAATTTCTTACGAGAAAGCAAATCAAAGCGTCAGAGTTCGTTTATTTTACAATTTCGTTTTATGTTTGCTGTGTTATTGATTCCGCTCGTGCACTTAAAAAACAAGAAGTGTTCATTTATTTATCTAAACTTGGACAGTTATCCTTAGTTTTATGTATTTATCTGTTTTTTTTCGTGCAAGTGGCCCTTAATTACGTTAAAGTTTAAACAAGATTAATTTGAACAAAGGTTTCAATTTTTTTTTTTAATTTAAGTTTGAAAATTAAATTTTCAAAAACTATTCTTAACAAAAATTTTATTTAAAAACTGAATAAAAGAAAGGATTTATGTCTATAAAAAAATATACTTGTATATCATATTGCTACGTTTCCACCGACCACAAAACCGAGTTTTAAGTAGATTTACTTAAATCTCGAAGATTTGAAACAAATCTTTTTAAATCTGCATAGTTTTTAAATCTGCAATAGTTTCGAACTTCATTGGAAAGGGGACATATTCATCAAACTTTCTGCCAAACACCCCATCTCTATTAGAAAAAGTGGAACAACATCTGCATACTGTCAAAATAAATCTATGTTTGAATCTTTTTGTGCGGTGGAAACACCAAATTGATTTATATAATCCAAACTGATATAAACCTTCGTCGGTGGAAACATAATATAACACTGTAAGTGTTCCGTTTTTTTTTTTTCAATGATTTTTTTTTAATTTCAATTTTTTAAAAATTTACCCCTACCGCCTTAACAGGGGAAAATAGAACCCATGCGATTACTTCTTTTCAAGACCCATCATATGCTACATCCCTTAGGCCTTCATCGCATTTTTTGCTAAATAACCAGTGCAAATGCATATAAAATAAATAAAGGGTTTTTTCATTTAAGCTGGTTTCGATAAAGGGGGAGTTTGCATGTAAATTAATGGGTAAATAATCCCCGCTGAGAAATTAATTTGTTTAGCGAAGCGGTTTTTCAGTTAAACGGGTTTCACTTAAGTAAATTTTACTGCACTGATATCTTTAGAACCTATTTGGCTACTTCTTTGATTTTTACACAAGCAAACATATTCTGCCGTATTTATAAACAAAAAGTGGTTATTTCAGCTCTTGTATTCAGGGTAACTACACCATGGAATAAGATTTTTTCGGACTCAAATGGAGCAATAAACAACTGCCTTTAGTTTGAGTTTATTAATGTTAATGAAAGTTTTTGAGCTTATTTTGTTTGCAATCACTTAAATGTGTATCGGTTTGTAAACGATTATTAGTCAGCGTGAGTGTCGAAAAGTTTCCGGGAAGTGATAAACGGTTATGTTTCATTTACAGGAAAACCCGCATAAGTGCTTATCGCATTAGTGCCTAACCCGCATAAGTATACCAACATTTTTAAGATTTTTTTCATATAAAAGTTATCTAATAAGTACCTTTCGCTTATTTGCCTTTTATTTTGTATACTTTTATTGAAATTTACCTAAAAAAATTATTTTAAGTACACAACTGAAATCAGCAGAAAAAAAACAAAAGCTTATATTCATATAGCGCTTCTTTTTTAAAAGGTTACTGATATTAGTCAGTTGATGTAATGTTATTTCTTAAACGTTTTTTTGTTGTCATTTTTTTTTTTTTAACTTTTATAAAAGTACTCGTGCGCACTTAAGCGGGTTTTTTTTATAACTGCCCAACCCGCATAATAACGTATCTCTCAAAACAAGGCATTTATGGTGAGGCACTTATCCGGGTTTTACTGTAATTATTTTTTCTTTTTAAAAGTTTAAGTTTGTAAAAAATTCATTAACAGCTTATACAGAAATAGTTAAGAAAGAGGCCAGCGATAACTCAGAAAATTAACCGAAATTGCCAAAAATTCTTCCGATGCTGATTATTTTCTAGCAAGCACAAATTCTAGCAAGCACAAATTCACACAGGTTGTATTACTCGAAACCCGGTCGCAATGTCTAAACAGACAGCAATTATCCTGGATTCTTTAGCTTTAAACGTCATGTCATTGAAAATGTCTGGAGTTGCAATTTGTACGTTTTGTGAAGGAAGGAGGCTCCACAAAGTACTAGAATAATTGTGATATAGGCAATTTGATATTGTTTTCTTAAAAAATTGACTATTCTTGGTCAATAATTTTTTTTTCTTTAACCGTTAAATCGCCGGAGTATAAAAAAACTATCGGAAAGATTTAAACAAAGATTTAAAGAAGAAAATAAGAAATTCCAGAAACCGTTACACATTTTGATGAAAAAATTACCTCGTGTAATAACATGACCACGAAAAAACAATTTTTCATAATTTTCAAACGGAAATATATGCAAAACGTGACATCCATAGAATATTTTTGGATTTTTATTCGAGTTCAGCACACTAAAAAAAATTAGGAATTTATAGTTTGGTTTGTGCAACAAACCAAAAAACATAAATTTTGTTGACCAGTGCGAACAAGCCAGACGTATAAATTTATTAATTATTTATAATTTTTGTACCCTTATTTTAAATTCAATAAATTGTTTTAAATAAAAAGAAATCTTACTCGGTCTATAACTCGACCTAATTTTGATATCCCGAGAAAATTCGACTTAGAGAGAGTCGACTGTATTTTATTTTACAATTCACTGTTTTGGGTATTTCTTTTACTAAAGAAAAATGTATAAGACTGGGTAAGTGGTTTCATAAGATTTTATATTTCTAAAAGCTAAGAGAATTTTTTGAGTTCGGATTCAAGTGTTCAGTAAACCAAAAAACTTCGGAAAAGTGTACCTACATACCTACTTTGTTTCATTGGCAAAAAATTGTGATGACCAGTCTTATTTCATAATAAACCGTTCGTTTTTACGTTTATTTTAATATATTATCCTCTTTTTGGTTAAAAGAAAGTACTTGTTCTACTTTAGGGTGCAACAATATGCCTGAAGGAGCTTTAAATAATTCTCAATTTTGTTTCTATGTCTACATAACATTCCCTCGCTTTTGATTTAAATTTACTGCAAAAAAAAGAACACATTTAATAACTCCATCTAGCATTGAGGGAAAATTACATTTTTTGTAAGGTCGCATTCGAAGCCGACAAGGATTCAAGGATTCGATTTAGATTATAGCGGAGGCCTTGTTATATAGAGGGGCAGTAATCTGTAATGTGGGGTAGCTAGTAATATTTGAAAAGGGTGTTGCCGGCCGTCGGCGCTGTCGTCAGCGAAGCTATGAGTGTCACTTTTCATTGGCGTAATATAGTGGATTACTATGGTTTTGTGATAATAGAATTTGCATAAATGCCAAAGCGGCGAAATGTGTAGATATACAAGTTAACACCTCTTATTGATGTTGGCGTGTGTTTTGTCATTTTACTGTGTAATGTGCAACAACCTACGCGTATATGGAGAGCCACAAAATAATTTCTGTTAAAAGCCTCGACATTCTCCGTCATATGTCATGGCTGGATGCTGTTCAATTGTAAGTACTGGGTACTTATACAGATACATACTGTATGTCGTACATATATCGCAATCGCCGTAGTGTCAATTTCACAAACATAAAATTAAACTATTGGTGGAGAGCTTCATCAAATTCGTTATAAAATCTTGTTTCGTGTGTGCCAGGCCAGATGTGTGTGCTGAAAATGTTCGGGTTGTTCATTAAAACTTCATTCCTGAATGAGCAGGACACCCACTTCCCACTGTGAGTGATATGCTGATGTTATTAGTGGGGATTAATTAATGAACGTTTAAGACTTAAATTGTTCCTGACGCACGTTAAATATAATTGCACTTTTAAGGCCAAATACACCTATAATATAATTGTGGTATTCAGGAAGTCATTATACGGCGGCGGAACGCTATGATTTGATTTATTTTTGAAGTGTAGGTGGGTTTTTATATTATGTATATCCTTATCTTCCAAAAGGGTTTAATTTCAAAAGTAAGCAATATTCAGTAGTTACTATAGGAATTTTAGATATAACTTTTTCTGCTTGGGTGGAAATAAGCATCAGTGGAGTGGGATTATTTTTCTTCTCATTTAATATTTAAGTATTTTCAGTTTAAAGCAAAATGAATAATTAATTATGTTTTACCTAAAATTCTAATTACCTACTAAAAAAAGAAAAACTACAGAAACAATTAATAAAATTTCGAAGTATGTACAAAGGTACTACCTTTTTGTATAATAAATTCAAAACTATAGACTCCTTTGGGGGCATCCCTTGAATCGCTGGCTTATGGAAATACACCGCAAACAACTTATGCTCGCAGTAGTCCTTTGGAGAAATGGTAAGTAATGCCAAAAGTTCTCGGGATTGAATTCTGGCCTCATCCACAGAAAAACAAAAAATGTGATTTATATTTTTGTCAAAACTACTGCTACTGCCTTTTCATTTTCAGAGGAACTAAAAGGAAAGGTGCCTCTTATCATAACCCTGTTGCTGACACATTATATCATTTATTCGGAATAAAACCTATTTAAGCACATGTGAACGCGTAAATAGTTGTGATTTGATTATATAGATAATTTAGAATATATATTTTTATTTTCAAAACTTCGGACCTAACGTCTTTAACGGCCGTATTATTGACTTTCTTCAAAGCTAGTCTTAAGTACTGAAAAATTTATTCTATAGGGTTACGAGTTTGAAATTTTTCAAAAACTATTATTGATTTGATTTATGCTGCGTTTTTATCAGAGCAAATGAGGTAATTTCGTTCAAAATTTCCAAATTGAATTCGAAATCATCTCATTTCCCATACAAATTCAGATTTCCAAATGAGGTAATTTACACCAAATTTGCACAAAATTCGGTAGGAAATTACGTAAAACTTTTATGAACACACCCAAATGGAATCCATTCAAAGTGGATCCCATTAAAAATGATATATTTCAATGTAAAAAAACAACAAAAACAAGCGATTGACAATCTGGACCGTCAAACAAAATTACGAAATTTGAAATGTGAACACCTTTTTTGTAATTTGCCATAATTTACCTCATTTTAGGTCTATGAAAACGCAGTATTAGATGTCAAAATATGCAATACATGATTATTTTCATTTAGATATGTCAAAGTAATAAACATTTGTGAAAAACTTTAAACTTGAAACCCCTATAGAACTTGATTTTCCATAAAACTAGCTTTGAAGAAAGTCAATAATAATATGGCCGTATGTAAAGGCAGATTTCCAATGCCGCGTTGGGCGTCGCTTTGACAGATTTTTCTTTCAACGCGAAAGCTCACACATAGCAATTTAAGCAAATTGTTTACAATGACGCGTTGGGTATTATGTTACGATTTGACACCTATTAGCATGTACACAAACCAACGTAACATAAGCTACCTCAACGTTAAAGTTGAAAAAAAATCAACTTCAGCGTGCGTTTTGACAATCAAACTAATGGTCAAATTCCTTTCAACAAAAAAATCGATTTCTTTAGAAGAAAAAATCGGGTTTTCTGGACAAATTCCTTTTATTTAAAGAAAAAAAACGATTTTGTTTTAAAAAAAATGGAATAGTTTGTTAAAAGGAATTCGAAATTACAGTTATGTAGATTCATTTTGATTTTCAGGTTCTCTTCAAGTCGTCTGTCATGTCGACGCGTTCGTAAAGCTTGTAAACGTATACGTAAGCATCTCTAATGCGAACGCGCTATTGGAAATCAGCCTTAAAACGCTAGAGCTCAGAAAAAACTCCCTAGATGGATTGAATACATTGTGAAGGCGTCTTTTGTTTTTTTTTGTTCACAAAATTCAACGTCTTTTATCATTGACTTATTATATATGGACTGCTAGTCGGGTGTCATTTCCATACAAAATCGTAAATGAAAATGGTTCAACGACTTTAAAGCACCATCAGCGCTCTCGTGGCACATCGGCAAAAAAATGTAAGTAATTTAAAAGCCATCTTTTGCAACTTGGCCTAGGACATAGGACTAGGACATCTATAGGTATTATATTTCTTTATATTTTGACGCCTGACGTTTTTATCATTGGCCGCGTTCAATGACGTTTTACATCTGAAATTTCAGATTTTACTGCTTTTAAACAGTGCAAAATTTTTTTTGCGATTTTTAAAACACGCTTACGAGAAACGTATGTGGGTTACCGGGGTGGACAAAATTGCTGAGGTTGAACAAATTGCAGAGTTATCGTCCTTTCTTCTTTCTGTTTTTCTTTATTGTTCATATTTTATATTTTATTGAAATTCATCTTCTACTCTGTGACCTTCACTTAGTCAAATTCTGATGAGAGTTGTGGTGGGGGATTGTCAAAAGAGCTGAAGTACTTTATTATTTTCACTCTGGTTTTTGGTTGATTTGTGCTCATTAGTTTTTTTTAATAAAATTGTAATACTGAAAGCTTAAATGTAGGTAGGTACCTATTCAAAACTTTTTGCAAAAAGCACAAAAGTGAAAAACTAAAACATGCGGTATATCATTTCTGCTTGATAAAAACTATTTTTTTTGCACAAAAGGCATTAAGGCTCTCCCAAACCAACGCGATTAATCACCGCCACAATACAAAACAATAACAACAACGTGTTGTTTTGTTTGACAACCACGTGTTGTTATTGTTGTTTTCTTTTGTCGCGGCGAATAATCGCGTTGGTTTGGGAGAGCCTTTAATAAGCTAATTTTTATCTATCACTTTTTCACTTTTTGTCGTTTTTTTTCAAAAAGTCTTAAATGTAGTTAAGCCGTTAATTATTTAAAAAAAAAAGAACTTACAAAAGTATTTCTATTATTCTCCATCGGATTATTGTGGAACAATTTTTCATTGAAATTAAAAAAAATTTGCTATTATTTATAATATAAATCTCGATAAAAACATTTAAAAGTCGGGCATAAAATTCACTGCATTATAATTTCTTACAAATTTTCACATTTTGACAACCACGTGTTGTAATTTTTGTTTTCGTCGTCGCTCCGAATGTTTCGCGTTCGTTTTGGAGAGTCTTCTTACTGGATAAAATTATTGCATTATAATGTCAAGAATTCTCTATGTGCATTGCCATTATTTGCAAAATGATCTCAACATTCATACCACGATGCCAGTAGATTGGGAAAATTAAATGTCATCTGCATTTCGTTATTATTTTTCTGACAAAAATAATGGCAGATTTTGGTATATTTACACCATTTGGTCATTAATGGCAATATAATAAAAAACATTATGTCAATTTTTTACTCGTGTAAATGTGGCATTAGATTCTGAAATTTCAGATTTTCTATTAAACGCGGCCAAAAGTTACACCGCACGAGAGCACTGGTGTCGTATAGTTTTATATTGAACCATCGTGATTTGGCTGCTGGCAGTCCATATATAATAAGTCAATGTCTGTTATAATAGGTACGGTGACAAAAGTGAAAAATTAAAATGTATGGAAAAAATATAGGTTTTTTTCATTAATTTTATTTAGATATTAAAAAAGGGAAAACATAATAACAGAAAAAAAAAACAAACCTGACCAATTACTGAAACTACCTGACCTTTTATGACCAATTACTGACCCTTTAATCTGCATACTTGTTTTTCTTAAATTCCACTAATGATGTGCTAAAAGTTCATTAATGTAATCTTGAAAAAAACTTTAAAAATTAATTTAAAAAAACCTATGCCTGACCAATTACTGAAATTACCTGACCTTTTATCACTATCCAATGGCCCTTCAAGTGGCGAATATCCCATGAATGAGGTGCCGAAAATCGCGGGTGACCTTGAAAAACTTCAACTCTGGATTAAAAATTTTCTAAGCCTGACCAATTTCTTAAACTCCCTGACCTTTTCTGACCAATTACTGACCTTTTAGACTGCATACTTTTCTTGCGAATATCCCATTTATGGGGTGCTAAGTGCACACAGCCTATTTCTGGTCCTAAAAAATGTGCATATGGAAGGCTTAAAAAACCTTTTATTTTATTTAAGTTTAAAGAAAATCAATAATATGTATTACATACATACATACATATATTACATATATCCTGCTGTTGTAATTGCGATCCCTACTATTTTCGTATTCACTTTGCGGAAAAAGAAATAATTATTCTCAATTTGTTATTAAATGTATGTATATTGGGTTTTAGCTTTTAAAAATGGGGGTTTTGAAGGTCTTGAATTTTGAGGAATGTAATTATTCACAGAAGTAAACTGATATAAGACTTTTAATGGAAATCAAATAAACATTGATTTTTAATAGTAAAAAGGGGGTGGCCCCGGCGCAGTGGAAGCAGTGCTTGACTGCTAACCTGGATGTGTGGGTTCGAGCCCCAGTCTAGGCAGCAATCTTTTCTATATTCCCTCAACTGAACGCCACCCCTGGGATTTAATGAGATAATTAAAACCTTATTTCTCAGTCCACTGTGCCAACAAAAATCTATCCTATCCTTCTATTCCTTCTAACATTGCCTAATTTATAAGACCCTAGGTCTTACTGGCAAATATATGTTTGTGTTGTTTTTTTTTTTTAAAGGAGGAAATTCTTACAGTGCTTAAATACACGTTACTAATGAAAGTCAACTTATGACATGGATAACAATCTTAATTTCTAATTAACCAATATAGAGTGTGTCTCATAATGAATTGTCCAAATTGGTAGATACTGGTGCTAGGCTAGGTAAGGCCGTAGCAACCACGTCTTTTTTCTCATAATATAATGAAATCGATTAGAAAAGAAGGAAAAATTGAATAGACAATCGAAAACAACAACGAGTTTACTTGCTCTATAGGCCAATTATATTATTGGTTTCGTGTAAAAATAAATTTCGATGTGATGTGTATGTGATGTGTATGTGATGTGTATGTGATTCTCCAGAGGGAAAATTAAATTTTTTATCGAGCTCATCTAGAATATAGGTAGAAGGTGAGCCAGGTGAGCCATACAACTATTTCGGCTTTTTTCAAATGTTCTAAAAAACAGCTCTAACAATTTTGACAAAACATTGCACTAGTTATGGGCAAAGTAAATTTTAGAAAACTAGGTTTCAAGTTTTTACCAAAAAATTCGAATTACGAAAATAGAGTGTTGAGGTTTTTTTAAAAAAAAAAATTGCCTTACGTTCGAGTTGCTCACGTATAGCTTTTTAATGGCTTGACCGATTTTGTTATCGAATATCGCGGCAAAAGAAAACCTATATGACTTTCAATGTGAATGACCGCACATGAGACCGCGAAATCACGACGCTTAAAAAACTTAAATTTGTTTAATTTTTTGGACGACGCGACTGTCGTAAATTGCACACGTTTATGACTGCACTTTCTGCGATTAAAAAATCGTATTCGAACATGCACGCACTTGTGATTTTCATAACCGCACGATTTTGTGTCGAAATGAGACACACGATTTTAAATGTGAACGCACTTGCGACTGAAAAATCGCAGCGTTTAAAAAAAAAAATGATACATATTCCATTTTAAGAGCGATTTTTTAGTTGCAAGTGCGTTCCTAGCCATTAAAATAAATATGTTGCATTCGTTTGCGATTGAAAATTGCGCGACTAAAAATCACAAGTGGGTGCACAGCAATAATTTGTGATCAGGTTGTTCCGGACGAAGCTGCAAAAAGGTTGTACCAGTGCACGCACAGTTTAAAAAAAAAATCGCGAAAGAACCAACTTTATTTATTATTAAATTTAAAGAATATTGACCCATACATATCAGAATGGGTCAGAAGTCAACAATTGATTTGTGGACTTTTAACTCACTTGAATGGTGGACTTGCCCTCTGGGCTTGTGACCCTGCGCCTTCACAGTAGCAGTCTAGCAGTATGTGGGTGTGCCCCGCCCCCCCCCCCCCCCCCCAAAGATAAAACAGAGTAGTTACGTCACTGAGGTAATGAATTCTTAAAATGTTTATATGTACTAAATTATGACAGTTTAAATTTTTACATAACATGACTATAAGTTGTTTTATTAAATTTTGTTTAATGCACCATTTTGGTAAAAAATATTTCAAAATTTGAAAATTTTAATGATATCTAATTTTTTTTTTTATTTATAGAAATTTAAAAGAGGTAAAAATATTTAAATTCTTATGTATTTGTTAAGTATTAAACGATTTTTGTGTAATTGCTTAAAACTTTAAAAAAAAAAGCAAATGTACAGTACATAATGTAGGTACTCGAAATTCTTTTCGAACACACTGTATATTATTTCTCACCAAAGAAAAATCAAAAACACATTCCATCACCGCAGGCATATAAAATGTTATCTTCATTAAAACTAAAAAAAAAAATAAATCTTAAAGAAAAACATTCAAACGAAAAAAATTCCTCGCAACATGTAACATAAAATGGCAATGTAAAAAATGAGGTATACCGTACACCTGTAGATGCCAAAACCCCCCAACAATTCGACTCCACAAACAAATATTTCACCCTTCGGCGCTCATTTTAAATGTACCTAAGCGATTTTAATTTGATTTTAATATTCCTAACCTTAACAAGCGCCAATTAAAATTGAAAAAAAAAAATATTTAAAAACATTTTAAGTATCCAAAATAAGATGAAACGTAGGTAACCTTGAAAATGCTACACAACAAAAAAAAATTGTTTGCTTTTTTATTAGAAATTAGCTAAAACATTATTTTCTTTCTTAATTAAATGAATAATTATTTCGTTAAGACCACAAGACGTAGACCACATTCGGTCTATGTCAGTCAATTCAACAAAAACAAAACCAAACAAAAAAACCAAACGCTCCGCTCGTGTAAATCACAGAATAAAAAGTGTTTTCCGACATTAATAAATAATTCAAAACCCCCACCCACCCCATCAGAAGCCAGTGTGCTCATAATTCAAAAAGAAGAAGAAAGAAAATTCACACAGAAACTGTTGTTTCTACAATAAATCTTCTGAGGAAAAACCATGATTAATACGAGACAATTCAATTAATTAAATATTTTGAGTGACAAACAATAATTTTACCTGCAATCTTTCGTTCACGCATCTTCCGCCAGAGCGCCTCGGCCTTGCGTTTTGGCCAATTTTCAAATTTCTGCGAAAAACTCCGGAAGAATTTGTACTCACGAATTGTGATTGACATTCGCCGTTGCATTGCGAAGTCGGATATAATTCACCCTCACCACCGCGACAAGACAGGACGACACACAGTGGGACAGTCGGTAGTTGTGGCTGTCAACAATGCAAGGACGAGGACAACAATGACGATTATGTGAGTATACCAACAACGCGCCAACGACGACGACAATATGCGACAACGAACGCCGCCGAAACAAAGCGATAATTGACAGTTGTTGGCAATGTGTTTTACATGACCAATATTCATTCATACAGCATGTGATATGGCATCTTCACTAATGGCACTGTTTTCCAAGGTTGACACTTTCAAGGGGTTAACAAACAAAACAGCAATTTGAGCGGAAATGGATTTTTGAAAGCTTTTTATTCTCGTCTCGATTTTTTTTTTATTTTTGAAAAAAAAAAACAACAACAACAACAACTAAAAATAACAAAATAAACAAAGCACCAAAACAATATCCCAAATCCAACGGTTTTCGCTTTTGTTTTGATCTCAAAACTCAAAATCTCTGTTCGTTTTTTTCTAGCTATGAAGCTAGTTTTGAAAATGGAGAAAGTTACCGTTTACACGAGTTGTTTTTCGACGTCTGCAATCAACGGAGCCTGTAACAGCACTAATGAAACACCACGAAATGAATATTGAAAAATCCAATAAACGATAATATTCTCTCGAGATACACACAGCCGAATGGTTTGTCTACAGCTACAACAGCATCCAGCAAGGACTTTCTGATTGTTTTTTTTTTATTCGTTAGCAAAAGCAGAGCACACAAATTTCAACCTGCTTATACAGTGGGTGGGATAATTGTTCGAACAGGAAAGTCAAATGTCCTTGCTGAGATTCTGATGGGGTATTGAATAAATTTAGAAGGTTGTTTTTTTTTTTTTTCCAATGCTGTCTGTTCAAAAGGGCTAACAAGGGAATCATTCAGGGACGAAGTCTTTTCCGAGATATACTAACAGAGAGTAATAAATTGTATTAAATTAGTTATGATATGTTTTGTGTGTTTTTATATTCTTTTTTTTTTTTTGCTTAAAGGACCTACAATAATTGAAAGGTTTTAGAGTAAATTGAGAAAAAAACAACATAATTTTATGGTTGGTTAAAGTTTGGTAGACCAAATACAAATTGAATATTTTATATTTCTTTGAATTATTCAGAAGGATTTTTGGGTCAAAAACATTTTTTCGATTTCCAGAAGGGACTTTTAGAATTTTAATCCTTTAGGAATTTGATTTTTGAGGAAGTTATGATAATGCAAGGTTGATAGATTTTATAATTTAATCGAATCAATTACTTGTCCCAATTATTTTATGGAAACTCTGCACAAGATATTCTCTTTTACACTTTAATCTTCCATATAAAATGGGCCAATCGAAATAAACTTTATGTACTTTTAAATCGTCCGTGGGTTAATACAATAGCAGCAGTTAAAATCTTTCAAATAGCGATGAGTTTCTGCATGTGATTTAAGAAACTGAAGGTGCTGGGTATATTTAATGCTCGTTTTCCATTTTTTCAAGTCTGTTAGGTTTTTGGAAAATTGACTTTTAATTTTCGAGTTCGGAAGCTTTGGCTTGTGGTACCTACATATAGCAGCATCCTTGTCATAGAGCATTTAAGTGGTAGCACTCATCCATCAATTTCCAACGTCATCTTCTAACCAAACGTCAGTTGTTATCTTAAATAAAAACTTGATACGAGCAGACAAGAGGACGAGAAGTAATAAATTATCGACTAACATAAGATGTGCTGCACCGCAACGCACCACCGAATTAACACAGAAGAGCATATACAGAAAAATTCCATGTGTTCTTCTGTTCATTATGGCTAGAAAATTATGAAAAATAAAAATAGGTTCCTACTGACCGTTTGGACGAAACTCATTTTTCAAATCTTAATTCACAACTACCACGTTTATATACAGGTTCGAGAGCTAGATAGAGTTAGATTAGGGTTGGATTTTCGATCCAGGTTTTTCGTTCATAGAGTTGAGAGCCCAAAATTGAGTTGAGTTGAAATGGTGTTGAGATCACATGTCGTGTTCTTCAAGTGAACTCCTCAACCTAGGTTTTTTAGAAGAAATTTCGACCCGAATCCACTTCTGAAAGGGAGTCGAGTCGATTCAAGCTCATTTCAACTCGATGCAGGTACATAAAGGATCGAAGCGAGCTTCAAACTCGCTTAAATACCTCATGAAAACGTAGTAAAATATTTTCAAAATATATTATAATCTAGATATCCATTTGCTTTCAAAATATCAGTTTTATTTCACAGCTGAGACCGTTTTAAAAAAAAAAAACGAAATCATTGTATGACAAATCCAGCTTCCCGTTCTAAATGATCTTGAAAAAAAAATATTTGAAGTTCTTCTTTCGTCCATTTGTTTAGGCTTTAGATAAATGGACCGACGCGACGCAACGGATGAAAACCATTTTTTTGATCAAGTACAAAATCAAATTAGAATTTTGAAACATTCTACATTTTGCCTTTATTGTTCCTCAAAGTTTTAAACAAAAAACAATACTTGGAGAAGGTTTGTTTTGTGAACGAATTGACGAGGAGTTAATGCATTTAACATGAGAAATCGATCGAAGCACAATAAGCTTGGGTGCCTTATGAACTGTTGAACCAAAACCTAGTGGTTCACGAAATGTTAAAAAAAGCTTAACTTTGATTTTTTAGTTAAAAAAAACAAATGTTTTTAAATTGATCTATTAAATATACAGTATATGCGAATAACGAAAAAATAAAGAATTTTTTTTTCAGAAGACGTCGAGACGCTATCTTAGTTGTGCGATTTTATGTGAAAAAATATAAACCACGAATTAAAATTTGAAAAAAAAAAAAAAACTAAAACCGTTGTATGGCAGCTCTAGAGAATCACATAAAAATGCTCTGAATTTTTCGACTTCTCCTTTTCCATTGTGTTAATTTTAACTAAAAATCACTACATTTTTGAACGAAACCAATACTTGCCCAATTCAGCTTAAGCAAGTAAAAATCAAAATCAGGCTTTAGCTGCTTTAAGTTTAATGCAAGAGTTTAAATATAAAGTAAGGTCCAAAGCGGGAAATGCCTCGACAAATCCTCCAAGAGTATGGGTACACAAGTTGATTTGTATAAGATATGACAAAATGCTAGAGCGTATAGGTTATGTATGTAGTGACAAGAAATAATGACCGTATAGGAGGAGAAAAGAATTATTTAAAAAGAACGGCAGCAGCAGCGCCCATTATGTCATGCTACCTTTTCTTAACCCTTTACTGCATGAATTATTGTTTAAAGAGGAAAAAATAATACACGCTTAAAATGACTTCTTTGGGTTGTTTTAAAACATTTTTCATAAATTTTTTTTTTTAGTTTATTAAAAAAACACTCATATGTGTATGTATATTATCTTGCTCGTTAGAGAGGTAAAAGTGTACAAGCCATATTTGGCTTCGTATGCAGTAAGAGTTGAAAATATATAAATCAGAAATATATTTTTTAGCCACTTAACTCACCTAACACCAAAGTTATTATAATTTGAAATAAGAAAAACCACTAGGTCAGTTATAAGGGGTCCAGGGGCCTAAAATAAGTTTTTTGCAAATATCTCAAAAACGGGAAGAGAAGATCCCACCCAAATGGGCAGAATCTACCCTTCTCTTTCTAACTCACCATAAAATCTACCCATCTCACTGGATGCGCCCGCCGTTTGTCAAAAATACAATGTAAAGCATCTAGTTTTCAGTGTTAGACTAAAAATTCATAGGACCAAAAATCCTAAAACGTGCTCTTATTATGTGAAGCTCGTGATAATCTATAGCTGGACAAGACATTTTTCAAGATTACTATTAACTCCGTTTCCTTCTGACTATGAACCTCCCAGACCGAGCTATTTACCTATAACGGATTTAAGATTTACAGCTTAAGCCGGATGTTTCGTGTGGTGTGTTTTGGAGTGTTGTGGACTGAGTGCACTATAATCAAGCTTGCTTTGTTATAAACTGACATTTTTTATTTTTTATTATTCTATTTTCAGAAAAAAAATGTCTTCGCCATAGCGTGGTATGGCGCAATCGTTAAAAAATAGATTTCGACACAACACACCACTCCACAACACATCACACGAGACAAATATGGGTCTACGCATATGAAATATATTGGAGCGATTAAGATACAGGACTCCACAACACACCACACGAGACATGTTTGGATCTAGCTTTAGACATTTATATCACTTCTTTGAATTTGAATGCATTCAAAAGCAATGAAAAGAATACAGTACAATGTACAAAATGAGAATCGTCAAACACACATGTATGTATATAAGATGCTATTAGAAAGGATTTTAAATTTAATAAAAAATCTACTAAACTTCACTCAACATAGAAATATTCTTAAATTGCAACTATTTTCTTCGAATTATCAGAAACTTATAAAATCTATATAGAAATAAAACCTTGTCCGAATAACTGCCTAGGTCACTGTACTGTTAATAAAACTCAGTCATTTTGCTATATTTAACCTAATTTTTCACTTAATCGTATGTTACTTGTACATAAGGACAAGTATTGGTTTCGAGATTTGTTTGATTCTTTTATGAATGGAAAGCACATATTGAGTTTTTCAAAAATTATTGTTTTAGAAAACATTTAAGTAGATTTTAAATGATTTTATTTATCAAGTATGAACCACCAGAGAATTATACAAATACTGGTTTGAAGAAAACGTCACTTTAATGTAAGAACTGGACCGTATACCTACATACATATATTTGAGTTTCCACTGCTTATTTTTAAAATTCATTAAGAGGGAATATAAAAAAAATGTTAACCGTAATTTCTGCTCATCTGTTTCAGTATAAAGTTTTAATTTTTTCGAAGAAGCTTAAAAATTTGTTAAGCGATGAGGTCTATTTCTTGCTAAATGACTACGCAAAAAAGAATAAATTGCATATTTGGACTAAAGATACACCCGATGAGGTTATAGAAAAAAATGTACTCAGCACATACATTTTAACATTTTTGCAAAAATGTTTGTGCAAAAAAAATTAGTGCACGACTTTGTATTTTTCACATATTTTTTGCAAAATAAGAGAAAAAAAGTAAGGTCTTGGTGAGTAAAGAATTTAGTATTACCACACAAAATTTTTCTTTCTCACCACTAATATAAACCGATTTGTATGGCAAATTTCTCTTTTTTTTTACCAATTTTGATCAAAACTTGTCAAAATTTATTTTTTTTTTTAATTTAAGAAATTATAAAAATTTTAAAATAAAATTACAATTCTTCATTTTGGTGCCAGAACCAGTATTTTCTTTTACGAAGATTTTCGAACTGCTTTTTTCATAACTTTAACAGAGATGCTCTCTCTGCTGTCTGCTATAATATTTATATATTTTTGTTTTATTGATCACTGATTTTTTTATTAACTAATCAAATTTAAGGATATTGTTTCATTAAGAAAATTTTAAACTCAATTGAATTTTTAAAATTCAAAATATTCATTGTATAATGTATAAGTATATACATATATGTATATTAATAATGGCGATATCAAAAGAGATGGCTTTAAGTCTATTTTTTATTTTACTATTTATAGGGTAAAATAGAGTATTTAAAAAGTAATAACATTTTACGAAAATTAAATTTATCCACCCGCGCGAAATCAGATGGGTCAGCTAGTTGTAATGTTAAAAAACTGCGTTTTTTCAAACAAAAAAAAAACAGTTTTATTCAATTTCTTGTTCTTACGAAAAGTGAAGCAAAAAATTTAATTTTTGGAAAAATATGTTTTGAAATATGTGTAGCTATTTTCCCTATTCTTATAGCTTTTGAATTCAGTTTACTACTAAGCGATAACTACCTACCGTGAGCGTCAAAAGAAAGTGTACAGCTATGAACTGCATTTTTGCAACCCTGTTAAAGCAAGTGGGTTCGATCTTCTAGTAAAATACTTGTGTTATTTTTTAAGGCGGTTTACTTTCAATGAATTGCCATATAAAACTTAACAAAAAATAATGTAATTAAAATACAATAAAAAATTAAAAAAAAGTTTTTCAGTTTTAAAGCGTCAAAAAAAAATGTACAACTTGCCACACATACTGTAAAACAACCGTTAAATTTATTTTGTTTTCTTTTCAACTCATAATTGATTGATTAAAAGTGTTATTGAGTTCATTTCCATCGAAAGTTGCTTGTTGCTTAAATAATTTTTTTTAAATTACTTAAAATGGGTAAACAAAGTGCAGTTGAAACACGACAACTTATTATAAAATTAAGAAAGGAAGGAAAATCTTACCGCGAAATAGCCAAAACAGTAGGTAGATGCCATAACACGGTGAAAAAAATTTTGGACAAATTTCAAAAGTTCAAGGATGTAAAAGATCGACCTCGTTCCGGAAGGCCAAAAAGGCTGTCCGCAAGCGATGAACGTGCTATTGTCAGGGAAGTGCGAAAAAATCCAGCGGTTAGTGCAGTAAAGATTGCTGAAAACATTACCCAATCTGCTGGAGTCAACGTTAGCGCGAGTACCATTCGGCGGACCCTCCATAGTAGCGGGCTACATGGCAGAGTTCCTCGCAAAAAGCCATACATATCTGAAAAAAATCAGAAGCGAAGACTTCTTTTTGCCAAGAAGTATCAAAAAGAAAGTTCTTCATTCTGGGAAAATGTTCTCTTTAGTGACGAGAGCAAATTTGAGATTTTTGGTTCAAGAAACCCACCAAAAATATGGAGATCGAAAAACACTGAATTTGAACAACAAAATTTAAATTCAACAATTAAGCACGGAGGCGGTTCGGTTATGGTCTGGGGATGTATGGCGTCATCTGGAGTTGGGAACCTCGTCTTTATTGACTGTACGATGAAAAAAGAAGATTATCTTAATATTTTAGAGACAATTTGCCGTGTTCTGTTGCGAAACTTGGGTTAAGTGATTCATGGGTGTTCCAACAAGACAACGACCCAAAGCATACATCGAAAATAGTCAAGGACCACTCCTTACTTTATAGAACACCTAAGCAACTGGACCACCCTCCGCAATCCCCAGACCTAAACCCCATCGAGCATTTGTGGGAGTATCTGGATAAACAGATCCGAAAGAGGAACATATCAAGCAGAGAGTCACTAAAGTCAATTTTAGTTGAAGAGTGGCAAAAAATCCCAACCGAATTGACAAGGAAGCTAGTAGAGTCAATGCCCAGACGCATTGATGCTGTTTTAAAGGCGAAAGGGAAGCAGACAAAGTACTAGTTTTTTTTTTTTACTTTAATTGAATAATGTTTTTTACAAGGTCTTTTTTAAACTTTATAACAATTTTTTTTTTGCTCCTCACCGTAAGATTAAGGAATAATAAAAAAACGAATTTTTAAAAACTTTTTTAGTAAATCTTTCACTGCTTTACAAATATTGACTGCTAGGATTTAGACAGAAAGATATTTTTAAGAACTATAGACCGCCAGTATATCTGTAAAATTTCAAATTGATCCATTGAACCGTTTTCCCATATCAAATGATTAAATTAAATTATGTTAATTATGAGCAATTTCATCCAACCCAACAGTAGCCATGTGCTTTCAAGTGAAGCATTAATTGACGCTATACAAGCTATGCTATATCGTTTCAACTTTCCACTGAATATCATCACTTTCCACCCAATGACGACATAAAACCCCACTTGTCCAAAGTTATGGTGAACACAATCGCATTAGATGATGCTTATTCAAGAAAAAAAAAAGTGGGTGACTCTAGAACCTAAAAATAAATACTCATTTACTTTTCAATACATTTCAATGAAATCTTTAAATCTGCGATTATGTTTTATTTTTTTTTTTCGTACGATTTTTTTTTTGTTTCAAAGACACGCGTTTTTTTACACTTCATTTAATTCAAATGTCTTCATCTCATTCAAATGATTTGAACCGTTATTTACTTGGAGTTTATTTTAATGATAGAACTAAGTTAAGGGAGGAAATAAGTATGATACTAGATTAGCAACAGGTCAGTTGATAGGAAATTAAAAAATAATTGACAAACGTATTTAACGTAAACATACTCTGTTTCATTAATAAACTTTTTCTGTGCGGTTCGTCAAATCAGTAAGTTCCTCCTTTTCAGGATGAACTTGCTGTTGAAATTGAGAGCATTTCATAAAATGACGTAAAATAAAAATACAGTTCAACCTGCTTAATGAGAAAATCTATTAGTTATTTACTTAATCAGGAAATTGTTACGAAAATTTTGTTGACGGCACTAATCACTGATTTATATTTTGTGTTTGAACCGACAAATTCCTTTTCAAAATTGTATGCCAAGTGAGATTATTTATAGTATTTTACTGTAGGTATATTAGTGTTAAATTTATGGCAGTGAAAACGTTTTATGAGGCTTGATGGTTGGCACTGAACTCTTAGCACCCCATACATGGAAAATTCGAAAAAAAAGTATGCAGTCTAAAAGGTCAGCTAGTTTAAGAAATTGGTCAGGCTTAGAAAATTTTTAATCCAAGGTTGAAGTTTTTCAAGGACACCCGCGATTTTTGGCATCTCATTTAGGGGATATTCGAAAAAAAACGTATACCACATGAAAGGCCACTGGATAGTGATAAAAGATCAGATAATTTCAGTAATTGGTCAGGCATAGGTTTTTTTTAATTAATTTTCAAAGTTTTTCTGAAGGTCACAGTATAAGACTTTTAGCACCTCATTTGTGGAATTTTCAAAAAAATTGTATGTCATCTGAAAGTTCACTTAATCCTCATAAAAAGTCAGGCTGTTTCAAAAGTCGGTCAGCTACATATGGCTTTTTTTTAATGAATTTCTTAAAGTTTTTTTCTCGGTTCCAGTATGACTTTTTGCTAGCACCTCATTTAACGAATTTTCCAAAAAAATGCATAATTCACAACACCTTAAAAATTCATTAAAAAAAGCCATAGCTGACCGACTTTTGAAACAGCCTGACTTTTTATGAGGATTAAGTGAACTTTCAGATGGCATACATTTCTTTTTGAAAATTCCTAAAATGGGGTGCTAAAAATCTCTATGACCTTGAAAAATAATAAATTTTAAAAATTCATTAAAAAAAATCTATGCCTGACCAATTTCTGAAACTAGCTGACCTTTTATGAGGATTAAGTGAACTTTCAGATGGCGTACAGTTTTTTTGAAAATTCAACCAATGAGGTGCTAAAAGTCATATACTGTGACCTTGAAAACAATTTCAAAAATTCGTTAAAAAAATCTAAGCCTGACATATTTCTGAGACTAGCTGACCTTTAATGAGGATTAAATAACCTTTCAGATGGTATATATTTTTTCCGAATATCCCACAAATGAGGTGGTGCTAAAAGTCTTATACTGTGACCTTCAAAAAAACTTAAAACATTCATAAAAAGAAATCTATGCATGACCAATTTCTGAATCTAGCTGACCTTTTATAAGGATTAAGTTAACTTTCAGATGGTAAACATTTTTTTTGAAAATTCCACAAATGAGGTGCTAAAAATCTCTATGGCCTTGAAAAAATAATAAACTTTGAAAATTCATAACAGAAAATCTATGCCTGACCTATTTCTGAAAATAGCTGACCTTTTACGAGTATGAAGTAGACTTTCAGATGACATACAGTTTTTTTGAAAATTCAACCAATGAGGTGCTAAAAGTCTTATACTGTGACCTTGAAAAAAACTTTGAAAATTAATTTAAAAAAACCTATGCTTGACCAATTACTGAAATTATCTGACCTTTTATCACTATCCAGTGGCCCTTCATGTGGTATACTTTTTTTTCGAATATCCCCTAAATAAGGTGCCAAAAATCGCGGGTGACCTTGAAAAACTTCAACCTTGGATTAAAAATTTTCTAAGCCTGACCAATTTCTTAAACTAGCTGACCTTTTATGACCTTTTAGACTGCATACTTTTTTATCGAATTTTCCATGTATGGGGTGCTAAGAGTTCAGAGCCTTGATGGTTCTAATCTTTTAAGAGCAACCTTTACCTTACTTGAAGGACGGGTCGTCCCGAACGGTATATTCCTATCTTAGGCCCAGCTTCACAGTTGAAGAAAGTAGCACTTAACTGGCCAATATGAGAAATAAAGACTCAAGAGAGCACATTAACTTATATGATGAGTGGCACTTAAGTCTACCATGTTGATCACTTAAGTGCATCTTACTTAAACAATAAAACTGAGCCTTAACTCCTACTTTGGGAAACTTAAGTTGTACTTATACCGGTAATTTTATGTATATGCGTTAAACTGGCTTATTCAAGTCAAATTTTTATATACGTTATGTGTGAATAATTCCCTGATCTAAGACATCCTATTTGACAGGTTTTACTGTAATGTATGGTCAATAAGAAAAAGTTGAACTTCCGAGATGTTGAACTTCCGAGGAGTTTAACAGGGTAGATTGTGATGTGAAGTCTCCTTGTGGATAAAAGTCATTATTCTATTCGTTAAGTTTGCCACTTTTACTTAAGGAGGTTATTTTTAGATTTTAATAAAACTAAAATAAAATAAATAAATGAAGGCTTAATTGAATACAAAAATATGTAATGTGTGTAAACTCATAATCTCCTTCATATTAGAAGACATGGAGGGTGTTTTTTTTTTGTTTCAAATGGATCGAATTTGGTTCTATTTGCTGTTTAATAAGTAAGGACACCGGAAATAACATTTTTGTCATTTTGTAATTTATTTTTATTTATTTTTTATTTATTTTTCATTTATTTTTTTTAACATTAAAATATTTTATCAATGAATCATTTCAGAATGGTCAGTTCGTGACGTTAAACTTTATTTCGACGCAGACAAAAAGATAAACGGAAATAATAATAAAGGAAAATATTTTATGAATGAGGGGCGTATGTGTAATATTTATTTAAGTTAAATAGAATATTTATATATCTATATGTGGTTATGTGGGTAAGTCGAGGAGGTCAATGTGGTTTCAAATGACGTTCTATATGTTATTTTGGTAATTATGTGGAATTGGTTATTATATCTTTTGTTGTTAATGAAGAAATACAAATTTGAGTAGGTTTTTAATGAATATGATAAGATTTATTGTTTTAAATTTAATTAAATTAAAATTAATTAAATTGTGGATGTGTTTGAGAAGTAGTCTTGTGACATCGTTTTATAAGTGGTAGTTGGCAGAACGCAATTAGGAACAAAATTTTATTTTTTAAGTGACGTTGTCAAAAAAAAACAAAAATTAGGGTATTGGACATGACTGAGGGCGGATATACAAAAAACTAAAATTATTGCTTTAAGCTCTAGTACTTGTTACTCCAAAATATTTCAACCGATTAATTGCAAATTTGCAAGAAATCTCAAAAATTGGACCGATAGTTATTTTGTGTGGGGTTAAAATCAATCGGTAATGCAGTTTGCCAACAACTGCATTTTGAGTGAGAAAATATTTATTTATCTTCGCCTGGCGCAACAACAGACCCCACACATCACAAATGTATTTATGGATAGGTATAAACTATTTAGCGAAGTTTACTAGAATTTTTTAGAATTAATTGAAAGAGTTTTTGTGTGATAACTCACTCACAGTGTAGGCTGCAAAGCTTTTGTAGTTCCAGTGTGAAACAAAAAAAGTTACTCTTATAAAAGGGGTTGGGGGGGGTCAGAATCCCGAAAACCATAACCCCGAAAACCCAAAATACCGAAAACCCAAAATCCCGAAAACCCAAAATCCCGACAAACCCAAAATCCTGGCAAACCCAAAATCCCGACAAACCAGAATTCCGAAAACCCAAAATCCCGAAGATCCAAAATACCGAAAAACCAAAATCCCGAAAACCCAGAATCCCGAAGATCCAAAATCCCGAAAAACCAAAATCCCGAAAACCCAGAATCCCGAAAACCTAAAATCCTTAAAATCCAAAACTCCGAAACTGAAATCCCGATTTCGGTTTCGGAAAATAGATTTAAGTGTTGAGTTAACAAGAAGATTACTGAAGAATCCCGTTAACGTTGGTTGTATTTTGATATTATTAAGTTGTTATTGTGCTTTTAGTCTAGGTGCGATCCCTAATAATTTTTAAAAATAAACGGCTACTGCCTTACGGGATTCTGGGTTTTCGGGATTTTGGGTTTTCGATATTTTGGGTTGTAGGGATTTTGGGTTTTCGGGATTTTGGGTTTTTGGGATTTTGAGTTTTGGGGATTTTGTGTTTTGGGGATTTTGGATTTCTGGGATTTTGGGTTTCCGGGATTTTGGGTTTTTGGGATTTTGGGTTTTCGGGATTTTGGGTTTTTGGGATTTCGGTTTTCGGGATTCTGTCCGTCTCCCTTATTAAAGAAATTTGTTAATGTATTTTTTTTATATATCCCTTCAAGCCGCGCAGGGGACGCAATTTTTCGGTCCTTTAATGCACTTTAGACGCTAATGGCTGTAAGAGGAGGAGGAAAAATTCTTTTTATTTGCTCTATATATGGCAAGTACCTAACAGTTTCGTTTAAAACAAGTATTCGATGCAAATAGCGGTAGCCAAATTTATGAAAATATTGGCGACCAACATTTTTGCATGGCATAATTGCGACATTTTGATAAATTTGTCCAAAAGACCAGCAATATTTTAAGAGCTTGAAGTTGCCACTGATGCATTCTACCGAGTACGTGACTTCTTTCGAGTAATCGGAAAATATCGGTAGCGAACTAAAACGTTGTTAAAAAATGGACGGACATTGATGGATGGCCTAATATTTCACCAACATTCGAATTTTGGGCACATATTTTGAAGCCGGTAAATTTTGTAATCCCATTAATAGTTCTCGTGATTATATACGCGAACATCCAAACTTAATTCAATATACCTACTACGAAATATCCCAAATTTGGCCAAATTATTACCTCAAACACATATCATAACCAAAGGCAGTCAAATTCTGTCTAATACCGCTGTGTGAACTTAGATCGGGTACTAAGGATTGGAAAAAATGCTCAGGTAATAACTTTTCGTTAGGACCCAGTACGAGAGCTAGTATACCTGATCCAGCTAGACCGGCTACTAAGCTAGAGTACTTCTGTGAAGAAATTGGGCGTTAGTAACTATCATAACTTTATAGTCTTAACTACCAAGAAAAAGTTCGTACGATCCAGTTGGGCATATTTTTGAATTCAGTAATTAAGGCCTAGTATACAGTTCTTTTGAATAAAAAAACTATTGTGGTGAAAAAAAAAAGATTTTTTTTCGGGAAAAAAAAAATCTGTGGTGAAATAAATTGTTTTTTGGTCAACTATTACACGACACTCCGATGTCACTGACATTGTTTTGCGCGAAAAAGAATCGTGGTGAGTATAATTTTCTTTTTCTGGGGTTAGTTCACAGTTCAAGTTAAATCACTCTCATATGAAGTACATGTATTTTTTTTTTCGAGGAGGAACTGTATACTAGGCTTAAACAACAAAAAAAATTACTGAAGGTAATCTATTAATGGATATAATTATTAGCTAACTTTAAACATGCCTACAAGCATATATCTAAATACATTTTGTTTGTAAGAATATACAGTTTGGGCTAGTTTTGGAACACCTTTCTATTTCTAAAAGGTAAAGCTGACAGAATGTTTGTGGTGAACATAATGTGGAACGTGACCGAAGCCCTGATTTTTAATATAAAATTTTATTAATTTGTACACGTTCTACGCTGCAAATACGCACAATGAAATATTCGAGAGTTGTGGTAAGTCACAAGGTCCTGGTCCTTCAGGAGCTGTTGTGGGCTGTGGGATCTTAGCACTTCATATGTGGGATATTCGCAAAAAGAAAAATATGCCAGTAATTGGTCATTTAAAAATTCATTAAAAAAAATTAAGGCTGACCAATTTATGATGATTGAGTTTCCTTTCTGATACAACTCTATACCTTCGTGTTTTTGGTAGTATTAAAGTTATGACATGCTTAGTGACCAAAGCTCAACTCGTCGCCCATCGCTTTAACCATTGAGTTTTTATTTCTTTAATTATTCCATTTTTTTTTAAATAATATTTGAGCTGTTTAAAAAGTAGTATCATGACAAATGACCATTCCAAATACTAAAGTAAGCAATAAGCACTCGCAAATATAATGTAAGTATGTACCTCTTGAACTTCTGAGCCCTTGAATTTAATCTTATACCAAAAAAGACAAACAAATTGAACTTACCTGCTAAGTATCTATCACTCTGCGATCGGGAGTATCTCAGCGTCTGAAATGCAACGAAAGGAAAATAAGCAAAACGAATATCAACTCAGCACCATATAGTCACATTATGAAGAGAATGAAAAAAATGTTAACAATACCTGCTTTTGTCCGCCGAAATCGTCACGTTTTCGCTCCTTCTTCAGAAGCAGCGGTGCAGAATTCGACTTTGTCGTCAGCTCCTGCATGCCGAGACTCTCGTGACCACTGTGCAATGAGGCACTGCTGGGTGACGGTAGCTCATGAAAATTCGTCGGTATGATACTCTGAAATGGTTCCTGCCGCAAGGCCAGACACAGCCTTCCCTTATCCCGGTAGTCTTTGGCCTTCAGTTCTTGTCTGAGTGGCATAGGCATGGGCAGAGGCGATGCCACCTCCAACGAGTGACTGCGACTTTTGGGGGCACGCGGCGGCAAATATGGCAGCAAATGAATGGCAGAATCCTTACTGCCCCCATGACTGTCGTTTATTTGCAAATTTGATTTCCTTCGGAGGACCACCCCTTTGCCACTGCCACTGTCATATCCATCGAAAGTTCCCGTCTCGAACTCCTCATTGTCATGGTCGTGCTCGTGGTCGTGGTGGATGCCAATGTCATCCGCATCATCGTCGTGCGTCTCGTCGTACATGCTAAGCACCTCCAATAAATCAGGATCATCTGACGAGGCCACCGAGCTGCCCTTCTGGAATTTGATCTTCCTCAAGGCATCCAGGCTGCTTGTCATCGAATCATTGTCTGTTGTGTTCTTCCAGAATCCAGAATCTTTTGGTGGCGTCGCTGTGCCAATGCCGCTTTCGTTGTTGTCATTGTCTAGGCCAGAGGAGTCTAGAGAAAGGCCAGACTTGCCAGAGCTCAGCACTCCCGATGCCTCCTCACATGCCGACGACGAAGTGGAGCTGTGAAAGAAGCAGAAGAAAAAATTATTTTATTTAACAATTCACCTCAGGATGCGGAGATCATAAAAGGACATAAATATTCATAACCACCATATTGCATCTTGTGCAATTTAACGTACTTGTTGTCTTCATCGGCGGCGCCAACACTCCTCAGAATCGATTCTTCCGATGTCCAGATTGTCGATGTAGATCCTTTTTTGGTGGCATCGTTATTATTGTTGTTGGGGCTGTTGCTATTGCTGTTATGTTGCAATTGATAGCCGCCGTTGCTATTGGGCGCTAATGTGACTCGCTCCCGTTTTGGTTGTTGCACGCCGCCGCCGCCGCCGCCGGCAGCTGTGGCAGGTGCCGCTTGGCTTTGGTTCGAAACTGGCGTTGCAGATCGCATTGTTTCAATGTCGCTATCAAATTTTCTACGGCGTCTTTCCTCGGCAGCGATTGCGTCAGTTTCTTCAATTTTCAACACTGTCCTACTCCCAGGGGTATTCTTTGGCAGGAGGCGACAGTTGTTGTTGTTGTTATTGGTACTGACTGGACCATGATTACTGTCATTAGCATTGGGTGCGGACAATGTTCTCAAGTAAATTCCGCCGGGATTTAAAAGCTTGGCGGCACTCACAGATGCATCAAGTGCACGACAATCAAGGTTAAACGATTGTAATGGAATGGTTACCTGTAAGGAGAAAGATCAAGATACGTACATCAGAACAGAAAAAAAAAGGAATACAAAAAATACTAAACTATACAAAAATCAAGAATTGTAATCAAGTACGTGTTTTGTACATAAGTGGAATTTTGTTTCTTTTAAAAGCTACAAGAGACGCACGAGCTTAATTGAATGTAAAAGGTTTTTAAATGATGTAAAAGTCATGCCACCGACCATCCCTTTTTTTTTGAAAAATGATGGTGTGCGTGTGAGAGAGAAAAGCTAATTTATGAATTAAGCTGGTGTCAGATTACTTTAAATAATAATGTTTCAGTTGAAATAAACCAGCGTAACGGTCACAAACAAATATTAACAAAATTTTGTTAAAAATTAAATCAAAATAAGAAAAGTGCGTATACGCCCGAGTGTACATTTAAAGGTCCGTCAAGATGAATTCACAACAACGGAAACATAAAATTCTAATGAACAGGATTAAAATTTCAATTAAGTGACAGTTAAAAACGGTAATCCTGATTGGGAAATTAAATTCCTTACCCCTCAAAGCTGTGCCAGATCCAGCCTGACGTAATAGAAAAAAAATTAAATTTAAATAACAATGACAACACTTTGGGCTTTGTGAATAAAAACAAAAGGTAGAAGGTGTTTTTGCAAGAAGCTAAGGCTAACTTGTAGCTCGTGGCATAATGGTTAGTGAGTTGGAGTGTCGTGCCAGAGTCTGGAGTTCAATACCAGCCGCTTCCACCTTAAGTTTTTTTCGGAGCTACTATCTCTTGCGAGAAAGTGACAAATCCTCCAAGAGATTCTCTTGTCATAGAAAAGTGCCACTCACCTTAGCCGTTCGAATTCGGCAGTAAACTGTAGGTCTCCTCCATTCCTGCAGACACGCACACATGAATGGTTGAAGGCTGTGACGAGAAACGCTTTCATCTTTTTCTCGTTATAAAATCGTTCCTCAATTCACAATGCAGCGAGTTATTCACAGAGACAGCGTAAAATTATTCGTGTTTGTCAGTGAATATGGGAAATAAAATACAAAATTTGAAAAAGGGAAAATAAAAATGTTAAAAAAAAATGCTTTTAGTACTTTTGGGAGTGTATTTACAAAAAAGAAAAAGGCAAAAAAGACCAAAAGTGAGCAGAAAAAGACGGTGGGAATGTTAATGAAGACAAAATTAATTAGTCGCAAAATAAAAACACATATTTGCTCGCCATTTTCGGTATTTTATTTATTTATCTACACAATTAATAAATATAAATACAAATACAGATACGCTCGGTGTCCTCTTCTCAATTGTCAAAATGAAAATCGTCGTCTCGTCGCGTCTTTTTTTCAATTTTTCGAAATCATGGCGTGACGGGACGACGAGAAACGCTTTATTGTGAATACTCTGGTATATTCTCATTGCTTGAAATTGGTTTGACAGCTACGACGAGTTCTCGTCATGTTCACGTCTCGTTTTCTCGTCGCATTGTGAAACAGCATTGAGAGTTTGTAAGTCACTAGGCCCTGGTTCTTCATGAGCCGTTTGTGCCACCAAATTTATTTTTTTTTATTTTTTAAGGCTAGCTAGTCATAGCTTTACTAGTAGCTACAGCTTTACGGTTCTGGCTTAAGCTTTATAGCTTAAGCTAGAAAATTTTTGCTTAAGCTTCGTGTTTTTAGCTTTTCTTAGTTTTTTTCACATGTTTCGGCTTAGAAAACTTTTTCAAAAACTATAATTTTAATGCTTTTTACACTTATTGGGTTTCAAATTTGGAGACTATTTGTATGTCATTCCCTAAAAGTTAAGATCAGATTTTTGTGTTGACATTTTTTTTGTTTTTCGATTAAATAATAATTGATGCCCGTGAGTCTCACACGAATTGAAGGTTAATCTGAAAAAACAAGCTAGTTCCCTTATTCAAATTCTTTCAATTATTATTTTTGGAAAATTAATTTTATAAATCAAAATTGTGAAAACAAATGAAAAAAAAAATTTGACCAAGTTTCCGAGTTTCCAAGTAATAAATTTGTTGGCACAACAAACAGCTCATGAAGAAATAGGGCCTGTGACTTACAACTCTCAATTATTCCTGGGTGCATGTCTGCAAGAATGGAGGAGATCTATAGTTTACTGCTGAAATCAAACGGCTAGGATGATCGACACTTTTAAATGACAGGAGATACTCTTGGAGGATTTTTCACTTCCTCGCAAGAGGCAATAGCCCTGAAAAACATTTTTGTTAGGTGGCAGAGGCTGGGAATCGAACCCAGACCTCTGGCGTGATAGTCCAACGCACTAAACATTACGCCACGGGCTACTACAAGTTTTCAAGTTATGGACCATAATATAGGGCTGTGTCAATCGTAATTGATTTGGTCTTTATGACCCGTTCATCAAAATGAAAGATTGATTGCAAGCACAGTAAACCAAAACAATCAATCCCAACATCAATAATTTAAATTTTTGAATAAATGACCGACGACGCACGTACATATGTATGTATGTTTCGTTCATTCCACTCATTCTCAATCACATTGACACCTGTCAAAATAATCGTGTTGCAGTGGTCTCAGAGCATCGGCCGTGACACTAGGTAATATTCACCTCCTAAATCGATTGGCGTACTCCGTTTTTCGATCCGACGTACAAAAATTTTGGCAGATTTCACACCTGCCACAATAATCGTGTTCGCCTTGTAAAATGATTTGATAGAGAATGACTAGAACGACCGAAATAAACCTATATCTTTCATTTGAACGAAAGAATTGGGATCCATTGGTGGAAGAAACGGATCACAATCACAAAGACCGAATAAATCTGATTGACATAGTGAACGATTTAAACTTTGACCATAATGATTGAAAAGATCGAATATTTGAAGCAATCAATCATTGATTGATTCGATCTTTGAAAATAAACGATTGGCACAGCTCTACCATAATAACTTTGTAAAATGATTTTGAGGCATGTACTAAGAAAAAAATTGTTTGGGAGAGGAGGGTTTGCTTCTCCTCCATTACAAGAAAGGGATTAATTTCTAGATAATTGGCGTAAAGTGGATAACTAATTATTTAATTTTTTGCTAAAACGAATTTTTACAGTTAATAGTTTTTTTTTTTTTTTTTACTTTGAATTAAAAATCTTTGAAAAAATGTAAAATTATTATTTTTCAAAATTTGTTTTAAAAAAGTACGAACTAAATTTTCGTTTAGTATTTATTGCTTTTATTAATTTTTAGGCTAATGCTAAAAACCAGATACCATCAGGTTTCTCGTTTTCGATAAAATTGAAAGTTATTAACACTACTTCTTGTTTACAAAACTGTTCTGGAGAACACATATGATTTTTGGTGTTCGACTGAAAATGTTAAGGAGCCTTGAATATATAAAAATAATACTATACATATTTAGTAACATAAAATTTTGAACACAATCTTTTTATTTTTTGTTTTCAAAATTTTGATTTCAGATCAACAAAATTCTAGTTTTTAAAATTCTGCTTTTCAAAATACTGACAATTAAAGTTTAGTAAAAAAAAAATCAGCTTTTTCTACTTGTTCTCCTTTTCAATTTAAAAAAAAATTCCATGAAAAAGATATTTTTAGCTATTTTTGTAATTAATAAATATGGCTAGGCATATTCTGTTTTTCAGTCTTAATTTTTGTATTCTCTCTTTTTTATGTGTATCAACTTAGCAGGTGACTTTTTCCGTTGCATATTAAAAGTATATACTAATCAGCTGCTACTTAGTTGCTAATAAGTTACGCAAAAAAATTAATGGCTCTGTTGGTTTGTGAGAAAATGGGTGTCCTGCTAATTTGACGTCAACTAAGCAGGAAACCCCTTTTCTCGCAAAGCAAAACAGCAATTAAATTTTTGTTTACGTAACTAATTAGCATTTAAGTAGTTTTCAACACATATCCGAAACCGGATCCATTTACCTTTGATTTTGAGGAGTTGACCTGCTAAGTTGACGTCAACCTGCTAAGTTGACGTCACCCTGCTAAGTTGACGTCAACTTAGCAGGTCAACTTTCTCAAAAATAGGGATAAACAGCCAGGGAGTGGATATATATTGAAAACTACTTAATTCCTAATTAGTTGCGCAAAAAAAAAAATTAATTGCTGTTTTGGTTTGCTAGAAAATGGATGTCCTGCTAGGTTGACGTCACACCCATTTTTTCGCAATTTAATTGAAAAACCAGTTAAAGATGAAAAAGTTTAGTGAAAGCTTAGACATAAAAATGTCACTTTTGTAATTCTTGTAAAATAAATTTGGTGACACTGTAGCTCGTGGAGAACCAGGGCCTAGTGACTTACAATTCGGAAACAATCTTGTGTAAGGGTTGATTTTCAGCAGGACTGAAAGGGACCTATGTATAGTTTTCTGGTGATTCTAAATATCACTTCTTTAGCACTTCTTTGCAGAAATCATTAGCCGTGAAAATTTTTTGATTTGTTTTTAGATGAAAGAGGCTGTGGATCGAATTTATACCTCCGGAATGACAGTCCTACGCACTAACCAATGCAATACGGGCAGTTTATACTTTCACATATTTTCTTATCTTTCTGACAGTTTCACTTTCTTGTTCAAACCGTAAATTTATTAGGGGCGACTTCTGGACAGAATGTTCATTGTCTGTATTTAAATTTCCATAACATCACAAATGTCAGTATGATATGTGAAAGTTCGTCAAAAGTGAATCGTTACTTTCTCTTAGGACTTTTTAAATTGCATATATATATATTTTTTTTTAAACCAACAAAAGGTATATTCAAGAAGTAAACTTGATTCACAAAAAAAAAAAAAAAAAAAAAAACATACAAAAATGCACCTTTCAACTTGTCATCGCTGTTAAAAGTGAAAAACCAGCTTATTTTCCAGCATCACATTAATGTGACTTGTGAATTCATTCAGATCATGTATCAGAAACCATGCAATTCGATGGTGGCAAGTGCATGTAGTGTAGGTAAGGTATAGGACCTAGCTAAAGGTCTCGAAAAAAATAAAATAAATGTATACGATTCTTCGAAATAATAAGACTCCCTTTCCATATATGGACTCTGTGAATATCCACATCACTGTTAAACAAAGAACAAAGGAGTATACACTTCATAGGACATCACTTGCTGAGACCAACAACATACAGCCTTTACAGAGTCACAGATGCACTCTCCACAACCTAACATCTGAATGAATGCAACAATGGCAATTGGCTTGTTGCCAATAAATCATTTAAATCAATTTCCGTTCCATTTTTTTGTGTTCCCTTCATCGCCGTTGCGTCGACTTGTGTTGAACCCTCCTTGCTGCGCAAAAGTAAGTAACGTACTTTTGCTGCGTGTTGCCCCTTTCAATTTCAATCTCCCAGTTGAACATCATCGCAGAGTATGTTGCAATTGCAACATCATTCTCGCACAGACCAAACTAACCATCAGCATCAGCATCAAGCATCTTCCATACCAAATCGCTGACAATTGTTATTCTGTTGACATACCGAACTCTTGCAACCAAAGTACATCTCTTGCATCACGATGAGCCAGTGTTAACCAAAGCGAGGACAAAAATCCCAAAGATCACTATCACAGATCAAGATGCACGCTGGATGACCGACCGAACCGATCGAACGGGCAAACAAAAAAAAAACACAAAAGAATACAAATAAAACCTATCCTCCTCAATGCAACTTGTTGCTGCACTGCATTGCTTTTTTTTTATTTCTGTACTGCGTCCGGGCATAGTTTGAAAAAACAACAACAACAACCACTGAAGATCTCGGCTAAGATATGTCAATCTGGTTACCTGGACAGAATGGGGCAGCCATTAAGCGATGGTGCGTGATTTAAAAGTTTAATTCCCGAAGCCATTGTTCGTTCATTGATGAATTTTCTGCCTCCAGTGGCGGCTCTTCGAATGGGTCCTTGAAAAACGTCAAGAGATCCTCGACTATCTCTCTAAGTTGATTTGCAGTTCCTCCAAAAATGGTAAAGACCGTCATGTTACTTGATTTCCTCTGCAGTCTCTGCGGCAATCGGCAGCGTGTTCCTTGTTATTGTTGTTGTTGTTGATGATTTTTTGTCTGTTCTCGTAAACTGAATTAATTTGTGAGTTCGGAGACGACATGCGTTATGCTGGTGCTTTGGAACATCATCAAAATCGTTTTGTATTCCAAGTCCACACGCGTGGAATGTTTTTTTTTTTTTTTTTTTTTTTGTCTTCGGTGGTTTTTGTGTGGACTGACCAAAAATGATGATTAATATGATTTGTTCAATTGGCAACCGCATAAACTGCAGCGACCGCAAGCGGCCAGTTGCAGCTTCTCAGTCTACTACTAACTAACCATACTATAATGGATAACAGATGGTCATCTCAAGAAGTGGGTCAGAAGTCCATTAAATTTGTGAACTTTTTTTTTGGTATTTATATATTTAAGTTGGCTGATGCCCTTTTTTAGTTCAAAAATAATGAACTGAAGACGAAGAGTGAATATTCGAAGACGTTCGAGTCTTAAATTTTGTGTACTTTTATTAGAGATTCCGTATTTGTGGATTTTTTTCTTTTTTTTCGTTCTTTATGGTTTGAATTAAATTAAACGAGAGCAGCGGTCAGGAATGCCGGAAGAATTATAAAAAAAAAAATTGTTATTTTCGCAGACAACAAAAGATTCGCAGCATGCGTACTTCTTTAACCCTGTTGAAGTTGATTCATTCATTAGAAAAATTTCTTTACACTAATTAATTAATTAATTAATTTAGTTCACACTAAATATTCATCATTAAATCTACGTAAGATTAACAGGAATTGCTTATTGACAAGGATCTCACTAGTAAACTGATGAGTCTAAGGCTAATGCCACACGAGCGTCTTTTTCTGCGCGTCCATGTGGAAGTACGTCCTGATGACAACCAAGAAAACTTATAGGAACGGACACACGAACGTCCACTTATTGGTTTCGTCCACGCGTCCAACTTTGTCGACTGTTTGACTCTCATGCCGCGCAGATTGTAAAACGGCATGAGGGGTACTGCCGCAAATTAGTATGGTCACACGAGCGTCCAAGTGGACGCGCTTCCAGATAATTTTTAGATGGCTGTTTTTTGTGTTTTTGTATTTTTATCTTTATAGTGGGTCAATAGATATTGTTGAAATTTTCACAGATAAAAGAAATAATGCATCCAAAATTTAATTTAAAAAATTGAGTTCCTAAAAAACAGTTGAGCTGAGATAACGGCAATAATATAAGCCTTGTCCCATGAGCTCATATCTTATCAATGCATGCGCATGGTTTAATTTAATTTTCTAGTTATTCTGAATGTCAGGAAAACAACGATAATTTTGATACTTCATTTGCTATTTTACGTGCATCACAAGCCTCACAATATTAATTTTAATTTAGTCGAGAAATCGGAAAAATTGCATAGAAAAAGTGTGTTTGGTTAATTGCTCTGTCAGTGGAGAAAGGCCCGTTAGGTGCAAAATTGTGGAAATTTTCAAAGTTAAGCTTTTTTTAAAAAAATAATATCTTTCGTTGTAATGATCCGATTTTCAAGGTTAAGATCTTAAAATAAAAATAAAATGTCAGGCTACAATTGTGTTTAAATTTTTTAAATTTTTGAGGAGGGGTGCCCCCTTCCACCCTAAAAACGTAATGGGAGAGCAATTGAATTCGATTTCTGGAATTCTAAATTGAAAAGTTGATGTAAAATTTTAGAAATTTGCGAAACTAATTATGCAAAGTTATTCTTTAAACCCTTGCCTAAAATTCTGCCAGTAATTTTATAGGCACAAACCAAACAAGAGAGGCAATGGAGGTTATTTAATCAGTTTATAAACAAAAAAGTGTTCTAAATTCAAAAGTTGATGAAAATTTTCAGAATTTTGAAAAACAATATTCCACATTGTTACTGCCCCAACTCCCCTCTACAAAAATGTTATACATTTTAAAGGGCTCATTACAACAAGGAAGGCGGTAGGGGCCGATTTTTAAATTTTCACCCACTAATTGTATATTAATTTGTTTTATCAACCAAAGAAAAAGAACTAACTTAGTTAAATATTGGTCTAAGTGAGATCGCCGGGACGAACGCCAATTTTTGTAGACCAAATGGTGTTTAGGGGTGTTTTAAATTAATAATTCAACAAGTCCAATTAAATATTGTTAGCTAAGGCTTCTACTGGGCTGATTTATTCTAGTAGTATTTATAGAATTTGTACATATCTTCTTCATCTATATATATATAAAAATTAATCCCTTTTTGTGTATGTATACGCGCAAAACTCAGTCGAACTTCATCCGATTTGGTTGGGGATTTTTTTCTTGGAATTTTTTTGAACCAGATAAACAGACTACGGAGATAAACAATGGAAAATTAAACCAGAAAAGTCGGAATGTCATGATAACAATAAATTACATACTTTCTGAATTGTTTTTTTTTTTTTCGAACGGTGTTTCTACATTGGCGATTGATACGTGGTGCATCAATACAGAAGCTTATTCCGAGAGTCTATTAAAAATAAATTATTCAAATAGGCTTAATTTTTACTGTTGTTATATTAAAAATCTTATCTTTAAAATTTTTTTTATTTGATTATTTCAAATGTGTATTGATTGTTTTACTCCGAATAGACTCTGACAATAAGGCCAATAGTGCACAAATTATTGCAGTTTTTTTTTTTTTTTTTTTAATTTTAACACAACGAAAGTATTTTAAATTGAATGTTTATTTTGTATCCAATATATATAGGTATCTCTTTGTTAGATTCGTTTCGTATTGAAACAGGTTGATAAGTACACGAAGCTGAAAGTTGGAAAGTTGACGCAATGTCATAATTGCCAAATGTTTGGCCACGGCGAAAGAAACTGCCATATTAAAACTTATTGTGCCAACTGTGCCGGTTCACATAAAACTGCCGAATGTGACAATGTCTCAAAACATAAATGTGCAAATTGCAATGAAAATCATAAGGCTACTGATGTCACGTGCGGCAACAGAGCAAAGTACCTTGAAATTAAAAATAAATCAGCGAAGAGAACATTCTCTTCTCAATCAAGAACTCTTTATCCAGCATCACAATCATTGCGATCACCAACAGCATCACAAGCTGCTCTTCATCCCGTTTCTCAGAGACAAGTTTCTTTTACCTCTATGGTAGACTTTCCGTCGCTCCCACAACCAAAGCGCGGTCACCCTGTTAATATGCAGAGTATCAATGTAAATAATACTCAAAGATTAAATGTATTGGAAGATCACTCTCCCGCTTCAAATGTCAACAGCATCAATACCGATGCAACCAACAGCGAAAAGCTTTTTTCCATCGAAGAACTAAATTCATTAGCTATGGAAATGATAACAAAATTATCAACTTGTAAGACAAAATTGGACCAGTTTAATGTTATCGCACATTTAGCCACTAAGTTTTTGTATAGTCATGATAAGTAATATGGTAGATAGATATATAAATATTATAACTTGGAATGCTAGAAGTATTCGTAACAAATGTTTAGAATTCTTTTCTTTTTTAAATAGCCATGACGTTGACATAGCTTTGGTGACAGAGACCTGGCTTGACAATGATCTACATTTATCCACACCTGATTATAAGTGCTACCGAGTTGATAGGGTTGAAAGCCAAGGTGGGGGAGTTGCAATTCTAATCCGCAAGTCAATTCAACATTCGCTTTTGCCGGTTATTCGGACTCAGTTGATAGAAAATATTGGAATTGAGATAAAATTAAGGAATCTTAGTACAATCAAAATATATTGTGTTTATTTTCCGGGTGGTTCATCGTCCAATCTTAAAAGAGTATGCTTGAACCATGACTTCAGAAAACTTTTCGCAATCAGTGGAGACTTTTTGATTGGAGGAGATTTAAATTGTAAACATAATGACTGGGGTTGTAATAGAGCAAATTCCTTTGGTAATATTTTGTCTAATTTGTCTGCAACGTTGCCTGTAAATATTCTGTTTCCTCCTAGTCCCACTTATTTTCCTGCTAGTTCCCGTGGATGTCCATCTGTCCTTGATATTTTTGTTACAAATTTTTCTGGTCAATTAACTTCGCCGATTACTTTAAATGAGCTAAGTTCCGATCATAATCCTGTACTCTGTCGTCTTCTTTGGTCAGGGGAAAAAAAAGTGCAATATTACCAAGATTTTAAAAATGCTAACTGGTCACGTTTTCGATCAAATATGAAAACAAAGCTTCGAAATACCTCAACCGACTTAGCAAGAATTTTAAGGAAGGATGATGTTGACAGTATTGTTCACAACTTTACTCAGGACATCATAAGCTGTGTTAATGAATGCGTCCCAAAAGTTGTGAAAAAAGAATTTTTTTCACGTCTTCCGCTACATGTTTTGGAATTAATCAAAAATAGAAACATCCAAAAAAAATACTGGCAAAGATACCGTCAACCAGTGTTTCGAGATAATGTTTTGTACCTTAATAGTGTTATCTCTAAAGAATTGCAAATCAAAAGAAATGCTGATTGGAACAACAAACTAGGTACTCTAGAAAAAAACGCAAAACCATTTTGGAATATTGTTAAAATTGTAAAGAACAAACATCGACAGGTTCCCTTTCTAAAAAAGGATGCAAATACATTTTTTACAGATACCGAGAAAGCAAATGCACTTGCATGTAGCTTTTCTAAAAATCATCATGTATCACAAAACCTTGGTAATGTTGCGACAGATCATTTAGTAGATTTTACTGCACAAAATTTAAACCAGATGGCTCTTGAAACACCTGAACATAGTTTCACAACGCAAGAGGATGTAGCAGAAATCGTACACAATCTGCAAGTCAGGAAAACAGGTGGTCTTGACCAAATACGAAATATTTATTTAAAAAAATTACCTAAGATCGGAATTTTATTTCTTACTTTTGTAATAAATGCATGTATTAAAATGCAATACTTTCCTGATGCCTGGAAAATGGCTAAAGTTGTACCAATTTTAAAAGCGGGCAAGTCTTCGGTTAGAGCCGAAAGTTATAGGCCAATTAGTTTGCTGAGTAATATCAGCAAAATTTATGAAAAGGTAATAAAAGAAAAAATGCTTAAAATTATAGATGCCAATAGTATATATCCCGACGAGCAATTTGGTTTTAGAAAATTTCACAGCACTTCTCATCAAGTACTCCGGATATGCAACCATGTTAAATGTAATCGTGCCGAAGGAAGATCAACAGGAATGATCTTATTGGACATCGAAAAAGCCTTTGATGCACGATGGCATGATATACAAAATGTTATATTTCAATTTTCCTCATTATCTGTGCAAAATCGTACAAAGTTTCCTATCAAGTAGACGTTTTAAAGTTCATGTCAGTACTGGTGTCTCTGAATTGATATGTTTTGATTATGGTGTACCTCAAGGTTCAGTCCTGGGGCCAATTTTATACAATGTATATACATCTGACTTTCCCAAATTAACTGATTGTGAAGCAGCAATTTTTGCTGATGACACAGCCATATTTTCTTCGCATGAGTTTGGTCTCAATATTGAGACGAACCTAAACAATGCGATTAAAATATTGGAAGATTATTACAATAAATGGAAAATCAAACTAAATGCTGATAAGATGCAAGCAATCTTTTTCACTAGAAAAAGAAAAGCTTGTCATCTTCCAAGCAACCAATTACAAATACTTGGAAAAGTAGTTTCTTGGGAACGCCAAGTAAAATATCTCGGCATTCATCTCGATACCAAATTGACTTTTAACCACCATATTAACCAAACAATAAAAAAAGTTAACATAGCTATAAAAATGCTATTTCCATTTATAAATAGAAAGTCTTTACTGTCGAACGAAAACAAAATAATTATTCAAAAAGTCATTTTTCAGGCAATTCTTTTGTATGGTTGTCCCGTTTGGAAAAACGTAGCTAAATGTCATATGCAAAAGTTGCAAATATCTCAAAATAAAATTCTAAAAATGATGCTTGACCTTCCTTGGCATCACTCGACTTCCGATCTCCATAAAAGGGCGAATGTTGAATTGATTTCGGATAGAATTCAAAAATTAACTGTTTCATGTTTGAATCGGCTTGATCTTGCTGAAAATATTCTCATAAGCCAACTTAGTTATAATCAATTTTAAAATAATTGATTAATCTGTGATAACATGCCTTTGTTTTTTTTTTTTTTTGATAACTAACATTTGTTCATATACTATAGCTTATTTTTTTTTGTTTACCTATATTTATTATTTATTTATTATATTAAATTATTTATATGTTTATGCATTTATTTATTTGTATATTTATTTATTTATTTATTTTTTTTTATTTATCTATTTATTTATTGATTTATTTATTTATCTATTTATTTATGTATTTATTTATTTATTTATTTATTTATTTATTTATTTATTTATTTATTTATTTATTTATTTATTTATTTATTTATTTATTTATTTATTTATTTATTCATTTATTTATTTATTCATTTATTTATTTATTTATTTATTAATTCAATCATATATTTGTTAATCTGTTTACCTGTTAATCTATTTTTATTTATTTATTTATTTTGTTAATTAAATTATTTATTCATTTTATTTATTTGTTTATTTCGTTAACTATTTATTTATTTATTTTGGTAATTGATGTATTCATTTATAAATTAATTTATTTACTTGTTAATTTGTTCATCTGTTTATCTATTTCACTTGTTTATTTATTCTTTTTAATTAATTAATTTATTTGTTTATTTATTTAATTATTTGTTTATTTATTTATTTATTTATTTATTTATTTATTTATTTATTTATTTATTTCTAAAATGTATGAATTTTCATCATTATTTAATTTCTATCACTTAATTTTTTTTTCTTCTCTTCTAGTCATTAGTTTTAAGGTATCTTAGATAATTCATATCTTATATGTTTTTTTTTTTTTTTTCTTTCGAATGGAGGTTTTATCGTGTTTCCTCCAAATATAATGTTTAATTTAAAAAAATAAACTTAAAGGAACCCTTAATAAATAATATTTTAGCTGAAAGATATATTGTATCGAATCTCTTAAATGTAAAATGTGCGGTAACAAACCATTGTAAAACTTATAACGAAATAAAAATCTATCTATCTATCTAATACCTTCTGAATTGGGTTTTTGTTTATAATTATGTGCATAATTCGGCTGAACATCAACCGATTTTTTTTGGAAGGGACATTTATAATTTAATTAGTCTTTTTAAAAAAGTATAACTTATTTATTTCTATTGATGTAGAATTTAGAATAGTTCTTCATATACAAAAAAATATATGGTCCGAAGGAAAGTAATAAGGGATAGTAAGGGATAAAAGGAAGGAAGTAAAGGGATACATTTCGCAATTGATTTCAATTTTTTTTAAACAACAGACTCTGACTTAACTCTTATTATATAAAATGAACTGTAAAGCTGTGATGTACAGATTTTAAAGTCTGACTAATATATGCTGATAAAAAAGTACGTATACGCCACAGTGACCCCATCATTAATGCTTATTTTGTATTATTTATTTTAAAGGGTCTGTAATATTATACATATGAACTAAAAACAGGCAAAGAGTAATAAAGAGGATTTTTTCACCTTTCTCTCTTCTTATGTCAGCATTTTAATAGATTACATACAAGATCCCAATAAAATGGAAATATACAAATTGATCAGTGTGTAACACGTTTGGCTATATTTTTTTAACATTTGGTTATTTTCTTCTTCATCTGATGGTACATTCTCTAGAAGTAGGTAGGTACTCAATTTTTTTTCATTATATACTTATTCTAGTTCGAATTCATAGCTTTAATTTTTTCGTAGATAATTTTCATGATAAAAGAGTAGTAGCCGTGGTGTGATCGTTGGTCGATGGACTGATATGCCTCTTGTGAGGAATTGTCAAAGCCTCCAAGAGTAACTCCTGTTCAGCGTTGCCGATGTGGCACGATCGTGCACTTATGTCACATTCTCATGTAATAAAGTTTCAGACTTGCCAACATTTCGTAGCACACAAAAACTTCTATTGGTATTTTAAAAGGTTATATTTGACGTGCAGTTTATTAATAAAATTTTACGAAATAATACACAAATTTTTTTTTTAACAATTTCCTTTAAAGGCACGCAGTGGCCAAAAATGGCACTTTCTGTTGGCAACGCTGCTCCTGTCATAGTAAAGTGCCTGCAGAAACGCACACAAGAATGGTTGAGAGTCGTAAGCCACTTGGCCCTGGTTCTTCATGAGCTGTTGTCTCATCAAATTTATTTATTTTTTAAAATAGTACTCATCATTATCAGTAGAACGAATATAATCTAGCCCTTCGTCACACTTTTCAACAAATACCACACCAAATTTTACAGTGAATGTAGTCCGTGAGAGATGACTTACATAGAAGAATGGTTTCGACTTTCGAGCACCGCTTTTTCCACCACTCGTGGAATTTAAAAACTGCCAGTGTGTATGGATTGTTTTACAAAAAAAAAAATCGTGAAATGCAAAAATTAGATATAGTGTTTTTATTTTGTTTTTAATTTTATTTGGTAGGTTGGCTTATTAGGAGTCTACGCTACAACTTTCAACCGCCTAGTTATATTGCTTTGGCCGCCATCTTGAACTTAAGGAAAATTAGCTTTCGTTGAATAATTGTTTTTTTTTTTTTTAACTTGACTAAAAATACACTTATTTTAACCTGAAACCAGCTCTAAATTCTTTCAAAAAAAAATTTCAAAAAAAATAATTTTGAAATTTTTGAATGTTTTTGAAAAATTAAATTTCAAAGTTTTTCAAATCCGCCCAAATTTTATTTTTAAAAATAAAGAAACAAATTGTGTAAAAAAAAAAAGAAAAAGTTGTTCAAAATTCTACAACTTTGGTACCTAATAATAGTTTTTTTTTTTTCTAGGATTGATATTTGTGCACTTAATTCGAAAAAATACGATTATGATCGTTTTATCTCGTCTATTTTTAGGTTAAAGGAAATTCTAAACAACTTTTATTACTTAAGTAAACCAATTTTTATCAAATTTAACGCAATTGGCCAACGCAATATAGATAGGCGGTTGAAAAGAAAGTGTAATTAGTGTGTATAACCTCCTAAATCTAATAAGCCCACCTAAGGCCAAAAACAGATGTTCAGCTTTTTCACCATGCAGCGAAATTAGAAATAGAGATATCGTTGGTTCTTCATGAGCCGTTGTGACACCAAATTTATTTATTTTATTTATTATTATTTTTAAATTTCAAACAAACCAGTTGATTGGTTGGGAGAGGGGTTTATTCCCAATTAACAATTCAGCTTCGGTTAGGCCTAACTAAGTCGGCGGTCTAATTTCGTTACATCGTTTTTAAAATGTCTGTAAGCCTAAAAAGGAGAACGCTATAAGGCCTCTATAAGAGTCTTTGTACGGTCTATAAGAAGCTGATTATTTAACCCTTATAAAGGTTGAAAAATAAAATTTAAAAAAAAAAAATTATTTTTTACTTTAAATCTCTTTGAAGTGATTTTAAATCTGAAACTGTGTTTGTAACACATACGATTATTTATTAATACAATTATTTGAAATAATTTTAAAACACAAAGATTTGTATACCTTTCTAGGCCAGAATAAGAATTCACCGCTCTACGCACTCAACCATTTTAGACATAACTAAGGAGATGCAGTTGATCAGTCTTTTAGAAATTTAAAAATTATTTTTAAACAAACCCAAGCTTCGATAAAAAAAATTTTCCATTGATGGGAGGAAACAAACTGTAGAAGATTTAATGACGATTTATGTAAATTAATTCAGTTCAATATTAATTTAGATTTCAATTTAAATGTCGGCAAATAAAGTAGGTAACACACACAATAACAAAAAAAAAAAACATCAATCTGGTTTTAAGATCCATTTACCACGGTTGATCTGTGGGTTTCCCAGATCTCAAAGGGTTGAATTGATAACCACATAAAATCTGTCATGTCTACTGAATTTCCTTATACAATCCTTATAAAAAAAGCTCAATTCACCTTCTGTAACTTCATTTATAGATGTCTATTCGAAAATAGGTATACTAGCCTCCATTAAGTTTCTTCATCTAGCATATTCAAACAATTTTAAAGAAGCAGTTATTGAAATCTTGACTTCTATAAGAAATTTTTTTTCTAGGAAAGCGCTACCCTATGCCTTATACCTACATATCAAGACATGCAGCATATCTTTATTTTTAAGCTAATCGAAACTGAAATGTTAGTTGGGTTTGCCCTGTTTAGCCGGGAGGTGCAGTTTTCTAAAAATTCAAAAAAAGAATAAAAAAAAAATATGACAATTTCGAAAAGTCAGAAACCATTCTGTTCTTCTGCTTTTAGTTAAATTTGTTTTAGGGAAAAGTTTTCGAAAAATTAATTTTTAAACTTAACAGTTAAAAAAAAAAATTAACCTAATTATTTTAAAAATTTTACGTTATTAAGTAGTATTTTCGTTTCTAACATTTAATGCTCCTATAAATTTTCAGCCAAACAATAATAATAAGAAATACATACACATACATATTAAATATAAATTATAATAAATAAATAACCTGAACTACTTACATAAATTTACAAAATTAAGAAATCTAATCTACATTTTATATCTTTTTTTTTTCATTTAAATTCCTTAAATTTGTATTTCAATAATTTTTACTTAATTTCATTGTCATAAAAAAACAACATAAAATAATATTAATCGTCAACATACAACACTCATTAATTAAATTCTCACTAAAAAAAGAATAATTATAACAACTTATCATCAAAATGACAAGACTATACCAAAAATTTTGATCTCCTTAGGGGCAAATATGGTGTCATTACATTAATATTTCATAATAGAAGTCAAGTCATCTACGTTGTCGTCGTCGTCATCGTGTCGTTCCATATCTTCAATGGCATCACGACATCCGCTATATCCACCTCCTATAGGCAGGCAAATAGCAACAGCTGTTTCTCGAGTCTTTCAACTCGACATCATCATCTTAAAAAAAAATAAATGTCACACACACAACTCACAGTTCTAACTAAAAGATATGTAAAATATGCTGGGCTATGTTATTTTCGTTATTCGAATTTAAATGCTTTGAATGACACAAATTAATTACCCGTATATCTGATAAAATTTTACCATAACTGCCGGCGCGATCGAGGAGCTATAAAAAGGGGGACTGTATTTATAATTTTTTTTTATTTGTTTGCTCTTTATTGGTTAAAAATAAAAGATCTTCGCTAGAAAAAATATGATCATCGGATTAAAAGTAAAGGGTTTTTCAATAATATAAGGATGGGTACATTCTGCAAATGAATGGCGGCCATGTTAAAAATCCCTGTGTCACTTTACAGCATCGAGCAACGCATGCATCAAACGTCCGGGTTCTGATGGACCAAAACAAAAATTATCTTGACGAGGACCAGTTTTGGATGAACTGGGACGCCAATAAGCTAAATTGCTCGTATTCCTATTGAACGACTGAACTCTCAAAAACCACGAAACTATTCACTAGAAACACATATCACGCAGTAATTAGGTTAACTAAAACACCCACATCGATTGCAAGATCATGGAAGTTTAAATATAACCTCAAAGGCTAATCTGTTTTTATTTAGCTTCATTACAACTCTAAAAATAAAACTCATATAGCTTTGAACCACTTGACCCAAAAATAAAAACAACGATCGCCATATCTATCGCAACATTTTTCAATATATTTTAATTAATGATATTTGTATACACGATGCTGAACACCATAACATAAGTGCTCCTTAACAAGACTCAATAGGTAAGGTAGGTATAACTATACTCACCAGCTACTGTTGACATTGTAACTTGCCTTAATGTCTCGAATGTCTTAATTTAATTGAAATTTAAAACCACGTTTTTCATGCAGCATAAAATATCTATATACACAAACTTTACTTTGGTTATGTTAAATTGCCTTGAATAAAAACAAAACAAAAAATAATAATAAACCACTTTCTATAGATGTAGATACAATGAGATGCAAATAAACTCACAACGATATATCTCAAACTATCAATGACGCTATTTTTTTTGTGTATACATTTTAAAGATATCAACACACAACATGTTGTGCTGTCATATAGAAATATGTCATTTCGATATACTTCTGTCAGAAAATTTATAGCCGAACATGTCATAAACATCACTTTCAAATCAGAAACCACTGACGCCAGCCGCCAGGCCGCCACTTGTTTTCAATTTTGAACAAACCTCAAATATCACAGCATCCACTTCATCGTTGGTTCGTCGGCATTGTCGAGGAGTTTATACAACCATAAGATACACAAGATACATTTTGGAGCGCCAAAAATAAATTTAAAAAAAAAATCTAGCAGATAGCACCGCAGTAAGGCAGTGACAGTTTATTCAATGCAGCACGACATTTCTTCCCATTGCAGCTACGATAAGAAACATATGTTTCGAAGCCGGATTGCCGCGCCGATGCAAGTTCGCTCAAAACCTGCGATCTGTATTTATGGTAATTTCACGAACAATTTCATAAATCGATCGGCAAAATTGCAAATTTGGTTCAGGTTGCTCTGTCGAATCAATAAAGCAAAATAATCAAATGCTTAACATCAGCATAATACTGACGCAGTACTGAGCTGCGCTGCAACTCAGGCTCAGTTAAAATGTTTGTCTAATATGTTTGGCGAAAGGAAGTCTAAATTTAGGGTTGCCAATGAACCTTTTCAAACAAAATTGTATTCAGAAGAAAAATAAACTGCAATAAATAAATAAAATAAATAAATTTGGTGGTACAACGGCTCATGAAGAACCAGGGCCTATAGTGACTTACAACTCTCAACCATTCCTATGTGCGCTGTCTGCAGAAATGGAGGGACCTACAGTTTATTTCCGAATCCGAACGGCTGGTGAACGGCACTTTTCCAAGACAGGAGATACTCTTGGAGGATTTGTCACTTCCTCGCAAGAGGTAAAACGATGACAAATCGTCCACTAAGTGATGGAATTAACTCTGAGTTAAATCAGAGTTAGAAAAACCTGCTAACTCAGGAACAGTTTTTCAGTGTAATGATTAACTTTAACTTTCTTATGGCTATCATAAATCTATCAATATCAAAGTCCGAAAAGTGACACATGGATATGCGCTTTCACTCTAGAGACTGAGAGAGGCGACAATTTGCGGTAATATGGAAATGGCGATTTTCATATAGTGTCTTCCTCTATGTTTACTTGCGATTTATATGTATAGGTACTATAGTACTCGATATTTCAATCAAATTTGACATTATGATTATAAAAAACACAAAAAAGTGAGCCCCGCCATTCCGTGTGTCTATCTGTAAGTCTGTGTGTCTGTAGGTATGTATATGCCTGTATGTCTTGTCTGTCAGCTTAAACCACTGAAGCGATTTTCTTCAAACTTGGAGCATAAGATTTTTGGGTGATTCCCTAGAGGGGAAATGGAGATTCTATTTCGGCTCAAAAAATAACGGCACTTGGCATACAACTGTTTTGAAAAAGGTTATTTATTTCAAAAATGGCTTTAACGATTTTTTTGTGTGGTATGGTCTGCATTTTGGTGAAAAAAAAATATCAAAAAATGTTTTTAACGGTACCTACATGTCAGAACCATTTTTTTTTTATTTTCGAAAATTTTTTCTCTGCAGGGCCTCGTAAGTCTGAATAAAACTTTATACAAATATTTTCAAAAAAATTTTTTTTTGGATTTTTAAAAAAAGTATCTAATTTTTGTTTTTTGAAAAATCTATTTTTTTGAAAACGGGTGAATTATTTTTTTTTGAATTTATGGTTTTGGTTAAATATTATAATATTCTTAAAAATGGCATACAAATTTTTTTTCTGAAAAAATTTCAAGAAATTATATATGTACATACATACATATATAAAAATTTATTAAAAAAAAAAAAAAAAAAAAAAAAACTGCTCCAACGCTTTATTATCTTTCACACAGGCTTGCCCTTTAGCTTCAAGTAATGTTTTCAAATAATTTGACTTATTTTCACTTGCAAGTTATTGTTTCATCTTTTGCTCTTACGAAAAAAACTTTTACTTTTTGGTTTTGTCTTCGGCGTTCGACATGTATATCACATTTTTGTTTCTTCATAAAATGAAAGCTTTCATCAAAATAAACAAGTCACTTCAGAGTAAAAGAAAAGTAGTGTGAATGTACTTTCACTGAATCAATGAAAATTTAATAAGTTTTTCGTTGCGCTTACGAATTTTTTGCTGAGTCAATGAAAAATTCTTTAACCCAACGAAAAACGCCATTAAACTAAATATTCATTTCTTGATAAAGCTGAGCCAACAAAAAATCAATATATGTATGTTAGGAATTATTTTGCCAACAATACTTCTTTAGTGAAAATTTTATCAAAACTGATAACGCCAACAATCGTTCATATGCAAAGTAGAAATTGAAAATAAGACAAAAAATAAGAGAAGTTTTATTATTTCAAAAAAAAAACGAATTTAACAAGAACTACGGTGTGGTATCAATATTCTTAAAACTGCAGATGTTTTTAAGATATTAAAAATTTTGAGTTATGTTTGTTTTACATAAGATGCGATAAATGGTTAGAGCACGTAGATTCAATCGAAAATAGAAAAAACTTTCTTCTATAAAAAATTACTGCAATCAGAAAAAATATTATCTAAATCTAAAACCAATTCCAAGTTAAACTTTTTTAAGCCATTTATTCATTACATTATTTTTTAATTTTCTTTTTAAATCAAGTTCAGCTATGAGAAAATTCAGAAAAATTATAGATATCAGAGCCCCCAGCAAGCGCAGTAACATGAACAGCAAAATTTGACGGAGCGATACATATGAGATTTCATTTTCCTGAACTTGCCTAATAGTTTTGAAAATGTTTTTTTTTTTTCATTTTACCTTACTTAATATCTACTGTTTGTGGTTTTTTTTTAGTATTTAATATGGTCTTATCAATTTGTAGTAAAGCACCAAAAACTAGATTCATTACGGGACCTTGAAAAGTTAATTTTTTTGAAATTCCACCGTGCTTCACAAAAAAAAAATTATTAATAAATATTTAAACTAAAGAAAGCTATTTGTATTATAATAAATACATCTAAAGGACAATAGGATTATAATTAAATAAATAAATAAGCGTCAGCACATTCTTAATACCCACTGATTTCATTTACTAAATAAATATAAATTTAATAAACACCAAAACCACCCGAAGGTAACCCTGCCTGTGATGCACCAAACCAACACGAAGTGGTCCCGTTGAAAAAAGGTCTGCTCAGTTTTCATCGACTGACTTCGACTTTATACGAGACAAATCAACACTACATTTAAGTGAATGAAAATTAAATTTTACTGGTGTCATAAATTTTGTTAATAATACTTCACAAGTAGTTATTATTTTACAACTTTTTTCTTTCGTACAATTTTACACTTAGCACTTAGCAGTTGAATTAAATTTCGTTTAAAAGTTCGCAAAAACATAAGTACCGCAATCATGCCAAATGAGGGGACTGGTATCATATGAAGTTTTCCATACATATATAAATGTCTATCGGACTTAAAAGTCTGATAGTCACATAGTAGATATTCGAGAAAGTTGTTTTGTTTTTGTTTTTTTTTTTCGATTAAAATTTTTCATATGGTTAACTTTTTGTATACAACACATATTTTTAATCGTTCGATTGGAAAACGATTTTTATGGATCAATTAATTCAATTCATGGGAATTTTATTCATTTATACGAATAACAAAAAATTAAAAAAAAAAAAAATCTTTTCTTTTCAAGATTTGTAAATTATTCTAATAAATCGGGAACGGCAGAATAAAAGTATAAGCAAAGCCGTAAGCAGTAAGCACAGTGAGCTAAGTCCATACATGTGGAAATCGATTGTTGCTTTCGAATAGATTTTATTGATTTTTATCGAAATCGATAAATCATTTCGGTAGATATGGGACAAAATTTGTCAATATGTTTTTTTCTTTGTCGTTTGATATGAATGATAAAAAATAAAAGTTCTTAAGATTTAAGACTACAATGGGGGAGAAATTAAATTTTATTTTTGTTTTATTTTTATTCAGGTTTTTATGTTGGCTGGGCTGGGCTAGGCTAGACGATTAGAGATGCAAATTGTTTATTGATTTTTATTATAAGATATGAGCAGGTCAAATTTTATTAAAATTAAAATATTTATCGAATGAACAAAGATTTGCTCAAATTTTCTCGTAGATGGAAGGTATTCAAATTTAGTAGATATTATCAAAATCATATTTTTTTGATTATTATAAATATTAAAATAGGTAATCAGTTTTGTTAATCTTTAGAAGTTAGGTTTAAAAATGGATTCTAAATTGAAAGAATTCTTTCGTTCAAAATAGCATGCATTATTTATTATTTTATCAGTCAAGAGACAAATTTATTTCTCACGAAACGGTATAGCTTCGCATATAAAATTTAATAATATTATTTACATATATTTATTGATGACAAATTATACAAAATATTGAGAGAACCATAGTAAATCAATTGAGCATATTGAGGTTTAAGTCAACATTGAAAAATGTGGCACAGGGTTATAAGTCCACAACGGACTTTTGTCCCTCTTGGCGTGGTTATAATTTTGGCCTCTGGACTTACGACCGAGTGCCGAATTGTGATCTTACGTACGAATTGTGATCTTACGTGAATTGTGATCTAACGTACGAGTATATAACTCATTCTATTTCTAATGCATGATAACCTAGTAACCTAGATTTGAAACCCGTTTTCACTGCCTTAACCTCTACTTTCTTGTCTCTGTATTATCAAAACGTTAGAGAGGGCTCCGCACCAAAACTACTTCAGTGTTTATTAACTCCCAAATTTTCGCCCAGAGTGAAACAAACCTCTGTTCAACTTTTCTGAATACTTAGGGCCATTTTTTTCACTATGGCTCAACTTGAGGCAAACTCTCAAGTTGATCAACTCGAGAGTTTACTATAACTCGAGAGTTGAAACACAAATTTGAATTTCTTTTTATTCACTTGTTTTTTTCTCAACTCTTCAGTTGAATAACATTCCTGATATATTTGTGAAAATAAAATAGAACTGTCATTTTCAATTTTAATTTTGATTTATTTTGTTATTAATTTGAAGTTTGTCAATATTATTTGTGTGTTATTTAGTGTTAAATTGTGTATTGTGACATTATACCACGAAACGAAACATGGACAAATCGTCGAAGAAAATCGCGAATGCAAATTCCCAAAAAGAACTGCTTCGGAGCATTTTATGATTTATTTTTTACCTTTTGTTGTCCGTAACCTGCTTTTGTTGCAAAATTTAAATGACAAAACAACATTTTTATGTAAACTCCCAAGTTTGCTCGGTCAACTTTTACTTTTTCCGGGAGTTAGAAAATCTAAAGTTGATCAACTCTAGAGTTGAAAATCGAAAGTAAAAAACGTCAATTTTGTGCGAATAAAAACAAATTCACAAGTTGAGAACAAAACTCCTCAAGTTATGTTCAACTTTGAGTGAATAAAATCGGCCTTAGTTATTTACTTCGGATTTCACCGTTTTTCGCACAGTTGGACAACGTAATGGTACTTTTCCATCCGGACGTGGTGTTCTATTGGCCGTACACAACTGACTTAATGCAACCCTTGTCGAAATCTCTAAATCGTCACTTTTCGAATTCGTCTGCGTCAAAGTGTTTTTTGCTAAACGGTGTTTATATATACTTTGTTGCTATATTCGCCCCTCACAACCCATTCTTGCATATAAATCATTTGTCGATTCGTTGGATTCCCTATTTGAGGCTGCGAGTTCCAGCAATGATTTTATTATCGTCGGCGATTTCAATCTACCCGACTTGGTTTGAGTTCCATCAGAAGATGAATCGTGCTTTGTCCCCTGTAATCCCGCACTTCCGAGAAAGAATCCCTTTTCCTTGACCGACTCCATGAATCTAGCCTTTTTCAAATAAGAGGGATCAAAAACAATTTTGGTATGCAATTAAATTTCATCTTCTCGTCAGACTCTTGCAACACTGTCGCGACCGAAAGTCTCCATCTTCTCTCCACCTTCCTCTATCCATTGTTTTTTCATACGATCAAGGTAATACGACCATTGCGATTCTGAAGTCTCCTTCAAATTAAATTTTCGTAAAGCCGATTTCACTCACCTCAATACCCTTCTAAACAATATTGACTGCAACCTTTTTCTCAACTTTCACCCCCTCATTGAAATTGCTCTTTCTTTCTTCTATACTGCTATTTTTGAATGCCTTATATAGTGTGTCCCATATCTGCCTCAAAAATACTGTTCGTCATCTCCCCCGTGGTACACTAAGGAATTGAGAGCCCTTCGCAACCTTAGGAGTAAATTTTGTAAAATTTTTTTGAAATCTCAGACTCCTTTTAATTATTTAAACTATGAACAAGCTTCCTCCGAGTTCTCTTTTCTCTCTGAATCGCTCTACCATGATTATCTTCAAAAAATGCAGTCTTGTCTTATCTCCTATCTTATCTATATTTTAACTACCTGTCAAACTGCCCACAAACCTCACTCGCTTCTTTAGATATTACTCACATTTCAGTCCTTAACAAGATCAACATGCTTAAAGATGACTTTGCCCCTGGTCCTGATGGAATTCTAGCCGTACTTCTGAAGAACTCTTTTTCGTCTCTCAATTTTGCAAGCTGTCTTTCCTTCTCTTTGGAAGAACTGAAATATCTTCCCGATCCACAAAAAAGGCAGCAAGAACGAAATCTCTAACTATCGTCCGATAGCCAAACTTTCCGCCATCCTCAAACTTTTTGAAATAATTGTCTACGACTCTATAAGTTTTCACTGTAATTCTATAGTTTCTCCACCACAGCATTGTTTTTTAAAGGGCAGGTCCACCACAACGAACCTAACTCAGTTTGTTTCGTTGACCTCACGTGCTCTGGAAAAAGGTTTCGATGTCGATGTAATTACCACCGACTTTAGTAAGGCATTTGACAAGATCTCTCATCAAATTGTTTACCTCAAACTAAAAGCTTATTGTTTTTCACCACTGTTCATCCAATGGGTGAGATCCTATTTAGAGAACCGGATTTACAGTGTAGTTTTCAGAAATTCTATGTCTGTCCCATTTATGCTTCCTCTGGTGTCCCTCAGGGCAGCCATCTACGGCCGCTCCTATTCGTCCTTGATATTAATGATGTTGATAGTATTATTTCCTACTCTAACCTTTCTATCTTTGCCGATGACATAAAAATTATGAAAACAATTTCTTCTTCTTCGGACTCTTCCTTACTTCAAGAAGATTTAAATTCTTTTCTAACTTGGTGTAGTAAAAATTTCCTTGAACTCAATGTCGCAAGCGTTTTTCCTCTCTTCCTCGAACTTATAACTTTTGTACCGTTACCTGTTCCCGTTGTTTCCTTCATTCGCGATCTTGGCGTAATTTGTGTAAAGAGCTCAATTTCCGTTCGCATATTGACCAAATTATTGTAAAAGCGAATTCATCCCTCGGCTTTGTAAAGCGTTGGTCAAAGGAATTTTCCAAACCTTACGTTGCTAAATCCCTGTTCATAACTTATGTTAGACCTATTCTTGAGTATGCCAGTCAGGTTTGGTCCCCTTATCAAACCACCCACTCACTTAGAATAGAAGCTGTCCAACGTAGATTTCTCCGCTTCGCCTTACGCAACCTTCCTTGGTCCGATCCCCTTATATTACTCCCCTACGAGCATCGATTGCAATTAATCGACCTGCACATGCACACCCTTTCTAAACGTCGTGCCATCGCTGATATACTTTTTGTTCACCAACTAATCACTGGTGTCATCGATTCCCCAGCACTTCTTGAATTGATCTTCTTTAATACCAATCCACGTAACCTAAGATCTGTTCCATTCTGTATTCCTCAATTTTTTTTTTGAGAATATGCCATGTAGATAACAAAATTATGTACCTAATAATGAATAAACAAAACTAAATGCGTAGTCCATACGATACGACTTCGAAGACTGAGCAAATCTGATATGCGTGGGTTCAAATCTCAAGTTTTCGTTCGTCGCACCGAATATTCCCGTTGGTTTGGGAGAGCCTATTGTTCTAGATACAGTACTTTGACATTTGAAAAATACTAACCTCTTATAATAAAATTACTATTAGACGAATATGAGTATTATAATAAGATATTCATTCTTAAGCGTAGCTATGGGCTAAAAAAGAGTGTTATGGGAGTTTTTTTTTCAGATTTAAAGAACTTATCTCTAGAGCGTTTGTAAGATGGGATATAAATAATTATATAATTTCCCTGTTTCAGTAAGTACAAGAACTAACCAAAACTTCAAATTCTTGCGAATTTCAAATAAAATTGCACCAAATGACTTTTATATTTCCAGAAATTTCTATTTTTGGACCAAAAACTTATAACATTGAATTATGGTATATTTACCTATTTTTGAAAAGAAATAGAAGAACTTGCGTTTTTTTCTTATGTTACGAAAATGACACGGTTTTTTTTTTCTTTGAGAATCCTCATTTTTTTATTCCAGATGTTTCGGAGGGGGTTTGAACCCCCAAAACCCTCCCTGCGTTCATCTCTGATTAATACTGATTGCAAGTTGACAGATGTGTAATTCCTATCTTTCCGTTGTTTTTCGTTTATTTATACGAAGGAATATGTAGGGCAGAACTGTAGAAAAAAGCCTATCCTGTTTTTTTTTTTTTTTTGTAATTTTGACATTTTATATGTTGATTTTTCAAAAATTGATTTTTGATTTTTCTAACACTATTAGCATTTAGCTTTTTTAATATTCACAATATCGAAAAAATGTTCGTAAGATTAAAAAAATAGGAAATTCAGACATTTTTTGCAGAAACTAAAATCCAAGATGGCGGCCAAAAAGTGAGTTTCACAAGTGCGAAAAATCAAGGTTATGATCTTCGATGAACTTTCGAATGAAGAAAAAAAGGGGGCGTTAAAAACTCCTGGGTTGGATTATGAATGCACTGGACTAGTGTGCATACAAAAATGCTTCAATAGGTATACAAATCTTCTAAAAACTACGAAATTTGCGAAGGATATATTTTTAAGTGGGTCGGGCCATTAAATGATTAAATGTATGAAATGTTCAAAGCGCTTCTCAGGGTTTCCGAACTATGCCAACCGGCGGCGGAGGGTCCTGGCCAGCGTTTCCATAAGGTGTTTCCATTTTGACCCTTGGCCCGGGCCATCAAGAAATGGCCCGCACTTCGTAATTTTTTGTGTTCATTGGGAGTACGCTACAAAAACAATCATTGACCGCTTATTGTAAATTTGACGGAGGCAGAATCCTTTCACGAGAAAAGATATTTAGACATATTGTGAGTTTCACCCGAAAAATATTTCATGTTCCGAAAATTTTCATTATTCTGAACATTAATTGCAGGCAGAATATAATGCCATTGACAGCTTAAATTTTCACATATTTGTAGCAGTAAAAAAGAGAGTAATAAGGCTTTGCTGAAAATATTTCATTTTTAAAGCACAAATCTTTAAGCAATGATTTAAACATTAAAGTTCAATTTATTTTTTTTTTTTTTTTATTTTGTGTTGTAGTTTTTAATCCATCTTTATTTTATACTAGCCGACCCGTGCTCACGTTGCTTCGCAAGCTTTAAATATACTTATTAATGTGAGTAGGTAAAAGTATATCAAATGCTCCATGAGACTAACCGCAATTTCTACTATATTATTAAAAAAAGTTTTTTCCATATGCTTTCCGTAACCAAATAAAGAATTTTATTTTCTCTCACTGAAACAGTTTCATTACGCCAACTATACATTTCCTTTTATAACTATTTTTTATTTTTTCCCTTGGGCGGAAACTCCCTTAGACGGACAACAGTGTTGCGACCGTCACTGTCCGGCTTAGGGAGCCTGCACTGTATTTTATTCCTTACTCCGCTCAGTTGAAATCAGTAATGTTTCATTTTCATATTCAGCAGTTTTCAGTAAACCTTTTTTTTTCATGCTGCTTTCTACTGAATGCACTGCCCATTTTCCTCTCAAAATATGTACATTTATGTAACACTTCGGTTCACTGCAGAAAAAGCAAAAAGTAAACACACTGCGCACGGCAGTGGTGTGGTACGCATACGTAAAATATGTAGGTATGTATGTAACATTTTAGTTCGCTTAAGAAGAAGGAAAAAACAAACACATTATGCATTTGCCGTCGTCATTACAAAAAGTCAACAATTGAGTGAAATGAAAAGAGGAATAAAAATGTAATTGAGTGAATGAGCGAACAATTGAGTGGACAGAGATACAGAAGCAAATACACAAAACACGGAACGATAATGAAATGGAACAAATCAGCAACCCAGTCATTGCGATTGAATCGAATTCATAGATGCAAAAATACAAAAAATTTATAATTAGTAAATAAATTTATTTCTCAGCTTAGAAGTACAGTTTGCATAAAACTATTGACTTTATACAAAAAATCCTACTTTTGTAAAATATCAAGCAGGTTTAAAAGCATAATTGAATATGTTGGTCAACTTCGACAAAATAGTGTACGAAAAGTTAATAATCTAATTCAACAAATTAAAATATTTAACAAATAAAAAATATCTATTTACATGCTTCAAAGAATAAGAAAAATTATAAAATTAGTTTCAAGTAAATCGCTTGAATACTTTCTGAGAAAAACGCGGACAAACAAAATATTTGTTTCGTCTTTATATAATAGTAATGATTTATTTAATGCTTTGATATTAAACTGTAGAACACCAGCAGATTACAATGTGGCTGTAAAACGAATAGCCGTTTTGACCAAGATCCAGAAGTACAAAAACCATGGTTTAGATTAGACTTTAAAATTTTAAGCTTAAACCCATCGATTTCAATGCATTATCTGAGGTTCAACGCTGGTTATTGATTGCTTTTATCATATCATATTATATTAAACACCAGTTAATCCGCCAAAATCAGTGGGTTAAAATTGCTGAACAAAGGTTTAAATGTTTAAACAGTACAAACATTTTTGTAGCCGGAATCTCCAAAAAAAATTTCGGCTCTTATGTGAGAGTTTTTGTCCCCCTTAAAAAATCATTTAGCGATTATATATTTCTCTCTAAATTATAAAACAAATTTTCCATAAAAAATAATTGCTTTCTACAAATAAAAAAATAATTCAATGTTCATATAAAAAAAAAAAGTAAATTGTGTAGAAATTCGTAGTTTGGGACAGTACACGAGCAACGCTAATATAAACTTTGTTTGCCAAACTATAAGCGACAAAAAAAAATAAAAAAGTTTGTCTTAAGTACACCTATATATTGCAAAAAAAAAAAATTCTCTGACGGATTGTGGCCCGCACTTTAAGGAAATGACCCTCAAAGTGGCCCTCAATAATTATTTTTTCTTTGTGGCAACGCTGGTTCTGGCCCTGCGGGGTAGCATAACCTGATCGTTTTTATAGTTATGTCGCGAGGAGTTGTGGTTGCTAGAAGTTTTGTATTGGAGAAGTTTTGTACTGATACTGAGGAGTATTATTCTTGGCAATTTTCGTAGTTTTTTTTTCTCTGTTGTATTATACTCGCTCGATATACTCTGATATACTGAAATGTTTTATTCTCTACTTTTCTAACTCTCTACTCAACTACGGTCAGACTCTAGCACATTTAGAGGAGAATAACTAAGTAACAAAACCAATTACTTGGCATATAGAAGAAGTGAGATTGTTTATGGCGTAAAATTGTACAACATTATATGAAAAGTCACAATCAATCTTCTTTTCAAAATTCTGCAATTTTAATAAAATTACATAAACAAAATGTTTCCATTGTGTTATCCGCATTATGAAAGTCTTCATTAATAATAAAATTTCCGCGCACTCTTAGTCGGTGTTCATTTGATGAGTGAAAATCTAATTTGATTTCCATTCACCGCCTCTGTGTGATTTTTCTTGTTCTCTCAGGCATAAACTTTTGTTCCAATTACCCAACAGCTCACAAACTATCATGCGCCGCCGAACCATATCGTTCCAGTTATATGATTTTACAAGATAAAGATCAGTAAAAAAATTAACATAGAAATCATAATTCGATGCATCAGCGATCCTCCTTCACACCTTCTAGGTTTTGATAATTATATTCCTATCAAGAGAAATTCACTCAAATTGAGTGCAACGGCTCGTACCTACGAGTATAACATTCGATAATGAAGCTCGGCTGTGCAATGTACATACGGGCAACGAATTTGTTTCGATGCATGCATAGAATATCTAAGACAATCATTGAACCAATAAAAAAGACCAAGGAACTAGATATACTCACATGTTTCTCGGGTCTTGGAATACTGATCTTCATTGAGGGACTAGCACTGGCGGTGGTGACGACAGAAGTACCACTATTGCTGATGGGCGAACTGGCTGCAGCGGTGGCGGCGGCAGACCATTTATCTGATCCCATTAAGTTGTCCAAATCCCGCAGGAATTTGTTAGCCCATATGTTAACGTCATCACTTGGATCATGGCTCTGCTGTAGATACTCAGCCGGTGAACAACTGGAAGCGTTCTGACTGTTCAATCGCTTGAGTGTAGACGCGCGACTGTTAGCGGTGCTGCTTGGAGTTGACTCGGTTTGGTCATTGCCATGATTTAGACTAGGAAACGTGTTTGTTGACATTATGGCTGATGGAGATGGTGTTGCAGGAGACGACGACGTCTGATGCTGGTGGTACTCGGAAGGAACAACCGGCACTGTTAAGTAGCGGCCGCTGTTAGATGAGTTGGAGAAGCCATTTGTGTCGCAACAACTGCTACTACTGGATTCATTCACTTTCATGCTGCTGTTGTTTCTGTCGGTGGTGGTACCATTTAGACGACATGACATTTCATTGGATGGCAATTTGTTGTCAGCCACCATCTGGTTGACGACATCGGCTGCCTCGGCGGTATCTGCATCCGTACATCTGGTCGATATGTCATTCTGCTGCTTCGAATGTTTGTACTGCTCGAAGACTTCGTTGATTTCGGTCTGCAAAGAGAAAGAGAACAAGGGTAATGATAAAGTTCCTCTCAAAGATAAGTTGCAACTAATTTATGTTGAAGAAATGAGCAGAGAATCAGAGACGCATGTATCACTGTTTCCTGTCCAAAGCGATGATAGTGTGTAATTTGTGCAATAAATCAGTATGCAAAGGAGAAACGCTTTTGTGTGATGGCGGGACAGGGAGCAAGAGCGCTCCTTGATGCGCAGAGGGATTTTTGAGGATTTTCTATAGTACCATTGGAGTGGAGAGCTACTACAAAACCTAGGTCACGATTTTCGTTTTATGCCCGCGTTGATAGGCGATTATCTTAAGGCTGGATCTTGAAGAAGCGTGCAACGTCATTGTGGGTTGCGGAATAGGGAAAGAGAGTCTTTTCTAAAGGACTACTATTGCGGCGCAAAATTACTTAATTAAAACCATGGTGCCCACGGTTTAAGTCGCTGGCATAGCTTCCGCACTGATTAATGAACATCATTAGGTGGTAATAAATTTTACACGATACAATGGTGGGAAGCATTAGTCCGCCATCAGAAAAGAAGACGACGACCTATGACAACGACGCCGACGATGAGGAAAAAGAAGGGATTCACTTGTGGTGTGGCACACTCTACTCTTGACTTGATGGGTGGTAAGCAATTAGTTTAAGAGTAAGTAGAGCTCAAGGATAGAAAATTCATTGTTTGTTGTTGATTATTATTAGGATTGTGGATTCTTGGAATGTAAGGCGTTTAGTGTTGGAACTGGGAGGTTTATAGGTATACGAGTTTGCTAGTAATTGGAAACTATATATACACGAGTTTAAGAGGAGATTATAATTAAAGCCGTCTTGCCTTAAGATCTTGAAAAAGAGACTTTCGGTGTGGAAAAAAATCATCGTGGTGGTATTATCAAATTTAGTTCTGTGATTTTGCAAAGTTTTTTACATTATTTATGTGGTGATTGCCATGTTTTAACTAAAGTCTAATAATGTTTTAATATAAGAATATAGTCAATAATAGGTATATATAGACGTAAAAGATAAATAGAGCGAAAGTGTGACTAAAAGTCAATTTTTAATAAAAAAATTAAATTTGGTGGCGTAACATCTCGTGAAATAACAAGATCTATTGGGTTACGTTCTCAACCATTTATGTGGGCATCAGGGTTGGCGCCCATACACAAATTAAAGTGCCATATTTTTTGAAAAAACGTACCATTTTTAGTGCCATTTAAAAAAATCACAAATTCTTCTTTTCTGGTTAAAAAAAACTGTAATAAATTTTATCACGCGGTGTAGTATCATCGACAAAACCATAAAAGGAAATTATTTGAGCTGTTCATGCATTGTCAAAAAACATGAATTTCTGTCAATTTTTTATGGAGTTTGGACCAATTTTCATAAAATTTTGTTGAGGTTTGCTTAATTTTAAGTAAAATCATGAAAATAAAAATCGTACCATATTGAACTTTTTCGTGCCACCGTGCCACGAGGAAAATATTGTGTCTAAAAAGCACGATCGTGCCACTTCGGCAACGCTGGTAGGCATGTTCTTAGGTAGGAATAGAGAGGACCTACAATTGTTTGCTGAATCCGTATACACTTTTTCATGACAAGAGATACTCTTCCTCGTAAGAGGCAGTAGCCAATTCTTGTTTTGAAATGGAACATGGAAGAGGCATGAAATGTAACGCAAACCTTTTGCATGACAGTCCAACGCACTAGCCATCACACAACAGCCTTCTACGGATATAAACAAAAATACCGAAAAATCTAAAACTATAGATACAAACAATTGATACCCAAAAAATTAAAAACAAAATAAGCCTAAGGAAGAAAAATTACCTTAAGGCTTGATTCACAATATAGTTCCGATACCGATACAGTCTCGAAACGTTCTCGCTGCGATAGAATCCCTTTCTGTTCACATTGCCGCTGAAATACCGATACCGATTCAAAATTGTTTATATTCATTTCTTCTCCTTTCTATTAATTTAAGATAAATATATCTAACTATACCTACTTGTGTTGTATATTTGTTACTTTTTTTTCCTAGAAACGTTCTCGCTCCGATAAAATATTCTTTCCAATGAAGCGAGACTGGAGCGAGAGTGTATCGGTATCGGAGCGGTACCAATGGTGTGAATATACTCATTGTTTTTTGTTTAAGAATATTTTATCGGAGTAAGAACGTATCGAGACTGTATCAGTATCGGCACTATAGTGTGAATCAAGCTAAAATCAGAGTAAAGCAGGAACAGATTTTATATTTTTGAAAAGTAGATAAGAAACCCGTATATGCAAAATTTTCGATCTAAGTCGTTTTGTGGCTAAGTGAATTTTTGACCATTATTTATAGTATTGATTTTAATTGTTTTTTTCTCTATTTTTATTAAGAACATAGCATCAGCACAAATATAAATTTGACACGAGTACGGTGGTATGTACTATATTTTTTTCAAAAATATTGTCCAGAACTTTTAGCCCAGGAAAATTAGACTCACTACGAAAAAATTCCGACAAAGCTGAATTTTGGTGGAGATGTTTGTATTTGTACCTGAAGCATTTTCCAAAAAGTACCCTAAATTTGGACTGGGGCTAAAATTTTTACGGGTTGTGAAAGGGGTTGAATTTCAGCTTTTTTGCTAATTTCTCAGTGTTTTTAAAAAAATGTGAAGGCAAAAGTTGTAGCTTATGTAATTTACTTTAGTGCGAAATTTGTTACCCCTACTTAAAAATTTGTATTCAAAAATGTAGCCTGATATTTTGGCTTAATTTAAAGACTGCAATCTTGAAGATCCGATTACAAAGACGTAAGTTATAGCCAACAATATCACTCGATATTGAATTATTTTTCACTTCAGAAATAATTCAAAATAGAGCAATATGGTTGACTTTCGAAGCTATAGCTTTCGTCCTAGTAATTGGATCTTCAAGATTGGATTCTTAAAATTAAGCCAAAATATCAGGCTACATTTTTGAATACAAATTTTTGGGTAGGGGTAACAAATTTCGCACTAGAGGGGTGTTTGAAACCGCCATCAATGTGATTTTCGATTTTTAAAATGCAAAAGTTGATGAAACAATTTTACAATTTTAAGAAAATGATCTTCACCAACCCTCCTCTACAAAGTTGTCATAGAATTTGGTGGAGTAAATGCCACAAGAGAGGCAGGAGGGGTGCCTTAAAGCTAAACACTCCATTGAACCCCATTACATATAGGTGAACTTTGACAAGCTATAACTTAAAGATGTTAATACCACATTTTGTAGGTATTTTGATTCTCTTAAAGTTTTTCACTGGCCATTTTGTTACAAAAAAAAATCCAGACGAGTTATTAAATGAAAACCAAATGGTGAACTGTTTCAATATAGCCGCTTTTTCCTAGGCCCTACCACCCCGACAATTTTTTTTTATAATGTGGAGATGTTCCCAAACACATACGATAAAAAAATATTTGCCCGCGTCAAAACATGCAACTTCAAAAAAAAAATGTTCAATAAATCCAGTACACTATAAAGTTTGTGCACGTTTTTCTCAAAACCTATTGCTTGTACGAAAAAAGTTAATGTAAAATTACATAAGCTACAACTTTTGCCTTCACATTTTTTCAAAAACACTGAGAGTTTTTGAGAAATCAGCAAAAAACTGAAATTCAACCCCTTTCACCCCCCATACAAATTTAAGCCCCGGTCCGAATTTATAGTACTTTTTGGAAAATGCTTAAGGTACAAAAATTCAGCTTTGGCGGAATTTTTTCGTCGTTTTGCCATTTTTTTGTCTAATTTTCCTGGGCTATTTGTGTTTTCCAAACTTTTAACAATCGATATTTTAAAATTAATGCATTAGAGTAAAAAACTGTGAACGCTAGATTACAGCTAAAGTAATGGAGATACAAGAAAATGTTTCTTTGCTTTGTAATAGGAAATTTAATAAACTGTATTTTTTGTTTGAATTATTTTTCAGTACCACTAATAGTTGCTGATATATAGGCAAAAAACTGAAAAAGTTCACCTTTTTTTCAATATGACGGCTCAAGCACAACTGATTTTGACGGGGACTTTTAGTATGTCCATTGAGAAGCCCCCATGAACATGTATACCAAAATTCAACTTTTTAATTTTTTCTAATTTGACTAGACTAATTGCACTTACACCTTACTAATTTCGATGAAAAAGCGTGTCAAATCGAGATATACATTGATTTTTTGCAAGTTTCCGATCGTGAATATGTTCTTTATATAACAACTATGAACTTAAATTTAAATATGTGTCTCTGTTATCAGATTCCAGGAATAAATAAACCTGAGGCCTATTTCACCATCAAACACTTTTCACTTTGCAACTTTGCAAAAAAAAATAATTTCCTGCAAAGTAAACTTGCGACGTGTTTCACAAAATTTGCAAAGTGAAAAGTTTTTTCACTTTTTAATTTTTCAGACTATTTTTAAAAAGTGAAAAGTAAAAGTGTTTTACCAACTTAAAAAAAGAACTTTGCATTTAAATTCGTATTTTGCAAAGTTGCAAAGTAAAGCTTGATTAATGATTAAATTGGACACTTGATGAATTACTTTGCAGACGAATGCTTTTCTTATTCCGTACATAGATGGGGGTGGCCCCGGCGCAGTGGAAGTAGTGCTTGACTTTCGACAGACATATAAATGCTGCTCTGACCAGGGCTAGGGGAGCTTTTGCCCTGACGAAACGGTTGTTTTATAGCAGACGGCTTGACACCAGGGTGAAGGTGATTTGCTACATGGCCCTCATCCGGCCGATGATTGCCTATGGGTGCCCGGTTTGGTTCAACGTTGCCCCATCTCAAATGGAAAAGATTCGGGTGTTTGAGAGGCAGTGTCTTAGACGCTGCCTTGGATTACACAGAACACCAGAGTCGGAGTACAAACATTATTATTCCAACCTGGTTCTATACAACGGGGCCAACATAAACAGAATAGATAACTTTTTGTTGAAGCTGATTCGGGGTCACATTGCAAGAGCGATGTCCTCGACAAACAGCCTAATTTTTGGGGCCTATTACCCCAACCAAGAATATTATGAGAGTGTGCGTTTGAGCGGCTTTATTCCGCCCGATGCATTCCTCTATTTAGACAGTCGAGGGCTGATACAGGATAGATTGGCAGTTCCGCTAATCTACCACGTCGGCCGTAGAACTGTAGACAGGCGACTCCTTTACAACCGAGACGTCCTCGCACAAGGCGGCGCTGAGCGCCTTCGGTTCAGTAGGACTGTGTCCGATCGGGACCGAAGAGATAGGGTAAGGCAGGAGAACCAGTTTTGGTGGCTTAAAAATGAAAGTTCTTCTACTGATATATAAAAGTGGGCACATCTTCTATGTCTTGGCCGACCTACATAGATTTAGGTTAATTAGTGTAAGCAGGGACAGTCAGAGTGGCACCAAAAAAAAAAAAAAAAAAAACAACCGAAAAATCCAAAAAAAAAATTATAAAATCGAAAAATGCTTGCTGTGGCTGTTCTAGTTTTAAGTAGTTCTAAGTAGTTTTAATTAGCTTTACGTAGTTTTAAGTAGTCTAATTACCTTTAGTTTAGTTTAGTTTTATTTAGTTTGTAAGTTTTATATAAAATAAAAAATCGATAAGAGACCGAGTTTTTTATGCATTCTTCTCGGTGAAAAATAAAACCGTTATGGAATTTAGTCTTAATTTAGTTTCTAGGCCGAAAGGCATTAGCATTAAGTTATTGTTTAGCTTAGAGCGCCCGCATGGGCCAGTAAGTTAGTTGTAAGTTATTGATAAGTAGGCTAGTTTTTATGAATTTTTGTCTAGCTTTAAGATAGTTATAAGTTTAATGAAAAATAAAAATGAATTTCAAAAAAAAAAAAAAAAAAAAAGTAGTGCTTGACTGCTAACCTGGATGTGTGGGTTCGAGCCCCAGTCTAGGCAGCATTCTTTTCTATATTCTCTCAACTGAAGGCCACCCCTGGGATTTAATGAGATAATCAAAACCTTATTTCTCAGTCCACTGTGCCAACAAAAATCTATCCCATCTTTCTATTCCTTCTAACATTGCCTCATTTATAAGACCCTAGGTCTTACTGGCAAATATATGTTTGTGTTGTTTAAAAAAAAAAAAAAAAAAAAAAAAGATGCAACACCGTGATATTGGGCTCCATTCCCGACCCATTGTTATGCACACAAAATTTGTTGGAAGTGACTTAAACCCATATTCCTTTGACTGTCTCTACCTTCAATTAGACAGTCAACAATTTAAAAAAAAAACAAATTCGACGGTTATTTTTGTTAATCGAAAACCGTTTTTTATCGAATAATTATTTCCGATATCAAACATTATTCTTAACTTAACTAGTCTTTGATCACTATTATTTACTTCTTCGTTCTCAAAACGGTTAATTTTATTATCATTATTTTCCGACAACTTTTCACAACAAACGCTTATTTGCAAATAAAAGTTTGCATTTGTTGAAACGTATTTTGCAAAAAAGAAAACTATTCAACTTTTCAGTTCAATAATTTCCCCGAATTTTCCCAAATTTGCAAAGTAAAAGTGAAAAGTCGCAAAGTGAAAAGTGAAAAATGTTTGGTGGAATAGGCTCCTTCTGTACATAAATTTTTTTAACCGGATTTTAATTATTTCTTATAATTTCTTTGGTAGCGAGAAAATATCTTTTTAATTCTTGGCATTAAATTCAACATTTAACTTAAGACACCAACAAAACCATAATTTTGTTAGCCTAATGCGAATTCATATAATTGATTAAAATATTGAAAATATCCCTAAAGACGTTTCGATATCAAATAAGAATGGAATTAATATGTGTTTACTATGTTTCTGCTTGAACTAGACATTTTCTTGTTTTTAGTGGAGCATTTGTCCATTTTACCCAAAGGCAAGTTCCATATAGTGTCCAGTTTTGAAGAAAAAAAACACAACAAATAATATAAAGGAGTTGATTTCTTTTGGGACACAGTTGCATCAGCAGTAACTCATTTTTTATTTTCGATTTCACGCATTTCTTAACAATTCAAATAAACACAACCCACTGTACCCACTGTGTTTCAAAGCGAAATAGAATAATAATTCTCCAAGGACATCCTCTTGGTCCATGCGACATCACTTCAGCTATAAAAGTCCTTTCCGCAACAAGTAGCTCTTTTAGTTCGCCAAGTACCTCTTCGCGGTTAAGATAATATGATTTTAGCATTTGTATTAATATTAGTTCTGTGTAGTGCATTATCGTTTCCTCAATACAATCGTTTCAGTGACAGTGATATAAAATTGATATTGAAAAAGAACACCAAGTTATCGGAAATTGATAATAATTTAAATTTGGTCGAGCAGGTATACGACGAAGCTGCTCAAAACCAAATAGCCGTAGTCGATGCATCGAAAAGAAAATTGGAAAACTCCACTTTGGGGAGTGGTTTCTTGCCACAGAAATCATGGTCACTGCACTGTGAACCACCATATTGTCCACCAGATAATCGACCAGCCATCAGGTAGGTACTTAAATAAAATCGTTAAAAAAAGGAAAACTATGGGTCGCTACCGATGGCGATGGCGGCGTATTAGGTGACCACTAAAACTAGGTCAATGTCTGAAGTGAAAGTGTCTTAACTGCAGACTGCATTCGTTTTTTTTTTTTTTTTTCTATTTTCAAACTACCTCCTGGACCTATTTGGATAAGATTAATTACAAAAGAATTTATTCTTAACTGACTCGGTGGTGGGTCTTGTCAATGTAAAACCTAAGTTTCTGATTTTATCTCGGGAAAATTATAGTTTTAACCTGGCAACTTATCTTATTAATTGGTTCATAATGAATATTAAATTTGTATGAGAATAAGAAGATTTCGTTTTCTATACTGCTAATATGGTTTATAATGAATTTAAAGGGATTGAATTATGAGCAGGGATATTTTTATTTATTATAAATAAAAGAAAATACTTAAATGTATGTTATACCAACGTCGATCGGAGTTGATAGCTTTTAAAATAAAGTTCACAGAGGTCTACAAAGAATTGCGGAATAGATTTGATATTTTTTTTATCAAACATCAGATTAAAGTTATTGTTTATCTAAAACAAGAAACTGGCTAGTTAATGAATTAAATAAAAAAGTTCTTGTATTTGCTTTTAGTTTTGTATAAGATGTGACAAATGGCTGGAGCGTGTAGGTTGGGTCAAGACAAGATATAAATCGTACATGAGGAGGGCGGGGATTATATTTCCCCCAGCTCAGGCGGGATGGGCAATTTTCCAAAAAATATAATTTAGATAAAAAAAAAAACAACAAAAACACTGAAAAACAATTTTGTTGATTTTTTTTTCAAAAGCCGTATGAGATAGTTTATCTTACGATCGTGTCCCGTATTTTAAGAAGTATAGAGGAATTGCTGCGAATATGCACCCCCCCTTTTGTTTTCCCAGAATAACCCAATAACCCAAAATAACTCATATTTCTATTTCAAGTTAATATTTTCCAGCAGTGACTTTATTCTGTTTATAACTTTTCAAAATACAAAATATAATAGTCCAGTAAGCCAATTTTTTTATGGAATCAGTCAGTAGAATTTTAATCCATCCATCGCCAAAAATTTTCTGTGAGGTTCTTTTGTATAGGTAGAGTCATGAGATGGCAATATAGGATTTTTGACAAGAGTTTTTTTGGTGACTAATTTGATGTTTTCATCCTTTAGTTTAATCTTAACCTTGTTAAGAATGAAAAATATTTAAGCTGCTTTCGTGTACCTAACCAATTCCCTTGCTTCGGACTGCTTCGAAAGCTTTTTTCACTTGATCTGAGTCCCAGGCCTTTTATATTAAATTAAATTTTATATTAAATTGCTTTTAATACCTGGGAGCACGTTATCTGCATGGCAATTTTTTTTATAAAATCAAGCGTAATTTGTACAATGAAATCCTATACGTTTAAGTATACTCACTTTATAAACAGATAAAATATTAGTTGAATATGCTAATAAATTTAAACAATATTGCATCCTTCAAATGTGTCCAAAGCAATACATGTTGGAAATTTTGGAAAAACAAAAAATCGTTAGAGCGATCTTTAAAAAGTTATTTTTGGTTACTTAATAAATTTTTTAAACATTTTTAAGAAAAAATATATTACGCCATTTTTCAGTACTTTATTTATTAATGTGGATTTTTTTCTCAATTTAAAAAAAAAACATCTACTCATTTTAAAATATAGAATTTTGAAAAAAAAAAATTAATTTAAATAAATACATGTATCGATAAATAGATAACGGGCCTTTCTAAAATAAAAAAAATGTTCTATGAGAGGTACTGTGTTGTTAATAATGGCTGAAGTATACATAAAATATTTAATCGAAATTATAGTTGTCGTTTTCGAAAAGAATTCAGTGAGTTTTTTAGCATTTTTTAAACAAGTTGTATGGAAGGTACCATTAATTTTGTCTACACGAATAGTTTTTTTAAAAAAGTATTTTAGATAGGTATAAATGTTAAAAACCTACTCGAATAAATCGTTTTCGAAATATTGAGATTTTCAAAAAGGTCCAACCCTCGAAATTTGAGTGCCAATTACATTACATTACATTAAATATTACGTCATTTTTAGTCAATTTAAAATTTTGTTTAATCAAAACCGTTAGATCCAAATTACAGATATATTTTTAGTCTTTTACTAAAAAATTCCGCAAAATTGTAATTGTTGATGCATAAAAATGTAACTTGGCAAAAGTCTTTTTTACCCACATAAAAATAACGATAAAAAACAGTGATTTTTTTAAAACGTTTATCGTTATATTGTGGCCAATAAAAGATGCTGCGGGTATAATTTTTTTTTTTATTTTTTCGTAAAGTTATCATTAATATATAACTTATACATAATATGATCAACAAAATTTAAATAAGTGTTAAGAATTATTCATACTTATAATAATACACTAAATTTTAATGTTGCAATGCTATACTATTCTTGTATTTATTTTTCGTTATAACATACTTTCGCAATAAAAGCTGTACATTTTGTGATCATATAAGTAGTATAATATAGATAACTTCATAAAAAAAAATATACCCGCAGCATCTTTAATTGGCCACAATATAACGAAAAATTAAAAAAAAATGAGTAATTGCGTTTTTTTATCGTTATTTTTAAGTAGGTAAAAAAATTTGGCACGAAAGAAATTCGAATATTGCCAAAATAAAGCGTATATACTAATTTAAGATCTATTGGTTCGATAAAAATAGGTTCTATCTATCAAATTAGAAGTTTGTTGATTTTTCGACTTCAAATAATTTAAATGACAAACAATGAAATAAAATAAAATTTAATTAAACCTACTTTAAACTTAACAACAGTTTAAAACTGACTATGAACAGGTCCATTGTGTTTAACCATAGAATAACTAAGAATACCTAGAATGTATACACAAAAAAATAACAGGAACACAAAGATGAGGGTGGATGATACTCAGAGAAAAAAGTGTTTATTTTTGGTCATTGTCACATTTGGCTTAAATACTCATGAAAAGAAACCTCATATTCACTCTTTAAATAAAAGAAAAACAATCTAATTGAATTTTCTAGTTTTAAAAGCACATACAATAGTAATGTACATACTTTATACCCATCTAACTACATCCACATAGTCAATTATATTGTCAACAATGTTTCTCGGTATCCATCAATAAACAATTATCACACAATAATTGGATTTGTTTAATTGAGCTTAAAAATTCCAAATCACTTTATAAGAATTATATAAAATTGAGATAGTCACAGTATGATTAAATTAGCAAGAATAGGCAGGTATATTACTGCGGATTTTAATTAAAAGCTAATGTAAAAAATTACTTGGAACAGTATATTGAATTCTTTGGAAATTCACTGAATTAAAAATTAATCAAATTACCAGTCACTTATGGTTGAGATAGTCATTTAGTTAATTTTTTTTTTTTGTAAAACAACCTTTATTGAATTCCGCCTTAATATTTTCCAATTAACGCTTGTCCTTCAGTTGCAATAAATCGCAGTTGACAGCTCGGCAATAAGTTTCGTCCAGTGAAACACAAACAACCGACATAAATTTAGGTTAACATTTTGTTCGCTAAGAGAAATTTCATCCTCGACTTCCTCCCACACAGAATTCAAGCTTTTCTTAAAAAAAAAAAAAAAAAAAAAAACCTATAGCCTTTATTTTCTCTTATCCTGAAACTTTAATCGCCCAACTTACCTTCCGTTTGTTAAATTAAAAAAAAAAAAAAAAAGTAAAAACAAATATCAAAAAAATTCAACTCTCAATCTCATTCATTTTATTGACCCAAATAACAAGAACATCTTATATTGCGGGATTGGGTTGGGCTGGGCTGGGGTTCTGTGCACACTTCATTCAATCAACAATTTTTAGACACGAACCATTTATACAAAAAACGAAAGGATGGGAACGGGAAGCCTACACCCGATCGCATCATCACTAAGGCAGTGCGAGTGCGCCTTGAAAAGCCTTTCTTTTCTGTTAATTGTGTCAATTCAATTTCATCCTGCTCCACTGCACTGATTTTCATCTCAACATGAGCTCGAAGATTTCATTTTTCTTATTTTTTTTAACTTTTGCTCCCAATTGTGCAATATATTCCTCTGATATTGAAAAAAATATTCAATTTTGTTTTCATTTCCCTCAATGCAAAAAAAAGAAAATATATATAAAACACAATAAAAACGATTTACGATCATCGGATAGCGAACATTCGAAATGTGTGTGACAGGAAGTTAAACACGACCAAACCACCGTGCAGTCCACATATCAATAAATCAGAGCCCATATAATCATATACGAGGAAGAAGACCCCAACCACGCAATGTCGGTCTTCGAAGACAAAAACTGATCGAATTCAATGATCAAGTGCATCTGTTTCTGTGCGGACCGCCATGGAGCTGCCCTAACAAAGTTGACCCCAACCCATAAACATGGACCCTTAACTGAAATAAAATACCCGACAAAGTTGCTAGAACTTGCTTTTAGTTTGAAATCAAATTAAACTTAAAATAAAATTTGTTATACAAAACAAATTATGGAACAAAGGAAGTATACAATTATACATATGCATTTTAGAAACTAGAAATATTAATATTTCAAATGTTTTTCCAAAGAAAAAAATTAAATACCTACGTACTTTAAGTAAACTCATGTTCATTTATAACTTTGGCAATATTCAAAAATATTTTCTATGTATTTTCTATGTTTTTTCTACGTTTTCCTATGTTTTTCTATGTTTTTCTTTTTTTTCGTTCTAGGCTTGATTATTTGTTTAATTCTTCCTTTGTTACATTTTAATATAAAATTTGTGACTTAAATTTTCAGAAATATTTTTGTTTCCGAATCCATAACATGCCCTTAAGTATTTATTGAAGGTTGAAACAAAAAATGGAAATAAATAAAAAAAAGACATTATCAAAATGACAAAACGACTCTTTTGGAGCATGATTTAAATTTTTCAAAATAAATTGAACATCACGAATGCAAAATCCGACGCAAATCAACCCACATAAAGTCCATTTATTCAATAAGATCTGTTAACTGAGTATTGACGCATCCTTAGCGAACGCAGCGTCCTCTTCCACACACTCCGAACGACAACACCACCATCGATGTGGAAAGTTTAATTGATATATCGACGATCGATGTTGAGGAAATTTATCGATAACGATCTTTTGGTAACGGAGAAATGCATGTTTAGCACGATTCATAAGGAAATTCTTGAGTTGTTGTTTTATTTTTATTTTTTTTTTTGTTTACGTGAAAAGTGAAATTTTTGACCACCCTATGGTGTCAGCAATGTTGTCAAATGAAACGTTTGTTATGGTGGGTAGCGATTTTTTTGCATAAATAAATGCCAAATGTCACAGAAAGAATTGACTAGAATAAGTTTGGGTGAAATAAAATTAATGGAGACATATTGTCTGCAAAACATGTGAAATAATTATTCGAGAGTTTCTCTTTGGTTTAACCAATCGCTATAATTGGGAATGAGAATCAATAATTTTAAAATAACACTATAAATTAAAAATTCTGTATTGGACTTTGCTGATGAAAAGGAGATGAACATATAAAATAAATCAACAGAAAAGTGCAAAAGTTTCATAAGAACTTCATTTGGGCTGATTTAGAAATTACGATCCTTGCACCCGACCTGCTATTTCAAGGTTTCTTTAGTACATACATTTAGGAACACCTCAAATTAATTTTTGAGTACTTTTCTGGTACCATATATTTTTTAAATTGTAATATTTTACATCAAAAACCTTACTCATAACTTCTTGGCAATAAAAAAAATAAAAACAACCAGAATGATTCATGTGCGGAACAAAGGTCTAAGTAGAGTCATTTCATTCATTAAATCATCTTAAAAAATACAACTTTTATTTTAACAAGCCGCCTATAGGCTAGTAGAAAATCAAAATCAATTGAGGAAACAATTAATTAATCAAAAGGGAAATCACCCACGTCTTCGATCTTTACTTGATTTTATTTTCCCAAAGATCACGAATCTTAACCTGAATTGAGAATTACAAAATAGAAAAAAATAAACTTCATTCATTTTAGAATTCCGCTCAATCTACTCGATGACTGCAATTGGTCGCCCATTGCGGGTCAAATGGTCTAATTACAATTAATTGCACATCCTATAGCTTTCAATTACACAACCTTAATTGTCTGTAATCGTTCGTTGGTAGTTTGTAGGCGCTTTAAGATCTATAATAAATGAAGTACATATATAGTATAACATCTGAGTTTTTTTTCTCGATAAATGATTAACCAGCCACACACAGTTCTGCACAAAAATATCATTCTATACACACCCACATCCACAAACCATACACATCCATTATCCATCTGTACCTACTCCTATATTAAAAAAGCCCACATTCCTCAAAGTTAACACTCCTTCTCCATTCAAACTTGATGGATGGTTGTGATGGACTCAAATTCATAACACGAATCGCCGATTTCAATTCTCATTCAAAACCCAAAAACCCATATAATTTTGGATTGTAGATGGCAAAGAAGTTCCACGAACTAAAAATGAAATAGATATACGAGCGAAGGAGTGTAATATGGGGAAACCATGTCGGACCCCGAAGGTGCGCGTGTGCACATCAATTTCGTTTGATTAAAAGGTGAAATTCACAAGTAAAAATTTGTTAGTTATGTAAAAAAAATGAAAAAAAACATTTATGAAATTCAAAAATAATATTTATAAAACTAGCTGACCCGGCGAAATTCATGCTGCTTTGCATTCGAAATTTCGAGTTTTGAGTTTTCGGATACGTGTAGTTTACCTAACTCAAAAAAAAAAAAAAAAACAAAAAACAAACAAAAATATCAGCATTTGGGCACAACCTTCCACAAAAATCGGCTTTCACTATTTCCGGTTGGGGTCAGAATTCCGAAATCCATAATCCCGAAAACCCAAAATCCCGAAAAAACTAAAATCCCGAAATCGAAACCCCGAAAAAATATATAAAATGAAAAATCTGCGTCGGTATTTCGATTTCGGGTCTAATTTTTCACTTTAGTGTTTGACTGAAAATTAATAGGGGCATCGAATATCAAAAACAAAAATATTACTTAATAACGTAAAATTTCGAAAAAAAAATTAGCTTGAACACAATTTGTTTCATTATTTTTTCAAAATTTTGAGTTTGAAAATAAATTTTTCAAATTTTTCAAAATAAGAAAATAAAAGAACGAGCCTCTGTCTTTTAAAATAAAACGCACGCCTGGATCGCACAAACTTGCTCTTGTATTAAAAGTTTCTTCGAATTTTAAAGATTGAGTGTATTATAAGTAAATAATCTTTTATCAGAGGCTTTAAGTTTAAACTAGTATTACACATGTAATTTAGAGCTTAAATTGAAAAATTATTTAAATTCAACATACCTAATTCGAAATAAATTTATTAAAAAAATCTTTTTAAATTATTTTGAAAGTTAAAAAAAATACACCATCTGATTTCTTTAACTAATCTTAGTTTTGGAGAAAAAAAAAATTTAAACCGTAGGAGTGGTTTTTTTTAAATAAATTTTTTATACATATATAAAATTTTGTAAAAAATTTTAAGAAAAAAATTGGTACACAATTTTTTAGTATTTATTTATGTTGACTTAAAAATTAAATTTCGAAAAAAATTATCTACCCGTTTTTGGAGTATCGAATTTTCAAAAAAAAAAACTTTGAAATTTTTTAAAAATCCAAAATTTGTTTTTTGGAAACATTAGGTTTTCAAAAAAAATTTGAAACTTTTTTTTATACAACACTAGTTATATTTTTCAGAAGATTCTCCATAAAAAAATTATCAAAATCAGTCTATTCCTTTTCGAGAAAAACGAGAACAAAAAAAATGGTTCTATGGGAGGTACCATTTAAAACCACTTTTTGAAAATTTAATTTTCACAAAAACGTAGCATATAGGTACCTAATTAAACATATTGATTTTTTTTAGAAAAATCTGTCGAGCCATTTTTGAGAAAAATAAGATTATCCAAAAATTATGTGACAGGTACCGTTATTTTTGGTAAAGAAAATGTAAAAAAATGTGTCGAGAGAATGTTCCAAAAACACTTTATACCAAGTTAAATTAAAATTGGCCAATGGATTTAGGCTGTAGACACAGACAGACAGATAGACAGACAGAAGGAATTGCGAGACCCGCTTTTTTTGTCTTTCCTATCATCGTAATTACAAGTTTGATCAAAATCTCGAGTTCAATTTTTTTTACGAGTCCAAAACTTGCCATATATGTAGTACCTATATATCGCAAGTAAAAAGTATAGCATGACATTGTAGGTTGTGGTTGCCGTTGTTTTTTTAATAATTTGTTTCCTATTTCACGTCGAAATAGAAATAGAAATAGACCCCCCCCTTCCAAACGATTTTTTTCTTGTCTTAACCCAACCTACTCGCTCTAGGTTTTTGGGGCACCGTATACCGAACACCCTGTATAGTTTGAAATTATATAAAAATACATTCATCGAATACTATCTCTTATGAATTATTTCTGTATACCTAAAATAATACAAAAGAGTTGAGGTACGAACTCGGATTTCACTCAACAAAAAAAAAATAAATGCCCTGGTTGAATTCTCCTAACGGCCGATGGGAATTTTTCCTTAGAAATTCAATACCTCACCATAATAGTAGGCCAATCGAATGTAATAGATACCCAATAATCACCCTTAATCATCATTGTTATCCTCTTCGCTTGAATAGATCACCCGGCTGAAATAGTATCGCATATCAATCAGAGAATATGAATTCAGCAAAAGTATCTATCATCATCAATAATAATAATTCAATATTTACTTTTTATATTTTTTTTCCCTCCAATAGTACCGATGGCAACTCAGCAAGACAAAACGATGATGACATTTTACTCCATTTGAACGGCGGCGATAAGGATCTGTACAAGTTCCTAGAATGGACAATGGAACAGCTCGGTTCGGTGAACAGTTACAACGCATCTGGCAGCTATTATACTGGCTTGAATATGTGGAAGAAGGGCCGTCGCGAGATGCCTCTGTACGTTGAGGAGCCTAAGTACATTGTTGTGCGCCGTGAACCAGATGATTTCGAACAAAAATTGAGTAAGTGCAAAAGATAAAGATATTGTTTGTACGAGTATACTAGGTTATGTTGTCATGATTCTTAAGTGATGAGGAGAAAGGAGTGCTGGTTGTTGATGATTGTACTTATTATTATTATTTTTTTCATACATCAAATGCGGGTCTTTAGATTGGAATGCATTGTGATGTTCCCACTTTACTTAATGTTTTTTTTTTTTTTTTTTTGTTTACCTGGATCGAGTTTCATATGATAAAATGAATTTCAGATATTTTATTCGCCGATGATGATGGCTGTGTTCTGTCTTACGCACTCAACTCAACTGAACTTTTACGGGGGTTATATTCGTATCTGAAATTTTTATCTTCAATTTTGGATCTTCTTTTTATGTTTTCTATGAATTTTGTCTTCTTTTTTATGTTTTATTGGAGAAACAAAAAAGATGATGGGAGAGCCTGCATAGTTTTTTTGTGTTTTATAAATTTATGAGGACGTTTGGTAATAAACTTCTTTTTTATTGTACAATTTTCATTGTTTTGTTAAATTACTTAATTTATTTTTGGTTTCATCTCATGTGTTAATAGGGTTGGGTTAGGTTTTTATAGATTCGAAAGAGGTTAGTTCTCAATAAAATTCTTTATAATTTTAGTTCTTTATTGTTAGGATAATTTTTTTTTTTTCATAAAAATCCGTGAATTATATTCTTTGTTAACGGATGCACATCACATCAGTTATTAAAATTGATTACTTTTTTACTCTCTAAAGGTACCAAAAGAAATTTCGATGTGATTTTCAAGGGATGTTAAGTGGTTTTGAAAGTAAGGCAGAAATGAAATCTGATAAGTCATCATAAAATTAGAAAATTTAAACATGAAATGTGCATTTTGTTAAAAGCTTAATTTACTATCTCGATTTCAATTATTTAAACAACGATGTGCAATATTCTAAATGGGTGTGACCAACTTAAGATATAAAAAAGTTGAGATTATATTGAAGAAATCTTTAGTTTTGTATTTAAGTTTGTTTTATAGTTGTGGTATAAATAATAGATACAGATAAATCCAAAATCGTAAAAAATAAAAAAAGGCATTTTAGTCAAAACTCTGGCACTTCAATCGAAATTAAGAAAAAAAGATTGGGTTCCGCGATTAATCCCAAACAAAAAGTACAAAAATGGCCCAAAACTGGGGTTTTTTTATAATGAAAAATTGCCTTATTTAAAAATAGAATCAGGGACAAATTCGGACATCTGTGAAGTTGGCAGGGCAATTTTCACTTAGAGTAATGGGACCATATTAAGGAATTTGCAGTTTTTTTTCATGCATTTTTTTCCGGATTTTGCAGTTCAAAAAATAGTGGGTGTAATTACGTGACCTGCTAACTTCTCTATGAAGTTAGCAGATCATGCCCCTTTTTCAGCAACCGGTAAAGCTATCACATTGAAATTAGGCTCCAAATTTGCAGTTCATTTTGCAGTTTAAGAATACCTTAAACAAAATTTTGAAGTCCTCATTTAAAAAATTTCATACTGACCTACTAACTTCACTGTGAAGTTAGCAGGGGCCTATTTCACTAAACACTTGTCACTTTTCACTTTGCAATTTTTCACTTTTACTTTGCAAATTTCGTTTCACCATACGCAAATTTGCAAAGAAGAAATTATTGAAATGAAGAGTTGTAAAGTTTTCCTCTTTGCAAATTACGTTTAACCAAACGCAAATTTGCAAAGTGAAAAGTTCTTTTCTGCAAAGTGAAAAGTCGTGAAAATATCGTACTTTTCGTTTTACCAAACAAATAAACTTTGCAAATTATATTTAGAAATTTGAAAAGTTTTTCAGTAATATGCAAAGAGAAATTTTCATTTGCAAATAAGCGTTTTTTATAAAAAAGTTGTCGGAAAATAATAATAAAACAAAAATAACCGTTTTGAGAACGAAAAAATAAATAATAGTGATCAAAGAGTAGTTAAGTTAAGTTAATAATCCACTAAGGACAAATTCTGCAGAATAGAGATTTAACATGGGTCAATGTAAATGTTTTTTTTTTTTTTTGAATGCATAATTGATCCAAATATATTTTGCAACTTTGCAAAATACAAATATAAATGCAAAGTTCTTTTTTAAATTACTGAAACACTTTTACTTTTCACTTCTTAAAAATAGTCTGAAAAATTGAAAAGTGAAAATTCTTTTCGCTTTGCAAATTTTGTGAATCTCTTCGCACTTTTACTTTACAGGAAATTATTTTTTTTTGAAAAGTTGCAAAGTGAAAAGTCATGCCCTTTTTTCAGCAACCGCTAAAACTATCACATTGAAATTAAGCTCCAAATTTGTAGTCCATTTTGCAGTTCCAGAAAAGCCTAAAACCAAAATTTGAAGTCCTCATTAAAAAAAAAAAATCGTATTGTCATACCCTTTTCTCAGCAGCAGTCACGCGATTACACCCACTATTTTTTGAACTGCAAAATCCGGAATAGAAATGCCAAAAAAATGCAAAAAAAACTTCAAATTCCTGTCTTAGTCCCATTACTCTGAGCGAAAATTGTCCTGCCAACTTCAAGTATTTAATATATTTAATTTATTTATACAATTTTGTTTTTAAAATATAAAAAGATCATTCTATTAAATACAAAAAATTAGCGCATTTTTTTGGGTATGATAATTCACAGAATGATTCTTTTAAATTTTGGAAAATTTGATTAAATAATTAAACAGAAAAATTGCGTGACAGTAGACATTTTGCGTTTGATATTTTTTTAAATTAAAGTTTGTTATCAGGTTTTTTTTCGTTTATTTGTGACGATTATCCATTTTAAATTGGGGCAATTTTTCATAATGAAATTTAATTAATTGACAAAGGGCCCAGAACCATGAAGGAAGTGAAAATGACAAATCCTGCAAGAGTAACACTCTTATCACGAATTATAGGTATGCCTTTTTACCTTAGCAGTTCGGATTCGGTAAAAAAATAGATAAACCATAATAAATGTAGGTATCCAGAATTAGAAATAGGAAATAACATATAGGGACAAAAATATAGCTTCGAAAAATGTTTGTTGTATTTCATCGTTACTTTTTTGTTAAGGTCAGTACAACAAAAAAAAAGACATCAAGATTTTTCCAACACAAAGTGCTGAGTCGAATCCAATTTTTTATTTTTTTGTTTGCGGAACAGTTAGTGGAGAGCCAGAGCCAAGTAACTTAAAACTCTAAACCATTTCTGAGTGTGTTTTGATAGATAGGAAATGGAAGGCACTTTTTCATAAGATGATATACCTACTCGGAGGATTTGTCACTTTCTCACAAGAGGTACTAGTTTTGAGAAGTTTTTTTTAGGTGGAAGCGGCCAGGAATTGATCCAAGACCTCTAGTATGTCAGTTCAACGCACTAACCATTACGACACGGGAAACATTTTTAAAGGCTATCTATGAATAATTTTTTGGTTTTTGGTTAAAATGGTAAACAGTACCGGCGGCGGGCGGTGGCGCTTGGTTATTTCACCAAAAGGGTCTTTTGACCCACTTTGGTGGGTTGCAAAATTTCAAAAATTAGCTATACCTTAGTTTTTAAGTCTCCCTGATGAGCCATATTTCTACAATAAAGTGGGTAAATGTTCCCTAAGTGGGTCTTAAGTCGCAATTTTTTAAAAATTGTAAAAATATTGATAAAAATATTGTGAAAAATCATATTTTGATTTTTTTTTTAAATAAAATTAAAATTTTTACAAATTTGAACATATCAACATAACCGCTTAGCTTATTTCTGTGATTGTTTGGCTTATCAAAGGGGTTTAAAATTCAAAATTGATGTCTGTACTTTTATAACCTATTTGAGTGAGTCAAAAGTTTTGGACTGTGGGGTGCCGGCGACCCTGCGACGATAAAACTTCTTAAAATTTTTATCAGCAAAAGCTACTTTTGACAATAATACAATTTTTATCAAACGTCTTTTTTTTTTTTTTTTTTTTTTTGAGTTTTTGTACATACCTATGGTCTGTACAGAATAAAAAAAAAACTCTAAATTTAATAAATCGTTTTCGATTTTTAGTTAAAAAAAATTAATACAATAGTTTTTTTTTAAACTATACAAAAAATTATCATAATCCACTAAGCTGTTTCTAAAAAATTTGAAGTTTTATTGGAAGCACTGTTATAAAAATATACACAAAAACAGGTGCGCTGTGAACATAATTTTTTAATTTTTAATAAAGCCAGAACCGTTTTCGAGAAAAATATAAGCTTTTCTCTAACATTTCACTGTCGTTTAAGATTTAAATTAGGTTACAAAAGTTACTACGTTATAAGTTATAACTTTTCAACGAAAGATATCGTCATTATAGAGGCATCAGTAGTAGTTCATACTTCACTGGGTGTTTTTGCATTTTTCGGTAAATTTATGTCACTACAAGAACATTTACAGAATTTTAGTTTAATTTGTTGTTTAATTTAATATTAAGATTGATTTAAAAAGGAGCGCGATAGTCGGCGAAATTCAAAAAAATAAAATTAAATTATTATCAATCATATTAGTAAAAAAGCTCACAAAATGCTTATATAAGTTTTGTTTATACTATTTTTGTAAGTTTTGCCATGAATTTTTGCATATTAAATCACAGCAGTGTTGTTAATTTTTGTGCATGCAGGGCCAATATTTTCGCAAAAACATACATATGTAGAGATACATTTGAAAAATATTGAATGTTAAAAAAAAACCATTTCTCGTGGCCACGTTGCGAACTTATAACTTTACTGCCTGAACAGAGTGGAGACGAAAACGAAACCGGAGCTGGAATAGCTGTCAAAATATTGAATACACACAAATTCAATATTGCGAACACAAAGGAACGTAGCCGCATGCGGAGCTGCAGTCGCAGACGGAAGAGTTTACCAACTTTTAACTTTTCACGTACAGCAGTTTTGACGTTTCAAATTGTATGAAAAATAAAAAACAACTTTTTGGGTCGGAAAAAAAATATTTTGGTTATTTGTGTCGCAAAAAAAAAAAAAAATTATTTAATAAAAGGAAAAGTAATGGAAACATAAAATATGAATTCTGAGCTTGTACACAAGAATATTGCTTTGTTTTTCTTCAAAATACTTTCAGAGCTGTACAGCTGCACTTTTTGAAAGCTCTTCCAGTTCCATATGCAGCTCCGGTATTCTGTTCAGCAGTTATGTGACAATGAGGAATGCTTTATGCCGAAAACAGATGTGCAGCTTTTTCCAATGCAGCGGAATAAATTTACACAGGTTTTTATGAGAGCTGACATATTCCAGGCTCTGCGTGCAGCCTTCTCTGCACGATATCTCTATTTCTAATTTCGCTGCATGGGGAAGAGGCTGCACATCTGTTTTCGGCTTTATTGTGTATCAGTTCAGTGTTTTTTTTTTTTTTCAAGAGAGAGAGATCTGGATCAAGATCATTTTTTAACACGTAATACAAAAACAATTTGGGATCTTGCTCTGTATCTAAATCTCTTTCGAAGATCCAAAAAATAATTCTTACTCTCTCTACTTTTATGGAAAAGTAGTTTTAATTGCAGTGTAAATAAAAGAGGCAGAAAATAATTGAAAATTAAAAAAAAAAACGTAAGTAAAAAAGTAATGTTCATAACACACTTCTGTTATTATGATCCGTAGTGATGATCCTGATCTAGATCCATAGATAATAAAACGCGGCTATTGATATAGTTCACAGTAAATTTTATGGGTTTAAAAGTTAAATTCCTGCTTTATTGATATTTAATATCCATCAGATTCAATTTTCCATTATTTTGCAAAATTTGATCTATTAGAAAAAAAGTTATGTTTACAATACCAACTTATACCTACTGCCCTTTTTTCGTCCACAGATGTAGATGACAATTATGATGATCTCCCATTCATACCACCACGCGGTCGCAAATACTTTCCGAACTTAGAAAGTATCTTTTCTTACAAAGATTCATTTATACCGCATCGCGGCAAAAAAGACAAACTCAAAGACATTTTTAAGTACGACGAATTATTTTTTCCGCATCGTGGAAAAAAACGCACATCATCTGAAGTAGATGACGAAGGTGGTGCTGCTGGTGGTGGTATATTAAAAGGCAAGAATAAGATGCGCACGTCAGGTGGCTACTATAACTACCGAACAACATTAGCAGCAGCAGCAGCAGCACCAACAAAGAATGCTCGTCAAGCGTTTAGTGATTGGCTTACATCATGCTGCGATGACATTACAGTGGCAGCGGCAGTAGCAGCATCAGTGGCACCATCACCTCATCAACTACAACTGGTCACCAATCAGGCGGGGAATATAAATGCTTTGGTGTCAGCATCAGCGTTTCATCTACCACAACCGTGTCAGGCGATCTTGGCGGATGCCATTGCTGCTGATGGACATCAAGATGCTTGCACTCTTGCCGCCGCCACCGCCGCCGCATGTCAGAAGGAAAATGACGTTAAAATAAATGGATTCGATCAATCAGTCAGAGTGCAGCACTCCAAAGGGGGTGCGTTCAACAGCCAGCAACCTAATCAGCAAAGGCAGCGGCAGCGGCGGCTCCTGTCATCGTCGTCATCGGAATCAATTGAAGCGGGCGCTTCAACATTTTTGCCGCTAAGTCAGTCAGATCAACTTAACCGATTACACCAATATCCAATTAGAAACAAACAATGGGGAGACTATTACATTCAGCAGATGGCAGCACTCTCAAGGCGATTTCCTCCATTTTGAAATAAAATAGAAAAGAGATTCTCTTTAAGCAATTTTATTAATCATGAAGGGTAACTAATCTATCTTTTATCTTAAATCTAAGTGCAGCACAAAAACCAATCACATTTAGCTATAGTAGCGCACTCTATTGTAAATTAATGTACTATATTGTGAAGCAAATATAATAAACACCGCGAATAAGAGCGATAGCCTTAAATTGAGTGAGGCATTGAGATTGTGAGGTTAAATTCGTATCTTTATTCATTTTTTTTTTTTTTAATTTCGTAAAAGACAAAGGCCTATTGTCTTTCAGTCTCTTATGGATTGTTAGGGTGAGTATGATTTTTTTTTTGGCTTTTCTGTCGGAATGTTAATTTAGGAGCTGATGAACGATATGCCTGATGCATGATGATGTTGATCGAGCGATCAGATTTCTCGTTTCAAGGCTGCAGATGGATAGATGGAAAAATGAATGAATGGAATAAGTATAGATACATAAAAGAACGAACTGTATACAATGTTGTAAAGTACATGACTTGATTTGTTTGTTTTTGTATCTGTAACATCGATCGTTGTGGATCTATTTTTTGTACAAAAACCAACTAGCTTTAATCTATCTGATGATTTGATTAAAAAGTATTTTTTTTTTTAATTTGAAAGCACTACGTTGTTTTGCTTGATGGGCGTTTCGAACTTGAGATACTCTCGGAAGTGGTTCGACATAATTAATGGATGTGCATCAACAGTTGAGTTGTGGTTTTGTGTATTTAAGGCATGGAAAATGTTTTGAACTCAGAAGTTAAAATTTCATTATGATAGGCTTAAAAGGATTGATCGTTGATGGAAATAAAAATGCTTTCTTATGATGAAGTAAAACTACATATATAATAATCTGATATTTGAAATAAAATCGATGGCAGCTAGAGGCAGTTTAATTTTTATGCAAAGTGTATAGTTTACATAGTTCATATAGTTCCATTTGGTAGGACGTCCAGTATAAAACTGTTGATGTCACACGAACTTCTTTTTGTACGCGCGGACGGAATATCTTGCTAAGTAAGTTAGTTCCTTTTCTTTGGTTGATAAAACAAATCAATATATACAATTAGTGGGTGAAAATTCAAAAATCGGCCCCTACCGCCTTCCATGTTGTAATGAGCCCTTTACAATGTATAACATGTTTGTAGAAGGGAGTTGGGGCAGTAACAATGTGGAATATTGTTTTTCAAAATTCTGAAAATTTACATCAACTTTTGAATTTAGAATACTTTTTTGCTTAAAAACTGAATAAATAACATCCATTGCCTCTCTTGTATGCTTTATGCCTATAAAATTGCCAGCATTATTTCAGGCAAGGGCTCAGGGAATAACGTTGCATAGTTAGTTTCTAAAATTTCTGAAATTTTACGTAAACTTTTCAATTTAAAATGTCAGGAATCAAATTCAATTGCTCTCCCATTACGTTTTTAGGGGGAAGGGGACACATTTTCTCAAAAACAAAATTGTAGCCTGACATATTATCTTTATTTTAAGACCTTAACCTTGAAAATCGGATTTATACAACGAAATATATATTTTTTTTTAAGAAAATCTTAACTTTGAAAATTGCCCCAATTTTGCAATTAAGGGATCTTTCTACCGAGAGCAATGAACCAAACACACTTTTTCTATGCAATTTTTCCGATTTCTCGATTAAATTAAAATTAAGGTTGTGAGACTTGTGGTGCACGTAAAGTATCAAATGAAGTATCAAAATAATCGTTATTTTCCTGAAATTCGGAATAAGATAAAACTAAATTAAACCATGCATGCCTATGTTGAAAAATTAACAATAATCGACCTATAGGTATAAGGTTAGGTTTGGAGGGGTTATGATACGGCAAGCTGTATCATTTCACTCGGATCTCAGTGGATCCATTGTTCTCCCCAGAATAAAGATAAGGTACGTAAAAGGACGGGTAAGGAGAGGAGTTGGTGAAGCTAAAGAGTTAGTTATGGGGGGCCTCCTTGAACCATTTTAAATTTAAGATGATATGATGAAATTTTCCTAGTGGCAAACACGAGATGTATATCGCCCAATTCGTCGAAAAAGTATTCTCCGAGGGATGTTTTCTTGGCTCTAGATAGCGTAAGGCATTCACAAAGAAAGTGATAAGAGCCCTCCTCCACCGCTTCATCCAAACACCGTCTACATAAGTCAGATGCTGTAATACCCATTCTGCTCATGTGGGTTCTTATTGAGTTGTGACCCGTTAGGATTCCAACAAAGAGGGAAAGTTAAGGGCTGCTTAGCTTGAGAAGGTTTTCTGTTTTTTTTTTCCAAGAGATGTCCGGCCATAGATTCTACGAAACCCAAAAATTATTAATTGCAGACCATCTGTCGTTTGCAGCTTTGAGGAAACTCTGGTGAATTCTACTTTTTTCCTGTTCTAGTAGCATAAATACAGAAGAAACTATCTGGCTCGGGTCAAGAGATCCTCCATTTCATTAGTTCGTTACAACAACGATTTACCAATTTAGACTTTGAGTTCATGGAGGAAATAGCTTTGATCGCCGCCTGACTGTCAAGTGTCAATAAAGAAGTCGATATTTTGGTTAACTAGTCCGAATGTGGCAAGACTCCTTGGGGCTTCATTAACTGCAAGCACTTCCGCTTGAAAGACACTGCAGAAATTATAGGAAGATTTATTATAATTTATTTAGGGGTGGATTTTCTGAAAAGATACTTTACCCTACCTCCCTTATTTGTCTTTAAGTCGGCCGTTAATACCAAAACATGATCATTGTTTATGACCCGGTGTTAAGATTGGTTGCCTTATCTAGAGCTGGGAAGATCTATATTTAGAATATTACGATTCCTTGTAAACAAAACAGCTGTATCTTGATTGTGAATGTCCACATCTAGTTGCTCAATCGCTGAGCCACCTTGTTTATAGAAGTTCGCAGTGTTGGTATGAGTTTCCCTAAGACCATTATCACGATGCTGTCAGCCTAGGCACAGACTTTGACACCGTCAAGACTGAGTTGGACTATAAGATCTGGTTAACGACCAAAAGTTAGAGCAGGGGAAGAGAAGGAGGATAGGCTTATTTACGTGAAATCTTTCGCTTCAGCATGAGAGGGCTTACCAGCTTTCCGAATAAAAATGTGTTTTGTTCAAAATAAAAAAAAAAATTACTGGCAAAAAAACACCCTTTATCTAGCCATGGCCTAAATGAAATCTTAAAATATGACCTATCAAACGTAAAAAATAAATCGGACATAATTTTTCTGCGATATGCTCGAACATACAGTCAACCGTGTGTTGCTGCTCAACCACTAATATGGAACATCGTCTTAAATTTTTCGGAGGTTTCGGAGTTCATATCAGATTTACAGGTTCGCGTAATTATATAGGTTTATCCCGGGAATCTCACTTGGACTCATCAGTTGCCTACTGTGGACCTTTTTAATATGTAATTTTTCTAACATGAACTTTGTGGCAAAAGTTAAATATGAACTGAAAATCCAACAAGATTAAAATTCTTAATCATTAAGCTGGACTATATTTATGGAGACTACAACACAAGCATAAATTTTTGCCCAAGGCCATAGTGCTAAGTCATTTTAATATAAAAACTATGACATCAAAGTGTTGCCTCTAATTTTATTGAGTTATCTGCAATCCCGAGTGTCAGATTGGAAACTGCAATTAACATCACCTTTAATTTATTATCACCCGATTTTCCATATTCAAATTCATTAGCAATCAAAATTTATTGAAAAACTCTCCTCATTTTAAATTTATTTGAAATCGGTTCCCATTAAATTGGTCTAACTTAGACTTTCAGTCTAAATGATCTTCAAAATGTAGGTTTATTCCTTCTTTAATTGGAGAAATCTATCCTATCACCATAGTCCAATCTCTTTTTCTTTCTACTTTCATATAATATAGGACAAAACTATAATAAGTAAGTATACAATACTCTTTGGAACCTTGTTGTCAACAAGACACTGTCATTAGAGGCCCATTTATCACAATATACCTACCTTCTCCAAACGAATCCACCATCAAAAATTGAAATGAATACTCAAATCCAATAGCTTCTATTATAGCAAAAATAAGTTAAACCTATATCTTAAGGAAAAAATTATATTAACTTTCGTGCTAAATTACCATCATTGTCACTTTATGCTGCAAAAGTGTGACGTTATCTCTGCCCCTGATGATAGCAATAAACCATTGTGCTAGCATGCTTGTTGCATGCAACCAAAAAAAAATAAAAAAAAAATACATATCGCAGATTACTGAACACAACACATTATACTACTCAACTGCGAAAAACTCACAAAGAAATGACAACCGCGTCGAAATGTGTGCGCGCGCTTCCAGCCTCTATTATAATAAACGGCGGCGGCAGCTGTAACGCGCACCTCTAGGACTTAGTGTTAGACAATCTTTGAAACTTCCATATGATACGTGCTTCTCTTCTACCCTATCGTTTGGCTGGTCATCCTCCTCTCCAGCATCATCGTTAAAATCCAGGACCGGATCTGTACTGAAAGATGATATTGACATCGGAAGGACGAAGCTAGCGCATTTTGTAAGTATTGAACCGGGGGCAGTACGCCAAGTTCTAAGTTTATTGTATGTAGCTTTAGCACAAAATATTTTAAGTAAATATACAGTAAACAACCCAAAAATATGAGAGAGATGATTTTTTAATGATTCCGGGCTAAAATTTGATTGACTGGCTAAATTTTCAAAACCTTTTAAATTGTGAGCAATTATAAGTAATACAACCAAAATTAAACTTTATTGTTCCATTTGTCAGCTGTTTTGACCTTTGATCGAAAATGTTTACCTATCCGGCTTTTTTGGTCGAAAACACTAACCTATCCCACATAACCTATAGGATGGCCAACAGAACGCGGCCAATGAAATCCAACCAAGTTAATCTACCAAATTTTAGTCAATAACCATTAAAAATCATCAAGCGATCAAAAATCGCTTGAGGTTGTTAATATTAAAAGGTGTGGTGCTGAGAACTTGGCTGAACGCACTGCGGTGCCCTTTGATCGGTGAAAAGCGGCGATTAGGGCAAAATGTCGTGATCGATAGGTTACAATTTCAAAGTAGTTAAGGACTTTGTTTGCCTGGTTTTCACTTTTCATAACTTTAGTACAGTGATTAAAAATCACTAAGAATGATGTTTCTTCGGCCTAAGAAGACATTTGAGTAGCAAAACGCTCTCTAAAATAATCAAGGAGTTGAACTTATAGGGCCATCACACACTGTAGAAGACTGTGGAGTGAAAAGGGCAAAATGTTCTTCCTTGTTGTGAGAGAAATAACGAAGTTGAACTACTGTTACAAATACAAAACAAAAAAAATCGTTATTTTTTTAGAACAGAAGAATTTTGTGTTGTCCTAAGCGTTAAATAGAAATAAAAATACTCCTATACAATTAAAGCCATTTCATATAGCTTTCTTTACTCCATGTGCAATTAAAGCAAAAGCTACATAGGGGTTAGTCTGGTTCAAGATCGACCCAGTGTAAGATGGCCCATACATCCAAATTCTATACAATTTATAATTTGTAGGTATTTCAAATTTTACAGAAAACCTGTTTCCAACATTCAGAACTCTCATTCCTGCTATTGAAGAATAGGAATATTCTGCACCCAAACAAAACACGTCTCCCGGGGAATATTAAGAATTAGGTCGTTAAAGGACCTTAATAGTACCGGTCCTACTGTATGCGACAGTAGCAAGGAACTTGTCAAGAACGGATGAAAATTAGCTTGGCTACTTTGAAAGCAACATTCTTGACGTGATTTTTAGTTCAGTTTTTATCAAAGAAGTGTGATGGAGGAGAATATTCAACAACGCGTTTTACGGACTATACATCGACATCGACCTGATCAAAAAGCTAAAATACAGTGACTGATAAGATGGCTGAGACATGTGAACCGTATGGACAAGTTTCCCACCAAGTTTTCGAATCTAACGCGAGCTTTTCACGAATAGAATTTTGCAATGCGGCCTGTCGTCACTTTGCTCGGAGCTACTGGCAACACGAACAACTAGAGTTGCTTGCCCTCACCCCCTAGTTGAGTATTTTCTATTGAATATTACATTGACCTTGAATTTCGAAACAGTGTCAGTATAAAACTCGTTTTTCAGGATCCGGTTGTTGCCTAGTAGGCGAGGCTAAGCTATTTAGGGGATTATTGCGAGTCTATTTCTATTCGAAAAAAGTCTATTCGACAAAAATCGATCAAAATTCTTGATAGAACTAAAATTTCTTTCAAATAGAACAAAATATAAAATATTCAATACAAAATATTAAAATTCAAATCATTCCCTTTGAGCCCCTTAAAGTTCATCTGTGTTGCTGGCAACCAAGTTTTGTAAGCAACTGTAAATTTCCGACAATTAAGGGCCAGTTTCACAGTGCATAATTACGCAGGAATAAGTATGGCACTTAAGTTTCCTGAGTAAGTGACAAATAAATCACCAAAATGGGAAACTTCAGTGCAACTCATTTAGGTTAGTATTCAGATATTGGGACCTTTTCTCCCATATTGCCCACTTAAGTGCCACTTCTTTCGACTGTGAAACTAGGCTTAAGTTTTCTTTTGGGCGCTCTCCCATATAATAACCTAATATAATTGCATCGGGAGCAACTAGAAGTTTCTGTGACGAGCCAAGTGGGGCAATAGGCCTATAACTCTTATGGTATGAGAAGTTGAGGATGTCCCCATCTTCCGTGGAACGCACAAATGGAGACAGACAACTTGGTGTTCGTAACTCAAGCCAGCTAACTGTGCACCAAACTGACTGGAAAGACTGGTTGCACTATGGACCTTAGCGTAGTCTATCCTGGACTGTAAACGCCGCGCCATCTGAAGTAAGTTAAAAAAGGTTTAGCAAGATAGGCGTCCGTCGTATATTGAACCAGAACCTTGTAAGTTTTTCAGCATAAAATACTTATAGGTGCCTTGTAAAGGGTTTCTTCTGAACCAACGATACACTCTTGTCGAATGCACATAGCATAAAATTTGAAGATCAAACATTTTTTTTTGTTTTAGAGTTATATTTTTTTTTCAAATTTGAAAAGTGTCTAGGGTCCAGATCTTTAATTTGTGAAAAAACATAATTGATTGATATTGAAAGAAAGGGAGCTCAAAACTTCAGTAACTCTCTTGTCGACTTTTCTTTCATTTTAGTAAATAATGGCAGTTTATTTGCTGAACTTCCCCGAGTTCGTAAAAAGTAATTATGCTCAATCACTGCTAAAAATAATTGCAAAAAAATGGTAGTAGTTATGTATATTTTGGGCAAAATTTGATTTCAGTACTGAGAGCAAACATCAACGCTTCTTAAATAGTGAACACAATTTGAAACAGACTGCATTTTCCTGCAGAAATGCGACTTGAATGTGGCAGTGTTGCCGAAGTTTTACTTTTACGAACTCGACCCTTCTTAGGCCAAATTTTTTAGTTGCTAGTGTAACCAGAGTTAGTTAACTTAGGACATAAATTTTTCCACAGTTAACTGACTCAAGAAATATGTAGTTCTTTAAATACTAAGAGGATAAAACATCAAAAGCATCTGTTCAGCGAATTTGGTGAGTTAACTGGGGTTTAACTTTAATCTCACACTGATAAACTAGGCCTTAATACCTTCAAATTTCACTTTTTCTGCCTTGGTACGGTACAGCTGTGAGGCCTTCATAGGTATATATGAATGTTCCTATTTGGTCTCACTATAATGAGAATAAGAACCTGTATCAATATTTTGATTAGTTAATTTAACAGCTAAATACCCAAAAATGAGCTGTGGGATTGAAAACATTTTTGGAACCAAACCTATCGGTTCTTAAAGCGCCTTATATGTATTTATATCAAATCCAACCCTTTAAGTATTCCATACAGCTGAGTAAAAGCATGTTTTCTGCGCGTCAAGAGATATGATGCCAGAGATATGATGAAGCGACATCATTATACTTTATAGCGTGCTATAAAGCCACCATACACTCTTCGCCTATTGTGTGTTGTGCTGCTGCAGTTTATTAGTTAAAGTTTTCATGTGCGCTTGTGCGAGTTTACACAAGGAAATTCAATGAAATGAATAAAAAAAAAGAGATCATTAAGTGTCAATTTGTGTATACGAGAAGCTAAGAGCAAAAAAAAGGAAGTTTAAGCGTGTATATAAGCTAGAGTATACGATTGACAATATCAAATAAATTATTTTATATTACCTATACCTTACTATGTCACTATATGGTTTTTCATGTGTGACTTGTGAACATTTCAAAACATACCTATCTATGATAGTAGATGGATATGTCACGCAGCACTATAATACAACGTTCGTCGTCGTCGACGAAAGACTGGCAATTCTTTTATTTTTTAATGCGTTGACATGATAACAATCCGAGAAAGTTGTTTTTCTATTTGGATCGGATGTGTCTTGATCTCATCACGGGCGCATTAAAATGATCGTTGACTGTCGTTTGTGCTCATGCAGAAATATATTTTTGTAATACCAAGCTGTCTGAAATGCATTTAGTTTATGGTTGCCAATCTACTTGCGAAATAATTTAATGGCGAGGAGTAATGAAATGCATTGTCTTCGACAAAAGATTCAAAACTTAACAACAACATTCAGCAACTCAAAATTAGAAGAAATTGTGTTTTTCAGGAGAGATATAAAATAGACTTAAAACAGTAAAATCTGTAGTATAATGGTTAGTCCATAGGACTAGGAACTAATTTAGTACCACAATCCCGAAAGAATTTATTGTTTTCTTATCCTTCAAATCCATTCTAGATGCCAAATTGGTTCTATAAATTCATTCAAATGTGGTTCACTGGGGCGTATACGCCCTTTTTTTTATTATATTGAATCTTTAACAGATTTTACTATGTTATAATTTTATTTTCGCAGGTCAAGTAGGTTTACATCGATTGTAAAAGATATTTTTATATAATATAATATATACAGGCGCGGTACGGAGTTCGCGGGCGAACGTTAATTCAATGTAAAAAGTTTTCCCGTCAGTAAAAGTTTTGTTTTAAAGCAGTGAATAAGAAGAAGAAAAATACAAATAAGAGAATTCTTTTTGTTTTTGTGGACTGTATTGAATGAAAATCAATTGAAAGTTTCTTGCGACCTTTAGCCCAATGCGTTTCGCCAAGGCACGAAAGGTTTTTTTTTAAATCGGCAAACAATCCATGTTGACAGCGGCTGGTGCTGCAAACACCTGGGATTATGATATAAATTCTTTTTCTCTGCAGACGACAACCCCATAGTCAATCAGCGTTAGATACCTGAATTTGAGAACAGCGAAGGTAAAACTGCTGTGTTATTATTTTCTTTGATTAATATATTTCATGTGAAAGATGTATGACAAAAATCTGGAAAGGGGAGGAGGCGGCAGATTTAAAATAGCCCAGGGCGACAAAAACCTAAATACACCACTGGTTCACATATTTGGGAAAACTTCAGGGTTTGGAATTTACGGCGAAAGCAGTAAAGTTACTGCACTTTTTTTTTCACATCGAATGCACAACTACACTTTATTTACAATGTACTGCAATTTTTTTTTATTTTCTTTTAATTGTAATAGAAATTTTTAAAAAAAGTATGAAAAGTAATTAAAATCTTTTAAAATAAAATTATAATTTTACGGCGAAAATGTTGGTTTCACTGCGACAATTTTTTTTTAATTTACTGCAAGTTGCAATTTTTTAAGTCCGAAACCTGGTTTAGGCTGTATCTAATATAACAGTGGGCGCTAAGAACAACAGACGTAAAGAAGAACACAAACTTACGGAATTACAAAACAAAGGTTTTCGTCTAGAGTGACGGACCTTCACTCACTTGGGGTCTAATTTGTTATTGGCTTATATCCATTAAGCCATTGTCTACCGCATTAAATTAAAATATTTTAACACAACCCACAATCCACATCGGCATCACATCAATTCGAACATTCCATATTTTTCCTGAACCAATATTTAAGGACTAAGGAGCCAAAGAAGTTTTGATATCTCGAACTTCAGTTAAATAGATAAAATTTGTCAATTTAATCATAGTCGCCTGCCATAGAGTAAGAGAAGGCGCCCAAGTTTATGAGAAATTATTTTAAATTGGCGAAATCTTGAATACATTAAAAATAACAAAAAATTTAATAGAAAATTGGAAATAAATCCAAAATATATGATATTTTTACCATTTGAACCATGGCTGAGATAAAAGGAAACCATTTTAAAACTTCTTGCAGGCGCCTATGAATATGTCAAATATTTTAAGGCTGATTTCCAATGCCGCGTTGGGCGTCGCTTTGACAGATTTGTCTTTCAACGCGAAAGCTCAAACATAGCAATTCAAGCAAATTGTTTACAATGACGCGTTGGGTATTATGTTACGATTTGGCACCTATTAGCATGTACACAAACCAACGTAACATAAGCTACCTCAACGTTAAAGTTGAAAAAAATCAACTTCAGCGTGCGTTTTGACAGTTAAACTAATGTTCGAATTCCTTTCAACAAAAAAATCGATTTATTTAGAAGAAAAAATCGGTTTTTCTGAACAAATTCCTTTTATTGAAAGAAAAAAATCGATTTTGTTTAAAAATAATGAAATAGTTTGTTAAAAGGAATTCGAAATTACAGTTATGTAGGTTTATTTTGATTTTCAGGTTCTCTTCAAGTCGTCTGTCATGTCGACGCGTTCGTAAAGCTTGTAAACGTATACGTAAGCGTCTCTAATGCGAACGCGCCATTGGAAATCAGCCTTTAAGTTCAAACACGTCTTTAAAGCATTAAAGAGTCAGCCATATATTTAAAATATTATCATGGGTAAACACATCCCAACTGCAGTTTCCGAAAGATATAAAATGCATTAAACCAAAGTGGCAATCATAAAACTCCTGCGAAATGGATTAAACATTGCTGTGTATTGTGTGAAACGAAAGTGAACTGAATTTCTCTGTTTTGAACATTTTATTTTAAAAACGGCAAACGACTTGAAGATCAGCACTACTTGCGCTACTATACATTATATGAGTAGTAGATACCAACAGCCTGTGACAGCTGTCAGTTGCAGTTGGCTAACGAGAATATGCGTTAACGCGTTGAAGTCATAATGGACCCAGTAGGCGGTCGTCACACATCGTAACGTTCAAAGACAAACCAACGAAAAAGGATGCCCCTCGACCCCCCCCCCCAGACTGAAATTGAAGTAAAAGTGTTTTGTTTTTTGTATTTTTATTATTATGACCATATTGAAGACCGCTGTAGATGGACCGGCTTTTAATAATTCATTTTTTCGGTTGGCATGGATCTCCGGAGGAATTGAATGGATATTATGCCGGACTTTCTCGTGCAACACACAATCACAATCATTCCTTACAAAGTATGTAGGTATCCGTACGATTGCAGAGGCTTTCCGAAGACATGCCAAAAATGTTTCAAAAACTCCGTATTCAGTTCTAATGCAAATTGTATGTCCAACTTTGATTTTAAGGATTTCTCTTCTTATTCGTTTTGATGGCAAACTGACAGATTTTTTTTTTTTGATGATGAAAAGAAAGTCAAGTCAGTTGACTGGCTAAATGGGATGAGGGATGCGGTATGAGGTGATATGTCCTCCGTGTACAATAAGTGCTTTGTCTTACTACCAGATTGGCCGCACATATTTAAGTCTCCACAGTGTCTGTCTGGTGCACTTGAAATTGACTCGAGCCTCTTATACGGATTGTGTGGAGTTTTCATGAACACCATCATCAGCCATGAGAATGAGGAGGTATATGTAATTGGCTTATGACTGGTATAGCTTTGGTCAAAGTCAAATAAAAGTGCTCTTAAGTTGATTGGAGTTCAGAGACTATACTCTTTGTCTCTGCGATGATGGTTGTTAGAGAAGTTGTCACTTTTAAGTGTTTTCATATGCATAATATTATTTGATTGAATAAGAGGAATGTGTGTGTTTGTTTGTAAAAGAGAAGAGTGATTGGGTCAAGGGAGTTCAAGTTAAAAGTACCAATGTACATATAATATAGCCTGTGTTTTATTCATCGTCCGACCTTGAGCTGAATATTCAAGTCGGCAATTTGTGGTTTAAGCTTTAACGCTTGAAACAATAATGTTAATGAAGTCAATTGTAACAAACAATAGAAAGGGTAATTTTTGAAAGACTGCATTATATGGGAAGAAGAAATGACTGAAGAATTAAAATATTATCATATATGATGAAAAAGCCTTGATCTTGGCTTTGGCAAGTGTGATTGTTAATCCAGTTGCCAAAGGCTGATGATGGACTATTTATTCTGAAACGCCTAGCGTAAAAATCAAAAATCGTTGTGTAAACAGAAAAAACAAGATTTTATATAAATTAAAATAAAAATACAAAATATTTTAGATACAAATATTCAAATTATCTTCTATCTATCTATGTATATATAAATAGGCTAAAATAAATTTTGTGGTACCATTTTCTCAAAAAGTATTTGACCGATTTCGATAAATTTTATATGGTTGGAAGGCCACAATTGCGGAGATGTGCAGAATATACTTGAGACACGCATTTACATTCACCATTTTTGTTTTTGTTCTGTCGAACACTGTACATATTTAAAAAAAAAAAATGTTTTTTTTCCTTCAATATTTTCAGACAAATTATTTGCGAAATTGAATGTGTTGAATTTCGACACAGGGCGATACTAGTTTTATTTATTACATATGAATATCAATTTCATGAACATATTATGTACCACACAATCGGGACGAAAAACCAACTATGAATTCGAAATCAATGTTAAAGAAGATCTAACTTCAGAACTTGCAGGATGAACATTCACAGTTCCTTTGTTAGGTACATACGTATATGAAAATATTTATAAATTAAATATTAATAAACGATTTAAGCATGATAAGAATATCAGCTTTTTAAAATGTTAATACTGGATACTGTACTTTAAGTGCATAAAGTTAGCACCGCCATTTTTTTATTTTCGTAAAAAAAAAGTTGTTCTGCGTTGTGTCATAAATATTTTTTTCAAATTCGCAAATTTTACGTATGTATGATTTTTTTTCCCAAAACTCCGATCTACGATTTTCAAAAAATAAAATTGCATATTTTTTGTAGATTTTAAATTCAAAAATAATTTTCAAAGTGTCTTTTTTGTAAAAAAAACATAAACGAAGTAAATAAACGGGTCAAAAAACAAAAACTGTTTTTTTTTGTAATGGCACAATGTAGCACAAGTTAAACTATAGGGTAACTTTACACTAAAGGGCTAGGACCCAAAAATGTTGAATCCAGCCTGTAGACAATTTGTGGTTGTTGTTTCATTCAAAACCTTCAACATTCGATTTTGTAATCAAAATTGACAGAACGATTTCTGTAAAAGTGGTTTTCGCCATACCGTCCGTCTGTGCGTCCCTGCGTCCACTGTAATTTGAGCTAGAGCTTAAAATACTGATTTGCTTCAAATTTGGTAGAGATTTGTGATTTCCTAGACGGAAAATTCGAATTTTTGATTTAGCTATACAAATATTTCGGTTTTTTTCAAATTTTCTCAAAAACGGCTCCGAAGATTTCGATTAAACTTTGCAACTGTGAAGACCAAAATTAAAATTGAAATCAATTAATTTACATATAAATCGTCATCAAATCTTCTATCTATAGTCCGTTTTTATCGAAGCTTGAGTTTGTAAAAAAAAATCATTTTGAAGTTTCTAAAAAAACTGAGCAAGTTTTTGCATCTTCCCAATCATATCTAAAATGGTTGAGTGCGTAGGGTGGTGGACTATTACCCTGTAGTTTCGATGTCGATCCCTAGATAGGTATAAAAATCTGTGGCGCAAAATTTTAGACGGTTTAGTATGACGTTAAAGCATTTTTAGTATGATGCTACGTTAAAAACAAGTTTTTCCAAATTTTAAACGAGTTATAAGATTTTAAAGTCAAATTTCCGTCCAGAGAGGAGTGGAAAGATGACGTCGTGACGAGAGATTTCGACACTACTATTTATACTGATGGTTCAAAGATGGAGTGTGGTGTTGGTTCAGGAATCTTCTCCGAGTCTTTAAATATCGCTAAATCTTTTCGGCTTCCTAACTTTGCAAATGTGTTTCAAGCGGAAATACTGGCAATAAGGGAGGCATGCAAGATACTCAAAATAGTCCCAAACCAAAACCAAAATGTTGCCATTCTGACAGAAAGTCAGGCGGCTGTGCAAGCAATAGCTGCGACTTCGGCTTCATCAAAACTGATCCAGCAATGCCGTGACGAGCTCGCAAGCCTAAATGTTAACCTTAGTGTCACCATCGTCTGGGTTCCGGGTCATTGTGGCATTGAGGGTAATGAGCGGGCGGACGAACTGGCCAGGCAAGGATCAGCCCTCCATAACTCACTTGCGGAACGAGGTAATATTCCCCTAGGAGTTATGAGGGGCAATTTATTCTCAAATTTCCTAACAGAATCCAATCAAAGGTGGGGCAGTCTGAGCAACTGTATTATATCTAGAAAGATGTGGCCCACTTATAGTAAATCCCGAACAAAAGATCTAATCTGCAGATCAAGGCATGACATTGCCAGGATCGTTGCAACCTGCACTGGGCACTGGCCAACTGGGCATACCTTACAATATTCACTGTCGAAGTTGTACGAACCAGCAGGAAAAGGAAACAATAGTTCACTTCCTCTGTAAATGCCCTGCTCTAGCCCGGTATAGAGTAAAATCCTTTGGACATGCCTTTTATGACGACCTTAACGAACTTTCCGAAATAAAGATCAAAGACTTGATATCTTTTCTTAACGCAACAAAATGGCTTTGAGACGACGAGACGGTAGCCTTTGCATCGACCCCCTTCTGATCCGCTAGACTGATAGTTTGCAGACTTCGAGTCTTGAGGGGGCACGGGCAGGGTAACCGTAAGTTTGTAGGACGTAGTGACTAGTTTTGACACTAAAATGTCTGACTCTGAGCGTTTTTGTGGATGACCTCCCGCCAGCTTCTACTAAACTCTTCCATAAATAGGTTTCAACGAGTTTTATGGTATCAAAATGGCGCTTTTCTGCGCTAATTGGGTCAGCGAGCTAGTTGTTCGTTGACCGCCATTTCTACCTACCTACCTACCTATGATACTAGTTAGAAAATGTTTAAGACTAAGAATATTTTAGTAAAGAGTTTTAAAGTTAGAAAATTGTTAAGTAGTATCATGCTAATACCTTAACATCAGGCTGAGTTAAATTTTGCGCCAATATCTTTTAAAGGCACACATTTTTGAAGTGAAAGTTAATGCTTGTTCTTATTTCAATTAAGGAAACCTAAAGGATTGATAGATTGGATTTAAGTGAAAATCCTGAATGCAAAATCTTTTTCTCAATTAAACTACTAATTTCAAACTTAACGTGACGGAAAGATTTTCAACTCTCAGTTTCAGTTATTTCCAGATTCAATTCTCTCATATAAATTATTTTTTTTTTCTTTTTTAATTAAAAGGCAATTCGATTCAATCATGTTGTCTTGCTGTCATGTTGTAAGCGGCTTTATATGTCCAAAAGCCCATGCATATAATCCGTTCGGAACGTTTAACGCTTATTATGTACTGTCAAGAATAAGACTGCGGTAGGTGACCTACTTAATTGATGCCAAGCAAAAGCAACCATCTTGTACATCAGAGAGGATCATTGCAATTAATGAAAACACAACGACTGACAACAAAGACCGACAGCCAACTCTGTCTGTGTATCTGTATATGTATAAATAAAAATGGTGATCTCCTTTTTAAGAGAAATTATATTCGTTAACTCCCTCCCATCGTCGTTCGTCGTGGGGGAGAATGATCATCACTTTGACATGCATTTCTGGACGTTACGTTAACGAAATCAAGAAAACTTCACAACGTCACAGCCAAAATAAAGACAGCTGTTGTGCAGTGAATGTTGTGTGGTTTATTTTTTATGCGTTGTGGGCGTTCGCAACATCGTTCGCTAATCATTTCCCGAACAATTACGTAATTTTATTCGTACCTCGTTTCTGCCTTAAAGAGAAGTCCTGCTATTACATTAAAAGGTCCAAAAGTTTCAAAAATATTTATTCAAGCTGAAAAAAAAAAATAATGAATTAAATACGCGATCACCCGGGTAGGTGGACAACTAATGACAACCCGTTGACCATCGGAGTATATAAATTTGGTATTACTGATTATCGTCAACGAGTTTTCGTTTACTGTTTTTGTCGGTCAAATGGTGGGTTTGATATAGAATAATGTGAAATTCGATACAGAAGGTCTTCGTAACATAATTGTTTTGAGCATACAATTAAACTGACGCTTACGCAACGAGCTCAGCGTGAGAGCTGAGAACTTGTTTTAAACGTCATATTTGTTGGTGGTTGAATTTCAAGAAATTTGAAAAGACAAACGCTGCTTCTTCGAACTAAGAAAAAGTCGCTCCATCGAACGACAGAAGTCAGTGTTCATTTATAAAACGCATTTTTAGAGAAATATTATCCGGGTGATTTTTGGTTTCGTATGCATAAACGGAGCGACACTAACCTAGAACAAAAAAGGAAAAACCAACGATTAGGGTGCCTGGGTTAAGGCCGAAAAGGAAAAAGCTTGTTTGTTAAGGCTCTGATCTTCTCCGGACCGTAGCGCCAGCTTAAGGTATCATAACGGCTGGCTTACACACCGCACAATGTTCGTACTCGTTTTTATGCATTTTAGGTAAATATGAATAAGTAGTTGAGTGATCGTCATTATTGTGAGCAAACTCTGTTGATGTCTGAATTTCTGTCTCCTCCGAAGCAGGTTCCATTAATATCGTTCAGTCTTAAACTCCGGTTTGAACGATTAGCCCATCAGTTAACTTGTTGTCTTTATTTATTTCAAAATCAAAACTGATGACCTTTTCAATTGAACCGAAATGTAAGAGACTGAGGTTTTTTTTTTTTTTTTTGAAAAATATTTGAGATTTTCATCTTATTATAATACGATACGAGTAATAACGTGTTGAAATAATGTAATCAATCAATACATGACGTCATGGCATTTTACAAAAGAAAATACCTAACGTCTTGGAACCTTTTCGCCATTAAAACAAGGTTCTCTTCATGATTCGCCTCAATATCCCATATGTTAATATCAACCCATTTAATCGCTTCTCACCAGTCTTGATGCGTAGATTCGTTTTTAATCTGTGAATAAGACAAGAGAAAGACCTTTCGCTTGAAGTCACAGATACGAGAAGGGTTGCACCCAAGTCCATTGAAATATTACAAAATTTTGGCCGAACCTTGCATTTTGTACAGGATAAAATTTTTTTTGGTGGATCTGTAGTAGGGATCAGTGTGAGTGTAAAAACGAGTTTTCGGGGTTGAACTCCCCCCATTTGGCCGCCATTTTGGAAAAGGGTGCCTAAAAATGATGAAAGGAAAATAAATCCTTATTTTCTCATTTTACAAATTTCGAGGGGGGGGGGGGTCGATCGCCCCAGGTGATTGGGTTTACATGGTTATAACTTCCGATCTCAGGGTAGCTTCGGTAAGTTTTATACATTCTAAGAAACTAAAAAAATATGCGAAATTTCTCAAAGTAAAAACCAGTATTGAGTCATACGATTTTTTTCAAGATACTCTTTTAAAGATTGAAGTGAAAAATTATATCCGACCAAAATACCATATTAAGTATCAATTTTTAGAAAAATCGTCCATGAAATCAAAAATATTTTCATGAAAATAAACGGTCTAACTATTAACCAATATTGAAGCGCAAACATTGAAAAAAAAATAATAAAATATTAACTATGGGCTGGGTGAGCAAAGAATTGGTGCAAAGTAGGGATTTTTCGAAGTTTTAAATAAACAGGCGTTATTCGCAAACTGCTATGATTCCATTAATAAGTTACTTAATTTTCATGTTTTCAGTTTGGAACATCGACTATCGGACCCTTTTGTCAAATTAATTATTAATTTTTCAGTAGTATCTAATCTATAACTGAGTCTCGTTCTCGTCTCAGTGTTATCGGTTTCGCCGCGTTTTTTTGGGGTTTCTGTGAATTAATTATTGGACTATAGTTTGAATCTATAATAAGCTAAATATTAGTAGGTATACTAACATTGAAAAATTTGATTTAAAAATTCAATATTTGTATTTTTATAATCTTTTTTGGCGAGATCATTAACACACTGATACTCTCGGAAAATATCAGTTCACAAACTTTTCTCGGTCTCTACTCTGACGCTTTTGAAGTTATTTGGTTTTGGTAATCCATTACGAGGCGAAATCAGCTCCTCTTTTCTCATTTCACTGTGGTGATTTTATCCGCGCCATAATCAGCCTAGGACGAGCAAAATTTGGCACAATACCAATCCACATACTTCTTCCAAAGAAAAACTTGCTTAATCATAACCATATTAACGGTAGCTGCATGAAATTTTAAACAAAATTAATTTATATAAATTTGAATGGATTTTTTTTTTGTCAACCGAAAATCGAAACCTTGAAACCGTTGCATGGGAACTTCGTTTTCCTCTCTAGGAAAGAAAAATCCTCAGTATAAAATTGAAAAAAAGTCCACCCATTTGCCCTACCTTGATGACCAGACATATACTATAGACCGACGCAATCTGACGGTTGGTACGACAAAAATCATTATTTTGGGCGTCTCCAATTTTCCATATTCTTTGAAATAGTTTCGATTAAAATCGAAAAATTTTAACTTGCTTATTCTAAAATAGAAGCTATTTATTTTGTGCAAAATTTAAATACAAACTGCCTTATTTAGAAAAAAAAATGGTTATTTAGCTCTTGTGTTCAGGGTACCTATACCATGGAATAAGAATTTTCTGCATTCGAATGGAGCAGTAAGCTATTGCCTTTAGTTTGAGTCTAGAAAATTAGTTTTCCAATATACCCTGAATACAAGAGCTCAAATAACCATATTTTTCGTTTATAAATAAGGCAGGAATTGTTCCTGATTTATTAACAAGACAGTCAAATTGTCATACACCCACCATACTGACCCTTTATTAAGACAATTTATGTTACTGATTGTTGCTTCAATTCAATGAAAATTATTTCCTTTGTAGCTGTAAAGGGTCGGGTGTCTTAAACTAAAGAAAAAAAAAACTGTCGAAACACTCGTGACGTCATATAAAAGAACACAATAATCATAAACGAAGAAGCAGAATAACAAAAACAATAAAAAATTATTTGTTTCAATATCCTTAATTATTAATCTAGCAGTATAGATAAAGACACATGTATCTTGCTATTTAAAGACAATTGATAAAAATAATATTGCCTCCGGAGATTCTAAAATATTTAATTTCAATATCATTAACATTTCCCATGAAAATTATACCCAGAAGTTAATGATGTGATAGCTTATAGTACAATAAAGCTCTCCTATAAAGCCAACTATTCAAACTTGATATGGTGGTTTAAAGTAGATGTAATTAATGTCATTCTCCCTGCGGTGGCAGCTGAGTCAATGAACTTCATATCAATATACCTACAAAATAGCTTAATTAGCTATTTAGACATCATTTGAACATAAGCTATTTAGTATCTAATTATAAATAATTTTCATAACCGCAACACCGCAATTCATTGTGGTATTTAAATATTTTTCATCTATTAAGCAGAATATACACCCACCCCTTTCTATACTTGACAATGCGAAACACCTATTTCCATTTGACAAAGTTTTCAATTACTTTAAAGTGATTCCTTATAAAGTTTATACATGCATATTACATATAATATTATATAACTGTACTTTGAGAATTGTGGTCTAAATGGTGTTGATTACCGTTTTCCCTTTTATACGACTATAAGGTATGCATTGCATATTTATTATTTTTATTAACTGAGATCAATGAGCATTTATCTTGTCGTAAATTTCATTCATAAAAAAAAAAAATAAACAAATTCCCAACAGGCTTGCCAGACTTTTATCGATTTTTGCGGTGATGGAGTGCAATTATTTTGATCTAGTTAAAAAAGCTATTTTCAATTCATTTAGGGACTATTTCACAATGTCTCAAGTAAAATTATGATTAGTAATCCGAGTAGTAGTAGTAGCCGGTGCGTGATGGTTAGTGCGATGGACTGTCATCGCCGGAGGTCTAGGTTCGATTCCCAGCCTCACCACCTAATAATTTTTAAAAATAAAACGGCTACTACCTCTTGCGAGGAATTGACCCCAACTAGCAAAATTGCTTCCGATTTTGGCAACATAAGCATTATTCGCTACTATAGCACTTTTATAGCCCTTCCAGAGCGGAGTTAAGTCATTATAGGAGTTAATGTTGGTATAATTCATCGGTTAAGTATTCTCTGGAGTATATTATGTCAGCCTTACAGGCACAATGAGTCAATTATTCTATAATCATACTATAGTCATACTATAAAATGACTAAAAAGTTTTTGCTCCCAAAATTATCCTATAAAAAAGTTAAAGAACCTTCGTTCCGATATCAATTGTATAAGAAAATGTTGTAAAGTTTTAATTGAGGATGATTTAAAATGGCTTCTACCCAGCCATTTTAAATCATTTATATTTATCTCAAAACCTATTCATATCTAAATTTATAAATAAATAATAATGAAATCGTTGCCAAAAATTAAAAAGTCTAACAACTACTATTAAAATATAAACAAAGACCGCCAACAATCTAAAAAAAGATGACAGAAAGAGAGGTAAACAACAAACTATAGGAGTATTCTGTTTTCTATAGCGATGATATAAGTATGCATAACTTTTTACATTATTGTGCAGCGTCTTTGATGAATGACAATATGAGGCTTATAGGTAATAATTTTGTATGAAAGATAACCCGATTTAATGCAATGCACCGCATAATCCAGATTGGTCGAGCGGTTAAATAGGAGTGAAAAAATGCCGCCTTTTTAATTCATTGGAGTATAATACAAAACTTATAGAAGTAGGTTAAGGAGTAATAAGAAACTTCTTTGGATGACTATAGGACTAAAATTGTTAGTTGGGACAAAACCTCCAAGAGTATCTCTTGTCATAGAAAAGTGCCGCTCACATTAGCCGTTCGGATTCGGCAATAAACTGTAGGTCCCCTCCATTCCTGCAGACACGCACACAGGAATGGTTGAGAGTTGTAAGTCACTAGGCCTTAGTTCTTCATGAGCTGTTGCGCCATCAAATTTATTTTTTTTATTCTTAATCCGAGTTGGTACAGGTTCAGAAGTTCACAAATCCATTAGAAATTTATTTGTGGATTTATAACTCATTCTGAAATGTATTTTAATCCTGATTTTGTCTCATTTTGAATTAAGGCCCTGTGTCAATCTAAATTGGCCTAATCGGTAACTTTTAGAGGAATTTGGTCTCCCCCGAAAAAAAACCTAGATATACTTATTTCATTTAGGTAATAAACGTTAGTTTAAATCATACTCTGTACTAAAACTGCAGCTTACTAATGTCGTTTTTCTTTGGATTATGGGAGTGTTTTATTCCCGTTGAGTATGGAAGTTTTCTTCACTCTATTCCCTCTAAATGTTCCATATTCGATAGGAACGGAACACTCTCAAAATCCAATCGAAAATGACATTAAAACTTACTGTGTATCACTTTGAAAATAAAAATAGAGAACAAGAGTTTTAGATTAAAATTTTCAAAGCAGAATTAGAAAAAAGAATATATATCTGGCAACTCTGAATTCAACTACCCGCCAGTTTGCTTCTTTTTCAATGGGCGACAATATAAATTGGAAAAATTGCAACAATAATAATGAAATGACAATGGTAGGAGTCAATATAATTTATGATTATGATTGTTCGTTATTCAAATTCATGAATCATGTTGGAAAGGAATGGATGGATGGGATGGTTTGGTTCGGTTCGGTTAAGTGCGAAGATGGAAGGATTATATTGCAATGCAGAGTGGGCTTTGCCCACAGATGAAAGTGAGGGAATAATATTTTTATTTTATCAATCAATCAAAATGGGAAATTATTATATGTTTGGCAACGAAGGAGGTATATCAAAACTAAGGCATTGTGATATTGATGACAATGGTGTGAATGTTTTATAAAGATTAGGTACATATACTATGTATTTTATATTGAGGCGGTTCAAGTCTTTGGTGTTTAGTTGATGGCGATAATTTTTGGGAAATGACGGAGTTAATAACTTTGCGTTTTGAAAAATTGAGGTCCATTTATCAAATGGAGGCAATTGAAGTAAAGAGTGCGGAAAGAAACGAAGAGATGAGTAACATAAGGACTTAATTTTTTGCAAATCTGCCCCAACTGCTTTTATTAGATTAAGCACTTATGTAACTTTTGTACTTACATACATATATTTCTTTGTAAATCTAATCGTTATTTTGGTGCTAAAAATTAAGAGAAGAGCCGAAATAAGGGGCATTGTAATTTAATCTCTCTGCATTTATTTCCTTAAGAATAAAAATGAATCCCTTTTTCCCTTGGTCATGCCAAAACTTGAGAACACTCTGCGTTACTAAATTATTGTAGGTATACAAAAATTGTTTTTGTATTTTCTTGACAAATAAAAATAAAAACAAAAATATCAAAAATTTATTTATATTTATCCGATTTACACTGGGATTCTTTTTTTGGATTTACCACATTAACATGTTAATGAGCCGAAAATTGAAAATTTTGACTGATAAATTCGAAAATCGTGAAAACCCCTTGAAAATAAATAAAATTTAGTCCCTTTTTGTGTTCGTACGCGCATAACTCGGGTGAACCTCACCCCAATTTCTATAGGAAGGGACATTTGTAATTTAACTAGCAGGCCCGTGCTCGCCTTGCTTCGCATGTTTAAAGGCAGTATTACATTGTCATATACATATATATGGCAAGTTTGCCAAATAAATATGGCTCAAAAATGTCATATAAGTGTGATAGTCATATTTATATGACAAAATATATATATATATATATGACACTCATGAATTATTTTGAGTTTAAAAAAATATTTGATTTAATGAAACCTGATTGGTCAAATAAATCATATTTTTTTAAATATTTTATTTTTCGTAGCTAGTGTGTCATATTTGTAAACAAAAATTGACATAAAAAGCTTGTGATCATGTATATGGCATACTTATATGGCATAGTCTAATACTACTTGTCATATATACAAATATTGTGCCATATTTTATATGACTAGCTTTCGTCATATATATATGACAATGTAATATCACCTTAAGTAACTTTATGATTGTAAAAATCTTTTGTATTTGTTTTTTTGATATTTTTATATTTCAAACAATTTATCACATACTTTGTATATTTTACCTGTTTTTTTGGTAAACTTTTGAAGATTTTGAAAAAAAAAGTAACCTACATATGTTCATCCTCATCTTCCAAGCTCTCGCTCTACCAAAAAAACTTATTTCTTTCTATTGATGTAGAATTTCGGTTTTTTGTAGTACCAAGAAAAACTCAATATATACAATTTTTGCGAAGAATTTGACGAAGAGATCAAGCTCAAATTGAATGATGGCACTAGTAACACAAACTCACTAAACTTCAAACTACTCCACAATGATCAAAAGACAAAAATATATTTCTGCCGAAGAAAAAAAAAATTTAGTGGAATAAAATTCGAAATCGATTTTAATTTTTTTTTTAACGAACAAACTATGACTTAACTCACTTAAATTTAGATAATTTTGATTAGGAGTGGATTGCTTTTCAAAATAAATCTCATACCAATTATTTTAAATGAACTGTATAGCTGTTATTTACAAACTTTTATGTAGGTAGAAAATAGTACGTATACGCCACAGTGACTCTATATGCTATGGCTTATTTTGTATTATTTATTTCAAAAGATCTAGAATGTTGAAATAATCCAAAGATTAATGTAATGTTAATATTAATATACATGTAATTAATTATAAGATCCAAAATAAAATGGAAATATAAAATTTTATTTATGTTACGGCTATATTTTTCGTATGGGTATTAACAATTGGTTATTTCCTTCTTCACCTAATGGTAAATCCTCTCGAGGTAAATGCATATCAGTGTGCTTTTCAATCCCAAGTTTGTTTTACCTTAAATTGTTTTTTGTTTTGTTTATTAACTTTCTATAACTGCTCTTGATTACATTTCTAATGCTGCTGACCACGTCCACCACATCTTACAATTTTGTGGGGTTTTAATCATTATTTTTTTAACCGACTCTTTCACACATTTGAGTACGCCCCGCCCCGTTTTGATTAAAGAACAATTTTATGTCGGTTTTAACACATTTACCAGCATTTCCTTGTCGATAAGTGTTAACACATTTACTAATTGGGAGCTAGTGCGTCTCCCTCTCTCTGCCATCGCTAACATAAAAATATTGTGCCAGTTTTTTACTCACCTTCACACGCTCCAAGTACTCCTGCAACACGTAATACGGATCCTCCTCTGATTCATTCAATTCGTCCAGTGTAATAAACTTCAGCTTATTTTTGTCATCGGTGCTTGACGATGACGACGACGACGACGAGGAGGACGAAGAGTAGGAGGAAGAATTCTTATCACATTTTGCCATCGAATCTTTTCCTTGTGATAGACACATTCGATCCTTGGCGCTGAGGTTCATATTTCGGGTCATATTGGTTAAAGTATCACGATTGACGATTGCTCCATTACAAACAGCTACCGAGCCTATTCTCGGTGTCGCCGCCACTATCGTTGGCTTAGACGAGGACCGGCAGCTACTATTTGAACTGGTGTTGCTAATAAATCCACTGCCGCCAGAAGCTGTCGCTTGAAATCCAAATTTATCACCGGGCCTGGTTAATACCTCATGTCCTTTGGATGATGATGGTGATGATGTTGGTAGTGTAGCTGTTGTTGCTGAGGATGATGTGGTGGTTGGTTGCGATGTTGGTTTTTCTTGTGATGTTGTTGCTTTGGTTGTTGCTGTTGCTGTTGAAGCAAGAGGTGTTGAGGTTGACGACGACGACGATGAAGACGAAGTCCAAGACGACGAAGACGGTAATGGTGTTGAGGACAATGATGGTGATTGCATCGATGGTGTATTAATTGCACTACTTGTCATGGTATTATCGTTATTGCACTCGTCATTACATTTTCTATTAGATTCTGCATTTCTGTCAGTTGAATCTGAAAATAAATGTGGGAAATTATTGTTATAATTAGTCTGATATTGAAAATATGAAATTTTCAAGAAATGCATCAGTAAATAAAGATTTATAGCTTTTATATCATAAAGTGGAGTTGATAAAGATATTAAATTGGATTTTGGTATAAAAGGAATTCTCTTTTTAATGAATGCAAATGGTCGTATAATTCCTTTTTCTTCATAAATATTTTCTTTCATATTAAAACCTTCACCACGTGAATAAGAAATACAGAACGTGTGAGGACGAAGAGCCATCAGGTATACCATCTTATTTCATCAACAAAATTAAATTCATAAAAAAAATCCTTGAAGCGTTTTTTTTTTTACAAAAAAGAAGATATTTTGAAAACATTGAAAAATGTAAGCTCATCTGGATCGCTCTTGAACTTGCTCTTCCATAATGAAGCTGTATATAAAAGGTTATGCTTCAATATTGATTATATTTTTCACGAAAAATTTTTAAATAGGTGAAAGTACTAAAAAAAAAATATATTTTTTAAATTATTTAATATTACTAGTATCGCCCAGCGGCCGAAATTCGGCAAACAAAAAATGACACACTCTAGTAAGAAAAATAAAAAGTTAAATTATAAGGGAAAACTAATTCTTCAAAATTCGTACCATTGTTTACTTAAAGTATAGGTACATATGTTTCCACTCTATTAATTTATATCTAACCATCAATGACTAACTTTAAAACCAATTCAAAGTCTGGTGGACAGTCATACGCCACCATGAAAGTGCCTAAATTTTGTCAATTTGGTATTTGAATTTATGAATTTTTTTTACCAATTCGACCACATACAACAAACAAAATTAAATAACTGTTACTAATCTTGAAAGCTTTACACATAGGAGATTTGTACTAAATTTTTGGTGTATCATTGGTTTATACCCCAAAGGAAAGAAGTGTAATTTCTACAAATTTTAGAGCCGTCAGCTATAACCTCTATCAGTTTCATTGAAATCGCTCAAGGAACAACGAAGATATCATTTATCGAATCCGATCCCGCACTTGTATAAACACATCCCCCACCCATTCTCTTTAAACTCTCTCCAACAAACGTTGTCAGTACAGGCCTTATAAGAAAGCTTTTTTCAAATCAGTGAAGGGCACAATACCGAATTACCAAGGCACTCCATGAAATAAAATGACACTTCCCTAACCATAGACTTCCCATAGCATTGTTTTTCTAATTTCTTTTTCACGATATATCTAGCCCACAGCCAACCAACCACCAAATTAGAGTTACCATTGCTTAGATTCCTACATCAACCACTCCTTTTTCTATAGATTGTGTGCAAGAGCTTACAGAATGAATGCTACGCTACGCTGACACCAAACTAAGATACAAACGTCCTATTTTCCCTGTACTGACAATCTTTGTTGGACAGAGTATAAAATGATAGAACCTCTAACGCACCGCTTCAACCTGCGTAGCAAAAATTGCTCATAACATCTCTTACATAGTTTCCCATTGATCACGCTCAATGAAATTTGTATTGAAACGTTCGGTCGGGGGTGTACTGTATTGAACTCACTTAATATCTATTATTTATTTACACTGCTATCCGAAAACTATAAAATGTAACGCCTAATTTTGTTTTAATAATTAGGTGAGTTCAGAAAAATAAGATCTCTGAGATTTCTCAGCTTCAAAAAGTGAGCAAGCGAATCCAAAATTTTTTTTCCTCAGAGTTTTGACAGCAAAACTGAAAAATTTTGCTGAGGAATCTTGTTCACGTAACTGAGATTGCTGAGGGCTCTGAGATCTCATTTTCCTGAACTCACCTATTAATTTATTTCTCGTTTTAGGAAAAGTATACTATGCTATATGATGATAATATTTCTCATATAAGTGATTATTGCGAAAAAAATATATAAAACTGTAACCTTCTCCGCTTTACGGCAAGTTTGCAATTTCATTTTTTCATCAAAAATCCATAACTATAATAGTCATCATCACTTAAAATTTTAGGCTTCTTAACGCACCTTTTAAAAAGATAAAAATCAATAATCTGAAAAAAATTAAATTACCCTTACCTTCCCCCAATGACTTCATATGCACATAATTTTTGATTTGTGCACATCTGTGGGATAAAACCTTTCTAACGGTATATCACTCATGCATCTCCGTTGAGTATTAACGGAGAAAAGTGTACCGTAAGTTTTTCCCAAGCGTATTAATATATAGATTTGACCTACACTTAGAACCACAAGATTGAAAAATGAAAACAAGATCTATCTCATTAAGAACCTACACCTGAATAACTTGAAAAGAATCTCTCTCTGGTTCAATACGAATACAACAAGAAAAGTCATATGCATGATGTTCAGCGGAGTTATGAGCGTTCAAACGAAAAATCTAATTCAAAAAGTTTAGTATGTAATTTCATAGTAAGTTCCGACTGCCTCCGCTGCCTCAGAACTCAATCCCTCTGATGGAATTTGACTATTGCTTATTCTTCAAACTGAAAATTCAGTCTTACTTGTCACTTCCAAGGTAGTTGTAAGGACGGGTAAAGAGAGGAGTTGGAGGAGCTTAGGATTATATATGCGAGGCGTCCCTGAACCTTTTTGAATTTTGGATGAAACCCAGTTCGTCGAAAAAGTGATCTCAGAGGGCTGTCTTTCTGGCCCTTGATAGGCTGGGCACTCTCACAGAGAAATTGATAGGAGCTCTTATCCGCCTCTTCATCCTGACATCCCTCTGCATAAGTCTGATGTGCTGATGCCCATTCTGCTCATGTGATATCCCATTGAGTTTTGACCCGTTTTCAACCAAGAGGGACAGCTAAGGTCGGCTCAGCTGGAGAAGGTAATCTGTCAATTATTTTAGAAAATTGCTCCTCCTGTTATTTTTAATTTTCTCAAAAACTAAAAGACATTTTAGCATCCGGTTTTCTGTTTTTTATTGAAAATTAGTAAGAGCATTGAATTTTAAAAACAAAAATTATACTTAATCACATAAAATTTAAAAAAAAAATTAGATTGAAATTTTTTTTTTATTACTTTTTCAAAATTTCGAGTTTGGAAATTAATTTTTCAAAAACTATTTACTAACACAACTTAATTTAAAATGAAAAGAAGAGATTTGTGGATTTTCAAAAAGGTATAGCATGGCATTTTAAATTGTACCGTTGTTTTTAAATATTTTTTTTTCTGTTTTAAGTCAATTTTTTAGAAAATTGCCCCTCCTGCCCTACTCGTTCGAAATAGACCCAACCTACTCGTTCCAGCAGTTTGGTGCATCTTATACCGATCGCCCTGTATAAGATTTCTTCTCTCTTTCTTTAATATTTTCTTTCCAGTTTAGTTTAAGAACGATCTATTACTAAACCAAGATATTTGCCAAACCAGTGATATAGAGCAGTGTCCCATTTATTTGGGCTGCTGGCCCAAACTCTGAGCTTGCAGAAGGTATGTTTGTCGAAGTTCGCACAGTATATGGGTATGAATTTCCCTGAGGCCATATTTTTACTATGTCGTCAGCGTAGGCAATGATTTTGACACCGTCAAGACTGAGACAAATCTTTTATTCAACTTAAGGTTCTGGAAAGTGATAAGCCCGGTTATTAATTAAATTTTTAGTTGAACATTGTTTCTGACTTTGTGAAAAGCTTGAAAATCATCCATAAGGACGATTCACTACCCTCAAGTACCTTCCACTTTTCTTTAATGCATTTTCTTAAATGCATTTTACCCGAAAAACCATGTAAATCTTAGCGAGCGGCACATGCCCCACATAAAATTAATATGTAACGATACATCATTGAGATTCTGTTATCTTTAACTGTACAGCATTTTATTGTTGATTCACTTCACACCTCATTAGCCCGATTACATGATTTCCTAATTCTCTCAAACATCAAGGCAGGTGTAAAAAACACATAAATCTTTGTTTTTTTATTTTGAAAACACTTAAAACCCGATATCTTCGCGCTGACATATTCATAAACCACACCATGGTCACTATGGTCAGTCTGCCCACCCAGGTATCGCGCCGGCTCATTATATTCCGTAAAATTAGAATACAATTAACCTCGAAAATAAAAATGTGTCGCAAACTGTTGCAGTCAACAACACACCCGGGTTGGAATTGAGAGTCGTGGCGTGGCGGCAGCAGCAGCAGTGAGTGGCCAAGGCAGCTTGATGATGGTGGCCTGGCTGCGAACCGAATCGCTATGACCATTAATCAAGAACCTCCATCGGAACCACTCCCTCACATGTGATGGATTAAGTGCGAATTGAAATTAATTGAATTCGTACATTGCAGATACATGATATCAGATTTCATTCTTTCTTGGACTTGGACTTGGACTTGGATAGTCACACAATGCGCGACAATCCCAGAGGTTTGTACTGACACTGAGTACTGAGCCCATATTGCATCACCTGCATGACTATAACAGGCAGACCTGCCATACCCTGCTGCGACAACAACCACGAATCGACGACACGACGCGACGGCAGGCTAATCCTCCTCATTGCAGCCAGCACTGGCCGCCTGCCTATGGCCTGTTCGAAGTGATGGACAGAATGCGCTCGTTCCAGAATATCGTATTTCATATCACGTATAATAATTTTTTTCAAATTGCGATTGCAAGTTGTAAGACCCGCACTTAGTCGACAGGTTTTTCTTTTTCTGTTTGATTTTTTTTTTGTTTGGTTTTGGTTTTGTTCTTAAAGGTACACGCGGATGAATGAAAATTTATTTATATTTTTCCACAAATCGTCGATTTCTTTAAGCACATTTGTGTGCGCAGAGACTTCTTGGAATGGACAATGAGATTAGACCTCCCACAGAGGCGTTGCATTCGGCTCGCCTGCGCCTGCTTAACGATCCTGCTCCAGAGTTGACCCGTAGGGCTCGTCGACTCCATTCGACTGGGTAATGTTCACTTATCTGCACGTAATAAATTTCAGCTTAAGAATTGCATTTAGGAATACCTACAATTCGATCCAGAGCGGCACTGTGGCGGCGGCGGCGTGAAGTATACCTGTTCAAATCAAGTAGGCCACATATATCCCACCACCAGCATGGCTTTGGATTGTTTCTTATGATGAGATTCTGATCGGTTCACACCAACTTAATCGTTTTGGCCAACTTTGGTAACTCGTCGGCAATGCCTATGAAGCAAATGACAAATGTTGCTAAACTAAAATACATATTTCTCCGAGATACGTGAAATTCATTAATTCATGAGGTAAACTACTGGAAATACTGGTGATGGTAAGTGCTTTACCATAAATGGACACACAAACGGCACCACAAAAAAGTAGTTAGAACCGAAAAAGTATCGAAATATGTCATCATATGAGTTTTTCGTTGTTCGTAAAAATATATAAAATGGCATAATCAACTAAAATATTTACTTAATTTGATTTTAAATGCGCTGATTATTATTCCTGTGGGACTGTTGGAATTGGTTGATGTAGCTTTTGGAGAGTTTGATTGCTGCAGTTGCAAAGGCTTCGTGGAGGGTAAATGAGTTTTTCTGATTTTAATTATTTTTAACTACAAAAAAAAGTATATTTAATAATTCGTGATACTTTTCAATTTTTATATCTGTGGGAAAATTTTTGTAGTCGATTTAATAAAAAAAACAACAATGACGTCCGTCATCGTCATAGAAATACTTTGAACTAAATTATAAAAATTGCTGAAAATGACTGACAAATGCGGTGGGTTTAAAGTTTAACGTCGTCGGCATGAAAGGCTAGTTCACTAAGTTTAACTATTTGAGGTTGTATAAAATGATGACAAATCAGCCTAAAATTTGCACTTAGAAAATATTAAAAGTAAGTTTTCCTTAAATTCTACATCTATCCGTTATTTTGTTGCTCCAAGGATCCTATTTTTTCTCATGAATTAGTAATGTAGATTTCGTTGTTTTCAATTTTCTAAAAAACTAGAATACATTTTGACATCTCTAGTTTTAAGTGTTTGACTGAAAATGAATAAGAGCATTGAATATTGAACACAAACATACTACTTAACAATCTATTATTGAACAAAATCAGTTTGAAAACAATTTTGTATTTTTTTTCAAAATTTAAGTTTTAAAAATTCTTTTCACTAAAACAACTTAATTAAAAAAGAAAAAAAAAAGAAAGAATTTCTGACCTTACAACAAATACCTATAGCATATGCCGTTTTAAAGATTATCATTGTTTTTAAGTAAGTTTTTTTTCTGTTTCAAGTCATTTTCTTGCAGAAAATTGCTCCTCCCGTTATTTTTAATTTTCTCAAAAACTAAAAGACATTTATAGGCATCCAGTGTTTGACTGCAAAATGATAGGAACATTACATTAAAAACAAAAATATTATTTAATGACGTAAAATTTTGAAAAAAAAAAAAAATAGTTTGAGCCCAATTTTTTTTTTTTTAATTTTGTGTTTGAAAATTAATTTTTCAAAAACTGTTCTCTAAAGTAATTTGAATTAAAAACAAATTTCTGACTTTAAGAAAAGGTATAGCATGACATTGAACGTATTGCCATTGTTTTTTCGTGATTTTTCTCTATTTAAAGTCGATTTTTTTGTCTTGTCTTGACTCAGACTACATGCCCTAGCTTTTTGTCACACCTTTTGTGAATCACCCTGTATATTTATCCTTTAGTTTTGTGAAAGTGGCCCTTAGTAAAAATATACGACAGCAAATTTTCAAAATTGAAAGTTTAGCATTTTTTCAATTGGAATCCGAATCAATAATTTTAATGACGTGAACGGCGTGAATATTACACGCCGTTTAAAATCGGTTTAGATTCAGAAGTCGGTTTAAAATTTTTAAACCGACTAATCGGTAATATTCACTCACTTAAACCGACGTTAACCAACATTTTAAACCGAATGATCGGTTTAACTACGATGAACCGACTCCAAATTAAACGAGGCATTTTCGTGTCGTTTAGGTACGGTTTAAATAGTTTTAGCTAATATTCAACATTTTATTGGTTTATTCAGTCAGTGCAAAATATTCAATCATGTGATTTTCGGCGATGCTGGCTATCCGAACACATCATATTTGTGCACGTTATTCACACATTGGGGTAGAGTTGACCAATTAATCACAAAAGGCTTATAAACCGAGAGCTGGTAAACGATTTGCTCGAAGTGTTTTATATCGCTCCAAGACTTTTGGGCATGGCATTTGTACTAGTTCAAACTATACATGCCATACACCTTTTACCGATATCGCGGCCCTAAGACCACCGTAATGCACTTTCAAAATTCAAAAAAATGAGTGAATGAAATTTATGTGCATTATACCGCTCCAAATTTTGTGATCATAATGTTTATATGTGTCCAAATTAAATGCCATCGGTCTGTCGGCGATACCGTGGCCCTAACACCTATATAATTCATTTTCAAAATGCAACCAAAAAAATCAGAATAGTTCCAAACTCAATTTCAGCAACTTGACAGTAATACCTCATACCTAGCAACATTATATTGCACTTTTAAAATGCTAATACTATTTTTTTGTTAGGAAAATGCATAATGGTAGTGTAATGTTCACGGTATCACTGCCAGGCCAATTAAATTCAGTTTGGACAGCTATAAAATTTGGAGCGGTTAAAAAAAAACTTTTGTTGCATTTTATATGTGCATTATGGAGGTGTTTGGGCTGCGGTATTGCTGTTAGGTTGATGGAATTTAGTTGCCATCTTGCTTAATATATTATATGACAGATATTGGAACCGAATTAACGACCGACGCGGAACTGCAACCAGATCAAGAAGAATTCAACTCGCAACAAATCGTTCAAGAAATGTTTGGAAGACGCAATGCGGTTGACGTTATTTTTGACATTTTTTCCCAACGTAAAACACGATAAAGAGGAATGGAAGACATATCCAATGCGTATTTATGTTTGACATGAATTAATTAATTTATTTTATTTAAATAAAAAATGACAATTCGAAAAATAAATTTCAAGAAAAGCCTTTTTTAGTTTTTTCATACTTGCGATGCTATGCGACGTTCGGTTTAAATCAAAAATTTAAACCGACGTAAACCAAATGGAATTTTTTGCTTAAACGGAGTGAATATTACCGATTTAAACGAGATTTTGTCGTTTAAATTCTTTCGGTTAAATGTAGTCGGTTTAACTGCTTTTAAACCGAGTTTTAAACGGCGTGAATATTACGGCAGTAAAGATTTAAAATCGCTAGGGGGTTCATATATATATATTTTTTTTTTTTTTTTTTCAAAAACTAAAACACAAAACCAAAAATATAAATATTTCAATATTTGATTAAAAATCGATGAGATTGAAAATAAATTCAAAATTATCACTGTGTATTTGAAAAAAAAAAAAAATAATAAAAAATAGGTACATTTAAAATTTCCTTTTAAAAAAATTGATTTAATTTTTTTAATAATTGTTTAATTTTTTTAAATCAGAGAATGGATATCTGGAAGTGAAAAACTTCAGTTAGTTTTGTCTTTTGTTTGTAATTTTTTTTAACATTTATTTCCGTTTTAAGTCAACTTTTTATAAAATTGCCCCTCGCTCCTAGATGGGGGGATAAGAATCTGCTTTATGTATTATTTTGTTTTTGTTTTGGACTTATTTGATTGAATACTAGTCACTTCCCATATGGCTGGGAATATAAATTTGAATAATGTCAAGGTTGCGTTTTTTTTTCATCAAATTAAAATAAAATTTATATTAAAATTGAGACCAAATTAATTTAGCAGAACACGCTATGCAGCCAGCTAAATGAAGCAAACCTTCCCACACAACTACTGCAAAGACTGGTCATTATGCTATCAAATTCGCTCTTTTAATAAATCCTCCTTAAAAAAAAGATTTAATTGAAACCGTCTACTTTAAACTGAGTGGAGCTACGCCTCATTCAAGGTTAACAAATGCATTAATTTCAATAACTCATTTCAAGTTCACTATCTATTTATGGTCATTTCTGAAAAAGAAACAAATGAAAACGAAAATCGAAAGGTGTCAGCTTTTTATAAAGCCATGATTTCTTACAAAGTGATTTATGTCTTCCCTTGAGCTTGAACAAATCTAAAGGTTAGTATAATTTAACCCACTCACGCGATCAATTTATGTGACATTCTTCAAAAGCTTAAGCACCCATCTCATTCTTTAATAAGCCACCTCAACTGAAAGTAAAGAACCTCGCAATATTTAATCCCATCTCGTTAAGAATAGCGCACTCTGACACCAACGAAAGGATTTAATCGTTACTGAGCTGCCACCTTTTTGTTGCCTATCAAAAGAGCTAACTTGACACTCGTTTGCAAAGAGATTAACTACGGCCTTCACGCAGCCATCTTTTTATGTCCACAAAGATGTGAATGTCCTTAAGCCATTATAAGTACTTCAGCTGAGAAGCGCGCGTCGTCGTCGTCTTCGTCATAGTTTTCAATGATGATGATGATGGTTTACATCATCACCGCATAACCATGGCCACTGATGTGGACACATCCAACAACCTTAATGTCTACACCCGCGGGCCGACCGTGCTGAGTCAAAAGAAAATAAACATCTCGAAACCACAGCACAGTTTGGCCGTAATGCGCGCACTCACGGATGTACGAATATGCTCATTATATGGCCATTAGTATGGAGAATAGACTGCGATTACCCACAGGGGACTATTCGCGCACGCAAAAGAGAAGATTCGTCAAGACTTTTCAACATTCTCAGGTCTAGCGAATGATGTAAGAGCTTCTTGGGGCAATAGACAAGACGTGTGCACACGCGCTTTTGCGAATTAATTTCAAATCAATTGAATCGAACGGACGCGATGGACGGACGTGGACGTGTTTCCTCTTCATAGTCAACTGAAGTCCCTTAACTTGGCTTACTCACGACTTAAGGTTTAGGCTCTCTTCCGTACTTAAAGGCCCTCCATATGTCCTATCCACTATATACGGTCGACGGACGTCATCTGCCCAAGACACAAGCTATAACTCATTGTCTGACCATAAGACGATCGGACGGACATTGCGGAAGCAGCTTGTGCGTGCGATAGGACTAATTACATTCGAAAAGGAACGCTTCCCGCAGGAATGCGGATTACGGGCCCTGCTTGGCCTATTATTATGACGTTGACCCCAATTGACAAGTGGTGCTGGTATGATTATGTGCCAAAACAATCATCGGATTTACGCGATGAATAATTTATCGTTGGACAACTTTGGGTGCTGTTTCCTTAATTTTATTCTTTTCATAAGCCAAACTAATTAATTATACTTATACTCCTGGCAAAAATTGATTGCACGTATTATCAAGCATGTGTTGGACACAATAAGGCTGATTGCTTCGGGAACACGCTTAAGCCAACAAAATTGTATTCAAACTGCCAATATTATTACTTTGTATGTTTTGTTTGCTAAAGCTGACTGACAGTGGCGATACGATATGTTTTAATTATTATTTTTGTTATGAATGGGGATGTGGTATTGTATTATTATTATTATTTTTTTTTTTACTCTTTTAGAAACGTTTTCATTTTTTTTTTTTTTTTTGAAGAATCGTGTTCATTTATAATTCAAGTCATTGATCTTGCGTTAGAATGGAACTTTCTTAAATGACTTAAGAAACAAAAGAACGTATCGAAAACCAACAATTGCATTATTATTTCAACAAATTAAAATACACAAAATTAACAAAAAATACATATGTTAACGATTTAGAAAATATTTCACTTATATAATAAGCTCAATTGTAGTGGCCCGTAGCGTAATGGTTAGTGCGGACTGTCACGCCAAAAGGTCTGGGTTCGATTCCTAGCTTTTGCTGCCTAGCAAAAATGTTCTTCAGGGCTACTGCCTCTTGCGAGGAAATGAAAAATCTTCCAACAGTATCTCCTGTCGTAGAAAAGTTTATTTCACATTTGTTACTATTTAACATGTATCGAAATAAAAATTAAATTAAAATGGACAATTTTCAAGATGATACGGTTATACGAAAAGCCTTAAAAGTTAGTTTTTATAAAATAATTCATGAATTAATTGCAGGTTTTGCGTGAATTGTGCGAGTCATGTGACAAATTGCAGATAAAAGTAAAGCACCAGAAATTAAACTAAACACAAGACAAGGGGCAAGACCAACAGGGAACTGTAGTCTTTTGAAATAAAATGGCATATCATATTTGGAATTCGCGGAAACAGCACATCCTCTTCTTTTGAATTGCTATTCAAAAAGGACATTTGGCATCCTTTTTTGACACCTAGCCTGGTTCCATTGCATAATCTGGGTACAATAATGTTGCGCAAAAGAATTATTGGTTCGCCGATTTTAAATGACAATCTGTGAAGTAGCACTCTAGAAATTTTAGTTGTTCGATTGATGGAACATTTTTTCGCAAATTTTACTTCGCAATTATCAAAATAAATTTTGATCGACTCGCAATAGTTGTTTCGCTAATTTTTGTTTTGTATTTAGATTAACCCGCAAAACGATCATTTCGCAAAAGTTCTTTCGCAGTTTTTATAACGCATATTTATTAGGTGGCAATGCAAGATCTCATTGCCCTAACTGTTAATTTCCGTTTTGTTATCCCTCCATTTAGTTATCTGGCCGTTCTGTATTTGGCCATTTTCTTATCTGGCTGTTCTTTATCTCGCCGTTGATTTTATTTGGCCGTTTGGTTATCGTACCGATATATACATAAAATAGCATTGATTTTTTTTATATTTAAACGTAGGTTTTTTAATGTTTAAGGTGTCTTTTTTTTTCATTTCTTCGGAGAAATAACGGTTTTTCGTACTATTATATGAGTGTTTGAACAAGACAAAAAACTACGCTTGGTGCTTTGGACATGGATAAAATGAACAATTTAATTGCAGACCAAAGAAAATATTATATGTTCTTTTTTCAACTAATTTTGTTTAGAAAAGAGAATTGAAAATATGGATTTTTGTGCCAAATGTTAATGAATTTCGCTAAATAATACTATGCAAAATAATAAAATGCGAAATAATAAAAAGCGAAATTATGAAATGCGATAGAATAATTAGCGAAGTAATATAGTGCTAAATAATGAAATGCGAGGTACTGGAATGCGATATAATAATTAGTGAATTAAATGCGAAATGATTAAATTGTAAAACAAGAAATTGCGAAATGATCATTGCGAAAAGAAAAATAGCCAAACATAATCCGCCAGATGACCCCTACCCTTTTTGTACTTGTCCCCGAGGATGAGATACTGTGAGGCAAGCGTTGAGTTCATCAGCTGGTGTTTATTTTGGTATAAACGGTAGAGTCTGTCGGAAATCGCCTGCTGATATAATAAGAGCTCCGACAAATGCACACAAGTCTTCAGCATACAGCATTGAATTGTTGTTTCTATCAGTAAATTTCGATGTAGTAGCCCGTGGCGTAATGGTTAGTGCGATGGACTGTCACGCCAGAGGTCTGGGTTCAATACCAGCCGCTTCCACCTTAAGTTTTTTTTTCCGGGCTACTACCTCTTGCGAAGAATTGACAAATCCTCCAAGAGTATCTCTTGTCATAGAAAAGTGCCGCTCACCTTAGCCGTTCGGATTCGGCAATAAACTGTAGGTCCCCTCCATTCCTGCAGACACGAACATAGGAATGGTTGAAGGCTGTTTCACAATGCGACGAAGAAACGAGACGTGATCGTGACAAGAACTCGTCGTAGCTGTCAAACCAATTTCAAGCAATGAGAATATACCAGAGTATTCAAAATAAAGCGTTTCTCGTCGTCCCGTCACGCCATGATTTCGAAAAATTGAAAAAAAGACGCGACGAGACGACGATTTTCATTTTGACAATTGAGAACAGGACACCGAGCGTATCTGTATTTGTATTTATATTTATTAATTGTGTAGATAAATAAATAAAATAGCGAAAATGGCGAGCAAAAAAGTGTTTTTATTTTGCGACTAAATAATTTTGTCTTTATTAACATTCCCACCGTCTTCTTCTGCTCACTTTTGGTCTCTTTTGCCTTTTGCTTTTTTGTAAATAAACACTTCCAAAAGTACTAAAAGCCTTTTTTTAACATTTTCCTTTTTTTTCAAATTTTGTATTGTATTTCCCAAATCCACTGACAAACACGAATAATTCTACGCTGTCTGTGTGAAGAACTCGCTGCATTGTGAATTGAGGAACGATTTTATAACGAGAAAAAGATGAAAGCTTTTCTCGTTACGCCGACGTCTCGTTTTCTCGTCGCATTGTGAAACAGCCTTGAGAGTTGTAAGTCACTAGGCCCTGGTTCTTCATGAGCCGTTGTGCCACCTAATTTATTTATAAATTTTACAGTAAATCTCGATCAAAAAAGTCATTCTCAGAACTTTCGGGTGAAATCATGCCAAGTTGTCGAGTTTTTTGTTATTGATTGTCAAGCATACGTCTTTGATTTCTATAAGAGTTAAGAGTTTTATTGAAATTGTTTCCAAAAATGAAATAATACTATTGTTGCTATCGGTGCGAATGTGTTGCAAAAATGTCTTCGCTCAAATCCTCTTAGAATTTTTCCCAGAGATGTACATATTTAGAGTTTCATAGTGAACATGTGGTCAAAATGATAGCGAATAATATTCTAATTTTTCGCGGCTGACAACAGATATAGGCGTCCATAAAATTAATTTCCCAATGTTGATAATTTTCGAGTAAATTATGTATGTAGATATGTACATACATATGTTTTTTGCAAGCTTCTCTGAATGTCTGAAATTCTATGCCAATAGATCATTCTCAAATTTTGAAGATGTTGGACCTCTGATATTTATCAGCAGAGCAATCTCAAATAGTTAGTAGTAGCCGTGGCGTGATGGTTAGTGCGATGGACTGTCATGCCGGAGGTCTAAGGTTCGATCCCCAGCCTCGCCACCTATTTATTTAAAAGAAAAAACGGCTACTGCCTCTTGCGAGGAATTGACAAATCCTCCAAGAGTATCTCCTGTCACAGAAAAGTGCCGCTCACCTTAGCCGTTCGGATTCGGCAATAAACTGTAGGTCCCCTCCATTCCTGCAGAAACGCACACAGGAATGGTTGAGAGTTGTAAGTCACTAGGTCCTAGTTCTTCATGAGCTGTTGTGCCATCAAATTTATTTATTTTTTATATTCTCAAATAGTATAGCAGTCGTTACTTAGCCATTAACTCGCATTTTATTTTTTTATTTTGATTGATAACTTAATTTGTTTTATTATTATTATTTTATTATTGTCATATTTTTCTATTTCTTAATTTTTTGATTGTTTTTTATACACATTATCAGCCCTATTTATTAACTCGTTTTAGAGACGGAGTAAGGTTACTCCGACTTTACGACACCTCTAATCCTGAAAAATCTATTTATAAAAAAATACATGCGGAATAGAGGCGGAGTAAGCTAAAACTGATAGGAGGAATAAAGCCGGAGTAAGCCCGTTTTTTTGTCTATGTATGTCATTTTGACATGACATCGGCATTCATCCATTCATTAGATAGGTACTTATTTAGATAAAATAAAACCAATAATAATAACTTAAAATAATTGTTTGTGGAAATCAGCCACGTTTATAATAACCAGAGTTTTAGATTTGTCATTTTTTGATAATATATTTTATAAATAAGAATTTGTATGACGTGGCGTAAAGACGGAGTAAGTGCTTAACTATTCCGAGGTTGAAACGAGTATTAGTGAAATCTAATAAATAAGGCTGTATAATGTTAAATTTCAAATTTTTTATTAACTATGTGTATAATTGACGGATTTTACTACAACTACTCCACAAACCCTCCCAGTACTAATATGAACAAACTCTGTAAATTTCAACTGAATTGGTTTGACGGTTTGCTAGCCTATAAAAGACAAACACACAAAGATTCATTTTTAAATATAAAAGAAGAAAAAGATAAGATTTATTTTTATTAAAAAGTATTAGTTTTGGTATAGTAGCTGAAGTATTAGAATAAGAATTTTAATACGCTGAACAAAAGTCAGCGGGTAAATTTCGTAACCTATACTTTTGGGAATAGATATTGACACACTTTCCATATACATATATAAATTTACCGCTTGTTGAAGTATCAACAATGCACTTCTACCACCACTTTATGACAAACATTTTTTTTTATTTTTTTTGTTTTGAAATTCTGTCAAAATGCGTACTCACCGTTACATTGGTTCTTCGGTAATTCTTGTTGCGTTGTTGTTGCATTAATTTTGCATTCCGAACGATTGGCATCGCTTTCATTCGTATTGTCATTAGAACCGCATCCGATCATTACTCTTTGGGTTGACTTTATCGTCGAGTTTGGAGTAGTCGAAGACGTGGCTGATGGTGCTATCGCCATTGTCGCTGTAGTATAGGCTGCTGTCGTCGATGTTGTCACTGGCGCTGGTGATGGCATTTCTATTGCACTGGTGGTGGTCGCTGTTGTCAATGCTGATGTCATTGCAGTTGTTGTTGTTGTAGTAGTTGTTGCTGGTGCTCCTAGACTATGTACAGTTGCTGCGCCAGCCGTTGTCATCGGCATCGGCCCACACTCGTTTCTTTTGCGAGCCGTCGTTGTCAACGTAATTGTCATTTTTATATTGTTGTTATTATTTTTTGATCGCTGGCAATAATTATCCGCTTGATCATCATCCACGCATTCTTTTGCCGGCGTCGCCGTCGTCGTCGTCGTCGTTGTAGTTGTCGTTGTCGTCGAAGTTGTCATTTTAGACAACGATGGCGGACTCCGGCGAAGCGGACAACAGCAGCCATTCAGGCGGCCGCCACCATTTATGTTTCTCACAGTTTTATTGTTATTTGAAATGTTATTGCTAAGTCTTTGGATTTGTTCAAGCTGCTGTTGCTGCTGCTGTTGGTGAGTTTCACTGTCATTCGAAATGTGAATGGTTGGTTTTGTGACACTACCGCTAACGCCGCTTTTACTGTCAAAATTGGTGTTATTATTTTCGATTGTTGTTAAACCATTCGACGCCACCGTCACACTGGTATGATTGTTAGCTTGAGCAGTTGACGTTCCCATTGGATTCTCGCAATTTCCGGTGGTTGTTTGCAGCGGATCTTTTCTGCAATTTAATGCTTGCTTCATTGCACCTCGATTTATCAATTGGAATTCATGATTATTCTGGGATGTGGTATTGGCTCTGGGGCAGTGTGGCTGGTGGTCATGTTTGTCGATGTTGATGGCGGAATCGGTCGGTGGTTGCTGCTGGTGGTTGATGTTGTTTGCTGCAGAACATTTTTCCACCGGGGCTACCTCATTCGATATAGGCATCCTGGTGTATCCATGGAGAATTATTCTGAAAAAAACAAGGAATTTGACTATAATTAGGAATGGGTCTCTATGGCGTATGAGTGATATTTTTTTCTATACAAAATAAAAAAAAAATTATAAATAATATAAAACTTGATGTTTTTTTTAACGTCTACTTTATTCTGTTTGTATTATTTTGGGTTGTAAACCTTGACCCTAAAATAATCCAAGAGGGAGAAAAGTCTGTAGCTGCTCTGGCTAGTCGCAAATAATGACTCAATTATACAGCAATAATCTGTTTAAATGAGATGTAATTCATGCAGTGTGCCCTTTCCTTGTGACATACATACATTGTAGCGTCTTCTACAGCAGATTGGAATGGGTTTCTCATTATTATAACAAACGAAAAACATGGAAATAATTTATTCCATTTCAATTGAGCTAGAGATTTACTACATTATAAATTACAAGCAGACAAACCACATGCTAAGACAATGTATTCAAATTACTGGATAAAACAATTGCCTCTAGCTTAAATAACCACAACTAATCAAATTTCTAATGTCTTACATAGCTGTGATCACGAACAAGTGTAAAAATTGTTCACTCGTTAGTGTTTCCATTTTCTTATATTATGGTTATTTTAACTAACAAGAGTTACTTTGAAAAGAAAATCATCCTGTCGACAAACTAATAGTTGTATTTTATATAAAAGAGAAATAAATCGATTACATTAATTGGCAAAACGACTGTGTGTACATTTCTCTTGGCTTTAACTTTACAATATAACAATAACAACAAATCCAGATCCATTAAAGGAACTGGATTAATTTTAAACCACACTCATATAAGACTTATTTGAAACAAAAGTGAAGACAAAAATCAAATCGTCTTTTTTACGCGAGAGTGAAATTGTTATAGTGTGACGTGAAAGTGAAGACAATTACGATTTATACCCCACAAGCTACGGAAGGAATTTTTTTTTTCTGATTTACAATTAAAAGTTAACATATTTTGGCTCAGGTGTGGTGTGTGTGGTGTTATGTATAAATCTGTTGGCAAAAAAGGATTACCTACTCTCGTTGTCGTTCGTATAGTTATCAACTCAAGCCAACAGGAAGACATCGATCGGGCATACAACATGTCTTTGTTTGGATTAAATGATTTTTTAACGATTGATTTCCTTGATTACAGCGCAATTTTTTGTTGCATAACTAAATGACTTCAAAGAGGTGTTTATTGAATCAGAAAGTGATGGTTAAAAAATCTCAAATTACGAAATATCTCGACAACATTATACAAAAAAAAAAAAAAATAGTAGATGCAGGAAAAGATCTGGAAATACTAGGTTCTAAAAACTTAATTCTCTCAGGCGGGCCTGGTGTGCGTGTTGTAACTTGGCAAGATTTAGAGAGGACTTACAATTTGTCACGGGTAAAATAAGAAGCCCTTTATCAGAACAAGTGAAATTGTAGTCTAGATTTTAACCAAGTCCCCCAATAAGCGCAGAGTCGCAGCATGATATTCCAATGCACTAACCAGAACAGAGATGTGTAGACTAAAGTCAGTAGTTAATCACTTCAGTAAACTGACTTATTTTAAAAGTTGGTTCATTTCCAAGATTATTTTTTTAAAATTATGGTCAGCAGTCATTATCAATATATAAAATTGCAAGTTAATTATAGCGTAGTCAATTGACTCAAAAGAAAATGAATGTAGTAGTTTTTGACAGTTTTCAGTCGTTAAGGTCAATTTTACGTTAACTTTAAGTCTTAAAAAAATAATTTAATTTAAAGGCACAATGGCTCTTGAAAAACCAGGTCCTTATGACTTAGAACTGTCAACCAAGAGACAAGAAAAAAATGTACGGGCTGGGGAGGTCTATCCCCCCCCCCCCGACCCCCCAAAAAAAGCATTCGATTTTACATAAAACAATTTTTTTAATGGTTCATGAAGATAAATCCTAAAGATTGGAAGGTTCTTATTGACCGACAATGTATAATTCAATTTTGTATAATTTAGCAAAAAATATATAAGTTTTTATTTTCGGAATCAGTGAACTGTTGGAATATTCAATTGGAGTTGTTCTGGAAGATTTTCAGAATGATAATTATTGGTGTACCTCAAGGCTTCATTTTGTCTCCGACACTCTTTGTTTATTCCCATTAGCTTTTCCCTTAACTTTATCATATCACTTTTATTGACTCTAATCACTTTCCATCCCTTACCTATATCTTTTATTTTCCAAAGTTGAAGACATTTATTGCCAAATGTCAACCACGTCAAAGTTTTATCTTATGTATTCATTTAAATCGATGAAATTTAGTAAAAAAGATATAACTGCATTTTTTAATATTCAAGATAAAAATACCGCAAACAGATAAGTTTAAATATAATCAAATAATAGTTGAGCGGAGAGAAAGCATACAAAATATAATTTGATGGCACAACAGCTAGTGAAAAACTAGGGCCTAGTGACTTACAACTCTCAACTATTCCTGTGTGCTTGTTTGCAGAAATGGAGGGGACCTACAGTTTATTGCCGAACCCGAACGGCTAATGTGAGTGAGCGTCACTTTTCTATGACTGAAGACATGTACTCTTGGAGGTACTGTCAATTCCTGGCAAAAGTCGCAGTAGCCGTTTTATTTTAGAAATTATTAGGTGACGAGGCTGGGGATCGAACCTAGACCTCCGGCATGACAGTCCATTGCACTAACCATCACGCAACGGCTTTTTTTTTAACTTCTTCAAAATCTTACTGCAAAAAAAAAAAAAAAACAGCATGATATTTTGTGTACTTATACGTAAGCTATGAAACAAAAACTGTGTTGCTGATAAAACTTTAAATTGTTTTCCACTTTTAACTGAACTGTTCTACTTGTTTTAACTATTAAACAACAACTAACGGACATTGATGTGATCAAAAACTAAATACCATATAAATCCAAAGACGGAATTAAAAATAATTCTTTCTTTGAAAAAAAAAAAAAAAAATACAAATATAAAATTATATCATGACTCGCATTAATAAATCTCATGTGGATAATTGTGTGCCAAGTCATTTCCAGAACAAATCAATGCATTAAATTAATAAACACGAGCAATTAAAAAATTCCAAAAGCAAAACTCAACCTACAGTTGAATCACTATGCCTTACATTCAACTAAAGTCATTTTACTTGTTCTATTTTTTTTTTTCTTCAAGCCCACAACTCATTTACACATATTCTACCCTATCGACCGGATACAGATGTGCATTAATACATCATACTGCTTGCAATAATTAATTCACAAACAGCATTGCGCGTGATTGTATAGTTGAATTTGTAAACAGACCTCTGTTCTGCAACAACTGACAAAATTGTTGCAATGTAATATTGTCAACAAATCGAATTCCCAAATAATTTAGAGCTTATTGTTGGTAGTTGCATATACGCATCTGGTAACACCTGCACACCATTTCTAGTAAACAATCAAATCTTCGATATGAATTTTAATCTTTAAAACTTTGCAATGATTCACTTGCCCTCGCACTTCAATAGCATGCTTTGACAGACAGACGTCAAAAACTTTTGAAATGAAGCTTCTTCCGGCTTCAGTGCGGAATCCGTATGATGGATTCTTCATTCAGCGAATTGTGTCAAGAAAATAAATCATCGGGAACAGAATTTGCAAAACGCGACAAGTAAACACAAAACCAATAAAAGCAAAAAAACAAAACACTCTTCACAGATCAATTTCGGATGATTTGTTTCTGAACATAGCCCATCTGTCAAAATCGCTTGTACTTGTTGTATAGTTGCAATTGAGGTTTTTATTTCATGTTTTTTTTGTTATTTTTTTTTTGTTAACTTCTACTCTAACAACGACAACGCTGAATTGCTGAAACATTTTGTCTTAATTTGAAGTCTTGCACAAATATCGGTGCATTTGTGCGAACTTATGAGAAAATATTAATGGAGGCCGCAGCGCCGCCGCCGTCATCGTCGTCGCTTCTAAATATTTCGACGTGCAGGTCGTTCTCTTGCTTCTTGCTGCACCTTACAGCTCTTTGTTATCGAACGCTAGCCATATAGGCACGCAGATGTTTCTTCTTCTGAATTTGGCATCATTTAGCGTCTCTGGCAAATAATGTTTTTCTAAATAGCAGACTTTTTGCTGACACTAAGTAGTAGTTGTGTAGTAGCGATTGGATTTTGTATATTTTTTGTTTGTGGATACGAAAAAAAAAAAAACATTTCCACAGATGTAAGCTTTCAGCTTTAGCATCTAAAAGTTTGTTCAATATAAACATCAACTTCATAGTCTGGGACAAATGTGTTGTTGATATTAAATTACAAATTAAAACCGATTGATAGTTTTTACTTGAATAAATAGAATCAGTATCAGTAGCCGCCCGTTGCGTAATGATTATAGAGCATTTTATAATCAGACAGAAAGCTGGGTTTGATTCCAAGTCGCTTCTATCTAAAAACAAAAATGTTTTTTTTTCAGTGCTAATTCAAAAGTATATCATGAAAAAGTGCCTATATTCGTTCTTGGAAGATGAATAGGTTCATTTTTATACTGATGGATCAATGACGGGGTTAGTGAAGGCGTGTACTCAGATAGACTAAATTTGTGTCTCTCATTTCGCCTTCCTAATCATTGTAGCGTGTTCCAGGCGGAACTTTTAGCGATAAAAGAAGTTTTATCTTGGCTTAAAGAAAACGTGATATCGACAACAGATATCCGTATCTTCTCAGATAGCCAAGCTGCCATTAAATCTCTGGACTCGATCTCTACAAACTCTAAAACAGTCCTTAACTGCCGATCGTCTCTCTTGGAGATGGCACAGCAGTTTAACATTCACCTCTGCTGGGTGCCAGGCCATAGAGACATTCCAGGAAACTGTAAAGCTGATGAACTCGCTAAAATTGGAACAACAATTCCTATCTTGACAGATAGGACTAATATTGGCATACCTATAGCTACATGTAAACTTATGCCCAAACAAGATGCCATAAAGAGCTCAGCGACAAAACGGATTTGGCCAATGCTGGATCTAAATCGCTCTAAAATCTAAATGGTTGATATCTTTAAGCAGAACGCATATATGCTTCGTAATCGGTGTCATAACAGGACACTGTTTAATAGGTAGGCATGCCACATGACTTGGCGTCTATTCAAAAGACTTTTGCAGAAGCTGCATGGATGAGGAGGAAGAGGAAACTATTCCTCACCTTCTATGTACCTGCCCAGCTCTATCCCAAAGACGTAAACTCCACTTGGGAGACTTCTTTTATAACGATCCAAGTGATCTGTTCAATACTAAAATTAACAATCTAACACGCTTCGTTAGAAGCTCACAATGGTTTTAACGAGTAGGGAAAAGTTTTCCTAGATCCATATGTGGTATCACAACGGGTCAAAATTGGCCTAAGTGTGTCGGTTCTTCGCCGACAGCCACTTCTACCTAACCCAATCTTTATTCTGGGCCGTTTGTTCTCGCAAAAATTGTAGGTCCCTTCTATTCCTGCCTAACAACATGCACACATAGTTGGTTGAGAGCTGTTGGTCACTAGGCTCTGGTTTTTGACGCAACAATTAAATTTATTTGTTAATCACTTAAAGAAAAACATGAATTAAGACCAGTTTTGCACCTAGCAGTTGCAGTGCAGTAACGCAGGAAGTTCTCATTTTTATCAGAATAATAAGCTTCAGGTGATACACCTGGGATTTAAAATTGTAATCAAATTATGTATTTGTTTTCACGGCTGCATTTAATTGACAAAGAATAATGCATAACAGAGTCAAAATATAATGCTTTAAATTTAGTGAAAACGATATCACTTAATCAATGAAGATTCCTTTATAGCACACATAATGTTACAAAAGTTTATGATCCTTAACTGCTCCTGACGTTGCACACATTTAAGGTTTTTTTGTTACTAGCCAAATTAAGACAGAAAAAAAACGAGCATTTCAAATGACCTCATAGTGAATTTTGAGTAACATGAAATTGATATCTAAAAACAACTACTAAATAATTCATGATTAACAACGCTACCATCCTGACTATAAGTCGAGGTATATTCTGTATTGTGTATCCACACTGACATTAAATAAATAAAAAATATTGATGCAAAGATCGCGCAATTACACCAAAGTTTATGTTGCAGTGGAATTGCAGGGTCTATGTTATGTTGTTTTTGTTTGTGTTTTACTGTTGAAAATCAATATAATTGTTATTATTACACATATGGTATTGGGAAATGGAATTTAAAAAATGCACGAAATTATGAAATACTTTTCAAAATTCATGAAACAGAATTGGAATTTTTGAGGTGAACAAATTTTTATATTTAAATATATGTATGTATATATATGTATGTATATATATACAGTCAAGTAGTCAAAAAAACGTATTTTGTCGCCCGTCACATGAACAAATTTGTGTTAATTTTCTAAGTTATATCAAAGACAATAATACCAAGATATTGCATCTAGTGTAAAAATGCGCAATCAGATCAGTTTTCGGGGTTGAACTCCCCCCATTTGGCCGCCATTTTGGAAAAGGAAGCGTAAAAAGTTCTTCACGATATCTTGAGAACCATACATCGCACAAACAAAATTTTACCACATTTGTGAAGAAAATTAAATGCCTAGGTACTCAGTGTGCCGGATTTTATACATGTTTCGGTCGACGGTGGCGCCGGTGATGGAACAAGGTTGCTGCAGCTGTACATTGTTTTATACCTTTGATTGGTTTGATTATGTTTCAGGAAGTGACTTATATCAAATTTAAGACACATTTCAGAAAAACAAACTCCAATGCAAAAGAATCATAGAAACCCAACTTGTAATTACTGAAATAACACAAACAAGAAAAAACTCAAAAAGCACTTTTTTATAAATACAAAAAATAAAAATAAATTTGGTGGCACAACGGCTCATGAAGAACCAGGGCCTAGTGACTTACAACCATTCCTGTGTGCGTGTCTGCAGGAATGGAGGGGACCTACCGTTTATTGCCGAATCCGAACGGCTAAGGTGAGCGGTACTTTTCTATGACAAGAGATATGTACTCTTGGAGGATTTTTCAATTACTCGCAAGAGGCAAAAAACAAGGTGGAAGCGGCTGGTATTGAACCCACACATATAAATGATGGGTGCAATTAATTCTGTGCCATTAAAACTGTGCGGATGCTTCTCCAAGTAATCTTATAAAATTATTAATCTTGTTCGTCAAATAGTGCACAGCGAAACAAATGGCAGAACGAAATTTGCCCTTTAGGATTGCATTGTGTCATTTTTGCATGAGATTTTTCGAAATTGAGAATCGTTATTCATGCCTACCATTACCGAAACTCAGAGATTTAATCATTGTTCGTATTTTCTATTTAAAAAGAAATAACCAAAATCAGTTTATACGCAGTTTGCAGTCATTATAATTAAGTGTCACCGCGCGTATAAAACAAAAATGAATAAAGGAAAAATGCTTAGACCCATGTTCCATGCACTAAATTAAGAAAATCAAAATCTTTTATCGGTAGTTTTGCTAAGCGTTGCCGCCCGAAGTCAAATGAACGTGCCATATTTTGTGAAAAAAGTGCCTATTTTTGTGCCACATGAAAAAACTACAAATTTTTCTATGTAATATACAATAACAAAGATCAATGGAAATCATTTGCCCTATTTGCACATTGTCACATGTACATTATGTGTTTCTGCCCACTTTTTACAGAATTTGGACCAATTTTCATTAAATTTTGTTAAAATTTGCTTTATTTTAAGTAAAATAATGGAAATCAAGCCATATTGAAATTTTTCGTGCCACCATGCCACGAGGAAATTATCGTGTCAAAAAAGCACAATCGTGCCACTTTGTTTATTTAATACAAAGCTGTTGGATTTTTCATTTACGCCGCAAAGTGAAGAGCTGATCGACTTTGTCCTAGAATAGAATGATATTATATATCTTTGACCTTTGGGCCTTTAATACCACTCTGCAGCTATTCATATTTTTTTTCAAAGCTCATTCCAGGAAAGCATATTTCATCTTCTAAGTTTAATCAATCTCAGTCAGTCTACTGCATTTATGTATAAGTTAAGTTTACGTTTCCAATGTTTGTAATTTGGCATCAAAAGTCACCGACTGTCGGAGTAAATTTACTAACACAAAACTTTTTATGGCTAGAGATTTCCATTACTGTCTTCGGAGACATATTTCCTCTTTGACAAAGGCCTGCGCGTGGGCAATACTACCTATGTAGCCCGATGTAAGTACCTATATATGTTCGTTTCTCCAAATCTAACAACACACGTCAACTTCCTCATTCCGCTTGGTAAGTCAAAGTCAATAAATAGTGTTTCATTGGTACTATTTCAATGTCAAGACCGATTGCAGTCCTAGACATATAACATTGTTTCGTTTCTCAATGGAATTCAATTCAACGAGTCGGAGCAGCAGCAACAACATCAGGAACAGAAGCCACAAAGAAAAGTATCAATCTATTCTGTGAGATATAGTGTGCTACTTAAATTCGATACGAAAAAAAAACCAGTATACACGATCGAAGACAAGTCATCCACTTTGAACAAAATACGACGAATGCCAACGGATAAGCGGTACGCAACAATTCAAGGCTGAAAACTGGGCCATTCTAGCTCATATATCACCTTTTGAAAAACTTGTGTCTCTTGTGTATTATGTATGAAGTTGCGGTAAGTCCCTTCGTCTAGAGATGGGGACAGTTGCAACCGATTAATGATTGGTTTTGGTTCTAGAGATCATCAGATGGTTCCATTGATCGTCAGTTGACTGGCGACGCCGCCGGCCGACGAAGACACGGTGCGAATTCTTTTTTAATTTTTGTGGGAGATAATAAGCGCCAATTGAGCTTTGTCCATATCCAGCACATTCAACATTGATGCGGACCCAATTAAAATGTGCTTGTAGTTGATGAAACATCGGTTGCTAATTCCGACATTCCACTGAATTCTTGAAAAAAAAAAAGAAAAAAGAATTTAATTGTCTGTAATCACTCAAGATCGAGGTTAAAGTGAATGGAATTCACTGCAGGCAGAAATGTTCGATGTGTTGTGATGGAAAAAATTACAAATTAGAAGAGAACAGTTTTAATTGAAGTGAAACTAGTACTTTAGCTGATTATTACCCTTAAATTGCTTGTAATTAGGTGTAAGCAACATGTTTCGAAGATAAGTACTTCACATTATGTTAAATGTGAAGTTCTCATGCATCAGAGTCTTCATATAGCTTAATTATTGATTTAGGTCGCAGCTTTTTGTAACTGCCACAATTGGAATTTTAGATTGCTTTATTCTTGTATATATTAACTCTTTATGGGAAAAGATTATTTTGACAAATGATTGATTGAAAATCAATTTCAATGAAGAAATGAGGAAAGTTATAAAGGCGGAGTATTGTCTAAAACAAAAGACAAAGCTAATACGATCGTTCTGATCAATTACGTCTTAGGTCCGTATACCCCCAGGGTTAATAGACAGACAGCACCTGTTTTAAAGGTTCTCTTAAGCTGTTTTACCGATTTTGATGAAATACCTTTTTGCTCTGTTTTCTTATTTCATTAAAAACCTATGGTTATGTGACATTATGAGACACTTAAAAGGTCTATTTAATGAGAAGGAATGAATCATCATCATGAAAAGACAAAAAGATAAATGAAAGGAGATTTCGGACATTCCTGGTCCTTTAACCTTTTTGGCTTACATAATCTTAAAACCTCCTTTCGCAGTTTTTTTTTCACTGTCTTTCATCATGACGAAATATCCGCCGCGCACGCATATTGCTTAACCACTTATAATGTCCGAGAGCATATACCATGTCATGATAAAGTTCGGGCTGACCCACCTTTCCATTGTTAAAATAAACTGTCAATTTCGTTGAAATATAAAAATATATTGCACCTAAAGAAATGTCAGCGTGGACAATTCATTGCCAATTTCTTATTTATCTATGTTCAATGCTCATAAACAAAGTATAATGACATTGAAAAAAAACATACCCACACAAATGGGCACTATACTTTAGTCTGTCACCTAAAGGCTTTGATCAGATAACCTATAAAACCAATTATATTATTGAAGGTAAAGTGTCGATTTGATTCATTTTAAATGCACACTTTGAAGTGTCGAAGTCGAAGAGTTAAAGAAATTAAAGAAAATGCATGACAGGATCGCACTAGCTTACACTCAGGGAAAAACTGCGACTTAGATTTTAATACCGACGTATTACATTTTACGATGCTAGCATTTTTAAAAGTTGCATTTGAAACAAAGCCAAGACTATTTAATTCAAATATGAAACACGTTTGATTAATCCTCTCTGAGAAGAGTTACTCAACAAACGAGAAAAGTACTTTAAATCAAAGGGGAAGCGTACTTAATTATGCGCCTTAACTTTTTTCGAACAACTTAGTTCCGATTAAAGTAGAAACGTTTTTAAATCTAATATACTTTTGCTATTTAACTAAACACACTTAACTTTAAAACACTTCCAGCTTTAATAATTAGGAATTTTTTTCTGGTTGGATATACTTCACACTAGGTATCCGCCATGAAATGTATGTAAGATGAACTGAACTTGATAGAAATTGCGTATTGACAATGTCTTTTCAGCATTTTATTCTTCTTTTTTTCAGCCTTTAATTTTTTTTTTCATTTGCTTTTATTTTCTTTTTCAGTTTTCATTTCAGATTATTTCCCAATGGTTTGAAGAAATTGCTGGCCACAAACATAGTGCTAGACATACAATCAAGAAGCAAACGTATGTATGTAAATCAAAGTAAAATGGCAACAATTTGGGCCCAAACACTTTTCTTATTAAAATCAAAGCCGCACGCCTTTGAATCAAATTTAAAGAGCAAAATAAGTAGGTATCAACGAAGTAATTTTAAATAACAAGTTTAATGTATTCAAAGTAGAAATGCATTTAAAAGTAATACAAAACGTATTTGAAACAAAAGCGTGTTCCATTGAATTATTCAATATGCAACGTATTTAATTTAAAGTACCTTTCTCTTTGGATTTTATTCAAATACGCGCGGCTTTGATTTTAATAAGAACGTGTTTGGCTCCAAATTGTTGCCATTCTACTTTGATTTAAATACGTTTTCTTTGATTCTATAATGTTTTTTGGCTCAGTGTACTCTTGTGATTCAAAGCTATTATGGATAGATTTTTTAAGTTTATGGTAATGTTTCAATGACGTCATGATGTTATGATATATTGATTCAAAATAGCTTTAAACGGAATTTAGTTCACATAAATTGGACTCATCAGTTGACCAGGGCCTTATCAGTCAGACTGAAGATGACGGGACGGTATGACGAAACCCATTTAAAACTTCTCTTTCATCGTTGTGTTAACTTTGATTAAAACTTCGATTTTGTTTATACCCAAAATAAATACTTGTCCTATAGAACCAGTAATAAATGGCCCCCAACGGAATTTGGTCCAAAATTGTTAAAGAGAGTGAACATGGTTTCGGTCTGGAAAAAATTTATACTTTTAATGCGAAAAAATGCAAGTGAAGAGTTTTAAAGGCAATTATCTTTCTTTTAAAAAAATAAATACTGCCTAAAAAGTCAACCGCTAGAGGAAAGTATTTCATGAAATGAAATGAAAATATATTTTGACATTTTTCTTCTTCCGACTTACTATTTTAAAAGACGTAAAATGACGAAAATTACGGTACATATTCATGTAAAGTTTGTACATTAAACTATACTGTAACTAATGCAAAACTGTGAAAAAAGGGGACAGAAATTGATCTTTTCCTTTCAATTTTGATGATTAATTCAAAATGTTTATGAACCGTACAATTTGTTCGTTTAATTGGTTTGGATGACTTTGATCATTCGGTATGGGAAAACGGTTTAATGGATCGATTTGAAGTTGTACAGTTATACTGGTTATCTAAAGGTCTTTAAAATGTTTTACCAAATTAAGTTCTGCAATTAATATTGGTAAAGCAGTGAAAGATTTACTAAAAATCTTTAAAAATAAGTCGTTTTTTTTTTTGGACACTTTCTTAATCTTACAGTGAGGAGCCCAAAAACTAATCGTTATAAAGTTATAGAAAACTGCTCTTAAATTTTTCGTATCGGCATTTCTTGCTGAGATATTGGTAACCAAAGTCAAAAGCCAGATATTGTTCTGAAAAAAAATTGTAGAACGACAAAAAAAGGCGACATTAAAGCTAAATAAACAAGGTTATCTTATCAGTACATTTAATTTACTCAAAAAAAAATTTCAAAGTTAATGACACTTTTCAAAAAAAAAAAAAAAATAATTTTTTGTTCCCTTAATTTTTTTGATAAGTGTATTACACCATTCAAGAAAAACATCAACAATTTTTTTTCTTTTGGCTATTCTCTACTAAAAAATATCATTATTATAAAAAAATTGGTCCAAAGTAAAAATACATACCTCAAAAGGCGAAGTTTTTGAAAAATTTAAATTAAAGGGTATAATAAATTTTTCAATAGAAAATACATGTATACATGGATTACATATCAAAAATATTGATTTTTGACATTATTGCATATTAAATGGCTGTTTTAATTTTTCTTTTGAGTGTGAATTGATGAGCATTGCTATAAAAACTAGAGAATGATCAAATTTTTGAATGCTGATTCTATTGCTTTAATCACTGTAAAGCTTATTTCTTAATTTTAACTAACATACTTAAATAAAGTCATACACATAACATATGTTTTAAATTTAGTCTAGATATATGGTATTAAAAAAAAAGAATAACGTAAAACTCCTAAGGGAACTACAAAATCGTCTTTCAGACATTTAAGTGGCAATGGTCTAAACGGACATACTGCTTAACTGACCACCACCCGTTGTGATTTTATGAAAAAATAATGACTTCATTTTGGATCTCGATACCACACAAAATTATTTCTTATAGCCCTCTGTTTCTACAAACTACTGACCGCTGGCTGCTATCAGTCCATTTGCACATAATTCTGTCTGCAATAGACTGGACAGATGTAGAATGAATAGCTTACTAGTTTACATAAAGATATAATTTACAAAAAAAAAACTTTTTAAATCAAAAATCATAATGTCCAATTTAAATATCTAGAACAAAACGTTACAAACAATAATTCACTTCATTAGTTATTCACTATGATAGCTGATAGCTTTGTGAAAAAATTAATACCAACCTAAATGGGACTATTAAAATTGTGCCCACGAACATCCTTATCGCATTCATCTGTCAAAAGAACTTCTTTATTTTCTTGCATAACAAACAGCTCGAAGTCTGGTAAGAAAAAAAAACTCAAAAGCACAACAGGTGTTTTCTTAGTTCTCATCAATTTTTTTTTTTTTTTTTTCAAAACTATAATAGAACTAGATCCCAATTGACACAGCTTCCTCAAATTAAATTTAAAATTTCCCTAAAAAGATACTTTAATATTTCTGAAATGACATCATTAGTGATGGTTGGTGTGTGTGGTTAATGAAATTTTCCCATAACTAAGAGCTTCCATCGATGAGCCTACCCACCTGGCTCTCTAGGATGCCTTTATAATCACCAAGTTCCAGCATCAATAATAATAATTATTACATAATAACCTCAAAACAAAGAAACCATTTCAAGTTCATAATTTCTCATGCTCTGCATGATATCTTTATTTGTATTTTTTTTTTTTTTTTTAATAAATGAAACGTTGACTTCAAAGACTCGTGCACTCGACGCACGATGAGGACGACACGATGGACAAATTGAATGAGCCAGTTTTTAAGTAGCTTTACCCACATAACTCAAAACAAAGAGAGTCAACTACCAACCAAACAGACACGGCCAGTAAAAATGGTTTTATGACCCACAAAATCCTTTTGCACTCTGCCGCTTACTGGCTGTGGCTGTTATTTCAACAACCAACGTAATGGCTTGCTGTATAGAAATGCATTCAACTGCATCGTGCGTGGTGCACGGGTAGATATAGGTAATGTATCTCTTATAGATGTGCCAGTAGAGTTAGAGTGGACTGGACATGCCGAAGAGCAGTGGCAAAATTTCATTTGCGATTTCTCATTTGGGACAAATTCTTAATATAATCCGCATGGTTCTTGTTGTTGTTGCTGTTTTTCAATCTCACTAACAATTAATTAACAGGCCTCAACTTAGGCAAAAGGCCTATTCGTTCGCTAAACAGGGTGACCAGATGAGGGTTGTAAAAATTTGAATGCAAGAAAAAATGTTTTGCATTGAAAACGAAATTTTGTTTTTGTTCCTCGAGCGATTTCAATGAAACTGATACAAGTTAAAACTGAGCTAGAGTTATGAAAGAAAAAAAAATATTTTATACACAATAAAATATAGTTTCACGTAAATAAGGAGTTAAATATTAGAATTTGACAGCTTATGAGTTGACAAATAGAGGACAAACCATATTCTGACGCATGTAGATTATTATGTTCTAACTATTACTTCCAACCCATACAATCGCTTTTATGGTAGCAATAAACAGACTTGCCAGATTGCCCGATATATCCTAAAACGTGTGATATTTGTTTTAACTTCGGGGTTTAAAATTTGATTTTGCGATATCTTTATATTTTTTGGGGTTTTTAGCCGTATTAAATTTAGTTAAAATTAAAATATTTTGAATGAAGAAAATCGCCAATTCACATAGCTTTAAAAAATTTTCATGATTTTGTTGCCAAATATAAAATTAAACAGAGCAATTATTGCTCTGCACTTTCCTTAAAAGGAAATTGAATGTATTGCGAATTAATTAAAAAAAAAAGAAGAAAAAATACGAAAAATGATTTTACTGTTTTTTCTACCATATTTATTACATATACCGTTTTATTGCTTTTGCGGTTTTGTGAAACCAAATTAGCTGATTTTACATTATATTTCGAGATATTTTGCGATATTTTCGATGTTTTGTGAAATTTTTCTCAGATTTTGATAAAAATCTGGCGAGCTTGGCAAGAACTAATTTTCGAATTTATCAATCCATAGATATTGCAATTATACTTCGATATATTTTGACAGTTTTTGATTTGATAGATAGAGAAAAAACTATTTTTCGAAGTCTTTAAGTAGTTCTGATCCTTTATTTTGTGTACAGAAACTCACAAACTGTCAAATTTTGAAGAGGAAGGACGAAGTTCTCTGAAAAACTAAAAACTGTGCAAAAGTATGGGAACGCAAATTCACACAAATTCGCAGTACTTCCTGCTGCCTCAATATAAATAACATACACTCCGCTCCACTTGAATAGAAACAATCTTTCTTTTTACTTTCAGAGCGTGTAGTGCTTTGGTAAATTTATAAATCCACCTTTTTAAAGTAATTGCACTCTGTGCTTCTTTGATTGCAGCAGTAAGTGATTCCTTGTCCTCATATTGACGTCCAGAATCGTCCACCCTACGAAGCATCCATCCCCATACATTTTCGATAATAATTAGGTCCGTAGAGTACGATGACCATTGAAACAAGGTAACATTTTTCTCGGAATTCCAACTTTTAATGATCCTTGCGTTGTGGATTGGGGCGTTATCTTGTTGAAATGTCCCATGGTATTGGTCGAAAGACATCGGTAAACATAGGGAAAGCTTCGTGCAATATTTGCTTGTAGGAATTTGCCGTCATTTTCATAGTGGGAAACTCCAGGTTAATTGTTCCAAACCAGGAAATCGCATTCCTTACCCATACACTACCTTCTTGGCTATGGTGGCGCTCCAAAAACCTTGGTTCCTTCCTCATGTCATAAAAATACTAATTATATCCGTCCGGACCATCTAAATCAAATTCGTTTTCGTCAGAAAATACCACTTTTCTCCACTCTTTCTTCCATGTCATATTCTTCCTGCAAAAATATTTTCTGTTTTGTCTTCGTATTGGCTATAACGGTGATTTTTCTTCAATTTTAGGCGCTTTGAATGTTGTGACCCACGATTAACACGTCTAATAGTTTTAAGACTAGCTGTAATACCACTCTTCGCCTTGATTTTAGCAGCAGAGTCACTTGAATTGGAAGCCAGTCTAATTATCTTTCTTCGGTCTGCTTCTGTTGTGGCTCTTAGTTTAGATTTATATATCTACCAAAGTGCTACGCGCTCTGATAGTAAACAAAAAGTTTGTTTCTATTCAAGTGGAGCGGAGTGTACATACGTGCGACACACTGTTATAATTTCATTTAATTAATCTGAAACTGACATTGTGCTGAGCTGTGAATTTCTGTCCAAAGAAACTTTTTGGATAGAAGATCACAGATAAGGGAAATGTGTTATCCTCTAGAAAAAAATTCTTTTTTCTGAAAACTGCGAGTGGATTGAAATTCACACAAATGTATAGAAAATGACTGAGTTTCAAAGTAAAGGAACGCACCTAGTCGTGCGTCCCAAATATAATCGTAAATTTTTTTTCCTGGGAAAAAAATAAAATTATTTCAAGTGGCACTTTAGTCAGTTCACGTTGTCCCAAAAAATTAAGACGTATTACCCTTTTATGCGCATTAGCATGTTCAGATTTGATTACTACACGAAAACGTTCACCGTTGACCCCTTGTTGACGACAGAATTTTTTGTTTGTATTTTTTCCTGTTGTCGGTCACACTACCTTGACATATGTTAAGTCAATGTTCATGTGTCATGGCCAATACAGACATGAAGCTACTGCAAAAATAAAATACATTGAAATCACTGTCAAGAGTGTCTCATCCCATAAAAGAATTCGTGGATGGATTGACATTGGCTTAAAATGTAAATATCGTGTGATTGATAACGCGAAACGCTAACATCAACGTGAGATCAACGTTGTCTAGTCGTATGTGGCCAAGGCATGTGATCATCAAAACCTCACGTGTAAGCGCGTTAAAACTGATGGGCCAAAAACGCGGCCAACGCGGTCAACATATATAGGTACAGAGAAATTTAAGAGAAGAGTTTTCCATCTGGCAATGCTGTTAAGATACATTCGAATCTGTTTTGATATTAAAAGAATTATTATTTATCAGAAAACTCTCATTAAATTTAACAGTGTAGTTTTTGTCCTGTTAATGATGTTTATAACTTCTTTTTTAAAGACTTCATAAATTCTTGTTTCTGAACAAACAGAGATTTAAAGCAAATACTGTGTATGTCATTTACAAGATTTGGAGATTTCGTGTTAGGTTATCAACATTTGGTTACAAATGCTCAGAAATGAAAGCTACAAACAAAATTTTATAAAAATCAATATTTTTATAGAATCTGGTCACACTGTTTATTATATGGGGCTCTTGACAAATGACATGCCATCTATGGTAAATGCAGTCACAAATCACAGTGCATCGCTCTTTCGAAATGAAATTGTAATTTGATATTGACGCGTGTCGATTAGTCATCCGACCCAGAGGCAATGTGACTGCTCCTACTTATTCCATTCGCTTGCTGGCTTTATACCATAGTGAAGTGGCTAATAGGTTGGGACTCTTTGGGTGGCAGCAGCAGCTATAGCAAGATTTTATACAAGTAAACCTATCTTTTTGGCTTTAATAAATTGCCATGTTTATCGTCTATCGGTTTCTCTATATCTTATATAGTTGAGTCTGCCTCACGCTCGGGTGACAGTCTTGTCGCGACTTTGCATTGTGATAAATTGCTGTCAATGATCATTTATAGGTTAAAGTCCAATACGGTGGCACTACTCTATACCTAAGTAAACTGGACACAATTCCAATTTCATTTGACCAAAATCCACGAACGCACAAATCGAATGGACCGACGACGATTCTGTGATCGGTTAGATCGTGCGCACCCACCGAAGAAAAGGCCCATAAACAAAGAAGACCAATGCCCGTTAAGGTCTAATGTGCAGATGCAGACATATCAACCCAATCGAAAAGCGTATTAGCCAAATAAATTGGTAAGATCGTCGATTGTGTTGCGAGCGCCAATCGATCGATGGTGCACATGCACACGTGTGACTTGGTGGCAGCACAACTAATATCCCATTCAATTTGTAATGACCTCCTTGATCTCCCCAGGATGAACTTTTTAGAGAGTGTCGGGGTTAGACTAGACTATCCACTATCCAATCGTATCTCAGCGGGGGTAGCTTCGTACAGTTTTACTAATCGAATGGCATATGGACAATTCGATTGAAGTCGTGATTCTTTGTGTGAAATTGATTGATGACTTTTGCGGACTTAGCAAGAAATGGTAAGCTGTATGCGGTTATCCATCCAGGGGGATAGAGTGTGAAAGGTATAATCTAGTTATCGTAAAGACGAATTTCTCTTCGATTCGATACTTATTTGGTAAATGGGTCAAAGTTGAATGCTAATTGATTTTATTAGGAATGCAGAGATGCATATACGGTGAAATGTGTTTTCTTCTTCTCGAACAGAAATGATTGATTGATTAAGTGTCGGTAATAGGTAAAAGTTAACTCACATGAACTTGGTTTTTTACACAACAGCATACAATAAGACAACAATCTTTTTGATTGATTTTTCTTTGCATGACTTTGTAGTTATTGATAGAAATTGGATTTTTTTTTTGAAGAGTTATTGACCTGGTAAGAAAATTAATGCATCTATAATAATATTGATCTAACGATAAGGGGCTTCTGTAGGAATATATTGAAAGGAGAACCCCTTAAGCTTGAGGCATAGGGATTAGATCATGACCCATAAAATACTAATGAAAAAAATAGTGCTAGAAGAACTATAGATGCATAGGTATTCTAGGCGATAGCCAAGAAGGGAAATAGTATTTTTTCGGGCTTAAGAAATGGAGTTTCCTGCTTACAAAAATAAGGAAAAAGCTTTAAAGTGTTTTAGCCAATGGTTCTAATGATTTAATTATGAAAGTTATTATCAAAGGAACGTTCCTTCCAAATTTCTAAAGAACGAAAGAAAAAGGAGTAAAATATTGGATAGATTTATTGTCAAGCTTATGCAAAATTTGGGCATTTTTATTTCTGATTCCTTATATGGAATCCGTACAATTTTAATCCCGGAAATCAGAAACTTCTTACAAATAATTTTAGGTATTAGCACCACCGAGAAACTATCGAGATCTTGTTGAATAAAATTAGAACGACGATCCAGTAGTAAGAATAAAAAGAAAAGGACCCAAATGGCTGCCTTAAGGGAGACCAAAGAGGTGGCTACAAGAGGAATAGAGGAGGCAGATCTAAAACTAATACTGTAAACCTGGCCATACACGATAGAGCCAAATGACTCGGCCGATCTAAATTGCATCTTGTAAATGGGTTCTGCCGAGCAATTTGGACTTTCAGGAGGTTATAAATCCACGAGTCCAACTAACACCGAACCAAATGGCTCGATCAAGTATGGCCAGCTTAATAACAGTATTCCAGATAAGAATAAATCCTTCTAAAAAAAATGGGCTCAAAACCGAGGGTTGGACAATTTCAATTTGTCTATGGGAATTTTCTCGAAGGCCTTACCTAAATCGGTTGAAATAATATTAACTTCCTTGCCGTTATCTAAGGCTGAAACGATTACAAAATAAATTAAGTGCTTGTTACTTTATTTGAAAAATCCATCTTGGCTAGGGAAAATAAGAAACTTGTAGTAAAAACTCAAAGTTTAATAAAATATATACTTTCACAGAGTTTTGGTAGGCCCATGGGAGAATTTGATGAATGCCAAGCAAAACTCTGTGATGGAATGTTGTTGTTAGATGGATAAATTTCCAATAAATATTTGTGATAATGTCGAATTTTTCGTTCAAAATTTTCTATGTTTTTTTTTTATTGCTGCTTTGCTAAAAGTTGAAACCTAGCAAGTTAGCGAAGCACCCCCTCGAAAAGGGGTACAATTTCCTTTATGTTAAATGGTTTATTTGACGAACAGGAGTTGTTTATTAGTTGTGACAATTTCAATTTTGTCGCGCAATGTTTTCTATCAGCCCAATTCTAAATGAAAATTCCCGGGGAAATGTTTCTCCGGGAATAAATTATTTTTCTTCTACAATTTGATTGATATGTCAAATACTGAAAAACAGCTGTTTGTATCATTCAGAACTCTCATATTCCCACTATCGAGAGTAAAAAAAATTCCACCGGGGAGTTCGGAATCGGAGTATTTTACTCCCGAAAGAATTCGTCTCCCGGGGAGTTTTTTCCCGGGAATATTTAAGCCTAGTACGCAGATCGGGAAAAATTTTTCTTTTCATTCAAATTTTTCCCAGGACAAATTTTGTCTTCAGTTTTTTTCCAGGCAGTACGCAGTTCACGCGCAAAATTGTGACATTTGTATCCGCTGTAGGGTGAAGTCTCCACTAAATTTTGTCAGGAAAAATAATGTTCCAAGCATTATTTTGCGGGAAAAAATTTTGATAGGTCAATAATTTTGCACGATAAACACGATCGACTATTATTTATGAATAATTTTACAAAAAGAAAAAAAAAAGAAGAAAATCATTTATTTTGCGCGATTTTTCCATCGTTTTTGTAAAGATTAAAATTGTAGAGATAAAATTTGTCTTTTCCCGATCTGCGTACTAGGCTTTAGAATTGAGTTGTATGTGTTTTTTTTTGGCCCTAACTACAAGATTTTCGATTTTGAGTTTATGGCATTTTTGGACTTATGGCAATGCTCCAACTCCAAATATGCAATAAACTCAAAATCGGAAATTTTTTAGGGCAATTACGAAATATGTGGGCAGTATTATTTTATGTTTCCTATTAACATTGAAAATGTTTATAGGATCGTTTTGACAGAGTTGTGGTGTTACTAAAATGATTAAATGAAATAAATTCAATAAATCAGAAATGAACTCCAGCGTATAGGGCATCACAACGAAATTTTTGGTTGGTGTTACTAAAGAAATGACCGAAATGATTGAAATGAACACATGAACTTAGAATATGAAAAATGAACTCCAGCGTATAGGAGGACAACTATCAAATTTTTGGTTGGTGTTACTAAAACATTACTAGATTGATGAAAATAAACAAACGAACACGAGCGATGAATTACAGCAGGCGTAGGCAATAGGTTACGGGGAACAAAACGAAGAAAAGTCGTCGTCAACAGACAAGCTTCAGTGGAAGAATATTCAATGAAGAATATTCAAAAAGAGAAAAAAACAACAAAAGTGTATGTATCTATAGGTACTCTGCCAGATTTTTGTATGAAGTGTAGGTATATATGTATGTAAATGCTATGCATGAACATAATTATGGAGGTAGGTAGGTTGTGATTTTTTGAAATTGAGAATGATAGGTATTTATTTTTATTCGATGCAGAATACAATTCGGTCCTATAAGAAAGGCCAGTGATGCAGTTGAGTGTGAAAGCCGGAGTTAAGCTTGCTTGAAATCGATTTATGTAGGTATGTAATATGTAGGACAACCAAAAATATGCTACAGCATATTTTTTTTTAGTAACACTATTAAGACGAGACAAGATTAGAAATCCGTTTTATAAGTAAATGCATATTTTTGTACATTTACGACTTACGTGCATATTTTGGCATGTCAATTTTTTTAGGTATGTATATTTTACATAAAAAAAACATAGTTTGTTCAGTTATTATTATAATTTATTGTATTGTTCATACTAGAATGTCAGTTTATTAGACTTGACCATTCTTTATTGCGTCAATTTCATTGAATTTTTGAAAAACAAACAACTACAACTTAAAGGCGCTACCACCAATGGTTTAGGAATTAATTTTAGGTATTTTAATTTGTTTTATTTTTGTTTGGCTGGAGATATAGCTATTTCAGGGGGTGCCAAGTCCTATCATCAGTCTCCTTTTAGTGATGCTGAGCTTTAATCCAATTTTATTGTGAAAAAATTTCTAAATGCACACCATGAGGTTTGAACCCATTGCCCAGTCTTCGAAATTGTATGCACTACGCATTCCACTAGGTAGTTATGACCACTGACGTCACTGGTCGAGATGTGCTGTTAATGCATTTGGAGCATCAGCATTTCTATAATTTGTTCAGTATCTTCTAATGTTTATAAAATAAATAATAAAGCTCTATAGGGCAGCATTACCAGCATTATAGCATACCCAAAAAATTAAAACCTAACTTCAGGTTATGTCGAAAAAATTCGCATTACGGAAATTTGGATTATTTTTTTTTTTTTTTTTTTTTTTTTTTTTGAGAAAATTAACCTTTTTTTAAACAGTTTTTAAACATACAAAGGTATACAAACCTACTTAGAATATATTTTTCAAGCAAAATTAAGCATACTAGTATCGTCCCGTGGCCGAAACTCGGCCAGCAAAAACTGAAACACTCTAGTAAGGAGAAAAATTTAAATTTGTTTTAAAATATTGAAGGAAAAAAACATATTTTTTTTTAATATGCAGTGTTCGACAGTTAAAAAAACAAAAATGACCCACAGTGTGTAAATGCGTGTCTCAAGTAGATTCTGCACATCTCCGCAATTGTGGCTTTTCAACCATATAAAATTTTAACTTTAAAGATTTTTTCGGAACTTACCGCGTTAAATATAATATTTCTTATATTTAACGTGGTAAGTTCCGAAAAAATCTGTAAATATAAAATGATTAATGTCCGCGAAAAGAATAGTTTAAAGTTTTATACATATAAAATTTATCGAAATCGGTCAAATATTTTTGAGAAAGTGGTACCACAAAATTTATTTTAGCCTATTTATTAAGCAATATTTTTAGGGCATAATAATCATTTTTTTTGGAGCATAATATAATAATTTATTAAGGGCATATATGAATGTAATTGATTTTTAAGGGCATAATTATAAGCGCTTAAAATTGTTTTTAGGGCATATTTGTGTTTGCACTAATAGGTACATATATTATGAGTTTTGATATCAGATCTTAAAAAAACGATTTTTTTGGTTGAACAGGAAAGTTGATATGGGTAGTTAAAGAAAATTAACAAGATGTATTTTTTGCGAAATGGAAAGTGACATTAAATACATAATGTGCATAAAGGTACCTAGAAACTTCAGAACCTATAATGTCTGAAACAGCTTATTACGTTTTAATTAATTTAAATTGAAAAGATTAGTCAGGTGTCATTTTCAATGTCCCCATGCTTACTCTATGAGTGAAATCTGTAAATTTTTTTGTATATTTTTGGAGAATTGGCAATAATTTTCAATATAGTTGGACACTTTTTTTTACCATTCAGAAGGAATTTTTGAGAGATAGGGATAGACGACGACATTACGTTCGTTTTTGTTTAACTAATTTTCGACTAGATAGGGTGTAAGCTGTACGAGAGATGAATGGTCCAAAGAAGAAATTTATTAAATAATTCAAATAAGCAGAGTTACGTTAGTCAAGTTAAGTTTTTGACGAAAGATTGTTTGAAAAAAAAACTGGCGGTGATCTTATTATTCGTCACGACACCTAAATAATGTGTAGTAGAATGGAGTTTGTATTTAATTGTTCTTTAGAGTTTAAAACATAAAATTTGGCGTATTTACCCTTCCAGAGCTTTCTCATGCCCTCTTTGTTTTTTTAAATTGATTTATTTCAGTTGGGTACTATTGGTCGAAGAGAAAGGTTTAAAATTAAAAAGTATTTATCTTGCAAGTTCCAATATTGGTTGACGTAAGTCTAATTCTCGCAGTTGGTATTGCCTTCTTAAAAGATAGAAAGTGAAAAGGTCAATTGGAATGCAATGCTTACTTACTTTACTTTAGATGGCGCTCACAGCCCAGGATGGACTACGGCCTCAACCAACAAGCCCTCCAGCCAGCTCGGTCCCTAGCTAGCTGCCTCCAGTTACGCACTCCAAGTTGGTTAAGGTCGTTTTCCTTTTGTGTGCGCCACCTAAGGTGGGGTCTTCCTCTGCTGCATAGACCGTCAGGGGTAGATTCGAAGATTCGTTGGGCTGGTGCGTCGGTGTCCATACGCTCCACGTGTTCCAGCCATCTCAGCCGCTGTATTTTCAGCTTCTTGACCAGGTCGACGTCACTGTAAAGCCCGTAAAGCTCGTTGTTCTCCTCCATACTCCATCGATACAGACTGGACCACCGATAATTACCCGAAGAATCTTCCTTTCAAAGCACCCAAGTAGATTCTCATCCGTTTTTGTCAGGGTCCATGCTTCTGCCCCATACAGCAGGACCGGGATGATAAGGGTCTTATATAAGGTCTCCTTGGTTCTCTGGGAGAGGGCTTTATTAATCAAATGCCTTCTTAGCCCGAAGAAACAGCGATTGGCAAGAGTAATTCTTCGTTTGATCTCTGCGCTGATGTCATTTTGCGATGTTACAGTGGAGCCCAGGTAGACAAAGTCCTTGACGACTTCGAAGTTGTATCTATCCATCGTGACGTTTTGCCCGAGCCGACGATGTTGAGATTCCTTTCTCGATGATAGCATATACTTCGTCTTGTCCTCATTAACAGCCAAACCCATTTTCGCCGCCTCCGATTCAATACTTGCAAACGCGCCGGTAACAGCTCGCTTCGTTCTCCCAATGATGTCAATATCATCTGCATAAGCAAGTAGTTGAACGGACTTTTGAAAAAATTGTACCTCTGTTGTTGACTTGCGAGTTGGGTATAATTCGTTCAAGTACGATTTTAAAGAGGTTGCATGATAACGCGTCGCTTTGTCTCAAACCTTTCTCGACATGAAAGGGTTCGGTGATGTTCTTGACGGAACAGCGTTGTGCTAAAGTGCCCAATTGGGCCATTTGGCCCCAAGATCCTTATTTTGGCCCCGTGCCCCGGGCCATCACGAAATGGCCCCAAAATCGCAAAATTCACAAACTAAAGTAACTAATTTTGCACAGCGTTAAATAACATAATTTAAAAATTTTAGAAATCGATAATTTACAAGTAACCGATGTTTACTATCATATGCTAAGACAAGACAAATTTTAATGGAAATTTTTTATATAATAACATTTGTTCTTTCGCGATTAATATTTTAAGTTTACCACATAGCAGTGCGTGTGCAGAACGTGTTTTTTCGGCTCTTAATAATATTAAAACCGAAAATCGCAATAGACTCAGCTATGAAGTTATAAACTCACTCACATTTTTCAGAAAACCTTTAAACTCACTTATGAGCTTTAAAGGTTTTCTGAAAAATGTTACTTGTGGCAATTTTATTCCACCTCCAGAATTGATTAGTAGTAGCCGTGGCGTGATGGTTAGTGCGATGGACTGTCATGCCAGAGGTCTAAGGTTCGATCCCAAGCCTCGCCATCTATTTATTTAAAAGAAAAACGGCTACTGCCTCTTGCGAGGAATTGACAAATCCTCCAAGAGTATCTCCTGTCACAGAAAAGTGCCGCTCGTTAGCCGTTCGGATTCGGCAATAAACTGTAGGTCCCCTCCATTCCTGCAGACACGCACACAGGAATGGTTGAGAGTTGTAAGTCACTAGGCCCTAGTTCTTCATGAGCTGTTGTGCCATCAAATTTATTTATTTATTTAGAATTGATTAAAAAATGTTTAAGATAGATATTTAATGTACCTACTTATGTAAATTAGGTATTTATGTTGCTTTTTATTAAAAAAAAATCGATTGAATTAAAAAATACTACATAAAAATACAGAAATACGAAATATAATTCAATGTTTTATTCGATTATTATATTATTAAACATGGGAAAAGTAAGTGGCCCCCAAAAAGTTAGAATGGCCCCAAAAATGGCCCCAAAATTTTTTTCCCCAAGAACAACGCTGTGACGGAATGCAATAACGAATATATATTTTATGTCAAACAAGAGTCTGCTTAAGAGAAAGTTTTAAGTGTCAACTTCATTCTTCTAAAGTAATGTCATATCAACGTCTTCTGATAACGTTTTATTTGTATAAAATGGTAAATGATGCCAAATAGTGATTAAAAGTCTAAAACTAGGCATACACTCATCTATTACCTTTTATCTACATATCAATCTACTACATAAAATTGTCCATATCAGTCATAAGAATATTACTTTTCATACATCTTCAATTCAATATTCAAGTCATTGCTCCAACTATAATACATATTATACAAATTGAAGACAACAAATCGATCATAACTGCTTGTCACTTTTGAACTGCTTGTGGCCAGAGGTTGATCAAAACATTTCTGATCAATTTGTTCAACAATAAAAGAGCAACCGTAGCACTCATATAATTCTATACGAATTGTAACAGGGGAAAAACTTTCCATAGGGCAAATAGATAGACTTTATGTATGTACGACAACGACAACACTTTAATAGCTGATGCTCTCCCGCGTTCATTGATTTCAATTGATCTGTTTCGTAGTAAATACAAGAAAAAAAATATGAATCACAGTCTGACAGAAAATTAATCATAATCAATTGAGGATTGAACTCTTTTTTTTTTTTTTTGTTTGCGCTCTTCTGTCGCACCCTCACGTTTTTCTTCAAGCTAGCTAAATGCATTTATATATGTCCACGTCTACGTCCGCGTCCGCGCCCAGTCACAAATGCGATCAATTGCAACTGTGATTTCCCCGTGTGGTTGGTTTGTGTCTAGACTCTAGACATAACACAACTGTTTCTGTTTCTATGTTTCTTGAAAAACCATACGTGATCCGAATGTTGACATTTCTATGCGTATATAGCAAGTCGAATGATGAAGAAGATGGTGATGAAGAAGCAGATTCATCATGGTGCGTCTGTCGAGCGTATCAGTCACTTTCAGTCAGTCAAAGTTGGAGTTGGAGTCAGAGGAGCTATCGTTATTCTTATTTATTGCGGTCACAATCATTGTAATCACTTCGTTGGAATGGAGGAATCTTTAAATTATTTGAACGCACTGACACTGGCATCTATGGAAACACTGCTGTTCTACGCTAGACGATAGATGATAGGAAATTCAAGTTGCCAGAGATCTATTCTATACGAAGCGTATAGCAGAAGCGGGACTACCATACATGTGCGCATTTGGAACCTACTTCTGGTTACCCCTATTGGGGATGCGGATGGTGTACTAGATGATAATGGTTGCCAGCTGAATTTGTAAAATATTAAAAATTGTATAGAGGAAAAGTAGAGTTGACTAAGATGTTTAGATTAAATCATCTCGGTCTATATAATTTTTAATTAAAAATTGATATGACAAAAACCGTACGAAGATCGATCTATCCATTGACCACATCGATAACTCTAAGAATTTAATTTGTTTGCGTGTATATTTAACATGTGTACGGAGAATTCAACCATGGAAGTAGTAGTTAGTTTAAGGGCGTTCTGGCACAGTGGCTCTGTGGCTCACAGGTGAGAACAGGTGTGTACAGGTGAGAACAACACTTGATCAATTATTTGTTCAATGGGGCTGTTCAACAACTGTATTAGCTGATCAACTTGGTGCAAGTGGCTCACAGTGTCACAGTCGGAATGCGTTCAGCACACAAGGGACTTAAGAAGCTTTGCCAGAACAAATATTTTGTTATTTCTCACTAAGTATATCAACAATCAAGCGTTTAGTTGCCGTGAGCGTTACATAATATGGCTAGTGATAGTGCATAAGACTCTCATGCCATGTGTATCAACTTAGTAGGCCACTTTTTCCGTTGCAGATTAACAAGTATACAGAAATTAGTTGCTACTTAATTGCTAATTAGTTACGCAAAAAAGAAAATTAATTGCTCTGTTTGTTTGTGAAAAAATGGGTGTCCTGCTACGTTGACGTCAACTTAGAAGGTCAACTTTCTCAAAACTATAGATAAACGGTCCGGGGGTGGATATATATTGAGAACTACTTTATTGCTAATTGGTTACGCAAACAAAATTTGAATTACTTTTTTCGTTTTCGAATAAATCGGGATGACGTCATCGTATAACGATACCCATTTTCTGGCAACCAACTGAGCGATTAATTTTGTTTGAGTAACTAATTAGCAATTAAGTAGTTCTTAATATATATCCAATCCCGGATCGTTTGTCTCTATTTTTCAGAAAGTTGACCTGCTAAGTTGACGTCAACTTAGCAGGACACCCATTTTCTTGCAAACCAACAGAGCAACTAATTTTTTTTTTTGCGTAACTAATTAGCAATTAAGTAGTTCTCAATATATATCCAATTCCGGATCGTTTGTCTCTATTTTTGAGAAAGTTGACCTGCTAAGTTGACGTCAACTTAGCAGTACACCCATTTCCTCGCAAACCAAAAAAGCAATTAATTTGTTTTTGCGTAACTAATTAAATTAGCAATTAAGTAGTTCTCAAAATATATCCGCTCCCTGACCATTTATCTCTTCCGCTCCCTGACCATTTATCTCTATTTTTTAGAAAATTGGTGTCAACTTAGCAGGACACCCATTTCCTCGCAAACCAAAAGAGCAATTAATTTTTTTTTTTTGCGTAACTAATTAGCAATTAAGTAGCAACTAATTACTGTATTGTATACTTTTTAATCTGCAACGGAAAAAGTGACCTGCTAAGTTGATGCACATTCTCATGCCGGAAGTCTGGGTTCGATTCCAATAGTCTGTTCCAACTAAAAACAAAAAATATATATCTCACAACTACTGCCTCTTGTGGAGAACTGACAAATCCTCCTTGCTCCATATCATGTATAAGTTCTTCAGATTCAGTTGAAAACTACCGGAACCATTTCTGCCAAAAACATGGATAGGTACAGGAATGGTTGAGAGTTAAGTCACAAGCCCTTGGTTCTACACGCTCGTCACTAAATGCATTTATTTTTATCTAGAATCTACCAAGAACGACACGATGATACATAATAAAAGGGCACTACTCTTTTTGTCAGGAACAAACTCAACTGACTTTTTGACCCCCCCCTATAACTTCGGAACCAAAAAATGTCAGAAACTTCAAACTTGCCATATTTACTAAGCTGAGAAAGCACAGGCGACTCATCTAATTTCAACTCTTTAGCGTGAGTGGTTCCTGAGATATAGGATGGCAAAAATCATGAAAACCGTAACTGACTGATTCACTGACTAGCGTACTCTCTGACTGACAGATAATCAATAATTAAAATACTTCTAGACACCTTAGAATGTTGTAATTTCGCGCAACGATAATTATGAGTTTGCTATATAGGGGGCGTGGTATCTACCCAATTTATTGAGCACTTCTGATTGTTGTAGAATAATGAAATATGGTAGAGCGGTAGGCCTTAAAACGAGGGCAAAGGAAAAAATTGAATTTTGAAATTTATCATTCAGGGGGCGTGGCATTCACCTACTTTTCTCAAAATAGCTATCAATTAATGGATCATATAGAATGATGAAATTTGGTAGAGCGGTAGGGCTCATAACGAAAGCAAAGCAAAAATCGTAAATTTGAGTTTTTTCATATAGTGGGCGTGGTTCCAACCCACTGCCCAAAAAATAGTTATTAATTATATAATTATACTTGATTGTTTTAGAATGCTGAAATGCGATAGATCTGGCAATACTTACAATAGAAAACATCGAAAATTCAAGGTTTTCCATATTGGAGGCGTGGCATCAATCCACTTTTCCAGAATTATTATTGATTTTCTACAATGATAAAATTTGTTAAAGTGTTAATCCATTGTTTCTATTCAATATGTTGAATAGATGTTGTGATTTAGCTATTAGGGGTAACGTATATTTAAAAATTAAAAATTAGAAGTGAAATCACACCAAAAACATAAATGTTCAAAAAATTGCCAAATTATGAGAGAAATTTCTTATTTAATGATTTTTAAATAAAATTTTGGTAATTTTACTGGACAAGTTTTCAAAATCTTTTAAATTTTGAGAAATCAGATGGTAAAAAAATCTTGCCAATTTAAGAGGTTTTGAAAACTTGACCAGTAAACTTACCAAATTTTAGTTAGTTATCATTAAATAAGAAATTCCTTTCATAATTTGAAGTTGTTTCCATATTTTTTTTTTTTTTTTAAATATTTGAGTTGTTTTGATATTTCTCTCTACTTAAAATATTTGATATTAAACCTTCATAAACTTAGAACTTGGAGGAACTTTTGGATCTCATTACATTTTACGGCTTAATTGTTGCATACATATTTTTTGTATATCTACACAGGAGAACTAAAACTAACTTGACTCCTTATGTTTTTGGTGTGATTCATCTGTCCGATATAAAGGCGACTCAAGTAATCGCATTTTTCAAAAGAGGCAAACAAAATTAAAATTTGAAATTTTATTGATCTGTTAAAATATCAAAACCACACATAAGCTCTGTAAGCTAGTTTTAGCATGTTAACTCAAAAATTAAATGTTTTGAGTCCTTTCGTTTTTCTTCCACCAGACCTAATATTTTTGTTGTTCTTAATATTTTTGTAATTTGAACAACTTCAGTTGGCAACACTATTAGAATGGCACAATAGTGTTTGATCATCCATTGAGGAAACATGATGTTCTATTAATTACATTGCAACGGCAGGGAGTTTGTATTTATTATTTTTTTGCTAGCTTTTTTTTAATAATATTTCTTTCTCGGTTTAAGCTTTTTTTCAATTTTCCAACACATCAATCTTCTTTGCGAGCGTCGAAATGGATAAAACGATCGCTGTATGTTGCGGCGGCATACAGGCCGCGCCGCCGCCACACGCCAGCCGTAACCAGCCCGGCCATTGGCTTTACGCTGCTTGTTGAATTGATGCGTTATTGCAGAAACAAGTCAACTTCCTTGTTTAGACGTTGAGTTGTTGCTGACGGGGCACAGCGCAACGCAGCGCTGCTTGCAGCAAACAACAGTTCAATTGGAATGTTTCACCGGAATGTTTCTTGTTTATTTAACTTTTTCATTTAAAAGAAAAAAAAAAACAGCTATACATATAACATGAAGTTGTACATATGTATGCAGGTGATTGTTGAAAAGCATTTAGCTAAGGGTTCATGCATTAGAATTATTGATGAGTTCTTGGGAATGATTGATTTAATAAACATTAATATGAAAGGCGAGATGTACCTATCTATAAATTGTTCAATCTAGAGGAAAAAATTAGGTTAATGAAAGCGAAGTTCTATGTATACGACAAATTGTTATAGAATTACTCGTAAGGCATATTCACAACACAATGTGAATGATCATTTCTAAACAAAACAAAAAGAATTTATTTTCTTTAATCCAACTAACCGTAAGAAAACGCTTGGCAATTTGCACTTGATCTGTAAACAAGTATTATTTTCGTGTTAAATGAATAAGAGATTGTTTTTTTATAAACCATAACCAATACCGTTTATCGGTCTGGGAGCGTAAGCAGGGGAATTTCTGACGTACTGGACTAAGAGATTATTTTTTTTAACAGCACTGTTTGAATGTGAATTTTTCCTTTCTATTTTGATATTCGCAGAACTTTAAAACCAATTTGAACATCGGTATTTCCTGTGTTTAATCATTTTAAGGATAGTCAAAACCCCTTAACTGCGCACCCTCATTTTTATTTTTAAAAAAATGTGAAATTAATTTTGACTAAATTCAATAAGTTTCTTTTGAAATCAACCAATTACACCAAAAGACTTTGAGTACATCCTCGAGGTGAAACACAGTAGGAAGACCATGACTCAGGTGGCGCACGCAAATGGAAGAGTACCTGCCTCAACTAACTTGGCGTGCACAATTTGAGACAGGTATTTCTCGGTACTTAGTTGGCTGAACAGCCAACAGACATTGAGACATGTACATATATGTACGTCACTTTACAAACCAAGATTTTTTCTGGTAATGCGTAAACTATGGCGGGTTAAAAGAATGGAATATTTCAAACCTTGTAGCAGGGGACCTTTGAGTAGGCTGACCGACCGACACGTCCTCTTTTAAGAGAACAAATCCTCTCTTAAAAAACTTTGCCGGGTATATTTTTCAAAAAATAAGCGAATGGTCCTATTTATAGGTTCTTAAAAGTTTCTTGTAGTAGCTCGTGGCGTAATTGTTATTGCGTTGGACTGTCACGCCAGAGGTCTGGGTTCGATTCCCAGCCTCTGCCATATAAACACAAAAAAGTGTTTTTCAGCGCACGAGGAAGTGACAAATCTCCTGTCATAGAAAAGTACCGCTCACTTAAACCATTCAGATTCGGCAGTAAGCTATAGGTCCCCTACATTCCTGCAGACACGCACACCAGGAATGGTTGAGATTTGTAAGTCACTAGCCCCTGGCTATTCATGAGCTGTTGTGTCATAAATTTTTATTTATTTTTTTTATAAAAGTTTCTCATTTTTTCACCAATTTTGACATTTGAAAACGTCCTTAGAACAAGAAACAAAAAATAAGTAGAAAGTTTTGAAAAAAATCTACAAAGCCACTGAACTTTTGATGATTGCACACTGCACAGGTTATTGAATGTTGAGCGCATATCTATTTCGTGGCTTAGATATAATAGAATTCAATCGTTTTCGAGTGCAATCTTTAATAAATAAAAAAATGCATTCAGTGATTTCACTTTGTGCTTTCAAACTTCAAATTATGCAATCACCATTCATTGGAAGCAAAAAAACATATTGCAATCATTTTTTCCCCATGCAATTTTAAATATAATGTTGCACTGAGTTTTTCAATTTTATTTTTAAAATCCCCCATATTTTAATGAAAGTAAGGTCTAATGATAAATAAAATATTTGTTATACCATCAAAGGTTATTTTTATATTAAATAACGAATGACTTATATATTACTATTTATTGTGTTTTCTTTTCCTTGCATAAATTTAGTATTTTTATTTTCAATCTAATAAATTTTAAAAAAATATGCAACTTTTTTTATTTGATTTTCCCCTTTTCCATCGAAATAGATCTGGTCACCCTACCTTTGAGAGATACCAATATTCGATATTTTTCAAGGGATGATATTATCAATTTATTTTTATACTACCCCAGAAAACTACTGCTAGACAAAGCGTCAGCCAGACACCTTAAAGCTATTAAAATAATCGTGTACTTTTCGTTATATTATATCAAAGCTTATTTTTATGCATCAAGACAACTTTGAGCAACTATTTAACCAGCCAGAAATAATAAAATGACAAAATGTCTGGTGACCCTGGAATTGAGCAATTAAATATTCTTATACGATTTCGATGTATACTCACAGATATTATGTTCATTGTAAACTTCAAAAGTTTATTACCTGAAAAGAAAAGGAAAAACTTGTTGTTTAAAATAACAGCTACATTTATTTATTAATTTAAAGGAAAATATTAATATTATTATATTATTAAATTGCAATTTAAAGATTATTAAGGCTACTTCAAATCAAGTTGAAAATGGCTGGAATAAATTTGTTTTTGAGTACGGAAACACTTTGAATTATAATATCATTTCACTTTCATTCAAAAAATTTCGGTGTTGGCGCCAAATTGTTCCGAAAAATATTTGAATGAAAGTGGTCTATTTTGATTTTACGTTATTGTTTTTAGCGCGACGACGAAAACAATAATAAGAACCTATTGTTTTCATTAACAGCCACGTGTTGTTATTATAATTCGCTCCAAATGTTTTTTTAGTAGTAGCCGTGGCGTGATGGTTAGTGCGATGGACTGTCATGCCAGAGGTCTAAGGTTCGATCCCCAGCCTCGCCATCTATTTATTTAAAAGAAAAACGGCTACTGCCTCTTGCGAGGAATTGACAAATCCTCCAAGAGTATCTCCTGTCACAGAAAAGTGCCGCTCGTTAGCCTTTCGGATTCGGCAATAAACTGTAGGTCCCCTCCATTCCTGCAGACACGCACACAGGAATGGTTGAGAGTTGTAAGTCACTAGGCCCTAGTTCTTCATGAGCTGTTGTGCCATCAAATTTATTTTTTTTCCAAATGTTTTCCATTGGTTTGGGAGAGTGTTTTTAATATCGGTCTAAAATTAAAAAGCCATAATATTGAATACCTACATAAATGCTGAAATTTAAATATAAAATTATAGACACTAATAATGTATGATAATAATTCTAAAAGTTATTTTTTTTAAAGAGTAATTTTAGATGCCACTAATTCAAGAGGAAGACATAGCGCATAATCTAAAACATATAAAAATGTTGGTTTGAGATATTTGAACTTGTTCGGTTAGAATTTTTTTTTTCTCAGGTTAATTAAACTCAAAAGTTGTTTTGTAGGTAATTAAATAGCCCGACCAAATGCTTTACATATTTACCAGTTTATGTCTTTTTCAAGAGTCAAATTCAAAACAGGGTTGCCAGGTTTCGAAGCTTCTTGCGAAGCAGCTCAAATTCAAGCCCCAAAGGACAGAAAATAATTTTAAAAAAAAATAAATACAGATCAAAATTAACAGGACTGAGTAACACGAACTTGCCCTCTTGGTTAACAGCAATATTAACATTATAACAAAAAAAAAAAAAAAACGTTAAAAAAAGACATACAAAAAAGTTACAGATTTTTGTATAATCATATTAATGTTATATAAATGCGAAGCGAAAGTTGTTTGTTTGTCTGTTTATTCCTCTTAATCTCAAAAAATACCTAAGTGATTGTAATGGGAAATGGAAGAGCGAGGGATTGCAACATGATGATGGCCATAGGCAATTTTTTTTTTCGAAAAAGTATGATTTAAATGAAAAATGAAAAAGTTTTTAACGAATGTGAAGCAAGGCGAGGATGGGTTTGCTAGTATCTACAAAAAATAGAAACAGAATTAAAGTCGAATAGTAGAACAGACTATTGTAGTTATTTATTTGATTATCATAAATTTGTGTTGATAAATTTTTTTTTCTATTTGATACAGAATTGCGATACTGTCAAAACTTTCTGATCGTTTTTTTTTTTTTTAAATAAACTTTTCCAAAAAAACTCTAGAAATAACCCATTAGTTTACTTTTTCATCATTAAGCTCAACTTTTACTATAGAGGTGAGTCAAATACGCCAGAGCCATATTTGAGAAAATTTTGGGGTTCGAATTTTACTTATGAGGATTTGGTCCACCAGTTTAAACTGTAGCTCAAATCACAATACAAAGAACGTATGCTCGGAAGCACAAAAAACACAGACGCACAGAACCACAGACGCAAGGACCGACACGCACAGACAAGCTTCTCCATTATGGTAGTATCAATTTTTTCAGGAAACTAATATTTGCTTAATTATTTTCTTCAAATTCGTATCATAAATTTAGAAGAAGAAGTGGCAACCCTGTCTGCAAATAAAATTCGACTAAAAAAAAAGATATTTGAGACATAATCGTCTCAATAAATAAATGTTTCATTAAATTAAAATCAAATAAAGGTTTTCTGTCGTTGGAATGGATTAGAAAAAATTTCTAAATAAATTTAATTAATGATAAATAAGTGATAAATTTAAAATCGTTTTTCATTGCACAGTGAGAGATCTGCTCTCAAAATCGAAAATATTTTTTTTAGAATCATGTCGATGTATTTTTCAGTAGGAAGTAGATAATGGACCATATCACACTAAGGGCCAGTTGTACAAATATTTGATCCGTGGTTCAGGAATTTTAACTCACCAATTTCGGCGGATTAACTGTGGTTCAACGATGGTTCAGGCATGTAATTGGCTTTTAGTGCATATTAGAACCTTGAACCATCGTTGAACCTCAGTTAACCCGCCGAAATCGGCGAGTTAAAATTCCTGAACCCCGGATCAAAATTTAAACCACGATTGTACAACTGGCACTAAGTCAATTTTGAACCAGACTAACCCCTTGGTATAGGTCGAGTTCGTAAAATTATTTCTGCAGGCAAATGCAGTCTATTTAAAATTTTGTTCACTGTTTTAGAAGCGCTGATGTTTACTCACGGTATTGAAATCAATTTTGGCTCAAAATGTACATAACTACTACCATTTTTTTGCAATTGTTTTTAGCAGTGATTGAGCATGTTTACTTTTACGAACTCGGGGATAGCTATAGCAGGTTAAATTGCTCTAGTGAGTGATGGTACAATCACTTATGGTTAAAAAATTGGCTCTAATTGTACGTTTGAGAACAATTATTGAAAGCTTATAACTAATAATTCACAAAAGAAATATTTCCATACCAAAATTAACGCTTGTTATTTTGTCTAAAAAAGGTTGGTCTAAGCCGAGACGGACCCTGGAACAGCGCAAGCAAAACATTGCGACACATGAAAAGTTTTTTTGAACAGACGACCAATTCTCAATTTGACAGGCAGTCCATTTAAATGTTACATTTACCTTGAACTTTGTAACATTAAAAACCCCCATTTGGCCACCATCTTGGTAAATGAGAACCATAATCTCACAAATAAAATGTTACCAAAGTTATTATTGAAAATTGAATTCTCTTTACAAATTTTTTTCAAGAAATTGGAAGTAAAAAAGATGTAAGTAATAAAAGTAAAACGCATATTTTTAAGAAAAAAAAACTCATTTAAATTAATTAATAAAAGTTAAAACCTTAAGATTTCTTAAAAATGGAGAATTAAAACTTCGAACGAATTTTATTAAATACTAGCCGATAAAACCCGGCGTTGCCCGGGTCTTCTTTAGTAAAACCTTATGACAACCAAATATCGACCAAAAAGATGATTTAAAATCAGCACTCGAAAAATGTTCAGCTTAAAGAGCCCTACACACCATCCATGTTACTTGTCAGGTAACATTGACGTTTTTTTTGTCAGGTAACGTTGACAATTATTTTCCTAAAATTATGCGTGTGGGTTGTGTGGGCTTGCATTTGAATAAAAATGTAATGAACCTAATTATGTACCTACCTACCTGCCTGCCTATAGTGTAATTTTAAGACAACTTTGAAAATCAGACTATTTGTATGTTATGTTATACCTACCTCCCATTACCCCCTAAGGAGCGAACGACCGTGAATTTTGTTAGTAACCACTTGATAAAGAAATTAATAATTTATCAATGAAATGTTAAATTTTTTCTTCTTCTCTACCATATACCTACCATATTCAAAGCATTTTTTCCCAGCAAGGGTTATTGCCGTCTATAAAGAATAATTCCGTGCCAAAAAACCGGAATACATTTCTTACCACCCCACGCATCACTTATCAACATCAAAAAAATTTTACCACTAAATAAAGTAGGTACCTACCTATTAAAATAAAAATACATATGTAGGTAGGTATTACCTAAAAAAAAAAAATTTTGAGCCGATTCTGGAAACCAGATCCCTCCTTGCGCACGTTCTTGTCTTCTTGTGTTTCCACATTACATTTAATCTTCATTTAAAATCTCGAACCTTGAAAATCCGATCATTAGAACTCAAGGTGTAAATTTTGCTGATTTGAACGTAATAAGCACCCCCACATCACCTTTGCTTACCTATGCCTTTGACTGTGTAGTTACTCAACAAAAAGAATTAGAAAAACAAATGTATTAGTGATTCAAGTGCCCCCTTACACCTTATTGTGCACGCTCTTGCAACTAAATAAGTTCGTTTCCATTCACCGTCACCAACCACCAACCGCCAAACCAACAAAAATTTCAGTCTTACCTTAAAATCCAACAATTAGAACTCACGTTGTAAATTTAGTCGATTTTCATGTAATAAACATCCCCCTATCCTATTTACGTGCGCCCTTGATTGTGTAATTATTCAGAAATTGAATTATTTTTTTTTTTATTTTTTGACGATGAAGAATAATTCGCTGCCACAAAAAACCTGCATACATATTTTTACCACCCCACCATCACATCACTTATCCTCATGAAAAAATTTGTACCTAACCTAAATAAAGTATATTAAAAAACCAACCACCCACCGCCAAACCAACCAATTTCAGTCTTACCTTAAAATCCAACAATTAGAACTCAAGTTGTGAATTACCTAAGCCGATTTAGCACCCCCCATCCTATTTACGTGCGCCCTTGATTGTTTAATTTACTCAGAAAAAAAAATTAAAAATAATTTTTATTAGGGGTGCATTAAATGCCCATTACCCCTCCTTGTGCACGCCCCTTGCCTATAAGTTCGTTTCCATTTATCATATCCAGCAAACACCCACCACCAAACCAAACAATTTCAGTAGCAAACACTTATTTCTGCTGCAAATATTATATCTACCTTACATACATATAGGTATATACCCTACTCCACTCATTTCTTACTATAGAGAAAATCCCTCCTACCAAGGCACATTATTTGCTCATGGTTTGAATTGTTTTTTTTCGATGAAGATTTTTAACTACACATTAAATTTTCCCTAAAAATAAAAAAACAAAAATGTTACCCTACTTAAAAAACAATTTTTTTTTTGGGCCGATTCCAGAAAATCAGCCCACCAAAAATTTGATTTGACGAACCGGATTACACCGGAACCAGTCAAATCCCCGATCCCTTACCCCACATGCCACAAAAGGCAATTTTCCATGGCAAAACAACTCCTGCTTATAAATAATTGAGCTTGAAGTAAATGTGAGTTGAAAATCTATAAAACAGAATTTTGCAAGGAAAATACCTACATGCTTGATTTTAGAAAATTTCCATACGATTTTTTTTGTGGTAAGTTTTTAATTTGTTTATTATTCGGTATTTAACAAAAATTTTCTTTTCTGCTGTATCCTATAGCATACCAGATAAGTGAAATTTGTATTATATCTATTTTTTAAAAGAGTTTTTTTGTTTGTTTGTGAGTTTAGTGCATACATTCAGCACTACTGACAACCAAAAAAAGTTACTCTTTTATATAATAGTATAGAAGTATAGATATAGATAGATAGAAGTATAGATATAGATCAGCTGCAAATATTGCGTAATGCGTTATTAGAACGAAGTTCTTAAGTGCACGGTTTGTTTATAAATCCAAGAAATCGGCAGAAATTTACATCAGATGGTGGCGCAATGGGATAGGTACTTGCTTCTTAACCGAGAGGTTGGGTGTTCGATCCCTGCTGACAAACTGGCAAATAGTTTTTTTTTTTTTTTTTTTTAATTTTTCATATAATTTGTATTTTTCTCGAATTTTTTTTGTCATTTTCCAAAATAAGTAAATTATTTCACTCATTTAACTATAGTGGCGTAGAAACTTACATACAATCATGAAAACAAATGCGAAACGATACCTATTTAGGTATCGTCCAAAAGCCATCGTTTTGAAGATATGGTTTTGACTATAATCGACTTACGTGAAGCAAATATTTTTGATCGTCAAGACGATAGTCATTTTTTGGTTACGTGAAGCAGGACTATCGTCGAAACGTTATCGTTGAGTGATAATCGTTTTACGGAATGAGTCCCCTGAGCAATCCATTCCGATTGTTTATGTTACACACCGACTTCACAGTAGATAATTCATTTCAGATTGTTCATCGTGCCATGAAATATCTTGTGGAGTCGCGATATCTGATCTTATGATAATCAGCGGTCTATCTCTGATATTTTCTCTTGACATGGCATTTGACAGATGGTTGTTTTTTGTTGCTTTTTGTCTAGAAATGTTATTTTTTGTGTCTAACGGAATTTTTTGGAAGTCAAAGTTTAATTTTCTTGAGCTAGAATACAACAACCGAAGAGTTACACTTTTATCTGCAAAAAAATCAACCATCAAACTCCCATGCAGTCGAGGTACGAAATTATATATCATGACATGATTTGCCCAGCGAAGATATATGAAAATGTCTTGATATGGATATCAGATATTTAGTTGGATGTTATTTTTATATGAACTTATTATACCTACATATACACAAATATAACCTAGATTTGCTGCCGATGGCACCACGCATATACACATGGTTTGAATTGTTGTTTTTTTTTTTTGTATTTTCTTATTCTCCTTCGAAAAAGTTATGTTCCCTAAAAATGCAATTTGGATTTTAGTATGAAAATTTTTGGAATTTTGAAAAAATTATATCTGGTATTGAACGGATATTTCATCTTTCTAAATATGTAATCAAAAATTAAATCTGACAATTAGAACGAAAGCTAAAAACCAGTTCCAAATCGGCTCTTTTTCACATTTCACGTGGACAACGAACAATTATGCCCATTTTTCAAGATTTTTGTGAAATGTTGTATCGAAACTTTTTAATCTATTCTGGGGGTTGTGTAGCTTGTAGAATTATGATTCAGATATCAATTTAAACGTTAGCTTTCGAAGGTGCAAAAGAAAAATTAAATTTATAGATGCATCCAGTAAAAAGTTGTGAGGGCATAAAAAGATTTCATTAATTTTGTAAATACCTCAAGTTTGGGGTATTCAAAAAATTTGAAATTTTTAAAATGTTTATAAATCAATAGTTTCCATCAGGTGTAGAAATTTTAGATTTTTACAACCACCCATAAAAAAATGAAAAATAAAAACCCACCAAAAAATAGGTGAAAAAAATGTCTGGTTTTCAAAAATCAAAAAGTGGGTACAAAAAATCCCATTAAAAATTCCTGAAACATCAATAATTTTTTTTTCATTACCTTTATAATAGTATAAAATCTATGTCCTTAACTAAAACCCCCAATTTATGGCGAATTATTTGTCTACGTCTATTTTTCAAAATTCAACTTTTAACATTTTATAACTCGCTTCGTAGATTTTATAGAATTTTTTTAAATTAAGCACTTCCTTGTATTTAAAAGATCTATCGACTAAAATTAATATGAATACTGTTTTTTTACCTTTAATCAGAAAACCCCCATTAGGGTAGGGTAACTAAAAATTTGAATTTCAAAAATTCCGTCTAAGTGCGCCTATACATAAAATTCTCTATTCAATAAAATGTATTATATATTTTTATCATATACAGTATAACCTGTGCAATGATGAGTCAGATGAATGAATGGGGGAGTCAGTGACCGACCTTTCATTTATAATATTTTGGCCCCTTACAACTTACCCCTCTTTGTGCACGCCCTTGTGTTTCATTGCATTTATTCTTCAATCAAAAATTCTAACCTCGAAAATCCGACCATTTGAACTCAAGTTATAAATTTAGCGTCCCTTGTTTGTGTTATTACTGGTGTTTTCATAAACTTCTGACTAACCGATTTCTGCAATCACAAAAACGAATGAAAAACTAATTTTTAAATGTAAATATCACCTCTGTTCTGATTTTCGTTCCGAATTAAAAAGAGTGTTCTGAATTTCGAACGAATTCAGCTTGGTAAAACCTCTTACCAGATCTGGGTGTTAAATAAAACTTAAAAAAGCTGTAAACTGTGTGTTGTTAGTATTTCTTCCCCTAGTTCAAAAGAAAAAAAATTAGTTTTTAGAAATATAATGTTTTAAAAATATATTACATTTTTAGCTTTACGAATTCAAATTCGACAACCAAAAACGAATCGAATTGAAAACTTCAAAATAATTGAGTAAAGAACACCTATGTTTTTAAAACGAAAGTATTTTTTACTGAAGCGAAAATCAGAACAGGGGTGTATATATTTTGGTTCATGATTTTAAAGTATTTTAAAAAGAGTTATTAAAATCGAAGCAGTTAAATATATAAACCTTTAAGAAATAGATAGTTTTTTGTTATTTTTGAAATCGCAGAAATCGGTTAGTCTGAGATTTATGAAAACACCCTATATACATCAAAAATAATAATTTTTATTAGTGGTGCAAGTGCCCCTTGAATTGAATTTGCATTGAATTTTCTCTTCATTTAAAATTCGACCATTTAAACTAAAGTTGTAAATTTACCCAGTTTGCATGTAATACGCATCCCCCTATCACCTTTGCGTACGCCCTTGATTGTGAATTACTCAGCAGACAAAAATAGAAAAATAATTTTAGTAGGGGTACAAATGTCCCCTTACCCCTCCTTGCGCACGCATTGGCCTCTAAATAGGTTCGTTTCCATTCAACATCACCAATCACCCACCGCCAAACCAACCAATTTCAGTCTTACCTTAAAATCCAACAATTAGAACTCACTTTGTAAATTTAGTCGATTTTCATGTAATAAGCATCCCCCTATCCTATTTACGTGCATCCTTGATTGTGTAATTACTCAGAAAAAAAAATTGAAAATAATTTTTTAAAGGGGCGCAAATGCCCCCTTACCCCTCCTTGTGCACGCCTTTGCCTCTAAATAAGTTCGATTCCATTCACCATCACCAACCCACCGCTAATAAACCAACCAATTTTAGTAGATTAGATACAAACATTTTTTTTCTGCTGCAAATACCTATTATACCTACCTACTCATACCTATACCTACTCCAATCATTTCTTACTACACTATAGAGAATACCTACCGACTGCTTATGTTTTGTTTTGTTTTACCATACCTTCCTATACACAAAAATATCACCACGATTCATCGACGGCGAAACGCGAAAACTGTCAACTCTACTCACTATCTCGCTCCCACCTACCAAGGCACATTGCACATGGTTTGAATTGTTTTTTTTTTTTTTATTTTTTGACGATGAAGAATAATTCACTGCCAAAAAACCTGCATACATATTTTTACCACCCCACCATCACTTATCCTCATGAAAAAATTTGTACCTAACCTAAATAAAGTATTAAAAAACCAACCACCCACCGCCAAACCAACCAATTTCAGTCTTACCTTAAAATCCAACAATTAGAACTCAAGTTGTGAATTAACTAAGCCGATTTACATGTAATATAAGCACCCCCCATCCTATTTACGTGCGCCCTTGATTGTTTAATTTACTCAGAAAAAAAATTAAAAATAATTTTTATTAGGGGTGCATTAAATGCCCATTACCCCTCCTTGTGCACGCCCCTTGCCTATAAGTTCGTTTCCATTTACCATATCCAGCAAACACCCACCACCAAAAACCAAACAATTTCAGTAGCAAACATTTTTTGCTGCAAATATTATACCTACCTTACATACTCCACTCATTTCTTACTATAGAGAAAATCCCTACCGTTGATGTTTTTTTTTTTTTTTTATTTGAACTTTCCTATTACACAAAAATATGAACACGATTCGTCGTCGCCGGTGAAAACAACTCTCTTTACTCACTATCTCGCTCCCACCTACCAAGGCACATTATACTGCACATGGTTTGAATTGTTTTTTTTTTTTTTTTCGATGAAGATTTTTTACTACCCACCACTTAAAATTTTCATCAAAAATTTTCCCTAAAAATAAAAAAAAACAAAAATATTACCCTACCCTACCAAACAACTCTTTTTTTGAGCCGATTCCAGAAAACCAGCTCACCAAAAATATGGATTTGACCATAAGTCAAATCCACATGCCACAAAAGGCAATTTCTCATACTCCCTATCTCGCTCCCACCTACCAAGGCACATTGCACATGGTTTGATTTGTTTTTTTTTTTATTTCTTGACGATGAAGAATAATTCACTGCCAAAAAACCTGCATACATATTTTTACCACCCCACCATCACTTATTCTCATGAAAAAATTTGTACCTAACCTAAATAAAGTATTAAAAAACCAACCACCCACCGCCAAACCAACCAATTTCAGTCTTACCTTAAAATCCAAAAATTGAACTCAAGTTGTGAATTAACTAAGCCGATTTACATGTAATATAAGCATCCCCCATCCTATTTACGTGCGCTCTTGAGATCGTTTAATAATTTACTCAGAAAAAAAATTAAAAATAATTTTTATTAGGGGTGCATTAAATGCCCATTACCCCTCCTTGTGCACGCCCTTGCCTATAGTTCGTTTCCATTTACCATATCCAGCAAACACCCACCACCAAACCAAACAATTTCAGTAGTAAACATTTATTTTTGCTGCAAATATTATACCTACCTCTCACATACCACTATTTCTTACTAAAGAGAAAATCCCTACCGTTGATGTTTTTTTTTTTTTTTATTTGAACTTTTCCCTATTACACAAAAACATCAACACAATTCGTCGCCGGTGAAAACAAAACTCACTTCTCGCTCCCACCTACCAAGGCACATTTACTGCACATGGCTTGAATCGTTTTTTTTTTTTTTTCGATGAAGATTTTTTACTACCCACCACTTAGTTTTCACCAAAAATGTTCCCTAAAAATAAAAAAAGAAAAAACAAAAATACTACCCTACCTAAAAAAAAAAAACAACTCTTTTTTGAGCCGATTCCAGGAATCAGCCCACCAAAAATATGGAATTTGACGATTTATCGTCAAATCCACATGCCACAAAAGGCAATTTTCCATGGCAAAACAACTCCTCCTTATAAATAATTGAGCTTGAAGTAAATGTGAGTTGAAAATCTATAAAGCAGAATTTTTCAAGGAAAATACCTACATGCTTGATTTTAGAAAATTTCCATACGATTTTTTTTGTGGTAAGTTTTTAATTTGTTTATTATTCGGTATTTAACAAAAATTTTCTTTTCTGCTGTATCCTATAGCATACCAGATAAGTGAAATTTGTATTATATCTATTTTTTAAAAGAGTTTTTTTGTTTGTTTGTGAGTTTAGTGCATACATTCAGCACTACTGACAACCAAAAAAAGTTACTCTTTTATATAATAGTATAGATTTTTGGTTTGGTACAATATCTCGTAACGCTTAAAATAACTAACTCCATAATACAAAGGTGAAATTAAATTGTTTTGTTGTCATGATCGTTTTAATTTTGAATAATCACGCCAATTATGGATTCGCAGTTCAGTGCACCTTTTCATCATTTGTTGTGAAAAGAAACAAAAACACTGCATTCTGAATTAAGGCTGATTTCCAATGGCGCGTTCGCGTTAGAGACGCTTACGTATACGTTTACAAGCTTTACGAACGCGTCGGCATGACAGACGACCTGAAGAGAACCTGAAAATAAAAATGAGCCTACATAACTGTAATTTCGAATTCCTTTCAACAAACTTTTCCATTTTTTTTTAAACAAAATCGATTTTTTTCTTTCAATAAAAGGAATTTGTCCAGAAAAAACGATTTTTTCTTCTAAATAAATCGATTTTTTTGTTGAAAGGAATTCGAACATTAGTTTACTGTCAAAACGCACGCTGAAGTTGATTTTTTTCAACTTTAACGTTGAGGTAGCTTATGTTACGTTGGTTTGTTCACATGCTAATAGGTGCCAAATCGTAACATAATACCCAACGCTTCGTTGTAAACAATTTGCTTAAATTGCTATGTGTGAGCTTTCGCGTTGAAAGAAAAATCTGTCAAAGCGACGCCCAACGCGGCATTGGAAATCAGCCTTTAATGTGAATCCAGAATTGCAAATTCCTTAATCGAGATGAATAAGATAATATTTTGTTTATCTGAATTAAGTTCAAGTGCAAAAAATGATTAAAAAAAAAAAATTTAGTTATAAATACTCCATAACTGCCTGAACAGAATGGAGACGAAGCTGCAACTGGAGCCACAGCTGGAATAGCGGTCAAAATATTGAATACACACAAATTCAATGTTGCGGACACAACGCAACGTAGTAGCCCTTGGCGTAATGGTTAGTGAGTTGGACTGTCATGCCCAGGGGTCTAGGTTCAATACCAGCCGCTTCCGCCTTAAGTTTTTTTTCCAGGCTACTGCCTCTTGCGAGGAAGTGACAAATCCTCCAAGAGTATCTCTTGTCACAGAAAAGTGCCGCTCACCTTAGCCGTTCGGATTCGGCAGGAAACTGTAGATCCCCTGCATTCCTGCAGACATGCACACGGTAATGGCTAAGAGTTGTAAGTCACTAGGCCCTGGTTCTTTATGAGCCCCTGTGCCACCAAATTTATTTTTTTTATTTTTTTTAGAAGACAACGCAACGTAGCCACATACGGAGCGCAGCCGCAGACGGAAGATATTGCCAACTTTGAACTTTTCACATATTTTTTGGGTCGGAAAATAATATTTGTGTCGCGGAAAAAATTATTTATTATAGGAAAAATAGTTGAAATAAAAAATGCTAGTTCTTATAGCTTGTACACACGAATATTGTTTTGTTTTTCTTCAAAATGCTTTCAAAGCTATACATCTGCATTGTGGGCACTCAAAAAATAGAACGTGCATCTTTTGCAGCTCTGTTTCCAGCTCCAGTTGCAGCATTATATTCTGTTCAGGCAGTAAACCTGAATAAAGTATGTACGTATCTACATAAAATGTACAGTTAAAATTCATAAATTCAATCTGATCAATTTTTAAATTACTGTTTAGAACTGTGCGTAGACACCATTGAATTTCATACTCCTAAAAGTCTTTCTTTTCACAGTTAATTTTCCCTGCTCTTCAAAGTACCTACATATAATCATGAATGACTTAACATGAATATATTAAAAAAAAGAAATAATACCTCTAAGTATTGCGCCTGGATTAATTAAGAGATATAAGCTTTATTGAATGCACTTAACAATTTTAAATGCAAAATTCATAATTAAATTATGTAGCGGAAAACACTTGAATGAAATTTAGGCACACGACACTTTCTTGAACTCAAATTTTTAATCAACATTAAACAAACAACAGGCACAATTCAAATATTTTTAAATTTATATAATTGTTGTTTACAAGTCCATAAAAAGCTTTGATATCATTTAGTTATCTAATCACAATCTTCCAAGTACTAGAACCCGAGAGTTGTTTGCTTTTTTGTTGACTTGAATTTTATCAATCGAGTTTACTTATGTGGTATCGGTGTTAAACACGTTATAGTTTATATTTGCACAACTGTCCTTGAACTTATTTTTCACACTTAACTAAATTAATTTATTATTATAAATTTAATCATTTATATTATATGTATGTACCTCAAAACATATATCATTTTGTTTAAGCTTTTAAAAGCCACTTAACACCTTGTGAAGAAACAAAAAATATAACTTCAACACACGTATGTATATAATTTTTAAAAAGCGTTCTTCATCGATGAAATAATATCAAACACTAACTTCAAATTGATAATTTTGAAATATCAAAACTCAAATTTCATTCAAAACTTCCGTTCCGAGTTGCAGGCCCATCAATATTCGAATTCAAACAAATCTTCTTTTTATTCCCCCTTTTTCTTTGGAAATCAACCCCCATATTCATCCAATCAATTTCTAATTCGGCACACTATAACAATATCTAATGAGTATGGAATGACGATTCTCTAAAAACTCCATTCATCCGGATGTCGATGTTTACAATGCAACCGAACAAATTGGAAACAACTTTAAGGTACAACACAATCATCACAATAAGCAGCGGGTCGCATCCATTGCTTCTGCTATATCTGTTCTCCTTCTTTTCTTCAATTAAAAATACAATGAAAACGATATCGAAAATCTTAATTTCCAACAAAAGAAAAAAAAAAAAAAAACAACATCATCATCTTTTTGACTAAATACATTTGTTTTGGGCGTTTTGATTGTTGTGTGACTTCCTGGATCAGCGGGTGTTTATCTCCATCTGCAAGTTGTTGATGGCAACAAATGGTTCAATAAAATAAAAGATTCCAAATTGGGAATGGCACACAATTCACACAATTCTTTGGAAGCACAAATGCCCCGATGATGGCAATTGCAATCATTTTTACAGACAGGATCATTTTTTGTTTTTTTTTTTGTATCGATTTAAATTAATTTGTTGAAATTTTGTATATATCTGAATTTTATGAATCAGAATGGTTTAGTTTTGTTAAGCAATATTGCAAGACGTTACGAAATTATTGAGAAAGTAGTGTTGAGAGTTTTCATATTGAATCGTTATTAATTTTTATTATTTCTGAAACATATGTAATAATGATTTATTTAGGGTTTTATGTTTTTGGCTTCTTTGTTTTGATAAAATTCAAAAATTTTGAATTCAATTCAAATTTAAGCAGGAATATGGATCGCATGCACTTGCTCTTATGTGACTTTGAAATCTGAAATGTAAACCTATTCATCATTGAATGTGGAGTTAAAAGTTGAATTTCAAAAAAAAAATTATCAAACCGTTTTTGAAATATCGAATTTAATAAAAAATAATCTTGATTTTCTTTTTTTAATATTATATGTTTTTTTTTTTTTGAAAATTTCTAAATGCAATATTATTTGTATTTAAAATTATTTGGAGAGTTGATGGAATCCTTTAAATTATTGACCTTAAGAAAACCATAATAATGCGTTCTTATAAAATGTGAAGTAATCTACAAAAATTGTTAAAACAATTCTATAAAATTTTCCTTCTAAGAGTTTTATGCGTATTTTTAATACTTTGAAGACTTACTACATAAGGTTCTGACTTACTCTTTAGAAGATATGGCCATTTCCGTTAACGTAAAATGATGAATTCTTCGCATGTGTTTCCGAAAACATGTTCATGCTAAGTCTGTATGTTTGTGACTCTCTGAAAGACGTCATACACATTTTTTTATGATGTTGATCGTTATAAAGATAACATTATTTTAAAAAATTGTGAAAATAACATTAGTCCATTGAAATGTTACATTAACCTTGCATTTCATACAGGACAAAATTTTTTTGATGGATCTGTAGGAGGGATCAGTGTGAGTGTAAAAACGAGTTTTCGTCGTTGAATTCCCCCCCATTTGGCCGCCATTTTGGAAAAGGGGGCATAAAAAGGTTTTCACGATATCTTGGAAACCATTCATCGCACAATCAAAATTTTACTATATTTGTGTATATAATTAAATTATTTACAATTTATGTTAACACACTTTTTATCGTAAAATTGAAAACAAAAAAGTTATAACCAAATGGTTCCCAAGATATTTCGAAGACCTTTTATACGCCGCCTTTGGGGGGGAGTTCAACCCCGAAAACTTGGTTTTACACTCACACTGATCCCTTCTACTGATCCATCAAAAAAAAATGTGTCCTGTACAAAATGCAAGGTTCGGCCAAATTTTTGTAACATTTCAATGGACTATATGTTAAAAATAAAATAAATTTGATGGCACAACAGCTCATGAAGAACTAGGGCCTAGTGACTTACAACTCTCCAACCATTCCTGTGTGCGTGTCTGCAGGAATGGAGGGGACCAACAGTTTATTGCCGAATCCGAACGGCTAACGAGCGGCACTTTTTTGTGACAGGAGGTACTCTTGGAGGATTTGTCAATTCCTCGCAAGAGGCAGTAGCCGTTTTTTTCTTTTAATTAAACATGTTACCATCTAAAAAAAAGTATCAACGGTAATCATTTAAATCATATTATAACTAGCTGACCTGGCGAACTTCGTTTCACCTATAATTGATTAAATGTTAAATGTTCCTTTCGAAAGTCGAGCAAGTTCTAATTGTTATTAAGACTTTCCGACTTTTCCGGCAAAATTTTTCAAATTTTATCTCCGTAACATGTTTCTCTGTTTCAATAAAAATCCAACAAAAAAAATCTCCATCCAATTTGGATGATGTTCCGCCGAGTTATGTGCGTCGAACAAAAAACTAATTCAAAAAGTTTGAATATTTCAAGATGTTTTCACAATTTTCTCACTTTGTTGGTCGAATTTTCTAATTTCCGTTTAAATTTTTCATTTTTCGGCTCCGTTGTGTGTTAATCTCATTCAATACAAATCCAACAAAAAAAATGTCCATGCAAATTTCAAGGCGTTTTCACGATTTTCCTACTTTTTTAGTCGAATTTTCTAATTTTTAGATCTAAAACAATTGGTCAAAAACCAAAAATACTGCTTTTAACTCTCAAATGACGAAATTAAAAAAAACATAATTTATACTTACCTACTTTATACCTATAGAATGTAATATTTTCAATAAAAAATAATATACTTAACTATTTTTTTCATACGAGTGACCATTTACAACCAAAATTTTTGATTTTCAAAAAAAAAAAATTGTACTGTATTATGCTCAACTTGTGCCGCGTTGTGCTATCCTTTTCTTTTTTAAGGACAAATTCATAAATTTTACGAATGAATTTTTTCGAATTCGCAAACTTGCAAATTTTACGGATGAAATTTTTTGGCAAAACTGCGATTTTTAATAAAAATTTAAACTGGCCCTTTTTGTTTTTTGGTTTTGGTGACAAGTTAGAGCCGAAGAGGTATGAAATATATTCCCTTCCAGCTAAGCCAAAATTTATTTTTGGCTGAAAAGTCGGGATTACCTACATGTCGAAATTATTAGTTTTACGGAGTACTTTTGACATGTAACCCTAAATAACTGAGCAAAGCAATACCCTCAATTCCAACACTCATTATAGGTAGAGGTAGACTTAGCTATAATAAGAATTACAAGGCGTTCCGGTTCTAATGGACTATCAGATTGGCTCTTAAAATATCTACGGCTACGGAGGGATCTGTTGATAGGGTTCATGCATCAGATTATCAAATAAGGTACTACTCAAATGTTAACATTAACTCCACGTATCATAGTTTAGTGAAAAGTGCTGCTATACTTCAGTTTTGCAAAGCAAATGGGTTCAAAATTTTATGAGCATAAGACGAAATGAAAACTCTACAAAAATCTTCAGTAAGGCAAATAATAGTGGAGTAGGGAATAAGATTTTAAACATTTTTTTTTAGATTTTTATTTGAAAAATAAGATTTTTTTTATTATATATAACACTTATAACAGTTATTACAGTTTAGATTGGCCGCGTTCAATCCATCAATGTTTTGTGAAAAAGAATATACACAATTTTTTATAAACCAAAATTTAAGCTTTCTGCATCATTTTTTAAGTTTATCAGTGAGAAACACTATCCCAAAATGAGTTTGAAAATTTTCACTTTTGTACTTTTTCACTTTCTTGGTTTATAGCTTTAACTACATAAGCCACTTTTTGCAAAATTACAAAAGTAAAAATATTTTTTTTTCCCACTTGCGCAGTTGTTTTGTGAAAAAGAATATACACATTTTTTTTAAACCAAAATATAAGCTTTTTGCATCATTTTTATAAGTTTTCCAGTGAGAAATACTATCTCAAAATGAGTTTGTAAATTTTTTCACTTTTTTGGCTTATGTAGTTAAGACTTTATTCGTAAATTTCAGACAAGAAAATTTCGTCTGGAAATTCGGATGACAGTTGTTTGTGGTGGGGGAAGTGTAAAAGAGCTGAAGTGCTACCATTAAAAGTAATACTTACTTATTTGAATGAACGAACTTTTTGTTAATTATTTAGTGACGCTTTGAATAAAAGGAATAAATTTCTTACAAAAGTGTTCCATCGGATTATTCTGGAACAATTTTTCATTCAAGTTTAAACAAATTACTGCAAAATAACAAACAATTTTAATGAAATTTAGTGTTGCTAATCATTTTACATAAAATTTCATCCACAAAGCTCCTGCTAAATTATCAATTAACGAATATATAAAGTTCTCTTTTATTTCGCTTCAATGCATATTCTGTAAGTAAATACAGGAATTTGATACAATGTCTTTTGACTGAAATTTCAGATTGTTTTTGCGTTCAACGAAAAAAATCTGAAATTTCAGATTCTGAAATTTAATGTCGTATTTCTTTTGCAAATAGGGATCACGAATTTTCTTGGCAAAAGAAAAGCTGTTTGGATTTGTTTTTTGTTTGCAAATGTGTATGTGGGATGTCAAATTTAATTTTGTCAAAAATAGTTTTAATTTAATAAAGCAAAAGATAATTTTGATAGGCAAAGAATCGAAAACGGAATGCAAATGAGAAAGAAAATCGCAGAATCACAGAATCACACAAAAGCACAAAATGACGTTTTATAAATAGTGTGTGTGCAAGTGCGTGTTTCATGTAGGTGTAAATCTCTCTTTAATTCGGGATCAGAGAGTTTAATCCCGAATTGTCAGGGATTGATATTTTTTGGTTGAATGAAATGCAAAAACTTGTCCGGGATCAAAATCCCTCACAGGGATCAATTTTTTTTTGGCTGAAAGAAAAACGACATAAGATTTCCTGATAAACGCGGCCATTTATTGTTTGGTTTTCAAGTACGAATACGAAAACAATTTCAATTCTATCTATCTCTTTCTTTCCTTTTGTTTAAAAAAGACACAAACTGTGGGAAGTACAAGAACTGTCAAATTCAATTTTCTTCAAAAAAAAAACTGTTATACATATAGAGAATCCACTATCCAGTCTTTTATAGAGATCAGTGGGTAGACTGAACTTCTTGTTTAGATATCAAACCATCGCTGATGCATTGAGCGCTTCGTCTGGATTACTTATATACAGAAGCAGCGTGAGCAAATACTTTCAAAATTATCCCTTAATCTTATATGCACGTGTGACATTTAATCTAAGCATAAAATAAACGAAGTAAAAAAAGTTAAAGCAGTCAGCATTTTCAAAGAATAGAAAAGTTTCCGTTGCAACTTATAGGAATAATATGGACATAATTGATTTAGAGAAAATAAGTTATAAACGTTTTTTTGTCTAAACTTTCTGCCATTCTTAAGAATTTAAGACGCAAATGTACTATGGGATATATTGAAGGTTGCATTTTCATTTTTAAAAAATCCCTCACAGCCTGCAATTTTTTTGTTTGGGGTTGTATAATAACTTTCATGATAAGAAATATATGTGTCGCTGCAACAATTTTCTATGTATTAATTGTTTTTACAGAATTTATTATTTTTTTAAAGAATATGTACTGCGACGCCAAGAAATACCAACTTCTTAATTTTTAAACCGCGTCATCAGGCAAAACAAGCCAAATTACAAAATGAAACTTCGACATATAGTTAGTTGTAACATACATATTTACATTAGTGAAACTCCTAACTAGGCCAACGTCTTTAGTTATAACGCGAATGCATTTAAAACGCAACACATATTATCTCTACCGCTTAACACACTTTTAGCCAATGTCTAAAACTTGCATTAATGACCATAAAAACTTGAAATAGCTTTGCCAACATGCGCATGCGATAATTACATTGGGTATTTTTTTTTTTTTTTCTATTTCTATCCCCTGACAAACTTAAGCAAACAGCCCGTAAAATTAACTTCACAAATTTTTAACGACCAAAAGAATGTCAAAGAGTTTTTCTTACATGATTTTCATATTATATCCACCGCACCATTAGAGTCATCGACATCGTCGCATCATCACAGCAAAGAGCAACCTGCTTATTTTTATAGCTAAAATTTATATTAAGTCCCTCAATAAACAGTACGATAAGTGCATCCTTCAATTAAGTCCCGATCGCATGTCCTGATGGCGACTGCATTCTTGGTCTCTTTATAAGACATCGCGCAAATAATAATAATCGTATATCTCCTTAAGGATGCGCCATTTCCCATTGCACAAATTAAAACCTCTTTTCTGGTGGTTATTTTTGTGATAATGATGGTGCGAGTGTGCAAGACTCTGAACTAAAGGGAGACTTGACAATGGTCACAAATCAACGCAACATTCCCATAAAACCAGAATAATAATAATATTAAAATTGGACAATTTCATTCATCAGCGGGCGGCCACAGCCGGCATGTACAGCGCATGACAGGCGCTTCTTTATTTGTTGACATTATTGCATCCGCAGCAGATCCATATCATCAATGCTTGTGGAATTGAATAGCAAGTGATTCTGTCAGTGTTGCCACTGTTTAAGAAAAATTAATTTTTTCAGCATCGCAAAATCTATTTCGTAGATGTTTATTGGCTGGCAACGTGTACCTTCCGAAATGTTTTTTCTCGAGAATTTCCTTCTTTGCTTGTATAAACATTTCACATTTGGTTGTTTTTTTAAGACATTAAATATAATATTGATAATAATTAACCTGTTTTGCATCCTCATTTAGAACTTTCGAAAAGAATTTTAGAATTTATTTTGCTCCAATCGGAGACTACTTGCATGTCTTTGGAAGATGAATACTGACATTTTAAAATTGTTTTGCGAAATATGTAGTAAAATGGGAATTTGATCAAAAAATATTTTATCTAGGAGCATGCCCAAAAAAAAAAAGAACCAGCATCTCGATTGAAAAATTACATACAGTAAAACCCGCTTAAGAGAAAAACCCGCTTAGCTGAAACACTTTTTTCATCCCCGAGTATTTTTCGACCAACTACCTTTAAAACATTCCGCTTAAGCGAAACTCGCTTAAGTGAAAATCCCGGATAACTGAAACATATTTTCAGTTCAATTTTATATTTTTCATTAAGAAAAAAAAAAACTCTTAAGTGAAAAAAAAAAATAGAATTGCACAGAACGAAAAATGCTGAATGCTTTCGTTTCTTCTGTATTTTTCACCTTCACCATTTTCAAGACGAAAGCGACATTTGAATTTCTGATTATTTCACAAACGTTTACATTTACATTTTATAAACAAATTGCTTTGTCCTCTCAAACAAAAGTTCAAAACAACATTTCAAATGGCTCAAAAGGTATCCTACGTATTTTGAAATTTATTAAAAATAAAATTATACATTTTCATAATTCAAAGATAAATACCATTGTTTCTAGCATAATTCTCCGCTTAATAGAATTTTTAGATCCGCTAAGTGAATTTTTTTTCCACTTATCCGGACTCCGCTTAAGTGATTTTTTTTGTTTCACTTAAGCAAGGTTCGTTTAAATGAAAAACCCGCTTAAGTGAAAGAAAGACAGTGACATTTTGCAGATTCTCTTAAGCGGGTTTTACTGTATTTGAATTAAAAGAGCATGAATTGTAGATAACAAATATGAAACTATTTTCTTTAAAAGTTATCCCTGGCTGTGATAACTCAGTGAAATCCCGCATTGGTTGTTTAGTATAAACTTTTCAAATAGTGGGGAGGGGAGGGGGCAGAGAGGAAGTGGAAGATATTTTTGTTTGTATAATATATAAGCATATGACACATGACTTTGGGGTACTTTTTAATGATCGATCTTATGAACAAATGGAGAAAGATACATGATACCCTAAAAAGATACATCTACCCTTTTTATAAAAAGATTACCGAATTTTCCGTCCAGCAAATAAAATGTTACGAAATAATAACGGTGTAGTAAACTGGGAACACACGTTCAATTTGCCAGAAGAAATAAAAATCAAAAGAGCCCATAAAAATATATGCCATGAAAGAGTGTTTTTTTTTTCATGCGGGGTGAAATCTGTGGAACTATTACGTAAAAAAAAACCCTCCCAAAACTGGTTAATTGATGAATGGTGGTAAAAACAATTGTTGTTTAATTTTTCACCAGAATCAAAAATTAAAAAAGACCGTTAAAAATTTCATCAACGGGAGGGGTTTTCCTGGTAATTTTCCCTCCCCTCGAAAAAACTCCCTTTCATGGCAGATATTTTTATGGGCTCTGTTGATGCTTCTTTCTTATGACAAATTGAACGTGCCCTCCAAGCTTCAACACTATACCCTTATCATTTCATAAAATTCTCATTTGTTTCATACAAAAACACTTGTTTTAAAGAATTTAAAATCGTCTTAGCCAGTCTCGGGGAAAACTTTTAAGAAAAATAATTTCATATTTATTATCTACAATTTATACCCTTTCAATCGACAAATATATTTTCCATTTTAATCGACTCTGGGTTTTCGCTTATACATTTTTGGGCATTCTCCTTTACATAGCACCCAAGAGAATTTCTGATAATAAATTGTAATGCAAATCTCTTATGTATACCTATTTTGGTAAGTTGGATATACTTTTTTTCTAATTTGCCAAAATTTAGTTCCTAACAGCAAAAAATTATGAAATTGATAGATTTTGAAAATAAATAAGAATATTTTGAATTGGCAACACTAATTCCAGACATTGTTAGCTCAATTGGCTGTTTGCGTGCATTTGGTGTTCTACGTCATTCGATAACTATATAAACAGACAACAATGACATTTTGATTACTCACCGGGAGGAACCCAGAAATGGTAATGTGCATCTTTTTTTAACTTAACTGCCCACAATAATGCACCAACTTGAACGTCGTCGTGCACCAAGCCGCCGCGTTGCCGTAGTCGGTCTGTATATGTTTCTGAATAATCAAATATTTTATGTAATATTTTTCTTTCTTTTTTGTTGTTCTTATTTCCTCAAGTTAAAGCACTAAACGTTTTACATACACAGGTACATACTTTGTTTTAAAATTCACAACGAAGACTGCATATCCAGCGGATGCACACACCTAACTAACAGATGTTGAACAAAGAAAATTGGTTATGCGCGCATGCGCGCGCGCGAGTTTTGCACACCACACACCTACTTAAATTTAACATCCGTAAAATAATCACCATCAAGACGAAAACACTTGGAACACACGTCCCTTTCGTTTGCCGTTCTTCGAACCAGCATGTAAATATATTGGCAGGCTTCAATTTCGGCCATCAGTGAAAGAAGCACAGGGCACAAGCTAAAGAAGTTTGCAGGAAAAGATAAATAGATACAAATCGTAGCTGGTGTATAATGAATTTCGGCAGGATAAGCCCAAAAGCAGTATAAGATAACTTTTCAGCACTGATCACAGGCTGTGTAGCTTGCATTAATATAAATTTCAACGCTGACGCTGAATCAGTAGCAGAAAAGGTTTTTTGAGGGAGAAAAGGTTATAATTTTTTTTTTTTTTGTCGGAATTGATTTTCATCGGTTTAGCATAAAATGTCAATGGCCGGGGCTCTGGGGCTGGGCAACGGGACCAACCCACTTTTTTGCTTGTTGTAAGTTGTCGTTATTATTGACTGCACAGTAAATTGAGATATCAAGGAAAATTTATGCTCCACATGATCGCGATACAAATGGAGTCAGAAGCAGATGTGTGTGTTTTGAAAATTAAAAAAAAAAAAAAACTTTATTTGATTTGCAGGTACCCAAGTATGTTTATTCAGAGGTTTTGCGACATTAGTATTTATACTCGAATACGTACTAACTGTAAAGACAAGTTATGCATTTGAAAAGATCTTCAAAAATTATATTAATGATATTTCCTGCAAATTTATCTAAGTAAGTAAGTAAGTAAATAATTCATTTATTAACAATTTTGTATACATTTACAACGATTTTGAAATTTATCTAAAATTATCTCATTTGTGAAATACGAATTTCTATGAAAAATGAGATGGTTTGAAAACGAATTTTTGGGAATTTATATTTGCGGAAAACCAGGAGTTTAAAACGCTAATGCGCTTTGTTGAAAGAAGGCGCCCTACGTTTTTTTTTTTTTTTTTTTTTTATTTTAAACTGCACAATCACTTTAAAAAATATAAATTATTCGATGGATTGAATATTGAGAGCAGCACTCCACTACAAATTGTAGGTCTCATTCATTCCTGATGCGAAAAACACGCAGTTTGTCGATATTAGCATAAGAAATTTGAGAGTAAAGTGTTTGCAGGGATCTGTATAATGTAAGAAAAAAAATAAATTTTACTCTAAAAGCACCAACGAAAACTTTCTTTCTGCTTTTCGTTTTGCAGTACGCTGTTTGATGAGCAAATTGATAATTATAGCAGATTATTTGGACAGATCTCCGAATTTTTTTTGCAAAAAATTAATTGCCCGGATCATTAATTGTGAACGAAAAAAGTTTCATTTGAGCTTTATTCGTATTTGTTTTTATCGTTTCTTTCATTAAAATATGGCTTTCTTTTGCACGTTTGTGTTTGTTTTTAACTTCCCATTGAAAGTTATTGTAATCGGTCCGATTTGTGAAATTGAAAATTTTGACATTTCTCGACGTTTTGAGGTCTCTGTGGTCGAATTACATTGTTTTTAGAGAGATGTCTGTGTACGTAAGTTCGTACGTTCGGAAGCCTTTTTTTCGTTCACGATATCTCGAGAACGCATAGAGATATCGACTTCAGTTAAACTTTATTTTACAGATAATAAGGCCATAACGTGCAAAAAGGATTTTCAGAAAAATTCAATCAGCGGTTTTTTTATCACATGGTAATTTAAAAAAAAAAAGTTGTAAAATGGCTTGTTTCTCGAATATCTCTAGAACAATAAATTCTATCGACTTTGACCTGGTTTCAATCGATGCATAATGATGTAGTAAAAAATTGGTACTACTTACTTAAAAAAAAATCAACCCATAGTTTTTTTTTTAATAAAAAAAAAAACATTAAAAATTGTTAAAAACTTTCGAATATCTTGAGAACACACAAAGATATTAAATTCGGGTTAATTTTATTTAACACACAAAGTTATAGTTGATAATCGGTAGAGTTTTTAAAAAAAAATTCAATTAATGGTTTTTTTTTTTCTAGGCTAAAAAAAAAACTGCAAAAAAATGCTAAAAAATGTTTTTCGGCTCGAATATCTTCGAATATCTCGAGAACAACCAATGATATCAAATCCCGAATAATTTTAGTCTACACACAATACTGTAGTTAGCAATTGATAAGCTTTGTAAAAAATTCAATTCAATGATCAGCCGTAAAACAGCTAAAACCTCAGCCTATGAAACTAGGTGGTAAGCTCACTTAAGTTTTTATTTATTTCGTTTAAAAAGCTAACACAGTAAGATAAATCTTATAAGCTAGTGATAGTTTATGGTTATACATTTTGTTCAAGATTAAATAAATATAAATGCAAAAAGAATCATGAAGAGTATTTAAAGAAATAAAAACAGTATTTACATTGAAATAGATTTGATTTAGCTGGATTTAAATAGTAAGAGTGAAAAGTTAAGGAAAAGAGGAAGTTAGTTGCTTTATTCGAGGAATAAAAGTTTTATGTTACTCTGAAATCGTTGCATGTTGCTCAGCTCTCGCAGGTGGGAAGGGAGCGAATTCCAAAGGCGAACTGCAGCAATAAAAAACTGTCTCTCAGATGTGAGACAAGAGAAGCGAGGGATTATTAAACAAGTTGATCTGGTTGATGATGGAAACCGAAGTTTTTTGAATATGTATGTTGGTTGATGTGTTCTTAATATATTAAAAAGGAGTATTAGAGTACGATACTGAATGAAGTTTTCAAAAGACATTTTAAGGAGATTCTTAGGTAAATGCGATACATGATCATATTTTCGTAACCCGTAGATATATCGTATGGTGCTGTTAAATGCAACTTTCAATTTTGCCTTGCTAGCAAAATCACAATTGTAAAAAATTTCATATCCATATGTTAGAACCGGGATCACTAGCGTTTTGGCAAGAACTATTCTTGAATTTAGTGGGGTGAAACGCTGGACTGTCCATAGAGTTCTTAGAACTCCATAAGCTTTCCCCACTATTGAATTTATGTGATCATTCCACGTCAGAGTTCTATTAAACACCATGCCTAAATTCTTGGAAGTATTTACAAATTCTAATGGGAATCTGTTCAGCTTAATCGATGGAAAGCAAGATATATCTAAAATTTTTTTGCGATAACTAAACATTTACACTTCTTTGAGTTCAGAGTAAGACTATTACTTTCAGCCCAATTGAAGATCCGCTCAAGATCATCATTAATTAAGGCGACACAATTTTCTATAAGTCCCAGGAACAGCTTTTGTAAATCTGTACATCATCAGCATAGAAGTGTTTGGATGATTCAAGAATTACAAAGGATATTTCGTTAATATAAAGTGAAAACAAAAGTGGAGCTAGAATAGACCCCTGGGGAACACCTTTTGATACAGGAAGAAACTCAGAGAAACTATTTTGCAGATATACGGCTTGCTTTCTGTCGCTAAGGTAAGAGGAAATCAATTTAACCACTTCTTGGGAAACGTTATATCTAATGCGCAGCTTATTTAAGAGCAAGGAGTGGTTAACCATATCAAACGCTTTTGAAAAATCTGAAAGGACGAGAAATGTAACGCAATCATCGTCAAGTTCTTTCCTTATATCTTCAATGACTCTCAAAAGAGCAGTTGTGCAACTATGCTTAGGGCGAAATCCAGATTGAATATTTACTAAAAAGTTGTTATTTTCATTTAGTTGTTTTTGCATTATTCGCTCACATACTTTTGAGAGAAATGGTAACACTGATATAGGTCGAAAATCATCACATAATGAATTTTTAGGTATTGGTATGATTTTAGCCAGTTTCCATTGCTGTGGAAAAATTCCTGTTGTAAGGATAGTGTTTAAAACGTGGGTAATAAATGGTAGCAAAAATGGCAAAATCGCTTTTAAAAAAACAGGATGAATTTCATCGACGCCCACTGCATTTGATTTGATAGAAAGAATGCAGTTCAAGTAGTATTGTTGTTTCATTCACAAACTTCAATATTAATAAAATTTAGCGAAAGCTTTGCAGCCTTTAATGTTAGTTTGTTATCAGACTATTATCGTTTATTAAAATTTGTATGGGCTTATAATCTGCTATGTATAATAAAATGTTTACAAACCTCTACAAGGGTCACTTTGAATACTATAAGTATTCAACTTCTTATATATTAGAGTTTTTGTTTCATTTTAAGAAAATATATACAAAAGTTAAATAAAAACTTCATACCTATACTTACTTGTAAGGATTTTTTATTAAAAAACTTCAAAAGTTAATAAACAAAAAAAACTGCCTCATCTGGTAGATTGTCAACAGCAATTATTATCCATCAGGTTTTATATACGAGTACATACCACTTGCTTTCTTATAGATTGAAAAAGGTATCGGATTGTTTTAAGAAATTCCGAAATTTCTCTCCGTTTAATGAATATGTGCGTCGTCGTATAACTACACCTAACCTAACAGTCACTTGCTTTGACAAGACAACTTATCACACACAAATTCCATGAAAGAAAAAGTGAAACCCCTCGCAGGTAAACTGAGCTGTGCAATGTTGCATTGCATGCCATTCAAGGAGAAAAAAAGACAACATGTTTCTCCACAGTTATCTGCTTTTTTTTTTTTTTAAATTTAATTTTTTAATCCATAAAATGCAAAAAAATGGAATCTTATCGAGGTCGAGCGCGCATATTCGTATTTTCGTCGATAAAGTAGACACTCTGGCGTCAGATATGCAATATACAATAACAACACTGCATATGGTGTATCCGTTATATCTTATGCTGCATTGCATATATACGGACAACGGACGACCGACACGGACGACGAAGAACGGTGTGCTGCTGCATTTTCGCATACTGCGAGAGAAACATTTGTAAAATGTGCAAAAGCATATTACATCATCAGCATTGCCATTAACTCGTCAAGTGTAAGTTGTATATGTAGATATGTGTACTCGTATTATAGAAGTTATAACTTATAATGCATGCAGTGCAATGCACAGCAGCAACGCCTTTTCCGATGTCGGCCGGACGTTTTATGGAGCACATCGAGATTACTAATTCGACGAGAACGACTTTCGAGATATTTTTTTACACATCGAAATATTGGATAGGTGTAATGCAATTCAATTGATAGATAATTTAATGGGATAAGTATTGGTGTTGTGATTTTTTTTGTATCGAATTTAATTTCCTGCGGACATTGGAGGTGGAGTTGGTGTATAAATTAAAATTAAGTGAGCTTTTTTTATCCTCAGCCAATATCGTCATACTTCACAAAAGTAACGCTAGACTAGTAAGATACAGAGTAAGAATTAGAAACTAGGAAGTATGAATGTAGGTTCTATACAAAATACCTATATTTTAAATTTTAATTTAATCGAGCTCTATCAATCCTGGTTGAAATGCATCTACGTTTAAGCTTAATTTCTCTAAATTTCATACTTGTTTGAATAAGGTAAGTAAGCCATTTTTTTATGGTAAAGAGGAAAAATGAGCAGTTTAGAAATAAAGCCGAAAAAAATTACTTCCACTTAAAAAAAAATCGAGCCGAAAAAAAAAAAAATTATATAATATTAGACCAAGGATTTCGATTTCGTGGGGTGACCCCTCATATTTAAATGTTTTAATTGTTCGAAAAAAATTCGTTTTTTTTTTAAATGTCAGAGCAAAAACTGATTTAGTATCTACAAACTACTGCTAATGTAACGTTTATGTTTATTTTTTGCTTAAAATGTATTGCTCTTTAATACAAAAAAAAACGTATTACCTAAAATCTTTTAGCGAAGAAGAGGCGAATAACAAAAATAAAAGAAAAATAGTTTTGTTGTTGTTTTAGTGGACTGTATTGAAATTAATTCAAATGGAAGATTTTTGTTTTTTTTTTTTTTTGCGACCTTTAGTCCAATGCGTTTCGCCAGGACAGTTGGGCTCATCAGTTAAATTCATGTCGTACCTTTCTAAGACGCAATATTTTGGTCGATGACTACCGACTCTTAATAAAACCTACAGCGTATATTCACTGCAAATTGTATGCTTCTAGGGGAACATGCGGTTACATTCTTGCACCTAGAAATTTGTTGTTGTTGTATGCCCGTAAATGTAACCATGTTCCCCTTCGACGGGTCGACCCTTCTGGTCATATTCAGAGTCATATTATCTTGAGTTAAATTTTCGAGTGAAGGCTTCTCACCATAAGCAGTAAATGTCCTAAATTGCTACCAGGGGATTCGGTACCAGCTGATCTACCCAGACCAAGAGCGGAAGCATGCTGTTCCGAGCCGAAGTGGGACGATCGTGCTTTTTTGACACGATAATTTACTCGTAGCACGGTGGCACGAAAAATTTCAATATGGCAAGTTTATATATTTCCATTATTTTACTTAAAATAAAGCAAATTTCAACAAAATTTAATACAAAATTGGTTCAAATTCCATAAAAAGTGGGCTTAAACACATAATTTTTGACAATGCACGAATAGAGCAAATAATTTCCATTGAATTTTGTCATTGTATCCGTAAAAAAATTGATTACATACAGGATTTTCAAGAAATTAGAAGAATTTGTGGTGTTTTTTTTTATTAAATTAGAAAAATTTGTGGTTTTTTTTATGTGGCACGAAAATTGGCAAGTTTTTATAGAAAATATGGCATGTTTATTTTATTTCGGGCGGCAACACTGGTTCCGAATACCACTCTTGCTGATAAGTAAGACCAGAGGCTTAGTATACCTGCAGAATAGTGCCACCATATTATCAGGGGCGTAATTTATGAAGACCTAGTTTTAAGAGCTAAATTTAAAGTTAAAGAAAGCTAGGTTATGATATGCGAAGCCAGCATTATAATAACCAAAATCCAGCGCCTCGAACTGTCAAAAAAGAGTCAAACTAATACTGAACTAAGATTAAAGGCCGCTTTACACGATCATAGAAGTCATATGACTTCTCAAAAGACCTGTCAAAAAATTCAAATCAAATCAAATCAAATCGTCTGAACGCACTCATAGAACTCATACAGCTTCTCAAAAGAAAAAAGCATATGACTTTTTTGACATTAGGACTGCATCTAATTCCATTTAAGAAGTCATACGAATTTTTTGTGTTTCTAGAAGAATGTATTCTTTTCAGTGTTGAAAACAATTTTATGCTTAATATCTAATTTTACTTATTAAAAAAAATGGAAAGTGAAAATATGAAGCTAGTTATGAGAAAAATAAAATTATGAGAAAAATAAACATACTAATTTGAAAACGTCATGATTTCACAAATAATGACAACTCTTTTTTTGAGACTTCAATTATCGTGTAAAGTAAACGCAGTTCATCACAAACGTCAAAATCTTCAACAATAAAATCTTCTTACAATAGTCTAAAAACTAGCAAAATCCAAAGTCGTGGAAACTTCGCAATTTTAGTGAATAACTTCGCACTTTAACTTTGCTGGAAATTATTTTTTTTTTTATTTTCAAAATCAGAAGCCAGTTGATGAAATCTCTGACTCGGTTCAAATTTTTAAGGTATATGTACATATTTTAATTTAAAGTAAACACATCCTTATAAACATGACCTTGAGCAAATGCATGCGACCTAGTCATGCGTTCTATTTTCAAATCCATTGTTAATTTCTTTATTCAAACGAATTATTGTATCTAAAGGTAGATAAATCGTTTATACCAAATGTCAAAGTGATATATTTGAATCGAATGCAAGTTGCAATTTCAAACTCGACACACTTACAACTCACGATAATAAATTAAAAAATACAATTATTTATTCTTTTCTTCTCTCAATTGAAATTCGTGAATGAATGTTATTTTGTTTTGGTTTTTTTTTTTTTTTTTTTATTATTATTTAAGCTTCAATTGTGATAAGTGTTTTTGAGTTTGTGTACAACTCATGAGTGTGTCACCTCATTGAATTGACCCAAATTTATTGTTTGGATTTAATTTTTTTTTTTTTTAATTTTTATTCCAACACTGCATTCATCAACTGTCATTGTGTCATCGAATGTAACTGAGAAGGACATAGGGGTTTCTCTATACTTACACTGATGAAATGAATGTGATCTCATTTTTATTAGAATTGATAAAGATAAGCTAAAACGAATAAAATTTACTTTATAATAGCTTATCGTTTTATATATTGACATTCGAAGCAAAGTCGAAGTGGTTGATTGATTTGGAATGTTCTATTTGAAGATTGTTTAGAATGAGAGAGCATATCTTTTGTTTGAAGTGGAATACCAAAGCAAATAAACAACAACTAAGAATGTCGAGTACGGGAAGTTATTTATGATCAAACAACTTTTGACGTAAGTAATACTATTTGATTCCATACTAAGGACAGATGATTTTATTAAGATATGTTTTATTTACAAAAGAAAAAAAAACTTCTGTAGAGTCAAATGTTTTTTTTTATTGCTTTGTCTTTTTTTTGACATGGTGGGGCGAGTAACTAAAAAAATAACATTTTAACAATGAGCATCATTATACTAATGTAAATTCTTGAAATCTAATTTTTCTAAAATTTTCCTCCTGAAAATGTAAGCACTGTTTCCATTATAAAAATGAGCGTTTTTTTTTAAAGTTTGCTTTCGAATTGTATCTGTGTATAACTCAGCATAGAATCACAATCTAAAAAATAGCCGTGTTTTATTGGAAAATTTATAGGTAACGAAGTAAACACTTCTTTGGCTAACAATACCATCATTTAACTTCTTCAATAGATCCGTCCAACTTCTTGGGTATGCGGACGATGTCATATATCATCTGCCACTCTCAACGTGCCGTTATGGAAAGATTGAAGAACAGGGGAAACTTGCTTGGCTTGAGTTCATGAGAACAAGACCAAGTATCTAATGCTATCAACAAACAAACAAGCATCTGTTCAAAGCTTAAGGTATAACTCAACTATATAGATAGTTACAAGTTCGATGTATTTCAGAAGTTCATCTTTACCACACAAACCGCTGATAATTTGGTTTAGCGAAGCAACTGAGTTTGAAAAACGTGCTAGGTTAGAAGTATATGATCTAAAAAACCCTTACTCTGTCAGTCTTGTTTAACGGCGCCGAGTACTTGTCGATAAGCAGAAAGGAGGAGTTGTGATACTGAGATATTTGTGAAGAAAAATTCTGCAACGGATATTTGCTCCTGATGTGTCGAAGGAGGTCGATACAACAACTGAGGTAAGATACAACTGCGAAGTCTACGAGGTGCACATTGATGTGGGTGTAGTTCAAAAAGTTTCAACTATACTGGTTAGGCCACATCGAGCAAATGGATAACAAAAACAATTATCTAGACAACGAAAGTCTTCGCATCCCAGCCATCATCGAGATAAAAAGGGAGACTGAACCTCCGGTTAAGAGACCAAGCCTTCGGAAACTAAGTCTAAATTACTTAAAGCAGCGTACTCGAGATCAAAGAGGATGGAAAGTTGCCAAATACTTACGATACGAGTACAGTATAAAAATAAATTAATTTTGGTTGCAAAACACATCGTGGCGAACCAGGCCCTAGTGACTTACAATTTTCAACCGTTCTTAAGTCTGTTTCTAGGGAGGAATGGATATGGGACCTAAAATTTTATGCCAAATTCAAATGGATTAGAAGAGTAGAACTTTTACATGACAAAAGATACTCTTGAAGTATTTGTCAGTCCCTCGCAAGAGGCCGTAGCCCTGAAAAAATATTCTTTAGACCTCCAGAAAAAAGCAATTTAATTTTTTTTTTTAAAGTGAGGATTCGAACTATTGGGGGTTTCGATTGGTCCGTTTTTGATTCTGAAATCAAATTCAAAAGAGTTTTTGTTTTTTTTTTGAAAACGAGAACTCTGTATTTGTAAAAAGTTCCAAATGCTTTTGGATGATATACCAATCTACTAAAACGCCAGACAGTGGCCTGTTTTTGCAAAAGTTGTGGCAATATTCATTTTTCGGGTGGTTCGTTCCATAATGCACAACTTAATTAATAAATTTGCTGATTTAACAAATGTTTGGAGTATTAGAAATAAATTATAAAGTCAAAGTAAACACATTTTTAGGGTGCGACAAAAAAAAATTATTTGTAATTTTTTTTTTTTTAGTTTTAAGTCCAAAAAATTAGTAAAGTGCGTTACAAAAACTTTTTTTTTTTGTTTTTTCTGATCTATTTGTTCATTTTTAAATAAAAAATGAAGAAATAAGAAACAAAAAACTTATTTTAAAAATATTTAATTCAATTCTTTTTATGAAACACCATTTTGGGCATACTTTTTCACTCTTTAAAATTAATTGAAAAAAATAATTGTATGTATATGTATTTGTTCCCAAAAATTCAGCTGCATAGTTTCATGTAGCTTCGCGAGTGAGATTTGAGTGTTTTGAAAAGGTTTTATAGCTAATTTGCCTGCAACTCGTAAGTTTCCCTTAAATTCGACTTCAATTAGTTAATCTGTTGATCCAAAGACCCTATTTCCATTAAGTTAGTAGTAAATTAGATTTTCAATTTTCTTTTATCGAATGTTAAAAACAAAAATACTACTCAATAACGGAAAATTTTGAACAAAATTAGTTTTGAACCAAATTTTTTCATTATTTTTTTAAAAACTGAGGCCGTGTGCGAATTGGTTTAAAATTTCGATTAAATTTTATCCGAGATTAAAATTTAACATTTCTACGTACAAATTCACCTCACTAGTGTCAAAAATTAATCTTTGGATAAAATTTAACGCAATTTTAACCGAATCCGCACACGACCTGAGTTTGAAAAATATTTTTTAAAAAAATATTAGCTCTCAAATAATTTGAATTAAAAACATAATAAAAGAACTGACTTTGGGCTTAAAAAAAAAGTATAGCATGATATTGTCAGAGTCAGAGTTTAATGATTTTTTTTCTATTTTAAGTCGATTTTTATAAGATTGAAAGACTTCAAGGATTCGACAAAACGTGGACCTATTATTCAAAAGGCTTGAGGCTTGCAGCTTTATTTTGTCCACTTATTTCTTCTTGGCATTTCAGAACTCAAAAAGAATTCAAAGCACAATATTCTCCAGGACCCATGTTCTGTAACTCTCACATCGAAAAAATCAGTCGAGAAACGCTGAAAAATGGAACAAAACTCATGTATTTTGTTTCAATTTCCATCGTTTCTCGACTGATTTTTTCGATGTGAGAGTTACAGAACATGGTCCCAGTATTGTGTATTACTCCATATCCCCGGACTTAGATGATAGTTTTCAAGAAAACTGAACTGAAACGAAAAATCCTTGGATTTGGACCCCAATTGTAGTCTATAAAATTTTAGTTGACAGAATCGTACCTATCTCACATTATTAAAACAAAAAAAAACTACGACTGCACTGAAAGTTAATAACTTCAATCAATATACCAACATCTGTCAACAGCTACAAACTGTCAATGAATCTTCTCGTGATTATTGCAAATAAAAGCTTTCACGTCTTCCTACCAAAAGTAAACTGAAACCTACTTATGTACTTATGAATTCTGCAAACAGATACCGGGTGTAGCCACTAACCATATTCAATACTTTGTTCTATACATCACAGAGTCAACTTCGCCTTGTTGTTGCATATTATGTACATATAGCACGAGTACCATTCTACCTACCTCCTTCTGACAGGTGTTGCATAATCCATATATACGCTACATGACAACTACAGGGGGCAAGCTTCCATTGCAAAATAAAAATAATAAAAAAAAAATAAACTCCTAAAACCGACAAAGCAACGCGACCAAGTGGAAAAGTGGAAAACTCACTGAACCATGGAAAAGTTGAAAAAAAAAATATTAATACACTAACAACAAGAATGATGGCTGCCTATAAGATGACAATGGGGACACATTTAAGTGGGAGATCGAGTTTAAGTTTTTTTTTTTTTTTTTTTAATTCAGTACACATTCTCGAGATGCCTCAAGGTTCTCATGCTTATGCTTATGCTTAATCGTGAGTTTGTGTTGTCTCTCGTCTTTGAATTGTAGGTGATTGTGAATTATTTGGGAACATTACCGAGTAGAATGGTAACCCTTTTTTGAACATGCAGAGAACAACACAATGACTGACCGGATGTGAAATGCATTCAAAAGTAGTTACCTAGTTAATTTTCCATTTTTGTTTTGTTCAATTTAAGTAGAAAACGCATCGGTAAACATTTGAGAGTAATTTATTCCGAACGAGGGAAACTATTATTTTCGGAAATTGCAGTCGTTTTTCTGCGTGTAATATAGCTATAAGTTCAGACAACATCCGATGGGGGTGTTGTCGTGTATGCATGAAAACTTTTTTTTTTTTTAATAAAATTCATGTGGTAAATTCGTTACCTATACAATACATAATGGAAATGGAAAGAGACATTGACATCGTTTTGATAAAAATGTTATGTCACATGCAATAAGGTTGGTAATTATATGTTAATGTTTCCGATATAGTGAGGACGAGCTGTGCATATAGATACTATTTAATTTGTGGATATTTTTTTAATATTCACATTAAACTCGTACATCAAGGTGAAAATTAAAAAATAAAATAACCAATGAGACTAGACAGAGTTAAAATGAAATATTCATAGAAATCCAGTCGGTGTGAAATTTTCAACTTTACCTCACTCAGATTCAGTGAATTCATTGACAATAGCTAATCTCTTTTACACCACTTAGGCTTTTTTCCTCATGATCGGAAATTCAATAGATATCTAGGAATTGATGGCTTTTTAAAAAATTGTATTTGGTATCGTACAACAGGCACACAGGTTAGTAGTATTATAGACCTAAATCTTTTACTAAGAAAAATTAATTTGTGATGAATTACGTTTATTTAAAGATCTAAGGAAATAATGCCTTATAATGGATAGCGTTTTAAAAATTTGAGGAACAACGACATATACAGTAAAAGCTCTGCCTGCGGACAGCTCCAATAAGCGGACAATTCCCTTAAACGGACACTTTTTTGGGAACCAAACTTTTATTTAAATTCCCCATACAAAAAGCATTCCTATAAACGGACACTCTCTTAAACGGACATTTGTTTCCTACATTTTTTCTCATCTATAACCTCTCAAAAACGGACACATTCAAAACAAATTTCACTTAAATTTTCGTTTCTATTAATGCAGAAGCAAATTCGTGGAAAATCTCCAATAACCGGACGCGATGCTCTAATAAACGGACAGAATATTTTTTTTTTTGTAAGCTTAGAAGGGTATTCCCCAGTTCCTTAGCTTGCTATACTCTTACTAAATGAGCTAAATGAGAAAACGTCGTTCGGTTTTGACAGAACTTTGCTTCGTTGTGAGTTAAGAAGGGTATTCTCCAGTTCCTTAGCTTAGCCTGGCCAAACAGAGCGCGGGTCGACAGGACGGTCAATACTTTACTGAAAAAAAAAAAGAACGCGGCGGTCAAATTTTGTTTGTTAGTTTTTACAAAGACCGCCGGAATAAGATTAGAAATAGGAAAATATCGTCCGGTTTTGAGTTTTCTTAGCCTGCTATGTGCTGAAATGTAGGTACCTATTAATTATTATGTCAGTAAGATTTTCTTTCACGGTCACTCATTGTGTAATGTTACAAACTACGCCAGTCAACAACTTTGAATTTTTGCAGAAAGTAGATTACTGTTTATTTAAATATGTACATATTTCCTACTTTTAATTTTTTGATTATGAAATAAATAAATAAATAAATTTGATGGCACAACAGCTCATAAAGAACTAGGGCCTAGTGACTTACAACTCTCAACCATTCCTGTGTGCGTGTCTGCAGGAATGGAGGGGGCCTACAGTTTATTGCCGAATCCGAACGGCTAACGAGCGGCACTTTTCTGTGACAGGAGATACTCTTGGAGGATTTGTCAATTCCTCGCAAGAGGCAGTAGCCGTTTTTTCTTTTTTAAATAAATAGGTGGCGAGGCTGGGGATCGAACCTTAGACCTCCGGCATGACAGTCCATCGCACTAACCATCACGCCACGGCTACTATTATGTAATAATAAACATTAAAAAAAAAAAAATTAACTTTCTTTTGACCGGACAGCTCCCACAACCGGACAAAAAATCGGGGACCACGAGTGTCCGCTTATGGGAGATTTCACTGTACATAAATTAGATGGAAATGATATGAGAAGGAAATGAACAAAATTTAACCGTTTTTATGGCTAAATGCCTTAAATTTTTATGTCAATAGATATTTATCTACAAGTTTATACATACATATATGCATCTCTAGTTAAACAAAAACGATTAGGTATTTAGATCTATTAAAAATAAATCGGTTTGTTTTTTTTTTTGCTCCTGCGCGCATAAATCGGCAGAACATTATCCGATTTGCATGTAATTTCTTTTTTTTGGAACTAGCTAAACAATCTACCACCACTGATATGAAAATTGTAAAATTCGACCAGACAAATTTCGTTCCGCCTAAAAATATGAAATTTCAGATTCATGTATTGAATTCAATTTAATTGCAAAAGAGTTTAATTCTTTCGACTTTCGAAAGAGCCATTAAATAATTAAATTTTAGGTGGAACGAAGTTTGCCGGGTCAGCTAGTAAAGAATAAAAATGTGCAAATAGTCTGAACTTATGTTTTTCTTGAGTTATAAAAAAATGAATAAAACAAAAATACATACTCAATTAAAGTAATGGTAAACTAAGTACTTACTTTTCTTATTTTTTTATTGTATATTTAACAAAATTTGTACAATAGTGAGTAAAAATTTTGTTTTCGTAATTTAAATTGATTTATGTCAATTGAATAATTGTTGTTTTAAGGAATCTTGTGGTTCAAAATAATATAATATATGAGAAGATATTTTCTTAAGCATCAAAAATTTTATAATTTTAAGGTTAGTTTTTCAGTTTTAGCTATTTTTGATGCTTTGGTGCTCAGTTCAATCTATTGGAAAACTTAAATTAATTTACTTGCACTTTAAACTTCATAACAAAAATATATTATGCAAGTCTCAGCTAAATAGGATAGTAAGTTTTTGAGATTTAATATTGTTGTGTTCAGCGCCATCTATTGGAAAACTTGAAAATATTCGATCCAAGTATACTTCTTCATACTAACTTCATATCGAATCATAGTCGATTGCTAAGCGCCATCTATGGAAAAAAATTTTTTTATGCACAGTGGTCCGTTTTGTTAAATTGTGGCGACGAAAATCATTTTCCACACGAGAGAAAATTAATAAAATTTAGCACACCTTATGACTTTGAGATGCTGAACTTAGATGTGTTGCCAATTTTTCGTATTCGGTTTAAATAATTAAATATAAATATCGTCCCCTTTTCGCCAAATTATCGTAAGCGACATTCTTATATTGTAACATAAAGTTAATTATTTAATTTTTCCCTGTGTATTAAAAGCAATCAAACCTTTTGTTTTCTGTCAGTAACAGTATTGTTAATAATGTTCAATGTTGAAATTTGGCCTAATTGGTTTCGTTGCTGAGAAAACAAACGATATGCTATGAGACAATTCAAAATCTTCTATCTTCTATATAATAAAAATGGATGTATGTTTGTATGTTTTGAATGGACTCCAAAATTTCCACACCGAGTGAGCTAAAAATTTCAGGAAATCTTACGTGGAATACGGAAAAATTTCGGACTCCGCTAATAATTAATTTATAAAAAACATATCCGCAAAGTCAAAAATTTAACCTTATTAATGTTTGAAATGATTTTTAGACTAAAATTTGATCAAATTTGCGAGAAAGTTGATAGTTTTAAACAACAAAATTTTAAGTTCAATTTGAAGTCCTATAAAAATATCAAAAAATACTTGTTTTTAATTCTTTTAAATTGAAATTTTAGACATCAGAATAAGAATTCCGCCAATTGATAGTTACGCAAAAGAGTCATGAGATATTATTAAACAAACATTTTAAAGAATCTCATTCTCAACAACAACAATAGTTTATAAGCTCTTAGTTTAATTGATTGGTTCAAATATAAAAAGTAAATGGACAAATATTAGAGTCTTCCTCAAAACGTCAATGTATCATGTCTAATTAGGAGATTTTGTTCAACTGTTTACTTAATAATGGTAATCTACTAGTGATTTTATAATTATCAATTATCAATAATTCTGATGTCCGATCTGAAAGTCCGAAATTTTAGTCCAATGTGAACACCGTCTTAAGCTAAATCCGCAGTTGCCGTAATGATATGTCTCAACAACTTATTTTCACTCAGTTTTATGTTTACATTTTGCTTTTATTATTCTCTGACCGAAAATGTTGTTCTTAGGTAAAATAAATTCAACTCAAGACAACTTAACACAAAATTTGTATTTATTAACAACAAGCGCAACATAATATCGCCACCAAAAGAATCTCCTTTCGCGCAACACGCCTCAATCTGTCAAATGGTAAGATGTTAAATGTCAAACAAAAACATTGACAGTTAACAGTTAAATTTACAACATGCTATATGTCATCCAGAATATGACTCACAACATATGTCACACACACAAGGGGATAGGGTGTTTGATTGTAATTTCCCAATTTTCATCACGGAACTTAAATAAAATTGAAAATAATAAAAAAAAAGTCTCTGATGGTTGACCCTATTTTTGTATTTCGTATGCAAACAATTCGGTTGCATATTAAAATTGATATTTCAATAAAATAGGTCTTGGCACGTCGTCGTCGTCGGTTATCGTCGACGAGGGACGACCGACGCACGATGAGAATTGTGAGAATTGTTGGGAAACACTACGTACCGCACAGGAAATGCACATAATTCTGGCGAGCCCATTTTTATTCAAATATTCTAAAAAGAAATACTCGCGGATAGACGCATCTAAAGAAATGACTCCCATTTATCCATGGAAAATGTTATTGCTCCCAGTGAGGCATAGGCTGGGACTTGAGTGTCTCTGAAGAACAGAGAAACACGTTTCAATTCAAAGTGTGGAAAACAAAACGTCTCATATGATTCACGTCTTTTTTGTACTCCCTAGATGTAAAAAAAAAAAAAAAAAAACAGTGCTGATCATAATATAGCGATCGTTGTGTTGTAGTAACACTGCGTCGCACACCGCGCACTGCATTACCTACAGAGGAGATTGCTCCTTGGTTTGATCGCTTTTGGGATCGGGGATCATCACAACAGAGGACTCCCACGCACCGCAAATGAGGTGAGGCACAGTGTTTTTAGTTTCGGGTCGGAGTAAAGCTCCTCCATATAATACCGGGTGTGTTGAGTGTACGCACCTTGATGTGCTATTGTAGCGCTGTTTTTTGGGGGCACAACGCATCAGCTTCAGCATCCGAAGTTACATGAATTTCGCTTTTGTAACTTGAGGGTGTACTATTACGGGGATGCATGAGGAATGAATGGATGCCAAATGTATATTAGCCGCCTCGTTATAATCGTTTATTTGTTGTTGTTGATGATGATGATGAAGCACGTATGTATAGAAGAGACGACTCCAGCGACAGCGGCGGTCTTCATTCAGTATGGGAGATATTTTTTCACATCTCAGTGAGAAGCGATTTCACAACACTTTTGATGAAGGGGGACGATTGGATCTGATCGGTTCACAGTGTGTAGGGGTTTTAATTGGCGATCATTCGCAATCCGATTTGGGATGTCTATATCTCCTCCCCACAACGTTGATAATACAAAATGTAGGGTGTGGGAAACCGAACACACTTTCATTTATTTAAACATTTGTAACGGGATTATTATTTTTACCTTGCAATAATATTTTATTGCTTTAATATTTATAACCTTTTGAGAAATTAACTGTGTGGAAAACCGTTAATTCAAAAATGTATACTTAGCTTTACATCGACAGCTATAATTTTAAACAAGAACATTTATGTAAATGTCATGAAAGCAGTTTTCTCTCAAAAGGTTTTGGGTGTATTTGGTAGATTCGTATATTTTTTCTAAAAAGGGCGTGATTTTTTTTAGGATTTAATTTTTGATTATAACTAGAATCTGGAACTAAGCTGGGTTATAGCTATCAATTCCAGAATTTAGTCAAAAAATTATAAACTTAATTAAATGGTTAAGACTTTGGGTCAGAGTTAAGATTTATGAGAGCAATTAACTATGGGCTGTATAAGATTTTAAGATTATCCTCATTTTACTTAATGATATGCATTGGTTTTGGGTTAGCATGAAAATTTTAAATATTATTATGTTATTAAGTGATCAATTATTGTATTCTGGATGTATAGTGCTGAATTGAAGAGAGTAGCCATCATAACTTTTAGATAAAACACAGGGTGAGCCAAAAATAAATAAGTATATATATCATAAGCTTGAGCAACTTTGTATTTAATTCATTCATATATTTCAAAAATTAAAAAGTACACATGTTACTGTAAAAAGCCGAAATAATGAAATTCTAAAATTTACCGGTATATTCTAGAACAATTCTTACCAATGGTGCTGAGAAATTCTATAATTTACCGGCAAATTCTAGAAATTAATTATTTCGGCTTTTTACGGTAACACATACATTATACAGGGTTATTCAAATAAAGTGTCACAAAAAGCTAAAGCATGTATAGGTTGGATCGAGATAGGAACAAAATCGTACGCCGTTTTGACGGTTAAATTTGTTTTTTAATAATTTTTTTCTGTTTTAAGTCAATTTCTTAGAAAATTTCCCCTTCCGGCTAAATGGGGGGAAAAAGACCCTCGTCTCATACGATTTTTTTCTTATCTCAATCCAACCTCCATGCTCCAGCTTATAATCCCCTAACCCTCTATGTTATAATCCAGTAAATGCATTCGTCAAACAATAAAACCTGCACTCGATCGACAAGATCACGTGACCTTCGGTAGCGCAGTGCTTAGTGCACTTGGCCCGGAGATGCTTGGTCTAGGTTCGAGCCTGAGTGGGGCAAATGATTTTTCGAATAAAATTGAACATAAATAAACTAAGCACCACTAAAAAGGAGTCTGATGATCGGCCTGGCGACCGTGAAATAGCTATATCTCCAGCCTATAAAAACTTGGTGGTAGCTCACTCAAGTTGTTGTTCTTTCATTCAAGCCTTCAATATTAATAATAAAGCTTTGCAGCCTACACTGCGCGTGTGTTATCACACAAAAAACTCTTCCAAATAATCCAGTAACGTTGTCGTCTCATAGGAGGAGATTGCGTTAGATCTGGTATTTCTGATTTTTTGCTGAGTTGTTTATGAATTGGCCCCATGAAAAACGCAAGTTTTCGAATTCGAGCGCCAAATGCAACATGGTCAAAAATCCAAAAAACTGCGAAATTTTGGCACTTTTTCCATTTATTGGCATTTTAAACCTAAAGGACTATTTTTTCAACTATAACTGGCTGAACAGAATGGTGACGCAGACGAAGCCGGAGCTGGAATAGCTGTCAAAATATTGAATACACGCAATTTCAATGTTGCGAACACAACGGAACGTAGACGCATACGGAGCTGCAGACGCAGACGGAGGAGTTCACCAACTTTCAACTTTTCACGTACGGCACTTTTGACGTTTCATGAAAAAAAAAACAACAACACGGTCGGAAAAAAATATTGTGGTTATTTGTATCGCGAAAAAAATTATTTATTAAAAAGAAAATTATTGGAAACCAAAAATATGAATTCTGAGCTTGTACACAATAATATTATTTTGTTTTTCTTCAAAATACTTTCAAAGCTGTACAGCTCCATTGTGGACATGTAAAAAAAATAACGTACGACGCTTTTTGAAAGCTCTTCCAGTTTCGTCTGCGGCTTCAGTTCCGTCATTCTATTCTGTTCAGTCAGTAACTTCGCTCTACGATTCTAAAGTAATTAAATTCAAATGGAAGATTTTTTGCGACATTAAGTCCAATGTGTTTTGCCCAAATTTTAAATTTTCTTCAATTTAAACCCAGATTCAACTATGTAGACCCAACAGTTTCTAAAATAAAGCTATTCAATATTTAGCATTTAGCAATAATAAATTTATAACAACAATTAACTAATCTGCAGTATAATAAAACAAAATTGTGTTTGGCATAAGATGCATAAAAACACTACAGCAGCGTGTAGTTTAAGTCAAAAGCAAAAAAAAATATTTAGGAAGAGTAGCCTATATTACCCCGTTCAAGCGGGAAGGGTAGAAATCCGAATCATTTTTGAAAACTATCGCAAGCACAAAATAAGGTATTCTAAGGTTTAAAGACGTGTATAGTATACGACCAGGGCCGGACCAACCATATTTGCAAGATGTGCAAATGCACAGGGCGCAAAGAGGGGCGCTTTCTACAAATCTTACACAGGGCGCAAGTTTGGCTTAAGCCGGCCCTGTATACGACCCTATAATTTTTCATTAATGCTTTATTTCAGGTTCCGCTATTATCTTTGCACATTCGAAAGAGCTTCCTTACTCCCTCTAATTTCATAGCTTTGACTGACTCGATGACATTGTATTAAATTTCTTGGATTTCATATAACGATCATATTCGTTTGATATGATTTAAATATCGACTCTATTTGTTTTTTTTTTTTTAGATAGCCATCGCGAGCTCAAGAAAGAGATTTTTCTGAAGACAAAACATAAAAAATAATATTATCCGAGCAATAAATACCTATATGCAATTTCCTATCGAATATGTACTAAACTTGGCCTAAGCACACATGCCACAAGCAACTTTCATATAATAACATTAACCTGATCTATGAAATATTGCTCGTGAAGTCAAAACGTAAGGAACACTCTTTGCTCCATAAAGGGCCGGGGACCTCTAAAACTGTTTAGGTACCTCAGACAGAACCTACTAAAAATTAAAGCGTCACTGTTTAAGGTATATTAGGGCTTATTGACTGGGAAGGAGGTTTACCCAACCATTACGGATTTTTTTTTGTTTGACTGACAGAAGGGCGTGATTTTTCTATCTCTATAAATGTGTAAGCTGCAGTTCCGCAGGGAACAATATTTGGACCAGTCCTCTTGTTTTCATAAACGGTCTATATATTAGCTCTTGATAATTCTTTTCCTTTAGGGCCGAAAAATAATAACTTAGCAGCCTTAATAATTAGGCCTATTACTTTTCCTGTGTGAGTTTGTTTGTGGGTTGGAATGAGGAATATTTCCAGTTTTCTATTGAATTCAGAACAGCATGAAAAGCACTTTTTCAGGCAAATAGATACTCTTGGAGGATTTGTCCCTTCTTTTTAAGAGGCAGTTGGTAGTTTTGAATTACATCCCTTAAGTTAGCATAGTAAGGTCAAGAAAACAAAATATTTATGATGTCATAATAAGCTGCATAATAACTGCTGGCTACTTACCCTACCACAAAATTTAGTTCTTTCGGAAAAAATTATTATTTCAAGAAAATGTTTAAAACACAAGAAAAAAAAATATGTTGGTCTTATATTAACTACTCAAGTAATCAAAGAATGAAAAAAAAATATTATAAAATAGTTTTTTACAAAAAAAAAAAATATTTTAATACATTTTGAAAAAAAAAATTGTTTTTTTTTTCGTCCTTAATCTAATCAATTAATTAAGGTTTCATTTAGTTTATACTAATTAACTATCCCAATTATAAAAATATTTTCCAAGATGTGGAGGAAAAAAATAATTTAAATTTACATACCAAACATGGTCTACTAACTCCATTTTTTTTTTTTTTTTTCAAAAAATTCAACTTGGAGATAATTGGGACTGATGGTAACTGTATCCCAAATTGTATTGGACGCACAAACTGACGCAACAAATGGTCTTAGTGCCAATTACTATAAAAACAAACTCGAAATTTTTTCCACACGAAACAAATACTTGTCTTATACTTAGTTAAAAAAAAATCATTTGTGAGATTATTATGTACAATTTAATTCTCAAGATGACGAAATTTTAATCAAGGGCTAATTGTTCAAACAAAGTTCAATATACAACCCGACGTTCAATAAATAATTCGCCCATTTCGGCTGATTTACTTAGTTTCAACGATGGTTCAAGGTTCAAGTACTCGTACATGATAATAGTCAAGTACATGCCTGAACCATCGTTTAACCTCAGTCAATCCGTCGAAATCAGTGAATTAAAAATCCGGGAGAGTCTTGGTCTTTTGGCCTTTTTGACAACATGAATATGCTATATACTTAGTTCAAACCAATGGACTTTTAAAATTGTCCAAAGATATTGTATTAGATTAACTATTATAATTTTACTAATGCATTTGCATGTTACGGTTTTAATTTTATAATGCGAAGACATTTTTTTAAAAAATTATTTTTCTTACAAGCACAGGAACACATTGTGAACACATTGAGAAATTTTTCGAAAGCATTAAATTGTTGATTTAAATAGTGATTTATTATTTTTCTAACTTCTCACTTTCTTATTCCTGTCATGTTAATTTAAGTTTTTCAACATTTCTCTGAAGACTTCTTTAACCCAATATTTTCTTAAGTAGTTGAAATCCAAAAATCTTCTTTTATTATTTCTTCATACATATGGGTACTTAAGTGTTTAATGACATATAAATCTCTTCAGCATTTATTTTTTTAGGAACGCTTTCACACCTTTTTTAATCCAATATCCAAAAACAATCCAACCAGCAGAATATAAGGTTATACATATCTACCTACTTTTAATCTTCGTGAGATTCAACTCAATTAAATTTTCCCAAATGAAAGTGTTCTTAACACCTTAAACAGCAAAACCAACCGTAGCAAGTTTGTCTTTTCCAAACAACAAACTTGCCATTCCATAAACAACTTATTCGACCAAAATAACAAAAAAAAAAAAAAAAACAAAAATTGACAACAAAACTTACACCCGTCTTCACACCAAACAACAACTACTTGGTTGGATCGACATATTGAACGCGCACTTTCCCTATTTGATATTCAAGTTCGAGAATCGACATCACGGTGAGTGATTTAAACCGTCAACACGTCAATATAGTCTCAGTCACTCCATCTATTGGATATATCGACATCAACATATTGGTTTGGTTTTATTTTTATTCGCCATTTGGAGCGTTTAATTATTCTAGATTCGCGCGCACCCACAGCTCAAACTGTTATAACCCATCAACCTGACCTGGCTGCCAGCACCTTGAACAGCTGCGAGAATAAAATATGGAACGTGATGGTGTCGTGGTGGGAACGCCTCTGTTAGATTCTTTGAAGGTGGATCCAAATACTTATATGACATTTAGATACAAGAAAAATCAAAATTTATTCAGAATGTTTAGTTTTAAGACAAATTGCACAGTAAAAAGATACGACACGATAAGTGAGTGTGTCCAATAAGTAGGTCGACATCATTGGCCGTTCCGTTTCATCGTTCATCGTGTCGTGTATCGATCTTGTCTACTGTGGAAGTTTGAATAAGCTCGGAAGATCTCACTCCAAACGGACCATAAAGAATATTTCGAAAAGATCGATGTTGCCGATCAGTTGGGCGTTTGTTATGTTATCTGGCACTAAACGCGCATTTAAAATGAATTATTACCTCAGAAACGCGCCGCATATTATAAGAGAACGCCAATGACGCGACGGACGTTCGGTCACACTAAAATGCCGCAGGGTTCCCTTATGCCTAATCGTTTGTTGAACCGCATGCCGCCCGCTAGCTATACAGCTAACTAAGCTAATCCACCATATACACCATATTTGCGGGACCGTGTTGGACAAAACGTGACAATTTTAAGTCGTCACCAATTTATTTATGATTTTACTGAATTTCAAATGCTTTAGGATGTGGATGAGATTGTTGGTAAAGGAAGGGTGGAGGGAGCCTGTAATACAGAGAATGCTGCTGCTGCTGCTGCCGTGCCGGGCTGGTCGAACGTCGAAGTAGTGCGTGACCGGCATAATGGACTAAGACACTTTGACAAATGACGACTTTGTATTCGATATCGATTGACAAGCGTAATTGGTTGGTAGCTGGAGGGGCTATGAGACTATATAGTGAAGGGCATAGTGCGGTGCGATATACTATTTAATGCGAAGCGTTGCGTAGCAAAGTGTAAGTATTTATATATACGTATAGAATGTTTGTTGCTGTATTTGATGGAGCCCACGATTGCTGATGGAAATCCACGATGTGAATGCACTTTGTTGAGGACGAATGACGACTGCAGCGTTCGAAAGGATTCTTCTTTATTTATGTGAGTTGAATGTAATGAATATTTGATAGCAAATTGAATGCTTCGAAGAATATTTGTATTTGTTTTCAAACACAAAATGCAATTAAAAAATTACAACAATAAAAGAAAGAATATACAAAAATTTTTTTCGTTATGGCATAAGTCTCAATCCAAATATATTGTCTTCCTTGTGTTGTGTTGTGACTTTTTCCATGGCAAATAAAAATTCATGTTTTTTTTTAATCGTTCATTCCGGGAATTTATCTTAATTTTGGCGTCTTGGTTTTATAATTGTCTCGCCACTCTGTGCCGCCTTTAAATTGATAGCTTTGCTATGATATTGATTCAGGAGAGATGTAATTTTTTATTTTCCACTCATATGCCACCAAGAAGATATTCCAAGAGGAAATCTATTGAGATAGTCACTGTGAATAAAGTCAAAGGGAAACTACGAAATGTTCAAATTCATGGCTTTTAGTCTGAAATGGATGGTTTTGGTGGGAGGTTTTTATTAGGCTTAGAATATTTATTCGTTTTTTTTTCACATAAGAACATGAACGATAGCACAAAATTGTAAAAGATTTTTCTTTTACACTAAACCTAATATTTATACATCTTGTAAAAAAAATATTTAATGCAATTCCTGTGATGTCTAGTTCTTAAATTTGAGCATAAAGGATGAGAAAATTTGATATTTTGGAAATGTGTATTTTATATTTATTTATTTTATTCAATTGAGGGAGAACTAATTGCTGAGAGAACTTTTATAAGATAATAGTTATGTCGTTTTTGATTGGATTTTCAGAGTGTTTCACTCTTTTTTGATTCCAATGGAATATGAAAAACTCTTTTCCGAAATATGTGTATCTATGTAGAAGTAAAAACTAAAATGAATTCTTCAATAATTTCAATTCCAGAACATCTCAAGAAGAAGCGTTTACTATTTTAACAATTAATCCAACACATACTTTTAAAAATATGTGTGTTTTCACAGTGCACTCCTAGCACTCCTTAATGAAATCCGGAGTGAAAAAACACTCCTAAATCATCACTCCGAACAGCCAATGGAAGGTTTTTGGAGTGTTGGGAGTGTGGATGGAGTGAAAAAAGAGTACTAGGAGTGACCAACGGAAAACGACATTAATATGTAATAATAAAAATATATTGTTTCTTTTTCAATCAAAAAAAAAAAATGTGGATGCATATTTTAGAACGCAATAATAAAAAGATTATTTAAGAACTTTCAAGTACAAAATTTATTGTAATAAATGGTTCTATGCCATTATTTTAAAATTTCAAAACCACTCTGCAAAATGCCAAAAAATGATATGCATTAAGTTTTATGATCAACACTGTAGCCAGCCGTTCCATGTAATAGTCTGGATTTATACAAATAGACAAATCAGGGACAGAATTGCGGGATTCACTATTTACATGTTCTTAACCATCACAATTTCGTATTTTTATCAAAATCCTGATTTGGAGTATTTTATATTTTTTTTTTTTTAAATCCAAAAAAATATCTTTGAAAACCTTTGTATGTATGTATGTAGTATTATGCTAGTGTAAAAGGACCTCCTGATGAATAAAAAATACTAATTAAAATCGGTTAAGCCGTTAGCGAGAAAGTTGAAAATCAAAAAAACGGTTTTGTATTGTAGGTAGGTACCGTTATTAACAGTTTTTTTTTTTTAAATTCAAATCATTAATAGAGTAACATAGACATAGGGACACTGAGAATGACTTGCTTTATAATTAATCTTTATAATTAAAATTGTCTCCCCTATTTTTGCATTAAACTTAATAGGTTGTTTTAGGCACCATTCTAGGTTGAAGTGAATATGTATCTAGTTACTGCCACTTTTCATTTAGCAACAATCGATTTTATTAACCCCATCTTACTTTTCTATTCAACTGAAAAAAACGGCTTTTTTTTTTTTAGTCTGAGATCAGGCCTTGTAAACATCCGTAAATATCCTTTTTAAGCACACTCAATTGCATCGCTGACAAACATTTTATGTATTTTGACATTTTAATTTTATTTTACGACCTCATCCTTAAAAATCTTATCATTAAAACAGAAGTTATTGGCTACGAAAATTAAAGCACCATGCAGTATGCAGTAAACTCTTTCGAATAATAATAATTGTGATTTTACGAAGAATTTTTTTTTTTATAATACAAGTTCTATATACTGTACTGAAATAAATCAGCCAAGTAAAAGATTAAGCAGTTCAGAACTATTTAATTGAACTGGTTGAATTATTGATTCAAAATACCTTTTAATGGACTTTAGTCCATAAAAATTGGCGTTACGTCCCGGCGATCCCACTTGAACTCTTCGGTTGAATAGTGCGAGGTTCTTGTCAATATACGCAATTTCGATTAAGTTCAGTTCATCTTACATAAATTTAGGATGTACATATATCCAACCATATTAAAATTCCTAATCATTAAATCTGTAAGTTTTTTTCTGACCGTGGCCTAGCAATTTTTATATACGAAGATCTTGATCTTTTTTTAATACAATATATGTAATACAAATTGTAATTTTTATTTTAACTATTTTAATATTTATTGTATACTTGCAAACTAAAAACCAAATAATTATCAAATCTTTTGAAAAAAAACAAAAATATAATAAAAATGAAAAAAAGTGCGTACACGCCACAGTGGACGGTGATTATATTGATTCAAATTTTTTTTGTTTTTATTTTTGTTTTGAAAAATGAGTTTTTGTTGTCACTTTTAGACAAATCAAAATTGTTTATCGAAGTAAATCCAGTCCAGTCAAACCGTTATTTGACCTTGCGCGAAGCGGCTTTTTTTTAAGAATATCTCTAGTTCAGTATATCGGATACTAAAAAATGAAATACAGAATTCAATATAGCTTTTAACGGCCTTTAGTCCATGAAAATTTTTTGGCGTTTCGTCTTGACAAGGCCCTCACTAGTCAACTGATGAGTCCAAGTGAGATCGCCGGGACGAAACGCCAAAAAATTTTCATGGACTTAAGGCCGTTAAAAGCTATATTGAATCAATAATTCAACAAGTCCTATAAAATAGTGCTAAGTCTTCTACTTGGCTGATTTATTTCAGTAGTATATACAATTTGTATTATTAAAAAAAAAAACAAAAAAAATCTTCGTAGAAATACAGAATTGTTGGTAACAGTATTTTCTAATATTTAAATCAAAAGGTGTTGAAACCCAAATTGCAGTTGAGGGGAACTAAGTTGATATAGACTGGAACTGGAGTTGTCTTTTGCAGCTGATCGAGAATGCGTATGATGACATTTTAAAAGACCACCTTTTTATCAGATCATGACTGTCGAAATGTCGACTCTTTAAAATTTCAATTATAAATAAAAAAAATAAATTTGATGGCACAGCAGCTCATGAAGAACTAGGGCCTAGTGACTTACAACTCTCAACCATTCCTGTGTACGTGTCTGCAGGAATGGAGGGGACCTACAGTTTATTGCCGAATCCGAACGGCTAACGAGCGGCACTTTTCTGTGACAGGAGATACTCTTGGAGGATTTGTCAATTCCTCGCAAGAGGCAGTAGCCGTTTTTTTCTTTTAAATAAATAGGTGGCGAGGCTGGGGATCGAACCTTAGACCTCCGGCATGACAGTCCATCGCACTATCCATCACGCCACGGCTACTACCTTTAAAATTTCAATTGCTGTTCAATAAACAGCAATTGTTAAATTGAACAGTAATTGAACAATTGCTGTTCAATTATCAAATGGCTTAGACAAGTGTGGTTCCCCTAAATTTTCTTTCACTCAATAAAAAAAATACACAATTATTTTTTTTAATTATTTTAATCTGTGGTTCAGGAAGTTTAATACACTGATTCCGGCAGAATTACTGAGGTCCAAAGATACAAATTTCTAAATAAAATATTAAACTTAAAATACAAATTATTAAATAATTCTATTATTATGAAGTTGTTTGTTTAAAGGCTCTTCCAAACCAACGCGAAACATTCGGAGCGACGGCGAAAATAATAATAACAACGTGTTGTTTTCTTTGACAACCACGTGTTGTTATTGTTGTTTTCGTCGTCGTCGCTCCAAATATTTCGCCTTTTTATTGCATCATTTTCTTAATGTCTGCTATTTTTTTTTGTTTCAATTTTTCATTATGAAGATAAGATCTTTCAGCTGGAAATCTTACTTACATCGCTCGATTATACACGATGATTAGCGATCAACCGACTAATCAAAACTTGTTTAGATTTTTCATCGTATCGTATTGTACTATAAAATTTTCAAGACTGGTATCATCCGAGAACGGCGCGGCGCGGCGTGGCGGGAGAATTTTCTTAACAGTCATTCGAATATCGCCGACCTAAAAACGGCCGATAGTTCGGTTTTAGTGTACGCGAACCAATATTTTTTTTTTTGTAAAACGTCAAAAATATTTTCTTGCTGTGGATTTAAACGTAATATATGTACCAGTATGTAATTATTTGTTGGGAAAAATAAGTAGTTCTTTTTTTAAGACAAGACTTCCCATGTCCAGTCTTTTTTGAAAATGTATTGACAAAGTTCTCAAAATTCTCTACAAATCCCTTTTGTCAATGTAAATAAGGTACGTTTACAAGTAGATACATAATGTCAACCTTGTTGGGTGGTCAAAAACTAAAACTTCTAGCAACTTGTAACAATTCTTCGTTATAACTTTTCTGCATAATAGCCATAAAAAATCACTAAATCCATTAAAGTTGCCATCATGCACGATATTCATATTATTTTGAGTATTAACCTGTAGGGTCCTTAAATTTTTTATCTTTCTCATTTCCATATGAAATTTTATATTTATTTACATATGTATATGTGTAGGTATTTATATAAAGTCAAGAACCATAAAACCACCATTTGCTAATGCCATAAGTTATCGTTTGTTGCATTATTAAAAAAACTTAAAAAAAAAAAAACAAAAAAAAAAAAAACTGCATAACTCTAAAAGTAATAAACAAAATGTCATAAACTCCAACATGTCATTCTTAAAAGCCACTGCTTGCGCATTCTTCAAAAGCAAGCTTAACGTTGGAACCATAAAAACTAAGTAACACTCAAAGATACTTATAACTACACCGCATTATAACAACAACAACAATAACAAAAGAAAAAAAATAAAACCGGACTCATTTGTATTCTTATAAGCTCATAAACGAACGTATTGTTAAATCTTGACACATGTATCGACAACAACAACAGCAGCACCAACCACCAACTACAGTGATTGACACATTTTTTATCACCAAAATATCTTACAACAAAAGCAATCTCACTTCTTGACATCAAATAGATCACCGAAATATAAACAAAGGGATAAAGAGTGCGCCGCCGCGGCAGCAGAGATTAGAGTGTAGAGCGCTTGCGTTCTTTATTTTTATAGAAACTTACTCGACGATGGAACAAAAATGAGACATACCTATAAATTGCATCATCAAGATCTGTGTTTTTCTCACTCCAGTGTTCATTTAAGTGTTACAAATTAAAAGTACAACGTGTCGTTTACCTTGAAGCGCTGAAGAACAACCCAACGGGTACAGGAGCGTGGAGGCTAAGAATCGAGTGAGTGCGTAGGCCACCGCTCTTAACCACAATCATCCACCCGGCCCGACCCGGCCCGATCGATGCAACTCGATATCTAAATAGCCACAAAAGCACATGATTCACCATTACGACCACCAACACCTTCATGCAACCACTGATCTGCAATAAAATCGCACTGCAACTGGAGTGCATTGGTGTTTAGGTGCATGTGTGAGCTCAAGCGGCAGCAGCAACACCCCCTCTCGCACCTTCTTCGAAGTCAATGATCGCGTCTCTCTATACATAGTCTTGCTAGAAGATCATTACTGCTGAATGGCTCAGCACACAAACAACACAGTCAGTTTTAGTTGCTTTTAATAGGCTTAATCTGTTTATTTATTCTTCAGTAGGGTACCCAGCACCCTCTCGATACCCCCTGTCCCAAAAACTTCGCAATGGAATTGCAAGAATCGGAAAATATTGATGCTAATCACTTTTTATTATTGAGATCCATAAATTGTATACTCAATTCTTTGAATGGCTTTTGTGGGGTGAGGGGTTTTCATTTAAGACGTGAGCACACTCAAGCCCGTCTATGTCTTTCTTAGGCACCCTCTGTAGCTCTTTGGAAGACCGATAAGGCGTATCTACGCAACGATTTAGAAGAATCGCATGCTCGCTCACTGCACTAAGCTTCGCATTGGCATCGTTGTGGTTGATGGGGATGGAGATGGAGCGGAGATGTTCACAAATCCTAAATTATAACGCCCCATGCCTAGATATGAAGAAGACGCGACGGACGTATTGATACTTTTTGAAAATGGTCAGCTTTAACACACCACGTCACATACCACCGATTATATTGCATCATACACTGCTGTGCACAAAAAATTTAATAAAATATCTTCTTAATTTTCGATATTTAGGCCCACAAATGTTCTAAGTAAATCTCAAGAAATGAATTATTTAAAAATTCAAGAACATTTTCAAATTCATGTTAACTAAAAATGACGTACCTATTTTTTTTTTAAATCATTTCAGGAGATAGTTTTGCCATTTTTTTTTTTGTTATAAAACAATTTTTTTTAAAGAAAAAAATGTGTTTCGAATGTTTAACTGCTAAAAAAGCGAGACACAACTTTAGTTCAAGGATTTTAAACTTGGCCATAACCCGAAAAAATTGACAAGTATTGGATACATTATTTTCAGTCAACACGAAAATATCGGTGGTTAGCAAATTTTGTTTCACAATAAAAGCTGTGTGGGATGGAGAACAAAAATGTTGACGCTATCGATTTTCTATGAATACGGCACTTTCATACTTAAAATTTTCTCATGGTTTCAGTTACAAAAAAAAATTGATTGAAATTGAAATTTAAGCACACTCATTCGAATTAAATTATTGACCGACTGTTGAATTCCAGACGCTGATGAGTTTTAGGCATTTACTTATTCCCACCGAAATCATTGGTGTACAGTTTGAAATAGCCGAAACCGCATGAGGATGCGAAGGTATGTAGTACCTCTTAAAAATTTTCAGCGAGGGTCTGACTCTACGTTGAAACCAGGGCTGCCAATACTGATATCCCAGAAAGCGTAGGAAATCGCCAAAAAAAAAAAAAACCAAGTAGATTTAAAAAAAAAAGTGTAGCAGATAATTAAAGAAAAAAATCTATAAAAAAAAAAACAAATTTATATAAAAAACAAATTTATTTTATACTAGCAGGCCCGTGCTCGCCTTGCTTCGCATGTTTAAATAACTTAATGATTGTAAAAAACTTTTGTATTTTTTTTTTTAATAATTTCACTTAAGCGGATCTAAAAATTCCATTAAGCGGATAATAAATGCAAGATACAATTGTATTTGTCTTTCATTTATCTTTGAATTATGAAAATGTAATATTCTTTTTAATAAATGTCAAAATACGTTTACCTCTTGAGCCATTTGTTTTGTTTTGAGAGGACAAAGCAATTTGTTTATAAAATGTAAATGTAAACGTTTTTGAAATAATCTGAAATTTAAATGTCATTTTCTCGGTGAAAATGGTAAAGGTGAAAAATAAAGAAAAAACGAAAGCATTGAGCACATTTTTCGTTCTGTGCGATTAATTTTTTTTTCAGTTAAGAGTTTTTTTTTCAACGAAGAATATGTATAAAATTGAACTAAAAATATGTTTTAGGTATCCGGGTTTTTCACTCAAGCGAGTTTCGCTTAAGCGGAGTGTTTTAAAGGTAACTGGTCGAAAAATACTCGGCGACGAAAAAGTGTTTCAGATAAGCGGGTTTCTCTTAAGCGGGTTCTACTGTAATAATAATAAATGTATAATTAATTATAGGTAATAATAAACTTATAATAAAATTTTCTGAATAATTTGTGTTATGTACATTTTTTTAAACAGCACTGTTCGTGGTTCATTTAAACTGCACACACATGTTGTGTATGTCATGTTGCATCTTGCTGACCATTAAGGATAATAATCTGCATTAACAAATGTGACCGCAGAACTCATGAAGTTATTATTATTATTATTAACACTGTTTAAGTGACTCGTATGAGTGGAGTAGTTTTTCAAATGCTGCGTGCGCGGGGGACTTATGAAGTAACATTGTCGGACTTATAAAAGCTGCAGCGCACAGTGTTGTGCACCCGCAGAGTGTGCTTCATTATATTGGTGATTTCTATTGTAATAAGAAGACGGAGGGAGACTAGTTCTAATGCGCACTATCACTATGGTATTATACACACAGCTCGGTGGCAAAAAGAGGAGGTATGTAATAACGTAACGACTTTATCTATTCAAAGTCAGAAGGGGATACTTTAAGCACAAAGAATGGGGGACTCTTTGACATACATTATATACTTTTAGCTGCAAAGTGCTAGTTGTTATTATGTTGTTTGTGAGATGTTCTTTGAGATTTTTTTTATTGGTCATTTGTGAAGATGATTTATATTGTTGATAGGTAATTTTTGTTTTTGTTGTTGGTATTAACATGGAGATGTGTCATACAATAGCAAGTGTAAATGTAGAATTTTATTTCTTATCAAGATAACCTACAGGGTTGTTGCTTTAAGTGTTAATATTTTATTTGCTGAAGAGTTCTTTTTGTGTATACCTAAGTATATTTATTTGTGATTTCTGTTTAAAAAAAAACCAATGAAACTCGTACCTGTATCTATCAATAACAAGGAAACTTAAGAGTTAATTAACTCTGGACATTAATATTTGTACAGTTAGCTCAGGAAACACTTTTTCAGTAGAGAATGCATATGGATCGACCAAGCAAACTGGGTGGATAAAACATCAATAAAAAACATCAGTAAATCCAGAGTTAAATCACCAAATTTAGTAAGTTAACTTGGGTTTAACTTTAAGCTCGCACTGGAAAACTAGCAAAATTGCAAAGAGATATTAAGAGTGCTTTTATTTTCTTTCATTGAAAAACAGCAAGAGTAATTAAAATAATTTACGTTTTTTACATAGTTTTTTTTACGTTTTTTACGTTAGTTTTTTACCTGCTGTATGTTCAATATGCTTTTTTTAAAAAATTAAAAAAATGTAAAAAAGTAAAATAAAGCGTGGAAAATAATCAAAATTGATTAAAGCTTCAAAACTGAAGATGATGGTTGAAGCTGATTATTCTGTGCGGATTTCAATAAAAAGATTTTTCCTAACCTGAAACTACTCGTTCAAACATCTGAATTTAAAAAAAAAATGCTTTTTCTTACAGGAAGTAGCCTTAATAATACTATTTTTGGCACTTTATTAACAATTCAACTTACTTGAATAACTGCAAACTTTCTTTATTTACTTAAATTTTGACAGATGGTAATAAATTCTCTCATTTTATCTCTTTTTTCTCAGTAATTTATTTTTTTTACTCCTTATTTACCTTTTTCATGAGTTTTTTACGTTTTTTAAGCGATTTTTACTTTTTTACACCAATATATGTAAGCGTTTTTTACCTACTTAAACGTAGAAAAGGTAAAAAATAGTTTTTTACATGAATTTGAACATCACTGGGTACTACATATATACATAGGGCAAGTTATGGATTCGTGCAAAAAATCGAACTCGAGATAACAATCAAACTTGACATTACGATGATAGAGAACACGAAAAAAGTGGGTCCCGCAATTCCGTCTATCTGTTTGTATGTCTGTCTGTGTGTATGTCTGTCTGTATGTCTATCTGTACCTCGGCCTACAGCCTAAACCCCTGAAGCGATTTTCTTCAAACTTGGAGCATAAGATTTTTTGGTCATACCCTTGAGGTGAAATCGAGATTTTTTTTAGCGGTAACGGTACTTGCCATACAATCGTTTTAAAAAAAAGTTATTTATCTCAAAAACGGCTGCAACGATTTTTTTTTAAATTTTTTGTGTTTACTAGTAGTAGTATGGTCTATATTTCAGTGAAAAAAGTTCAAATTTTTTTTTTCGGAAACGGATTTATGAATATTTTTGAAATTATGGTTTTAGATGTATATTATTATATTCTTAAAAATGGCATACCAAATTTTTTTCTAAAAAATATCAAGAAATTTTATCTATAAAAAATTATTTTTTAAGAAAACCGCTCCAACGATTTTAAAAATCTTTTCTGCAAAAATTCACATTTTTTAAAAAATATAGATGGCGTTCTTTATTCTGAGATTAACCTATTTCTGGCAGCTACCAGTTCCAGTTGACTGAGAAACTTGAAATCTCACATACTGTCTATTTTTGGTCAAATTAGAGGAAATCTGTAAAAAAAAAAACTTTGGAAAAGCTTCTGGTTTTCCAGAAAATTCACGTTGCGTTTTCGCGACGCTCGACGAAAGGGTAATCAAAATTATTGAAAAAAAAATTGTACATGGAATGAGAATCAACTTTATTTGAATACTTTTATGAAAAATAAATTAAATATAGATAAACTGGGTAATGAAAAGATTGTTGGAAATTGAAAATAAGGTTTGCATATATAAATATATATTATGTTTACAAAGAATTGGTTTTTGTGTGGTATCATCGAAGCATTTTGGATGAAGCGGGATATTACATTTCTTGCATGAAAAAACGGTTTGGCTGGAACACTTGCGACATCGAAGACGTTTTTCTGTTTTGATGACGAACGAACTATTTCATTGGGGTTTCCTTCCGTTTGAATCACAGGTTGAATATTTATTTTCGATCGCATCAAGGAATCTACAACAAATGTTCTAAATTCTAGCGGTGGCATTGTTGTTTCCTTAGCAAATTTCTTGCAAACGCAATGCATCTTCCATGCATTTACCAACGCTGCGTCTAGTGCATTTGATAAAATAAAAATGGCCATACCACATCTTTCCTCGAATTTGAATGCGATAGTTGCTTCTAGCGTTATCAAATAAATCAACTCCACATATATCGTTATGTTGTACACACGAATTCCATTTGGCATTGGAATGTTGATGTGTTTCCTCTTTTTTCGATCAAACCGTTTTGCTTGTTTGATTGGTTGGTCTATCAAATGATTTGTTAAAAATGTAACAATCGAATTGTCGTTCCAACGAACAGCTGCAATTTCATTTGCCTTGCCGATTGCAAAATCAATAGAACCACGACTTTTTTTTTCATTTCTTTTGGATCGGCCAACTTTACAAAATTTTGGAACCAAAATTATAAGGTTTGTTTGAACTGCTGCATCCAAATTCAAATTTATTTCGTCTTCTTCATCAGAAATTGGATTTATCAATAACTCTTCGAGTTCTCTAGCAGATAAAAAATCGTTATGTGGCACGTAAATACTCGTTCTTAACGAGCTAAACTAAAATCCGGAACTCTGCTCCAGGAAGTCACATAAAATCGTTCTGTACCAAATTGCAAGTAAATCCCTATTTAGACTCTAGCTTAGTATATACTTATACCTACGGACGCACGGACCAACAGATACACAGCAAACAGCTCGACAGAAAATGGTATTCTGAAAACTAATTTTTAAACTTCTACATCATTGTAATGTAAGTTTCGATTGAAATCACGCTTTTTTCTGCTGCTGACACAAAATCAATACGTGCCTTACAGAAAAAGTTTAAATCGAGTATGTTTCTGAATGATTTCATTACCACAATCAACACGAAACGATGATAACGTAAAGCGTTACAACGAAATCGTTTTCACTCTAGCCACGCTATAGATGCTTACACATCAAAAAAATGAATTTAAGGCTATAAATCTTAAACATTATAAAATATCTTTAATTAAATATTTAAAAATACAACATAATTAATTTTTATTGGCGAAGAAAATTAGCATAGAACTCAAATTAATTTAATATTTAGTTGATTTTAATTAATCGTTTTTTTTTTTCGGAAATCTTACATGGTGATCTCATAGGCATAACATACGATTTTCAAAGCCGCTATACCTCATATTTAATTCAAAGTTGATAGTTCGTTGGAATGATAAACTTCGGTTTGTATCCAATTTTATATGTTTCTGTAATTCAATGCAAAAAACCTTTAAATTCCAAACTTTAAATTTAGCATACAAATCAATAAAAAAAAAATGGTCGGTCAGGTATTCTGTTTTATTTTGGATGATATAATTTTTTATAGATATTTAATTTCAAACAAAACACGTCACTTTATCATAAATCTAAACCCTCTGTCGCGTCTAATCGGCAAATCGTGTTTTCTGTTTTTATGAGGAGATTAAATATAAGATCGGATGAGTAGATAAATAGTCGTCTCTCTCTCTTTAGAGTCTAAGCGATTTTGCTTAAGTTATAGCGAAATAATTATGTATCCCAATACTGAGCAGAAAAAATACAAGATTAACGATAAGAAGGATTTTTATTGGCAAAATTATTTTAAATTAACCTTATTCACTCTGAATTGTCAACTGTTTGTGGTGTTTATAAATGGAAATACCCATGAGGTGGACATTTCTACTTAAAGCCAACGACTTACCTTCTACGTTTGTGGTGATTCACTAAAATTCATTTAGATATCTGAAATGAAAAAAAAAAAAAAATAATAAAATTATAAAGAAGTTGATGCAAATTGATTATTTAGAAGTGGAATAAAAAAAATATACACGACTGGGATCGAACAAACTTGCTCTTGCAGTAAAAAACTATATAATGTTGTATATCTTTGACAAAAAATGTTAAAAAAAAAAGTCATAAGTACTAAAAATATTTTGTTTATATTTGATTTTTTTTTAAGGTTTAAGTAAATTATTTTAAAAGTTTTTTAAATGCAATTAAATACAAAATTGTTTGAACTACTCAGGAATCACCAAACTGGAAGATCGGTCGACCTGTTCAGAAGCTAAGCACAATACCAATTTTTTGGCAAAAACCTGAAGTGCAGTTTTCTTACAACCACTTTGGCCATTACAGGTGCAAAGTTTAATCAAACTGGTTAGAGCCGGTTTTAAGATGTTCTATAGGCGATCAAAATAAAAAAGTCGACTTTTCCCTTTAGGGAATTGCATATATTTAATTTACTGCCCACCAGTTTAGCCGCTAGTTCGAATTGCAGTAGGCGCACGGACGTACAGACGCAAAGAAGCGCAATTGCACGGACGGACAATCCGACAGACGGTATGGCGAAAACCACTTTTTCGGACACTTTTTCCCTATCATCGTAGTTTCAATTTTGATTACAACCACGAAACCAATACTATAAGAGCAAGTACAAATTTTTACATTGACAACTTGTATGATACAAAATCACGTTTAGTATACAAAAATAATAAGATTTTACTCTTTAAGTGAAGGGTTTTCTTACATACATATGCTCTAAAAAAACGATTAAAATCATGAAAAAGAAACCTCAATACTGTTTTAATGTTTATTTTTTATTATTTAAATCTTTTATCTTGATGAATGTAAATTAGCGGGTGGTTTCATTATATGCGTAAGCTCGAAGGTTCCAATGAAGCTATGTCCAGTTCGTCTTTTTACACATTTCCCTGAATTTTCCTAATTTTTGTGGACGACTAAGGGTCGTTAAAAACAATTATGAATCAATAATTCAACAAGAAGTTCAATTGAATAGTTCTAAGTCTTCTACATACTTATCTGATGTTTTAGTAGTCCAATATTAGTACAGTAAAACCCGATTAAGAGAAACCCGCTTAAAAGAAACCCGCTTAAGAGAAAAACCCGCTTATCTGAAACACTTTTTTCATCCCGAGTATTTAAAGGTAAATAAAACACTCCGCTTAAGCGAAACTCGCTTAAGTGCAAAAACCCGGATACCTGAAACATATTTTCAGTTCAATTTTATATTTTTCATTGGAAAAAACTCTCTTAAGTGAAAACAAATTTTATCGCACAGAACGAAAAATTTGCTGAATGCGTTCGTTTCTTCTTTAGTTTTCACCTTCACCATTTTCACCACGAAAATGACATTTGAGGTTCTGATTATTTCACAAACCTTTACATTTACATTTTATAAACAAATTGCTTTGTCCTCTCCAAAAAAATCCAAAAGAACATTTCAAATGGCTCAAGAGGTATACGTATTTTGACAATTATTAAAAAGAAAATTACATTTTCATAATAAATGAAAGACAAATACAATAAGCATTAATTATCCGCTTAATGAGATCCGCTTAAGTGAAATTTTTGTTCACTTATCCGGACTCCGCTTAAGTGAAATATTTTTTCAATTAAGCGGCGTTCGTTTAAGTGAAAACCCCGCTTAAGTGAAAGAAAGACTGCGACATTTTGCAGTTTTACTGTACTAGATACAGTTACAGTATTATTAAAAAAAAAAAAATCTTCATATTTCTCTGAAAGCCAACATTACCCGGAATTCAGAAACCACATTAGAGTGGTCTTAAAACGCTTTAGCCATAGCTCATACCGACATTCATAAATCTTTTATTGATGTGAGGGATGATTGAAAGGTCCTTCAAGCTCTGATTGTGGTTTTCTATGATAATAGCGGAATATACAGTTCAGGTTTGATTAATTATTTTAAATGTTTTCCTGGTTTGCCGGTAATGCATGCCGCCTGAAAAATCATGTTAAAGTTGAGTAGACGAAAAGACCTATCTAATTTTTTAGCATCTTAAGAAATTATGTTTTTGAAAAAAATATGAGATTTTCATTTTACTTTATTACTATATTGTAGGTGCTCGTGTTGATATACATATGAAATGGCATAATCAATCAATAACATGCAATTTTACAAGAGTATATCCATACGCCTTGGTACTTTCGCCATTAAAACAAGGACTTTTTCATAATTTACCTTAATATCCCTACCTATATATATAAATTAAGTAATATGAACCCATTTAATCGCTCCTCACCAGTCTTACCACCATATTATTCACTCGATACATCCAGATTTAAACTTAAATCCAGATGAATTTACATTGAATTTGTATGATTTGCATCCAGATTTAAGTTTTAATCTGGATGTATTGAGTGAATAATACGGCCGTTAACAGATACAATCAATAACTTGTTAACAGATACCTTAATCAGCGAAGACAAGAGAAAGACCGTTCGCTTGAAGCCACAGATACGGGAAGAGTTGCACCGATTTGTGTAAAGCGATGAAGGTATTGTTTGATACAATAAATCAAGTTTTTTAATCTCTCTCTTTATAGTAACACCAAACCAAAAAATCAATCGCAATCCAAATGAACTTGCCACTTGTTTCCGGCTGATAGCATATTCGATAGAAACATGAACAGAAGAAAACTTTATTCGGAAATAGAACGCACTTCTGTATAATTCAATTAAAACAGCATTTCAATTGACATTTAAAATTTTTAGCTCCTATTCGACTCTTGTACTCATAGTCTTTTCTTGAATGTCTGTGTTGTCCACTCTTGAAAACCTGTTTACCTATATGTGTTGTTATGGGATAGCGCTTAAGCTTCATAATGACTTGAACCCCCAAAACCCTCCCATTCGTTCGCCCCTGCCTACACATCACAGTTGCTTTACTCCTAATAACTCTTTAGTAGATCATCTACGAAAATAGTTTTTCTATAGTTCGCAATTCGCAAATGACTATTATTTTGGTATATCAAACAGTAACTGTTACACCGCATGCTGATGGTTAATTTTTTTCAAAATCATAAAAACAACCGTTATGAGTGACGAAAAAAACTTATAACTTTAATTCCTAATAAGAGATTATAAATGTTAAGGTCTTTTAATAAAGCTATAATGTTAGGCCGAAATTTCGCATCAAAACGTTTGTGAAATGCTCTATAAATTCTTACTAAAAATTTGATTGGTTTCCATTTAAGCCATTTAGTGCCAGTTGTACAATCGTGGTTTAAATTTTGATCCGTGGTTCAGGAATTTTAACTCGCCGATTTTGGCGGGTTAACTGAGGTTCAACGATGGTTCAAGGTTCTAATATGCACTAAAAGCCAATTACATGCCTGAACCATCGTTGAACCACAGTTAATCCGCCGAAATTGGTGAGTTAAAATTCCTGAACCACGGATCAAATATTTGTACAACTAGCCCTTAAGATTCTCTCTCGAAATAGTGAACAATCCCGATATATTGAACACGTTAAACGTCTGCTTTCTGTCGATCGATATTCAAAAAGTTTTTCCCTAAATTATAATATGATTAAAATTCTATAAATTTTGACTATTGAAATCTCAATTCTTTAAATACCCCTTTTAAAAAATCAAAATTCAGTTTTTTTTTCGATGTATTTGATATTACAGTCTTTTGACCCTTCGCAATTGTTGTTTGAACGAAACAACTTGAGTGAGCTACTACCAAGTTTTATAGGCTGGAGTTATAGCTATTTCATCAGACTCCTTTAGTGGTGCTTAGTCTATTTGTATGCTCAATTTTATTTGAAAAACTTTTTGTCGTCACTAAGGCTTAAACCATAGACCAAGCGTCTTCGGGCCAAGTGAGTTTTTCAAATAAAATTGAGACTAAGCAATGTGCGTGTGTTATCACACTTTCAACGATTTTTTTAAAATCTACAGTGTGGGGTCGATATTTGACTTTTGACTCTTTTTTAACATTTTTTCGTCATACAAAATAAGAATAACAAACGAATAATAATTATTTTCGCAAAAAATTTATATGATTCAAACTTTTTCTGAAAAGACATTTTGTACATACCTACCATGTACGTTTTTCTTGCATTCTGATAATTTTACCATGTGCTGTCTACCATTTCAAACGATTACAGCCATTTTGTTAACCAAAAATCCTTTTTAACTCTTCACAATTCAATTAAATATTCCCATTAAAAAAAAATCAAACCACAGATGCAATTTATATTTATTCTTATTTGTTTAAATTCCAAGTGCTTCCTCTTAATCGTGACCAAAACAAATTAAAAAAAAAAAAAACAAACAACAAAACCATAATAAAAGGTCCACTGTTTTATCTTGAACAAAAATACACAACGCAATAAAATATTTTAATCTTAACACCTTTCAAGGTTCATTTCCATAATTACTCCCTCCACCTGCTTGGAAATTCTTTAGAAATTCCATTTTCGAATCCCTGAAGGCAATGACATTATTACTGCAATAACATATTTTTTTTTCGAACTTAACAACGACCAAGAAATTCTGTAATATTTCACAATTTCAACAGTTAGATTTCTTATGTAGGTAATATGCGTCATGTTTTTTTTTTTGTAATGCTCTAGCAAAACCGGCAGAGTTCCTATTCAAACTAGCTGTTCCGGTTATTTCTGAATTCCTATGATATTGTTGAGTTGTTAATTATTATTATTTTGTTTGCTGGAAAAATTTCGAAAATTCCAACTGACATTTGACTGAAAATTAAATCTATAATATGACAAAGTGAGATTTTCTGCGTCGCCAGAGGGCATTGCGGATAGTTTGAAATAAAATATCTATACTTCATTCCACTATCATGGTGATCCGCTGGTCGACCTTGAAACTTCTATTTCTATCGTAATGTTACAAGAGAAAATCTCAGTGATAATATATGCTAATTACCGTTATTTAGCACTGCAACAAGCAAAAGTGCCGCCTATTTCCATCGCAAAGTGAAGTGACAGCGAGAAGACTTGACTCTTGAGCTATAGCGTGGGTCGTGGATATATTTCCAAACAGAAGCCAGCACCAAATGCAAAGAGACACCATGGTGGAAGACTGCAGAGATTCCAGTTTTGTTGTCGCGCGTTGCCGTCGTCGCCGCCACCATTCCAAGTGTCGTCGGCGCTGGTGTTGGCGGTGGTGGTGGCTGCTGATGGTAGGACGGTCGGTCGGTGGCAAGTCGCCTGACTGAACTGACATACGATGACCGAAAAACCACTTCACAATTTCAAGAGCTGACCATATTTACTAAACGTGATCTGACAATGGTTCCATGATTGGTTTCGTGCTCTGGCCGCGTACCGATTGTGCATTCGCATGCTGTGCACATGCAGCACTTGTGACGATGACCACGACAAGACGACGACGACGACGGACGATGACGGCAGCCGTTTCAAATGACAGACAGACGTCGGCGACGCGACGAGACGTTGAGGTTCTATCTAAGAGTTTGTGCCGAAAACACTTTCGGTGCGGATAGAAAAGTGACACAACGGTGTTAGATTAGTGGACAAAGAATATACTGCAGACTGCCAGGGTATCTCTGTCAATTTAACCTATTTTTTTTTGTTGCAGATCTACCTACTTGTCTATTTGGAATACAAGTTGATTTTATTTGTCTACAATGGAACTGTAGAATGGAACAAAAAATGTGGAGCGTTGTAGAAATGAGGACTTGAGTCCATCGAAGGAGGTTATAATTGTAAATATAGAATGGGTCAACAAAATTAAGTGGAAAATGAATGCAGAATGCAGATCATAAGGGTTAAGTAAATGATTCAATACCTTATTAATATTAAGAAAGGTTGGATATATGAATCTATGTTTGCATCTATACTTGCGGACAAAAAAATTGAATCACTCCATTTCGTCTTTTAAAAACAACTATTTCCATTTACATTTATGCTTAAATGTTTACTGTCGCATTTTAAAGCTTGAACTTACATCTTTAAATTAAAGGTAAAAACATAAAAATCCATTGGATAGTTTTCGCGTTATCTGCCATTATAACGAAAATAACAAATTGTACAAAAAAAAAAGGGAGCACGCGTAGAAAGCACTGGTACGCAATATACGCGCCCATTATTGGTTATTGTTTATCGGTGTGCTGATACAAAAAAGTGAATTGTTACATAATCTCGATTCATTAGGCCTTCTTATCCTGGAAATAAATGGATACCACAACTGCAGATGTTGCTGAAGTTGTTACACTTCTAAAACAAGGAAAAAGCCAACGTCACGTGCTATGGCCTATCAGCTCCACCTAATAATAAGCCAATCCTTAAGGCTGATTTCCAATGGCGCGTTGGGCGTTGCTTTGACAGATTTTTTTGTCAACGCGAAAGTTCACATATAGCAATTTATGCAAAGTATTTACAATGACGCGTTGGGCAGTAATGTTATGATTTGGCACCAATTAGCATGTGCACAAACCAACGTAACATAAGCTACCTCAACGTTAAAGTTGAAAAAATTCAACTTCAGCGTGCGTTTTGACAATTAAACTAATGTTCGAATTCCTTTCAACAAAAAAATCGATTTGTTTAGAAGAAAAAATCAGTTTTTTGGACAAATTCCTCCCATTGAAAAAAAAAATCGATTTTGGTAAAAAAATATAGCATTGTTTGTTGAAAGGAATTCGAGATTACAGTTATGTAGGTTCATTTTGATTTTCAGATTCTCTTCAAGTCGTCTGTCATGTCGACGCGTTTGTAAAGCTTGTAAAAGTATACGTAAGCGTCTCTAACGCGAACGCGCCATTGGAAATCAGCCTTTATGTTAATCAAAGATCTACAAAACTGCTCAGAAATTTTTGAAGTGCGAAATCTCAGACTCTATCCTTAAGCCTAGTACCCATATCGGGAAGAATTTTCCTTTTCCTACAAACTTTTTCCCAGGACAAATTTTGTGTTCAGTTTTTTTTCCAGGCAGTACGCAGTTCACACGCAAAATTGTGTCGTTTGTACCCGCTGTAGGGTGAAGTCTCCACTAAATTTTGCCAGGAAAAATAGTGTTCGAAGCATTATTTTGGGGGAAAAATTTTGGCAAGTCAATTATTTTGCACGATAAACTATTATTTATCGATAATTTTACAAAAAGAAAAAAAAGAAGAAAAACATTAATTTTGCGGGATTTGTTCAACGTTTTTGTAGAGATTAGAATTGTAGAGCTAAAATTTGTCTTTTCCCGATCTGCGTACTAGGCCTTAACTAACAGAGATAGAGACTAACGCCTATAATGAAATGGAAATCTTAAGGTTTTTCACTGGCAAGTCTAGAACTTAACATGCCGCCTCCACAGGCCATGAACGATGTCAGGATTATGAACATGTCTACACAAAATTCAATGGAGGCACGAAAATCTATGTCCATGTCATGAACATGTTGGCGAAAACTACTTTTTGAACAAGACGTGCGTGAACTCTGTTCAAAACTTGGCCATTAGATTTGACGTTCCATGTGTGTGAGAGAGATAGAAGTAGTAGGTACTGAAAGGAATTTTTGTGTGTTTCTGTCTTACTCTGACTTATAAGTGGAATTTATCTACTTAACTAACGACATGACATAAAGTGCCCATCAGTGCGAAAAAACAAGGTGATTGTTGATTGGATTGTGGTTTGGATGTGGGACATCTGTATGTCTTGTGGAGTCGGAGTGTAAGTAAATTAAAATTTGTTTGATGTTGAAGAGAAGCCTGTATTAAAATGAATATAACAGAAAATTTTCTATCATAATTAGATTATCATGATGGTGTCAGGTAATTTCCTAGTTCTGATTAAAAAAAAAAAAAAAACAACTCTTCATGAAGTTCACTAAAGTCCACTTAGTAAATTGATAATTTTTCATCTTCTCATTTAAAGTCTTGATTTCGATTTTTTGTACGAATTCAATTTTCTTCATAGTGTAAACCCATTTATGAACATAATTATCACAAATAATAAGCAGAACAGAAGCTTCATGTTACAATCTATCTACTTATGTAAAATTAATCAGTTTATGTGTATATCTTACAGAAAGAAAGTTGATTTAAAAACTTCTGATAATTATTATTTAATTAAAGATGTTCTTTAATTAAAAAACCCACCAAACACATTCAATAAATGGATTTTACACCTAACTATTAACACACATATTCTAAAATCAAAGCTTTAAATTCTAAAGAGCTTACCGTAAAGCCATAAAATCAAGTAAATAGGTTACAGTATTTTGTTGAAATCATTTTCGGTTCCACTTAATAAAGGTATTAGACCGGTCTAATATTTCTATTTTTATAATTTAACCTCCGATCACCCTAATTAAGAATTCAATAACTACTCTGCATAAACGGATTGGTTTTTGAAATTTTTGTTTTTCTTAATTAAATTAAGAACTAAAACATTGCATATATGTAAATAATCAACATAAAAACTATGGGTAAGTGTTTAGAGGCTTAAAAAGAGACCCAATCGGCTGAGAAGATTATAGCAACTAGAAGATATTTGTGTAGGTATTTAGTCTTTAGAAGTGCCGTATACGAATTTTTATTTGCAGTGGAGGCGGTTGCTGTGGCCTGTGACGTATAATTAATTTTCAGAGAGAATTTGAAAGGTTTTTTTTTTTCTCTCAATAATTTAAAAATATTTTTTCTTTTTTATTTTTGTAATAATGAGCATAAAGAACGTGTCATCTTCTTGTCACTTTGGTTGACTTTTTATTTTTGAGAAGCTGTTGATGTAGGTGTCGATGGAATTAGGCTCATAGGTACATGCTGATGGGAATGATTCGAGTTGAAGAGACCTCATAGAGGTTTTTCTAAGAAGACTTGTGGTATTATTTATTATCTCCCGCAGTGGAAAGAAAGATTATAGGTACCTATAGGCATTCCTGCTCGTAGGGTAGTTAATCAAGTAAGTACGTGATGAAGTATTAATTAAATCATATTCGAGGTCAGTGGAAATATAATACACTTACTCACAAAATAAATCTAGTATACAGTGCTTCAGGTAGGTATATTGTGTGGTAAACGACGCTAATAAATAGGTTACAAGCAAAGGTCTGTAAAAATACTAGCACTTAATTAGGTAAAGGGATTTTTTTTAAGTATGTAAATGTTGTGCATTCATTTTTATGATAAACTTCCACTCTAATGTGAGCAAAATAGTAATATATTCTAAATTGTTAATCATTAGCCATTATTTGTCATAAATCAAGAATTTAACATACCTATAATGGTAAACAAAGATTACATATTAACACTCAAGTCTCAATACGGAGCGGGAGGGTATACTAGCACTGAGCGTGTATAGAGATCGTGTCGGTAGCGAAAGTCGGAATACGTTTCTCTTTCTTCTTAACAAAAGTTGAATGTCTTTTTGTTTTAATTTGTCTCAATTTTTTGTATTCTATTGTGACTGTGAATCAAGGCTTATTGCATCATCTTAATTTAGACCTTAAAATTACATTTACGGATAGTGACATTGGAAATTTATACAACATAGATGACGTGTCTGAGTGTACTATTCAGAATTCTGAAATCTAAAAAACTTTTATAGCAGTCAATTATTCTTTGCTAGATCGCCCAATTTGTCGAAAAAGAATTTAACAATGGTTGATTTTCTAATCTTAGCTTAGAGGCATTCTCAAAGAAACTGAGCTGGGCCATTTTTATTAAACATAACATAACCTGGCATTAAAACTTCAAAGCTATATCGAAAAATACAATAATTGCAAACAAGAATCAGAATTCGCAAATCATATTAACACAAACGCTCAACTAAAGCTTTCATAATATTGTTATCTTCACTAATTTTAGTATAGCTTTTAAAACATTGGGATTATAGGATTAGAAAAAAACTTTAAAATGGTAGAAAATAACAGGGATACGAAGCTACAATTTGAATTGGTTTAAAAGCAATTTAGCAAATAGAAAAATAAAAAAAGATGAAGAACTCAGTTCAAGCAACGAAAAAATGTACAATATGGAGTTCCGCACGGATCTATTCTGGGACCTTTATTTAACATAACTAATGCAAATTAAATTTTCAGCGTGTATCAAAAAAACACCAGCTCTGCTTTCGCGGATGACACTGAAATCGTTTTCGGCCATAGAGACCAATGCACACCCCGCGCAAATAGTCAAATCAAGGATTAACATAAAATGTCAGAACACAAAATTCTTACATAAAAACGCTGATTGAGAAAGACAATAAATTACTAGGAGGTAATTGAATATGCGCAACATTTTTAGAATTTGGGTCTTGACCTTGACTATTTTTCAAGTGGGATCTGCAAATTACTTAACTGAGTAAAGTATTAGTATACACTAAGTATCTTGCACATGAGCTGCGAAAAATTCTACAGCAAATACCAATGTTTTTTTTTTTTTTAACTTTTTAACGAAGTGAATAGAATAGAAGAACCAATCAATAAATTAAAATAGTAAACACATTGTAAAATTAGTTTTAATTGGGAAATTTTGTATTTTAATTATTTTTTACGCAACCAACAACTTACATACAGCAGACAAATTATACAAACTGGCGAATAAAAAACTCGCTCGAATTTATCCTCAAACTCTAATTTTGTTTGTTTATTTTCCATGATGATTCACAATTGTCAGAGATTACTCTACTCATGTGAATGAAATGTCAAAATACGCGACCATTGCAATTCGTAGTTCGCTGGTCATGTCTCATGTGTTAAGCACTTAATTTCAATTACCTGAAGCATTTTACTTTTATTTAGTGAAATCAGTTTAAAGGTATAAAATACTGGCGTGGGGCAAAACAACACCAAGCTACTTGTTGGAACTAAAAAAAAATACAAAATCGCATTCACATCATACTAATTTAACTAAAAGCCAAAAACGGAAAAAGCTCGGAACCTTATGTCGAATTCCTTTTACCAAAAAAAATCGATTTTTTTTCTAAACAGAATCGATTATTTTCTTTCAATACAAGGAATTTGTCCAGAAAAATCGATTTTTTTTTCTTCTAAATAAATCGATTTTTTTTATTAAAAGGAATTCAACAAATAATTTACAAGCAACTTGAACTGTTAAACATGAAACTACTATTCGAATCGAACTGATTCAATATTCCCAATGAAGAAGTATACTATAACTACCTGACCCGGTGAACTTTGTTCCACCTATAAATGAAAAAAATTATCCTTTCAAAAATCGAGCAAGCTCCAATTTTTATGACGACTTTCCGGCTTTTCCCGCCTAATTTTTTAATTTTTATATTCGTATTGTATTTATCTGGTTCAATACAAATCCCGCAAAAAAATCTCCATCCATTTTGGATAATGTTCGGCCGAGTTATGCGCGTACGAACAAAAAAACTAATTCAGAAAGTTTGAAATTTGAAGATGTTTTCACGAATTTACTAATTTTCGGTTCCGTTTTGTGTTAATCTGGTTCAATACAAATTTCACAAAAGAATCTCCATGCAAATCAACTGATGTTAAGCCGAGTTATGCGCCTAAGAACACAATTTCATTTCAGAAATTTTGAAATTTCAAAGCGTTTTCAAGACTTTCGTACTTCTTCGGTCGAATTCTCTAAGTTTTGGTCAAATTTTCCAATTTTGTATACAGAAGAAGAAGATAATCATTTTAATAATTGATTATTTCAGTTTAATATACGAAGAAGAGCCGAAACAACTTTCTGTTATTATTCTGCTGGTTTTCAAATTAATCTTCACCTCTACTAAAAAATCATATATATGTTAAAATTCCACTGAGGAAAAAAAGAAAAGTGGAAAAATATAAACTACTTTACTAAAAATGTATCTGTTAATATAAAATTTACACAACCTTTTGCGGAACAGCTCTTCTAAGCTCCGCAGATTTTGCAATGTAAGCAAAACTTTAACTTTTATTAACTGGCTCGATCACTGGATAAAATGAATCGGATTTAATTGAAAACATTCCGTGCTTTAAAATATGACTTAGCATTTTAAAATCCATATAAAAGATAAGTCAGATGTTAAAAATTAGTAAACACAAAAACATTTAGGCCCAGTTTTTCAATGCGAGATTATTGTTAAAACCGAGTTATACCTCACCAAATGTGGTGAGTTAATTCTAGATTTTTACACTAAGTAAAAATTGAGCTCTAAGTCTAAAGTACCACCTCATTGTGCTTTAAAGTTATTTGGAAAACGTACTAGGAAAATTGTAGCAGCCGTGGCGTGATTGTTAGTGCGATGGACTGTCATGCCGGAGGTCTAGGTTCAATCCCCAGCCTCGCCACCTAATAATTAAAAAAAAAAAAAAACGGCTACTGCCTCTTGCGAGGAATTGACAAAACTTCATCTCTTGTCATAGAAAAGTGCCGCTCACATTAGCCGTTCGGATTCGGCAATAAACTGTAGGTCCCCATCATTCCTGCAGGCATGCACACAGGAATGGTTGAGAGTTGTAAGTCACTAGGCCATAGTTCTTCATGAGCTGATGTTGTGCCATCAAATGTATTTATTTTATTTACTAGGAAAATTTGAAAGAAAAAGAAGTAAATCGACCAATGCATTACTATATTCTTTTAGTGTCTAAATTTATCCTTAAATTAATTTTATTTACTTACAACAACTGTCATTTAAATTTATCATGCATTCTCTATTTGAACAATAAACAAAACCGTTATAAGCTACTATATATGCCAATAAAAAAAATACTAACAATATGATATTAATAAAGCATCTGTTCACACTAAAAGTCATACATTTATTTGCTTCTGTCTTCATTAATAAACTACCTTATGTTATAAAGCCTTATTGTATGCCAATAATGATTCACAATTGGCACCGTTTTGAGTTTAAAAGTCAAGCATTGTCTTGTAAAGATGCCAATTTGTGTACAATGAATTAAAAAAAAAAAATATCAATTTGGTTATGAAAACCTTTAAATAGACATCTCTTTAAATACAAAAAATTTATTGCCACTTATTTAAAATAAGTGACAGTCAATTTGTGGATGGTGACATTTTTGAATTCAATGACTTTTAAAATATTATTTCTGACATATATGTAAGACGACAGTTCGTTTACAATGTTATGTAATCCGGGTAATAAAATGTGTTTATTATTGTTTAGTTCCAATTGAAATTTCGTACTCGAATGACTTCCCAACCGAATCAGGATGATAATCATATAAAAATTTAAAAATACTTCCTGGTTTAAGTGTCACATAACTGTCAAAACAGTTTTCAAAAAAAATATAAAATCGTGTACTTAATCTAAATTATAATGTGTTTCCCCTTCAATCAAATAGCCACGAAGTCAGCAAATTATACACTAACGTTTCAACCCCCTTTTATTTATTGCACGCACCAAAATGATCTATTACATTTTGATTGTGCCAAATGCAAATGGTTTATTACATATCAATTGCATGATTAATATGCTATTACTATAAATATAAGCTTGTGACTCATTTATGTTAGACACGTTAGTGGCCTATAAGTCATAGATCAAGTAATTTTTTTTTTGAGCTAAATTGTTGCCAATTACATGTGTGTGAATAAATACCGCTATACATTCAAATTAGCTTGATATGGAAGGAAAATAAATAAATCTACAAGAATAACTAAAAAGAAAAAAATTTGAATTTATTATTAAGAGTCTGTCTCGGGGACGCATAGTGTCTTGTAATTGACGTTTTGAGCTGAATTCGCAAGTGAATTTTTTATATTTTCATAAAATCATACACAGTTATTTGTAGGTACCTACATATTATTCACAAATGTGAAGTTTATCTTTAAAAGTCAAAAGACATTAGAGAGAGTTTTATTATTCAGGTGACAGTCCATAGTTATTTGCATGAAAATAAGCTGGCGTATTGTAGGAACAAAATGAAAATAGTAAAAAAAATAGATGGCACTGTGCGCAATATAAGCTTGTGTGCAGAGTCATAAGGCGCTTATAAGGTTATTTTTATAACGAAATGGACGATACATGCTTTTTATTTCAATTAATTAACTGAACACAGAGCAAGCAGCAAGCTTAAGAGACAAGAAAATAGAAATTGTCATGATGTTTGAATATTGTCGCGAATGATACGTGCCTCATGGCGCCAACAAGTTAAGGCACTTCCGCGTGGGAATGTGTTCGATGAAATGTTTTTTTTTTTTTTTTTTTTTTGATTGTCTAATGACTGAATTTTTTTTTAAGCTTTGTAATTATTTATTGTAATTGAATTAGTGGAGACATGGAAATTACCAAAGAAGGTAATGTAGCAATAAAACAACTTAATGCATTATTCATTTTCTGTACGAAACAATAATTCTCAAAATGAAATGTTTTTAATCTTAATCTTAGAAGTTGTAACTTGTAAGAGACGTCACTTGTTTTTTATAAAATTTTTCGTTGATCTTTAATATGATCTGAAAAGATTAACGACAGCATAAAATTGGCGAATTTATTGCATACTAATTAATGATTACAAGGAAAATGGAAAAAATATATTGAGAGGCTGGTTTTGTGATCTTATGCCCTCATATGTGCGATATGCCACCAAAACAGTCAACTGTATTCTGAAATTGGTCAGGCATAGAAGTTTTTTAACCACTGTGGCATTTGTTAGGTTATCATTTGTGGGATTAGTTGTTCAGACCGAAATGATAATTTTCTATTTCAATAATACCGATATAACAGAAGTCTAAGGGCCCCCGTACACTACAGACTTTTTATCGTCCGATAATTTGATCGGGTTGGGCTGCTAGTGCGCATACTGAGCCGATTGGTCTACTGCTTAGGGGATTTTATCTACAAAGAACATCCGTTGCATAATATAAGTTAATACAAATTTGTCCAAAAATACAACCATTGCTTTTATACAGCGGGGAAAAGTAAGCGAAGGATATCTACAGTTAGTTAAAGGTTATTGACTGGAAAATATAACACGATGCATGGTCGAATGTACTTTCGGTATTCGGCACGTTGTTTTGATTTATTCTCTGCATTAAGTTGATTCCAATTAGGACAACTGATTCAAAAATTCCTTCAATAAAGACCACAATTGATGTTCAACGTCAAATACGCAAGATAAGAATATATCGAAAAAGTCGGCCGACCAAATAATCGCATAGAAGAGCGCCATTATTAATATTGGCCGATAGTTTGCCAATACTTTAGTTTGAAGGAAATCGTGTTTCACATCTAATTTTTTTTTTTATCGGCCGATACCTACCGAATCAGTAGTAGCCGTGGCATGATAATTAGTGCGATGGACTGTCATGCCGAAGGTCTAAGGTTCGAACCCCAGCCTCGCCACCTATTTATTTAAAAGAAAAAAAACGGCTACTGCCTCTTGCGAGGAATTGACAAATCCTCCAAGAGTATCTCCTGTCACAGAAAAGTGCCGCTCGTTAGCCGTTCGGATACGGCAATAAACTGTAGGTCCCCTTCATTCCTGCTGACACGCACACTGGAATGGTTGAGAGTTGTAAGTCACTAGGCCCTTGTTCTTCATGAGCTGTTGTGCCATCAAATTTATTTTTATTTATTTATTTTACCTACCGAATCGTTGCAGTGTACTGATCAATAGCACGACCAAATTATCGGCCGATACAAAGTCTGTAGTGTGCGAGTGTTCTAAATCTCGTTTTGTTTCGCCTCATGATGTCTAATGTTAAGCCCTGATTAAATTAGAAATTCTTATACGAATGTGACGGGTATCGTCTGATGAACAATGGCATCAATAAAGATCACCCTGCCTAAACCAATGTCTTGGACAGAACGTTACATAACTGATAGGAAATGAGGGACTTTATATCTACTTGGGATCCATTATAAACTCAAACAATGATATCAGTGCTTAGAACGAAGAACAACTCTTATAAATCACTGTTACTTTGGGATAAAAAGGTAATCGAGTAGAACTTACTTGATCAACTAAACTGCCTCGGTACCAACTGGGTTCGGGAAATTAAATCCAAATGGCTCGGCCGTACTCATCATTACTCAATTTAGCCCGCTATAGTATGCATGACCAGCTTTATAATACGCTAATCATCTCGGTCATCATATACATATAGTAAAGAGGCATGGACCTTAACATATATGGGTGTGTTTTGATACCTTCTGTATTGACGGTGAGTGAAGGAGAGGAACAACGTCGACATACAACTTCCCAATATAATGTAAATGTCCAGGAATTGAAATTGCTGGCTCATTTTGAGCAATTAGTGGTAACCATAATGTTCAGGCCCGTAAAATCTTTTGCCCCATCTTCGGGGAATGATTCGGAAGTGTAAGACCGTGAATCATAGTGACGCACGCTCAAAAGTAAGAAGAAGTATTCACGTCGACCAAATTCGCATGCTAAAAGTTAGCTGCCTGGAAAAGCTTGTTGGTTGAGATACCGTTCTACATCGGACTACAATCCGCCTTTTTTGTTAATTAAGGCAGAAATTATATGACTTTTCACACTCAAAAATGACAATCAATTGGAGTTGGACATATATACTCAAAATTGATTTCGCACTTGAAGCATCTACATTGTAAAGGACAAGCTGGCTTCTTGTAATCATCATATTAGAGTGCATCATACGCATGATGCGTCCGCTTAGTATCTAAGCTTAAAAAATTGATATAGCTTATGATCACATAATTACTTCTTGGGGTATGTCGTAAAACAATTTCTTGCATTTCGTTATTCCTGAAAAATCCTCCCCTTTTCTTTGTTGCAACTTAAAGAATATTTTTTGTCAAAGTACTTATTTTTAACTGAAATGAAACTAGTTAAAGCGGGCTTGGGGTCCTCAGCTGATTCATATGTGCCAAAAATCAGATTACTTATAACATGCTGACACTTTTAAATCAGCAAAATAAATAGCGCAACGAATGTTTTTTCTAGCATTTTGACTTAACAAAATGTTCCCCTCTTCCAAGTGACGTAATTTATAACTTACAAGCTTAACAGTCTTGCCTTTAAATTCTTATTCCAAATTTGAAAACATTTATTTCCTTATCTGGTGCAATAATTTTCATTTGTTAATCGCATTGCAGCTGCAATCTGAAATCTGTCATGCAACATATAGCCCAAAACAAATTGTGCTCGTAAATAAATCATAGATATACACATCCACGCCCTACTTCTAAATCTGAAAACCTATCAAAACACACAATCCAATCGGTTGCCTTCTTAAAGTCTGACTACAAATCAAAAGTGAAACTCACCTCACATCTCATAAGTCACAAGAGTATAGGTACGTATAAATGAAATGAGTAGTAAATAGCCCCTGCTGTCTATGCTTCTTCACCGCTATAAACCCCATAATAACACTCCGGATTAATCCAACTTCAATTAAACGCACTCTTGTAGTGCAAACATGTACCGGGATATCGGACAAAGCCACTTATACCAAACCGACCGAAATTAAAAAGACAAAACCAACCGTCCCGATCAGTCTAACGTCTAAGACCAAAAACACCGATGACTTGTTTTCTCCATTTAACTGGCTTTGGCCAGGATTAGTAAATTGAGTTTTCATACCGCATTCTATGTGACGGATCACTCAATGCAATATAGAGTGCGCTACGTTGCTCTGCCACTGCACACACGCGCCGCGTACATTTTCACAGTCTGTCGGTTTGGTTGTTGGTCGGCAGCTTCAGTATTTTTTTGGGTGCAACAAGCCTGTGGCTTGTATTAGTTCACCCCCTGCCCACTCCGGCTAAAGCGATCATAATTTTTCTAAATTCAAATTTGATCAAACATTCAAAACGCGCAGCCGCAATCGTTGTCTAGCTTTCTGAGATCTGAGTTATGAAATGTCGATCGGCCATTTTGGCCCATTCGTTCGTCCATGTTGTGCGTCTCGAATTGGGTTAGTATAAGCGAAGTTCAGGCGTCACTGTTTGGATTTGAAGTTTTGAACCGTGCGATCGCACTCAATGTTCGTTGCAGCAAGCTGTTTATTTTGCGCTTAACGTCACTTGTCGGATTTCGGAGGCCTTAAAAAACAACTATCCAGAAGGGGTGCAAGCGGGTATAAGTGAGACAAATGGTATAATTTACATGGAGCATGCGGACGCGGAGTCCGCTAGCTTTTTGTGAACCAAATTTGACATCGTCAAGAGAGAATTAACTTGCTGGACCAAGAAACGGAGGTTGTCACAACTTGTTTCACACTATAACTTGTGCAAGCGAGTGACATAAAACCGAACAGTGCGCTGCAGAGTCTCTCACCTGAGTCACATAATTTTTGGGATTCCAATTTAGTGTTCCTGGATTGTTTTTTTTTTTTTTTTTTTAATTTTATTTTGGTCTGTCTGGCAGTTGAAGCTTTGTTTGGAGCCAATTGACAGAATGGGGCTTTGGAATTCGATATTTTGAAAAGCTACCACCTGTTGAGCGTGAATATCTCTTTGTCGATATCAAAAGAATTTGGCTGCAATTCGCATGCTAATTTAATTCTGAAATCGTGTCTGGCCATGGTTCATTGATTTGATATTGATATATAAGTTTAATCAAACATGGGTTCTGAATGGGAGCTGTCATGTTAATTTTCATACTGAATGACATTTCGACTTGTTTTCTTTCATTTTTATTTTGTTTTTTTTTTTTTTTTTGTTAAGGTACATATATAGGACTGATGAACATATTAGCAGATTGAGAATATTGTTAAGATTGACTTTAGTTCGGTTATTGTGTTTATTGATTGAATTAATGTTCTTTTTGAAGGAATTTTTAATTTTATTTTGTTTGGCTCTTTGAAATATTTCAATTTCTCAATTTGGACGATTTGGCAGAAAATAATTTAAGTTGGAGAAATTTATCGTTTGATTAATCATTAATCGTCAAAGTGTCAAAATTGAAAGAAGGATGTTGTTCGTACTGACCTTTCACCCGTAAAATTATTACCAAAATACTGTCAATCTGTCTTTTTTTGTATAGTGTAGTGATTTATGTGGATGCACAAACGTGTTCTTTATTTGTCCTTAATATTTTGGATCTTCTCTCAAAAATTGGAAGAAATAATAAGTCACGATAAATTTTAGAAAAAAACTTAACTTATCAAGAAATATGATAAGTTAAGTTTTTTTCTAAAATTTATCGTGACTTAAAAATTTAATTTTAAATAAATTAAGTTCAAATGATCGTAATCTTTGTTTAAAAAAAAAAACTTTTTTCGTGAATAATCAGCTGGATGTGGCCAATACTGTGCTGTGTGAGGCTAAGGCAGCTTTTTTGATTAAACGTTGCCATTTTTGCTTTATCTAGTGGAATCTGCATTGTACTTATGAACAAAATCATCTAGTATGTCGACAGATGATTTTCATCCGTTTTTTTCACCGACTTTTAAGGCAACCACTTGCAAAATGAAAAATATGTAAGATTCATTAGTGCTGAAATTAAGTAATTTGGAAAATTACAGAAAAAGTGTTCACATCCCAAATTTCCTAATTTCGTTTGATAGTCAGAATGTCAATCGCTTATTTTTGTTGTTTTTATACATTGAATTCTGACATTTTAAATACGTTTCACTTTAAATAGATTCCAATTGGGTGTGTTCATAAGGTTTTTACGTAATTTTGTACCAAATTTCGTGCAAATTCGGTTGAAATTATCATATTTGGAAATGTGAATTTCTATGGGAAATTAGATGATTTAGAATCAAATTTCAAATTTTTCAACGAAATTACCTAATTTGTTATAATGAAAATACAGTATTAAAAGATATAAGAAAATATATCACAAATATGAGTAAATATTAAAAAAGTAAATTGCTTTAACAATACCTTTAAATCTTTAAATCAAAAAATCACGTATAGCTTATCAATTACTGAAAGCAACCTTTGGTAATCCTGGCCTACTTTTTTTCGAATATCCCACAAATGAGGTGCTAACATCCTACATGGGTGAATTTGTACAAAACTCGAAATTGATAAAAAAAAAAAAAAACACCTAATGGCTGAATAATTATTAAATTGATAAAAAGAAGTCATTTAAAAAATTGTCTCTTCTCCAAGTAATTAATTGAATAAGTACGGTTTTTAATTTGTATCTAGATACACTAATACAAAGTTTGTTAGTTGTTCTATTTATTTTAGGATAAAATTCATTTTTTTGTCAACAAGAAAATAAGAAAAAAATTAAAGAAAATAATTTGTGGGCCTTATTAGGGCCAGGTGTTCCTAATAAGACCCAACGTAAGGTTTTTCAAAATGCTCAAAAATATTTTTTTAATTTAGACTTTAACCAAAAAGAGGTTCTTAACATATCAAAGACTTCAAACAAAATTTAAAAATTAAATTAAAGATTGCTGATACTAACTGACCGCGTAGAATCAATTTTTGAACTTTTTGCGAATATCCCACAATTAAGTAAATCAGCGTAGGTATAGTGTTGAAATTAAATTTTAATGACAAATTATTTATGGCGTACAATAACTCAAAATAAAGGGCATACTAATTTTTGGAATACCCCGCAAATATTAAAAGCAGTTTTTTTTTTTAATTAATTTTTTATACATAAAATTTTGTAGAAATTTTTAAGAAAAAAAAATTAATATTTATTTATGTTGAAATAAAAATTAAATTTCGAAAAAAATTATCTACCCGCTTTTTGAATTATCGAATTTTCAAAAAAAAAAAATTGAAATATTTTTTTAAATCCCAAATTGTTTTCTTTTTAAGAAATTTTTGAGAAGATTTTGTATAAAAAATTGAATTTAAATTGGTTACACACATAATGAGATAGTCCAAAATAAAGAAAATGTTTTCACTTAATATTGGCTAACTGTAAATTTTGTTTTTGGCAGATCGTATTTAAACAATTTTAATCAAAATCGTAGGAGTCGTTTTCGAGGAAATTTATATTTTCTGTAGCAGTTTTTCCACAGTTACATATATGGAACGTACCGTTAATTTTGACTATAAGCAAAATGTTTATTAAAAAAATTTTTTTTGATAATGTTAAATAACCGCTTGTTACCAAGTTTCATGAAAATCAACCAAGTCGTGTTCGAAATATTTGGTTTTCAAAAAAAAATTTTGAAACTTTTTTTAAAAATCCAAAAAAAATGTTTTTATAGATTCTCCTTAAAAATTATCAAAAGCAGTCTATTCCTTTTCGAGAAAAACGAAAACAAAAAAAAATGGTTCTATGGGAGGTACCATTTAAAACCACTTCTCGGAAATTTAATTTTACCTAATAAAATTTATTTATTTTTTTTTGTAGAAAAATATGTCGAGCCATTTTTGAGAAAAATAAGAATTTCCAAAAATGCTAAAAAAAATTATATGGCAGGTACCATTATTTTTGGTCCTAAAAAGAAAAGGAAAAAAACCATTCATACCAAGTTTAATTAAAATCGGCCCATGGGTTGTCCTCTATAATCCATGTACCTTGAAACAAATATTAAAAATTCGTTATAGCTTTTGACCAATTCTGACCAATGAATTATAAAATTAGTGTGAGGAGTAGATTGTTTTACTTTCAGATAGCATAACTATTTTTTAACCCCACAAACGGGCTGCTAACGTCCCCTAATGGTTGACAAAAATAAAAATTCATTAAAATCACCTAAACTAACCAACTATCTACTGAAACTTTTATATGACCAATAGGTGAACTTTTAAATGGTATTTTTTTTTTTTTTTCGAATATTCCATTTATAGATTTCTATGAGTGTGTAAACCAGATTTATGGCTTCGAAGAAAATTGTACTTTGATTAAAATTATTATAAAAAAAAAAAAAAAACAAAAACAAAACAAATTTCACTGAAAAGTTTTTGAACAATTAGGCTTCTTTGGTCAAAGGTACCTTTTTAAAATATTTATTTATACAAAATGCCATTACGGACTTTTGAAGAGGTCTACGTGAATCTTGGTTCTTTTTGTTGGTTCGTTTGATTAAATAGACGACACAATTGCACATGATCAACCAAAGTAATTGTCAAGAGTATATGAAAGTCTTAAAACAACACTCAATCAAAAAACCCAACCCAAGAAATATGTATTAAACTTTAATATTTAAACTTTAACAATAATTTATCCGCATAATGTTTACCCACGCATGTACACGTATATGTTTATGTAGTTTTTGTTATTAAGTACCATTACAAGTGTCGAATAATTTTTTTTAGACTGAATAAAACTTTCAGCCTATAGGATGTTCCACTTTCTCAAATTATACGACATCCATATAATATGCTCATGCTCAATCAATCTACCCACTTAATATTAAAATAACAACCATATCCAGAACCCTATTTAATATAATGTTTCTTTTTGCTTGAAAAAAAAAAATTAAAAATTAAAAAAAGAAAACAAAAGTCAAACAATGTAAATTATTATGCGGGATAGGAGTGTCATTGACGAAAATGACACCGTTAATGTTGATTTATTCATTAATAACGCATTTCTGGGTGCAATTACTTTATAAGGATTGGCGGGGCGTATGAGTACCTTGGTATGTGAGCTCTTGTAAATTGGAAAATTTCCCTTTGAACAACAACAACTAAAAAAAAATAATTTAATGACATTTTAAGTACAACATTCTTTTTTTTCTTTTTTAATTATGTTTATGTTTACCACTTTCATTACGTGTTTGTATGCATTTCAAGCGGTCTCTATAAGGCCCACAAATCCCACTTGAGGAGCCCTCTACAATAACACTCCTTCCTCATACTCGAAACCAGGTGACAATTTCCATAAAATTTAAAATTACTAGCATTTCTCCATAAAGTGATGATGGTGGCCTAGATGGGGGGCAGCAAGAGCTTGCGTTCGCATCGTGGCGTTATGGCTTTTTATCCGCGCCTTGTTAATTGAAGGGTAACGAAATGACAACGTTGACGTCTGGCGTCGCGTCGTGTGCCACAATCAACTACATCACAGCGCCAGCGCCAGAGCTATAGCACAACGAATAAGACCTTTGAAATGCAGCAAACGATTTCACAATTTTCCCATTCAACCATTACTTCTTCTTCTCTTCCATTCTAACCTCAAAACTTTTAAACGAGCTTAGAGAAGAGAAAAACAAAATTACAAACTGACAATACCGCCCCAGCCCAGGTAAATAATACAAAATTAAGTGGCCGCCTTGTGGTGGTTGGTTGGTAGTAAATAAAAACAACAAGCAATAATTGTAAAATAAAAAAAAAAAAAAATAGTAGTAATTGTGAGAGAGTAATTATACATTGTGTGGCTTCATGCACAGTCAACGATCTAGCATCGGACATGAAAGTATCAGATACAAAACACCATGTAGATTGTAGCGAGGTTTCTTTGGCTTTTGAAAACCAACCTCAACAACGCCATCAATTTCGCTGCAAAGGGTTATCCGTTGTGGAAATGAAAAATTATGCAAGACAAACTTCCTTTATATTTGCTTGAAAAGTACAATCTACAACTTTTCTGCATCAATGTATCACTGCTAAAGCATATTCATTGAGTTCTTCTATTCCAACTTCCATCTAGCCATCTATCAAGGAGACAAGAATTACCTATTGCATAGCACAGCACTGCAAAGATCGAGAATGTTAGGTAGGGTTTCAGTTCTGGGCTCTTGCATTGAGAATTGTTTTCAGGGCCTAATTGTTAGGAAGAATTTTAAAGAATATAATGAAAAAACAGTGGAATCTTAAAGTGGTAAATTCCAAAACGTTGGAAGTACCTAAACGAAGTTAAAAGGAAAAATAAAAACATACAATTTTAAATTAGAATTAACTTTGGATCTGATTTGAACTTGCTATATAGGCTAAATGTAATAAAAAATCTAGGTTGGAATCGAAATTGACACTACGGTTACATCGGAGTTCGAAAAAATGGGTTTCGCCATACCATCTGTCGGTCTGTGCGTCGCTGTATGTGCATCTGTGCGTCTACTGCAATTTGAGCTAGAGCCTAAACGGGTGGGCCGATTTGCCCTAAAATTTGGTAATTCGAATTTTTTCTTTAGCTCATCTAGAACCGCTCATCTAAGACAGGTAGCTGCCATACAAATATTTTGTTTTTTTTTTCAAATTTTCTTAAAAACGGATTTAACAATTTTTATTAAACTTTGTAACTGTGATACCCAAAATAGTTGAAAGAAAACTGCATTTCAGGTTTTTAACAGAAAATTCAGATTTGCAGAAATAGAGCTTTGATGATTTTTTGAAAAATGCCTTACTTTCGAGTTACTCGTGTTTATCTTTTGAATGGGTGAACCGATTTTGGTATAATTTTCGAATCTGGTGATTCTGAGTAGTTCAAACAATATTACATTTAAATGTTTTGAAAATACAAAAATTTAGCAAGTATGTGGTAGGTAGGTAGTATTTTTGATTTTTTGTCTTTTGTTTTAGGTATCATAACATTTTAGTTTTTAACTTCAAGAGCAAGTTCGTGCGGTGCAGTCGTGCATGTTTTTTTTTTTTGTATGTTGTCCGTGTTGAACAACAATGGAAATTAGAGTTTAGAATAGTTTCGGTCGCAAAAATTGAGTTGTTATCGGTTAAATACTGCGCTTTATGTTTTAGAACCTACTTTTTGGCTCTATCGTCGCATGCATTGTGTCTTCGAATTAGAAAAGGCGGAAAGAAAATGTGTCAACAATAAGAACGAAAAAGTACATAAAACATCGAGCAAGTTAGTTCGAACTGCTATTAAACAATTTCCTATCATTCATCAAGCATCAGGTATACTTGGAATTTAAAGACATTTCTTTAATTTGATAGTTGGAAATACCTTCATATCCCCTCACAACAGCCACATCCAATACAGCGCACAGGTACCTAACCTATGCATGGGTTTTTTAGCCTAAAATTATAATGACTGTCTCATCAAACTAAGAGACGACAAAAGACTGGCTCCAATGTCCAGTAATACATGAATTGAGATTGCAACTTCCTCTAAGTGAATAAACGTCATGTAGATGCTCAAATATCAAAATGTTATCATATATTATTAATTATTAAATATTTTGTATTTTTTGGCCCTTCAAAAATCCTGGTCCACGGTCATTGTTGTGCCATGGAAACTATAAATGTAGACTACACGATTGTCTACGTGTAAACAATCAAAGGTAGACAATTAAACATTGTCGACATTAGCTGGTCAACAATGTAAACAATGTAGAAAATTCATAAACTAAGATTTTCTTATTACCTTTTTATTTTAAAATTGACCCAAAAATGATTGAATTCTATCTTTCTTTATAAACCGATCCTACATCCCCCAGGGACGAGTCTGAAATAAGACTTTTTTTAACAGAAAATTTACCGAGAGTTTTAGTGCTCTAGGTGATCCTGGCAAAAAAAAATTAAAAAAATAATTAAGCACTTCTAGATTTTAACTTTATTCGATACTTCATCAAAAAAAATACAGAAAAAACACGACATTTCTGTAACGAAATGAGATCGGGACGACGAGACTGGACCAATACCGTAACGACTCCGAAATTTTGTTGGCAAATTAAAAGATCTAAAGGCTATTGTTGACATTTTCGACACATTGTTGGCATTGTTTACACTGTCGACATTGTTGACGCATTGTCTGCATTGAAACGTAGACAATTAAAGTCGACACGTAGAGGAACAACACTGTCGACGGTGATTTCCTTCTCTCCTCTTTCGACGACACTGATTATTTTTGAACAGATTTAACTAACGAATTGATTTGGTGGCGCAAAAGAGTTTGTGAAGAACAAGGGCATCAACCATTCATGTGTGCATTTTGTAAGGCAGGAATGCAAGGGACCTACAATTTTTCGCCAAATATGAATGGGTAAGAAGAAAGGAAGTGTTTCATGACAAGAGATACATTTGGACGACTTGTCACTTCCTCGCAATAGCCTTCCCTGAAAAAAAAAAATGTTTTTTTTACGTGGAAGCGGCTGAATATTAAACCGAGACCTCAGGCATGGCGGTCCAACAAACAAACCGTTACGCTACGGATTGATGTATTTAAACAGACCTATTCACATCAAAAAAAAAAAAAAAAGAACTCCCAAGATTATTTTTGCCACTCCTGATTATCTGCGTTGGCCTCAGTGTTGCCCGGAACTACTATTGTAAGTGCCTATAACACTGATCTCCAATTTCAATCCATCACCTCCTTATTCCCACCAACGACGAAGACGATGGACGACTACAACGATACGGCAACGACAACGACAACGACCGACGTCGCCGCCGCCGCCGCCGCCGTAAGACGCCAATGCAATAGGTAATTATGTGGTTAGCTCTGAAAATGTGTGCACGATCATATTGACTGAATGCAATCCGAGAAATGTAGGTTAATTAAATTCTCAGGCATTACTCATTGTTCCTGGATGCACTTCTTTAGGGGTCTGGGCTGAACGTGCAACGCTGAACTATATAAAAGCTAGCTCAACTTTGTGCAGGGGGGGTGGTGGAGATCTCATCCTATTCTCGATCGCGTCGCGCAGTCATCTCTTTTTATTGCTCACGTTTTGACTTATTGATCACGTAACGGGTTTAAGATGTTACACATTCGCTGAGTGAAATTGTCATTGTTCCAACTGAAAAGAAGTGTGTTGAAGTCGAAGCATCAGAACGCTAGATAGAGAATTATCTCCTTCCGCAACACACCGATCGAGACAGTGTCTAATTGCAAAGAATATCAAAATACGCTATGTGTACACTTCAATGAGTTAGGCACACATTGATCTGAAATGAGCGCACTGGTATATAGAAAGGGTACAATGACTCTGTGCGCCATTGAGGTAGGTCATTTGTCAGATATACTTTTACCTCTGTCATTCAGATACAAATACAGATAGATACTTGGATTTTTTTCTTTTTTCAGCATACGATCGCGGAAAAAGTTGATACTTAGGCGTCATTGGAACGAATGGACATTGGAGGCTCACATATAGTGCTTATGAAACAATGGAAGAAAAGATGAGTGTGATGAACAGGAAACCCGGAATAATTGAACTGTATGTGATATCAGTGGAGTATCTAATGGCAGATCATTGGTTATTGGTTACCCGAACGTGTCACCACATCGATCGGGCTGTGTGGGATGTCGAGTGTGCAGCTTGCTTGTATATTAGACCAGACCATAAGGTTTGCAAATGGATCGTGTGGCAATATTATAGCCTTAATTGGCCCAAGGCGGGGCATGAATTAATGAAAGATTATTATGGTATGATATTGTCAAAGGTTATGGTTTTGCCAACAAAGAACCGATCCATATATAAATGGAACATATGGTTGTGAGAAAGAGATTTTTTTTTTTTTGTTCAATTTATTTTATGGTCTGGATGCAATTAATTGGAAAATTTATCACAATTAGATTATAGGGTTTAATCAATTATATCCTTTTTCCGTGATCTTTTCTTTTTATAATATGTTATACCCAATTCAAGTCTTTTGATTTGAATCATATACTTTTTAAGAAGCTAAGGCTAAGCATTTTCTTGCGGATAAAGTTTGTATAGCTCGTATCAAATCAAATCATCGATTTTTTCCCACAGAAAAAAAAGTTGAAAAATGGGCTTAAAATGAAAAAAAAAAAAATATTAAACACCAATTTTTGAGAAATTAAAAAACAAAATACGAAAATTGTGAATATGAAATTAATTTTTTTTAAAACAACTTGATTTAAGAAATTACTAAAAAAATGAAATATTAGCCCTCAAAAAATGCAATTTATTTTTCATAATTGTTTCCATTACAAGATAACTTTTCAGAAAATACCACCTCCAGCCTCAGGGGTGGGGAGGGGGGGTGGAGATAAAATTGTCCACCCATACTATTATTTCCTAGAATGACCCCAAAATTTATTTAGATGACACCCTGCATATTGTTAAGTGCATACAAGTACCAAATTTGAAACAAATCGGTCCAGGCGTTTATGCTCTATTAACTGTGGAAGTGAAGAAGCAATTTATTTGTGGATTTATAATGTTTTTTTTTGAACACTAAAGATATATTAAGGGCGTCTGCGGGAATTTTTCAACTTTAAATTGCGATTATTGAAATACTAGCGGGTTGAGGTAAGCAGGAGGGGTATCATAATCATTCAAAGCGCAGGATTTTGCGGAATGGTTAGTCGCCATGAGTCACTAGTCGGGAGCGCACCGCGCGTTTGCGTTGATTATAACTTCGTTGATGTGCTCTTTTCCGGGTAAAATTTTAAAAATCAAAAAATTCCCACAAAATGGGTAGGTTTTCCCTTTGTCCCTTTAGAGGTCAAAATTCTCACAAAAAGGGATTTTACCCACGATCCCCCAGCACTGGTGTAGAGTCTGGATATAGATTTAGAAAGGATGGACTAACCTGTTGAAATCACTCAAAAAATTATAAGCTCATAATTTATGGAGTGATTTTCTAACTTGGTAGAAAAGTTAGACGAACAATTTTGCAACTTTAAATGATTATCAATAAACACATTTCCAAGCGTTAATGGGCAATGTTAATGATGAATTATAGAATTTTCCATTTGAAGACAAACAAACAAAATAAGTAGGGGAACCTGGAGCATAATGAGTACCCGGTGCATAATGGGCCCCTTTTGGAGGTCTATATCGAATAAAGTTTCAGCTCTGAAACGCAATCTAACAGCTTCAATACATCGCTGCCGATTGGGGGAAACTATTTTTTTATTAAAAAAAAGTTGCTTTTCGTATGAAAAAAAAAATCAAAATTTCCGATAGTGTTTTTGCTATTGTGAGTTTTTTTTACATGTATTTTTCTTAATTTGGCATTAAGATATGGAAATATAGTTTATATAAATCAATTTATTTTCCCACTAAGATTAGATTTTTAACTTATTCTTTAAATGATAATAGAAATACGATTTATGTCGCCTTTTGGAATACCTGGTTTCAATTGGTTTTTGAACTTCTTAGTAAGTTTACCTGAAATGAAAAATTAAAAAAATTGATTAAAATTTGTCATCATCCAAAGAAAATATATTAAGAAAAGAAAAACTTATTATTATTAACTTAGGTCCATTAGCTGAAACGAAACTTAAGTATTTATGTTCAACATAAAAGCTTTGGTGACAGTTTACGCCGAGGAAAAGTAGTTTATAAGGAAGATTACGTCTTAAGAAAGACTTTTATTATGAGTGGAAGTAGCTTATGACACCTCAATCAAAAAATTTTTAAATAAGGATAATTTTCAGACAGAAAAAAGTGGATGTTGTAGAGGGCAGGGCTCAATATATGAATTTTTAACTTTCTATAGAAACGTTTAATAAGATGTACACATGTACCTTGTTATAAATATACGCACCAGCAAAAAAGTTTGAAAACTCGACCATCATAACGCAATCTATCATTTCGAAATGTTGTGATATCTTTTTGCACTTAACCAACACAATTGAATTTGAAAGATTTTTGTCTATGAATCATAATAATAGTAATTACTTTAGACATACGAACATTAATTTGTATATAATTACATACTAGCTGCCCCGACAGACGTTTTTTTTATCTTTCCAACAGGAGGCGATATATATGTTTGATGTGGATTGACTCCACTGCACAACGAACTCTACTCTGAGTTCAAACTTACTCTATTATTCTTTCAAAGTGTAGAAATAAAATGTATTGATGACCTGACCAGAGTGCTTTTGTCAAAAAATTAAGGCTGGTTACAAGATGTTTCTTACTCAAAAAGAGAGGTTCCACCAACTTAACATGACCTTTTTTAAACAAAAACGTAACCATGATATTGCTTAAAATGGTGAAATTTCAATGAACAAAAATCAACACAAATAAAAATGCAGCAACATTTTTTTAAAATTTCAATAAAATAAAAGTGCTAATACGCCCAAGTGTACCACCATAATATCGTCGTTTTAGATAAAATATAACTACGACATATTAACGGCCTATGTTCTTAAGACTGTTAAATAAAGTAAAACCTGAAGAAAAAAAATTGTTCCGATTTTACATAAGAAGTTAACACAATCTCTGTGTTTGAAAAAAAAAATTTAATTGCAGAAAATTTTCCCCGCAGATTGAATTCGTTTACTGTCAGGATTGTAAAAGAATGAAATCCTTTGTAAATGCACTCTTTAATGATTTCTGTAAAAAGATTGCACTCAATTGATAACTGTAAAATTAATGGAGAAAAATTGACTGCAAACTTTTTGATACAAAACTAATGATGATTGCAAAATTTTAAGTCTGCAGTTTTTTCTTTGTTTTTAAACAGTTAAAAAAAATTTCAAAATGTTATAAGCTTAATATTTATTACCTTCTATTTTTTCTCTGTGACCAATAGGAATTAAAATAAATTGATCTACAAAATAAAAGGGTTGAAAAATTGGGGATCAGAATACGTAGACATATTGCTTAGTATTTTAAACTTTTTGGGGAACATTATAAGGCAAAGTATATACATAGCCTGTTACCAATTATTGTTGTTAGAACCCTGATGTTATAAAAAAATAAGTACAAAGCTACGTCCTTAATATTTTCTCTGGAAAGGGAACATTTTTAAATATTTTGTACCCACATACTCCGTTGTTGCGCATTAAGCTATTTGTTTTATTCATTCTTAAGTTTCCGATAAATTCAAGCAAACACGAAATGTGAGGAAACTAAAATCACAGTATGACTGGCAATTTATTCATAGTAATTCGAAGTTTTGCAGCAAGAATTAAAACAAGAAAAATAATTCCTTCTCGAAGAATTATTTACTGATATACCTATGTGCACAAAGGTATTTATTTCTCGCTTTCTATTAGCCAAAAATATTAATACTAATTTGAAAACCTTTATGTAAAATGTTGCAACATATATTGAGCTTACATCCGCTGCTAAGTTACGATTCCATAAAATAAGCCCTATAATAATTGCCTGATGCCCATTTGCACATATTCATGTAATACCGATAGTCATATCACTTATGAAACAAATTGCACAATTGCACCTTTTACATCCGTACAAACCATATTTGGACAATCAAATAAGGATTTCCATATTCGATTATATGAACACATGGAATCGAAAAAACCAACTTCTCAACATATGCATCGTCGTACAGTGGCACAAATAAAATAGATTTATAAATAAAATGTATGCAAGGCATATAAAAATTTTAATTTAATATTAAACCAAATAAAAAACACAAGGTGCAGCAAAAGTTATTTCAAAATGTCATATATTGGTGTTTCACAACTTCCATTGTTGCGTTGCCCGTGCGGTGTGTGAGTGGTTGCATCGTGCTGCTGGAACCCACAATATTCGGAACCCAATTCAGCAAATTGTGAAAAAAAAATCGTTTAATAACTGAGTGTAGCTATTTTGCACTAGATATTTGAAAAAAATTATGGATACAACGAAAAATAAAAAAAACTTTACTAAATTTCTAGACTTTGTTTCATATAGGTACCCAACATTTCTTGCTAAAGCTACAACTTTATAATCATTTTAGTGCTGATACCTATTTTGTGTGTGTCTCTAATTTTAACAGTGTTACGAGCATCAGTTACAGCTACACCATTGCGTTCAGCTGTAGTAAATGAAAGAGTTCATAAGAATTCCGTAGAACCCTGATAATTAATAGGATTTTTTATCGAATTTTCGAATTATCTGCCCCACAGTGTGTCGTCGTGGGTCGTTCCAGAAAGTGCAAATTTCAATTCATGTGAAACAATATTGCAACTAAGTTGCAACTAGCTGCATGTAGACAATGCGCAGGCACACTGCACTCTGCATAACTACAATATCTAAATCCAAATTCAAACTCTTACTTTCTCTGCTAAAAAGGGATAGCTTTACATTTGGCATTTGGGTTTGCAGTATTTATCAACATCGCATAAAAGGTGTCGGCGGATATCTTACAGAGACGAAGCCCAAAACTATTATTTAACGACAAAAAACAAAATATAAACAGAAAAGTGTGAAAATCTTTATCTAACCTACCTAGCATAATCGCCACAATAGTTAGTTGATGTATAGAAAATAATAAAAATAAAGGTGTTGCGCATGCTCAGCGTCAGCGCACACATTTTTCATTTAAGATATCTAACGTTTGTATCTTCTCTTCCTTGTTAGAGCATGAAATTGTGCAGTCAAAAAACTTATCTTATATGCATGAGCAAAAACACGTCATCGCCGGGAAGTGACAATTCTTTGAATAATTTTTTTTTTTCTGTTTGTTTATTTTCTTAATTGTCAAAATGCACAAAACTTAATGAATACAAAAATTCAATCGAAAGCCAATTAATTTGTTTCTTTTGCTTACAAAAGACCGCACCGGATTATCGAGTTGCATTTGCATCTCTATAAAATATGAACATCGCATCAGCTATGCGCCGCAGTGCCGCAAAAGCCTCTGCAAGCGCGACAATTTGTCAGCTAATACAGCGCCAAAGACTATTGAATTCGACAACTAATTGGCCATTAATCGATTCATAAAATAAAACTATGGGAACAGCTGAGTGGTGCCGCAAAATGTAGCCAATAATGTTGCATCATTGAGAAAAGACTGGCGCGACATCGTCGACATAGACGTCGTCATCATTGTCGTTGCCTGCATAGGTAGATATAAATATATCTACCCTTCCTAATCGCTGGTGCCATATATGGACTTAAGACCTCGCGCCACTGTTAACTGTTGCCCAATTCCCAATAGATGGACAGAAAATTGTTTACCTATGTATACCCAAGCAGCTTGGCGTTGGCAGCCTAATCTGCGAGACTGGTTAAACAAAAATCAATCCTCCCTGCAAGCCGCACCAATTACCTACCATCATCAGCAGACCACGAGTAAATCCGTGAATGATCGATCCTCTTCGGTGGATTTTGATCGAGCGATTATCGTTACACGATTGCCGCTTTGTAGATTGTATATTTGCTGTTGATGTATTTACCTTAATCAAGGGTTGCCAGATTTTTAAAAAGATCTTTCTTTAAATAAATTTTTTTATAATTATAATTTTAAATTCTTTTAAAATTATATAAAAGATCTTAGTAAAAAAATATAAATTTACTGGCACCACAGCTCGGGGAAACCTAGACAGACCCATGTTCTGTTACTCTCACATCATCGAAAAAATCAATCGAGAAACGCTGAAAAATGGAACAAAACTCATGTATTTTGTTTCAGTTTCCATCGTTTCTCGACAGATTTCATGCATGCGAGAAGTTACAGAATATGGGTAATGGACCATTCTTCTCATTGTCGGATTTATTAGGCAGAAATGGAACGGATCTACAATTTTCTGTCGAATCCCAACGGCTAAGATAATGGTCACTTTTTCATAAAAAGAAATGTGAAATGTTAAGGTATTCTAGGAGGATTTTTGACTTCTTCACAAGAGGCAGTAACCCTGAAATTTTTTTGTTTTTTTTTTAAGTACCTACTTTTGTAAGAGATCTTAGAAGCCCTTTACCACATCTCTGTTTAAGAAACTTCTCTCAACTAAATAACTCAATCACATTATTTGCTTGGCACTGGCAGCCCTGCTCACGGCAACCCAGCGCCAGCGGTTGCATCTTTGAATTAAAGTTTGTTGAATGAATGAATGAAAATGAAAAACGGTAACGGAATTGAATTTAACACACCAAACACCAAAAAAAAAAAAGAAAAAGAACAAAAGGCAGCTTACAATAAAAAAAAAACGAAGAAAATAACAACAAAGACGAAGTGTAGATGCAAAGGGAAGGAATTTAAATCATGCCACGAACCAAGATACCGTCGCGTCTTCGCATCGAAAACAAAAGGGCATTGGCTTCATTGTGTTGGTTGCTCTTGTATTTTCGAGATGATCTACTTTTTCGTCTTCGAGGTCTGAACTTCGACATTGACTTCTTAAGTAATAGAGTACCAACAACATTTTGGTTTTGGCACAGCTGGATGGAGCTTGTAATATATAAACAACAACAATGCCGATGCTGACACAATTAACGATTTGGGTTGCGAAATAGTTTTGTTTTTCTTACCAAATAAAATGATTAAAAAATACCTTCGAGGAATTAGATCCAAATTAATTTTTCGCCTGATATAGGAACTGTGAATTATGTGATTCTTGTTTCTCTAGGATGAGGTAATGAAGCTCGTCGTGGTCCAAGATATTTCCGAAGAAAGCGAGTAAAACTCGGATTAGGACAGTCAAAACTCTAACCATTTACCAGATTCAACATATAACTTTATTTCAACAAGTCATGTGTTTAAACTTCCATTAAAACTAATTCTAAATTACAACGTATTTCATATAATAAAAATCTGGTTTAAAATATGCTACAGGAGTATACTCGCAGACCAAAATATTTTCTTAGAAGAAGTGAACCTGCGAAAAACGGCAGGAATCTGATTCCAGCCTTTGACTACCCCAAAGGAATAACAAGTGTGCCTGCTGCTTACTCGTAGGCAAGAGGGGAATAAGAGTAGGAATCTAATTCCAGCATCCGGTTGACCCAATATAATAACATATGGCTCGCTGCTCACTCGAAACCAAGAGGAATATCGGTAGGAATCTAATTTCAGCCCACCACTCACTAAAGCAAGCAAGGTATAACAACGGAATATTTTAAGGACCATAAAGGGTAATCTTTGCGGATGCACCAAGAAAGGAACCTGAAGGAAGCTATCGCAGTTGCTACAAACTGAAATCATCCAGAAACTACTCTGGTTTTCTAATCCGCAAACAAGAAAATCTCGAGTCAAGAAGCTTCGAGTTGATGAAATTTCGTACGTCCTCTGTTATGGTTGCGGTAACGACACACTGTGAATTGTAAAAATGATCAAGTGAAAATAATTATTCCCAGTGATGACGTCAAGTGTGTTGACTTGGTTCTCAGAAAGGTGTATGGTAAGAGGTTGACGTATGTGGTTGTGATTGTAGAGTGCTGGTAACTTTTATGTATATCGGATGACGATGTGGGGGGCTGATGGCAGTTCGGCCGGCGGCGGCGGTGAATATTTATATCTAAATTAGGTATTGGGTTTGGGATTTAAAAATGTTACAATTATAGCGTTTGGTAATATTTGTTAATTTGTATCTCGATGGACAAGCAGAACGCAATTCTATTATAAACCTACAACCCTAGAACTCCACTAGAAATGAATTATTGCAAGCAATGTGTCCTGTAGTCAAAATTTCTTTTGGAAGCCACTTACAATATCTGGAAAATTTTTATTTTCAAATATGAAAATCTTCATTTATATATTTTTTCTTCGTAGAAAAAATAAATGTGGACATACATTTTGAAGTTTCACGATTGACAGTCATTTTCTATAAAATTTGATGATCAACTAGTTCTTGATGTACCTACTGGCTACTAGTTCACTTATGACTCCAAGTGAGAACGAAACGCCAAATTTTTTTTGGACTAAATGGCTGAACAGAATGATGACGGAGACGGAACTGGAGTTGGAGCTGGAATAGCTGTCAAAATGTTGAATACACGCAAATTCAATGTTGCGAACACAACGGAACGTAGCCGCATACGGAGCTGCAGCCGCAGACGGAAGAGTTTACCAACTTTTCACGTACGAAACTTTTGACGTTTTAATTTGTATGAAGAAAAAAAAACAACTTTTTGGGTCGGAAAAAATAATTGTGGTTATTTTTATGGCGAAAAATATTATTTATCAAAAGGAAAATTATTGGGAACAAAAAATGTGAATTCTCAACTTGTGCACAAGAATATTATTTTGTTTTTCTTCAAAATACATTCAAAGTTGTACAGCTGCATTGTGGGCAGGTGAAAAGAATAACGTACGACAATTTTTGACAGCTCTTCCAGTTCTGTCTGCGGCTCTAGTTCCAGCATTCTATTATGTTCAGGCAGTAAAGGCCGTTCAGAGCTATTTTTAATCTACAGTTCAAAAAGTCCAATTAAATAGTTCTAAGTCTTCTTGTTGTAGTAGCCCAGGGCGGGTGTAGTGATCAATGCGTTGAACTGTCAAGCCAGGGGTCTGGGTTCGATTTCCAGCCTCTGCCACCAAAAAACAAAAAAATGTTTTTCAGGGCTACTACCTCTTGATTGCAAGAGTATGTTAGTGCGATCTAAGCAGTTTATTTTAATGTTTTCTCAACTTTTTCTTTGAGGTTGACACAATTCAGAATTCACTTCTGCAAATCTTTCATATGCATCACCTGGGCTAGGTCTACTCCTGAAGCACTAATTTAATTTATAATTGTTTGCTAAACTCATGTTTTACTAAACTGCAGTTTAAGACATATTGGATCAATTAATATCGCTCCTATTTACAACCAAATTTTATTTTTTAATTTTCAAAATAAGAGATTATTAAATTATTAGACTTCAAATATTGGAATATTTAACCAGAAGAATTACATTTAATGTCTTAAAATTCAATTTAACCCACTTTTAACTTAGCACCAGTTTAAAAATGACTTTGAATACGGTCCAATGTTCTTTATAAAACTGATGCTAAATGCTTTGAATTATTTCTTTCTTAGCCTGAATTAGAAAATTATAACGCTTTTTAACTCATATTAGTCTAAATTGTTTCCAAAAATTTGAGTTTATCGATTTTTTAGTGAATGATTGTTCGGAAAATATAAATTTTAACAACTTGTATACCTTATAGTCATCAAGCCATCATTGGTCGTTTTTTTAAATACTTCAAACTAATTGGACAGATTCACTTAGCTTTTTGAAGTAATAATATCACGATATTCACCGCTTTTTGATTTTATTACTCACGACTTGTCTGTTCCTGTGGATATACAGATACAACAAATTACACCAAGAAAAACAGGGGTTCCCCAGATTTTCTCATCACATATGCTCGCTGAGGGCAAAAAATAACATCATCTCTTCCCCCTCCATCATGTAATTAAGTATGCAAAAGAAAATCACTGTTAGAGATGAGTCAACAACGTCTTCGCAGTTATGTTAATGCACCTTCTTCTGCCATATAGAGGTATCTGCACAAAATGACGATGATAATGATGATGATGCTGTCCCTTTTTGTGGCCAAGACCAAGAGCGGCGAGGATTCCCACATCCAGATTTGTATTTCTCATCATCATCGCACACACATGAAAAAAAAAGATAGGGTAACCATTAGGATGCATCATGTGCTGAAGACCACCATCAACGGTCTGGATCATTGGCTTAACTCGGACGGAATAGCTTCGAGTCGTGTTTCACGTTGTACTTACATTTTGTCGATTGCACAATTTAGCCAGCTTAAGAGTGGAGCAGTGCTTCTGCGATTGTTGCTCAGTTGCTGAAACATGTGGAATACACAATTCAGTTTTTCTGTCCACCAACGGTAATAAATATTTTAAACTACATATAAGTATGTTTTGTTAGTCTCTAAGGCGACTCACCATAACATACCATCGATAGATACTTTGACTGGTGTTAGAAAACAAGACTAAGGCGGTACCCAGACCGTGGCGGAGTTTAGTGGAGTTTAGGTGCTCCGTGGAATTGGTTTATTCTTGCAGTTTACTTAGACTTGAAGTTCGTTCTTCTAAGACAGAACCCTTCACCTCCATTCGTTTATTATGTTCTAACATAATAGTTTTAATGTTTTTCAAAACTACGCTAATGGATGAGGTGTGGTTAGAATTCTCATAGTGAAGCGCTTGCTGTGCTCCATTGTGCGAAGTGTGAAGAGGTGTTGAGAAAAATAAATTGTTAGGTTCAAAATTATGTGAGATTATGTACATATGATGCGGGTAAAGACGAGGGGACCCATTATTGTAGATCGGAGTCGCAGTCGTAGCCGGAGAACAATGGGTTTAAGATGGTTTGAAGCCTTAAGACTGGATTGTATGTATTATAATTTTTTTTTTTTTATAACCTTTCTTTAGGAGAAAAAATGTAAAACGTGCAATTTCGTGAATATGCAAACAAAGATTGGATTTATTTTTTAACAAATGGTATTCGCATAAATAATAAGATTTGTTTCTGTTGTGGGAACAACATTCTTCAGATAGGTTTAGAGAACTTTTTTCTGAAAGTGGTCGACTCCTTGCCCTGACGTGACTTGGGCTTCCATCTTAGGAATAAATTAAATAACCACCAGGGTTGCCAGTTTGGGGGTTTTCCACCCAGATTTAGAGGTATTTTTCATCTTCGGGGGAAAATCTGGGGGATGAGACGTTTAAATTATTCCAATACCTGAATTTTCCTCTCAAATGTTTCCTGTGTAGTATTCAAAAACTCTTGGTTTTTCTTAAGGGCATACTAACATTATTTTTTATGTTTTAAGCTTTAATTAAAACTATGGTTCTTATTTGCTACTTTATTTTTTTGTCGTTGGTCATTGGAATGTGTTTCATTTTGTAATCTATATATAATTGTATAAAATGCCAAAATAGAAACAAAATCCAATTATTTCAAAAATACAACTACTCAATTAAATTTTAAATAAAAACATTTTTTTGAAATACTATTTGAATACCTTGAAGTACCTAAATACTTGTAGGTACATATGTATGTATGAATTATAAATAAGAATTAAAAATAGAAAAAGTTGAAAAAAAAAATTGGGGGCTTTTTCTCTTAAAATGTAGTAATCTAGGGGGTTTTTAAATTTTTCTGGGGGCAGATTTTTTTCTCATCTGGCAACACTGATAACCACTCACAAAAAAAAAGCGTTTCATTGTGAATTTAAAAAAAGGATTCCATTTTTTTTTATTTTCACACCAAAAATGTATCTACAGTGGTGGTCCAGTATAACGAATGTAACGGATTTTTCGTCGCATTTTTTGTTGTGGCTAACAAAATTTAAAAAGCGCTTTGGAATTCGTCTGGTGAAAAGCTTTCACCGAGAGCAGACCTTGTCAAACCGTTTAAGAAGAAATTAGCTGAAATAATATGTAAAAGAAAATAAACTCAGCTATAATGCCATTTTCAATGCGGATGAAACTGGGTTGTATTGAAAAATGCTATCAGACACTACATACGTGCTTCTGGTAGAAAAATTTCTAAGGAACGTCTTACTTTTCTCGCGTACTCAAATGCTACAGGTTTAAAGAAAATTTAATGAAAATGGTAGCTCAGAAACTGAAGTTCAAAGAGTGACTCATTACGAAGCTGTCGGAAATTTTGACAATTGCATCCAATATGCAAAACAAAATAACATTGAAAACTCTTAAGTCTTAGTTCTAAGAAGTTTACGGACAGAGGCATTCAATCATAACATTAAACGCTCAAAAAACAAATGCATATAACAAATTTTCGATATAACGAATTGACTCTGGACATTATATCATTCGTTATACTGGACCACCACTGTATTCTGCTTTTTGTGGACAAAAATTCAGAAAAATTGTTATTACACCGGCCATAGAACCCTTTTTTTTTTATTTTCGACTTTTTCGAAAACGAATAAACTGATTTTGATCAAATTTTATTTTTAAAATGTTTGAGAAATTTAAATAGTCGCAATTAACAGAAAAATAAAAATAAAAAGACCTAATAGCCCACATAAGTCTTCAAAAGTATAAATAGTACTGTATACCAAAATTTTCCAAAATACATACATACATATATATTTTTTTGGGTTTAAGAAAAAATGATTTTTTTTCTTTAACATCATCGAAACTAAAAATTATTTTTATAGTCAAAATTAAATTATTATTAACAGTAGGTATATATACATCTTATAAAACTTTAAATTTAACAAGAGCTTTAAATAAGTTAAAATAAATAAATTAATAAATTATTGGATTCAAAACAAAAAATCAAAAAATTTTAATTCAAAAAATCTAGACAATTTTTTTTTTAAGTGATTTTTTAAATAATATAAATAATATGGCATCCCAATTTGTTTTTCTTAAAAATCTTTACAAAATTTTATTTAAATACATCTACATATGTATGTAAGTAGGTACCTTTATTAATAAAAAAAAATTCTAAGATATTTATTGTTTTTTTCTCTTATAAATAAAGATTTATTTAAGAAATCAGAATTATGTAGGAACATCACATTGGTGTCCAGAAAAATTTCAGGAGTTCTCTCATCAATTATTTTTATATTTTGATGTTTAAAAAATTTTCAGTTTAAACTGTAACGTAATTTTTAAATTTTAAGTGCTTTTTGCTTAGTACATATTTTTCTTTAACAAAACCCCCTCATTGTATAAAAAATAAAAATTAAAATCTTTTTTTTTTTTTTTTTTTTTTTTTTAATAATACAAATTCTATATACTATTGAAATAAATCAGCCAAGTAGAAGACTTAGCACTATTTTATTGGACTTGTTGAATTATTGATTCAAAATAGCTTTTAACGGCCTTTAGTCCATGAAAATTTTTGGCGTTTCGTCCCGGCGATCTCACTTCCACCTTTAATGATTAGGAATTTTAATCTGGTTAGATATAGTTCACACTAGGTATTCACCATGAAATCTATGTAAGATGAACTGAACTTAATGGAAATTGCATATTGACAAGGCCCTCACTAGTCAACTGATGAGTCCAAGTGAGATCGCCACGACGAAACGCCAAAAATTTTCATGGACTAAAGGCCGTTAAAAGCTATTTTGAAAATTAAAATCATTTGGAAAACTTTTCTTAAAGATTTCAAACTATGTGGGATACCTACGGAAAAAAAAAGGAGAGGAAGAGTCATGAACTTTGAGAAAGTCTCCATTTTTTTTTTTTATTTGGGAACTTACAAATTATGGGCAAAAGTTTTTCTTAAATTGTAAACAAAACTCCAAATTTGGAGCCTTACTGCTAATTCCTAGCGTAAGTGATTGCAACGAAAAGAATTGTCATGCTAGCTTCATAGTGACTTTTCATCGGTGAAACTTGATGTTTTTGATTTTTTTTTCATATAAGGTCTTCAAAATTTGGTTTGATCATTGAATAAATAAATACATGTAATTATTCAATTATTGGTTCAAAATGGTTTGATTCTTTTCTTAAGCTGCATACAAAACTGCAAATTTGGAACCTTAAGTACTCCAAATTCCTAGCTTAGGTCTAAATAAAAATAAAATAAATAAATTTGATGGCACAACAGCTCATGAAGAACTATGGTCTAGTGACTTACAACTCTCAACCATTCATCTGTGCGTGTCTGCAGAAATGGAGTGGACCTAAAGTTTATTGCCGAATCCGAACGGCTAACGTGAGCGGCACTTTTCTATGACAAGAGATACTCTTGAAGGTTTTTCCAATTTTTCGCAAGAGGTAGTAGCCGTTTTTTAGGTGGCGAGGTTGGGGATCGAACCTAGACCTCCGGTATGACAGTCCATCGCATTAAGCATCACGCCACGGCTACTAGCTTGAGCGATTGCTTCAAACTTCAAACTTTAAAGTTAAGTCGGCGGTGAAATAGGAGTTTTTTTAAAGTTTTTTTTTTAATAACGACTTAAAATTTGGGTTTGAGGGAGGATTTTATTGAAATGCAAAAAAAAACTACAAATTTGAAGCTTTTCTGCAAGTTCATGGCTTACGTAGTTCCTGAGAAAAAGGCTGTCATGCTGACTTCACATTAAAGTTATCAGTACAGATTTTTTTAGTTGAGGGTTTTTCTTGAGGTTTTTCTTGAACTGCAATAAGAATTACAAATTTGGAGCTATGTTTCAATGTGAAAGCTTTCCCAGTTGTGAAAAGAACAGCATATCATGCTAATTTAAGATTGAGACCAATCATCTAACTGACTTCCAACTCTCATATCCTATAATTCGAAAAATATAAAACCCACTTTTTCGGACGTCTCCATTTTGATTAAAATCTTAAAATTTTTCGACACGAAACCAATACTTGCCCTGTAGAACACATATAAATCCCTATTTAATAAAATATTCTTTTACGAATATATCGATCATTTTCTTTTAATATCGTTATATCCAAAAATTGACTATTGAACTAAGTAAGTATATAAATTTCAGTTAAAGTTATTCATTTATGATTATGGCTATTGACAATCAGATTACACAAATTATTGATATTCTGTCCAGATTTTGATTGCATTTTCCATTAATGGTCAAATTACATCTATAAGACGATATTATTCACGTATTTTTATATGGAAAGAAAAAGAAACATTATACTAATTATTATTGAATCTTATTTTATTATGCAAACGTTAAACAATTTTCCACTTTTGTTATAAACATTAAAATTTTATTTGATTGGTTTTAGATGTTTTAATAATAGAAATCCACACGTCAATCTCAACAATATTTATCGGATATCTATATTTTCATAAAAAAAAAAAAAAACTATTAACATTTGTTTTGACAAAATCAAAACAATATCACATAACCATGTAACAATATCGAGAAAGTATCTGATCGGGTCATCTGCATAAATTAAATCGATTTCAGTGCAACGCGATCGGTTACGACTTCATTAAAGATTTTGATTTTTTTTTTTTTTTTTTTTGATTTTTTTGTTGATTTTTTACAGCATGCAGTTGCATTGACAGGGTAATCAATTACAGAGATGCCCATTGGAGATGAACATCTTTTCTGGGGTTTTGTTGGATTCGATTCGATTCGGACAGATAGTTTGTACATTTTGGATTATGCAATATGCAATTCGGAAGATGCTATGTATTTTATAGTTAAAAGAGTAGAGTTGCAGGTTGCTATTTTGGTTATTTTACTCAAATTGTATCGTTTCTAAAAATCAAATTGTAGGTACAACTTATTACGATGGTAAAGTTACTCAAGATGTTTAACCGGCGATAAAGTTTATTGGATGCTTTCTTTTACAAAACCACACCGTAAACTTTTAAAAAACAGTACATGACCTACTTTTCTTCCAAAGCTTACTATCGGAAGATATGCAGTATAAGATGGTTGAGAAGGAGCATGACTCTGACTGGATATTTGTGTCGGTCAATCTGGAATCTAAAAATAGTCGTGTGGGAGACACTTAGATGAAATCAATAACAAGCCAACAACCTGTGTTCTAAAAAGGTCACTACACCAATAGTTAATCAAGACAGAGTGTGCAAAATCGTCTGTGATTTGGATTTCTACGCTATCCTTGGAACAACCGGGTGATAACACAACATCAATGCAAGATGGCCGCTTTCAATTAATAAAAACAATTTGCAACCTTACCTCTTAAACTACAACAATAATAATTTGATGTTGAATCATCTTCTCTAGACTTTTACCATACTTCGATGTCCAGTTATGCCCCAATGACTCAATGTCTGCAGGAATAAATTCGAAAGTGCTGAAAGTAACAACAGCGTGTAGGCAAGTTAGGTATAGGTACCTACAATACACACATATGATCCAACGCAAGGCATAAAACGGATATTATGTGCGCGAGGATATATCGTTTTATTTTGATTATCGTCTTTAAATTGACTTTTTCTTTTATAGGTATCATTAAAAATATGCGGTGGTTATTGATACACGTTTTGTATCGCATTAATCTGTTGTCAGATGCGTGTCCAGTATTCGCTTTAGGTGGCTTAAGATAAACGCTTCCGAAAGAAAAAGTAATCGATGGCAGTGAAAAATGAATGAGCTTTGATGGATTAATGCAGAAAAATTATGTTTGTTCTGTTTGGGAGTTTCCGATTTTTTTCGTTTTTGATTTTTTTTTTCTTGATAAAGAAATGAATTAATAAAAATTTAACGAGTGGCAATAAATTGACAATATAATTATATAAATGGGCGTGAATGTTAAGTATTTAATAAATGTCACTCAGCATGCATTCAATTTTTCAAAATTATGATTATGATTAAGTTGCATCAGTTACAGTTATGCAAAAGGTTTGGTTTTGAGAGAAATGCATTCGGTATATTTTTGTTAAAAGGGAAAGTTAAATCACTTTTTCATATTTATTTCACTTCTTATAACATTGTCATTGTTTCGTTTTTTATTTTTATTTGCTGTTTTTTTTTTTTTCTATAGTTGATTTTTTTTTAATTTTGCTTATTTAAGTGCCACTATTCTTTGTAAAATCTTCCTAATTTTTGAAAAAAAAAAACAAATGGACGGCATAAAAAAAACATTTTTTTAGGTCATTTCAGCCAGTTTGATAGAACCCAGGATTGTGCAGAAAATCCTTTGTAATAGGCAATAGGGTGTAGTTTATTGTTTTTTAAAATTAAAAAAATAAAATATTCGTATTCCTCCGCATTATTTAACGGCGATTATGAATCAAATTCCGCTCTGAGACTGATAGCAATATTTAACATAGATGACGTAGACCAACAATTCCGTTCCGTCCACCTGGCCTATGGGAGACAAAGACAGCAATATCTAAACTGGGGTCCAATAACAATAAAGCTGCCCGAGCTGACGGCCTTGCTGCCTAGCTGTTTAAAGCGGAAGGCATGCACAATATAAAAAAATGTCCTCAGAAGGGAGACCCTATGAACTGCGCCAACTACAGATGCATCAGCCTCCTTAACATCTCCTACAAGATTTTTTTTCCATACTATGTGAACGCCTGAAGCCGTTCGTCAATAACCTGATAGGTCGATATGAATGTGGCCTTAAGCCAGGAAAGTCCACCAACGACCAAATACTCAGGAACTTCAGATCCATAGCCACCACCTTTTCATTGATTCCAAAGCCGTGTGTGGACCGCATCTTTATAGACAAGCTATATAGGACAACGTGCAGTTTAGGCATCCCTGCCAAAATCATCTGTTTATGCAGGATGACGATGGAGAATGTACGCTGTTCCCTTGAAGTCAGCAGAAACCTCATCGATAAGTTTGTATGCAAAAAAAAAATATTAGACAAGGCTATGCGCTGTCATGCTACTTCTTCAACTTCGTTCTTGAAATAATAGTGCAAAACTCTGCTCTGAACACTACAGGCACAATCTTCCAAAAGACTGTCCAATTACTCGCATACGCCGATGATATTGACATAATCAGACGAACAAAGCGTGATGAAATTAGTACCTTTGTGAGTAAAACGGAAGCAAAGAAGATAGGTTCAACGGTTAACAAGAAAAAGATCCAAGAACGCTATCGTCGAGAAAGGATACCCAATACCCAACCAAAGTCTTGAACCAAATATGTATTACCTTAGACAGCTATAACTTTGAGGTAGTTAGGGACTTTGTCTACTTAGGCTGAGATCAAACGAAGAATAACTCGCTGCTTCTTCGGGCTAAGAAGGAAAATTGAGTAGCAAAGCCCTTTCTATAAAGTGTATTTGTATAAGACGCTAATCATCCCGGTCCTGCTATATGTTGCAGAGGTATGGACCTTGTCAAAGATGGATAAGAAGGCTTAAGACTGTTTCGAGTGGAAGTTTCTTCGAGTGATTTTCGGTCTTGTCTGCCTAAACGGGGAGTGGAAGAGAAGATACAATAATTAACTCTACGGGCTGTACCAGCGACACTGGCCTAGCAAAAAAAGTTAAAACCAACGACTGAAGTGGTTTGATCATAAAAGTGGAAGAGCACTTTAACCTGTAATGTATTGTAAATCTGATCTGGGAGTGGGAGCCAACAAGGTTTTTTACTTCTCCCACAGCAACTCGCTTAGAAGGTAATAAAACCAAGCTCCACCAAACCAACCAACCCCAAAAAGAGCACCATTACTTTGGGGCTAACATTCAAGGCAACACGCCACACGAGTCGGGAGGTTCGAACAACATTGCAAATCAATTTGGCGTTCGCAATGGGAGACAGCTAGCTAGAGACTGAGATGGCTGGAAGAAGCTTGTTGGTTGAACCCCCTGTTCCACTGGATCGTGAACACCCCTTATATGTAAATATTGCGAGTGTCAACCTTTAACTCCTGGCAGGCTTCCGCCATCTTGATTTTAAGGATTTTAAAATTGAACTAGTTTTCCGCTATTTTCCAAGTGGTGGAGGAGGAAGTATTTATTATTATATTTTCACTCTTTAATTAAATTTAACTGTTGTGGAATTTTAGGTTTTTAGTATTGAAGGAAGTACCTAGGTTAGCTTTGATTTATGAAATCCAAAAATAAAGTGTTGCAGAAGAATTGCTATTTATTGCAATAACCCTTATGTTACAATGTATGTCGTAGATTTTTTTAAAATTCATTGTGTAAATCTCTTATGAAAATCAAATTGAAGATTTTTTTTTCTTTTATTTTTCCCACAACTTCTCTAGCTAATTTTAACCTTTAGGCAATTTATTAGAGTCTACTTTACATAAGTCTCTTACATTATTCATTCGAAAATTTAACCAAAGTTTCCTAGCTCTAGTTTGCTTGTTAAGCAATTACTTTGCCACAACAAAAGGCATTTTCGACCAGAGTTCCCCAACCGAATGTAATTATATTTACTATGTTATGTTGCATGCAACCTAATGAGTTTAATGAGCCAATTACAATGTTTGGAGTGCCTTGGTATAGTTAATGTATATGCACGTCCATCGCGTCTCCGGCCGTGTCGTTCCAATATCCTAGAATTTGTTCAAGTAATCGAAGTTGAGGTTACACAGAATAACATATAAGCAATTTCGACTTGAAAATGGCTAAGAAAAATTTTAAATCAAAAAGAGTAGGTAATAGGCGTTAGAAATGAGGAGGAAAACGATTGAAAAATTGCCCTCAAGTATTTCGAGATTGTGTAATATCCACACTTAATGGGCCTAACCGTCAAGACTTGAGTGAGTTTGAGTGAATGACTTCGAACACGCTTTTTGTTGTGGGCTGTTGTTGGTTTTATTTATTTACTTTTTTTTTGTTGCTGTCTTATGCCGAGGGCAATCGGTAAAGGTCAAGGATTAACATGCTTCGTGTAATTTTTTGTTGTTATCTTTTGTTTTGTACTCTTTGGTTTGGTTTAGTCAGAGAAAAATATTATTTGGTTTGGTTTTTTTTTTTTTGTGAGATAAAAACAAGAAGCAGAAAAATATGATCGAAAACTGGTTGCAATCGACTTAATCTGACAGCAATATCAGCACGAGAGTGCATTTAAGTGTCAGATTTACTCGAAAAGGGCTAAGACACGGGTGCGAGCCAGTTAGTGAATGTAAATTAGAGGTTTGGCACAGTAATGTGAAGTTTAATGGACGACTTTTCACAGGGCATTCAAGTAATGGGGATTAACATTTTGTTTGCCAAAATTGATTGTGAGTGATTTTGTGAGATAAAAGAAGTTGTTAAAGGATATCAATTTCCCTTGTGATTTAGGTCACTATTTTAAGCTGTCGGTGGAGGTGATTGGATTAAATAAAAAAAGTACCAACTTTCTCAATCTGTTCTTTAACAATGTCAAAAATTAAGGAAAGTATGGAAGTACCAGAACTTATGACAATTCTATAGGTTTTTTTTTTTGTATGCAATTACAGGTAACTTGGCGAAAGTATAAGTGGTGGAAGAAGATTCGCATTACTATGGGACATGGTGTACAAGTTAAATAGGAATGAATGAAAAGCCTACCTAAACGCATTTGTTTTACTAGCCCAAAAGAATACCACTTCTTCAAACTAAAGTGTTAAATAAACTATATTGAAAGCAGCACTCCCGCTTTTAACAGGGAATGAACTCAAGCGATTTTCGAACCCTCTCTAAATTCGAAACCAATCAAGTCATAACCTTTAATTTAGTCATATTTTCTAAGCTGGGCAAGCCCATGTTCCTGAGATAAAGGACATCAAAAGTCGCAACTGACTAACTCACTGACACTGATTCACCGACTCACTGACAGATCACCAAAATAATGGAGCATTCCCCGAAACACTAAAATTTTGCACAATAGTAGGTCTTGTTGCGCATACAAAGAAAAAAAACGAAAGGGAGTTTTCTATATAGGGGACATGGTATTATCTCAATTTCTTAGAACTATCAATTATTTGCAGGTAGGTCTTGCAATGCATGCAATGGAAAAAATTCAAAACTTGAGATTTATCATTTAGGGGGTTTGACATCCTAATTTCTCGTTATTTAATTCTATAGATTTTTTCTGATTCTTGATAAAATCTGGTAGGCCGGTAGGGCTCAGTCCCGGAAAAATTGAAAAATTGTTAAAAAGAAGTGAAATTACAACACAGAGATAAATTTAAAAAAAAAATAGTCAAATTCCTTCATACAAAAAAAAAGAAGCTGTGTGTAACAAGTTAGCTGTAATAAAAAAACAAAACTTTTCTCAGACCCAAATCACTAAATAAATGCAATCATTTTGTGTATATGGTATAAGAACATATTTAAATTTATGTAAAACATATTAGACCTAATAAAAGCACAAAATTTGTGTGCATTTGTATTTCAGATATTGATTTGTTAAATTGTTTTAATTTTGTTCAATAATTTAGATAACTCGAAGTCTTGTTAAGTTGAACTTTTTTTGTGGATAATAGTAGTTCGAGTTATCGAAGTTTGACTGTATACTGGTGGTCTATAGCTTTTTAAAATGTTTTACTAAATTAAGTCCTACCACCAATATTTTAAAAGCAGTGAAAGATTTACTAAAAGTCTATAAAAAGCCGTTTTTTTTTACCTTTTCTTAATCTTACGATGAGGGGCCCAAACATTCCAGTTTTCAAAACTGCCCTTAAATTTTCTTTGTCGGTATTCTTTGTTGAGATATTGGTAACCAAAGTCAAAAGTGCCTTTTTTCATTCAAAGTCAGATATTCTTCTCAAAAAAAAATTAGAGCGCCAAAAATAGACAACAATAAAGTTAAATAAACAAGTTATCGAAGCAATAAAATTATGTCTCAAAAAAAAAAAAAAAATAAAAAAAAAAAAACAAAATAAATTTTTTGCTCGTCCTGTTTCTTATTATTGTGGAAAGACGGTATCTTAAAAAATCATTTGCTCAAATAATTTAACACATAAAACATAAAGCTTTAGAATGCTTTTTGTTTCATCTAAATACCATCACATTCCACAGAGATACAGCTCTTCAAAAAACACTAAAAAAAAACGTGAAATTTTTGTTGCTCCCTTAATTTTTGTATGGGACGAAGTTGTTAGATATTGATGATTAATGACAAATAATACCGAATTGAAAATCGGCTAATTTTGTCCCTGACGAAAAAATTCTTCGAACCGAATTTTTTTTTTAAATTTATGTCCAGCGTTAAAATACGCCGGAAATACGTCGTAGTCCTATTTTCTCTAAAACAACGATAAAACAGTGCGGTACACTAAGGCGTATACGCAATTTCTATTTTTACCGTATTCAAAAAAAAAATATTCATTTTTGTTTGTGCATCCTTAGATTACATCAATTAAAATATTATTTTTCAAAATATATAAAAAAAATTGTACACAGTATAAAATATTTTAAGTAAAGTAAAAATATAGAAATTGAGTTGTTTCGATATAACTATGAGAGAAATTTTGTATTTCATTATTACCGACTAAAATCTGGTAAACCTATTTAATAAACTAGAACAAAAAAATATTTTGAAAATGTTTAAATGCGAAATGTTTTAACTATTTAGATGCACCAAGATAATTTTCACATTTTACATATATTTTCGGTGGAATTTTATTAATTTTTTTTAGAATTACATTTTTACCTGTAGGAAATTAATGAAATATGAATATGAAATATGATTCCCAGTCTCTTCCACCTCAAAAAAAAAAATTTCAGGGCTACTGCCTTTTTTGTGGAAGTGAAAAATCCTCTAAAATACTTCTAAAAAAATGCCTCTCTTTTTACCCGTTTGTATTCGACAGAAAACTGTAGGTCCTCTCAATTCCTACCTATCAAAACGGACACAGTAATAGTTATGAATTATAAGTCCTTAGGTTGTGGCTCTTCACGAGATTAAACCACCAAAATTATTTCCTTATAATGCTGACTGAAAGTATAATACCTCTCAAATCTATGTGTCTTAACTCTGAAGCAATATAAATTACATTATGTTTTTTATCGCCTTAAAAGGTCATAAAATATAAAATTTATCACGCCGCAGGAAACAATATTTAACCAGTGAATGCAATGCTATTGTTCAACAAAAATGTAAATTAATTCGAAATTAATTTCAATCCACAATAAATGTTTTAAAAAGCATTTAAGAAATTATTCCGTTGCACGACTTTGGATAAAATCAACCAATTTCTCACTTGTCCATCAAAAACACAAAGACCCATTCAACGTTTTTATTATCTTAATTTGTTTTGAAAGTTGCAGTTTCTATTCATTATAAAAATTAAAAGGTTTTTTTGTTTTATTAGAATGCTTTGAATTTATCAAACTGTGCGACTGAGAAAGAATAATCATTTTAAACTGTATGCTTTACAAATGTCTTAAACAAAACCAACAACAAAAAATAAGATAACGAATGGAATTCATTTGTTTTTATTTTTGAAAATAATTTCCTCAATCAAAATTCACTCATACAATACATAAAAAAAAAATCAAATAAAAATAAAAACAAACCAGTTGTGGTGAATTAATCTTTTTGGAATTTTATTTATTTTTTTCGTTCACTAACTGTCAAACTTTTATATCGCTTAAACTTATAACAAGGTGCTATAGCCCTCTTGAAGGTCAAATTGTTAATTTTTTTGAACTCACTCAGTCAAAAAAACAAAAAAAAATGATTAATTCGATACAACTTTATTTGTATGATGATGACTATACACTCATAGGTACGAGTATGTAATAATATGAAGATTGGTATTTATGAACTTCAAAGATAAGTTGCTATCGATAACTATATGACACAAAGTCAAGGTTTTGTCGCCTTTTTAATTTCATCATCATCATAACATTTCGCGTGGTCAACGAAATTTATTTTACGTAGGTATGTAAATCTTCAATCGGATTAAGAATGAATGAAATAATTCACATTCAAGGGCATTTACACTGCAGAAAAAGAAGAAAACAAACTATTAAGCCGGCGTCGTCGAAATAATGTTGTCTTTTTTTTTTTTTTTTTTTTTTGAGGATTTAATTCACTTTGAGATGATTAACTTCGGTGATATTTATCTTAAATAAGTTGTAGGATTGCTAAATGGTGAGAAAAGATTATACAAATCTGTTGGTGAGATATTCTTGATTTAAGTTTCGCACAAGCTAAAGACCCACGCATGTTGGCTTGTTGACATTTTAACCCGGTATTTCTGTCCTTGAAAAAAAAAAACAATTATGAAACACAGGAATTAAAATTGATATGTGATATTGACATAAGAACAAATATTCAAGCATACTTCCTTTTTTTCACCACCCACCCGATGCTCTAGTAGCCGTGGCATGATGGTTAATGCAATGGACTGTTATGCGGGAGGTTCAATCCCCAGCCTAGTCCAACTAATAATAATAAAAAAAAAACGGCTACTGCCTATTGCGAAAAATTGACAAAACCTCCAAAAGTATCTCTTGTCATAGAAAAGTGCCGCTCACATTAGCCGCACACAGGAATGGTTGAGAGTTGTAAGTCACTAGGCCCTGGTTCTTCATTTTACCCGATGCTCTACTCTAAAGCCTGAAAGGTAGAGAGAGAAATTCCGATTTATATTTATAAATTTAAAATCATGTCAATTGGGCAATCAGAGCGTACATCGTTAACCAGCCTCTTGCACTTGCTCCCAACCCACATCTAACATTTTTAACTTCCCATTGGAAGTTATTGTAATCGGTCCGATTTGTGAAATTGAAAATTTTAAAATTTTTCGACGTTTTGAAGTCTCTGGAGTTGGATTACATTGTTTTTAGAGAGATGTCTGTGTACCATATGTTCGTACGTTCGGAAGCTTTTTTTCGCCAACGATATCTCGAGAACACATATAGATATCAACTTCAAATAAATTTTATTTTACAGATAATAAGGCCATAACGTGCAGAAAGGATTATCAGAAAAATTCAATTAGTTGGAAAATGGCTTGTTTTTTGAATATCTCTAGAACAAATAGTGCTGTTGACTTCAGCTTGGTTTCATTCTATGCATACTGACGTAGTGAAAAATTGGTTATATGTACTTAAAAAAAATCAAGCCACATTTTTTTTTTAATTAAAAAAAACCATTAAAAATTGTTAAAAAAAATATCGAATATCTTGAGAACACACTAAGATATTAACTTCGGGTAAATTTTATTTAACACACAAGGTAATAGTTAATAATAGGTAGAGTTTGTAAAAAAAATTCAATTAACGATTTTTTTTCTAAGCCAAAAAAAAATGCAAAAAAAAAACAGCTAAAAATTGTTAAAAAATGTTTTTCGGCTCGAATATCTCGAGAACAACCAATAATATCAACTCCGGGATAATTTTAGTCTACACACAATGCCACAATTAGTAATTGATAAGGTTTGTAAAAAAATTCAATTGAAATTTTTTTTTCTAGGTCAAACAAAAACTGCAAAAGAAACTGCTAATAGAAAAAGTTTTTTGTGTGATAACACACGCGCAGTGTAGGCTGCAAAGCTTTCTTACCATCATTCATTTAACGTTTGAATGAAAGAACAACAATTTGAGTGAGCTACCACCAAGTTTTATAGGCTGGAGTTATAGCTATTTCACGGTCGCTAGGCCGATCATCAGACTTCTTTTAGTGGTGCTTAGTCTATTTATGTTCAATTTTATTCCAAAAACCATTTGCCCCACTGAGGCTTGAACCTATACCAAGCGTCTCCGGGCTTATAAAACTTGGTGGTAGCTCACTCCAGTTGTTGTTCTTTCATTCAAAACTTCGAAACTGGTAATAATTGTTGTAATTTTTCCTGTCGCATATATTTACAGCAAACAGCCTTCCCTTGATTGCACGCAACTGATAAGTTTTTGGAAGATTTTTAATTGGTAATTTGTTTATAAAAAACAACAACAGGTGTCGAGTTTCAAAGGGAACCAATGGGAAGTTATCAGTGTGGGTCAAACCCAACCTCTTTTTATATCAATAAATGACAAGAGACCCCTTAACATCTCCTCGCTTAGTATCACCATGAGTAAGCAAACTAGCAAAGCAAGTATAAGCTTAGTCTCACTCATGCCAGTGGCACAGTTATCGATAGATTTCTAAAATTTCTACAATTTTTCACAGTCAGTATTTCTATTAAAAATAATGGCTCAACAAGAAAAGATTTTTTTATTTAAATTTTTTGGAGGTCAGAACAAACTATCTTGAATGACAAATAATAATTATTAGAGAAAAAGCTTTAACCTACTATTTGCTATAGGTAAAGCTTAGAAAATATGAATAATTTATAAGTTTTAAAATCTTAGCTAAAACAGAAATAATTACAAAAAAGAAAACAATATTACCCACCTATATTTCCCTTCGTCATGCGCGGTTTGGCTAGTTCAACATACTTCACACTTAAATATTCCCACATGCAAACCACTAAATTACATGGCCTTAAGGCATTGAGAAAAATACAATTTCGTTAATACCTAACCGAAAAAAAAATAAAAGCTAACATACGAGTATATTAAGCTTTTAAATATTTTTCGATTATTTTCTTTAACAAAATTGTATGAATAAATTGTTAAGAATAGGATAAACAATAATGTGTTATAAGATTATTGGCATAAGAAAATAAATATAAAACTTTAACTCGCTCTTGCTGATGGGCTCTCTAATGTACCTATATCGATAGATCTTTTATAAATCGGTTTCTAAATTTGGCAGTTCTTTGAGAATAAAATTAACAAGAAAATTATGTGCTTCGCACTAAAATTTAATCTTCCATGGAATTGGTGTTAGATAGGTTAGGTGTTTTGTAACCAGTTTTGGTTGGATTTTATTTGCGTATTAAATTTAACTCATTTTGTTTTTTTGGTTTGAGAGAGTGAGATTATAAGTTGTTGGTGATGTATAAGCTGTAACAAGTGTTTCTAAGTTTTTATTTTTTTTTTCTTCAATTTGTCCAATTTGAATGCCTATTACGTCAATTATCTCAGTTATGTATTATGTATTTTTAAGTAGCACTTAAGAAATTCATGACTTAAAGGCATCTTTAATGGATTTCAAATAACAAAGTGGTCAATGTAGAAGGAAGTTGGCTTAACAATCTGCTTTTCTTTTTCTTCTTCCAAAAAAAGAATAATCGTCTACGAAATAGCTCAGTATCATAATCAGTAAGCGATCATAACTTTAGTTTCTGATTTTATGACTTTTAAAGTTACGTACATGCATGTACATTTAGGCATCTATCTTAAGACCAACAGAAGTTTAAAAAAAAAAAAGATTCCTGGTGGAAACTAAACTCACTAAACTAAAAACAAAAAAAATGCCTAGTAGCTAAATTAGGCTTTTTTTAGGATTAAAAAGCCTGTTAAGTAGTATAAACTATAAAGGGCTTTCAAAACTTGGCTATAAGTCAGTAATTTCGGAAAATATAATATTCCAAGAGCCAAGAGCATAAGCAATTTCGAAAGACAAAGGTTCGAAAAATAAAGTTTCGAAAAGACAAAGTATTGAAAGACAAAGGTTTGAAAAGAGGAAGGAAGACAAATTCTCGAAAGACAAAGTATCGAAAGACAAAGGTTCGAAAACCAAAATGTTCGAAATTTCAAATTTTTGAAAATAAAGTATCTAAAAATGCTGCGACGATTTCTTTTCGTTTTAATTAGTATAACTACTCGTAAAATTGAGATGAGCAAATTCAGATAAAAAAATATTTCGCTGGTACACTTACACAGCTAACATAGCGATCTTGCGCCATAGGGCTTGCGCTATAGGGCAATTTCATTTTTTCTCCGTTTAAGTCACAGGATGATGAACTTACAAAAAGGCCAGAAACTAATATCTAGACTTACTAAATGTCAGACCGACCGTTTGACTGTCGAGGGGGGTATTTTTTTGGGTGGGTTTTTTTCTGGGGGGGGGGGGGTGGGGTGGATGTCTTTTTTAAGACGAAGTTTTTAGGGTGAGGGGAAATTTTTTTTGGAGGGGTGGGGGTAGTTTTTTAAAATATTTGTCTTGGTATTTTTAGTGGTCAACTAACTGACGGAGAAATTAACATTATTCTGAAAACAGCGCAGTTTACTTTAAGTAATAAAGTTTTGTTGCCGATGCAAGCGAATACTTAAAAACAAGGTCCGACAATTATGTAGATAATAGCTTAAAAGGCAGCTGAAGTAATGTATGGTATTAAATGTTCTCTTAAGGACTAAAAAATATTGTAAAGAGAAATTAAATTTTTGGTTAAAAGGTATTTTTATCAATAAAGCTGTTGACATTGGCGCCTGCCCATTTTTCCGTAGCCCCGTCCATTTTCTTGAATTCATAAAAACGCTTACAATGTTATTTAAGCGTAAACATATTTTTTTTATACATTAAGGCATTTCGCAGACATAAAAAAAATCCAGCTTAAAAATGAGTTTTCTTGAAATTTTTATTTTTTTTCGGCGGGATTTCGTGATTCGGGATTTTGTGTTACGCTCTCATTAGCGCAATATTTTTATATCTGAGTTTGCTCATCTCTATTTTATACTAATTCAAACGAAAATAAATCTAAGATTATTTTTTTTTTTCAAAAATTTTAAATTTCGAACCTTTTGGTTTTCGAACCTTTGTCTTTCGAAACTTTGTGTTTTCGAAACTTTGTCTTTCGAACCTTCATTCTTCGAACCTTTGCCTTTCGAGACTTTGTCTTTCGAAACTCTGACGGTTTCCCTATATACATAATATGTAGGTGACAAAAAGCTAGAGAGTATAAGTTGTGTCGAGTCGAGATAAAAAAAAATTGTAAAGGAGGGAGGGGGCTATTAACCCCCGCTTATCCGAAAGGAACACTTTTTTAAACAATCGATTTAAAATGAAAAAATGTAAAATGTAAAATGTAAAATGTAAAATGTAAAATGTAAAATGTAAAATGTAAAATGTAAAATGTAAAATGTAAAATGTAAAATGTAAAATGTAAAATGTAAAATGTAAAATGTAAAATGTAAAATGTAAAATGTAAAATGTAAAATGTAAAATGTAAAATGTAAAATGTAAAATGTAAAATGTAAAATGTAAAATGTAAAATGTAAAATGTAAAATGTAAAATGTAAAATGTAAAATGTAAAATGTAAAATGTAAAATGTAAAATGTAAAATGTAAAATGTAAAATGTAAAATGTAAAATGTAAAATGTAAAATGTAAAATGTAAAATGTAAAATGTAAAATGTAAAATGTAAAATGTAAAATATAAAATGTAAAATGTAAAATGTAAAATGTAAAATGTAAAATGTAAAATGTAAAATGTAAAATGTAAAATGTAAAATGTAAAATGTAAAATGTAAAATGTAAAATGTAAAATGTAAAATGTAAAATGTAAAATGTAAAATGTAAAATGTAAAATGTAAAATGTAAAATGTAAAATGTAAAATGTAAAATGTAAAATGTAAAATGTAAAATGTAAAATGTAAAATGTAAAATGTAAAATGTAAAATGTAAAATGTAAAATGTAAAATGTAAAATGTAAAATGTAAAATGTAAAATGTAAAATGTAAAATGTAAAATGTAAAATGTAAAATGTAAAATGTAAAATGTAAAATGTAATGTAAATGTAAATGCTATTCCTTTTTGTTAAACCAAATATCCATTATCTTATCCAGTTTGTAGTTTTTTTTTGGTGAATAGTTTTTTAAAAAATAAATTTTCAAACTCAAAATTTTGAAAAAAAAAATTAAAAAAAAAATTGGTCAAACTAATTTTTTTCAAAATTTTCCGTTATTTAAGTATTAAAGGTATTCGTGTAACGAGAAAAATATAAATTTGCATGAACGCCCCCTTACCTATGTATATATACATTCGTAAATCAGGGAATCAATTAGCTGTTTGTTAAACGTCAAAGTAAACTTATAAAAATGTATGTAATCAAGATCATATCTAATGTGGGCGGTAGAAGGAGTATACATAAGTCAAAAATTGCAATTTTTCAGGAGAGGGAAAAAACGTTTTAAGCTTTTAATTTTTTGATTTTTTTTTACAATCAAACTGTGAATTTCTATTTTTATGCTGAACTCTTTAACCTCTCAAATTATGTATGTCTCTTATAGAGTTATGTTACTTTGACCACTGCCTTTTATAGTGATTTGTGTGTGCAATAGACTTATAATGCTTTTTCCAAAAATGCCACACCAATTCTAATTTTGATCGAATTTTGACTTATGCTCCTACCGCCCACCTTAGATATTTCATCTGATATTTTCTTTTTTAAAGAAGATTTCTGATCAAATACGCAATTTCGTTGTAATAACATACATACATGTGAGTTGAAGATGTGAACTCTCACATCAAATGCGACACTTACTAGTTTATCAGGTTTTTTTCTACGCTTTCCGCAACAAATTGGTGAGATAAATTTATCAGGTCTGCAGAAATAATTTCAATTACAAATTTGAAAAGCTCGTTTCTGCGAAGATAAAATTATCTTGTTTCTGAGGTTTATCAGAGTTTTCCACCGTTACATGAATACCCTTATTATTTTACAAAATGTTACATGACAAACTTAAAAAGGACATCTTGTCTAATAATTTCGATCGAATTTGGTTAAGCAGTCAAAGGAAAATTTGTTAATAAAATAAAATCTATGGCAGACCATCACTACATCAGTACAAAAAAATTATCGAAATTGATAAAAACGTGTCCAAGATAGTCAACCTCATTTGTAACGGTTGTATGGCAATTACTGTTATTTTTGAAGCTAAAAGAAATTTGAATGTCAGCTTCAAGGCATTCATTAAAAACATTTAGCTCGAAATTTCAAGAAAACCACTTCCGTGTTTTAGGCTGTTGTTCGAGGTTCATATAAAGACAGGCAGAATTTCGAGACTCACTTTGTTCGTGGGTTTTATCTTCGCAATATCAGGTTTCATTGAGACACCGAGGTCAATTATCTTATGAATCCCTAACTTGTATATTAGTTCTTATGTATTTCCCAAGTATAAATATTGTTCCTAAAAACTTTTACATGATTTAAATCTTATAAAACTTCCGCAAATAAACCAACCAAAAAATAAACTATTAATATTTTCTCAAGCATCGATTTGATCTATCTCAAGTTTATTATCTTCTTAAGATACCAAACCTATAGCTTATTGAATAACACTTCTAATGCAGCAAATAACACCAAATGAACATAATAAAAAGGAATTCACAAAAATAAACTCGTTTGACCCCAGAACACAACTATTATCATCAAGTTCGTCTGTGTGACTGTGTGATGTATATTTCTACAAGGTCGTAGCCCCTTTATTCATGAAGTCTTTTTCTTAATAGAATACCCCGAGCAATCTATCTATTTCCTTGTTTTATTCTTCTTTAGTCACCGGGATTTATCATTACTACTTATTCACTTTACTTTTTTTTTTTGCACTCCAAAACCAGACTTGAAGAAATGCTTCAACATTTCATCTTCTCGAAGCAAAGAATACGTATTCTTGCCTATACCTTCATCTCATACGTTCCTTTCGCGTGCGCATTTGTATCTTATAGGTATTTTCATCTCAATAGTAGGACCGAAGATACCGCCACTTCCACGCGTCACTCAAAACCCATTAAGAGTAAAAGCAAACACAGTTCTGTCTTGACACATGGGGATAAGGTTTTGATGTAATAATAATAGGATTACATGCGCCTGAAGTAGGTATATCGTAGGTATGTATATCAAGCAGGAAAAGAATCTCAGGAAATCCATCCACCATCAGCGGGCCAAATACAAAAGCCAAAAATAAAAAAGTGGAAAAAAAAGAAGACAAACCGGAGCTTCAGAAATCAGCTTAACCTGGATACGGTATTCAAACGTTAACGCATTCACTCTTTGATTCGATTCGATTGCTGGCATAGTGAGTCTAAATATTGAAGATTGAACGTGTGTGGTAGGTTACCTCACAACAATGGTCTACATCGAAAAACTCGATGCCACACCGAACTCAGATGGTGGTTGGAACTCTTTTGTGATTGTTACACAATAGGCCAATGCAATTTGCTGAAAAATCAGATAATCCCATGATGACGGCACACTGACGGCAGTGGCAATGGCGCTGGTTATATGGCGGTGGCGGCGGCAATGGAGGCCACCCACCCACATTTTGTTATAAATTGGTCTATCAAGCCATGATCATCTGATGATGATTCGTTGGTGTATTATGTACTCAAAATATTGGCGGTGTTTAGTATGATTGAATTCAATGTTGCCAACTTAAAAATGATGATACATTTGGGATTTGTTATTCAGAATGTCAAAATCGACATAAGCTTTCCTTTGTATGTATCAGCTTAGGCCGCATTTCCACGACTGATAAACTGTCATAATTTGTTCCATCGGTGTAAATGGAAGAAACGAACAAAGCATCACACCCATTTAATCATTTACGAAAAAATGGCGCCCAACGCAAACTGGCATTGGGCGCCATTTTTACATCCTATAGTAAGTCAATGATTTTCGAAAGAAAAGAGCGCACATATCAAGTCTCTTCATAGTCGTTTGTGTTAAATAATGTAAAAATCTTCCATCCGCTTCATTTCACTTGGTTGGCAATATTGTTCTTTTACGAAATGAGTTCCATTTGGCGCTCGAAACCCACATGCGTGGTGAATCGATGAATTGTTATTTTTTGTGATCTCGGTTTGGACAATCTACGTAAACACAAAAGATGTATAGCGTTTGTGTTCATTACCTTTCACTTGAACACACCACGAGTATACCTAACCTACCCAGATAGATATTCAATTGTTGCATTTTCAATTTTTCCTTTTTTTCTGTTTTTTTTATTTTTCATTTTCCCAAGCTTTGTGCGGTGATGACAATGATTACGTTATAGGCAATTTTACAAAAAGCTGCCGGATGCGATTGTTGCATGTAACTCGTAATTTCGAACCATCACTAATTGGGGCACTTAATTTAGGCGGGAAACTGTGAAAATTCGAAGTTTTTTTTGTTTTGTTCGCAGTTATGTAAATTGTGGTTTTTACATAATAGTCGCATCATAACTGTAATACTGTGACAGATATTAAATGACCTTAAAATTTTACATAAATTATTCAAATATTTTACTCGTGTTTTTTGTACCTACACTAAACGGCGAAATAAGAATAATAAGACAATTAATCAAAACATTTGTTGTTATAAAAAAAGGGCAAAACAGTTGTTGCTGTTTTGTAATAAGTATAAGATATGTATAGACCGTACGAGTATTATAGTTTACACAGATGTTAAATTTTTTTTTCTTTGTGAAACATAAGACAGATAGACATTTTTCAATACAAATAAATACTTGATAAAAATACTAAATCATTTTTTTTAATAATAATTTTTTAAAAAATTTATTCAATAACACGCAGGGCCGGAGTTACGGCGGCGGGCAAGCAAGGTTCTTACAACTGGTTCTAATTTTTTTTTAATATGGTTTATTTTTTTCTTGTTTCATTAATAATCTTGATTTTAATCTTATCTTAATCTTAAATATGCTATTAAAAAAAAAAAAACATTTTGTTTGTTTGGTACGTAAATTATACAGGGTGTCCCCTAACTCCTCCTGAATATTTTGGTGGATGGTTTTTGAGATCATTCTGAAAAAAAAATCGGGTAAAAATAACGCCTATCATCCTCCCCCTTCTTCCCCCCCTTAAAGCGGCGGAGGAAATTTCTGCAAGTGACTTAGAATGCAAGGGACTTTTTTTTAATTTCTCAAAAACTAAGAATGATTTTTGCATTTGGTTTTCATTCGTTGACTTAAAATTAAAAAGACCATTAAATATCTATTAGAAAAAAAACAGTGGCACTCAATAACGCAGAATTTTGAAGAAAATCAACTTGAAAAAAAAAAATCAAAAAACTATTCACTAAAGCAACTCGATTTAAAAAGCGGATAAAGAAATGGAACATAAGATTTGAAAAAAATTATAGGGCATCGTTTTATGTGTTATCGTTGGGGGGGATATTATAATTATTCTCGAATAATTTTTTTTCTCAGAATCATCCCCCAAAACATTCTGCACCAAATAGGGGACACCCTGTATTTGAGAATGTAGTTTGGGGATAAATTCAAGGCCAAACATTTTTCAAAATTTAGGATGAATTAGGGTAGATATATAGAAAAAATTGTAAAATAATATTGAGTAATTGATACAAAATATAGAAACCTCGGGCCTACATAACCCTGAATGCAGTCTCCAGATAACACGAATAATTGGCTTCCACTGCGTCGATTGTTTTAAGTTTTTCAATGAAGACTTATCAAAAGGCATCAAAAAACAAAATTTTTTAGGCAAATTCATAGGAAATTATCGTTTTTTTTTTTTTTTTAATTAAGTGAATGTTTCGTTTGCGGGGCAGGCCATTCTGATATGTCTTATGTCTTATGTCTTTTTCTAATTTAAAACGATGAACGAAAAATTCATTTATCATGGCTGTAAAGCGAATACACCTATACCATAAACCGTAACACGCTGATTTTTGAAATATATTGCCCGATGAATCCACCACACACATCTTTATTTTTTCAGGATGTAGCGGCGGCGGCGGCAGCGTGTCTATAATCTCGTTTAGATTATTTTCCTCTGAATGCGACAATTTCGCTCTTTGACAGGCCCATTAAGCCAAAAATAAGTTTAGCATCACTTAACACAATTTTTCAATAAAACAGCCGATTAAATTTCAGATGGTTTTTGGGCGCATATTCACCAAAATTTCAAACGATGGTCACTCAGATTCAGTTCCGTCACAAGCTGCATCTTTTCATAAAAATAGTGCATAGACGGTCAAAAAACAAGCTGCTATGAACTATGTATGTCGAATCGATAAGTTTATATTTTTTTTTTTAACAATCTCGCAGTACGACTACAACTATTAAAGTAGATGTTTTTTCTTAGGCGAATCCCCTATTTATTTGATTCGTAAACTAAATGTTCAGATACATTAAAACCTTTATCTATTTTGAGATGTCAGCTATGCTTCTATAGAACTGGTTATGCATTTCTCAATGTCCATCAAACTATACTAAAAAAAAAAAAAAAGAAGAAACATTTAACCTTGTCTCAAATCAATCAAAAACCATTTCAACGCACTCAACTTCGTCTTAGCATAATCTCAACAAATTTCAATTAACTTAAAACTATTTCCGCATGTCTGGTGCTAGTGCGCTGGTGCTAGCGTAAGAAGTGATGATTCCATCATCATCAATCTATAAAACTCCTTTGCTTTGAGCAATTTGTTTTTTTTTTTTAATTCTTTAATCCAGTATCTGCTGTATCTTTCTCTTCGTCAAGATCGTGGTGAAGTATTTTTCAGAAAACCAGTTTTTTTTTTTTTTGTATATTATTTAATTTTTACATTTCAATCTCACGCTCGGTCGTATTATGGCAACCAAATTAGAATTTACATAATTCTTCAGCTGTTGCTGAACTGAGGTGTGTTGTAAAAGCTGTTCAGCAGTGCAATATGCATGGCACATATCCCATTCACAAGATTCAGTGCAGCGAAAGAGCACCAGCATTAAAAACAACACAGAAACCTCTTTATGATGTAATCCAGGGCATATGTTGATTTTTCTGTTTTGAAGTTAATTTACTGGGAAAAGAGATGCTTTTTCTCGTTCCAAAGGTACACACACTTTTTTTCATTCTCATCATCAGATTACCTATCTTATATCACTCGAAATAAAAATTGACACACTTAAGTGCAAATAAAATAACCAACATGTGTTCCCTGTTAAATGTTGAGTTGTTAAATGGTATCTAAAAAAAAAAGTTCTTTTGCTTTGCCAAATTTAATATTAACAAACAAAAATAGGTCTGTTTTGTTGTTGATGCGGTAATGGTGGTATATAAGCCTGTCGAACCATTAATTTATCGAAGGAAAAACTTTAAATAAGTTAATAAGCGTATTTTGGCTGTGGGAAGAGGGGGTTGGAGGCGTTTTAAGTATTTCCCGGTGAAATTTTGCGTTAAGTACTCTATATATTTTGACATTTCATAGCAACTAAAAATTTCACGACCTATCGATAATCAAGACATAGAATTATGCCTTGTGGAACCAGGGAAACAAGCATACTTTGTGAACAGAGAAACAAAAGTGTGCATAATAGTAGATGATGCTTAACTACACCTACATACATTCTTGACTTTTTGCAATAAAGTTGCACAAAGTGGAATAGTGAAAAAAGAAAACATACTCTCGAGATGCTTGTGTGCGAGAACATGGTGTTCCATTTGTCAATATTATCCGATATGCGACATATAAAACACAATTTGCATGCGTTTATACCCACATAGCAAACAGTGTTTCCTTTTGCAGTTTAAAGGCTTAACTACATTGAAGAATTTTTGCAAAAAGTGGAAAAATTGAAAAACAAAATCATGCGCTAAAGATGCCTGTGTACAAAAAAGCGTATATGAAATCTGTATTTGAGCTGCCGTTTCAGATTGAATTTACAGATTAAAAATATTTTTTTTGCAAAAAGTCTTAAATGTATTTAGTTAAGACTTCGGCCAAGGGGATGAAGTCAAGTTTTAAGGTTTTAATTGAACTTGTATTATTTCGCCTGCTATGAATTACCAATAAAAGTCCGACCCTGACCCCCGCCCGCCCTAAAGCCCAGAGCGATTATATTAACTGCAGCTAAAAAATGAATTTACCAAAAATTAACGAAATTTAGGTTAGCAAATAGAAAAAGAAGTGCAAAAAGAGGAGGCAGGTACTCCCAAATTTCTAACGAAAACAATATAAAATATCGCAGCACAATTTACACCGTGTCCATAGTTTTAGAGACCTTCTTATCCGGATTTTACAGAGCATATCAATTTAATAGTCAACAAGGCCAATTAATTCAATGTTAGGGTTTATTGAAAGATGGTCTAAAGAATTTCAGGATGCCTATGTTACAGTCGCTCTCTACAAAAGCTTAGTCCGCCCTCATCTTGAGTATGCCTCCCAGATAGGAACTCCTGTTTACGAAACCCATAAAAATAGGTTAGCCCTGAAAGGGTTACCATGGTCCCTGAAAGGGTTACCATGGTCCCTGAAAGGGTTACCATGGTCCGATCCTTATAACTTTCCTCCCTATGAACCTCGGATTAAACTTCTTCAGATTCAACCTTTGTCTCAGAGGATAATCAATAATGATCTTATTTTTATTTATGAACTTATAACTGGCGTTATTGGTGCACCAGATTTATTAAGTTGTACCTATTACTTTTAATTATCGCGGGGGAAACTACAATATCCGAAGTTTTGATTTATTGCAGTTCCCTAAACACCGTACTAATTATGGGCATGCATGAGCCTTTTAAACGCACGTGCAAGCTTTGAATTTGAACTCATAAGTAAGAATAGTCTAAAACATACATTAAGGACTATTGCACCACGATCATAAATGTTTATATAATAGTTTATATTTTTACTGTAATTTTATTTATGTAAACTTATTTATAATGAATAGTTTGGTATTAATTGTTTTTTCCTAGTGTATGTTTTCTAGTAGCTTGTTTTTGCTTACTAACAAAGAATAAGAAGTTACCAAGAATGCGCATGTCATACAAATTTTTTACTGCACATTTTTATATGGCGGGTTCCAATAATGCGACCTGCTCCCAGAGCTTTTGCTTTTTTATGGGCTTTTCAAGGAAAAAAAGCAAACTGTTTCAATGTGTGTGGTATCTCATTTTAAAAGCGCTGAGAGAATTATTAAAAAGCCCATAAAAAAGCCAAAGTGCGGGTTCCAAAGTTGGAAGTTGGCCATTATCAGTAGAAAATTTGTATGAGATGCGCCTTCTTGGTAACTTTATATTCTTTGTTACTAACTAATAACACTGCACTAAGTGATGAGCCAGATGAACACTAATTGGCAAATCTTTGGTCGCAAGATGTCGCTTGTACTAAGAACTCTTCTGATAGTATTTAAAAAAATTAAAAAATTTATATCAGGTTTAATGAAAGTGTTTAAATGTAAAGTGGGTTTGAAAATTTTGTTAATGAGCAAAAACTTCAAATTTGGTTTATGTCACACTATGATTTTCTTAGTTCTATTAACCCTTAAATCTAATATCGCCTTCGCCATTGAAAATAGGAAAATCACAATTTTGTATAAAATTTAAAAAAGTTGCCTTTTATTATTGATTATAATTTATTAAAAATCACCATTAAAGAGAATAAATTATGGCTAAGTGTCGATTTGAGTTTACTTTAACTTTGAATCCTGATGCTTCAAAATCAAAAGCGTGTACGATATCTGAATCTGAATCTCATCACAAACCAGTGCTGGGGGATCGTGGGAAAAATCCCTTTTTGTGGGAATTTTAACCTCTAAAGGGAAAAAGGGAAAACCGGCCCATTTTGTGGGAATTCTTTGATTTTTGAAATTTTACCCGGAAAAGAGCAAATCAACAAAATTATAATCAATTAATTCGAAACAAGTGAAAATGAAGTTCAAGAAATGTCAGAATGATTTCTTAGAAGATCTTATAAAACCTGATAAATTACACAATAGGTACAAATCGCGATCGTGAATATACTAGGTACTATCAACGACTAGATATATATCTTTAGTGATTATTTCTACATTCGTGTTCAGTTATATATCTTTAGTGTTTAGAAAAAACATGATATATCCAGAAATAAATTGCTTCTTCACTTCCACAGTTAATAAAGCATAAACGCTTGGACCGATTTGCTTCAAGTTTGGTACTTGTATGCACTAAATAATATACAGGATGTCATCTACTTCGTGTAATACATTTTAGGGTATGATTTTTGGGTCATTCTATGGGACAACGCCCCTGAGGCTGGAAGTGGCGTTTTCTGAAAAGTTAATTTAAAATAAAAGGATGTTTTGAGGGCTAATATTTTCATTTTTTTAGTAATTTTTTAAATCAAGTTGCTTTAAAAAGTTTAAAAAAAAATTATTTTCATTTTTAAAATTTTCGTCTTTTTGTTTTTTAATTTCTTAAAAATTCAAATTAAACATTATTTATGTGCTTTGTTGGTTTTTATTTTTTTTTTTTATATTTTTCATTTTAAGTCCACTTTTAAACTTTTTTTCTGTGGGAAATAAAAAGGGAAAAAAGAAAATATTTGTGGGAAAAAAGGGAATTTACCGACTGCGTGGAGGGAATTCCGTTAAAAATGCCCCCCAGCACTGTCACAAACCCTCGTGTCCGTGTGAACTATAGAAATAGATATCGGAACCATCTCATTGGGAAGCATGTTGGAATCCAACCGGAAAGCTTTAGCGTCTAGCACACAACTGGGAAAATATGGCATTCTTTTCATGAAGAAAATTCCTAAGTCTGTTAATCTTTCAATCATTTCAGTCGAGCGAAATCATCAATCACCAAATAATGGTATTATTAAAAAATAAATCCTTAATCGAATTTCGATTACTCCTTCTGAAATCTCACTACATTCTTTAGTTGTATGGGTGAACGCAGATCAGATCACCCAAATTAAACAGATCACTTCTGTCGTCTTCAGAACGCATATTTTTGTGAATAAAACATGAAAAACAGGAAAAAGTGCAAATCTTTTCGCAAAAAGATGAAATCCTTCGGAAAAAGATGAAATCTTTTCTATGCAGAATGAAATACAACATATGAAAGTCATTTATTACACAAATTTTACTCTTTCAATTTTGCATGTAGTTGGTGCTAGTTATAGCGATCAGGAAAACGCATCATAAAATTTTTTTTTTATTTCGTAATTTAATGTTTTATCATACGGTTTGAAATATAAAAATCATATAAATCGATGATAAATCATTTAAAATATTTATTTCATTAACAAAATTTTCTTTAGAGGAAATATTTATTCTATAGAATGCATTTCCTGATGGAAACTCATTTTCTGTACGAAATTTCCATCAGGAAAATGAGTAAGTACTTGTTTTAGACAAAGTATTTCTTCCAAATTGAATTTTTTTAGTGAAAAAAATACTTCAACTGATTCATCATCGATTCGTATCTTTTTGATATTTCAATCAAATCGTATAATAAAACATTGAACTATACAAAAGGAAATATTTTCCTGATGCATTTTCCTGATCGTTATAACTGGCCCCTTACCTATAAATAGTATGAGAGAGCTTTCAATAACGATTTCTTAAAGTGAAAAGAGAGAGAATTAGGGAAAAAAACAAAATGAATTCAGAAGTAGACAATTTCTATTTTCAGTGATGAAACAAACCCAACTTAAAAATATCAAAACCTATAGGAAGATTGGTCTGGTTGCAGTCGCAGAGGGTTGGTTAAATTTTGTTTGTGCCTTGCAGCAATTTTCGAAACAAAAGTTAAAAAGTTGGGTTGTTTATATTGCACTCTAGTATTAATCTACAGAAAGAAAAAACAAAGAGAACAAAAAAGTTCATTGCGCATATCTTCCCTTTATGTGTGTAACTTAACTTTATATTATTTAATCAAAACAAAAACTCATCAGCAGAAATGAAACCATGGCATTATTTTCCTGATGATGATGAGTGATTACAGCGATGTGATGAGAAAGAGCTGAACTAAATTGAATTCGATTTTTTTTTTGAAATTAATAGATACAACTTTTTACCTGCACGTCTATCTGTAATTGATTTTCTGTAACCAAAAACAATTTGAATGCCTGTCTATGTCTGTCCATTGTTGGGGAAATGTGGGGTGCCGCGCATACCATACTGAAACGACAATTTAAATAACATTTTGTCCCTTAAGACGAATATTGATACAAAATTATTTATTGAATTTTAATTTTCTTAGCCTTAAAATTCAAATGGCCACGAAGATGAAATGTACTAATATACTGGGTCCGTTGATTTTGTGAGTTAATTAAAGTGTTGTCTGGTTTGATAATGTCGCTATGTTGGAAGGATGGGTGGGTATAGGGTATTTTGTATGAGTGACAAGGGTTTGAGATACAAATTCCACTTAAACTCGACATTCGATAACAAAGAGAGAAGCAGCAACATGGCGCAGACACGACCTACGACTTACACGCATCACTTCCCCAAGTAAAAGAAGGAAAATTAAATAAATTGAAATAAACATTTTAATTTCATTTCGATATTATGTACTTGAAATTATTACGACATAATTAAAGTGAACAGATATTTTTTAAGCATGGGTGTAACGTATAGCGTCAAGTACAAAACATGATAAACTCTCTTGTGAATGCATGATGACGTTGATACGGGCAATAAGACCATCGACCCTGTGTAATACCCTTAACTTGATTGTTTTATATTTTTTGTGTTTACTTTAAGTATATTTCATTTTTGTTAAGAGGTCTTCTGAGCAACATTAGTAATGTAAGATAAATTTCAAGTCAAGTGGAGAGTATAATATGAATTTAAAAAAATGATAAGGAAAGAAATTCAATAATGAACTAGAAAAGATACAAATAAATCAAACATCTCCCACGGTCTTGTTTATTTTAATAATATGATTGACAGTACATAGTTTTACCAATAAATTTTCTAAGGGAAGTAATAAAACAATATATGGAATATAGCAAACATCTGAAGTCAATTAAGAGGTTAAAGAAAAAAATCAACAAGTGTCAATCATTTATTAATTTATTTATGATGTGTTAACCTAAGTATGTATGGTACATAAGTCCATTTTGGACCCCAGTGAAACTTCATTACAAAAGCAAGATATATCAATTTTTATGAATTTATGAAAACTATACAGGGTGTTCGGTATAAGGTGCACCAAAGACCTAGAGCGTGTAGGTTTGGTTAAGAAAAGAAAAAAATCGTATGGGAGGAGGGTCTTTTTCCCCCCCGTTCAGTCGGGAGGGGCAATTTTCTAAAAAATCGAAAAAAATATTATTAAAAAACAGTGGCAACACTCACAATATCATGCTATAATTTTTTTTAAAGCCAGAAACTCATTCTTTTATTTTCTTTTTAATTCAAATTATTTGAGATAACAGTTTTTGAAAAATTAATTTTCAAACTCAATATTTTGAAAAAATAATTAAAAAAAAAAAAAAAACAAAATAAACGATGGAAGTCAATTTTAAGGAAAACTTACTTTTGTTATTTTCCATTTTATCAAAAACTGGAATACATTTTGACATTTGTTTTTTAGTGTTTGGCTTAGAATTGATGGGAGCTTTGAATATTAAACACGAAAATGTTACTTAATAATATTTATTTTGAAAAAAATTAGTTTGAACCCAATTTTTTGATTTTTTTTTTCAAAAATTTAAGTTTGAAAATCAAGTTTTGAAAAGCTGTTCACTTAAATAACTTATTTTAAAAAGAGAACAAAAGAAGAGTTTTTTGGCCTTACAAAAAGGTATAACTTGTCATTGTAATAGTGACCGTTGTTTTTTAATAATTTTATTTCTGTCTTAATTAATTTTTAAAAAAAAATTCCCCTCCCCTTATTTTTAATTTTCTTAAAAATAAAAAGACACTTCAGTATTTTTTTCTCTGTATTTGACTACAAATTAACAGAAGCATATAATATTAAAAACAAAACTAATATTTAATTACGTAAAATTTTGAAAAAAAAAATTGTTTAAACACAATTTTTTTCATTATTTTTCAAAATTTTGAGTTTGAAAATTAATTTTTCAAAAACTGTTCTCTCTAGTAACTCGAATTAAAAACAAAATAAAAGAATGGATTTTTGGCTTTAAAAAAAAGTACAACATGACATTGTAGGTATTACCGTTGAATTTTAATAATTTTTTTCTATTTCAAGTTTATTTTTTAGAGAATTGTCCCTCCCGCCTAAACAGGGAGAAATAGACCCCCTCTCAGACCTAATAGAGACGGTTTTAAATTGTACTCATTCCGGGTGACTCATTTTGACGACTCTCTATTTTATGTTGAGAGAGATGATATGTACATATATTGCCGATTTCATAAAGCACTTTTAATCATTTCTTGCGTACAAAATACGTCATTTAAAAATTTAAAAGCCAGTTAAATATTTTTTTTTTTTAATCAAGTAAAATTTGTTCGCAATAAGAATTTTCGAATTAAGCTCTTATGTGAATTTAAATATGAAACACTGTTTTCTTTAAAAAATGCTTGATTTAATGTTTTGATTATAATGAGTTTTCATTTTTTCCCGAGGAAAAAATTGAAATCTCGGTGTTTTTTCATATTTTTGTCACTTGTCGCGCTGAGCTACATGAATAATCTGCCAACTCTAACCACACCCTTCTATGAATGTTATGTGTAGGTAAGTGGGGGTCGCCCCGGCGCAGTGTAAGTAGTGCTTGACTGCTAACTTGGATGTGTGGGTTCGAGCCCCAGTTTAGGCAGCATTCGTTTCTATATTCCCTCAACTGAACGCCACCCCTGGGATTTAATGAGATAATCAAAACCTTATTTCTCAATCCACTGTGCTATCAAAAATCTATCCTATCCTTCTATTCCTTCTAACATTGCCTAATTTATAAGACCCTAGGTCTTACTGGCAAATATACATATGTATGTTTGTGTTGTTTTTTTTTTGATTTTTAAATCAAACTGTAGAAATAAAGGATTGTGAACAGCAGGCCGAATATTTTGTAGGGATATTTTCTTTTCACCTTATATGTCTCTTTAAGATAATTGTATTTGAATTAATCATTTCTAGTTACAAAAGTAAAGGTAGGTACATGTCAATCAGTATTTTTACTTTTCTTTAAACGTTAGTTTATTATATATCTTTTTAAAATAACATTTAAAGTAATTTTAATTGCATACCTATTTAAATTCTTTTATTTTAACTAGATAATCTGAGGAATTTACGAGTAAATAATCTTAACACCAAGCCCAAGGCCATCACTTTGCATTAACCAAATAATCAAATAATTAAAATTGTTTTGCCAATCCTTTATTATACCACACATTTCAGCTTCTATATATACTTATTGCCTGTCTGGCCCACCCTATTCGTATGCCTGTCACAATCATAATAAAGTTGCATAAATTGCATTCCCACGTCCATATCAATAAATTGTGATCAAACAAATATTTGTTTTCTAAAGAATCTCTACGTGACATTCTCATATATGTACAAACAAAATAATATCAGCTAAACAAATGGAAACATCGAAAAAACCACTCCTAACCAAGATCGCATTTTCAAAACATTTTTTGTATGATTTGCGAAAATATCAGAAAAAAATAAAAAAAAAATTATTTGACGGATTAAAAACAAATATGGCGTTGAACCATTGCCTTGAATAAATCAAATAAATTAAAGGAAAGGAATAAAAATATGTATGAAAAAAACAAAAATTGTCATTCGAAACCTCATTTGGCTGAATAGAACGTCATTTAATCACGATCTACCGCCCAATATATGCTTTGTATACCCGCGTGCCGCATACATGGTTCAACATAATAAAATGACAACCACTGTCGATGTCAAACTTGGTATGGTTATTTATTTTTTCTTTTCAATTGAATTTGATTATGTATTTGATATTGTAAATTGATTGTTCCAATTCAGTAAACAATGATACGAGGAACTATAAACAAAAAAAAAATTATACTTCGAGTAACTTTATTTGATAGCAGATATGCTGTTGTCAGCTTGAGAAGCCAAGTGGAATCCAAATCAATTGACAGCAAGGCAAGACTTTAAAAATATAATTAATTTATTTTTTATGTAATAGGATTTAATCTTTCGTTACTTTCAACATATTGATTTTTATATTTTTGGTTATCTAATATTAGAACAAAAGATAATCATAACGAATTTTGCAAATTCCCACACCTTAGTAAAATTACTTCAGTTTATCGATAATTTATTATGTCTGTTTGGTATTTTAAAAAATCAAACGAAGTAAAGTCGTGCGACGCACGTAGAAACGTAGCTTAATTCCCCCTATATATCTACAGTCTTCACCCGATCTGTCAAAAAAAAAAACAGAAAAACGAAATAACTGAAAAAAAGGAAACGTGTGATCCAGGATGGTATTCAGATTCACATTTGCCTCACTTCAGGCGACTCATTTCGACGTCTCTTTGTTTTATCTCACTCCTATATCTCTTGGTGAGAAACAGATAGCCAACTAAAGAAATCACTTTAAAAACAAAATTTTAAAATTCTGCCTCACTTGACTATCTTTTTTCACCACGAGGTGGGAGTGAGATAAATCAAAGAAATGTCAAAATGAATCGCCTAAAGTGAGACAAATGTGAACACCTCCCAGGGTCTTACCTGCCCTACATTTTGAACATAAAAAAAATGTTAACAAAAAATAAGCGTACTCATTCTCATATACGTAAACAAATCAGTATCTCCTATCTCTTTTCTTGACAAGATACGAATTAGGTAGAGAATTGTAGATCTCTTTCATTATTCCTGCAAACAGGTGTGGTTGAGATATTAAACTTCTACGTTACTATGCACTGTCGTGTCACAACAAAAATGTATTTAAAACTTTGACAACCCTAAGGCCAATGTCACACGAGCGTCCAAATGGACGAACTTCCATTTGGAAGCGCGTCTAGTATAAAACTCTCTTCATGTCACACGAACTTCTTTTTGTACGCGCGGACGGAATATTTTACTAAGTTAGTTTCTTTTCTTTGGTTGATAAATTAAAATAATATAGAATTACTGGGTGAAAATTCAAAAAACGGCCCCTACCTCCTTCCCTGTTGTACTGAGCCCTATAAAATGCATAGCATTTTTGTAGAGGGGAGTTGAGGCTGTAATAATGTAGAATATTGTTTTTTAAAATTCTGAAAATTTTCATCAACTTTTGAATTTAGAATACTTTTTTGCTTTTAAATTGATTAAATAGCCTCCATTGCTTCGCTTGTTAGGTTTATGCATATGAAGTTACCTGCATTATTTTAGGCAAGGGTTCAGGGAATAACTTTGCATAATTAGTTTCTCAAATTTCTGGAATTTTATATCAACTTTTCAGTTTAGAATTCCAGGAATCAAATTCAAATGCTCTTCCATTACGTTTTTAGGGTAGAAGAGGGTACCCCTCTCCAATTTTTTTTAACACAATTGAAGCGTGACATTTTATCTTTGTTTTAAGATCTTAACCTTGAAAATCGGATCATTACAACAAAAAAATATAATTTAAAAAAAAAACATAACTTTGCAAATTTACACAATTTTGCAACTAACGGAGCTTTCTCCACTGGTATAGACTACCAAGAGCAATGAACCAAACACACTTTTTCTATGAAATTTGTGAGGTATGTATGGGGGGGCATGCTGCCCCCTGCGACCCCTCTGCTCAGGCCACTATAAGATTTGGGGTAGGTGCGAGGTTGGGTGTATGCAAAGTTTTTTGTTTTAAGAATCTGAATTTAAAAGATTCTTAAAATACAAAAAAACTTTGCGTACACCCAACCTCGCACCTACCCCAAATCCTATAGTGGGCCAAGCAGGGGGTTGCAGGGGGGCAGCATGCCCCCCATACATACCTCACTATTTATACGTCTAATGCTGAGTGCTCTAGGACTTACCGGTAAATTCTAGAATTTCATTATTTCGGCTTTTTAAGGTAATATATATAAGTATATACGTGGCAAAATGCCGAATTTATTCAATGTAGTTTCGGTTTTAAAGATGTCCGAAACCTCTTTTACTGTAAAGGGAGCTTTTGGAAATGTTATATAATTACATTTGGCCTTATGTCTCAAAGAAAATTGGCCTTATGTCACTTTACAAAAGCCAAATATGTAAATTTGGTCTTATGTCACCTTTGTAAAGTGACATAAGGCCAAACACCCAAATTTGGCCTTATGTCACGGCACCCACTTGGCCTTATGTCACGGCACCTCGTGTGACCATACTAATTTACAATAGTACCCCTCATGCCGTTTTACAATCTGCGTGGCATAAGAGTCAAACAGTCGACAAAGTTGTACGCGCGGACGAAACCAATAAGTGGACGCTCGTGTGTCCATTCCTATAAGTATTCTTGGTTCTCAGGACGTACTTCCAAATAGACGCGCAGAAAAAGACGCTCGTGTGTCATTAGCCTAAATCAACAGCTTTTTTTTTAAATTCATATCTCGGAAATTTCTCTACGTCAAAAGGTGAGCAAGCGAGTCGAAAATTATTTTTCCTCAAAGTTTTGACTGCAAAATTAAGAAATTTTCTTATTCACATAACTGAGATTGCTGATGGCTCTTAGATTTCTTTTTCCTGAGCTTGCCTATTATTTGACTTCAAACTGACATTATCAACCTATCATTTTTGACAACCAGGAAAAAATAGCCTGAAGAAATTTCTATAACTTAGACTGACTCACTTCAGAGAATTTTTGAAGTGCGGAATAAGAATTCAGTTCGAAAAGTACTTTTACTTCATACAGAGCCCTCATCCTCAATACACAAACTTCTGGATGAAAATAAATGACAAATCGCCGCACGTTTTCAGCCATTTTTATACAAATTGTTTGTCATAATAAGGGATCATGATTAAAAATTTATAAAAGATTTTGGCAGGAAAAATGCATTATATTATTTTGATTTTTGACGAATCGAAAAAAGTACTTTCCGTATGATATTCACTGAAGCTAACTTTTCTAACTTTTAATATTCTACTTTTATTCTATACATTATGGCCGCGTTCGGTTGGCAATCCGATAGGCTATCCTATCCACCTATCCCAAAAATTATCAGATAGTTTGAGTTGTTTTGCATCAGCTGTTATTTCACAAAAGATAACAACAACATGAACCTATCTGGATAGTTTTGGATTGCCTGCCCAACACGCCCATTCCTTTCTATCGTTGAAGAATTCAAATATCTTCCAAGACGGTGTTCACATTGGACATACTCTTCGGATTTTTGACAACTATGTACTTTTTCTCGGTCCCACTTTGTGGTAAGAAAGAGATGGGCAAGTGAGGCAGGATTTTTTAAATTTTTTAAAAATTAGTGGATTTTTTTGACGTTTCCCTTTGTGACATTTGTTTTCTTAGTTGGCCAGTTCACGTTTCTAAGATCTCACTGAAATCTCACTGAGCAAGCTCCATCAGCTCCACTGAGCAGAAGGAAAAACCTGAACGAAATTTCTCAGCTGCTAGAAGTCAAAACCAATTTCCATTTCTTTTTTATTAATTAATCAAATGCGACAAAAAATAATTGAGCAAGCAAATCCAAAAAATATCAGTCTCAGTTTTTTGACAGCAAAAGTGAGGAATCTCACTGAGGAATTACGTTCAGATTTCTGAGATTGCTGAGGTGTGAGATCTCAGTGAGCTTGGGAAACCTGAACTGTCTAAGTATTTAGTTTTTGTTTGGCACTTAAATACTACAGAATCGAAGTTTGTTCAATTGTAAAACTTTTTTTTGAGTGATTTATCACTTTTGTAATTGAAAAAGTTATAATTAATTCTCCGACGAGCAAAGATTTGTGTTTTTTTAATGACATGCTGAACGTCAGAGTGAATCGGTTGTGTTCACATAAATTTGTGTCTGAGCACAAGCTGACTGACTTATGTAAAAAAAAAATCGTAAATTTCTTAATTTCTTCATCCACGGTCTCAATCATAAAATCTCCAAGAAATCGCGCTATGTTCTTCCAAATATGTAAATACCGTAAATACTGTAAATGCGTTCAATTGAACTGATTTTTACAGATCACGTCGTCGCTGATGTTGAAGCGAGAGTTGAGAAAATTCTTTCGAGAAGCATATATGAAGGACGTTTAATAGTTCATCAGTGTTTCCTCTTGTGTGAAACTGGAAGCAGCTATCTAAAAACTGAGCTGGTTCGTGAAGCTTGTTCGTTGAGAACTGACGTATGGGTCTTCCATCTAGCCTATTAGGCAACATCTTAACTAAGCAAGTAAGTAACTTTTGCGGCTAAATGTTGGAACCCCATGCATTATCTTACTCTAATTTTTGTGATATTCGTTAAAGTACCTACTAAAAGTTAAGTTAACAATGTTGCAAATTCATTGTTAAATTAACTAACTGGCAATCACACTTTGATGTAAAACTCATTACGTAATTTGTAGAAGTAGTGTTTCCAATCTTCATTTTTTTTTCGCTAAACAACTTTAAGTTTGATGGTCACCTGAGAACAAAAAAAAAGGCTCGAATACTCATGATTTATTGCGACCCATGTACATTGTACAAGTGCATTATTATCGCTACAGCATCTTTATAAAATTAATATTAATCAAAAATCGCAACTAAAAATAGTCGATATTAATTTTTCTCATCTATCCATATTTCTAGATGCGTGGCGTGATGTGATATGAACTTGCATTGCACAGAAAAAAACTAGTATCTTAAAAACCTTGAACCTCTATACAGTACATATAGTAGAGTCTATAAAATCTACGTAAATATGAAAACATTTTGTTTTAATAAATTTTAATGAAGTTGTGTATTAAGATTTTTGTATTTTGTGCTGTAAAACTAAAAGTAGTGTTTATATGTTTTCCATATATACAAAGATACTTTGATAAATTAATCAGATGGCTGCATCATTGATACTATGTTTGCCAATAAACTCAAATTGACATGTGTGTTGCTGCCCATATTCGAGTAAAAATAAATAAATAAAAAGTATAATATGAAGAGGTTAGTGCACAATTTGTTCGTTGATTTATGTAAATTGACTTATTTAACACAAACATACTTTTTTCTTTCAAGTCAAAAGAAAAAAATTGTATGTTTATCTGTATACGTACACTATACACACTTGACATTTAAGTCAAGGTCAAAGCAAAGTTTAGTGAACGCGCTTGACTGCTTTCATTTATTATTCAAGAGATGTAACCCAAAAACAAGAAGCTAAGGCTGTCAAATGATGCGGAATCAAGTTATACGACTTGTTTTGATATCACAATTTGGCAGTAAATAAAGTTTAAGTTTTTTATGGTGTTAACAAGAATATATATAAAAATAAAACATTAATTGAAACATTAAAAAAATCCAGTACATTCTAGGAAGCGTTGATGATGATGACCAACATACACTAAATATGTATAAAATGCGTAACAAAAAATTTGCAATCTGATGTTACTGCTTTTTAACGATTTCGATTTAATGGTTTTCCATTGAAAAAAAATTATATCAATTTTTTTAAATGCCAGAAGTAGGAGGTATCACATATCAGTTAATTGTTTAAAATAAACATGTTATAAGCTTAAAAATAAATATTTTATTGTCTCGAAAGTAGAACAGCTACAAAGTTAAATGACTTTAAAAGAATAATAAAAATATTTCAATCTTGAATTTTAGTAATACTAAACGGTTATTTAAAGGTTATAACTTCTTGTACAATCAATTTAAGTTATTTTCGATGTCATAAACCATATGGAAAAGTAAAAAAAAAAAACAGTTTTAACTTTTCAGTAAACAGATTCAAGAATCAATTGGTCGCAATTAAATCTTGTATAATTTCGAATAAGGAAATGTAATTAAAAATTTGTCATTTTGTCAGTTCTGTGATTCCTTAAATATCAGAGATATTCTTTTTAAATATAATTATTGGGAACACAATTCACACGAAAAATATTTCATTACTTTTAAGAACGTGACAATGAAGAATTTCACCAGAATAAGGCAGAATAAGTGCGTAAAAAATAATAATAATTAGCATCTTCGCTTAACTAAGGTGTAGTTGAATTTTGGGTCCCTTAAAATAATGAACTCGAGACTTTGATGCAATTTGACATAACGATAAAAGGAAACACAAGAAAATGGGTAAAATCAGAAAATAAATGAAATAAATCGTGTAGTCTGATGGGTTATTTTTTTAAGAGGTAGGGGTGACGAATTTTTAAGGCTTTTGAATGGAACAATAATTACCATATTTGTATAAACTTGAGTTATAGGTGCTTTAAAGCAGCCAGGCCGATCATCAGGCTCTTTAAGTGGTGCTTAGTCTATTACATAAGTCTATGTCATAGTTTTAATTTTTCTAAAAATATTATTAAAACATTGGTTCACTGTGGCGTATACGCACTTTTTTTATATTTTTATATTTTTATTTTTTATTGATCTTTGACAAATCATAGATATTTGTCCACAATACGTTAGTTTACGTCAATTGAAATATTATTAAATACTATAATCCCCGATTGCTTAGTGCACTATAATTCACTAAATAATGTGAAAAGTCAGGAAAATTTAGTGAATTAATTTTGTTTAATTTTATTAAAAAAAGGCCTGATGAAAACGTTGCATCTTTTATTGACCTAAAGCCCCCTTTAACCAGTTCATACTTAATTCTTAAAAAAGGTCACGTAAATCAATAATAAATAAAATTAGAAGTATAATCTTAATCCTACTATCGTACCTATGTATATGGTGCTGACATGCTATCGGCTTAAAATTTAAGTTCTTTCTCCTTACTTTACAAGAAATGCTAAAAGAATTTTTAATTTTACCAAACTTCACTCAAGTCATTAAAGTCAAAAATTTTTAAGACAACAAATATATAAATCTTAAAAATCATCCCCACATTACAAAGGAGACAGCTGAACAAACATTTAAAAAAGTAGGTAACTCATCAGTTTAGTTGTTCTTATCTTTTCTGGCTCTGGTTCTGATGAAAAATAATTTTTTTTTTTAAACAGAACAGAACCCAACGTATAAATTAATAATTTAAGCAAAATATCATCTTCTGAACCAATTAGCATTAATATCATTTTGGATATCATTTGTGAATTTTTTTTTTTTAATGTTTAAATTCATTTTGACAAATTCATAGCCATTAAGTTGTATGTTAATAAATTCAAAGATTTGTATCTTAACATTTGAAAAATTGAGCAAGCCAAATGGCAAACTTTTAGTATATTAGCTCGAAAAAAGGACACTTCTTGTTTAGAGTCATATTAATTATGTTTTTTATTGAATAAAATTAATATTGATCAGAGGACGATAAATTATAGTTCGTATTCAGAATTACAAAAATACTCTTGAAAAAAAATAGAAACGACAAAAAAAAATACCCCGAGCTGGTAATTTAAAAAGTCCATTCTTTTTTTTATTTTCTTCTATTTAATTAGCAGTTTGTTTAAAGGTACTGGCTAAAAAATTCGGACAGACAATTGCATGGCACATATTTTAAGATGCAACACAGTATTAGAAAAGGCTTTTGGATCATTCAATTTACTGTTAATTCTAAACATATGTATACCGACTCACTTCAAATTTGGTACAGAGCATTTGTCTGTGATTCTTAAGATGTAAAATTCCAATTTTCGCGAATTTTTGGATTACCTCATCTTGCATATTTTTTTTTTTTTTTCAAATTTTCTCAAACAGCTAAAACGATTTTTTTTTATAATTCATGCTTGTACCAAAATGATTATTATAAAACTGTATTTCAGGTTTTACCATGAGTGGCTGAGTCGATTAGATGGATACGTCCGTCGATTTGTTTGGTCCACCAGTTGATTTTGACTGAATTAAGTTGATTTTCTTGGTCCGCCAGTTGATTTTGGCTGAGTTATTAGTTGATTAGCCAGATACGTCCGTTGGTTTTCTTGGTTTGCCAGTTGATTTTGCCCGAATTTTTTGCCGATTATTATGATACGTCAGTTGATTTGCCTGGTCTGCCAGTTGATTTTGGGCCTGACTTGTCAGTTGATTTGATGTGTCTGGTCCGCCAGTAGATTATTATAACTTTAATTACCGATTCTAATACTCGTACCTCCATAATTACCGAGTGCAACAGGGTTAAAATCTATACGGCGCGGCGCGTGACTTCTCACAGCAAGGAGGAGGACCACAGAGAACATAACGAGGAGCGGAGGAAAGGAATGATACCAGAGCTTAACTATATCAATAGTGAAACTGTTATAATTAAGATTCTTCTTTTTGTCAATAAAGGAAAAAGACCTATTATCTTAAGTTTATGTACTTATTTGGAGATAACTCTGATTAAACCGGCAAGCACTACCTCAGCCATAAGATAAAATATGTACGCTCAGCCATAAGATAAAATATGTACGTTGTTAATTTTATATCACTCTTACTAAAAACTAAAATTTTTCTTTAACAATCGATAAACAATGCGACTTTGCAGAATTAGAAAACAATATCTATTAAAAACGAAAATCCTTCTGCAAAATTGTCTCTCTAATTCTCAAATCTTAATCATTGCCTTTCTTTTCATCACAAAATCTAAATTATGGCTTAAAATTTCAGATCTATTCGAAGTTCAAATTATCATGCTCACCTATCTATGCCAGTACCTACACATACTTTCTCCACAAATGAATATGGACAATAGCAGTCATTCAATTTTTTAAATCACCATCACTATTCCAGAAATCACGTAAGTTATATTATGAGAACCGATAGACAAAAAATTAGATATCTAGAAAAAAGTTTCTCCTATCTTAAATTATAGATACTTATATTCATCGGCAAAGTTATTTACTGTGAACCACAAAAAGCCGTCATTATTATTATACCAACGGACGACTTAAAAAAAAAAAAAAAAAATAAAAATGAGGAAAAATTATAGCAATCTATATCTATCACACAGTGGTATTTCGCTATAACGAAAATTAGTACGTTTTCAGCTCAATCAACTCTAATCGACAAATACGCGGCAGTGGTGGTGGGAGCGACGACGAAGCGGCTTGGCGTTCAAATAGCCTCAAGTCATACATATACATTATACACATTTTGTATGAATTTGGCAGAAAACACGAATTCACACATAGATAGGTATACGCGACATACGAACGAGTTTTTCCAGCTAAATCAACAAAGAAATCATTGTTTTCGAATTTGAACCTATATAAGTCGCACAAGACCAAAGATAGAGTCACAAAGTTGAATGAAGACTCTAGATAAGCTATAATGATTGGCATTAACATGAAGTAAAATCAGCGTGCAAATTACTTTTGATGTCGACAAACTCGTCCCTCAGTTGCCGTCACAATGTAAAAACAGAAAAAAAATCCATGAAGCCTAATTATACCGAAAAATAGTGTTTTAAGTAAGATACGAGTATCTTTTTGTAACAGGTTTTATAGATACAACAATTTTTCGGGTGCGGTAAGGAATATCTTTACACTGTCCTCGCCCAACACAATCGGAAAAAGTAAATCATTTCTCAAGTCGGCTCGGCTGTACCTAAAGATATGGATTGGAGCTATACTTAATAGTGCTTTTTTATAGTATGTGTGAATATTCAATATATGAGGAAGGAATTCCACTTGTTGCCGCTTTAGTTCATTCCACTGGGGGACAACATTCCAATGATCAAGCAATTTACATGATCAATTCTCCGTTGATCAGCTACGACAACAACGACAGCCGCGGCATGGCAAAGCTCTCAGCTGAGCTGAGCCGGTTCCCGCGCATTTTGATCATCAAGAGCTCAGCACTAACATTATATGGTGACCATCTGTTTTTCATTATACCTAGTTCTGTTTTAATTCTACTTCTAAACAGTGAAAAGAGAACTCCTGGTTCGGACCCTACTTCTTTTTTGAGCCTCAAAGACACATAAAGGCAAAATTGAAAATATCCACCATAAAAAGAAAAATAAATTTTAGAAAAACTTCCGAAATGTCTAAACAAATTTTTTTTATAAAATAATTAATAAAAAATTTAACGGCGCGGTGGCGCTGCAGCTTCCCATTGATCAACGGAAATGCAAACGACGTCCTTATCCCTTTATTCTTTTTTAACTCAGCCTTTGGCATTAGCCGCACCGAGCTAAATGACACCGAGTTAAACGTTTGTCGGAAAATTCAGTTGATTTTTAGCCCGTGCCGCCAATGCGCTGTGACTCGGCTTTATTGGCAAACCAAAGAGTTCCGTTTGTTTTAAATTTACAATTTTACTGTTTACTGACTAAAACTTATTAAGTTTTCAAATCCTTTTGAATTGTAAGTAATCAGTTGGAAAAACAGAACACTTGAGAAGTAAACTTACCAAATTGTATCCAGTTATCAGTAAATAAGAAATTTCTTTTATATTTTGGAGCTGTTTTGATATTACTGTACTTTTAATATAAGATATTTAACCTTCAGAAACTAAGGGGATACGGCACCCATTTTTGTTTTTTTTAATTACTTGAAAAATAAAAAAGATTTTTATTCTTAAACCAATTCTTAAACAAAAAGCAGGAACACAAGTAAAATTCATAGATTATTGCATACTTATTCTTTTTTGCAAAAACAAAAAACATTGAAAAAAAAAACGATGCAAAAAAATGGAAGGTGATATGACATTCTTGATTTTACCTGCGATATAGGTACCATGGGGCAAGTTATGGATTCCTGCAAAAAATCGAACTCGAGATAACAATCAAACTTGACATTACGATGATAGAGAAAACGAAAAAGGTGGGTCCCGCAATTCCGTCTGTCTTCTTGTGTGTATGTCTGTCTGTACCTCGGCCTACAGCCTAAACCACTAAAGCGATTTTCTTCGAACTTGGAACTACGACTTTTTGGGTAATTATCTAGAGGGGAAATCGATATTTTGTTTCTTAGCTCAAAAAATAAGGGTACTTGGCATACAACCGTTTTGAAAAATTGTATTTATCTCAAAAAAGGCTCTAACGATTTTTTTTTTTTATTCAAACTTTTGTGTGTACTAGTGGTGGTAAGGTTTGCATTTTAATGAAAAAAAAAGTTTAAAAAACCGTTATTAATGGTACCTGCCTTAGAACCATTTTATTGATTTTCGATGATCTCGTTAACCGCTCAATAGATTTTGATCAAAATTTTTACTAAGGAGCTGCTGTTAAGTTAAAATAATACTGCATACATATATTTTCCAAAAAATATTTTTTGGACTTTTAATAAAAAGTTCAATTTTTTTTTTGAAAAATCATTTTTTTAATAACGGGTTGACAAATTTTGTTTTTAATTATGCTGTTAGTTTTTTTTTTTTCTTAAAAATTTCAAAAAATTTTATGTATAGCATTCGCACATTGAATTAACCTAAACGCAAATAGAATTAACCCAAACACAAATAGAATTAACCCAAACGCAAATAAAATTAGCCCAAACGCAATTCCAGCAAGTGTTGCTCTTTTCTTCAAGAACTTTTGGGTTAATTCTATTTGCGTTTGGGTAAATTCTATTTGAGTTTGGGTTAAATCTATTTGCGTTTAGGTTAATTCAATGTGCGAATGCTATATAAAAAATTATTTTTTAAGAAAACCGCTCAAACGATTTTTAAAATATTTTCTGCATAAATTCACATTTTTTCAAGAATTGAGATGGCGTTCTTTGTTCTTAGATTAAGACATTTTAAGTACTTGTTTTATTAATTTAAAGAACTTGTTTCATGCTTTTTTTCCATATTCAAATACATATAATTATTAATTATGTTGTTTTATATTACACTCAATCTTTAAAATTCGAAGATACTTTTACCACAAGAGCAAGTTCGTGCGACCAAGTCGTGCATTTTATTTACTTTTGTTTTGGCCATATTTATTGTACATATGATTGTTGAATAAGATGTACATTAATCGTGACACCAAAAACCACTCATCCGTTTTTGTTGTCACAGGATTATCTACACAAATTTCCTCCCTGAATTCTTCAGGTCCATCTAATTCGTCATGGAATGAGGTGTTTAAGTCCTATGATGTACTGACGAGTACGTCTTCGCCAGCGTTGGTACTCTTTTTGAAATATTTTGGTTTTTTTTTATCACCCTTATAGTGAAAATTTGGTACAAAACTAGAAGCAGGGGAAATAGGACCGGTGCCATATATCCCGAGGTTGCGAGGATGCGAGGTGCCATATCCCCCTTTTGACATTAGTTCTGCTTTTCCAAATAACACGAATAAACACGTTTGCTTAATTTTTTCAATAAACAGATAAGAGATGTCACGGTTAAGTGGTCTTTTTTTGTTCATATGAACAACTACTGGCGTTAAATACTTTCATAGCTACACGTGTTTTGAAATGTTGTTTTGGATTTTTGTTTGAGAGGACAAAGCAATTTGTTTATAAATATAAATATTTGCCAAATAATCAGAAATTCAAATGTCATTTTCGTGGTGAAAATGGTGAAGGTGAAAAATAACGAAAGGATTCAGCAAATTTTTCGTTCTGTGCGATTCATTTTTTTTTTTTTTACAATGAAAAATTTAAAATTGAACTGAAAATATGTTACAGGTATCCGGGTTTTTTTTACTTAAGCGAGTGTTTTAAAGGTAATTGGTCGAAAAATACTCGGGGATGAAAAAAGTGTTTCAGATAAGCGGGTTTTTCTCTTAAGCGGGTTTTACTGTATATGCATTGCACGCCCTTCGCCTCATCCGAATTTCATCATTCTACAACAAGAGTAGTCCATATACATATGTAATTGATAACTATTTTGATAAAAGTGGGTAGATGCCACGCCCCCTGAATAATAAATCTCAAATTTTAATTTTTTCCCTTGCACTCATTGTAAGGCGTACCGCTCTACCAAATTTTATCATTCTACAACAATCCACATAATTGGTAGTAATTCTGAGGATGTTGGCGGATACTACGCCCCTTACGGATTATCCCAAATTTTCGATTTCTTCCTTTGAAGGTATACAACGCAAGGTTGTACAAAATTACAAGATTCTATGGTGTCGGGTGGTGCCCCATAAATTTGATGATCTATCAGTCAGAAAGTCAGTCAGAAAGTCAGTGAGTCAGTCAGCGATTTTTAACGTCCTATATCTTAAAAACCACTAACGCTAAAAAGTTTGGTGAGGTGCCTGTGCTTGCCTAGCTTAGCAAATATGGCAAGTTTGAGGCGGAGGGGTCAAAAATCACTTAAGTTTGTTCCTGTATAAAAGGGCAGTGCGGAGAACTTGGCTGGACACTACAGTACCCTTTGATTTTCGGCAAACACCTTAAAAGCACGGACTCACAAATTGATTGACGGTAATGCATCATCGCAGTGTCAATTTTGATTACAACTGGACTTTTCTGTATACAGGTCACCGATAGTTGACTTACAAAGCAAGGAAAAGTTACGGTTGTCGGGACGGCTATAAAACAATGTTAGAACATTTTCTTTTGATAATAAACGCATACGCATAATCCCGTGATATCAAATATTCCAATTCAACAAGAAGCCGCTACTTCTGTCGAGCCGAAGATATACCACCATTATTCTTCAATAAATGTTTGTACGGCTTTCTTTGATAAATATATTTCCCATTCCCAGGACAAATCATCTCAAAAAAAAAAGGAAGCAATGGTGTCATTTGAAAGGCAAGATTTTTGAAAAGAACACCCAGTATTTTATTGCTGACCTTAAAATGCTTATAAGGTCATATACCTACTCAATATTCTGGTCTTCTAAATCGATATTTTTTAAGAGAAAATTCTTCTGATTTCCTCTTTGCAAGCGTTTAAATTATCTAGAATCTTTTTTTTTTTTTACTGTAATGACTTAACTTTGTTCTTTATTTGTATACGCACATAGTTTTCGAAAATATGGTCACCATATCTAAAAGATACATGAACAACGTGTCACGGGTTGTTCTCGTGTAACGTGTGCTGTCAACTTTCGATTAAACAAATATTTATTATTATATAAGTTGCTACTGCCAGTTAATCTACGCCATGCCATTCCATTATATAGTTATACTTTACTACAGCACCTGTGCCAAATGATACCGAACTACTTATAATGAATTTTATAAAGAAAGATACTTAAAGCAATTCATGAGATACTTTCCGAGATTTTTCTTCTATTAAAAAGGCTAATTAATGGCAAATTGATATATGTATGTATTGTATATAGTAGAACGAATTCTTAAGTTATACATGTATGTGCATTATATACGTTACGTTACCTGTGTGATAGTTGGTAATAAATCCACTTTAGAGAATGAAGCCGATGTTATCCACTCTATGACGTATCTGAAAAGATTGAAAAAGAAATAAATTAGCATCTAGCATAAAGCGCGTGTAGCAGTGTATTATAGTAGTTATTCATATTTGCGTGGCCTTGTCCTGCATAATTTATGATGCGTTTAACATTCTATTCTCCCGTGTCTTAGCCGGTCTCTTAGCTCAACCAAGTTAAGCCAAACCAAACCAAACCGAGGCTTGAATGTTACAACTTTTCTTGCTTTATCAATTAGCATTCGTATTCGTAAAAGTCAGTATGAATGTATAAATACATTTATGATTCTGAGAAAAATATATACAGAGAATTTTATTGCACTGTACGTCTGCGTGCGTCTGACTATCCGTTGTAGTCGTCGTCGTCGAAGCATTGCAAAGTTTGTTTTACTTCATCTTTTTTTTTTTTTAATGTAACTTTAGCTAAGTATTTCTCTCGTAGTGAAGATAAGATAGAGTATAAAAAAAAACACGCGATGAATGACGTCAGTGCTCGTACATATAGAATTTTTTTTTTCTCGGCTCGGTTAATGGTCTAACCTTGGAGTGTAAACAGAGATACAAAGATACCGGTAGATATTCTTCTTGCAATAGAGCCAAGTTCTATAAAGGCAACTTAGTATTTTCCAAAAAAAAAAAAAATAAGAACGCTTTCTCGGAAATGTAAGAAAACATTTAATATAGTTATAGAGTATTACGGCCATATTATTCACATTGAATTTAAATTGGATTTAAGTAAATTTTAAATCCTGACATAAAATCGTGATTTATTAAATCCATGTCCAGTCCATTTTATTCACTCTAAATCCAAAGGGCCATCAGTTGTACACAAATTTGAACCGTGGTTAACGAATTTTAACTCAAATGAATAATATGGCAGTTACGCTATAAAATTGTATGTTTTTTTTTTTGAGTAAATTCCCATTCAGGATCTTACAGAATCTATTAAATTATTTATACATTTGTGTAATCTTTAACATTTTTTTTTATGTTTTTAGTATCTTCACTCCTTGCCAAAAGAACGAATACGTGCGACCAATTCGAACACTTTATTTTTTTGTTTTCTTGATTTTGTTTGGGCAATCCCGTGAATTACTTAAGTAAATATAATTTTTCGTAATTGTGTCGAGGAAGTTGAATCATATTTTGTTTTGGTTATTTTTTTAAATAAAAGGTAGGTATAGGTTGAAACGGTCACTAAACAAATGGGAAGATTACCCTTACAATTAGTTGGTAGGTACTGCCTTGTTGTAACCTTGTTAAGTATTTGCAAAAATAATAAATGGTTGTATCAGATTTGAATCTTATTGGTTAAAATAAAAAAGGTGTGACACCCATAGCTTTGATCAATGAGTGATTTTTTTTAAAAAAACGTTTTCAATATCATTTATGTTTTTGTTGTGTTAAGAACACCATAATGATAACTGCGTCATTCCAATTTAGATCGATATCTATTTAATGCATCATGATTGTATTTTGACCAAATTAAAAGCTTTTGAAATGTGTTAAAAAAAAATATGCACGACAAGACCGCACGAACTTGCTCTTGCGGTTAACAAAAATGTATAGATGGGTGATTCTACAAAAAATGGAATACAGCGGTGAATATTTCTACACGACATTTTTGGAAGCTTAAAGTCGAAAAAAGTGGTCCTAGTCAGGGTTGCCACTTTGCTGCAATTGCAGTAGATCTACTGCATTTTTTTCTCAAAATAAATCTACTGTCTTTAAATCAAATCTACTGCATTTTTGGTTTTAAAAAAATTGTCCTTAAACAAATAACCCACAAATAATTTTTCAATTTTGTCATTGATTGCAATCATTCTAATTCTTCAGGAAATACTTACATCCTACTTAACCTATTAAAATCTACAGCTTTCGACTATATCAGCTCTGTTTTGATGAATATTGAAAGCTGACGGAAATCTTGTTTTTGTTAATTTGCTTTTTTTTTCGTAAATGTTGCAAATTGTGATAATATGGGCAAGTTTTTAATAAAATATGCTCAAAAAGGTTAAAATTCTTATTAAGTAAATGCAACTGTACTTTATATGCATTTCTTAAGTAGTGAGGCACAGTGTTGGTAAAGGCCAAAGTCATGAAAAACTCAGTAGCGACAGGGAAATTAAAATTAAAAAAAAAGTTATAGGTACCTAATTAATACGACACATTTTCTTTTTGTTTGAGATAACTTATAGCCTGATATTTAACAATAGGTATGTATTTTTAAACAATACTTTTTATTTTTGATGAAAAATATGATATGTAATTACTTTTTTAATTACCTGTAATATTTTTTAAATTTTAATCTTCCTTGTTTAAAAAAAAAAATATTTATAATAATAAAACAAATCTACTGCAAAAAAGTTCAATCTACTGCATTTTTTTGTGAATCTACTGCGAAAAGTTTGCCGAAAAGTGGCAACCCTGGTCCAGTCCAGTCAAAAAAATAAAAAATTGAAAAAGGAGTTTCAAGAGACTGATTTTTTGTCCAGGGAACTGTCAGAAAGTAGTTAGGTAAATCCTTAATATTCCTCTAATTTTCCCTAAAATATGACTCATGGATTGAAATATAGAAATAAGATTTATTTAGGCTTTATTAAACATAAAAATTCATAGCAATTTAGTAAAAAGAATATGTGATCCTGAATTTCCATAAAGATCACAATTTTTTCCAGTTAATTTTGCGGGATATTCCATTATCCCCTAAAGGCAATGTTCGCATTCAAATTGATTTCAAATTACAGAAAATAATTCAGCATAGTTCTTCTTGCTTCCCAATTTCTTTTCTGATCGAGAAAAATCACGTGATGAAGCTCAGTTCTTGACATTTCTAGCGCTGGACATTCGATCGATATTCTAGTTATCGATTTTTTCGATTGCTTCAATATCCCAGGGGACTGATTAGAAATGCCAAGGGCAAAGTTAATTTAATTTTTTTTGCAATAAAATCAATTGTTAAAAAATATTTATTTATTTCATAACGAAGATTTATTATTTGCCGTAAGTATGGTTGGCTTCATTTTAGTGTGAAACGTAAAATAAAGGAACGGTAATGATTTTTCTTTTCAAAAATGCGAAGGGGACACGTGAGGGGACTGACAGGCACTTTAAAGAATTTTTTGAGCAAAAAAAAAAAATGGCAACCTTATAATTTTGTTTGGACATGTAGATATCAATCAGATTTAATTTTATAAAGAAAAATCAGATTAAATAATTGTATAGATTTTAAAATATATTCCGCGCCACCAAAAATTCCATCATTTGTAGAATCACCCAGATACCTACATTTTAACGAAAAAATATAAAATAATCGAAAGTACAAACAAAAACTTTAATAATTAAAAAATTATGCAATTTTCTCTATTTCCGTAAACCTTTTTTTTTCGGAAAAAAAACTGAAAAAAGTTTTTTTTACAAATTCTTTGGTAATTACTTACTTACTTACTTAATTAGAGGTACGAAGTTTAAAAAAAAAATCATTACAGCCATTTTGTTTCGATCGATAGTCGCACAGATTTGATATTTTGACAAGCATTAAGTATACCAAAAAATACAAAACTGGTAGCACTCGTTTAAGATGAGCTTCACTTCATATTTTATCTAAATCGTTCCTCCTAATATTGTCTAGCTCAAATTAATAGAAGCTTAGACGCACAGACCAACGGACGATATGTCAAAACCAACTTTTTTGGAATTGTATTATCAATTTTGATTACAACCAATTTTTAACACGAAAATAAAACTGCTAACTACTAACTCGTAGAGCAAGTAAGGTACCTATTTGTCGTATTTATTTTTTCGAACAGCTGTTTGGAACATATTTCCGATATTATGGAACAATGTGCGTGTTTTGAGTTGCATTGCGATCATGTCATGTGCCTTTTTGAGTGACATTTTTGACAGAATTCATAACGAATTCTTCCGATATCCCCCGACGAAAATTTGTTCGCGGAATTTGTTTACACAATGAAGTGTGTATTCCGAAGAGAGACACCTCGAATTTTGAACTTCCGAGTGCGTATATATCGCGGAGAATTTTCCGCTCCGAAGGATACCTCACTAGGACCCCAATAATTTTTGTGTACACAGTTTATTTCTAAAATTTTGGAACCGTTTTTTTTTTCAGGGGGGCGGGGGGGGTTCGGTGTCTCATCTCAAGAATGGACGTAACCTGGTCCAGATTGGGTTACTGAAGTTATATCATATGAGTCCCTCAACTTTATTAGCTCTAAATAATATAACCGCCTTCAAGTTAGCAGAGCAAGGTCAGCAGAACAAAGTTTTAATGATGCCATCATTAGGTGCTTAATAGGTGCTAATTAAGTACCCACCAACAAAATTAAGTGCTCCAGTACTTTTGGAAAAAATTATTGTTGATTTCAAGTTAGCAGAGCAATTTTCGAAAACTGGTTAAAACGTATGGAAACAAAATTGGTTTGCTCTCATAATTAGGTGCTATTTAAGTGCTCTACGAATCAAAAAAAAATTTGAAAATTTAAAAAAAAAAAAAAAATATTTTAAAAATTTTGAAAAAAAATAATTTTTTTTTTATTTTTTTCTACTTTTTTCGTCATAAATATATTTGAATAATTTAGATTTCATCTAGTTAGAATTAAGTACCCCATTTTCCCAAAGATTTTCCAAAATTTGAAGAAAAAAAAAATAATTCAATTTTCCATAGAAAACCCTGCTCTGCTAACTTAAATTCGATTTTTCTCGAAAAATTCAATTTTTGTTTTCTAACTAGATGAAAGATAAAATCTAATTATTTAAGTATATTTATGACGAAAAAAGTAGAAAAAAATAAAAAAAAATTATTTTTTTTTTAAAATTTTTAAAATATTTTTTTTTTTTTTTGTAAAAAACAATTTTTTTCAAATTTTTTTTTTGAGTTGTATCAATTGTTTTCCATGCGTTTTAACCAGTTTTCGAAAATACCTCTGCCAACTTGAAATCAAGTTAGCTGAACATTAATTTTTTCTGGAACACTTAATTTTGTTATTGGGTACTTAATTAGCACCTATTAAGCACCTAATGATGGCATCATTAAAACTTTGTTCTGCTGACCTTGCTCTGCTAACTTAAAGGACATCTCGAAAGATGAGAAACTCTGTGTTTTCTGTGAATTTTAGTGCCATTTTTTTTTTGTTTTATATGAACTTTGACAGAACGTTGAACTGAAATTCACACAAATGCACTGAAAATCACAGAGTTTAATGCTAGATTTCATAGAGGACTTTTAAAATATTTAAAAGCCTATTATTAAGCATTAAAATGTTTTTTTTTTTTTATTTCACCAAGTGCTTTTATATCTGAAATGCTTTCAAAAACTAAACTTTATAAACTAAAAGCTCATTTTTTTCACAGTAAATTTTAATATTAATTTTTTATTTTTATATAAAATTTTATAATAAAATAAATGCCATCAGAACAAGTATCTACAAATATATAGTTTATAAAAGGCTTTTAAAAACATTTAGATTTAAAAGCACTTGGTAAAACCAAAAAATCCCATTTTAGTGCTAAATGAGCTTTTAAATATTTAAAAGTCCTCTATAAAATCGGGCGTAATAAGTCTTATATGACTGCGTTTCATGCAACATGTCACTTAAAGTCTGTTTTGCCATTCAACATGATTTCGGAGAGATGTAGTTAAAATGTTCAACTATAAGACGCATAAACTTTTCTTAGTAAATACAAAATTATCACTAAAATCTTTAAGAAGAAACTGTCAGAAAAAATGGCTAAGAACTTACAACTTGTTATAAAATTTCACTTACACGCGCAAGGTGTCGGATATAGATTATACATAGTTAATTTATGTAAGGTCTAGTTTGTGAATTTAACATAAGAGAAGAGAAAACAGGTAGGTAAACAAAATTTTCATTCAAAAAAAAAAAAAAACAAACAAACAAAAAAATTAAAAAAAAAACACATTGAATAACTCAAAAAACTGCATTTAACAAATTTGCCAAACGTTGCTCTTTTTTTTTTTTCAAAATAACTTTATTGAGACTGCGCAATATTTATGTCTGCTGTCTAGAGCTCTTTAATCATTTAAAATTGATCATTCCATAAAAAAAAAAAAAAAAAACGCAGTTCAAAGCAGACATAATGGAGAGCTTTGCACTTAAATGAATCCAACAAAAAAAAATATTATTATTTCTTTTTTTATTTTATTTATGTACAAGAACCACTTCAAACCACTCAAATATTCATTTTGAGTTCTTTCAAAAAAAAAACCATTTACAATCAAATCCTTTTCTTTGAGAAATAAATTTTGTTATTTTTATTTTGTGTCTGCTTTTAGAATAGTGATTTGTCATTCTGTCTCACATATACACTATACCCTCACATACATACATTTTACCTGTCCGCAACCACCTACTTACAGAATCATTTTCAATTCTAATATATTAATGGCGTCATACCGAAAGAACATCCCACTCATTTAGTCGTGACAACCTGTAAGTGAGTCAGTGAATACAATTTGGCAGATATTCAATTGGAAATAAATTGCTGCAGCAGAATGATTCTCATGTTATAAAAGTCAAATGCGGATTTCCTTGCAAAGTGCAAAATGAAATCATCGCTGATTTATCACTTCTTAGAAATTGCGCAAAATTTTGACATTTTCTAGTAAATCGCATTTTCAGTTGATACTATGGAGGCAAGTGACAGCTGACAGATGACGTTTTGTTGTGAGTGAAAGCAGCCAACATGGCTGGAATATGCAGTGTCACCATCATCATAACTAAACTATAGCCGATTAAATATTGAAACCAGGTATGTGGGCGTGGTTGATGTCTAACTCATCCATGTGTAACCTAAACCTGGGTAAATTACCATCGACAAATCGCATACTAATGAGAATTTTTATTTCCATTAAATTCCTATCTCAAGTAACGTTTTTTCATGCTAAGTAGTGTCTATATAAGACAGACACTATAATGGGAAGGGTTTTGCAATTTATTTGGTAAAAAAACAGAGATTCAAACATTTATTCGCATTGTTGATTCGAAACATCGATCAATTAGAAGCCCATTAACATTTCTACATAAGTATGTAGATATTTCCATAATTTCATTATGACATAGAAATATACTTTTTATGTATGAAGTATGATAAATGTATCCAAAAAAAAACCATTCCAACTCGCGACTGGGGACATCAATCAAGTTCCATTTGGCTTAGATAGATATTTTAACCGAAAATTTGACTTTGCCTCGCCTGGCATTAGACCACACCTTGACAGTGAACAGATTATTGAGGACACATTTTAAAAAGCAAAAAACGATGTATCCGTATCATATGATTGATTGAGAATACCAAACGAAATCGTTTTTCGAATTTGCATTTTATGCAACTAAAAATATGACAGCTGTACCTATACATTTTTTTTTTATTTTATTTAAATTGTCAATTTGGTAGACGCACCAAACCAAGTATAGAAAACTGATAACGCATTACGTACCCATAGTTAACGCTACGGGAATTATTGTGTATTCGCCTAAACGCAATGCAATGTGTGTGCTAAATTCAGCGAAAGCCAAGTGAAATGTCAAAGTCAGATACACAACACACACTATAATAATTTTCAATGCTTTGTCTGCTTGGTTGGTTGTATTGTGGTGGGCCTGGACTGGATTATCGTGCTTATCAATGATTGATAGGCTCCATGACTTCATCCAGTCCATCGAGCAATAACACGCATTCCAATATTTATCGATACGAAAAGCAAAATAATATAAAAAATATAGGTTTGTAGCGATATGGAAATTGCAAAAATAAAATTATTTTACTTTGTTTTATAAACTTGTTTTATCAGTAATTTTTTGTTTCGCCGCAAAAAAAGTTCTTAATGGGTTTTAATCGATTTATTGTTCGGTAGAGTTTGCTAATGTCGTTTATTTTTAAAAATTAATTAAAATGGACATTTGAGTTTAAGTTGATTAACAACACATAGGTGGTATAGCATATACATACATATATACATACATTCATAGTCTATTTCACATCCAAATACCTTCCAATGAAACAAAAAAAAACTCTGATTTTTGGAAATGGTAGGTAGTTGAGATAACAACAAATCGATAAGTTCTAAATAATTTGGAACAAAATAGCTTAAATTTAGAGGTGACTTTTCAAATGAAATTATTAACTTCACTTTCTCATTTGTTTGGTACATTTAACAATACAACAACGTATTTCTGTTGCCAAATCTGATATTAAGCAAAAGTCTGCAATTATGAGTGAAATTTTTGAAGATTCAATAAAGACATTTGACTTCGGAAAAATCGCCGGAAAGCTGGATTTTGGTATAAAGCCTTCTAATGGTGTTTTTAAGAAACTGTAAAAAGTCCCCATCGATAGGGACAATTTTATAGAGATTGAAAGGCCCCCAAACTGGTTTTTCAGAAATATCTCCATAACGGTCCCTTGAACAGAAAAAATATCAGACTAATTTGTAGCTTAGAAAATCTCCTACAAAAGAGATTACGACACTTTTCTTTATAAAAATAACGGTTTTCGAAAATAATTCAATTGGTAGAGTTAAGGTTAAGGTTAAGGTAAGATTTCTATACACAAATAGAGAATGCATAAAAATATACAAGTTGATTCGCATACGGTGTGACAAAAAGCTAAAGCGTGTGAGTTTAGTCAATATAAGAAAAAAACCGTGTGGGAGGGGGTCTATTCCCCCCGAAGTTTAAACGGGAGGGGCAATTTTCTAAACAAATTGACTAGAAATAGAAAAGAAATCATTAAAAAACAACCTCATTACTTACAATGTAAAGCTATACCTTTTTTTAGAACCGGAAGTTTTTTGAAAAAATAATTTTCAAACTCAAAATTTTGAAAAAATATTGGAAAAAATGAACTCAAACTAATTTTGTTCATAATTTTACTGTATTAAATTATATTTTTATTTTATTCGATGATCCTATCAATTTCTAGTCAAATACTAACCGGATATCTAGTCTTTTATGGTCGTATTAATAAGCTCTATATAACTTTAGACAGCCCACCAAGTTTTGCAAAAACCTTAATCATATAGGTTGAGTTTAGACAAGAAAAAAACCGTATGGGAGGGGGGTCTATTTCCCCCCGTTTAGGCAAGAGGGGCAAATTTATAAAAAATCGACTAGAAATAGAAAAGAGATTATTAAAAAACAACGGCAACACCTACAGTGCCAAGCTATCCTTTTTTTCAAAGCTGGAAGTTCGTTCTTTATTTTATTGTTAATTCAAATAGTTTTAGAGAATAGTTTGTGAAAAATTAATTTTTAAACTCAAAATTTTATAAAATAATCAAAAAAAATGATTTTTTCAAATAAAATTGAATATACATACATAGATACTAAGCAACACTAAAGGAATCTGATGAAATTCCTTCAAACTATAAAAAAAGAATTTGTTGGTAGCTCACTGAAGTTGTTGTTTTTTCAAATAAACCTTCAAAAAAAACATATAACTGGGGGACATTCCGGCGTTCTGAGACAACATAAATTACGCAGACATCTCTTGACCAAAACCCTTCGATGTTGCCACATTGACAAGCTGTAAATATACCATGGATGACATTGGGAAGAATTTAAAGCAGTGATTTGCAATATTTTACAAAAAAAAATTAAAAAATCGCCAACATCTCCAAAAGGCTATTACTACTTGAAGAAAAAAAAATCAAGATCTCACCGATAATTGTGATGTTCAAAAATGTGACTCGCTGTCAGAGTCAGTTGAATTCTTTTACATCGTTTTGTTTTTTTAATAATAGTGCTTAAACTCCCGCATGCAACAGAGGCAGGATCTTTTAAAACTTGGTCCTAGGGCACGGGCGCACGCAGGATTTTTATCAAATGGGGGGGGGGCAATACCAACATTTTTGACAGAGTGTCTGTTTATTGCTACAACTGAGATAATTAGGGTTCTTGTCTTTATAGGCTACGCTAATAATTCAGACAATGATACCAGTGCTGAGATCAAAAGAAGGAAATTCAGTACCAAATTCCTCTCTTGAGCAACTAAAGTGTCTCTTAGGGCCAGTTTCATAGTATGTTTAGGTTTACATTTTTTTTAGTTTAAATAAGCGGGTTTTTTCAGTAAAGTGGGTCTTACTATAGCAGGTTTGACTATACAGCCTACTTGTTCCCCAGCTTCAGCAATAAAGGGTTAGGTATGTGAAAGAGAAGTATCACGAAAATAATAATCTCTTAGGGCCATTTGTACAAACGTGGCTAAATATTTAACCCGTGGTTCAGCAATTTTAACTAGCTTATTTCGGCGGATTAACTGAGGTTCAACGATGGCTCAAGATTCAAGTATGTAATAAAAGCCAATTACATCCCTGAACCGTCGTTGAAACTCAGTTAATCCGTCACTATTTAAACCACGATTGTATACAACTGACCCTTAGGGCCAGTTGTACAAATATTTGATCCGTGGTTCAGGAATATTAATTCACCGATTTCGGCGGATTAGCTGAGATTCATTGCAATGGTTCAAGCATGTAATTGGCCACTGAACCATATTCCAACCTCAGTTAATCATCCAAAATTGGTGAGTTGAAATTCCTTAACCCGAGGCTTAAATATTGAGCTACATTTGCACAATTGGCCCTTAGAAATATTAAGGTTAGTTTTTCACTGTTTGAGTTACCTTCGTAATGGTTTACATTCGTTTCATTTTCAGTTGAATAGTATAAACCTATGAGAATGGACAGCACGTACAAGAAACTCTTCCGTTCAGATGGTGACAAATTCTGAACATGGCCTTGTGTAAAAACTTGGGAACTTTTTCCTATTACGAGATGAAAACCGAAGCTTATTAAAACTTCCCAATAAAAGTCGTGGGAAATTATTTTTTTTTTCAAACTACAATTCCATAAGAGCTATCTGAATATAACAATCCTTTTGGTCAAACGAAATACATACATACAAAAATGACACACCATTCAAAACAAAAACGTGGGAATACCTCCATTGACCTCGAAAATCTATTTGATTAATGAGCTTAACATCGCAATAAGTCCTAAGATTACTTACTATGCAAGCAAGAGGTTCGTTACCCTAATGGTTATTTTTCTATATAAATATACTTATTATTAAGTCCCAAAATGTGTCCAAAATGTTGCTGTAGATATCTTATATTATAGTATTCCAACAACAAATATTATGAGTGAGTGTAGAGTTATAAATCACTCGAATGTTATGATCTCATGTGTCATGATATGACTTAATATTTTACCATAAATGATGTCAGAGAAGATGACAACACTAAAGGTTAAGCCCCTCAAAATACATATAGTGCACAGTGGGCCCTATAATCAATTGGTGATTATTCCTACTGTAATTGAAGATTGTTCAAGAGTTTGCAAAGTAATTTTTTGTAATTTTTTTAAATGATAATTCAGCAGTCAACTCAACACTAATGTTGTTTAAATGACACCTAACCGGAAATGGATTTGAGTCATTTGTGTTGTCGCGTCGCGTTGCTTTGGTTGGTTGGTGGCGTTGATCGTTACAATATTACAAATGTATTTAAATGTTGTTAAGTCATTTTTTACGCTCAACGCTAAGCAAACAACGTGCTGTCAAACAAAGTGCACACAGGTGCAGTAATTAGACGATTTATCTTGGTTCCGTATCTTATCTCAAGATACACACAATGAATCTTTGCGCTCCAGCGACACAGCCAGCCCTGTAAGCTTATTATATATATGTTTTTGTATTTAGATATGCAAGGTATCGCGATGGCCAAAAACTTGTTGGCTCAAATAACATTCGAACAAATCAACAACCAACCCGAACGACAGCAACAAGCAATTTGTTGGCTTTTATTGTTTCTTCTGCTGGCGCATAGATCAGCAAACAGACACGGCTGAGAAAAATGAGTCAGAAAAATGGTCTGATTTTAATAATGTGGAAGGGATTTTCACGCTTACTTACTGCGTCTGACCGAAGTCAGCAGCTTCGGCAACGTTTGGTAGCGCGGAGGTGGCAGATAGCAGGGCTCATATTGGTGCGGGTGTTCTACATTTTGAGCTTGGAAATTTATATCTTATGGCTTTTAGTTTTATTTCAACGGACTTTAGGTTTAATTTTGATTCGCTTGAGTTAGCGCCGTATTTATGTCTATAGCACGGGCACTTATATTTGACAAGGCTTCTCTATAAAGACGGTGTGTTATATCTATGTCAGAAATGGGCTCGTTAGTATGCGGCGTGATCATTAGGTCATAAAAACCAAAATTCGAAGGAGAAGAACTAATTCGAACATAACATAATAACTACATACATACATATGTACATTTGTAGGCTTTTAAATCAACAACAACGCCACGAACACCCAATGTTGGTGTTCGGTTTAAAGTGCGTAGGATGAATGTGCGGCGAGCTTTGATAATCTTTTTTAAAAGCCGTTTATATTATTCGATCAATATTTCGAACATGATCAAGATCCGTCTAAATGGCGGAGTGTAATTTTTTGTTTCGAATTTGCTAAAGGAATGTAGGTACCGAATAATTTAATTTATTCGATAGGTTAGGTATCCTCGCGAGTTTGAAAGCATTAAAAAGTTATTTAAGGTGGTTTGTCAAAAACATCGGTTTTTTGCATACATATAATGTTAATGAAACTTTAATCGCTATAGAAAAGAACTTTTGAGAGTTTCTACTAAATAGATCCCAACGTTTTTCTTCCAAAAATTGACGAAAATTTCTTAGCATACATATAACTCCTAAACAAGCAGAATTTTTAGAGGCGGAATTTTGATAAATAGATTTTAGAAAATCAGAGTGGTGTGTAAAAATTTTTACTATTAGTAGTAATAATGCACGTTTTTGAATGTTCGGGTTAGAAGCTCTGCGCGATTTTTTCGCTTTGGGATCTTAGCACCCCATATATGGGATATTCGCTAAAAAAGTATGCAATCTAAAAGGTCATTAATTGGTCAAAAAAGGTCAGGTAGTTTCAGAAATTGGTCAGGCTTAGAAAATATTTAATCCAGGGTTAAAGTTTTCCAAGGTCACCCGCCATTTTTGACACCTCATGTATAGCATATTCGCAAAAAAAAAAGGTATACCATTTTAAGGGCCACTGGATAATTTCAGTAATTGGTCAGACATAGGTTTTTTTTCAAAGTCATAGTACAAGACTTTTAGCACCTCATTAGTAAGGCCAGTAAAAGTTCAGGCAGATTCAGAAATTGGTCAGTTATAGATTTTTAGTTATGAGTTTAATATAAAACAACAAAAAAAAGAAAGTTCATTGACTGTTACCTTGAAATTTTTTTTATAAAAATTATAAAAAACAATCTATGATGCCTGACCAATTTATGAAACTAGCTGACCTTTTATGGGGATTAAGTAACCTTTCAGATGGTGTATATTATTTTCGAATATCCCATAAATGGGGTACTAAAAGTTCATATGACTTTGTAATGACCTTGAACAAAACTTTTAAAATTCATTAAAAAAAATCTAAGGCTGAGCAATTTCTGAAACTAGCTGACCTTTTATGAGTACCTATACCTAAACTGAGTTACCTTTCAAATGGCAATTTTTTTCCAACATCCCATAAATGATGTTCAAAGGGTAGACAACGCGGTGCATTCAAGAGGACACAAGCGTCCACAATCAACCTCTGTCTATCAACTCCTACTCTCACCTCCCCGTGGTGAACATCGGGTGCCTAGTACCTTTGACTGAAGATGGGGATCCAATCCCTGTGGACGGTTTAAGGTGGCAGCAGACGAGAGAGGGGGGGAGGAGTGTTTCCACTAAGGCACTTCTCCTTTTTTCAGGCGGCAGCGGAGGAATTCCCCAGATGGAATCAACGGTGGCGTCTACAGTTCTAGTCAGTTTGAACTACTTAGTGAACACCTTATATGGGCTACTACGACGTATTCGTAGCTCAGGCCTATAAGGAGCGGTTTATCCGGCTCCCCGTCCTTGGAGTTATAATAAGGATCTGGTCCTCCAGGCTAGGGGGTTGTGCGTCGGGGTGACTTCCCTACCACGTAAAAAATTATCGGTTCCGAAACAACAACAAGCCTCGGATATGGATGATTTTAATGTTGACGACCCCAGCAAACGAAACAAGGACAATGAATTTCGGATCTGCACGTGGAATGTACAGACCCTAAACAGGCCACGTGCAGCCGAACAACTAGTGGAGAACCTGGATAGGCTAAGGGCTGATGTAACAGCCATCCAGGAAGTGCGATGGGATGGAGAGGGCATCCGAAGGATGAAAACGTGTGACATCTACTTCGGCGAGTGCTGCAAGGAGCAAGGTCAGCGGCTCTTTGGTTGTGGTTTTGTGGTAAGGGGAAGAGTTAGGCAAGAAGTCTTGGGCTTCAGAAATGTAAGCGAGCGCCTGGTCACAATCCGCATCAAAGCAAAGTTCAAAAACATCACGTTGATCTGTGCCCATGCCCCAACAGAAGAAAAGGATGACTCAACCAAAGAAGAATTCTACGATCTCCTCGAGGATACGTATGATAGGTGCCCCAAGTACGACGTCAAGATTATTCTTGGCGACTTCAACGCCAAGATTGGAAAGGAGGGCATCTTTGGTTCGATAGTCGGAGGACACAGCCTGCACGACAACACTTCCGGTAACGGACTCAGGCTCATCGATTTCGCGGCGGGGCGAAATGCCATCATAGCAAGCACTCTATTCCCACACCTCAATATACACAAAGGGACCTGGCGGTCTCCGGATCAACGAACCGTCAACCAGATTGATCATGTTGCAATAGACGCCAGACATGCTTCCAGTATCCTGGATGTCCGAACGTTCCGAGGTGCCAACATAGACTCGGATCACTACCTGGTGGTAGCGCAAGTACGTATGCGGATATCTATGGCGCCACAACGACGAGCGGATGCTGTAAAACGATTTAACGTCGCGAAGCTAAAATCGCAAGAGATAGCCAGGACTTTTGCAGACCACGTCTCTCTTAAACTCTCAACAAGCCCGCCACAAGCATCATCTGTAGAGGACCAATGGAAACACTGCCAAAATGCCATCAAAAGTGCCGCTACTGATGTGCTGGGTTTCACTAGGCCACCACAACGAAACCCCTGGTTCGATGAAGAATGCAGACTGGCACATGAAGCAAAGAACGAGGCCTACCAAGCAATGCTGCAGACTAGAACCAGAGCTGCTGAGAGAGCAGCCCGGGAGCTCTACGGGCAAAAGCGAAGGGAGGAACGCCGACTTCTCAGGAGGAAAAAGAGAGAGCATGCGAAGCGGGCGGTCGAGTCTATTGAGGACTGTAGCGGCAGGGGGGATGTTCGAAAGTTCTACCGAAGGGTGAGGCAAACTACCCAGGGTTACAAGGCCAGAACGGAAGCCTGCCGAGACGAGAGTGGGAATATGGTGGTAGACACACAGTCGGTGCTGAGGATCTGGAAACAACACTTTTCTAGACTGCTAAACGGCGAAGATGGCCAAAATTCCGCTGTAAGACAGAACACTCCATTCAACCTGGACGATGATGGTAAAAATTTCCGTCCACCCGACCCAAATGAAGTGCGGTTAGCGATAGCCAAGCTTAAAACGTACAAGGCTGCTGGTGCGGATGGCCTGCCAGCCGAGCTATTCAAAGCAGGGGGAGATGACTTGGTAGGGAGTTTACACCAGCTTATCTCCAAAATTTGGTCGGAGGAAAGTATGCCCGATGAATGGAACCTCGGTATAGTGTGCCCCATCCACAAGAAAGGAGATGCTCTGACCTGTTCCAACTACAGAGGTATAAGTCTCCTCAACGTCGCATACAAAATCTTGTCATCTGTACTGTGTGATCGCTTAAAACCGTTTGTCAACGATCTGATCGGCCCCTATCAGTGTGGTTTTAGGCCCGGCAAATCAACCGTCGATCAAATGTTCACACTCCGACAGATTTTGGAAAAAACCCAGGAGTTTCAAATCGATACACACCACCTCTTTATCGATTTTAAAGTCGCATATGATAGCGTAGACAGAGACGAGCTATTCAGAGCCATGGCGCATCTCGGCATCCCTGCCAAACTCGTCCGCTTGTGCAGGATGACGATGGAGAAATCTCGCTGCTCCGTCAAAGTCGGCAAGAACACCACCGAACCCTTTGATGTCGAGAAAGGTTTGAGGCAAGGCGACGCGTTATCATGCAACCTGTTTAACATCGTTCTTGAAGCAATTGTACGTAACTCGCAAGTCAACAACAGAGGTACAATTTTTCAAAAGTCTGTTCAACTACTTGCTTATGCAGATGATATTGACATCATTGGGAGAACGAAGCGAGCTGTTACCGGCGCGTTTGCAAGTATTGAATCGGAGGCGGCGAAAATGGGTTTGGCTGTTAATGAGGACAAGACGAAGTATATGCTATCATCGAGAAAGGAATCTCAACGTCGTCGGCTCGGGCAAAACGTCACGATGGATAGATACAACTTCGAAGTCGTCAAGGACTTTGTCTACCTGGGCTCCACTGTAACATCGCAAAATGACATCAGCGCAGAGATCAAACGAAGAATTACTCTTGCCAATCGCTGTTTCTTCGGGCTAAGAAGGCATCTAAGTAATAAAGCCCTCTCTCAGAGAACCAAGGAGACCCTTTATAAGACCCTAATCATCCCGGTCCTGCTATATGGGGCAGAGGCATGGACCCTGTCAAAAACGGATGAGAATCTGCTTGGGTGCTTTGAAAGGAAGATTCTTCGAGTGATCTTCGGTCCAGTCTGTATCGATGGAGTATGGAGGAGAAGATTTAATAACGAGCTTTACGGGCTTTACAGCGACGTCGACCTGGTCAAGAAGCTGAAAATTCAGCGGCTGAGATGGCTGGGACACGTGGAGCGTATGGACACCAACGCACCAGCCCGACGAGTCTTCGAATCTACCCCTGACGGTCTGCGCAGCAGAGGAAGACCCCACCTTAGGTGGCGCACACAAGTGGAAAACGACCTCAACCAACTTGGAGTGCGTAACTGGAGGCAGCTAGCTAGGGACCGAGCTGGCTGGAGGGGCTTGTTGGTTGAGGCCGTAGTCCATCCTGGGCTGTGAGCGCCATCTAAAGTAAAGTAAAGTAAAGTAAGTATCCCATAAATGAGGTGCCAAAAATCGCTGATGACCTTGAAAAACTTTGGCCATGGATATAAAATTTTCTAAGCCTGACCAATTTCTGAAAATAGCTGAACTTTTATGACCAATTACTGACCTTTTAGATAACATACTTTTTTTGCGAATATCCCATATATGAGGTGCTAAGATCCCAAAGCCCGATTTTTTTAATTATTTACAGAGCTTTTAAAGCTGAATCTACAAAACTGAATTTTAAATGAACCTTAAAAATTTTAAGCTCATTTATAACTCAGTTTTATAAATTCAACTTTCAGTATTAAAGGTATCTATATATATATTTTTCTATCTTTAAAACGTTATACATCCGAAATTAAACATTTTTTACGTAGCAATTGCAATGTCTTTTAAATGGTAGCTCGCATATGGAAAAATTTGCATAATATTTTTATTGAGAAAGCGTTTTTAGAATGGCAGCTCACACAAAACACACACCCGCATAATTTTCTTAAAATGACCCAAAACTAGTCATCTGATAAAATTTAATCACAGCCCAGATCGCCTAAGAAAATCGATTGAACGATCATCGTTTTGACGATTGCTCTCTGTATATTTTCGTGTTTTAGACTTGACAGAGACAACTACATCGATTGTCCTACGCGATCTTGTGCCATTATATTTTGCATTAAAAACAAAACCCTAAAATACCTACTTTACTCGCGACAGCTATAGATATTTTTTTTATTGCAAGCGCAGAAACTTCTTTCGACATTGATAAATATTATTTGGCAATCTTTCAAACGAAAAAATTATCTGCAAAATCTTAGAATCTATAAGCTCCTGAAAGTTCAATTCATAAATGTGCTTCTAAGTTTCAATATGAATAGAATGACATTTATTAACAATGCAAATATCAACCTGGTATAAAATTACTTGATCAACCCAACCTCCCAGTCGTTTTGTCTCTTTTTTTATACATATTATGTACAAAAAAATAGGTCGTCTCAACTGGCATAGACGATAGTTCTTATTCATAAATTGTTGTCTCATATAACATGGGTCATTAACATCATCGGAGAAACTCCGTATACATTACTTACTATACACTTAGCCCTCTTCACTATAGGTATGGTATTTAAGTAATTTACAAATATTAGAATGATCAATTGATGACACAAATCACAAAAAAAATATATCATCTTCTCAATGAAAAGTTGATATTGTTCGTTTGTATGTATCTCATGACAATTGAAATTCTTCGAAACTACGGAGTGGCTTATTGTAGTCTTGTATGTTCTAATACTTTGTCAGTGTCAAATTGCAAAGGTCAGCATAATTATCATTGTTGTTCTTGGGTTCTGTCTTCAATTGATCATATAAATTGACGTTGATATCGTTGAAACACGATAGAATCTTTTTTTTAACATTATTGAATCTCAATATGGGGGTCTTAATTTATATATTTAGCTAGATTAAGTAAGGCTTTGTTTTGTACATGAGAAACAAGATCATTATATAAGGAAAGATTTATGAAAAGTAAAAACAGCAGGCTCTTAGATAAATTTAGATTATGCAAAAGTTTCACTTTTTTTTCAATTTTTGCTCAAAAATTGCTCCAAAGATTTTGTTTACACGGAAATAATACACTGGTCGACAAGGTTTTTGTTACAGAAACAACAATATACCTTTCCAAAGGTGTGCTGGTTTTAGGTGTGCTGAATCCAAATATGAAGTCAGAAATATTCCATCACGTCCCGTTTGAAAATAAAAAACATCGGTTTTTCGCTGTTTTCGAGGTTGCGTTAAACCGTGAGGTAATTTGTTTCAACATAATTTGTAACGGTTTCTGAAAGCACTAGTTTGCTTTTTTTTAAATTTTATAAAAATCTCTCCGATATCTCATTCCTTCCTCGAGAAATCCTGATTTAATTGTAAGCCTTCATCCTATAAAATTTGAAAAGTCGATAGAGGAAGATCTCGCCATAGAACGACCTGCCCTCATCGAGGTACCAGATAATAATTATACAGTTTTGTAGGTAGTGTCTAACTAAACATTTTGCGCAAGGGTTGTCTAGCGTAAAGTGGTCAAGTCATAGGGTTGCCACGCTTTAAAGGTAATTTTTCGGTTTTTTACAATTATATTGAACATTAAAGTCGCCCTTATTAGTCACTTACTCCAACTGTGAATTTGGGTCACAATCTTACTGCCTTTGCTGAATGAGGCAGGTGCATGACTAGGTCGGTTGAAAACAGTGTTCCCAGATTTGTGGTTTCTCCCACCAAAACCGTACCTACTACTAAAATGCGGAAAATAGGGTAGGTAAAGTTACTCTATTTTTCCCTCTCATATTGTTATATTCAGAACCAATGTGCTTCGGTATATCCTTTTAAAGCCTATCCTATTTAATTAAATCTCACAATGTGTAGTCATAAGACCTTGATTGCGCGTGTATAGTAAAAAAAATTGTATTAAACAAACACTCCATTCCATAAGGAATAACATATTGGTAATAGAAAAATAGGGGAATAAAAATAAACCAAAAGCACAAACTACATAATATATTTAACTTAGCATCCTGAATTTCAAGAACGAGATCGAAGGAGTGTTTTTGTTAAAAATTTAAGCCTAGTTTATAGATCAAAGCGAAGTGAAATTTTCACATAAGAAAATAGCTTTTTTCCCAGGCGTGAAAAACACAATCAAATTAAATGCAATTATTTAAGCGACAAGGGGGAAGAAATTTGTTTCAAAAGTAAATATAATTCAAAGAACTTATCTAAACCAAATATAAAACAAAATTAATTTTCTCTGTAAACCTTTTGACGCGAGATTTATTGATGTTTCATTTCGATTTGGATTTCACTTCGCATTGATGTATAAACAAGGCTTTACTTATAATGAGGTGAATTTATTTTTAAAAAAATATAGGTAAGTGTATTTTGTTTTTTTTTTTTTCGTTTAAAATTATTTTCAGTTAACTTTTACTCAGTAGAAAATATAAGTAAAAGTAAATATTTGTTCAGAATAAACATTAAGACAAAAGTTATGGCAAAAAAGATATGGTGGTTTTTTTCTTCCAGTACAAAAAAGGGGGGACTTTTCGTCAAATTCTTTGGGATTGTAAAAATCACATCTGGCTTCAATGGTTGAAAACATGTTGCATTGTTTTAAGAGAAATATTTTAAAGATAATATTCGGTACAGTAGAGTGTGAAAGTAAGATGCCACAGTAAGCTTTACACAAGGGCGGATCCAGGAGGGGGGACATGGGGGTCATGACCCCCCTGGGACATATCCATTCGCTTATTAGTACTGATTAGTTTCATAGAAAAAGAGACTGCATGCAAAAATAACATATCCAGAACTTGACCCTCCCCTGGGCCATATTAAAAACACTATACATCTGGAACATTATGTTAAAGATTTGCGGCTGTATATGTACCTACCTACTTTGTTTTTATTTTTACCAAAGTCCACAATCAAATATTTTAAGAATGTGAACAAGAAAGAGAATTGTTGGCTCCTTAAAAAATTCTTAAAACAAGAGGGTTCGGCTTATGGTATATTTGTTTACCTATTTGGTCAGCATGGTTTTTGTATATTTAAATAATAAAAACAATAATAAGTCAATTTGTGAAGATACGAATAGGTTTGCAAAAATAAATTGTAACAATTTTTACACAAAAATAAATGAGGTTACAAAGATATTCGCAATCTCAAATCAAAAGTAACAGTATTTCCAACACAATTTTTCTGTGTTGCAGTCAAATACAGAGTGAAAAAAAAATGGATTCGTCAATTATTTAAGTGTTGTTTGCAACAAAAGCTTATCCCCCTCAGGCTTAGCTAAGCACCGAGATTTTTTAAGGGCTTAACTTTAGCGCGGAGAAAAACTGTGTTACCGGCATAAAGTTTTTATGATCATTCGTCGATCCCTGATGTCGATTTTTTCAACCAATTCCCTCTAGGATTGGAAAACTAAAAACACCTAATATTATAATACATTTTTATTTGCTCATAAAATTTAGTACAAACAAAACTTCCGATGTTATGATTTGTTTGAAATATAGTAGGTACACATTTTTTGCAATTGCCTAAAGCTAAATAATAAGCCTGATAAAATTTCAGCCGTTTAGATTAATATTTAGAGGTCGCTCATCGCTAATTTATTTTTTCCATACAAATTGTATGGGAAATTTTCTTTTGTTTGCTTCTTTAGTTTATTAATTTAAAATCGATTATCGTACGGAAATGAATGAGACGTTTACTTTGTTCTTAAAAAATGTCCTTCACTTCTTATCTAATTAGTGCACTCCTTCCGAAGTTATTGAAGGTTAATTAAAGTGGATGGTTTATTCCACAGCTTTTGGGATTCCCTGTTGAAAATATCAGCATGTGAATACCTCTATAACATTTCATTCCAAAATATTACAAATTAAATTTTGTTTGTAGTAACCAAAAAAGTGAAAATCATTCCAACTCCCACTACAACCATGATTCAAAGGAGCAAATTCGTTGCAGTTGCAAATAATTGATAAAGTCAAAATTCAGACCTCAAATACTTTCAAAATTTTTGTAAAATGTGATGTAGAAATTTATCTTTATCACACCGTTACCTGAAAGTATAGTTACATACGAAAAGTAATTTTTCACTCTAAGCCCATTAAAATCATAGGTGTGTTCATCAATTTCAAAAGGCGGTAGGTGAATTATTAAATTTTTAGCGCCCTTGGCTCTACAAACCATACAGCGATAGCAAACTCGATTTCAGATTCAGAAGGAAAGAGTAAAGGCCGAGAGCCATAAACACGTCATTTCGGAACTGCAAGTGGCGAGCCACATAAATTATTATTAAAAAATTCAATTTAAGCTGATACTTCCTTAAAACTACTAAATGTTTTTTTTTTTTTTCAATTTCACTTGAGTGAGAATTATTTGCCCAATATCTCATCCAACCATTGTCATTATCCAAGCACCATATGCCCGTTCTGGGTGTGATTTTTTTGATTTCGAACAACTAGCAACCTGTCGGTCTGGAAAATCTCGTTCCTTGTTTGTTGAGATCATGGTCCACCATTGTCGGAAACTCTATCTAAAACATTATTACTCGTAAATTTAGTTTTTCTTCTGTCTGTTCGGTTTGTTGATACATATTTTATTTTTATTTAAACTTCTATTTTTAGAATATTTGTTTATACTATCAGCCGCTGTAAAAACAATTGTTTTAACTTAAATAACTTGAAATTTGAAATAATGAAATAGAAGAAAGAAAGAAAGAAAGAAGAATAGAACCCAAATGACATCCCCTTCCAAAAAAAAGAACTTTACATGTAGATAAATTGCTCCCGTTCTTGCTCCTATCAGTCTTTGTTTACTATTTTTAAAAATTCTTTTAAAAACAAACTTCTTAAATTTTTCCCTTCAAATATTTGAACTAAAACATTCTTCAGAAATTAAGCTTATTAAAAATACCTAAAATCATTGCATTTTGTGGGTGTTTCTGATAAGAACAAACAAAATAAAACAGCTTAGTTGTAGATACAATCACCCACACCATGTACAGAATTATCTATATATAGTTCCAAAGCTTATCATTAGTTTTTCCCCCAACTAAATTGCATTAAACTTCATTATTATGCCACCAGGTAAAACAGTTGATACCTCTTAAAAAAACAAAACAAAAAAAAAACGAAGGAAAAAACTTTCCAATTGTGTGTCCATGCCCACGAAAAAAAAAATGCATATCAGTTAAGATGATAAGATAAGATAGAATTAATCGTTTCTCACTTTGCTTTTTTATCATATTTTTAGATTATTTTTTTTTTTTTTTCAAAACTAAACTTGAACACGAAGAGAGAGAGATAACTATTAAAAAGATACAATAGCCTAAGCAGAACGTAAACAAGATTTAAGAATGCCTTTGGTTAGAAAATGCATTTTGGAATAAAGATAATCATCTTGAAGGAAGTACATGGGTACATACATAAGTTGTGTTTTTTTAAACAAAATTTGTCCTAAAAGCTCTGATGAGCTTCAATATGTCGGTATACCTATAGGAAATATTTCGTCGTCGAAATGGTCTCTATGTGTTAAATGTAACCCTAAAGTTTACCCCAAAACAGTAGTTTACCGCAAATACAAGAAATACATTCCAGAATGCGCGATACCTATCTGTGTGCGGTGAGAAATATATTCTTTTATTGTATTTTTTTTTTTTTTTTGAACGACCAAAAACGTTTGGGATTTAACCGTGGGATTCGGTCGTTTTATCTTCTGCTGACTGGGTCGTTATAATATTGTTTGCTACATTGTTTTATTTTCAACAACGAGACGAGACCCCAAACGGTGTGGGTAAAAATGTAGTGCGGCCCCACGAATGATTTATTCAGCAGCAAGGTAATATAATTCAGCACACACTCAGCTATCGAAATCGGACCACACCGTATTTACTGCCAAGCAAATAAGAAATAGGGTTGCCACTCTATATATATTGAGATGATTTTCTTAGAGTAGTTTGCTTTGTTATTTTTACTAAAAATGTTCCTTTACCTACTTCATGGCGGAAACTACAACTTTTTAATACATATACTAGGGACCCAATTTCTCTGTGATGCCTTAAGAGTAAGTTGCAATTGTAACCGCGAATTGGCATATTTATCTTCGCATATTTTGAACGTAAATTTTATTCACGGAAAATTATTCGCGCTTGCGGTTGCGGAATCGGGTCCCATCACGTTATCTTTTGAAAAGAAATGAATTGATCGACATTTTTAGAAATATTCACGACATTTCTTCTTTTTATTTCGAATTTGACGTCTGCCCACGAGTTCTTGATAGGATTTAATCTGTGATGTATGGTTTGGATCGTTATCGTGCTGGAAAACATAACTTATGGACAAGTCTGCAAATATTTAAAGCTCCTTCACATTTTCCAAGATGCCTTTATAAACCTTAACGTAGGTATTGGTTTGATACGTTAGACCATTTATTAATATTTAACAAAGTTTCAAATTAAGTCAAATGAATTTTATTTCAGTTCAAAATGGAATGAAAATAAATTAATGCATTCCACAATCTTTTTCACTCCACAAATGAATGGATTCCATAACCTTTTCACTCCAGTTTTTTATCATGTAAGTAGATAGATTGAAATCAAGGCAGTAGATTCATCGAAAATTTGAAGTAAAGTGGCAACACTGACAAGAAGGTTAAATTCAAATTTTTATTTACAAATACAATTCGATTTATATTTATATACATACACACATATTTGTTGCTGCACGTTTGAAACATATTCATAAGATAACACGACATGGACAAGGAAAGGGTATTATAATATTTTGGTTATACCTTTAAAATTCGATACCTACCTTACCTACCTATATTATTTTGATATAGGGTGGGACGGTAAAGCTAATTCGAAATCGATTGACCATCTAAATGCATTGTAAATCAAAACTTTTGATGCACGTTTTTTCGAAATAAATAACAATAAAATATATAAAAAAAAAAAAATATTGTTGAAGGTTTTATGGGTTTTAAATTGGATTCCCAAATTGAATTTGTTTGTCGTTTGGAATTTTTATTTTTTTTGTATTGGAATATTTTTTTTTTTTTCTTTTGTGATTGCACAAAGATTATAAGCTGTTGATGGGGTTTAAAAATAAAAAGAAATATATAGCTTTGATTGTGCTCATTTTTTAAATGATGCAAGAACTACTTGATCCTCGATATCATTTTTCAATAATTAAGATTTTTGAATTCTTTTGTTATAAATTCATTTAAATTGCAACAAAAAATCAGTAATCAAAAAATATTGAAACATTTTTTTATTACAACTTTATATTTCCAAAAGGATGGGAATTCCCTAGCAAATTAAGACTGGATTCCTTTCTAGAGGGCGCAGAGAATCAACCGAAATCAGCAAAAAATTCTTAATTTTTAAATAAAAAAAAAAAACAAGGGGGAAAAATTGTTCCGAATTGTTTCAAATTACAAATCATGTATGTATGTCGATGTGGCATTAAATTACAATCAATCCACAAAAGAAGCCACTTTTTTTTACAATCAATTCTCCTTGAATTCCCAACACCCGGCTAAATGAATCAACATTTTTTACCCTATAAGCAAAACACCTGCACAAGCTGACTTGCAACAGCAACTTTAGTGCTGCTAATGGTAACACAAAACACTCGATATCCAGGAACCAAATTACTCACTTAGGCGTTATGAATGCAATTATATACCATGTTACAAGGAACTCTAATCATATTACCAGGACACCAAGTATGCGTACTCGTATCTTGTTGGCCACAGAAATAATCTTAAGCCAGTTCCTCACAAGTTAATGAAGGGAACAACTTAAGTTGACATGCATGCGTAGAAGTAATCAGTTCACCCTGAAGCCATGGTTTGCTTTTCTCAAAAAGACACAGATACGTGTGGTGGTGGTAAGTAACTTCACATCAAGGGACATTGTTCGACCGGGTGTGCAGTAAATCGTTTGCTTAAGGACTGCTACTTAAATTAAGTCCACAAAATTTTGATGATTTTTTTTTTTTTGTTGAAAAACATGAACTATGGCGCGCGGCCTTCTTTGTCGCACATCTTTTATCTTGGACCAAACTTAAACTCTTGTGAACACAGCGCACACACTCTTTTTTCACAAAACTGTTTATCTATGCGCCAATAAATTAGCAAAAATTTGTATCTTGAAAACACTAAGGTTACATCGCGGCTATATAGCCGGAGAGTCTCAATATACCACGATCACAGCACTGTAGTTTGCCAAAACAATGAAAAGATAATACGGCTGGTGTTGTTATTTTAAGGTGTTGGGCGTTTGGCGAAAAGGGCGGGAGGTTTAAATATTTCAAAATCATAATATGTAGGGATAGGGACTTAGTACTATTTCTTTTTAACTTTAAATCGGTGTTGGTTGAACGGCAGAGGGATATAACATAAACAGAACTGCTGTAAATCGGCATGTCTTGAGTCACTTCCTAATTATATACCTACTCGTTAAAAGTTTCGGAACCGCTTATCATGGAAGACATTTTTAGAAAAGCATTTGCATTTTCGCTAATTCATATCCGGCTGGAAGGACCAAAATCTATAAACCTAAACGCTAAATATAATAACTAAATGGAGTCGTGCACCTTTTCTGAAAGATTAAACTTAACATATTTTTTTGGGGGGAGAAATGATTAAAAGCCCCAATATTTATTAGTTACGCCTCCTATAACAGATAAGTACATGCTTGACCAAAAACCTTTTGAGACAACTGAAAATGATATATGTTTTCTCAAGTCGTTTTTGTGTTCGATACAACGATAAAACAAAGAATGACCTTGAAAAAAACGCCCTTATAGACAAATCTTCTTCTTCTTAAAAAAAAAAAAAAAAAACAAACAAAGTCCGCCCCTGAGATACAAGCTGTATTTAGTATTATAATGCTGCCAAGGATGGTTGCTGCATTTTATCTCAATCTGTCTGTTCTGTCTAATGACTGCTGTTGTACACCCATCGATGAATTGGTTAACCACTGTGCTGCTACCCTGTCTGGCATGGTTGTTTGGTATGGGTTAGTCTTTCCCAGTTTGGACAAAGACGTCAGTCGTGCGCTCTGTTTGCAGCTCAGCAGCAGCAACAGCAGCATGATGGCGTTGCAACAGCGGCCTAATCAAGTGTTCATAATCTTAATCTGCATATGTGCACTGATAGTGCGCGACGACCCAGCCGTAGATCATTGTGGCCTGATGGGTGGAATGAGTTTCCTTGATCTACAGTTACTGTCTTAATAACGAGGTTATGTGGGGGACCGTTTTGTTGGGTGGATTGAAAGGTTGAGTTTTCTTCTCTTTTCTTTTCTTTTTTTATTGTGCATGGCTTCCTATAAGAGGAAGACTTTCCTAACTAAAGACTTAACCGAAAAAAAAAATTTAAACCTAAGTAAAATTAAAAGATAACCTCTCCACACAAACTCAAAATTAACTCCTCCTAAACTCTGTGGGAGATTGCTAACTTCTCTGATGGAAATGCAACAAACGGTGTAAAAGTGTATCTATGAAATGTATCTTGTTCGGTGCGGTCGTGTGGTATGGTGCTAGGCTATATAATATATGCTGTATGGGAGCGTGTGGTAATTTTCATTAAAGTTATCGACATACGTTAGCAATGTTTAAAGATCAATAGGAGTCTATTCATTCCGGCCGGCACTCAGGTATGCATGATGGGTTCCAATATAATTACTCTTACCGCGTGCTCTAAGTCGAAGCTGTAATATCTGCCTATTGCACCGCCCGCCCCGTCACCAACGGTTCCCCATCATCTCAGTTTGTATCCGCAAAAGTGTTTTACACAAAAATATCTTCTGTCCAATGAGATGTGCGGGAAAATGGTTTGTAAAAATTTGTAACCAATTTGAAAGCGATTTGCGGCTTTAAGTTAATCGTTGTTATAGGTTGTGGTATACTATACTCTTGACTCGTATAGGTATTATCTTTACAAACATTTATGGGGAAATTGAACGAGAATGTAAATTGCTTGTTGTCGATGGTGTTGAGTTGATTGATTGGGTCAACGGACTTAACACATCAATTACTCTCTCTTCAATTAATTTTTGAATAATATATGTATACATGAGTTGAACGCCGCCGCGTCGCAACGGCATAGTAATTATGTACCCACCTACACCTAATTCCATCACTCACTAAAACGATTTGGTTTACTTGAAATGTGAAAGTGCTCTTCGAAGAAGTTTGTTAATTTGCTGTTTAACACTTTTCCAAATGTTTTGTTTATTGGAAAATAATAAAGAAACCCCGAAATTAAAAATATTGACCAACCTTTTGAATGTTTAAAGCCAGATGATCGAGTGTTATTTTGGAGACTTTATTTAGCAGGAGTTAAACGAAATTTGTTTCCACCATAATTTCGACCATCTGATTCGAAATGAAATATTTGTATGGTCTCCAACACAGCAAAATCCTTATGAAAGAGAAGGATTTATGTAGGTTGTTTTGAGAGGAAGATACTTCGGATGATTTTTGCTTCTGTCTAAGCGACGAGAAGTGAAGAAGAAGATAAACAAATTATATAGCTGTATGGGCTGTACAACGATACTCACTAAACCAAAAGAGCTAAAAGCCAAAGACTGAAGTGGCTGAGCCTTTTATAACGAATATATAGATACAAAAGTTCCGGCCCAAAAAGTCTATGAATCCAACCCCAAGGGGAGGCGCAGTACAGGAAGAGTAATGCGCACGCAAGTTAAGAGAATCTCAAATTCGGTTTGTAACTGGAGTAAGCTAGCTAAAAGAAACTTGTTATAGATAAGGCCTGGCCCACACCGAACTCGTAAAATATTGAAGTATAAGAATTTAAATGTTACGAAACACTGCATTGCTCTGCTTGCGGATTGAGCAGTGTTTTTGTTTATAAATGTGATAGGCCTCTCTTACCCATTGGGCACTCTAAGCAAGTGGCCAAGGCCCCAGATCACCAAACAGTATTACCGACAAATATATTAAACTAGCTAACCCGGAGAACTTCGTTCCACCTAAATTGATTAAATTATTAATGTTCCTTTCGAAAGTCGAGCAAGCTTCAATTGTTATGACGACTTTTCCAGCCTAATTTTCCAACTTTTATCTCCATAGTGTGTTCTTGTTCAATACAAACCCAACAAAAAAAACTCCATCAAATTTGGATGACGTTCAGCCAAGTTATGTGCGTACAAATAAAAAAAATAATTCAGAAAAATTCAAGATGTTTTCACGATTTTCTAATTTTCCGCTTCGTTGTGTGTTAATCTGGTTCAATAAAAATCCAAAAATCCGCAACCGAATCGGATGATGTTTAGCCGAGTTATGCACGTACGAACACAAAAAAAGGATTTTTATATTTATAGATTAATAGGCATGTAGTAGCCGTGGCGTGATGGTTAGTGCGATGGACTGTCATGCCGGAGGTCTAAAGTTCGATCCCCAGCCTCGCCACCTATTTATTAAACAGAAAAAAAAACGGCTACTGCCTCTTGCGAGGAATTGACAAATCCTCCAAGTGTATCTCCTGTCACAGAAATGTGCCGCTCGTTAGCCGTTTGGATTCGGCAATAAACTGTAGGTCCCCTCCATTCCTGCAGACACGCACACAGCAATGATTGAGAGTTGTAAGTCACTAGGCCCTAGTTCTTCATGAGCTGTTGTGCCATCAAATTTATTTTATTTTTTAGATTAATAAGCATAAAGCCTCAAGTCTGTCCAGAACATTCGGAAGCCTCGAATTCGTTTTACGGGCCAAAATTTGGAGCTATATTGAAAAATAAGGAAAAAAGCAAATAATTATATTCGAAAAAAAAAAGAACTACGATAGACGTTGCAATTAATTTGTCTACTTAACTTGATGATCTTATTTATTAACTTTGAGTCCGCCAAAGAGAAGAACCCCGAATCTGACAACGTGGATCTATCTCAAAGGACAAGTAGTAAAAACTCAAGACAAGCGTTATTTGAAGGCTCTGCCATCCAAATCAGCGTTGCCAAAGTGGCACGAAAAAGTTCAAACTGGTACGTTTGAAAACTTTGTTTTGGAAGAGTTTAAAAAATGTTGCAAAAACGTTAACAAGAAAGAATTTGCAATAAAATGTCTTCATATAACAGAACTTTTGAAAATAGTTTAATCTCATGATAATAAAAAAGTAGTAGGAATATAATTTTCTTTAATCAAAAAAAAAAACTAAGTTAAAGATACATTTCCAAATGTAGGAATTTTATTAATAATCTTTTTAAAAATGAAGATAACTAACTGCAGTGAGGAACACTCTACTTCCAATTTGAAAAGAATTGAAAATGAATTAATAAGAAGTGCAATTCTTCAAGAAAGATTGGTCAGTTTATCACTGATATCAATTAAATGTGATTCGCTCAAAGACATATACTTTAAAGAAGTGACAATTTTGCTAATCTCAAAGTTAGAAGGGTACCTCTTCAATCAACATAGCTCAAGGTATTGCTTTCCTGGCTTATATCATAAACATCAGCTTTTTCTTTTTTAAATGTAAATAAATAATATGTAAATAAAAAATAATAAAGAAATTCGATTATTGCTAAAATAAGCACCACCCTAATGCATAGTATATTGATAATAGCTCCTTTGTTTCAAAAGATGACACAATACTTTCGAATAAATACCGCTTTCAAAGTAAAATTTCTATTATTTAAACCCGCAATCTGATTTCATCCATTTTCTTCCGCATCTACTTTACTAGAAATACATAGCTTGTTGAAACTTTCTATACAACCATTATATTCAAATCTAAAATAAAAACAAAAGTCAATATATTATGTACCTACATCATAAACCTTCATTAGTATCTTTACTCTAATTTATATCTCCACGAATTTTGTAGAATACTCCTACATTATGTATCTAAATATATAAAATATTTTTTTATCATCACGATAATATACCAACAGACAAACCATATCAATTGATTATACATTTAATCAATTCATTTTATTTTTTGATTAAATTCGACTTCCTAATCATCAGCAAACGGGATGACAACCTCTACGGTAAAAGTGTAAATATCACCATTCGACAATAATAATTTACCATCAAAACCCTTGGCATATCTTTCATATCTTATAACTTATCTCCCTGGATACATAAGAAATTAAGAAGCACAAAATAAATCTGCTTCTATGTATGTATACATGTATATGTGGCCGATAGAATGTTCAAATTAATTTTATTTAATAATATTCCCGAACTCACTGACACCGCTTTACCCTACAACCCATCACCTAAAGTTCATTAAGTTAATTTTCATTATAAAAACGCTGGCTGTAAGATTCTCATCTATCAATTCACGATCAATATAAACGAAGATAAGAACAGAATAGGCAGAACCATTGAGACAAGAATACAATTTTTTTTTACCGATACGATTCTGAAAAGTTTAAAAGGTACAAAGATTGAGGAAAGAAAAACATCCTCCACAGTCGACATTGCCTGATGACGCCTCCATTTGAATCCATTAAAAATCTCGAAACAACACAGAACTGATATCGGAAGCATGATTGCCACCATTTATCAATTGGAAAATAAAAGATCTCAAAGTTTTCAAAAAAAAAAATTAAATAAATAAACTTTCGGTCATGACAGTTCTCGGAGAAGCCATTTACAACTCTCAAGTGTCATTCATTCTTTTTGGCATGTTTTTCGTAGGACGGTGCCAACTACTATTTTATGGCAGAAGGATTACAATAAGGGTACCTTTATGTCGTTTAGCACAAAAAAAAAATATTTTTGTTATTCAAGATTTTTATAGTATGAATTTATAAACATGAATTTCATTAAGCTTTTTTACCAACGCAACTCAAAAAACAAATTGACAGAACTCATTCTATTTTATTCTAATTTATATTTTTACCTACTCGTAATTATATCAAATTTTGTAGATATTATACCAAAGTGGTAACCCCGACCTGAAGAGCTGAATTTACATTAATTTAATTAAATATTCGAGAGACCCCTAACCGCATCCACTCAAGTCAAATGCATTATAGGTATGCACATTCAAACTATAGTGTGTTAGTGTTATGTCGTTGTGTTTTGTTTGAATGTGTCACATAAGAGAGGAAACTACCAAAGCAATTAGTATATTTAACAGAATACACTTAATTAAATGGCAATAAAATGAAATATAAAACTCTTATCGACCGGCATTAAGCAAAAGAAGTTAAATTCGAAATTAATTATATTGGGGTCCTTAGTAAAAAAAAAAAAAAAAAAAACACAAAGAAAAAACTTTTTTCCTTTTCCTTTTACCTATTTTAAATTCATACAGAAGTTTTTTTTATTATGAATTTGTTTTTTTTTTTTAGGTTTTTTGAAATCGATATAATTTATGGAATAAGAATCAAGGCAGAATAAATTTTATCTGATATATTTATGGTTTTTGAATGAAATTAAAAATTAACAAAAAAAGGAAATGATCTTCATCCACTTGTATCTATTAAAATATATGTATCTTAGAATTGTGTATATAAAATGGCTTTGAGAAACTTGTCAGTTGCGACCTTGAAAAAAAAAAAAAAAAACAATTATTTTGACAAGTTTCGACAATTATTGAGAAAATCAAAAATCAATTGTATAAGAAGGTACATGTATGTATATGACAAACAATACTTATTTGTTTCATTTATTTCACACTCATGTTAAAAAAAATTGGACATCTGGGTCGCCCGAACTTGATCTTAGTCTTACGATCACACTGTAATATTAAATGTTGAAGGCTATAAACCAATTTATCTAGTTTCTCCCTAAGACGGAGGGAGGAAATTTCTGAAAAAATTGATTGAAACAAAAATTATTAAAAATCAACAAAAGCACATATACAACGATGCTTAAGCTTTTTTGAAATATTTCATTCATTTATATGCTTTTTAAATCAAGTTGCTCAAGTGAATAGGTTTTTAGAAATCAATTTCAAAGTCAATTTTTTTTTAAATTCTGAATTTTTTTTTCAAAATTTTCAATAATTAAATGCCACTTTTTTTCTAATATTCAATGCTCTTACATTATTTCTTAATGATACTGAAAACCAGATGTAAAAATCTTTAATTTTAAGTCAATTTTGCAAAAATTGCCTCCCACCGTGTTCTTAGGTGAGGGGGAGATAGAATTTTTTCCCCATACAATTTTTTTCTCAGAATTAGTCTACCAGTGGAGAAAGGTCCATTAATTATAAAATTGTGGCAATTTTCAAAGTTAAGCTTTTTTTTAAAAAAAATTATATCTTTCGTTGTAATAATCCAATTTTCAAGGTTAAGATCTTAAACCAAAGATAAATTGTCAGGCTACCGTTGAGGAGGGGTACCCTTTCCACCCTAAAACCGTAATAGGGGAGCAATCACTGATCTCTATAATACACGTATCCATACAAGAAAGTTGATGCCATTTGAGAATTGTTATAATGTTGAGTTGCTTATTTTTTTGTATAACGGTATAACTGTTTAACATAATGAAATGCAAATTTTTTTACAAAATTGCAACTAAAATATTTTGAATTCACTTTTACAATTATTTTACGTTACAAAAATTCAAATTTACATACAAGTGATGGTTCTATTGCTTTTTTTTTCTTAAAAATTCCACTTTGGTTTTTGCCCCTCTTCGGTTGTAGTAGAATTTTTGAGATCTCAGCAACTTGAGCTGGCCTTCTCAGCCTCACTGAACATACCTAAAGTGTTGAGTTGCCTACGTACTTGTCATCTTCAATTGGAAGTAGAAAAACTGTTGTACTTTGTAGGGAATCCACTATCCAGTGTATTATAGAGATCAGTGGAAGCAATTGAATTCGATTGTTTGAATTCTAAATTGAAAGTTGATGTAAAATTTCAGAAATTTGAAAAACTTATTATGCAAAGTTATTCTCCGAACCCTTCCCTAAAATAATAATGGTAAATTTATAGGCATTAACCTAACAAGCGAGGCAATGGAGGTTCTTTAACAACAAAAACAAAAAAGTATTCTAAATTCGAAAGTCGATGAAAATTTTCAGAATTTTGAAAAGTAATATTCTACATTGCTAGGGCTCATTTCAATAGGGAAGACGTTTGGGATCAACCAAAGAAAAAGAACTAACTTAGTAAAATATTTCGTCCGTGCGTACAAAAAGAAGTTCGTGTGACATGAAAAGAGTTTTATACTGGACGCGCTTCCAAATGAAATGGAAGTACGTCCATTTGGACGCTCGTGTGACATTGGCCTTATAGTAGATATCTACCTACTAGAGGTCTGCATGAATGTTTTGGAACTAGTTTCAAGACATTCATTTACTTTTGCTGCACCCAACTCATTGTACTCACTGCTTGATATCTGAATGAATGCATTACCTGATATTTGAAAACAGTATGAGATGAATACTCATACTACTAATACTAACAAGTACATAGAGCACTGTACCCACAGAGAATGAGTTCTCATTTCATTTGTGAATACACATAATTTACTCTAGTGTACCCGAAAATTATTACGAGTACCCATTTGTGAGTCCTCGTAAAAATGATTGAACAGGCCAGACCATGCGCACAGCGTTAGTTGATCTATGATCTCACACAAAACTAAATTTTTGTATTCTCTGAGAGTAGAACGGGTCAGTTGCAGGCTTATTTTTCTTGTTTCTTTCTTTGATGCTTGAATAAAATGAAATGTGTGCACTTCTTTCGCTCAGCAGTATATTGAATACTTATGATTTAGTTAGGGTATTCATAAAATGTGTTTGAATGAATGAGTACTCATTTAAATTTCTACGAGTACTCACGAAAAGGACGAGAAACAAGCACTGTACTCAGAGAATGAATGTTGTAATCGTTGTGTTTCTCTTTGTGAGTACCATATTATGAGTAAAAAAAAATAAAATAAATAAATTTGATGGCACAACAGCTCATGAAGAACTAGGGCCTAGTGACTTACAACTCTCAACCATTCCTGTGTGCGTGTCTGCAGGAATGGAGGGGACCTACAGTTTATTGCCGAATCCGAACGGCTAACGAGCGGCACTTTTCTGTGACAGGAGATACTCTTGGAGGATTTGTCAATTCCTCGCAAGAGGCAGTAGCCGTTTTTTCTTTCAAATAAATAGGTGGCGAGGCTTGGGCTCGAACCTTAGACCTCCGACATGACAGTCCATCGCACTAACCATCACGCCACGGCCACGGCTACTACCATATTATGAGTGCAATTGCTTAAATATGTTTTGTGAATTGAGTATACTGAAGTAGTGCAACCGTTTTGAATAGATCAAATGAATACATTCATGCAGACCTTTACTACCTACCGTTATTATTGTCCAAAAAAGGCTAGATGACTACTAAGTCTAATTTACCTATGTAAACAATTTATTTAAGCTATAGCCAAATAGAGAGAAAGAAAGAAGAACAGAATTAAAAGGCCTGCTGTCTCGTCTTCTCCTATCATCGTAATGTCAAGTTTGATCAAAATCTCGAGTTCTATTTTGTATACGAATACAGACTAAATCTATCAATTTATATCCTCTATTCCAAAAGCCACGATAAGATTGATAATAGAGCTCTTGATACCCGGATAACCGATATACTACCCGGGTACACGTAATTTCCGGGTATTACCCGGGTACCAAATAAACGGGTATTATCCGGGTACCAAATAAACGGGTACCCATAAGTTGTCAGGTACCTGAAACATAGCTGGATACCTGAAAAATGACCGGGTATCAATAAGGTGTTGGGTACCCGGTAATTTTTTTTATTATGTTCTCAATAACCCCTTGTTAGTTAATTGAAACATAATAGCAAATTACAACCATGACCTTTTCGGCATTTTACGTACTAAATACATCTTATCTTATTGCTTTATATTATCTAATAATACATAATGACCAACCAATACCCGGTATTTTCGCGTACCGGGTAAGAACATTGTATAACCGGGTACCCATGTAATATCCGAAATGCACGGGTACCCGGGTACACGTATACCCGTGTAAAAACCGTAGAAGTTGGGTACCTGATTATGCGGGTACTGTGGGTTTTCCCCGGTCGAATCAAGGGCACTAATTGATAATCTTACAGTCTCCCCCCGGGCTGTAAATATTTTTACTGAATTATACATTATATTGTAGATGTGTCAATTATAAATTCTAACAAAGAGTTTTTACATGCAGTACAGGCTGCGTAGGAACATCAATTACATTTTGAATAAAGCAAAAACACTAGCTATTTTACGAGTGCCACGTCGATCATCAGACTCCTTTTTAGTGGTTTTGTAACACTTTTTTTGAGAATACGAATACCGAGGCGATAATATCTCCAAAGCATCTGAAACAAGACCGTGTTTTTTTTAACTGAAATTTACCGAGAGTCTTGTTATCTCGACAGAAAAAAATAAAAATATAAAACTGCATGTAAATAAAGAAGCTTCTAGAGAAACTTTGATTCGGTATTTCTTCCACAAAATCACAAGAAAAAACATGACAACACTCAGCCAAGACTTAGTTATACGAGACCGGGATCGATCCCTAGTCGATACTGAGACTTTTCAGTTTGTAAGTCTCATAATGTCTCTTCTTCTGAAAAGCCTTATAAGTTTATGTATTCTAGCACTGCTTTGCTCCAATATGTCAAAGTTAGGCAGCAATACAATCGAAAAAACCTACTCATATACAGCAGGTACTAAAGAAGATACATTGTTCCTCCAACTTCTTTAGTACTGTTTTTTAGCATGATTTGTCTATATTGTATTCCTGTTTATTTTGACACTATTATTTTTGTATTAAAAACAGAATACAACCTACGAATATAGTTAAATTTGTCCCAATATTTAAATCAAAATTTCACAATAGGTTATTGTCAATCTTTTGCATATTGTCAACATGATTTATTGAAATTTATTTCTTTAATATTATAAATTGTTCCTATCAAAAAATACTATCAAATTTCTGAAAGTTCTTCTAAGAGGTCATAGCAACTCGTAAATAAGAACTACTTGAGCTGCACCCTATCTATAATACTTTTCTACAAAGCCACTATGTCATTTGTAATTAAACACCCACTGACAGTTAAATGTGACATCATCTTACTTATATAGCCGTTCCTTTATAATTAAAAACATATATACAAATTCTAAAGAAGCTCTTAGCTCAAAATGTTAATAATAATTCATATGCATTAATCATATTCTGTGTAATTTCCATCAAATAACCGCGAAGTGATATTTTATATGAGTGTAAACTATACAAAGAAACCACATTTTTCTCACCCCATGCCATATTCATGAAAAGACTTATAATTAAATGCCACTGTTGATGATATTCTAATGGAATTTTCGCTCCCTATCTAAGTCTGTTAAAATAGTCAAGTCACCCGCGAGATGACCTTTTTATTTTCCTCAAACGATAAGTTTCTAGAATCTAGATGGTTGTAACAACATACTCGTACATAAACTTTGTATAAAATAGAAACAGAAAGCAGAAGGCCCACATTTAGGTTTTATTTCTTTATTTATTGCAGAGAAAACACACAACAATTACGCATGGAACAACTCTATATACGTAATACTATGTGAACATCAGAAGAGATCGGTGTGCTCCTGCCGTCGAAGATGAACACGATCGTAACTTAGCAAGATGAAGATCATCTGTCCGCTCCCCAACTACCCAAAGTCAAACTACATAGAGCTCAATTGTCGATCCGGATCAACACTTCAATGTGCGTGTACTATTAAACGTGATAGAAGCGCAATATCATGAACGAATAGACAGGGTTGAATTTGTGCGTTAATTGGCCTGGGTGAATTTTTATAAAAAGGGCCGAAATTTATCCGACATTAATTCCTATAAGTACCTGTATTAGTGTATTCTATTTATGAAGAGATTTATAAACGAACAAAGTGTCGGCTAAACATTGACATCTTTTATTTATCTGCAATACCTGGCTACACACCACACGATGTTCATACTCGTGATCGTGCATTTACCACGAACATCGATGGTTAGTACCTATATGTCGGCTTAGATCATCGTGAATAAAATCTGTAGCTCTTTGAGTTTCCCGTTTTCAGAACAGAAGGTACCATGAAAGTCATAAGTTTCAATGCAACACATACTTTTAGAATGGCTTTATTATAAACATTGCGTTTAAAAATAAACAAGAAGTAAAACGGTCACGAAAACAAATATATTATAATGGCCAAATCACAATCACGCGTTCGGTCGGTCGGGCTTTGATGGGCTTTTGATCGACTTTTGATCGACTTTACGATACCATGTGTCATTAAGCGCGACCTTTAAAATTGCAAAACGAAATGTGGCTTCAAACCTCGGGCGTTGAGAAATGACAAATAAAAGTTCTGTTTCCGTACTGTATTGCATGCTATGAAAATTGCTCATGGAGGCTATTTATAAAATTCTATAAAAAAAATTTCATGCCATATATTGCTTTGCTCATAGAAAGCTATGAATAGTATTCTATGAAGAAGCAATTTACCTTTTGACATTTGTGGGTTTGTTTCAATTTTATTTTTGTTTTGTGTTTTTTTTCGAATGTTATTAATTAGTTGTAGGTGCCAAAAAGAATTTTTGGTCTTTTTCTTGTGGATTTAAGCAAAATTAATAATAAATCAATTCTTTTAATTGTTTTAACTCCATAACTTTGCTCTGTGAAATTTTTAAAAAAGATGAAATAGTAAGCTATTAAAATGCCCAACCAAAATTTGATGGTATACTATCGCTCTTTCTTTCTGTTGAAAGTGCCTACTTATATAGTCATTTTACTAAAGCTTTTTTTCATTCATAGCCATGATCCACGTGCTCACATTATACAGAAAAACCCTTTCACTTCAATCTACCCTTCCCTATCTCACATGCTTTTAAAATCCATCTACCTCTCACTCACACATTAAAAAGTCTCTCATACTGAATCCGAGAATATTAATTTATTAAAATTAGCGTATCAGCATATTTTGAATACAATCTACCCTTCACTTTTTCACGCAAATAAAATCTACCCGCCTGTCTGCATGTGCCATTCAGTAAAAAGCCCAAGTTAACGGGCACGTACGTAAGAAATAACTGATGATATAAATCCTGTCAGACGAAATAATCTTAAGCTGTGGGAATTATTTTACTGCAACATAGGCTTGCAAACAGATTTTCTCATTTAAATGTGGCGATGTCACGCCGCCGACTTAGTTCATACACACTTGTCAAGTTTGATGTGTTGCAAACTGTCATCTTTTTTTTCCCTATTCAACTCTTTTCTTTTCATGAGTAATATTTTCTCTTTCCCACATACAAGACACAATTCCACAAAAAAAAAAACAAGAGACAAATCGTAATTGATATTACAAAAAGGAAGACACACATTTCTTGTGTCAGGATTTTCTGTACTTGTAATCTATGTATGTGAACATTGATTTTTCAATAAGAATATTCACATAAAAATAAAATACAAATTAAAAAGAAACAGCGCCACAAGACACATCACTCATTAACAAAAAACAGAAAACAAGTGTAAATTCGACTTAGAAGTATAGCCACTGGAGTAAATACACTCTCCGGAACCAAACAAAAATTGCCTAAATCGAACACGTCTAAAAAGAGGTGAAGTAGAGAGATACTTCAAAAACAGAGCAACAAAACAATTTTCTTTTAGGTATTTTCAAATGAAATAAATAAAACACAAACAATAAATTTCACAGAAAACAATATTTCATTTTATTATATACAATTGATAAAAGTATAAACATATCCTGGAATTATAAAAACATCCAAATTAATTTCCAATTTTATCCCAAAGTGGAACCACAACACAAACCAAACGTACATACATTAATATAATAACTTTTATAAAATAGAAATTATTTACATGTTATATAATTAATATATGTACATATTATTGTCACTCAAACAAATTTTCTCATGTTTTTATAAACTAAATGTTTTATTTATAATGAACATTGTTAAACGTACAAGAACTTTTCCATCTGAAAGAAAAGGGAAACAAAAAAAAAGGAAATTACCTACCGTGAGCTGTCAAAGCGCGACAAAATAGAAAATAGATCTATTCGGGCGTTGAGCTCGAGCTTACGATATTTACGATCTAAAGCGAGCATGAAGCTTGAGGTAACATTTCAGATTGCCTCATAAGAATCCATTGTTTCTATTCAATATGTCAAAGTCGGCACGACCGAACGCGTGATTGTGATTTAGCTATAATCATTGAGTGCAGTTGTTCCGTCAACATGATCCTGATGTCAACGAGCCTGTCGGAAACAAAAGCTCAGTTACTGTTTGTCGTCCCAATGTCCGTTTCACACGAAGAAACAAGTTGCTGGAGATTTTTTTCTTTTTTTGACGTTTTCTTTTAATCTCCCTAACAATCTCTTGTACCTTTCACACGAAGAAACAAAATCGGAAGAGATCTGCTGTGTCTTTCTTTTAATCTACCTTGGTTGAACGCACACGAACGTAGTGTGAAAAGGAACGTCAAAAAAATCTCCTGAATTTCTTGACCGTGAAGATTTTGTTTACGTCCCCTTTCACACGAAGATACTAGTTGCTGGTGATTTTTTTGACGTTTTCTTTAAATCTCCTTAACAATCTCTTGTACCTTTCACACGCAAGCAACAAAAACCCCGAGATTTTCTTTATTTTCCTTTTAAACTACCTTGGTTGAACGCACACAAACGTAGTGTGAAGAGAAACGTCAAAAAAATCTCCTGAATTTGTTGACCGGGGAGATTTCATTTCCCCCTCTTTCTTCCTGCCCTTCTCGCCTATAAACTAATTGTTGCCGGCAACTCAGTTGCCCTGTGTGAAAGGGGACTACCCCTCTTTCATCCTGCCCTTCTCAACATTGAACTGAATGTTGCTGGAAACTCGTTTCTTCGTGTGAAAAGGGACTATCGATTGCTTTTCACAAGAACGTGTGTTGTGTATTTAATTGAGTTATCGGTTGTATATGTCGTCGATGCAACTCATGTGACATTATCTGTGGGTTGGCTCATTAAGTCGGTTGTCTACCTAGCTTAATAGGAAAGTCTGACCATGGAAAATAAGCGCACAAACAGAACAAATACATCCTGAAGGCTGAACATCGATCATTTCACATAAAACATCGTGTGTATCTGTGATGTAAAATGTTGCATCTCAACTTGAATGAACTACGCTCTCCACTACTTGCGTTCACGATCTTCTAAAAAAAATAAAATTTTGCAATTTTACAAGACTTGTTACATCGGATCGTGAATACCCCTATTATTTAATCAGTCCAGCCTTGTGTTATTCTTCAATTCAAGAACATGCGTGTAGCTGGCACAGAACGATGGAACACTTCAAAAGAAATTACTTGCGCCCCTAGAATCTCGTTGGCGGTACTCTACATAGTGTGTTTTGCTCATTCGTAATTACCACACAGAGGAGAGATCATTTGGTGTAGAGGCCGGCGGCCCGGCGGCGTGGCGCGGTGAGCGAGCGCGCGATCAGTATCAGTTGAACGGTCATTTGCCCGGCACAAGGGCGGCTCATCTGCTTTCGAAATGAAACTAATTTGGTGTCTTATTCCCAGCTTTTCCAGTCCCATCTGCCCTAGCTCTGATAAACTGATTGGCGTTGTACCTATGTTGTTTTGTTGTGGTCTTGGCTATAGAGACGAAATCGAAAAGAGTACCCCTCCAGTGTTGTTTCTGATCTGATCGTTCCTGTTCCTCTATCAGCTAGAGCATCCTGCCGCCAGCTGTATATAACTTCTACTTTCATAGGTTTGTTTTGCGTTGGTTTTTGATTGCTTTGGTGCAAGATGTTCGATTTTGTTTTGTTTTAGTTCTATTTCGTACAAGTACTAGTCTGGTCGTGTTGCAACTGCCAGTTACGAGGATGCAAACAGAAAACGTACTCATAGCATCGGTGTTTTCGGCCTTGTTGGATCATTTTGGTACATTATAATAATTTTCATGAGCACATAAGAACATTTAAATAGGAATGAGTTAATACACAGACATAAAGTTTTGTCTGTAGGCGGTATTTTGAACTCCAAAACTGATGTTTGTTGAAAAAGATTTGAATTAAAAAAAAAAAAACATCAACATTGCTCTTTATTGTTGAGAAAAATATATTTCGAAATTAAGTGGCATTAAGCCAAAACACAAAGATTTGTTTGTTAGTTTTCAGGAAGAAGTGCTAAAGAATTCATTATGGCTTTCGATAAATAATTTATGTAGCCAAGTGAGATTAAAATCATAAAATGTACATTTTATTGGTTTGGAGAAGTGAACACAAAAATGCAGGTAGCCTAGCCTGGCTATCGTAGGTTAAGCGATATTAACAAGAAACCTGGGAGATAAGTCCCGAATAAAATTACTTAATTTAATAGTTGCTTGGGATTCTATGTATTAGTGTGATGCTTTTTTTCTGGAGGCTGACGTAAGCTCGTTAATCCCGGAGAAATCAAGCAAAACGCGTGTTAAGAAAGAAAAGAAGTTGTAACTATTAGCTAGATTTATTTAAAAAAAAAAATAAATAAATTTGGTGTCACAACAGAAGAACTAGGGCCTAGTGACTTACAACTCTTAACCGTTCCTGTGTGTGCGTCTGCAGGAATGGCTGATGTGAGCGGCACTTTTCTGTGAGATGCTCTTGGAGGTTTTGTCAATTCCTCGCAAGAGGAAGTAGCCGTTTTTTTTTTTAATTATTATTAGTTGGTCGAGACTGGAGATTGAACCTAGACCTCCGGTATGACAGAAAGAAGAAGTGTAGGAAAGTAACGTCAGGAATCTAATTCCAGCCCACAAGTCACTTAAAATCTTTGCTTTACTGATACATGAATGCACCAAGCAGAAGCTACTGTTTCTACAAACTGAACTGAGCAGGGAACCTATAGGTACCTACTTTACCCTTTTCATCCTAAAACAAGAAAATTAAAGACAACTGTTGAAATTTCGTATGTTTTCTTGTTAGGCTGCATTCTATAAATAAGTAAATTTGGTGGCATAACGGCTAATGAAGAACCAGGGCCTAGTGACTTACAACTCTCAACCATTCCTTTGTGCGTGTCTGCAGGAATGGAGGGGACCTACAGTGAGGATTTGTCGATTCTTCGCAAGAGGTAGTAGCCCTGAAAAAAACTTAAGGTGGAAGCGGCTGGTATTGAACCCAGACCTCTGGCTGCATTCTTATCAATAAAAACGCGAATTTTGTGTTCGCCGCAAATATTTTAGCGACAGATTCAAATTTGTTTCCAAAATAATGTTTGCAATTTTTTTCGTGTCGGCCGGATTTGAATAGCGTGCGTTGAATTTGTGTTTTATTCAAGCGTCCATACTGACGAAAGTTTTTGCATCTGTACAAATATTTTCGCCAAACACTAAGCACAACGCAACTGTGTAATGATGACCTAGGCGTTTTTCTTTTTTAGTTCAGAGTTGGTTCAGAGCAGAGCACCTGAGCGAACGGAGTAAAGTCTAAGCAGAGTATGTTCAGAGCATTTCGATTTAATTATCAAACACACCTGAGCACTCAATTGTCATATCTGTCAAATTACATGGAAACTGTATAAATATTATGTTGGCCGCGCTGAGTTTTTAACTCCGTCTGCTCAGTTATTTAAATCTGAGCTAATGGAGCACGCTCTGAACGCAATCTGAAGGAAAAAAGAAACAAAAATTCTAAGCTCTGAACTCAAAAAGGAAAAAGAAACATAACATTTTGGTTATAAAGTTCGGGCTCAGCTCAGAACTGCTCTGAACTAAAAAAGAAAAACGCCTAATGTGAAATACATATGTACATATGTATAAAGGCAAGGAAATAAATATAATTATTTTTAGTAATGACGTTGATTTCGTCGAATAGTTTAAATGTTTGTGTTGGTTGCGTGTTGATGTAGGGTGCTATTGGTTGGGTTTTGGGCTTTGGGTGATAATGTAGTGTGCTGATGGGATTTCGGCCAGCCTTCGCGACGTGTAAGTGTAATGCTTCGTTACAAAATTCTAGGTTAGAATCATCTCAATCCGATCGCAATTATTTCATTAGGGGAGCCTAAATAATAGATACTGAATTCGGGTGGTTCCTATAACGAAAGCTAAGGAAAGGCTATGCCTACATAAGAGGAAAATAAGATTTAAGGTATCTCTCTCAATTTTTTGATTTCTTTTGTTCTCTTTTATGTAAAAAGTAGATAATACAAGTTCATGTAAGGGTTTGTAAGCTGTTGGTGATCTTAAGAGTTTAAGGATCCTTAGGCCAGGCACGCACATGCAACTAAACCGTTTGGTTTCGATTTTGAGTACTATAGAATTATATGAGAGTCCGCGCACATAAACCGGCGCGCACTCCCATATAAACCCATTGTGCTCAAAATAGAAACCAAACTGTTTAGTTGCATATGCGCGCCTGGCCTTATGCAACTTATGCTTACTCTTATTTATTCTTCCATTTTGAATATATTTAATTCCTCACTCCTTAAATGAGTTGCTTGGAAAATAGAAGCAAGTACAGTGGAATTGGATTGTAGTATGTATTATATCAATTCCTATCCCGTATTTTGTATCGCTTCTTAAAGTCAATATTACTATATACCTATAAAGACCTTAGGGCGCATAAATACGGTTTCCCTTCTACCCATTATTTCATAGTTATGTCTTCTGAGGCCCACGCATGAGTTGTGTAAAAGTAATCGTGCTAAATAAATTTATAACATAATAATTTAAACAGCAACTTTTAAAGGTATTTAATTAATATTCTTTCTCTCAAAAGTTCCGAAATCTCAATTAAATAAAGTCAGATAAGATTACAGGTACTATTTAATTAATTCAAAAGAATTCAACAAAAAGAATTCTCACGTTTTCACTTCAAAACTTTCAATACACCTAATGTTATCGCATTTGTCATTACTGTCACACTCACATAGAGATTAAAGTAATCTGACAAGTGAAGAGAACTCAAAATATGAAGATGAAACGTTTTTTTTACATTGAAAGAATTAAAAATAATCCCACCAATCAATAGCAACTGGGTTTTCTAAAATGTTGATGAATTCAATGACACTTCTTTGCTTCTACATCCATGTATGTACTTTACGTTTTAAAAAGTAATATTTTTTCTGCTCACCCTTACATGACATACATTTATATCTACATCTAGTCTTCCATGTTACTATCAAAACAAAGTTTAAACCTGTGTGACAACTGCAATTAAACTTTGAGATTAAAAAACTCATTGACCGATATTTTGAATATCTAACGAGCTTGTTTCTAGCAAACATAAATTTATTGTTTTCGCTATTTAATACAAACATTTAAGAAGAATAGAATAAATTTCATCATCAAGACATAAAACCGTTCAGGGAACTGTCAAAAAGCCGACATCATAATGTGCAACTTTATAGTCTATTTTTGTTTAAATTACAATGTATATACCCGATGCACTGGACTCTGTTGAATACGAAATGCCGACATAATGGGTAAAAGATCATTATTTATTGTCTAGAAGATGATTATAATGTATTTAATTCCTCGATTGAGCCACATAAAGCAGCTCACACCTATTTTAACCCCTCTTGCTCTGTGGTGTCTAATAGTCTTTATAAACATCAGCATTTTATAGATCAAACGACCATTAAATAGCTGTAAACCACACTGCCAACTGCCACCTTCGGGGCTGCCATAACTCATCACCCGTATTATAAACAACATTGCGTTTGTATGTATGTCCAAAAGTGCTCCACCGTGCCGCGCCGCGCCGGGTGTAAACACTATAACAGCCTTCTGTTCCGATCCTATCATATCCTATCCTCGCCTTGTGTTTCCGCCCTTCGATCAAAATTTAGCCCCATTACACTATGCCACCTATGGAGTTCGTTGGTGGCTTTGGCTTGTGTTGTTCGTTGGCTGTTGGTGGAATAAAGAACTAAAATATTGTTATTTCCATGGATTTGTTGGAAATGCGATTCATTCTTTCAAGAATCTAAATAAACTTTGACTTGTAAAACGATAAAATCCTCTCGTTCGAGAATTGAAATTATGAAGAAAAAAATAAAAAAATAAATAATCTACTGTGTTGCATTCAAAATGTGTCTACTTTTAAATTCTTCCCAAATAAGATATTCGAAACAAAATGAAATCTCCTCCCAGGAATAAATTACCTACCGCGCCATCGATTAAATGTCGATAGAAAGAATTCTTCCAATTTCCATATCAACAACCAAACCGGATATTCTGACATTAGACATACATAGATACCGCTCTTTTGACATTCAATTGACGTGTGATCTTCTGCTCGTCGTAAAATATATTGGTGGCATAAATTCAAATTCGATTGAATCGTTTTTTTTTTTTTTTTTACTTTTTTGATTTGAATGTTTTGAAAGTTAAACGACAACAAATGCAAATAAGATGCAATTATCGCGTCTTAAAATTTATTACAGCACACTAAATGTAGACATACAATAGGTAAATGATTTTAATTTATAACAACATTTCTACATTTCATATCTTTTGTTGTGAGCATTTGAATCAGTGCCGGAATTCTTAAGTTGACACTTGTCTATTGGCGCCCGGAATTCGAAAGCTTTGATATATTGGCCTTACAGTTTTATTTTATATTTTATTTTATAAGTGCCATGAAAGGTTCCTTAAGTTTAGTCGTGTAAATATGAGAAATTTATAAATATTTGAGTTTGAGTGCACACATTTTGACAGTCGGAAAACAAAACTTCCGATTAACGGGAATTTCTTCATTTTCTTTGCAATTCTAATTAAAATACAGTCAACAAAGATAGTTTAGAGTACTACAACTGCATTAATCGAAAACCGGCAATATGTTTCATGTCTCCTTTTTCTTCGTACTTCACTTTATAATAATTCTGTTTGTATTATATCTAAGATTCGTTTCAGCAAATGGGCCTTGATGGCTTAGTCCAGCCCTGGCCTGAGACTTTTATTACACAGATGGTTGTTAATTTTTTTCTTTTTTTTAATGATAACTGTCACAGTGCTAGGGCGTTTCTTGAGTAAGAATATCATTTCTACTGAATCATCAATTAATAAACAACAACTTAGCGGTCGATTTCTGTTTAATTTATTTTTTTTTTGCTGTATAGAAGGTCTTTTAATCACGTTTTAGATAAGCGTGATAGTGTTTGTATCTGTTTATTATAAAACTGCTATAAGAAGAAATAGTATTGTAAAATGTTCAGGCAGGATTAAAGAATTGAAGTTTAAAACAAGACAGTGCTGTACGTTTTAAAATCTTATAAAATTTGTATCCCTGAATTTGCCCTGAAGAAGACTGAAAACATAGTCGAAACGTTTGGAAAACTTATGAAAACATTTGTTTAATTCGACCAAACAAGCCGACGAAGTGTAAATAAAATATATAAATTTGATGGCACAACAGCTCATGAAGAACTAGGGCCAAGTGACTTAAAGCTCTCAACTATTCCTGTGTGTTCGTGTCTGCAGGAATGGAGGGGACCTACAGTTTATTACCGAATCCAAACACGGCTAATGTGAACGGCACTCTTCTATGACAAATGATACACTTATGGAGATTTTGTAAATTCCTCGCAAGAGGCAGTAGCCGTTTTTATTTTAAAAATTTATAGGTGGCGAGGCTGGGGATCGAATCTAGACCTCCGGAATGCCAGTCCATCGGACTATGCAGCATCATGAATGATGGAAAATTTTTGGGTGTTATTACACTGCGACCTTAAGATCTATTGTGCCCCCCATTTAGAGTTGTGTGATGAGGTTGCTCATTTACAGCTCAACCTCCAAATTAGATTCCTTGAAAAATTTTAGTATTTGGGGTATTTTTAGAGAGGATAGTCTGCTCTCTTCTATCTGGTGATGTCCCAGGTATCTATGTCTTTGGTGCATGAGTGCATCGCAGTTGCCTAATAGGTGGTCCGGCGTCTCCTCATGGGCATTGCAGAATCTGCAAGTGGCACTGCTCACTAGGCCAAGAATACTAAGGTGTCTTCTTAGCTTACAGTGGCCTGTAAGGAGGCCCGTTATAATGCGGAGTTTATTTCTACTTAAGCTGATGCAGGCTTGGAATCGTTCCTGGTTGTAGTTACCAATAAGGAGTTTCGCCTGCCTCAGCCTAGGGAGTTCTTTCCAGTTTTTTAATCTTTTTTCCTCCTCTTCTGTTTTGATTCTATTTTTGATCACGTTTTCTCCTATACCGCAGTAGGGTTCCGGCCCCGTTAGGAGTGTGGCTGCCCCTAGTTTTGCTAAGGAGTCTGCCTCTTCATTGCCCTGGACGCCGATGTGGCCTGGTACCCAATGAAGTGTGACATTATTTTTCTTGCCTAGTTCGTTTAGCCTGCCCACACACTCCCATACTAGTTTTGAGCTGATGGTGAGTTTAGGGCTTTGAGAGCGGCTTTGCTATCTGACATGATGGCAATGTTTTGATTTCTATAGTTTCTTTCGAGATTACATTCTGCACATTTACCTATGGCATTTACTTCTGCCTGGAAGATGCTTGTAGACTGGCCCATCGGCAAGGAAAGTTTGGTTCTTGGCCCAAAGATTCCTGCCCCAGTCCCTTCAGTTGTTCTCGATCCATCTGTATACCATTTGATGGCATTTGCTTTAAGCGTGTAGTTCACTGTTTCGCCTACCCACTCTTTCTTGTTGCTTAACTCTATTCGAAAGTTTCTTTCGAAGTTATACTTTTTGGTTATGCCATCTCTAGGAATGTCAAGGAGGTTTGTTATTGTTATTCCTTCATGCAGCATCACGCCACGCCAGGACTACTACTCCGACGAAGAGTGATTTTCAAAAATTTAGAGTTTTAGTAGAACTTAAATATTTAAGTTTCGTATGGAATGGGAGATAAGTTGTATACTAGGTCCAAAAAATGCAACCATGTTCCCCTAGAATAATCATGTCGATTATGATATCCGCAACAGTGGATCCACAGTGATTCGCTGTACATTGTTCTCTTTTCTTTCCACGTAAAATCGATGAAGAGAAAAGAGAACACTACACTGCGATTCACTGCGGATGCAGTTTTGTGGATTCCATAATCGGCATGAATATAATTTGCAGTGCATATACGCTGTAGATTTTATTAAGAGTCATCCACCAAAATATTGCGTCTTAGAAGGGTACGACAACATCTAAGTGATGAGCCTAACTGTCGTGCCTGGGCGAAACACATTGGACTAAAGGTCACAAAAATCTTTAAATTGAATTTCATTCAATACAGTGCACTAAAAAAAAACCAAAAATAATTCTTATATTTGTTCCAAAGATATGCATGAGGAAAAATATGATTAGTTTTCACTTTTTATTTTTCAACAATAATCTAGGACCTACCTACCTACTATTATCTTTGCTATTAGTTAATTAGTATGGCAACCATTTTGTGAGAGTAGGTAGCTCTATTGAGGGGCTTTTAGTTGAATCACCGCTTTCTTTTTTTAGTTACCCAGCTGTCATTTTTGTGACCTCTTTGAACTGTCAACTAGCTTATAAACTTTTCGTAAGCCTAGACCCAAACAACAGACGTTTATATTTGTCAAACCAACCCAACTGTCATTTTTATTGAGAAGCATTTGGAATCGTGATTACATAAACGCTTCAACTTCAAAATTCTATAAATTTAGATTACTTTGACCATGCTATTTCCGACTTAATCGAACATTCGAGATCGCTGTGGACCGTTTTAGCACAGAACTCTTTTCAAGATATTATAGTGACACCAAGACGCTTACAAAAAAGCGAGAACCAAAGAGAATATTGAATCCGTTCAGGAGAGTGTTGAAGAAGATTCAAATGTATCGATTCATTTAACTGCGAATTTATGGAAGATTAAGCACAAAGAAAAGGGTAAGGCAGGGCAGCTCATGCATAAATTGAATTGATTCCAATCGTTTGCGTCGAAATTTTTGTGATTGATTCCGATATTTTCATGCAGCGTTTATACTCATTTTTGGCACAATGGGTTAGGTATATGTGTATCTACTATATGTCGATGAGCAAAAATTTCGTGTAATGGAATGGACGTAAAATAGATTGTCGACGTTGATAAACTAACAACAAAAGAAGAACATGTTGTTGGGACATGATGCCATCACAAATGCTTTATTGTCTCTGGGAGGACATTCTACAGATTCAGCCGTGGTGGGCATATCAACGTAAAAACTAATTGCAGAATTTATTTTCTCAAATGCTCACCAATAAATGGGTAAAAAACATCCTATATAATGAATATTTTTAACCAAAATATCGTCAATCTCTTGCGTTCCCACGTCAACTGCGTTCAAAACATCAACCAATTGCAAAACAATTTGAAAGTTGTATTATTTTGAAACTTACCTTGTAAAACTATCGATTAAACAAAACGAAATCAAACAGAATAATTTATTAGCTATTTATCGATCACATCAAATCTGATATCGATACATCAATAACCTCTGAGAAATAGGTATCACTCGAAGGAAATAGTTAACATTATTTGTTTTTTATTTTTGTTTCTCTAATTTATAGTTATTGTTAACAAAACAGATCACAATCAAAACAAAAGTCCCTATAATTTTTAACCTATCAAAGTCAGAATATACAAGTAAAAAACCAATTTATTTTTAAACGCATACCTATCAAAGTCTTTTCAATAAAATTCAATATCCAATCAGACAGACATTATACGAAAACTATTATAGGCGACACAAAAGTATAAATAAATTAAATAAAAAATAAAACTTGAATGTTTGTAACGAAGTATGCAAAGCAACGTATAACGTGTGCCAAAAGAAAATAAATAAATAATTAATTAACATTAATACAAATCGGAATTGGAATAGGAATAGGGTCAAAACATCGTAAGCGACGACGCCTTTATAGTTGGGTTCTTGCAATGTTGTCAATATCCGCTCAAATAGAGCAAACAAAAATCTCGCTGTCATCCGTCCATTTGTCCGTCATCACATCATGCAGGCGTCTGTTTCATTGACACTTGAGCCAGAATATCATCAGCTGACACAACTAACTACATCTTTTTTCCTGGCTAGCAACTTCACGACAACCACCAGCCCAGGCGTGGAGTGGAGAGATATTCAAATTAACTTCGCTTTCGATTCGCTAGCGTGCAGTGTGAAATACTTCCACCGGGCATCACATAAAAATAATAGACCCGCCGCGCTGCACTGGCCGCACCACCATCTCGCCGCTCCGACTCCGTCCAGGTCCAGAGGTTCTCGGTTTTTCAAGATTTTTTTTTTTGTTGTTGTCCAATGCAATTTGTAAGTGTCACCATTTCAATCGGCTTAATAGGAGCGCACGATATAATTAACTAGTAAATTGGAGTTTTCCTAGTGTAACGAGGTTACACGAAGCAAGCCTACATTTATACATGTTGATGCGGCACTTTCCTATGGATTCAAGAGTATAAACTCAGCGCAACCTCCAACTAAGGTATGCTAAATACTCTCAGCATGATCTCACTCTAGGAGTCTTTGCGCAGACGCGCAAGCTAAGCTAGCGTTTTAATGATATTACACTGGCACAGAGCACCACTAAAGTGCTGGAAAGAGTGTGATGCAGCTTGTGGATAGGTAATCCCGTGTGCCGGGGCAACATTCATTATTTAAAATAACACACTGTCCGCATTCATTTAGAAAAGTGGTGACACACCCGTCTTCTGATTGCATCCATGTAGGCAAGAGCTAAGTCGAATTTGTGCTGTGTATAAGCTGTGTGCTGTGCGCGAGCTTAGCCGTACCACCCGCCCGAAGTGATAAGCACTTTGGCCGATTCATTGGAGGGAGTTAATAGAATTCTGTGGGCTGGCCATGCTGCAGGCAGACCCTAGAAGAATTCCTTTCCCTTTTGCTTGAATGAAGATAAAAAAAATTTGACTTATTCGATTTTGAATTGGATATTTTTGGTCGGTTGGTCGATCGTGTGTGGATCTCGATTTAATTATAATTGTTTTTCTTTTATAGCTTTTTTATAGAAAACAAAAAAAAAGGGCGTTCGGCATTGTTTGGGACTCGAGGGTCAATCAATTTGTATACAATAAACCTTAATTGTTTTTTTTATTTTTTTTTGGTAAGATAATTCGATAAAAGTTTTTTTTTAAAGAATTTGAAAAGGTGTTCAAATAATGTTCAAGGTAGGTGGTCATAGAGGCAAATTATCAAATAATCTTTATGGCCTTTCGAGTTCAAGCTGCAATAAAAATTTCTACACGAAAAAAGTTTTCTAAAATAATTGTTTCGAATTAAATTAGCGTCATAATTTTAACAGGGTCACACCTTTACTTTAAAAAAAGTTATGTTAATTCAACTATATACCTAACAGTTTTCTTTTAGACATCCCTAAAAATCAGCTCAACACTTTGTCAATATGGGAATATGGGAATCAAAAATTGGGTCTTTTAAATTTGTGCAGTGTTCTAGGGGGGCGGGAATCAAGCGCAAGGGAGTATTCCAAAACTTACAATTGATTGCTATATTTTGACGGATATATTATGTACAGTTGGACCGGTTTTCCAGAATTCGAGATGGTTCAGTGAGGCTCCCCACACCTAACCGCAAAACTCCATTAGCTCCTGTCCTTACCCGTCGTTAGACCTATCTTACCTACATATATCCCGGGGAGTACAATGGATTCAATAAGATCCGAGTGAGATTATGCGGCCTACCGTGCCATCACCCCTTAAAACCTAACCTAAGAGTTGGACCGCTTCAACTCATCAGATCTGTTGGGTTAAGTGAACGGATGCTTTTGATATGATTATGATGATATTACGATTCTCAAATTTTTTTTTTTTTTTTTTGAAAAACAATTTCTTGAGTTAACTGTGAATAAATGTATATCCAAAGTTAACTAACTCTGTTTAATTCGACACTGAAAAACTGGGCCTTAGTGTGTTACGTTAATTCGAATTCAAAGACATTTTCCGTTAGCTCATTAGCTGTATATTGGACCATGGCCTATCACGCTATCAAATCCGCATGATTAGTCCAAGATGGAAGGTGGTTTCATACCAAAAATTTTAGCAAAATTGGAGAACAATGTGACAGATGAAGAAACGTCAACAATCCGTGCGTTCAATATACATCTGAAATTTCAGATTTCTAAATTTCTAGAGCTTCTGATTGGCCAGCTGTCAAAAGTCATCTAACTTTTTATCACAGCTGGCCAATCAGAAGTTCCAAAAATTCAGAAATCTGAAATTTCAGATGTAGATTGAACGCACGGAATGTGATCAAATTCAAATCGAATTGAAAAAAAAAAAGCGTCTTGGATACCTAAATAATAACCTAGTTTTGCTATCGTGATCAAGTACATTGACATCTGAATCAATTTCATCAGAATATCCAGCGATAGAACTTTCCGAAGTAGAACACACTTTTTCTCTAGCGTGATCAAATAAATAAAAATCTTCACTGGATACACACATAAAAGGTGGCGTGATCAGCTAGCTGAATGAGAACTTTAGTCAGCAAACTGTGTATAAAAGGCTTATAGCCAGATATTAGTTGGGTGACAAAAGACACTTAAGTTGATAATACATTTTATGAGCTAATTTATCTAAACTCTATAGAAAACAGAAAGAATCCATGGGAACTAAGATTTTTTTAAAACAAGAAACTCTTTATAACTTCCTCCTTGTATTCAATTAGAAAGTTAGTCTCATTCTCATTTTTAAAATAATTATATTCAGAGCAGTTTATTTCAGCAGAAACTTCTATTCTTTCAATTGAAAAATTAACACATCTTCATTGAAATAGATTGGCACAGTTTTATTACAATAATAATTCCCATCGCCATTAGGGCATTAGGCAATCAACAGCTTCGCAGATACCAGAAGCTAAGCGATAATCTTTATTAATTCTTCCCACAGAAAAGAATTAAAAATGATGCGGAATAGTCGAAGAAGTCTAAGGTCAGATCATGGTCATTGAGATGTGCAAACTTGTATGTTCGTATTATCAACATAAAAAGTACACTTTAACATAGCCTGCCGCGGCACAAGTATCCAAGCGTTCGTTTTGTAACTCAACGCAGCCCAGAACAGCGAAAAGTACGAGTATCTTTATATCTACGAGTATAAAATATTTTTTTTTTTTTGTGTCGTCTTGTCGGCATCGGCATGTAATGAAATGAACCAACCCAGGAAGCAGATGTTTGCCAAAAACAAATAAAAAATAAATCCACAGCCGCTCTTGTGGGTTCTTTCAAATATAAGCAACAAGGAGCCGAAGAATGTCGAAGGAGGAGGAGGAGGCTTGCTGTTGGCTGGCTGTTGGTGTTTTTGGTGTGGTTGGTCGCCTGGCTGACGTTGCTGATGATTTCATCTTTAAATTTTCAACAACCAAAACAAATTGAAACGCTGAGGTTGATGTTTTCATTTCGGGTGCATCTTTTGACTCTTCTGAGGTTATTTCCGCTTGATTGTGACCGTCTCCGTCATCACCATCATCATCATCTGGTGTTGACTTTACTACAGTGTCGAGAGGGCACACTTTTCGCAGGCGATTCTTGTCTTCAAGTGTGATTTTTAGGGGACTTTAATGCTGTCTTATTCATCAATGAGCCTTTAGGTATACCTCTGTCGTTGTTTTCATCAGAAATTCCAAGTGTTTACGAAAGAAGAAAAAAAAAATTGACAATCCAATAATAAAGGGTCTCCGGCCAATGAACCTTAATTTCTCGTAGGTCCAGGTTGACCATCATCATCAGGGGTGTGTTCATTAAGTTGACGGAATCTTAAATGGACAACAACATGGTTTTGTATAACTTTTGTTTGTTGTCTTCAAAATTTATCTTCCTTATTTTTGTCCATTTTCTCTTTGGGTCTCTGTTTCCGACTTTAAGTAGGGATTTTTTCTTTTTCTTATTTTATTTTATGATAAATTTCTTCGTACAGGATGCAATGATTTCCTGTGTTAATAGTCTTATCACTCTTTTAAATGGGATAATTGATGTGACGTCAAATGGTTGAAAGCAATAAATTTCCTGAAGATTAAAATTTTTCTCTTGAAGGATTTGGTCTTACATTGTGTGTTTGAAATATATATGCATAAGAACATAAGAGATTAATTACTTCTTAGAATTTCTGATAAGGATTGTTGACAAGGGTTTTTGGAAATAACTTGAGACAATTTGAGTTACTATATTTACATAGGTATGTATATGCTTATTTTTGGATTTGGCGAATATAAAGCAACGCAATGAAGTTAATTTCAGACCTTTAGACCGATGGCATCTCTATCAAGCCATAAAACAATGTAAAACTTATCTTATACATACCTTCGTATTTGATTCTGTGGAATGTTATTTAAAAGGTTATTTAGATATTGCCTTATTGAATTATATTTCGTGCTTGATGAAATTGAAGAATTATATTATAATTTCGCACTAAACCTTCCTCTTTAATTAGGTGAACTCACTCGTGGATCATTTTGTGTTACAATCACTTGAAAAAGGAAGTTTTATTGTTTCTAATTTCAGTAGATCTTTAGGACAATATTTGAATTATATGCATACTATATATACTGAAAAGCCGAGCAATATTTTCTATATAGGTAGTCTTAAGTGGCATTATATGGTCCCACGTTGGGCGCCAGTTAAGAAAATTAAATTTTCTAAAATTAACTTTAAGTTAATAAGTAGTTAGAATCATTATTGTTACTTTATACTAAAGTTTACAATTATAATATTTTAAAGCCAGTTTTCCAAACCCCATTCAAATGTTATGCCATCATTGGTCGTTTAACTCAATCAAAAGTTTTAATTTTATTTTTGCAGCTTTAGAGGTCAACAATATATTTGAATAAGAAAAAAAAACCCTCCTAAAGTACCATCATCAGCCTTTCAATAACTTATGATCCCACTCATCTGGCAACCCTACTCCTTTCATGCATCATTTTCAAATGAAATACATAATACCATCTACTTACTGCGCTTTATAAAAACATTCAGCTACAACGGAAAGACAGACAGACGATCATCTGTGAATTGAAGACATTCAATATCCAAACGAAGCCCGCATTGTTCACCTTTCAAGTGTTGTCTTAACTATCCCGAGGGTGATCATATTCAAATTAAACAAAACAAAAACAAAAAAACGAGTGTCTGAGGATGGCGCGCATGCGTACCTATCCTTACCATATCGTATACTCATTGTTAGCTGTAGCATTTGTTATTAATAATTGAATTGTTGAATTGATTGGAATCGTAATATTGCTATTAATGCAGTTTCCTCTTTTATTCTCCTCCTCTGCGCTCTGGTCCAACAAAAATCTTAAACAAGCTGGTTAGTAGGTGGTCAGCCTTACAACTAGGCAACAGCTTGATAATGATGTTGAGGTTATGGAACGAAAAAGTGGATGCAGCAACTTAATGCTGTGACAATGTCAAAACATTGTGTTAGGTTAATTGCATGCAGCGAATTGAGAAGACTTGAGATGAGCGAGGAGAGTATATATAGGTACCTACCACAAGGAGAACTACTGATGTCATTTGCATTTGAGTTTTGCTCGTCATACTGGTATAGGTATTTCTGCAGTGCTGTTAGGTGGTAGGTAGTGGAATTTGCATACCACTGTCATCATCATGGTTGCTGTTTCTGTTGTATACAATGGAATTTTTGACTCTTTTTTTTTTTATTCTTATTTAAATTCGAGTGGATTTGATTAAATTTTTCATTTAAACTGCAATTACAATTGGATTTGAAACTTCTAACCCTGAAATGACAATTCTGTCGATCGCTTAATTATTATTGTTTTTTTTTTTTTATTTCAAAATATACGGGCTTAGTTTTTATTTCCTACTTCATATGTCAATTTAACTTGTTTTTGTTTAAGACCTTCCAATACATCATTAAACTATTTTTGTTTGTTTTTCTTTTCACTTTCATCATTTATGTAGGTATATAATGGTTTTTCCTTCACTGTTTGGATTATCTCATCTCAGCACTTAATAGGATCACTTTATGACCATCGCTGACATAGGGGTAGTCCAAATAGACCAACTTCAGGGTCTATGGATTTTATGACCCATTAACAGTTTATAATTTGAAGGGTACTATAAAAACCAGTGTATTTAACGCTGTCAATGAAATACCTCCCAAGTAGAAATTAAAAAATTTCTCTTTAGTCAATTTTAATTCTAAGGGCAATGCTAGTTTTATATGTGTAAGTATGTGTAAATTGAATTGTTTTTTTTTTTTTTTTTTGTAACATCTTTATTTTACTTTTCCTCTTTTGGATAAATTTAATTGCCGATGATTGAGCGTAAACCAGTTAGTCTAGTATAGAATAGAGATATGCATATTATGTAAGTTAATATACATATAGATATAGAGCCGATATATAGTGATAATTAACGCCGAAGGCAATTCGGTCACGACTTGTGATTGGTATAGACGTAATGAAGTCGAGGTATGTTCATTTGTTTGTGAATTTAGCTTTACTACTACCAGATAGATTAGCAAATTGATAAAATATTATTAATTTTTTAGAATGTTGTTTTGTGCAAAATGTCAAAGTATGTATGTACATTTATACAAAATAAAAATAAAAAACCAATTTAATTGGCAGACATTGGGTAATAATGTTTTATTGAGGTGATAATTAAGGTGAATAAAACAATCTTTATCTCTTAGATTTCTTTGGAAATTAGCTTAACTCAATAAGTTATTATAGCTACATTATGAATTTGTACACATAGTTCTGACGCCATCATTTTCTCAAGATCATTACAAGTATGTAGATACAACATTATAGTTTTAAAATTGATTGAAATTCTATTTCTATTTCTAGTATATTTTATCTTTTTCGTTTGGGTACTAATAGTCCCAAAAAAATTCAATTACAATTACATTTAATTAGGTATGTATGTATTTATTAAAAATTTTTAATTAACGGCTATATTATTGACATACTTTCAAAGCTAGTTTTACTGAAAAACTAGTTCTATAGGGGTTTCGAATCTTAAGTTCCTCAAAAAAAATTATTAACTTGATTTAGATGTCAAACTATGTATGAATATTTTGATTTAGATGTCAGAGTAATAGACCGAGAGCTGGCGACGGATTTTCTGCGTGAAAGGAAACCAAACGGTATTAATGTTACAACTAGTCCTAGGGAAGGTGATAACCAATACGAAAGTCTGTCTGCACGTAGTGGCCGCGTTTCCGCGAAAAAGTGCATCAAAAGTACAACTTTTCTGAAAATAGAAATAGTGAGGGAAACCACTTAAAATGCATCGCATCCCGACGCCACGGACTCGCTGATTACAAAAATGGTTTCGACAGACGTGTAGGTGGCCGCAAAACCCTTGACAGACGCCGCCGAAAATGCGTTTTTTTTGGCGTTTTTTACTTTTTGGGAAACCACTTAAAATTGGTGTCATTCGAAAGATCTCGACTCCCTGAGTGCGAATATGCAAATGACAGACGTCTAGGTGGCCGCAAAACCCGCGACAGACGTCGCTGAAAATGCGTTTTTTTGGCGCTTTTTTACTTTTTGGGAAACCACTTAAAATTGGTGTCATTGGAAAGCTCTCGACTTCCCGAGTGCGAATATGCCCATGACAGACGTGTAGGTGGCCGCAAACTCGCGACAGACACGATTAAAATCGCGGCTTTTTTTACGAAATTCTAGATAACTCATGTTACACACCTAAATACAACGCAATCTGAGGCTCTTGACTGCCAAGAGTATAAATATGTGAAAACAACCAACTTTCAGCTTTATCCAACAGCTGGAAAGCGCGATAAAAATCGCTGATTTTTTCAGTGTACGACTATTTAATGGGCTTTTGCGGGAAACCACTTAAAATGTATCTTAATTGAAAGGTCCTGACCTCAACAAAATTAAAATTTAAACGACAGACGCGTAAGTGGTGATAAACGGATGGTAGCCGCTAAATAAGTCGCGGCCGTTATTTATTGTTTTTAAATTGGTTTTTAGTGGTTATCTCTTCAAAAGTTACTCAAGTTAAAGGTTTTAACTCCCTTAAGAAGAAAATGTAGGTGACAGACGTTTTGAGTTATATGGACATGTTGAAAACCGCCATAAAATTCGCGAATGTAATTATTATTTTATTGGTTGGATTTTGGTGGTAACCTCCCCAAAAGGATGTCTATTCAAAGGTTTTAACTCCCTGACCAAGAAAATTTTACTGACAGACGTTTTGAGTTACACGAAGCTGCCGAAAACCGCGATAAAAGTCGCGCATGTTGTTATTATTTTATCAATTGGATTTTTAGTGGTAACCTATTCATATGTATGCCAATTTAAAGGTTTTACCTCCCTCGCTTGAAAAATTTTACTCACAGACGTTTTGAGTTACACCAAACTATCTAAGTCCGCGAAATACATCGCGTTTGTTATTATTGTATTTTTTTAATTCAATTTTGATGGTCACTGATTGAAATGTACCTCAAACAAATGCAATTAGTATTGAATATGTAAAGGAGTGATTATTTAAAATTTGTATGTATGTTCATACATAGTTATGCTTCTAATTATCTGGAAAATCAAACATATAAAATAATAAGCTTAATTTTTTTTATTGGCGATGGCGTTTTCAACAGTTTGGTGTAGTTCAAAACGTCTGTGACTACATTTTATATTTCAGGGAGTAAGTACCTTTTAATTGAGGTACATTTCAATCAGTGACCATCAAAATTGAATTAAAAAAATACAATAATAACAAACGCGATGTATTTCGCGGACTTAGATAGTTTGGTGTAACTCAAAACGTCTGTGAGTAAAATTTTTCAAGCGAGGGAGGTAAAACCTTTAAATTGGCATACATATGAATAGGTTACCACTAAAAATCCAATTGATAAAATAATAACAACATGCGCGACTTTTATCGCGGTTTTCGGCAGCTTCGTGTAACTCAAAACGTCTGTCAGTAAAATTTTCTTGGTCAGGGAGTTAAAACCTTTGAATAGACATCCTTTTGGGGAGGTTACCACCAAAATCCAACCAATAAAATAATAATTACATTCGCGAATTTTATGGCGGTTTTCAACATGTCCATATAACTCAAAACGTCTGTCACCTACATTTTCTTCTTAAGGGAGTTAAAACCTTTAACTTGAGTAACTTTTGAAGAGATAACCACTAAAAACCAATTTAAAAACAATAAATAACGGCCGCGACTTATTTAGCGGCTACCATCCGTTTATCACCACTTACGCGTCTGTCGTTTAAATTTTAATTTTGTTGAGGTCAGGACCTTTCAATTAAGATACATTTTAAGTGGTTTCCCGCAAAAGCCCATTAAATAGTCGTACACTGAAAAAATCAGCGATTTTTATCGCGCTTTCCAGCTGTTGGATAAAGCTGAAAGTTGGTTGTTTTCACATATTTATACTCTTGGCAGTCAAGAGCCTCAGATTGCGATGTATTTAGGTGTGTAACATGAGTTATCTAGAATTTCGTAAAAAAAGCCGCGATTTTAATCGTGTCTGTCGCGAGTTTGCGGCCACCTACACGTCTGTCATGGGCATATTCGCACTCGGGAAGTCGAGAGCTTTCCAATGACACCAATTTTAAGTGGTTTCCCAAAAAGTAAAAAAGCGCCAAAAAAACGCATTTTCAGCGACGTCTGTCGCGGGTTTTGCGGCCACCTAGACGTCTGTCATTTGCATATTCGCACTCAGGGAGTCGAGATCTTTCGAATGACACCAATTTTAAGTGGTTTCCCAAAAAGTAAAAAACGCCAAAAAAACGCATTTTCGGCGGCGTCTGTCAAGGGTTTTGCGGCCACCTACACGTCTGTCGAAACCATTTTTGTAATCAGCGAGTCCGTGGCGTCGAGATGCGATGCATTTTAAGTGGTTTCCCTCACTATTTCTATTTTCAGAAAAGTTGTACTTTTGATGCACTTTTTCGCGGAAACGCGGCCACTACGTGCAGACAGACTTTCGTATTCGTTATCACCTTCCCTAGGACTAGTTGTAACATTAATACCGTTTGGTTTCCTTTCACGCAGAAAATCCGTCGCCAGCTCTTAGACTATAATAAAAATTTGTGAAAAACTTTAAACTCGAAACCGCTATAGATCTAGTTTTTCGGTAAAACTAGCTTTGAAGAAAGTCAAGAATATGGCCGTACTAATTAAATGTAAATAAAAAAATAATTTATTTAATGTAATTCAAAAATATAGAGATTTGATAACATTATTAGTAATTGATTACATAACTTGTAATTAAAAATAGCAATTACATTTAAAAACAAAAACGAATAAATAGAGCCTAAGAGAAGCATAACATGCAAAAGAATGTTTTCCCATTTTTTTGTTATTTACTTGTACATTATGTAGATAGATAGATAAAGTCTTTATTTTTTCGATTCAATTTAATACATAGATATGAATAAGAATACGGACTTAACTTGTAAATACTGTATATTTGTCCACTTTTATCTTAATGCATCATCAGATATTCTTAATTTATGCTTGATTTAAAAACAGCGTTTGGTTGATCATATGATTTTTTGATAGTAGGTATTCCTATAGGACATAAATCAGCAAAAACATTGCATTTTGTTCGTGGTCTGCAGGAATGGAGACAGTTTATTAGCGAATCCGAACGGCTAAGGTGAGCGGTACTTTTCTGATAAGAAATAGGGGAACCCGGGGCATAACGGGCCCCCTAAGGATTATTGTCATAACTGCAAAAATGTATTAAGAATTTTTGATGAAATTTTATTAGAAAGGAAATTTATTAAAGAATAAGTTTTAAAAAAAAAAACAGTTTTTAAAAAATAAATTATTTAGTATAATTTGTTTGCTTTGAAAAAGTCATTCAATTTGCCCATTATGTCCCGGTGCTTAGGCATAATGGGCATAGGTGGGGTGTAATGAGCACGAAGCTAACTGGCTGAACAGAATAGAATGACGGAACTGAAGCCGTAGACGGAACTGGAAGAACTGTCAAAAAGTGTCGTACGTTATTTTTTTTACATGTCCACAATGGAGCTGTACAGCTTTTAAAGTATTTTGAAGAAAAACAAAAGAATATTCTTGTGTACAAGCTCAGAATTCACATTTTTTGTTTCCAATAATTTTCCTTTTAATAAATAATATTTTTAGCGATACAAATAACCACAATATTTTTTTCCGACCCAAAAAAGTTGTTTTTATTCTCCATACAATTTGAAACGTCAAAAGTGCCGTACGTGAAAAGTTAAAAGTTGGTGAACTCTTCCGTCTGCGTCTGCAGTTCCGTATGCGTCTACGTTCCGCTGTGTTCGCAACATTGAATTTGCGTGTATTCAATATTTTGACAGCTATTCCAGCTCCGGCTCCGTCTGCGTCACCATTCTGTTCAGCCAGTAAATTGGATTGCAATGCAAGTATGTTTGGTTCCATTCCTCAACATAAGCTTCTTCCAGCACAAGAAAAATTATACAACTTTCAACAATCTCGGCAGGATACCCATTTATCCGTGAACTGGAAGTGTAAATACCCATAATACAAGAACTCCTTGTCTTCTGAATTTGCTTCTTTCCTGTTTTTTTTTTTTCAATTTTGCTATGTTGTGTGATTAAAGTTTTAACCATATAGCCAAAGCACACTATTCTTGCTTCATTCTTGTCACTTGGTCTTCTTGTCATGATTGCGAAACATCTGAGAAAATGTATAACATGCTGATAAAATCATATAGAAATAGATACTAAAAACATGAAACATCCCCATTATGCCCCGCCCATTCTGCCCCAAACCTCTTTTTTAAATAAACATTCAAAAAATAAGTTAAAAACTTAACTTTAATAGAAAAATAAAATTATGTATGTACATATGTATATAAATTTATTTACATATCTTATATATGTATAAAATAAAGAGAATCCAATATTCAAGTGACTCAAAAAACGCACTTGAAAAAAACGTCAATATAATAAAAACAGTATCGAAAATTTTGTTTCGTTCAAAACGAAAAGCAACTGCTATTTTTATTCAAAAAAGGGGTTTCCCCTAATAGCGAGCGATGTATTAAAACTGGTAGATTGCAGTTCGGAGCTGACCCTTAATTCGATATAGAATAAAATAGGGGGCCCCTTATGCCCCGGGTTCCCCTACTCTTGCTTGGATGATTTAAAACTTCCTCGCAATAGGCAGTAGCCCTAAAAAAAATTTTTGTTCTTACTTGAAAGCGGCTGGGAATCAAACCCAGACCTATGCCATGACAGTTCAATGCACTCACTAACTATTGAGCCACGGGCTACTACTACTACTAAATTTATTTACTTGGTGATCACGGTTGGAAAAGGGCTTACTATTGTACTGAATTTTGTACTATTTAATTTTCCCAGTACGTAAGTATCACTTTTCAACTTTCAGTACTATTTCAATTATTGGCAAAACACCAATACTGAAATTTTCACTGAGTTGAACGCATCACTCAAGTGCTAGTTTGGTTTAAGTCTGATGAAACTCAACATAATGATTTCTTGCAAAAAAATCGAGATTTTCTAACAAATTTCAGTTAAGATAATCGAAATTTTAAAAAATGTAGGTACATTTCGAATGTGATTCGGTAGGAATTTGCCTCAGTTTTGCATAGCCATACATAGTTTATCAAATATTTTTCGTCTCTAAAACGTTTGTAAGCAAAATGAGGCAGTTTCTGAAAAATTGAAAATCTTTTATTAAATCTTATATGTCATGTTGTTTAAGTGAATGTTTTTGAGAAATAAAATTTCAAAGTCAAAATTTCTAAAAAAAAATTATGAATAAATAAAAAAAAATAACGGAAAAATGGTTTTAGTTATGAATAATATTTTTGCGTCATAAACCTTACAAAACAAACAACCAATATAAAAAGTTTGGGGCAAGTTTTAGACGAGTTAGTATGATGTTAAAGCATTTTATGCTGCTAGGGTAAAAAGAGGATTTTTCAAATTTGAAACGAGTTAGAATCATATTATCTTTTAAACATTTTACCAAAGATAAGATATCCAAATAGCTGTTTTATCTCTTTAATATCATACTAACTCCAAATGTCACTTTGACAAATACAAATGTGAAATAGCGTGAAGTGTAACTGTTTTAGTCGTGTTAAGCTGGATTTAATTAAGGAAATAGGTTAAGTATGATTCTAGTAAAAAAAATGGTTTAATATTAAGAAACTGATATTGAGGTAAATATGATACTATTTAACAATTTTCTAACTTTAAAGCTAAAATGTTCTTAGTTTTAAATATTTTTTAATTAGTATCATACTCAACCAGTTTCCTCAATAAAATCCAGCTGAACACACCTAAAAAAGTGCCATATCACACCATTTTCACATATGTAATAATTGCCAAAGTGACATTTGGAGTTAGTATGATATTTTAACTTTAGTAAAATTGTAACTCGTTTAAAATTTTGAAAATGCTCTTTTTATCTTAGCATCATACTAAAAATGTTTTAACATCATAAATCGTCTAAAATTGTTTCCCTTTATATTTATTTCTTAAGAACTGAAAAAGAAAGGGGGATAGAACTTTCCCCCCACACATTTTGTGCTTCTTAGAATGATCTCAGGAATCATCCCTCAAAGCATAGTCAACGATTTAAGGGGCACCTTGTATGAATAAACAAAAGTATTTTTTCCTAAAAAAAAATATCAACGTTTTTCGAAAATAATAATTGCAAATATGAAAAAATATAGGTACCTATATAAAAAAACGATTAAAATTTTCTCTCGAAAAAAATATGTTTTTAAAAAATTCTCTCCGCGAAAAAAAAAACAAGTAAACCAAATTAATATTACTCAAACATGGGACCTACAAAAATATTCTTAGAGATGCCTGTGTGCGAAAAAATGTTGTTTAAACTGCAGCTGCAGTATCAATCTGAAATGACATATCAAACACTATTTCTAGTGCATATTTTAGTTTTTCACTTTTGTACTTTTTGAAAAAAGTCTTGAATATAGTTAAGCCTTTATATTTTTCAAAATTTGTCGATATATATGTATGTTACATTTAAAACATATATCGACCAGTATTTGATCTACAAGTCAAGACGGCTGCAAGGGGTCGATGGCAGAATACTCAAACCAAATGTTCCTCTAACGATGACAACCAATAACATATTAAATTCCTGAAGAATTCACGATTGGAAAAATTTCGGTACTATTTGGTCATTTTCAGTACTATTTTTTTTCAGCTTTCAGTACTATCAAGAAAAGTCGATTTCCATCACTGTTGGTGATTAATGAATATTGGAATTGGAAGACTCTTCAGTCGTCGCACCTTCTCCGAATATTTCGCACTGGTTCGAAAGAGCGTTTTTCATTTATGAAGAAATCAATATTTATACTGTAACTGAAACATAAAAGAAAGATCGTTCAAGACAGAAGAAAAAGATTCAAGTTCCTACGTGATGTAAGACTTTGGCCCAAATCGAATGTAGTGCCCTTTACGAAAAATCTTTGTCACGATCTTTTGAAATATCTTATTTTGTAAATTAATCTCGTTTAATTTTTTTTCAAAACTCGCATATCTATTTTAGAAATCTTTATGTTATCATCGAAGTACGTGATGCTCCTTCATATTTCTGTGATAAGCATAGGTAGCTGAACCAGAAACCTACCCCTTTACTTGAATATATGGTCAAGAAGGATGGACAAAAAACGTTTTACAAAAAAAGCAGCATTCCCGCTTTACAATTGTTCAAGAATATTTTACTTCTGTTGGTGACCCAAGAGTAATCCGATCATAATTCAAAATTAACTACCTATCCTTTTCAAAAAGAACCTACCTCTCTTAAGTTGACAAAAAAAAATATTTTACAATAGCCTCGCCTTTTTCCTTTGTTAATATTTTTCCAAATAAAAAAACATAAAAAATCAAGGGAACACATAAAAACACAAAACATAATCGAACATAAAAAAAAAACGCACCTAAAATAACATAAAAATAGAACTGAACAAAAAAAAAAAGAATATTTTTTACGTGATATTTTGTCACTACCGACAACGACGGGCCACATGTGTCAACAACATTGTAAAACTTTTGATTAATTTTTCCTCCATCAATAAATGTCATTAACATTTTTGAAAATATAAGTCAATAAAATTAATTTAAAAAAGAAAAAACTGCTTATTTTAATGAAGAAGGTGCCTTGCCAACATAATTAAAATTTTACTCTTTCTTTATACTGTACCTAAAATCTTTCAAATATGAATGAAACAAAATATAAATAAACTCACTCAAATAAGCGCCAACTAAATCCACCTTTGGCGTTTTCTCAAGGCAGCAGTTAATAATAATCCAAATACAAGGGGATCAACAAAAATAAAACCACACTTTTCTTTATTTTAAGATTTTCTTTTTTTCTTGATTTTAATTTTTAATCACACAATTAAATTGAAGCACACACACAAACACTGATAAATATGAAAAAACAACGATAATTTCTATGATTTGTTCGATTAATTAAAACAAAACATTTGGGGGTGGATTACACTATGATGGTTTTAAAAATAACCCGCTCATTCGTTATTCAAATAATCCGGAACGAATGTCATTCGATAAAATAAAACTTCGCCCGCACTAAACTCGCAGATATGAAGATAGAAAGATATGGAGCGTTCGTTGAAATTGTAACAACTCGCCCTTTTTTCTTTGACCGTTAATTCAAAAACGTCACGGCTCGTTACTGCCTTTGAATGCGCGCGACCAAAAAATGTACATTATAACAGAAAAAAACAAAAACGATAAATGTACCTAAAAATATATTATATAGGTACCGAAGCACATGTTTACAATATTACAAACATGTGTGTATGCAGACAAATTCATATGAATTACAAGCAACTAGAAGAAGAAAAAAAATAAACTAAAGTTAACGAATTAGAACTGTCAACCAGATATTTGTTTGTAGAGTTGGGAAGTTTTAAATAGGAGCGAGTCGTTGTTGTTGCTTGTAAATGTATATCTAGTAAAATGCGCACTCTCACTCAGTGTCGCGTTTGGGTAGAACAGGGTAATTGAATTCAAATGGGGCTCGGCAAATTATATTATTGTGCTCTATTATGCACAAAGTCGTTGGTCACCAACTAGACCAGACATACACAATCTAATTACCATTCAATGTAGGTGAAGCCCATTAGCCTCGACGACGGCGAAGTCAATCAGTTAGGTATAAAAACGAAACTTTTTACAGCCAGAATCCGTATAGAGACAAAAAATTAAATAGAAATATAGTTCAACACAACACATGCGCTCATTCTTGAATAAAATAAAATACATAAAACAAAAAAATGTATCAATATCAAAACAATGTGACAGTTGATACAACAAAACGCCACAGACGCGACAGTCAACTACGTTCGAATTAAGATAAGACAAGAGGGCGCTAGTACTTTCCTGGCAAGCAATGAGTAAGATAGGGAATAATATAGGTTATCAGTCAAGATTCGACTTCTTCTGTGTTCTATCAACTGGAACGACGACGGCGAAGGAGACCGACGCACTCGGTTTTTAACTCGTTATTATCTCGTTATAGGTTCGTTATTAAAATTTCGTCAATTTGGTTGGGATTCCGTACCAGATTGTTAATTCATTCACTCACGTATGTGTCGCAGAGACATAAACAAACAAATAATTTGTAAATAAACTTAACCGCAAACACGACGAAACACGATACGATAAATGCTACGTTTTTTCCGACATACGCTACGTAATCAATGGCATTCGTTGGCCAACTGATCGCGCTCCAGAGAGTCACAGGAAAATTTTAGCAGCACTGAACACACTCCACTCATTTGTTACCCACTCAACTCATACTCAATCGAAAATAATTCTACAAAATTATCTCACTTAAAAAGTGAGTGTGAGTCGAGAATCAATGATCTCAAACATGTTCGAATGCAGGTGTGGGAGAATATGTGTTGTGTTTTGAGTGAAATTTTGATAAACAAATCGTTTTACGCTGTACCGGTCGGTGGTGGTTTGTGGTTTTTGTTTGATACCTGAGTGATAGTGAATGCTATTGATAACACCGTTTGAAATACTCTTGCTGTGCTAGCAGGTAGATAAAAGCAAGGGATATGCATGTGATGATTCGGTTTTGATATGGGAAATAAGAAATTAGTCATGGAATAAAAATTTAGCAAGTTTCTGTGTTGTGTACACATTTTGGTACCACGTACCATCTAATCGTAACATACTTAGTGCCTCCGTTTATGATTTATGAATGAAAAGTTATTGAACTTTTTTTACATCATGATCATACATACCCCTGTTAGAAGGGAAATTAAGAAGATAGTAGCAACTCTTGCTAGCAATTTAAATAACGGAAACCCAACATTATGCAGCAGACAGAACTGTCAGACATGAGTGTCTGTTAAACAAGTCGTATTAATTAGATTTCCTTAGAACACTCGTGGACAGTTGTCAAGCTAGCCACTGTCTAAATAGTTGGACAACTCATTATTAATAATCACATTCCCGCAGCTGTCTAAATATGACCTCATATTGCCCGTGACATACATGGAATAATTCATTCTCGAGTGAATAAAAAAATTTAGCCGACTATTTGGCTACGTTCAAAGGAAATTTCTTTCATTTCAACATAACTTTTCGTTTCGCGACAAAAAAAATTGCCCTTCTTTCTTCATTGAACGTGCCGACTTTAGAATAGGTTCGGACAACCAATTTCGGTGTCTAACAATAAGTTGGACAACCGATGGAAATGTTTATTAATACGATTTTGGAGTTAGACAGCTGTCTAAAGTTAGACATACTTTGGCATGGGTTTTATTAATAAGACTGGAAACTTTTCACAATTAACAATAAGTTCACAATCCTCGCTCGCTACTCTTTTGACCAGTTTCAGAATAAAGATGAGTCCCCTGGACCAACGACCATAGTTACGTGATTTATTTGTTTCTGTTAAAGTTATAGTTTAGTTTGTTTAATTTCACATAATTTTGGGATTGACCGATTGAGAAGGCATGTTGAAGGAAGGTTGTCTAGCGATGGGGACGAAATTGGCCAAAATTAAACATCCATACGAAATAGTCTTCCAAGCACTCAATCAAATTCGTTATAAAGCTCTGTGAATTGTATGTTTTTAACTTGGCTAACTTTGACCATTGTCAGATTAAGGTTCTTTTCATTATTGGCGTGGAATCTGGCGGACGAGATGTTTGGGGGAAGTTTTTGGGGGTTAATTTTAAAGTTAAAATATTATATTTTTTATGAAAATGCTAGTTAAATAAATGTAACTAGCATTCTAAATCTGTATCAGTATTGCACTCAATTTCTATTTCTATTTTTTTACATACAAAGCATTAGTTCCAATTTTTTTTGTTTTTATAAAACACTAGCTGACCCGGCAGACATTGTCCTGCCCATAATCGATTTATTTTAAAAACACAAATAATAAATGAGAAATCACCAACGCACATGTTTCATTAATGATAATTTAATCTGTAGAATCCCGTGGCGTAATGGTTAGTGCGTTGGACTGTCATGCCAGAGGTCTGGGGTTCAATACCAGCCGCTTCCACCTTAAGTTTTTTTCGGAGCTACTACCTCTTGCGAGGAAGTGATAAATCCTCCAAGAGTATCTCTTGTCATAGAAAAGTGCCGCTCACCTGAGCCGTTCGGATTCGGCAATAAACTGAAGATAGAAGATAGAAAATAGAAGATAGAAGATAGAAGATAGAAGATAGAAGATAGAAGATAGAAGATAGAAGATAGAAGATAGAAGATAGAAGATAGAAGATAGAAGATAGAAGATAGAAGATAGAAGATAGAAGATAGAAGATAGAAGATAGAAGATAGAAGATAGAAGATAGAAGATAGAAGATAGAAGATAGAAGATAGAAGATAGAAGATAGAAGATAGAAGATAGAAGATAGAAGATAGAAGATAGAAGATAGAAGATAGAAGATAGAAGATAGAAGATAGAAGATAGAAGATAGAAGTTAGAAGTTAGAAGATAGAAGATAGAAGATAGAAGATAGAAGATAGAAGATAGAAGATAGAAGATAGAAGATAGAAGATAGAAGATAGAAGATAGAAGATAGAAGATAGAAGATAGAAGATAGAAGATAGAAGTTAGAAGTTAGAAGATAGAAGATAGAAGATAGAAGATAGAAGATAGAAGATAGAAGATAGAAGATAGAAGATAGAAGATAGAAGATAGAAGATAGAAGATAGAAGATAGAAGATAGAAGATAGAAGATAGAAGATAGAAGATAGAAGATAGAAGATAGAAGATAGAAGATAGAAGATAGAAGATAGAAGATAGAAGATAGAAGATAGAAGATAGAAGATAGAAGATAGAAGATAGAAGATAGAAGATAGAAGATAGAAGATAGAAGATAGAAGATAGAAGATAGAAGATAGAAGATAGAAGATAGAAGATAGAAGATAGAAGATAGAAGATAGAAGATAGAAGATAGAAGATAGAAGATAGAAGATAGAAGATAGAAGATAGAAGATAGAAGATAGAAGATAGAAGATAGAAGATAGAAGATAGAAGATAGAAGATAGAAGATAGAAGATAGAAGATAGAAGATAGAAGATAGAAGATAGAAGATAGAAGATAGAAGATAGAAGATAGAAGATAGAAGATAGAAGATAGAAGATAGAAGATAGAAGATAGAAGATAGAAGATAGAAGATAGAAGATAGAAGATAGAAGATAGAAGATAGAAGATAGAAGATAGAAGATAGAAGATAGAAGATAGAAGATAGAAGATAGAAGATAGAAGATAGAAGATAGAAGATAGAAGATAGAAGATAGAAGATAGAAGATAGAAGATAGAAGATAGAAGATAGAAGATAGAAGATAGAAGATAGAAGATAGAAGATAGAAGATAGAAGATAGAAGATAGAAGATAGAAGATAGAAGATAGAAGATAGAAGATAGAAGATAGAAGATAGAAGATAGAAGATAGAAGATAGAAGATAGAAGATAGAAGATAGAAGATAGAAGATAGAAGATAGAAGATGGAAGATGGAAGATAGAAGATAGAAGATAGAAGATAGAAGATAGAAGATAGAAGATAGAAGATAGAAGATAGAAGATAGAAGATAGAAGATAGAAGATAGAAGATAGAAGATAGAAGATAGAAGATAGAAGATAGAAGATAGAAGATAGAAGATAGAAGATAGAAGATAGAAGATAGAAGATAGAAGATAGAAGATAGAAGATAGAAGATAGAAGATAGAAGATAGAAGATAGAAGATAGAAGATAGAAGATAGAAGATAGAAGATAGAAGATAGAAGATAGAAGATAGAAGATAGAAGATAGAAGATAGAAGATAGAAGATAGAAGATAGAAGATAGAAGATAGAAGATAGAAGATAGAAGATAGAAGATAGAAGATAGAAGATAGAAGATAGAAGATAGAAGATAGAAGATAGAAGATAGAAGATAGAAGATAGAAGATAGAAGATAGAAGATAGAAGAGAGAAGATAGAAGATAGAAGATAGAAGATAGAAGATAGAAGATAGAAGATAGAAGATAGAAGATAGAAGATAGAAGATAGAAGATAGAAGATAGAAGATAGAAGATAGAAGATAGAAGATAGAAGATAGAAGATAGAAGATAGAAGATAGAAGATAGAAGATAGAAGATAGAAGATAGAAGATAGAAGATAGAAGATAGAAGATAGAAGATAGAAGATAGAAGATAGAAGATAGAAGATAGAAGATAGAAGATAGAAGATAGAAGATAGAAGATAGAAGATAGAAGATAGAAGATAGAAGATAGAAGATAGAAGATAGAAGATAGAAGATAGAAGATAGAAGATAGAAGATAGAAGATAGAAGATAGAAGATAGAAGATAGAAGATAGAAGATAGAAGATAGAAGATAGAAGATAGAAGATAGAAGATAGAAGATAGAAGATAGAAGATAGAAGATAGAAGATAGAAGATAGAAGATAGAAGATAGAAGATAGAAGATAGAAGATAGAAGATAGAAGATAGAAGATAGAAGATAGAAGATAGAAGATAGAAGATAGAAGATAGAAGATAGAAGATAGAAGATAGAAGATAGAAGATAGAAGATAGAAGATAGAAGATAGAAGATAGAAGATAGAAGATAGAAGATAGAAGATAGAAGATAGAAGATAGAAGATAGAAGATAGAAGATAGAAGATAGAAGATAGAAGATAGAAGATAGAAGATAGAAGATAGAAGATAGAAGATAGAAGATAGAAGATAGAAGATAGAAGATAGAAGATAGAAGATAGAAGATAGAAGATAGAAGATAGAAGGTAGAAGATAGATAAATAGATTAGGAACTTAAAGGGAAGGCGAAAAAAGTGAGTCTCGTGATTTTGTCCGTCTGTCGGTAGTTAGACCACAGCTTAAAGGGATGAGTCTATTTTCTTAATACTTGATAACTTGGGTTTTTTTTCATCATTCCTCCGACAAGTTTTTTCATTTTCTTATGACCAAAAACTCTACAAGCCTTAACTCGTCGCATCGTGGCTGTCTCCTACTCCTGTAGACTATATGGTAAGAAATTAAGTCATAAAGCAAACAAGAACTCGAAAATTTCCATTTTTGTATTTAGTTAAAAAACGAAAAAAACAACAAATTGCGTAGAATTTTTGAACGAAACTAACTGATAGCTACAGTCCTTATGTCAAAAAGACTGCTTTTTCTTTTAAGTTTTATGAGTGTGCTCAGATGATTTGATCCTTTTTTTTTTGACAGATCATAATGAGAATTTTATAATTTATTTTGGAGTTACGCGCCAGATTCTTAGAAATCAGTCTAATTTATTTTAATTTTATTTTTTCAGTGTTAATACGTTCTAAAGTTTTAAAGAAGGTATATTACATGACAGTGTTGCCATTGTTTTTTAATATTTTTTTTCCTGGTTCGAATGCTCATATAATTTTTTTTCTTCAATATAAAATAGTGTCTGCCGAGGATTTTTCAGCGTCAGACACGTATAGTATATTCATATTATGAACAGTTTTTAGAACTCAATGAAAAAAAAAATTAAGACTTTGAAAACTATTTTTTTAGCGTTAGAAAAGGTGCGCTCCCAGGAAAACGCAACAACTCCCACCAGCAAGACTCCCGTCATTCGAACCGTCCGTGGTAGTGAGATGAACAAAATATTAAAAACCAGGACCCATATTCCGTAACTCTCACATCAAAAAAAAATCAGTCGAGAAACGCTGAAAATGGAACAAAACTCATGTATTTTGTTTCAGTTTCCATCGTTTCTCGATTTTTTCGATGTGAGAGTTACAGAACATGCGTCCAGGACTGTTAAAATCAACTTTTTTCGGCGTTGCTAGCTCCCGCACTCCTAGGAGCTCCGAAGTTTCCCATAATCATTTATCAATTACTTTTGCAATTGAAACGCAAAGTTATACAAATTCTTTCATAGCACACACAACTCACAACACTGAACTCTTTCCTCAGATGTTTTTAAGTTTTAAACAATAATTTAGTATCGGTGAGACTTTTTAAAGCGATTGCATATAAGAAACTCTGCATGCACTTAAAGTGCAGTACAGTTTTAACTTATAATATAACCCATAACTGTATAGGGTAGGATAATTGATCAATTTATGTGAACAAACCGAACGACGACGCGACTTATTGTGCCTGTCGACGTAACGCACTTTAATTTATTGCTTCCAACTATAATTTTCCCAGCTTGGACAGACACGCTGGTCTTGTATGGTGTTGGACATTTTTATGTGCACTCTCAGAGCAATTATAATTTAATTGCTGTGGAATTTCAATTTATTTTCTCTTATGTTTAGAAAATCTATATGGGCCTTATGGTTTTTGGTTTTTGTGGTTGAAAGTCCATATAAGTATCTGATCGTTGTTTAAATACATAATTCTGTTTAGATATAGATGCCACTCCTTTTTGTGGTTTCTTCTCCCTCAGGGCCTCAATAGTGTAGTTAAACTGAAAAGTCATTTGAAGTAATATCAAAACCAATTATTCTAACGACCACCTATTGCGAGTTGGATCAGAAAAGGATACCAAAGCGTGAACGAATTACTAAGAATAGAAGAGGGTCTCGGATGTATGCGTGATGAACTGATCTAAATCTACCATTCAAGAAGATCCTAAAGTAATTTTTTCAATCAATCATGCGTGGTTCATCTTTTGTTGTGGAACTGAGAAGGGGTCAGAGTATGTATTTATCAGGAATAGGACCAACTGTTTGGGAAAATCATTTTTCTTTTCTTAACTTATGCATTGTCCAAATTCGGTACAAATGTTTTTTTTATACATCATTGAATAATCGAAAATCGTGAGTGACTGGTCTGCTTTTTATCTAACCAAGTAAATTAATACATCTACATACATATGTATATACGTTCATACCTACAAACAAGCTAACCTAAGTCCTAAGTATACATAGGGTATGTGCATAAAAGGAACAGTTAGTTATTATTCTGAAACAAAAAAAAAGATCATTCATTCGAGTTTTCTAACATTGCCGTGTTTTTTGTAAGCTAAACAATTTGTGTGTTGAATGGAATAACAACTAATCCCCATCGGGATTAGCAAAGCGCGAAGCATTATCAGCTCTTAACTTAAGCTGTACTTTTTTTCAAAGCCAGAATGTGTATGTGTTGCTGTTGTTTTTTAATGATTTCTATTGTAGAAAAGTCTTAAGACTGGCTATTTCCCAAACAAAATTTGTCGCACTAAAAATGTAATGCTCACTGCTTGCATCGACAAAACTAGTCGAGAAACGTTGAAAAATGGACCAAAAGCCATGTGTTTTATTTCATTTTTCATCGGAAAAAAAGTCTAGACCAGTTTTTCTCAAAACTGTGAAATGCTGCGCTGAATTGGCTTCCTGTGATCAATGCAAATATCAATTTTGAATCGAACACAAAAAACCGAATGGATTTATGTCTTCTAGTTTTTGAGAAAATTGAAAATTACTAAAAGTAGTTTTTTTAATGAGATTTCTGCTTTTTGGTATTTACGTTTGATAAGGTTCACCTTTGTAAGTAAAGTACAGCAATTCATTTAGCGTTACCCAGAATGCACCACGAAGAGGTAGAATTGCATTGCATTCCGCGTCCCAGTAAGTCAGTTTGTGAGTAAGTCAGGAGTTAGTTAAAAATAGTAAAGTCAATTTTTAATGTATGAAGAAGGTATGTAATTCTCGTCAATGAAGTCATCGTCCGTACTGGTGTTACTGTCGAGTTCATTGAGTTCGTCGTTGATGGTAAGAAGCCGAGGTTGTTTTGGTGGTAAAACACTCTCTGTGTGTGTTTCTTTATTTATTCCGGATAAGGAATAGAATGGATGGAAAAGACAAAATGTTTATCCAGAATGGAATGAAAAAAGAAACAAAACTAGAACAAAAAGAATGGCAATCTAGTTGTTCGGTGAAATGTCAAAACAATTGCAGAAATAAATGTATTTATTTTGGATATTTATGTATTCTCAAAGTCTAAAGTTTAGTAAATTTTACATTAAATGCATAAAATTTATGCTCTTGTTCGTTTATTCGCGTTATTATGCTGTTTTTAAATAATTAACACCAAGTGAATCTGCCATAATTGAGTTTAAGAACACCAATTATACTGAACGCGCCCAGTATTCTTTTTCTATTCTTTTTATACCACACTTCACATGGAATAAAAAGAATGCATTCCAAATGTTCCAGAATGAATATTCCGTGGAATAAAGAAACGCAAAACTGGTATTCCGAATATTCTGGATATACCGGAATGAATAAAGAAATACACTCTCTAGGTGCTCACTGTAAACCGTTGGGAGGGTCGAAGTCCTTTAGTTGCAAACCCATACTTTTTTCACCATCGATAAATCCTGGGTACACTTTTTTTACGTCTAGTAAAAATTCCATGATTTGGGAGCCTAAGTCATCTTTATATTTTTTTCAAGGTTTATTTTCTATAACTACCATATATTGGTGAAGGTGGTGCGTTGTTTTCCGGCATAAATTTTTTCTTTTTAGAAGCTTGTTCTGGTTCTCAAAATCAATAATAGTGTTTGATGCATCGGTCTTGTCAACATATTCGCCTTTGCTGTGGTTCGTAACTTCATGAGTCGTAGAACTAGGGAATATTTTCTCGACACCCATGTTTTGGCGTGCGCTATCTGTACAAATACGACTGGTGTTGGGGTTGACGTATTTATGGATATAAGGCCACAAATCTTTCTTACATTTGGAATTCACTTTAAAGAAGCGTCCGACCTTATCTTCTTTGCAATACAACCCCAACACTACGATTGTCATCTGTTTAGTTACACAGCCTCTGTGGTATTTCCTTTTTGTAAAAAAAGTCTCGTCGATTTGAACAGTTTTTTCTTCGCCGCCAATGTTAACTGGCTGAACAGAATGGTGACGCAGACGGAGACGGAGCCAGAGCTGGAATAGCTGTCAAAATATTGAATACCCGCAAATTCAAAGTTGCGAACACAACGGAGCGTAGACGCATACGGAGCTGCAGACGCAGACGGAAGAGTTCACCAACTTTTAACTTTTCACGTACGGCACTTTTGACGTTTCAATTTGTATGAAAAAAAAAACAACTTTTTTGGTCGGAAAAAAATATTGTGGTTATTTGTATCGCGAAAAATATTATTTATTAAAAGGAAAATTATTGGAAACAAAAAATGTGAATTCTGAGCTTGTACACAATAATATTCTTTTTTTTTTCTTCAAAATACTTTCAAAGCTGTACAGCTCCTTTGTGGACATATACAAATAATAACGTACGACACTTTTTGACAGCTCTTCCAGTTCCGTCTGCGGCTTCAGTTCCGTCATTCTATTCTGTTCAGCCAGTAACATAAACGTGAGATGCTATTATTTCCGCTATTTCACGATAATAGTTAAAATAATCTATTATAGTAGATTTACTAAGTTCACTTTTACTGTCGTGATGGCGCCAAGCGATTAATTGCTTATTTTAAAATAATGATATAAAATAATATTTAAAAAAAAAATCCTTAAGTTGTAGCTTAAGATTTAATTAACTTACTTGAAAAACCGTGTTCATAGGTATTTTTATCACAAAAGAGATAAATATGGCAAGTACCTCGCGAATCTTTAGCCAACATTAAGGCCTATGGAAAATGTGCCTATAGATGGGTTGATTGTATTCCTACAATTTTTGTCACCGTTTTTCTTAGAGCTTTTTTTTTGAGCATCGCCACATCCAACCGAACTTAATATTTTTGAATTTTTCCACTTTCATTGGTATGTTGCAATAGAGCGAGGGAGTTGACGTTTTAGTGGGAATTAGACCAATTTCTTCCAAAAAAGCAATGCTTTTTTCGTTGGTCGACACCAAATCCCCGAACGAACAAAATATTAAAAAGTTATTTAGTTTATGATGAAGTAGTGGATGCTTAGCCGCCATTTTTTATTCACAGAAAAAAACTATTCACTCTACAAAGGTTGAATAAAGAATGTCCTTTGTAAACAATAACTTGTACCACGCATTTGCATAATAAAACAACGGTACAGAATTCAAATGTTTGTTTGATTATATTTTTATATGATCTAAGTAGGTATGTATGTATTTGAACATTACAATTGCATTAAGTATAAAGGTATTTAAGACACAAACATACATATTAGGAAATTATACATATATTTGCTGCAATCGTACAGTAGGTAGTACCTAATGTGAATTTTTTATAATGCATTACATTTTCATGTCTGAAAAATTTAAATGTGCAACTTTGGGCCACGTATATGTATTTTTAGAAATCAGCTGTTTACATTGGATATTTATAAGACAAATTGAAAGTTTCATTTAATCCAGATTCTTTAAATGCAAAAGAAACTTTGCATACACCCAACATCGCACATACTCCAAATTCTATAGTGGGCCAAGCAGGGGGGTAGTTACAAACCTCAGCTTATACGCCGTAATGCTGAGTGCTAGCATTGTATATACATAATGTAAGCAACAAAAAAGAACTTTTAAAAAAGTAATTTTAGTAATTTTCAATTTTCTCAAAAACTAGAAGAAATAAATCAATTTGGTTTTTTGTGTTCGATTCAAAATTGATATTTTTATTGATAACAAAAAGCCAATTCAGCGCAGCATTTCACAATTTTGAGAAAAATTGGTCTAAACTTTTTTTTTTCCATTTTTTTAAACGAAATTTTGAGTTTGCATGCAAATTTTTTAAAAACTGTTGATAAAAGTAGTTTTATTTAAATGTAGAGTAATAGAAAAGATTTCTGACTATACTTTACTGCAAGTGTCGCCGTTGATTTTTAAAATTTTTTTTCATTTTAAGTCATTTTTTGTATAAAATTCCCCCTACCTCCTAAACGGGGCAAGATGGACCCCCCCCCCCCCCTTTCATAGTAAAAAAATGCTTATTTTTGACCACTCTGAAAAAAAACCGTTATCAATTTTTGGTGCCCAAGTTATCGTACTCGTGCCGATGAGAGAGTTTTCAGAACTTTTGCACTGGAATGGGAGCTGCCACACAATGATTTTAGTTTTTCCAAAATCTAAAGAAATTCCGCCTGAACTGTTAAAAGAAGGTAGGTAATTAATTATAGCTGGCCACGTCATATTCTCATTATAATCGAAAAAATTCTTTATGGTCTCGGTGTCATACAACTAATACTAATACTTTCATATAAAATATGGTACAATATTTATGACAAGTATTAGACTATGCCATCATATAAATATGATCCTATAAGTTGATCTTTCAAATTCTGTTCACAATATGACAAAATAGCTACGAAAAATACAATTAGCCAGTTCACGTTTCTAAGATCTCACTGAGATCTCACTGAGCAAGCTCCGTCAGCTCCACTGAGCAGAAGGAGAAACCTGAACGAAATTTCTCCGCTAGAAGTCAAAACCAATTTCCATCTCTTTTTTATTAATTAATCAACTGCGACAAAAAATAATTGAGCAAGCGAATCCAAAAAATATCAATCTCAGTTTTTTGACAGCAAAGTGAGGAATCTCAATGAGGAATTACGTCCAGATTTCTGAGATTGCTGAGATCTTTGAGATCTCAGTGAGCTTGAAAAACCTGAACTGGCTAAATATTCAATAACTTATGATGTATTTGACATTCATATTTTTCAAATTAAAATCAATTCATCACTGCCGTATATATAGCGTCACATATATTTTGTCATATATATTTGACTATCACACTTGTATGACATTCCTCGCGTTCAAGAACCTATCCAAGGCGGTGTCAACCTATCCAAAAATTTTCAGATACGTTTAGTTGTTGTTGCATCAGCTGTTTTTTCACTAGGGATTACAACAACACAAAGCTATCCAGATCGCTTTGGATACAATTCTGAACGAGGCCATTCACAGTACACAAATATAAGGTATTATCTTGCGCAGGTTGTCAGAATTGAAACTGTCAGAAATAAAAAAATGGTTGCTCAAGTGCTCCCAAAAACTTCACACCGCAATATTAAAAACAACAACAAATACCGAAATTTGACATGTAAATGGGCACTGGATCCACCATTTTTTATCGATTTTGATAGATGCGCAGAACAGAACAAAAATGAAAACGATAATGATATTACCTTTAATATATGTACCGTGTATGACATTATTGAGCCATATTTAATATTTAAACTTGTAATAACGCCTGTAATATTTAGTATTTACATTGAAAACATTAATTCTACTCATACAATTTTTAACCTCTTCTGCCAAAATCTACTGTGGCTTAAGTCTAAAAATATCGTCACCATGCATCTTCAATGTTTTGAGCCATAAGAATTAAATCGTGCGAACTTTTCGTGATCCAAGAAACTGTTTCTTCGTGCTAAGGAGACATTTGAGTAGTAAACCTAGGAGTCAAGGAGACCTTGACCATGCAGAAGCATGGACCCTGTCGAAAACGAAACGGACTAGAATCTGCTTGGGTGCTTTGAAAGGAAGATTCTTCGGGTGATTTCCGGTCCAGTCTGTCAAGAGTATGATGAAGAAGATTCAACAACGAGCTTTACGGGCTTTACATTGACGTCGATCTATGGTCAAAAAGCTGAAAATACAACGGCTGAGATGATTGGGACACGAGGAGCGTATATGGATACGCTCGCCAGTTCGACGAGTCTTCGCATCTACCCCTGATGGTCTGCGGCGCAGAGGAAGACCCCACCATAGGAGGCAGCTAGTTAGGATCCGAGCTGAGCGCAATCTAAAGTAAAGAAAGTAAGTAAGTAAGAATGGTCCATTATCAACTATCAAAAAGTCTTTGATATCAGGATGCGGATTTTCAATCAATGATTTTAAAGAATTAATTTAAATTTTAATTAAATTTGCATTTCCAAATAATATCTACCTTTAATTTGGTTATTTCATACCATATAGTAGGGTCTAAAGTAGACTAGAAAAATTGACATGGATTACATGTCTTTCTCGGACGGTTGGGTGTGATGTAACGAAATGAGGACCGTCACGAAAACATGTACCGCTCGCGCCCTACTGCCAAGTGACTGTTTGCACTACAGACATCCTACATATACCAATCGATAGATAAAGATTGCGCAAATATTATAGAGGAATTGTTTTATAGCTATCGCTTCATAGTTTCAGGTGATCAGTCATCGCGTTTGTGGTAAATTGCAGCTAAATTAGGAGTACTCAAATTATTTTGAGCTCAATTTCTTCGGATATATAAGTACCACTGACGTCATTGATATCTTATTCGAAAGGGTTTGAAATAGGACATCCGTACGCGTATTTCCCATACCGTTAATTCACGTTATAGCACATAAGACATGTAATCCATGTTCGGTAGGTGCCACAAGGGCGATCTACCAAGGGTATTTTTTCGCTCAACCGTCAACTCATGATCATGATAACAAATCTTAAGCTTTAAGGCATTCAAAACCCTCACATTCTCACAGATAGAATACCAGAATAGAATGAAAATCCATCTTGAGATGGTTGTCTAAGGTCGTAATCTTGATCTTGATTCCCAACCATCTTGCCTTTGTAAACACAACATAGATTCTGTGAATTAAACGGCCGTGAGTGAGAAGCACGTACTGCAGATCTGTCGTTCTAAGTAGTTTCCTAGGGGACTTGTTTGCTAACGCGTTGCGATTGTTGCATGCAGAAGATATCCCCTCATCTGTTTAAACACAGTTGTTGTTGCTTTGCTGCTGTTGTAACAGGGAGCAGTAAGCAGCAGAAACGGATATGAGTTGTTTTGTCTTCTTGCCGTATATAATGCATCTTCTGTTTGGCCATTATTCCAACATCATTGCAGGCTATTTATGTTGGTGTACAGAGTAGGAGTGTACCCATTTGTGATGTTTCAACGATCTCGTCATTACGAATTCCATCCAATATCACTGACCATTGTTGAGCCCATGTGAGCCCCCCAGTGATGGCACAAAGGAATAATGACCCAACTCAGCTGAACGAATAGTTTGTGCGTGTTTATTTTTGTGCCTATGATGGATAAGACTATGTGATCCAACTTTAAGTTGGATCTCTCGTTGTGGAATCGCTAAAGACATGATGGATGAAGAATGCCAGCAGTACGTGCTGGTTGCATTGTTTGAATAGAGGAAAACAGAGATCTATTGAGCCATTTGCTGCTTTAAGAAGAGGTGTTAGTTTGTTCACATGCCATGCAGTTATCGCGGCTTCAGTTTGACCCTTGAAAGATTGAGTTATTTTTATGATTAAAATTGACTATGTTGCAGGATATTTATGACCTTTTAACAGTTTAAGCTGAAATAAAGAGTCTAGAAAATTAATTGTAAATATCAAATCGGGGCATTTTTAGTAAAGAAAAATTAGAAAAATATACTGTACAAAATAGTTGTGACCTTTTTTTAATTAAACAATTTAAGACTTATTTGGAAAAAAAGTACCTATTTGTAGATTTAAATGCTTTACGGACATTTGTATTGTTTTTAGTAGGAGCATCTAAGATACGATTAGAAAGGTACGGAATGTATAAAATACACAGGATTAAAATGTCTATTTACTAAACTTTTTCTTATATTTATAGGAAACTAGCTGACCCAACAAACGTTGTCCAATCTTAGCTATGATTATGAATATTCAATTCGAACATATTTGTATTATTACAAAAACATATTGTTTATGGTTTTTAATACACAACATTGCTTGTTTCCTTTTTGACACATAAATAAATAATCTTTGTGGGAACAGGCGACATGCAATTGTCCATGTTAAAACTTAAAAAATATAAAAGATGAATGAGATCGGATTTTCACGATTCTCTGACTTCTTCGGTGAAATTTTCCAATTTTCCGCTCCTCATTCAACCTGCCGAAATCGGCGAGTTAAAATTTCTGAACCACGAATCAAAATTTAAACCACGGTTGTACAACTGGCACTTAGAGTGTTAACCTGGTTTGATACAAATCCAACAAAAAGATTTCCATGCAAGTCGGATGAGGTTCAGCCGAGATACATTATGTGCCTACAAACAAAAATCCAATTAAGAAAGTATGTAATTTCCCGATTTTCCGACTTTTCCTTAGATTAACTGAAGGGGAAATCCTGACATGAACATTTTTATCATTTATAATGATATAATCTTACGCGGCCATATCATTGATTTTCTTCAAAGTCTGTTTGACGGAAAAACTAGTTTTAAGTTTTTCATTGATTCTTATTACTTTGGCATCTAAATCAAAACATTCATACATATTTTTACATCTACATATGTAAATCAAATCAATAATTTTTTTTTGAAAAACTTAAAACTCGAAACCCCTATAGAACTAGTTTTTCCTTAAAACTAGTTTTGAAGAAAGTCAATAATATGGCCGTTATATGGAGGACGTTCAGTTATAGAGAGTTAATAAAAAACAAAAAAAAAAAAAATGTTAGAAAAAATTTGGGAAGCAAAGCAGATGTGTACCTTCTTCTAGAAGAGGATTTTCCATCGGGTGGAGAAGGAAATATCCAAATATTTTGACTCATAAATAAAATATATCCAAATGTGTTAAGCTAAGAGCAGACGGCATATAAAAAGCCGCAAACGTTTGCGACTCTGACGTCACGTAAAAAGTCGTAAATATGTCGCAAATTCTGTTTACATAGCAGTGTCCGCACACTTACACATAGGGTGTTCACACGATGTGCAAAAACTGTCCCAAGAGTTGGAAATGCATTTGCGATATAGGTGCTTGCACATCATATGTCCGCAAATATGATCGCAAATGTTTTGGTCTATATGCGTGAACTGATGAAGTGGAGCGCTGCAGTACGTTCGTTGGTCTCCAAAAAAATAATCTGGGTAAAGAATTGCCATGACACTGTAGGTAGTTCTGTGCCCTGCCCAGACTTCTTCGTGCGCATCTTTGTTAAATTGGACTTAAAAGAGTCACTCTCAAACAGTCCCACTTGGATTTCGCTTCGTTAATGCTTATTTCAAAGCCGAGGTCATCCACCACCTCACGCCAACCATCAATTTTGAACAGTTTGTAGTCTGGAGCACCAGCATCCCAGAGTCTGGGACGCTTCTTCACCGCAGCAATTAATCATATCGATTATGGAATCCGTAAAACCTCATCCGCAATGTATTGCTCTCTTTGCTCTTCATCTATTTGCCGTGAAAAAAGACAACAAAATACTGCAAATCACTGCGGATCGACTAATGCGGATTCCATAATCGACATGAATAAAATAATCTGATCGCGCGTCCAGCCTTGATGCACTCTTCTCGTTCCCGATACAAATTTTCTCTTGCGGCTTGGGTTTGGTTGTGAGGGTTCTATATGTACGTGATCAGTGGATGTTGTTCCCTCAGGCTCACTATCACTCATTTTGTGTAAATGTACCATCACGGTGTATTAATAGTTTTTTTTTTTATTATTATTTGAAATCAAAACAAAACTATACCTACTACTGTCGCCCGGCATTTAAAATTTCACATAAATGCTCGCAAATGCGTCAGATATGCAATGTTATTTTTTCAGGCCAACGAAAATGCCTTGGACTATCGCAAATGGTCGCACATTCTCGCAAACTGTCACAAATAATATGCGAGGGTGTTCACACAATATGCAAAAAAGTCGCAAACTAATGTGCGATCTAGGTGTCGCACATGCTCCGCAAATTGTTCGCGAGCATGTGGGGACTGTCCCAAATGGGTGTTCAGACGATGTGCGGCCAAAAGTAGCAAATGATGACGTAAAAATGACGTCACAGTCGCAAACATTTGCGGCTTTTATATGCCGTCTGCTCGTAGCTTTACACACTGATAAATTTTTGTATTTCCATTTTTTTTGGTAGATACCTTATAATTTATTTATTTATTTATTTTCATCTATCGATTTACAAAATCTCTTAGACTAAGCTTTTACAAACTAGATAAATATAAAATACATGTATACATACATAATTTTTGTTAAATTTTAAAATAAATATAATTAAATAGTTAAATAAATTAAGTACAGAAAGAAACACTTAAATAAGTACCAACATTAAATAATATGAAAATACATTTCTCTTATAATATTCTTAATACACACTCTCTTTAAACTTCTGTCTATCATATGAATGACAGGTCTATATACTGGCAAATAGAATTGAATTCTGAGCAAGCCATTGAAATAGGGTCAGACTTTTCCCATAGTTTGTAAAAGATCTCGCTAAAAAAAAGTAGGGTCTTTCTCTTAATGGTCTACTTGGAGCATATATTAGAATTAAAGAAAGCAGTGTGGAACAATCAATATGGTTGCATATTGTATCTCTATCGAGCATTACCAAATAATATTTTCTTCTAGACTCTAGTGTTTTTAGGTTTATTAAAAGGCATCTTTCTCTGTAAGAAGGTATAATATTGTCTGTCCAATTTAATTTTCTCAATACGCATTTTGTAAACTTTCTTTGGATTGATTCAATGCGATTTATATGAACTTCATACGATGGAGACCATATAACACATGCATATTCCAGAACGCTTCTGATCATTGAAACACAGATGTTTTTTTAATGTATATGGTAGGTAGGTAGGTAGAAATGGCGGCCCCGAGCAGCCTAAGCTCGGTGACCCAATTAGCGCTGAGGAGCGCCGTTTTGATACCATGACTCGTGTGACCTATATAAAGAACCGGTGTTATAAGAGGGATTCACGGATCAAAATGCCAGGCTATAGGCAGATTTTTGGTTTCAGAAGTCCATTTACCACCTGCTTGTAGTCTATGCATTCTGACGGGGGAAAAGGTGCAGTAGTAGTCGCTACTTAAAGAATCTTAGAGCCATTTTGACCCGTTGAGAAAGGAGATCAAGTCTTTGATCTTCAGTTCGGAGAGTTCATTGAGATCGTCAAAAAAGGCCTTTCCCAATGATTGTGTTCTGATTCTGGCCAGAGCGGTTAACAGTTTCCCTTTCCTGCTGGTCCCCACAGCTACGACATTGAGTATTGTGAGGGATGCCCAGCTTCACCGCATGTTCTCCGATGGGCCAGTGGCCAGAAAAGGTCGCAACGACCCTGGCTATGTCTCGCCTGGGTCTGCATTAGAGCTGTGTCAATCGTTCATTTTCAAAGATCGAATCAATCAATGATTGATTGCTTCAAAGATTCGGTCTTTTCAATCAATCATTATCTGTAACTTTTAAACGTTTAATGCTACAAAAAAAAAAATACCATTTTTGTGGGAAATGCCTTCAGCTATAATATTGTCGAATAAAATTTTTGTCTAGGACAAACCGTTTCTGAGATATTTGCAAAAAACTCATTTTTATGACTTTTGACCCCTTATACTGACCTAGCTGTCATCGGATCGGTGAGGAATTCTCTCTTTGTGTGTAGTTTAAAATTAAGAATATATATTGCCCTTCATAACCCCAAGAGGAAAGTTGACTCTTTCCGCAAGAGAGTCATGAAGGGCTGATCCTTGCCTGGCCAATTCGTCTGCCCGCTCGTTACCCTCAATGCCACGATCACGGTTGCCATATTTTTTTTGTATGTATTAAGTCTAGTTTATATATCAATGCGAAGTAAAACTTAAACCGAAATGAAATATCAATAAATCTCGCGTCGAGAGGTGTTCAAAAAAAATTAATTTAGTTTTATATTTGGTTTAGATAAGTCCGTTGAATTGTATTTACTTCATAACAAATTTCTTCCCCCTTTTCGCTTAAATAAATTCATTTAATATTATTGTATTTTTCACGCCTGTGAATAAAGCTATTTTTTTGTATGAAAACTGCTTCGCTTCGCTTCGATCTATAAACTAGGCTTTAATAATAAACAACAACAATAAAAAACAGAAACCAACAAATTCACAAAGTAGGTACCTAATGAACTTAATTAAATTATTAGACTAAAAATAACGAATCATAAATAAAAAAAACATAAAAATAATAACTTTTCAGAGCATTTTAAAATGAGATCAAAGTAGAAGCTTAATATAAACAAATATAATTATGTGCATAAAATCGATATTTAAAAAAAAAATAACCAAATGACCATGTGACCAAGTAAAAAAATAATGACCAAATTTGGTCACAAATGACCAAAGTGGCAACCGTGGCCACGATGACCTGGAACCCAGATAAGAGAGACTCTGAGGTTCCCATCTAGGCTTGCGAGCTCATCACGACATTGTCGAACCAATTTGGAAGACGAAAGTGGCGAAGCAATAGCTTTAACGGCTGCCTGACTGTCTGTCAGGATGGCAGTATTACGATTCCTGTTAGGGTCTTGTTAGAAAACACTGCCAGATTTGTGTTGGTAGATGTTCCTCTTATAAATCCATGCTGTTTATCTAAAATAGCACTTTCTACTTCAGTATAAATCTTATTTTTTATACTATTCGAATCGAATAACTTTGGAATTGTTATAAGCTTAGATATTGGTCTGTAATTCATAACGTCTTGTTTAGACCCAGATTTGAATATTTTGGTGTTATAAATGAAACTTTCCAATCAGTAAGAACATCACCAGGGAAAACTCAAGGAATTGCAACCATTTTTTTTTAATTAGATGTGGCCATTAGAAGAGAGAGAGGTAAAAAATGCTCTTAATTAATATTTGCCTGTTTTTAGTATATATATATAACATTATAGACCCATTAAAATAAATAATACAAAATAATCATTAGCAGAGCCACTGTGGCGTATACGTACTTTCTTATCAACATTCCTTAGAGTTAAAAATTTGGTGCATCAAAAATTTACAGTTCATTTAAGTTAATTAATAAATATATAAAAAATAACAAGCCCCTTCTTAAATCAAAAATAAGTTTTCATGTTAGTTAAGTCAAAGTTTGTTGTTAAAAAAAAAATTAAATCAATTGCGAACTTTATCCAACTAAAATTTAACTTATTTCTCCACAAATTTTTTTGTCTTTTGATCATTGAGGAAGTTAAGAGAGTTGGTGTTAACATAACCATTGTCATTTTTTAAATTCAGCATGATATCTTCGCCAAATTCGTCGCACAATTGTAACTTATTAAGTTTTCGTTAAATACATAAGCTATGTATATGAAGTACTACCCGAAATTCTAAATCAATAGAAGCAAATAAGTTATTTAAAAAAAAAAGTTAAAATAGTTGACCTGGTGATCTCCGTTCCACTTAAGATTATTATTTAAATTATAAATGTAATAAATTCTATGTAAATCGGATGATGTTCAGCCGAATTAAGTACAAACAAAAGCACAATTCAGAAAGAATGGTATTCACGATTTACCAGCTTTTCCAGGCAAATTTTCCAACTTTAAATATTTTGACAGCTATTCCAGCTGCGGCTCCGGTTCCGTCTCCGTCTCCATTATGTTCAGGCAGTAAACCCCTATTATCGCTTCTAGAGGTGTGTCGTTTTACTGTCGTTTTTTTCAAAACGACAACCGTAACAGGAGTGAATGTTCTTCTTCAAAGAAAACAGCTTAAAATTTTGTAAATGCATTAAAATATTTTCCACACATTAAAAGAAATGCAAAAGATAAAAATACTCCACGATAACAATTATCATTAAAAACATTTTTTTAAGGTCTAAAATCAAAAGCATCTCAACAAAAACAAATCTCAAGGAAACAAATACAAAAGGAGTTACTAACTGCCTGAACATAATACAATGCTGGAACCGGAACTGTAGACTGAACTAGAAGAGCTATCAACAAGTGTAGTACGTTTTTTTACGTGCCCACAATGCAGCTGTACAGCTTTGAAAGTATTTTGAAAAAAAAAAAAAAACAAATTATTCTTGTGTACGAGCTCAGAATTCACATTGTTTTGTTTACAATAATTTTCAATTAATCGTTCATCGACCGAATTGTATTTGTAGTTGTTTATATCTTCGGGGTAAATCGGAGAATGCAATTTTTGGAATGATTCGTACAAGTTTTTTCCAAGAGTCATTAAGATCTAGAATTTGAGCCAACTCGTATAACTCAATTGAAGTTAATGTGCGAATTAACTAAACTTTCCTTGATTTCACCTATGGACGTATGTGGAAAATTTTGATAGATTTGACAGATATGTTCCTCACGTCCGTTTGTATACTGCGGATGTCTACATAAGCTCATACTGTTTAATACCATCCTCCTCTGTGCGTTGCGATAATTACGTACCTACCTGCTTATCTTTTTTTGTGTAATGATGATCTGTTTTATGATCCTAATTAAGGATTCCTTGTAGGATCAGCTTGTGTTTGCTGCTGTGATTGTGTATTTATATTTTATGCTGTGTTTTATAGTCCTTAATATCGGGTTCAGTACTGTTAGGACCGTCAGGTTTGTGTGTAGCAATTAGGACGATAAACAGATTTTCTAATTACCCACATAATTAAACTTTATTAAATAACCTAAATAAAATTTATTAAGTGCTGAATTCTAAATAAAAGAAAATAATACAAAAATGACAAGATGGGGACTAGGCGGGTTTTACTCTGCACTAAGATAATTTTCCAATTCTTTCAATTTAAAGATTTTAAGCTTTCTGCTACAAAATAAGTAACCAAACAGACCAATTATGGAATTGAGAGTTTATTCCACGAAATTTACATTGGGCAAAAAAAGCTCTTAAAGTTGACAGAAATCTGTTAAAAAAACTGGTGCTTTTAAACAAAATACAAATATGAAAAAAAAAATAAAATTAATAAAAATGGTTTCTTCAAGAATATATAATATTTTCAACAAATAGATATTCCAATAAAAATCTGGTATGTTTAAATATTTCTCGTCCACTCCTTCACGAAATTAAAATAAATTTGGTTGCACAAAACAGAAAACAGCTATTGCAGCTGCGGCTCCAGTTGCAGCTCCGCATTCATTCTGTTCAGGCAGTAATTATAAGGGGCTTCACACCTGTAGAGTTTGTAGGTAAACCCAAAGTATTTTCGCCTATAAGCACCGCCTTTTAATTTCAAGCCTATGTTTATCAAGACATTTCAACCCTTGTCCGGAGTCCAAAGTACTTAAAGACTTTATTGGTATTTTGCAGCTTATTATCTATTAATCTAAACTCATACGTCCTTTAGGCGGAGCATAAAGGCAAATCTTATTCAATGCTTATTTTTGTTTCCTTGAGTTTAGAAGCACTTTTCAGTATGCCCCGAAGACTTTGGATCTCATTTTAAGGATTATCGTGGATTTGTTCACATCAATACTACAAGTCCCATAAGCCGATTCAATGGCTTGGTTCGAAGTGGAATCAACCCAGCATAGATGGATTTGGCTGTCTCTCTCATGTCAGTCTGATCTTCAACAGGTACTTAACTACTCTTCTGTGAAAGTCGGTCAAGCTGAGTTTCGAGATACTTGGTGCGTTCTTCCAAGAGTTGACTTTTTGTTCAAAAAGTCTGCCTTTGAATCCGGCTGTTCATATAGTTCTTTTTTTTTCAAGCAACCTTTTCTGCAGACTTTTGTTTCATTTCCAAGTTGACAAGCTTCAAGATTAACGACAAAGTAGAATTTGTTAAATTCATTTTTTTTTTGTTGTTTTCGTTCGGGAACCATTTAAGTCGTTACAAAATAAACAAAAAAAATCGATTAGAAAGAAATGTGAAATCCTACCGCGATTTCAATCCTACCAATATTATCTACCCACTTAAAATGTTCCCTAAAATTACAAAAAAAGGAAAAAAATTAATCTTTCCCGCCGTTGGAAATTTGAATAAATATCTAAATAATTTGATTAAACTTATGTGACAAGTATTTTTAAATCTTTTTGAATAGTAGGTATTCATAAAAGGTATATCAGCTGTTAATAGATTCTATTATTTTTTCATAAAAAAGGATTTTTAGCATTGAGTAGATCCTATTGAATAATTTTAAAAGCTTTAAAATTTTTTTAGATCTACAGTCGTATTTAATATTTGCTTTATTTAATAAAAAAAATAAAGTTACATTTGTCAAGGCTTAGACAATGGATTGCGTTGTCTTAAGTCAGATACAAAGTAAGATCACTTTAGCAACAATTAATACTAGATTCACTACTTGCTTAGCTTTTTTTTGCGATTTTCTCCTGGAGATTTTGTTTTTTGACCAAACATCACCCGAACAATATTTTTGGTTTTTTTTCAAAAGCTATCGAACTATCGAATATTTTAAACATCTGGTTTTTGCTTTTTATTTTGCTGCAGTCTTACAAGAGCTGGCAACATAGGTATTTAAAAATTTCTCTTCTACGGGGCAGGGTAATGATGAAGAAATGCTGACTCACTCATTCCTTTATCTTCCTTTAGAATATAGTGTATAATCTCCGTAATCCGTAACACCAACAAAAAAAAACTTATGTACTTGCATATTCAGTGATATTTGGCTTTTTGTCATTGGGTCTATCAGAAATATCGAAAGGAATTTAGTTTCCTTTGGAATATTTTTTCCTGCTGAATTTGCTATGAATTTTCTTCGAACAAAATTCTAGTGAATTTCTCTGGAAAATTTATTTGCGACACCACCAGTATATTCCAAGAGGAAACTTTCGAGCATCATTCACGTTCCTATTTTCGAAGAAGGGAAAAATACCCAGGAATTTTTTTTTCACAGATTATCGATTGAAAACAGTTCACAATTAAATTCAAATGGAAGATTTTTGCGACCTTTAGTCCAAGGAGGCACGACATTTGCCAGACCACGGGCTTACAACAACAACATAATTTCTAGGTGCAAGAATGCAACCATGTTCCCCTAAAAGAGTATAATTTACAGTGCGTATGCGCTGTAGATTTTATTAAGAGTCGGTATTCATCGACCAAAAAATTGCGTCTTAGAAAGGTACGACAGCATCTAACTGATGAGCCCAACTGTCGTGCCTGGGCGAAACGCATTGGACTAAAGGTCGCAAAAATCTTCCATTTGAATTTAATTCAATAAAGTCCACTAAAACAACAAAAATAATTTTCTTTTTGTTAATTCTCTTCTTCGTTCACAATTAAATACAGAAACAAGGATATAGACTTAACTAAACAGTTTGTACAAAAATATAAATAATAACTTTATTTAAAAAATGTTTAACAATTTGACAAGAGTTTATAAGCCTTAGGTCTCTTACCTTGAATTCTCTCAAATTCAATTGCACGTTTACTTTAAGGCGCTTAGACATGGAATATTGTCAAAAGATGTCGATCCATCGCCATCGTTCAAGCTTATTTCAAAGCTATTGTCTTCACTAGTTGCCGTCACATTCGTTAGGCTGGAATCATTGTTTGAACTTCGTTGGTCCAGGATGCTCAGGTTCGGTGCTGACATTTCACCGTCAACGTCATCAGTGGAACTTGAAATAGTACTGGGACTAGATAATGATTGCCTCGATGGGGACATGTTATCGAGGGGTTTTGAGTTTGAATTGTCAGCGCTATCTGGGTGAACAATTTCACGGACGTTTAGGATAGACAAATTGGGAATGATGTCTCCCAGAGACGAGTGAGTATTAAGAGCACTTAAAATTGGTAAATCCATAAATGATGTTGACTGCTGGTGGAGAGAGGACTGGTGAAGCTCTGATAGAATTGGAACAATGTCTTCGGGAGCTGAAACGCCGTTCGATGAAAATTTCATAATATCCGTATTTTGGATCGGAGCTCGTATTTCACTGTTATTAACGGTTGAGGGACTAGGTTTATCTATTTTATTGACCTGGGGTGAAAGGCTAAGGCGTTTTTCGTTTGGCATTTCTTTTAACACCGATGACTGCTGGTCCAGAGCACTTAGAATTGGTAAATCCATCGAGTTTGATGACTGCTGCTCAGAAAAAATTCTAGCGGAACTGCTGTTTGGGTCTGATGTAGCAGAAGGGGAATGATTTAGCGCTGATAGTACTGGAATAACGTCTTGCGAATCTGCAACACTGGTCGATGAGAATTGAAGATCAGATCTGTTTTTGTCAAGTTTCGAAGATGCGTCGGTTTGAGGTAAAACGTTAAGGCGTTTATCGTTCGGCAAGTATTTCTCGTAATAGTCGATGTTATTGTCAGCTAATCGGGATCGATAAACGTTGTCATTGAGTGTCTCTGTGCCAGGGCAGTCCCCATTTTCAAGCATATCTTCTAATTCTTCGATGAACTCTGAATCAAACGGAATAGTGATGTCAATTTTGGCAGCAGGCCCTTGTGATGGTCTAGCTGGCGGTGGCTCTGTAAAGATTTATGTATCAATATTTTTGACAATTCGATAAAAAAAAAATTACCATCTAGGTATTTAACTGCGACTAGATCAGCTGCTCTAAATAGTTCTGCTCTAGCAAGCAGTTCCAAAAGAACGCCTAGTGTAGGTTGCTTTTTTCCGGATGTACCCCATTCTTCAAATAGAATTTCAGCTGCCATACGATTTTGATTTTTGCTAGCATTTTCAATTAATCGTTCATCAACCGAATTGTATTTGTAGTTGTTTATATCTTCGGGTAAATCGGAGAATGCATTTTTTGGAATGATACGCATAAGTTTTTTCCAATTATCATTAAGATCTAGAATTTGAGCCAACTGGTATAATTGAATTGATGTTAATTTGCGAATTTCTTTTTCTCGTGTGTACATTATGGATAGTTTATAAGGTTTGAGTTAATTTTATTTTATTTAAGGAATAACATATTTTTCAAGAGGTGAATTACAATAACTAATAATAAACGGGAAGGCGACGGAGATGGATTCACGGTCACGAAAAACAAAACTTCCTTTATTTCTTTTTTCTAGCAAATGGAAAATTTTGTTTTGATTTGTCACTTTGACGGATATGTTTTGTTCCACATAATCAACAGAAGATCCGGCGATACACCTGTTTGTATACTTGGTCTGTTTGGTAACGTGAAATATAGGACAAAAACCAAGTGTGGGAAACTTGATGAAAATTTCTCGTTACCACACAGGCATACTGCGGATGCTGCATATGCTCATTCAGTCATTCTGTTTGGTAACGTAAAATTTTCACCAAGCTTCCCACACTTTAGGGTTTTTTTAGCTATGGGTTTTGAAAGAAAAATGTGAAAATTTGTAATAAATTTCACATTTTGTTGTCAAAACCCATGAACTTTATGAAAATTTCACGTTATGAAACAGATGTATTAACCGTGTGTTTCCTTATTCATCTCAGGATATCCAGTTTTGCGTTTCTTTATTCAATGGAATATTCCGGATACACTATTTTGTTGTTTCTTTATTCATTCCGGAACATTTGGAATGCATTCTTTTTATTCCATGTAAAAGGCCTTCCCTACTATCTCACTGGACACTGAGTATTAACACATGTCAAAAAGTGGGAAGTAAATCCTGTACAATAGTAGGTTTGTTCGTTGAGCCCTGAAGTCGCCCTGGGGTCGCCCCAAAGCGTTTTTTGAAAACCCTGAACTCACCCTACAATCAAATTCTCTGTTTTTTGAAACCTGGGGTCGCCCTGAACTCGCCCTGAAGTAGATCTAGGTTTTTCGCTGGGGCGAGTTGAAGTAACGAATACACTGACATACATTGTAAAGTATTTATTTTGTTGAAGATTCGTGATTGTTTAACGGAAATTAAATAAAATAGTGCACTAATTGACTAAATTAAATTGGAAAAGAAAATGGAAATGTTTAAAGTTGTTTTTATTCATTTTTCAATCGTATTTTAAGTTTTAATTATTCGAGTACAGAAATTCTTACTTGCTTAAAATGTCAACAACACAATTCAGAGCCCTAAAGTGTTTTTTGAGAATCGAAAAACCCAGGTTTTTTTTTGACAACTCTTGGGGTTGTCAAGAAAACCTGGGTCAGCCCTGGGTAAAGTTCAACGAACAAACCTAGTGTGGAAACAAAATATGAAATTTCATCACTCACGACTTGACAGCCCATCTTACACAATTTGACATCGACAATTTAAAAGAAAAAAGAAATTTAGGCACCTTTTCTTTAAAGACCTACCTAGGGCCCAAAAAAGTTAATTCCGGCGCAGAAAAAAAAATATAGCTAGTTTGTTTGTGTATTGAAACTCGCAAAGCTAAATGTCTTGCAACCGGATACAGATGTGAGTGTGTTCTCTACAAACAATGAAAGTAAATGAAGCGATTTGCTGAAATAACAAACAAGGGAAGGAATAACGTAAAAAATTATATTTGATGAACATTATTAATTTGTTATTTGCATTCTAATTGTAGGTTTACATTTTTTTAATACAAGTGAAAAATATAATTTAGCATCACAGGGACGACCCCATCAACTTCGTGAGGACAAACTACAAAACTTTGGAAGAATGTTTAGGAATGGATAGGGCACACTAACTTCAAACTAAAGTCACACATTGATTAAATTTTATTTTCCTAAGTTTTTTTATAAAGTTTAATTAAAATAAAAATACAAAACGGTAAAATTAAACCTCAAACAAACAAAACCAAAGACAACAAGTGAATAGTCTTTGGTTATGACATTTCATGTGTTCGAAACTAGATTAGAAATTACTCATTTCACTTTAATAGTGTTTTCATTAGACCTGAAATGAGGTAATTTGGCAAATGACAAAAAAAGTGTTCACATTTCAAACAAAATTAGGATATTTTGTTTGAAGGTCCAAATTGTGAATCGCTTGTTTTATGTTGTATTTTTACATTAAATTCTGTCATTTCAAATGGATTCCACTTTGACTGGAATCCATTTGGGTGTGCTCATAAAAGTTTTACGTAATTTCCTACCGAATTTAGTGCAAATTTGGTTGAAATTACCTCATTTGGAAATTTGAATTTGTATGGGAAATGAGATGATTTCGAATTGAATTTGGAAATTTTGAACGAAATTACCTCATTTGCTCTAATGAAAACGCAGTATAACCCTTATACTACGTTTTTATTAGAGCAAATGAGGTAATTTCGTTGAAAATTTCCAAATTCGATTCGAAATCATCTCATTTCCCATACAAATTCACATTTTCAAATGAGATAATTTCAACCAAATTTGCACGAAATTAGGTAGGAAATTACGTAAATACCTTATGAACACACCCAAATGGAATCTATTCAAAGTAGAACGCATTTAAAATGACGGAATTCAATGTATAAAACAACAAAAACAAGCGATTGACAGCCTGAACTGTCAAACGAAATTAGCAATTTTATAATGAAAACACTTTTTACGTAATTTGCGAAATTAACTCATTTCGGCTCTAATGAAAACGTAGTATTAGGCCACACGAGCAAGTACTTGCTAGCAAGTTGCAATACACTTACATTTTTTGTACTAACACATACATACAAACCCAACCAACTCGCTCGTCAACTGGCATGAAATTTTCTAAATTTAATGGGTGAGAGTTATAGAAGAGATTGGATTTCGACTTCGCACTCATTAAATTTCGAAAAGAGTAATGACTCTAGAGTCAATGTGTATTATACTGCGTTTTCATTAGAGCTGAAATGAGGTAATTTGGCAAATTACAAAAAAAGTGTTCACATTTCAAATTTCCTAATTTTGTTCGACGATCCAGACTGCCAACCGCTTGTTTTTGTTGTTTTTTACATTGGATTCTGTCATTTTAAATAGATTCCACTTTGAATGGATTCCATTTGGGTGTGTTCATAAAAGTTTTACGTAATTTCATACCTAATTTCGTGCAAATTTGGTTGAAATTACCTCATTTGGAAATTTGAATTTGTATGGGAAATGAGATGATTTTGAATTGAATTTAGAAATTTTCAAGGAAATTACCTCATTTGCTCTAATGAAAACGCAGTATTAGCTGACTTATCGAATTACAACAAACCTCACCAAAAGTCAACCTCACAAGAGCTTGTGACAAGTGAGCTACTTAAAAGGGCAAGAAATTCCACGTTGCCAAACAGATCAGTTGAATAAATACTATTGTCGTTTTCCGTTGGACACTCCTAGCACTCTTTTTTCACTCGATCCACACTCCAAACACTCCAAAAACCTTCCATTTGCTGTTCGGAGTGATGATTTAGGAGTGTTTTTTCACTCCGGATTTCATTAAGGAGTGCTAGGAGTGCACTCTGAAAACACACATACTTTTAAAAGTATGTGTTGGATTAATTGTCAACATAGTAAATGCTTCTTCTTGGGATGTTCTGAAATTGAAATTTTTGAAAAATTAATTTTAGTTTTAACTTCTACATAGATACACATATTACGGAAGAGAGTTTTTCATATTCCATTGGAATCAAAAAGGAGTGAAACACTCTGAAAATCCAATCGAAAACGACATATGCCTGGACCCATGTTCTGTAATGTCGTTTTCCGTTGGTCACTCCTAGCACTCTTTTTTCACTCCATCCACACTCCCAACACTCCAAAAACCTTCCATTTGCTGTTCGGAGTGATTATTTAGGAGTGTTTTTTCACTCCGGATTTTATTAAGGAGTGCTAGGAGTGCACTCTGAAAACACACATACTTTTAAAAGTATGTGTTGGATTAATTGTCAAAATAGTAAATGTTTGTTCTTGGGATGTTCTGGAATTAAAATTATTGAAGAATTCATTTTATTTTTAACTTCTACATAGATACACATATTAGGGAAGAGAGTTTTTCATATTCCATTGGAATCAAAAAGGAGTGAAACACTCTGAAAATCCAATCGAAAACGACATAACTCTCACATCGAAAAAATCAGTCGAGAAACGCTGAAAAATGGAACATAACTCATGTATTTTGTTTCAGTTTCCATCGTTTCCCGACCAACTTTATGCATGCGATAAGTTACAGAACATGGGTCCTGGTGTGCTACAAAGTGCCAAACAGACCTAAGGAAATATTCCAGATTCCACACACCCGAATTCCAGTTGTCAAATCTGACAGCTGAACTAAACAAAAAAGTACCATATGTCAGTCACATCACCGAAAATAAACATCAATTAAAAATTTTGTACAAAATTATTGCTTTCGTTGGCTATTTATTCGTTTTGTTTTTTTTTTATTGGATTGTTAAATATTTCGTACTGGTGCAATTTCAGAGAATGGACGAAGCTGAATTAATCTTTAATTTCTTTTATATTCTACTCTGCTTCTGTATTGTCTATCCACCAGAAGAGTTTATTTCACTTGGACTGACAGTCGAGAATTGTTTTTCAAAGTTTCTTGGCTCCAAGGACGTCGAGTTCATTCGCTATCACCAGAAAAGAACGTCGTTAAATTTAGTAATTCATAGTTGCTTACCAGCATTTTATTTTCTCATTCATCACCTTAAATTTGCGATTGTTGATGAGGAGGGAATTATAGACTCAAACGATAAAATAATCGTCGATGGACCTTGGGCATTCAAATGCATCACCTGGAAAGTAGCACAACGTTTCAGTGTTATTGCAGTTCTGTTTGTTCCCGGCTTGATTGTATATTGGATGCAAAATAACTGGGAGAAACATCCAATTAGCCGGTCATTGAAGAAGTTCTCAAACACACCAAATAGTTATGCGATTCTTGCTAGCGATATAAACAACGAATACAGAAGGTAAATTTAACATTATTGTTTTTAAAACAATTTATACTTTATTAAGTTTAAAACTATTGTAATCAATAAGAATGAAATACCTACTAAACGTTAAAACCACAGTGAATACAGGGGTTGAGCAATGCTTACTGTTTAACTTGTTTTAAGAGTCACTTCTTTTACGTATTTTTGTTTCTGCCCAAAAAAAAGGTCACGGTATATGTGCAGTCACGGTTAAAATGTTAACAGAAATTTCGACTTAAAATTAATAATGACTTTATTTTTCTTAAGTGCGATTGTAACGATTCATAATAAGCATAATTTGTTGTAACGTACCTATACATACATATGTATGTATGTATGTATGTGTACATTTGTTAAAATTCCTCGTGTTGAATAAATAAATAATTTAACAATAAAAGTTAAATTAAACTTAGTTTGTATCCACAATAATTGGTGTGCGGATACTAGAAACTAAAAAATGTATCATTTTCAGTTTCTAGACAGTGTCCGGATATAGAAAATAAGAGCACCGATACTAGTGAGAAAACGCCTGTCCGGATACTAAAATATTGAGTTCATTATCAGGACAAATCTACTTTGTATACAATTTATGACTGTTAAGCATTTAATTATTTTTTAAGGAAATGCTGTTAAAAGACCAAACGTAATTTAAGGCCCTTAAACATATTTAAACATAAGCACAAAGAAAGCACATGAACATTAAGTTGAAAAAAAAATATTGATTGCATGAAATGGAACAAAAATCAGATCTAAATTTTCTTTGATTGTTTTCATTTATCAATACGATATTCGACAAATGATAACAAAATTTCATGAATTTGTAGGTTTATTAAAATATTATTATTAAAATTGTATATCATCATTGTCAAGAAAATTTCTATTTTTATCAAATTTTTAGTCAATTACAAAATATCAGTTGATTGGTACTCTTCCTATTCTACCTGCTTTTGTTTTTATTTAATTAAAAACCCAGAAAGCTGGAGTAAGTACGATATAACTTTCGACACCGAAGGCCAGTTTCTCAGTTGTGACTGAAACCAGGGTTAACTCTGCCTAGTCCAACTAATAATGATAATTAAAAAAAAAAAAAAAAAAAAGCTACTGCCTCTTGCGAGGAATTGACAAAAGTATCTGTTGTCATAGAAAAATGCTGCTCACATTTGCCGTTTGGAATCGGCAATAAAATAAGGTCCCCTTCATTCCTGCGGACACGCACACAGGAATGGTTGAGAGTCTTAAGTCACTAGGCCCTACTTCTTTATGAGCTCTTGTGCCATCAATTTTTTGTTTTTATTTTTATTTTAGTTAACTCTGAACATAAATATTTGTACAGTTAGCTCAGTAAACATTTTTTTCAGTAGACAATGTATGTGGATCGACCAAACAAAGTGGGAAGATAAAACATCAAAATAATCTTTGCAGTAAATCAAAGTTTACTCCCCAAACTTAGTTAACCCGGGTTTAATTTTAGTCTCGCACGGAAAAACTGGTCCTTAGGGAAAGTTGTACAAACGTGTTTCAATATTAACCCTTGGTTCAACAATTTTAACTAGCCAATTCTGGCGGATTAATTGGAGGTTCAACAAGTATTCAAGTAAATGATAATAGCCAATTAAATGCCTAAACCATTACTGAAACTCAGTTAATCAACCGAAATCGGTGAATTAAAATTCCTGAACCACGGACGATTGTACAACTGGCACTAAGCCCAGTTTTTCTGTTAGATCAAAAAATATAATTTTTAGTTAATTTTATATGACTGATATTTAGTACCAAGTCTAATACCCTTGCAACAATTTGTATGTACACTTATTTGTATTGTAGGGTTGCGACTGTGCTATGCGAGCAAAAAATATAATCTGTTTCATCTTAATCTTACACGTTGCTGGTTTCTAAACCGTCTTATTTCAAATGTGCCTTTTACTTTGTCTCCACTTAATAGCGTTTCTTCTTCTTGCCAAGTTATTTAGTGCTCTAATTTTTAATAGACTTACGCAGTTGATTATTGACAAGAAAATACTGAACGAATATCAAGCTGGATTTAGGAGAAACTACTCAACGCTGAACCAAATATTCACCTTTATAAATGTTGCGAATGATGAATCGTCTTGCAAGCTACTGCTAACTTTGGAATCTGTCCGTTAATCTAGAAAAATCTAAAATGATGATTTTCAGGGAAGGGGGTGGAAGATATTCACGCAGCGAAAAATGGACGTACCAAGGAGAAACCGTTTCAATAGTCCGAGAGTACAAATATTTGGGAGTATTAGTCACTGCGAATTTCAATATGAAGAAACACTTCCATTACAAACTGGCCGAGGCAAAAAGCGCCATTTCTTCAGTGTGGAACCGTTGCCTTGATAATAAGTACATAGAGCATAGCCATAAAAATAACATTTTTCGTGCAACTGCTGCCTCCGTATTGCTCTATTGTTCCCAAGTTTGGGGATATTGTCAATTTGAAGAAGTTGAAAAGTTTTTGAGGTAGGTACTTTCTGAAACGCATTTTTCGGTTGTTAGCCTGCACGCCAAATTATATGCTGCATCTAGAAACAACAGTCCCACCATTGTTCCTACACACACTTAAGTTTCATTTTGAATATATCATAAAAGTACTGGAAATGGATGACGTTAGGCTACCTAAGCAAGTACTGAAACAAATTTTATCTACGAGGGGAACACTTGTCGTAAAATGGGAGGAGTTGGGAACTGAACCGAATGGAAACATACGCATTTCATCTGACATAAGTACTGCAGACTTAAGAAACACGTTAAATGCTATTCTTGAGAGGGTAAGCTACACTGCCTTTGAACATTTCAAAATAGAAGCACAATCTTCAGAGTACAAAAATATTTACAACCAACTGGATTTCAACCTTAAAGAGCACACTTACTTCCAAAACCACTTTTCAATCAATATGATAAACCTGATATTTAAAGCAAGAGCGGAAATAATCAAACTGAATTATATTCCGCATCGACCAGACCTTCCAATTTTATGTGACCTTTGCAACCTTAAGGAGAGAGAGGATGAATATCATTTTATTGTCAGGTGTCCCATCCTTAAAGAGTTACGGGTAAGTTATTTTGGAGTAACTTCGATGAAAATGAATACAGCCCTGGAAATTTTGAATGGGAAATTAGGTTGGGAAGTTTTGTATAAACACACGTCAATTGCACTACGTTACACAAAACGCATCATAGAAGCTGACTTTTAAACAAACAATAACTACTGATTAATTGAATCTAGAAATTGTCAATCTGGTAGACGGCCTTTGGCCAAACCATAACTAACTTAATATTATCGAAATGTACTTTTTAAATTATGATTTGATTAATAAAGTTTTCAACTAACTAATAGCGTTTCTTAAAAAATTTATAAGGTAATAAGGACGTGGGAAATAGTACAGTTTGCAAAATAGAGTTTAGAACTAGGATGAAACAGAACTAGGATGAACACAAAAGAAGATAGAGAAAATACCATCATAAGCTACGCTTTAGCTATTAAATAATAACCTGCAACCGAACTATACTGTGATAATTTTTGTTTGTCCTTTTAATTTATTAGTCTCCGTAAAATTCTGTTTGTCTATAAATTAATTGTCTCAGTGTTAAGAAGAAGAAGAAGAAGAATTCGTGGATAACGACGAAACGTTGGGATAAAAATGAAATAAAGTTTTTTATTTGCATTTAAAAAAATCAAATTGACCAAAAAAAAGCCTGCATACAAAATTTGTTTAAAAAAATATATGATAACAAATTGGTCGCATAATATATTCACAGATACCTACATACTTCGAAAAATTGAGATAAAGCTGCAGAAGCCTATGTGGTATGAGGACTGACTTCAAAAGTAGATATAATCAACAACATCTCATTTTCACTTGCCATATAGATACTAAAGGGAAAGGTTTGGATTCATGGAAAAAAAACTTGAGATTTTAATCAAATGATATTACGATAATATAGAACACGAACAAAAGAGGACCGTGCCATACAATCTTTCTGTCTGTACCTCCAACTTTCAAAGTTGGAGGCAAGTTCAGGAGAATGAGATGTCAAAGCCCTCAGCAATCTCAGTTACTTGAACAGGATTCATCAGCAAAATTTCTCAGTTTTGCTGTCAAAACTCTGAGGCAAAATAACTGGACTCGCATGCTCACTTTTTGGCGTCGAGAAATCTCTGAGATCTAATTTTTCTGAACATGCCAATTAATTTTCGTTTTCTTTTAAATCCAAAAATTATTTTTTTTTTTCAAATTTGATATAAATAATTAAAACTTAGTTTAGCTCGAACCAATTCACTTGGCCAATCTACTGTGCAGGTCACTTAAATGTGTGAGATACACACACAAATTACGAAAAATGCTAAAAACAATAAAGAAAAAAGTCGTACAACCGAAAGTTGTTTCCATGATCGCAGATTCCATGCGACTGAGGATGGATTTAATTTTTGTTTCCGAGAACCTCTACTCTTACGTAGCATTTTTGTCATTTTAAATCCTCTTTTTTCGCAATCGACCGTTGCACAAGTAAATTGGTTCAAGCTATAGAAGCTTTTGCATACAAAATTCAATTTAAGTCAGTTAAATAGATAACGGGATAGTCCAAAACCAAAAAAATCATCCTATATAGAGGTTCTATTAATAAATGCTAAGTTTAAAATTCATTCCCGTTAGTTGATAGTTTGTAAAAATATTAGCTCACAGAAAGATTTTAATGCTTGGCGCAAAATTTAATAAAAATCGACCAATACGTTTTTATATTGAGTTTTCAACAAAACATTAAAAAAAATTGTTTTGACAGCTATACAAATAGTATTTAAACTTTTCAAAACATTTTCCATAAAAAAAAATTATCAAAATCAATTGAACCGTTTTTATTAAAATAAAACAAAAATGGTTCTATTAGAAATTTCATTAATAAGCATTTCTTGAAAAAAATTGTTCACCAAAAAGGTAGCCTATTCTAAGCTATTAGCTACGTTAACTGAAAAATCTGCAGATTCATTTTTGAGCAAAATACATTTTTCTTAAAATGCTTAAAAAAATTTACCGTTATTGTTGGTCCTAAAAAATTGTTTAAAAATTTCCAAAAAAAAAGAGAGGCATTTTGTTATGTCTTGTGAAAATTGTCACTACTTACTTTGCTTTAGCTGGAATAAGCTGGGATTCGATATTCCTACATACTAACCATTTAGCCATGGACTACTACTCAGCTCTTAATATAAGTATCACATTAAACTTAAAATTTATAAATATTTCAGGCCGGATGTCTTCAAAATGAAAATAAATTCAATTTCATCGGTAGTTGCTACCGAAAATTGGATTATCAAAACCACCCCTTACAATGTGTACTTTGCACACCAAAGTGACACAACTCTCAGTGTTGACAAAGTAAGTATATAAACTCAATTTATACATTTACATATATTGAAATTTCCATTTGGATTTATTTTTTCCAAGAGTGAAACATACAACATTGCCCAGGATACCTCAGATGCCTTGCAAATAATCAGCATAAACGTGCGGCCAGGTCGTGTAGGCGTTGAAGATTTTCAAATACGTATCAATGCACTAGAATTCCGTACCTTGGAAGATCGCATTAGCCGTCCAATTATTATTCCGTCGAATATTCAATTTCATCGCAATATAATCGATCGTTTTATTGAAGTCTTTAAAAATCAAGTGTCATTAAATCCTATTTATGCAGCCGATCAAGTAACTGATAAGTGTTTTGCCTGCATGATCGCTGAACCCAACATTAAGATCCATAAGCAATGCCTTGATGAAACACCCGACGGTCAACTGATTCCTGAACAGAATCGTTGCACAAATTGCTATTGCCGGCCAATGTGGTGTGTAGATTGTTTAGCTAGATGGTTTGCTGCACGTCAAAACGAATTCGATCGAGATGTGTGGTTGGAAAAGAAGTGCACGTGCCCCATGTGTCGAGCTCCTTTCTGCCTACTAGATGTCAGTTACATTGAAAGAAGACACTCTTAATCCCTTATAATTGCATTTTTCTTTATTATAAACATTTTATATGACATTGAGTACGACTTTATGTAAGTGTGTGATATTGTAAAGAATATATTAATTAAAAATACTAACGAACGATAAAAATGAATTAATTTAAAATTCTGTTTACCGACTAAGCTCTTACACTCCATGCGTCTAAGTCATAAAATCACATTGCGCTGCAGTTGAAGTGTATAACACATTGATAGCATTTAGATAATTTCTTAGTTTTATTATTTATAATCAAAATTTGTTGACTTGTTTTTGGGCTTTTGATCAATAAAATAAACAAGTTTTGGTCTTTTATCGATGATATTTTGTCCGTATCTATGGACATCATCAACAAACAAAATAACAAAAAAGTTATAAAAATTACATTTATGTGTATCGTAAAAGAACTAAGTTTATAAACTAGCAAACAGGACTTTACACTGTGAAGTAAGACTAGTTGTATGCTGTATTTTATTTTACGATATACATACATACAATGTAACTATTGTCACTACATATATTGTTTTACACCTGATAATGCCCATTGACGAAACGTCTGTCGTGAACACAAACAAAAATATTGACATGATACCCAAAAATAATTCAACAAATATACTACAATAAAAAACGTCACCTATTCTCTATAGTTTATACAGAAGCTAAAGTAGGTCTATAATATATATTCATTACGATCACAATACAAAAACTTATTTTACTTCACCACAGAGATAAAATTATTGCTTATCATTCAATATATTTTACACGGACTTACAACTATTCAAAGTAAAATTAATCCTTAACTGTATAAATATTTTTTTTGTTTTTAATAAGATCAATAGAAAGTTGACTGATTGAGTTTAGAATCAAAAACAGTTTTGTTACAGATTGGTTTCATAATATTTAGTATATTTAGGTTCTTTATCACGACTTCTTGATTGTTGCTGTTGGGATGTCTGTTGTATTTGGTATAGGGAACTACTGTCCTTTGAACCAGAGGGCCGAGTTTTCTGAAAATTAAAAATTAAATTTAATTAAATATATATTCAAATTAAGTTTATAATTGCACGAATTTGCTCTTGTAGTTGAAGGGGCTCACAATTTTTAAGATTTTATATTATGTAACATGCCCATACAAAGTTATAGAAAATAGGAAAAAAAACAACTTCGAAAGTAGTTAGTAGTTTTGAGCTTAAAATTAAGACCGCCGCCGCGGCCGTCTGAATTCTTTTAAAAAAAATGTGAATTTATGCAAACAAATTTCAAAAGTTGTAAGTATTAAACATCTTTAAACCCTAATTTTAAAAAAATCATTAAATTGCTATATAGGTGCTGATCGGTTAATCCGTTGAAGAGAAAGTCGAAAATAGCAAAATAGTGATGATAATTTACAAAAATATAAATAAGCAACTATTTTCCGATGAAATTAATACATTTGCTTTCCCAACAGATTAATTATTTGAATTAAAGCTTTTATTTAAGCTAGCCCTTGCCCATAATAAAAAAAATGAACCACATTTCCATTTAACAGATAAATTTAAGTTTATTATTATTATTACATATATTGTTAATTTTTTTTGTCTGAACCAATTTAGACGCAGTTCCGATCGTCTTATTCGTCTTATCTCAAAACTGAAATACAAATTTTATAACATACTATCGTTCGAATAGCAAAAGTAGATAACAACTTTATTAGTTTATTACTCAGAGTGCAATGATATTATTAACGATTGCAAAAAAAAAAACTCAATATCAAGGTTTTATAGGCTTAATATTGTGGGTGTTTTAAAAAGAATTCATCAATCTACTTTTCGAGAAAAAAAAAAATAGAAGACAATAATAAAAATTTAACACAATAATAATTATTATAAAGTTGATAAATTTATTTTTATCATACACCATAAAATAATAGAAGTGCTTGAAAGTTTGGACCTCTACTTTGGGGGGATGAAAAATAAATAACCGGAATAGATACGATTTATGTAGTAAACATCAATACTTTTGTCTTATTTAAGGAAGTGGGTCCTCCTTAAGAACATACTAAAAGAAGTTCAGAGTGCACTTAGTGAAATTAACACATACTCATCGACCGTTGAAACTCTTAAAAAGATTTTCTATAAAAGATTGCCGTATCTTCTGTTATACATTTTCTACATATTCTACTTGACTACCTATTATTTATTTTGTTATTTTTTTTATTAATGAAAGAACATGTACATTCACATTGATTTTATAGAACCTACGTGGGTAGATGACAGTTAATAACTATATGATAAGACCATTCATATTTAAAATACAGGTTAGAGCTAGTTAGAAAGCTAGCTAGCTAGAAGAAAAATAAGAGATTAGCTAGCGGTGTGGTATTATTAAAAGTTAAGCCAGAGACACCAAACATTTTATGTTTGAATTTTGATGTTTTGTATAAGTACACTACCATAAGTGTCCACAGAGCCCCTATTTTTTTAAACGATTATCGTTGAAATTAATTCGTTATCGTTTAAATGTGATTACGTTTAGCAAGAATCGTTTTAGTTTTAAAGATACTTGTTTTTTCTTACGACTGCTATTTGGCTATCTTTTAGCTTTCGTTTTTTAATTTTTGACAGTGCAAAGTAGGAGTGGTGTTGGTTGTGTCTCAAAATACATGTTTTCTGTCGATTTCGTTAGTCAAGGTCTTTATTAAATCTTTCTCGTTTTAAATACATAATCGCTCTTTGTCGTGTCTATCGTTTACTTCAATATCGTTTACTTGCCGCTCGTTTCGTAATACGAAATAGGGCCCCATTCTAAGTCAACAATAGAATTTTGACAAATAAGGGCTTTATAAATCCACAGATCATCAATAAGCTATAACCCACCGTAATGTCAAGAACCCAAACTGTAACTTTTTAATACTCAAACTTGTTACCTATTCTATTCAAATTAATCTGTAAAATCAAACTTCTTAAATTAATCATGTATTTTTTAAATTCTACATTTTATTTAATGTATGTATGTACCCTTTAATTTATGACTTACAGCCCTATTCTGCTATTCGATCCGATCGAAGATTTCGATTACGTGAGTTTCATTCAATTTGCCTTAAATTATTTTTTGAAATCTTCAATCCTTAGGCCAGGCGCGCACATGCAACTAAACAGTTTGGTTTCGATTTTGAGCACAATGGGATTATATGGGAGTGCGCGCCAGTTTATGTGCGCGGACTCTCATATAATTCTATAGTACTCAAAATCGAAACCAAACTGTTTAGTTGCATGTGCGCGCCTGGCCTTAGAGTGCAAATCTTAACTGATATTTAGTTTTGAAATTCTTAAAATAATCTAATTGTTTAAATCCTGTTTTAATCGAAATTTATACAAAATTTGGAGCAATTTTTTCCCTTCTAAGGATAGCAGAATACAAACTTCCACGTGAATAGGGCTGTTATTATGATGCTCTTAATCCTAATTCTCAAATATTGCAACGGTTCCTTGCCTTCAAGAATCCAAGAGTGTGTCAACTATCAACATATCCAAGCATTTTGAGTTTTTGGTTGCATTTTTGTTTTTTTAAGATTATCTTTCCAGATCGCTTAAGATAAATATCTGAACAGGGCCATTGTAAGCAATTTAAAGTAGCTTAATATAAAAATGTTTCTTTTCGATTCAAACCACCAAGCAGACAACATCTCCAAAGCAATAAAGCAAAGAACAAAAAATGACCAAGGAATTAGGAATTTTACCTGTCAAATACAAAAACGTCAGCCACACACTACGAATTGATCGATTAGCCCATTAGTTCAGGTGTTGTTTTTATTTATTTCAAAACTGAAACGAAACGCCTAGTCGATCAAACCGGAGTGTAATGCTAACGTTTTGTTTTTTATCTCAAGGCTATATTTCTTCCTTATCCTTGTTTCAAGCTCTTGGCCTGTAGTCAAAACTTTCATACAATTGTGGCGTTTTAAGGTAAAAGACTGTCATTATTGTTAAAATTGAACAAATTATCGACCTTATTCTTCTATTTTTTCACGTGAAATTTTGTATTCTGCTATCCGTCGGAAAGGTATAATTGTCTTAAAAACAAATAAGACGCGTATAAATTGCGATTTAGAATAAATGTATGCTTAGGAGAATTTCAAAAATAAATAACAGTAACATTTTGAACTCAAAAGATAGAAGATTTAAAGATATAATGTGAACCAAATTGTATGAAGCATTCACGTGAATCAAAATTTCCGATCGAATCGAATACCAGAATAGGGCTGTTATGTTATTTTGAGAATGGAAATTAGTCATTCAATTGATACAAGATAACACTAGCAGTAAAAAAAAAAAAAATTTAAATGAGAAATAAAACCATTGAATAAATACAAATAGAAGTGACCACCCAATTGCGTATGGCGTATTGTAGAAACAAATATATAATGTAGAATTTTTCTGTACACAAACCGATTCAAAAAGGATTTTTATTTATTAAATTTTTCCTTTTTGTATCGGTTTCCATAACGACGGTTGTCAATATTCTCTTTAGTTTTGAAATTTGTTTACAAGGCATGGGAAAAATGTATGTATGTATGTACATATTTTCATTTAGATTTTATTTTTGTTTATATGACGATGATTTTTACAAGCTATGCTGAAGATTATATTTCGCATATTGAAATATTTTGATTATTTTATTTTCTGTTCAGAGACTTGAATTATTTTCTTGATTCTGATTACTTCGTCAAATAAGGGTTCATTTTTTTTTATTATTTGTAAAATTTTAGAGAAAGATTTTTTTATTTTCAAATTTAAAAACTTCAATTTATAAAGGTAAAAGGATGTACGTCGCGGGTGTCTTAAAAAAACTGGCATAAGCTATATAAATACGGGATAGTCCCGGGAAACCCAGGATGGCATGGTCACCTTAGTGTATCACATTATTTTTTAGTAACATACAAGGACTTACATTTTATTGTTCCTTCTAAACTGAACTCTTTGGAGCTCTCGCTTTTTTCGCACTCTTATCAATTTTATAAAATTAAATAGCTCTCTTTGTCTGGGGTGATGAACCGACTGCCTATGCATTTAGTGGAAACATATTTCTTTTTTTATACTGTCCATAATTTCGTAATGGCCCTAACTAAAAAATTTCCGATTTTGAGTTTATGGAATTTTTAGAGTGGGGGCATTTTCGTGGATTTAAAGAATGAAAAATTATTATTTCTTTTTCTTAAGTCTGCATATTCGTATTCAATCATTAAGATAATCAATGTACTGTTTTTAAACATTTAACTTTTCTTTTTGCCATTTTTACATACATATGTTTTATGTACGTATAGGTATTTAATCAAGTTTTGAAACTCGAGATTTTGATCAAACTTGCCATTACGATGATAAGGAAGACGAAAAAAGTAAGTCTCGCAATTCTGTTCGTCTGTCTGTTCATTTGCCTACAGCCTAAACGCATGGATCGATTTTATTTTAACTTGGTGTTAGGGTGCACTTATTTTCACACCACCTTTTTTTTACATGGTGTCCCCTGTAGGCAGGGCCGACCCAAGCCAAACTTGCGCCCTGTGCAAGATTTGTAGAAAGCGCCCATTTTTATATTTAGGTACACACAAACATACATACATATGATTCCGTATAAATATAAGTTTTTTTTTACATATTTTCCCATGAGTTTCGCGACTCAGTGCGTAAAAAATAAAACTTGTACCTACATATGAGGTGTAAGTTGACTATGTATTTTCATATGCACCAGAACCAGCTACCTACTTGTTCCCCTTTTTTTGTTTTTAATCAGAAGTCCCATACACAGGTACCTACAGTGTATAATACAAAACCTGCACCTTCTAGCCCACATGATTCAGGATGAGTAAGTTTTTTTCTTTGACATATTTTCCCATGCTAATTATGGGCCTCTGTGTGTATGAAATAAAACTTGAACATATGAGGTGGCTTGGACCTTTTTTGTGTTGAGATTTTTAATTCTTTTGTACAAACAGGGAGGAATATTTTGAGATTGTTTAGAGTGTAGGTAAGATTAAACTTGCACTTGTAGGATCTTTAATTTTACGATATTTCGAGTTAAATTCTCCTTGAATGCAACATTGAAAGTGATGTTAGTTACTGTGCAAGAAAAAACTCAGCACAGTTGTGATGGATGTTATTTTGGGATTATTTAAACAAGTTTCTCGGTTAAAATGCAAATGGCAGTACATATTTTTTCGCGCAAGATCAGATTACATTTTTTTGCTCCTGGTAATGCGCCCCCAGAACTTTGCGCCCTGTGCCTTTGCACATCTTGCACATATGGTTGGTCCGGCCCTACCTGTAGGCCTAGTCCATGGATAACTTTTTCAATTAACGTCGTTTTCTTCTTCCTCTTCTATGGTAAGAAAAAAAATATAATCAAATTTAATTTGTATGAACCGTAAGAAATTTTACCTGGCAAAAAAGTTGAATGATGGATTTTATATATGTCTCAATATATCTAACTTTTTAAGTTTTTTTTTTTTGAGCACTTGGCTCTAGAATTAATTATTTTAATTTTTGCCAGTACAGTATTTTTATAATGTGGTGAATTAAAATGTTCTTATGTTCAACTGAAGGACATGGAATGTTGGACTTCACGCTGGCATATTTGGCAGTACAATTGTGAAATGTTTTTTTGAAAACAGAAATCTTCAAAATTGTTTTCAAAACATCTGATAACATTTACTATCACCTTCACGTGTTGCGGTGTAGGAATAACTAGGCCTCCGTTGGTTGTTTTTTCATATTCTCGAAATTTAATGAGTTCTTCGGTAATTTTGTATGTCTTTTGTTGATTACTACTTGTTTTTACCATCATGAACTGTTTGCAAATATCACATTCTGTTTTTTTTTAATAAAGATTTTGCGACATATCCACTAAAGTAGGCCTTAAATAATACACCATACATTATATTCTCAATTTTTTGGAGTCAATTCGATATTATTATTATTTACAGTCCACGTAAATATTTAGGTAATACCATGTACGGTAAATTATTTAGAGCCCATTCCATTTATGGTCTATTTTACTGAATTATTTAAGTCGTAACTAAATTTGATTATTGGTAGAATCCCATGTGTATACAGCATCTCCCATCCCACCCACTCTCCCTGACCCAATATATGCGTTGGTATATTTCCTGCGTTTTGAGACCTTCCCCTTAAAGATCAGATGATAAGAGCTGAGTAGAGTTACATGCAAAGCCATACATTTTCAAAGAAATATGCGCTTCAAAAACAGTATTTTTCATAAAACGTATTTCTAACAGTCTGATAATGTAAAAAAGTGCGCACTTTTTTACATTAATCAAAAAAAATTTATAATCTTCATCTGCGTTCCTATAATCTGCATTTATGAAGATGTCTGCATTTTGTACTTCTCTTTATTATTTGTTTGTATTAATTAATTAGGGAAATTTGTTTTTTTTTTTCTAACAGTGCTAGAAAAAATACTCTTTAGCATATTTTTGATTGCCCTAGTAAATATAAATCATGTTTGTTTCGGTTTACATGGTTATAACTCATTTATTCAATTTCATTCAATTTGTCTTAAATTATCTTTTAAAATTTTCTGTCTTTAAAGTGCAAAATTTAACCGATATTTAGATATTTTCGAAGTTTCAAAAAATAATCTAAATCTATTTATTTTTGATCTACATTTATACGATAGAACATTCGTTTCCCTGCGACGGATAGCAGAATACAAACTTTCACACCCGAAATATAAAAAAAGGATAAAGACTTATAGCCAAAAAGAGGTATTAATCAATTTCTTAACATGAAAGTTTAGCAGAATAAGGCTGGTTATACTTATCAATTTATTTTACTATTTTCTTACTAAGCCGGGTTGAACCAGCTAGTATAAAATATAAATAGATTGAAAATTGCTTTTAAAGGCCTTTTAGTCAACAGAAATTGGCATTTCGTAACGGGTTTTCGGAGCTAATAAAAAAATCTGATAACTCCTCTAGGGAATCACCTGAAAACCTTAAGTTCCAAGATTTCAATGGTATAAGGCAAAAACTATGGAACCCTTCGATGACCAAAAACATGTGCAGAAGTTGGATGTAAATATTCAAAAAACAGAAAATAGGGACTGACTTTATGAGATAGAATAAAGAAGGGTACACATTATCGATCACGTATGACAGTTTTGCTCACAACTGATAGTGTGTACACTCTGTTTGATGGTTTGTCAGGCAAACTCCAACAAAATTTTTTGATATTGACTGACAGTCAGCCGACTGTCAAACGTGATCGATAACGTGTACCCCACTTAAGGATAAAGAAAACGTAGAACTCCATCTGACTGAGAAGATACAAAAATCTGGTAAGGAGTTCACCAAAGAAGATGCTTGCTAATCTATATTCATGGTTAATCTACAAAGTATTATGTTAATCAATACAGAAATGATGTTGTATTGTAAGTTTCCTTTATACCAAAATTTAGTTTTTACATTTATTCAAATGTGTGCTAGCTAATTCTGTGTCCACCAGAAATCCTATAATCGCAAACTAAAATAACTTTTAAAAATGTAATACCTGTAATTAATTTTTTAAGAATCTTAAATACTTCACAAAGCACTGTACAAACAAATAATAGTATTTTGTTTTAAAAATTAAAAACAATATTAGATTGTCATTTATGGATATGACAAGTTTGCCATATAAATATGGCTCAAAACAGTTATATAAGTGTGATAGTCAAATTTATATGACAAAATATATATACGATTCCATATATGTATGTATGTATATGACAGTCATTAGGGTGCGCCTTATTTTGCAACTTTTGAAATTATTTCTTCCCAACCCGGCAAGTGGTTCCATTTCATGAAAAAAAATTCAGAAAAAAAAATTATCCAAATCGGATACAATTTAGGGGTCGCTACCATTATTTGAAAACACGCCGTATTAGTCGAAAGGTTTTCGGTTTATAAGGCAAGAAAACGTTTTTTATTTCAACACACACCAGTTGAAATAAAACGTTATCATCCCAATCGTAAGTGAAATGTAACACTAAACATCACAGGGACGGTGAAAGACCAGTTACGTTAATATCTAGAGTTCCACCTTCAAAGAGAGGACGGAAGAAAATATTGGATACAATACAAACTTAACGGGTATACAAATATACTTGACATTGCTTAACTAAGTGAGCAAAATGCAACATTAGTTTTGCCTTCTGTAAGTTTAATTAAACTTCTTGAAAAAATGCAGTACCTGTACATTTTAATTTTAGAATGGGATATAGATTTATTTTGATTCTATCCGTCGCCGAAGGCATGCGAAGCACCGTCGCATCGCCTCAGCATTGCTGAGAACTTGAAAGTGGAATTAACTGCTTTACTGAGATGGTAAATTACTGGCAGTGGCAGATATCGTTGGAAAGGAAATTGTAGATCGCCTTCCCAATTCAGATTCTGGAAGAGAAATAGATACACTTTCTGGTTGTCATGAAGTTAGATATTCTAGTTCAGACAAGGCTACAGACACTAGCTGTTGATAAGGTAGCAGTAGAATGGAGAATTTGCGATCAAGTGAGGTCTTTAGGTTTCTACATGAGTCAATACTGGAAAAAAAAATTGGCGAGTATTTTTCTAGTGCGAAAAATGGAAACAAACATGCCATACTTAGCTTGATGTCACCATATTAACAAGATCATGTTAGAAGCTGATGTTATAACTTGGACCGTCAACAGGCCAAAACACTTTGATTTTTAAACAGTTTGAAAATTTCCGGACTAAAATCAATCAAAATATTGTCTATGAACCATCAACAGCTGCAGTTATTGAAATCTCTGACGAATTTATCTAAATGTCTGCTTCTTAGAGTTCCAACCTCGAGATTACTATACAAGGAACTCCTCTACTGACGATTGCATTCTTAAGAAAGGTTTCTCAGTAGCGTGTATCATAGAGCAACAATAACAAAGAGGAAGATGGTTTGAAACTGAGAGAGTAGAGAATCCCCTTAAAGAAAATAAATGTTCACGCTGCTAATATCTAGTCAAAAGGGTTGATGCATTCTAGCTTAAACACTCGCCGATTTTTCAATATAACAGGATTATTTTTGGAGTTCTTGACCAAGGATGTGGTTTAGTGGCTCAATGACAAGACCTTTAGAATGAAGGGAAACATCGAAAACGTAACATGAGAGTTGTCAATGATTTCGCTGCGCGAGCAGTAAAGCTTATGGATGAGTTTGAGTACAAAAAGCAACACCTGAAGCTTTAAAAATAATTGTTTTTCACTGAAGTTAAACTTTTAGCTAAATTCTTTACTTTTTAATGTGTAAAATATTTCAACAGAGCTGAAATAAGTAAACAACAAAGGTTAATAAATAATTAAAAGCCAATTGGTGAAAAAAAACTTTAATTATAATTTTTAATAATTATTTTCATTAATAAATCGTGTATTCAATACACTACACAATTTCATGAAGCACCCCGTAATTTGGATGCCGGTAGCGACCTTTAAATATTAACCGATTTGTATAAAATTTTCAGAGGATTTTTTTTTCATGCAAAGGAACAAAATGACGGGTTGGGACGCTTAAAATTCGAAAAAATAAAAAATTCATACATATAAGGTGCACCCTAACAGTCATGAATTATTTTGAATTTAGGAAAAATATATGATTTAATGAAACGTGATTGGTCAAATACATATTTTTTATGTCGAATTCCTTTTACCAACAAAATTCGATTTTTCTTCTAAAAACTTTCATAAAAAAATTCATATGTGTGTGCTGAAGGTCTTTCCTAGGGAACATTTTTGTTTTGTTTTTTTTTTTTCAATTTCTCATCAAATAAGAAACATTTGTATTCCCCCTAACTCCCCGGTGGGAGTTGACGTGGGCTAACCCTTAAATAAAAGTTATAAAGTAAACTAAAACAATCGCGTATAGGCAAGATAAAATCCGGGTAAAAAGTAAACCCTATACCCTAGAAAATATTTTAACTGGACAAACATAAGTAGTATTATAAGTATATATTATACTTCCGAGTGGAGGTTTTAACAAACGAGTATAATAGCGTGCTAAAAAAATAATTAAACACAAATGTGGGCTAATCAACTAGATAATTTGTATAGATTATCTGATGAAAATAACTTCAGTTCTCACCTTATCTACGTCTGAGCCTTTATAAAGTTCCGGTTTTAAAGCATCACGTTTCTTATTTATCGATTTATATCTGCCGGATCTTGAAATGGAATACTTTGTTTTATCATGACCGTATTCTTCCATGCGCCATCGCAGCTCCTCGGCTTGCAAAACGCTATCCAGAAATTCTATCGGATCGTTTGACATCACTGTTCTTTTTTTTTTTGTTTGTTATTTCCCAGGAAATAATAACGACTTTAGAAAATATAAAACTTAAAATATTGTTCCTTTGAAAAGCTAATAGATCACTCAACTCTTATAGAAAGGAAGACACGAAAACCTCAACTGAACTGCTCCATTTGAAATAACCATTTATTTTTTATCAAAATATAAACCACACAAACATTAATAGCAAATGATAAATAAAAACAAAAACTTCTATTAAAAGTGAATCGAACTGATATAAACCTATACCACAAGAGACTTTTAACGCTCACGTATCTTTTGATAAGAATCGCAAAAGATAAAAGCATAAACTTCTGAAATATGTCTTCAATTCAGAAAAAGAAAATATAATTAAGCATATTAATTTTAAATACAAAAAAAAATATCATTATGAAAAATTAAATGTACCTAAAGATCAGTGGGCCGAAACGAACCAAACGAACGGATAAATACATAAAACTCAAGATAACTATCCCAGCTTAAATAAATAAACGGAACGTAAAATAAATAACAGGTGGATAAGAACATTTTTTTTCAGAATCACCAACATAACAAACACACAACATTGAAAAATAAACAAACTCTAACGCTTTTACTTGCTTTCTGGTAAGAAATTCTATAATTTGACGTGAGAGCTATCAATTACTTTAGGTTACTGCTGTCAGAAAACGTTTGTACAAGTGGCCCTAAGGCCAGGCGCGCACATGCAACTAAACAGTTTGGTTTCGATTTTGAGTACTATAGGATTATATGAGAGTCCGCGCACATAAACCGGCGCGCACTCCCATATAAGCCCATTGTGCACAAAATCGAAACCAAACTGTTTAGTTGCATGTGCGCGACTGGCCTAAAAGAGTTATTAGGTGTGATTTGTAAAATAACAATAATATGTTAATAATTCCTTGAGATAAAAATGAATTTAAAAAAAGGTAGTTTAATTATGATTCGATCCTGTCCCAAAGTCCGATAAGATAACTACGGGACTAAATTCCAAACAGAAGTACATAATGTTGAAAATGAATAACTTCCCGAGTTGGAAAAAAGTTTTTGCATAGTTTAGCCATTATTGTATGTTGGTTATAAGGTTTTTGTTTTTGATATAAGGTGGGTATTTATTATGGGATTAACAAAGCTTGCCGCACAAATTCTTACTAGCAAGGGCCTTGTCGAGTTTTTGAAAAGTTTTCCTCGTCTATATGTTCCCTACTGACAACTTTCCAGAGCATTGACTAAACTTGGCCGGGAAGAAACGCCAAAGTAGTTATACAATTTTAGTTTTTTTTGTTTTTATAAACGGAGTGTTTATGAGGGAATAGCACAACTTGCCTACCAAGTTTTAACTATACCCTACAGCAAAGATCTTGCAAATATTTGAAAAGTTTTCCTCGTAGATTTTCCCTACTGAAAGCTTTCATGCGCCTTACTTACTTACTTATCTTTTTCCGACAGGAAAAAGTTCAGCCAACACTTAATAAACAATAAATCTTATCTATCCGTTTATAAAAAGCTTTATATAAATGCAATTGAATTATCAATTTCACCTGTTGTATGTCTTCCTATCTATAATAGGTAGGTATATTGTACATACATTCGTATATCACAGAGCTTAACATTTAACTACTATGGTTTGATGGCAACCTAGCAAATTGTAAATTTCCGAGTGCGAAAATACACAAGTTTCAAGTAGGTGCCTCCTTTCAGTGTACCGTTAGAATTATAAGTTTTTTGATTCAATATAGCTTTTTCTTTTAGATTTAAATAACATTGTTGCTATTTTATAGTTTTATTGCTATAGTTATATTACTTAGTTTGAAATTTTTTGATAATTCTTTCTAGCCCATCAACTATAAATTTAAATTTTATTAGAGTTTCAACGGAAACCGAAAGGAAAGATACCAATATCGTCACAATCTATTTAATAACCGACATAACTTAATTCCCCATAAAAAAAAACATCACACTACTCCTTTCGCGTGGTTTGAAACTGATGTCTCAGGTTTGATCACTGGTCAAGTACCATGGTCTAAAGAATTGATAACAATTTATCTAAGGTTTGATCGTAAAGGTACGATTTTCGGGGCCCCGTAGTTCCAGGGCCCTTCATCGTTGGAAACACTACAGACAACCAGAGTTTTACGTTGTTTCAAACCACGCTAAGCGACGTCCAATTTTTAATATTGTTGTATGGTAATAAAAGTAGGTATACTTATTTCTTGGTCTAAGAAAATGTTTGTTTATATCACTTCGTTTTCTATAAAAGGTCATTTAGAATCTTTTTTTAAGGCTAAAAGGTAGGTATAGCCTTAAGAATTAAGCCTTAACTACATAAGCCAAAAAAGTACAAAAGTAAAAATTTTCAAACTCATTTTGGGATAGTGTTTCTCACAGGAAAACTTAAAAAAATGATGCAGAAAGCTTAAATTTTGGTTTGAAACTAAAATGTATATATTATTTTTCACAAAACAACTGCGCTAGCTGGAAAAAAATATTTTTACTTTTGTAATTTTGCAAAAAGTGGCTTATGTAGTTAAGGCTTTATATAGTAATAACTTTATTTTTTTTTTTATAAAAGTCTGTGGAACCATTTTTCAAAAGAATAATTAGTCTTATTGTGGGTTTCGACCGACCAAAATTTACGTTTTCTGCCTTATAGCTCTCTCGTTCGCCTGATAAAAATAGGTGAAAACTTAAGCATAGCATTAATTATTGTTCAAATGGAAGATTTCCAGTCCACTAAAACAACAACAAAAATAATTTTCTTTTATTTTTGTTAATTCTCTTCTTAATTATTGTTCGCAATTAAGGAAATTTTCGGAACATAAACTCACAATAAGGCTGAATGTGCTCCATCTTAAAAACAAAACCCTTAGGAATACCCTGTTTAAATATTACTGTTTTGGCTACTGTATAGCTGATTAACAGAACAAAAAGATAGAGAGAATTACGAAACCCACTAGTTTTCGTTTCCCAAATATCGTAATTCGGAACGTAAAATTTGATAAATATTTTGGGTTAGATTTTTTTTACGAATGTCTATTTATACAGTATCCTATATAGTAGAATTCTAGGTATATACTACGTTTCCATGTGGTAGTTAAGCGAGCTTGAAGCTCACTTAGACCCTTTGTATACTTGCATTAAGTTGAAATGAGCTTGAACCGACTCGACTGCACTTCAGGAGCGGACTCGAGTCAAAATTACCCGCCTGGAAAAACAACCTAGTTTTCAATAAGGCCCTGGCAAGTTTGTCATAGCTACCAACAAGGGTCTAGCAAGGGTTACTGTAGGCATTCGCTAGGCTCTCACCAGTTATGTACCTTTTTGCCTCGTAAGTCAAGTTCTGCCCTAGCCCTGACTAGTAAAAACTAGATTTGTTCCAAATATTTCAGTTAGTGTCTGGTACCTACAATTGCTTGTAGTCTGTATTGTTGACGGGAGACAATTCCTTGACGACGGCCAGCAGGATGATACATTTGGAAATAAACTTTTACTATTTTTATCAAAAATAAAAACGTGTTTTGAATACCTCCCAATCTCCCAATATGCGAGAGTGCATGGGAAATAAATATTCAAACTGAAACTGAAGTTTAGTTAAATGTCATTTACTTTGGTGTGTGACGCACTGTAGGTATGTTCAGTGAGTTTGTTCGGAACAGTTTAGAATTGAAAAGAACAAGTTTTTGCTGTTCGGTGCGAAATGTTCTGTTCTAAACTGTTCTGGTTTGCTTTTTAGTGAATCATTTTTTCAGGCGGGTATCTTTACTAAGACATTGTGAAAATTTGCATTAATTGTACTAATTTCAATAATTTGTAATATTTTAAGTTGAAATCAAGGCTGTAGGATCTTAGCACCTCATATATGGGATATTCGCAAAAAAAAGTATGTCATCTAAAAGGTCAGTAATTGGTCATAAAAGGTCAGTTAGTTTCAGAAATTGGTCAGCCTTAGATTTTTTTATGAATTTTAAAAGTTTTGTTCAAGGACCAATTTCTGAAACTGCCTGTCATTTTATAAGGATTAAGTAACTTTGGTATATACTTTTTTCGAATATCCCATGAATGAGGTGCTAAAAATTCATGTTACCTTGTAATGACCTTGAAAAAAACTTTAAAACATTATTAAAAAATGTGTATGCCTGACCAATTACTGAAACTACCTGACCTTTAATTGACCTTTTAAATTGCATACATACTTGTTTTTCTTAAATTCCACTGAGGTGCTAAAAGTCTTGTACTGTGACCTTGAAAAAAAATTTAAAAATTAATTTAAAAAAACCTATGACTGACCAATTACTAAAATTACCTACCCTTTTATCACTATTCAGTGGCCCTTCAAATTGTATACTTTTTTTTGCAAATATCCCATAAATGAGGTCCCAAAAATTGCGCCTAATATTTTACTACTGTTTGACCTTGAAACACTTAAACCCTGGATTAAAAATTTTCTAAGCCTGACCAATTTCTGAAACTACCTGACCTTTTATGACCAATTACTAAACTTTTAGATTCCATACTTTTTTTTACGAATATCCCATTATATGGGATGCTAAGATCCCGCAGCCTGAAATCAATGGATTACTATACAATGTATAGAATAGCACAGGCATGCAGAAGCGTCTCGTCTATGAAGTACCTAATTGATATTATTTGATTAAAAATCACATGTGATATTACGTTTGTTAAGTACCCCTTTTGAGTATGAATCTTTATTTGAATGGATTTTCACAAAAATCAAACAGCGTTGTCGGTAGCAAAAACTAGAAATGAATTCAAGTACTTTCTTCTTTTTATCGGTTATTATAATATCAGAGTGCATACGGAAAACGCTGCAAATTTTATGAAGTGTTAGTTACATGCAGGACGGTATTATACAAATAGGTATATTACATGATAGATATATCAATAATATTATGACGAGAGCGAAGTAATTTGTTTTCTTTGATCAAACATAAACAGAAAGAACTAGAAAATTTTTTGCATGCTCATGAATGATTTTAAATTTGTAATAATTTGAGATTTAAAATATTGAAATTTCTATATACATACAAATGACTTGTTCACGGTGGCGTAGACGTATTTTTTTAAATTTACAAATTTGATATTAATGAATTCGAAGAACAATTTATATGCTTACAAAAGTATTTATTTTTTGTTTAATTGAGTAGTCAGGGAATCCGGATGCTTTCAGTCTGCATCCGTATTCCCGGAATTTTCTTCAACGGCAGAGTCAGAATTAAACCTTTTTTTTATGTTTTAAATCCTCTCCATCAATATTTATTTAAAAAAAAAATAAATTTGTTGGCACAAACGGCTCATAAAGAACCAGGGCCTAGCGACTTACAACTCTCAACCATTGCTGTGTGCGTGTTTGCAAAAAATGAGGGGACCTACAGTTTATTGCCGAATTCGTACGGCTAAGGTGAGCGGCACTTTTCTATGACAAGAGATACTCTTGGAGGATTTGTCACTTCCTCGCAAGAGGTAGTAGCTCCGAAAAAAACTTAAGGTGGAAGCGGCTGGTATTGAACCCCACACCTCTGGCATGACAGTCCAACGCACTAATAGCCGTTCCACACTATCCCATCGAGTATTAATACATGTCAAAAAAAAAGTGTGATAGAATTACTTACGACTGCCAAATTTGTGTGAAGAAAACGATTTTCATATTTTGCTTCCACACCTGAATCCAAAAAATCAATTCACCATAACCTCAAACCCCCAAGTGGGATAGAATGTGTGATGGTTTTAGAACCAATCCTAAAAATTTTCATGTATTAACACATGTCAAATTGTGTGAGATGGGCTGTCAAGTCGTGTGGGATGTGATTTCATATTTTGTTTCCACACTATTATACACGATTTACTTCCCACTTTTTTGACATGTGTTAATACTCAGTGGGATAGTGTGGAAGGCCTTTAACCATTACGCCACGGGCTACAATCAATATTTATTTATAAAACAAAAAACGAAGAATAAGAAGAAGGAAAACACAAATAAAAGAATTATTTTTGCTTAAGTGGACTGGACATTACATTACAGACAGGCACGTACCAAGAGGGGAAGCTTGAGGGACTGAAGCCCCACCCGAAATGATCTTAATATAAGGAAATCCTTATTTATCTTAATAGCATAAGACAAAATTCCGAAGAGTTTTCAGAAATGTTTTTCAATCCGCATCGCAACTTGACAAGAACTTATTTTAAATTTAATTTCGTAAAAACAAACAACACGTTATAAGCCAGAAACTGAGGCTTTTTTATATTAGGAAAAGATGCTCTGTAATTTTCCCTCAGCTTTAAGACTTTGATATTCATCAACAGATTAATAGAACCCAAGATATAAGGAATTGAAACGAATCTAATCAGCGTTTATCTTGGAAACTTTTTTTCGTTGATTTTTGAGTTCTATAAAATATCCAAAAAAATGCCAAAAAAGTTCGTGTAAGAAGCTAAGGTATATGTTGAGTTTAAAAAAATAATAATGTCTTCTGAGGTTAGGGAAAATTACAGACCATCTTTCGCTCTAAATATGGCTTGGTGGATTCAAAAAATTAAGGCGTCTACTCCTGCTGTGAAAAAAAAACAAACATGGAAAAAGGTAATAATTAGTTACATACATATTTAAGTACCTACATTAATTTAAAAAAAATAGATTTTGAAAAAAGTAATAAGTTTAACATTTTTTATAAGGCGCCTTTTATATTACAAAAATTCCTTGTTAAATAATTCATTCATGATCTTTAGTCTACAAGTCAGAATGAAACGCCAAATTTGGTTATAAGCTATGAACCAAGCCCCTCCAAAACAAAATCCTGGCTAGGAACCTGGGGCCCTATTCTGTAATTCGTTCCGAATTGAAATTTCCCGAAAACGAATATTTTGTACTCTCTATTTCTTAAGTGGAATGAAATCTACTACTTTTAAAGAAATAATTTAAATTCCACTTTCGGAATTGTCAGAAAGTGGAATTTAAATTATTTCTTTAAAAATTGTTTGTTTTTCGTTTTGATTTCTTAATTTGACAGATCACAAAAGAAATAATTTGAGACTCGAAAAAAATTCCGTAAGTGGGAATAGTATTAAGTACTATTTTTAGTATTTCGAAAGTTTTACAGAGTACCAATTCAAAAGCGGAACGAAAAACTTTTTCGAATAGGAATGGCTTTCGGAACGAAATACAGAGTAGGGCCCGGTTACAGAAAATGCGTTTTGGTGATTTTTCTTCCATGTGCATATGTATATGTAAATATTTAGAAAAATGTGATAAAACTTTAATGAAAAAAAAAGAAAACTTACTTCTAACTTCTTAGTTCACGGCAGACAAGTTTTCCTCATATTTCTTTGGATCAGCCACCATTGACTTGCTGCCTGGCTTCCAGTTGGCCAGGCAGACTTTACCATGTTCGTCCATGAATTGGAAGGCCAACAGGCAAGGCACATAAAGTAATTTGGTACAAATTTACTTGCCATCGATGATGAACAATCCACGAAAAGGAACGCCGCCGCCGCTTTCTTCGTCTAATACACCATAATCACGTGCAACTTTCATCGACTTGGCGGCAAAGGAACGGAATATCGAACTAACCAAGTCCTCTCTGTTTGCGCGATGTCTAAAACTTCAACTAAAATGCTAGGGGCTTTGAAAATCAAAGACATTTTATTTTTTTGAACCATTCTAATACACATTTTGGTTGGCTTAAATCTCAGCTTAATTAAACACTCAATTAAATTACTGTTGAAACTCCGCCAACTCAGTTGAGTTGTCATCAATCAGCCTTATTACGGTTGTCGTTTTACGAAAACGACACGCCTCTAGAAGCGATAATAGGCGTTTAAGTGAAACTAAAACTTAAGATTTATCGCCGTTCATCTCTCTCTCTCTTCTAGCCATTAAAACTTAAGATATTTTACTTGTCGTTTTACCGTAATAAGGGTGAAAATAAATAATTAAATTTCATTTCAAGATCGTTTGGTTATTTAGCCAAGAGAAACAAATCAATATTTGACAAGAATTAATGTCGGATTTATTTGGTCTTTTCTTTCAATCGACAATTAAAATAAATGTATATCAGTTAACGAATAATCTTCACGTATTAACCTTTGAATAACCCACTCTGTTAATTTTTTTTTAATATTATCCTTAAGCTTAGTAAAAATCAAGAAAGATTAAATACTAGTTGAATATTACCGAAAGGATTCTAATATTAATTTTGTTCACAGTTAAGATTTCTTGAAGATACATGTTTTGTTTTCTTTTCAACAATTCGAATACATACAGAAATATTAAATACATTACATTTAAAGCTTTACAAGTATTTGAATAAAATTTATTTCAATTTGTTTATAATTATTTCATAGTGTTTAAAACGAGAAAACAAGTTAACATTTAGAAAACGAATTAAAAATGTTCGAAGATTCTATTTAGAAGGTAGTAATATTTATTCCAAATTAATTTTAGATATATATATTTTTGTTGTTTTTGTTTTTATTTGAATAGTTATAAATACTAGTAAAAAAGAAAAGCAATTGTCTTTTTCTTATTTTGAAGGATGAATAGGCCATTCCCTATACCATGTTTTCATTAGCTCGCTGTTGCGTTGAACTCAAGTTGGCATGTCTTGTGTTCCGGTTGACAAATGTGCGAATGTTTTCATCAGTGTAGTCAACGATTTTACGTTTTTTCTTTCGAGTAAATTGTTGTTGTTTGAGGTATATTTTTAATATACCTTTAACAGTAATGAATGTAAGTCCACCTAATAGAGTACGGTGCAAAGTGTTTTCGATTGTTTCAAAAAGAAGACGACCCACAATCGATGATATCGTTGGCAGCAGCAATGCTCCGCAGAAAATTCGTGTTGCAGAAACTGGATCGGAAAGAGTTGGCGTAGCTGGATTTTGTACACTTGGTTCTTCTTCCTCATCGCTAAAACAAAAAACAAAATGAGTATGGTGAAAATTTCAGAAATTTTTTTAAAATAAATTAGTTTATGAATTATTTTGTAAAAAAAGAAATAAAGGCGGCGCAAGATCGTATCATCATCTCCAACTTGGATAGTCGTAAGGTGAACTGAAGACGGATCGCTTGGATGTGGCAACTGAAGTATCTTCTCAGGACCAAGGAAAAAGGAACAAATGAAGTGAAAAAGCGTGAAGTAACCACCTACTGGAAATGGAGTGGACCTACAATTTTCTGCCGAGTGCGAACGGCTAAAGTGAGAGGCATGACTTCCGGCATGATAGCCATTCGCACTTAACATTACGCTACGGCTACTACAATTTTATAAAATGCAGCTTAGTAAAAAAAAGACTGTTAGGATAATTGTGTCATGTATTCTTTATCAAGTGTCCAAGGCAGACCAGCATTAAATTTTCATATTTACCTCTCCGTCGTATAATAACATAATAATAAATGCTCGATTTTACTAAAGTCGGTTATTTCTAGACATTTTCCGTTCATAATCCGAGCATCGTTCATGCCCGTTGCAGTATGTATATTTGTACATACATATGTTATGGAGTAAAAACTAGATTTCACTTGCCTCATGAAATCTCATGTTCAAATGTCCAAAACATATTAAACGCTTTTAAGCTTTCAACTATAGAACTATTGATTGCCAAACCCATGGTGACATAAATGCTTTGATGCAGACCGCTATTTTTATGATAGTTCAATGTGGGAAATAAATGCGTGTTAGATTAGTGTACCATAAATCACTTTTTTATTTTTTATTTGTTTATTTAAGTAACCAATCTACGAACTTACATTCAACAGATTTCAAATTAAGTATCTAATAACAATTCATTTTATAAATACAAATTACATATTATATATAAAATTCAAAAATTTAAAAAATTAATCAAGTAAAGTTAATAATCGACTTTTAAATAAGTTTCTGGACATTGATATATCCAAATTAAAATAAAACATATTAAATAAATTACAACTTGCTGAAATCGGTTCACGCTGCCCATATAGCGTATGATGGGAATCAAGTGCCAAGAGCGGTCTGGCTCTTAAGGAAATTGTTGGAGCATACAGATGTAAGCAGTTAAGCAAACTCTTAAAACTCTTAAACTTAAATAATAAGAGATATATAAATGAAACAAAAATGCAAACATAATTTTATTTTAATATGAATAATTCGCCGAACCAATGTCTACCAATCGAAATTTAAAAAAATAGTTCAGATATTTATTTAGAATAGAAAATCTCATTAAAATAGCAATGGATCATTAACTTACACAAATCTCGATAGATTTGCAGACTTATCATCATTTTTTTTTTTTTTAATTTTCAAGTATCAGTAAAGAATACATGCCGTTATTTTGTTATTTGCTTGAAAATTCAGTTAATACATTTGCATAAGTGTGATAAAGTGCTGGCCTAATTTGTGAGTAACACATTCCAGAATTTTAGATCGGAATTGTGTATTTTTGCGTTTTTAAAAGCTGATGAACCTTGGTAGGAGTCAAGGATGCAGGATTTCGATCAGGGGGGGCAAACTCACATTTCATTTTTTTTTAACAAGATATCAGTCAGTACAAGGAAGGCCTAGTGCTGACATAGATGGATGGCGCTTTTTAATAATTAATTTATTTCGACTTCCAGTTACCACAGATATACAAAAGAATTAAATTTCATAATTTGTCTGTTGTTTAAATTTTTAATACAATTTATTAAAGAGGTTTTGTGGGTATTTATGTTCAACTTAAGCGCTTTTTGTTCTACTTTATCCTCAGCGTAAACTGTCATAAGCGTATAAGTTGAATTTAAATATTTAAGTTTTGTTTCAGCAAATGGCCCGAAGTCAAGAAAATAGGAAACTATTTATTTATTTAGATAACGATATTACAAATTGCAACTTGAAAGTGGTTTCTTACAATACTTGTTCAAAAATCGTTTTATTATGTTACACAAAATATTTGTATTACAAAATTTTAGTTGTAATTTACAAAGTTTACAAGTACGAATTTGTCAAAATTCTATTCTATTCTATTTCACCAAATAAATGAATTTCACAAATTTGTAAAATTGTTAAAAAATTCTTACAGAAGAAAGTTCGTATGTAATTTTTTTTACGATTTGTACTTTTTCAAAATTAAACTTAATAATGTGTTAACGGCGAAGGCATTCTAGCACCGATATTGATACAAGTGAACATTTGCAAAAACAATTTAGTTTCGTTTATTCATTTTTACAAAATATGTTACCTGCACGGCAAATTCTCAAAAAAAAAATGTGAAGTACAAATTATTGTTGTTTACAAATTTGGAAAATAAGCGGTGAAACGGATTTGTTTTGTATTTGTAAATTATAACTAGAAATTTCCTCAATTTGTTTCTCTATGTTACAAATTTTGTTTGTTGTTTGTGAAACAGAAATTCAGTTTGTAAATTTGTAATTGTTTATTACAAGTACACTGACAAACTACGTCCACTAAAGGTGGTATTCCTTACTTAGTAAGAAATAAACACTGCTATTTAAAAGGCATTATTTCAAATTTTCTAAAACTGGCTATAATAATTTTGTTATTTAAATAATTTTCATTTAATTTTTTGATTAAAAATGATTAGTATTTTGATTAATAATGTAAATATTAGCTTCGTTCGTGTACTTTCTGCACTAAAATTCACAGTCTATCAAATATTGAGGAGTGGGGATGAAATTCTCTCAGAGAGAAGTAAAACTGCGAAATAGTACACGAACGCTTTGAACAAATAATTTTTACCGGTTTTTTAACATCAAATATTTGAAAACAAAAAAAAAATAAATATCTTCATCATTTCTTTGAAAAGATTTTCAAAATAAAATAAAAAAGTAAGAAAAAGTTAATTTATTACATTAAATTAAATAAAACAGAGGAGTATAAGGAAAGAAATGTTTTGGCAAATATCAAAGTGACTTTTGACTGAACTCATATTTCTGCCCGAAGAATTTCTTTGGGCTGAAATTAGCAGAAAGGGGAAATAACTTACTCTCTCGAGAGCGCTCTCTTCTGCGAAAAACTACACATTTTTTGAGTAAACGAACACATTTTGCGTTAAATTTGTAGAAATTCGTAAAAATTCGTAGATTTGGGGAGTACGCGAACGAACCTATTAACTCTTTTTTTTTTTTTGATCAGGCACAACCCTCAGCGGTTTTTGATTTTCTCCTTTTTTAATTTAAAAAGCACTAATTGATTTCTTTAATATATCTACAGCAAAATGAAAACAGGAGAAGTCGATTTTTTGCCAACTAATTTACAAAAAAAGAACAATACTTTTAGATGACCAATAAACTGAAATTAACAAATATATAGTGAGTGAAATGTTTCCAAAAATTGTATTGTCGTAGAAATGTTAATTAAGCTTAAAACATACATGAACCGTATAGAACTGTAGCATTGCTTAGCCCGAACACAATCATTCATATACTATTAACCGTTTTATATAAAAGATCCGATATCCGCGTGAAAACCAGTACAACCAACCAATGTGAACAAACAAGAAATGTCGGGGTCATGGTTATAGCTTCTCTCTTTGAATTTTCATCAACCTTTGTGTATGAACAATACGCTCCCCTTCTCCATATCAGATTCAATTTTTTCTACCCAACTTTACGACGCAGACAAAAAACATCGGCTGTATAACCCTTGCGTCTAGGTATAAACCCCCATTGCACTTTGAGGTCATTACAACTACACTTATTAGAAGCAGTGACATTGCAATTACGTAAAAAATCAATAATAATGCAATTCCATTCTTGGCAATTTATTTAAACTAAGTGTTCCGCTCATAATCCCCTCCCTATTGAAACCAAAGCAGAGGTAATATAGTATGATCGAATAGTGCTTGGCGAAACCAACCAAGTATGTCACCCTAACTGAATTATTCCCCCTTTTTGAAGAACTTATTATAATTTAAAATAACTTACGGATATGGAATAATCAAGCTCATAAGTGGAAATTTTCGAGCCATAGTTCGTCGATTGCGAATTAATCGAAGGACAGCATCTTCCCAGCGTATCATGCGTCCCAAGACTAAACCCACCGGAATGGCAGGCAACCCAATCAGCAGAACAAGTGGATCACCATTTTCCATGAGAGCCAGTCCTTTTTTATGGCCAACAATCTATGGAAATAGGTGGTTAACAAACGAGGTAAACTTTGGTATTTTTGGTATTAACAAAACTCACCTGAAGAAAAGTCACAGCACCATATGTGACCGCCGTCCAATACAGCGAACCGACAAAGATGCCAGCCGCCAAAAACGGACTCAATCGCTTGATTAAGTTATCCAATACTTCCAGAACATTGGCAAACTTGCCCATGTGAGGAAACACAATGATGTACTCGGTTTGGCACTGTTGGCAGCTCACGCTCCGTAGGGCGTTGCCTTTTTGCTTTTCGTCTACCCATCGGTACAGGCAACTCTGATGGACCCACTTGGTGGTCCCGCGACACTTGCAAGGCTGGACCCAGGCGGCCAGCTTATTGTCGTCATCTGTGGCGAAGCATATCCAACAGCTTCGTTCATCGGTGGCCTCGGTTATGGCTGTAGATGATGACGTTGAAAGCAGCATCCCAGAAACAACTGCTGAGAGTGAAGCTGGTCCCTTTTCCATTTGTTGACTTCGATCGCCATTAGTTATTCCACTTTCCTGATTTGCTACGACCGCCGAATTATTTGCCGTTTCTTTATTGCTTATAGACGCAACATCAAGCGCAACGCTTTGCGGATTATTTACCTGCTGTTGGTCGTCTTTATTATCCATTGCGATGTATTTGCCGTTTTTCCAGAAGATGAAATATTTTTTTTTTTACTTTTTTTAGCTAACTTTGTGTCAAGGACAAATAATTAGTTTGTAATTGTTGTTGATTTCACAGTCGTTGTGGTTGTCGCTGTGATTTTCGTTTTCTTCGTCATAATTTTTACTTCTCACTGAGTCATTTGCATTTTGACTTTTTATAATTGCATTTGAGAATTTGCAGATATGAATGGGAAATGTTTTGCACGTGCTTTTCTTTGTATTTAAACTATTTACGTTGTTCAACACAATTTTTATTGAGCGATTTTCAAATTAGAAATAATAAAAGTATTTTTTATGTGAGACTTGTAAATTTTATTTCCGGACGGAGATTTTTTGACGTTATGACAAGACTCCAGCTTTGTTCGACTTCTTCAGCCCCAGGGCGTCCTGGGGAATGTCAAAAAACTCAGGGCTGCTCGGGTTTCTTTTTTCTACTTCCAATAGAGATCTCTACCAAATTGTCAGTTTCAAATGACAGCAAAAACTTGGCACAATGACAGATAAAATTGGAAAGAAAAAAATAAGGAGGGCTAATTTTAATTACAAAAATCTTGCTATTTTGTGCAATAAAAAGATTAAAATATCTTATATAAAGCATAAAAACATTTTTACTTGCATCTTTTCTATAAAAAAAGGAAAAAAACAATTCGAAATATTTATTTGCCTCCAAAATAAACCAAACAAATGGCTGCTACTTAAATGTCATTGTGCCGAGAATTTTAGTTTGACATTTAAATATGAACGAGACAGAGATATATTGCTGTTTGTTAAAAAGCCCTATTGAAGATGACAAGTACGTAGGCAACTCAACACTTTAGTCCCCTTTCACACAGGGCAACTGAGTTGCCGGCAACAATTAGTTCATAGGCGAGAAGGGCAGGAAGAAAGAGGGGGAAATGAAATCTCCCCGGTCAACAAATTCAGGAGATTTTTTTGACGTTTCTCTTCACACTACGTTTGTGTGCGTTCAACCAAGGTAGTTTAAAAGGAAAATAAAGAAAATCTCCGGGTTTTTGTTGCTTGCGTGTGAAAGGTACAAGAGATTGTTAAGGAGATTCAAAGAAAACGTCAAAAAAATCACCAGCAACTAGTATCTTCGTGTGAAAGGGGACTTAGCTCAACAATTTCAGGAGATTTTTTTGACGTTTCTCTTCACACTACGTTTGTGTGCGTTCAACCAAGGTAGTTTAAAAGGAAAATAAAGAAAATCTCCGGGTTTTTGTTGCTTGCGTGTGAAAGGTCCAAGAGATTGTTAAGGAGATTTTAAGAAAACGTCAAAAAAATCACCAGCAACTAGTATCTTCGTGTGAAAGGGGACATACAAGAAAGTTGATGCCATTTGAGAATTGTTATAATGTTGAGTTGCCTATTTTTTTGTATAACGGTATAACTGTATAACATAATAAAATTCAATTTTTTTTTTACAAAATTGCAACTAAAGCCTTAACTACATAAGCCAAAAAAGTGAAAAAGTACAAAAGTGAAAATTTTCAAACTCATTTTGGGAGAGTTTTTCTCACTGGAAAACTTAATAAAATGATGCAGAAAGCTTAAATTTTGGTTTAAAAAGAATTTTATACATTCTTTTTCACAAAACAACTGCGCTAGCGGGAAAAAAAATATTTTTACTTTTAAAATTTGGAAAAAGTGGCCAATGTAGTTAAGACTTAAGATATTTAAAATTCACTTTTAAAGGCTCTCCCAAACCAACGCGATTAATCGCTGCGACAAAAGAAAACAACAATAACAACACGTGGTTGTCAAACAAAATAACACGTTGTTGTTATTGTTTTCTATTGTCGCAGCGATTAATCGCGTTGGTTTGGGAGAGCCTTAAAGCCTTAACCAAAGATACTGAATTTATAAAGATACGAATCCTCGGCTGTCATTTGAGTTTGCCTACAAGCTCTATCAGATAAGAAATGAGAAGGTATGTGTAAAATTGGCGGTATAAAACTCATACATTCACAGTATTTATCATCACAACTTACACATTCACAGTACTTATCTTCACACCACCCTGCTATATTGTTGTTGGATTTCACATCTATTCATCGACACAAAATTAAATTACAAATACAACAATGTAAACAAATGGGTTCTGGAGGGTGAAACGTACGAAGGATTCATTTCTTCATATTCAGTTTCTTTGGCCTTAACTACATAAAGCCAGGTACGCAGTTCAAGCTAAACTAAATTTTATCCCTACAATTCTTATCTCTACAATCGTTTGCTAAAGCCAGGTACGCAGTTCAAGCTAAACTAAATTTTATCTCTACAATTCTTAGGTGCCAGTTATAGCGATCAGGAAAACGCATCAGAAAAAAATTTTGTTTTGTATAGTTCAATGTTTTATCATACGATTTGAAGTATAAAAAGGATACGAATCGATGGTAAATCAATTGAAATATTTTTTTCATGAAAAAAATTTAAATTGGAGGAAATACTTTGCCTTAAACAAGTACTTATTCATTTTCCTGATGGGAATTCCGTACAGAAAACGAGTTTCCATCAGGAAATGCATTTTATAGAATAAATATTTATTTAAAAAAAAATTTTTTTAATGAAATAAATATCTCAAATGATTTACCATCGATTTGTATCCTTTTTATATTTCAAATCGTATGGTAAAACATTAAATTATCAAAAAGAAAATTTTTCCTGATGCGTTTTCCTGATCGCTATAATCGGCCCCTTATCTCTACAATCGTTTGCTAAGAGCACAAATGTCAAAATTTATCTGTGAAAGAATGCGTTGAGCATTATTTCGCGTGCTAAATTAAGTGGAGACTTTTTAAATTTAGCGCGTGAACTGCGTACTGCCTAGCTAAATGTCCTCGCTAAAATTTATCTTTGGAGGAATCTTGTATGGAAGATAAATTTTAGCGCGATCTGCGTACTAGGCTTAAGAGCACAAATATGAAAATTTATCTGTGAAAGAATGCGTTGAGCATTATTTCGCGAGCTAAATTAAGTGGAGACTTTTTTAATTAAGCGCGTGAACTGCGTACTGCCTAGCTAAATATCCTTGCTAAAATTTATCTTTGGAGGAAATTTGTATGGAAGATAAATTTTAGCGCGATCTGCGTACTAGGCTTAAGCCAAAAAATGGAAAAAGTACAAAAGTGAAAATTTTCAAACTCATTTTGGGATAGTTTTTCTCACTAGAAAACTTATAAAAATGATGCAGAAAGCTTAAATTTTGATTTAAAAGAAATTCTATACATTCTTTTTCACAAAACAACTGCGCTAGCGGGAAAAAAAATATTTTTACTTTTGTAATTTTGCAAAAAGTGGCCAATGTAGTTAAGACTTAAGGCTTAACTACATCAAAGACTTTTTTCAAAAAGTAGGGCAAAAAGTGAAAATGTGATGAGCTAAAATATGCCTATAGGTGCCTGTGTGCGAAAAAATTGTGTTTTAACTGTACTATCAGCCTGAAATGATATATCAAACACTATTTTCGCCGGCTTTTTCGCACACAGGCATTTCTAGCGCATGTTTTAGTTTTTCACTTTTGTACTTTTTGCAAAAAGTCTTGAATGTAGTTAAGCCTTTACAATTATTTTAAATTACAAAAAATCAAATTTACAAACAAGTGATGGTCCTTTTGCTTTTTTTTTCTTAGAAATTCCACTTCGGTTTTTGCCCCTCTTTGGTTGTAGTAGAATTTTTGAGATCCCAGCAACTTGAACTGGCCTTCTCAGCCTCACTGAACATACCTAAGTCCCCTTTCACACAGGGCAACTGAGTTGCCGGCAACAAATAGTTCAATGGCGAGAAGGGCAGGAAGAAAGAGGGGGAAATGAAATCTCCCCGGTCAACAAATTCAGGAAACTTTTTTGACGTTTCTCTTCACACTACGTTTGTGTGCGTTCAACCAAGGTAGTTTAAAAGGAAAATAGAGCAAGTCTCCTCCAACTTTGTATCTGCGTGTGAAAGGTATAGGAGACTGTTAAGGAGATTCAAAGAAAACGTCAAAAAAATCACCAGCAACTAGTATCTTCGTGTGAAAGGGGACTAAGAGGAACTGTATACTAGTCCCCTTTCACACAGGGCAACTGAGTTGCCGGCAACAAATAGTTCATAGGCGAGAAGGGCAGGAAGAAAGAGGGGGAAATGAAATCTCCCCGGTCAACAAATTCAGGAAACTTTTTTGACGTTTCTCTTCACACTACGTTTGTGTGCATTCAACCAAGGTAGTTTAAAAGGAAAATACAGCAAGTCTCTTCCAACTTTGTATCTGCGTGTGAAAGGTACAGGAGATTGTTAAGTTCCCTTTCACACAGGGCAACTGAGTTGCCGGCAACAAATAGTTCATAGGCGAGAAGGGCAGGAAGAAAGAGGGGGAAATGAAATCTCCCCGGTCAACAAATTCAGGAAACTTTTTTGACGTTTCTCTTCACACTACGTTTGTGTGCGTTCAACCAAGATAGTTTAAAAGGAAAATACAGCAAGTCTCCTCCAACTTTGTATCTGCGTGTGAAAGGTACTGGAGATTGTTAAGGAGATTTAAAGAAAACGTCAAAAAAATCACCAGCAACTAGTATCTTCGTGTGAAAGGGGACTAAGTCCCCTTTCACACAGGGCAACTGAGTTGCCGGCAACAATTAGTTCATAGGCGAGAAGGGCAGGAAGAAAGAGGGGGAAATGAAATCTCCCCGGTCAACAAATTCAGGAGATTTTTTTGACGTTTCTCTTCACACTACGTTTGTGTGCGTTCAACCAAGGTAGTTTAAAAGGAAAATAAAGAAAATCTCCGGGTTTTTGTTGCTTGCGTGTGAAAGGTACAAGAGATTGTTAAGGAGATTTAAAGAAAACGTCAAAAAAATCACCAGCAACTAGTATCTTCGTGTGAAAGGGGACTAATCGTCTGACAATGACACAAATTGTGCGTTGAGACGATTGTAAGATACCTGACAAATTGTCAGATTGTCATCTGACAATTACCTGACAATGACGTTTCTGACAATATTGTCAGACAAAATTGTGTGTACAGACGATTGTAAGACATTTGGGACAGTATTTTCACTGACAGATCTGACAATATTGTAAGATCTGACAATCGTCTGTACTTAGCTTATAACAATTTTCATAGCATGCAATAAAGTATTGTATGAAATATTTCTCGTTGAGCAACCATGGAAGAAACTTTTCCTTTGAAATTCTACCGACACAAGTTTTTTGCACAAGTAGTGTCTGTCTTGGTTAGGCCGCTCTCATTTCACTTCACGTATCACGTGGTATTGTGGGGCCGTTTGTCGCTATCGGTCAAATCTTCAAATGCCATATTTGCCTCGTGTGCTGATGTCATAACTTCTAATTTTCGAGTTGAAGCTTTAGTAACAATGTTGGTAAATTTCACCATTTTTAAGTGAAAACTATTGCATCAATATTTTGGGCGCTACAAAATCGATAAGATTCACTGAAAATAGAAAACATCAGTCTTCCTTTGTTTTCGTAGTTCCATAATAATATAAAAAAAATAAAAAATTTTCATTACAGTCGCTAGTAATTACATATATTTAAAAACAAATTTACATTAAAATTCGCTGCTAGTCTAGTTCGTTGGTCTGTGCAACGCTGGGCTCATCGTCACCCTCTTCAAAGCCTTGAAATAGCCGGGTAAACAGATCACCAAAAATACCTCCCATCATGCCGCTTTGCGGTGGTGACGGTGGTGGTGCTTCGCCAAAGAAAAACATTCCAATTTTATTTAGATATTTCAAAAACGATGGATCCCTCAATAGTAACGGTTTATATAGTTCGATTAGCACTTTGAACATACTCAATCGTCCTGTGTCTATTGTTTTCAAAAGGAAATAGGTAAAGTTCAGCAGGGGCAATTTAAAAGCTGGCTCTGTACGTGCAATTTTCGGATGATACTTCGTATATGTTTCGAATGTTAGTAAAGCGGTTTCTTTATCTTTCAGCACACTTAACTGCTGCAATACTACTTGGCATATGAATAAATCCAGCTCATTGTCAAATCCTTTTTGTTCGCTTAGTTTGACTAGCATATGTCCGCAATTCAATCCGTCACGTGAAAGAAGATAATGGTGACGTGCTTGTTCTGTATTACCTTCAGCCCACATAGTCTGAGCGATTGTTCTATGCATTGCCGGATGGCCCAAGTTGTTCTTCGATATGTCGCCAGTCCATTTAATTGCACGGCACTGGAACACAAAACAAAATCTATATGAAAACATTTTATACATAATATAATATGTGTATATTTTATTCAAATGAATACAAACTAGGTTTTGCTACCGATATGTGCTTACTGGAAAATTATAGCATCTAAGTCGACTGATTTTGTTTTTTATTAATATAAATTTGGTGGTACAAACGGCTCATGAAGAACCAGGGCCTAGCGGTCTCAACCATTCTTGTGTGCGTGTCTGCAGGAATAGAAGGGACCTACAGTTTATTGCCGAATCCGAACGGCTAAGGTGAGCGGCAATTTTCTATGACAAGAGATACTCTTGGGGGATTTGTCACTTCCTGGCAAGAGGTAGTAGCTCCGAAAAAAACTTAAGGTGGAAGCGGCTGGTATTGAACTCCAGACCTCTGGCATGACAGTCCAACGCACTAACCATTACGCCACAGGCATTTAAACAATAATGTAGTAGCCCGTGGCGTAATGGTTAGTGCATTGGACTGTCATGCCAGAGGTCTGGGGTTCAATGCCAGCCTTAACCTTAAGTTTTTTTTCCGAGCTGCTACCTCTTGCGAGGAAGTGACAAATCCTCCAAGAGTATCTCTTGTCATAGAAAAGTGCCGCTCACCTTAGCCGTTCGGATTCGGCAATAAACTGTAGGTCTCCTCCATTCCTTTAGACACGCACACAGAAATGGTTGAGAGTTGTAAGTCGCTAGGCCCTGGTTCTTCATGAGCCGTTTGTGCCGCCAAATTTATTTTATTTATTTAAATAATAAAGTAAGTAAGGCCACCGCATCGTCATAACAGGTTTCAGTTAAAGACTATTTTTAGTAAAAAAAAGTATTCCATTCAAAAGCTCAGAAATTAGTTAAAAAGATCATATATTTTAAGAAATTTATAAACCTTAAAAAAAAATTTTTAATTAGTGGCTAATGTTTTTGAAGGTCATTAAAGATTTTTAGTACCTGAGTTATGAGATATTCGCAAAAAAATAGTTAAGTATGTATACAACCAGATAGGTTACTTTATGTTCTTCACAGTGGTGCGTTCTTTTAAGTTACTGTGGTTAACTATATTTAACTTCGGTCGTTCCTTTTATTCAGAAAAGTTACTTCGAGTAACTTTATGACGTCATAAAACCGTTCCTAAATTCTAAAGTAAAAGTGTCAAAAAGTAACTTTTTGTAACTCATCTCCTCGATATGAATTGAAATAGTTGATCTGTCAAACACATCTGAAATGCAATGGTGGATGTTTTGTTTACTTTGTGCCCTTTTGATTTGCAATTCCTCGCGTTCAAGAACCTATCCATGGCGGTGTCAATCTATCCAAAAATTTTCAGATACGTTTAGTTGTTGTTGCATCAGCTGTTTTTTCACAAGGGAATACAACAACACAAAGCTATCTAGATCGCTTTGGATACAATCCTGAACTAGGCCATTGTTTTCAATATTTAAAATATGTTTTTATTAATTTAATCGATTTTTTTTGTCGAATTTGAGATTTGGAATAGTTTTCTTTTATTTTCTGATGCATTTTCTTTCTGTCGTCATTTTCTTCTTTATATTTGGTTAATTTTTCATCAAAAACTTCTGTGCCATAAGCAATGAAGAAAATTGCACTTATTTCTGTTCGATTTATACAAAACTGAGTGTAAAGAAATTTAATTTGGAAATATTACACATGTTATTTTGAATTCCTAATAATTATTTTTGCAATAAATTTAATGCAATCACATTCTTTTCTTGGTTATTCATTCCAAATACAATTCAATTTTTTTTTCAACCCCTTTCGTTTGACAGATTAACTATTGTTAACTCAGGTCTTTCCTAAATGAAAAAGTTGCCAAGAGTAACTTTCTTAACTATGGCACATCAACTTTTATTTTTAAAACATTAACCATAGTTAACCACAGTAACATAAAGAACGCACCACAGGTCAGCTAGTTTAAGTAATTGGTCACCCATACATTTTTTTAATTAATTTTCAAAGTTTACTTGTTTAAGGTTTTAGAAATTTTTCGTTTTTTTTGTGTTTCTTTTTGTTTAAGGGTCTCGCACTTTTGGACCAAAATTTTGAAATTTTTTTTGGAAATCTTTTTTGAGGGAAATACCCCAGTTTAACTACTGTAACTGCTTCCTGGAAGTCTGTTTAAATTAAATCGAATCAAATGTGAAAAGGTTTACAAATCTTTTAGTAGAAGAAACAGAAAATAACGGAAATTGGGGATTGTGGAAGTTATTCCTAAGTACCTAAGTAAGCCTTCGTCCGAATCAAAAGAAGATAACATGGTGGATATATAGGTAACAAGACGATAATTAATGACCTGTCTTATTTTTATCCAATTTATATACATAATTTTGTATCCGATTAAGAAACAAAGGAGCAAGTTAACTAAGAACAATTTGATACAAATTCAAAGGAATAGAATGTATTGCTCTTTTCTTTATGAAAAGCACTAAGCAGTGGTTTACTGGGTTAAACCATATTAACCGTACAAGGGAGAGATGAAAAGTTACAGATTTCAATTTCATTATTTTACAAACAATCAACTGGAATCAAGCAAGGAATACATTTGCAGTAGAGCAACCAATCACTTCATAACTAAGACTGTACACTGTTACTTAATATAATATTTAACCAGTAAACTTACTATTAACGTTTCTCTTTCCACCGTCGTAGCGCTAATGTTCTTAATTAGTATACCCAAACGATTTATCCATAAGTACAAATCTTCACATTGTCCCCGTTTCTCCAGTGTGTCAATGATGAGAAGTGACAAATCAGCTCCGCTTGTTTGTTGTTGTTTGTCCAGCAACTTGAGTGCACCTTCATAAAGAAGATTTAAGCATTCTTCGTATTTTTTCTGAGCTGTATACCTAAAGTATAAGGTTCTAAACATTTGATGGGCTTCGTAAAAATGCCCAGACTCGATGGATGAATCTAACTTGGCAAGAACACGGTTAACACCTCGGCTACCACGCTCTGTCATTTTAATGGATTTTTTTTCTTACAATGAACCAGTAGCTGGAATTATTGTTTTAATACTTTTCAAGTCAATTTGATATAAATGATATAAACGAAGGCTTTTTCGGCCGAGAAAAAACCAAAATTAATTTTTTTCTTCCTTTTAATTTGACAAAAAAAATTGAGTCGGCGACATAAGTAATGTCAAATTTTTTTCGATCCACATGCGATGTGGATGTAAAGGGTATGTGGTCAGAATGTCATCTCAATTCTCAACGCCATTTCAACTCAACTGAATCCGTGCGTTCAACCTACATCTGAAATTTCAGATTTCTGAATTTTTGGAGCTTCTGATTGTCACTAAAAGTCATCTAACTTTTTATGACAGCTGGCCAATCAGAAGCTCCAAAAATTCAGAAATCTGAAATTTCAGATGTAGGTTGAACGCACGGAATATCGAACTCTTAAATCTATGGCCGCGTTCGGGGGGCAAGCCAAACCTATCCGGATAGGTTTGTGTTGTTGTAATGCCATAGGAAAATTCAGCTGTTGAACCAAACAGCTGTTGTCAAAAACAAATCTAAAGCTATCCTAAAATTTTCGGGATACTAAACTATCCGATACACAATTTGAGGAACATCTGATTACAGCTGACTTTTGGTTTTCGGGTGTCGCTTGAGTAGTTGTTTGTTTTTATTTTTTGTTCTTTATTTTTGGCTTTTAAACATAAAAATACCTATACAAATTGTTGCAAAAATAAACAAAATGAAGATATCTGTCAATTGGAAGGACACAACATACGTTCTTGAAGACACAGCAGAGATCTGGGAAAAAATAATTTCTGGTACGTACTTAAACTTTTGTCAGCTGTTTTGATTTTTGATAGGTTACCTATCCGGTTCGTTCGAAAACATATCAGAACTAAAGTATCTCAGATAGCCTATCTGTGTACCCACCGAACGCGGCCTATTACTACGTTTATATTCTAGATCTAGAGCTCGTGTTCGATTAGGGTCGGATTTTCGACTTTCTGTTATTACACGATGACTCTAGAGTCATATGACTCTTTTAAAACGTAATGAGTGCGAAAGAGAAAAAGAATGAGATGGAAAACCTGTGAACCGGAGAGTCGTGGGCCAAATTTTCGGTAACTCTTTTTGAAGTTCTCCTTTTCTCTTGTTCGTTATTACCATGTTGCTTCATTTCTATTCGTTTCCTGTCGAGAGCACATGTATACTTGTATGGTTTGTAGAAAAAGAGCATTAACACGGACGAGAAAATTAAAAGAGAACTGTCAAATTTGAGTAATTAATCGAGAGTCAGCGTTTAATAGCGCGCGACTCACAGAATGATTTTTAAAAAGGAATTCGAAAAAAAGAGTCATGACTCTTGAGTCAACGTGTAATAGCTGACTAAAGTTTTCCGTTCATATATTTGAGAGCTCGATATTGAGTTGAGTTGAAATGGTGTTGAGATGAGATGTTTCTCAAGTTATAATGGCCGCGTTCACCACCACATTTGACAGTTCTAAACTGTCATTTTGAGAGCTTCTGATTGGCCAGCCGCCATTAAATTCAGTTGACGTCGATTGACATTTAGTTGCGTTGCTTACGCTTTTTTCTGAATTTTCAGATGAAAATTTCTATCTGAAAAATTAGATGACAGCTAAAAACAACAAAAAAAAACTGTTCTTAGTCCAGTTTTTTTTTGGTGCGTGATCTGATCGTCTGGGGCGGGTCTAGTATCGGTTTCCGTATTTTGGTTTCAGAGCGCAAAAAATAATAAAAACAAAAATAAATAACTTCAGACTTCTTTGTGCGTTCAATGTAACGTTTTTCAGAACTGAATTTTTAGATCTGTCAAAAACGTGGTGATGAACGCGGCCAATTCCTCAACCCAGGGTTTTCATCACAATTTCCGACTCAACTCGGTTGAAGTGAGCTTCAAGCTCGCTTAAATACCTCATGGAAACGTAGTATTATGAATGAAAAAGGTCGAAAATCCGACGCTAAGGGCCATGTTGTACAAATGGCCGCGTTCGGGGGGCAAGCCAAACCTATCCGGATAGGTTTGTGTTGTTGTAATCCCTTGTTGAAAAACTTCTGATGTCAGCTGATGCAACAACAACTCAAGGTATCTGAAAATTTTTGGGATAGGTGGATAGCCTATCTCACTACCACCCGAACGCAAGCAATATTTTATCCGTGGTTCAGGAATTTTGGTTCAACGATGGTTCAGGCATGTAATTGGTTTTTAGTGCATATTGGAACCTTGAACCAACGTTGAACCTCAGTTAACCCGCTGAAATCGGCGAGTTAAAATTCCTGAACCACGGATCAAAATTTAAACCACGATTGTACAACTGGCACTAATCCAACTAGAGCTCTGAATATGAAACGTATGTCCCCTTTCACACAAGGCAACTGAGTTGCTGGCAACAATTAGTTCATAGGCGAGAAGGGCAGGAAGAAAGAGGGGTAAACGAAATCTCCCCGGTCAAGAAATTCAGGAGACTTTTTTGACGTTTCTCTTCACACTACGTTTGTGGGCGTTCAACCAAGGTAGTTTAAAAGGAAAATACAGCAAGTCTCCTCCAACTTTGTATCTTCGTGTGAAAGAGGTATACAAGAGATTATTAAGGAGATTTAAAGAAAACGTCAAAAAAATCACCAGCAACTAGTATCTTCGTGTGAAAGGGGACATAGGACATAGTTTGTGAACGCACACAAACGTAGTGTGAAGAGAAACGTCAAAAAAGTCTCCTAAAGTCCCCTTTCACACGTAGATACTAGTTGCCGGTGATTTTTTTGACGTTTTCTTTAAATCTCCTTAACAAAAACCCAGAGATTTTCTTTATTTTCGTTTTAAACTACCTTGGTGGAACGCACACAAACGTAGTGTGAAGAGAAACGTCAAAAAAATCTCCTGAATTTGTTGACCGGGGAGATTTCGTTTACCCCTCTTACTTCCTGCCCTTCTCGCCTATGAACTAATTGTTCCCAGCAACTCAGTTGCCTTGTGTGAAAGGGGACTATGCAGCAAAAAAATTAATGTCGAATTCCATGCAACAATTTCAAATCGATTCTTTTTTTTAGCTGCAAGGAATTTGTAAAAAATTCGATTTTATTTTTGTGATTGTGTGTTGTTGTGGACGCCCGAACGTCAGTTTGAGTTCTGAAAATGACAGATGCGACCGTTAAATTTGTTTTATGATTTGCTACAGTGGTCGGTCTACCTGGGACGTGCCTATCTGTCACGAAAATTTGACATAATGTTATACTGTAATACAAAATAAGTGTTATACTTGGACAGATTCTGCTGAGCTGTCGTCTTCAGGTCGCGTAACCTGTTGTTATGACTGCGCTATCCGGTTGTATGAACAGATCAGCAGATAGAGGCTATTATACTAGTGTTCTATACTACTAAAAAGTCAATTTTACTTCGGTTGTTATCCACTGATTGACCGCAGTCAGTTTTAGTGGATTCCGCTTTAAATGTCAAACCTAAAATTCACTTAAAGTGGAGTTTGACCAATACAGCGGATACCCCGGGATTGAAAAGCGGCTGCGTGCATCCCATTATTTTCCAGCACCACCTATTAGAGAGTATAGGAACTGCATAATAAATTGTAAAAGATGGCGGGGGCCATGTTTTCTGGAAGTGTCAGAGTGATATCGAGGCGAAATGGTGCCTCACCACTACACTGACATTTTCAAGGAAAATACATGAACTGGCGGGTGTGTTGGATCGTATGATTTGATAACTGTGAGGGAGGAGAATTGTTGGTAGGAAAATAAAGTGGCATGTTCGCTTACCGAAACCCCGTATGATCGAAACTTGAAGATCAAAAGAATTCTCTCCGTGGGTGAACACAAATTAAGCGCAATAGACTTTAACTGGCCACAAAGAAAAAAAAATTCAAAAGGAATAAATTTTCGAATTTAATATATTTGTATTGAACAAAAATTTAATAATTGTGATATAAATAAGAAAAAGTTCAAAAATCTTAAATAAGCAAAATAAAGTGCCAAAAAGTCGGAGTAAAAAAAAAAAAATTAAAATAGATACTTTCTTGGTTTTTACATACTACAATTTGTGAATTTTTGGCGGGCACAGTTGGCCAGCGGAGCGCTGGGCCGCCACCACCTTATAGTTTTTTGGTTAAGTGTATAACCAACCGTACGCTGGACCATTCCTGCTAGTTTCTGGCTCTTAGATAAAGCTGCACTCATTTTCCACAGTGTTTTGCGGAGTGCTAGCTTTCGTGACGGATCAGTGTTCCTGAGTTGCGAACGTTCTTGGTTAAGGAGAAGTGGGCTACGGCTTCCAAACTCATTAGCCATCCAACAACTTTCCCAATACCACTCAGCAATCCTCCTAAAGCATCCCAAATTTGTTTCTGGAATATCTGAAAGAAAAAGGAAAACAAAGGACTTCAGGTATTTTCTCGTAAAACATTTTGTCAAAGGACAACAACAAAAAACCAGGAAATAGAAGAATATAAAAAGTGCAGTTCCGACTAAAGAAAAGCCATTGTGTGTGTTTTGTCTTTCGTTACATGTTAAGTGTCAACTTTGGCGTTGAAGTTTATTTTTTTTTTCTCGTTTAAATCATATTACATAAAATCATATTATTCATAAAAACTATAATATAATATAATATACATATTATTACATAAATCTAATTTATAATTTACAAAATTACATCATTTTTTTTTGAAATTTACAACATTATTGTAAGTGAAGGGTGTTTTGTCCCCGAGGTCTGTCACTTTGAGAGATTTTCCACGCCTGTCAATTTAGTGTTTTTGTTGTTTCTATCCACCTGCACTGAGCTCATTGGAGGTAGGGATTTTTTTTTGTGGCAATTTCATAAGGCTGTCCAGCGGGAGTCCTAGGGGGAGCAAAAACGATTTTGCGATTAGTTTATTTTGTTTGATTTTGTTTTTTTTTTCTTTATTGTGTTTTTTTTTTTGGTTGTTAATTTTCCTAGGTAATATTATTTAAATCCATTAATCTAAAGCTACATGTCATTAATTTTTGTTAATTTATATGCTTCGTCTTTAAAGACAAGCTGATTTTGTTTAAAAAAATAACTTTCCTTAATAAAACTTCACGCCTATTTTTTGAAATTTTGAGTTTACTTTGGTTTCTCTAAGGAAACCATGACTTTTTGAAGAACTTTTCAGGGGGGGCCGATAGTAGCCGAATAACTTTGGTTAAGATGGTGTGATTTGAACCCGATCATCCACCGTCTTTGGGGAAATCTAAATATGGCCGCAGATTTCCAGGTTGGTGGGTTAAGGCCACGCTGCAACGTCACCAGCAGCGCCTTGGTGTGGTGATTGTCCGTCCGTCGTCTTTTTTTGATTATTTTCTCTGGCCTGATCTGTGTTTTTGTTGCAGGCGAGGTTAAGTTTCGGGGGCAAGATCCCCCCCCATTCCGGCGAGCTAACTGCCGTGCATCGCAAGCAGGCCACGTCCCTGGAACTTAACATTCAAGTCCTATTTCCAACCTCTTCCTTTCCCGATTTCCTAACCTTTCCTTTTTTCCTGCCCTACCATCGTCCACTTCTTCCCCCTCCTCTTGCCTCGCAACAGTGTGTACCATTTAACAGCAGTTTTGAAGCAAAAAGGTAAACAATTATTGCACGCACAAAGTGTTTAACAATTATTTAAAGTGCACTCAGTTTTACGTGTGGTTTTTACGATTTAAAGCAAATATATATTAGAGATTGGTTGCAAAATAAAACGAAAAAGTTGTGCGTTCATACAAGCAGAAAAAACAAACAAAATCCAACACGAAACTCATCAATCAAGGAACGCATCGGCAAGCTGGGATAAATGGACTTTGGGCACTTTATTTCACAGTTAATTAAACCTGTTGATCACTTTTAATTCATTAAGCCTTAACTACATACGCCAAAAAAGTGAAAAAGTACAAAAGTAAAAATTTTCAAACTCATTTTTGGATAGTGTTTCTCACAGGAAAACTTATAAAAATGATGCAGTAAGCTTAAATTTTGGTCTAAAAATAAATGGTCGTATTAATAAACATTGTCTAACTTTAGCCAGCTGTCCAGCTTTTTAAAAAACCTTTATAATTGTGGCTAAAGTGATCTATCTTTTTATCTTGCTTTAGACAACGTAACCTATTGCCTAAACCTTGAGAAATCTAATTTTTTTTGTTGTTAAAAAAGCATATTTCCGACTGTTTCAAAATACTTAGACATAGTTTAAACTGCCAAAAATCTAATTAATAAGAGCAAAAATATATATATTATTTTTCACAAAACAACTGCGCTAGCTGGAAAAAAATATTTTTACTTTTGTAATTTTGCAAAAAGTGGCTTATGTAGTTAAGGCTTAAATCTTGCTAAAAACGAAAGATTTCATTTGTCTAGAAAATTCGATTTTTTCTTCTAAACAAATCGATTTTTTTCTAAGCAGAACCGATTTTTTTGTTGCATGGAAATCGCCAAGAATTCGATCCACATGGTTCCACAGAATCTTGGCATCACTTCATTTGCGTCACACCCGAGATGTCAATAGTTTTTTCTCTTGTTTTTCTATTTTCAAAGTGTAACCTTCTGTTTTCTTACTGAAAAATCTAACAAACTACAATCTTTTGAGAGAACTTGTGCCATTAACTTCTAGACTTGCCGAGATGATAATATAAAAATGGAAAAAGTCAATTCCACCCCAAGTGAATCAAAAAGTGCCTTGTGCCATCACCAATCGAGCCAAACACAACAACAAACATGTTCGCATTCAAAGGACACAGCTCCTCGAGCATTCCCCTCGTCTAAATGGGTCAAACTGAATGTCGGTGGCAAGACATTCATCACGACACTCAGCACTTTGGTAAACAAAGAGCCCGACTCCATGTTATCGCGAATGTTTTCGCAGGACGGTGCTATGAACCCCAGTGACCTTGATGAACACGGTGCTTATCTGATAGACCGCAGTCCACATTACTTTGAACCCATAATGAATTATCTACGACATGGACAACTAATCTACGACTCAAATTTAAATATCGAAGGCATTTTGGAAGAGGCAAGGTTCTTTGGTGTTTATTCACTCATTCCTCAGCTTGAGGCGCAACTAAATGTTGCTAACGAATCCCTGGACGATGTGCCATTGACAAGAAGAGATGTGATAAATGCTCTCATTCAGACTTCACACATATCTGAGATCCGTTTTCAAGGAGTCAATTTAGCTGGAGCCGACTTGCGCAAGCTGGACTTCAGAAATATAAACTTTAAGGTGGGCAATTCCTGGGTTTTGATGTTTCGGACTTTTCTCACTTAATGTGTTTTCAGTACGCGTGTCTGCAGCGTTGCAACTTGTCACATGCAAATCTTACATACTGTTGCCTAGAACGAACTGACTTGGCCTATGCAAATCTGGAGTGTTCCCAATTGGTGTCCGTGAAAGGTTTGTGCGCTAACATGGAAGGTGCGAATCTCCGTGGTTGCAATTTCGAAGATCCCACGGGAGTTCGCACCAACCTCGAAGGCGTTAACTTAAAAGGTGCCTGCCTAGAAGGTAGTAATATGGCCGGAGTAAATTTACGCGTTGCAAATCTGAAAAACGCTAACATGAAGAATTGTAATCTGCGAGCCGCTGTGCTGGCGGGCGCCGATTTGGAACGCTGCAATTTATCCGGCAGCGACCTGCAAGAGGCCAATTTGAGAGGCGCTAACCTTAAGGATGCCGAATTGGAATTAATGGTCACTCCATTGCATATGGCCCAGGCAATTCGTTGAAAATAAATATAATACCATAGTATATAATAAAATCGCGATAATAAAAGGACCCATTACGCAAATATAAGTTGGCGAGAGACTGCTACTAGTATTGTTGCTGCACATCACCTGTGATTCCAGATTAATATCCTATTTTATAATAACCCGTCCTTTATGTTTGATCTATTCAAACATTTGTTCTTATTTTCAATTATTGCTTTTTTTACATTCAATTATTGCATGATTATCTTTAAGTTCACTTAATTTTGAATTAAGAGCAAGTTGTTCATTTTTTTTTAATAAATTTTATTTTAAATATAGGTATGTATCTACGATTGAAATTTTAATTTAATATTATTTAGTGCATTTTCACATTATTTAAAATTTAATAAATGCATAATTAGAGTAAATCTGTTTTTTTTATTTTACTCTTGAAGTCATTGGCCGCGTTCGGGGGGCAACCTATCCGGATAGGTGTTGTTGAAATCACTTGTTGAAAAACTTCTGATGTCAGCTGATGCAACAACAACTCAAGGTATCTGAAAATTTTTGGGATAGATAGCCTATTACCACCCGAACGCAAGCATTTATGTGCCTGTTTACATTGTATTTTTGACGAACGGCACATCCAGTGAGATAGGTAGATTTTGTGTGAGTAAGAAAGAGAAGGGTTAATTCCACCCAAATTGGGCTTTTCCAGAATCTGACTCTGTCTTTTCTCTTTCTAATTTTGACAGTTCTTTAATCAAAAAGAAGCTCTAGATGGGGGGAAAACAACAATACAAACAAATATAAATACACACCGATACTGTTCGCGCCTTTAATAGTGTGTTTGTTTTCCCCCCATCTAGAGTTTTTGACGTCTGGTGGAAGTTCCCAATTACGCCGATGCGCCAATTTCAATAAATGTTTTCGGATTGAGCAGGAAGAATTTTTTTTGTGTGAGTGAGAGATAAATGGTTGTTAAGGATGTGAGATAGGGATGGGTAGATTGAAATGAAAGGATTTTTTCTCTATAATGTAAACACGAGGAACATTTTGATGAACTAAAATATGCTTCATCAAAAATACAATGTAAACAGGCACAGGGGTAAAACGGCTGACGTTGACTCGTTTTACTGGCCACGTTCATCACCACGTTTTTGACAGATCTAAAAATTCAGTTCTGAATTTTTCAGAACTCAATTTTTAGATCTGTCAAAAACGTGGTGATGAACGTGGCCATTCGCTAATCGAACGTTCGCTTGTAGTCGAATGATTTGGCGAACGTTGTGAAGTTGCATATTATGTTGGCGAATGAACTAATTCGCCAAAAATTCATCGAAAATTCATTTTTTATCAATGATTTGCCATCTATAGCAAAAAAGTAAATATAATTAATTAATTTTATGAGTGAAATTTTACAGTCTATAGCTTCGTTTGTGTACTTTCTGCGCTAAAATTCACAGTCTATCAAATATTGAGGAGGGGATGAAATTCGCTCAGAGAGAAGTAAAACTGCGAAATAGTACACGAACGCTTTGAACAAATAATTTTTTTTAGTAGGTATTTTGTTAATATTTAACTATTTTTTTTTCCTCCGATGACTTATGAGCAACGAAAACGATTAAAATACCAGTTGGCAGATACCACAGAGTGTACTAGGTTATTTTGAGATGTTACGGCAAATGTGAAAATGACTTTTGACGGAACTCATATTTTTGCCCGAAGAATTCTTTGGGCTGAAATGATCAGAAAGGGGAAATAATTTATTCTATCGGGAGCGCTCTCTTCTGCGGAAAACTACACATTTTTTGCGTACACGAACACAATTTGAGTGAAATTTGTAGAAATTCGTAAGAATTCAATTGTTCTCGATTGCTCACCACGGAATTTTTGTCGATTCAAGATGTTAGGAGAGAAATTCTTTGGCGGTACCTGCAGCAACAGATGGTGTCGAACAAAATGTGGATTTAATTATTGAAGCTGCTGCAGTGGCGCAGGCCGCAGTAGTCTTACGGGACAAAGAGTTGATGGAGTTGCGAGCTGAACTTGCAGAGACAAAGTTGAAATTGTCAAAGGTCTCTGTTGCTAAAGAACAGTCGCATCCATCTTACAGCAACGCTCCGAAATCAAGTTTAAAGACTACGAATTCATCTAAATTGGAAATAATTAAAACCATCCAGGCCAATCATGAAGCGCTTTTAAGCAGTACGCTGAAACAAGACTCCAATCAACGACCAAGCCATGTCAACTCCGTTTCGAGAATTTCCCGATAAGGATTCAAGGGTTCGTGAAGGTGTTTTTCGGGACCAAGATTTGGCAACGCTTTTCACCATTTCTCAATCGCAACAACGTGCAAGAGTTGCCGAATTTCTCCGGCGAGAACAAAAGGGAGTGGCCTTATTTTGAAGAAATCTACAAGTCAACTACGATCGAGGGTAGGTACAGTGCCAAGGAAAACGTCGCTCGTTTGCGTAAAGCACTGAAAGGGCGGAAGATGTATCATATGGTGCGATATGGCCTGAAGTACTCATCAGACGCTGACGCGATTATGGATTCGCTTCGAACAATGTTCGGGCGTTCTGACGTTCTGGTTCACGATTTAACGTCAGAGTTATTAAGCCTCCCAAAGCTGTCGTCGAAGTGTGGCCCAAAGCTCCGCATTTGGGCGGTGAAAGTGAACGGATTTGTAGCAGATCTGAAATCCTTGAATATAGGGAAGAGGACCTCACCAATGGGTATGTGTGTTAACGAATTTGGCTTCAAGGTTAGGTGAAGGTCTCTACCAAGAGTGGCAGAAAACGAAGTCGGGGTTGTTAACGGTTAATTTTCAACAGTTTGCTGAGTTCCTTACTGAAAAGGTTATTGACCTACCACCTGATTTGTTGAAACTTGGACCTGAACAGAAGAAGTCACAATCAGCTGGTGCCAGCAAAACATCTCGGAGTGCTCTGCCTACATCAACCCGTTCCTGCGTCTACTTCCGAGCTGTGCTGCAAGTGCAACAAAACTAAACATGATTTACAAAATTGCGAGGAGTTTTTGGCTTTATCACCAACTGAAAGGCAGTCGTTTGCTAAAAGAAGGTCTATTTGTTTTACATGTCTTGATCCATCTCTTGGAAAGAGTGTGCCAAGAGACGCTGCTGTGGTACCGATGGTTGTATCAGACGTCATCATCCGTTGTTGCACACGTCACCAAATAACAGCAACTCGGAGTTGAATTCAAGCGCAGTGCCTTTCGTCCCACAGCCGCACATTCATTCTTCTCACGTGGGGGCTGACGTCTCAATCATGTTTAAGGCCCGATTCACACAGAAGTGGCTCATGGTTCTGGTGTGTCATTGGCATGCTTCGGGAGTGGAGTGGGTGTGATGTACTAAATTTACATACAAGTGACAATGAACCGACATTTGTCAAAATTAATTGAAAACGCAAAGTGAATTAATGAGAATTGATGCAAAGGAATGCTTTTTTTAGTATTTGAAAAATTTTCCTAATCGTTGTGATTTTTTTAGATTTGTTTAAAACAAATAAAGTGATAAAAATACTTCAAAATAAATAAAGTAGTAGTCTCATGTTCAATCTTCAACTGATTTCAATATGGCGTGCCGGTTCACGTAGGCCACTGGAGTTTTCAATATGGCGTGGCGATGACATGTCGCACCATACCCTCGCCTCGTCATCTGTGTGTGTATTGTCCCATAAGAGAACACGCAAATTCCACAACGTGGCATATGTATGCACCACGCCAGAACCATAAGCCAGTTTTCTATGTGAATTGAGAACTTCCACCAAACGTCAAAAATTCTAGATGGGGGGAAAACAAACACACTATTAAAGGCGCGAACAGTATCGGTGTGTATTTCTATTTGCTTGTATTGTTGTTTTCCCCCCATCTAGAGCTTCTTTTCGATGAAAGAACTGTCAAAATTAGAAAGAGAAAAGACAGAGTCAGATTCTGGAAAAGCCCAATTGGGCCTAATAGGGCACTAATTTCTAACAAATGTCGAATTCCTTTTACCAAAAATAATCGATTTTTTTTTCTAAACAGACTCCATTTTATCTTTCAATTGGGCTTTTCCAGAATCTGACTCTGTCTTTTCTCTTTCTAATTTTGACAGTTCTTTAATCAAAAAGAAGCTCTAGATGGGAGGAAAACAACAATACAAACAAATATAAATACACACCGATACTGTTCGCGCCTTTAATAGTGTGTTTGTTTTCCCCCCATCTAGAGTTTTTGACGTCTGGTGGAAGTTCCCAATACAAGGAATTTGTCCAGAAAAATCGAATTTTTTATTAAAAGGAATTCGACAAAAGTCCGCCGGACCGCGCTCTGTTTGACCAGGCCTTTAAACCAATCAAAATATCAAATCGAACAAATCTCTAGTTCGATAAAAGCCAAAGTTTCATCTGGTGTAATCGATCTTCTTTCTTTGTTTGTCTCATCACAGCTATTATATCTGCAAATCGGATTTCTCTTTTTAACTCATGTTATAAAATTCGATAACAAAAATTATACAGACACCACTACTACCCCAAGTAAAAAAAAAACTAAAAAAAATAGTAGTAGGCGAAGGCGAACTGATTTTTTAGGCGTGCAAAGTGCCAGTGATTCTGGAATTAATTTAATACTTTCATTAAACTATTTTTTATTAAAAAAATACTATTTATTAAATTCCAACAAAGTTTCCGGACTACCAAGATAATAAACTCACAAAGAAAAAAAGTTAGATATGTTTTGATTTTCTGTAATCTTCATTGCCACTATGAAAATAGTTAAAATAAAAGCCAAAATACTTTTCCCTTCGGCGCACAAACACATGAATAAACTTTTTTTTTTTTAGGTTTTGAACAGAAGGCGAAAAGGCGAAGTCAAACCTCAGAGAAGAAGCTGAACGCGTTGCATCAAGTGTGAGAGCATCCAAAAGTAAAAAAAAAAAACTAGAAGAAAACGTGGTTTCTGGACGAGAATAAAGATAAGGAGAACCCGGACCAAATGGAAGAACAAAAGCCCATCCAAAACGACACCAAAAGTCCAGTTCCGACCGAAGAAGTTACTTCAACGAGTAAGTTCCTACCTATTTATTTTTTTTTTTTTTGTTGAAAAGAACGCCCAGCATTCGATAGTATTATGGGAAAAAAATCTTTAATCAATGGATTAAGTTAGTACATATCAATGAAAACAGTAATTGTATTAGGTTAACAGGATAATATAAATCTTATTGTTGGCCTTCCGTTGTACCGACGTCCTGATGGTGGCTGGTATTTTTTCGTACAAAGCTAGGCCACACGAACTGTAGACAAATAGCTTACTTTTCGGTGGTGGTTCATAGTGGTGGCCTCTTCTAACACAATTTGGGCGGAGGAGAATACCTAATCTCTCCAAATGTTATGAATCATTGAAATGGACAAAATGAAATTAAAATATTTATTTCAATAATTAATAATAAAATTATTTTAGTTTAGTGGAAAAAGTTAAAATCTTATGATTTAACTGGTTTTTGTTTGGCTCGAAAACAACGGTATCCAAATATATTACTCACTATCCGTTCCGTTGCTAATTATATACCTGTACCTCATTCGCTAAACTGTTACCTTTTCTGGTCAACGGGGAAGGAATGCCATTTTCTAATCTAATCACTCAGCTGCATACAAATAGATTATTTTAACTTGCGGTAATTTCATCATAGCTTTAGCGGCTTCAGCCGTTATGATTGCGATGATGGTGGCCGTGATGACCCACCAAATTTTGAGTTTGCCTCTGCTTTTACTTTTGCACCCTCTTGCCATCGGGTTGGTTAGTAAACTTATTTTTTTTTTTTTCAAGTGAATGCTCTTTAATTACTTCCTCTTCTCGCACATTTAATCATATTGCCGAGTAAAGAATATATTAATTATTTTTTATTCATCTAAAATAAAATATTGGATGAATGTATGCAGGTATATGATGATTAAGATGATCCAATATTTTGTATTTTCTTTTTTGTTATTCTGTCTTAATGGCGATGTTTTGCTTTGCTTGCATTAGAGGTAATGACATCATTATTTTTTTTTTTTAGTTTTGTGGGTACATAATGTACAATTGCATTATGAGATAGGCTAATTGGGCAGGACGTACTGCTGCTGCATAGCATACCTATGATCACAGGCATATCATAAGACATTTCGTTACTCATTCATTGACTTTGAAAAAAATGTTGGTCAAGGGCATTTTTAGTTTTTCGTTTTTTCATGATTTATGTACCTAAAGTATTGCTGGATTTACACGATTGGAAAATACCACTACTTGTTGCCATGTTCTATCCATTCATTTCCATAAATGTGTTTTATGATTTACCTAAATGTAAAATGGCCAAAATAAATATGGGTTCCGTTTTTCAGTTTTAATTAAAAATGGTACGGGCAGATCTTTAAAAATTAGAAGTTACGATGTACATATGTGTGTAGGCATATACACATTAACCCAAAACTGTTCTTAAAAAACACTAATCCTGAAACAATTTTCATTGTTGTTTACCAACAGTAAAACAGCCGAAAAAATTATTTTGAGGTGGTTGGTTGGTTAATCAGCCTTATTTTAATGTTCAACCGAACTTTATTTCACCCTAAAATTTCTTGTTAGCCCGGCATTTCAAAAGCTATTTTGAGTTTCGCCTGAACGAAAGTTATATTTTCAGCACAATTTTTCTCTCGTTAGCCTACTGAAAATATGTCAAAATTAAAGCTGTGAATGGCATTACATTTCGACTGAAATAAATGTTTAAAATAAGGGGAATTTTCGAAACATGAAATATTTTTCGGGTGAAACTCACATCAAGGCTTAATGCTTTATAAGTATTGTTGGCCAGTTAATGCTGTATAAGTACTGGGCAAATTGAAAAACTTGCAGATCATGAGGCATATAATGAAAGATCTTTTTGAGCCTATTAAAAGAAAGGTAAAACTATAGGTTCATTAACTGCAATTGCATCTCAGCATTCACACTACCTAAAGCATAATTAAGTAGATTTTCAGCCCAATTCTAAATGAAAATTCCCGGGGAAATGTTTCCCCGTATTTACACCCGAAAGAATGCGTCTCCCGGGAAGTTTTTTTTCCGGGGAATATTTAGAATTGGGTTCTTTGAAGAATCTTCATTTGTTTCGCACGTTATAAAAAAGGTAAAATCTTTATTTTTCAGTCGGCATCTTCAAGCTCAGATATCTCGACTTTCCCATGATCGATTTTGAAAATATTTCACTCAAATAACAAACTCGTTCGTGTACACCAAAATTGGCAACTCCCTTTCGATATTTGTTAAATTTTTCTGGATTTTTATCTTTTTAAGGTGTTGCTCTTAAAACATAAAATTTTTAGAATTGATTGAGATTATAAATTTAAATGATTTGGCAAAATTTTGGAATAATAAAGCACAGTTTAATAATTATTATTCTTTTTATTAGTTATAAAATAACTTTTTAAAATTTTACAATTTTACAAAAGTTTTGTTTCATGTAGGAAATTAAAGTTAGTATTGTTGGGTTTTTATAAATCTTGTTATGTACAAGTTTTTTAAAGCAATAGAAATTTGACTCATTTTTTATGTTCGCTGGCAGGTTGTTGTAATCCACGGTACATAACTGAGTTTTGTGTGCTGTTGAAGTTACATCTTTCCAATCTGAAGTTAGCTGCAAATCGCAGATTGTAGGGTTCCACTTCATGGACATATTAAGGGTATTCATGCAACGTCAGAAAATTTACGACCACTGTGGTCCAAAAAGCCAAAAGTCGTGGCAAAAATACAAAATCCGGTCACCCAAATGGGCGGAATTCTTCTTCTAACTCACCATAAAATCTACCCATCTCTTTGGATGCGCCGTTCGTCAAAAATACAATGTAAACATCGTCTTAAATAGTTTATACAATATGTTGTCGAATAGCCACAAAATGGAAAAAATATTGTTTTAAAAGGTACTTGCTAAAAACATAAAAAATTTGTTCGTTATTTTTATGCATCCACTGTTGTGAACAATTATGTTTTGTAACACCCTGTGGACAACTTAATAGCCACTGACTTTTTTTTTTTTACAAAATTCGTAAAATTTAAACTGTTTTTAACGTTTTGTTTTATTTCTTTCTCTGTTAATCCCTTTTTTTAAGAAAATCGTACTTTAGCCTATGATTTAGAAACACCCTGTAGAGCAATTTTCTTAAAAATCACTATTTTTATAGCCTTGGAAATTTCCTTTGAGAGGAAAAAAAATTATGGCAAATTCGAATGCGTTCAAAAGTTATGATTTTTGCAACGAAAAAAGTCATTTTGGACCACAGTGCGACGTCGTAAAATCGTAACTTAAACTTTATAGTTAACTGTGGTTAATTATAGTTAACTATAGTTAACTTCGGTCGTTCCTTTAATTCAGAAAACTACTTGGAGTTAACTTTATGACGTCATAAAGTCGTTCCTAAATTCAAAGTAAAAGTGTCAAAAAGTATTTTTTTTAAAACTTTTTCCAACTCATCTCCTTGATATGAGTTAAAATAGTTGATCTGTCAGCTGAAATGTAATGTCGGCATTTTCTTCTTTTTATTTCGTCAATTTTTCATCAAAAATTCTGTGCCATAAGCAATGAAAAAAATTGCACTTATTTCTGTTTGATTTATACAAAACTTAAGTGTAAAGGAATTTAATTCGGAAATGTGCACATGTTATTTTGAATTCCTAATAATTATTTTTGCAAATAAATTTAATGCAATCACATTTTTTCTTGGTTCTTCATTCCAAATACAATTCGATTTTTTTTTCAAACCCTTTCGTTTGACAGATTAACTATTGTTACCTCTGGTCGTTCCTAAATGAAAAAGTTACCAAGAGTAACTTTCTTAACAATGGCACATCAACTTTTGTTTTTGACACATTAACTATAGTTAACCACAGTAACATAAAAGAACGCACCTCTTAAAAATTGCCCCGAGTTCGTAAAAGTAAACATGCTCAATCACTGCTAAAAAAAAATTACAAAAAAAATGGTAGTAGTTATGTACATTTTGGGCAAAATTTGATTTCAATAGTGAGAGCCAACATCAGCGCTTCTAAAACAGTGAACACAATTTGAAACAGACTGTATTTGCCTGCAAAAATACGACTTGAATGTGGCAGTGTTGTCGAAGTTTTACTTTTACGAACTCAACCCTGCTTGCGTAAATGTGCTTAAAGATCTAAACCAATCGGCTGTTTAGTAAACGTCGGAGTTTAAAACATATTTCTTTGATTTTCATTTAAGTAATTGTTTTAGTCTGCAGTTCAAAGATGCCAAAAAAAAAATTGTTTAATGGTATGAGCAAATTGCTTTAAAGGCATATTAATTCTTAAGTTATTTGGCGAAAATCATTGTATGTTTATTGGTGTGGTAAACATATATGTAAGTGTGCTTCTTAAAATTAAAGACCTTTACCTTGTGCAGTTTAAGAACTGTGACACATTGAACGTCATAGTACCGTTACAAGAGTTTAAGATGTTTACGAAGTTTACCATCTTCGTTTAACACACTAATTCGTGCCTTAAAGTTTACGATTTGTTGGAAAAAAATTTCCATACAAGTTTTGACATTTCGTTTAAGACGTTTTAAACTTTAAAACGTTTACGACGTTTAAGCTGGTCTTAAGACGTTGCATGAATACCCTTATTGTATATTTTCTGAAAGATATTCCGGGGACCAGATGTGCTTATGGCCAGCTTTCATGGCCATAACAAACTTATGTGTTGATGGTAAGCAAAGGTTTTCAATATCTCCATGGAATACACTTAAAAAAAATTATTTCCTTTTTTAAATTAACGGACATTTTTCAAAGTTAGTAAAAATACTCATGAGTGTGGGTTTTACCCACACTCATAACTTCCCATTGGTTCCCTTTGAAACTCGACACCCGATGTTATTTTTTATAAGAAAATTACCAATTAAAAATCTTCGATAAACTTATCGGTTGTGCAACCGAGGGAAGGCTGTTTGCTCTAAATATATGCGACACGAAAAATTACAACAATTATTAGCAGTTTCTTTTGCAGTTTGTTTGGCCTAAAAAAACCGTCAATTGACTTTTTTTTACAAACCTTACCTAATTATGGCATTGTGTGTAGACTAAAATTATCCGGGAGTTGATATTATTGGTTGTTCTCGAGATATTCGAGAAACAAGCCATTTTACAAGTTTTTTTTTTTAAATTACTGTAATAAATAACTTCCAATGGCATGGCAAAGATCCAAAAAAGTCCTTCAGCTTAGGGAAAGCTGATCGCAATACTTCTTTGTACGTTATTCCCGTCATTTGTATGCTTTGAACATTAAGCTTTGTCATCTTTATCCAAGAAAAACACGCCGAACAGTCGATTTGCTTTTACGACGCTTATTAAAAAGCTTTGGAAAATCGCGATTTTTGGTACAGCAAAGTGTTTTTTTGGAATGCATTCTCTTCAGAAGTTCTGATACCTTACTTAACTTAAGAATTTTAATAATGCATGCAATTAACGGGACTACAGTCGCTTTTATAAGAAATAAAATTTGCCTTTATTCAAGTGACTATTAGTTAAATTTTAGATGATTATTATTTTTTTTAAATTTTTTTATTGTTACATTTTTAAGAGGTAGGTATCTAAATAAGACTGGAGGTATGGTAAAAAGTTTAATAATTGAATTTATAATTTAACACTCCCACTAATTTGAAATACAATTTTTTAAGACCCATTGATGTTAAACATCTATGTTTGTGTCCTTGACAAAAGGTTTGGTAAGAGCATCTGCTTCGTAGAAATGTATACGACTTTAAGATTGCCGTCAATAGCCGCGTTTTATTATCTACGGATCTGGATAATTTTTTAACACATATTGGCTTATGAAATGTTGCCGAATATCGAAATGTTTAATTCTTGTGAGGTATATTTTTGCTGATGCTAGACAAAGTACTTCTGGAGACAGCAGATTGTTTTTGTCAAAAAACCGATCAATTAAAAACAATCGCTTGGTTTAGAGTTTGAATAATAAAAACATTTGTTAGGCGTTCTCGTTCCAATGTTGATTGATCACAATTTTGTTTGGTAAATTTTTGATTCGGATCCATAGGTGTCATCCATATGAAATCTTTTCAAAATATTAGCTGCGTTTTATTGTCTTCGTATCGGGATAAGGATCATTTTCTAAAACGTAATACAAAAACAATTCGGTATCCTGCTCTCTTTTTCAAAGATCCCAAAACTAATTCTCACTTTGGCGGGTAGATGGAAAAATTCCTCAGATGGAATTAACGGTGGCATTTACAGTTCCCAGTAAGGTTGAAATACTTGGTAAACACTTTTTTTGGGCTTGGGCTACTACGACATATTCGTAGCTCAGTCCTACATGAAGTGCGGTTCGCAATATCGAAGCTCAAATCGTACAAGGCTGCTGGACTTCTCAGCCGAACTATTCAAATTAGGGGTATGACTTGTTAGGGAGTGTTCACCAACTTAACTCCGAAATTCGGTCGGATGAAAGTAAGCCCGATGAATGCAAACACGGTGTATTGTGCCCCATCCACATGAAAGGAGATGCTCTAAATTGTGCCAGCTATGTCATTATGTTTCATTTTGAAAACAAATGTCAAAACATTTAGGGTAATATACTGTCTCACACTGAGCCATTTTAGGCATGATAACAACCAATTTGTAGACGCATAAAAGCTGCTCATTGTTAAGGTTCACATGGCCTTGTTTTGAAGAATCTGCATTTTGTTAATCTCATCATTAGTTCCTAAGAAAAAAACAGTGGAACTAAAATAAAAATTGGATTTAATAAATAGTGTTATAAACATATGTTGCACACATTGTATTTATATTTTTCCTGGCTCTTTTAAGAAAGCCTATTTTTTAGAAATTTTTCTTATGGTGTATTGGATGTGATTTTTAAAAGTTAACTTATTGCCCAATTGCTCAATCTGAATGTCAATTTCTAGGTTACCGCGATAATTACTGTTTATTAGCATACACTTTGTTTTTGAAGCATTTGTTTTTAACTTATAAGCCCTCCGCCAATCACATAAATTATCTAAATCTTGTTTCATCATTTCTTCGAGTAAGTCCATATGCTTACCGTTTATGTACATAAGAGCGTCACCAACGAACAGAGATATCTGATAATAACTTCCAGCGTTGCCTATATTGTTTCTACAGGGTGTCCCGAAACTCAACGTCAAGCGGGTACCGGATGATAGGGTAGGTTGTACCCGATCTGGGAAAAGTAAGAAAAAATATCTATCTCGCTTGGTTAAGTAATACATAATAGCAATATTAAGAAAAATAATGAAAATCGATACCCTACTTCACATTTTTAGATACAGTGGTTACAAATTTTCAAGTTTTGCGGTGTTTTCTTTTTTTTACGTAATCCTTAATAGTTAATAACCATGATATTGATCGCAATCATAAATTCAAGAATAAATATTGTCAGTTTCGTAAGAAAAGTAAAGTTTGACTGAGTCATAGTTCAAACAAAGTGTGAGTGAGGCAGATCAACATTACATACGGCACGCTACGATCTATATTCGGTACGCTTCGTTCTGCTTTTACTCGCAACTTATCGTAATTGTGCGCCTTTGTGTTAACTTGGACTCGATATGTGTTGTGAAAATTATGTTAGTTATTATCTAGTAATAGCGAATAGCGTATTTGTAAATAGCTCAAGAATATGAGAATATCCATTACAAGTCAATTGAAATGTTACATCAGCCTTGCATTTTGTAAAGGACAAAATGTTTTTTGAATAATGTTTACGAGGGAGATAAGTGTAAGTGTAAAAATGAGTTTTCGGGGTTGAAAGCCCCTCACTCTTTTGGGCGCCATTTTAGAAAAAGGTGTGTTAAAAGTTTTTCGTCTAACAAAACAAAATTTGAATTCTCTACAGTAAATGTTACCGTAAAATTGAAAAATCAGTAAAGGGATATAAAATGCCAGGTTAATGTCACATTTCAATGGACTAAAGCGTGGTACACATTATCCATCACGTATGACAGTCCGCTGACTGTCAGTCAATAATAAGCGGGGTACACATTATCGATCACGTATGACAGTCGGCCGACTGTCAGTCAATATCAAAAAATTTTGTGAGCATGAGCTTGCGTGAAGTTTGACTGACAAACCATCAAACAGAGTGTACACACTATCAGTCGTGAGCAAAACTGTTATACGTGATCAATAATGTGTACTTCGCTTAATGGACAATGGACTATTTTTGAGCTGTGTACAAATACGCTATTCGCGAAATGTTTTGAGTACCTATTACTAGATAGTAACTGACATAATTTTCACAGCACGTATCGAGTCCTGGGTAACACAAAGGCTCGAAATAACGAGAAGTTGCAAGTTAAAGCAGAAACGTAGCTTGCCTAACGTAGATCGTAGGGTACCGTATGTAATGTTGATCTGTCTCACTCTAATTTAAGGCAAACAGTGTTTTATTCAATAGCCTCTGTAAAACCGATATTATAGCACAAAAAAGCATTATTTACGTAAAAGTGATATGAAGTGAACGTAAGTCCTTTTGCAAAAAAAAAAGCAATCATATTTTTTATGAATAAGTAAGTAGCAAGTGTTGTACAATTTTGAAATCTTGATGAAATGGGCCATTTTTTTTAAATAACTTGCTGAGGGTAGGGTAATGTAGTATATTAAAAATAAATAGTTTGAACCATACTCAGTCAAACTTTATTTTTCTTACGAAACTGAGAATATTTATTCTTGAATTTATGATTGCGATCAATAGCATGGTTATTAAATAAATAAATAAATTTGATGGCACTACAGCTCATGAAGAACTAGGGCCTAGTGACTTACAACTCTCAACCATTCCTGTGTGCGTGTCTGCAGGAATGGAGGGGACCTACAATTTATTGCTGAATCCGAACGGCTAACGAGCGGCACTTTTCTGTGACAGGAGATACTCCTGGAGGATTTGTCAATTCCTCGCAAGAGGCAGTAGCCGTTTTTTCTTTTAAATAAATAGGTGGCGAGGCTGGGGATCGAACCTTAGACCTCCGGCATGATAGTCCATCGCACTAATCATCACGCCACGACTAATACATGGTTATTAAGGATTACGTAAAAAAGAAAACACCACAAAACTTGAAAATTTGTGATCACTGTATCTAAAAATATTGCTATTACTTATTACTTAACCAAGCGAAATGGATTTTTTTCATACTTTTCCCCAGAACGGGTATAGCCTACCCCATCCCCCATTACCCACTTGAAGCTGAGTTTCGGGACACCCTGTATATATTAGAAACAATAACGGTCCTAATATTGTTCCTTGTGGTACACCAAAAGAATTAACTTCTTGATTGTTCACCGTCAACACTAGTTTTCTGTGATCTATTTGTTAGGTTGGACTTAAACCACTCGAGAATCATTTTTTTCTTCTTGGGATGTTCTGGAATTGAAATTATTGAACAGTTCATTTTAGTTTTTACTTCTACGTAGATACACATATTACGGAAGAGAGTTTTTTATATTCCATTGGAATCAAAAAGGAGTGAAACACTCTGAAAATCCAATCGAAAACGACATTAATAACTCTGAATTTAAATACATTTTGAATAATTGAAACACGGCTAAGATGAATTGGGCTGCTATTTAACGGAATGGAATTACTTATTAATCCTTTCGATGAAAAACGAATTAAACTTGTTGGCAATAGATTTGCTATCTTTTTCAAAAATATCGTTAAATTGTAGTTCATTAATTTGTTTTTTTTTTTTATTAAAACCTAAGTTTTGATCGTCTTCCAGATAGATTTTTGATCCCTACACAATTGTTTTGTATTGTATATGAAGTTCTTTTTGGCATGTTAAACTTTGTTTTCATAACGATTGCGAATATTTGTATACCTTAACTATTCCGTTTCATTATTTATTACACTGGCACGTTGAAAAGCATATATTTTTTGATTTTTCATTGCATTCAATTCTTCTGAAAACCATTTGTTTTTATTTTCATTTATTCTTTTCCTTTTAAGACCTTTTTTAACACAATAATTTAAACTTCTATTTCACTTGACATTTCATTAAAATCGTGGATATTACTTACTTGATTGCATTTTTGTATCAATAGTACTTTTTATGTATTGTATTTATGTATTTATTTCTATGAAATGCTGACACATTAAGACTTAATAATCTTATAACTAGTGAAGCTTTAAAATGCAATTAAAGTGAGCTACAGCAAAACAGTATTATTACAATTAGGTGATATTAATTTTAAGATGTATACAAGTTATTGACAAAGATATCTGCAAATTATAAATTATAAGTTAGTTACAAACATATTGGTGCTTTTTCGTACGTCTCCATTATTGTATATTTAAATCAAAGAAGAAAAGTTATTAAGTAAATTAAGGAAGAAAGAAAAGTAATAGAGAAAGAAAAAAATTAATGACGATTGATCGTATGGAGTGACTTTAGCTCAATCCAGAAACGCCCAGTGCCACAGGACCCACGAATATGCCTTAGCAAGGAATTCCATAAACGAATGGAGCTAACGAAGAACTTTCGCTTAGATGGTAAAGAATTAAACCGTGGATGAATGAGTTGATGAGACCTGCTCGAAGACCCAAAGCGTAATTTCTCAAACAAGTAATTAGGTTGATGGGTATCAATGACTTTAGCTAGAAAACTCAGTGTCCAAAAGCAAGTAGATTATCAAATGTCATATTTAACATTAATACCGAATAATTGGAAACTCGATCATATCGCCTTAAATTAAATACATAACGCGCGGTGTTATTAAAAGCAACGTTAAGCCTTCTCTTGCTAATAGAATCGCAATTACAATATATTTCACACCCGTAAGTGAGAATGGGAATAATAAGTGTTTTCGCTAGCAGCATACGCGTTTTTTGAGGGGTGAAATTTTGTGATATCCATAACTTACGTAAAGTGCCGAAAACTTTACCAATAATTAAATTAATATGGTCATTCCATGTGAGTGTTCTGTTAAATATAATACCTAGATTTTTTGCTTTCTCAACGTAATGAATTTTTGAACCATTTAAGTTAATTTCTGGAAAGTAGGAGAGATCCAACATCTTTTTGCTTATAACCAGACATTTTGTTTTTGATGGGTTTAAAAAGAGTCCATTCTTCTCGCACCATATGGATAAGCTCTTTAAGTCACAATTTATTGCATTTGCACCGTCTTCTATCATACCAAGAGAACAACTTTTGTATAGCTGGACGTCATCAGCATACATGTGTACGGAAGATAGCACAATGGATGGAATTTCATTCACATACAATGAGAATAGGATAGGGCCAAGGATTGATCCCTGGGGGACTCCTCTACTATTCCAGAGAAATTCTGATGTATTATGTCCTACCGAAACAGCTTGCTTCCGAAGGTTCAGATAAGACGACATAAGGGTTACCGCTGAATTGGAGAATCCAAATGAAGTCGAAAGTTTATTACACAAGTTTATGTGGTTGACTGTATCAAAGGCCTTCGATAAGTCGAGAAGCACCAGAAATGTTACCTTGTCCTCATCCATGGATTCTCTTATGTCTTCCACTACTTTCATTGTTGCCGTAATACAGCTGTGGCCTTTTCGAAATCCTGATTGCATTGGAGATAACAAATGGTTTGAGCGAATATGTGCGTCTATCTGCTTCTGTAGGACTCTCTCGAAAACTTTGGATAGGAAAGGTAGAATAGAAACCGGTCTGTATCCCTTACTATTTGGAATACAGACCGGTTTCTATTCTACTTTAAATTCACTTCTTTTATAACTGAAAGTATCAATATAAATGTTCTTTCTTTAGTTGTTCTTTTGGTTGAAACTTTAATTTTTACTCAAAATGACTAATTTTTAAATCTGGCACTGTAGTTGCCCACAGTATTTTCAGTTGGACAGATAACAAAGTCTACCAACGATCTAGATGTTTTGTTATTCGTATTTGTTTATTTATTATGTATTTGTTTACAAATATTTCAACAAATATATTTCAACTTGTTTCAACAAAAGGAATACAATAAATTATGTTTCAGAGAATTTTATTTACATAAATATGTATGTAAGGAATTTTATTTATTTCTTAATTCAATAAACTTAAAGTTAACACAAGTACATTAAAAATGGATTATTTGAATTGAAATGAAATTATTTTTTTTTTAGCGCCAGTAGTTGAAGTCACTAAGCGGTCCCTACGTGTGCAGACATGGAGGAAAATACAAGAAAATTCCGCAGGAGTCGTATCTAATGGAATTTTTAATCGTATTCCTGATTTTGTGGACAATGGTAAGGCTGCAGCCTTACTTGCCGAAACTCCCGAATTTTTAAAGGCCCGTAAGTTCAAATTATAATTAATTGTCAACTAAATTTTAAATTTCTAACTTTACAATAATTTTTAATTCTACTCAGAAAAAATAAAAGTAAACATCGATCGCGCATTAGATTCTGTAAAATTGCAAGTGCTGGCTGCTGGCAAAGAACTCTATTTACCTGGTACACGTGAGTCAAATGCTCTTTATCTCAAAGTTGAGTGTCCAGCTGAAGCTAATGAAGAAGAAAGAAAAGCTATCATTCATGTTCAAGATATTCAAAAATCTAGAACTGAAATTCGTAAGTATTTTCTATACCAACATAAGAAGAAATTGCCGCAAAATGGGTTAAGTTTTAACATTTTATTACTTTTTTCTTTTTTTTTTTCAAGTACTTGAAAACAAAGTAAAATTCGACTTGGTTGTAATCGGATCATGTTTAGTGTCTCGCGATGGTTATCGTATTGGTCGTGGCAACGGATTTGCTGATCTTGACATTGGGTTGCTTATTGAAATAGGATCAATTACACCAGAAACTGTTATTGCTACCTTTGTCCATGACTTACAGGTATGAATGTTTGTTTTTATTAAAACCATTATTCTTTCGAACAAATTGATGCCATTAATTTGATTTAATATATACGTCAATTTTTTAAAATTTGATTTTTGTTTTCAATGCAAAAGCACATTAATTTCACCTCCCCCTCAATTTAATTTCCGCCCCGTCCCTCTAATTAGGTCGTAGATACTCTACCAACAAATCTTTTCCAAAAATACGATACTCCAGTTGATTTAATTGTTACACCAACAGAAGTCATTCGAATTGCGAAACCTCTACCTCGTCCAACGGGATTATTTTGGGAAATTTTATCTGAGCGTAGACTAAAAATAATTCCAGTATTGCAGGTTCTCAAAGAAAATGAGGAAAAGTATGTCGAAATAAGACTATCGTAACGAAAGTAAAACTACCTATTCCTAAAACTAAATATTTTTTTTGTATAGAGCTGGAAAAATTATAACACTCAAGGAAGAAAACACTGACGTTGAAAGTAGTGCTAACAAGCGATATCAACGAAGACGCCGTCCATATACAAGGGCACGCAGAAGTGTAAGTTTTTGTAGATTAACCTATTGATAATTTTAACAAAAATATACTTTTTAGGAAACTCAAAGCGAACGACCAAGGCGAAGGAGACAACCAGGTGGAAGGAGACCTCGCTCAACCAAGGTATTGGGATTTTTTATAGGCACAATTATTATTTTGTTTTAAGAAGTATAATAATTAAAATGAGATTGTGTGGAAATTCTGGGTTTCAGAATTCTGTAGGCAAATATGCTGACCTTGAGAAAAGAATATTTTGAAATTTCTTATTAAAAATTAATTTAATAAACCATCTTATAGCCATTCCACACTATCCCATCGAGTATTAATACATGTCAAAAAAAAACTGTGATAGAATCACTTACTACTGCCAAATTTGTGTGCAGAAAATATTTTCATATTTTGCTTTCACATTTGCGTCCAAACAAATCACCATAACCTCAAATCCCCAACTGGGATAGAATGTGTGATGGTTTTAGAACCAATCCTTAAAAATTTCATGTATTAATACATGTCAAATTGTGTGAGATGGCCTGTCAAGTCGTGTGGAATGAAATTTCATATTTTGTCTCCACACTATTATACATGATTTACATCCCACTTTTTTGACATGTGTTAATACTCAGTGGGATAGTGTGGAGGGCCTTTTATGACCATTATCGAAAGTTATTAAGACAAGCAATCGACAGCACCACCAAATTCTTCCTTCCTTTTTATATTTACATTATAAAGACAATGTATTAAATCTTCTTTGAACACACTTTATTATGTTTATTAAGTCAAAGAGTGAAGCCAGTGCGACTGAGGATAACAAAGAAGATGCTCCACAAAAACAAAGCAAACAGGAAAAACGTCCCCGTCGACGTCGGCAAGGCAAACCGGTCTCTCCCAAAGAACGTTTCTGTGTCAAAGTGACCAATATCCCTAAATTTATTCGAGTAAGGGACCTCAAGACCGAACTCAGAAAACGTGAAGTTAACCCGCTCTACATCACATGGAAGGGTTCGTTGTTGTTTTGTCTTGTCATAAAAAAAAATTATTTATTAATTTGACTTTAGGTCAACTTGGCAAGTGCTTCTTGCACTTCCCCAAACTTGAAGTTTCTACGGAAGAAGATGAGGATGTCAGCAGTGTGCTAAAATCGCTCTCTGAGCTTGCAATTACTGCTGGCGAAAAGAACGAAACATGCGTCCTAACAACGGAATTGTATAAATTCGACGCCAAAGCCTTATTAGCCAGACAGGATGAAGAGGTGCTGGAATCACACTCTTCACAGCGAATTGAGTCAGTGGACACGACAACTGTATAGTATGAGCTGCGCGCTGTTCTAGAACGGCTGTACTTTTGGTTGGGACATTTGGAGTCGTGCTTGAAACGAGAAGGAGTTGTTGCTTAGTGTCCTTACGCATACTAACGAGCATTTTACATGAAGTCATACATATATGAATTATAATTTTTTTTTTAAATGTCTCCACTTCTCAATAAGTTATTTTTTTTTGTAATTTTTTCTATTTTTTTTAATCAATGGAAGATTAAATGCTTTTTGGGTAGCATGTTGCCCACTTATCATGCCAATTATTTAATAAATTTTGTACTATCCCCCATTAGCTCTGGATGTCCCCTTCCCCAAATTAATTGCAATTTATTAAGTTTTTTTTTTATTTTTTGAAATACATAATATACTATTGCAAAGATAAAGTTTTCTTTTTTAAATGACTTTTTTTTTTAAAGTTCATTAACACAAAAGCAGTATAATTTTTTTTTTGCCTGTGCAATGCGCTGTTCAGTTAAATTTAGTAATCCACAACAAATAAAAACAATAAAGCAGGATATAATCATTGTAAAAAGTAAATTATTGTAAAGTTAAACACAAGAATAATAGAACTAACTATAAGCTTTTATTTAAAATAGTAACCACTCCAAATAAAAATAAGATTATATTTTATTTTATTTTTATCAATTCAGCGCATTTTCTAACAGAAAATCAAATAAATAATTCAACCGAAGCGAGTAAAATATATTTTATTTTTATATTCCTTTTATTTTTATATTTCCGTTGCGACTTTACATAACACAAAAACACAAGCGTAGGTATATTAAATAACAAACAAATAGCAAAATATAAACAAAAATATTATGTATTTTACGAAAGAAAGCTTTAAAAACTGTAGTAGTGTGAGTTCAATGTGCAAATTGTATAGTAAAAAAAAAATCAAAACAAGAAACTAAAATGAATTTTCTCGTTTCATCATTGTGTCGCAATTGAATTAAAATTTGATTTTTAAATATTTATCATTGAAACGAAAAATCAACTAAAATAGAGCGTTTAAACGAAACTATACATTTACAAAACCAGCTAATAACTGATTGTGTGAATAGAAAAATAATTTAAATTTAATTGAATTCACTACACAAAAGCGAATAAAAAAAAAAACATAAGAAATACTACAAACTAATATACAAAGTTCTTGTAAACATTTTGTACTAATATAAAACAAACGGTAATTTTTTTAAATGAAATAATAAAATGCAATTTCTAGTGTTTTTTCCAAAAAAATAGTGTTTTTCTGTGTTTATATATTTTATTTCCTCAAATATTTTTTGACACGAAAATTGTTTTACCCTGACAATCATGTAAAGGGGGTTTTAGTTAAGCGCAGAAATTGACTTCAATGATTGCACTACATTACCATAGATCATTGGAAAATATCACTTCATGAGCAAGGTTGGGCCGAACTGTTTTTTTTTTACCGGATATATTAATCAAAATTAAAACATTAAAATGTTCAACGATGAGTTTCAATAAAACACGGCAATTACTTCTTGACAGATAAAAAGCGAAAAAAAACTGTGTTACCGACGACCAATAAGTAATTAATCTAAACTGAGTTCGGTGCAAACTCACATGCCATCGATAGTTTATACAAAAACTCTATTCTCTTTATGTGGTGGCTTCGTTAATCCGCAATTTCGTTTTTTAAACATTTCCTTTCGGGTTTCGGAAACAAAAATGCCTCAGTTTTGTTTCATTTTCAACTCTGCACAATCTACTAAATCTAGCATGTATTGTGTTAAGGGCCTTAAGAGAAAATAAATTGTACGGAACGCACTCATCGTTGAGAAAGAATAGGATGCACACATAAAAGAAAGGAATAGGAAATGCAGACACACCATTTTTAATATGAAATTGACTGTTGAGTGTGAAAGTTGTGAATTGAAATTGAAAATGCAAATTATAATTAATAACTGAAAAGTGTAAAGAAATTGTGTTGCTTGGTGAAAAATAAACATTAGTTTTGTAAAAATCTACATAATTCAATAAATGTAAAATTAATAAAAATTATCTGTTAATGTGCAAAAAGAAAAGAAAAAAATAAAGTGTGTCCTACAGCGGCGTGCGGCGTGGTTTTGTTTGCTTTTATGGTAAATAAATTTATTTAAAAGGTAATTACGTATTATGTATACATTTTATAAATTTTTATTATACCAAAATAATATTCGCAACTATTGTTAATAGCATGTATTTATATTGCTCAGTAAAGTGTTTATTTTTATCTTGCAAAATCCTCATTCCACATCTCATTCCATCGAATGTCTGTTTTTTATACTTGTGTCCTTGAGTTTTTATTTTTTTATTATTATTTTTTTTTTTTAAGGCAGAACTCTGTCCCAAAAGTGGTCAGACATCGCCTTCAGTGCTGAGTGGGTAAATGTAGCGAATCCCTTTTCGGTTTTATTTTGATAGGGCTATTTACATGATACTTTTCCATTTGGCTTTTCCAATAAGCTGTTTTTGTCCTAAAAGTAAAGAGGAAGCGGAAACTACTAATTTGATTTACCTAATCCCAATGTACATTTTATTAAACAAAAAATAACAAAGTTTTTAACATTGTTCGTTAACGTGAAGGCAAACCAGAATTATAAAAATCTTGCCTAAAATTTGCTGCAGAAGATTTAAAATGATTTCCTTGTGCAGAAATCAGAATTTGTATTTTTAGAGCATCTAGAATTCAACACCTCACATATGACAGTTTTGGTTTTTAAGTTTACTAAGTACTCACACCAGTGATTTTATTTAAACTTGCAATTTATAATTCCGGCGACGAATCATTCATATCCTTGGCTACAAATTTTTAACAAAGAAAAACACGTTTAATATAACACAGACATTCCAAAACACCGTACACGTCCTCAAAGATATTTGTAAACTATAATCTCATCAAAAGTTTTATTCTTACATGCGTTTAACTGAAAATTTTATATAAGAAAAACGGATAAAAGAAATTGTATTTAAATTATTTTATATGAGAGATCGCTCCACTCTACTTACAGTGTTGGACAAAATTAAATGTTCTAACGAATGCCCACCTATTTAGTTCAAACTTATGAGCCAGAAATCTAAAATATTTGAATTTTTCCAATAGCTAAGAATGTTGTTAACTATTCTATAAAATTCATAAGCTGGTATCACCAGTTCATAGGAAAATTTAAGCATTTACTTAAATTCACTTCAATTTATCGTTGGCCAAAACTAAAGCAACTTACGCGCTCTATGTTTTTGGAAGCAATATGATGCTATGATATGAAAAAAAGTTGTTACGTTTTGCATAAAAATAACCTGTTAACAGGTTTTCTAGATTTTTTCTAAAATGGCGCGAACAAAGTATTCTACGCCCTTAACAGCTCTCCGACGAATCGTTCTTTCGTTCACTTCTAGATTTAATTAATTCTTTAATGAAGGGACTATTTTTAATTGTTCTTATAACGGATTTATCTTTCCGCAGTGTTGCGACTCTTGGCTTATCACCTCGGTGAATCGTTGGTGTTATAAAATTTCATTAAACGGGATATCACTGATTTACTAATGCAATATTTTTTGATAACTCTGCTTGTGGAGTTCCTCTTAATTCTTTATTAACTTTAATTTTAAACTTGGTAGAATACTTTGTTCGCACCATTTTAGAAAAAATGTAAAAAATCTGTTAACAGGTTATTTTTATGCAAAATGTAAAGAGTGAATCAGTCAATTTGGTTGCTTTTACATTTTGACACATTAAATCTGCTAAGTAAAGTTCAAAGTAACAACTTTTTTCATATAGCGAAAGTTACTTTACTTTTGGCCAACGATAAAATGAAGTGAATTTAAGTAAATGCTAAAATTTTTCTATGTACTGTTGATACCAGCTAATTAATTTTATAGAATAATTAACAACATTCATAGCTATTGGAAAAATACAACTATTTTAGATTTCTGGCTCATAAGTACGAACTTGGGCCTTTTTTAAGAGCATATAGTTCCTTTAGTTTTGTCCAACACTGTATATATTAGGGAGGCCTGTCATATCGAGATTTTCTGAAAGTGCAGAAAGTAAACTTTAAAATTATATACAAATATGGGTCAATATTTCAAAATATTAATATTTTGGATTCCACCACTTTTCGTACCGAAAATAAATTTGTATTTTATTTTTTTTCGTTCAACGAATATGTCATACCTATAAGCAGTGTTTTTTATTAAATGGTGTGGTTTCAAAATTATAAAAGCTTACTCCTCTGTGTCTTTTCAAAGTGCCTACATAATCAAAATTTATATTACTTTGAATTTTCTAATAACTTTAATTTCCATAAAACACCTTTCGGACACTCATACCCCTAACGTCTTTTTTGTGTCATTCCCCTAACTTCAATGTATTGACAGAATTAGACACATTCTTTTATCGCTGATTATCCATATAGGACATCCTATGAAAATAAAACGAACCGGACCACAGGCTGAGTTTTATACCTATCTATTTTTTACCAATTTTTTTATACCTAAATGGCTGTATACCACAAGTATTGGATTCGCAAAAAAAAATACCTTTAAAACCCGTAAGATTTGATCAAACCTGGTGACCCCTTGATGGAAAGTTATTTTTAAAGAGTTATACATAATTTGAAATAGATTATATAGCAAAATAAGTTGTTTTCAGCGAGGGTAAATTTTTGAGTGCAAAATGTTTTGAAATATTGACTCATATATGTATGTATGTATACTGGGTGTTCGCTATAAGGTGCACCAAAGAGCTAGAATGAGTAGTTTGGGTTAAGACAAGAAAAAAAACTTTCATTTTAAATTAAGTTGTTTTAGTGAATAGTTTTTGAAAAATTGGGCCCTATTATGATTGTCGTTCGACTTTCGAGTTGAGTTGCCTATTTTTTTGTATAACAGTATAACTGTATAACATAATGAAATGCAAAATTTTTTACAAAATTGCAACTTAAATATTTTAAATTCACTTTTACAATTATCTTACGTTACAAAAAATCAAATTTACAAACAAGTGATGGTTCTTTTGTTTTTTTTTCTTAGAAATTCCACTTTGGTTTTTGCCCCTCTTCGGTTGTAGTAGAATTTTTGAGATCTCAGCAACTTGAACTGGCCTTATCAGCCTCACTGAACATACCTAAAGTGTTGAGTTGCCTACGTACTTGTCATATTCATATTGGATTCAGAAAAACTGTTATACTTTGTAGGGAATCGACTATCCAGTGTATTATAGAGATCAGTGGTTGGTATCAGTGATGGTACATGTAAGGAAAAATTCCTTAAACAAGGAATTTTGGATATCAAAATGAAAATGACGGATTTTTTAATTATGAATTATGTTTCGATTAGCCGCTTATTATTTGATTAAAATGTCTATTAAAAGGCGTTTCACACTATCCTGCTGAGTTTTAATACATGCCAAAAAGTAGGATACAATCATGTATAATAGTGTGGAAACAAAATATGATACCTCGTAACAATTTTCAAACTCGAAATTTTGAAAAAAAAAATTAAACAAAAAATTTCAAACTGATTTTTTCACAATTTTACGTAATTAGGTACTAATTTTGTTTTCAAAATGGAATGCTCTTATTAGAATTATGTAATACAGAAAAAAAATTATTTAAAAACAATAACGGTAACGGTTACAACGACATGCTGTAAAGCCAGAAATCTCTGCTTTTATTTTAATTTTAAATAAAGTTGTTTTAGTGAAGAGTTTAAAAAAAAATAAATTTTCAAACTTAAACTTTTGAAAAAAAAATTAAAAAATTGTGTTCAAACTAATTTAGTTCAAAATATTATGAAATTAAGTAGTATTTTTGATTTAAATATTCAATGCTACCATCCACGTTTAGTCAAACACTAAAAACCTGATATCAAAATGTATTCTATTTTTTGAGAAAATTGAAAATAACAAAAGTAGATTTTCAAAAAATTCGACTTCTATCCGTTATTTTGTTGTTCCAAAGATCCTATTTCTACTAAATAAGTAGTAAACCTGGACGATGATGGTCAAAATTTCCGTCCACCCGACCTAAATGAAGTGCGGTTAGTGATAGCCAAGCTTATAACTTACAAGGCTGCTGGTGCGGACGGCCTGCCAGCCGAGTTATTCAAAGCAGGGGGGTTATTCTCAAATGCGCGGCGGATCGCTTTTGATGGCGGATTTGCATTTTCCTATTCTCAAAAGCGATTCGATTTTCATGCCAAAGCGAAAGTTCTCACTACATGTCATTTTGGGTTTGAAAGCGATAGGTGTCTAGGTGGCGGATTGTTGGCGGATTGAAAGAAAATGTAAATTTGCAAATAATTATGTGTCTTCTTCAATTTCGGCAAATAAAAACACACTATTCCATCAAAATGTTTTTATTTTTTTTTGTTAAGAGCAACAACATTGCAAAATTACAAATATGCACAAAAAAAAAAAAAACAACTTGTTTGGACGACAAACAGCTACATACTGTCAAATTTTTGGAATTAAATGAGAAGAGTGGAAGTAAAAATGGGAGTGGCCTGGAAAATTTGAGCATAAAGTGAGAGAAACTGGAAGGATCGTTTTCGCCCTTCTTCGCTTTTGAGAATAACCCAAAGCGAAGATGGTCGAAATTGAGTTATCGCTTTTAATCCGATCCGCCGCGCTTTCTGGAATAGGCCTGCAGGAGTATACACCAGCTTATCTCTAAAATTTGTTCGGAGGAAAGTATGTCCGATGAATGGAACCTCGGTATAGTGTGCCCCATCCACAAGAAAGGAGTTGCTGTGACCTGTGTTAACTACAGAGGTATAAATCTCCTCAACGTCGCATACAAAATCTTGTCATCTGTACTGTGTGATCGCTTAAAACCGTTTGTCAACGATCTGATCGGCCCCTATCGGTTTGGTTTTAGGCCCGGCAAATCAACCGTCGATCAAATGTTCACACTCCGATAGATTTTGGAAAAAACCCTGGAGTTTCAAATCGATACACACCATCTCTTTATCGATTTCAAAGTCGCATATGATAGCGTAGACAGAGACGAGCTATACACCAACGAACCCTTTGATGTCGAGAAAGGTTTGAGGCAAGGCGACGCGTTATCATGCAACCCTTTTAACATCGTACTAAAAGCAATTATACGCAACTCGCAAGTCAACAACACAGGTACAATTTTTCAAAAGTCCGTTCAACTACTTGCTTATGCAGATGATATTGACATCATTGGAAGTGTTGAATCGGAGGCGGCGAAAATGAGGACAAGACGAATTATATGCTACCATCGAGAAAGGAATCTCAACATCGTTGGCTACAGCTTCGAAGTCGTCAGGGACTTTGTCTACCTGGGCTCCACTATAACATCGCAAAATTACATCAGTGCAGAGATAAAACGAAGAATTACTCTTGCCTATCGCTGTTTCTTCGGGCTAAGAAGGCATTTGAGTAATAAAGCCTTCTCTCAAAGAACCAAGGAGACCTTAAAAGACCCTAATCATCCCGGTCCTGCTTTATAGGGCAGAAGCATAGACCCTGACAAAAACGGATGAGAATCTGCTTGGATGCTTTGAAAGGAAGATTCTTCGGGTGATTTTCGGTCCAGTCTGTATCGATTGAGTACGGAGGAGAAGATTAAAACACGAGCTTTACGATCAAAATGCTGAAAACACAGCGGTTGAGATGGATGGGACACGTGGAGCGTATGGGCATCAACGCACCAGCCCGACGAGTCTTCGAATCTACCCCTGACGGTCTTCGCAGCAGAGGAAGACCACACCTTAGGTGGCGCACACAAGTGGAGAACGACCTCAACCAACTTGGAGGCAGCCAGCTAGGGACCGAGCTGGCTGGAGGGGCTTGTTGGTTGAGGCCGTAGTTCATTCTGGGCTGTGAGCGCCAGCTAAAGTAAAGTAAGTAAGTAGTAAAGTAGATTTCGTTATTTTCAATTTTCTCAAAAACAAAGACATTTTAGCATCCGGTTTTCTGTTTTTGACTAAAAACTAATAAGAGCACTGAATTTTGAAAACAATAATTAAACTTAATTATATAAAATTTTGAAAATAATAGTTTGATTTTTTTTTTTTTTTAATTTCGAGTTTGAAAATTAATTTTTCAAAAACTATTCACTAACACAACTTAATAATGAAAATTAAAGAATAAATTGCTGGCTTTCCAAAAATGTTTAGCACTGCGTTTTAGGTTTAAACGTTGTTTTTAAATATTTTTTTTTCAGTTTTTAGTCAATTTTTATAGAAAATTGTCCCTTCCGGCTGAACGGGGGAAATAGACCCCCATCCGATACGTTTTTTTTTTCTTGTCTTAACGCAACGTACTCGCTCAAGCTCTTTGGTGCACCTTATACCGAACATCCTGTATATCGCACCGTTCCGATGACTGGGATTTGATGTCACCGGGTTAAAAACGTGCTTAAAAAAACGCTTGAAAACAAAAATACATATTTTCAGTTTCCTCCAACTTTTACGCGCTGCAGAGCAAAAACCGTAGCTAATATTAGAAAACTGTGAAAGCTAAAAATAATGTTGGATGGCAAACAGCTACTGTCAAATTTTTGGAAACAGCTGACACTTAAATGAGAAGAGTGGAAGTAAAAATGGGAGTGGCCTGGAAATTTTGAGTATTTAGTGAGAGAACTGGAATGCTTTCGCCCTTATTCGCTTTCGGGAATAACCCAAAGCGAAGACGGTGGAAATTAAATTCTCCCTTTAAATCCGATGCGCTGCGCTTTCTGGAATAGGCCTACAGGTGCAACTGTGAAGAAAGCAATTTTTGGCGAAGGCGGTCGAAATTGAGTTATTACTTATCACGTTGGCCGCGCTTTCTGGAATAGGCCTACAGGTGCAACTGCATATTACTTCTTATTATTAGCTTTACATTTATCATCCAGAAACTTTTGTACTGCAGCGATTCGAAATTCTGGTTTTCAAAATACTGGCAATTAATAGCACAATAGCACTGTTTAAGTTTTTTGGTGCATTGGGATTTACATGCATCTTCATGAGAGCTTTGCAGAAAAAAAAAACGGGATATAAGATATAAAATTTCCATATGTTGAATAGAGAGAGAAGACCGAAATGCAGAGGTCTTCGTGAAATGCAGATTATAGGAACGAAGATATTAAATCGCAGACAAACATGTTCATCTCATCATCGGAAAAGCATACCAAATTGTTGTTGTATTTAACATGGACTCTTTTTAAGCGCAGATAAAAATGCACTAAGAAACACGGCTTAGGTATATGATTTTTGCTACTCTTAAAAAAACTTAAAATGTTTTTGTTTGCAGTGAACACAAATCATACGCTCTTTATAATGTATTTTGATGGAGCTTAGTTTTTAACCCACTTTAAGATATTGTAACGTTTTACCAAGGGTTCGATAATAAAACTTATTTATTTTAATAATTAACCGTCAACTATTTCCTTTACAAATCAAACACACTTTACTTCACACTTTACTTCACTTCAAATTATTTTATTAATCTTAAGTCTTAAATTCACTTCCGGATACTTTCAACTTCGAACTTTACACTTCCGCTTTCAAAAATAAATTGTCCTATTTTGCTCAAAACATCTCCCTTTTATACTTATTTCAATGGTTCGAGGCTCCTCTTGAAAGTACTGGCACAAATCTTCTAGAAGGTTCCATTCCAGGGAGAGATGGCGTTCTCTCTAATCGGGAATTCGTTCTCTTCCATTCAGCGCATTTTCCCCCGGAGAGAGATGGCGCGTTCTCTCGGGAATTTTTATAGATGGTTGTTGTCTTCGATAAATGTATTTTTGTTCTTGGTTCCAAAAGTAGTTAGGTGCTGATATCATCGTTACATTGCCCCCCTCTTAAGATTGATTGTCCCGAACAATTCCGTCACTCCTTTCATCACTATAAACGATGTAAACGGTCGCAATGAACTATTTTTAGTTTGCCTCTTGCCCCTTATACGGTATTTTTTAATTTCTTTTTTTTTTCGAAAACTATAAACAGAATTAAGTTGATTTAAAAAATGAATCAATTAAGAGACTTCTGGATTTCATAAAAGGCATACAAATTTTTAGTAAGTATTGCCATTTTTTTCTTTACAAAATTTTTCCATTTTATATACTTTTTTATAAAATACGCAAAAACACTATTTACGCGCTCGATTTAAACTAAGCCACCATATAATAAAATAAAGTACACTCCATAAGCTTTAGTTAAACATAACTTTCATCACTGTTGAGCAATGTTAAAAGTGGGCCCAAACTCCATACAAAAGTGTCCATGGTCCTTTCTCCTCACTAGGCAGTCGTATTGACGTTCCAAACAAGATTTCCGACGGTGTATGTCCTGTCGAGCTATGAACTGGGATAGTAAGGAAATATTCGCAAAAAATGTTAGGCAGAAATTCATAAATAAAAATTATTAAAAAACAAAGGGAACACTTATAATATAAATGATTTACCTTTTTTTTAAGTTAAGATTCCATTATTTAATTTTTTTTAAATCAAGGTGTTTTAATTGATTTTGAAAAAAAGTTTTTGAAAAAATTATTTTCGAACTCAAAATTAAAACAAAAACATGAAACTAAGTTGTTGTTAAATTGAAAGACTTCTTACTATCAATTCTCTTTTATTAACAATTTAAAAACTCATGCAATAGTTCCAACGTAATTTTCTACGTCTAGGTATACTTACAATTTAAACTTAATTGTTTCAACTGTTTTTTTTTTTTTTTTTAATTTTACGTCAGTGAATTTTTTTTTATAATATTTAATTTTCATATCAATTGCTAGTCAAACATTCAAACCAGATGCTTAAATGCCTTCTACTTTTTGAGAAAATTGAAAGTACGATATATTATTTAGAAAAGAGGAAAAATAGGCACACAATTTTCAAATTTTTGGATAGTTTTAGAAAAGTATAGCCAAAGAAGCACAGCCCAAAAAAGAGCCAAAATGCCTCTTTAGAGTCACGAAGGAAGCCCTGATTGTACGTATTAAAAAAAAGTTCTATAATATTTTTAAGTATAAGAGTGCCTATTTTATGCAAAGATTTAAAATACAAAATGCAAAAATGAATTGATATCGCTAAAAAAAATAAGTTTTTTAAAAATTGCATACTTTCAGGGGCACATTAAATTGACCTGGTTCAAAAGTAACTATTATATTCTACTTGACATTTCTGTTTAATGGTTTTCATTTTAATAAGTGGGACAAAGGGCGGCAGTTTGAAAAAGAAACTGAAAATAGTTTTTATAATCAATTAAGACAATAAAAAATTTCATATTTATTTGAAGAAAAAAAAAGATTGCATACTTTCAGGGGCAGTGATAACAGTACTAATTTAACCTTAAAACAACTTCTTTCAAAAGTTGCTCTTACCTACATGATTTTTTTAGAGCGATTTTCAACTATTTCATATTTATTTAAAAATAAATAAATAAAAAAAAAAAAGATTGCATACTTTAAGGGGCAGTGATAACAGTACTAATTTAACCTTAAAACAGCTTCTTTCAAAAGTTGCTTTTACCTACATGATTTTTTTAAGAGCGATTTTTAACTATTTCATATTTATTTGAAAATAAATAAATAAAAAAAAAAATATTGCATACTTTCAGGGGCAGTGATAACAGTACTAATTTAACCTTAAAACAACTTCTTTCAAAAGTTACTCTTACCTACATGATTTTTTTAGAGCCATTTTCAATTTTATAAGTGGGGGAAGGAGGACCTATGCAAAGATTTAAAATAAAAAATGCAAAAATGAATCGATATCGCTAAAAACAGAAGTTTTTAAAAAAAATTGCATACTTTCAGGCGCACCTTAAATCGACCTGGTTTAAAAGTAACTATTATATTCTCCTTCTTTCAAAACTTGCTCTTACCTAAATGATTTTTTTAGAGCGATTTTCAATTTTATAAGTGGGGGGATGGGGGACCTCTTGAGGGGAAATAAAAAAAAAAAAAAAAAAAACTAAAAAAAAATTTAAATGCTTTTTAAATCAATAAATCATAAATCACGTTTTGTTAATGTTTTTTAACAATACAATATCAAATTTTAGAAAAATCAAACAGAAGCAAGCATTTTCGTTTGATTTTTAATTTTTTTTGTTTTATTTTTTGCGGTTTTATACTTTTTTTTTTTTTTGTTTTTTTTTGTTTTTTTTTTTTGTTTGTTTTTTTTTTTTTTTTGGTGCCACCCTGACTGTCCCTACTTATACCTAATCACCTAAACCTATGTAAGCCGGCCAAGACAAAAAGCATTAGTCAGCTTTAAATATCATACATCATATATGTCAGTTTTTAACCACCAGAACTGGTTCTCCTGCCTTACCCTATCTCTTCGGTCCCGATCGGACACAGTCCTACTGAACCGAAGGCGCTCAGCGCCGCCTTGTGCGAGGACGTCTCGGTTGTAAAGGAGTCGCCTGTCTACAGTTCTACGGCCGACGTGGTAGATTAGCGGAACTGCCAATCTATCCTGTATCAGCCCTCGACTGTCTAGATAGAGGAATGCATCGGGCGGAATAAAGCCGCTTAACCGCACACTCTCGTAGTATTCGTCGTTGGGGTAATAGGCCCCAAAAATTAGGCTGTTTGTCGAGGACATCGCTCTTGCAATGTGACCCCGAATCAGCTTCAACAAAAAGTTATCTATTCTGTTTATGTTGGCCCCGTTGTATAGAACCAGGTTGGAATAATAATGTTTGTACTCCGACTCTGGTGTTCTGTGTAATCCAAGGCAGCGACGTAAGCACTGCCTCTCAAACACCCGAATCTTTTCCATTTGAGATGGGGCAACGTTGAACCAAATCGGGCACCCATAGGCAATCATCGGCCGGATGAGGGCCATGTAGCAAATCACCTTCACCCTGGTGTCAAGCCGGCTGCTATAAAACAACCGTTTCGTCAGGGCAAAAGCTCCCCTAGCCCTGGTCAGAGCAGCATTTATATGTCTGTCGAAATACAAGTACTGATCCAACCAGATGCCAAGGTACTTTACTACACTTTTACTCGCCAGTGGATGTCCATTTGGCCCTACGATCACCAGCTTGCGCCAGTTCTTTCTCGTATCCCTTGTGGCTCCATGCAACGGAGTCCTAAACAGAATAGTTTCTGATTTCTGAAAGTTAATTTTTAACTTCCAGTCATCGCAATATTGTTGAATCTTGTCGAAGTCACGCTGCAAAAAGAATTCTGATGACCTCGACTTTTGGGGCCGTTCTGTACGCAATTAGATCGTCGGCATACGCAATTGCATGAGTTAGACTACCTATCAGATCGCTGGTGTAAATACTGAAGAGAATCGGCGAGTTGACCGCTCCCTGCTGCAGACCATTTTTAACTTCGAAGATTTTGGTAGAAGTTACATTGCCACTTTTGACAACAAACTTTCTACCATTGAGCATGTTATAAAGCATATATAATAGCGGTTTACTTATGCCAAGTCTGGTCAGCTTTAGATAAAGACCTTCTAGCCATACGGTGTCGAAAGCCTTCTCCAAATCAACCAGACAGGCACCCGTACACTGCTTTTTGGATTTGTTCCACTGGATGTCAGAAACGAGTTTAGACGCGGCATGAATGGTGTCATGTCTCGCCTTAAATCCGAACTGATTATCCGGTATGATATTGTTGTCCTCTGCCCACTTGAACAGAGCTCTATTAATAACCTTCTCGAATACCTTGCTGATACTCGGAAGAAGACTTATCGACCGGAGATTCGCCGGATTGGAGTTGTCCTTTCCCTTTTTCGGGAGAGGATGCACCACAGCTGTCTTCCACCGCCCTGGATAATATGCATTATTCAGAGCGTTGTTAAACAATGTGGTATAAATGTCAACTGCCTCCTGAGGAAGATGTCGTAGTACAACGTTGGATATACCATCGACTCCTGCTGACTTCTTTTTCTTTAGTGAATCGAAGATGATCTGGAGCTCCACCTTCGAAATTAACAGGGAATTTAACCCATTCTGCTCGGCGATGATGGCATTTGCCAAGTGTTCTTCATTGAACCCAGTGAAACCGAGGTTCTCCGATCGCCATTGCCTAATTTCGTTTCGAAGGTAGAAGTGGTGAAGCAGGGCTCTGTTTTCCAGGTCGTGGTTCGGGCGAATGCTAGCATTCACCTTGTACACTTGCTGGAAAGCAGCCCCCACAGCCTCCACTTTCTCCATAGGATCTTCGATTATAAAGAGGTCATCGTCCAAGACGGCGTCCTCTGGGTCTATGCCTGCTGTCAGAAGTACGTTTCTGTTCTCTGTCGTCCTCTGGAGCTTAAGACACGGAAGATCGTTTTGATCATTCCTCCTAAAGATCTTATTAATTTGGGGAAACATACTCGGGTCGCTGGAATTTACGGCCCGAATTTTGTTGTCCCAATACAAATTAATGGACAACCGATAATTCTCCTTGATCAATTGGTTGATATTTTTGATTGACGACTTCAGTGTCCTAATCTCCAGATCTCGTGAGTCAGTAAACCGTCGGTATAAGAGTTTAAGTCTTGTCAACAGTCCACTTTTTTGTCTGTGTAGTGCGTCGATGGTCGCGTTACGGTACATGTCGTTAGCGTTTCGTTCTTTGTATTTCGGTATTGTTCTGTTCATAGTTCGTTGGATTGTCTCGTCCATTTGTTCTAAGTATTCGTCGATCTCAGCATTTGTAAGATTCCTGTCATTTGGTGGGGATATATTATTTGAACGGATTTCGCTCGCTAAGGCATTGGAGAAGCGTGGCCAGCGCATCTTACTGTAATTGTAAGTATGCACCGGCATATACTCCTCCAATTCCACAAGCTCGTTCGGAAGCTGTATTACGGCGGCGAGTCCGCAGTGATCACTGTCGTACTCGATCGTCCGCAAACAGTTTCTTGATTGTTGACCCACAGCGTTAGTAACTGTCAGTCTTGAGTCCATTAGCAATAGATCAAGATAGGCACCGCTTCTTGGAAACGATGGCCTTTCTGTAGCCAGCAGGTCAATGCCATACTCAATGCTGTATTGATCCATCCAATTAAACAGATGGTTGCCTCTAGGATTCTCTATTTGATTTCCCCAATCTGAATGTTTGGCATTCAAATCACCGGCCATCAGATAGTAGTTCTCTTCCGAGTTCAGCCTTAAGCATTCGAAAAGTTTTTCGAGCTCTGTTATGAAATCAGTTGGCTGAGGAGATTCCGGTGCGTAAGCAGCAATCACATACATCCGCTTCCCCTGTTGGAGAGGCCATTGCCTAATTTCGTTTCGAAGGTAGAAGTGGTGAAGCAGGGCTCTGTTTTCCAGGTCGTGGTTCGGGCGAATGCTAGCATTCACCTTGTACACTTGCTGGAAAGCAGCCCCCACAGCCTCCACTTTCTCCATAGGATCTTCGATTATAAAGAGGTCATCGTCCAAGACGGCGTCCTCTGGGTCTATGCCTGCTGTCAGAAGTACGTTTCTGTTCTCTGTCGTCCTCTGGAGCTTAAGACACGGAAGATCGTTTTGATCATTCCTCCTAAAGATCTTATTAATTTGGGGAAACATACTCGGGTCGCTGGAATTTACGGCCCGAATTTTGTTGTCCCAATACAAATTAATGGACAACCGATAATTCTCCTTGATCAATTGGTTGATATTTTTGATTGACGACTTCAGTGTCCTAATCTCCAGATCTCGTGAGTCAGTAAACCGTCGGTATAAGAGTTTAAGTCTTGTCAACAGTCCACTTTTTTGTCTGTGTAGTGCGTCGATGGTCGCGTTACGGTACATGTCGTTAGCGTTTCGTTCTTTGTATTTCGGTATTGTTCTGTTCATAGTTCGTTGGATTGTCTCGTCCATTTGTTCTAAGTATTCGTCGATCTCAGCATTTGTAAGATTCCTGTCATTTGGTGGGGATATATTATTTGAACGGATTTCGCTCGCTAAGGCATTGGAGAAGCGTGGCCAGCGCATCTTACTGTAATTGTAAGTATGCACCGGCATATACTCCTCCAATTCCACAAGCTCGTTCGGAAGCTGTATTACGGCGGCGAGTCCGCAGTGATCACTGTCGTACTCGATCGTCCGCAAACAGTTTCTTGATTGTTGACCCACAGCGTTAGTAACTGTCAGTCTTGAGTCCATTAGCAATAGATCAAGATAGGCACCGCTTCTTGGAAACGATGGCCTTTCTGTAGCCAGCAGGTCAATGCCATACTCAATGCTGTATTGATCCATCCAATTAAACAGATGGTTGCCTCTAGGATTCTCTATTTGATTTCCCCAATCTGAATGTTTGGCATTCAAATCACCGGCCATCAGATAGTAGTTCTCTTCCGAGTTCAGCCTTAAGCATTCGAAAAGTTTTTCGAGCTCTGTTATGAAATCAGTTGGCTGAGGAGATTCCGGTGCGTAAGCAGCAATCACATACATCCGCTTCCCCTGTTGGAGAGGAATGCATATGACGCAAACTTCAAGCAACCGAAATCTTCGCGCATCACTATTATATATGACTTTATGATCTATGCCTTTTCGTATGAAGATGGCGACACCACCCCCTTGAGTGGAGTTGGGCCGATCTCTTCTAACGATATTGTAATTGTTGTTACTCAATTTATGTTTCTGGTTTAGCTTAGTTTCGCTAGCCAAAAGCACATCTGGACTTTGGTCTTTCAACAATTGGAAAAGATTAGCTCTACGTTCGGTCCTAATCAGTGAATTTACATTCACAGCAAGGATCTTAAAGGGCCTCTCCGGCAGCGCGCCCTTAACCTCTAAGTTGCGTTAAGCTAGGCAAAACAGAGTAGAGGTAGTCCACCCTTGTTGCCTGCTCCCTTATCTGGTTTTGAAGACCTGTTAACTGGCCCTGAATGGCCAGCAACATGCTTCTAATTTCGGCCTGTGCGTCCGGTGCCTTAGGCACGAGGGCCTGTGGGGCTGCCTTTGGCGCAGGCTGTACCGTGCTCCCCCTTCCTGACGCCATTTGGGCGTAGGAAATTTGGGGGTTGACGGGCGTTACTGTAGGAGGACGCACTAATGGGCGTTTCTCTACAACTGTCTGCCTAGCCGCTTTGTTTTGTTTCATTTGCTGAAACGTCGGACATCCCCGATAGTTTGCGGGGTGCCCGTCGCCTCGGCAGAGTGCACATTTAAGCTGGGTCCTGTCTTCGACCCTTTCCTGCCCGAGTTTACACTCCCCTATAATGTGGTTCTCTCCACACTTGACGCAGCGCGACTGCATTTCGCAGTTCGCTGCGGCATGGCCAAACCTTTGGCAGCGCATGCATTGAAGCATGTCGCTGCGCCTCTTTAATCTATCCCAAGTTACAACCTGGTAGTTGAGGACGGAGATACTCCTCAAACTATCCAGTTTGCTGCTGGGCGAAAGCTGAACTAGGAAGAATGGAAGATTCCGCTTCTCCCGTCTGGCTCTAACTGTAGCGAACGGCTTGACTCCGATAAACTCGAGATCGTCGCTCGCTTTTTGGCGGAGCTCATTTAAGAGCGCCTGTGGTTCCGTGCAGGAATCTATGCCCTTCAGAAGGACCGTTTGCAATTTTTCAACTTTAGGGGTAAAGCTGAAGAACTCAGTGGTGGTTTGCTTTAACAGATCTTTAATTTGTTTATGCTGTTCCAGTGTGAAGCATTGGATAGCATGTCTATCTTTATTTAGTCTTTTCACAGTAAAGTTTTGGCCTATGGCCGACTTACATAGGTTAATGGTATCCTGTAACTCCATCTTGTAAGTGTTGATGGGTGGCACCTTTTCTTTCTTATTCCTTGGCGGCTGTGGCTGCTGCTGGTGTTCAATCTGCTTCTGTTGTTTCTGCTGCTGTTGTTTCTGTTGCTGTTGTTTCTGCTGCTGTTGATTTTGTTTTTGTTGACTCTCCTGCTGTTGTTGTATTTGCTGCTGTGGCTGTTTAGTTTGCAACTTCTGTTGGGGTTGCTTTGGTTGTTTTTCCTGGTTTGGTGGTTGTAGAATTTGCTGTGGAGCTGGCAGCACAACTTCTATTATTTTTTGTTCCACTACTTTTTGTGGCGCCTGTACTTGTTTTCTTTGTACGCGCTCCTGCATCTCCTTTGCTCGACGAGCTTCTTGCTTTTCTTTAAGAGCAAGTACCAGTGGCGCAAGTTGGTTTTTGAGGCGCTCCATTTCCCCCTCAATTGCACCAATTTTTTCCCTGATGCATTGCTCATGCTCATCTTTTGCACCTTGTTGAATATGTTCGTCTTCTGATGACGACGCCTCTGGTGACGTAAGGTCGACAAGTAGATTGCTGTCACCTGTTGTGTACAGTCCCTCCCCGCCTTCGGACATGTATTCAATGTCTTCGTCGGAGGGGGAGGTATCAAATTGATCTTGGATTTTGGCTGCTGCTGCTGCTGCTTTTGCCGTGCGCCCCACATCCCGTGCTCCAGCTGGCAGCTTAGCTGGATTGGCGGTGGAGCGGCGCTTGACGAGGTTCGGCGTAGCTATGATCTTCTTCCTCCTCTTCTTTGCTATCTCGGCTGATGGTGCCGTTGCCGGTGAAGCTAAGGCATCTTTCGATGTCCCCGCTATTGGTGCCGTTGCCGGCTTGGTAGCTGTTGTTGCTTGGACATCATTCGATGTCCCCGCTTGTATTGCCGTTGGTGGCTTTGTTGGGACATCATTCGATGATCCCACTGCTGTTGCCTGTTGGGACATCATTCGATGATCCCACTGCTGTTGCCGTTGCTGGCTTTGCTGCTGTTGCTGGGACACCTTTCGATGTCCCCGCACTTTTTCTTCTTTCCATTTGTTGGTTCTCCCAATCAATAAAATTTTCAACTTCTCTATTATGAAAAAAAGCTTCCATTTTTTTATGCCCGACCCGGACTTGAACCGGCTACCTTCCGCACTGCGGTTAGCCACTCTACCACTGTGCTATCTGCACTTATAAAAAAAGCTTGGCAAAAGTTAAACTTGTATAGTCACACACGATTTTACTTGGAAATGCTGGGAAAGTCGCTTAACGTATGCACACCTCCACAATTCAAGATCGACTGACGAGAACCGATATTTTCATCGTGGTATGGTCGTTGGCGAAAACTTATTGTACTAACTTTAACCTTATCAATAATTTTTATTGGTTAAAATAAACGATTTTAAACATTTAAACATCCCGAAAGTATCTTAAGTTCAACCTACAAGACTGTAAATAAATTCAAAACGAAACCAAAGCATATGTATACGTAAATAGTTTTCTTTATTAAACAATCAAATACAAATGACACACTCACCCTTTCAATGCAAGTATTGGGCCTCAAATGATTCAATCGAATCTTCCTATTCAACAATCTATCAACCATACAAAAAAAGTATAGGTAGGTACAAATGCATAAATGATTTTATGTATGTATTTAGACTAGAAAATGTCAAGTTAGAACTTTTTTTTTTTTTTAATTTTTATTTGACATAGTGATTTTTGTTAGAACGACAGTGTTTTCATATTTATTTAAGTGGTAAGTTAGTCTTTGCGTCTGTTGCACGCCGCGTAGAAATATTTATGAGTTTTGTTATTGAAAACAAAAAAAAAAAAAAATTAATGGATATTAAAAAAATTTAATTGTATGTATTTAAAAAAAGTTCTATAATATTTTTAAGTATAAAAAGTGTCTATTTTTTGCAAAGATTTAAAATAAAAAATGCAAAAATGAATTGATATCGCTAAAAAAAAAAAAAAATAAGTAATTTTCAGAAGTTTCTAAAAAAATTGCATACTTTCAGGCGCACCTTAAATCGAACTGGTTCAAAAGTAACTATTATATTCTACTTGACATTTCTGTTTAAATGATTTTAAATTTAATAAGTGGGACAAAGGGCGGCAGTTTGAAAAAGAAACTGAAAATAGTTTTTATAATCAATTAAGACAATAAAAAATTTCATATTTATTTGAGGAAAAAAAAAGATTGCATACTTTCAGGGGCAGTGATAACAGTACTAATTTAACCTTAAAACAACTTCTTTCAAAAGTTGCTCTTACCTACATGATTTTTTTAGAGCGATTTTCAACTATTTCATATTTATTTAAAAATAAATAAATAAAAAAAAAAAGATTGCATACTTTAAGGGGCAGTGATAACAGTACTAATTTAACCTTAAAACAGCTTCTTTCAAAAGTTGCTTTTACCTACATGATTTTTTTAAGAGCGATTTTTAACTATTTCATATTTATTTGAAAATAAATAAATAAAAAAAAAATATTGCATACTTTCAGGGGCAGTGATAACAGTACTAATTTAACCTTAAAACAACTTCTTTCAAAAGTTACTCTTACCTACATGATTTTTTTAGAGCCATTTTCAATTTTATAAGTGGGGGAAGGAGGACCTATGCAAAGATTTAAAATAAAAAATGCAAAAATGAATCGATATCGCTAAAAACAGAAGTTTTTAAAAAAAATTGCATACTTTCAGGCGCACCTTAAATCGACCTGGTTTAAAAGTAACTATTATATTCTCCTTCTTTCAAAACTTGCTCTTACCTAAATGATTTTTTTAGAGCGATTTTCAATTTTATAAGTGGGGGGATGGGGGACCTCTTGAGGGGAAATAAAAAAAAAAAAAAAAAAACTAAAAAAAAATTTAAATGCTTTTTAAATCAATAAATCATAAATCACGTTTTGTTAATGTTTTTTAACAATACAATATCAAATTTTAGAAAAATCAAACAGAAACAACAATCAAAATTGTCTACGATTGACTAGTTAGAGAACTTTGTGCACATTGTATGTGTAATATATAAAATTTTAAAACTAAAAAGTAGGTGCAGAGAACCTTACAGGGCAAAAAGGCACATGCCAACAACACGCGGTGTTCCCAAGCGGTCCCCCATCTAAGTACTAACCGCGCCCGACGATGCTTGATTTCGGTGATCGGACGAGAACCGATATTTTCATCGTGGTATGGTCGTTGGCGAAAACTTATTGTACTAACTTTAACCTTATCAATAATTTTTATTGGTTAAAATAAACGATTTTAAACATTTAAACATCCCGAAAGTATCTTAAGTTCAACCTACAAGACTGTAAATAAATTCAAAACGAAACCAAAGCATATGTATACGTAAATAGTTTTCTTTATTAAACAATCAAATACAAATGACACACTCACCCTTTCAATGCAAGTATTGGGCCTCAAATGATTCAATCGAATCTTCCTATTCAACAATCTATCAACCATACAAAAAAAGTATAGGTAGGTACAAATGCATAAATGATTTTATGTATGTATTTAGACTAGAAAATGTCAAGTTAGAACTTTTTTTTTTTTTTAATTTTTATTTGACATAGTGATTTTTGTTAGAACGACAGTGTTTTCATATTTATTTAAGTGGTAAGTTAGTCTTTGCGTCTGTTGCACGCCGCGTAGAAATATTTATGAGTTTTGTTATTGAAAACAAAAAAAAAAAAAAATTAATGGATATTAAAAAAATTTAATTGTATGTATTTAAAAAAAGTTCTATAATATTTTTAAGTATAAAAAGTGTCTATTTTTTGCAAAGATTTAAAATAAAAAATGCAAAAATGAATTGATATCGCTAAAAAAAAAAAAAAATAAGTAATTTTCAGAAGTTTCTAAAAAAATTGCATACTTTCAGGCGCACCTTAAATCGAACTGGTTCAAAAGTAACTATTATATTCTACTTGACATTTCTGTTTAAATGATTTTAAATTTAATAAGTGGGACAAAGGGCGGCAGTTTGAAAAAGAAACTGAAAATAGTTTTTATAATCAATTAAGACAATAAAAAATTTCATATTTATTTGAGGAAAAAAAAAGATTGCATACTTTCAGGGGCAGTGATAACAGTACTAATTTAACCTTAAAACAACTTCTTTCAAAAGTTGCTCTTACCTACATGATTTTTTTAGAGCGATTTTCAACTATTTCATATTTATTTAAAAATAAATAAATAAAAAAAAAAAGATTGCATACTTTAAGGGGCAGTGATAACAGTACTAATTTAACCTTAAAACAGCTTCTTTCAAAAGTTGCTTTTACCTACATGATTTTTTTAAGAGCGATTTTTAACTATTTCATATTTATTTGAAAATAAATAAATAAAAAAAAAATATTGCATACTTTCAGGGGCAGTGATAACAGTACTAATTTAACCTTAAAACAACTTCTTTCAAAAGTTACTCTTACCTACATGATTTTTTTAGAGCCATTTTCAATTTTATAAGTGGGGGAAGGAGGACCTATGCAAAGATTTAAAATAAAAAATGCAAAAATGAATCGATATCGCTAAAAACAGAAGTTTTTAAAAAAAATTGCATACTTTCAGGCGCACCTTAAATCGACCTGGTTTAAAAGTAACTATTATATTCTCCTTCTTTCAAAACTTGCTCTTACCTAAATGATTTTTTTAGAGCGATTTTCAATTTTATAAGTGGGGGGATGGGGGACCTCTTGAGGGGAAATAAAAAAAAAAAAAAAAAAACTAAAAAAAAATTTAAATGCTTTTTAAATCAATAAATCATAAATCACGTTTTGTTAATGTTTTTTAACAATACAATATCAAATTTTAGAAAAATCAAACAGAAACAACAATCAAAATTGTCTACGATTGACTAGTTAGAGAACTTTGTGCACATTGTATGTGTAATATATAAAATTTTAAAACTAAAAAGTAGGTGCAGAGAACCTTACAGGGCAAAAAGGCACATGCCAACAACACGCGGTGTTCCCAAGCGGTCCCCCATCTAAGTACTAACCGCGCCCGACGATGCTTGATTTCGGTGATCGGACGAGAACCGATATTTTCATCGTGGTATGGTCGTTGGCGAAAACTTATTGTACTAACTTTAACCTTATCAATAATTTTTATTGGTTAAAATAAACGATTTTAAACATTTAAACATCCCGAAAGTATCTTAAGTTCAACCTACAAGACTGTAAATAAATTCAAAACGAAACCAAAGCATATGTATACGTAAATAGTTTTCTTTATTAAACAATCAAATACAAATGACACACTCACCCTTTCAATGCAAGTATTGGGCCTCAAATGATTCAATCGAATCTTCCTATTCAACAATCTATCAACCATACAAAAAAAGTATAGGTAGGTACAAATGCATAAATGATTTTATGTATGTATTTAGACTAGAAAATGTCAAGTTAGAACTTTTTTTTTTTTTTAATTTTTATTTGACATAGTGATTTTTGTTAGAACGACAGTGTTTTCATATTTATTTAAGTGGTAAGTTAGTCTTTGCGTCTGTTGCACGCCGCGTAGAAATATTTATGAGTTTTGTTATTGAAAACAAAAAAAAAAAAAAATTAATGGATATTAAAAAAATTTAATTGTATGTATTTAAAAAAAGTTCTATAATATTTTTAAGTATAAAAAGTGTCTATTTTTTGCAAAGATTTAAAATAAAAAATGCAAAAATGAATTGATATCGCTAAAAAAAAAAAAAAATAAGTAATTTTCAGAAGTTTCTAAAAAAATTGCATACTTTCAGGCGCACCTTAAATCGAACTGGTTCAAAAGTAACTATTATATTCTACTTGACATTTCTGTTTAAATGATTTTAAATTTAATAAGTGGGACAAAGGGCGGCAGTTTGAAAAAGAAACTGAAAATAGTTTTTATAATCAATTAAGACAATAAAAAATTTCATATTTATTTGAGGAAAAAAAAAGATTGCATACTTTCAGGGGCAGTGATAACAGTACTAATTTAACCTTAAAACAACTTCTTTCAAAAGTTGCTCTTACCTACATGATTTTTTTAGAGCGATTTTCAACTATTTCATATTTATTTAAAAATAAATAAATAAAAAAAAAAAAGATTGCATACTTTAAGGGGCAGTGATAACAGTACTAATTTAACCTTAAAACAGCTTCTTTCAAAAGTTGCTTTTACCTACATGATTTTTTTAAGAGCGATTTTTAACTATTTCATATTTATTTGAAAATAAATAAATAAAAAAAAAAATATTGCATACTTTCAGGGGCAGTGATAACAGTACTAATTTAACCTTAAAACAACTTCTTTCAAAAGTTACTCTTACCTACATGATTTTTTTAGAGCCATTTTCAATTTTATAAGTGGGGGAAGGAGGACCTATGCAAAGATTTAAAATAAAAAATGCAAAAATGAATCGATATCGCTAAAAACAGAAGTTTTTAAAAAAAATTGCATACTTTCAGGCGCACCTTAAATCGACCTGGTTTAAAAGTAACTATTATATTCTCCTTCTTTCAAAACTTGCTCTTACCTAAATGATTTTTTTAGAGCGATTTTCAATTTTATAAGTGGGGGGATGGGGGACCTCTTGAGGGGAAATAAAAAAAAAAAAAAAAAAAAACTAAAAAAAAATTTAAATGCTTTTTAAATCAATAAATCATAAATCACGTTTTGTTAATGTTTTTTAACAATACAATATCAAATTTTAGAAAAATCAAACAGAAACAACAATCAAAATTGTCTACGATTGACTAGTTAGAGAACTTTGTGCACATTGTATGTGTAATATATAAAATTTTAAAACTAAAAAGTAGGTGCAGAGAACCTTACAGGGCAAAAAGGCACATGCCAACAACACGCGGTGTTCCCAAGCGGTCCCCCATCTAAGTACTAACCGCGCCCGACGATGCTTGATTTCGGTGATCGGACGAGAACCGATATTTTCATCGTGGTATGGTCGTTGGCGAAAACTTATTGTACTAACTTTAACCTTATCAATAATTTTTATTGGTTAAAATAAACGATTTTAAACATTTAAACATCCCGAAAGTATCTTAAGTTCAACCTACAAGACTGTAAATAAATTCAAAACGAAACCAAAGCATATGTATACGTAAATAGTTTTCTTTATTAAACAATCAAATACAAATGACACACTCACCCTTTCAATGCAAGTATTGGGCCTCAAATGATTCAATCGAATCTTCCTATTCAACAATCTATCAACCATACAAAAAAAGTATAGGTAGGTACAAATGCATAAATGATTTTATGTATGTATTTAGACTAGAAAATGTCAAGTTAGAACTTTTTTTTTTTTTTAATTTTTATTTGACATAGTGATTTTTGTTAGAACGACAGTGTTTTCATATTTATTTAAGTGGTAAGTTAGTCTTTGCGTCTGTTGCACGCCGCGTAGAAATATTTATGAGTTTTGTTATTGAAAACAAAAAAAAAAAAAAATTAATGGATATTAAAAAAATTTAATTGTATGTATTTAAAAAAAGTTCTATAATATTTTTAAGTATAAAAAGTGTCTATTTTTTGCAAAGATTTAAAATAAAAAATGCAAAAATGAATTGATATCGCTAAAAAAAAAAAAAAATAAGTAATTTTCAGAAGTTTCTAAAAAAATTGCATACTTTCAGGCGCACCTTAAATCGAACTGGTTCAAAAGTAACTATTATATTCTACTTGACATTTCTGTTTAAATGATTTTAAATTTAATAAGTGGGACAAAGGGCGGCAGTTTGAAAAAGAAACTGAAAATAGTTTTTATAATCAATTAAGACAATAAAAAATTTCATATTTATTTGAGGAAAAAAAAAGATTGCATACTTTCAGGGGCAGTGATAACAGTACTAATTTAACCTTAAAACAACTTCTTTCAAAAGTTGCTCTTACCTACATGATTTTTTTAGAGCGATTTTCAACTATTTCATATTTATTTAAAAATAAATAAATAAAAAAAAAAAAGATTGCATACTTTAAGGGGCAGTGATAACAGTACTAATTTAACCTTAAAACAGCTTCTTTCAAAAGTTGCTTTTACCTACATGATTTTTTTAAGAGCGATTTTTAACTATTTCATATTTATTTGAAAATAAATAAATAAAAAAAAAAATATTGCATACTTTCAGGGGCAGTGATAACAGTACTAATTTAACCTTAAAACAACTTCTTTCAAAAGTTACTCTTACCTACATGATTTTTTTAGAGCCATTTTCAATTTTATAAGTGGGGGAAGGAGGACCTATGCAAAGATTTAAAATAAAAAATGCAAAAATGAATCGATATCGCTAAAAACAGAAGTTTTTAAAAAAAATTGCATACTTTCAGGCGCACCTTAAATCGACCTGGTTTAAAAGTAACTATTATATTCTCCTTCTTTCAAAACTTGCTCTTACCTAAATGATTTTTTTAGAGCGATTTTCAATTTTATAAGTGGGGGGATGGGGGACCTCTTGAGGGGAAATAAAAAAAAAAAAAAAAAAACTAAAAAAAAATTTAAATGCTTTTTAAATCAATAAATCATAAATCACGTTTTGTTAATGTTTTTTAACAATACAATATCAAATTTTAGAAAAATCAAACAGAAACAACAATCAAAATTGTCTACGATTGACTAGTTAGAGAACTTTGTGCACATTGTATGTGTAATATATAAAATTTTAAAACTAAAAAGTAGGTGCAGAGAACCTTACAGGGCAAAAAGGCACATGCCAACAACACGCGGTGTTCCCAAGCGGTCCCCCATCTAAGTACTAACCGCGCCCGACGATGCTTGATTTCGGTGATCGGACGAGAACCGATATTTTCATCGTGGTATGGTCGTTGGCGAAAACTTATTGTACTAACTTTAACCTTATCAATAATTTTTATTGGTTAAAATAAACGATTTTAAACATTTAAACATCCCGAAAGTATCTTAAGTTCAACCTACAAGACTGTAAATAAATTCAAAACGAAACCAAAGCATATGTATACGTAAATAGTTTTCTTTATTAAACAATCAAATACAAATGACACACTCACCCTTTCAATGCAAGTATTGGGCCTCAAATGATTCAATCGAATCTTCCTATTCAACAATCTATCAACCATACAAAAAAAGTATAGGTAGGTACAAATGCATAAATGATTTTATGTATGTATTTAGACTAGAAAATGTCAAGTTAGAACTTTTTTTTTTTTTTAATTTTTATTTGACATAGTGATTTTTGTTAGAACGACAGTGTTTTCATATTTATTTAAGTGGTAAGTTAGTCTTTGCGTCTGTTGCACGCCGCGTAGAAATATTTATGAGTTTTGTTATTGAAAACAAAAAAAAAAAAAAATTAATGGATATTAAAAAAATTTAATTGTATGTATTTAAAAAAAGTTCTATAATATTTTTAAGTATAAAAAGTGTCTATTTTTTGCAAAGATTTAAAATAAAAAATGCAAAAATGAATTGATATCGCTAAAAAAAAAAAAAAATAAGTAATTTTCAGAAGTTTCTAAAAAAATTGCATACTTTCAGGCGCACCTTAAATCGAACTGGTTCAAAAGTAACTATTATATTCTACTTGACATTTCTGTTTAAATGATTTTAAATTTAATAAGTGGGACAAAGGGCGGCAGTTTGAAAAAGAAACTGAAAATAGTTTTTATAATCAATTAAGACAATAAAAAATTTCATATTTATTTGAGGAAAAAAAAAGATTGCATACTTTCAGGGGCAGTGATAACAGTACTAATTTAACCTTAAAACAACTTCTTTCAAAAGTTGCTCTTACCTACATGATTTTTTTAGAGCGATTTTCAACTATTTCATATTTATTTAAAAATAAATAAATAAAAAAAAAAAAGATTGCATACTTTAAGGGGCAGTGATAACAGTACTAATTTAACCTTAAAACAGCTTCTTTCAAAAGTTGCTTTTACCTACATGATTTTTTTAAGAGCGATTTTTAACTATTTCATATTTATTTGAAAATAAATAAATAAAAAAAAAAATATTGCATACTTTCAGGGGCAGTGATAACAGTACTAATTTAACCTTAAAACAACTTCTTTCAAAAGTTACTCTTACCTACATGATTTTTTTAGAGCCATTTTCAATTTTATAAGTGGGGGAAGGAGGACCTATGCAAAGATTTAAAATAAAAAATGCAAAAATGAATCGATATCGCTAAAAACAGAAGTTTTTAAAAAAAATTGCATACTTTCAGGCGCACCTTAAATCGACCTGGTTTAAAAGTAACTATTATATTCTCCTTCTTTCAAAACTTGCTCTTACCTAAATGATTTTTTTAGAGCGATTTTCAATTTTATAAGTGGGGGGATGGGGGACCTCTTGAGGGGAAATAAAAAAAAAAAAAAAAAAAACTAAAAAAAAATTTAAATGCTTTTTAAATCAATAAATCATAAATCACGTTTTGTTAATGTTTTTTAACAATACAATATCAAATTTTAGAAAAATCAAACAGAAACAACAATCAAAATTGTCTACGATTGACTAGTTAGAGAACTTTGTGCACATTGTATGTGTAATATATAAAATTTTAAAACTAAAAAGTAGGTGCAGAGAACCTTACAGGGCAAAAAGGCACATGCCAACAACACGCGGTGTTCCCAAGCGGTCCTCCATCTAAGTACTAACCGCGCCCGACGATGCTTGATTTCGGTGATCGGACGAGAACCGATATTTTCATCGTGGTATGGTCGTTGGCGAAAACTTATTGTACTAACTTTAACCTTATCAATAATTTTTATTGGTTAAAATAAACGATTTTAAACATTTAAACATCCCGAAAGTATCTTAAGTTCAACCTACAAGACTGTAAATAAATTCAAAACGAAACCAAAGCATATGTATACGTAAATAGTTTTCTTTATTAAACAATCAAATACAAATGACACACTCACCCTTTCAATGCAAGTATTGGGCCTCAAATGATTCAATCGAATCTTCCTATTCAACAATCTATCAACCATACAAAAAAAGTATAGGTAGGTACAAATGCATAAATGATTTTATGTATGTATTTAGACTAGAAAATGTCAAGTTAGAACTTTTTTTTTTTTTTAATTTTTATTTGACATAGTGATTTTTGTTAGAACGACAGTGTTTTCATATTTATTTAAGTGGTAAGTTAGTCTTTGCGTCTGTTGCACGCCGCGTAGAAATATTTATGAGTTTTGTTATTGAAAACAAAAAAAAAAAAAAATTAATGGATATTAAAAAAATTTAATTGTATGTATTTAAAAAAAGTTCTATAATATTTTTAAGTATAAAAAGTGTCTATTTTTTGCAAAGATTTAAAATAAAAAATGCAAAAATGAATTGATATCGCTAAAAAAAAAAAAAAATAAGTAATTTTCAGAAGTTTCTAAAAAAATTGCATACTTTCAGGCGCACCTTAAATCGAACTGGTTCAAAAGTAACTATTATATTCTACTTGACATTTCTGTTTAAATGATTTTAAATTTAATAAGTGGGACAAAGGGCGGCAGTTTGAAAAAGAAACTGAAAATAGTTTTTATAATCAATTAAGACAATAAAAAATTTCATATTTATTTGAGGAAAAAAAAAGATTGCATACTTTCAGGGGCAGTGATAACAGTACTAATTTAACCTTAAAACAACTTCTTTCAAAAGTTGCTCTTACCTACATGATTTTTTTAGAGCGATTTTCAACTATTTCATATTTATTTAAAAATAAATAAATAAAAAAAAAAAAGATTGCATACTTTAAGGGGCAGTGATAACAGTACTAATTTAACCTTAAAACAGCTTCTTTCAAAAGTTGCTTTTACCTACATGATTTTTTTAAGAGCGATTTTTAACTATTTCATATTTATTTGAAAATAAATAAATAAAAAAAAAAATATTGCATACTTTCAGGGGCAGTGATAACAGTACTAATTTAACCTTAAAACAACTTCTTTCAAAAGTTACTCTTACCTACATGATTTTTTTAGAGCCATTTTCAATTTTATAAGTGGGGGAAGGAGGCCTATGCAAAGATTTAAAATAAAAAATGCAAAAATGAATCGATATCGCTAAAAACAGAAGTTTTTAAAAAAAATTGCATACTTTCAGGCGCACCTTAAATCGACCTGGTTTAAAAGTAACTATTATATTCTCCTTCTTTCAAAACTTGCTCTTACCTAAATGATTTTTTTAGAGCGATTTTCAATTTTATAAGTGGGGGGATGGGGGACCTCTTGAGGGGAAATAAAAAAAAAAAAAAAAAAACTAAAAAAAAATTTAAATGCTTTTTAAATCAATAAATCATAAATCACGTTTTGTTAATGTTTTTTAACAATACAATATCAAATTTTAGAAAAATCAAACAGAAACAACAATCAAAATTGTCTACGATTGACTAGTTAGAGAACTTTGTGCACATTGTATGTGTAATATATAAAATTTTAAAACTAAAAAGTAGGTGCAGAGAACCTTACAGGGCAAAAAGGCACATGCCAACAACACGCGGTGTTCCCAAGCGGTCCTCCATCTAAGTACTAACCGCGCCCGACGATGCTTGATTTCGGTGATCGGACGAGAACCGATATTTTCATCGTGGTATGGTCGTTGGCGAAAACTTATTGTACTAACTTTAACCTTATCAATAATTTTTATTGGTTAAAATAAACGATTTTAAACATTTAAACATCCCGAAAGTATCTTAAGTTCAACCTACAAGACTGTAAATAAATTCAAAACGAAACCAAAGCATATGTATACGTAAATAGTTTTCTTTATTAAACAATCAAATACAAATGACACACTCACCCTTTCAATGCAAGTATTGGGCCTCAAATGATTCAATCGAATCTTCCTATTCAACAATCTATCAACCATACAAAAAAAGTATAGGTAGGTACAAATGCATAAATGATTTTATGTATGTATTTAGACTAGAAAATGTCAAGTTAGAACTTTTTTTTTTTTTTAATTTTTATTTGACATAGTGATTTTTGTTAGAACGACAGTGTTTTCATATTTATTTAAGTGGTAAGTTAGTCTTTGCGTCTGTTGCACGCCGCGTAGAAATATTTATGAGTTTTGTTATTGAAAACAAAAAAAAAAAAAAATTAATGGATATTAAAAAAATTTAATTGTATGTATTTAAAAAAAGTTCTATAATATTTTTAAGTATAAAAAGTGTCTATTTTTTGCAAAGATTTAAAATAAAAAATGCAAAAATGAATTGATATCGCTAAAAAAAAAAAAAAATAAGTAATTTTCAGAAGTTTCTAAAAAAATTGCATACTTTCAGGCGCACCTTAAATCGAACTGGTTCAAAAGTAACTATTATATTCTACTTGACATTTCTGTTTAAATGATTTTAAATTTAATAAGTGGGACAAAGGGCGGCAGTTTGAAAAAGAAACTGAAAATAGTTTTTATAATCAATTAAGACAATAAAAAATTTCATATTTATTTGAGGAAAAAAAAAGATTGCATACTTTCAGGGGCAGTGATAACAGTACTAATTTAACCTTAAAACAACTTCTTTCAAAAGTTGCTCTTACCTACATGATTTTTTTAGAGCGATTTTCAACTATTTCATATTTATTTAAAAATAAATAAATAAAAAAAAAAAAGATTGCATACTTTAAGGGGCAGTGATAACAGTACTAATTTAACCTTAAAACAGCTTCTTTCAAAAGTTGCTTTTACCTACATGATTTTTTTAAGAGCGATTTTTAACTATTTCATATTTATTTGAAAATAAATAAATAAAAAAAAAAATATTGCATACTTTCAGGGGCAGTGATAACAGTACTAATTTAACCTTAAAACAACTTCTTTCAAAAGTTACTCTTACCTACATGATTTTTTTAGAGCCATTTTCAATTTTATAAGTGGGGGAAGGAGGACCTATGCAAAGATTTAAAATAAAAAATGCAAAAATGAATCGATATCGCTAAAAACAGAAGTTTTTAAAAAAAATTGCATACTTTCAGGCGCACCTTAAATCGACCTGGTTTAAAAGTAACTATTATATTCTCCTTCTTTCAAAACTTGCTCTTACCTAAATGATTTTTTTAGAGCGATTTTCAATTTTATAAGTGGGGGGATGGGGGACCTCTTGAGGGGAAATAAAAAAAAAAAAAAAAAAACTAAAAAAAAATTTAAATGCTTTTTAAATCAATAAATCACGTTTTGTTAATGTTTTTTAACAATACAATATCAAATTTTAGAAAAATCAAACAGAAACAACAATCAAAATTGTCTACGATTGACTAGTTAGAGAACTTTGTGCACATTGTATGTGTAATATATAAAATTTTAAAACTAAAAAGTAGGTGCAGAGAACCTTACAGGGCAAAAAGGCACATGCCAACAACACGCGGTGTTCCCAAGCGGTCCCCCATCTAAGTACTAACCGCGCCCGACGATGCTTGATTTCGGTGATCGGACGAGAACCGATATTTTCATCGTGGTATGGTCGTTGGCGAAAACTTATTGTACTAACTTTAACCTTATCAATAATTTTTATTGGTTAAAATAAACGATTTTAAACATTTAAACATCCCGAAAGTATCTTAAGTTCAACCTACAAGACTGTAAATAAATTCAAAACGAAACCAAAGCATATGTATACGTAAATAGTTTTCTTTATTAAACAATCAAATACAAATGACACACTCACCCTTTCAATGCAAGTATTGGGCCTCAAATGATTCAATCGAATCTTCCTATTCAACAATCTATCAACCATACAAAAAAAGTATAGGTAGGTACAAATGCATAAATGATTTTATGTATGTATTTAGACTAGAAAATGTCAAGTTAGAACTTTTTTTTTTTTTTAATTTTTATTTGACATAGTGATTTTTGTTAGAACGACAGTGTTTTCATATTTATTTAAGTGGTAAGTTAGTCTTTGCGTCTGTTGCACGCCGCGTAGAAATATTTATGAGTTTTGTTATTGAAAACAAAAAAAAAAAAAAATTAATGGATATTAAAAAAATTTAATTGTATGTATTTAAAAAAAGTTCTATAATATTTTTAAGTATAAAAAGTGTCTATTTTTTGCAAAGATTTAAAATAAAAAATGCAAAAATGAATTGATATCGCTAAAAAAAAAAAAAAATAAGTAATTTTCAGAAGTTTCTAAAAAAATTGCATACTTTCAGGCGCACCTTAAATCGAACTGGTTCAAAAGTAACTATTATATTCTACTTGACATTTCTGTTTAAATGATTTTAAATTTAATAAGTGGGACAAAGGGCGGCAGTTTGAAAAAGAAACTGAAAATAGTTTTTATAATCAATTAAGACAATAAAAAATTTCATATTTATTTGAGGAAAAAAAAAGATTGCATACTTTCAGGGGCAGTGATAACAGTACTAATTTAACCTTAAAACAACTTCTTTCAAAAGTTGCTCTTACCTACATGATTTTTTTAGAGCGATTTTCAACTATTTCATATTTATTTAAAAATAAATAAATAAAAAAAAAAAAGATTGCATACTTTAAGGGGCAGTGATAACAGTACTAATTTAACCTTAAAACAGCTTCTTTCAAAAGTTGCTTTTACCTACATGATTTTTTTAAGAGCGATTTTTAACTATTTCATATTTATTTGAAAATAAATAAATAAAAAAAAAATATTGCATACTTTCAGGGGCAGTGATAACAGTACTAATTTAACCTTAAAACAACTTCTTTCAAAAGTTACTCTTACCTACATGATTTTTTTAGAGCCATTTTCAATTTTATAAGTGGGGGAAGGAGGACCTATGCAAAGATTTAAAATAAAAAATGCAAAAATGAATCGATATCGCTAAAAACAGAAGTTTTTAAAAAAAATTGCATACTTTCAGGCGCACCTTAAATCGACCTGGTTTAAAAGTAACTATTATATTCTCCTTCTTTCAAAACTTGCTCTTACCTAAATGATTTTTTTAGAGCGATTTTCAATTTTATAAGTGGGGGGATGGGGGACCTCTTGAGGGGAAATAAAAAAAAAAAAAAAAAAACTAAAAAAAAATTTAAATGCTTTTTAAATCAATAAATCATAAATCACGTTTTGTTAATGTTTTTTAACAATACAATATCAAATTTTAGAAAAATCAAACAGAAACAACAATCAAAATTGTCTACGATTGACTAGTTAGAGAACTTTGTGCACATTGTATGTGTAATATATAAAATTTTAAAACTAAAAAGTAGGTGCAGAGAACCTTACAGGGCAAAAAGGCACATGCCAACAACACGCGGTGTTCCCAAGCGGTCCTCCATCTAAGTACTAACCGCGCCCGACGATGCTTGATTTCGGTGATCGGACGAGAACCGATATTTTCATCGTGGTATGGTCGTTGGCGAAAACTTATTGTACTAACTTTAACCTTATCAATAATTTTTATTGGTTAAAATAAACGATTTTAAACATTTAAACATCCCGAAAGTATCTTAAGTTCAACCTACAAGACTGTAAATAAATTCAAAACGAAACCAAAGCATATGTATACGTAAATAGTTTTCTTTATTAAACAATCAAATACAAATGACACACTCACCCTTTCAATGCAAGTATTGGGCCTCAAATGATTCAATCGAATCTTCCTATTCAACAATCTATCAACCATACAAAAAAAGTATAGGTAGGTACAAATGCATAAATGATTTTATGTATGTATTTAGACTAGAAAATGTCAAGTTAGAACTTTTTTTTTTTTTTAATTTTTATTTGACATAGTGATTTTTGTTAGAACGACAGTGTTTTCATATTTATTTAAGTGGTAAGTTAGTCTTTGCGTCTGTTGCACGCCGCGTAGAAATATTTATGAGTTTTGTTATTGAAAACAAAAAAAAAAAAAAATTAATGGATATTAAAAAAATTTAATTGTATGTATTTAAAAAAAGTTCTATAATATTTTTAAGTATAAAAAGTGTCTATTTTTTGCAAAGATTTAAAATAAAAAATGCAAAAATGAATTGATATCGCTAAAAAAAAAAAAAAATAAGTAATTTTCAGAAGTTTCTAAAAAAATTGCATACTTTCAGGCGCACCTTAAATCGAACTGGTTCAAAAGTAACTATTATATTCTACTTGACATTTCTGTTTAAATGATTTTAAATTTAATAAGTGGGACAAAGGGCGGCAGTTTGAAAAAGAAACTGAAAATAGTTTTTATAATCAATTAAGACAATAAAAAATTTCATATTTATTTGAGGAAAAAAAAAGATTGCATACTTTCAGGGGCAGTGATAACAGTACTAATTTAACCTTAAAACAACTTCTTTCAAAAGTTGCTCTTACCTACATGATTTTTTTAGAGCGATTTTCAACTATTTCATATTTATTTAAAAATAAATAAATAAAAAAAAAAAAGATTGCATACTTTAAGGGGCAGTGATAACAGTACTAATTTAACCTTAAAACAGCTTCTTTCAAAAGTTGCTTTTACCTACATGATTTTTTTAAGAGCGATTTTTAACTATTTCATATTTATTTGAAAATAAATAAATAAAAAAAAAAATATTGCATACTTTCAGGGGCAGTGATAACAGTACTAATTTAACCTTAAAACAACTTCTTTCAAAAGTTACTCTTACCTACATGATTTTTTTAGAGCCATTTTCAATTTTATAAGTGGGGGAAGGAGGACCTATGCAAAGATTTAAAATAAAAAATGCAAAAATGAATCGATATCGCTAAAAACAGAAGTTTTTAAAAAAAATTGCATACTTTCAGGCGCACCTTAAATCGACCTGGTTTAAAAGTAACTATTATATTCTCCTTCTTTCAAAACTTGCTCTTACCTAAATGATTTTTTTAGAGCGATTTTCAATTTTATAAGTGGGGGGATGGGGGACCTCTTGAGGGGAAATAAAAAAAAAAAAAAAAAAACTAAAAAAAAATTTAAATGCTTTTTAAATCAATAAATCATAAATCACGTTTTGTTAATGTTTTTTAACAATACAATATCAAATTTTAGAAAAATCAAACAGAAACAACAATCAAAATTGTCTACGATTGACTAGTTAGAGAACTTTGTGCACATTGTATGTGTAATATATAAAATTTTAAAACTAAAAAGTAGGTGCAGAGAACCTTACAGGGCAAAAAGGCACATGCCAACAACACGCGGTGTTCCCAAGCGGTCCCCCATCTAAGTACTAACCGCGCCCGACGATGCTTGATTTCGGTGATCGGACGAGAACCGATATTTTCATCGTGGTATGGTCGTTGGCGAAAACTTATTGTACTAACTTTAACCTTATCAATAATTTTTATTGGTTAAAATAAACGATTTTAAACATTTAAACATCCCGAAAGTATCTTAAGTTCAACCTACAAGACTGTAAATAAATTCAAAACGAAACCAAAGCATATGTATACGTAAATAGTTTTCTTTATTAAACAATCAAATACAAATGACACACTCACCCTTTCAATGCAAGTATTGGGCCTCAAATGATTCAATCGAATCTTCCTATTCAACAATCTATCAACCATACAAAAAAAGTATAGGTAGGTACAAATGCATAAATGATTTTATGTATGTATTTAGACTAGAAAATGTCAAGTTAGAACTTTTTTTTTTTTTTAATTTTTATTTGACATAGTGATTTTTGTTAGAACGACAGTGTTTTCATATTTATTTAAGTGGTAAGTTAGTCTTTGCGTCTGTTGCACGCCGCGTAGAAATATTTATGAGTTTTGTTATTGAAAACAAAAAAAAAAAAAAATTAATGGATATTAAAAAAATTTAATTGTATGTATTTAAAAAAAGTTCTATAATATTTTTAAGTATAAAAAGTGTCTATTTTTTGCAAAGATTTAAAATAAAAAATGCAAAAATGAATTGATATCGCTAAAAAAAAAAAAAAATAAGTAATTTTCAGAAGTTTCTAAAAAAATTGCATACTTTCAGGCGCACCTTAAATCGAACTGGTTCAAAAGTAACTATTATATTCTACTTGACATTTCTGTTTAAATGATTTTAAATTTAATAAGTGGGACAAAGGGCGGCAGTTTGAAAAAGAAACTGAAAATAGTTTTTATAATCAATTAAGACAATAAAAAATTTCATATTTATTTGAGGAAAAAAAAAGATTGCATACTTTCAGGGGCAGTGATAACAGTACTAATTTAACCTTAAAACAACTTCTTTCAAAAGTTGCTCTTACCTACATGATTTTTTTAGAGCGATTTTCAACTATTTCATATTTATTTAAAAATAAATAAATAAAAAAAAAAAAGATTGCATACTTTAAGGGGCAGTGATAACAGTACTAATTTAACCTTAAAACAGCTTCTTTCAAAAGTTGCTTTTACCTACATGATTTTTTTAAGAGCGATTTTTAACTATTTCATATTTATTTGAAAATAAATAAATAAAAAAAAAAATATTGCATACTTTCAGGGGCAGTGATAACAGTACTAATTTAACCTTAAAACAACTTCTTTCAAAAGTTACTCTTACCTACATGATTTTTTTAGAGCCATTTTCAATTTTATAAGTGGGGGAAGGAGGACCTATGCAAAGATTTAAAATAAAAAATGCAAAAATGAATCGATATCGCTAAAAACAGAAGTTTTTAAAAAAAATTGCATACTTTCAGGCGCACCTTAAATCGACCTGGTTTAAAAGTAACTATTATATTCTCCTTCTTTCAAAACTTGCTCTTACCTAAATGATTTTTTTAGAGCGATTTTCAATTTTATAAGTGGGGGGATGGGGGACCTCTTGAGGGGAAATAAAAAAAAAAAAAAAAAAACTAAAAAAAAATTTAAATGCTTTTTAAATCAATAAATCATAAATCACGTTTTGTTAATGTTTTTTAACAATACAATATCAAATTTTAGAAAAATCAAACAGAAACAACAATCAAAATTGTCTACGATTGACTAGTTAGAGAACTTTGTGCACATTGTATGTGTAATATATAAAATTTTAAAACTAAAAAGTAGGTGCAGAGAACCTTACAGGGCAAAAAGGCACATGCCAACAACACGCGGTGTTCCCAAGCGGTCCCCCATCTAAGTACTAACCGCGCCCGACGATGCTTGATTTCGGTGATCGGACGAGAACCGATATTTTCATCGTGGTATGGTCGTTGGCGAAAACTTATTGTACTAACTTTAACCTTATCAATAATTTTTATTGGTTAAAATAAACGATTTTAAACATTTAAACATCCCGAAAGTATCTTAAGTTCAACCTACAAGACTGTAAATAAATTCAAAACGAAACCAAAGCATATGTATACGTAAATAGTTTTCTTTATTAAACAATCAAATACAAATGACACACTCACCCTTTCAATGCAAGTATTGGGCCTCAAATGATTCAATCGAATCTTCCTATTCAACAATCTATCAACCATACAAAAAAAGTATAGGTAGGTACAAATGCATAAATGATTTTATGTATGTATTTAGACTAGAAAATGTCAAGTTAGAACTTTTTTTTTTTTTTAATTTTTATTTGACATAGTGATTTTTGTTAGAACGACAGTGTTTTCATATTTATTTAAGTGGTAAGTTAGTCTTTGCGTCTGTTGCACGCCGCGTAGAAATATTTATGAGTTTTGTTATTGAAAACAAAAAAAAAAAAAAATTAATGGATATTAAAAAAATTTAATTGTATGTATTTAAAAAAAGTTCTATAATATTTTTAAGTATAAAAAGTGTCTATTTTTTGCAAAGATTTAAAATAAAAAATGCAAAAATGAATTGATATCGCTAAAAAAAAAAAAAAATAAGTAATTTTCAGAAGTTTCTAAAAAAATTGCATACTTTCAGGCGCACCTTAAATCGAACTGGTTCAAAAGTAACTATTATATTCTACTTGACATTTCTGTTTAAATGATTTTAAATTTAATAAGTGGGACAAAGGGCGGCAGTTTGAAAAAGAAACTGAAAATAGTTTTTATAATCAATTAAGACAATAAAAAATTTCATATTTATTTGAGGAAAAAAAAAGATTGCATACTTTCAGGGGCAGTGATAACAGTACTAATTTAACCTTAAAACAACTTCTTTCAAAAGTTGCTCTTACCTACATGATTTTTTTAGAGCGATTTTCAACTATTTCATATTTATTTAAAAATAAATAAATAAAAAAAAAAAAGATTGCATACTTTAAGGGGCAGTGATAACAGTACTAATTTAACCTTAAAACAGCTTCTTTCAAAAGTTGCTTTTACCTACATGATTTTTTTAAGAGCGATTTTTAACTATTTCATATTTATTTGAAAATAAATAAATAAAAAAAAAAATATTGCATACTTTCAGGGGCAGTGATAACAGTACTAATTTAACCTTAAAACAACTTCTTTCAAAAGTTACTCTTACCTACATGATTTTTTTAGAGCCATTTTCAATTTTATAAGTGGGGGAAGGAGGACCTATGCAAAGATTTAAAATAAAAAATGCAAAAATGAATCGATATCGCTAAAAACAGAAGTTTTTAAAAAAAATTGCATACTTTCAGGCGCACCTTAAATCGACCTGGTTTAAAAGTAACTATTATATTCTCCTTCTTTCAAAACTTGCTCTTACCTAAATGATTTTTTTAGAGCGATTTTCAATTTTATAAGTGGGGGGATGGGGGACCTCTTGAGGGGAAATAAAAAAAAAAAAAAAAAAAACTAAAAAAAAATTTAAATGCTTTTTAAATCAATAAATCATAAATCACGTTTTGTTAATGTTTTTTAACAATACAATATCAAATTTTAGAAAAATCAAACAGAAACAACAATCAAAATTGTCTACGATTGACTAGTTAGAGAACTTTGTGCACATTGTATGTGTAATATATAAAATTTTAAAACTAAAAAGTAGGTGCAGAGAACCTTACAGGGCAAAAAGGCACATGCCAACAACACGCGGTGTTCCCAAGCGGTCCTCCATCTAAGTACTAACCGCGCCCGACGATGCTTGATTTCGGTGATCGGACGAGAACCGATATTTTCATCGTGGTATGGTCGTTGGCGAAAACTTATTGTACTAACTTTAACCTTATCAATAATTTTTATTGGTTAAAATAAACGATTTTAAACATTTAAACATCCCGAAAGTATCTTAAGTTCAACCTACAAGACTGTAAATAAATTCAAAACGAAACCAAAGCATATGTATACGTAAATAGTTTTCTTTATTAAACAATCAAATACAAATGACACACTCACCCTTTCAATGCAAGTATTGGGCCTCAAATGATTCAATCGAATCTTCCTATTCAACAATCTATCAACCATACAAAAAAAGTATAGGTAGGTACAAATGCATAAATGATTTTATGTATGTATTTAGACTAGAAAATGTCAAGTTAGAACTTTTTTTTTTTTTTAATTTTTATTTGACATAGTGATTTTTGTTAGAACGACAGTGTTTTCATATTTATTTAAGTGGTAAGTTAGTCTTTGCGTCTGTTGCACGCCGCGTAGAAATATTTATGAGTTTTGTTATTGAAAACAAAAAAAAAAAAAAATTAATGGATATTAAAAAAATTTAATTGTATGTATTTAAAAAAAGTTCTATAATATTTTTAAGTATAAAAAGTGTCTATTTTTTGCAAAGATTTAAAATAAAAAATGCAAAAATGAATTGATATCGCTAAAAAAAAAAAAAAATAAGTAATTTTCAGAAGTTTCTAAAAAAATTGCATACTTTCAGGCGCACCTTAAATCGAACTGGTTCAAAAGTAACTATTATATTCTACTTGACATTTCTGTTTAAATGATTTTAAATTTAATAAGTGGGACAAAGGGCGGCAGTTTGAAAAAGAAACTGAAAATAGTTTTTATAATCAATTAAGACAATAAAAAATTTCATATTTATTTGAGGAAAAAAAAAGATTGCATACTTTCAGGGGCAGTGATAACAGTACTAATTTAACCTTAAAACAACTTCTTTCAAAAGTTGCTCTTACCTACATGATTTTTTTAGAGCGATTTTCAACTATTTCATATTTATTTAAAAATAAATAAATAAAAAAAAAAAAGATTGCATACTTTAAGGGGCAGTGATAACAGTACTAATTTAACCTTAAAACAGCTTCTTTCAAAAGTTGCTTTTACCTACATGATTTTTTTAAGAGCGATTTTTAACTATTTCATATTTATTTGAAAATAAATAAATAAAAAAAAAAATATTGCATACTTTCAGGGGCAGTGATAACAGTACTAATTTAACCTTAAAACAACTTCTTTCAAAAGTTACTCTTACCTACATGATTTTTTTAGAGCCATTTTCAATTTTATAAGTGGGGGAAGGAGGACCTATGCAAAGATTTAAAATAAAAAATGCAAAAATGAATCGATATCGCTAAAAACAGAAGTTTTTAAAAAAAATTGCATACTTTCAGGCGCACCTTAAATCGACCTGGTTTAAAAGTAACTATTATATTCTCCTTCTTTCAAAACTTGCTCTTACCTAAATGATTTTTTTAGAGCGATTTTCAATTTTATAAGTGGGGGGATGGGGGACCTCTTGAGGGGAAATAAAAAAAAAAAAAAAAAAACTAAAAAAAAATTTAAATGCTTTTTAAATCAATAAATCACGTTTTGTTAATGTTTTTTAACAATACAATATCAAATTTTAGAAAAATCAAACAGAAACAACAATCAAAATTGTCTACGATTGACTAGTTAGAGAACTTTGTGCACATTGTATGTGTAATATATAAAATTTTAAAACTAAAAAGTAGGTGCAGAGAACCTTACAGGGCAAAAAGGCACATGCCAACAACACGCGGTGTTCCCAAGCGGTCCCCCATCTAAGTACTAACCGCGCCCGACGATGCTTGATTTCGGTGATCGGACGAGAACCGATATTTTCATCGTGGTATGGTCGTTGGCGAAAACTTATTGTACTAACTTTAACCTTATCAATAATTTTTATTGGTTAAAATAAACGATTTTAAACATTTAAACATCCCGAAAGTATCTTAAGTTCAACCTACAAGACTGTAAATAAATTCAAAACGAAACCAAAGCATATGTATACGTAAATAGTTTTCTTTATTAAACAATCAAATACAAATGACACACTCACCCTTTCAATGCAAGTATTGGGCCTCAAATGATTCAATCGAATCTTCCTATTCAACAATCTATCAACCATACAAAAAAAGTATAGGTAGGTACAAATGCATAAATGATTTTATGTATGTATTTAGACTAGAAAATGTCAAGTTAGAACTTTTTTTTTTTTTTAATTTTTATTTGACATAGTGATTTTTGTTAGAACGACAGTGTTTTCATATTTATTTAAGTGGTAAGTTAGTCTTTGCGTCTGTTGCACGCCGCGTAGAAATATTTATGAGTTTTGTTATTGAAAACAAAAAAAAAAAAAAATTAATGGATATTAAAAAAATTTAATTGTATGTATTTAAAAAAAGTTCTATAATATTTTTAAGTATAAAAAGTGTCTATTTTTTGCAAAGATTTAAAATAAAAAATGCAAAAATGAATTGATATCGCTAAAAAAAAAAAAAAATAAGTAATTTTCAGAAGTTTCTAAAAAAATTGCATACTTTCAGGCGCACCTTAAATCGAACTGGTTCAAAAGTAACTATTATATTCTACTTGACATTTCTGTTTAAATGATTTTAAATTTAATAAGTGGGACAAAGGGCGGCAGTTTGAAAAAGAAACTGAAAATAGTTTTTATAATCAATTAAGACAATAAAAAATTTCATATTTATTTGAGGAAAAAAAAAGATTGCATACTTTCAGGGGCAGTGATAACAGTACTAATTTAACCTTAAAACAACTTCTTTCAAAAGTTGCTCTTACCTACATGATTTTTTTAGAGCGATTTTCAACTATTTCATATTTATTTAAAAATAAATAAATAAAAAAAAAAAAGATTGCATACTTTAAGGGGCAGTGATAACAGTACTAATTTAACCTTAAAACAGCTTCTTTCAAAAGTTGCTTTTACCTACATGATTTTTTTAAGAGCGATTTTTAACTATTTCATATTTATTTGAAAATAAATAAATAAAAAAAAAATATTGCATACTTTCAGGGGCAGTGATAACAGTACTAATTTAACCTTAAAACAACTTCTTTCAAAAGTTACTCTTACCTACATGATTTTTTTAGAGCCATTTTCAATTTTATAAGTGGGGGAAGGAGGACCTATGCAAAGATTTAAAATAAAAAATGCAAAAATGAATCGATATCGCTAAAAACAGAAGTTTTTAAAAAAAATTGCATACTTTCAGGCGCACCTTAAATCGACCTGGTTTAAAAGTAACTATTATATTCTCCTTCTTTCAAAACTTGCTCTTACCTAAATGATTTTTTTAGAGCGATTTTCAATTTTATAAGTGGGGGGATGGGGGACCTCTTGAGGGGAAATAAAAAAAAAAAAAAAAAAACTAAAAAAAAATTTAAATGCTTTTTAAATCAATAAATCACGTTTTGTTAATGTTTTTTAACAATACAATATCAAATTTTAGAAAAATCAAACAGAAACAACAATCAAAATTGTCTACGATTGACTAGTTAGAGAACTTTGTGCACATTGTATGTGTAATATATAAAATTTTAAAACTAAAAAGTAGGTGCAGAGAACCTTACAGGGCAAAAAGGCACATGCCAACAACACGCGGTGTTCCCAAGCGGTCCCCCATCTAAGTACTAACCGCGCCCGACGATGCTTGATTTCGGTGATCGGACGAGAACCGATATTTTTTTTTTTTTTTTTTTTTAAATTCATTTTTATTTTTCATTAAACTTATAACTATCTTAAATCTAGACAAAAATTCATAAAAACTAGCCTACTTATCAATAACTTACAACTAACTTACTGGCCCTATACGGGCGCTCTAAGTTAAACTATGATTACTTAATACTAATGCCTTTCGGCCTAGAAACTAAATTAAAACTAAGATCCTTAACGGTTTTATTTTTTACCGAGAAGAATGTACAAAAAACTCGGTTTCGGTATCGATTTTTTTTTTATTTTATATAAAACTTACAAACTAAATAAAACTAAACTAAACTAAAGGTAATTAAGACTACTTAAAACTACTTAAAGCTAATTAAAACTACTTAGAACTACTTAAAACTAGAACAGCCACAGCAAGCATTTTTCGGTTTTATAATTTTTTTTTTTTTTTTTTTTTTTTTTTTTTTTTTTTTTTTTTTTTTTTTTTTGTTTTTTTTTTTTTTTTTTTTTTTTTGGTGCCACCCTGACTGTCCCTGCTTACACTAATTAACCTAAATCTATGTAAGTCGGCCAAGACATAGAAGATGTGCCAACTTTTATATATCAGTAGAAGAACTTTCATTTTTAAGCCACCAAAACTGGTTCTCCTGCCTTACCCTATCTCTTCGGTCCCGATCGGACACAGTCCTACTGAACCGAAGGCGCTCAGCGCCGCCTTGTGCGAGGACGTCTCGGTTGTATAGGAGTCGCCTGTCTACAGTTCTACGGCCGACGTGGTAGATTAGCGGAACTGCCAATCTATCCTGTATCAGCCCTCGACTGTCTAAATAGAGGAATGCATCGGGCGGAATAAAGCCGCTCAAACGCACACTCTCATAATATTCTTCGTTGGGGTAATAGGCCCCAAAAATTAGGCTGTTTGTCGAGGACATCGCTCTTGCAATGTGACCCCGAATCAGCTTCAACAAGAAATTATCTATTCTGTTTATGTTGGCCCCGTTGTATAGAACCAGGTTGGAATAATAATGTTTGTACTCCGACTCTGGTGTTCTGTGTAATCCAAGGCAGCGTCTTAGGCACTGCCTCTCAAACACCCGAATCTTTTCCATTTGAGATGGGGCAACGTTGAACCAAATCGGGCACCCATAGGCAATCATCGGCCGGATGAGGGCCATGTAGCAAATCACCTTCACCCTGGTGTCAAGCCGGCTGCTATAAAACAACCGTTTCGTCAGGGCAAAAGCTCCCCTAGCCCTAGTCAGAGCAGCATTTATATGTCTGTCGAAATACAAATACTGATCCAACCAGATGCCAAGGTACTTTACTACACTTTTACTCGCCAGTGGATGTCCATTTGGCCCTACGATCACCAGCTTGCGCCAGTTCTTTCTCGTATCCCTTGTGGCTCCATGCAACGGAGTCCTAAACAGAATAGTTTCTGATTTCTGAAAGTTAATTTTTAACTTCCAGTCATCGCAATATTGTTGAATCTTGTCGAAGTCACGCTGCAAAAGAATTCTGATGACCTCGACTTTTGGGGCCGTTCTGTACGCAATTAGATCGTCGGCATACGCAATTGCATGAGTTAGACTACCTATCAGATCGCTGGTGTAAATACTGAAGAGAATCGGCGAGTTGACCGCTCCCTGCTGAAGACCATTTTTAACTTCGAAGATTTTGGTAGAAGTTACATTGCCACTTTTGACAACAAACTTTCTACCATTGAGCATGTCATAAAGCATATATAATAGCGGTTTACTTATGCCAAGTCTGGTCAGCTTTAGATAAAGACCTTCTAGCCATACGGTGTCGAAAGCCTTCTCCAAATCAACCAGACAGGCACCCGTACACTGCTTTTTGGATTTGTTCCACTGGATGTCAGAAACGAGTTTAGACGCGGCATGAATGGTGTCATGTCTCGCCTTAAATCCGAACTGATTATCCGGTATGATATTGTTGTCCTCTGCCCACTTGAACAGAGCTCTATTAATAACTTTCTCGAATACCTTGCTGATACTCGGAAGAAGACTTATCGACCGGAGATTCGCCGGATTGGAGTTGTCCTTTCCCTTTTTCGGGAGAGGATGCACCACAGCTGTCTTCCACCGCCCTGTATAATATGCATTATTCAGAGCGTTGTTAAACAATGTGGTATAAATGTCAACTGCCTCCTGAGGAAGATGTCGTAGTACAACGTTGGATATACCATCGACTCCTGCTGACTTCTTTTTCTTTAGTGAATCGAAGATGATCTGGAGCTCCACCTTCGAAATTAACAGGGAATTTAACCCATTCTGCTCGGCGATGATGGCATTTGCCAAGTGTTCTTCATTGAACCCAGTGAAACCGAGGTTCTCCGATCGCCATTGCGTAATTTCGTTTCGAAGGTAGAAGTGGTGAAGCAGGGCTCTGTTTTCCAGGTCGTGGTTCGGGCGAATGCTAGCATTCACCCTGTACACTTGCTGGAAAGCAGCCCCCACAGCCTCCACTTTCTCCATAGGATCTTCGATTATAAAGAGGTCATCGTCCAAGACGGCGTCCTCTGGGTCTATGCCTGCTGTCAGAAGTACGTTTCTGTTCTCTGTCGTCCTCTGGAGCTTAAGACACGGAAGATCGTTTTGATCACTCCTCCTAAAGATCTTATTAATTTGGGGAAACATACTCGGGTCGCTGGAATTTACGGCCCGAATTTTATTGTCCCAATACAAATTAATGGACAACCGATAGTTCTCCTTGATCAATTGGTTGACATTTTTGATCGACGACTTCAGCGTCCTAATCTCCAGATCTCGTGAGTCAGTAAACCGTCGGTATAAGAGTTTAAGTCTTGTCAACAGTCCACTTTTTTGTCTGTGTAGTGCGTCGATAGTCGCGTTACGGTACATGTCGTTAGCGTTTCGTTCTTTGTATTTCGGTATTGTTCTGTTCATAGTTCGTTTGATTGTCTCGTCCATTTGTTCTAAGTATTCGTCAATTTCAGCGTTTGTAAGGTTCCTGTCATTTGGTGGGGATATATTATTCGAACGGATTTCGCTCGCTAAGGCATTGGAGAAGCGTGGCCAGCGCATCTTACTGTAATTGTAAGTATGCACCGGCACATACTCCTCCAATTCCACAAGCTCGTTCGGAAGCTGTATTACGGCGCCGAGTCCGCAGTGATCACTGTCGTACTCGATCGTCCGCAAACAGTTTCTTGATTGTTGACCCACAGCGTTAGTAACTGTCAGTCTTGAGTCCATTAGCAATAGATCAAGATAGGCACCGCTTCTTGGAAACGATGGCCTTTCTGTAGCCAGCAGGTCAATGCCATACTCAATGCTGTATTGACCCATCCAGTTAAACAGATGGTTACCTCTAGGATTCTCTATTTGATTTCCCCAATCTGAATGTTTGGCATTCAAATCACCGGCCATCAGATAGTAGTTCTCTTCCGAGTTCAGCCTTAAGCATTCGAAAAGTTTTTCGAGCTCTGTTATGAAATCAGTTGGCTGAGGAGATTCCGGTGCGTAAGCAGCAATCACATACATCCGCTTCCCCTGTTGGAGAGGAATGCATATGACGCAAACTTCAAGCAACCGAAATCTTCGCGCATCACTATTATATATGACTTTATGATCTATGCCTTTTCGTATGAAGATGGCGACACCACCCCCTTGAGTGGAGTTGGGCCGATCTCTTCTAACGATATTGTAATTGTTGTTAGTCAATTTATGTTTCTGGTTTAGCTTAGTTTCGCTAGCCAAAAGCACATCTGGACTTTGGTCTTTCAACAATTGGAAAAGATTAGCTCTACGTTCGGTCCTAATCAGTGAATTTACATTCACAGCAAGGATCTTAAAGGGCCTCTCCGGCAGCGCGCCCTTAACCTCTAAGTTGCGTTAAGCTAGGCAAAACAGAGTAGAGGTAGTCCACCCTTGTCGCCTGCTCCCTTATCTGTTTTTGAAGACCTGTTAACTGGCCCTGAATGGCCAGCAACATGCTTCTAATTTCGGCCTGTGCGTCCGGAGCCTTAGGCACGAGGGCCTGTGGGGCTGCCTTTTGCGCAGGCTGTACCGTGTTCCCCCTTCCAGACGCCATTTGGGCGTAAGAAATTTGGGGGTTGACGGGCGTTGTTGTAGGAGGACGCACTGATGGGCGTTTCTCTACTACTGTTTGCCTAGCCGCTTTATTTTGCTTAATTTGCTGAAACGTCGGACATCCCCGATAGTTTGCGGGGTGCCCGTCGCCTCGGCAGAGTGCACATTTGAGCTGGGTCCTGTCTTCGACCCTTTCCTGCCCGAGTTTACACTCCCCTATATTGTGGTTCTCTCCACACTTGACGCAGCGCGACTGCATTTCGCAGTTCGCTGCGGCATGGCCGAACCTTTGGCAGCGCATGCATTGAAGCATGTCGCCGCGCCTCTTTAATTTATCCCAAGTTACAACCTGGTAGTTGAGGACGGAGATACTCCTCAAACTATCCAGTTTGCTGTTGGGCGAAAGCTGTACCAGGAAGAAAGGAAGATTCCGCTTCTCCCGTCTGGCTCTAACTGTAGCGAACGGCTTGACCCCGATAAACTCGAGATCGTCGCTCGCTTTTTGGCGGAGCTCATTTAAGAGCGCCTGTGGTTCCGTGCAGGAATCTATGCCCTTCAGAAGGACCGTTTGAAGTTTATCAGCTTTAGGAGTAAAGCTGAAGAACTCAGTGGTGGACGTTTTCAACAAATCTTTAACAATTTTATGCTGTTCCACTGTACTGCAGTGGATAGCATGTCTATCTTTATTAAGTCTCTTAATTGTAAAATTATTGCCTATGGCCGACTTACATAGATTTATGGTATCCTCAAGCTCCATTTTATAAACGTTGATGGGTGGCACCTTCTCTTTCTTGTTTTTGGGCGGCTGTGGCTGCTGCTGTTGAATCTGTTGTTGCTGCTTCTGCTGCTGTTGATTCGGCTGCTGTTGGTTCTGCTGCTGTTGATTCTGCTGCTGTTGGTTCTGCTTTTGTTGTTGTCGTTGTTCCTTCGGTTGCTGCTGTGGCTGTTGTTTTTGCAGCTGCTGTTGTGGCTGCTTTGGTTTTTGTTTCGTTTGTTGCTGTTGTTGTTGCTGCTCCATTTGCTGATTTGGCTGTGGTTGCTCTGGTGTTGGCAGTAGCTCAGCATTATTTTGTTTTGGGTGCGCTACTTTTTGTGGCTGCTGTAGCGACTTTCTCTTCTCCTGCTCTAGCCTCTCCCTCTGTCGGCGAGCTTCTTGCTTTTCCTTCAAAGCCAGTACTAGGGGAGTTAGCTGGGCTTTGAGGATCTCAATCTCCCCTTCAACAGCACCAATTTTAGCTTGGATGCTTTGCTCATCGATTTCGTCTTCGGAGGACGCCTCTGGTGATGTTAAATCCACATACTGAGTACTGTCCCCCGTTGTGTACAGCCCTTCTCCCCCCTCGGACATGTACTCTATTTCCTCATCTGATGGTGAGGTAATTAGCTGCTTTTGGTTTTGTGCTGCTGCTGTACTTTTAGCGTTGCGCGCCGTCTCCTTCCCTTCAGCTTGCAGCTCAGCTGTGGTGATGGAGCGACGCTTCACTAAGTTGGGGACACTCCGTATCCTCCTCCTCCTCTTCTTAGGTGCATCCGCTGGTGCCGTTTTGATATCGGCTGATGCTGCCGTTGCCGCATCTGCTGCTGTTGCCAGGGCACCTTTCGATGTCCCCGGTTTTACTGCCGTTGCCGGCTTCATTGTTGTTGTTGCAGCTGGAACACCTTTCGATGCTCCTGCTTTGTTTTTGGCTTTTTGTTGTTGCTTTTCTTCCAACTCTATGAAGTTCTCGACCTCGCGATTGTGAAAAAAAGCCTCTAAAATTTTTGTCCCCGACCGGGATTTGAACTGGTGACCCCTCGCACCGCGGTCCGCCACCTCTACCACTGAGCTATTCTCACTATTGAAAATAGCTTGGCTTAAACTTTACTTCTACTTTAACACACTCGATTCTAATTTAAAACACTGGGAAAGTCGCTTAACGTACGCTCACCTCCACAGTTCAAGATCGACTGACGAGAACCGATATTTTCATCGTGGTATGGTCGTTGGCGAAAACTTATTGTACTAACTTTAACCTTATCAATAATTTTTATTGGTTAAAATAAACGATTTTAAACATTTAAACATCCCGAAAGTATCTTAAGTTCAACCTACAAGACTGTAAATAAATTCAAAACGAAACCAAAGCATATGTATACGTAAATAGTTTTCTTTATTAAACAATCAAATACAAATGACACACTCACCCTTTCAATGCAAGTATTGGGCCTCAAATGATTCAATCGAATCTTCCTATTCAACAATCTATCAACCATACAAAAAAAGTATAGGTAGGTACAAATGCATAAATGATTTTATGTATGTATTTAGACTAGAAAATGTCAAGTTAGAACTTTTTTTTTTTTTTAATTTTTATTTGACATAGTGATTTTTGTTAGAACGACAGTGTTTTCATATTTATTTAAGTGGTAAGTTAGTCTTTGCGTCTGTTGCACGCCGCGTAGAAATATTTATGAGTTTTGTTATTGAAAACAAAAAAAAAAAAAAATTAATGGATATTAAAAAAATTTAATTGTATGTATTTAAAAAAAGTTCTATAATATTTTTAAGTATAAAAAGTGTCTATTTTTTGCAAAGATTTAAAATAAAAAATGCAAAAATGAATTGATATCGCTAAAAAAAAAAAAAAATAAGTAATTTTCAGAAGTTTCTAAAAAAATTGCATACTTTCAGGCGCACCTTAAATCGAACTGGTTCAAAAGTAACTATTATATTCTACTTGACATTTCTGTTTAAATGATTTTAAATTTAATAAGTGGGACAAAGGGCGGCAGTTTGAAAAAGAAACTGAAAATAGTTTTTATAATCAATTAAGACAATAAAAAATTTCATATTTATTTGAGGAAAAAAAAAGATTGCATACTTTCAGGGGCAGTGATAACAGTACTAATTTAACCTTAAAACAACTTCTTTCAAAAGTTGCTCTTACCTACATGATTTTTTTAGAGCGATTTTCAACTATTTCATATTTATTTAAAAATAAATAAATAAAAAAAAAAAAGATTGCATACTTTAAGGGGCAGTGATAACAGTACTAATTTAACCTTAAAACAGCTTCTTTCAAAAGTTGCTTTTACCTACATGATTTTTTTAAGAGCGATTTTTAACTATTTCATATTTATTTGAAAATAAATAAATAAAAAAAAAATATTGCATACTTTCAGGGGCAGTGATAACAGTACTAATTTAACCTTAAAACAACTTCTTTCAAAAGTTACTCTTACCTACATGATTTTTTTAGAGCCATTTTCAATTTTATAAGTGGGGGAAGGAGGACCTATGCAAAGATTTAAAATAAAAAATGCAAAAATGAATCGATATCGCTAAAAACAGAAGTTTTTAAAAAAAATTGCATACTTTCAGGCGCACCTTAAATCGACCTGGTTTAAAAGTAACTATTATATTCTCCTTCTTTCAAAACTTGCTCTTACCTAAATGATTTTTTTAGAGCGATTTTCAATTTTATAAGTGGGGGGATGGGGGACCTCTTGAGGGGAAATAAAAAAAAAAAAAAAAAAACTAAAAAAAAATTTAAATGCTTTTTAAATCAATAAATCATAAATCACGTTTTGTTAATGTTTTTTAACAATACAATATCAAATTTTAGAAAAATCAAACAGAAACAACAATCAAAATTGTCTACGATTGACTAGTTAGAGAACTTTGTGCACATTGTATGTGTAATATATAAAATTTTAAAACTAAAAAGTAGGTGCAGAGAACCTTACAGGGCAAAAAGGCACATGCCAACAACACGCGGTGTTCCCAAGCGGTCCCCCATCTAAGTACTAACCGCGCCCGACGATGCTTGATTTCGGTGATCGGACGAGAACCGATATTTTCATCGTGGTATGGTCGTTGGCGAAAACTTATTGTACTAACTTTAACCTTATCAATAATTTTTATTGGTTAAAATAAACGATTTTAAACATTTAAACATCCCGAAAGTATCTTAAGTTCAACCTACAAGACTGTAAATAAATTCAAAACGAAACCAAAGCATATGTATACGTAAATAGTTTTCTTTATTAAACAATCAAATACAAATGACACACTCACCCTTTCAATGCAAGTATTGGGCCTCAAATGATTCAATCGAATCTTCCTATTCAACAATCTATCAACCATACAAAAAAAGTATAGGTAGGTACAAATGCATAAATGATTTTATGTATGTATTTAGACTAGAAAATGTCAAGTTAGAACTTTTTTTTTTTTTTAATTTTTATTTGACATAGTGATTTTTGTTAGAACGACAGTGTTTTCATATTTATTTAAGTGGTAAGTTAGTCTTTGCGTCTGTTGCACGCCGCGTAGAAATATTTATGAGTTTTGTTATTGAAAACAAAAAAAAAAAAAAATTAATGGATATTAAAAAAATTTAATTGTATGTATTTAAAAAAAGTTCTATAATATTTTTAAGTATAAAAAGTGTCTATTTTTTGCAAAGATTTAAAATAAAAAATGCAAAAATGAATTGATATCGCTAAAAAAAAAAAAAAATAAGTAATTTTCAGAAGTTTCTAAAAAAATTGCATACTTTCAGGCGCACCTTAAATCGAACTGGTTCAAAAGTAACTATTATATTCTACTTGACATTTCTGTTTAAATGATTTTAAATTTAATAAGTGGGACAAAGGGCGGCAGTTTGAAAAAGAAACTGAAAATAGTTTTTATAATCAATTAAGACAATAAAAAATTTCATATTTATTTGAGGAAAAAAAAAGATTGCATACTTTCAGGGGCAGTGATAACAGTACTAATTTAACCTTAAAACAACTTCTTTCAAAAGTTGCTCTTACCTACATGATTTTTTTAGAGCGATTTTCAACTATTTCATATTTATTTAAAAATAAATAAATAAAAAAAAAAAAGATTGCATACTTTAAGGGGCAGTGATAACAGTACTAATTTAACCTTAAAACAGCTTCTTTCAAAAGTTGCTTTTACCTACATGATTTTTTTAAGAGCGATTTTTAACTATTTCATATTTATTTGAAAATAAATAAATAAAAAAAAAAATATTGCATACTTTCAGGGGCAGTGATAACAGTACTAATTTAACCTTAAAACAACTTCTTTCAAAAGTTACTCTTACCTACATGATTTTTTTAGAGCCATTTTCAATTTTATAAGTGGGGGAAGGAGGACCTATGCAAAGATTTAAAATAAAAAATGCAAAAATGAATCGATATCGCTAAAAACAGAAGTTTTTAAAAAAAATTGCATACTTTCAGGCGCACCTTAAATCGACCTGGTTTAAAAGTAACTATTATATTCTCCTTCTTTCAAAACTTGCTCTTACCTAAATGATTTTTTTAGAGCGATTTTCAATTTTATAAGTGGGGGGATGGGGGACCTCTTGAGGGGAAATAAAAAAAAAAAAAAAAAAAACTAAAAAAAAATTTAAATGCTTTTTAAATCAATAAATCATAAATCACGTTTTGTTAATGTTTTTTAACAATACAATATCAAATTTTAGAAAAATCAAACAGAAACAACAATCAAAATTGTCTACGATTGACTAGTTAGAGAACTTTGTGCACATTGTATGTGTAATATATAAAATTTTAAAACTAAAAAGTAGGTGCAGAGAACCTTACAGGGCAAAAAGGCACATGCCAACAACACGCGGTGTTCCCAAGCGGTCCCCCATCTAAGTACTAACCGCGCCCGACGATGCTTGATTTCGGTGATCGGACGAGAACCGATATTTTCATCGTGGTATGGTCGTTGGCGAAAACTTATTGTACTAACTTTAACCTTATCAATAATTTTTATTGGTTAAAATAAACGATTTTAAACATTTAAACATCCCGAAAGTATCTTAAGTTCAACCTACAAGACTGTAAATAAATTCAAAACGAAACCAAAGCATATGTATACGTAAATAGTTTTCTTTATTAAACAATCAAATACAAATGACACACTCACCCTTTCAATGCAAGTATTGGGCCTCAAATGATTCAATCGAATCTTCCTATTCAACAATCTATCAACCATACAAAAAAAGTATAGGTAGGTACAAATGCATAAATGATTTTATGTATGTATTTAGACTAGAAAATGTCAAGTTAGAACTTTTTTTTTTTTTTAATTTTTATTTGACATAGTGATTTTTGTTAGAACGACAGTGTTTTCATATTTATTTAAGTGGTAAGTTAGTCTTTGCGTCTGTTGCACGCCGCGTAGAAATATTTATGAGTTTTGTTATTGAAAACAAAAAAAAAAAAAAATTAATGGATATTAAAAAAATTTAATTGTATGTATTTAAAAAAAGTTCTATAATATTTTTAAGTATAAAAAGTGTCTATTTTTTGCAAAGATTTAAAATAAAAAATGCAAAAATGAATTGATATCGCTAAAAAAAAAAAAAAATAAGTAATTTTCAGAAGTTTCTAAAAAAATTGCATACTTTCAGGCGCACCTTAAATCGAACTGGTTCAAAAGTAACTATTATATTCTACTTGACATTTCTGTTTAAATGATTTTAAATTTAATAAGTGGGACAAAGGGCGGCAGTTTGAAAAAGAAACTGAAAATAGTTTTTATAATCAATTAAGACAATAAAAAATTTCATATTTATTTGAGGAAAAAAAAAGATTGCATACTTTCAGGGGCAGTGATAACAGTACTAATTTAACCTTAAAACAACTTCTTTCAAAAGTTGCTCTTACCTACATGATTTTTTTAGAGCGATTTTCAACTATTTCATATTTATTTAAAAATAAATAAATAAAAAAAAAAAAGATTGCATACTTTAAGGGGCAGTGATAACAGTACTAATTTAACCTTAAAACAGCTTCTTTCAAAAGTTGCTTTTACCTACATGATTTTTTTAAGAGCGATTTTTAACTATTTCATATTTATTTGAAAATAAATAAATAAAAAAAAAATATTGCATACTTTCAGGGGCAGTGATAACAGTACTAATTTAACCTTAAAACAACTTCTTTCAAAAGTTACTCTTACCTACATGATTTTTTTAGAGCCATTTTCAATTTTATAAGTGGGGGAAGGAGGACCTATGCAAAGATTTAAAATAAAAAATGCAAAAATGAATCGATATCGCTAAAAACAGAAGTTTTTAAAAAAAATTGCATACTTTCAGGCGCACCTTAAATCGACCTGGTTTAAAAGTAACTATTATATTCTCCTTCTTTCAAAACTTGCTCTTACCTAAATGATTTTTTTAGAGCGATTTTCAATTTTATAAGTGGGGGGATGGGGGACCTCTTGAGGGGAAATAAAAAAAAAAAAAAAAAAACTAAAAAAAAATTTAAATGCTTTTTAAATCAATAAATCATAAATCACGTTTTGTTAATGTTTTTTAACAATACAATATCAAATTTTAGAAAAATCAAACAGAAACAACAATCAAAATTGTCTACGATTGACTAGTTAGAGAACTTTGTGCACATTGTATGTGTAATATATAAAATTTTAAAACTAAAAAGTAGGTGCAGAGAACCTTACAGGGCAAAAAGGCACATGCCAACAACACGCGGTGTTCCCAAGCGGTCCCCCATCTAAGTACTAACCGCGCCCGACGATGCTTGATTTCGGTGATCGGACGAGAACCGATATTTTCATCGTGGTATGGTCGTTGGCGAAAACTTATTGTACTAACTTTAACCTTATCAATAATTTTTATTGGTTAAAATAAACGATTTTAAACATTTAAACATCCCGAAAGTATCTTAAGTTCAACCTACAAGACTGTAAATAAATTCAAAACGAAACCAAAGCATATGTATACGTAAATAGTTTTCTTTATTAAACAATCAAATACAAATGACACACTCACCCTTTCAATGCAAGTATTGGGCCTCAAATGATTCAATCGAATCTTCCTATTCAACAATCTATCAACCATACAAAAAAAAGTATAGGTAGGTACAAATGCATAAATGATTTTATGTATGTATTTAGACTAGAAAATGTCAAGTTAGAACTTTTTTTTTTTTTTAATTTTTATTTGACATAGTGATTTTTGTTAGAACGACAGTGTTTTCATATTTATTTAAGTGGTAAGTTAGTCTTTGCGTCTGTTGCACGCCGCGTAGAAATATTTATGAGTTTTGTTATTGAAAACAAAAAAAAAAAAAAATTAATGGATATTAAAAAAATTTAATTGTATGTATTTAAAAAAAGTTCTATAATATTTTTAAGTATAAAAAGTGTCTATTTTTTGCAAAGATTTAAAATAAAAAATGCAAAAATGAATTGATATCGCTAAAAAAAAAAAAAAATAAGTAATTTTCAGAAGTTTCTAAAAAAATTGCATACTTTCAGGCGCACCTTAAATCGAACTGGTTCAAAAGTAACTATTATATTCTACTTGACATTTCTGTTTAAATGATTTTAAATTTAATAAGTGGGACAAAGGGCGGCAGTTTGAAAAAGAAACTGAAAATAGTTTTTATAATCAATTAAGACAATAAAAAATTTCATATTTATTTGAGGAAAAAAAAAGATTGCATACTTTCAGGGGCAGTGATAACAGTACTAATTTAACCTTAAAACAACTTCTTTCAAAAGTTGCTCTTACCTACATGATTTTTTTAGAGCGATTTTCAACTATTTCATATTTATTTAAAAATAAATAAATAAAAAAAAAAAAGATTGCATACTTTAAGGGGCAGTGATAACAGTACTAATTTAACCTTAAAACAGCTTCTTTCAAAAGTTGCTTTTACCTACATGATTTTTTTAAGAGCGATTTTTAACTATTTCATATTTATTTGAAAATAAATAAATAAAAAAAAAAATATTGCATACTTTCAGGGGCAGTGATAACAGTACTAATTTAACCTTAAAACAACTTCTTTCAAAAGTTACTCTTACCTACATGATTTTTTTAGAGCCATTTTCAATTTTATAAGTGGGGGAAGGAGGACCTATGCAAAGATTTAAAATAAAAAATGCAAAAATGAATCGATATCGCTAAAAACAGAAGTTTTTAAAAAAAATTGCATACTTTCAGGCGCACCTTAAATCGACCTGGTTTAAAAGTAACTATTATATTCTCCTTCTTTCAAAACTTGCTCTTACCTAAATGATTTTTTTAGAGCGATTTTCAATTTTATAAGTGGGGGGATGGGGGACCTCTTGAGGGGAAATAAAAAAAAAAAAAAAAAAACTAAAAAAAAATTTAAATGCTTTTTAAATCAATAAATCACGTTTTGTTAATGTTTTTTAACAATACAATATCAAATTTTAGAAAAATCAAACAGAAACAACAATCAAAATTGTCTACGATTGACTAGTTAGAGAACTTTGTGCACATTGTATGTGTAATATATAAAATTTTAAAACTAAAAAGTAGGTGCAGAGAACCTTACAGGGCAAAAAGGCACATGCCAACAACACGCGGTGTTCCCAAGCGGTCCCCCATCTAAGTACTAACCGCGCCCGACGATGCTTGATTTCGGTGATCGGACGAGAACCGATATTTTCATCGTGGTATGGTCGTTGGCGAAAACTTATTGTACTAACTTTAACCTTATCAATAATTTTTATTGGTTAAAATAAACGATTTTAAACATTTAAACATCCCGAAAGTATCTTAAGTTCAACCTACAAGACTGTAAATAAATTCAAAACGAAACCAAAGCATATGTATACGTAAATAGTTTTCTTTATTAAACAATCAAATACAAATGACACACTCACCCTTTCAATGCAAGTATTGGGCCTCAAATGATTCAATCGAATCTTCCTATTCAACAATCTATCAACCATACAAAAAAAGTATAGGTAGGTACAAATGCATAAATGATTTTATGTATGTATTTAGACTAGAAAATGTCAAGTTAGAACTTTTTTTTTTTTTTAATTTTTATTTGACATAGTGATTTTTGTTAGAACGACAGTGTTTTCATATTTATTTAAGTGGTAAGTTAGTCTTTGCGTCTGTTGCACGCCGCGTAGAAATATTTATGAGTTTTGTTATTGAAAACAAAAAAAAAAAAAAATTAATGGATATTAAAAAAATTTAATTGTATGTATTTAAAAAAAGTTCTATAATATTTTTAAGTATAAAAAGTGTCTATTTTTTGCAAAGATTTAAAATAAAAAATGCAAAAATGAATTGATATCGCTAAAAAAAAAAAAAAATAAGTAATTTTCAGAAGTTTCTAAAAAAATTGCATACTTTCAGGCGCACCTTAAATCGAACTGGTTCAAAAGTAACTATTATATTCTACTTGACATTTCTGTTTAAATGATTTTAAATTTAATAAGTGGGACAAAGGGCGGCAGTTTGAAAAAGAAACTGAAAATAGTTTTTATAATCAATTAAGACAATAAAAAATTTCATATTTATTTGAGGAAAAAAAAAGATTGCATACTTTCAGGGGCAGTGATAACAGTACTAATTTAACCTTAAAACAACTTCTTTCAAAAGTTGCTCTTACCTACATGATTTTTTTAGAGCGATTTTCAACTATTTCATATTTATTTAAAAATAAATAAATAAAAAAAAAAAAGATTGCATACTTTAAGGGGCAGTGATAACAGTACTAATTTAACCTTAAAACAGCTTCTTTCAAAAGTTGCTTTTACCTACATGATTTTTTTAAGAGCGATTTTTAACTATTTCATATTTATTTGAAAATAAATAAATAAAAAAAAAATATTGCATACTTTCAGGGGCAGTGATAACAGTACTAATTTAACCTTAAAACAACTTCTTTCAAAAGTTACTCTTACCTACATGATTTTTTTAGAGCCATTTTCAATTTTATAAGTGGGGGAAGGAGGACCTATGCAAAGATTTAAAATAAAAAATGCAAAAATGAATCGATATCGCTAAAAACAGAAGTTTTTAAAAAAAATTGCATACTTTCAGGCGCACCTTAAATCGACCTGGTTTAAAAGTAACTATTATATTCTCCTTCTTTCAAAACTTGCTCTTACCTAAATGATTTTTTTAGAGCGATTTTCAATTTTATAAGTGGGGGGATGGGGGACCTCTTGAGGGGAAATAAAAAAAAAAAAAAAAAAACTAAAAAAAAATTTAAATGCTTTTTAAATCAATAAATCATAAATCACGTTTTGTTAATGTTTTTTAACAATACAATATCAAATTTTAGAAAAATCAAACAGAAACAACAATCAAAATTGTCTACGATTGACTAGTTAGAGAACTTTGTGCACATTGTATGTGTAATATATAAAATTTTAAAACTAAAAAGTAGGTGCAGAGAACCTTACAGGGCAAAAAGGCACATGCCAACAACACGCGGTGTTCCCAAGCGGTCCCCCATCTAAGTACTAACCGCGCCCGACGATGCTTGATTTCGGTGATCGGACGAGAACCGATATTTTCATCGTGGTATGGTCGTTGGCGAAAACTTATTGTACTAACTTTAACCTTATCAATAATTTTTATTGGTTAAAATAAACGATTTTAAACATTTAAACATCCCGAAAGTATCTTAAGTTCAACCTACAAGACTGTAAATAAATTCAAAACGAAACCAAAGCATATGTATACGTAAATAGTTTTCTTTATTAAACAATCAAATACAAATGACACACTCACCCTTTCAATGCAAGTATTGGGCCTCAAATGATTCAATCGAATCTTCCTATTCAACAATCTATCAACCATACAAAAAAAAGTATAGGTAGGTACAAATGCATAAATGATTTTATGTATGTATTTAGACTAGAAAATGTCAAGTTAGAACTTTTTTTTTTTTTTAATTTTTATTTGACATAGTGATTTTTGTTAGAACGACAGTGTTTTCATATTTATTTAAGTGGTAAGTTAGTCTTTGCGTCTGTTGCACGCCGCGTAGAAATATTTATGAGTTTTGTTATTGAAAACAAAAAAAAAAAAAAATTAATGGATATTAAAAAAATTTAATTGTATGTATTTAAAAAAAGTTCTATAATATTTTTAAGTATAAAAAGTGTCTATTTTTTGCAAAGATTTAAAATAAAAAATGCAAAAATGAATTGATATCGCTAAAAAAAAAAAAAAATAAGTAATTTTCAGAAGTTTCTAAAAAAATTGCATACTTTCAGGCGCACCTTAAATCGAACTGGTTCAAAAGTAACTATTATATTCTACTTGACATTTCTGTTTAAATGATTTTAAATTTAATAAGTGGGACAAAGGGCGGCAGTTTGAAAAAGAAACTGAAAATAGTTTTTATAATCAATTAAGACAATAAAAAATTTCATATTTATTTGAGGAAAAAAAAAGATTGCATACTTTCAGGGGCAGTGATAACAGTACTAATTTAACCTTAAAACAACTTCTTTCAAAAGTTGCTCTTACCTACATGATTTTTTTAGAGCGATTTTCAACTATTTCATATTTATTTAAAAATAAATAAATAAAAAAAAAAAAGATTGCATACTTTAAGGGGCAGTGATAACAGTACTAATTTAACCTTAAAACAGCTTCTTTCAAAAGTTGCTTTTACCTACATGATTTTTTTAAGAGCGATTTTTAACTATTTCATATTTATTTGAAAATAAATAAATAAAAAAAAAAATATTGCATACTTTCAGGGGCAGTGATAACAGTACTAATTTAACCTTAAAACAACTTCTTTCAAAAGTTACTCTTACCTACATGATTTTTTTAGAGCCATTTTCAATTTTATAAGTGGGGGAAGGAGGACCTATGCAAAGATTTAAAATAAAAAATGCAAAAATGAATCGATATCGCTAAAAACAGAAGTTTTTAAAAAAAATTGCATACTTTCAGGCGCACCTTAAATCGACCTGGTTTAAAAGTAACTATTATATTCTCCTTCTTTCAAAACTTGCTCTTACCTAAATGATTTTTTTAGAGCGATTTTCAATTTTATAAGTGGGGGGATGGGGGACCTCTTGAGGGGAAATAAAAAAAAAAAAAAAAAAACTAAAAAAAAATTTAAATGCTTTTTAAATCAATAAATCATAAATCACGTTTTGTTAATGTTTTTTAACAATACAATATCAAATTTTAGAAAAATCAAACAGAAACAACAATCAAAATTGTCTACGATTGACTAGTTAGAGAACTTTGTGCACATTGTATGTGTAATATATAAAATTTTAAAACTAAAAAGTAGGTGCAGAGAACCTTACAGGGCAAAAAGGCACATGCCAACAACACGCGGTGTTCCCAAGCGGTCCCCCATCTAAGTACTAACCGCGCCCGACGATGCTTGATTTCGGTGATCGGACGAGAACCGATATTTTCATCGTGGTATGGTCGTTGGCGAAAACTTATTGTACTAACTTTAACCTTATCAATAATTTTTATTGGTTAAAATAAACGATTTTAAACATTTAAACATCCCGAAAGTATCTTAAGTTCAACCTACAAGACTGTAAATAAATTCAAAACGAAACCAAAGCATATGTATACGTAAATAGTTTTCTTTATTAAACAATCAAATACAAATGACACACTCACCCTTTCAATGCAAGTATTGGGCCTCAAATGATTCAATCGAATCTTCCTATTCAACAATCTATCAACCATACAAAAAAAGTATAGGTAGGTACAAATGCATAAATGATTTTATGTATGTATTTAGACTAGAAAATGTCAAGTTAGAACTTTTTTTTTTTTTTAATTTTTATTTGACATAGTGATTTTTGTTAGAACGACAGTGTTTTCATATTTATTTAAGTGGTAAGTTAGTCTTTGCGTCTGTTGCACGCCGCGTAGAAATATTTATGAGTTTTGTTATTGAAAACAAAAAAAAAAAAAAATTAATGGATATTAAAAAAATTTAATTGTATGTATTTAAAAAAAGTTCTATAATATTTTTAAGTATAAAAAGTGTCTATTTTTTGCAAAGATTTAAAATAAAAAATGCAAAAATGAATTGATATCGCTAAAAAAAAAAAAAAATAAGTAATTTTCAGAAGTTTCTAAAAAAATTGCATACTTTCAGGCGCACCTTAAATCGAACTGGTTCAAAAGTAACTATTATATTCTACTTGACATTTCTGTTTAAATGATTTTAAATTTAATAAGTGGGACAAAGGGCGGCAGTTTGAAAAAGAAACTGAAAATAGTTTTTATAATCAATTAAGACAATAAAAAATTTCATATTTATTTGAGGAAAAAAAAAGATTGCATACTTTCAGGGGCAGTGATAACAGTACTAATTTAACCTTAAAACAACTTCTTTCAAAAGTTGCTCTTACCTACATGATTTTTTTAGAGCGATTTTCAACTATTTCATATTTATTTAAAAATAAATAAATAAAAAAAAAAAAGATTGCATACTTTAAGGGGCAGTGATAACAGTACTAATTTAACCTTAAAACAGCTTCTTTCAAAAGTTGCTTTTACCTACATGATTTTTTTAAGAGCGATTTTTAACTATTTCATATTTATTTGAAAATAAATAAATAAAAAAAAAAATATTGCATACTTTCAGGGGCAGTGATAACAGTACTAATTTAACCTTAAAACAACTTCTTTCAAAAGTTACTCTTACCTACATGATTTTTTTAGAGCCATTTTCAATTTTATAAGTGGGGGAAGGAGGACCTATGCAAAGATTTAAAATAAAAAATGCAAAAATGAATCGATATCGCTAAAAACAGAAGTTTTTAAAAAAAATTGCATACTTTCAGGCGCACCTTAAATCGACCTGGTTTAAAAGTAACTATTATATTCTCCTTCTTTCAAAACTTGCTCTTACCTAAATGATTTTTTTAGAGCGATTTTCAATTTTATAAGTGGGGGGATGGGGGACCTCTTGAGGGGAAATAAAAAAAAAAAAAAAAAAACTAAAAAAAAATTTAAATGCTTTTTAAATCAATAAATCATAAATCACGTTTTGTTAATGTTTTTTAACAATACAATATCAAATTTTAGAAAAATCAAACAGAAACAACAATCAAAATTGTCTACGATTGACTAGTTAGAGAACTTTGTGCACATTGTATGTGTAATATATAAAATTTTAAAACTAAAAAGTAGGTGCAGAGAACCTTACAGGGCAAAAAGGCACATGCCAACAACACGCGGTGTTCCCAAGCGGTCCCCCATCTAAGTACTAACCGCGCCCGACGATGCTTGATTTCGGTGATCGGACGAGAACCGATATTTTCATCGTGGTATGGTCGTTGGCGAAAACTTATTGTACTAACTTTAACCTTATCAATAATTTTTATTGGTTAAAATAAACGATTTTAAACATTTAAACATCCCGAAAGTATCTTAAGTTCAACCTACAAGACTGTAAATAAATTCAAAACGAAACCAAAGCATATGTATACGTAAATAGTTTTCTTTATTAAACAATCAAATACAAATGACACACTCACCCTTTCAATGCAAGTATTGGGCCTCAAATGATTCAATCGAATCTTCCTATTCAACAATCTATCAACCATACAAAAAAAGTATAGGTAGGTACAAATGCATAAATGATTTTATGTATGTATTTAGACTAGAAAATGTCAAGTTAGAACTTTTTTTTTTTTTTAATTTTTATTTGACATAGTGATTTTTGTTAGAACGACAGTGTTTTCATATTTATTTAAGTGGTAAGTTAGTCTTTGCGTCTGTTGCACGCCGCGTAGAAATATTTATGAGTTTTGTTATTGAAAACAAAAAAAAAAAAAAATTAATGGATATTAAAAAAATTTAATTGTATGTATTTAAAAAAAGTTCTATAATATTTTTAAGTATAAAAAGTGTCTATTTTTTGCAAAGATTTAAAATAAAAAATGCAAAAATGAATTGATATCGCTAAAAAAAAAAAAAAATAAGTAATTTTCAGAAGTTTCTAAAAAAATTGCATACTTTCAGGCGCACCTTAAATCGAACTGGTTCAAAAGTAACTATTATATTCTACTTGACATTTCTGTTTAAATGATTTTAAATTTAATAAGTGGGACAAAGGGCGGCAGTTTGAAAAAGAAACTGAAAATAGTTTTTATAATCAATTAAGACAATAAAAAATTTCATATTTATTTGAGGAAAAAAAAAGATTGCATACTTTCAGGGGCAGTGATAACAGTACTAATTTAACCTTAAAACAACTTCTTTCAAAAGTTGCTCTTACCTACATGATTTTTTTAGAGCGATTTTCAACTATTTCATATTTATTTAAAAATAAATAAATAAAAAAAAAAAAGATTGCATACTTTAAGGGGCAGTGATAACAGTACTAATTTAACCTTAAAACAGCTTCTTTCAAAAGTTGCTTTTACCTACATGATTTTTTTAAGAGCGATTTTTAACTATTTCATATTTATTTGAAAATAAATAAATAAAAAAAAAAATATTGCATACTTTCAGGGGCAGTGATAACAGTACTAATTTAACCTTAAAACAACTTCTTTCAAAAGTTACTCTTACCTACATGATTTTTTTAGAGCCATTTTCAATTTTATAAGTGGGGGAAGGAGGACCTATGCAAAGATTTAAAATAAAAAATGCAAAAATGAATCGATATCGCTAAAAACAGAAGTTTTTAAAAAAAATTGCATACTTTCAGGCGCACCTTAAATCGACCTGGTTTAAAAGTAACTATTATATTCTCCTTCTTTCAAAACTTGCTCTTACCTAAATGATTTTTTTAGAGCGATTTTCAATTTTATAAGTGGGGGGATGGGGGACCTCTTGAGGGGAAATAAAAAAAAAAAAAAAAAAACTAAAAAAAAATTTAAATGCTTTTTAAATCAATAAATCATAAATCACGTTTTGTTAATGTTTTTTAACAATACAATATCAAATTTTAGAAAAATCAAACAGAAACAACAATCAAAATTGTCTACGATTGACTAGTTAGAGAACTTTGTGCACATTGTATGTGTAATATATAAAATTTTAAAACTAAAAAGTAGGTGCAGAGAACCTTACAGGGCAAAAAGGCACATGCCAACAACACGCGGTGTTCCCAAGCGGTCCCCCATCTAAGTACTAACCGCGCCCGACGATGCTTGATTTCGGTGATCGGACGAGAACCGATATTTTTTTTTTTTTTTTTTTTTTTTTTTTGAAATTCATTTTTATTTTTCCATTCAACTTATAACTAACTTAAAGCTAGACAAAAATTCATAAAAACTAGCCTACTTATCAATAACTTACAACTAACTTACTGGCCCTGTACGGGCGCTCTAAGTTAAACTATGATTACTTAATACTAATGCCTTTCGGCCTAGAAACTAAATTAAAACTAAGATCCTTAACGGTTTTATTTTTTACCGAGAAGAATGTATAAAAAACTCGGTTTCGGTATCGATTTTTTATTTTATATAAAACTTACAAACTAAATAAAACTAAACTAAAGCTAATTATGACTAGGTACTTAAACTACTTAAAGCTAATTAAAACTACGTACTTAAACTACTTAAAACTAGAACAGCCACAGCAGCATTTTTATTTGTTTTATTATTATTTTTTTTTTTTTTTTTTTTTTTTTTTTTTTTTTTTTTTTTTTTTTTTTTTTTTTTTTTTTTTTTTTTTTTAAATATTTTTTTTTTTTTTTTTTTTTTTTTGGTGCCACCCCGACTGTCCCTACTTAAAAATAATACACCTAAACCTATGTAAGTCGGCCAAGACAGAAACACTTAGTCAACTTTTAAATATCTGTAGAATTTTCAGTTAGCCACCAAAACTGGTTCTCCTGCCTTACCCTATCTCTTCGGTCCCGATCGGACACAGTCCTACTGAACCGAAGGCGCTCAGCGCCGCCTTGTGCGAGGACGTCTCGGTTGTAAAGGAGTCGCCTGTCTACAGTTCTACGGCCGACGTGGTAGATTAGCGGAACTGCCAATCTATCCTGTATCAGCCCTCGACTGTCTAAATAGAGGAATGCATCGGGCGGAATAAAGCCGCTCAAACGCACACTCTCATAATATTCTTCGTTGGGGTAATAGGCCCCAAAAATTAGGCTGTTTGTCGAGGACATCGCTCTTGCAATGTGACCCCGAATCAGCTTCAACAAGAAATTATCTATTCTGTTTATGTTGGCCCCGTTGTATAGAACCAGGTTGGAATAATAATGTTTGTACTCCGACTCTGGTGTTCTGTGTAATCCAAGGCAGCGTCTTAGGCACTGCCTCTCAAACACCCGAATCTTTTCCATTTGAGATGGGGCAACGTTGAACCAAATCGGGCACCCATAGGCAATCATCGGCCGGATGAGGGCCATGTAGCAAATCACCTTCACCCTGGTGTCAAGCCGGCTGCTATAAAACAACCGTTTCGTCAGGGCAAAAGCTCCCCTAGCCCTGGTCAGAGCAGCATTTATATGTCTGTCGAAATACAAATACTGATCCAACCAGATGCCAAGGTACTTTACTACACTTTTACTCGCCAGTGGCTGTCCATTTGGCCCTACGATCACCAGCTTGCGCCAGTTCTTTCTCGTATCCCTTGTGGCTCCATGCAACGGAGTCCTAAACAGAATAGTTTCTGATTTCTGAAAGTTAATTTTTAACTTCCAGTCATCGCAATATTGTTGAATCTTGTCGAAGTCACGCTGCAAAAGAATTCTGATGACCTCGACTTTTGGGGCCGTTCTGTACGCAATTAGATCGTCGGCATACGCAATTGCATGAGTTAGACTACCTATCAGATCGCTGGTGTAAATACTGAAGAGAATCGGCGAGTTGACCGCTCCCTGCTGAAGACCATTTTTAACTTCGAAGATTTTGGTAGAAGTTACATTGCCACTTTTGACAACAAACTTTCTACCATTGAGCATGTCATAAAGCATATATAATAGCGGTTTACTTATGCCAAGTCTGGTCAGCTTTAGATAAAGACCTTCTAGCCATACGGTGTCGAAAGCCTTCTCCAAATCAACCAGACAGGCACCCGTACACTGCTTTTTGGATTTGTTCCACTGGATGTCAGAAACGAGTTTAGACGCGGCATGAATGGTGTCATGTCTCGCCTTAAACCCGAACTGATTATCCGGTATGATATTGTTGTCCTCTGCCCACTTGAACAGAGCTCTATTAATAACTTTCTCGAATACCTTGCTGATACTCGGAAGAAGACTTATCGACCGGAGATTCGCCGGATTGGAGTTGTCCTTTCCCTTTTTCGGGAGAGGATGCACCACAGCTGTCTTCCACCGCCCTGGATAATATGCATTATTCAGAGCGTTGTTAAACAGTGTGGTATAAATGTCAACTGCCTCCTGAGGAAGATGTCGTAGTACAACGTTGGATATACCATCGACTCCTGATGACTTCTTTTTCTTTAGTGAATCGAAGATGATCTGGAGCTCCACCTTCGAAATTAACAGGGAATTTAACCCATTCTGCTCGGCGATGATGGCATTTGCCAAGTGTTCTTCATTGAACCCCGTGAAACCGAGGTTCTCCGATCGCCATTGCGTAATTTCGTTTCGAAGGTAGAAGTGGTGAAGCAGGGCTCTGTTTTCCAGGTCGTGGTTCGGGCGAATGCTAGCATTCACCTTGTACACTTGCTGGAAAGCAGCCCCCACAGCCTCCACTTTCTCCAGGGGATCTTCGATTATAAAGAGGTCATCGTCCAAGACGGCGTCCTCTGGGTCTATGCCTGCTGTCAGAAGTACGTTTCTGTTCTCTGTCGTCCTCTGGAGCTTAAGACACGGAAGATCGTTTTGATCATTCCTCCTAAAGATCTTATTAATTTGGGGAAACATACTCGGGTCGCTGGAATTTACGGCCCGAATTTTGTTGTCCCAATACAAATTAATGGACAACCGATAATTCTCCTTGATCAATTGGTTTATATTTTTGATTGACGACTTCAGTGTCCTAATCTCCAGATCTCGTGAGTCAGTAAACCGTCGGTATAAGAGTTTAAGTCTTGTCAACAGTCCACTTTTTTGTCTGTGTAGTGCGTCGATGGTCGCGTTACGGTACATGTCGTTAGCGTTTCGTTCTTTGTATTTCGGTATTGTTCTGTTCATAGTTCGTTTGATTGTCTCGTCCAATTGTTCTAAGTATTCGTCAATTTCAGCGTTTGTAAGATTCCTGTCATTTGGTGGGGATATATTATTTGAACGGATTTCGCTCGCTAAGGCATTGGAGAAGCGTGGCCAGCGCATCTTACTGTAATTGTAAGTATGCACCGGCACGTACTCCTCCAATTCCACAAGCTCGTTCGGAAGCTGTATTACGGCGGCGAGTCCGCAGTGATCACTGTCGTACTCGATCGTCCGCAAACAGTTTCTTGATTGTTGACCCACAGCGTTAGTAACTGTCAGTCTTGAGTCTATTAGCAATAGATCCAGATAGGCACCGCTTCTTGGAAACGATGGCCTTTCTGTAGCCAGCAGGTCAATGCCATACTCAATGCTGTATTGACCCATCCAATTAAACAGATGGTTACCTCTAGGATTCTCTATTTGATTTCCCCAATCTGAATGTTTGGCATTCAAATCACCGGCCATCAGATAGTAGTTCTCTTCCGAGTTCAGCCTTAAGCAATCGAAAAGTTTTTCGAGCTCCGTTATGAAATCAGTTGGCTGAGGAGATTCCGGTGCGTAAGCAGCAATCACATACATCCGCTTCCCCTGTTGGAGAGGAATGCATATGACGCAAACTTCGAGCAACCGAAATCTTCGCGCATCACTATTATATATGACTTTATGATCTATGCCTTTTCGTATGAAGATGGCGACACCACCCCCTTGAGTGGAGTTGGGCCGATCTCTTCTAACGATATTGTAATTGTTGTTAGTCAATTTATGTTTCTGGTTAAGCTTAGTTTCGCTAGCCAAAAGCACATCTGGACTTTGGTCTTTCAACAATTGGAAAAGATTAGCTCTACGTTCGGTCCTAATCAGTGAATTTACATTCACAGCAAGGATCTTAAAGGGCCTCTCCGGCAGCGCGCCCTTAACCTCTAAGTTGCGTTAAGCTAGGCAAAACAGAGTAGAGATAGTCCACCCTTGTCGCCTGCTCCCTGATCTGTTTTTGAAGACCTGTTAACTGGCCCTGAATGGCCAGCAACATGCTTCTAATTTCGGCCTGTGCGTCCGGTGCCCTAGGCACGAGGGCCTGTGGGGCTACCTTTGGCGCAGGCTGTACCGTGCTCCCCCTTCCCGACGCCATTTGGGCGTAGGAAATTTGGGGGTTGACGGGCGTTACTGTAGGAGGACGCACTGGTGGGCGTTTTTCTACAACTGTCTGCCTAGCCGCTTTGTTTTGTTTAATTTGCTGAAACATCGGACATCCCCGATAGTTTGCGGGGTGCCCGTCGCCTCGGCAGAGTGCACATTTTAGCTGGGTCCTGTCTTCGACCCTTTCCTGTCCGAGTTTACACTCCCCTACATTGTGGTTCTCTCCACACTTGACGCAGCGCGACTGCATTTCGCAATTCGCTGCGGCATGGCCGAACCTTTGGCAGCGCATGCATTGAAGCATGTCGCCGCGCCTCTTTAATCTATCCCAGGTTACAACCTGGTAGTTGAGGACGGAGATACTCCTCAAACTATCCAGTTTGCTGTTGGGCGAAAGCTGTACCAGGAAGAAAGGAAGACTCCGCTTCTCCCGTCTGGCTCTGACTGTAGCGAACGGCTTGACCCCGATAAACTCGAGATCGTCGCTCGCTTTTTGGCGGAGCTCATTTAAGAGCGCCTCTGGTTCCGTGCAGGAATCTATGCCCTTCAGAAGGACCGTTTGAAATTTATCAACTTTTGGGGTAAAACTGAAGAACTCAGTTGTGGATTTTTTTAATAATTCTTTAATAATTTTATGCTGTTCCACTGTACTGCAGTGGATAGCATGTCTATCTTTATTAATTCTTTTTATTGTAAAATTATTGCCTATGGCCGACTTACATAAGTTTATGGTATCCTCAAGCTCCATCTTATATGTGTTGATGGGTGGCACCTTCTCTTTTTTGTTCTTGGGCGGCTGTGGCTGCTGCTGTTGAATCTGTTGTTTCTGCTGCTGTTGAATCTGCTGCTGTAGGCTCTGCTGCTGTTGATTCTGCTGCTGATGAGTCTGCTGCTGTTGTTTCTGTTGCTGTCGTTGTTCTTTTGGTTGCTGCTGTGGCTGTTTTACTTGCAGCTGCTGTTGTTGTTGCTGCTGCGGTAGCTTTTTTAGTTTTGGCTGCTGTGGTGTTGGTTGCAGCTCAGCATTTATTATTTCGTGTTGCGCTACTTTTTGTGGCTGCTGTAGCGACTTTTTTTTGTCTAGCTCCAGCCTTTCTCTTTGCCGGCGAGCTTCTTGCTTCTCCTTCAAAGCCAGTACCAGGGGAGTTAGCTGGGCTTTGAGGAGCTCGATCTCCCCCTGGACAGCACCTATTTTTTCTTGGATGCTCTGCTCCTCTAATTCATCTTCGGAGGACGCCTCTGGTGACGTTAGGTCCACATATTGAGTGCTGTCCCCCGTTGTGTACATTCCTTCTCCCCCCTCGGACATGTACTCCATTTCCTCATCTGATGGTGAGGTATTTAGCTGCTGTTGAATTTTAGCTGCTGCTGTAGCTTTCGCCGTTCGCCCCACGTCCCTCGCTCCAGCTGGCAGCTTAGCTGAAGTGATGGTAGAGCGGCGCTTAACTAAGTTTGGCGTAGCCAATATCTTCTTCCTCCTTTTTTTTGGCATATCGGCTGATGGTGCCGTTGCCGTCGAAGCTAGGGCATCATTCGACAACCCCGCTGTTGATGCCGTTGCCGGCTTAGTTGTTGCTGTTGTTTTTTGGACATCATCCGATGTCCCCGTATGAATTGCCGTTGATGGCTTTGGTTTAATTGGGACACCTTTGGATGTTCCCGCTGTTGCTGCCGTAGCTGCCGTTGCTGGCTTTGCTGGCTTTGTTGTTGTTGCTGCTGGGACACCTTTCGATGCCCCCGCACTGGTGACGTCTTCCATCTGCTTTTCTTCCCACTCGATAAAATTTTCAACTTCTCGGTTGTGAAAAAAAGCTGCTAAATTTTCTATGCCCGACCGGGATTTGAACTTGCGACCCTCCACACCGGGGTTCGCCACCTCTTCCACTGAGCTATTGGCTCTATTGAAAATTGCTTGGCTTAATAACTTTTACTATTGCACTACCGATTTTAATTTGGAATACTACGAAAGTCGCTTGGCGTCCACTCACTTCCACAGTTCAAGATCGACTGACGAGAACCGATATTTTCATCGTGGTATGGTCGTTGGCGAAAACTTATTGTACTAACTTTAACCTTATCAATAATTTTTATTGGTTAAAATAAACGATTTTAAACATTTAAACATCCCGAAAGTATCTTAAGTTCAACCTACAAGACTGTAAATAAATTCAAAACGAAACCAAAGCATATGTATACGTAAATAGTTTTCTTTATTAAACAATCAAATACAAATGACACACTCACCCTTTCAATGCAAGTATTGGGCCTCAAATGATTCAATCGAATCTTCCTATTCAACAATCTATCAACCATACAAAAAAAGTATAGGTAGGTACAAATGCATAAATGATTTTATGTATGTATTTAGACTAGAAAATGTCAAGTTAGAACTTTTTTTTTTTTTTAATTTTTATTTGACATAGTGATTTTTGTTAGAACGACAGTGTTTTCATATTTATTTAAGTGGTAAGTTAGTCTTTGCGTCTGTTGCACGCCGCGTAGAAATATTTATGAGTTTTGTTATTGAAAACAAAAAAAAAAAAAAATTAATGGATATTAAAAAAATTTAATTGTATGTATTTAAAAAAAGTTCTATAATATTTTTAAGTATAAAAAGTGTCTATTTTTTGCAAAGATTTAAAATAAAAAATGCAAAAATGAATTGATATCGCTAAAAAAAAAAAAAAATAAGTAATTTTCAGAAGTTTCTAAAAAAATTGCATACTTTCAGGCGCACCTTAAATCGAACTGGTTCAAAAGTAACTATTATATTCTACTTGACATTTCTGTTTAAATGATTTTAAATTTAATAAGTGGGACAAAGGGCGGCAGTTTGAAAAAGAAACTGAAAATAGTTTTTATAATCAATTAAGACAATAAAAAATTTCATATTTATTTGAGGAAAAAAAAAGATTGCATACTTTCAGGGGCAGTGATAACAGTACTAATTTAACCTTAAAACAACTTCTTTCAAAAGTTGCTCTTACCTACATGATTTTTTTAGAGCGATTTTCAACTATTTCATATTTATTTAAAAATAAATAAATAAAAAAAAAAAAGATTGCATACTTTAAGGGGCAGTGATAACAGTACTAATTTAACCTTAAAACAGCTTCTTTCAAAAGTTGCTTTTACCTACATGATTTTTTTAAGAGCGATTTTTAACTATTTCATATTTATTTGAAAATAAATAAATAAAAAAAAAAATATTGCATACTTTCAGGGGCAGTGATAACAGTACTAATTTAACCTTAAAACAACTTCTTTCAAAAGTTACTCTTACCTACATGATTTTTTTAGAGCCATTTTCAATTTTATAAGTGGGGGAAGGAGGACCTATGCAAAGATTTAAAATAAAAAATGCAAAAATGAATCGATATCGCTAAAAACAGAAGTTTTTAAAAAAAATTGCATACTTTCAGGCGCACCTTAAATCGACCTGGTTTAAAAGTAACTATTATATTCTCCTTCTTTCAAAACTTGCTCTTACCTAAATGATTTTTTTAGAGCGATTTTCAATTTTATAAGTGGGGGGATGGGGGACCTCTTGAGGGGAAATAAAAAAAAAAAAAAAAAAAACTAAAAAAAAATTTAAATGCTTTTTAAATCAATAAATCATAAATCACGTTTTGTTAATGTTTTTTAACAATACAATATCAAATTTTAGAAAAATCAAACAGAAACAACAATCAAAATTGTCTACGATTGACTAGTTAGAGAACTTTGTGCACATTGTATGTGTAATATATAAAATTTTAAAACTAAAAAGTAGGTGCAGAGAACCTTACAGGGCAAAAAGGCACATGCCAACAACACGCGGTGTTCCCAAGCGGTCCCCCATCTAAGTACTAACCGCGCCCGACGATGCTTGATTTCGGTGATCGGACGAGAACCGATATTTTTTTTTTTTTTTTTTTTTTTTAATTCATTTTTATTTTTCCATTCAACTTATAACTAACTTAAAGCTAGACAAAAATTCATAAAAACTAGCCTACTTATCAATAACTTACAACTAACTTACTGGCCCTATACGGGCGCTCTAAGTTAAACTATGATTACTTAATACTAATGCCTTTCGGCCTAGAAACTAAATTAAAACTAAGATCCTTAACGGTTTTATTTTTTACCGAGAAGAATGTACAAAAAACTCGGTTTCGGTATCGATTTTTTTTATTTTATATAAAACTTACAAACTAAATAAAACTAAACTAAACTAAAGGTAATTAAGACTACTTAAAACTACTTAAAGCTAATTAAAACTACTTAAAACTAGAACAGCCACAGCAAGCATTTTTCGGTTTTATAATATTTTTTTTTTTTTTTGGATTTTTTTTTTTTTTTTTTTTTTTTTTTTTTTTTTTTTTTTTTTTTTTTTTTTTTTTTTTGGTGCCACCCTGACTGTCCCTGCTTACACTAATTAACCTAAATCTATGTAAGTCGGCCAAGACATAGAAGATGTGCCAACTTTTATATATCAGTAGAAGAACTTTCATTTTTAAGCCACCAGAACTGGTTCTCCTGCCTTACCCTATCTCTTCGGTCCCGATCGGACACAGTCCTACTGAACCGAAGGCGCTCAGCGCCGCCTTGTGCGAGGACGTCTCGGTTGTATAGGAGTCGCCTGTCTACAGTTCTACGGCCGACGTGGTAGATTAGCGGAACTGCCAATCTATCCTGTATCAGCCCTCGACTGTCTAAATAGAGGAATGCATCGGGCGGAATAAAGCCGCTCAAACGCACACTCTCATAATATTCTTCGTTGGGGTAATAGGCCCCAAAAATTAGGCTGTTTGTCGAGGACATCGCTCTTGCAATGTGACCCCGAATCAGCTTCAACAAGAAATTATCTATTCTGTTTATGTTGGCCCCGTTGTATAGAACCAGGTTGGAATAATAATGTTTGTACTCCGACTCTGGTGTTCTGTGTAATCCAAGGCAGCGTCTTAGGCACTGCCTCTCAAACACCCGAATCTTTTCCATTTGAGATGGGGCAACGTTGAACCAAATCGGGCACCCATAGGCAATCATCGGCCGGATGAGGGCCATGTAGCAAATCACCTTCACCCTGGTGTCAAGCCGGCTGCTATAAAACAACCGTTTCGTCAGGGCAAAAGCTCCCCTAGCCCTGGTCAGAGCAGCATTTATATGTCTGTCGAAATACAAATACTGATCCAACCAGATGCCAAGGTACTTTACTACACTTTTACTCGCCAGTGGATGTCCATTTGGCCCTACGATCACCAGCTTGCGCCAGTTCTTTCTCGTATCCCTTGTGGCTCCATGCAACGGAGTCCTAAACAGAATAGTTTCTGATTTCTGAAAGTTAATTTTTAACTTCCAGTCATCGCAATATTGTTGAATCTTGTCGAAGTCACGCTGCAAAAGAATTCTGATGACCTCGACTTTTGGGGCCGTTCTGTACGCAATTAGATCGTCGGCATACGCAATTGCATGAGTTAGACTACCTATCAGATCGCTGGTGTAAATACTGAAGAGAATCGGCGAGTTGACCGCTCCCTGCTGAAGACCATTTTTAACTTCGAAGATTTTGGTAGAAGTTACATTGCCACTTTTGACAACAAACTTTCTACCATTGAGCATGTCATAAAGCATATATAATAGCGGTTTACTTATGCCAAGTCTGGTCAGCTTTAGATAAAGACCTTCTAGCCATACGGTGTCGAAAGCCTTCTCCAAATCAACCAGACAGGCACCCGTACACTGCTTTTTGGATTTGTTCCACTGGATGTCAGAAACGAGTTTAGACGCGGCATGAATGGTGTCATGTCTCGCCTTAAATCCGAACTGATTATCCGGTATGATATTGTTGTCCTCTGCCCACTTGAACAGAGCTCTATTGATAACTTTCTCGAATACCTTGCTGATACTCGGAAGAAGACTTATCGACCGGAGATTCGCCGGATTGGAGTTGTCCTTTCCCTTTTTCGGGAGAGGATGCACCACAGCTGTCTTCCACCGCCCTGGATAATATGCATTATTCAGAGCGTTGTTAAACAATGTGGTATAAATGTCAACTGCCTCCTGAGGAAGATGTCGTAGTACAACGTTGGATATACCATCGACTCCTGCTGACTTCTTTTTCTTTAGTGAATCGAAGATGATCTGGAGCTCCACCTTCGAAATTAACAGGGAATTTAACCCATTCTGCTCGGCGATGATAGCATTTGCCAAGTGTTCTTCATTGAACCCAGTGAAACCGAGGTTCTCCGATCGCCATTGCGTAATTTCGTTTCGAAGGTAGAAGTGGTGAAGCAGGGCTCTGTTTTCCAGGTCGTGGTTCGGGCGAATGCTAGCATTCACCCTGTACACTTGCTGGAAAGCAGCCCCCACAGCCTCCACTTTCTCCATAGGATCTTCGATTATAAAGAGGTCATCGTCCAAGACGGCGTCCTCTGGGTCTATGCCTGCTGTCAGAAGTACGTTTCTGTTCTCTGTCGTCCTCTGGAGCTTAAGACACGGAAGATCGTTTTGATCATTCCTCCTAAAGATCTTATTAATTTGGGGAAACATACTCGGGTCGCTGGAATTTACGGCCCGAATTTTATTGTCCCAATACAAATTAATGGACAACCGATAGTTCTCCTTGATCAATTGGTTGACATTTTTGATCGACGACTTCAGCGTCCTAATCTCCAGATCTCGTGAGTCAGTAAACCGTCGGTATAAGAGTTTAAGTCTTGTCAACAGTCCACTTTTTTGTCTGTGTAGTGCGTCGATAGTCGCGTTACGGTACATGTCGTTAGCGTTTCGTTCTTTGTATTTCGGTATTGTTCTGTTCATAGTTCGTTTGATTGTCTCGTCCATTTGTTCTAAGTATTCGTCAATTTCAGCGTTTGTAAGGTTCCTGTCATTTGGTGGGGATATATTATTCGAACGAATTTCGCTCGCTAAGGCATTGGAGAAGCGTGGCCAGCGCATCTTACTGTAATTGTAAGTATGCACCGGCACATACTCCTCCAATTCCACAAGCTCGTTCGGAAGCTGTATTACGGCGGCGAGTCCGCAGTGATCACTGTCGTACTCGATCGTCCGCAAACAGTTTCTTGATTGTTGACCCACAGCGTTAGTAACTGTCAGTCTTGAGTCCATTAGCAATAGATCAAGATAGGCACCGCTTCTTGGAAACGATGGCCTTTCTGTAGCCAGCAGGTCAATGCCATACTCAATGCTGTATTGACCCATCCAGTTAAACAGATGGTTACCTCTAGGATTCTCTATTTGATTTCCCCAATCTGAATGTTTGGCATTCAAATCACCGGCCATCAGATAGTAGTTCTCTTCCGAGTTCAGCCTTAAGCATTCGAAAAGTTTTTCGAGCTCTGTTATGAAATCAGTTGGCTGAGGAGATTCCGGTGCGTAAGCAGCAATCACATACATCCGCTTCCCCTGTTGGAGAGGAATGCATATGACGCAAACCTCAAGCAACCGAAATCTTCGCGCATCACTATTATATATGACTTTATGATCTATGCCTTTTCGTATGAAGATGGCGACACCACCCCCTTGAGTGGAGTTGGGCCGATCTCTTCTAACGATATTGTAATTGTTGTTAGTCAATTTATGTTTCTGGTTTAGCTTAGTTTCGCTAGCCAAAAGCACATCTGGACTTTGGTCTTTCAACAATTGGAAAAGATTAGCTCTACGTTCGGTCCTAATCAGTGAATTTACATTCACAGCAAGGATCTTAAAGGGCCTCTCCGGCAGCGCGCCCTTAACCTCTAAGTTGCGTTAAGCTAGGCAAAACAGAGTAGAGGTAGTCCACCCTTGTCGCCTGCTCCCTTATCTGTTTTTGAAGACCTGTTAACTGGCCCTGAATGGCCAGCAACATGCTTCTAATTTCGGCCTGTGCGTCCGGAGCCTTAGGCACGAGGGCCTGTGGGGCTGCCTTTTGCGCAGGCTGTACCGTGTTCCCCCTTCCAGACGCCATTTGGGCGTAAGAAATTTGGGGGTTGACGGGCGTTGTTGTAGGAGGACGCACTGGTGGGCGTTTTTCTACAACTGTCTGCCTAGCCGCTTTGTTTTGTTTAATTTGCTGAAACATCGGACATCCCCGATAGTTTGCGGGGTGCCCGTCGCCTCGGCAGAGTGCACATTTTAGCTGGGTCCTGTCTTCGACCCTTTCCTGTCCGAGTTTACACTCCCCTACATTGTGGTTCTCTCCACACTTGACGCAGCGCGACTGCATTTCGCAATTCGCTGCGGCATGGCCGAACCTTTGGCAGCGCATGCATTGAAGCATGTCGCCGCGCCTCTTTAATCTATCCCAAGTTACAACCTGGTAGTTGAGGACGGAGATACTCCTCAAACTATCCAGTTTGCTGTTGGGCGAAAGCTGTACCAGGAAGAAAGGAAGACTCCGCTTCTCCCGTCTGGCTCTGACTGTAGCGAACGGCTTGACCCCGATAAACTCGAGATCGTCGCTCGCTTTTTGGCGGAGCTCATTTAAGAGCGCCTCTGGTTCCGTGCAGGAATCTATGCCCTTCAGAAGGACCGTTTGAAATTTATCAACTTTTGGGGTAAAACTGAAGAACTCAGTTGTGGATTTTTTTAATAATTCTTTAATAATTTTATGCTGTTCCACTGTACTGCAGTGGATAGCATGTCTATCTTTATTAATTCTTTTTATTGTAAAATTATTGCCTATGGCCGACTTACATAAGTTTATGGTATCCTCAAGCTCCATCTTATATGTGTTGATGGGTGGCACCTTCTCTTTTTTGTTCTTGGGCGGCTGTGGCTGCTGCTGTTGAATCTGTTGTTGCTGCTTCTGCTGCTGTTGATTCTGCTGCTGTTGGTTCTGCTGCTGTTGATTCTGCTGCTGTTGGTTCTGCTTTTGTTGTTGTCGTTGTTCCTTCGGTTGCTGCTGTGGCTGTTGTTTTTGCAGCTGTTGTTGTGGCTGCTTTGGTTTTTGTTTCGTTTGTTGCTGTTGTTGTTGCTGCTCCATTTGCTGATTTAGCTGTGGCTGCTCTGGTGTTGGCAGTAGCTCAGCATTATTTTCTTTTGGGTGCGCTACTTTTTGTGGCTGCTGTAGCGACTTTCTCTTCTCCTGCTCTAGCCTCTCCCTCTGTCGGCGAGCTTCTTGCTTTTCCTTCAAAGCCAGTACTAGGGGAGTTAGCTGGGCTTTGAGGTTCTCAATCTCCCCTTCAACAGCACCAATTTTGGCTTGGATGCTTTGCTCCTCGATTTCGTCTTCGGAGGACGCCTCTGGTGATGTTAAGTCCACATACTGAGTACTGTCCCCCGTTGTGTACAGCCCTTCTCCCCCCTCGGACATGTACTCTATTTCCTCATCTGATGGTGAGGTAATTAGCTGCTTTTGGATTTTTGCTGCTGCTGTAATTTTAGCATTGCGCGCCGTCTCCTTCCCTTCAGCTTGCAGCTCAGCTGTGGTGATGGAGCGACGCTTCACTAGGTTGGGGACACTCCGTATCCTCCTCCTCCTCTTCTTGGGTGCATCCGCTGGTGCCGTTTTGATATCGGCTGATGCTGCCGTTGCCGCATCTGCTGCTGTTGCCAGGGCATCTTTCGATGTCCCCGGTTTAACTGCCGTTGACGGCTTCATTGTTGTTGTTGTTGTTTTAGCTGGAACACCTTTCGATGCTCCTGCTTTGTTGTTGGCTTTTTGTTGTTGCTTTTCTTCCAACTCTATGAAGTTCTCGACCTCGCGATTATGAAAAAAAGCCTCTAAAATTTTTGTCCCCGACCGGGATTTGAACTGGTGACCCCTCGCACCACGGTCCGCCACCTCTACCACTGAGCTATCCTCACTATTGAAAATAGCTTGGCTTTAAGTTTACTTGTACTTGAGCACACACGAATTTAATTTAAAACACTGGGAAAGTCGCTTAACGTCCACTGACTACCACAGTTCAAGATCGACTGACGAGAACCGATATTTTCATCGTGGTATGGTCGTTGGCGAAAACTTATTGTACTAACTTTAACCTTATCAATAATTTTTATTGGTTAAAATAAACGATTTTAAACATTTAAACATCCCGAAAGTATCTTAAGTTCAACCTACAAGACTGTAAATAAATTCAAAACGAAACCAAAGCATATGTATACGTAAATAGTTTTCTTTATTAAACAATCAAATACAAATGACACACTCACCCTTTCAATGCAAGTATTGGGCCTCAAATGATTCAATCGAATCTTCCTATTCAACAATCTATCAACCATACAAAAAAAGTATAGGTAGGTACAAATGCATAAATGATTTTATGTATGTATTTAGACTAGAAAATGTCAAGTTAGAACTTTTTTTTTTTTTTAATTTTTATTTGACATAGTGATTTTTGTTAGAACGACAGTGTTTTCATATTTATTTAAGTGGTAAGTTAGTCTTTGCGTCTGTTGCACGCCGCGTAGAAATATTTATGAGTTTTGTTATTGAAAACAAAAAAAAAAAAAAATTAATGGATATTAAAAAAATTTAATTGTATGTATTTAAAAAAAGTTCTATAATATTTTTAAGTATAAAAAGTGTCTATTTTTTGCAAAGATTTAAAATAAAAAATGCAAAAATGAATTGATATCGCTAAAAAAAAAAAAAAATAAGTAATTTTCAGAAGTTTCTAAAAAAATTGCATACTTTCAGGCGCACCTTAAATCGAACTGGTTCAAAAGTAACTATTATATTCTACTTGACATTTCTGTTTAAATGATTTTAAATTTAATAAGTGGGACAAAGGGCGGCAGTTTGAAAAAGAAACTGAAAATAGTTTTTATAATCAATTAAGACAATAAAAAATTTCATATTTATTTGAGGAAAAAAAAAGATTGCATACTTTCAGGGGCAGTGATAACAGTACTAATTTAACCTTAAAACAACTTCTTTCAAAAGTTGCTCTTACCTACATGATTTTTTTAGAGCGATTTTCAACTATTTCATATTTATTTAAAAATAAATAAATAAAAAAAAAAAAGATTGCATACTTTAAGGGGCAGTGATAACAGTACTAATTTAACCTTAAAACAGCTTCTTTCAAAAGTTGCTTTTACCTACATGATTTTTTTAAGAGCGATTTTTAACTATTTCATATTTATTTGAAAATAAATAAATAAAAAAAAAAATATTGCATACTTTCAGGGGCAGTGATAACAGTACTAATTTAACCTTAAAACAACTTCTTTCAAAAGTTACTCTTACCTACATGATTTTTTTAGAGCCATTTTCAATTTTATAAGTGGGGGAAGGAGGACCTATGCAAAGATTTAAAATAAAAAATGCAAAAATGAATCGATATCGCTAAAAACAGAAGTTTTTAAAAAAAATTGCATACTTTCAGGCGCACCTTAAATCGACCTGGTTTAAAAGTAACTATTATATTCTCCTTCTTTCAAAACTTGCTCTTACCTAAATGATTTTTTTAGAGCGATTTTCAATTTTATAAGTGGGGGGATGGGGGACCTCTTGAGGGGAAATAAAAAAAAAAAAAAAAAAACTAAAAAAAAATTTAAATGCTTTTTAAATCAATAAATCATAAATCACGTTTTGTTAATGTTTTTTAACAATACAATATCAAATTTTAGAAAAATCAAACAGAAACAACAATCAAAATTGTCTACGATTGACTAGTTAGAGAACTTTGTGCACATTGTATGTGTAATATATAAAATTTTAAAACTAAAAAGTAGGTGCAGAGAACCTTACAGGGCAAAAAGGCACATGCCAACAACACGCGGTGTTCCCAAGCGGTCCCCCATCTAAGTACTAACCGCGCCCGACGATGCTTGATTTCGGTGATCGGACGAGAACCGATATTTTTTTTTTTTTTTTTTTTTTTAAATTCATTTTTATTTTTCATTAAACTTATAACTATCTTAAAGCTAGACAAAAATTCATAAAAACTAGCCTACTTATCAATAACTTACAACTAACTTACTGGCCCCATGCGGGCGCTCTAAGCTAAACAATAACTTAATGCTAATGCCTTTCGGCCTAAGAACTAAATTAAAACTAAATTCAATGTCGGTTTTATTTTTTACCGAGAAGAATTTTCCAAAAAACTCGGTTTCTTTATATATTTTTTTTATTTTATATAAAACTTACAAACTAAATAAAACTAAATAAAACTAAACTAAAGCTAATTATAACTAGATCCTTAAACTACTTAAAGCTAATTAAAACTACCTAAAACTACTTAAAACTAGAACAGCCACAGCAAGCATTTTCGTTTGATTTTTAATTTTTTTTGTTTTATTTTTTGCGGTTTTATATTTTTTTTTTTTTTTTTTTTTTTTTTTTTTTTTGGTGCCACCCTGACTGTCCCTACTTATACCTAATCACCTAAACCTATGTAAGCCGGCCAAGACAAAAAGCATTAGTCAGCTTTAAATATCATACATCATATATGTCAGTTTTTAACCACCAGAACTGGTTCTCCTGCCTTACCCTATCTCTTCGGTCCCGATCGGACACAGTCCTACTGAACCGAAGGCGCTCAGCGCCGCCTTGTGCGAGGACGTCTCGGTTGTAAAGGAGTCGCCTGTCTACAGTTCTACGGCCGACGTGGTAGATTAGCGGAACTGCCAATCTATCCTGTATCAGCCCTCGACTGTCTAGATAGAGGAATGCATCGGGCGGAATAAAGCCGCTTAACCGCACACTCTCGTAGTATTCGTCGTTGGGGTAATAGGCCCCAAAAATTAGGCTGTTTGTCGAGGACATCGCTCTTGCAATGTGACCCCGAATCAGCTTCAACAAAAAGTTATCTATTCTGTTTATGTTGGCCCCGTTGTATAGAACCAGGTTGGAATAATAATGTTTGTACTCCGACTCTGGTGTTCTGTGTAATCCAAGGCAGCGTCTAAGACACTGCCTCTCAAACACCCGAATCTTTTCCATTTGAGATGGGGCAACGTTGAACCAAACCGGGCACCCATAGGCAATCATCGGCCGGATGAGGGCCATGTAGCAAATCACCTTCACCCTGGTGTCAAGCCGGCTGCTATAAAACAACCGTTTCGTCAGGGCAAAAGCTCCCCTAGCCCTGGTCAGAGCAGCATTTATATGTCTGTCGAAATACAAATACTGATCCAACCAGATGCCAAGGTACTTTACTACACTTTTACTCGCCAGTGGCTGTCCATTTGGCCCTACGATCACCAGCTTGCGCCAGTTCTTTCTCGTATCCCTTGTGGCTCCATGCAACGGAGTCCTAAACAGAATAGTTTCTGATTTCTGAAAGTTAATTTTTAACTTCCAGTCATCGCAATATTGTTGAATCTTGTCGAAGTCACGCTGCAAAAGAATTCTGATGACCTCGACTTTTGGGGCCGTTCTGTACGCAATTAGATCGTCGGCATACGCAATTGCATGAGTTAGACTACCTATCAGATCGCTGGTGTAAATACTGAAGAGAATCGGCGAGTTGACCGCTCCCTGCTGAAGACCATTTTTAACTTCGAAGATTTTGGTAGAAGTTACATTGCCACTTTTGACAACAAACTTTCTACCATTGAGCATGTCATAAAGCATATATAATAGCGGTTTACTTATACCAAGTCTGGTCAGCTTTAGATAAAGACCTTCTAGCCATACGGTGTCGAAAGCCTTCTCCAAATCAACCAGACAGGCACCCGTACACTGCTTTTTGGATTTGTTCCACTGGATGTCAGAAACGAGTTTAGACGCGGCATGAATGGTGTCATGTCTCGCCTTAAATCCGAACTGATTATCCGGTATGATATTGTTGTCCTCTGCCCACTTGAACAGAGCTCTATTAATAACTTTCTCGAATACCTTGCTGATACTCGGGAGAAGACTTATCGACCGGAGATTCGCCGGATTGGAGTTTTCCTTTCCCTTTTTCGGGAGAGGATGCACCACAGCTGTCTTCCACCGCCCTGGATAATATGCATTATTCAGAGCGTTGTTAAACAATGTGGTATAAATGTCAACTGCCTCCTGAGGAAGATGTCGTAGTACAACGTTGGATATACCATCGACTCCTGCTGACTTCTTTTTCTTTAATGAATCGAAGATGAGCTGGAGCTCTACCTTCGAAATTAACAGGGAATTTAACCCAATCTGCTCGGCGATGATGGCGTTTGCCAAGAGTTCTTCATTAAACCCGGTGAAACCGAGGTTCTCTGATCGCCATTGCGTAATTTCGTTTCGGAGGTAGAAGTGGTGAAGCAGGGCTCTGTTTTCCAGGTCGTGGTTCGGGCGAATGCTAGCATTCACCTTGTACACTTGCTGGAAAGCAGCCCCCACAGCCTCCACTTTCTCCATAGGATCTTCGATTATAAAGAGGTCATCGTCCAAGACGGCGTCCTCTGGGTCTATGCCTGCTGTCAGAAGTACGTTTCTGTTCTCTGTCGTCCTCTGGAGCTTAAGACACGGAAGATCGTTTTGATCATTCCTCCTAAAGATCTTATTAATTTGGGGAAACCTACTCGGGTCGCTGGAATTTACGGCCCGAATTTTGTTGTCCCAATACAAATTAATGGACAACCGATAATTCTCCTTGATCAATTGGTTTATATTTTTGATTGACGACTTCAGTGTCCTAATCTCCAGATCTCGTGAGTCAGTAAACCGTCGGTATAAGAGTTTAAGTCTTGTCAACAGTCCACTTTTTTGTCTGTGTAGTGCGTCGATGGTCGCGTTACGGTACATGTCGTTAGTGTTTCGTTCTTTGTATTTAGGTATTGTTCTATCCATAGTTCGTTTGATTGTCTCGTCCATTTGTTCTAAGTATTCGTCAATTTCAGCGTTTGTAAGATTCCTGTCATTTGGTGGGGATATATTATTTGAACGGATTTCGCTCGCTAAGGCATTGGAGAAGCGTGGCCAGCGCATCTTACTGTAATTGTAAGTATGCACCGGCACATACTCCTCCAATTCCACGAGCTCGTTCGGAAGCTGTATTACGGCGGCGAGTCCGCAGTGATCACTGTCGTACTCGATCGTCCACAAACAGTTTCTTGATTGTTGACCCACAGCGTTAGTAACTGTCAGTCTTGAGTCTATAAGCAATAGATCCAGATAGGCACCGCTTCTTGGAAACGATGGCCTTTCTGTAGCCAGTAGGTCAATGCCATACTCAATGCTGTATTGACCCATCCAATTAAACAGATGGTTGCCTCTAGGATTCTCTATTTGATTTCCCCAATCTGAATGTTTGGCATTCAAATCACCGGCCATCAGATAGTAGTTCTCTTCCGAGTTCAGCCTTAAGCATTCGAAAAGTTTTTCGAGCTCTGTTATGAAATCAGTTGGCTGAGGAGATTCCGGTGCGTAAGCAGCAATCACATACATCCGCTTCCCCTGTTGGAGAGGAATGCATATGACGCAAACTTCAAGCAACCGAAATCTTCGCGCATCACTATTATATATGACTTTATGATCTATGCCTTTTCGTATGAAGATGGCGACACCACCCCCTTGAATGGAGTTGGGCCGATCTCTTCTAACGATATTGTAATTGTTGTTAGTCAATTTATGTTTCTGGTTTAGCTTAGTTTCGCTAGCCAAAAGCACATCTGGACTTTGGTCTTTCAACAATTGGAAAAGATTAGCTCTACGTTCGGTCCTAATCAGTGAATTTACATTCACAGCAAGGATCTTAAAGGGCCTCTCCGGCAGCGCGCCCTTAACCTCTAAGTTGCGTTAAGCTAGGCAAAACAGAGTAGAGATAGTCCACCCTTGTCGCCTGCTCCCTGATCTGTTTTTGAAGACCTGTTAACTGGCCCTGAATGGCCAGCAACATGCTTCTAATTTCGGCCTGTGCGTCCGGTGCCTTTGGCACGAGGGCCTGTGTGGCTACCTTTGGCGCAGGCTGTACCGTGCTCCCCCTTCCCGACGCCATTTGGGCGTAGGAAATTTGGGGGTTGACGGGCGTTACTGTAGGAGGACGCACTGGTGGGCGTTTTTCTACAACTGTCTGCCTAGCCGCTTTGTTTTGTTTAATTTGCTGAAACATCGGACATCCCCGATAGTTTGCGGGGTGCCCGTCGCCTCGGCAGAGTGCACATTTTAGCTGGGTCCTGTCTTCGACCCTTTCCTGTCCGAGTTTACACTCCCCTACATTGTGGTTCTCTCCACACTTGACGCAGCGCGACTCCATTTCGCAATTGGCTGCGGCATGGCCGAACCTTTGGCAGCGCATGCATTGAAGCATGTCGCCGCGCCTCTTTAATCTATCCCAAGTTACAACCTGGTAGTTGAGGACGGAGATACTCCTCAAACTATCCAGTTTGCTGTTGGGCGAAAGCTGTACCAGGAAGAAAGGAAGACTCCGCTTCTCCCGTCTGGCTCTGACTGTAGCGAACGGCTTGACCCCGATAAACTCGAGATCGTCGCTCGCTTTTTGGCGGAGCTCATTTAAGAGCGCCTCTGGTTCCGTGCAGGAATCTATGCCCTTCAGAAGGACCGTTTGAAATTTATCAACTTTTGGGGTAAAACTGAAGAACTCAGTTGTGGATTTTTTTAATAATTCTTTAATAATTTTATGCTGTTCCACTGTACTGCAGTGGATAGCATGTCTATCTTTATTAATTCTTTTTATTGTAAAATTATTGCCTATGGCCGACTTACATAAGTTTATGGTATCCTCAAGCTCCATCTTATATGTGTTGATGGGTGGCACCTTCTCTTTTTTGTTCTTGGGCGGCTGTGGCTGCTGCTGTTGAATCTGTTGTTGCTGCTTCTGCTGCTGTTGATTCTGCTGCTGTTGGTTCTGCTGCTGTTGATTCTGCTGCTGTTGGTTCTGCTTTTGTTGTTGTCGTTGTTCCTTCGGTTGCTGCTGTGGCTGTTGTTTTTGCAGCTGTTGTTGTGGCTGCTTTGGTTTTTGTTTCGTTTGTTGCTGTTGTTGTTGCTGCTCCATTTGCTGATTTAGCTGTGGCTGCTCTGGTGTTGGCAGTAGCTCAGCATTATTTTCTTTTGGGTGCGCTACTTTTTGTGGCTGCTGTAGCGACTTTCTCTTCTCCTGCTCTAGCCTCTCCCTCTGTCGGCGAGCTTCTTGCTTTTCCTTCAAAGCCAGTACTAGGGGAGTTAGCTGGGCTTTGAGGTTCTCAATCTCCCCTTCAACAGCACCAATTTTGGCTTGGATGCTTTGCTCCTCGATTTCGTCTTCGGAGGACGCCTCTGGTGATGTTAAGTCCACATACTGAGTACTGTCCCCCGTTGTGTACAGCCCTTCTCCCCCCTCGGACATGTACTCTATTTCCTCATCTGATGGTGAGGTAATTAGCTGCTTTTGGATTTTTGCTGCTGCTGTAAGTTTAGCATTGCGCGCCGTCTCCTTCCCTTCAGCTTGCAGCTCAGCTGTGGTGATGGAGCGACGCTTCACTAGGTTGGGGACACTCCGTATCCTCCTCCTCCTCTTCTTGGGTGCATCCGCTGGTGCCGTTTTGATATCGGCTGATGCTGCCGTTGCCGCATCTGCTGCTGTTGCCAGGGCATCTTTCGATGTCCCCGGTTTAACTGCCGTTGACGGCTTCATTGTTGTTGTTGTTTTTTTAGCTGGAACACCTTTCGATGCTCCTGCTTTGTTGTTGGCTTTTTGTTGTTGCTTTTCTTCCAACTCTATGAAGTTCTCGACCTCGCGATTATGAAAAAAAGCCTCTAAAATTTTTGTCCCCGACCGGGATTTGAACTGGCGACCCCTCGCACCGCGGTCCGCCACCTCTACCACTGAGCTATTTGCTCTATTAAAAATAGCTTGGCTTAAGGTTTACTTGTACTTGAGCACACACGAATTTAATTTAAAACACTGGGAAAGTCGCTTAACGTCCACTGACTACCACAGTTCAAGATCGACTGACGAGAACCGATATTTTCATCGTGGTATGGTCGTTGGCGAAAACTTATTGTACTAACTTTAACCTTATCAATAATTTTTATTGGTTAAAATAAACGATTTTAAACATTTAAACATCCCGAAAGTATCTTAAGTTCAACCTACAAGACTGTAAATAAATTCAAAACGAAACCAAAGCATATGTATACGTAAATAGTTTTCTTTATTAAACAATCAAATACAAATGACACACTCACCCTTTCAATGCAAGTATTGGGCCTCAAATGATTCAATCGAATCTTCCTATTCAACAATCTATCAACCATACAAAAAAAGTATAGGTAGGTACAAATGCATAAATGATTTTATGTATGTATTTAGACTAGAAAATGTCAAGTTAGAACTTTTTTTTTTTTTTAATTTTTATTTGACATAGTGATTTTTGTTAGAACGACAGTGTTTTCATATTTATTTAAGTGGTAAGTTAGTCTTTGCGTCTGTTGCACGCCGCGTAGAAATATTTATGAGTTTTGTTATTGAAAACAAAAAAAAAAAAAAATTAATGGATATTAAAAAAATTTAATTGTATGTATTTAAAAAAAGTTCTATAATATTTTTAAGTATAAAAAGTGTCTATTTTTTGCAAAGATTTAAAATAAAAAATGCAAAAATGAATTGATATCGCTAAAAAAAAAAAAAAATAAGTAATTTTCAGAAGTTTCTAAAAAAATTGCATACTTTCAGGCGCACCTTAAATCGAACTGGTTCAAAAGTAACTATTATATTCTACTTGACATTTCTGTTTAAATGATTTTAAATTTAATAAGTGGGACAAAGGGCGGCAGTTTGAAAAAGAAACTGAAAATAGTTTTTATAATCAATTAAGACAATAAAAAATTTCATATTTATTTGAGGAAAAAAAAAGATTGCATACTTTCAGGGGCAGTGATAACAGTACTAATTTAACCTTAAAACAACTTCTTTCAAAAGTTGCTCTTACCTACATGATTTTTTTAGAGCGATTTTCAACTATTTCATATTTATTTAAAAATAAATAAATAAAAAAAAAAAAGATTGCATACTTTAAGGGGCAGTGATAACAGTACTAATTTAACCTTAAAACAGCTTCTTTCAAAAGTTGCTTTTACCTACATGATTTTTTTAAGAGCGATTTTTAACTATTTCATATTTATTTGAAAATAAATAAATAAAAAAAAAAATATTGCATACTTTCAGGGGCAGTGATAACAGTACTAATTTAACCTTAAAACAACTTCTTTCAAAAGTTACTCTTACCTACATGATTTTTTTAGAGCCATTTTCAATTTTATAAGTGGGGGAAGGAGGACCTATGCAAAGATTTAAAATAAAAAATGCAAAAATGAATCGATATCGCTAAAAACAGAAGTTTTTAAAAAAAATTGCATACTTTCAGGCGCACCTTAAATCGACCTGGTTTAAAAGTAACTATTATATTCTCCTTCTTTCAAAACTTGCTCTTACCTAAATGATTTTTTTAGAGCGATTTTCAATTTTATAAGTGGGGGGATGGGGGACCTCTTGAGGGGAAATAAAAAAAAAAAAAAAAAAACTAAAAAAAAATTTAAATGCTTTTTAAATCAATAAATCATAAATCACGTTTTGTTAATGTTTTTTAACAATACAATATCAAATTTTAGAAAAATCAAACAGAAACAACAATCAAAATTGTCTACGATTGACTAGTTAGAGAACTTTGTGCACATTGTATGTGTAATATATAAAATTTTAAAACTAAAAAGTAGGTGCAGAGAACCTTACAGGGCAAAAAGGCACATGCCAACAACACGCGGTGTTCCCAAGCGGTCCCCCATCTAAGTACTAACCGCGCCCGACGATGCTTGATTTCGGTGATCGGACGAGAACCGATATTTTTTTTTTTTTTTTTTTATTTTTTTTTTTTTAAATTCATTTTTATTTTTCATTAAACTTATAACTATCTTAAAGCTAGACAAAAATTCATAAAAACTAGCCTACTTATCAATAACTTACAACTAACTTACTGGCCCTATGCGGGCGCTCTAAGTTAAACTATAATAACTTAATTCTAATACCTTTCGGCTTATGAGCTAAATTAAGACTAAAATTCTGATTGGTTTTATTTTTTACCAAGAAGAATTGGAAAAAAACTTGGTTTCGTATCATTTTTTTTTATTTTATTTAAAACTTACAAACTAAATAAAACTAAACTAAAGCTAATTATGACTAGTACTAAAACTAATTAAAACTAATTAAAACTAATTAAAGCTAATTAAAACTAACTAAAACTACTTAAAACTAGAACAGCCACAGCAGCATTTTGATTGTTTTTTTTTTTTTTTTTTTTTTTTGGTTTTTTTTTTTTTTTTTTTTTTTTGTTGTTTTTTTTTTTTTTTTGTTTTTTTTTTTTTTTTTTTTGTTTTTTTTTTTTTTTTTGGTGCCACCCCGACTGTCCCTACTTAAAAATAATACACCTAAACCTATGTAAGTCGGCCAAGACAAAAACACTTAGTCAACTTTTAAATATCTGTAGAATTTTCAGTTAGCCACCAAAACTGGTTCTCCTGCCTTACCCTATCTCTTCGGTCCCGATCGGACACAGTCCTACTGAACCGAAGGCGCTCAGCGCCGCCTTGTGCGAGGACGTCTCGGTTGTAAAGGAGTCGCCTGTCTACAGTTCTACGGCCGACGTGGTAGATTAGCGGAACCGCCAATCTATCCTGTATCAGCCCTCGACTGTCTAAATAGAGGAATGCATCGGGCGGAATAAAGCCGCTCAAACGCACACTCTCATAATATTCTCGGTTGGGGTAATAGGCCCCAAAAATTAGGCTGTTTGTCGAGGACATCGCTCTTGCAATGTGACCCCGAATCAGCTTCAACAAAAAGTTATCTATTCTGTTTATGTTGGCCCCGTTGTATAGAACCAGGTTGGAATAATAATGTTTGTACTCCGACTCTGGTGTTCTGTGTAATCCAAGGCAGCGTCTAAGACACTGCCTCTCAAACACCCGAATCTTTTCCATTTGAGATGGGGCAACGTTGAACCAAACCGGGCACCCATAGGCAATCATCGGCCGGATGAGGGCCATGTAGCAAATCACCTTCACCCTGGTATCAAGCCGGCTGCTATAAAACAACCGTTTCGTCAGGGCAAAAGCTCCCCTAGCCCTGGTCAGAGCAGCATTTATATGTCTGTCGAAATACAAATACTGATCCAACCAGATGCCAAGGTACTTTACTACACTTTTACTCGCCAGTGGATGTCCATTTGGCCCTACGATCACCAGCTTGCGCCAGTTCTTTCTCGTATCCCTTGTGGCTCCATGCAACGGAGTCCTAAACAGAATAGTTTCTGATTTCTGAAAGTTAATTTTTAACTTCCAGTCATCGCAATATTGTTGAATCTTGTCGAAGTCACGCTGCAAAAGAATTCTGATGACCTCGACTTTTGGGGCCGTTCTGTACGCAATTAGATCGTCGGCATACGCAATTGCATGAGTTAGACTACCTATCAGATCGCTGGTGTAAATACTGAAGAGAATCGGCGAGTTGACCGCTCCCTGCTGAAGACCATTTTTAACTTCGAAGATTTTGGTAGAAGTTACATTGCCACTTTTGACAACAAACTTTCTACCATTGAGCATGTCATAAAGCATATATAATAGCGGTTTACTTATGCCAAGTCTGGTCAGCTTTAGATAAAGACCTTCTAGCCATACGGTGTCGAAAGCCTTCTCCAAATCAACCAGACAGGCACCCGTACACTGCTTTTTGGATTTGTTCCACTGGATGTCAGAAACGAGTTTAGACGCGGCATGAATGGTGTCATGTCTCGCCTTAAATCCGAACTGATTATCCGGTATGATATTGTTGTCCTCTGTCCACTTGAACAAAGCTCTATTAATAACTTTCTCGAATACCTTGCTGATACTCGGAAGAAGACTTATCGACCGGAGATTCGCCGGATTGGAGTTATCCTTTCCCTTTTTCGGGAGAGGATGCACCACAGCTGTCTTCCACCGCCCTGGATAATATGCATTATTCAGAGCGTTGTTAAACAGTGTGGTATAAATGTCAACTGCCTCCTGAGGAAGATGTCGTAGTACAACGTTGGATATACCATCGACTCCTGCTGACTTCTTTTTCTTTAATGAATCGAAGATGATCTGGAGCTCCACCTTCGAAATTAACAGGGAATTTAACCCATTCTGCTCGGCGATGATGGCATTTGCCAAGTGTTCTTCATTGAACCCAGTGAAACCGAGGTTCTCCGATCGCCATTGCGTAATTTCGTTTCGAAGGTAGAAGTGGTGAAGCAGGGCTCTGTTTTCCAGGTCGTGGTTCGGGCGAATGCTAGCATTCACCTTGTACACTTGCTGGAAAGCAGCCCCCACAGCCTTCACTTTCTCCATAGGATCTTCGATTATAAAGAGGTCATCGTCCAAGACGGCGTCCTCTGGGTCTATGCCTGCTGTCAGAAGTACGTTTCTGTTCTCTGTCGTCCTCTGGAGCTTAAGACACGGAAGATCGTTTTGATCATTCCTCCTAAAGATCTTATTAATTTGGGGAAACATACTCGGGTCGCTGGAATTTACGGCCCGAATTTTATTGTCCCAATACAAATTAATGGACAACCGATAGTTCTCCTTGATCAATTGGTTGACATTTTTGATCGACGACTTCAGCGTCCTAATCTCCAGATCTCGTGAGTCAGTAAACCGTCGGTATAAGAGTTTAAGTCTTGTCAACAGTCCACTTTTTTGTCTGTGTAGTGCGTCGATGGTCGCGTTACGGTACATGTCGTTAGCGTTTCGTTCTTTGTATTTCGGTATTGTTCTGTTCATAGTTCGTTTGATTGTCTCGTCCATTTGTTCTAAGTATTCGTCAATTTCAGCGTTTGTAAGATTCCTGTCATTTGGTGGGGATATATTATTTGAACGGATTTCGCTCGCTAAGGCATTGGAGAAGCGTGGCCAGCGCATCTTACTGTAATTGTAAGTATGCACCGGCACGTACTCCTCCAATTCCACAAGCTCGTTCGGAAGCTGTATTACGGCGGCGAGTCCGCAGTGATCACTGTCGTACTCGATCGTCCGCAAACAGTTTCTTGATTGTTGACCCACAGCGTTAGTAACTGTCAGTCTTGAGTCCATTAGCAATAGATCAAGATAGGCACCGCTTCTTGGAAACGATGGCCTTTCTGTAGCCAGCAGGTCAATGCCATACTCAATGCTGTATTGACCCATCCAATTAAACAGATGGTTACCTCTAGGATTCTCTATTTGATTTCCCCAATCTGAATGTTTGGCATTCAAATCACCGGCCATCAGATAGTAGTTCTCTTCCGAGTTCAGCCTTAAGCATTCGAAAAGTTTTTCGAGCTCTGTTATAAAATCAGTTGGCTGAGGAGATTCCGGTGCGTAAGCAGCAATCACATACATCCGCTTCCCCTGTTGGAGAGGAATGCATATGACGCAAACTTCAAGCAACCGAAATCTTCGCGCATCACTATTATATATGACTTTATGATCTATGCCTTTTCGTATGAAGATGGCGACACCACCCCCTTGAGTGGAGTTGGGCCGATCTCTTCTAACGATATTGTAATTGTTGTTAGTCAATTTATGTTTCTGGTTTAGCTTAGTTTCGCTAGCCAAAAGCACATCTGGACTTTGGTCTTTCAACAATTGGAAAAGATTAGCTCTACGTTCGGTCCTAATCAGTGAATTTACATTCACAGCAAGGATCTTAAAGGGGCTCTCCGGCAGCGCGCCCTTAACCTCTAAGTTGCGTTAAGCTAGGCAAAACAGAGTAGAGATAGTCCACCCTTGTCGCCTGCTCCCTGATCTGTTTTTGAAGACCTGTTAACTGGCCCTGAATGGCCAGCAACATGCTTCTAATTTCGGCCTGTGCGTCCGGTGCCCTAGGCACGAGGGCCTGTGGGGCTACCTTTGGCGCAGGCTGTACCGTGCTCCCCCTTCCCGACGCCATTTGGGCGTAGGAAATTTGGGGGTTGACGGGCGTTACTGTAGGAGGACGCACTGGTGGGCGTTTTTCTACAACTGTCTGCCTAGCCGCTTTGTTTTGTTTAATTTGCTGAAACATCGGACATCCCCGATAGTTTGCGGGGTGCCCGTCGCCTCGGCAGAGTGCACATTTTAGCTGGGTCCTGTCTTCGACCCTTTCCTGTCCGAGTTTACACTCCCCTACATTGTGGTTCTCTCCACACTTGACGCAGCGCGACTGCATTTCGCAATTCGCTGCGGCATGGCCGAACCTTTGGCAGCGCATGCATTGAAGCATGTCGCCGCGCCTCTTTAATCTATCCCAGGTTACAACCTGGTAGTTGAGGACGGAGATACTCCTCAAACTATCCAGTTTGCTGTTGGGCGAAAGCTGTACCAGGAAGAAAGGAAGACTCCGCTTCTCCCGTCTGGCTCTGACTGTAGCGAACGGCTTGACCCCGATAAACTCGAGATCGTCGCTCGCTTTTTGGCGGAGCTCATTTAAGAGCGCCTCTGGTTCCGTGCAGGAATCTATGCCCTTCAGAAGGACCGTTTGAAATTTATCAACTTTTGGGGTAAAACTGAAGAACTCAGTTGTGGATTTTTTTAATAATTCTTTAATAATTTTATGCTGTTCCACTGTACTGCAGTGGATAGCATGTCTATCTTTATTAATTCTTTTTATTGTAAAATTATTGCCTATGGCCGACTTACATAAGTTTATGGTATCCTCAAGCTCCATCTTATATGTGTTGATGGGTGGCACCTTCTCTTTTTTGTTCTTGGGCGGCTGTGGCTGCTGCTGTTGAATCTGTTGTTTCTGCTGCTGTTGAATCTGCTGCTGTAGGCTCTGCTGCTGTTGATTCTGCTGCTGATGAGTCTGCTGCTGTTGTTTCTGTTGCTGTCGTTGTTCTTTTGGTTGCTGCTGTGGCTGTTTTACTTGCAGCTGCTGTTGTTGTTGCTGCTGCGGTAGCTTTTTTAGTTTTGGCTGCTGTGGTGTTGGTTGCAGCTCAGCATTTATTATTTCGTGTTGCGCTACTTTTTGTGGCTGCTGTAGCGACTTTTTTTTGTCTAGCTCCAGCCTTTCTCTTTGCCGGCGAGCTTCTTGCTTCTCCTTCAAAGCCAGTACCAGGGGAGTTAGCTGGGCTTTGAGGAGCTCGATCTCCCCCTGGACAGCACCTATTTTTTCTTGGATGCTCTGCTCCTCTAATTCATCTTCGGAGGACGCCTCTGGTGACGTTAGGTCCACATATTGAGTGCTGTCCCCCGTTGTGTACATTCCTTCTCCCCCCTCGGACATGTACTCCATTTCCTCATCTGATGGTGAGGTATTTAGCTGCTGTTGAATTTTAGCTGCTGCTGTAGCTTTCGCCGTTCGCCCCACGTCCCTCGCTCCAGCTGGCAGCTTAGCTGAAGTGATGGTAGAGCGGCGCTTAACTAAGTTTGGCGTAGCCAATATCTTCTTCCTCCTTTTTTTTGGCATATCGGCTGATGGTGCCGTTGCCGTCGAAGCTAGGGCATCATTCGACAACCCCGCTGTTGATGCCGTTGCCGGCTTAGTTGTTGCTGTTGTTTTTTGGACATCATCCGATGTCCCCGTATGAATTGCCGTTGATGGCTTTGGTTTAATTGGGACACCTTTGGATGTTCCCGCTGTTGCTGCCGTAGCTGCCGTTGCTGGCTTTGCTGGCTTTGTTGTTGTTGCTGCTGGGACACCTTTCGATGCCCCCGCACTGGTGACGTCTTCCATCTGTTTTTCTTCCCACTCGATAAAGTTTTCAACTTCTCGGTTGTGAAAAAAAGCTGCTAAATTTTCTATGCCCGACCGGGATTTGAACTTGCGACCCTCCACACCGGGGTTCGCCACCTCTTCCACTGAGCTATTGGCTCTATTGAAAATTGCTTGGCTTAATAACTTTTACTACTGCACTACCGATTTTAATTTGGAATACTACGAAAGTCGCTTGGCGTCCACTCACTTCCACAGTTCAAGATCGACTGACGAGAACCGATATTTTCATCGTGGTATGGTCGTTGGCGAAAACTTATTGTACTAACTTTAACCTTATCAATAATTTTTATTGGTTAAAATAAACGATTTTAAACATTTAAACATCCCGAAAGTATCTTAAGTTCAACCTACAAGACTGTAAATAAATTCAAAACGAAACCAAAGCATATGTATACGTAAATAGTTTTCTTTATTAAACAATCAAATACAAATGACACACTCACCCTTTCAATGCAAGTATTGGGCCTCAAATGATTCAATCGAATCTTCCTATTCAACAATCTATCAACCATACAAAAAAAGTATAGGTAGGTACAAATGCATAAATGATTTTATGTATGTATTTAGACTAGAAAATGTCAAGTTAGAACTTTTTTTTTTTTTTAATTTTTATTTGACATAGTGATTTTTGTTAGAACGACAGTGTTTTCATATTTATTTAAGTGGTAAGTTAGTCTTTGCGTCTGTTGCACGCCGCGTAGAAATATTTATGAGTTTTGTTATTGAAAACAAAAAAAAAAAAAAATTAATGGATATTAAAAAAATTTAATTGTATGTATTTAAAAAAAGTTCTATAATATTTTTAAGTATAAAAAGTGTCTATTTTTTGCAAAGATTTAAAATAAAAAATGCAAAAATGAATTGATATCGCTAAAAAAAAAAAAAAATAAGTAATTTTCAGAAGTTTCTAAAAAAATTGCATACTTTCAGGCGCACCTTAAATCGAACTGGTTCAAAAGTAACTATTATATTCTACTTGACATTTCTGTTTAAATGATTTTAAATTTAATAAGTGGGACAAAGGGCGGCAGTTTGAAAAAGAAACTGAAAATAGTTTTTATAATCAATTAAGACAATAAAAAATTTCATATTTATTTGAGGAAAAAAAAAGATTGCATACTTTCAGGGGCAGTGATAACAGTACTAATTTAACCTTAAAACAACTTCTTTCAAAAGTTGCTCTTACCTACATGATTTTTTTAGAGCGATTTTCAACTATTTCATATTTATTTAAAAATAAATAAATAAAAAAAAAAAAGATTGCATACTTTAAGGGGCAGTGATAACAGTACTAATTTAACCTTAAAACAGCTTCTTTCAAAAGTTGCTTTTACCTACATGATTTTTTTAAGAGCGATTTTTAACTATTTCATATTTATTTGAAAATAAATAAATAAAAAAAAAAATATTGCATACTTTCAGGGGCAGTGATAACAGTACTAATTTAACCTTAAAACAACTTCTTTCAAAAGTTACTCTTACCTACATGATTTTTTTAGAGCCATTTTCAATTTTATAAGTGGGGGAAGGAGGACCTATGCAAAGATTTAAAATAAAAAATGCAAAAATGAATCGATATCGCTAAAAACAGAAGTTTTTAAAAAAAATTGCATACTTTCAGGCGCACCTTAAATCGACCTGGTTTAAAAGTAACTATTATATTCTCCTTCTTTCAAAACTTGCTCTTACCTAAATGATTTTTTTAGAGCGATTTTCAATTTTATAAGTGGGGGGATGGGGGACCTCTTGAGGGGAAATAAAAAAAAAAAAAAAAAAACTAAAAAAAAATTTAAATGCTTTTTAAATCAATAAATCATAAATCACGTTTTGTTAATGTTTTTTAACAATACAATATCAAATTTTAGAAAAATCAAACAGAAACAACAATCAAAATTGTCTACGATTGACTAGTTAGAGAACTTTGTGCACATTGTATGTGTAATATATAAAATTTTAAAACTAAAAAGTAGGTGCAGAGAACCTTACAGGGCAAAAAGGCACATGCCAACAACACGCGGTGTTCCCAAGCGGTCCCCCATCTAAGTACTAACCGCGCCCGACGATGCTTGATTTCGGTGATCGGACGAGAACCGATATTTTCATCGTGGTATGGTCGTTGGCGAAAACTTATTGTACTAACTTTAACCTTATCAATAATTTTTATTGGTTAAAATAAACGATTTTAAACATTTAAACATCCCGAAAGTATCTTAAGTTCAACCTACAAGACTGTAAATAAATTCAAAACGAAACCAAAGCATATGTATACGTAAATAGTTTTCTTTATTAAACAATCAAATACAAATGACACACTCACCCTTTCAATGCAAGTATTGGGCCTCAAATGATTCAATCGAATCTTCCTATTCAACAATCTATCAACCATACAAAAAAAGTATAGGTAGGTACAAATGCATAAATGATTTTATGTATGTATTTAGACTAGAAAATGTCAAGTTAGAACTTTTTTTTTTTTTTAATTTTTATTTGACATAGTGATTTTTGTTAGAACGACAGTGTTTTCATATTTATTTAAGTGGTAAGTTAGTCTTTGCGTCTGTTGCACGCCGCGTAGAAATATTTATGAGTTTTGTTATTGAAAACAAAAAAAAAAAAAAATTAATGGATATTAAAAAAATTTAATTGTATGTATTTAAAAAAAGTTCTATAATATTTTTAAGTATAAAAAGTGTCTATTTTTTGCAAAGATTTAAAATAAAAAATGCAAAAATGAATTGATATCGCTAAAAAAAAAAAAAAATAAGTAATTTTCAGAAGTTTCTAAAAAAATTGCATACTTTCAGGCGCACCTTAAATCGAACTGGTTCAAAAGTAACTATTATATTCTACTTGACATTTCTGTTTAAATGATTTTAAATTTAATAAGTGGGACAAAGGGCGGCAGTTTGAAAAAGAAACTGAAAATAGTTTTTATAATCAATTAAGACAATAAAAAATTTCATATTTATTTGAGGAAAAAAAAAGATTGCATACTTTCAGGGGCAGTGATAACAGTACTAATTTAACCTTAAAACAACTTCTTTCAAAAGTTGCTCTTACCTACATGATTTTTTTAGAGCGATTTTCAACTATTTCATATTTATTTAAAAATAAATAAATAAAAAAAAAAAAGATTGCATACTTTAAGGGGCAGTGATAACAGTACTAATTTAACCTTAAAACAGCTTCTTTCAAAAGTTGCTTTTACCTACATGATTTTTTTAAGAGCGATTTTTAACTATTTCATATTTATTTGAAAATAAATAAATAAAAAAAAAAATATTGCATACTTTCAGGGGCAGTGATAACAGTACTAATTTAACCTTAAAACAACTTCTTTCAAAAGTTACTCTTACCTACATGATTTTTTTAGAGCCATTTTCAATTTTATAAGTGGGGGAAGGAGGACCTATGCAAAGATTTAAAATAAAAAATGCAAAAATGAATCGATATCGCTAAAAACAGAAGTTTTTAAAAAAAATTGCATACTTTCAGGCGCACCTTAAATCGACCTGGTTTAAAAGTAACTATTATATTCTCCTTCTTTCAAAACTTGCTCTTACCTAAATGATTTTTTTAGAGCGATTTTCAATTTTATAAGTGGGGGGATGGGGGACCTCTTGAGGGGAAATAAAAAAAAAAAAAAAAAAACTAAAAAAAAATTTAAATGCTTTTTAAATCAATAAATCATAAATCACGTTTTGTTAATGTTTTTTAACAATACAATATCAAATTTTAGAAAAATCAAACAGAAACAACAATCAAAATTGTCTACGATTGACTAGTTAGAGAACTTTGTGCACATTGTATGTGTAATATATAAAATTTTAAAACTAAAAAGTAGGTGCAGAGAACCTTACAGGGCAAAAAGGCACATGCCAACAACACGCGGTGTTCCCAAGCGGTCCCCCATCTAAGTACTAACCGCGCCCGACGATGCTTGATTTCGGTGATCGGACGAGAACCGATATTTTTTTTTTTTTTTTTTTTTTTAAATTCATTTTTATTTTTCATTAAACTTATAACTATCTTAAAGCTAGACAAAAATTCATAAAAACTAGCCTACTTATCAATAACTTACAACTAACTTACTGGCCCCATGCGGGCGCTCTAAGCTAAACAATAACTTAATGCTAATGCCTTTCGGCCTAAGAACTAAATTAAAACTAAATTCAATGTCGGTTTTATTTTTTACCGAGAAGAATTTTCCAAAAAACTCGGTTTCTTTATATATTTTTTTTATTTTATATAAAACTTACAAACTAAATAAAACTAAATAAAACTAAACTAAAGCTAATTATAACTAGATCCTTAAACTACTTAAAGCTAATTAAAACTACCTAAAACTACTTAAAACTAGAACAGCCACAGCAAGCATTTTCGTTTGATTTTTAATTTTTTTTGTTTTTTTTTTTTTTTTTTTTTTTTTTTTTTTTTTTTTTTTTTTTTTTTTTTTTTTTTTTTGGTGCCACCCTGACTGTCCCTACTTATACCTAATCACCTAAACCTATGTAAGCCGACCAAGACAAAAAGCATTAGTCAGCTTTAAATATCATACATCATATATGTCAGTTTTTAACCACCAGAACTGGTTCTCCTGCCTTACCCTATCTCTTCGGTCCCGATCGGACACAGTCCTACTGAACCGAAGGCGCTCAGCGCCGCCTTGTGCGAGGACGTCTCGGTTATAAAGGAGTCGCCTGTCTACAGTTCTACGGCCGACGTGGTAGATTAGCGGAACTGCCAATCTATCCTGTATCAGCCCTCGACTGTCTAGATAGAGGAATGCATCGGGCGGAATAAAGCCGCTTAACCGCACACTCTCGTAGTATTCGTCGTTGGGGTAATAGGCCCCAAAAATTAGGCTGTTTGTCGAGGACATCGCTCTTGCAATGTGACCCCGAATCAGCTTCAACAAAAAGTTATCTATTCTGTTTATGTTGGCCCCGTTGTATAGAACCAGGTTGGAATAATAATGTTTGTACTCCGACTCTGGTGTTCTGTGTAATCCAAGGCAGCGTCTAAGACACTGCCTCTCAAACACCCGAATCTTTTCCATTTGAGATGGGGCAACGTTGAACCAAACCGGGCACCCATAGGCAATCATCGGCCGGATGAGGGCCATGTAGCAAATCACCTTCACCCTGGTGTCAAGCCGGCTGCTATAAAACAACCGTTTCGTCAGGGCAAAAGCTCCCCTAGCCCTGGTCAGAGCAGCATTTATATGTCTGTCGAAATACAAATACTGATCCAACCAGATGCCAAGGTACTTTACTACACTTTTACTCGCCAGTGGCTGTCCATTTGGCCCTACGATCACCAGCTTGCGCCAGTTCTTTCTCGTATCCCTTGTGGCTCCATGCAACGGAGTCCTAAACAGAATAGTTTCTGATTTCTGAAAGTTAATTTTTAACTTCCAGTCATCGCAATATTGTTGAATCTTGTCGAAGTCACGCTGCAAAAGAATTCTGATGACCTCGACTTTTGGGGCCGTTCTGTACGTAATTAGATCGTCGGCATACGCAATTGCATGAGTTAGACTACCTATCAGATCGCTGGTGTAAATACTGAAGAGAATCGGCGAGTTGACCGCTCCCTGCTGAAGACCATTTTTAACTTCGAAGATTTTGGTAGAAGTTACATTGCCACTTTTGACAACAAACTTTCTACCATTGAGCATGTCATAAAGCATATATAATAGCGGTTTACTTATGCCAAGTCTGGTCAGCTTTAGATAAAGACCTTCTAGCCATACGGTGTCGAAAGCCTTCTCCAAATCAACCAGACAGGCACCCGTACACTGCTTTTTGGATTTGTTCCACTGGATGTCAGAAACGAGTTTAGACGCGGCATGAATGGTGTCATGTCTCGCCTTAAATCCGAACTGATTATCCGGTATGATATTGTTGTCCTCTGCCCACTTGAACAGAGCTCTATTGATAACTTTCTCGAATACCTTGCTGATACTCGGAAGAAGACTTATCGACCGGAGATTCGCCGGATTGGAGTTGTCCTTTCCCTTTTTCGGGAGAGGATGCACCACAGCTGTCTTCCACCGCCCTGGATAATATGCATTATTCAGAGCGTTGTTAAACAATGTGGTATAAATGTCAACTGCCTCCTGAGGAAGATGTCGTAGTACAACGTTGGATATACCATCGACTCCTGCTGACTTCTTTTTCTTTAGTGAATCGAAGATGATCTGGAGCTCCACCTTCGAAATTAACAGGGAATTTAACCCATTCTGCTCGGCGATGATGGCATTTGCCAAGTGTTCTTCATTGAACCCAGTGAAACCGAGGTTCTCCGATCGCCATTGCGTAATTTCGTTTCGAAGGTAGAAGTGGTGAAGCAGGGCTCTGTTTTCCAGGTCGTGGTTCGGGCGAATGCTAGCATTCACCTTGTACACTTGCTGGAAAGCAGCCCCCACAGCCTCCACTTTCTCCATAGGATCTTCGATTATAAAGAGGTCATCGTCCAAGACGGCGTCCTCTGGGTCTATGCCTGCTGTCAGAAGTACGTTTCTGTTCTCTGTCGTCCTCTGGAGCTTAAGACACGGAAGATCGTTTTGATCATTCCTCCTAAAGATCTTATTAATTTGGGGAAACATACTCGGGTCGCTGGAATTTACGGCCCGAATTTTGTTGTCCCAATACAAATTAATGGACAACCGATAATTCTCCTTGAGCAATTGGTTGATATTTTTGATTGACGACTTCAGTGTCCTAATCTCCAGATCTCGTGAGTCAGTAAACCGTCGGTATAAGAGTTTAAGTCTTGTCAACAGTCCACTTTTTTGTCTGTGTAGTGCGTCGATGGTCGCGTTACGGTACATGTCGTTAGCGTTTCGTTCTTTGTATTTCGGTATTGTTCTGTTCATAGTTCGTTGGATTGTCTCGTCCATTTGTTCTAAGTATTCGTCGATCTCAGCATTTGTAAGATTCCTGTCATTTGGTGGGGATATATTATTTGAACGGATTTCGCTCGCTAAGGCATTGGAGAAGCGTGGCCAGCGCATCTTACTGTAATTGTAAGTATGCACCGGCACATACTCCTCCAATTCCACGAGCTCGTTCGGAAGCTGTATTACGGCGGCGAGTCCGCAGTGATCACTGTCGTACTCGATCGTCCGTAAACAGTTTCTTGGTCGTTGACCCACAGCGTTAGTAACTGTCAGTCTTGAGTCTATTAGCAATAGATCCAGATAGGCACCGCTTCTTGGAAACGATGGCCTTTCTGTAGCCAGCAGGTCAATGCCATACTCAATGCTGTATTGACCCATCCAATTAAACAGATGGTTACCTCTAGGATTCTCTATTTGATTTCCCCAATCTGAATGTTTGGCATTCAAATCACCGGCCATCAGATAGTAGTTCTCTTCCGAGTTCAGCCTTAAGCAATCGAAAAGTTTTTCGAGCTCCGTTATGAAATCAGTTGGCTGAGGAGATTCCGGTGCGTAAGCAGCAATCACATACATCCGCTTCCCCTGTTGGAGAGGAATGCAAATGACGCAAACTTCGAGCAACCGAAATCTTCGCGCATCACTATTATATATGACTTTATGATCTATGCCTTTTCGTATGAAGATGGCGACACCACCCCCTTGAGTGGAGTTGGGCCGATCTCTTCTAACGATATTGTAATTGTTGTTAGTCAATTTATGTTTCTGGTTAAGCTTAGTTTCGCTAGCCAAAAGCACATCTGGACTTTGGTCTTTCAACAATTGGAAAAGATTAGCTCTACGTTCGGTCCTAATCAGTGAATTTACATTCACAGCAAGGATCTTAAAGGGCCTCTCCGGCAGCGCGCCCTTAACCTCTAAGTTGCGTTAAGCTAGGCAAAACAGAGTAGAGGTAGTCCACCCTTGTTGCCTGCTCCCTTATCTGGTTTTGAAGACCTGTTAACTGGCCCTGAATGGCCAGCAACATGCTTCTAATTTCGGCCTGTGCGTCCGGTGCCTTAGGCACGAGGGCCTGTGGGGCTACCTTTGGCGCAGGCTGTACCGTGCTCCCCCTTCCTGACGCCATTTGGGCGTAGGAAATTTGGGGGTTGACGGGCGACGAGAACCGATATTTTCATCGTGGTATGGTCGTTGGCGAAAACTTATTGTACTAACTTTAACCTTATCAATAATTTTTATTGGTTAAAATAAACGATTTTAAACATTTAAACATCCCGAAAGTATCTTAAGTTCAACCTACAAGACTGTAAATAAATTCAAAACGAAACCAAAGCATATGTATACGTAAATAGTTTTCTTTATTAAACAATCAAATACAAATGACACACTCACCCTTTCAATGCAAGTATTGGGCCTCAAATGATTCAATCGAATCTTCCTATTCAACAATCTATCAACCATACAAAAAAAGTATAGGTAGGTACAAATGCATAAATGATTTTATGTATGTATTTAGACTAGAAAATGTCAAGTTAGAACTTTTTTTTTTTTTTAATTTTTATTTGACATAGTGATTTTTGTTAGAACGACAGTGTTTTCATATTTATTTAAGTGGTAAGTTAGTCTTTGCGTCTGTTGCACGCCGCGTAGAAATATTTATGAGTTTTGTTATTGAAAACAAAAAAAAAAAAAAATTAATGGATATTAAAAAAATTTAATTGTATGTATTTAAAAAAAGTTCTATAATATTTTTAAGTATAAAAAGTGTCTATTTTTTGCAAAGATTTAAAATAAAAAATGCAAAAATGAATTGATATCGCTAAAAAAAAAAAAAAATAAGTAATTTTCAGAAGTTTCTAAAAAAATTGCATACTTTCAGGCGCACCTTAAATCGAACTGGTTCAAAAGTAACTATTATATTCTACTTGACATTTCTGTTTAAATGATTTTAAATTTAATAAGTGGGACAAAGGGCGGCAGTTTGAAAAAGAAACTGAAAATAGTTTTTATAATCAATTAAGACAATAAAAAATTTCATATTTATTTGAGGAAAAAAAAAGATTGCATACTTTCAGGGGCAGTGATAACAGTACTAATTTAACCTTAAAACAACTTCTTTCAAAAGTTGCTCTTACCTACATGATTTTTTTAGAGCGATTTTCAACTATTTCATATTTATTTAAAAATAAATAAATAAAAAAAAAAAAGATTGCATACTTTAAGGGGCAGTGATAACAGTACTAATTTAACCTTAAAACAGCTTCTTTCAAAAGTTGCTTTTACCTACATGATTTTTTTAAGAGCGATTTTTAACTATTTCATATTTATTTGAAAATAAATAAATAAAAAAAAAAATATTGCATACTTTCAGGGGCAGTGATAACAGTACTAATTTAACCTTAAAACAACTTCTTTCAAAAGTTACTCTTACCTACATGATTTTTTTAGAGCCATTTTCAATTTTATAAGTGGGGGAAGGAGGACCTATGCAAAGATTTAAAATAAAAAATGCAAAAATGAATCGATATCGCTAAAAACAGAAGTTTTTAAAAAAAATTGCATACTTTCAGGCGCACCTTAAATCGACCTGGTTTAAAAGTAACTATTATATTCTCCTTCTTTCAAAACTTGCTCTTACCTAAATGATTTTTTTAGAGCGATTTTCAATTTTATAAGTGGGGGGATGGGGGACCTCTTGAGGGGAAATAAAAAAAAAAAAAAAAAAAACTAAAAAAAAATTTAAATGCTTTTTAAATCAATAAATCATAAATCACGTTTTGTTAATGTTTTTTAACAATACAATATCAAATTTTAGAAAAATCAAACAGAAACAACAATCAAAATTGTCTACGATTGACTTTTTTTTTTTTTTTTTTTTTTATTTTTTTTTTAATTCATTTTTATTTTTCCATTCAACTTATAACTAACTTAAAGCTAGACAAAAATTCATAAAAACTAGCCTACTTATCAATAACTTACAACTAACTTACTGGCCCTATACGGGCGCTCTAAGTTAAACTATGATTACTTAATACTAATGCCTTTCGGCCTAGAAACTAAATTAAAACTAAGATCCTTAACGGTTTTATTTTTTACCGAGAAGAATGTACAAAAAACTCGGTTTCGGTATCGATTTTTTTTATTTTATATAAAACTTACAAACTAAATAAAACTAAACTAAACTAAAGGTAATTAAGACTACTTAAAACTACTTAAAGCTAATTAAAACTACTTAAAACTAGAACAGCCACAGCAAGCATTTTTCGGTTTTATAATATTTTTTTTTTTTTTTGGATTTTTTTTTTTTTTTTTTTTTTTTTTTTTTTTTTTTTTTTTTTTTTTTTTTTTTTTTTTTTTTGGTGCCACCCTGACTGTCCCTGCTTACACTAATTAACCTAAATCTATGTAAGTCGGCCAAGACATAGAAGATGTGCCAACTTTTATATATCAGTAGAAGAACTTTCATTTTTAAGCCACCAGAACTGGTTCTCCTGCCTTACCCTATCTCTTCGGTCCCGATCGGACACAGTCCTACTGAACCGAAGGCGCTCAGCGCCGCCTTGTGCGAGGACGTCTCGGTTGTATAGGAGTCGCCTGTCTACAGTTCTACGGCCGACGTGGTAGATTAGCGGAACTGCCAATCTATCCTGTATCAGCCCTCGACTGTCTAAATAGAGGAATGCATCGGGCGGAATAAAGCCGCTCAAACGCACACTCTCATAATATTCTTCGTTGGGGTAATAGGCCCCAAAAATTAGGCTGTTTGTCGAGGACATCGCTCTTGCAATGTGACCCCGAATCAGCTTCAACAAGAAATTATCTATTCTGTTTATGTTGGCCCCGTTGTATAGAACCAGGTTGGAATAATAATGTTTGTACTCCGACTCTGGTGTTCTGTGTAATCCAAGGCAGCGTCTTAGGCACTGCCTCTCAAACACCCGAATCTTTTCCATTTGAGATGGGGCAACGTTGAACCAAATCGGGCACCCATAGGCAATCATCGGCCGGATGAGGGCCATGTAGCAAATCACCTTCACCCTGGTGTCAAGCCGGCTGCTATAAAACAACCGTTTCGTCAGGGCAAAAGCTCCCCTAGCCCTGGTCAGAGCAGCATTTATATGTCTGTCGAAATACAAATACTGATCCAACCAGATGCCAAGGTACTTTACTACACTTTTACTCGCCAGTGGATGTCCATTTGGCCCTACGATCACCAGCTTGCGCCAGTTCTTTCTCGTATCCCTTGTGGCTCCATGCAACGGAGTCCTAAACAGAATAGTTTCTGATTTCTGAAAGTTAATTTTTAACTTCCAGTCATCGCAATATTGTTGAATCTTGTCGAAGTCACGCTGCAAAAGAATTCTGATGACCTCGACTTTTGGGGCCGTTCTGTACGCAATTAGATCGTCGGCATACGCAATTGCATGAGTTAGACTACCTATCAGATCGCTGGTGTAAATACTGAAGAGAATCGGCGAGTTGACCGCTCCCTGCTGAAGACCATTTTTAACTTCGAAGATTTTGGTAGAAGTTACATTGCCACTTTTGACAACAAACTTTCTACCATTGAGCATGTCATAAAGCATATATAATAGCGGTTTACTTATGCCAAGTCTGGTCAGCTTTAGATAAAGACCTTCTAGCCATACGGTGTCGAAAGCCTTCTCCAAATCAACCAGACAGGCACCCGTACACTGCTTTTTGGATTTGTTCCACTGGATGTCAGAAACGAGTTTAGACGCGGCATGAATGGTGTCATGTCTCGCCTTAAATCCGAACTGATTATCCGGTATGATATTGTTGTCCTCTGCCCACTTGAACAGAGCTCTATTGATAACTTTCTCGAATACCTTGCTGATACTCGGAAGAAGACTTATCGACCGGAGATTCGCCGGATTGGAGTTGTCCTTTCCCTTTTTCGGGAGAGGATGCACCACAGCTGTCTTCCACCGCCCTGGATAATATGCATTATTCAGAGCGTTGTTAAACAATGTGGTATAAATGTCAACTGCCTCCTGAGGAAGATGTCGTAGTACAACGTTGGATATACCATCGACTCCTGCTGACTTCTTTTTCTTTAGTGAATCGAAGATGATCTGGAGCTCCACCTTCGAAATTAACAGGGAATTTAACCCATTCTGCTCGGCGATGATAGCATTTGCCAAGTGTTCTTCATTGAACCCAGTGAAACCGAGGTTCTCCGATCGCCATTGCGTAATTTCGTTTCGAAGGTAGAAGTGGTGAAGCAGGGCTCTGTTTTCCAGGTCGTGGTTCGGGCGAATGCTAGCATTCACCCTGTACACTTGCTGGAAAGCAGCCCCCACAGCCTCCACTTTCTCCATAGGATCTTCGATTATAAAGAGGTCATCGTCCAAGACGGCGTCCTCTGGGTCTATGCCTGCTGTCAGAAGTACGTTTCTGTTCTCTGTCGTCCTCTGGAGCTTAAGACACGGAAGATCGTTTTGATCATTCCTCCTAAAGATCTTATTAATTTGGGGAAACATACTCGGGTCGCTGGAATTTACGGCCCGAATTTTATTGTCCCAATACAAATTAATGGACAACCGATAGTTCTCCTTGATCAATTGGTTGACATTTTTGATCGACGACTTCAGCGTCCTAATCTCCAGATCTCGTGAGTCAGTAAACCGTCGGTATAAGAGTTTAAGTCTTGTCAACAGTCCACTTTTTTGTCTGTGTAGTGCGTCGATAGTCGCGTTACGGTACATGTCGTTAGCGTTTCGTTCTTTGTATTTCGGTATTGTTCTGTTCATAGTTCGTTTGATTGTCTCGTCCATTTGTTCTAAGTATTCGTCAATTTCAGCGTTTGTAAGGTTCCTGTCATTTGGTGGGGATATATTATTCGAACGAATTTCGCTCGCTAAGGCATTGGAGAAGCGTGGCCAGCGCATCTTACTGTAATTGTAAGTATGCACCGGCACATACTCCTCCAATTCCACAAGCTCGTTCGGAAGCTGTATTACGGCGGCGAGTCCGCAGTGATCACTGTCGTACTCGATCGTCCGCAAACAGTTTCTTGATTGTTGACCCACAGCGTTAGTAACTGTCAGTCTTGAGTCCATTAGCAATAGATCAAGATAGGCACCGCTTCTTGGAAACGATGGCCTTTCTGTAGCCAGCAGGTCAATGCCATACTCAATGCTGTATTGACCCATCCAGTTAAACAGATGGTTACCTCTAGGATTCTCTATTTGATTTCCCCAATCTGAATGTTTGGCATTCAAATCACCGGCCATCAGATAGTAGTTCTCTTCCGAGTTCAGCCTTAAGCATTCGAAAAGTTTTTCGAGCTCTGTTATGAAATCAGTTGGCTGAGGAGATTCCGGTGCGTAAGCAGCAATCACATACATCCGCTTCCCCTGTTGGAGAGGAATGCATATGACGCAAACCTCAAGCAACCGAAATCTTCGCGCATCACTATTATATATGACTTTATGATCTATGCCTTTTCGTATGAAGATGGCGACACCACCCCCTTGAGTGGAGTTGGGCCGATCTCTTCTAACGATATTGTAATTGTTGTTAGTCAATTTATGTTTCTGGTTTAGCTTAGTTTCGCTAGCCAAAAGCACATCTGGACTTTGGTCTTTCAACAATTGGAAAAGATTAGCTCTACGTTCGGTCCTAATCAGTGAATTTACATTCACAGCAAGGATCTTAAAGGGCCTCTCCGGCAGCGCGCCCTTAACCTCTAAGTTGCGTTAAGCTAGGCAAAACAGAGTAGAGGTAGTCCACCCTTGTCGCCTGCTCCCTTATCTGTTTTTGAAGACCTGTTAACTGGCCCTGAATGGCCAGCAACATGCTTCTAATTTCGGCCTGTGCGTCCGGAGCCTTAGGCACGAGGGCCTGTGGGGCTGCCTTTTGCGCAGGCTGTACCGTGTTCCCCCTTCCAGACGCCATTTGGGCGTAAGAAATTTGGGGGTTGACGGGCGTTGTTGTAGGAGGACGCACTGGTGGGCGTTTTTCTACAACTGTCTGCCTAGCCGCTTTGTTTTGTTTAATTTGCTGAAACATCGGACATCCCCGATAGTTTGCGGGGTGCCCGTCGCCTCGGCAGAGTGCACATTTTAGCTGGGTCCTGTCTTCGACCCTTTCCTGTCCGAGTTTACACTCCCCTACATTGTGGTTCTCTCCACACTTGACGCAGCGCGACTGCATTTCGCAATTCGCTGCGGCATGGCCGAACCTTTGGCAGCGCATGCATTGAAGCATGTCGCCGCGCCTCTTTAATCTATCCCAAGTTACAACCTGGTAGTTGAGGACGGAGATACTCCTCAAACTATCCAGTTTGCTGTTGGGCGAAAGCTGTACCAGGAAGAAAGGAAGACTCCGCTTCTCCCGTCTGGCTCTGACTGTAGCGAACGGCTTGACCCCGATAAACTCGAGATCGTCGCTCGCTTTTTGGCGGAGCTCATTTAAGAGCGCCTCTGGTTCCGTGCAGGAATCTATGCCCTTCAGAAGGACCGTTTGAAATTTATCAACTTTTGGGGTAAAACTGAAGAACTCAGTTGTGGATTTTTTTAATAATTCTTTAATAATTTTATGCTGTTCCACTGTACTGCAGTGGATAGCATGTCTATCTTTATTAATTCTTTTTATTGTAAAATTATTGCCTATGGCCGACTTACATAAGTTTATGGTATCCTCAAGCTCCATCTTATATGTGTTGATGGGTGGCACCTTCTCTTTTTTGTTCTTGGGCGGCTGTGGCTGCTGCTGTTGAATCTGTTGTTGCTGCTTCTGCTGCTGTTGATTCTGCTGCTGTTGGTTCTGCTGCTGTTGATTCTGCTGCTGTTGGTTCTGCTTTTGTTGTTGTCGTTGTTCCTTCGGTTGCTGCTGTGGCTGTTGTTTTTGCAGCTGTTGTTGTGGCTGCTTTGGTTTTTGTTTCGTTTGTTGCTGTTGTTGTTGCTGCTCCATTTGCTGATTTAGCTGTGGCTGCTCTGGTGTTGGCAGTAGCTCAGCATTATTTTCTTTTGGGTGCGCTACTTTTTGTGGCTGCTGTAGCGACTTTCTCTTCTCCTGCTCTAGCCTCTCCCTCTGTCGGCGAGCTTCTTGCTTTTCCTTCAAAGCCAGTACTAGGGGAGTTAGCTGGGCTTTGAGGTTCTCAATCTCCCCTTCAACAGCACCAATTTTGGCTTGGATGCTTTGCTCCTCGATTTCGTCTTCGGAGGACGCCTCTGGTGATGTTAAGTCCACATACTGAGTACTGTCCCCCGTTGTGTACAGCCCTTCTCCCCCCTCGGACATGTACTCTATTTCCTCATCTGATGGTGAGGTAATTAGCTGCTTTTGGATTTTTGCTGCTGCTGTAATTTTAGCATTGCGCGCCGTCTCCTTCCCTTCAGCTTGCAGCTCAGCTGTGGTGATGGAGCGACGCTTCACTAGGTTGGGGACACTCCGTATCCTCCTCCTCCTCTTCTTGGGTGCATCCGCTGGTGCCGTTTTGATATCGGCTGATGCTGCCGTTGCCGCATCTGCTGCTGTTGCCAGGGCATCTTTCGATGTCCCCGGTTTAACTGCCGTTGACGGCTTCATTGTTGTTGTTGTTGTTTTAGCTGGAACACCTTTCGATGCTCCTGCTTTGTTGTTGGCTTTTTGTTGTTGCTTTTCTTCCAACTCTATGAAGTTCTCGACCTCGCGATTATGAAAAAAAGCCTCTAAAATTTTTGTCCCCGACCGGGATTTGAACTGGTGACCCCTCGCACCACGGTCCGCCACCTCTACCACTGAGCTATCCTCACTATTGAAAATAGCTTGGCTTTAAGTTTACTTGTACTTGAGCACACACGAATTTAATTTAAAACACTGGGAAAGTCGCTTAACGTCCACTGACTACCACAGTTCAAGATCGACTGACTGTCTACGATTGACTAGTTAGAGAACTTTGTGCACATTGTATGTGTAATATATAAAATTTTAAAACTAAAAAGTAGGTGCAGAGAACCTTACAGGGCAAAAAGGCACATGCCAACAACACGCGGTGTTCCCAAGCGGTCCCCCATCTAAGTACTAACCGCGCCCGACGATGCTTGATTTCGGTGATCGGACGAGAACCGATATTTTCATCGTGGTATGGTCGTTGGCGAAAACTTATTGTACTAACTTTAACCTTATCAATAATTTTTATTGGTTAAAATAAACGATTTTAAACATTTAAACATCCCGAAAGTATCTTAAGTTCAACCTACAAGACTGTAAATAAATTCAAAACGAAACCAAAGCATATGTATACGTAAATAGTTTTCTTTATTAAACAATCAAATACAAATGACACACTCACCCTTTCAATGCAAGTATTGGGCCTCAAATGATTCAATCGAATCTTCCTATTCAACAATCTATCAACCATACAAAAAAAGTATAGGTAGGTACAAATGCATAAATGATTTTATGTATGTATTTAGACTAGAAAATGTCAAGTTAGAACTTTTTTTTTTTTTTAATTTTTATTTGACATAGTGATTTTTGTTAGAACGACAGTGTTTTCATATTTATTTAAGTGGTAAGTTAGTCTTTGCGTCTGTTGCACGCCGCGTAGAAATATTTATGAGTTTTGTTATTGAAAACAAAAAAAAAAAAAAATTAATGGATATTAAAAAAATTTAATTGTATGTATTTAAAAAAAGTTCTATAATATTTTTAAGTATAAAAAGTGTCTATTTTTTGCAAAGATTTAAAATAAAAAATGCAAAAATGAATTGATATCGCTAAAAAAAAAAAAAAATAAGTAATTTTCAGAAGTTTCTAAAAAAATTGCATACTTTCAGGCGCACCTTAAATCGAACTGGTTCAAAAGTAACTATTATATTCTACTTGACATTTCTGTTTAAATGATTTTAAATTTAATAAGTGGGACAAAGGGCGGCAGTTTGAAAAAGAAACTGAAAATAGTTTTTATAATCAATTAAGACAATAAAAAATTTCATATTTATTTGAGGAAAAAAAAAGATTGCATACTTTCAGGGGCAGTGATAACAGTACTAATTTAACCTTAAAACAACTTCTTTCAAAAGTTGCTCTTACCTACATGATTTTTTTAGAGCGATTTTCAACTATTTCATATTTATTTAAAAATAAATAAATAAAAAAAAAAAAGATTGCATACTTTAAGGGGCAGTGATAACAGTACTAATTTAACCTTAAAACAGCTTCTTTCAAAAGTTGCTTTTACCTACATGATTTTTTTAAGAGCGATTTTTAACTATTTCATATTTATTTGAAAATAAATAAATAAAAAAAAAAATATTGCATACTTTCAGGGGCAGTGATAACAGTACTAATTTAACCTTAAAACAACTTCTTTCAAAAGTTACTCTTACCTACATGATTTTTTTAGAGCCATTTTCAATTTTATAAGTGGGGGAAGGAGGACCTATGCAAAGATTTAAAATAAAAAATGCAAAAATGAATCGATATCGCTAAAAACAGAAGTTTTTAAAAAAAATTGCATACTTTCAGGCGCACCTTAAATCGACCTGGTTTAAAAGTAACTATTATATTCTCCTTCTTTCAAAACTTGCTCTTACCTAAATGATTTTTTTAGAGCGATTTTCAATTTTATAAGTGGGGGGATGGGGGACCTCTTGAGGGGAAATAAAAAAAAAAAAAAAAAAACTAAAAAAAAATTTAAATGCTTTTTAAATCAATAAATCATAAATCACGTTTTGTTAATGTTTTTTAACAATACAATATCAAATTTTAGAAAAATCAAACAGAAACAACAATCAAAATTGTCTACGATTGACTAGTTAGAGAACTTTGTGCACATTGTATGTGTAATATATAAAATTTTAAAACTAAAAAGTAGGTGCAGAGAACCTTACAGGGCAAAAAGGCACATGCCAACAACACGCGGTGTTCCCAAGCGGTCCCCCATCTAAGTACTAACCGCGCCCGACGATGCTTGATTTCGGTGATCGGACGAGAACCGATATTTTCATCGTGGTATGGTCGTTGGCGAAAACTTATTGTACTAACTTTAACCTTATCAATAATTTTTATTGGTTAAAATAAACGATTTTAAACATTTAAACATCCCGAAAGTATCTTAAGTTCAACCTACAAGACTGTAAATAAATTCAAAACGAAACCAAAGCATATGTATACGTAAATAGTTTTCTTTATTAAACAATCAAATACAAATGACACACTCACCCTTTCAATGCAAGTATTGGGCCTCAAATGATTCAATCGAATCTTCCTATTCAACAATCTATCAACCATACAAAAAAAGTATAGGTAGGTACAAATGCATAAATGATTTTATGTATGTATTTAGACTAGAAAATGTCAAGTTAGAACTTTTTTTTTTTTTTAATTTTTATTTGACATAGTGATTTTTGTTAGAACGACAGTGTTTTCATATTTATTTAAGTGGTAAGTTAGTCTTTGCGTCTGTTGCACGCCGCGTAGAAATATTTATGAGTTTTGTTATTGAAAACAAAAAAAAAAAAAAATTAATGGATATTAAAAAAATTTAATTGTATGTATTTAAAAAAAGTTCTATAATATTTTTAAGTATAAAAAGTGTCTATTTTTTGCAAAGATTTAAAATAAAAAATGCAAAAATGAATTGATATCGCTAAAAAAAAAAAAAAATAAGTAATTTTCAGAAGTTTCTAAAAAAATTGCATACTTTCAGGCGCACCTTAAATCGAACTGGTTCAAAAGTAACTATTATATTCTACTTGACATTTCTGTTTAAATGATTTTAAATTTAATAAGTGGGACAAAGGGCGGCAGTTTGAAAAAGAAACTGAAAATAGTTTTTATAATCAATTAAGACAATAAAAAATTTCATATTTATTTGAGGAAAAAAAAAGATTGCATACTTTCAGGGGCAGTGATAACAGTACTAATTTAACCTTAAAACAACTTCTTTCAAAAGTTGCTCTTACCTACATGATTTTTTTAGAGCGATTTTCAACTATTTCATATTTATTTAAAAATAAATAAATAAAAAAAAAAAAGATTGCATACTTTAAGGGGCAGTGATAACAGTACTAATTTAACCTTAAAACAGCTTCTTTCAAAAGTTGCTTTTACCTACATGATTTTTTTAAGAGCGATTTTTAACTATTTCATATTTATTTGAAAATAAATAAATAAAAAAAAAAATATTGCATACTTTCAGGGGCAGTGATAACAGTACTAATTTAACCTTAAAACAACTTCTTTCAAAAGTTACTCTTACCTACATGATTTTTTTAGAGCCATTTTCAATTTTATAAGTGGGGGAAGGAGGACCTATGCAAAGATTTAAAATAAAAAATGCAAAAATGAATCGATATCGCTAAAAACAGAAGTTTTTAAAAAAAATTGCATACTTTCAGGCGCACCTTAAATCGACCTGGTTTAAAAGTAACTATTATATTCTCCTTCTTTCAAAACTTGCTCTTACCTAAATGATTTTTTTAGAGCGATTTTCAATTTTATAAGTGGGGGGATGGGGGACCTCTTGAGGGGAAATAAAAAAAAAAAAAAAAAAACTAAAAAAAAATTTAAATGCTTTTTAAATCAATAAATCATAAATCACGTTTTGTTAATGTTTTTTAACAATACAATATCAAATTTTAGAAAAATCAAACAGAAACAACAATCAAAATTGTCTACGATTGACTAGTTAGAGAACTTTGTGCACATTGTATGTGTAATATATAAAATTTTAAAACTAAAAAGTAGGTGCAGAGAACCTTACAGGGCAAAAAGGCACATGCCAACAACACGCGGTGTTCCCAAGCGGTCCCCCATCTAAGTACTAACCGCGCCCGACGATGCTTGATTTCGGTGATCGGACGAGAACCGATATTTTTTTTTTTTTTTTTTTTAAATTCATTTTTATTTTTCATTAAACTTATAACTATCTTAAAGCTAGACAAAAATTCATAAAAACTAGCCTACTTATCAATAACTTACAACTAACTTACTGGCCCCATGCGGGCGCTCTAAGCTAAACAATAACTTAATGCTAATGCCTTTCGGCCTAAGAACTAAATTAAAACTAAATTCAATGTCGGTTTTATTTTTTACCGAGAAGAATTTTCCAAAAAACTCGGTTTCTTTATATATTTTTTTTTTTATTTTATATAAAACTTACAAACTAAGTAAAACTAAACTAAAGCTAATTATAACTAGATACTTAAACTACTTAAAGCTAATTAAAACTACCTAAAACTACTTAAAACTAGAACAGCCACAGCAAGCATTTTCGTTTGATTTTTAATTTTTTTTTGTTTTATTTTTTGCGGTTTTATACTTTGTTTTTTTTTTTTTTTTTTTTTTTTTTTTTTTTTTTTTTTTGGTGCCACCCTGACTGTCCCTACTTATACCTAATCACCTAAACCTATGTAAGCCGGCCAAGACAAAAAGCATTAGTCAGCTTTAAATATCAAATATGTCAGTTTTTAACCACCAGAACTGGTTCTCCTGCCTTACCCTATCTCTTCGGTCCCGATCGGACACAGTCCTACTGAACCGAAGGCGCTCAGCGCCGCCTTGTGCGAGGACGTCTCGGTTATAAAGGAGTCGCCTGTCTACAGTTCTACGGCCGACGTGGTAGATTAGCGGAACTGCCAATCTATCCTGTATCAGCCCTCGACTGTCTAGATAGAGGAATGCATCGGGCGGAATAAAGCCGCTTAACCGCACACTCTCGTAGTATTCGTCGTTGGGGTAATAGGCCCCAAAAATTAGGCTGTTTGTCGAGGACATCGCTCTTGCAATGTGACCCCGAATCAGCTTCAACAAGAAATTATCTATTCTGTTTATGTTGGCCCCGTTGTATAGAGCCAGGTTGGAATAATAATGTTTGTACTCCGACTCTGGTGTTCTGTGTAATCCAAGGCAGCGTCTAAGACACTGCCTCTCAAACACCCGAATCTTTTCCATTTGAGATGGGGCAACGTTGAACCAAACCGGGCACCCATAGGCAATCATCGGCCGGATGAGGGCCATGTAGCAAATCACCTTCACCCTGGTGTCAAGCCGGCTGCTATAAAACAACCGTTTCGTCAGGGCAAAAGCTCCCCTAGCCCTGGTCAGAGCAGCATTTATATGTCTGTCGAAATACAAATACTGATCCAACCAGATGCCAAGGTACTTTACTACACTTTTACTCGCCAGTGGCTGTCCATTTGGCCCTACGATCACCAGCTTGCGCCAGTTCTTTCTCGTATCCCTTGTGGCTCCATGCAACGGAGTCCTAAACAGAATAGTTTCTGATTTCTGAAAGTTAATTTTTAACTTCCAGTCATCGCAATATTGTTGAATCTTGTCGAAGTCACGCTGCAAAAGAATTCTGATGACCTCGACTTTTGGGGCCGTTCTGTACGCAATTAGATCGTCGGCATACGCAATTGCATGAGTTAGACTACCTATCAGATCGCTGGTGTAAATACTGAAGAGAATCGGCGAGTTGACCGCTCCCTGCTGAAGACCATTTTTAACTTCGAAGATTTTGGTAGAAGTTACATTGCCACTTTTGACAACAAACTTTCTACCATTGAGCATGTCATAAAGCATATATAATAGCGGTTTACTTATACCAAGTCTGGTCAGCTTTAGATAAAGACCTTCTAGCCATACGGTGTCGAAAGCCTTCTCCAAATCAACCAGACAGGCACCCGTACACTGCTTTTTGGATTTGTTCCACTGGATGTCAGAAACGAGTTTAGACGCGGCATGAATGGTGTCATGTCTCGCCTTAAATCCGAACTGATTATCCGGTATGATATTGTTGTCCTCTGCCCACTTGAACAGAGCTCTATTAATAACTTTCTCGAATACCTTGCTGATACTCGGGAGAAGACTTATCGACCGGAGATTCGCCGGATTGGAGTTGTCCTTTCCCTTTTTCGGGAGAGGATGCACCACAGCTGTCTTCCACCGCCCTGGATAATATGCATTATTCAGAGCGTTGTTAAACAATGTGGTATAAATGTCAACTGCCTCCTGAGGAAGATGTCGTAGTACAACGTTGGATATACCATCGACTCCTGCTGACTTCTTTTTCTTTAATGAATCGAAGATGAGCTGGAGCTCTACCTTCGAAATTAACAGGGAATTTAACCCAATCTGCTCGGCGATGATGGCGTTTGCCAAGAGTTCTTCATTAAACCCGGTGAAACCGAGGTTCTCTGATCGCCATTGCGTAATTTCGTTTCGGAGGTAGAAGTGGTGAAGCAGGGCTCTGTTTTCCAGGTCGTGGTTCGGGCGAATGCTAGCATTCACCTTGTACACTTGCTGAAAAGCAGCCCCCACAGCCTCCACTTTCTCCATAGGATCTTCGATTATAAAGAGGTCATCGTCCAAGACGGCGTCCTCTGGGTCTATGCCTGCTGTCAGAAGTACGTTTCTGTTCTCTGTCGTCCTCTGGAGCTTAAGACACGGAAGATCGTTTTGATCATTCCTCCTAAAGATCTTATTAATTTGGGGAAACATACTCGGGTCGCTGGAATTTACGGCCCGGATTTTGTTGTCCCAATACAAATTAATGGACAACCGATAATTCTCCTTGATCAATTGGTTGATATTTTTGATTGACGACTTCAGTGTCCTAATCTCCAGATCTCGTGAGTCAGTAAACCGTCGGTATAAGAGTTTAAGTCTTGTCAACAGTCCACTTTTTTGTCTGTGTAGTGCGTCGATGGTCGCGTTACGGTACATGTCGTTAGTGTTTCGTTCTTTGTATTTAGGTATTGTTCTGTCCATAGTTCGTTTGATTGTCTCGTCCATTTGTTCTAAGTATTCGTCAATTTCAGCGTTTGTAAGGTTCCTGTCATTTGGTGGGGATATATTATTCGAACGGATTTCGCTCGCTAAGGCATTGGAGAAGCGTGGCCAGCGCATCTTACTGTAATTGTAAGTATGCACCGGCACATACTCCTCCAATTCCACAAGCTCGTTCGGAAGCTGTATTACGGCGGCGAGTCCGCAGTGATCACTGTCGTACTCGATCGTCCGCAAACAGTTTCTTGATTGTTGACCCACAGCGTTAGTAACTGTCAGTCTTGAGTCTATAAGCAATAGATCCAGATAGGCACCGCTTCTTGGAAACGATGGCCTTTCTGTAGCCAGCAGGTCAATGCCATACTCAATGCTGTATTGACCCATCCAATTAAACAGATGGTTGCCTCTAGGATTCTCTATTTGATTTCCCCAATCTGAATGTTTGGCATTCAAATCACCGGCCATCAGATAGTAGTTCTCTTCCGAGTTCAGCCTTAAGCATTCGAAAAGTTTTTCGAGCTCTGTTATGAAATCAGTTGGCTGAGGAGATTCCGGTGCGTAAGCAGCAATCACATACATCCGCTTCCCCTGTTGGAGAGGAATGCATATGACGCAGACTTCAAGCAACCGAAATCTTCGCGCATCACTATTATATATGACTTTATGATCTATGCCTTTTCGTATGAAGATGGCGACACCACCCCCTTGAGTGGAGTTGGGTCGATCTCTTCGAACGATAGTGTAATTGTTGTTAGTCAATTTATGTTTCTGGTTTAGCTTAGTTTCGCTAGCCAAAAGCACATCTGGACTTTGGTCTTTCAACAATTGGAAAAGATTAGCTCTACGTTCGGTCCTAATCAGTGAATTTACATTCACAGCAAGGATCTTAAAGGGCCTCTCCGGCAGCGCGCCCTTAACCTCTAAGTTGCGTTAAGCTAGGCAAAACAGAGTAGAGATAGTCCACCCTTGTCGCCTGCTCCCTTATCTGTTTTTGAAGACCTGTTAACTGGCCCTGAATGGCCAGCAACATACTTCTAATTTCGGCCTGTGCGTCCGGTGCCTTAGGCACGAGGGCCTGTGGGGCTACCTTTGGCGCAGGCTGTACCGTGCTTCCCCTTCCTGACGCCATTTGGGCGTAGGAAATTTGGGGGTTGACGGGCGTTACTGTAGGAGGACGTATTGGTGGTCGTTTTTCCACAACTGTCTGCCTAGCCGCTTTGTTTTGTTTCATTAGCTGAAACGTCGGACATCCCCGATAGTTTGCGGGGTGCCCGTCGCCTCGGCAGAGTGCACATTTAAGCTGGGTCCTGTCTTCGACCCTTTCCTGCCCGAGTTTACACTCCCCTAAAATGTGGTTCTCTCCACACTTGACGCAGCGCGACTGCATTTCGCAGTTCGCTGCGGCATGGCCGAACCTTTGGCAGCGCATGCATTGAAGCATGTCACTGCGCCTCTTTAGTCTATCCCAAGTTACAACCTGGTAGTTGAGGACGGAGATACTCCTCAAACTATCCAGTTTGCTGCTGGGTGAAAGCTGAACTAGGAAGAATGGAAGATTCCGCTTCTCCCGTCTGGCTCTGACTGTAGCGAACGGCTTGACCCCGATAAACTCGAGATCGTCGCTCGCTTTTTGGCGGAGCTCATTTAAGAGCGCCTCTGGTTCCGTGCAGGAATCTATGCCCTTCAGAAGGACCGTTTGCAATTTTTCAACTTTAGGTGTAAAGCTGAAGAACTCAGTGGTGGTTTGCTTTAACAGATCTTTAATTTGTTTATGCTGTTCCAGTGTGAAGCATTGGATAGCATGTCTATCTTTATTTAGTCTTTTAACGGTAAAGTTTTGGCCTATGGCCGACTTACATAGGTTTATGGTATCCTGTAACTCCATCTTGTAAGTGTTGATGGGTGGCACCTTTTCTTTCTTATTCCTTGGCGGCTGTGGCTGCTGCTGGTGTTCGATCTGCTTCTGTTGTTTCTGCTGCTGTTGTTTTTGTTGCTGTTGTTTCTGCTGCTGTTGACTTTGTTGTTGTTGACTCTCCTGCTGTTGTTGTATCTGCTGCTGTGGCTGTTTCGTTTGCAACTTCTGTTGTGGTTGCTTTGGTTGTTTCTTTTGATGATTTTGTGGTTGAAGAGTTTGCTGTGGAGCTGGCAGCTCAACTTCTTCCACTACTTTTTGTGGCGCCTGTACTATTTTACTCTGTACGCGCTCCTGCACCTCCTTTGCTCGACGAGCTTCTTGCTTTACTTTAAGAGCAAGTATCAGTGGCGCAAGTTGGTTTTTGAGGCGCTCCATCTCCCCCTCAATTGCACCAATTTTTTGTATGATACATTGCTCATGATCATCGTTTGCACCTTGTTGATCAGGTTCATCTTCTGACGACGACGCCTCTGGTGACGTAAGGCCAACAAATTGATTGCTGTCACCTGTTGTGTACAGCCCCTCCCCCCCTTCGGACATGTATTCAATGTCTTCGTCGGACGGGGAGATATCTAAATTATCTTGGCTTTTGGCTGCTGCTGCTGCTTTTGCCGTGCGCCCCACTTCCCGTGCTCCAGCTGGCAGCTTAGCTGGATTGGCGGTGGAGCGGCGCTTGACGAGGTTCGGCGTAGCTATGATCTTCTTCCTCCTCTTCTTTGCTATCTCGGCTGATGGTGCCGTTGCCGGTGAAGCTAAGGCATCTTTCGATGTCCCCGCTATTGGTGCCGTTGCCGGCTTGGTAGCTGTTGTTGCTTGGACATCATTCGATGTCCCCGCTTGTATTGCCGTTGGTGGCTTTGTTGTTTTTATTGGGACATCATTCGATGATCCCACTGCTGTTGCCGTTGCTGGCTTTGCTGCTGTTGCTGGGACACCTTTCGATGTCCCCGCACTTTTTCTTCTTTCCATTTGTTGGTTCTCCCAATCAATAAAATTTTCAACTTCTCTATTATGAAAAAAAGCTTCCAATTTTTTTGTGCCCGACCCGGACTTGAACCGGCTACCTTCCGCACTGCGGTTAGCCACTCTACCACTGTGCTATTTGCACTTATAAAAAAAGCTTGGCAAAAGTTAAACTTGTATAGTCACACACGATTTTACTTGGAAATGCTGGGAAAGTCGCTTAACGTATGCACACCTCCACAGTTCAAGATCGACACGAGAACCGATATTTTCATCGTGGTATGGTCGTTGGCGAAAACTTATTGTACTAACTTTAACCTTATCAATAATTTTTATTGGTTAAAATAAACGATTTTAAACATTTAAACATCCCGAAAGTATCTTAAGTTCAACCTACAAGACTGTAAATAAATTCAAAACGAAACCAAAGCATATGTATACGTAAATAGTTTTCTTTATTAAACAATCAAATACAAATGACACACTCACCCTTTCAATGCAAGTATTGGGCCTCAAATGATTCAATCGAATCTTCCTATTCAACAATCTATCAACCATACAAAAAAAAAAAAGTATAGGTAGGTACAAATGCATAAATGATTTTATGTATGTATTTAGACTAGAAAATGTCAAGTTAGAACTTTTTTTTTTTTTTTTTTAATTTTTATTTGACATAGTGATTTTTGTTAGAACGACAGTGTTTTCATATTTATTTAAGTGGTAAGTTAGTCTTTGCGTCTGTTGCACGCCGCGTAGAAATATTTATGAGTTTTGTTATTGAAAACAAAAAAAAAAAAAATTAATGAATATTAAAAAAATTTAATTGTATTTATTTAAAAATAATTCTATAATATTTTTAAGTATAAAAAGTGCCTAATTTATGCAAAGATTTAAAATAAAAAATGCAAAAATGAATTGATATCTCTAAAAAAAAAAAAAATGAGTAATTTTCAGAAGTTTCTAAAAAAATTGCATACTTTCGAACTGGTTCAAAAGTAACTATTATATTCTACTTGACATTTCTGTTTAAATGATTTTTAATTTAATAAGTGGGACAAAGGGCGGCAGTTTGAAAAAGAAACTGAAAATAGTTTTTATAATCAATTAAGACAATAAAAAATTTCATATTTATTTGAAGAAAAAAAAAAAAAAGATTGCATACTTTCAGGGGCAGTGATAACAGTACTAATTTAACCTTAAAACTACTTCTTTCAAAAGTTGCTCTTACCTACATGATTTTTTTTAGAGCGATTTTCAACTATTTCATATTTATTTAAAAATAAATAAATAAAAAAAAAAAGATTGCATACTTTAAGGGGCAGTGATAACAGTACTAATTTAACCTTAAAACAGCTTCTTTCAAAAGTTGCTTTTACCTACATGATTTTTTTAAGAGCGATTTTTAACTATTTCATATTTATTTAAAAACAAATAAATAAAAAAAAATATTGCATACTTTCAGGGGCAGTGATAACAGTACTAATTTAACCTTAAAACAACTTCTTTCAAAAGTTACTCTTACCTACATGATTTTTTTAGAGCGATTTTCAATTTTATAAGTGGGGGAAGGAGGACCTATGCAAAGATTTAAAATAAAAAATGCAAAAATGAATCGATATCGCTAAAAACAGAAGTTTTTAAAAAAAATTGCATACTTTCAGGCGCACCTTAAATCGACCTGGTTTAAAAGTAACTATTATATTCTCCTTCTTTCAAAACTTGCTCTTACCTAAATGATTTTTTTAGAGCGATTTTCAATTTTATAAGTGGGGGGAAGGGGGACCTCTTGAGGGGAAATAAAAAAAAAAAAACTAAAAAAAAATTTAAATGCTTTTTAAATCAATAAATCATAAATCACGTTTTGTTAATGTTTTTTAACAATACAATATAAAATTTTAGAAAAACCAAACAGAAACAACAATCTAAATTGTCTACGATTGACTAGTTAGAGAACTTTGTGCACATTGTATGTGTAATATATAAAATTTTAAAACTAAAAAGTAGGTGCAGAGAACCTTATCAGGGCAAAAAGGCACATGCCAACAACACGCGGTGTTCCCAAGCGGTCCCCCATCTAAGTACTAACCGCGCCCGACGATGCTTGATTTCGGTGATCGGACGAGAACCGATATTTTTTTTTTTTTTTTTTTTTTTAAATTCATTTTTATTTTTCATTAAACTTATAACTATCTTAAAGCTAGACAAAAATTCATAAAAACTAGCCTACTTATTAATAACTTACAACTAACTTACTGGCCCTCTGCGGGCGCTCTAAGTTAAACTATATCATAACTTAATTCTAATGCCTTTCGGCCTAAAAGCTAATTCTATTCTTAAATTCAATATTGGTTTTATTTTTTACCAAGAAAGAATTTACAAAAAAAAACTTGTTAACTTTATCATTTTTTTATTTTTTTATATAAAACTTAAGAACTACCTAAAACTACATATATTAAAGCTACTTAAAAACTACTATAATAAAACTATGTCTTAAAATTACTTAAGCTACTTAAAATTACTTACGCTACTTAAAATTACTTAAAACTACTTAAAAACTAGAACAGCCACAGCAGCGTTTTTTTTTTTTTTTTTTTTTTTTTTTTTTTTTTTTTTTTTTTTTTTTTTGGTTTTATAATTTTTTTTTTTTTTTATTTTTGTTGGTTTTATAATTTTTTTTTTTTTTTTTTTTTTTTTTTTTTTTTTTTTTTTTTTTGTGCCACCCCGACTGTCCCTACTTAAACCTATATGTAAGTCGGCCAAGACATGAAAGCAAGTCGACTTTAATTATCAAGTTCAGGATTGAGCCACCAAAACTGGTTCTCCTGCTTCCTCCTATCTCTTCGGTCCCGATCGGACACAGTCCTACTGAACCGAATTCGCTCAGCGCCGCCTTGTGCAAGGACGTCTCGATCATATCGAAGCCGCCTATCCACAGTTCTACGGCCGACGTGGTAGATAAGCGGAACCGCTTCTCTATCCTGTATCAGCCCTCGACTGTCTAGATAGAGGAATGCGTTAGGTGGAACATATCCACTAAACCGCACACTCTCAAAGTATTGATTGTTGGGGTAGTAAGCCCCGAAGATTAGGCTATTAGCTGAGGACATCGCTCTTGCAATGTGACCCCGAATCAGCTTAAGTAAGAAATTATCTATTCTGTTTATGTTGGCTCCGTTGTATAGAGCCCTGTTGGGATAATAATGTTTGTACTCCGACTCTGGTGTTCTGTGTAATCCAAGGCAGCGACGTAAGCACTGCCTCTCAAACACCCGAATCTTTTCCATTTGAGATGGGGCAACGTTGAACCAAACCGGGCACCCATAGGCAATCATCGGCCGGATGAGGGCCATGTAGCAAATCACCTTCACCCTGGTATCAAGCCGGCTGCTATAAAACAACCGTTTCGTCAGGGCAAAAGCTCCCCTAGCCCTGGTCAGAGCAGCATTTATATGTCTGTCGAAATACAAATACTGATCCAACCAGATGCCAAGGTACTTTACTACACTTTTACTCGCCAGTGGATGTCCATTTGGCCCTACGATCACCAGCTTTCGCCAGTTCTTTCTTGTATCACTTGGGGCTCCAGCCAACGGAGTCCTAAACAAAATAGTTTCTGATTTCTGAAAGTTGATTTTTAACTTCCAGTCATCACAATATCGCTGAATCTTGTCGAAGTCACGCTGCAAAAGAATTTTGATAACCTCAACTTTTGGAGCCGTTCTGTACGCAATTAGATCGTCGGCATACGCAATTGCCTGAGTTAGACTACCTATCAGATCGCTGGTGTAAATGCTGAATAGAATCGGTGAGTTAACCGCTCCCTGCTGAAGACCATTTTTAATATTGAATACTGAGGTAGAAGTTACATTGCCACTCTTGACAACAAACTTTCTACCATTGAGCATGTCGTAAAGCATATACAAAAGTTGTTTACTTATGCCAAGCCTGGTTAGCTTTAGATAAAGACCCTCTAACCATACGGTGTCGAAGGCCTTCTCCAAGTCAACCAGACAGGCACCCGTACACTGTCTTTTAGATTTGTTCCATTGGATATCAGAAACTAGTTTAGACGCGGCATGAATGGTGTCATGTCCCGCCTTAAAACCGAACTGATTATCCGGTATGATATTATTGTCCTCCGCCCACTTGGACAGAGCTCTATTTATAACTTTCTCGAATACCTTGCTGATACTCGGTAAAAGACTTATCGACCGGAGATTCGCCGGATTGGAGTTGTCCTTTCCCTTTTTCGGTAGAGGATGAACCACGGCTGTCTTCCACCGCACTGGATAATATGCATTATTCAGTGCGTTGTTAAACAGTGTGGCATATATGTCAACTGCTTCCTGAGGTAGATGTCGTAGTACAATATTGGATATACCATCGACTCCCGCTGACTTCTTTTTCTTTAATGATTCGAAGATGAGCTGGAGCTCCACCCTCGTAACTAGCAGGGAACTGACCCCATTTCGCTCGGCGATGATGGCATTCGCCAAGTGTTCTTCATTGAACCCGGTAAAACCGAGGTTCTCAGATCGCCATTGCGTTATGTCGTTACGAAGGTAGAAGTGGTGCAGCAAGGCTCTGTTTTCCAGGTCATGGTTCGGGCGAGTGCATGCATTCACCTTGTACACTTGCTGGAAAGCAGCCCCTACGGCCTCCACTTTCTCCTGCGGATCTTCAACAATAAAGAGGTCATCGTCCAGGATGGCATCTTCTGGATCTATGCCTGCTGTCAGAAGTACGTCTCTGTTTTCTGTCGTCCTCTGGAGCTTAAGACACGGAAGGTCGTTTTGATCATTCCGTCTAAATATTTTATTAATTTTCGGAAACATACTCGGGTCGCTAGAGTTAACGGCTCGAATTTTGTTGTTCCAATACAAATTAATAGACAACCTATAATTTTCCTTGATCAATTGGTTGATATTTTTAATTGACGACTTCAGTGTCCTAATCTCCAGATCGTGTGAGTTAGTAAACCGTCGGTACAAGCGTTTTAATCTTGTCAGTAGTCCACTTTTTTGTCTGTGAAGTGCGTCAATAGTCGCGTTACGGTACATGTCGATTGCGTTACGTTCTTTGTATTTTGGTATAGTTCTGTTCATAGTTCGTAGGATTGTTTGGTCCATTTGTTCTAAGTATTGGTCAATTTCGTTATTTGACAAATTCCTGTCATTTGGTGGGGATATATTATTTACACGAATTTCGCTCGATATGGCGTTGGTGAAGCGTGGCCAGCGCATCTTACTGTAATTGTAAGAATGCGCAGGTACATACTCCTCCAGCTCCACGAGTTCGTTCGGCAACTGTATTACTGCGGCGAGTCCGCAGTGGTCACTGTCGTAGTCTATTGTTCGTAAACAGTTCCTTGTCCGTTGACCCACAGTATCAGTAATTGTCAGTCTTGAGTCTTTTAGCAATAGATCCAGATAGGCACCGCTTCTTGGAAACGATGGTCTATCCGTAGCCAGAAGGTCGAGCATATACTCGATATTGTATTGACCCATCCAATTGAATAGATGGTTACCTCTCGGATTATGTATTTGATTTCCCCAATCTATATGCTTGGCATTGAAATCACCGGCCATGAGATAATAGTTCTCTTCCGAGTTCAGCTGTAAGGCTTGAAAAAGTTTTTCGAACTCTGTCAAAAAGTCAGTTGGCTGAGGTGATTCCGGTGCATAAGCCGCAATCACATACATTCGCTTCCCATGTTGGAGAGGAATGCACACGATACACGCCTCAAGCAGCCGAAATCTGCGTACTTCACTATTGTATATTACCTTATAACTGATGCCTTTTCGTACAAAGATGGCGACGCCTCCCCCTAGAGTGGAGTTGGGCCGATCCCTTCGTACGATATTGTAATTATTGTGTGTCAATTTATGTTTCTGACTTAGCTTGGTTTCGCTGGCCATAAGCACATCTGGACTTTGGTCTTTCAACAATTGGAATAGATTTGCTCTACGTTCGGTCCTAATCAGTGAATTTACATTCACAGCAAGGATCCTAAAGGGCCTCTCCGGCAGCGCGCCCTTAACCTAAAGATTGCGTAAAGCTCGGCAAAACAGAGTAGATATAGTCCACCCTTTTCGCCTGCTCCCTTATCTGGTTTTGAAGACCTGCTAACTGACCAGTAATAGCCAGCAACATGCTTCTTATTTCGGCCTGCGCATCCGGTGCCTTAGGCACGAGGGCCTGTGGGGCTGCCTTTGGCGCAGGCTGTACCGTTTTTCCCGCTCCTGCCGCCATTTGGGCGTAGGATATTTGGGGATTAACGGGCGTTATTGTAGGAGCACGCGTGGCTGGTGGGCGTTTTTCTACTTCTGTTCGCTTTGCCTTTTTTTGTTTCAAATCCTGAAAAATGGGACAACCCCGATAGCTTGCGGGGTGCCCGTCTTTCCGGCAGAGTGCACATTTAAGTAGGGTCTTGTCTTCGACCGGTTCCTGACCTAACTTACATTCACCTCTTATGTGGTTCTCTCCACACTTGACGCAGCGAGACTGCATTTCGCAGTTTGCCGCGGCGTGGCCGAACCTTTGGCAGCGCATGCATTGAAGCATGTCGCCGCGCCTCTTTAGTTTATCCCAAGTTACAACCTGGTAGTTGAGGACGGAGATACTCCTCAAACTATCCAGTTTGCTGTTGGGTGAGAGCTGAACCAGGAAGAATGGCAAATTCCGCTTCTCCCGTCTGGCTCTGACTGTGGTAAAAGGCTTGACCTCGATGAAGTCGAGATCGTCGCTTGCTTTTTGACGGAGCTCATTTAGGAGCTCTTTCGGTTCCGTGCAGGAATCTATGCCCTTCAACAGGACCGTTTGAAACTTTTCAGCTTTCGGAGTGAAGCTGAAGAACTCAGTGGTGGATTTTTTTAACAACTCTTTAACAACTTTATGCTGTTCCACTGTGATGCAGTGGATAGCATGTCTATCTACACTTAAACGTTTAATAGTAAAGTTTTGGCCTATGGCCGACTTACATATTTCAATTGTCTCTTTAAGATCCATCTTGTACACGTTTATGGGTGGTACTTTTTCTTTTTTATTGGTCTGCGGCGGCTGTGGCTGCTGCTGCTGCTTCTGCTGCTGCTGGTTCTGCTGCTGCTGGTTCTGTTGCTGCTGGTTCTGCTGCTGCTGATTCTGCTGCTGTTGTCTCTGCTGCTTCGGCTGCTGTTGATTCTGCTGCTGCTGTTGTTGTTGTTTTGCCTGCTGCTTTTCTGGTTGCAGCGGCTGTTGTTGTTGCTGCTGTGGTTGATGGGGCTGCTTGGTTGGCGGTTGCAGCTCCCCATCATTACCTTTTTGTTGCGCCCCCTTTGTGGGCGCCTGCAGAGATTTTTTGTTTTCGCGCTCCTGCTTCTCTTTATCTCTTCGCGCTTGTTGCTTTTCCTTCAAAGCTTGTATCATGGTGGCAAGATTGGATTGCAGGTTCACAATCTGCCCCTGAATTGCACCAATTTTCGCTTGTATGGTGCCTTCATCGGCATCTTCCTCTGCAGACGCCTCTGGTGTTGTTAGGTCAACAAATTTTTGACTATCGCCCGTGGTATAGAGACCCTCTCCACCCTCGGACATATATTCAATTTCCTCGTCGTCATCGGATGGCGAGGAACTCTGTTGCTTTTGTATTTGTGCTGCTGTTGTTCTGGTTGCATTGCGCGTCGTCTCCTTCCCTTCAGCTTGCAGCTCAGCTGTGGTGATGGAGCGACGCTTCACCAAGTTGGGGACACTCCGTATCCTCCTCCTCCTCTTCTTAGGCGCATCGGCTGGTGCCGTTTTGATATCGGCTGATGCTGCCGTTGCCGCATCTGCTGCTGTTGCCAGGGCACCTTTCGATGTCCCCGGTTTTACTGCCGTTGCCGGCTTCATTGTTGTTGGTGTCTCAGCTGGAACACCTTTCGATGCTCCTGCTTTGTTGTTGCTTTGTTTTTGTTGCTTTTCTTCCAACTCTATGAAGTTCTCGACCTCGCGATTGTGAAAAAAAGCTTCAATAATTTTTGTGCCCGACCGGGATTTGAACTGGTGACCCCTCGCACCGCGGTCCGCCACCTCTACCACTGAGCTATCCTCACTATTGAAAATAGCTTGGCTTTAAGTTTACTTGTACTTGAGCACACACGAATTTAATTTAAAACACTGGGAAAGTCGCTTAACGTCCACTGACTACCACAGTTCAAGATCGACTGACGAGAACCGATATTTTCATCGTGGTATGGTCGTTGGCGAAAACTTATTGTACTAACTTTAACCTTATCAATAATTTTTATTGGTTAAAATAAACGATTTTAAACATTTAAACATCCCGAAAGTATCTTAAGTTCAACCTACAAGACTGTAAATAAATTCAAAACGAAACCAAAGCATATGTATACGTAAATAGTTTTCTTTATTAAACAATCAAATACAAATGACACACTCACCCTTTCAATGCAAGTATTGGGCCTCAAATGATTCAATCGAATCTTCCTATTCAACAATCTATCAACCATACAAAAAAAGTATAGGTAGGTACAAATGCATAAATGATTTTATGTATGTATTTAGACTAGAAAATGTCAAGTTAGAACTTTTTTTTTTTTTTTAATTTTTATTTGACATAGTGATTTTTGTTAGAACGACAGTGTTTTCATATTTATTTAAGTGGTAAGTTAGTCTTTGCGTCTGTTGCACGCCGCGTAGAAATATTTATGAGTTTTGTTATTGAAAACAAAAAAAAAAAAAATTAATGAATATTAAAAAAATTTAATTGTATTTATTTAAAAATAATTCTATAATATTTTTAAGTATAAAAAGTGCCTAATTTATGCAAAGATTTAAAATAAAAAATGCAAAAATGAATTGATATCTCTAAAAAAAAAAAAAATGAGTAATTTTCAGAAGTTTCTAAAAAAATTGCATACTTTCGAACTGGTTCAAAAGTAACTATTATATTCTACTTGACATTTCTGTTTAAATGATTTTTAATTTAATAAGTGGGACAAAGGGCGGCAGTTTGAAAAAGAAACTGAAAATAGTTTTTATAATCAATTAAGACAATAAAAAATTTCATATTTATTTGAAGAAAAAAAAAAAAAAGATTGCATACTTTCAGGGGCAGTGATAACAGTACTAATTTAACCTTAAAACTACTTCTTTCAAAAGTTGCTCTTACCTACATACATGATTTTTTTTAGAGCGATTTTCAACTATTTCATATTTATTTAAAAATAAATAAATAAAAAAAAAAAGATTGCATACTTTAAGGGGCAGTGATAACAGTACTAATTTAACCTTAAAACAGCTTCTTTCAAAAGTTGCTTTTACCTACATGATTTTTTTAAGAGCGATTTTTAACTATTTCATATTTATTTAAAAACAAATAAATAAAAAAAAATATTGCATACTTTCAGGGGCAGTGATAACAGTACTAATTTAACCTTAAAACAACTTCTTTCAAAAGTTACTCTTACCTACATGATTTTTTTAGAGCGATTTTCAATTTTATAAGTGGGGGAAGGAGGACCTATGCAAAGATTTAAAATAAAAAATGCAAAAATGAATCGATATCGCTAAAAACAGAAGTTTTTAAAAAAAATTGCATACTTGCAGGCGCACCTTAAATCGACCTGGTTTAAAAGTAACTATTATATTCTCCTTCTTTCAAAACTTGCTCTTGCCTAAATGATTTTTTTAGAGCGATTTTCAATTTTATAAGTGGGGGGAAGGGGGACCTCTTGAGGGGAAATTAAAAAAAAAAAACTAAAAAAAAATTTAAATGCTTTTTAAATCAATAAATCATAAATCACGTTTTGTTAATGTTTTTTAACAATACAATATAAAATTTTAGAAAAACCAAACAGAAACAACAATCTAAATTGTCTACGATTGACTAGTTAGAGAACTTTGTGCACATTGTATGTGTAATATATAAAATTTTAAAACTAAAAAGTAGGTGCAGAGAACCTTATCAGGGCAAAAAGGCACATGCCAACAACACGCGGTGTTCCCAAGCGGTCCCCCATCTAAGTACTAACCGCGCCCGACGATGCTTGATTTCGGTGATCGGACGAGAACCGATATTTTTTTTTTTTTTTTTTTTTAAATTCATTTTTATTTTTCATTAAACTTATAACTATCTTAAAGCTAGACAAAAATTCATAAAAACTAGCCTACTTATCAATAACTTACAACTAACTTACTGGCCCCATGCGGGCGCTCTAAGCTAAACAATAACTTAATGCTAATGCCTTTCGGCCTAAGAACTAAATTAAAACTAAATTCAATGTCGGTTTTATTTTTTACCGAGAAGAATTTTCCAAAAAACTCGGTTTCTTTATATATTTTTTTTTTATTTTATATAAAACTTACAAACTAAATAAAACTAAACTAAAGCTAATTATAACTAGATACTTAAACTACTTAAAGCTAATTAAAACTACCTAAAACTACTTAAAACTAGAACAGCCACAGCAAGCATTTTCGTTTGATTTTTAATTTTTTTTTTTTTGTTTTATTTTTTGCGGTTTTATACTTTTTTTTTTTTTTTTTTTTTTTTTTTTGGTGCCACCCTGACTGTCCCTACTTATACCTAATCACCTAAACCTATGTAAGCCGGCCAAGACAAAAAGCATCAGTCAGCTTTAAATATCACATATCATATGTCAGTTTTTAACCACCAGAACTGGTTCTCCTGCCTTACCCTATCTCTTCGGTCCCGATCGGACACAGTCCTACTGAACCGAAGGCGCTCAGCGCCGCCTTGTGCGAGGACGTCTCGGTTGTAAAGGAGTCGCCTGTCTACAGTTCTACGGCCGACGTGGTAGATTAGCGGAACTGCCAATCTATCCTGTATCAGCCCTCGACTGTCTAGATAGAGGAATGCATCGGGCGGAATAAAGCCGCTTAACCGCACACTCTCGTAGTATTCGTCGTTGGGGTAATAGGCCCCAAAAATTAGGCTGTTTGTCGAGGACATCGCTCTTGCAATGTGACCCCGAATCAGCTTCAACAAGAAATTATCTATTCTGTTTATGTTGGCCCCGTTGTATAGAACCAGGTTGGAATAATAATGTTTGTACTCCGACTCTGGTGTTCTGTGTAATCCAAGGCAGCGTCTAAGACACTGCCTCTCAAACACCCGAATCTTTTCCATTTGAGATGGGGCAACGTTGAACCAAACCGGGCACCCATAGGCAATCATCGGCCGGATGAGGGCCATGTAGCAAATCACCTTCACCCTGGTGTCAAGCCGGCTGCTATAAAACAACCGTTTCGTCAGGGCAAAAGCTCCCCTAGCCCTGGTCAGAGCAGCATTTATATGTCTGTCGAAATACAAATACTGATCTAACCAGATGCCAAGGTACTTTACCACACTTTTACTCGCCAGTGGATGTCCATTTGGCCCTACGATCACCAGCTTGCGCCAGTTCTTTCTCGTATCCCTTGTGGCTCCATGCAACGGAGTCCTAAACAGAATAGTTTCTGATTTCTGAAAGTTAATTTTTAACTTCCAGTCATCGCAATATTGTTGAATCTTGTCGAAGTCACGCTGCAAAAGAATTCTGATGACCTCGACTTTTGGGGCCGTTCTGTACGCAATTAGATCGTCGGCATACGCAATTGCATGAGTTAGACTACCTATCAGATCGCTGGTGTAAATACTGAAGAGAATCGGCGAGTTGACCGCTCCCTGCTGAAGACCATTTTTGACTTCGAAGATTTTGGTAGAAGTTACATTGCCACTTTTGACAACAAACTTTCTACCATTGAGCATGTCATAAAGCATATATAATAGCGGTTTACTTATACCAAGTCTGGTCAGCTTTAGATAAAGACCTTCTAGCCATACGGTGTCGAAAGCCTTCTCCAAATCAACCAGACAGGCACCCGTACACTGCTTTTTGGATTTGTTCCACTGGATGTCAGAAACGAGTTTAGACGCGGCATGAATGGTGTCATGTCTCGCCTTAAATCCGAACTGATTATCCGGTATGATATTGTTGTCCTCTGCCCACTTGAACAGAGCTCTATTAATAACTTTCTCGAATACCTTGCTGATACTCGGGAGAAGACTTATCGACCGGAGATTCGCCGGATTGGAGTTGTCCTTTCCCTTTTTCGGGAGAGGATGCACCACAGCTGTCTTCCACCGCCCTGGATAATATGCATTATTCAGAGCGTTGTTAAACAATGTGGTATAAATGTCAACTGCCTCCTGAGGAAGATGTCGTAGTACAACGTTGGATATACCATCGACTCCTGCTGACTTCTTTTTCTTTAATGAATCGAAGATGAGCTGGAGCTCTACCTTCGAAATTAACAGGGAATTTAACCCAATCTGCTCGGCGATGATGGCGTTTGCCAAGAATTCTTCATTAAACCCGGTGAAACCGAGGTTCTCTGATCGCCATTGCGTAATTTCGTTTCGGAGGTAGAAGTGGTGAAGCAGGGCTCTGTTTTCCAGGTCGTGGTTCGGGCGAATGCTAGCATTCACCTTGTACACTTGCTGGAAAGCAGCCCCCACAGCCTCCACTTTCTCCATAGGATCTTCGATTATAAAGAGGTCATCGTCCAAGACGGCGTCCTCTGGGTCTATGCCTGCTGTCAGAAGTACGTTTCTGTTCTCTGTCGTCCTCTGGAGCTTAAGACACGGAAGATCGTTTTGATCATTCCTCCTAAAGATCTTATTAATTTGGGGAAACATACTCGGGTCGCTGGAATTTACGGCCCGAATTTTGTTGTCCCAATACAAATTAATGGACAACCGATAATTCTCCTTGATCAATTGGTTGATATTTTTGATTGACGACTTCAGTGTCCTAATCTCCAGATCTCGTGAGTCAGTAAACCGTCGGTATAAGAGTTTAAGTCTTGTCAACAGTCCACTTTTTTGTCTGTGTAGTGCGTCGATGGTCGCGTTACGGTACATGTCGTTAGTGTTTCGTTCTTTGTATTTAGGTATTGTTCTGTCCATAGTTCGTTTGATTGTCTCGTCCATTTGTTCTAAGTATTCGTCGATTTCAGCGTTTGTAAGATTCCTGTCATTTGGTGGGGATATATTATTTGAACGGATTTCGCTCGCTAAGGCATTGGAGAAGCGTGGCCAGCGCATCTTACTGTAATTGTAAGTATGCACCGGCACATACTCCTCCAATTCCACGAGCTCGTTCGGAAGCTGTATTACGGCGGCGAGTCCGCAGTGATCACTGTCGTACTCGATCGTCCGTAAACAGTTTCTTGGTCGTTGACCCACAGCGTTAGTAACTGTCAGTCTTGAGTCTATTAGCAATAGATCCAGATAGGCACCGCTTCTTGGAAACGATGGCCTTTCTGTAGCCAGCAGGTCAATGCCATACTCAATGCTGTATTGACCCATCCAATTAAACAGATGGTTACCTCTAGGATTCTCTATTTGATTTCCCCAATCTGAATGTTTGGCATTCAAATCACCGGCCATCAGATAGTAGTTCTCTTCCGAGTTCAGCCTTAAGCAACCGAAAAGTTTTTCGAGCTCCGTTATGAAATCAGTTGGCTGAGGAGATTCCGGTGCGTAAGCAGCAATCACATACATCCGCTTCCCCTGTTGGAGAGGAATGCATATGACGCAAACTTCGAGCAACCGAAATCTTCGCGCATCACTATTATATATGACTTTATGATCTATGCCTTTTCGTATGAAGATGGCGACACCGCCCCCTTGAGTGGAGTTGGGCCGATCTCTTCTAACGATATTGTAATTGTTGTTAGTCAATTTATGTTTCTGGTTTAGCTTCGTTTCGCTAGCCAAAAGCACATCTGGACTTTGGTCTTTCAACAATTGGAAAAGATTAGCTCTACGTTCGGTCCTAATCAGTGAATTTACATTCACAGCAAGGATCTTAAAGGGCCTCTCCGGCAGCGCGCCCTTAACCTCTAAGTTGCGTTAAGCTAGGCAAAACAGAGTAGAGGTAGTCCACCCTTGTTGCCTGCTCCCTTATCTGGTTTTGAAGACCTGTTAACTGGCCCTGAATGGCCAGCAACATGCTTCTAATTTCGGCCTGTGCGTCCGGTGCCTTAGGCACGAGGGCCTGTGGGGCTACCTTTGGCGCAGGCTGTACCGTGCTCCCCCTTCCTGACGCCATTTGGGCGTAGGAAATTTGGGGGTTGACGGGCGTTACTGTAGGAGGACGCACTAATGGGCGTTTCTCTACAACTGTCTGCCTAGCCGCTTTGTTTTGTTTCATTTGCTGAAACGTCGGACATCCCCGATAGTTTGCGGGGTGCCCGTCGCCTCGGCAGAGTGCACATTTAAGCTGGGTCCTGTCTTCGACCCTTTCCTGCCCGAGTTTACACTCCCCTATAATGTGGTTCTCTCCACACTTGACGCAGCGCGACTGCATTTCGCAGTTCGCTGCGGCATGGCCAAACCTTTGGCAGCGCATGCATTGAAGCATGTCGTTGCGCCTCTTTAATCTATCCCAAGTTACAACCTGGTAGTTGAGGACGGAGATACTCCTCAAACTATCCAGTTTGCTGCTGGGCGAAAGCTGAACTAGGAAGAATGGAAGATTCCGCTTCTCCCGTCTGGCTCTAACTGTAGCGAACGGCTTGACCCCGATAAACTCGAGATCGTCGCTCGCTTTTTGGCGGAGCTCATTTAAGAGCGCCTGTGGTTCCGTGCAGGAATCTATGCCCTTCAGAAGGACCGTTTGCAATTTTTCAACTTTAGGTGTAAAGCTGAAGAACTCAGTGGTGGTTTGCTTTAACAGATCTTTTATTTGTTTATGCTGTTCCAGTGTGAAGCATTGGATAGCATGTCTATCTTTATTTAGTCTTTTAACGGTAAAGTTTTGGCCTATGGCCGACTTACATAGGTTTATGGTATCCTGTAACTCCATCTTGTAAGTGTTGATGGGTGGCACCTTTTCTTTCTTATTCCTTGGCGGCTGTGGCTGCTGCTGGTGTTCGATCTGCTTCTGTTGTTTCTGCTGCTGTTGTTTCTGTTGCTGTTGTTTCTGCTGCTGCTGATTATGTTGTTGTTGAATCTCCTGCTGTTGTTGATGTTGTTGTATCTGCTGCTGTGGCTGTTTAGCTTGCAACTTCTGTTGTGGTTGCTTTGGTTGTTTCTTTTGTGGTTGAAGAGTTTGCTGTGGAGCTGGCAGCTCAACTTCTTCCACTACTTTTTGTGGCGCCTGTACTGTTTTACTCTGTACGCGCTCCTGCATCTCCTTTGCTCGACGTGCTTCTTGCTTTACTTTAAGAGCAAGTATCAGTGGCGCAAGTTGGTTTTTGAGGCGCTCCATCTCCCCCTCAATTGCACCAATTTTTTGTATGATACATTGCTCATGATCATCGTTTGCACCTTGTTGATCAGGTTCATCTTCTGACGACGACGCCTCTGGTGACGTAAGGCCAACAAATTGATTGCTGTCACCTGTTGTGTACAGCCCCTCCCCCCCTTCGGACATGTATTCAATGTCTTCGTCGGACGGGGAGATATCTAAATTATCTTGGCTTTTGGCTGCTGCTGCTGCTTTTGCCGTGCGCCCCACTTCCCGTGCTCCAGCTGGCAGCTTAGCTGGATTGGCGGTGGAGCGGCGCTTGACGAGGTTCGGCGTAGCTATGATCTTCTTCCTCCTCTTCTTTGCTATCTCGGCTGATGGTGCCGTTGCCGGTGAAGCTAAGGCATCTTTCGATGTCCCCGCTATTGGTGCCGTTGCCGGCTTGGTAGCTGTTGTTGCTTGGACATCATTCGATGTCCCCGCTTGTATTGCCGTTGGTGGCTTTGTTGTTTTTATTGGGACATCATTCGATGATCCCACTGCTGTTGCCGTTGCTGGCTTTGCTGCTGTTGCTGGGACACCTTTCGATGTCCCCGCACTTTTTCTTCTTTCCATTTGTTGGTTCTCCCAATCAATAAAATTTTCAACTTCTCTATTATGAAAAAAAGCTTCCAATTTTTTTGTGCCCGACCCGGACTTGAACCGGCTACCTTCCGCACTGCGGTTAGCCACTCTACCACTGTGCTATTTGCACTTATAAAAAAAGCTTGGCAAAAGTTAAACTTGTATAGTCACACACGATTTTACTTGGAAATGCTGGGAAAGTCGCTTAACGTATGCACACCTCCACAGTTCAAGATCGACCACGAGAACCGATATTTTCATCGTGGTATGGTCGTTGGCGAAAACTTATTGTACTAACTTTAACCTTATCAATAATTTTTATTGGTTAAAATAAACGATTTTAAACATTTAAACATCCCGAAAGTATCTTAAGTTCAACCTACAAGACTGTAAATAAATTCAAAACGAAACCAAAGCATATGTATACGTAAATAGTTTTCTTTATTAAACAATCAAATACAAATGACACACTCACCCTTTCAATGCAAGTATTGGGCCTCAAATGATTCAATCGAATCTTCCTATTCAACAATCTATCAACCATACAAAAAAAGTATAGGTAGGTACAAATGCATAAATGATTTTATGTATGTATTTAGACTAGAAAATGTCAAGTTAGAACTTTTTTTTTTTTTTTAATTTTTATTTGACATAGTGATTTTTGTTAGAACGACAGTGTTTTCATATTTATTTAAGTGGTAAGTTAGTCTTTGCGTCTGTTGCACGCCGCGTAGAAATATTTATGAGTTTTGTTATTGAAAACAAAAAAAAAAAAAATTAATGAATATTAAAAAAATTTAATTGTATTTATTTAAAAATAATTCTATAATATTTTTAAGTATAAAAAGTGCCTAATTTATGCAAAGATTTAAAATAAAAAATGCAAAAATGAATTGATATCTCTAAAAAAAAAAAAAATGAGTAATTTTCAGAAGTTTCTAAAAAAATTGCATACTTTCGAACTGGTTCAAAAGTAACTATTATATTCTACTTGACATTTCTGTTTAAATGATTTTTAATTTAATAAGTGGGACAAAGGGCGGCAGTTTGAAAAAGAAACTGAAAATAGTTTTTATAATCAATTAAGACAATAAAAAATTTCATATTTATTTGAAGAAAAAAAAAAAAAAAAAAAAAGATTGCATACTTTCAGGGGCAGTGATAACAGTACTAATTTAACCTTAAAACAACTTCTTTCAAAAGTTGCTCTTACCTACATGATTTTTTTTTAGAGCGATTTTCAACTATTTCATATTTATTTAAAAATAAATAAATAAAAAAAAAAAGATTGCATACTTTAAGGGGCAGTGATAACAGTACTAATTTAACCTTAAAACAGCTTCTTTCAAAAGTTGCTTTTACCTACATGATTTTTTTAAGAGCGATTTTTAACTATTTCATATTTATTTGAAAATAAATAAATAAAAAAAAAATATTGCATACTTTCAGGGGCAGTGATAACAGTACTAATTTAACCTTAAAACAACTTCTTTCAAAAGTTACTCTTACCTACATGATTTTTTTAGAGCGATTTTCAATTTTATAAGTGGGGGAAGGAGGACCTATGCAAAGATTTAAAATAAAAAATGCAAAAATCAATCGATATCGCTAAAAACAGAAGTTTTTAAAAAAAATTGCATACTTTCAGGCGCACCTTAAATCGACCTGGTTTAAAAGTAACTATTATATTCTCCTTCTTTCAAAACTTGCTCTTACCTAAATGATTTTTTTAGAGCGATTTTCAATTTTATAAGTGGGGGGAAGGGGGACCTCTTGAGGGGAAATAAAAAAAAAAAAAAAAAAACTAAAAAAAAATTTAAATGCTTTTTAAATCAATAAATCATAAATCACGTTTTGTTAATGTTTTTTAACAATACAATATCAAATTTTAGAAAAATCAAACAGAAACAACAATCAAAATTGTCTACGATTGACTAGTTAGAGAACTTTGTGCACATTGTATGTGTAATATATAAAATTTTAAAACTAAAAAGTAGGTGCAGAGAACCTTATCAGGGCAAAAAGGCACATGCCAACAACACGCGGTGTTCCCAAGCGGTCCCCCATCTAAGTACTAACCGCGCCCGACGATGCTTGATTTCGGTGATCGGACGAGAACCGATATTTTCATCGTGGTATGGTCGTTGGCGAAAACTTATTGTACTAACTTTAACCTTATCAATAATTTTTATTGGTTAAAATAAACGATTTTAAACATTTAAACATCCCGAAAGTATCTTAAGTTCAACCTACAAGACTGTAAATAAATTCAAAACGAAACCAAAGCATATGTATACGTAAATAGTTTTCTTTATTAAACAATCAAATACAAATGACACACTCACCCTTTCAATGCAAGTATTGGGCCTCAAATGATTCAATCGAATCTTCCTATTCAACAATCTATCAACCATACAAAAAAAGTATAGGTAGGTACAAATGCATAAATGATTTTATGTATGTATTTAGACTAGAAAATGTCAAGTTAGAACTTTTTTTTTTTTTTTAATTTTTATTTGACATAGTGATTTTTGTTAGAACGACAGTGTTTTCATATTTATTTAAGTGGTAAGTTAGTCTTTGCGTCTGTTGCACGCCGCGTAGAAATATTTATGAGTTTTGTTATTGAAAACAAAAAAAAAAAAAATTAATGAATATTAAAAAAATTTAATTGTATTTATTTAAAAATAATTCTATAATATTTTTAAGTATAAAAAGTGCCTAATTTATGCAAAGATTTAAAATAAAAAATGCAAAAATGAATTGATATCTCTAAAAAAAAAAAAAATGAGTAATTTTCAGAAGTTTCTAAAAAAATTGCATACTTTCAGGCGCACCTTAAATCGAACTGGTTCAAAAGTAACTATTATATTCTACTTGACATTTCTGTTTAAATGATTTTTAATTTAATAAGTGGGACAAAGGGCGGCAGTTTGAAAAAGAAACTGAAAATAGTTTTTATAATCAATTAAGACAATAAAAAATTTCATATTTATTTCAAGAAAAAAAAAAAAAAGATTGCATACTTTCAGGGGCAGTGATAACAGTACTAATTTAACCTTAAAACTACTTCTTTCAAAAGTTGCTCTTACCTACATACATGATTTTTTTTAGAGCGATTTTCAACTATTTCATATTTATTTAAAAATAAATAAATAAAAAAAAAAAGATTGCATACTTTAAGGGGCAGTGATAACAGTACTAATTTAACCTTAAAACAGCTTCTTTCAAAAGTTGCTTTTACCTACATGATTTTTTTAAGAGCGATTTTTAACTATTTCATATTTATTTAAAAACAAATAAATAAAAAAAAATATTGCATACTTTCAGGGGCAGTGATAACAGTACTAATTTAACCTTAAAACAACTTCTTTCAAAAGTTACTCTTACCTACATGATTTTTTTAGAGCGATTTTCAATTTTATAAGTGGGGGAAGGAGGACCTATGCAAAGATTTAAAATAAAAAATGCAAAAATGAATCGATATCGCTAAAAACAGAAGTTTTTAAAAAAAATTGCATACTTTCAGGCGCACCTTAATTAAACATTTAAACATCCCGAAAGTATCTTAAGTTCAACCTACAAGACTGTAAATAAATTCAAAACGAAACCAAAGCATATGTATACGTAAATAGTTTTCTTTATTAAACAATCAAATACAAATGACACACTCACCCTTTCAATGCAAGTATTGGGCCTCAAATGATTCAATCGAATCTTCCTATTCAACAATCTATCAACCATACAAAAAAAGTATAGGTAGGTACAAATGCATAAATGATTTTATGTATGTATTTAGACTAGAAAATGTCAAGTTAGAACTTTTTTTTTTTTTTTAATTTTTATTTGACATAGTGATTTTTGTTAGAACGACAGTGTTTTCATATTTATTTAAGTGGTAAGTTAGTCTTTGCGTCTGTTGCACGCCGCGTAGAAATATTTATGAGTTTTGTTATTGAAAACAAAACAAAAAAAAAAATTAATGGATATTAAAAAAATTTAATTGTATGTATTTAAAAAAAGTTCTATAATATTTTTAAGTATAAAAAGTGTCTATTTTTTGCAAAGATTTAAAATAAAAAATGCAAAAATGAATTGATATCGCTAAAAAAAAAAAAAATAAGTAATTTTCAGAAGTTTCTAAAAAAATTGCATACTTTCAGGCGCACCTTAAATCGAACTGGTTCAAAAGTAACTATTATATTCTACTTGACATTTCTGTTTAAATGATTTTTAATTTAATAAGTGGGACAAAGGGCGGCAGTTTGAAAAAGAAACTGAAAATAGTTTTTATAATCAATTAAGACAATAAAAAATTTCATATTTATTTGAAGAAAAAAAAAGATTGCATACTTTCAGGGGCAGTGATAACAGTACTAATTTAACCTTAAAACAACTTCTTTCAAAAGTTGCTCTTACCTACATGATTTTTTTTTAGAGCGATTTTCAACTATTTCATATTTATTTAAAAATAAATAAATAAAAAAAAAAAGATTGCATACTTTAAGGGGCAGTGATAACAGTACTAATTTAACCTTAAAACAGCTTCTTTCAAAAGTTGCTTTTACCTACATGATTTTTTTAAGAGCGATTTTTAACTATTTCATATTTATTTGAAAATAAATAAATAAAAAAAAAATATTGCATACTTTCAGGGGCAGTGATAACAGTACTAATTTAACCTTAAAACAACTTCTTTCAAAAGTTACTCTTACCTACATGATTTTTTTAGAGCGATTTTCAATTTTATAAGTGGGGGAAGGAGGACCTATGCAAAGATTTAAAATAAAAAATGCAAAAATCAATCGATATCGCTAAAAACAGAAGTTTTTAAAAAAAATTGCATACTTTCAGGCGCACCTTAAATCGACCTGGTTTAAAAGTAACTATTATATTCTCCTTCTTTCAAAACTTGCTCTTACCTAAATGATTTTTTTAGAGCGATTTTCAATTTTATAAGTGGGGGGAAGGGGGACCTCTTGAGGGGAAATAAAAAAAAAAAAAAAAAAACTAAAAAAAAATTTAAATGCTTTTTAAATCAATAAATCATAAATCACGTTTTGTTAATGTTTTTTAACAATACAATATCAAATTTTAGAAAAATCAAACAGAAACAACAATCAAAATTGTCTACGATTGACTAGTTAGAGAACTTTGTGCACATTGTATGTGTAATATATAAAATTTTAAAACTAAAAAGTAGGTGCAGAGAACCTTATCAGGGCAAAAAGGCACATGCCAACAACACGCGGTGTTCCCAAGCGGTCCCCCATCTAAGTACTAACCGCGCCCGACGATGCTTGATTTCGGTGATCGGACGAGAACCGATATTTTCATCGTGGTATGGTCGTTGGCGAAAACTTATTGTACTAACTTTAACCTTATCAATAATTTTTATTGGTTAAAATAAACGATTTTAAACATTTAAACATCCCGAAAGTATCTTAAGTTCAACCTACAAGACTGTAAATAAATTCAAAACGAAACCAAAGCATATGTATACGTAAATAGTTTTCTTTATTAAACAATCAAATACAAATGACACACTCACCCTTTCAATGCAAGTATTGGGCCTCAAATGATTCAATCGAATCTTCCTATTCAACAATCTATCAACCATACAAAAAAAGTATAGGTAGGTACAAATGCATAAATGATTTTATGTATGTATTTAGACTAGAAAATGTCAAGTTAGAACTTTTTTTTTTTTTTTAATTTTTATTTGACATAGTGATTTTTGTTAGAACGACAGTGTTTTCATATTTATTTAAGTGGTAAGTTAGTCTTTGCGTCTGTTGCACGCCGCGTAGAAATATTTATGAGTTTTGTTATTGAAAACAAAAAAAAAAAAAAATTAATGGATATTAAAAAAATTTAATTGTATGTATTTAAAAAAAGTTCTATAATATTTTTAAGTATAAAAAGTGTCTATTTTTTGCAAAGATTTAAAATAAAAAATGCAAAAATGAATTGATATCGCTAAAAAAAAAAAAAATAAGTAATTTTCAGAAGTTTCTAAAAAAATTGCATACTTTCAGGCGCACCTTAAATCGAACTGGTTCAAAAGTAACTATTATATTCTACTTGACATTTCTGTTTAAATGATTTTAAATTTAATAAGTGGGACAAAGGGCGGCAGTTTGAAAAAGAAACTGAAAATAGTTTTTATAATCAATTAAGATAATAAAAAATTTCATATTTATTTGAAGAAAAAAAAAGATTGCATACTTTCAGGGGCAGTGATAACAGTACTAATTTAACCTTAAAACAACTTCTTTCAAAAGTTGCTCTTACCTACATTATTTTTTTAGAGCGATTTTCAACTATTTCATATTTATTTAAAAATAAATAAAAAAAAAAAAAAAAGATTGCATACTTTAAGGGGCAGTGATAACAGTACTAATTTAACCTTAAAACAGCTTCTTTCAAAAGTTGCTTTTACCTACATGATTTTTTAAGAGCGATTTTTAACTATTTCATATTTATTTGAAAATAAATAAATAAAAAAAAAAATATTGCATACTTTCAGGGGCAGTGATAACAGTACTAATTTAACCTTAAAACAGCTTCTTTCAAAAGTTGCTTTTACCTACATGATTTTTTTAAGAGCGATTTTTAACTATTTCATATTTATTTGAAAATAAATAAATAAAAAAAAAAATATTGCATACTTTCAGGGGCAGTGATAACAGTACTAATTTAACCTTAAAACAACTTCTTTCAAAAGTTACTCTTACCTACATGATTTTTTTAGAGCGATTTTCAATTTTATAAGTGGGGGAAGGAGGACCTATGCAAAGATTTAAAATAAAAAATGCAAAAATGAATCGATATCGCTAAAAACAGAAGTTTTTAAAAAAAATTGCATACTTTCAGGCGCACCTTAAATCGACCTGGTTTAAAAGTAACTATTATATTCTCCTTCTTTCAAAACTTGCTCTTGCCTAAATGATTTTTTTAGAGCGATTTTCAATTTTATAAGTGGGGGGAAGGGGGACCTCTTGAGGGGAAATTAAAAAAAAAAAACTAAAAAAAAATTTAAATGCTTTTTAAATCAATAAATCATAAATCACGTTTTGTTAATGTTTTTTAACAATACAATATCAAATTTTAGAAAAACCAAACAGAAACAACAATCAAAATTGTCTACGATTGACTAGTTAGAGAACTTTGTGCACATTGTATGTGTAATATATAAAATTTTAAAACTAAAAAGTAGGTGCAGAGAACCTTATCAGGGCAAAAAGGCACATGCCAACAACACGCGGTGTTCCCAAGCGGTCCACCATCTAAGTACTAACCGCGCCCGACGATGCTTGATTTCGGTGATCGGACGAGAACCGATATTTTTTTTTTTTTTTTTTTTTTTTTTAATTCATTTTTATTTTTCCATTCAACTTATAACTAACTTAAAGCTAGACAAAAATTCATAAAAACTAGCCTACTTATCAATAACTTACAACTAACTTACTGGCCCTATACGGGCGCTCTAAGTTAAACTATGATTACTTAATACTAATGCCTTTCGGCCTAGAAACTAAATTAAAACTAAGATCCTTAACGGTTTTATTTTTTACCGAGAAGAATATACAAAAAACTCGGTTTCGGTATCGATTTTTTTTATTTTATATAAAACTTACAAACTAAATAAAACTAAACTAAACGAAAGGTAATTAAGACTACTTAAAACTACTTAAAGCTAATTAAAACTACTTAGAACTACTTAAAACTAGAACAGCCACAGCAAGCATTTTTCGGTTTTATAATTTTTTTTTTTTTTTTTTTTTTTTTTTTTTTTTTTGTTTTTTTTTTTTTTTTTTTTTTTTTTGTTTTTTTTTTTTTTTTTTTTTTTGGTGCCACCCTGACTGTCCCTGCTTACACTAATTAACCTAAATCTATGTAAGTCGGCCAAGACATAGAAGATGTGCCAACTTTTATATATCAGTAGAAGAACTTTCATTTTTAAGCCACCAAAACTGGTTCTCCTGCCTTACCCTATCTCTTCGGTCCCGATCGGACACAGTCCTACTGAACCGAAGGCGCTCAGCGCCGCCTTGTGCGAGGACGTCTCGGTTGTATAGGAGTCGCCTGTCTACAGTTCTACGGCCGACGTGGTAGATTAGCGGAACTGCCAACCTATCCTGTATCAGCCCTCGACTGTCTAAATAGAGGAATGCATCGGGCGGAATAAAGCCGCTCAAACGCACACTCTCATAATATTCTTCGTTGGGGTAATAGGCCCCAAAAATTAGGCTGTTTGTCGAGGACATCGCTCTTGCAATGTGACCCCGAATCAGCTTCAACAAGAAATTATCTATTCTGTTTATGTTGGCCCCGTTGTATAGAACCAGGTTGGAATAATAATGTTTGTACTCCGACTCTGGTGTTCTGTGTAATCCAAGGCAGCGTCTTAGGCACTGCCTCTCAAACACCCGAATCTTTTCCATTTGAGATGGGGCAACGTTGAACCAAATCGGGCACCCATAGGCAATCATCGGCCGGATGAGGGCCATGTAGCAAATCACCTTCACCCTGGTGTCAAGCCGGCTGCTATAAAACAACCGTTTCGTCAGGGCAAAAGCTCCCCTAGCCCTAGTCAGAGCAGCATTTATATGTCTGTCGAAATACAAATACTGATCCAACCAGATGCCAAGGTACTTTACTACACTTTTACTCGCCAGTGGATGTCCATTTGGCCCTACGATCACCAGCTTGCGCCAGTTCTTTCTCGTATCCCTTGTGGCTCCATGCAACGGAGTCCTAAACAGAATAGTTTCTGATTTCTGAAAGTTAATTTTTAACTTCCAGTCATCGCAATATTGTTGAATCTTGTCGAAGTCACGCTGCAAAAGAATTCTGATGACCTCGACTTTTGGGGCCGTTCTGTACGCAATTAGATCGTCGGCATACGCAATTGCATGAGTTAGACTACCTATCAGATCGCTGGTGTAAATACTGAAGAGAATCGGCGAGTTGACCGCTCCCTGCTGAAGACCATTTTTAACTTCGAAGATTTTGGTAGAAGTTACATTGCCACTTTTGACAACAAACTTTCTACCATTGAGCATGTCATAAAGCATATATAATAGCGGTTTACTTATGCCAAGTCTGGTCAGCTTTAGATAAAGACCTTCTAGCCATACGGTGTCGAAAGCCTTCTCCAAATCAACCAGACAGGCACCCGTACACTGCTTTTTGGATTTGTTCCACTGGATGTCAGAAACGAGTTTAGACGCGGCATGAATGGTGTCATGTCTCGCCTTAAATCCGAACTGATTATCCGGTATGATATTGTTGTCCTCTGCCCACTTGAACAGAGCTCTATTGATAACTTTCTCGAATACCTTGCTGATACTCGGAAGAAGACTTATCGACCGGAGATTCGCCGGATTGGAGTTGTCCTTTCCCTTTTTCGGGAGAGGATGCACCACAGCTGTCTTCCACCGCCCTGGATAATATGCATTATTCAGAGCGTTGTTAAACAATGTGGTATAAATGTCAACTGCCTCCTGAGGAAGATGTCGTAGTACAACGTTGGATATACCATCGACTCCTGCTGACTTCTTTTTCTTTAGTGAATCGAAGATGATCTGGAGCTCCACCTTCGAAATTAACAGGGAATTTAACCCATTCTGCTCGGCGATGATGGCATTTGCCAAGTGTTCTTCATTGAACCCAGTGAAACCGAGGTTCTCCGATCGCCATTGCGTAATTTCGTTTCGAAGGTAGAAGTGGTGAAGCAGGGCTCTGTTTTCCAGGTCGTGGTTCGGGCGAATGCTAGCATTCACCCTGTACACTTGCTGGAAAGCAGCCCCCACAGCCTCCACTTTCTCCATAGGATCTTCGATTATAAAGAGGTCATCGTCCAAGACGGCGTCCTCTGGGTCTATGCCTGCTGTCAGAAGTACGTTTCTGTTCTCTGTCGTCCTCTGGAGCTTAAGACACGGAAGATCGTTTTGATCATTCCTCCTAAAGATCTTATTAATTTGGGGAAACATACTCGGGTCGCTGGAATTTACGGCCCGAATTTTGTTGTCCCAATACAAATTAATGGACAACCGATAATTCTCCTTGATCAATTGGTTGATATTTTTGATTGACGACTTCAGTGTCCTAATCTCCAGATCTCGTGAGTCAGTAAACCGTCGGTATAAGAGTTTAAGTCTTGTCAACAGTCCACTTTTTTGTCTGTGTAGTGCGTCGATGGTCGCGTTACGGTACATGTCGTTAGCGTTTCGTTCTTTGTATTTCGGTATTGTTCTGTTCATAGTTCGTTTGATTGTCTCGTCCATTTGTTCTAAGTATTCGTCAATTTCAGCGTTTGTAAGATTCCTGTCATTTGGTGGGGATATATTATTTGAACGGATTTCGCTCGCTAAGGCATTGGAGAAGCGTGGCCAGCGCATCTTACTGTAATTGTAAGTATGCAGCGGCACATACTCCTACGAGAACCGATATTTTCATCGTGGTATGGTCGTTGGCGAAAACTTATTGTACTAACTTTAACCTTATCAATAATTTTTATTGGTTAAAATAAACGATTTTAAACATTTAAACATCCCGAAAGTATCTTAAGTTCAACCTACAAGACTGTAAATAAATTCAAAACGAAACCAAAGCATATGTATACTACGTAAATAGTTTTCTTTATTAAACAATCAAATACAAATGACACACTCACCCTTTCAATGCAAGTATTGGGCCTCAAATGATTTAATCGAATCTTCCTATTCAACAATCTATCAACCATACAAAAAAGTATAGGTAGGTACAAATGCATAAATGATTTTATGTATGTATTTAGACTAGAAAATGTCAAGTTAGAACTTTTTTTTTTTTTTAATTTTTATTTGACATAGTGATTTTTGTTAGAACGACAGTGTTTTCATATTTATTTAAGTGGTAAGTTAGTCTTTGCGTCTGTTGCACGCCGCGTAGAAATATTTATGATTTTTGTTATTGAAAACAAAAAAAAAAAATTAATGGATATTAAAAAAATTTAATTGTATGTATTTAAAAAAAGTTCTATAATATTTTTAAGTATAAAAAGTGCCTATTTTTTGCAAAGATTTAAAATAAAAAATGCAAAAATGAATTGATATCGCTAAAAAAAAAAAAAAAATAAGTAATTTTCAGAAGTTTCTAAAAAAATTGCATACTTTCAGGCGCACCTTAAATCGAACTGGTTCAGAAGTAACTATTATATTCTACTTGACATTTCTGTTTAAATGATTTTTAATTTAATAAGTGGGACAAAGGGCGGCAGTTTGAAAAAGAAACTGAAAATAGTTTTTATAATCAATTAAGACAATAAAAAATTTCATATTTATTTGAAGAAAAAAAAAGATTGCATACTTTCAGGGGCAGTGATAACAGTACTAATTTAACCTTAAAACAACTTCTTTCAAAAGTTGCTCTTACCTACATGATTTTTTTTTAGAGCGATTTTCAACTATTTCATATTTATTTAAAAATAAATAAATAAAAAAAAAAAAGATTGCATACTTTAAGGGGCAGTGATAACAGTACTAATTTAACCTTAAAACAGCTTCTTTCAAAAGTTGCTTTTACCTACATGATTTTTTTAAGAGCGATTTTTAACTATTTCATATTTATTTGAAAATAAATAAATAAAAAAAAAATATTGCATACTTTCAGGGGCAGTGATAACAGTACTAATTTAACCTTAAAACAACTTCTTTCAAAAGTTACTCTTACCTACATGATTTTTTTAGAGCGATTTTCAATTTTATAAGTGGGGGAAGGAGGACCTATGCAAAGATTTAAAATAAAAAATGCAAAAATCAATCGATATCGCTAAAAACAGAAGTTTTTAAAAAAAATTGCATACTTTCAGGCGCACCTTAAATCGACCTGGTTTAAAAGTAACTATTATATTCTCCTTCTTTCAAAACTTGCTCTTACCTAAATGATTTTTTTAGAGCGATTTTCAATTTTATAAGTGGGGGGAAGGGGGACCTCTTGAGGGGAAATAAAAAAAAAAAAAAAAAAACTAAAAAAAAATTTAAATGCTTTTTAAATCAATAAATCATAAATCACGTTTTGTTAATGTTTTTTAACAATACAATATCAAATTTTAGAAAAATCAAACAGAAACAACAATCAAAATTGTCTACGATTGACTAGTTAGAGAACTTTGTGCACATTGTATGTGTAATATATAAAATTTTAAAACTAAAAAGTAGGTGCAGAGAACCTTATCAGGGCAAAAAGGCACATGCCAACAACACGCGGTGTTCCCAAGCGGTCCCCCATCTAAGTACTAACCGCGCCCGACGATGCTTGATTTCGGTGATCGGACGAGAACCGATATTTTTTTTTTTTTTTTTTTTAATTCATTTTTATTTTTCATTAAACTTATAACTATCTTAAAGCTAGACAAAAATTCATAAAAACTAGCCTACTTATCAATAACTTACAACTAACTTACTGGCCCCATGCGGGCGCTCTAAGCTAAACAATAACTTAATGCTAATGCCTTTCGGCCTAAGAACTAAATTAAAACCAAATTCAATGTCGGTTTTATTTTTTACCGAGAAGAATTTTCCAAAAAACTCGGTTTCTTTATATATTTTTTTTTATTTTATATAAAACTTACAAACTAAATAAAACTAAATAAAACTAAACTAAAGCTAATTATAACTAGATCCTTAAACTACTTAAAGCTAATTAAAACTACCTAAAACTACTTAAAACTAGAACAGCCACAGCCAGCATTTTCGTTTGATTTTTAATTTTTTTTTTTTTTTTTTTTTTTTTTTTTTTTTTTTTTTTTTTTTTTTTTTTTTTTTTTTGGTGCCACCCTGACTGTCCCTACTTATACCTAATCACCTAAACCTATGTAAGCCGGCCAAGACAAAAAGCATTAGTCAGCTTTAAATATCATACATCATATATGTCAGTTTTTAACCACCAGAACTGGTTCTCCTGCCTTACCCTATCTCTTCGGTCCCGATCGGACACAGTCCTACTGAACCGAAGGCGCTCAGCGCCGCCTTGTGCGAGGACGTCTCGGTTGTAAAGGAGTCGCCTGTCTACAGTTCTACGGCCGACGTGGTAGATTAGCGGAACTGCCAATCTATCCTGTATCAGCCCTCGACTGTCTAGATAGAGGAATGCATCGGGCGGAATAAAGCCGCTTAAACGCACGCTCTCGTAGTATTCGTCGTTGGGGTAATAGGCCCCAAAAATAAGGCTGTTTGTCGAGGACATCGCTCTTGCAATGTGACCCCGAATCAGCTTCAACAAAAAGTTATCTATTCTGTTTATGTTGGCCCCGTTGTATAGAACCAGGTTGGAATAATAATGTTTGTACTCCGACTCTGGTGTTCTGTGTAATCCAAGGCAGCGTCTAAGACACTGCCTCTCAAACACCCGAATCTTTTCCATTTGAGATGGGGCAACTTTGAACCAAACCGGGCACCCATAGGCAATCATCGGCCGGATGAGGGCCATGTAGCAAATCACCTTCACCCTGGTATCAAGCCGGCTGCTATAAAACAACCGTTTCGTCAGGGCAAAAGCTCCCCTAGCCCTGGTCAGAGCAGCATTTATATGTCTGTCGAAATACAAATACTGATCCAACCAGATGCCAAGGTACTTTACTACACTTTTACTCGCCAGTGGATGTCCATTTGGCCCTACGATCACCAGCTTGCGCCAGTTCTTTCTCGTATCCCTTGTGGCTCCATGCAACGGAGTCCTAAACAGAATAGTTTCTGATTTCTGAAAGTTAATTTTTAACTTCCAGTCATCGCAATATTGTTGAATCTTGTCGAAGTCACGCTGCAAAAGAATTCTGATGACCTCGACTTTTGGGGCCGTTCTGTACGCAATTAGATCGTCGGCATACGCAATTGCATGAGTTAGACTACCTATCAGATCGCTGGTGTAAACACTGAAGAGAATCGGCGAGTTGACCGCTCCCTGCTGAAGACCATTTTTAACTTCGAAGATTTTGGTAGAAGTTACATTGCCACTTTTGACAACAAACTTTCTACCATTGAGCATGTCATAAAGCATATATAATAGCGGTTTACTTATACCAAGTCTTTAGATAAAGACCTTCTAGCCATACGGTGTCGAAAGCCTTCTCCAAATCAACCAGACAGGCACCCGTACACTGCTTTTTGGATTTGTTCCACTGGATGTCAGAAACGAGTTTAGACGCGGCATGAATGGTGTCATGTCTCGCCTTAAATCCGAACTGATTATCCGGTATGATATTGTTGTCCTCTGCCCACTTGAACAAAGCTCTATTAATAACTTTCTCGAATACCTTGCTGATACTCGGAAGAAGACTTATCGACCGGAGATTCGCCGGATTGGAGTTGTCCTTTCCCTTTTTCGGGAGAGGATGTACCACAGCTGTCTTCCACCGCCCTGGATAATATGCATTATTCAGAGCGTTGTTAAACAGTGTGGTATAAATGTCAACTGCCTCCTGAGGAAGATGTCGTAGTACAACGTTGGATATACCATCGACTCCTGCTGACTTCTTTTTCTTTAGTGAATCGAAGATGATCTGGAGCTCTACCTTCGAAATTAACAGGGAATTTAACCCATTCTGCTCGGCGATGATGGCGTTTGCCAAGAGTTCTTCATTAAACCCGGTGAAACCGAGGTTCTCTGATCGCCATTGCGTAATTTCGTTTCGGAGGTAGAAGTGGTGGAGCAGGGCTCTGTTTTCCAGGTCGTGGTTCGGGCGAATGCTAGCATTCACCTTGTACACTTGCTGGAAAGCAGCCCCCACAGCCTCCACTTTCTCCATAGGATCTTCGATTATAAAGAGGTCATCGTCCAAGACGGCGTCCTCTGGGTCTATGCCTGCTGTCAGAAGTACGTTTCTGTTCTCTGTCGTCCTCTGGAGCTTAAGACACGGAAGATCGTTTTGATCATTCCTCCTAAAGATCTTATTAATTTGGGGAAACATACTCGGGTCGCTGGAATTTACGGCTCGAATTTTGTTGTCCCAATACAAATTAATGGACAACCGATAATTCTCCTTGATCAATTGGTTGATATTTTTGATTGACGACTTCAGTGTCCTAATCTCCAGATCTCGTGAGTCAGTAAACCGTCGGTATAAGAGTTTAAGTCTTGTCAACAGTCCACTTTTTTGTCTGTGTAGTGCGTCGATGGTCGCGTTACGGTACATGTCGTTAGTGTTTCGTTCTTTGTATTTAGGTATTGTTCTGTCCATAGTTCGTTTGATTGTCTCGTCCATTTGTTCTAAGTATTCGTCGATTTCAGCGTTTGTAAGATTCCTGTCATTTGGTGGGGATATATTATTTGAACGGATTTCGCTCGCTAAGGCATTGGAGAAGCGTGGCCAGCGCATCTTACTGTAATTGTAAGTATGCACCGGCACATACTCCTCCAATTCCACGAGCTCGTTCGGAAGCTGTATTACGGCGGCGAGTCCGCAGTGATCACTGTCGTACTCGATCGTCCGTAAACAGTTTCTTGGTCGTTGACCCACAGCGTTAGTAACTGTCAGTCTTGAGTCTATTAGCAATAGATCCAGATAGGCACCGCTTCTTGGAAACGATGGCCTTTCTGTAGCCAGCAGGTCAATGCCATACTCAATGCTGTATTGACCCATCCAATTAAACAGATGGTTACCTCTAGGATTCTCTATTTGATTTCCCCAATCTGAATGTTTGGCATTCAAATCACCGGCCATCAGATAGTAGTTCTCTTCCGAGTTCAGCCTTAAGCATTCGAAAAGTTTTTCGAGCTCTGTTATGAAATCAGTTGGCTGAGGAGATTCCGGTGCGTAAGCAGCAATCACATACATCCGCTTCCCCTGTTGGAGAGGAATGCATATGACGCAAACCTCAAGCAACCGAAATCTTCGCGCATCACTATTATATATGACTTTATGATCTATGCCTTTTCGTATGAAGATGGCGACACCACCCCCTTGAGTGGAGTTGGGCCGATCTCTTCTAACGATATTGTAATTGTTGTTAGTCAATTTATGTTTCTGGTTTAGCTTAGTTTCGCTAGCCAAAAACACATCTGGACTTTGGTCTTTCAACAATTGGAAAAGATTAGCTCTACGTTCGGTCCTAATCAGTGAATTTACATTCACAGCAAGGATCTTAAAGGGGCTCTCCGGCAGCGCGCCCTTAACCTCTAAGTTGCGTTAAGCTAGGCAAAACAGAGTAGAGGTAGTCCACCCTTGTTGCCTGCTCCCTTATCTGGTTTTGAAGACCTGTTAACTGGCCCTGAATGGCCAGCAACATGCTTCTAATTTCGGCCTGTGCGTCCGGTGCCTTAGGCACGAGGGCCTGTGGGGCTGCCTTTGGCGCAGGCTGTACCGTGCTCCCCCTTCCTGACGCCATTTGGGCGTAGGAAATTTGGGGGTTGACGGGCGTTACTGTAGGAGGACGCACTAATGGGCGTTTCTCTACAACTGTCTGCCTAGCCGCTTTGTTTTGTTTCATTTGCTGAAACGTCGGACATCCCCGATAGTTTGCGGGGTGCCCGTCGCCTCGGCAGAGTGCACATTTAAGCTGGGTCCTGTCTTCGACCCTTTCCTGCCCGAGTTTACACTCCCCTATAATGTGGTTCTCTCCACACTTGACGCAGCGCGACTGCATTTCGCAGTTCGCTGCGGCATGGCCAAACCTTTGGCAGCGCATGCATTGAAGCATGTCGCTGCGCCTCTTTAATCTATCCCAAGTTACAACCTGGTAGTTGAGGACGGAGATACTCCTCAAACTATCCAGTTTGCTGCTGGGCGAAAGCTGAACTAGGAAGAATGGAAGATTCCGCTTCTCCCGTCTGGCTCTAACTGTAGCGAACGGCTTGACCCCGATAAACTCGAGATCGTCGCTCGCTTTTTGGCGGAGCTCATTTAAGAGCGCCTGTGGTTCCGTGCAGGAATCTATGCCCTTCAGAAGGACCGTTTGCAATTTTTCAACTTTAGGGGTAAAGCTGAAGAACTCAGTGGTGGTTTGCTTTAACAGATCTTTAATTTGTTTATGCTGTTCCAGTGTGAAGCATTGGATAGCATGTCTATCTTTATTTAGTCTTTTAACAGTAAAGTTTTGGCCTATGGCCGACTTACATAGGTTAATGGTATCCTGTAACTCCATCTTGTAAGTGTTGATGGGTGGCACCTTTTCTTTCTTATTCCTTGGCGGCTGTGGCTGCTGCTGGTGTTCACTCTGCTTCTGTTGTTTCTGCTGCTGTTGTTTCTGTTGCTGTTGTTTCTGCTGCTGTTGATTTTGTTTTTGTTGACTCTCCTGCTGTTGTTGTATTTGCTGCTGTGGCTGTTTAGTTTGCAACTTCTGTTGGGGTTGCTTTGGTTGTTTTTCCTGGTTTGGTGGTTGTAGAATTTGCTGTGGAGCTGGCAGCACAACTTCTATTATTTTTTGTTCCACTACTTTTTGTGGCGCCTGTACTTGTTTTCTTTGTACGCGCTCCTGCATCTCCTTTGCTCGACGAGCTTCTTGCTTTTCTTTAAGAGCAAGTACCAGTGGCGCAAGTTGGTTTTTGAGGCGCTCCATTTCCCCCTCAATTGCACCAATTTTTTCCCTGATGCATTGCTCATGCTCATCTTTTGCACCTTGTTGAATATGTTCGTCTTCTGATGACGACGCCTCTGGTGACGTAAGGTCGACAAGTAGATTGCTGTCACCTGTTGTGTACAGTCCCTCCCCGCCTTCGGACATGTATTCAATGTCTTCGTCGGAGGGGGAGGTATCAAATTGATCTTGGATCTTGGCTGCTGCTGCTGCTTTTGCCGTGCGCCCCACATCCCGTGCTCCAGCTGGCAGCTTAGCTGGATTGGCGGTGGAGCGGCGCTTGACGAGGTTCGGCGTAGCTATGATCTTCTTCCTCCTCTTCTTTGCTATCTCGGCTGATGGTGCCGTTGCCGGTGAAGCTAAGGCATCTTTCGATGTCCCCGCTATTGGTGCCGTTGCCGGCTTGGTAGCTGTTGTTGCTTGGACATCATTCGATGTCCCCGCTTGTATTGCCGTTGGTGGCTTTGTTGTTTTTGTTGGGACATCATTCGATGATCCCACTGCTGTTGCCGTTGCTGGCTTTGCTGCTGTTGCTGGGACACCTTTCGATGTCCCCGCACTTTTTCTTCTTTCCATTTGTTGGTTCTCCCAATCAATAAAATTTTCAACTTCTCTATTATGAAAAAAAGCTTCCAATTTTTTTGTGCCCGACCCGGACTTGAACCGGCTACCTTCCGCACTGCGGTTAGCCACTCTACCACTGTGCTATTTGCACTTATAAAAAAAGCTTGGCAAAAGTTAAACTTGTATAGTCACACACGATTTTACTTGGAAATGCTGGGAAAGTCGCTTAACGTATGCACACCTCCACAGTTCAAGATCGACTGACGAGAACCGATATTTTCATCGTGGGATGGTCGTTGGCGAAAACTTATTGTACTAACTTTAACCTTATCAATAATTTTTATTGGTTAAAATAAACGATTTTAAACATTTAAACATCCCGAAAGTATCTTAAGTTCAACCTACAAGACTGTAAATAAATTCAAAACGAAACCAAAGCATATGTATACGTAAATAGTTTTCTTATATTAAGCAATCAAATACAAATGACACACTCACCCTTTCAATGCAAGTATTGGGCCTCAAATGATTCAATCGAATCTTCCTATTCAACAATCTATCAACCATACAAAAAAAGTATAGGTAGGTACAAATGCATAAATGATTTTATGTATGTATTTAGACTAGAAAATGTCAAGTTAGAACTTTTTTTTTTTTTTAATTTTTATTTGACATAGTGATTTTTGTTAGAACGACAGTGTTTTCATATTTATTTAAGTGGTAAGTTAGTCTTTGCGTCTGTTGCACGCCGCGTAGAAATATTTATGAGTTTTTGTTATTGAAAACAAAAAAAAAAAAAAAAATTAATGGATATTAAAAAAATTTAATTGTATGTATTTAAAAAAAGTTCTATAATATTTTTAAGTATAAAAAGTGCCTATTTTTTACAAAGATTTAAAATAAAAAATGCAAAAATGAATTGATATCGCTAAAAAAAAAAAAAAAAAAGTAATTTTCAGAAGTTTCTAAAAAAATTGCATACTTTCAGGCGTACCTTAAATCGAACTGGTTCAAAAGTAACTATTACATTCTACTTGACATTTCTGTTTAAATGATTTTAAATTTAATAAGTGGGACAAAGGGCGGCAGTTTGAAAAAGAAACTGAAAATAGTTTTTATAATCAATTAAGACAATAAAAAATTTCATATTTATTTGAAGAAAAAAAAAGATTGCATACTTTCAGGGGCAGTGATAACAGTACTAATTTAACCTTAAAACAACTTCTTTCAAAAGTTGCTCTTACCTACATGATTTTTTTAGAGCGATTTTCAACTATTTCATATTTATTTAAAAATAAATAAATAAAAAAAAAAAAGATTGCATACTTTAAGGGGCAGTGATAACAGTACTAATTTAACCTTAAAACAGCTTCTTTCAAAAGTTGCTTTTACCTACATGATTTTTTTAAGAGCGATTTTTAACTATTTCATATTTATTTGAAAATAAATAAATAAAAAAAAAAATATTGCATACTTTCAGGGGCAGTGATAACAGTACTAATTTAACCTTAAAACAACTTCTTTCAAAAGTTACTCTTACCTACATGATTTTTTTAGAGCGATTTTCAATTTTATAAGTGGGGGAAGGAGGACCTATGCAAAGATTTAAAATAAAAAATGCAAAAATGAATCGATATCGCTAAAAACAGAAGATTTTAAAAAAAATTGCATACTTTCAGGCGCACCTTAAATCGACCTGGTTTAAAAGTAACTATTATATTCTCCTTCTTTCAAAACTTGCTCTTGCCTAAATGATTTTTTTAGAGCGATTTTCAATTTTATAAGTGGGGGGAAGGGGGACCTCTTGAGGGGAAATTAAAAAAAAAAAACTAAAAAAAAATTTAAATGCTTTTTAAATCAATAAATCATAAATCACGTTTTGTTAATGTTTTTTAACAATACAATATCAAATTTTAGAAAAATCAAACAGAAACAACAATCAAAATTGTCTACGATTGACTAGTTAGAGAACTTTGTGCACATTGTATGTGTAATATATAAAATTTTAAAACTAAAAAGTAGGTGCAGAGAACCTTATCAGGGCAAAAAGGCACATGCCAACAACACGCGGTGTTCCCAAGCGGTCCCCCATCTAAGTACTAACCGCGCCCGACGATGCTTGATTTCGGTGATCGGACGAGAACCGATATTTTTTTTTTTTTTTTTTTTTTTAATTCATTTTTATTTTTCATTAAACTTATAACTATCTTAAAGCTAGACAAAAATTCATAAAAACTAGCCTACTTATCAATAACTTACAACTAACTTACTGGCCCCATGCGGGCGCTCTAAGCTAAACAATAACTTAATGCTAATGCCTTTCGGCCTAAGAACTAAATTAAAACTAAATTCAATGTCGGTTTTATTTTTTACCGAGAAGAATTTTCCAAAAAACTCGGTTTCTTTATATATTTTTTTTTATTTTATATAAAACTTACAAACTAAATAAAACTAAATAAAACTAAACTAAAGCTAATTATAACTAGATCCTTAAACTACTTAAAGCTAATTAAAACTACCTAAAACTACTTAAAACTAGAACAGCCACAGCAAGCATTTTCGTTTGTTTTTTAATTTTTTTTTGTTTTATTTTTTGCGGTTTTATATTTTTTTTTTTTTTTTTTTTTTTTTTTTTTTTTTTTTTGTGTTTTTTTTTGTTTGTTTGTTTTGTTTTGTTTTTTTTTTTTTTTTTGGTGCCACCCTGACTGTCCCTACTTATACCTAATCACCTAAACCTATGTAAGCCGGCCAAGACAAAAAGCATTAGTCAGCTTTAAATATCATACATCATATATGTCAGTTTTTAACCACCAGAACTGGTTCTCCTGCCTTACCCTATCTCTTCGGTCCCGATCGGACACAGTCCTACTGAACCGAAGGCGCTCAGCGCCGCCTTGTGCGAGGACGTCTCGGTTGTAAAGGAGTCGCCTGTCTACAGTTCTACGGCCGACGTGGTAGATTAGCGGAACTGCCAACCTATCCTGTATCAGCCCTCGACTGTCTAAATAGAGGAATGCATCGGGCGGAATAAAGCCGCTCAAACGCACACTCTCATAATATTCTTCGTTGGGGTAATAGGCCCCAAAAATTAGGCTGTTTGTCGAGGACATCGCTCTTGCAATGTGACCCCGAATCAGCTTCAACAAGAAATTATCTATTCTGTTTATGTTGGCCCCGTTGTATAGAACCAGGTTGGAATAATAATGTTTGTACTCCGACTCTGGTGTTCTGTGTAATCCAAGGCAGCGACGTAAGCACTGCCTCTCAAACACCCGAATCTTTTCCATTTGAGATGGGGCAACGTTGAACCAAATCGGGCACCCATAGGCAATCATCGGCCGGATGAGGGCCATGTAGCAAATCACCTTCACCCTGGTGTCAAGCCGGCTGCTATAAAACAACCGTTTCGTCAGGGCAAAAGCTCCCCTAGCCCTAGTCAGAGCAGCATTTATATGTCTGTCGAAATACAAATACTGATCCAACCAGATGCCAAGGTACTTTACTACACTTTTACTCGCCAGTGGATGTCCATTTGGCCCTACGATCACCAGCTTGCGCCAGTTCTTTCTCGTATCCCTTGTGGCTCCATGCAACGGAGTCCTAAACAGAATAGTTTCTGATTTCTGAAAGTTAATTTTTAACTTCCAGTCATCGCAATATTGTTGAATCTTGTCGAAGTCACGCTGCAAAAGAATTCTGATGACCTCGACTTTTGGGGCCGTTCTGTACGCAATTAGATCGTCGGCATACGCAATTGCATGAGTTAGACTACCTATCAGATCGCTGGTGTAAATACTGAAGAGAATCGGCGAGTTGACCGCTCCCTGCTGAAGACCATTTTTAACTTCGAAGATTTTGGTAGAAGTTACATTGCCACTTTTGACAACAAACTTTCTACCATTGAGCATGTCATAAAGCATATATAATAGCGGTTTACTTATGCCAAGTCTGGTCAGCTTTAGATAAAGACCTTCTAGCCATACGGTGTCGAAAGCCTTCTCCAAATCAACCAGACAGGCACCCGTACACTGCTTTTTGGATTTGTTCCACTGGATGTCAGAAACGAGTTTAGACGCGGCATGAATGGTGTCATGTCTCGCCTTAAATCCGAACTGATTATCCGGTATGATATTGTTGTCCTCTGCCCACTTGAACAGAGACGAGAACCGATATTTTCATCGTGGTATGGTCGTTGGCGAAAACTTATTGTACTAACTTTAACCTTATCAATAATTTTTATTGGTTAAAATAAACGATTTTAAACATTTAAACATCCCGAAAGTATCTTAAGTTCAACCTACAAGACTGTAAATAAATTCAAAACGAAACCAAAGCATATGTATACTACGTAAATAGTTTTCTTTATTAAACAATCAAATACAAATGACACACTCACCCTTTCAATGCAAGTATTGGGCCTCAAATGATTCAATCGAATCTTCCTATTCAACAATCTATCAACCATACAAAAAAAGTATAGGTAGGTACAAATGCATAAATGATTTTATGTATGTATTTAGACTAGAAAATGTCAAGTTAGAACTTTTTTTTTTTTTTAATTTTTATTTGACATAGTGATTTTTGTTAGAACGACAGTGTTTTCATATTTATTTAAGTGGTAAGTTAGTCTTTGCGTCTGTTGCACGCCGCGTAGAAATATTTATGAGTTTTGTTATTGAAAACAAAAAAAAAAAAAAAATTAATGGATATTAAAAAAATTTAATTGTATGTATTTAAAAAAAGTTCTATAATATTTTTAAGTATAAAAAGTGCCTATTTTTTGCAAAGATTTAAAATAAAAAATGCAAAAATGAATTGATATCGCTAAAAAAAAAAAAAAAATAAGTAATTTTCAGAAGTTTCTAAAAAAATTGCATACTTTCAGGCGCACCTTAAATCGAACTGGTTCAGAAGTAACTATTATATTCTACTTGACATTTCTGTTTAAATGATTTTTAATTTAATAAGTGGGACAAAGGGCGGCAGTTTGAAAAAGAAACTGAAAATAGTTTTTATAATCAATTAAGACAATAAAAAATTTCATATTTATTTGAAGAAAAAAAAAGATTGCATACTTTCAGGGGCAGTGATAACAGTACTAATTTAACCTTAAAACAACTTCTTTCAAAAGTTGCTCTTACCTACATGATTTTTTTAGAGCGATTTTCAACTATTTCATATTTATTTAAAAATAAATAAATAAAAAAAAAAAAGATTGCATACTTTAAGGGGCAGTGATAACAGTACTAATTTAACCTTAAAACAGCTTCTTTCAAAAGTTGCTTTTACCTACATGATTTTTTTAAGAGCGATTTTTAACTATTTCATATTTATTTGAAAATAAATAAATACAAAAAAAAATATTGCATACTTTCAGGGGCAGTGATAACAGTACTAATTTAACCTTAAAACAACTTCTTTCAAAAGTTACTCTTACCTACATGATTTTTTTAGAGCGATTTTCAATTTTATAAGTGGGGGAAGGAGGACCTATGCAAAGATTTAAAATAAAAAATGCAAAAATGAATCGATATCGCTAAAAACAGAAGATTTTAAAAAAAATTGCATACTTTCAGGCGCACCTTAAATCGACCTGGTTTAAAAGTAACTATTATATTCTCCTTCTTTCAAAACTTGCTCTTGCCTAAATGATTTTTTTAGAGCGATTTTCAATTTTATAAGTGGGGGGAAGGGGGACCTCTTGAGGGGAAATTAAAAAAAAAAAACTAAAAAAAAATTTAAATGCTTTTTAAATCAATAAATCATAAATCACGTTTTGTTAATGTTTTTTAACAATACAATATCAAATTTTAGAAAAATCAAACAGAAACAACAATCAAAATTGTCTACGATTGACTAGTTAGAGAACTTTGTGCACATTGTATGTGTAATATATAAAATTTTAAAACTAAAAAGTAGGTGCAGAGAACCTTATCAGGGCAAAAAGGCACATGCCAACAACACGCGGTGTTCCCAAGCGGTCCCCCATCTAAGTACTAACCGCGCCCGACGATGCTTGATTTCGGTGATCGGACGAGAACCGATATTTTTTTTTTTTTTTTTTTTTTTAATTCATTTTTATTTTTCATTAAACTTATAACTATCTTAAAGCTAGACAAAAATTCATAAAAACTAGCCTACTTATCAATAACTTACAACTAACTTACTGGCCCCATGCGGGCGCTCTAAGCTAAACAATAACTTAATGCTAATGCCTTTCGGCCTAAGAACTAAATTAAAACTAAATTCAATGTCGGTTTTATTTTTTACCGAGAAGAATTTTCCAAAAAACTCGGTTTCTTTATATATTTTTTTTTATTTTATATAAAACTTACAAACTAAATAAAACTAAATAAAACTAAACTAAAGCTAATTATAACTAGATCCTTAAACTACTTAAAGCTAATTAAAACTACCTAAAACTACTTAAAACTAGAACAGCCACAGCAAGCATTTTCGTTTGTTTTTTAATTTTTTTTTGTTTTATTTTTTGCGGTTTTATATTTTTTTTTTTTTTTTTTTTTTTTTTTTTTTTTTTTTTGTGTTTTTTTTTGTTTGTTTGTTTTGTTTTGTTTTTTTTTTTTTTTTTGGTGCCACCCTGACTGTCCCTACTTATACCTAATCACCTAAACCTATGTAAGCCGGCCAAGACAAAAAGCATTAGTCAGCTTTAAATATCATACATCATATATGTCAGTTTTTAACCACCAGAACTGGTTCTCCTGCCTTACCCTATCTCTTCGGTCCCGATCGGACACAGTCCTACTGAACCGAAGGCGCTCAGCGCCGCCTTGTGCGAGGACGTCTCGGTTGTAAAGGAGTCGCCTGTCTACAGTTCTACGGCCGACGTGGTAGATTAGCGGAACTGCCAACCTATCCTGTATCAGCCCTCGACTGTCTAAATAGAGGAATGCATCGGGCGGAATAAAGCCGCTCAAACGCACACTCTCATAATATTCTTCGTTGGGGTAATAGGCCCCAAAAATTAGGCTGTTTGTCGAGGACATCGCTCTTGCAATGTGACCCCGAATCAGCTTCAACAAGAAATTATCTATTCTGTTTATGTTGGCCCCGTTGTATAGAACCAGGTTGGAATAATAATGTTTGTACTCCGACTCTGGTGTTCTGTGTAATCCAAGGCAGCGACGTAAGCACTGCCTCTCAAACACCCGAATCTTTTCCATTTGAGATGGGGCAACGTTGAACCAAATCGGGCACCCATAGGCAATCATCGGCCGGATGAGGGCCATGTAGCAAATCACCTTCACCCTGGTGTCAAGCCGGCTGCTATAAAACAACCGTTTCGTCAGGGCAAAAGCTCCCCTAGCCCTAGTCAGAGCAGCATTTATATGTCTGTCGAAATACAAATACTGATCCAACCAGATGCCAAGGTACTTTACTACACTTTTACTCGCCAGTGGATGTCCATTTGGCCCTACGATCACCAGCTTGCGCCAGTTCTTTCTCGTATCCCTTGTGGCTCCATGCAACGGAGTCCTAAACAGAATAGTTTCTGATTTCTGAAAGTTAATTTTTAACTTCCAGTCATCGCAATATTGTTGAATCTTGTCGAAGTCACGCTGCAAAAGAATTCTGATGACCTCGACTTTTGGGGCCGTTCTGTACGCAATTAGATCGTCGGCATACGCAATTGCATGAGTTAGACTACCTATCAGATCGCTGGTGTAAATACTGAAGAGAATCGGCGAGTTGACCGCTCCCTGCTGAAGACCATTTTTAACTTCGAAGATTTTGGTAGAAGTTACATTGCCACTTTTGACAACAAACTTTCTACCATTGAGCATGTCATAAAGCATATATAATAGCGGTTTACTTATGCCAAGTCTGGTCAGCTTTAGATAAAGACCTTCTAGCCATACGGTGTCGAAAGCCTTCTCCAAATCAACCAGACAGGCACCCGTACACTGCTTTTTGGATTTGTTCCACTGGATGTCAGAAACGAGTTTAGACGCGGCATGAATGGTGTCATGTCTCGCCTTAAATCCGAACTGATTATCCGGTATGATATTGTTGTCCTCTGCCCACTTGAACAGAGACGAGAACCGATATTTTCATCGTGGTATGGTCGTTGGCGAAAACTTATTGTACTAACTTTAACCTTATCAATAATTTTTATTGGTTAAAATAAACGATTTTAAACATTTAAACATCCCGAAAGTATCTTAAGTTCAACCTACAAGACTGTAAATAAATTCAAAACGAAACCAAAGCATATGTATACTACGTAAATAGTTTTCTTTATTAAACAATCAAATACAAATGACACACTCACCCTTTCAATGCAAGTATTGGGCCTCAAATGATTCAATCGAATCTTCCTATTCAACAATCTATCAACCATACAAAAAAAGTATAGGTAGGTACAAATGCATAAATGATTTTATGTATGTATTTAGACTAGAAAATGTCAAGTTAGAACTTTTTTTTTTTTTTAATTTTTATTTGACATAGTGATTTTTGTTAGAACGACAGTGTTTTCATATTTATTTAAGTGGTAAGTTAGTCTTTGCGTCTGTTGCACGCCGCGTAGAAATATTTATGAGTTTTGTTATTGAAAACAAAAAAAAAAAAAAAATTAATGGATATTAAAAAAATTTAATTGTATGTATTTAAAAAAAGTTCTATAATATTTTTAAGTATAAAAAGTGCCTATTTTTTGCAAAGATTTAAAATAAAAAATGCAAAAATGAATTGATATCGCTAAAAAAAAAAAAAAAATAAGTAATTTTCAGAAGTTTCTAAAAAAATTGCATACTTTCAGGCGCACCTTAAATCGAACTGGTTCAGAAGTAACTATTATATTCTACTTGACATTTCTGTTTAAATGATTTTTAATTTAATAAGTGGGACAAAGGGCGGCAGTTTGAAAAAGAAACTGAAAATAGTTTTTATAATCAATTAAGACAATAAAAAATTTCATATTTATTTGAAGAAAAAAAAAGATTGCATACTTTCAGGGGCAGTGATAACAGTACTAATTTAACCTTAAAACAACTTCTTTCAAAAGTTGCTCTTACCTACATGATTTTTTTAGAGCGATTTTCAACTATTTCATATTTATTTAAAAATAAATAAATAAAAAAAAAAAAGATTGCATACTTTAAGGGGCAGTGATAACAGTACTAATTTAACCTTAAAACAGCTTCTTTCAAAAGTTGCTTTTACCTACATGATTTTTTTAAGAGCGATTTTTAACTATTTCATATTTATTTGAAAATAAATAAATAAAAAAAAAAATATTGCATACTTTCAGGGGCAGTGATAACAGTACTAATTTAACCTTAAAACAACTTCTTTCAAAAGTTACTCTTACCTACATGATTTTTTTAGAGCGATTTTCAATTTTATAAGTGGGGGAAGGAGGACCTATGCAAAGATTTAAAATAAAAAATGCAAAAATGAATCGATATCGCTAAAAACAGAAGATTTTAAAAAAAATTGCATACTTTCAGGCGCACCTTAAATCGACCTGGTTTAAAAGTAACTATTATATTCTCCTTCTTTCAAAACTTGCTCTTGCCTAAATGATTTTTTTAGAGCGATTTTCAATTTTATAAGTGGGGGGAAGGGGGACCTCTTGAGGGGAAATTAAAAAAAAAAAACTAAAAAAAAATTTAAATGCTTTTTAAATCAATAAATCATAAATCACGTTTTGTTAATGTTTTTTAACAATACAATATCAAATTTTAGAAAAATCAAACAGAAACAACAATCAAAATTGTCTACGATTGACTAGTTAGAGAACTTTGTGCACATTGTATGTGTAATATATAAAATTTTAAAACTAAAAAGTAGGTGCAGAGAACCTTATCAGGGCAAAAAGGCACATGCCAACAACACGCGGTGTTCCCAAGCGGTCCCCCATCTAAGTACTAACCGCGCCCGACGATGCTTGATTTCGGTGATCGGACGAGAACCGATATTTTTTTTTTTTTTTTTTTTTTTAATTCATTTTTATTTTTCATTAAACTTATAACTATCTTAAAGCTAGACAAAAATTCATAAAAACTAGCCTACTTATCAATAACTTACAACTAACTTACTGGCCCCATGCGGGCGCTCTAAGCTAAACAATAACTTAATGCTAATGCCTTTCGGCCTAAGAACTAAATTAAAACTAAATTCAATGTCGGTTTTATTTTTTACCGAGAAGAATTTTCCAAAAAACTCGGTTTCTTTATATATTTTTTTTTATTTTATATAAAACTTACAAACTAAATAAAACTAAATAAAACTAAACTAAAGCTAATTATAACTAGATCCTTAAACTACTTAAAGCTAATTAAAACTACCTAAAACTACTTAAAACTAGAACAGCCACAGCAAGCATTTTCGTTTGTTTTTTAATTTTTTTTTGTTTTATTTTTTGCGGTTTTATATTTTTTTTTTTTTTTTTTTTTTTTTTTTTTTTTTTTTGTGTTTTTTTTTGTTTGTTTGTTTTGTTTTGTTTTTTTTTTTTTTTTTGGTGCCACCCTGACTGTCCCTACTTATACCTAATCACCTAAACCTATGTAAGCCGGCCAAGACAAAAAGCATTAGTCAGCTTTAAATATCATACATCATATATGTCAGTTTTTAACCACCAGAACTGGTTCTCCTGCCTTACCCTATCTCTTCGGTCCCGATCGGACACAGTCCTACTGAACCGAAGGCGCTCAGCGCCGCCTTGTGCGAGGACGTCTCGGTTGTAAAGGAGTCGCCTGTCTACAGTTCTACGGCCGACGTGGTAGATTAGCGGAACTGCCAACCTATCCTGTATCAGCCCTCGACTGTCTAAATAGAGGAATGCATCGGGCGGAATAAAGCCGCTCAAACGCACACTCTCATAATATTCTTCGTTGGGGTAATAGGCCCCAAAAATTAGGCTGTTTGTCGAGGACATCGCTCTTGCAATGTGACCCCGAATCAGCTTCAACAAGAAATTATCTATTCTGTTTATGTTGGCCCCGTTGTATAGAACCAGGTTGGAATAATAATGTTTGTACTCCGACTCTGGTGTTCTGTGTAATCCAAGGCAGCGACGTAAGCACTGCCTCTCAAACACCCGAATCTTTTCCATTTGAGATGGGGCAACGTTGAACCAAATCGGGCACCCATAGGCAATCATCGGCCGGATGAGGGCCATGTAGCAAATCACCTTCACCCTGGTGTCAAGCCGGCTGCTATAAAACAACCGTTTCGTCAGGGCAAAAGCTCCCCTAGCCCTAGTCAGAGCAGCATTTATATGTCTGTCGAAATACAAATACTGATCCAACCAGATGCCAAGGTACTTTACTACACTTTTACTCGCCAGTGGATGTCCATTTGGCCCTACGATCACCAGCTTGCGCCAGTTCTTTCTCGTATCCCTTGTGGCTCCATGCAACGGAGTCCTAAACAGAATAGTTTCTGATTTCTGAAAGTTAATTTTTAACTTCCAGTCATCGCAATATTGTTGAATCTTGTCGAAGTCACGCTGCAAAAGAATTCTGATGACCTCGACTTTTGGGGCCGTTCTGTACGCAATTAGATCGTCGGCATACGCAATTGCATGAGTTAGACTACCTATCAGATCGCTGGTGTAAATACTGAAGAGAATCGGCGAGTTGACCGCTCCCTGCTGAAGACCATTTTTAACTTCGAAGATTTTGGTAGAAGTTACATTGCCACTTTTGACAACAAACTTTCTACCATTGAGCATGTCATAAAGCATATATAATAGCGGTTTACTTATGCCAAGTCTGGTCAGCTTTAGATAAAGACCTTCTAGCCATACGGTGTCGAAAGCCTTCTCCAAATCAACCAGACAGGCACCCGTACACTGCTTTTTGGATTTGTTCCACTGGATGTCAGAAACGAGTTTAGACGCGGCATGAATGGTGTCATGTCTCGCCTTAAATCCGAACTGATTATCCGGTATGATATTGTTGTCCTCTGCCCACTTGAACAGAGACGAGAACCGATATTTTCATCGTGGTATGGTCGTTGGCGAAAACTTATTGTACTAACTTTAACCTTATCAATAATTTTTATTGGTTAAAATAAACGATTTTAAACATTTAAACATCCCGAAAGTATCTTAAGTTCAACCTACAAGACTGTAAATAAATTCAAAACGAAACCAAAGCATATGTATACTACGTAAATAGTTTTCTTTATTAAACAATCAAATACAAATGACACACTCACCCTTTCAATGCAAGTATTGGGCCTCAAATGATTCAATCGAATCTTCCTATTCAACAATCTATCAACCATACAAAAAAAGTATAGGTAGGTACAAATGCATAAATGATTTTATGTATGTATTTAGACTAGAAAATGTCAAGTTAGAACTTTTTTTTTTTTTTAATTTTTATTTGACATAGTGATTTTTGTTAGAACGACAGTGTTTTCATATTTATTTAAGTGGTAAGTTAGTCTTTGCGTCTGTTGCACGCCGCGTAGAAATATTTATGAGTTTTGTTATTGAAAACAAAAAAAAAAAAAAAATTAATGGATATTAAAAAAATTTAATTGTATGTATTTAAAAAAAGTTCTATAATATTTTTAAGTATAAAAAGTGCCTATTTTTTGCAAAGATTTAAAATAAAAAATGCAAAAATGAATTGATATCGCTAAAAAAAAAAAAAAAATAAGTAATTTTCAGAAGTTTCTAAAAAAATTGCATACTTTCAGGCGCACCTTAAATCGAACTGGTTCAGAAGTAACTATTATATTCTACTTGACATTTCTGTTTAAATGATTTTTAATTTAATAAGTGGGACAAAGGGCGGCAGTTTGAAAAAGAAACTGAAAATAGTTTTTATAATCAATTAAGACAATAAAAAATTTCATATTTATTTGAAGAAAAAAAAAGATTGCATACTTTCAGGGGCAGTGATAACAGTACTAATTTAACCTTAAAACAACTTCTTTCAAAAGTTGCTCTTACCTACATGATTTTTTTAGAGCGATTTTCAACTATTTCATATTTATTTAAAAATAAATAAATAAAAAAAAAAAAGATTGCATACTTTAAGGGGCAGTGATAACAGTACTAATTTAACCTTAAAACAGCTTCTTTCAAAAGTTGCTTTTACCTACATGATTTTTTTAAGAGCGATTTTTAACTATTTCATATTTATTTGAAAATAAATAAATAAAAAAAAAAATATTGCATACTTTCAGGGGCAGTGATAACAGTACTAATTTAACCTTAAAACAACTTCTTTCAAAAGTTACTCTTACCTACATGATTTTTTTAGAGCGATTTTCAATTTTATAAGTGGGGGAAGGAGGACCTATGCAAAGATTTAAAATAAAAAATGCAAAAATGAATCGATATCGCTAAAAACAGAAGTTTTTAAAAAAAATTGCATACTTTCAGGCGCACCTTAAATCGACCTGGTTTAAAAGTAACTATTATATTCTCCTTCTTTCAAAACTTGCTCTTACCTAAATGATTTTTTTAGAGCGATTTTCAATTTTATAAGTGGGGGGAAGGGGGACCTCTTGAGGGGAAATAAAAAAAAAAAAAAAAAAAAAAAACTAAAAAAAAATTTAAATGCTTTTTAAATCAATAAATCATAAATCACGTTTTGTTAATGTTTTTTAACAATACAATATCAAATTTTAGAAAAATCAAACAGAAACAACAATCAAAATTCTTTTTTTCTTTTAAATTTGTATTTGTGTTTTCATATTTATTTCAGTGGTAGGTAAGTTAGTCTTGGCGTCTGTTGCACGCCCGCCGTGCAGGAGTATAAATATATGAGTTTTGTTATCGAAAATATGAAATAAATTGGATATTAAAAAAGAATTTAATTGTATGTAATTAAAAAATATTCTATAATATTTTCAAGTATAAATAGAGTCTATTTTATGCAAAGATTTATAATAAAAAATACAAAAACGAATTGATATGTCGCAAAAAAATGGCGTAATGTTCTGAAGTTAAAAAAAAAATTTGCATACTATCAGGTGCACCTTAAATCCACCTGGTTTAGAAGTAACTCTTAGGGGCCAGTTATAGCTATCATTGAAAATTTTAATGATGTATTTTAAGATGTTTAGGATGCAAAATCAAGGGTTATTTTGATGCCAAAATAAAGATTATGACTGAATTAATACATCTGGGCAAAAAAAAAAAAAAATAATTTCGGCCCAACCTCTCAAGAAATGTTTTTTATTTTTTCAATGATCATTGATAAGGTAGTGCAATCATTGAAAAAATGACAGTCAATTTATGTGGAAGGTTAGACCCAATCGAAATTTTTTTTTCGCTTTACATTGGTATCAAAATAATTACTGATTTTGCTTTTTTAGTGTCCTAAATCTTAAATTAAAAATTTTCAATGATGAATTTTAATGATAGCTATAACTGGCCCCTTATAATCTCCTCGCCGTTTCTTTCCAAATGATTTTCAGTTTTATAAGTGGTATTAGTGGGACAAGGGACACAAATTAATAGATATGAATTTGGTTTGAATTTAAGAAGGCGGCCAAAGTTAAAGAGGAAGGTGGTCGAGAATTTCTATATATACACTTTATGCCCCTCCCCAACGATTAAAAAAAATACCCTGTCCTTTTGTTTTTATTTAAATAAATGTTAACTAACGCGCTTAACTTCAAAATAGACATGAAAAAACTATGGTTTGAATTCAAGAGGGCGGCCAAAGTTAAAGAGGAACATGGTCAAAAATTTCAATATATACACTTTATGCACCTCCCTAACTATAAAAAAAAAATAACCTGGGGTGGAATCGCGTAAAGTGATTTGTGATCATTACATTTATGACGGTCACATGTGATTGGATTTGATTTTCCGTCTGCGTAAAGTGATCACACAAAATTTGTTCAAATTTGGTATCACTTTAAGAGAAATTGAACTTTTCATAATTGTCATAATTTTGTCTTGCTCTCTCTGAAGGTTTTTTTTTTGTTGGCTTTTGTGTTTATAAAGGTTGTAATCTATTCTTAGAATTTTTTTATAAAATACAATCTTTTTATATGATTTATTAAAGTAATATTTATTGACTGAAAGAATTACATATACTTATTTGTGAAGCAAAAGTTAGAATAAAGTTCTCTAGAGATATAAAATATTAATTATTAAATGCTTAAACCTTTGACAAATAAAAACAAATGTGTTATTTCAATGAATATAAATTTATTCAAAGATCTTTGACTTGAAGATGCAGAAAATAATAAAGTTTTACATGAAAGTGATAGCAAAATAGCTGTCACAGAAATTAGTCACAAAAATGTGATTGTCACATGCAAAAATCACCTTACGCAGACGGAATTTGTTGATAATGACTATCACTTATCACAAATCACCTTAGCCGATTCCACCCCTGTCTTTTTGCTTTTATTTAAAAAAAATGTTAACTAACTCGCATAAGTTCAAAATTGATATGAAAGAACGATCGTTATTGTATTTTCCGAATTAATTGGAAAAATATCAATCCTAGGAAAAAATCTGTTATAACAAAAGTTGTAGATAATTCTGAACAACTTTTGTAAAGTGCATTTTTAATCAAAAGTTAAAAATTAACGAGTTATTCAACGAAAACCAATTTTCCTTAAATTCAAGATGTCGGCCAACTCAATGGAGCTAGGCGGTCGAAAACTTAAATGTAATAAGCTCCGCTAACGATTAAAATTTAAAAAAAAAACAATATCTAACTTTTTTTTCTCGGATAAGTGCAAAATGAGTCTGCATGGAAGTGATCGTAGGGGCGCAATACACAGACGACCTGGCAAGCGATTTTAACAAAGCTTCGAAACCGTGAGTTACAGGGAAGGGTTTTGTATAATACAGGCAGGCATTTGAATATTGAATTGAAGGAAAAGTGAGCTTTTAGTTTCTGACTGGTGGTGGTCGATTGGAGGTTTAACTCCTGATCGGTATATCTCCGATATTCGGCTGCATAAAAATGTTACTTATGCTGGATGTATTGCCAAAGATTTCGTACTAATTCATGATAACGCTCGATGCAACACTGCGCGGGAAACAGTCGGATCCCTTAGAAAAGTTGGTATTGCCACGATGGACTGGCTGGGGCTAAGCCCAGACTTAAATACTTTCTAACATTTGTAACACGATCTTAAACGAAGGGTTAGAGCCAAAAATCCAGCTCCTGAGACCATTAAAAACAAAAAGCGGCACTTGTAGATAAATGAGAAAGAATACCGTAAGAGACAGTCAGGAAACCCATCAGTTCAATGAAAAATCATTTCGAAGCTGTAATTAGAGCTTGGGCGGGCTAATACAAGATAGTAAAACAATACATTTCGTTTAATTTTGTCTTAAATGTTTAATTGTCGAGCTACTACCTGTTTTAATTTCAATTCTATAATCCTAGGTGGGCTTTAGGTCTTTTTTAATTTTTTCTTTTGTGAAATAGACGACGTTTCGTACGTGATTACGTACTTCTTCAGGTCTATATTCAATTGGTCTATCAAATTTTGAAACTAAAATTCGATATATATTGGTGTTTTAATAGTTTATAATAATTTTTAGTATTATTGTTTACTTATTTGAAGTCTTTAGAAAGACGTTCAAATTATCAAAATTTAAATCTCAAAAGGTCACGAAAAAGGAATAATAATGTTTTAATTTCACTTTATTTTTCGTACGTGCTTCAATTATTACGATTATTTATTGAAATCCAGAAATGACTGTTACGTTTTTAACCTTATTTAAAGCTTATGGGGTTCCAGCGTTTCAACGATATCATAAACATTCATGCATTACACACAATACACATATTGCGCATCTACGAAATTTACAGTGACCTGTCTGTCAGAATTTACAAAAACAAAACACAAGTGTTTCCGAATCGCAGTGACCCTCGTCCACAATTTACAAAAACAGAATACAAGACATGCACAGAACTGAACAAAAATGAAAACCGCGGAAGATATTGGCGCCTCACCAAATTTCAACTCCCTGGCATTAGTGGTTCCTAAGATAAAGGACGTCAAAATTATAGAGCACTTTTAGACACCGTAGAATCTTGTAATTTTGCACATCGGTAGGCCTTGTGGTGTATACTAAGGAAAACATCGTCGAGAGATCTATTAATTCTGATAAACGTCAATTGGTAGACCATCAAAACAGCCCTCTATCGCCCAATGCGACATCTATACGTTCACAGCAGAATGTATTATCTGGTCGACCAAGGACGTCAAAATCATAAAAATTTAGTAATTAAAATTTAGCCGTCTGTCAGTCGCCTACTAATTATTGTCATAATGTAATATCTTTAAATATTTTAAGCTATAATGTAAATGGATTAAAAAACAAATTATTATTTACGAACTTTTTTAACTTTGTTAAAACATTTAATATATTTTTCTTATTTGAAACATTTGTATTAAGAGATACTACGAACTATTCGAGGGTCATTTTAAGGAGTATGAACTAAAATGGATAGAAGCAATTAAAACTAACAAATTTGGAAGGGCAAGTGGGGGTTGTATTTATGGATCTAAAAAGATATATAAAGACTTCATGACATTTGAAACAACACAAAGACATACTCTACTAAACTTAAAGTTAGACAACATCTACAATCACTGTATAGTCCCATTATATATAAATTGCAACCACTGGGATGATGATTTCAACGCCTTAAGTGATGCAGTGTGCTATAATCAGAACAAAAAACTGATGCTTATAGGCGACCTAAATGCAAGAATCGGGGGTGAACAGGGTATATTTAATGAAACTGGACAACAACTGCAAATTAATGATCAACGAAGATCGAAAGACTCTAAAACGGACAGCAAGGGTAGAACTTTATTGGATTTGGCTGAAACTTATAATCTTATAGTCCTAAACGGAATATCCAAAACGGACCCCAATGGAGAATTCACATTCATAAGAGGGAATTCATGTTCCGTTATAGACTATTGCCTGGTAGTAGAGGATTGGATTCACAATGTATTGGATTTCACAGTCCATACACAAAATTTTTCGGACCATATGCCAGTCTCAGTATCACTGAAAGTAAATGAAAATATAAATGAATTTTTGGACACTGAGATTAAATACCCCAGGTTTAAATGGAGAAATAACAAGAAAGCTGAATATCAAATAGCATTGAACTCAGAGTTGGAAATTTTAAAACAAAGCGATGAATCACTTCTTCTGCAAGATATATCCGTAAGGTAGCACCCAAGACACCCACAAAAAAACAAGCAATATACGCAAAGAAGGAATGGTTTGATAGTGAGTGGCTTCAAGCTAGAAATAAAGCGTTTTCATTTCTAAAGCTATTTAGAAAATATAATCCTGTATTTTTTAGACGAGAATACGCGAAAGCAAACACTAATTTCAAAGCACTCTGCATAGCAAAGAAAAAACAGTTTTATGAAGATAAAGTGCAAATTATTATAGCTAGCAGAAACATTAAAGAATTTTGGAAAGCAGTACGGTACATAAATGGAACGAAGTTAAGAATCGGTATTAACATCCCAGCAATCGACCTTAAAAATCACTTCCAATCCCTTTTGGACTTCGAACGAACAGCGCAGCCGTTTCACTACTGTGCTAATTATATCACAGAGCTAAAGGAAGTTTTAGAAGAACTTAAAGATGCAAAAACACCAGGAGAAGATCTCATACCTCACGAATTCTATAAGCACTGCACCGACGAATTTTCCCGCTGTGTACTTAGCCTTTTTAATGACCTGTATGAAAATGATACTTCCCCTTCATGTTTTGAATCGGCAGTAATTCTTCCAATTTTTAAAAAAGGTGATCGTAACATTTCTTTGCTCAATACCGTTAGAAAGATTTTTGGTAGTATCCTGTTGAAACGACTCACGAGCTGGGTGAACAAAAACGATATACTAAGTGAATGTCAAGCCGGTTATCGTCAAGGATACTCAACTGTAGACCAAATATTTACGCTTAGTACCATCGTAGACATCAACCGCGCGCAAGGAATAAATATATATGCATATTTTGTTGATTTTAAGTTCGCATTTGACTGTGTAGACAGAGAATTAATGTTCTATAAACTAGCCACATTGGGATTATCCACTGAAATGTTGAAGATTTTAAAGAAATTATATAAAAATTGTACGGTTAAGGTATGGGATGGAACTACAATGTCAGAAAGCTTTTTAACACCCTCTGGACTGCGACAAGGATGTACCCTGAGTACCCTTCTCTTTTCTTTATACATAAATGATATAGAAACATTCTTAAATGGTGGGATTGAAATTCGTAGTACAAGAATTAAAACACTTATGTATGCAGATGACATAGTTCTTCTAGCGGACTCACCTATAAAGCTACAAATGATGATAACGAAACTTGAAGACTATTGCAAATTGTGGAACCTAACGATAAACCGAACGAAATCGCAAGTCATGATCTTTGGTAGAGGGAAGAGACAGCGCCGTGGTAACTACATATGGAGATACGATGGAGAGCAGATAGAAACTGTTGAAAACTACAAGGCATGATAATAACGAAAAATGTTCAGCTTAAAGAGCGCTACACACCATCCATGTTACTTGTCAGGTAACATTGACGTTTTTTTTGTCAGGTAACATTGAAAATAAGCCTCCACACGTATCAATGAACATTGACAATTATTTTCCTAAAATTATGTGTGTGGGTTGTGTGGGCTTGCATTTGAATAAAAATGTAATGCACCTAATTATGTACCTTACCTGCCTGCCTATAGTGTAATTTTAAGACAACTTTGAAAATCTAACTATTTGTATGTTATGTTATGCCTACCTCCCATTACCCCCTAAGGAACGAACGACCGTGAACTTTGTTAGTAACCACTTGACAAAGAAATTAATAATTTATCAATGAAATGTTAAATTTTTTCTTCTTCTCTACCATATACCTACCATATTCTTAAAACGAAGCATTTTTTCCCAGCAAGGGTTATTGCCGTCTATGAAGAATAATTCCGTGCCAAAAAACCGGAATACATTTTTTACCACCCCACCCGTCACTTATCAATGTAGTGATCCACTACATACGACCACTCTTACAGCCTTATTTCTATATTCAATATTAAATTCCATTCCCAAGCCGCCACACACGATCTTGTATATTATCATTTTTTGTTGTCATTCGCGCAACCGATCCAAAACATTGCGAATCATAAATGTGTCATCTTCCAGAGCCCACTTAGTGAAACCTAACACCATGGCAATTAATTAATTGTCGCCGGTTCTGCGTCATAACTGTAGCTACGGCTATAGCTATAAGTCAGCCAGTACCTACAAAGGTTCTAAGTAAAGCAAAATGAGAATGACCATGCACAAGCTTTGGGTTTGTACATATATCATAATCGCACTTCAATAATTAGGCCTGCGCTGCCTGTGTGTATCTGGTACCTCTATGGATAAGTGTATCGATTGGATATGCTACATATTGGGCCAGTGTAAATAAAAAACAATTGCATAAGAGTTCAACGTATCATAGGTTATTTACACTGGCCCAATATGTAGCATATCCAATCGATACACTTATCCATAGAGGTACCAGATACACACAGGCAGCGCAGGCCTAATTATTGAAGTGCGATTATGATATATGTACAAACCCAAAGCTTGTGCATGGTCATTCTCATTTTGCTTTACTTAGAACCTTTGTAGGTACTGGCTGACTTATAGCTATAGCCGTAGCTGGAAGATGACACATTTCTGATTCGCAATGTTTTGGATCGGTTGCGCGAATGACAACAAAAAATGATAATATACAAGATCGTGTGTGGCGGCTTGGGAATGGAATTTAATATTGAATATAGAAATAAGGCTGTAAGAGTGGTCGTATGTAGTGGATCACTACAGTACATATGTAAATGCCTTATCGTCATATTTTCACTATTCATTGCCAAAACGCATCGATGCAAAAAAAACAATTGCATAAGAGTTCAACGTATCATAGGTTATTTACACTGGCCCAATATGTAGCATATCCAATCGATACACTTATCCATAGAGGTACCAGATACACACAGGCAGCGCAGGCCTAATTATTGAAGTGCGATTATGATATATGTACAAACCCAAAGCTTGTGCATGGTCATTCTCATTTTGCTTTACTTAGAACCTTTGTAGGTACTGGCTGACTTATAGCTATAGCCGTAGCTACAGTTATGACGCAGAACCGGCGACAATTAATTAATTGCCATGGTGTTAGGTTTCACTAAGTGGGCTCTGGAAGATGACACATTTATGATTCGCAATGTTTTGGATCGGTTGCGCGAATGACAACAAAAAATGATAATATACAAGATCGTGTGTGGCGGCTTGGGAATGGAATTTAATATTGAATATAGAAATAAGGCTGTAAGAGTGGTCGTATGTAGTGGATCACTACATACGACCACTCTTACAGCCTTATTTCTATATTCAATATTAAATTCCATTCCCAAGCCGCCACACACGATCTTGTATATTATCATTTTTTGTTGTCATTCGCGCAACCGATCCAAAACATTGCGAATCATAAATGTGTCATCTTCCAGAGCCCACTTAGTGAAACCTAACACCATGGCAATTAATTAATTGTCGCCGGTTCTGCGTCATAACTGTAGCTACGGCTATAGCTATAAGTCAGCCAGTACCTACAAAGGTTCTAAGTAAAGCAAAATGAGAATGACCATGCACAAGCTTTGGGTTTGTACATATATCATAATCGCACTTCAATAATTAGGCCTGCGCTGCCTGTGTGTATCTGGTACCTCTATGGATAAGTGTATCGATTGGATATGCTACATATTGGGCCAGTGTAAATAACCTATGATACGTTGAACTCTTATGCAATTGTTTTTTTTGCATCGATGCGTTTTGGCAATGAATAGTGAAAATATGACGATAAGGCATTTACATATGAGATTGCGTAAAACTGCATTTTCATATGGAAAATGCCGAATATTATTTTTAAGTGGTTAAATGGTGGGGATGGAAATTAATGTTAAAACAACTATAAATAAGCAAAGGATGACTAGGAAGATTGAGAATTTAGCTAGACATTCAAACTCGAAGGTTGCAGCCTATGCATTGCGACAGCGGACCTTTCGAATTAAAAATAAATATAATAAATAAATAAAAATACAACTAAAAATATTTTCTTTTCATAATTGTTAAAACTAAATTCTCCCCTATTTAACTCTTCCCTGCAATAGTGTAGGAAGTACTGTTATTTTGGGTTATTTCATCAACATCAAAAAAATTTTACCACTTGTACTACCTAAATAAAGTAGGTACCTACCTATTAATATAAAAATACATATGTAGGTAGGTATTACCTAAAAAAAAAAAAATTTGAGCCGATTCTGGAAACCAGATCCCTCCTTGCGCACGTTCTTGTCTTCTTGTGTTCCCACATTACATTTAATCTTCATTTAAAATCTCGAACCTTGAAAATCCGATCATTAGAACTCAAGGTGTAAATTTTGCTGATTTGAACGTAATAAGCACCCCCACATCACCTTTGCTTACCTACGCCCTTGACTGTGTAGTTACTCAACAAAATGAATTAGAAAAACAAATGTATTAGTGATTCAAGTGCCCCCTTACTCCTTATTGTGCACGCTCTTGCCACTAAATAAGTTCGTTTCCATTCACCATCACCAACGACCAACCGCCAAACCAACAAAAATTTCAGTATTACCTTAAAATCCAACAATTAGAACTCACGTTGTAAATTTAGTCGATTTTCATGTAATAAGCATACCCCTATCCTATTTACGTGCGCCCTTAATTGTGTAATTACTCAGAAAAAAAATTGAAAATAATTTCTATAAGAGGCGCAAATGCCCCCTTACCCCTCCTTGTGCATGCCTTTTCCTCTAAATAAGTTCGTTTCCATTCACCATCACCAACCACCCACTGCTAAACCAATCAATTTTAGTAGATTAGATACAAACATTATTTTTCTGCTGCAAATACCTATTATACCTATCTACTCATACCTATACCTACTCCAATCATTTCTTACTACACTATGGAGAATACCTACCGACTGTTTATGTTTTGTTTTGTTTTACCATACCTTTCTATACACAAAAATATCACCACGATTCGTCGACGGCGAAACGCGAAAACAGTCAACTCTACTCACTATCTCGATCCCACCTGCACCTATCAAGGTACAGTGCACATCGCTTGAATTGTTATTTTTTTATTTTTTGACGATGAAGTATAATTCGCTGCCAAAAAACCTGCATACATATTTTTACCACCCTACCATCACTTATCCTCATGAAAAAATTTGAACCTAACCTAAATAAAGTATTAAAAAACCAACCACCCACCGCCAAACCAACCAATTTCAGTCTTACTTTAAAATCCAACAATTAGAACTCAAGTTGTGAATTAACTAAGCCGATTTACATGTAATATTTTTTCGATGAAGATTTTTTACTACCCACCACTTAAATTTTCATCAAAAAATTTCCCTAAAAATAAAAAAAACAAAGATATTAACCTACCCAAAACTACTTTTTTTTTTAGCCGATTCCAGGAAATCAGCCCACCAAAAATATGGATTTGACTTATCGTCAAATCCACATGCCACAAAAGGCAATTTCCCATGGCAAAACAACTCCTCCTTATAAATAATTGAGCTTGAAGTAAATGTGAATTGAAAATCTATACAACAGAATTTTGCAAGGAAAATACCTACATGCTTGATTTTAGAAAATTTCCATACATTTTTTTTTTTGTGGTAAGTTTTTAATTTGTTTATTATTCTGTATTTAACAAAAATTTTCTTTTCTACTGTATCCTATAGCATACCAGATAAGTGAAATTTGTAGTATATCTATTTTTTAAAAGAGTTTCTTTGTTTGTTTGTGAGTTTAGTGCATACATACAGCCAAACTGACAAACAAAAAAAGTTACTCTTTTATATAATAGTATAGATTATAAGGATTCTCGATGAAAAGTTTCGTGAAACAATTATTGCACAAGCACAGTCATCTATATATAGAAATTATTATTCCCAGTTGCAATTCGATCTAAGTACCTACTAGAAGCTACTTCGAAACTGATTCAGGAGTGGATAAAATATCAACCCTCTTCAAAACACGTGGAGAATTACTTCAACTAAATTATATCCCTCACCGCCCAGACTTGCCAATTCAATGCAGCCTTTGTAATATGAACACCAGAGAAGATATACTGCATTTTGTAGGAATTTGCCCTATACTTATAGAGTTCAGAAAACTATATATTGGGAAAGCCATTTTCACAGCCGAAGAAGTTCTTTGCTTTTTGAATGGTAAAGATTGGTCCGCACTTTATAATTTCGTGAAAGCTGCACTTCGGTATAGAAATCAAATTTTGAGGGAATAATTTTAATAATTTAGATTTTAAAGAAAATTGTCAAGAAGTTTAAATAAAGGTTATTATATATTTTAAATTTGTCAATCTGGCAGACGGCTTTTGCCATGTCATAAAAGATTTGTTAATCTCATAATCTTATTCTAATCAAAATCTAAAATCTAAGGAAAAACTCCAAAATTTGAGATTTTCCATATAGGGGGCGTAGAATCCGCCCACTTTCACACAATTGCTATCAATTGATAGAATGATAAAATTTGGTAGAGAAGTAGGCCTTACATTATTCTGACATTATTGGTTCCGAAGTTTAGAAAAGCGCTTAAGTTTGTTCCTATAAAAAGGTAGTAGTGCCGAGAACTTGGCTGGGCACTACCGTGCCCTTTGATCACGCTAATACCTAAACATCATGCTGTTTAAAATTTTGCGCCATTACCTTCTATATGTGTACTGTGACATTACAATTACATTGAGAGCAATTATTGTTTTTACGTAAAGCAAGAGGGTGACCTTACTTTGCTTGCAAGTGTATGAACGATCGTTTTACTTACTAGTTTATTCTTGGAATTTTGAACCTCAAAATACAAACAAATTTTATTCAAAACTCTTTATTTAAAAATCGATTTAATTAATTATTTGTTTCAAAGTAAAACATTATTTGTCATTAATTTAAATGTTGATAATAATAATTATACAGCTGGTGTTGATAATATGAATGCATATATCTTATGAAAATATAGTTAAGTTATAATTATTAAGTGCTGATAATTTTGTATTATTAATAAATTTTGTCTAATTTAAAATAAATTCTTTTAGCCCTTATTACTTTGATCTTAGATTTTATGAAGACTTACTTTTTCATGCATTCAGTAATAAACAAAATATAACACACATACATACATACATCCATCTGATTTTTAGGTACATTTAACAGTGATATCCTACAACACGTAATAAAGAAATGATCTTTGTTTGTAAAATAAAATATATATTTGGAACACATCCGTTTGACCGTTTATACATAATTAATTATTTATAGATTAAAATTGAGATGAAATTCTGTTCCCTGAAAACCCCTTTTAATTTTTTCTATAAACAATTTCGGTTTATATAAACTTATGTTAACTATAAAAATTTGTCTTTTATAACATTTTAATTTTATAATTGAGAACTTATTTATTATGTTTATTTTTTTTTTTAATTTTCGTGGTCCATTTTTACAAATCTAAATATATCTAGTATATTAAGTGCAGTTATGATTTTATCTCAATAAAACAAAAATGTTTAAGGGTTTGATGAGGTTTTTGGGGAGGGTGTCCTATCAATGTAATCAATGCTGTCGCGCTGCTCTTTAGAACAACAGGGTACTTCACGTTCTTTGATTGGCGCCAAACTATTAACAATAGAATTGGCCATTGCTAGCTCAAGTTCTTTTTGCCAATCGTTTTCTTTTTTCTCCATGGCTTTCCGTTTCAATTCTTTATAACGATTGTAGACTATAAATTCTTTGACTAATATTGTTTCTGGATCACTATCCCGCTGGGCGGATCGCTGTTTTGCTAGACGCTTCTTCTTTTTATGCAATGGTCTGGTTTCGACAATCATCTCTTCTAGTTCCAAACATGGATCGCAATTAAGATGATCTTCGGGTGGCTTAAACGGTGGTTTGGCTTTTTTTTCTAAGATTTTTTTGAAGTCAATTTGTCGCAGTAATGGAGTTTGTTGGAGTTCTTGTTGGGAGCTAATGCGACCACCAGGATGAACGCAGAGGAGCTGCAAATGAATGAAAACATTGTAAAATACAAATATCTATACCATAAATGATTTATTACAAATTTTAGAATAACATGATAGATAAGGTTTAGGTCCATCTTTGTCTAGAATAAGCGTTAACATTTAGTTTGTTTGTTTTTTGAGCTATCTCAGAAACACCATGTTCGATTTCGAAATTTTTGATTTGTGTTTAAATATTGTTAGGGGGTGGCTTAAGGAATATTTTTGTTCTTAAAAAAGCATAGGGTGAAATGGGGTAAAACAGGAAAGTGGTATCCGATTTTTTTTTCTGTAGCAAATAATATTTAGATGACGTTTTATAAATTCGAGGATCATCTAAGCGCCATAAGTTTTTCGGTATTAAGCTATCCATAGGGTGTGAAATGGAGTAAAAGCATAATGGTTTTCTATTTAAGAATTCTTATTTCTGTTTAAAAGGTAGTATTGAGAGCAGTTGCTCCCATCTATGGCAACTTTAAAAATCTCATGCGGCTTGAAAATATTTCTTATGAAATAATAAACAAGCTCCTAGATCTAAATTTTCGATTAAGTGATTGGAAGTATGACCCTGCAACAAATTAACAAACGAACCCTGCAACATGAATTATTAAAGCCTTCTTTATACTTAACTTAAAATTGAAAAAAGAAAAATAAAAAAAACGTAAAAACTTCATTCTCAACAACCAACAGTAGGTAGAATAATAAATTAATTTCTGGCACATCATTTCAAATCTCTTAAATCCTTTAATCTTTAAAAGTTATTTGATTTAACTTTGCCCATACACATCTGCCGCGAGCTCAAAGTTAAATAAGTTTTTATAATAATTGTTAAATCAAAAATAAAAGTTAAAATCCCAAATCAAAAGTCAGAAAAGTGTTTAAAAAGAAGATTAAAAGACATGGCATGAGGCATTTATTCAACTTTGCTATTACGTAAGCCCACACGAAAACTTTTCTTTTGATGCTGCACACATAAATGTAGGGACACGAAGTTAGCGATGAATTTAATTAATTTTTCCTAGCACCTGATTTCTGCAACTTTATTTCTAAAGTCTTTTGGGCACTTTGATGCAGCATAAAAATATATTATGGTGAGCTGGGAATTTCATTTTTTTTTTAACGTTCGTCAAAAAACTAGCAGAAAACTTTTAACTAGCTAGAACCAAGCAATTAATTTTTGTCATATAATAAAATTCCACTTCGTTATGGTGGCTTTGATGAAAAGTGTTATTACAATGACAAAGATTTTTGGATCAAAGTTGTTCCTTTGAAAAACTTTTAGCTAGGAATATTTGATGTACAAAAAGCATTTCCTGATGGAAACTCGTTTTTCGTGCGGAATATATCCATCAGGAAAATGAATAAGTCCATTTTTTAGACAAATCGATTCGTATCCTTTTTATATATTTTAAATCGTACGATCAAATATTGAACTAAAAAAAGAAAATTTTTTCCTAATGCATTTTCCTGATTGCTATAACCGGCCGCTAAGGTATTTCTTTTACGGAACGGAATTCGAGTTATTTTATAGAATTAGTGCGCATATGAAATATTCTTGAACGTACGTACGCTATGTGCATTTAGGTGCCATTTTTTGTTTTATATGAACTTTGACAGAACGTTGAACTGAAATTCACACAAATGCACAGAAAATCATAGACATTTTTTTAAATTTTTTGAATAAAATAAACACTTGTTTTATCCCACAAAATAATTTTTATTTTTATATTATTTTTATAAAATAAAAAATATATAGGCCGACGCGTTTCGTCTTCTTGAGGACATCATCAGGGCACTAAACATCAACACAAAGAATCATACAATAGCATAGGGGGGTTACTAAGCAATAACAAATTTAATTTAAAGTTGTTTGTTAAGAAGGGGGCTGTTGTTTAGCAAAGCAATTTGGCAGTTAAGAATATTCAAGCACTTGTGCTTATTGATTTCAAAAATGTCATATTTGTCTAATATTCGTCCAGCTGGCAAGCAATGTAAAAGAGAAACATCATCCAAGGTGCAACTATGTCCAGAAGATTTGATGTGTTCAGCGAGGCCCGAGGATGGTGCTTGACGTGCTTTTAAATGTTCATAAAATCTTTTAGATAGAGACCTAGATGTTTGTCCTATGTAAATACCATTACATTCATTGCATGTCACTTTGTATACCCCACTTTTCAAATAGATGTTCATTTTGGTTCTAATTTTGTTGTTGCAAAGAGCGTTTTTTGGTGAGGTCCGTCAAGCTGGGTCCGCCACAATCGAAATTCGAAATTCTAATGATGCAGGAATTTTGTACTAATTAAGTTCTAATTTTGTACCGCAATCCCGATCTGGAACTAAAATCCCCTCCCCCTCAAACCTGTGGAACCACCACACCTCCAAACACAAAAATTCAAAAAACTAATGATGCAGGAAGTTAGTACTAATTAAGTTCCAAATTTGTACCGCAATCCCGACCTGGAACTAAAATGCCCTCCCCCTCAAACCTGTGGCGGACCCAGCTTGACGTCAAGCTGGAACCACCACACCTCCAAACACAAAAATTCAAAAAACTAATGATGCAGGAATTTAGTACTAATTAAGTTCTAAAATTAAAATTTCCAAAATTAGTAGAACTTAATTAGTACTAAATTCCTGCATCATTAGTTTTTTGAATTTTTGTGTTGGGAGGTGTGGTGGTTCCAGCTTGACGTCAAGCTGGGTCCGCCACGGGTTTGATGGGGAGGGGATTTTAGTTCCAGATCGGGATTGCGGTACAAAATTAGAACTTAATTAGTACTAAATTCCTGCATCATTAGAATTTCAAATTTCGATTGTGGCGGACCCAGCTTGACGTCAAGCTGGGTCCGCCACAGGTTTGAAGAGGAGGGCATTTTAGTTCCAGGTCGGGATTGCGGTACAAAATTAGAACTTAATTAGTACTAAATTCCTGCATCATTAGAATTTCGATTTTCGATTGTGGTGGACCCAGCTTGACGGACCTTTTTTGGTGTGAAGTTGTTAAAAAATGCTGGTTTAATATTAATAGATGATAATGGATCACGTAGTTTTTCCGAAACACCTGGGATGTAGGATATTTTTCGCCAAATGCAGGACTACTTTTCAGTTGTTACTGGGAAAATTGATTGAAGAGCCAATCTTTTGGATTTTGTATGCATTAATCGCTTGATTGTTTGAATATCATATCCATTTCTTACAGCAATATGTCCTTGATTATATTAAGCTCCTTTTTAAAACTATTAAGATTTAGAGGAATTTTAAGGAGACGATTAATCATGGAGTGAAAAACAGACATTTTTCTACTCCAAGGGTGGACAGACGACATTGTAATTACCGAATCGGTAGAAGTTTCCTTTCTGTAAATCTCAAAACCAAGTTTGTTAGAAGTGATTGACAAGCTCAAATCGAGAAAATTTATGGAGTTTGGTCCATATTCCAAGGTAAAAGATATGTTAGGATCCAGTTTATTTAAAACCGTGTCGAGGAACAAGGAGAGATTGCCTTGAGTGCCTGTCCATACACAAAAAATATCATCCACATACCTGGCCCAAAATAATATATAATATATTTTTTGATGAAAATAACTTCCGTTCCAGATGATCCATAAAAAATTCAGCTGCAAATGGGGAGAAGGAAGATCCCATAGCAAGTCCCGATCTTTTGATTTAAAATTTCCCAATAAATTCGAAGTAATTTTGATCTATGCAAACTGAAATCAGTTGAGTAAACTGGCGGCATCTAATTTCATCCTTTACACTCATAGACAGTTGATTTTCAAGCATCCGTTTCAAATCAGCACAGGGCACGGACGGGAACAAACTTAATTTAGTGTTTATTGCGAGTATAGATCGCGCATACTCTTTAATAAGGTTCAGCACACTATTCCACAAAGAATGAACATTTTACACAAAAATACATTCTCAAAAAGTATTTGACCGATTTCGATAAACTTTATATGGTTGGAAAGTCACAATAATTGCGGAGATGTGCAGAATATACTTGAGACACCCATTTACACACTGTGGGTCATTTTTGTTTTTGCACTGTCGAACACTATGCATATTAAAGAAACTAAAAAAATGATTTTTCCTTCAATATTTTCAAAAAAATGGTTTGCGAGGTGTCGAATTTCGACACAGGGCGATACTAGTACACAAAAATATGTTTATGACCGCATGTGCAAAAAAATTGTTTTTGGTCTGTGAAATCAATCCGAAATGACATATCAGACACAATTTTCGTAAGCTTTTTGGCACACAGATATTTCTACCACATGCCTCGGCTTTTCACTTTTGAGCTTTTTGCAAAAAGTTTTGAGCCTTGACAATGAAAATATAGTCAGAATGAAATCGAAATGAACTTCCAAATTTGCGTCTTATTAGTCCAGTCAACGAAGACCTAAAATCATAAAATAAATGAAATAAACCGTGTAGTCTGGATTATTTTTTTAAGTGGTAGGGGTGACCCTCAGGTCCAACATACCAAAAGTCCCCAGCCCAGGGCCGCGAGCTTAAGCCTGGAGAGGGGGTTAAAGGTCCCCTTTTTTAGTTTTTCGCGAATATTTCGAAAACCAAGGGCTTAACTGAAAAAGTCTGGACCAAGAAATTAAAGTAAATTAAATTTCCTACAAAAAATGTTTTAGTGATATTTTTTGCTTGGAGCAACACTAAGGAAGATGCGGGGTGGAGAAATGTCAAGAAATCTAAAAAATCGGTCATTAGCCTACAAAATTTAGTGTTTATAGATCAATTTTATCTAGAAATAACAGACAAAATAAGTATATGTATTCAAAATTATTCCATTGATGATTTGGAAGGGAGTTTATGGGGTTAAAACAGGTGGCGAGGGATAGAATTTCCTAATTTAATTTATTTGCTACAGTGTTTGCATTCACTATAAAAAGTACTGTTTCTTTAAAGGTAAAAAGTACAATGAATTTTTCCAAGTTACTGACCATGACTTTTTTAAATAATTTTGAGACATTTACTAAGAAAAAAATCGTTTATGATAGGGGGATCTATGTCCCCCCGTTTATAAGGAAAGGGACCATTTTCCAAAGCATTGACGTAAAGTGCATTAATAATTATTTAAAATCAATGGAAGTACCTATAATACAACACTATAGGATTTTGAAAATCCAAGGACCTATTCTTTTATTTTGTTGCTAAAACAAGTTTTTTTTATTAAACAGGTTATAAAAAAATTGAACTTAAATTTAAAGTTTTGAAAAAAAAAATTATAATGATTTTATTTTCAAAATTTTTTGTAGCTAAGTGCTAAATTTTAGTTCAGTATTTATGGCCGTTGTTAATTCTTAGTCGAACGCTAAAAACTAGATAGCTGTAGGTCTTTCAGTTTTTGAGAAAAAAAAAATTATCGTCCATCGATGGAGAGGAGAACTTATGAAATGAAAGTTCCGAATACATGACTTTGAGATGAACACCTATGTTATCTCTTTTAAAATATAATTTTTAAAGTTCCTAATTTATCCAAGTAAAGGAACTAGGCTAACGAAACTTAAATATTTATGTTCAACCTAAGGGCTTATGTTCTATTTTTTCCTCAGCGTAAACTGTCACAAAAGCTCTTATGTTGAACTTAAATACTTAAGTTTCAGCAAATGGGCCTAAGTCCTTTATATGTGGCTGATTTATTGAAATAGTAGATATATAGGTTATATTATTTGTTATATTATGTTACATTACTTGTTTTGCTATGTATGTATATAGGATTCGTAAATAAAATTGAACTCGAGATTTTGATCAAACTTTACATTACGAAGACGAAAAAAGTAGGTCTCGCAATTCCGTCTGTGTGTCTGTCTGTCTGTCTGTGTACTCGCCTACAGCCTAAACCCATGGACCGATTTTAAATAAACTTGGTATAAAGTGTTTTTGGGACAGATTTCTTATTTTTATGACCAAAACTAACGGTACCTGCCATATAATTTTTTTTAGCGTTTTTGGAAAATCTTATTTTTCTCGATATTTCGATATTTCAACAACGGGTAGATAATTTTTTTCGAAATTTAATTTTTAATTCAAGTTGTGTACCAAGTTTTTTTCTTAATTTTTTTTACAAGTTTTTATATATAAAAAATTAAATAAAAAAAAAAAACCGGTCCTAAGATTTTGAACTTTTTTTCTCCAAAACTAAGATTTGTTTAAGAAATCATTTGGTTTAGTTTTTTTATCTCTCAAAACAACTTGAAAAGATATTTTTTATAAATTAATCTCGAATTATGTTGATTTTTAACAATTTTTCAATTTAAGCTCTAAGTCCCATGTATTTACATAATGTATATATTATGTATATGTGCAGTGTGCTATATTGTTCATTTTTGTATTTTAACAAAATGCTACATTTAATCTAGGCTTGTTATAATACACTCCTATAATTCGAAGAAACTTTTACTACCAGAGCAAGTTCGTGCGAGCCAGTCGTGCATTTTATTTCTATACTGATCTGTCGATTTGTTCTTTTATTTAAATTTTTAATACATAAACGTTATCCATAGAAAATTTTCTTAAATTACAATACCTACCTACAGACAGACCATAAGTAGATTTTATGCAAAACTATGAAATATCAAATAAGCAAAGAAAGAGATATATAAAATAGGTATAACCTGTACTCGTTACCTTAGAAAGTAGGTCGACTAAACTGCTATTCCAATGTCTCGGATAATGAAGAGGACTATGAAGGATATTTTTTACTTCAGTAAGTGGTGTATTTGAGTGGACGATAAAAGGCCGGGAGCCAGATCTCATTTCGAATCCTACAACACCCAGTGACCACCAATCGACCGGAAAACTGTAACCAGCTAGAAGGATAATTACGATATACATAGTTAAACGACTTTATAATTAAATTCAATTGTGATGGGAGCTCACACTCCCAATGCTTACCGATTTCATCCAATGCGCACATAAAGACTTCTGGCGCCATGTAGGGTTTAGTTCCTGACATACTACATGCCATTCCGTCCTTTTGCAGTTTCGTCGCTATGTTAAAATCAGTCAAATGTGCGTGACCTGTTAAATGTGTTATCCAGATGGTAAGTATTATATTAGTGTACATGTATACATTTATATAAAAGGTATAGTGTTTTAGCTTAGAGCTAAAATGTTGCGGAAATACAAATGGGGTTGGTTTAAATGTTAAAACGTGCTAATTCAGAAATAATGGTTGTGGCAACCTTTTCAACTTTAATCAGGTAAAGTATACAAGTACCTTACTCGACTCGTAGAACACATTCATTCCAGAATTCTGTTTAAAAATGGGTCTTAAACACGTATTATAAATTAACGCCAGAAAGGATTACGACTACGAGTGAATTTTGTAACGAAGTTACACACTTTTTTCCCTCATCGCTAAATAATAATCATTCTACCTACCACCACACGTCGCGCTCAACGACGATTTAACTGTCACCTCAATTATTATTTTTAAAATTCAAATAATAACATCCGCCAGCCACCGGATACGGTTCACCGTCATCAGCCAGATATATAAACACATCAATATGATGTGACGTTGGACGAGTTTTTCTGCACTTTTAAAAATTCACATTTACTCCTTCCCACGAATATGATAAGTAAATGTGCAATTTGTATGGGAATTCGTCTTCTGCCTTTACCAGTGTTGTGCGTACCATTCTCGAGTACGAAAGGAGAAGTACCAAGAAACACACTGCTGAGTGCGTGGTGCACTAGATAGGAGTTTCACCTGTTTTTGGCTTTCGAGCCGTGAAATTTAATTTGTGCCTGCAGTTTCGACTGAGGCCGGGGACTCTATCCCATTGTAGTATTTGTGCCTGCAGTTTCGACTGAGGCCGGGGACTCTATCCCATTGTAGTATTTGTGCCTGCAGTCTCGACTGAGGCCGGGGACTCTATCCCATTGCCATATTTGTGCCTGCAGTTTCGACTGAGGCCGGGGACTCTATCCCATTGCAATATTTGTGCCTGCAGTTTCGACTGAGGCCGGGGACTCTATCCCATTGTAGTATTTGTGCCTGCAGTTTCGACTGAGGCCGGGGACTCTATCCCATTGCAGTATTTGTGCCTGCAGTTTCGACTGAGGCCGGGGACTCTATCCCATTGCAATATTTGTGCCTGCAGTTTCGACTGAGGCCGGGGACTCTATCCCATTGTAGTATTTGTGCCTGCAGTTTCGACTGCGGCCGGGGACTCTATCCCATTGTAGCATTTGTGCCTACAGTTTCGACTGAGGCCGGGGACTCTATCCCATTGTAACATTTGTGCCTACAGTTTCGACTGAGGCCGGGGACTCTATCCCATTCTACTTTTGTGCCTTTAGTTTCGACTTAGGCCGGGGACTCTATCCCGTTCTACTGATTTGTGCCTTCAGGCCGGGGACTCTATCCCGATCTACGTATTTGTGCCTACAGGCCGGGGACTCCATCCCAAATATATGAAGTATATTATATGAAATACCGTGTTATATTATTTTAAGTAAAGTTAGTTTGTAAGTTTGTAAAGGTCGAATAAAATTACGATCAACAGGAGTTCCGAACTCTTCAAAATCAAACCGAGTTTTCTTGCTTTCTTCGGTCTGACCCTGGACCCGCTGAACTACCTCAGCTATAGACAAAAAAAGCATCACATTTTGGCGCCCGAGCAGGGACCTCTAGAAGGTTCACCCGAACACCACCGACCGACCTGGAATCTTTTAAAGGCACATCCGACCGCCGTAACCCGTTTTCTTCTCCGTTAAGCCCTTCGGAAGATTCCTCTGTTTTCAGACCGCCGAATTATTACCAGTACCATCGAATCGCCGCCGCCACCGTCCGACTTCACCATGTCCGACTCCGAGGATGCACCAGTGGGCGAATTCAACCCTTATAAAAATCTTGGGTTCATTTATTTCTTAAAGAAGGCCGAACTTATTGAAGTACTAACAGCCAGGAATTTGGACACTAGTGGCAACATCCAAATTCTTCGCAAGAGGTTAAGTCAACACTTCAAAGACCTCCGCACGCACAAGTCAACCCAGAACTTGTGTTCAGAATGGGAAGGCATTGTGGAGAAAAGAAACGATGCCGAACCGGCCGATGACGAACAGAATGTAGCTACAACACTGCCGTTCAAGAGTCACCTCAACATTCCAGTTCCGCCAGCTCCACCGAAAACCCCTTTGTTTCTAACCGTTCCTGATTTAAGAAAACCGTTCACCGCAACTGCTCCGACATATCAGACACCTTTCAATCCGACATTTCAACCCGCAACGTCCAGATCCACGAACCCGGAACCAGTACCTCTTCCCCGATTAGAACCGCACCCATCATCTAGCCGACTCAAGTTAAGTTACGAAGCCGAAGTAATGAACACGGTCCGCAAATGGGGATTAAGGTTCGATTCCTCAGGGAATCCACTAGAATTTTTGGAGAGGTTAACCGAGTTGACGCGGTGTTATAACATCCCGCCCAGCGATATGCTCCGGACTTTACCTGAAATATTCAGAGGAAGCGCTTTAGAGTGGCTGAGGATTAAAGGGGATAGCTTCTCAACGTGGGAAAATTTCCGAGAAACCTTTATCCAACACTTTCTACCCGCCAGATATGTCCATAAATTGGAAGATGAAATACTGCGTAAACGCCAAGGGCCGCGTGAAAAAGCCAAAGATTACATTCTATCCGCCCAATACCTTATACGCCAACATCCCCGCATGACCGTTGCCGAGCATGTCGACCGCATATTTGATAACATGCGGCCGGAGTATAGATATTATATCCGTCGTCAGGATTTTAACACCCTAGACGAACTTGCCCAGTTAGCTGAAGAATTCGAATCAATTAAAAACGAAGAACGAAACTTACGCCCCTCACCGATACTTTCACCCCTTGCAACGCCAATTACCCGCGGACTGCCGGCGGTAACTCAATATGATCGGAATACGCATTGCTGGAATTGCAAGCAAAGAGGGCACCGTAAGGAGACCTGTCAAAGACCTTACCGGCTATTTTGTTCCTTTTGCGGAACTGATGGTAAGTTAACAAAAGACTGCCAGTGCCACCGAAACCCCGTTTCCGTCGTCAACCCACCGCCTAGACAGGACCCTCGATATTTCGTTCCGATCCGGGTAGAAGATAAAGTTTACCAGGCTTTAATCGACACAGGTTCCACGAAGACATACGTTGGCCAAGCGTTGAGGCAGAGATTGAGGGATTTGGATCTGCCAATGCGTGAGGAAAGCCGGCCAATTCATTTAGCTAATGGGGAGCCGATTCTAACAACAGAGCATTATACAGTAACGTTGAATCTAGGTAATACCGACTTGACTGGCGAAGTCACATACTTCCCATCGCTAGAAGAAGACGCTATTATAGGTATGGATCTGTTGGACCAGGCCGAAATACAAATCTGTATGGGAGGCAAGCCTGTGACTGGTAGAAAGTCTAACACAGGAACCGAAGGAGGATTTATTTGCTCAGCAGCTTCGCATCTCCCATCTGCACCGCAAATGAAAAACGATAAATCTTTAAAAACCGAGCTACCCAAATTTGACGAGATCCATGGGATTTCAGACGAACCGCCGCATCATATCATTCTTAACTCCGAAGAACCGTTTGAACAACGCTGCAACCCTCGCAGCCCCGCTATGCAAGGAATTATAGACGAAGCAGCTGATTCGAGAAGTAATTATTTGAATTCCCTTGGCCAACAAGTTCCAGCAATCAGTGTTAAGCCGAACACCGACAAGCTAAGACATCAGCTGCCTTCCATATCTTTCGCCGAACCAACTATAATGGAAACAATACCCGACTCATCTCCGACTAGACAACACCCAATCCGACAACCCGGGAAATTAAGACGTAGCCCAAGGAAAAATAAAGCCCGTTCCCCGAGCACCCGTTTTCATCGGCTTTCATCACCAGAGCGAGTGGCTCGCCCCGCTACTACTTCGCGAACCACCTCGACCCGATCCAAACTTCGATCGGTGATTGTAAAACCAACCAAGCCTAAGCGTGTAGCTCGCCCTGCAAATAATCTACCCGCCGTCATAACACAAAAGTCCGCCATTCAACCCGTCCATGGAAAACCGTCTGCCACCGCACAATCGTCCGTTGAACCCATACCTGACCCCACTGTCAGGCAGCCGACACTACCTTGCCGAGTCATAGCTCCTATTAGAGCCACGGAGGGCCCATTATACCTCACTCTTCAGGGAAAACGTCGCATCAGTCGCGTCCAACCTCCATTACACGATAGGGAAGCCGCTGAGGCCATATTACCCCGTCCATCCGCGGAGGTGAATATGAAGGCAGTCCGAGAGCAGCGCCAAGCAGCAGAAGAAAATTGGCTGCTGCGCAACCCCCCGATAGCGAAGCCGCCAGTACCTTCCGCACCTGTAGCTCAGAGAACCACCTTACCCACCGATCAACCACTCATCGTGCGTTTTACTCAGTCAGTGGGAGCAGGTGGCACTATCAACCTCCGTCCGCAATCGGTCGCCGCATTACGAGACCACCCTGAGATCGCACGCGCTGTACAGAATTTGTCTCGAGCCAATGCAGCTGGTCAAACCGAAATTGCCTCATCCATTGCCTCATCCAGTTCAACGCCCGTCCCTCAACCAACACCGACTTTGCAAACTAACCGTCCCGGACGTGACCCATTTCAGGGTATCGTTATAAGTGGGCCTCAACATCGCCGAGCATTCTTCATACAACGGCCATGGGGGCGAATCTCCGTCCGCATAAATAAACAAAAAACGAAGGCCAACCTACGATTCAAGGGACAGGCGAAGGACATAGACATAACCCCATAAACCCGACGATGTCTAATTATTTTTAAGTTTCTATTTTGAATTATTTTTTTTTGTTTGTTAATATTATCAATCACGAATTAATTTTCTGTTAATAATTAAGTTGAATTAAAAAAAAAAAAAAAAAAAAAAAAAAAAAAATGTATACAATTACACAAAAAAAAAAACAAAAAAACAAAAAAAAAAAAACAACAAACAACAAAAAAAAAAAAAAAAAAAAAAAAAAAAAAAAAAACAAAAAAAAAAAACAAAAAACAAAAAAAAAATTTATGAAATAAGAAAAGTTTTACAAGTATTGAAAAGAAAGAAAAAAAATGTATATATTTAAGTATTAATATCCCTCGCAGAAGAAAGAAAAATAGAGACGAGAAGGTTCTCGTCTTCCGAAGAAAGGGGGGAATGTAACGAAGTTACACACTTTTTTCCCTCATCGCTAAATAATAATCATTCTACCTACCACCACACGTCGCGCTCAACGACGATTTAACTGTCACCTCAATTATTATTTTTAAAATTCAAATAATAACATCCGCCAGCCACCGGATACGGTTCACCGTCATCAGCCAGATATATAAACACATCAATATGATGTGACGTTGGACGAGTTTTTCTGCACTTTTAAAAATTCACATTTACTCCTTCCCACGAATATGATAAGTAAATGTGCAATTTGTATGGGAATTCGTCTTCTGCCTTTACCAGTGTTGTGCGTACCATTCTCGAGTACGAAAGGAGAAGTACCAAGAAACACACTGCTGAGTGCGTGGTGCACTAGATAGGAGTTTCACCTGTTTTTGGCTTTCGAGCCGTGAAATTTAATTTGTGCCTGCAGTTTCGACTGAGGCCGGGGACTCTATCCCATTGTAGTATTTGTGCCTGCAGTTTCGACTGAGGCCGGGGACTCTATCCCATTGTAGTATTTGTGCCTGCAGTCTCGACTGAGGCCGGGGACTCTATCCCATTGCCATATTTGTGCCTGCAGTTTCGACTGAGGCCGGGGACTCTATCCCATTGCAATATTTGTGCCTGCAGTTTCGACTGAGGCCGGGGACTCTATCCCATTGTAGTATTTGTGCCTGCAGTTTCGACTGAGGCCGGGGACTCTATCCCATTGCAGTATTTGTGCCTGCAGTTTCGACTGAGGCCGGGGACTCTATCCCATTGCAATATTTGTGCCTGCAGTTTCGACTGAGGCCGGGGACTCTATCCCATTGTAGTATTTGTGCCTGCAGTTTCGACTGCGGCCGGGGACTCTATCCCATTGTAGCATTTGTGCCTACAGTTTCGACTGAGGCCGGGGACTCTATCCCATTGTAACATTTGTGCCTACAGTTTCGACTGAGGCCGGGGACTCTATCCCATTCTACTTTTGTGCCTTTAGTTTCGACTTAGGCCGGGGACTCTATCCCGTTCTACTGATTTGTGCCTTCAGGCCGGGGACTCTATCCCGATCTACGTATTTGTGCCTACAGGCCGGGGACTCCATCCCAAATATATGAAGTATATTATATGAAATACCGTGTTATATTATTTTAAGTAAAGTTAGTTTGTAAGTTTGTAAAGGTCGAATAAAATTACGATCAACAGGAGTTCCGAACTCTTCAAAATCAAACCGAGTTTTCTTGCTTTCTTCGGTCTGACCCTGGACCCGCTGAACTACCTCAGCTATAGACAAAAAAAGCATCACAATTTATGAGAATTCCTCTCATTTGGATCACGTTGCACTAGTTTTAGGTTTTGCTTAAGATGTTATTTGTTTGCCAAAATCATGCGAATTCAAGGCAAGAATGGAAAGGTATTTGATAAATGAAAATGTATTCAACGGAACAAGTAGGGTAACAAAAAACACGCACGATTCAGAAGATATACCTACATAGTAGGTAGGTATAAAAATAATGTTTAGCAATGTCAACATCCAGAAGACGCAAAAAAACTAAAAAAAAAAAAATAAAGATGAAATATGTAGGCCATTTCAACATTTTAAAAATATAATGAATATCTAGCATAGTTAGGAAAAAGTATTATAAAAGTGAGTTATTTTTTTATTTAAAAATAAATGTAGGTATCTTTGGAATATTTTGTGAGCTGCAATGTGGAAAATGAATGTTAGTAATGCCCAAACCATGGGAGTGTCAGTATAAAGAATACCTCTAGCTCTAGGACTGACTCAGATGGATGGCGCCTCCTAATAATTAGTGGATAAATATCTTTCCAAACATAATTACACCTCCTGCAAACTGTCACTGTCACAACTACTTACATATTTTTACTTTCTAAAGAAAGTGCCTGTTTACATTGTATTTTTGACGAACGGCGCATCCAGTGAGATGGGTAAATTTTCTGTGAGTAAGAAAGAGAAGGGTAGATTCCACCCACATTCAACCCAAATTACGCCGATGCGCCAGTTTCAATAAATGTTTTCGGATTCAGCATGAAGATTTTTTTTTGTGTGAGTGAGAGATACATGGATTCTAAGGGTGTGAGATAGGGATGGGTAGATTGAAATGAAAGGATTTTTTCTTTATAATGTAAACACGTGGAACATTTTGATGAACGAAAACATACTTACTTACTTACTTTACTTTAGATGGCGCTCACAGCCCAGGATGGACTACGGCCTCAACCAACAAGCCCCTCCAGCCAGCTCGGTCCCTAGCTAGCTGCCTCCAGTTACGCACTCCAAGTTGGTTAAGGTCGTTTTCCACTTGTGTGCGCCACCTAAGGTGGGGTCTTCCTCTGCTGCGCAGACCGTCAGGGGTAGATTCGAAGACTCGTCGGGCTGGTGCGTTGGTGTCCATACGCTCCACGTGTCCCAGCCATCTCAGCCGCTGAATTTTCAGCTTCTTGACCAGGTCGACGTCGCTGTAAAGCCCGTAAAGCTCGTTATTAAATCTTCTCCTCCATACTCCATCGATACAGACTGGACCGAAAATCACCCGAAGAATCTTCCTTTCAAAGCACCCAAGCAGATTCTCATCCGTTTTTGACAGGGTCCATGCCTCTGCCCCATATAGCAGGACCGGGATGATTAGGGTCTTATATAAGGTCTCCTTGGTTCTCTGAGAGAGGGCTTTATTACTTAGATGCCTTCTTAGCCCGAAGAAACAGCGATTGGCAAGAGTAATTCTTCGTTTGATCTCTGCGCTGATGTCATTTTGCGATGTTACAGTGGAGCCCAGGTAGACAAAGTCCTTGACGACTTCGAAGTTGTATCTATCCATCGTGACGTTTTGCCCGAGCCGACGATGTTGAGATTCCTTTCTCGATGATAGCATATACTTCGTCTTGTCCTCATTAACAGCCAAACCCATTTTCGCCGCCTCCGATTCAAACTTGCAAACGCGCCGGTAACAGCTCGCTTCGTTCTCCCAATGATGTCAATATCATCTGCATAAGCAAGTAGTTGAACGGACTTTTGAAAAATTGTACCACTGTTGTTGACTTGCGAGTTGCGTACAATTGCTTCAAGTACGATGTTAAAGAGGTTGCATGATAACGCGTCGCCTTGTCTCAAACCTTTCTCGACATCAAAGGGTTCGGTGGTGTTCTTGCCGACTTTGACGGAGCAGCGAGATTTCTCCATCGTCATCCTGCACAAGCGGACGAGTTTAGCAGGGATGCCGAGATGCGCCATGGCTCTGTATAGCTCGTCTCTGTCTACGCTATCATATGCGACTTTAAAATCGATAAAGAGGTGGTGTGTATCGATTTGAAACTCCTGGGTTTTTTCCAAAATCTGTCGGAGTGTGAACATTTGATCGACGGTTGATTTGCCGGGCCTAAAACCACACTGATAGGGGCCGATCAGATCGTTGACAAACGGTTTTAAGCGATCACACAGTACAGATGACAAGATTTTGTATGCGACGTTGAGGAGACTTATACCTCTGTAGTTGGAACAGGTCAGAGCATCTCCTTTCTTGTGGATGGGGCACACTATACCGAGGTTCCATTCATCGGGCATACTTTCCTCCGACCAAATTTTGGAGATAAGCTGGTGTATACTCCCTACCAAGTCATCTCCCCCTGCTTTGAATAGCTCGGCTGGCAGGCCATCCGCACCAGCAGCCTTGTACGTTTTAAGCTTGGCTATCGCTAACCGCACTTCATTTGGGTCGGGTGGACGGAAATTTTGACCATCATCGTCCAGGTTGAATGGAGTGTTCTGTCTTACAGCGGAATTTTGGCCATCTTCGCCGTTTAGCAGTCTAGAAAAATGCTGTTTCCAGATCCTCAGCACCGACTGTGTGTCTACCACCATATTCCCACTCTCATCTCGGCAGGCTTCCGTTCTGGCCTTGTAACCCTGGGTAGTTTGCCTCACCCTTCGGTAGAACTTTCGAACATTTCCCCTGCCGCTACAGTCCTCAATAGACTCGACCGCCCGCTTCGCATGCTCTCTCTTTTTCCTCCTGAGAAGTCGGCGTTCCTCCCTTCGCTTTTGCCCGTAGAGCTCCCGGGCTGCTCTCTCAGCAGCTCTGGTTCTAGTCTGCAGCATTGTTTGGTAGGCCTCGTTCTTTGCTTCATGTGCCAGTCTGCATTCTTCATCGAACCAGGGGTTTCGTTGTGGTGGCCTAGTGAAACCCAGCACATCAGTAGCGGCACTTTTGATGGCATTTTGGCAGTGTTTCCATTGGTCCTCTACAGATGATGCTTGTGGCGGGCTTGTTGAGAGTTTAAGAGAGACGTGGTCTGCAAAAGTCCTGGCTATCTCTTGCGATTTTAGCTTCGCGACGTTAAATCGTTTTACAGCATCCGCTCGTCGTTGTGGCGCCATAGATATCCGCATACGTACTTGCGCTACCACCAGGTAGTGATCCGAGTCTATGTTGGCACCTCGGAACGTTCGGACATCCAGGATACTGGAAGCATGCCTGGCGTCTATCGCAACATGATCAATCTGGTTGACGGTTCGTTGATCCGGAGACCGCCAGGTCCCTTTGTGTATATTGAGGTGTGGGAATAGAGTGCTTGCTATGATGACATTTCGCCCCGCCGCGAAATCGATGAGCCTGAGTCCGTTACCGGAAGTGTTGTCGTGCAGGCTTTGTCCTCCGACTATCGAACCAAAGATGCCCTCTTTTCCAATCTTGGCGTTGAAGTCGCCAAGAATAATCTTGACGTCGTACTTGGGGCACCTATCATACGTATCCTCGAGGAGATCGTAGAATTCTTCTTTGGTTGAGTCATCCTTTTCTTCTGTTGGGGCATGGGCACAGATCAACGTGATGTTTTTGAACTTTGCTTTGATGCGGATTGTGACCAGGCGCTCGCTTACATTTCTGAAGCCCAAGACTTCTTGCCTAAGTCTTCCCCTTACCACAAAACCACAACCAAAGAGCCGCTGACCTTGCTCCTTGCAGCACTCGCCGAAGTAGATGTCACACGTTTTCATCCTTCGGATGCCCTCTCCATCCCATCGCACTTCCTGGATGGCTGTTACATCAGCCCTTAGCCTATCCAGGTTCTCCACTAGTTGTTCGGCTGCACGTGGCCTGTTTAGGGTCCGTACATTCCACGTGCAGATCCGAAATTTATTGTCCTTGTTTCGTTTGCTGGGGTCGTCAACATTAAAATCATCCATATCCGAGGCTTGTTGTTGTTTCGGAACCGATAATTTTTTACGTGGTAGGGAAGTCACCCCGACGCACAACCCCCTAGCCTGGAGGACCAGATCCTTATTATAACTCCAAGGACGGGGAGCCGGATAAACCGCTCCTTATAGGCCTGAGCTACGAATGCGTCGTAGTAGCCATATAAGGTGTTCACTAAGTAGTTCAAACTGACTAGAACTGTAGACGCCACCGTTGATTCCATCTGGGGAATTCCTCCGCTGCCGCCTGAAAAAAGGAGAAGTGCCTTAGTGGAAACACTCCTCCCCCCCTCTCTCGTCTGCTGACACCTTAAACCGTCTACAGGGATTGGATCCCCATCTTCAGTCAAAGGTACTAGGCCCCCGATGTTCACCACGGGGAGGTGAGAGTAGGAGTTGATAGACAGAGGTTGATTGTGGACGCTTGTGTCCTCTTGAATGCACCGCGTTGTCTACCCTTTGAACATGAACGAAAACATGCTTCATTAAAAATACAATGTAAACAGGCACTAAGACTCTATATACCTTGAGGGTGTTGTTAGCCAGCAAATTAAGCCAATTGTTAACTTCGTGGAAGCTTTCATTATACGCTATTTTAACGTTATTTTTCGTCACGTCGTCAGATGGACTACGCCTTAGTGTTAACTTTCTTGTAGTAGTATGCGGACTACTGACTACACCTGAACCTAAATCTATCCTAAAAAAGATATCCCAAATCTGTGTCGTTGCCGTGGGTCACTGTTCGTCGTACAATGCCTGCTTCTTTTTCTTCTTCCTTCGACCAAAGAGATAGAAAGCAGTGGCGTAGTCTGAGATCCCACATAAATGGGGATAGTTTTGATGCCGGGTCAAATTAAGGAAAATACATTTTGTTCTTATTGTGGTTGAATGAATTTCAAGACGAAAACTCTCCTTGTTTTATCAATGAAGTAAATTGAATATGAATTGTGTATCTCTCTCTATTTTAGTTCACGAGACTAATGCTAAAATTTCTCAACAGGAGGTATAGAATAAAAAAAAAGGACTTGTATTAACCTAGCAGATCACTTTTTCAGTTGCAGATTAAAAAATATACCTAGTAATTAGCTGCTACTAAAGAGTCGCTACCAAGGAGTCGCATCTCATACAAATTTTTTACTGAAAATACCGGGTTCCAATATTGGAACCCGCACTTTGGCTTTTTTATGGGCTTTTCAATAATTCTCTCAGCGCTTTTAAAATAAGATACCACGCACATTGAAACAGTCTGCTTTTTTGTCCTTGAAAAGCCCATAAAAAAAGCAAAAGCTTTGGGAGCAGGCCGCAATATTGGAACCCACCATATAAAAATGTGCAGTAAAAAAATTGTATGAGATGCGCCTTCTTGGTAACTTTATATTCTTTGCTGCTACCTAATTGCTAATTAGTTACATACATTGTTGGTTTGCGAGAACGTCAACTTTCTAAAAAATAGAGGTAAAAGGTCCGGGAATGGACCGGAAAAGTATGTACTTAATTGATAGTTAGTTACGCAAACAAAATTTGATTCACTTTTTTCGTTTTCGAATAAATAAGGATGACATAATCATATAGGGATACTTATTTTTTCGCAAACCAAAGCAGCGATTAATTTTTTTTTTTGCGTAACTAATTAGCAATTAAGTAGCTGCTTATTACTATCAGCCCTATTAATAAAAGGTCACTGTTCGCTGCTTAACACACGTGTTAGCTAGCACACGGATAGACAACTGGTTCGTTGGATAAGTTTAATTATTAATAAACATATTATTAATAGTTCCAGTCTGTACCACTTAATGTACGGCAACCCTTCATCAAATCGTAGAAGTATTCTTATACATGTGCCACACTCACACGAATGCACTGATTGATGAAAAATATGCTTGTAGTTGAACCGGCTATTATGAAATGTAAGCATGCGTGTGTTGTGAAGTTATCCATCCCTTAAACGCCAAGCGAGTTAAAGTTATCTGCTCGCTGTCAAAATTTCACAGCCCATTACATATTTATTAATATGAATTGCAAGTGGACAGATCTGCGAAAAAAAGGTTGCAGAGAAAGTTGAGTTACTTAGCTTGAGAGATAGATGTCTTTTTCTTTTTTCGGTTGTTTCGTCTTTATGACAGATTGGGCGAGAGGTGTATAAAAGTAAGGGGAAATCAGCTACGTTTCTATACCCCTCACCCTATTTGTCAAAATGACGGAAAACGAAATGAACTAAAAAAAGAATCGTGTAATCCTCATAGTGTCAAATTAACGTCGTTTTTGATGACATCTAGTGGGTTAGTGAGTTGATGAGATCCGATTGTCGTGCAATAACGCCATACCAAAATTGATGTTCGAGATTCATTGACAGTACCTTAAAATACGCTGGTATAAAGATACTTAAATAACTAGTAAATAACAAATAAACGATGGAGAATATACCTAATTGAATTAATACCTATCTTAACCTGGTATTGGATGCTTTTAAAAGTGCCGAAATAATCTACTTCAGATGTTGTACAGATTTGAATACAATGGTAAAATTTTTACAAAAAAGATGTTGAGCTTCTCCATTATATATTAAAAAAAAATAGCAGTGGTGAATGATGACGTAGACACATGAATTATATTTTATATATTTTTAACAATTCATCAACACCTTACTAAATATCTTAAAATCAACAGTCCATTCGGACACTATACTTTAAACTCCAGCTCCAGCACATGTTTCTTTGGCTTCCTGAAGCTTCTACTGATCCGATAGAATAAATTATTGAATGCTTTGTTATTAATTAATCGTTTAATGTCTTCGTAAGCATACACATTTACATGTTGAAAAAAAATCGTATCCAATATAACTTAGGACTGTAGATTTGAAGCACTTTGTATGCCTTGCCGAACTCCAAACCACAACTAGGTATCCTAGCACCTATGCAAAAAGATGATTCAGAATAAAAAAAAAATATATATATTTGTAGGAGTTTAGGCAAAGTTTCACCAGTTTATGTTTTTTCTCAAGCTTTAAAGTCCAACCCCCTTTCAACCTATACGAGCCCCACTTCCACATAAAACCTCGCACCCTGAGAGTGATTTGCGAACAAAATTTAATTCTACTTACCAGCATCATCCAGAAGAATATTGTCTGGTTTTATATCCCTAGAAGAAAACGGGAGAAGAAGTTTAATATTGCAACTAATTTTATGTTATTAATATCCATGCCATAAAATAAAGTCTAAAGAAAAATGTCGGACTTTGTTAAATAAGTTTAGAACCAAATCTACTACAGTCAGAAAGAACTTTTGCACAAAAACTTTCCGCGCTGGTTGGGGAAAACCAAAATTTTGTTTCATGTCTAGACTTTAAAAACATGTACAGTCTGTTACACATTAAAACCAATTCTGACTATATTTGCTCACCGATTAAAGCCAGTTTATATTTAATTTGAGTTTATTAATAAGAGTAAATTAGTTTTGGTTTTGGTGCTTACCTATACTTACTGATTACGTAAGTTTTATAATTTTTGCTCACTGGACTGTATTTAAAATATTTCTTATTAGATCTTTTGGCTTAGGATTTGAACTTGTGAGCATAACGAAATTAAAATGAAATCGAATATATGTAAAAATTGATTTTTAGACTTTATTTTATGACGACTATAACACTTCTTTAAGATGTACCTATGCACTACTCTCTGTTTTTGTAGGTATTCTAAAGCTGAACCTAGTTCACATATTAATAAGGCAACACTTTCCTCAGAAAACTCCACCTGCAAAATTAAACAAACAACAAAAAAAAAATAAGATCAATAATAAAAATGTTATTTTTTAAAAAATTAAAAAAAAAATCGTACGATTTTAAAATAAATGCAAAGGATTGATAATTTTTTGAAGCCCAAGAAAAGCCTGAGCACTCAATTGTCATATCTGTCAAATTACATGGAAACTGTATGAAGTTGGCCGCGCTCAGTTTTCTACTCCGTCTTCTCGGTTATTTTAGTCTGAACTCATGGAGCACGCTCTGAACGTGCTCTGAACGAAAAAAGAAACACAGACTCCAAGCCATAGAGTACCTATATATCTAGAGAACCGACTCGTACCCCTCTTGCCTGAAACACCCGCAAATTTTATTTGAATTGAGTAAGAGAAAACTCTCTTACTTTACACTTCAATTGCACGGGACCACTAATACATGCTCAAAATATAGGGCAAACTGTATACATATTGTGGTTGGGGTTCCATTTAAAATGCACGGGACAACTAGCCCATACAAAATCTAATGGTCGAATCCTCTCAGTACAGCTTGTAGGGTGGAAGAGAACAACCACCTAAAGTCGGTTCTCTAGATAAAATAGGTACTCTATGCTCCAAGCTCTGAGCGCATTGAACTCAAAAAGAAACACAACATTTTTGTTTGACAGTTCGGGCTCAGCTCTGAACTGCTCTGAACTAAAAAAGAAAAAACGCCTAATGCGACGAGAAAACGAGACATCAGCGTAAGGAGATCTCTTCACAGTTGTTCTCTCTTAAAAAAGAATTTTAAACAGTGAATGAATAATAATTAAGCATTTCTCGTTGTCGGGTCACGTCATAAAGTTCGAAAAATTGAAAAAAGTAGCAACTTGACGACGAGAAATACTTGTATTATGTATTATTTCATTGTTTAAAATTCTTTTTTAAGAGAGAACAACTGTGAAGAGATCTCGTCACACTGAGACGTCTCGTTTTCTCATCGCATTGTAAAACAGCCTTTAATAATAATATACTATGGGAAATATAGATTGTTTGGTCATTAAAATAATTAAAAAATGTTCCGGGTTGTTATTGATACAAAGATGCATCATCTATCCGAGATCCGCCAATATTAAAGAAATTTTTCTAAATTTAACATGTACTTATGAAAATTTTGCTACTGCACGAGCGCAACAAAATTTTAGAAGATTAGAAATTTCAGAAATCGTTACAAATTATGTTGAAACGAATTAACTCGTGTTATAACATAACTTCGAAAACAGCGTAAAAACGGTATTTTATGACTTTTGATCGGGAATATCTCAAAAACTGTTTATAATAGGTATAACATTACTCAAAAACATCCGAAAAGTTTGCTTTGGTTCTTCGACAAAAAAAAATGTGTTGTCCAGTGTGAATAATTAATTATATAATAATCACAAAAATCAGTTTGAGGCCGAGAGTAGTCCACATGAACTTTTGAATCACTTGGGTAGGTTACAAGTCCATGAATCAAATGTGGACTTTTAAACCGCACTGATGGGCAAAAAGTCCTTAATTCAATAAAATAATTTTAAAAAACCAAAGTAAAATACTTCAAAAGGTTTTTTTAGAAATAATAAAGCAGAAAAATATCCTTCCTTCTTTCTCTAGTATCGATTTCATATATAAGAAACACGCTTTGGGGAAAGGCCCCCCTCTAGTTCATACTTTGCTACGGCACTGTCATTATAAACAAGAATCAAAAGAATCAAAAGAATCTATCGAAAGAAGCAAATAATAATGGAAAATTTAATTTTGGTAAAATTAATTAAACATCTAACATACCCTTTGCTGAAGATGGTATCTGAGATCTCCTCCGGTTAGCAAGTCACTCACCATAAATAAGTCCTCTTCATCTACAAGAAGAAGAATATAAATTAAAATGACAAACAGAATAAATAAACAATTGAAAAAAAAGCAGCACAATGACTTCTGGCCACATTTCTGAACTTATAACTAAATAACGTAGAATTTAGGTATGTCTTTGACATAAGGATTTCAAATAACTCTTAGATTAAAGCCGAAAACAGATGTGCAGCCTTTTCCCCATGCAGCGAAATTAGAAATAAGCCCAAAACAGATGTGCAGCTTTTTCCCCATGCAGCGAAATTAGAAATAGAGATATCGTGGAGAGAAGGCTGCATGCAGAGCCTGGAATATGTCAGCTCTCATAAGAACCTGTGTAAATTTATTTTCGCAGCATTGGAAAAAGCTGCACATCTGTTTTTGCCCATAGAGATATCATGCATGCAGGGCCTGGAATATTTCAGCTCTCATAAGAACCTGTGTAAATTTATTTCCGCTGCATTGGAAAAAGCTGCACATCGCTTTTCGGCATAATACGTCACTGTAAAGCTCCGAAATGTGGGAAACATTTTGTTTTCAAAATTCATTCTTTATAACCTATTTTGGTAAGTGCGCCACTCTAGGTATTTTAGCCCAAGAAAAAGTGCGGCATTAATTATGAAAAGAAAACATTTCGAAGGTTGCTGAAAACTTCAAAGCTTTGACTATTACCTAAATTCTATTGAATTTCCACATTTCGAAGTTTAATTGTTGTATATCGTGTTCAAGCGTGACTAAATTCGATTACCATTTTTTCTTTTCCGATCGAAATAAAAACAAATGGTTTTTTTTTTTACTTGGGAAAAACTTGACGGTAAAAAAACCCAACTTTATTGTTCGCTGTCCGATTGCTAACTAACTAACAAATACAAAACTGGCTGAAGGCTGGCTTATGCTTATACAGGGTGATCGATATAAGGTGCACCAAACTGCTGGAGCGAGTAGGTTGTATCTTTTTCTTATGGCTGCAGATAAATTCAGGTCCGCCAAATTCTCTTGCAATTTGACTCCAGCAACTTCAAAGAAGAAATTTCAACTTCATATACATAGTTCTTCATGAATCCACAAGCGTGAAAATCCAAAGGAGTTGAATCTGGTGAACTTGGTGGCCATGCAGTGGGACCTCCCCTTCCTATCCATCGGTCGTTGAAATTATTATCCAGCCAGTTTCTCACAGCCAGGCTAAAGTGTGCTGGAGCTTCATCTTGTTGGTATATTAAATTGTCTATTATAGCCAAAGGTACATCTAGTAAATCTGGCCAAACGGTTCTTAGGAATTGCAGATAGGATTCTTCATTTAAAACCTTATTCAAAAAACGGGGTCCAATTACCGTTCGTCCAACAATGCCAAGCCACACATTGCAGCTAAAGCGGTGCTGCGATTTATTTAGTTTTTTAACATGTGGATTGTTGTGACTCCAGTAATGCAAGTTGTTGAAATTGGTAACTCCATTTCTGGTAAACTGTGCTTCATCTGTCCAAACTATCATCTTAAAGTAGTTGTGTTCTGTTTCTTCCCTCAGCAATAGCGTTCTACAGAATTCAGTCCTCAAAATTTTATCATTTGATGTCAACTCTTGCACTGGGGTAAAGTGATATGAGTGAAGGCTTTCGGTATGAATCACTGTCTTAACTAAACCCTGTTTTGGGGCAATCCAAGCATAGTTGCTATCCTTCTGGTGCTATAAGGTTGGGATTACGTCGTCGTACCAAATCCAAAATCCGTTCCTCTATGTCTGTTGATCCACCAGATGACCTTTCTCTCCTTCGAGTCTCCAGCACTCCAGGTTCCCGAAGACGGTTGTGAAGTCTTGGAAAAAGGGAATAGTGGGAACATCTCCTATTGGGGAACCTTTCAGCGTACAATCTCTGTGCTTCCCGACTGGAATCATCTGCTAAACCGTAGCAATAGTACATATCGGTCAATTCTTCCCGAGAGTAACTTGCCATAGTTTTGTATTGACGATTTGATTTGATTTGATGAAAACCAACAAAAGTGTTTTTTTTTGGAAAAAAAAGTACTTTTTATGTTTTTTTTTTTTATTGCTCAAAAGCTAATATACATTTTAACATCCGGTTTTCAGTTTTTTATTGAAAATTAATAAGAGCATTAAATTTTTGAAACAAAAATTATACTTAATTACATAAAAATTTGAAAAAAAAAATAGTTTGAAACTTTTTTTTTTATTTTTTCAAAATTTCGAGTTTGGAAATTAATTTTTCAGAAAATTTTCACTAACACAACTTAGTTTAAAATGAAAATCAAAGAAGAGATTTCTGGCTTTTCAAAAAGGTATAGCATGGCATTTTAAACTGTACCGTTGTTTTTAAATATTTTTTTTCTGTTTTAAGTCATTTTTTTTAGAAAATTGTCCCTCCTGTCTAAACGAGGGGAAATAGACCCCCCCTCCCATACGATTTTTTTTTTGTCTTAACCCAACCTACTCGCTCCAGCAGTTTATACCGATCACCCTGTATACTAAATAAAGAGAAAAGCTTACATGGCGTAAGAGAAATAATGATAACTAAATTAATGGCTGGCTCTGTATTTATATCGCTGCTTTCTTCACTCGTATGGTCTCCATACGATACATATCGTAAAATATTTATGAGTGAACATAAAAAATGTACAAAGTACATATGTAGATATACCTATCCTTAAATATACAACTAACCTTGAAAAGAAAACCATAAATTCACCAAGAAAGGATGCTCCAACGATGACAACAAATCGACCTCTTTGATAACACCACCCAAAGCCCCACGGTTCTCACAAGCTCCTCGGCTTACATATTTCATGGCATATAAAATTCCAGAATCACGTTTCTGCACAATACAAACCTGTTGACAAAAATAACAAAAAAGGAAATTTATAAAATTTTACTGTATCATCATTTATTTTGAAAAGAAAAACTTTCAGCATGTTAAAATACTTATACTACCCATCACAATCATTCCCAGTTTATTTATTATTACGAGTAGGATAAGAAAAAAAAAAAAAATTATAGGGAATTTTAAAATATGAAGAAAAAGTTCGTCTTATTTTATGCAGCATTATGTGTCTTACATAATGCCAGCGTAAAAGCCAACTTTATATGCTATTTTAAGAATGTTTTCCAGCTCCTTACAAGAATTATTAATTAATAAAGGGACACGGCACAAACATATGTGTTTCAGAGTGGTCCCAAAGGAATTGTACTTTTAAAGTATGTTATGTATAGAAGATGTAGATGGTATGAACTACAACATACTAACTAAAAATTCAGCCAAGCCCACTGGGCCCACTTTCCAGTAACATTTTTTACGGGTCGTTTCTTCATTCAAACCTTTTCGAGATTTTAGATTTTCGCTTTTCGAAGGGAAGATAATCTGTAGTCTGTACCCCCGTGAAAAATTGTCTTATTATGATGAAAATTAAAAAGCCTCAAGTTTGAAGTGTTCCACGTTTTTATAAAAGTTTTAACCGTTTCGTCAGTTGACATCGCTTGTGTATACAGCCACACAGTCTGTTAAGTTATTAATTGAATTTTTATTCCATTTTTTTTGTGATCTTTCTGCATCGACTTTTTTTTTTCAATGAAAAAATTGGGTTGTTTACAATTTTGCGGAGATCTTTGTTTTCGATGTAGGTAATGAAAAATATGCCAAGTTGTAAGCCTTATTTAGTAAAGTTCAAGCATTAAATAACCGATATTTTCTACTACGTTTAATTTTTGGCATTTGACGCACATGATTTCGCAATGGACGTTTAGAACAATATGTCTTATGCAGAAAAAAAATTGGTGGCACAACGGCTCATGAAGAACCAGGGCCTAGTGACTTACAACTCTCAACCATTCTTGTGTGCGTGTCTGCAGGAATGGAGGGGACCTACATACAGTTCATTGCCGAATCCGAACGGCTGGTGAGCGGCACTTTTCTATGACAGGATACTCTTGGAAGATTTGTCACTTTTTCGCAAGAGGTAGTAGCCTTGACAAAAATTAACATAGAAGCGGCTGGTAAAACTTACAATGCCATAAAATTTTGAAAAAAAATCAAGCTAATTTTTTTTTTTTAATTTTATGTAATTAAGTATAATTTTTGTTTTCAAAATTCAATTCTCTTATTAATTTTTAGTCAGAAACATAAAACGGGATGCTATCAGTTTTTGAGAAAGTTAAAAATCACGCGACGGGCAATTTTCTGAAAGAAAAAAATTGTTAAAAAAAACGGGTATGTTTTTTTTTTTTCCAAGGATTTTTTTTATTTAATAATACAAATTCTATATACTACTGAAATAAATCAGCCAAGTAGAAGACTTAGCACTATTTTATTGGACTTGTTGAATTATTGATTCAATATAGCTTTTAACGGCCTTTAGTCCATGAAAATTTTTGGCGTTTCGTCCTGGCGATCTCACTTGGACTCATCAGTTGACTAGTGAGGGCCTTGTCAATACGCAATTTCCATTAAGTTCAGGTCATCTTACATAGATTTCATGGTGAATACCTAGTGTGAACTATATCTATGTTTATCATGTCATACTAAAATATTTCCATTCAAGAGATTTTAAATTTTATTTTAGCAAAGAGCTAGAGCATATATGTATTTGCTTCAAATTTGCTAAAAGAACAGTTTTAATGTAATTCTGTAGAGAAGAACTTCGTTTTTTTTAGCTTATCTGAAACCACAGTACACATATTGAAGGTAATATATTGCGCATCTTCGAAAATTACAGTGACCTGTCTGTCAGAATTTACAAAAACAAAACATAAGTGTTTCCGAATCGCAGTGACCCTCGTCCATAATTTACAAAAACAAAATGCAAGACATGCGCAGAACTGAACAAAAATGGAAGCTCGGAAGATATTACCTTCTATATGTGTACTGTGATCTGAAACGGGTAGCGGTCATAAAACAATTTCAGTCTTTCAAATTTTTTTCGTAAGCGGCTCTAACTATGATATATTTCGCCCGAATTTTTTGCCAAATTACAGTTTCGCGGGGGTTTATTTCGTTTTTTAAAATTTCGCGCGTAATTTTAAGGCATCTAATTTAATGGAAGTCAAAAAAAAATTCAAAACAATAGAACTCAAATAATGATATTTTGCAAAAATAATGGTCAAATAAGAAACTGTTTAATTAAAAAAAAATCTAGACAAGAAAGTGCCATAATGAATTTTGCGAAATTATTAAAAAAATTTTTAATTTGTCAATTAAATGTTTGAATTCAAGGAAATATTAAACGACTAGGCAATTTAAATCTATTATTAAATGGATTCCGATAACTGTTAAGAAAGTTGTTAGTAGTCTAATTTATTTGATTTATATAAATGGTAAAATAAGATATGCTCATGCAAACCAATTAAAGAAAAAGTTTGTTAAACCTAAATTAACGATTGCCGATTGTACTGGCAAAGAAATGGACATAAATTTGGAAAAAATTGAAAAATTGAAAAAATTTCAGAATTTAAACACGAAGTGGGTCTTAAATCGGATCATGAAACTATTCCTGTAGAATTGCCAATTGCTCAGAGGAGAGCAAAACGTACAGTGAAGAAATTGATCGTTTCTATCCTTAAAACATTATGGGCTGTTTTCAAGAATTCCGTATTTATGCACCCTTATACAATTGTTTTATTATTTAAGGCGATTTTCTGAATTGTTATATTATCTTATATTATAATGTTTATAACTAAGTGGCGAAGAGTGTTGTATATTGCGGTGATTCATTGTCTTCTTATATCTATTGGTTTCGACAGTTAGTCGGGCACTTGCATTTCAACCTCCGCTCAAGTTAGTTGTTCTTTTAGAATTACGTTAGCAATAAATAAACGAACTGAATTTTTATAACGTTATATCACGTGGTTTTATTTTATGAGAAGATATACAAAAAAAAAAATTTGAACTTTTTTTTTAAAATCCAAAAAAAAAATTTTGAAAATATTTGTATGCAGTATTATTCAGACTAGATAGGACCTCCTTAGTAAAAATTTTGATCAAAACGGTTAACGAGAAAATCGAAAATAAAAAAACGGTTCTATGGCCAGGTACCTACTTAATAACAGTTTTTGGTAAATTTTTTTTTTTACTGAAATATAGACAATACCACTACTTGTACACACAAAATATTTAAAAAAAATAACAAATAACTTTTTTTAAAAATGGTCATATGGCAAGTACCGTTATTTTTTGAGCTAAAAAAAAATTTTATTTCCCCTCTAGGGAATCACCAAAAAATCTTATGCTCCAAGTTTGAAGAGAATCGCTTCAGGGGTTTAGGCTGTAGGCCGAGGTACAGACAGACATACAGAACATTCACACAGACAGACAGACGGAATTGCGGGACCCACTTTTTTCGTGTTCTCTATCATCGTAATGTCAAGTTTGATTGTTATCTCGAGTTCGATTTTTTGCACGAATTCATAACTTGCTCTATATAGTACCTACATATATCGCAAGTAAAAATTGCAAAAAACAATCTCAAAATTGAAAACTTAAAACTTTTCTTGTTTTTGTTTCATCTCGATTATACAATTTTTAATATCTTCTAAAAAAACGTATTATAAAATCGTTTCTTTAATATTTTCCTGCTGTGGTGTGGTCCCCCTCAATAAGCGAGGCGTATGCTGTGGCACACACCGCACAAGCGCAAGAAGACTGCTTCTGAATTATTGCTGACCGCGTACCTTTCTCGTTAAAATTGAAAACAATTTCGTGAATGTTTTTTTTTTTTTTTACTGGTTTCGGGAAACTTTGAGTCCGAAATCGCACAAGTTACTGGCTGAACAGAATGGTGACGCAGACGGAACTGGAGCCGGAGCTGGAATATCTGTCAAAATATTGAATATACGCAAATTCAATGTTGCGAACACAACGGAACGTAGACGCATACGGAGCTGCAGACGCAGAAGGAAGAGTTCACCAACTTTTAACTTTTCACGTACGGCACTTTTGACGTTTCAAATAGTATGAAGAAAAAAAACAACTTTTCGGGTCGGAAAAAAATATTGTGGTTATTTGTATCGCGAAAAAAAATATTTATTAAAAGGAAAATTATTGGAAACAAAAACTGTGAATTCTGAGCTTGTACACAATAATATTCTTTTGTTTTTCCTCAAAACACTTTCAAAGCTGTACAGCTCTATTGTGGACATGTAAAAAAAATAACGTACGACACTTTCTGACAGCTCTTCCAGTTCCGTCTGCGGCTTCAGTTTCGTCATTCTATTCTGTTCAGCCAGTTATGGTGTGGTGATGGTATGGTGACTGACTTATTTTCGTTTAATCAGCTTAGCTTTGAAATTATTCCATTGTAACTCTTCTTTACGCCCTGCCACTGCCATCACTACTGAAATTTCACTTAAAAAAGTACTTTTACATTTAAAGGCCAAGGATAATGGTTTTGTATAATCTTTGCAATGATAAAACTAAAACAAAAAGAATTAATGAAAACATCACATTTTCTGGAGTTCTATACAAAATAATGATAAAATTAGATTTACACCATCTATTCTTTGTTCTTTTTTTTTGGCTTGCATAAGAAATTATGTTCAGGATGGTTGTGATTGTAAGGGTACGAGGGGTAAAGTAACTTCGATGTCTGTCGCCCTAGGGTTCGGAGAAGAAAAGCAAAATAATACGATTATATTGTCTTTCTCTCGAATTGATTTTACCTCTCAAACTCGAAAACACTCTCGCAAATGAAGTAATAATTAATAATTAAATAGAAAAGACTGTTAAGAGTGTTTTCACTTACCTTGCCAAAGCTTCCCTTTCCAATTGCTCTTAGAATTTGAAAATGATCGAAATTGACTGAAAATGAAAAAGACAAACGAGATTAATTAGACATTAATGATATTTTATCTAAAATTTAACGAAGGATAAGGGGAAATATTGTGTAAGATTGTGATTAAAACAAATTAAAAATTTAAAACAAAATGATGAATAATAGAAAATTTTAAAATATCTGCATCCATTTGCTACATGTATCATTAAACTAAAAAAAAATAACGGTAAAAGTAAATAAAATGCAGGATTGGGTCGCACGATCTAGCTTTTGTGTTTTTTAAAATAGGTTACTACAATGTGTGACCTTATTAATATTGAAATCGCTTAAAATAATGGAACAAAATACAGGCGCGGGTATTGTAATTACAAAAGGGGAACTTCTATAAGTTTCTTGTACTTATTTTGGGGTGGTTTGTTTTCGTCGTTTTTCGTTTTGCATTTTTTTTTATTCAGCGATTTGTTATTTGGCATTTTACGTTTTGCAAATTACCTTATGTTTTTTAAACTATTTGACAAATAATAATTTCGCATTTTTCATTTCGCAATTTTCATTTAGTTTTTTGAAGAGTGTCAACTTAGCGAAACAACACTCACCGATCGAAAAGTTATTAATTGGGTAATTAGCCGTTAATTAGTCGTGAATTAGTTGTGATAATTTCAAATTTGTCGTTCGATGTTTTCTTCGTTTTTAAAATTATAATTAGCAGGACTTCAGCAGGACTGAATTAGTTGTGATAATTTTAATTTTGTCGTGCAATGTTTTCTACGTTTTTTTTTTGTTGCTGCTTTGCTAACTTTAACTCATGTCGAATTCCTTTTACCAAAAATGTTCGATTTTTTTTCTAAACAGAATCGAATTTTTTCTTTTAATACAAGGGATTTGTCCAGAAAAGTCGATTTTTTTCTTAAAAGGAATTCGACATTAGAGAATCAGCCTCTGGAAAACGTATAAAAACTTCTTATTGTGAATGTTTTACTGCTCTATAATTAGCCGCTAATTAGTTGTAAATTAGTTGTGACAATTTTGAATTTGTTGCTCTATGTTTTCTATGTTTTTCTTGCAAAAAAAAAGAAATTGATGTCCTCTGAAAAACGTATAAAAACTTCATACTTTGAATGTTTTACTGCTCTGTAATCTGTAATTAGTCGTGGAAATTTTGAATTTGTCGCTCTATGTTTTCTATGTTTTTTTTTTGCAAAATTGTCAAATTGGTATCAAGTTAGCGAGGAACCCTTGGAAAAGGGTTTTTTTTGCAATTCACATAAAAGAAATGATCACATAACACTTCTGTTAATGATCCCTATCGTTTTATTTTTAAAGGAAGATCTAGATCCGTAATAACTGATTGAACACAATGGTGAAGCTGCAGCTGCAGCATGTAGCACTGTCATAGTTGAAGGATACGAAAATAGTATACAGCTCTACAATGTGAAGCTGCAGCTGCAGCAAAAGTTGACTTTTCTCCTCGCTACAAGCTGCACTTGAGATCGCATTTATTAGATCGTTCAACTTTCGTTCTTACTCAAGCTAGTAGTTGGCAATCGCGCTACACCATTGCAAACGTTCTTTGCTGCATTAGTGAGCAATTTTAGTGACAGATTGTGCAATAGTGATTCTTTTTACTACAGCTACATCTCATTGTGTCAATTGGTAAAATGTGGCTATAATTTAAGATGTGCGAATTGGATTGAAGTAATATTATAAATTGTTTTCGAATTGGTTTGTTGACACAAGCATCGCATAGCGATTTATGGACAAAAAGAAGCTATATATATACATTTTATTTAAATTTTAAAGCTACTTTTAATACCATCAATAAGATAAACTAGCAGTAATTGGCCTATCAACTATATTCAGGCGCGTATATGTACAATTTGAATTGAATATCTTAAAACAACTCTACCTAAATCATTTAGATACAAGCAGATGTTCCACAAGGTTGTGTCTTAAGCCCTTTGTTGTTCGCTTTATACATTTATGATATTCAAAATTACTTACCAGGAAGTGTCTATTTGAAAAATCAGCTATAAATACAGTAGTCAAAATTTTTTTCAAAACAGTTTTTAGAACCAATATCATAGTTTCAGGTTTTCAATTCAAGACAAAGTTGAATTTTGGTGGAGAACTTTATTTGTGTGTCTTAGCAAAAGTACCCTTAATTTCGACCGGAGTTAAAATTTTTTGAACCTGGAACTAATCGTTGAACCTCAGTTAATCCGTCGAAATCCGCGATATAAGTTTCCTGAACCACAGGTTAAATATTGAACCACGTTTGTACAACTGGCCCTTAGTAAAAAAATGCCTTTTTGAAAAAACCTATCTAAAAAATGAGTTATTAACGAGATCTGTGCGCATACGTCTTTAAGTTGTAGGTAGTATTTCAAAGTTCGCCTATACCGCAAAAAAAATGCAAAAAAAATTTGCAAAAAGTTAAAATGCCTACTTTGTTCTTTTTTATTTTCTATCTTCCACACCACTGCATGGATAAAGGACTGAGTGTAATTCTGCGTACCGCAGAACCACATTTTTCGTTTGTGATTTCGTTGTATCATTTTTGTATGGGATTTTTCGTTTCGCATCAGCAGCATACCTAATAGGCTTAACAAAATAGATAACCTAAAGGAGTACAAAAAAAACCACTCACTAATCAGTTTTGTTTCTTCCTCTTTTTTTGGTATCCCACCGAAACCGAATAGACCGAGAGCCCACAGCAATCTTTGGGTGTGAAGTTTAGCAAATTCAGTGATGCAATACGATAGGTCTTTACTTGCCCCAACCACAGCTTGCAAGACTTGCATATTTGCGAATAGAAAGTAAAGACATCTAATTGCATCATTGAATTTTTGGAATAGGTACTTCACACTCAAAAATTGCTGTGGGCTCTTAGTCTAAAAGTTGTTGCTAAGTTTTATTATTTTATTACCTACATATCACAAAATTTAATACCATAGCAAAAGAAACCCAAAAGAAAAAGAGCAACTAGAACGCAAAACAACCCTCATTTAGAGCTAAAAAACTCAAGTAGTATGTAGTGTAAAATAAAGGAGCAGGTAAATGCAAGGATTTTTGCTGTTATGACTTGTAACAAACAGGTAGCAATTTTTGTTGAATTACTTCTTTTTCTCCACTCTGTGTTTCTTTGGTTTTTTATTGTTTCTATCTAATTAAGTTAACTTCACTCAGCGATCGCAACAACACTGGCGGCAGAACTTTTAATAATATTTAAATGGTTCTTGCATTCTTGATTCTTGATTCTTCTATGTAAATAATATAAACTTAATGCAAACTAAACATTCAAAAAGCCATCTTGCACTTAACCCCTTTTTCGTATAAAAAAAAATAGTGCTGATTTTTTTAAAAACACCTTTGTCATAAATATAAATAAAATTTGTTGATATACCATAAAAAGTATTCTTATAAGTTTCTCTCGCTTTCAGAAAAAAAAGCTATAAACGTAAAACTTTAAACGCTTATAACTCAAAACAATCAAAATCGATCAAAAATATCACTCATTTTTATGAACTCCTTACTCTAATGTAATTCGTTTCAATAACGCAATTAATGTGCACTAGTATTCTAGTAAGCGATGAATTTGTAGGTAGATATAAAAACTTCTTTTTTCTGTAATAAAAAACTTAAAAATTTGAACAATGAATTTAACTTTATTACTTTTTTTCAGTTACCAAATCAATTAATTCTAAAGTCACTTATAAAAAATGTAACATTATTAATATAATTGTAACATAATATTTATTATTAATTTAAAAAGAAAATATACAAACAAAATAAAATAACGATTTTTAGCAATTATTGTTTGAATGATATAACATTTTTATTTATATGTTAAATCGAGCTTTTCAGAATATTTACAAGTTCTTACACGATACTTTATTATGACATTTAGGATTACATTTTAAGTTCTGAGAACGACATTTACATTTTTTATCAATGCAGTACCTCTTACAATGACATATTACTAACCATTGTTTACATGGAGTTGGTAAAACTGGAAATATAGTTCCCTCTGCAGATATAGGTGGAGTGTTGTATAATTTGCTTTGAGTTGGACTTAAATCTTCATTATCTGGCTCGTTTAAAATTTCTTCCAATTTAATTTCGGAAATGTCAGACATTTCCTGATTATTGTCCAAATCTTCAACACTTGGTTCAGTTTTTATAAAATCAAATTCATTAAATTGTTCAAAAATGTCACTTTTGTTATCGTTGAAATTTTTTGGAAAATTAATGTCTGGCTCATGAATTTTTGGTTCAGTTTTTATAAACTCAAATTTATTAATTTGTTCCAATTCGCCGTTTTTGTTTTCATTGTGTTCTTGATCCATTTTTGTTCCGGGTTTGATAAGAAGTTCCAATTCTTCCTCAGTATTTAAGGAAGCATACATGCCAGCAGAAATTTTTGAAGTTGTAAGTCCCATTTTGTGTGGCACTCCAAACATAGCCGCGTAAGGACTTTTTTTAGTCTCAGAATGTCGATTACGGTTCTTATTACTTTGTATAAATCGAAGACCGTCTGACCACTTTTCTGAACTATTTTCTGCCATCCATACTAGTAATATATCACGAATTTCTTGATCGGCATTTGAGGCGGACGAATTTCCATGAACAATCTTAACTCCAGGCCACAAGATTGCTAAACGGTCAATTATATTTTGAGAAAATTCACGACCATAGTCACACTGCAATATACATGGAGTACCAAAAAGGCTGAAAATGTCTACAAGTTGGTAGGCGACTTCTTCAACCGAGTTTGATTTAAGCGGGCGAAGAATTGTAAACTTCGTTAAATGATCCCGATAATTCAAAACGAATTGATATTCACTATCTGGATTAGCTTCCATATTTACTATGTCAACTTGACACCTCGAGTTCATGCAGCCAGATATAATAGGTGGTACTTCTATTTTGCTTTTTGGTGTTTTTCTCTTTAATTTACATTTTTCGCATAAAACAAGATACATGTTTATTATTTGTCGAGTAATATTGCAGTACTTCTTTTTCAGTTCAGCTTCCATAGCTTGAAAATAAAATGTAAAATCAAATTAAATAATGTTATTGTTTATTCAATTGTTTTAGAAAAAGCATAAATGAACTCAAAAACTATGCGTCTTGTGTCTACTAACATTTAAAGCAGGTAAATAAATTTATATTTTTCATAAATTATCTAAATGAAAAAAAAATATATTTTTTATAATTCATACATGTTGTAAATCTGTGAGTAGAACAAGCTTTTTGTACAACACTGTTAAATTTTCATTTACTTACCCCTTGTGCTCTTGTGTCCAATTCTATAATGCGCAGAATCTAAAATATCAAACACCTCACTCGCCATACAAAAGTAACGGATTTTCCTTATGTCATCGGCACAATTAAATCTTTTCTCAATCAGTTTTTTTGTGCCATTAATTTTATGTATATCATATCGCTTCAAACGACGATATTGTTTTGAGGAGAGAGGTTTTTTATTTTTTTGACAGAGTTGAGCTTCTTCAATTTCTTGAATTAACACTTTGTATCGTTCGTCATTGATAAAATCACTGCGATCACTATTTGTTTTCATAAACTCATTCAGATTTTTATTAAATGTTTTCTTTTTTGTAGCCATTTATATCACCGCACGTACATTTATACTCTTCCAAATAGAAGATAACACTGAAATGAAATAAAGACTGAACAGATTGAACATGAGCGAACATGAGCACTGAATATCAAACACGTTTTCGCTTCATGGCAAAATATCTACTTTCATCCACAACGCGTCGAGCGTCATGTTTGTAGTTGTATTGTTCTGTGTTCCTCTTCACATAAAAAAGAGAGACAAAAGAAAAAACATGTAGCGCGCACATAACACAGAACTCGACGTTCGCATGGATACTTTACGGGTGTATGTATAATGTATGTACGTATATATAAACGATTTCAGTTCAGAACAAACAGAGGTAGAGCAGATGTTTCCTATTTTTAATTAACAGACCAGTGTTGTTATATGATATACTATGGTAGTTTGAGAAGTATGATTTTTAATGTAGATAGAAATAAAACTGTTTTATCACAGACACTATATAGTTCCTTAAACTCTATTATCCGTGATTTTATTCTATCTAGGTTTCGAAATTTTATGTTAATTTATTTTTCTTTTACTGAAAGTTAATATTTCAGAAAGACGTGACAGTTGCATATTCACGATGGCCGATTTCATAAAGCCTTTTAACTATTTAACAGGCTTTTAAATCTTTATATGACAGTTGTTCCGTACAAAATTCGTCATTTAAAAACTTAAAAGTTTGTTAAATGTTTGTGTGTAGAGCTCTTGATACCCGGTATGCTACCCAGGTACCAGATAACCGGGTACGAGCGATTTTAATCAAAGTGATACAAGTTATAGCTGAGATAGAGTTATGAAAGAAAAAAATAATTTAAAAGCAGGGTGGTTCATTAAAACGCCATCTTCATTGTTTCTCGAGCGATTTCGATAAAACTGACACAGGTTATAGCTGGGATAGAGTTATGAAAGAAAAAAATGTTTTCAAAGCAGGGTGGTTCATAAAAATGTCATCTTCGTTGTTTCTCGAGCGATTTCAATGAAACTGACATAGGTCATAGCAGACATGGTGGCTCCACGAGAAAGATTTCATAGAATACTGTATTGCATGCTATGCAAATTGCTCATGGAGCCTATTTATAGTATTCTATAAAAAATTACTTGCCACATATTGCTTTGCTCATAGAAAGCTATGAATAGTATTCTATGAAGAAGCAATTTTCCCTTTGACATTTGTTTTTTTTTTTTTTGTATTTTCGAGTGTAATTAATTAAAAGGAAGTTTTGGTCTTTTTCTTGTGGATTTAAGCAAAATTAACAATAAATCAATTCTTTAAATTGTTTTAACTCCATAACTTTGACCTGTGAAATTTTTGAGACAAATGAAATAGTAAGCTATTAAAATGCCCAACCAACATTTTATGGTATACTATCGCTCTTTCTTTCTATCGAAAGTGACAGATAGTAATTATATTAAATATTTCTGGTGTGAGATCGAGTTTTAAACAAAAAAAAATTTTTTTTTCAAAGCAGGGTGGTTCATAAAAATGTCATCTTCGTTGTTTATCGAGCGATTTCAATATAACTGACACATGTTTGAGCTGATATAGAATTATGAGGGACAAAATATTTTCAAAGTAGGGTGGTTCATAAATATGTCATCTTTGTTGTTTCTCGAGCGATTTCAATGAAACTGACACAGCCAAGAAGAAGACTTAGCACTATTTAATTGGGCTTGTTAATTTTATTAACTCAAAACAGCTTGTTAAGGCTATTCTCAATCAAAAATTCATTTACGAATAAACCAATGTTAATAGGTAGCAAAATGTTATCAATTTATACTTTTATCTATATTTATGGATTATGAATAGATAAAGATGTTCTAAATTAACTTCTTCTGATCAGATCTATTAGTATTGCATACGGATACTTTATGCACTGCATGTTTACAAAATTTTTTTTACTTGAACTTAATTTTAACTCTGCCATAAACCTACATAGGCAAGCATATAATTATACCAACAAATACCTTTTTTTAGGGTACCTGGATACCCGTTATCTGGTATTTTCGGGTAGCCGGATACCCGTCACCCATTTACCCGTGTAATACACGCAATGCATGGGTACCAGGGTATACTTCTACCCGGGTATTCGTGTACCGGTGTAATGGTCGTTCTACCCGGGTAATACCCATAGCAGACGGGTACATACCCTGTTCTCGGGTATTGTAAATATCTCCCGTTAGAAATCAAGAGCTCTGTCCAGTAATTCTGTCTGTGAATTTGGTCTTAATAGTATGGTTTTATAAAATAACATACCTGAGCATTTTCTACCTGCGAAACTGCCAGGGTCATCCACTGGAATTGCCATAAGTCGCAAAACAATTCTTTTTTATTGCCGGTAATTTCTTTTTGCAGTCGGATTTTCAGCTACCCGGATTAAAAATTTGGATTTTGTTCATTGCATGCCGACGGACGGCTGTTACAAGGGGATATACAAGGTGATTCGAATATGGTATGACAAAAAGATAGAGCATGAGAATGTAGATTGAGTCGAGACAAGAAAAGAATCCTATGGCAGGGGCAAATTTCTAAAAAAAATCGACTTGAAATCGAAAAACAATTATTAAAAAACAATGCCAATTCCTACAATGTTATACTTTTTTTTTAAAGAAATATTATGTTCTTTTATTTTTTTTATTAAAATTATTTAAGAGAATAGTTTTTAAAAAACTAAATTTTAAACTCAAATTATAAAAAAAAAATTAATAAAAATGAATTCAAACTAATTTTGCTCAAAATTCTCCTTTTGTTTTTAATATTATTTGCTCCTAATAATTTAAAGGAGTAAGTACTAGTACCTACACGCTTAGGTACCTATGGAGAGTCTCCTCGAACTATTTAAATGAATATCAGGATGTTCTTTAAGAGGAAGAGAAGAGTTGTCTAACAAATCCTCGAAAAAGTAATCCCCAGGGGCTGCTGCTCTGGTTCTAGCTAAGCTGGGACATTTACAAAGCAAGTTGACCTTTTTCTGCCAACTATCGTAAACGGCATTTACAAGTTGTCACATAAAGCTATTTATTTAATTTTTTTTCTGTGCATTAAAAGCAACCGGACCTTTTGTCATCTGTCAGTAACAGTATTGTTAATAATTTTAATTTTACCATAATTTGGTGGAAAGAGCTTAAAGTGATAGAAGCGCTCGTCTGCCTCTTCATCCTGTCAACTTATAGCCTCTACATAAATCTGATGTGCTGATGCCCATGTGGGTTCCCATTGAGTTGTGACTAAAACAGAGTTAAATCACAGACACCGACACTAAAGTTTCATAGATATCGCATGCAGAAGAAAAAAATATGATCACTAGGACGTAGACGTACGTCCCAGTTTACTGGCTGAACAGAATAGAATGACGGAACTGAAGACGCAGACGGAACTGGAAGAGCTGTCAAAAAGTGTCGTACGTTATTTTTTTTACATGTCCACAATGGAGCTGTACAGCTTTGAAAGTATTTTGAAGAAAAACAAAAGAATATTATTGTGTACAAGCTCAGAATTCACATTTTTGGTTTCCAATAATTTTCCTTTTAATAAATAATTTTTTTCGCGATACAAAAAGTTGTTTTTTTTCTTCATACAAATTGAAACGTCAAAAGTGCCGTACGTCAAAAGTTAAAAGTTGGTGAACTCTTCCGTCTGCGTCTGCGTCTGCGTCTCCGTATGCGTCTACGTTCCGTTGTGTTCGCAACATTGAATTTGCGTGTATTTAATATTTTGACAGCTATTCCGGCTCCGTCTCCGTTTCCGTCTGCGTCACCATTCTGTTCAGCCAGTTAATCAAATTCGTGGGCCCTATATACTATATATGATTATATAAAAGATAGATACACACACATACACATAAAAACAAAACACCAGCTATAGTACTAGTTCTGGTTTAATTCACCACTGAAAGACTGGGACACAGAGTATGAGTACACGCATTCCAACCGTGCATTTTAACTTCTTAATTTAAATTTTTACGAATTAAAAAATAATGATGAAATTTAAAAAAGGCTGTTATTGAATTTATTGAAGTATATATTGAAGTATATTCGTATTTAACCATACAAATTCTTAGCTCACCGTCTTCATCAGAAAGCAAACTGGCGTCCGTGCGAGAGGATGAAGTTGCTCCCATGGTGCATTTGTTGTTTTAAGAATGAAACCTTCAATTGTGCTATCGTGTGTGTATTCTTATACATCAGCAAACCATCAGCGGGGCCAATTGGTTGCGAAAAATGCGTTGTTGTACTTGAATTTAATCCTCAACATTATTACTTTACAATGCACTCCAGGGCGGCAAGTATAAAAACTGAAATGGTAAAAATTTATGTTATAGCGAGGTTTTATATAGGTTAAAGATTTAAGAAGAAGGCATAGTCAAACACTAAAAATCAGGTGTCAAATGATATTCTAGTTTTTGAGAAAATTGAAAATAACAAAAGTAAATACCATTAAATTCGACTTTCATCAGTTTTGTTTTTGTTGCTCCGAGGATCCTATTTCTACTTAGTAAAGTAGATTTCGTTGTATTTATTTTCTTCAAAACCTACAAGACATTTAGGCATTCGGTTTTTAGTTTTTTACTAGAAATTGAATAGGAGCATCGAATATTAAAAATAAAAATATTAATTGACAACGTAATATTTTGAACACATTTTTTTTCATTTTTTTTATCAAAATTTTGGCCTTTAAAATTAGATTTTCAAAAACTATTCTTTCTTATAACTTGAATTAAAAACATAATGATATAACGAACCTTTGGCAGGACATGTTTTCAATTACTTTTTTTTTCTTTTTTAAGTCGATTTGTTTTAGAAATTTACCCCTCCCGCCTAAACAGGGGAAAATAGACACCCCCTACCATATGACTTTTTTTCTTGTCTCGACTCAACCTACACGATCTAGCTTTCTTTCACACCTCAGTCGAATCAACCTATTATTTTAATTATTACTTTTTCCTAAGTTTTAAAATAATACCTAAAAAAAACAACACAAACATATATTTGCCAGTAAGACCTAGGGTCTTATAAGTTAGGCAATGTTAGAAGGAATAGAAGGATAGGATAGATTTTTGTTGGCACAGTGGACTGAGAAATAAGGTTTTGATTATCTCATTTAGGGCCATTAGCTGAAACGAAACTTAAATATTTAAGTTCAGCATAAGGGCTTAGTGACAGTTTACGCTGAGGAAAAAGTAGAACATAAGCGTTTAAGTTGAACTTAAATATTTAAGTTTCGTTTCAGCAAATGGCCCTAAATCCCAGGGGTGGCGTTCAGTTGAGGGAATATAGAAAAGAATGCTGCCTAGACTGGGGCTCGAACCCACACATCCAGGTTAGCAGTCAAGCACTACTTCCACTGCGCCGGCCACCCCAAGTCCATTGAAATGTTACATTAACCTTGCATTTCATACAGGACAACATTTTTTTTTTGATGGATCTGTAAAAGTGATCAGTGTGATTGTAAAAACGAGTTTTCGGGGTTGAACCCCTCCCCCCCATTTGGCCGCCATTTTGGAAACGGGGGCCCAAAAAGGTCTTAGTGCTATCTTGAAAACCATTCATCGGAAAAACACAATTTTACCACATTTGTGTAGAGAATTAAATTTTCTACAATTTATGTTAGAACACCTTTCATCGAAAAATTGAAAACAAAAAAGTTATAACCAAAAAAAGATGACCGTTCTAAGAAATTTATATTAAAGAAGATGTAATAAATAAATTTGGTGGCACAACGGCTCATGAAGAACCAGGGCCTAGTGACTTACAACTCTCAACCATTCCTGTGTGCGTGTCTGCAGGAATGGAGGGGACCTACAGTTTATTGCCGAATCCGAACGGCTGGTGAGCGGCACTTTTCTATGACAAGAGATACTCTTGGAGGACTTGTCACTTCCTCGCAAGAGGTAGTAACCCGGAAAAAAACTTAAGGTGGAAGCGGCTGGTATTGAACCCAGACCTTTGGCATGACAGTCCATCGCACTAACCATTACGCCACGGGCTACTACAAAGAAGATGTAAAATAAGTAAAAGAAGAAGATAATGATACTTTTCTTGACAATGGTCATCTTTTTTTGAGTATAACTTCTTTGTTTTCAATTTTACGATAAAAAGTGTATTAACATAAATTGTGGAGAATTTAATTCTCTACACAAATGTGGTAAAATTTTGTTTGTGTGATGTATGGTTCTGAAGATATTGCGAAGAACTTTTTACGCCTCCTTTTCCAAAATAGCGGCCAAATGGGGGGGAGTTCAACCCCGAAAACTCGTTTTTACACTCACACTTATCCCTCTTACAGATCCATCAAACAAAATTTTGCCCTGTACAAAATGCAAAGTTTTGTAACATTTAAATGGACTACTACTGGTCAACAAAAGAACCAAAGAAGAACTAAAAAATCAATCATAAGAAATCGTTTTTTCGCTGTTTTCGAGATTATGTTATAATACAAGGAAATTTTTTTTAACATAAGGTATTTCTGAAATTTCTAATTTTCTTCTTTAAAATTCTGTTTAAATCATTCCGATAACTCTTTTTCCCTCCGGGAAATCCTCAGTTAGCTGTAAGCCTGCACCCAATAAAATTCAAAAAGTCTAACACCTTGTAGCAAGGTGTTTTTTGATTTATCCTTAACTACATTTCATCCCTAAAAACCGTCTTCCTCAGTCTTGGAAGCCGTATGCACTACGCATTCCGCCACTGATGCGGGTTCAAATCTCGCATGATGTAGAAAGTTTTTCATAATAAAATTGGATTAAAGCTCAGCACCACTAGAAGGAGACTGATGATAGGGCTTGGCACGAATTATAAATACCTAAAAAAATTAATTCGAAAGCACAAATTCAATGTTACAATTTATGTTGAAACCAATTACCTTATGTTATAAAACATAAAAACAGCAAAAAAAAAAAAAAATTTGTATGATACTTGATGGGAATATCTCATCTCAAATATCTCAAAAATATGATGTATCTAATGAATATCTAAAAAATGTGATGTAATAGAATATTTATGATTTCATATTCGAATTCAGCACCACGAAAAAACATGGGAAAAGTATAGGTACCTTTGTGTGTTGTCTAGTGTAATTATTCTTTGATGAAACAAGTTCAATACATTTTACGATTGCATAAAAATTGCCATACAAATGTAATTTGTATGTATCTAAGTATATAGGTATACCACAAGAAAAAATATTTATTTTAGATATCTCCAGTCAGTCCACTTTATCTTGCTTTATGCGACGAAAAATGTTGTGAATTTGGTGACTCCTTGAACCTCTCGTTATAGGGGTTTAAAACTTTTTGTATGTTTTTTTTTTTAAGGATTCGTAATTTCATTACTTGTCAGAAAAAAAAAAACAAACAATCTCTTCAAGGCAGGAAGTTTAATTCCCTTATATCTACCTACCCCAGCCTTTTATTTTATGCTGCGTGTCAGGATATACGAAATTAAATTATGTTGATGGAATGCTTAAATATTTTGGAAGGCAAGTAAACTTCATTAAATGTTTTTAATAATTTAAATCTGTGTTCCTGTACAACTTGTGCTCTTAGAGTTCTAAAAAGAAAGGTTAGAAAAAGCGGAGGTAATTTTTTTGTTGTAAATTGTTTTAAAATTGTTCATGGCAGTGTTTCTTTATGGGGAATATAAGGAAAACAAAATAAAAAATAAAACTAAATGCAAGAAAAAATAAAACCTGAGATTCGGTAACCACAAGATTTGGAAGAAAAAAAGGCACAACTAAACAAATCGCGTTTTTCAGTTAAAGCAAAAGCAAGTTAAATTAAAATTGAAATCTTCTGTATCTCGGTAGCAAGGGTGTTCCAAAGTTAATGCCGCGCGCCCCGGCCACAGAAGAAAACCATTGGTTTCTGAAGTAATTTCAAGTCAAAAAATGAAGAGTTAAATTTCTTGTTTTTCTCCTTTTTCAAAATATAACAATACATATTTATGATTTTCGGCCGCTTATTTCAAAGTGCCAGAAAATTGTAGGCACCTCTATCGCGCTATCAAATTTATTTATTTTTTAGTAACATAATTAAACAACTTACCTACCTAAAATAAATATGCACATTTTTTTTTAAAATACTTACAATGTCATGCTATACTTTTTTTTTAAGTCAGAAGTTCTTTCTTTTATTCTGTTTTTTAATGAAATTATTTAAGACTAGTTTTTGAAAAAATAATTTTCAAGCTCAAAATTTCGTTAAAATAATGAAGAAAATTGTGTTCAAACTAGTTTTTTTTTTCAAAATTTTACGTTATTAAGGGCTATTTCCTGAAACGAAACTTAAATATTTAAGTTCAACTTAAGAGCTTATGTGACAGTTTACGCTGAGGAAAAAGTGAAACATAAGCGCTTAAGTTGAACATACAAATTTAAGTTGCGTTTCAGCAAATGGGCCTAAATAGTATTTTTGTTTTTATTATTAGATGTTCCTTTCAATTTGTAGTCAAACACTGAAAACCAGATGTCCAAATGTTTTCTAGTTTTTAAGAAAATTGAAAATAAAAAAAGTAAGTTTTCCTTGAATTCGACTTGCATCCATTATTTTGTTGCTCCCAAGATCCTATTTCTAATAATTAAGTACATAGTAAAGTAGATTTGGTTATTTGGTTTTCAGTTTTTAACTGGAAATTGTTAGGAACATCAAATATTAAAAACAAAAAATACTAGGTACCCAATAACGTAAAATTTTGAAAACAAAATTGTTTGAACACAAATTTTTTTATTATTTTTGAAAAATTTTTAGAATTAATTTTTTGAAAATTAATTTTTCAAAAACTATTATCTCAAATAATTTGAATTAAAATATTATGAAAGAACAGATTTCTGGCTTTATAAAAAAAGTACAACATGACATTGTAAGTGTTACCGTTGTTTATTTATGATTTCTTCCTATTTTAAGTCAATTATTTAGAAAATTGCCCCTCCCGCTCAAACCCCGTCTGCTTTCCGATTTTTTTTTGTATTAACTCAGCCTACACTATCTAGCTTTTTGCCACGCCTTAGTTGAATCACCCTGTATAAAATGGAACATTAGGCAAGGTTTAAATAGCCGATCCCGTTAGCACCTCAAATGTGGGATATTGTAGTGCATATACAATAATACATACACTACCAAGCTATCTTAGCCACAACATTAATATTATTTCCCGGTCGTTAGCATCAAACCCACTCAAACACATCTCTAGCTATCATATTCTCATAATGCACTCTGATGACTGCTCCATAGAATTCTCAATGCCACTTACTTGAAACCTCATATTACTATAAGGTTCAGAGTAGTTATACTTGATGTTGATGCGATGCATTGTTTATGTCTGAACTTTTGTCAAATACATTTCTTTGCCATCAAACGGGGTATAGGCATTTGTCGCAATTCTGATGACAAACTAAAACAAATCTCACGCCGTTCAACTCTAAAATCGATTATATTAAAACTGAGAATCTAATTCTGTTTATGCCTGTTTGATCGAGTAATTAATTTTATTATTGTACACAGACACCATATGTATTCCCACCCCACAGTACACAAATATAAGGTATTACAGTGATGGAAATCGACTTTTCTTGATAGTACTGAAAGCTGAAAAAAAATAGTACTGAAAATGACCAAATAGTACCGAAATTTTTCCAATCGTGAATTCTTCAGGAATTTAATATTTTATTGGTTGTCATCGTTAGAGGAAGATTTGGTTTGAGTATTCTGCCATCGACCCCTTGCAGCCATCTTGACTTGTAGATCAAAAATACTGGTCGATATATTTTTAAATGTAACATACATATTAATCGACAAATTTTGAAAAATGTAAGGGCTTAACTATATTTAAAACTGTTTGCAAAAAGTGCAAAAGTGAAAAACTTAAACATGCGCTGGAAATGCCTGAGTGTGAAAAAGCTTGCGGAAATAGTGTTTGATATGTCATTTCAGTTTGATACTGCAGTTAAAACAACATTATTTCGCACACAGGCATCTCTAACAATATTTTTGTAGGTCCCATGTTTTAGGAATATTGAATATATGTTTTTTTCGCGGAGAGAATTTTTTAAAAACATATTTTTTTCGAGTGAAAATTTTAATCGTTTTTTTTAGATACCTATATTTTTTCATATTTGGAATTATTATTTTCGAAAAACGTTGACATTTTTTTTAGGAAAAAACACTTTTGTTTACTCATACAAGGTGTCCCTTAAATCGTGGACTATGCTTTGAGGGATGATTCATTCTAAAAAGCACAAAATTTAGAAATAAACATAAAGGGACAAAATTTTAGACGATTTAGTATGATGTTAAAACATTTTTAGAATGATGCTAAAATAAAAAGAGCATTTTCGAAATTTTAAACGAGTTACAATTTTACTAAAGTTAAAATATCATACTAACTCCAAATGTCACTTTGACAATTATTACAAATGTGAAAATGGTGTGATATGTCACTTTTTTAGGTGTGTTCAGCTGGATTTTATTAAGGCAACTGGTTTAGTATGATACTAGTTAAAAAATATTTAAAACTAAGAACATTTGAGCTTTAAAGTTAGAAAATTGTTAAATAGTATCATGTTTACCTCAATATCAGTTCCTTAATTTTAAACAATTTTTTAACTAATATCATACTAAACCTATTTCCTTAATTAAATCCAGCTTAACACGAATAAAACAGTAACACTTACATACTAACTCGATTATCTTAACTGAAATTTGTTAGAAAATCTCGATTTTTTTGCAAGAAATCATTATATTGAGTTTCATCAGACTTAAATCAAACTAGCACTTGAGTGATGCGTTCAACTCAAGTGTGAAAATTTCAGTATTGGTGTTTTGCCAATAATTGAAATAGTACTGAAAGTTAAAAAGTGGTACTTACGTACAGGGAAAATTAAATAGTACAAAATTCAGTACAATAGTAAGCCATTTTCCAACCGTGAGGTATTATCTTGCGCAGGTTGTCAGAATTGAAACTGTCAGAAATTAAAAAATGGTTGCTCGAGTGCTCCCAAAAACTTCACACCGCAATATTAAAGCAACAACAAATACCAAAATTTGACATGTAAATGGGCACTGGGTCCACCATTTGTTATCGATTTTGATAGATGCCCAGAACAGAACAAAAATGAAAACGCTAATGATACCCGCATGGAAAAATGTCAAGTTTTTGGCAAGTTTGGGCGAGGCCCTAGCAAGTTTTCGGAAAGGAAAACATGGACGAGGAAAACATAACAGACCCCTATTAGTGCCTCGCTGAGAGCATTTATTTAATTAAAGTACTAATGAGGCTTTTAATGGTAACTAACTATGTGAAATAATTTTACGAAAATTAATAAAAGCAGGAACCTATTATATTGTAATAAAAATCTTTGTGTGTTAATTAACTGTGCAATTTCAAATTAGGATTGGCAATCAGTGTGTCAAATAGTATAATCGCAACTGCAGATAGAACAGAATAAGACATAACCACAATTGATTTTAACATTTCTCAGAAATCTATTCTCATATGTTCCACCTAAAAAGCAAGTGCAAACAGACTCACTGAACAGCAAGCAAGAACAGTTAAGAACAGAAAATTTCTCATTGAACTTGTTCTTTTCTGTTCTTAACTGTTCCGAAGATCCTCACTGAACTTACCTATAGTCTTTCACATATACTTGCATGCACACCAAAGTAAATTATAATAAATTAAACGTCAGTTTATATATTCAATTTTACATTCGCAAGAATTTTTTAGTGGTCAGTGTTTTATAATAAAATAAAATGGATTCGCGGTTAATTAGTGAACTTTTATCATCTTTAACAAAAAAAAACGTGTTTTTGAATCCCGATCTCCCAATATAAGCAACAAAAAGCGCACCGTCACAGAAGCACAAACGATGATACTACCGAGCGCTGCATGCTTTTAAACGGACGTGAATGCACACAAACGACATGAATATAGGGACTATCAGAACTATGTTTTAGACAGGACCAACCAGGATGACCATCAGTTCATCGGCAAGCTGAGACGTGGTAAGTACCTACACTGAATTCTTCGAAGCAACATTCTTCCATGGACATGGACTGGCCACGACAACGATCAATTAGAGTGTATAACCAGGGTGGTGGGCATCGAGGAACTGGATGTCTATGTAGATAAATATAATATAGAGCGACCGACAGCTTCTAGCTTTGACCCCCATATCTGAAATGGTTGAATGAAAAACCAAATCTATAGTTTTTACTAGTCAGGGCTTAGGCAGAATTTAACTGACAAGGCAAAATGGTTCATAACTGGCGGGGGCCTAGTGAATACCTATAGTAACCCTTGCTAGACCCTTGTTAGTAACTATGAAAAACTTGCCAGGTCCTTATTGAAAACTAGATTCTTTTTCCAGCCGGGTATTACCTTTAATATATGTACCGTGTTCCCACCCATAGTCTTAAGATATATTTTTGTATAAATAGGCTAAGAATCAAATAATAAAGTCACTTTCTGTGCGAGAGTCAAGAAACAAATATCGGCTTCTTAGCTTTGATTGTAATATCAGAACGGCTTTTTGGCCATCAAAATTTTGGCTTGAGGGAGCTGTTTCAATATTCTCCACAGCTTCATAGACAGGCAAAACTTTGAGATAATCATTACAATATCTGCAAAAAAACGTAGGTATATCATTTAAAAGGCTACTGAATTGTGATATAAGGTCAACTAGTTCAGAAAATGGTTTTGTTATGAAGTAAATGGTCATGGATAGATTATTTTTTATGATTTTTTTCAATTACCTACTTAAAAAAAAAAAACCTTAAAAATTCGTTAAAAGAGCTACGGCTAGGCTGACCAATTACTGAAACTAGTTGTCCTTTTATGGGAATTTGGTAATCTTTCAGATGGCATACCTAGATCTACTTATGCATATTATTTTCGAAGATATAGTTATTAAAAAGAAAGATTAGGTATTTTGTTTGTTTTTAATGTACATATGTAGAATGTAGATAAAATCCAAAAAATTAAAAAAAATCATTCCGATAATGGATTTCTCAATACTGGATACGGAGTTCCTCTTTCTTTTCACCTATTTAACGTACAAAGAAAAGAGGACACTGCAAATTCGAATAACTGTGGATCCAGTATAATTGGCATAAATTTTGAATGTCAAAAATTCTGCAACGGAAACATACCTACATGTGTACATATAGTATATGTATGTAGAAAAAAATACATTCACCCACACAGTATCCCAGCAGGGAATTTCCTCCCCAATGAAAAATTAAGCTGAATTCATCATTGAATTCAAGTATCACTTCATAGGCGAAATAGTGTGCACTGATTACATCAGTAAAAAGTAATGCATTGTTTCAGCAGTTCTTGATTTTCATCACATTATCTACTTTGCACTTGGGAACCATTTCCAAATAACCCCTTCTTTTACTTGGTCCAAAATATCCAACTGATTTCAATACGAAATTAAAAGTTGCTAAAGAGGAAAAATTAAGCGATGATTCAATTGACGAAAAGTCATGCATAAGTTCATCAGTTCATTCTCTAAATGCACTCATCTGCGAAAGAAAAAAGTTCTGAAAACTCTCCTTGGCTTACTTCGGTCACAAATATGAAATTGATGCTGGCTGAATTACTGCCTGAACAGAATATAATGACGGAACTGAAAACGCAGACTGTCCAATGTCAAAAAGTGTCGTACGTTTTTTTTTACCTGTTCTCAATGCAGCTGTACAGCTTTGAATGTATGTATTTTGAAGAAAAACAAAAGAATATTCTTGTGTACAAGTTTAGAATTCACATTTTTTGTTTCCAATAATTTTCTTTTCAATAAATAATTTTGTTCTCTTCTATTTTCTTTTATTTTCTATCATGATATCTCTGTAACTATTGATCCCTTTTAATTGTATCTTCGTACAACATTCTTTGGTGTTGGTCTCTACCAGTGAGCGGAAGTTTAGTACCTATCCTGTGATTAATAGAAATACGGTTTTTTAACAGGTGTGTTCGTCGAAACGACGAAGGATAACTTTAGTGTGACTTTTTTTTTTCGTTTGTTACTACATATTTGTTATTTGGGGTGTTCTTTGTTATTTTTTTATAAATAATATGCACGTGTAATATGTTTGGCAGCAAACATAAATTGCTAAGCAGTCGAGATTATATGAAAAAATTACATGGTGACCTAGTAGAAAAGTATATGTCACGGAGACTGGAGAAACCTACTCTAATTGCTATAACAGGGAGGAAAATAGAAATTGACTGATGTTCAAGAAACACGTCAAGACAACATTCACGTACCATTGGCAAAAAAAGAAAACAATAAAATATGGATTTTAGCACATTACAAAAGACGAATGACAAAATCTTCATGCTACAAATGCAAAAAAAAACATCTGCGGTGCACCCAAAATTGAAGCTTGTGCCTCTTGTAGGTATATATATTTTTTTTTAACTTTTTTTTTAGTTTTTACAGTTGATATGATTTAATACTTTAAGTTTTTGCGATTATTTCCAAAGTTGATATTATTTTATTATTTTTTGTTAATTTTTTTTTTAAATTAATGGCTGTTTGCGTGACAAAATAAACTAATAATTTTAAATTTATTTGTATGTGCAGAAAACATGTCGTTACTACTAAGAAATCATATATGTTATTTTAAAGACATGTCCAAGAACTTCATTTTAAATTTTTAGGATCAAGGTTACCGAGATTATAAGATTATGTTGGTTTAAAGGTGAACTACGTCGCGTCGGTTCGACGAAGCATAACTTTAGTGTGCGTAAAATATGCATAACCTTCTAGGGTTAAAATTGCCCCTTCTTTTTCCTCGTACGAACAATGAGAGCATTTCTGTTGTACTATGTGCAAAAATACGAACCCTTTCAATTCAACAGGCCATGAGTATTTTTTTTTTTTGTGGCGCGTGCTTTATTTGTTGGCTTGTTGAACATTTTGGAAATCTTCTTTTGTTTTATATTTTCATTTCAATTTAGTTGTTCCTTTTCTATGGAAGCGGGTGTTACATTTATGTGGAAAATAATGCCAAAGGTTAGTAACTCTTTATAATTACATACATATTATGTATGAATTATTGTAAACAAGTTATTTATTATCCACAATTAAAATCATATCTCGACTTGGCTACCTGGTTCTAATTAGAATTTTAGTGCTCTTCGCTTGCAATTTTATTTTTCACGGCTCACTAATTTTTGATTTAAGAACATTATTTAAAAGTATGTATGTATAGGTCAAATTATTTTCAATTTTGTGCGTATAAAATCATCCATTTCTCCTTATGTCAGTTCAGTACCTACCTTCTATACCTTAAATTTAGATTTCCAATGCCTATCATTATCCCTTTATAGCCCTGAACCATAAAATGTTAATCCAAAGTATAAATATACAGAATAATTTGTTTTTCGAAGTTATCATCATTATCATTCCATTGAAACGGAAGTAATTTATTCTTGGTTTACTTATTCTAGGAAACTCGGATGTAAAGAACAAAGACGCGTTCAGAGAGTGGAATGGCATTGGATGAGCTCTCAATGACTTTTCTAATAATTTTTGCCTATAAATTTATATTCGCAAAGCTACAAAATCCATTGGGTAAATAGCTTGTAAGTTGGTATTCGTCCAATAATTCTTGTCAGTACAGGGAAGATAGGACGTTTGCATCTCAGTTTGGTTGCAGCTTATTAAATAAGTCTATCGCATGTAAAAGCTCTTATCGCGATGCCGTAGTCTGCATAATAAATCATTTCAAGTTAAATTGAAATTGATCAGCGTTGCCATCTAGTAGGTAAAATTGCACAAATACAATTATGAACAACAAAAAAATATAAAGTAGGAAAATAGGTGCGTTTTTGTAAGGGTATCCCCAGTAGGCCTAATCCATTAAAAAAAGAAGAAACAAATAACAAAAAATACCAATTCATTTATTTATAAATAGTTCATTGAACAATTACAAAACAGAATAATTTTAACAATATAAAACAATATTTGATTAAGATATAAATTGACCAAAAAAGCCTACCTACTTAAATAATTTAAAATATAAAATAACAAAATATTTAATACATGAATACCTACATAAAAATGTGCTTACAAATTTTGTGTAGGTACCATGAGCCGTCCTAAAGATATTGGTTGCATCTTTTTTTTAAATGGCAGCCGACGCACAACACCTACAGCCGTGCCATTTTATTTTTATACTCAAAAACAACACACACACTAATTTCAATCATAAAATTTGACCAGTATATTTTTGCAAAAAAACTTCTGCAGTTTAAAACAACGACAAACGACCACACTTAGTGTTTTTTTGGTCCTAAGAGCTTTAAAAAAGCTTTAATTCTGAAAGCTCTTGCAGATAAGCAATAAAGCAATAGGAAAAGGAGTCTTTTATGTGTGTTAGCTTACCAATGGTCACACTATATTGTGTGAATACTTTTGATAAACACAAACAGCAAGAGATCATGATCGGTTCTCCATTGTGCCTACGGCTGTGGGCGAGATAGGTCGTGAGGGATGTACGTCGCTTGGAAAAGAAATTACAAAAAAAATTCCGTGGGAAGTCTGTGGCTTGTGTGTATATTTAAGTGGCATTTCGTTTCGTGGAGTGCCTTGGAATATCAGTAGGTCCCACTGATTTGAAAAAAGCTTTCCCATAAGGCCTGTACTGACAAGAATAAATGGACGAACCATTTTTAAAGAAAGCGGAAATGAATAATTTTGGTTTCATTATCCTAATGTATATAATGGTAAAGCAGTTGAAAAAAGCTAACTTAATTCTGGAGCTGAGGGTTGCTTTTTCAAATTATACGAATCTGCTGATGTTGTAAGTATTTTAAAGATTTTATGTAGGAACATAATGTAGGTGACCCGCTCACCTAACAGTTTTTTCTACAATTCTTCCGCATTTTTCTCGAAAATCGAAGTGAACTACATGTTAACTCGTACATATGTATGTATCTTGTTTTGAAAAAATAGTAGTATATTTTTCCGAACTTTGAAAAAAAGCTGTCGTCGGGCCTTATTAAGAATAAGGGTTCTTAATAAAGTCCATTTATTTTTTTAAAGTAAATATTTCGCAAAATTTCTGGCTTAAATAAAGCGTGTTTAAGTAAAGCGGTGCAAAATTTTAGTCGATTAAATATGATGTTATAGCATTTTTAATATGATGCTAGGTTAAAAACAAGCTTTTCCAAATTTAAACGAGTTAGAATCGTATTATCTTTTTAACATTTTACTAAAGTTTAAATCGCCAAATGCCTATTTTATCTTTTTAGTATCATAATAAATCCAATAAGTGTCACTTTGGCAGTTACAATTGCAAAAATTGGTTGAACTGTCACTGTTTTAGACGTGGTTCATAGTTTTTAAGAAAATATAAGTTTAGTATGATACTAGTTAGAAAAAGTTTAAAACTATGAATGTTTTAGTAAAGAGTTTTAAAGTTAGAAAATTGTTAAGTAGTATCATGCTAATACCATAACGTCAGGCTGTTTAAAATTTTTTAGGAAGGTATAATTGATTTAAGGTAAAAAACAGCCTCTTTCAAACACATTGTCATTTTGATCGAAAAACATTAACTAAACATCCTTCTTGGGTAAAATATCACGTAACATACTTAAATAAATACCTATTAATTAAAAAAAAAAAACTGAACAAAAAACACGGCCACACAGTTTAGTGTGAGTTTAGTTTCACTCTTTAAAAGGTGCTCATTCGCCTACACCTGGTAAGTCGAAAGCCTCGTCAGCTGCAGTTAACCCAACACAGAATTCATGGTACCAGGCTTTGCAAGACTCCAGTTTCTTTTTACTTGAATCACTCTTGATGTGCTTCCTGAGTCGTTCTTCTTGGAATTTGGAAGCGTTGGGTACGGGAAGCTTGATGTTGTGACATCAAGCCACGTTCCACAGACTTCAAGACATTTTCCATGTCCGCTTCCCTCAAATTTGCCCCTTTTTTCCATAAAGTTGACATTTTGGCTATAAACCTACAAAAATTTAATGGAAAAATAAATGTTCATGTAGGTACTTAAAAACTCAACTACGGAAACTGCGAAATTTTCATGTTGTCAAACTGGTATATTTATCGGAATTTTAGGTAGGTAGCTTCAAAATACTTTTAAAATTCCATATCCACGCTAGCCAAGGGTGATTATGTCGTGTGCGAATTAAATTAAAAGTGAGATAAATTAGTAAGTAGAAGCGTCAAAATTTAATCGAAATTTTAAACCCATTCGAACACGGCCTTACTTCACATTTTTCTTGATTTTTTCTTGCACTTTTCATTTGTAGTTGTTTCAATGTGCGAAATTTCGAAATTTTTCTTGTATCAATATATTTTGAGGCGCCTTAAGGTTTATAATGTAGGTAGGTACTTAACCTTCCGTCCTCACACTGGGGTGTGAAATACTCCACACAAAATTTGTAAACCGTGCGGTTGACGGCCATGCTATGCCTATGTAAATTCACTTTCACATTGTGTATGCATATGCATAATAAACATTAAGAAAAGGGAATTTAATAAGAAAATTATTATAATTACGAGTAGCAGGTATTTGAGAGACGAGAATAAAACAGGTCTACAAATGTTAAATGCTTAAACTCAACAACCGTTGTTTCTATCAATAAATTTAAATAGAGCTTTTTTTATTGAAAACTGTACCTATGAGTTTTAATTTGGGATTTAAGTATTTTGAAAGAAATTGAGATAAATAGATTTTTTGAAATATATTTACAAAAGAGTATATAAAGAAAGTGCATGCCAAAATTCAGCTTGATAGGATTTTTCCCGAAGTGGGTACCTTTTCTGACTAACATCATGAACTAGCTATACTTAGTTTACGAAAAATACACGGGAAATGCTTTAGTATTGTATTTGAAATTTGTTTTTAAGAAAGAACAACAACTGCGAAGAATTCTCGTCTTACTTTTACTTACTTTAGATGGCGCTCACAGCCCAGGATGGACTACGGCCTCAACCAACAAGCCCCTCCAGCCAGCTCGGTCCCTAGCTAGCTGCCTCCAGGTACGCACTTCAAGTTGGTTGAGGTCGTTCTCCACTTGTGTGCGCCACCTAAGGTGGGGTCTTCCTCTGCTGCGCAGACCGTCAGGGGTAGATTCGAAGACTCGTCGGGCTGGTGCGTTGGTGTCCATACGTTCCACGTGTCCCAGCCATCTCAGCCCCTGAATTTTCAGCATCTTGACCAGGTCGACGTCGCTGTAAAGCCCGTAAAGCTCGTTATTAAATCTTCTCCTCCATACTCCATCGATACATACTGGACCGAAGATCACCCGAAGAATCTTCCTTTCAAAGCACCCAAGCAGATTCTCATCCGTTTTTGACAGGGTCCATGTTTCTGCCCCATATAGCAGGACCGGGATGATTAGGGTCTTATATAAGGTCTCCTTGGTTCTCTGAGAGAGGGCTTTATTACTTAGATGCCTTCTTAGCCCGAAGAAACAGCGATTGGCAAGAGTAATTCTTCGCTTGATCTCTGCGCTGATGTCATTTTGCGATGTTACAGTGGAGCCCAGGTAGACAAAGTCCTTGACGACTTCGAAGTTGTATCTATCCATCGTGACGTTTTGCCCGAGCCGACGTTGAGATTCCTTTCTCGATGATAGCATATACTTCGTCTTGTCCTCATTAACAGCCAAACCCATTTTCGCCGCCTCCGATTCAATACTTGCAAACGCGCCGGTAACAGCTCGCTTCGTTCTCCCAATGATGTCAATATCATCTGCATAAGCAAGTAGTTGAACAGACTTTTGAAAAATTGTACCTCTGTTGTTGACTTGCGAGTTGCGTACAATTGCTTCAAGAACGATGTTAAACAGGTTGCATGATAACGCGTCGCCTTGCCTCAAACCTTTCTCGACATCAAAGGGTTCGGTGGTGTTCTTGCCGACTTTGACGGAGCAGCGAGATTTCTCCATCGTCATCCTGCACAAGCGGACGAGTTTGGCAGGGATGCCGAGATGCGCCATGGCTCTGAATAGCTCGTCTCTGTCTACGCTATCATATGCGACTTTAAAATCGATAAAGGGGTGGTGTGTATCGATTTGAAACTCCTGGGTTTTTTCCAAAATCTGTCGGAGTGTGAACATTTGATCGACGGTTGATTTGCCGGGCCTAAAACCACACTGATAGGGGCCGATCAGATTGTTGACAAACGGTTTTAAGCGATCACACAGTACAGATGACAAGATTTTGTATGCGACGTTGAGGAGACTTATACCTTTGTAGTTGGAACAGGTCAGAGCATCTCCTTTCTTGTGGATGGGGCACACTATACCGAGGTTCCATTCATCGGGCATACTTTCCTCCGACCAAATTTTGGAGATAAGCTGGTGTAAACTCCCTACCAAGTCATCTCCCCCTGCTTTGAATAGCTCGGCTGGCAGGCCATCCGCACCAGCAGCCTTGTACGTTTTAAGCTTGGCTATCGCTAACCGCACTTCCTTTGGGTCGGGTGGACGGAAATTTTGACCATCATCGTCCAGGTTGAATGGAGTGTTCTGTCTTACAGCGGAATTTTGGCCATCTTCGCCGTTTAGCAGTCTAGAAAAGTGTTGTTTCCAGATCCTCAGCACCGACTGTGTGTCTACCACCATATTCCCACTCTCATCTCGGCAGGCTTCCGTTCTGGCCTTGTAATCCTGGGTAGTTTGCCTCACCCTTCGGTAGAACTTCCGAACATCACCCCTGCCGCTACAGTCCTCAATAGACTCGACCGCCCGCTTCGCATGCTCTCTCTTTTTCCTCCTGAGAAGTCGGCGTTCCTCCCTTCGTTTTTGCCCGTAGAGCTCCCTGCTGCTCTCTCAGCAGCTCTGGTTCTAGCCTGCAGCATGGATTGGTAGGCCTCGTTCTTTGCTTCATGCGCCAGTCTGCATTCTTCATCGAACCAGGGGTTTCGTTGTGGTGGCCTAGTGAAACCCAGTACATCAGTAGCGGCATTTTTGATGGCATTTTGGCAGTGCTTCCACTGGTCCTCTACAGATGATGCTTGTGGCGGGCTTGTTGAGAGTTTAAGAGAGACGTGGTCTGCAAAAGTCCTGGCTATCTCTTGCGATTTTAGCTTCGCGACGTTAAATCGTTTTACAGCATCCGCTCGTCGTTGTGGCGTCATGGATATCCGCATACGTACTTGCGCTACCACCAAGTAGTGATCCGAGTCTATGTTGGCACCTCGGAACGTTCGGACATCCAGGATACTGGAAGCATGTCTGGCGTCTATCGCAACATGATCAATCTGGTTAACGGTTCGTTGATCCGGAGACCGCCAGGTCCCTTTGTGTTTTTATTAAGGTGTAGGAATAGAGTGCTTGCTATGATGACATTTCGCCCCGCCGCGAAATCAATGAGCCTGAGTCCGTTACCGGAAGTATTGTCGTGCAGGCTGTGTCCTCCGACTATCGAACCAAAGATACCCTCCTTTCCGATCATGGCGTTGAAGTCGCCAAGAATAATCTTGACGTCGTACTTGGGGCACCTATCATACGTATCCTCGAGGAGATCGTAGAATTCTTCTTTGGGCGAGTCATCTTTTTCTTCCGTTGGGGCATGGGCACAGATCAACGTGATGTTTTTGAACTTTGCTTTGATGCGGATTGTAACCAGGCGCTCGCTTACATTTCTGAAGCCCAAGACTTCTTGCCTAAGTCTTCCCCTTACCACAAAACCACAACCAAAGAGCCGCTGACCCTGCTCCTTGCAGCATTCGCCGAGGTAGATGTCACACGATTGCATCCTTCGCATGCCCTCTCCATCCCATCGCACTTCCTGGATGGCTGTTACATCAGCCTTTAGCCTATCCAGGTTCTCCACTAATTGTTCGGCTGCACGTGGCCTGTTTAGGGTCCGGACATTCCACGTGCAGATCCGAAATTCATTGTCCTTGTTTCGTTTGCTGGGGTCGTCAACATTGAAATCATCCATATCCGAGGCTTGTTGTCGTTTCGGAACCGACATTTTTTCCGTGGTAGGGAAGTCACCCCGACGCACAACCCCCTAGCCTGGAGGACCAGATCCTTATTATAACTCCAAAGACGGGGAGCCGGATAAACCGCTCCTTATAGGCCTGAGCTACGAATACGTCGTAGTAGCCCATATAAGGTGTTCACTAAGTAGTTCAAACTGACTAGAACTGTAGACGCCACCGTTGATTCCATCTGGGAAATTCCTCCGCTGCCGCCTGAAAAAAGGAGAAGTGCCTTAGTGGAAACACTCCTCCCCCCCTCACACGTCTGCTGCCACCTTAAACGGAATTCTCGTCACACTTTTTTTTTGTCGCATTGTGAAACAGCTTTTGTAGCCAAGCTCACTCGAAAAGCTTGTTGGTCTGTTGATGAGTTTTATGTGTAGCGTATGTATTAGGTACCATTTATTGTACCTACACCACGTTGCAAATTTTCTTTTTAATTTTTATGCTCAAATAGTCAAATAAAGTTTTCTAAAGTTATATTTAAATTCAGTGCCTGCGTTCTGTAACTCTCACATCCAAAAAAAAGTCGAGAAACTTAAAAAAAGAGGCTGGGTTTGACCCACACTTATAACTTCCCATTGATTGAAACTCGACACCTGATGTTATTATTTTATAAAAAAATTACCAATTAAAAATCTTTGAAAAACTTATCAGTTGCGCAATCAAGGGAAGGTTGTTTGCTCTACGCGACACAAAAAATTTCAACAATTATTAGCAGTTTCTTTTGCAATTTTTTTGGCCTGGACAAAAAACCGTCAATTGAATTTTTTACAAACTTTATCAATTAGGTATTAATTATGGCCTAGTGTGTATACTAAAATTATCCGGGAGTTGATATCATTGGTTGTTTTTGAGATATTCGAGCCGAAAAACATTTTTTAACAATTTTTAGCAGTTCTTTTGCAGCTTTGTTGACCTAGAAAAAAACCGTTAATTGAATTTTTTTTACAAACTTTGCCGATTATCAATTATAACTTTGTGTATTAAAATTAATCCGAAGTTAATATCTTTGTGTGTTCTCAAGATATTCGATATTTTTTATTAATTTTTAATGGTTTTTTTTAATTAAAAAAAAAATGTTGGTTTTTTTTTTTTTAAGTATTACCAATTTTTCACTACGTTATTATGCATAAAATGAAACCAGGCTGAAGTCGATAGCATTATTTGTTCTAAAGACATTCGAGAAACAAGCCATTAACTCTTTTTTAAATTACTGTAATAAAAAAACCGTCAATTGAATTTTTCTGAAAATCATTTTTGCACGTTATGGCCTTATTATCTGTAAAACAAACTTTATTTGAAGTCGATATCTCTATGCGCTCTCGAGATATCGTCAGCGAAAAAAGGCTTCCGAACGTACGTACACATAGACATCTAAAAACAATGTAATCCGACTCCAGACACTTCGAAACATCGCGAAATGTCAAAATTTTCAATTTCACAAATCGGACCGATTACAATAACTTTCAATCAATGGGAAGTTAAAAATATTCACGACTGGATCGCACGAACTTGCTCTTGTAGTTAAAAATTATATTGTAGCAGCTTTGCAGATGTATGTTGATGTATGATAATGTTATGATACACATATTTAAATAAAAATGTTAAAATGTCAACACTAATTAAAGAAATACAGGTAGGTGTCATCTGGCGGATTATGTTTGACTATTTTTCAATTTCTTGTTTTACAATTCAGTCATTTCGTATTTAATTGTTTTGCAATTTTTGTTTGGCAAGTTTTTATATCGCTATCTTATTGTTTCGCAAAATCATCTTTTTGAAAATTTCACATAGCAAATTTTTATCTCGCATTTCATTATTTATTTCGCTAATTATTATATCGCATTCCAGTACCTCGCATTTCATTATTTGACACTATATTACTTCGCTAATTATTTTATCGCATTTCATTATTTCGCTAACTATTATTTCGCTCTTAATTTTTTCGCATTTTATTATTTTGCATCGTATTATTTAGCTTTTAAATTGTTTTGTCTTTAGATATTTTAGGTACATGTTAATGAATTTCGCGCGAAATAAATATGCGATATAAAAAACCATGAAAAAACTTTTGCGAAATGATCGTTTTGCGGGTTGATTCAAAGACAAAACGAAAATTCGCGAAACAGCTATTGCGAGTCGATCAAAAATTATTTTGATACTTTGCGAAACAGTTTTCGTCCAAACGGCCGGCACCCAAAAAATACATTTGCATATACCTACTACATAGGTAATTTTATGTTTGATTTTTTTTCAAAATTTTTTAAATGCAATATTTTTTAATTATTATTAGTAGAAGCACACGAAATCAGTCTTCCCATTTAGAAGCTATACGCGTGTATAACTCAAAATTTTCTCTACAAACATCAAAACCTCATTTCTGAAATTCGAAAACCTGAAGTGCAATTTTCTAACAACCACTATGGTTATTACAGGTACGAAGTTTCATCAAAATCGTTATTAGATCCCTTATTAATAAACTTTAAAAAACTGAAATATTTGTTTGGCAGCTACCTGTTGTAGATGTAAATTCGAATTTTCCCTCTTTGGGAATCACATACAAATGCTGTGTACCAAATTTGAAGCAAATCGACCCACCCGTTTATGCTCTATAGCTCTAATTACAGTGGACGCAGGACGCACAGACCGATGCACAGAGGGTATGGCAAAATCCTCTTTTTGTAATTCTGCATCATCGTACCTAGTGAAACAAGACTCAAGAGTCAGGTGTGTTTTGTTTTAGTTTTCATTGTTTCTCGTCCAGTTTGATGTGAGTTACAGTACAAAACATCAAAAGCATTCACAAAAGTATTAGATTTTTTTTTTTCGAAAGAGATAGATACAAAAGTTCAATTTTGCATGCTTCGAATTTGTTAATTTTGTTTGTCGAGCTCTGTAAACTTCAAAAACTACTTGGATCTATAATAGTATAGCCAGCAAATGACAAAATTATGCCACTAGAAAATATGCCAGAATAGAATTTGTCCCTATGCCATTCAATTTCTATTCAAAGGTCTGAATTTTGAATTGAAAATGTAATCCAAGAACATATCGATTGATTTATCCTGCATCTTTATATGTTGCTTCTCATTTCAATAGATAAGAAGTCATCTCTACCAAACTTGATTTCACATTTTTCATATCCCCATCAAAGGAGCTATAGTGTCATTCAATGGTATAGGAACGTGTATGGAAATATAGGTAACCTACAACATAAAAATAAATACATCTTGTCATAAAATATGAGGGAGACCTGAGACTGAGACTCTCTCATAGCTCATGGATGTTAAATTAACATTCAACTCACTGAAGTGGAAATCGTTTCTCAAATAGCAAATGTAAATGTCATAAATTTCAGCAACGTCAACTTAAATGGTTCTGACAGTTTTTAGTATAAAGTAATATTACGTACTACCTACATACATTCTCAAATAATGAAAATTCTAAAAACTCTTGAAACCTATGTATGATAGCGAATGAAGTTGATTCGAACTTGTATTGTTTTATTCTGCCTCGACCCGAGTGAATCGATATTCTTTTTTTCTATATAAAACGAAATTTATTTTTGATTTATTTCTGAAAATGGGTAAAATATGTGGGGATTCAATCCTTTTTCTCTTGTTTTTCCATCCTAAAAGGGTAAAACATTTTTTTTAAAAGATTCTTTTGAACATTTTTGATTTGAATTTGCTGCCAAAAAAAAGTCAACCACAAAAAATACAAGTAGGTACAGAGGTGTCAGACATCATTTCCGGGGCGATATAAAATTACATAAAAAATCGGATACAATCTGAGTTGAAAGGAATTTTTGTTCATACACATTGTACAAAGCTCGTGTTTCACTTTTTGTGATGATGACATGATTTCGATTACATTTCTATCAAACCATGGATTGAATCTTCCTATTTCTATTCCTATTCACTTTTAAAGGTGAAGGATACCTGACAAGTGACATGCTTTTCCATCATGTGATTTGATAGGCTTTGGCTTCAGGTAGGTACATATTCTTTTTGTACTTCGAGTTTTTAAACGATTAAGTGTTTATTTATTTATTCATTTAGCTACAAATTTATAACATTATTAGCTTTGAGTTTGTAAATTTCTATATAAATAATTTTTTAAACAAAATTTTGATAAATTAAAATCAATTACACTAAAATATTTATTATAAGCTGCACATCTAGCAAACAAGGGTTCATGAATGCCATGTTCTATTAAATCTTTGATTTAAAAAATCTACAGATCTTAAGGACCGTGAATTTATGTTAATGTTGAGTTGTAACAAAAGATATTCTGAATTAATTGCTCTGATCGTTAATAAATCATATTTTATTAACTGTTTTTCGATGAGTTATAGATTTTAAATTTATTAAGGTCAGGCGTTGGTTGTATGGTGGTAAATGAGTGTTGATATCCCATGGGAGATAGCTAAGGGCATAAAGAAGAAATCTTTTTTGTTCAGATTCCAGTCTATTAATATTAGATAGCTAGCTTGGACTCCAAACACAGCTGCAATATTCAATAATCGGACACACAAGAGAACAGTCAAATTTTTGAAAATGTAGGGGTCTCGAAATTCTTTAGAAAACCGACAAACGAAGCCTAACCTGCATTTCGATTTGTTAATGATATTATCAGTATGTTTATTGAAGTTTAATTTTGAGTCCATTATAACGCCAAGATCACAAAAATTATTAACTCTTTCAAGTGGTTGACTGCACAACATATAGACATTGGAGAAAGGGACCCGTTTTCGAGAAAAAGACATACGCTTGCACTTTGACACATTTAGTTCCATATCATTGATATGACACCAATTAGAAAAATTGTTTAAGTCTTTTTTGTATTAATTCAAAGTCATTATTATTTTTATAAAATAGGCTAAGCTTAGCGTCATCGACGAACAAAAGAAGATCCGAATATTGGATTATACTATGTAAGTCATTTATAAATAATAAAAATAAAAAGGGTCCTAAATAGTCCAGTCAACGAAGGAAAAATAAATGAAATAAATCGTGTAGTCTAGGTTATTTTTTTTTAAGTGGTAGGGGTGACCCTCAGGTCCAACATACCAAAAGTCCCCAGCCCAGGGCCGCGAGCTTAAGCCTGGAGAGGGGGTTAAAGGTCCCCTTTTTTAGGTTTTCGCGAATATTTCGAAAACCAAGGGCTTAACTGAAAAAGTCTGGACCAAGGAATTAAAGTAAATTAAATTTCCTACAAAACATGTTATATTTATATTTTTGCTTGGAGCAACACTAAGAAAGATGCGGGGTGGAGAAATGTCAAGAAATCTAAAAAATCGGTCATTAGCCTACAAAATTTAGTGTTTATAGATCAATTTTATCTAGAAATAACAGAAAAAATAATTCAAAATTATTCCATTGATGATTTGGAAGGGAGTTTATGGGGTTAAAACAGGTGGCGAGGGTTAGAATTTCCTAATTCAATTTATTTGCTACAGTGTTTGCATTCACTATGAAAAATACTGTTTCTTTAAAGGTAAAAAGTATAATGGATTTTTCCAAGTTACTGACCATAACTTTGTAAAATAATTTTCAGACATGTACTAAGAAAAAAATCGTTTATGATAGGGGGGTCTATGTCCCTCCGTTTATAAGGGAGGGACCATTTTCTAAAGCATTGACGTAAAGTGCATTAATAATTATTTAAAATCAATGGAAGTACCTATAATACAACACTATAGGTTTTTGAAAATCCAAGGACCTATTCTTTTATTTTGGTGCTAAAACAAGTTTTTTTTATTAAACAGGTTATACTAAAATTGAACTTAAATTTAAAGTTTTGAAAAAAAAAAATTTATAATGATTTTATTTTCAAAATTTTTTGTAGCTAAGTGCTAAATTTTAGTTCAGTATTTATGGCCGTTGTCAATTCTTAGTCGAACGCTAAAAACCAGATAGCTGTAGGTCTTTCAGTTTTTGAGAAAAACTAAAATTATGAACACTACTACTTTCTTAGAAATTTTTTCTAAAGAACTTTTACCCCCCTCCTGTCTAAAGCTGGCGGCTCTGGACTGGGGACTTTCAGTGTATTATACCTGAGCATCACCCCTAACTTATGAAAAAATAATCCAGACTACATGATTTTTCCTTCGTTGGCAAAGTGACGGTTTTACAAGAAAAATAATTTTCTAAAAATGCGGTAGTTTCCATAATTTTTGATTTTTTCAAAAACTGAAAGACCTACAGCTATCTTGTTTTTAGCGTTCGAATAAGAATTAACAACGGCCATAAATACTGAACTAAAATTTAGCACTAAGCTACAAAAAATTTTGAAAATAAAATCATTATAAATTTTTTTTTTCAATACTTTAAATTTAAGCTCAATTTTTTTCTAACCTTTTTAATAAAAAAAACTTGTTTAGCAACAAAATAAAAGAATAGGTACTTGGATTTTCAAAAACCTATAGTGTTGTATTATAGGTACTTCCATTGATTTTAAATAATTATTAATGCACTTTACGTCAATGCTTTAGAAAATGGTCCCTCCCTTATAAACGGAGGGACATAGACCCCCCTATCATAAACGATTTTTTTCTTAGTACATGTCTGAAAATTATTTAACAAAGTCAGTAACTTGGAAAAATCCATTATACTTTTTACCTTTAAAGAAACAGTATTTTTTATAGTGAATGCAAACACTAGCAAATAAATTGAATTATTAAATTCTAACCCTCGCCACCTGTTTTAACCCCATAAACTTCCTTCCAAATCATCAATGGAATAATTTTGAATACATATACTTATTTTTTCTGTTATTTCCAGATAAAATTGATCTATAAACACTAAATTTTGTAGGCTAATGACCGATTTTTTAGATTTCTTGACATTTCTCCACCCCGCATCTTCCTTAGTGTTGCTCCAAGCGAAAATATAAATATAACATTTTTTGTAGGAAATTTAATTTACTTTAATTTCTTGGTCCAGACTTTTTCAGTTAAGCCCTGGGTTTTCGAAATATTCGCGAAAAACTATAAAAGGGGACCTTTAACCCCCTCTCCAGGCTTAAGCTCGCGGCCCTGGGCTGGGGACTTTTGGTATGTTGGACCTGAGGGTCACCCCTACCACATAAAAAAAATAACCCAGACTACACGATTTATTTCATTTATTTTATGATTTTAGGTCTTCGTTGACTGGACTATAAATGGCTTCCTTAGGGGACACCGGAATGCACAGTTATCTTTTTTGATGTTTTATTTTGGAAGTAAACATACTGCGATCTGCAATGTAAGTATAACTCCAGCCAAACTAAAAACCGATTTGGGAGCCCAATGGTCATTAGTTTTTTCAGAAGTAAACGATGATTCACACGTTTAACGATTTTGCAAAATCCAAATATGCGACGTCAGTTTGAAATCCATTTTGGTTTTTGGCAATAACATCGGAGCAAAATTCCGTTAGTTAGTTGTGGTTGATTTTCCCTTCGTAAATCCATGTTGATGTGGTGAAATAACGTTTCTAAATCTTTCTTAAATATATTGCAAGACAATTTTTTCAAATAGTTTTGGTAAGCATGATAATTTCGCAATGCCTCTATAGTTGGAAATATTACATTTTACATTTTGGAAAAGACATAATACCTACAGGGTATCCCAAGCTACAACACGTGATAGGCGAGGCTATGGACAGTAACCCCGTCGATAATTGATTTTTGATTTATTCCATTTTTACTTTATGTTTTTGATTAGTATTACCTATTTACTTAAATTTTTTGTATATATGTACATATGTACTACATTTAGTTTTTCTTAATTTTTCTTTTAATTTGTTTGTAAAATTTCTGAACATCTTAGACATTAAGTCAGCAGTTGAAATGAAGAAATACATTCTTTTTTTTTTTTATTAAGTTGAAACTGGGTTAAAGCTTTATATCTTAAAATGCATTTAACATAGCAAAGCTTTATATCTTTAAATGCATTTAACATAGCAAAATATTTTTAGTACTATTTTAAATACCAGGAAAATATATTTCATTTGTTATCAAAATCATTTTCCTACGTCTTTTCCTACTTCATTTATTTCGCACGCTGTGGACGATTAAATCGAATAAAAACTAAGAACTTACTTGGCAACTGTGACTTTAGGCACGCAACTTGCGTCCTTTTACTCTACTATTAGTCCGAGGATGGTGAGTGATTCACTCAAAGAATTTTATACCGCCCCAAAATTTGTGGACAGTCCCTATTTGTATCAATGCAAACTAGATGCCATAAAGCTGCGATATACAGCCCTAAGAAAGACCACTAAGATGCACTGTCAAAATGCAAGCAAAAATTGTATATATGAATAAAATTTGGAGCCGTTTAAAACAATTTTATTTGGATCTTAAAGTAGGGTCAAGTTTTCGCTGCCGTTGATGGAATTTAGTTTGGACAGATATAAATATTGTGAAACAAATTTGTATTAACTTCTCTTAATTGTGTTTGCATTTTTAAAGTGTCTTATAATGGCCTAATAATGGTCATTATGGGATGTATAAATAGCCTGTCCACAAAATTTGGAGTGGTATAAAACACTTTTAGCAAATCTGTCACTAACTCTCTGACTATTGTTATCTATGTTTATGTTATGCTTCTTTCTCGGGTTTGGCGTGTGTTTATCAAACAAAAAAGAAATTTCGGTAGGTTGTTCCATGAAACTTTCTAAACATTTATTTATATTTTATAATACTCAAAAGTTTTAAAACTCATATTAAAGATGATACTTACATAATTATAATGAAATAATTTCATATTATCTTCCTGTTTAGGTTACCAAATATCGTTCGTACACCAATACGCTCCCCACTGTTCAAAACAATCGACGAAATTATTAAATAACGTTTTAATTTTGTTGTAATTTCAGTTCAAATAGGTATCATGCTAACATCTAACTGACCTGCACCCATGGGAGACTTAGTACGAACGTGCTCGCTGAGGATGACTAACGTCGAAATGCATCCAAATCTTATTTGATATATTGGTGTTTGTTTTGCTTTAATATATTAAATTAAAATTGGCAAAGTCACTTAAGGTGCAAATAAAAGGAAAAAACTTTGTGTTTTATTTAAATTTTATTATTTATGGACTTTGCGGTAAATATTTTATCGTTTTTTACTTTAAAAATACAATCGTTCGTATATCCTATTCCATATCTTAGGTAAGTATATGGTAAGACCTAAGGGAAAACAATGCACAAAAAAACAACAATAATGGGGTTGTTTATAGGAATCCGGTCGGGGAATAGTAAAATTATTGAAATGCTATACCTACAAATTATAATGATACATGTATTATGTACGTGTAGATGTAGCCATCATGGTCATACCCACATTATGTAGGTATATATGTATATTAAGAGGACTCCAATAAATGGATGGGAAGGTAAATCTGACCAAGTTTATGCATTTCAAATTCGTTCAGTGTGGCGGCCGGCGCACTGTGGGATGAAATGGCATTTTAGCGCGCCAAAAGTCTGGAATGTGAATATTTGTGTAGGTTGTGCCAAGACAAGAAAAAAAAATATACATATGGGAGTGGGATCTGTTTTTCTCCGTATGGGAAGGAGGGGCGATTTTCTAAAAAAAAAATTGACTTCACATAAAAAAAAAATAAAAAAAAAAACAAAAAAAACCGATTCACTTAGAATCTTGTGCGTCGCAGCTTTTTTTAAAGCCAGAAATCTCATCTTTCATTTTATTTAAAAAAAAGAATTCACATCTACGTAATTTAGTGCTCGTTTGGATTTTAATACTTAATATGCTATGCTTATATCGATCTTTGTCGAGCATTAAAAGCTAAATAAGTAGCTGCACGCTTTTTAGTTTTTACAAAAATTAAAAACTACAAAAATAAATGAGTAAATATGAGTACAGGACATTGGATTATAAAGTTATTTTTTTATCTAGAAGTCTAAGGCATAAAATACGTTAACTAACTGTAACTTTGAAATCTATTTTGCGCTTTTTCACATTTTTTTTTCTAATTTTGAAAAAAAAATCAATATTTATGTTTGAATCCGTTATTTTTTATAAAAATATTAAGTAGCGCGGAATAGTAACCCAACTAGATTAAATTAGACACTAGGCAAACTCTTGTTCAGAAAAACCATATCCAACAGCATTCTTGAATCACCTTTGTGATTGCGTTGTCATGTTCGCGGTTAACGTTTGTTTTCATAAAAAGTCGAATAACTTTTAATTCTGTCAAGTTTTGTCAACGATTTTTTTTGATAATGGTAATATAGAGATTGACGAACTTAATAAAAGTAGAAATTTGAGGTTGCAAGAGATTGCAGGTTTTTGGCGGGCTTTTTACAAAAAATATAGTAGGTACAAAAAAATTTGTTTCTGTAAAATTATAAAAATTTTGCACAACCAGTTAATAAGTATTACTGATTTTGATCGTTTTCAATAACTAATATACCTACCAGTAGACTAGAAAAAAAGTGTTCTTACAACTTTCTTCCATTTATAGAATTAAGAACGACATACAGTTTGAAAAAGAGGCAAATTAGTCTTCATAATTCAGTTTGTTCATACACGTCCAGAAAGAGATGAATAACAAAAATTATCATGAACTTTTTTAAAAACCATTAATGGGGTTATTTATAGTCAAGTATTGAGAGTGATTCCATGTAAATCTGAGACCATTTTTTTGACCACTTTTGGCGCGCTAAAATGTCATTTCATCCCACAGTGCGGCGTAGCGGCGGAAATAGGATATCTGTACGTGAAAACGTCTGGGATTTAACTCAAGGGTAACCTTGTATACGTAGTCCATTGAAATATTACAAAATTTGGTTGAACCTTGCATTTTGTACAGGAGAAATTTTTTTTATGCATCTGTAAGAGGGATCAGTGTGAAATTGTGTGTAAAGGCTTTTCGCGATATCTTAAGAACCATTATAAATACATCTCACAAACTTAATTTTTGCACACCTGTGTAGAGAATTTAATTATGATACTATAGGATCTGTGATATTACCTTCAATATGTGTATACTGTGACTGCATTATTTCAATTGACTATTGTGGACTTTACATAGCTTAGCTACTTTAGCTACATTTTAGTTTTTAAATTCACGTGCGATTCAGTCACAACCTTAAAATCAAAAAAAAACTATTTTAAAGATTTCATATTTCATCTTTCACCACGACTACCTCGAAAAGTAAAACATTTTGTCTTATTGAACAAAGGAAGTGACCTATTTCTTCTTCTGATGATTTTTAAATTGACCTGACCATAAAATAAAACATTTTTAATTATCTTGAACTTTTATTTAAATATTACATCACTACCGACCTCCCATCAATTTGAATGGTGTTTTTATAATAAAAAAAAATAATATGAATCCTTATGTCATTATCCTCAGGCTTCTTAATGAGAACGTTAAATTTTTATTAATACACAATTTTTATTATTACATCATTTCAATGCCCAACAAATGTACAGCAATGGTATTGGTTTATGCCGTATGCATAATTAATCGGCATAATTACTTCCTGTAAATTTTATTTTGCAGAATAACTTTGAAAACGTTATTAAATCCAAATGAGGCCAGTTGAACATTTTATGGTTTACACTTAACGAAAAAACAAAACAACATCCGTGGTCTAACATTTTTTGATGAAAAGCGACTGTTCAATGTACCTACTAAATAAATATCCAAAAAATAATGCTTTTAGGAAAAAACGAATTTTTTAAAAACTATAAAATTAATTTTTTAACTTAGACTTTAAATCAAGGAAATATTTTAGCTAAACGAAGTTTTCTTTTCAGAAAGACGATAATAGCAGAGATCATTAAGATGTCATTGCAAAGATTTCGATCGTGAGATGAGATTATTAATTTTATTGTAAAAGAGTCAGTTATTTTGGTATTTCCAGTTTTCCGTGCTTTCAAATAACATAAATGGTAAATGCCTATATATTTTTTTCAAAATAAAGAAAAATTACTCAAGAAAAAGTTGAACAACAAAATGAAGAAGACTAAAATTAAATAAATTTGATGGCACAACAGCTCATGAAGAACTAGGGCCTAGTGACTTACAACTCTCAATCATTCCTGTGTGCGTGTCTGCAGGAATGGAGGGGACCTACAGTTTATTGCCGAATCCGAACGGCTAACGAGCGGCACTTTTCTGTGACAGGAGATACTCTTGGAGGATTTGTCAATTCCTCGCAAGAGGCAGTAGCCGTTTTTCTTTTAAATAAATAGATGGCGAGGCTGGGGATCGAACCTTAGACCTCTGGCATGACAGTCCATCGCACTAACCATCACGCCACGGCTACTACAAAATGAAGAAGACGATAAATAATAAAACAGAAATAAATTGTTATTCTAAATGAAATTATAATATTAATTTTTAAATGTTAAATATTTATTTTAAATTTTTTTTCAACAGAAAGCATATTTCAAAAAAAAAAAAGTAATAATAAAAGAAATACATACAATTGCATTATGGTCTATTTTTTTATTTTTTTGGAAAAGTTTAGATACTAAAGGTACTTTAAAAGTATAGAAATAAGATATGTTATAATATATTATTTGGAGAAGTTTTTTTAGGTGGGGATTTTAAAGGTCAGTCAACTTGTATTTGTATTTGGCCTAAGGGTTACAAGTATTCCGCTTCCATCTCCAACTATATTCTCCCTCTTCTCTTCCCCTCTTCTCTTCCCCTCTCTGTCCCTATCCCTTTTCACCTCTTCTAGTTCTTTTATCCACTCTTCTCCTCTCCCTTTCTTGTCTATTAGTTTCTCCATTTTCTTTCCATTTTGATTTTCCTTCATCTCCGGCTGATCTGCATCTTTCTATCACATGTTCCCACGTCTCTTGTTCATCCTCACACATTCTGCACATTATCTCTGCTTCTCATTTCCAGTACCATCTTTCTCTCACCTCATTCCCTAAGTCTAACTCTCGCTATTCTCCTTGTTCTTTCTGTCTTATATCCTGCTTTTAAATATTGCGGTATCCCCTCTGTCATTACTTTTTTATACCACCTGTTGTGTCTGGATTCCTTTATTATAGTTCCCGTCTTTCCTTCTCCTGCTCTCTTCTGTCTTCGATTTCTACTCCCTCGTATCCAGTTGCACTGTACTCTCTTCCCTCCCTTCCCCTCATTTCTTTTCTCCATTGCTCCCATCGCGATCTTCTCTCTCGTCCATCCCTCTTCCTCTCTTTCATCTCCTCTAAACATTCCCATGCTATTTTGCTTCTTTTTCCTCCTGTTAATTTCTCTTCATAATTCCATGCCCTTCTTCCTGCTCTTATCGTTATCTTATGCTTTTTTTTTCCCCTTCCACAATGTATCCTGAAGTTTGCCATTCTACCCCCTAGCGTCCATTTTAGGTACCTCTCTCGCATCCTTTCTATTTCTTGTCTCCTACCATCCCCATATTTCCGCCCCATATCCCATCACCATCTACACCAGGGTGTCAAAAAACCTCTTCCATACCTTCTTGAATTTCCTCCTTTCGATCCCTCATCCTCGCATGCTTCCTTTATAACCACATATATAATATGATAACAAAAATAGTGATTAAAAAAAAGTCCACATACGCCATAGTGACCCAAATATCAAATACATAATTACTTTTTTAAACTTATAAATGTTTCATATACGTTATGTTAGCTTTTATATGAAATAATAATGTATGTTCCATACATACGCCACAGTGGCCAATATAAAAAAAAAAAAATTTTTTCAACGTACGTGGAATATTTTTTAAATAATTTTTTTTTAAGTTCTCTCAATAGCTACCTTTCAAACATTTAATCAAAATTTGTATTTTATTAATTTTTTTTATAAATAATTAACATAATTAACAAGAGCACATTGAAAAAAAAAATATTCTATTTTTTTTTTTTTTTTGTAAATTTACAGCAACTTACAAATTTTCGATCAAATTAAATAAATAAATCGAAAATTTTAGTATTAACACATCAGTCAAGTAGAAGACTTAGCGCTAAAACATATATTCAACCTTTTTGTGAGTTTCGCCCGAGTAGCATTTCACCCGGAAAATGTTTTCGCCTATTGTGAGTTTCACCCGTTAAATATTTCATGTTCCGAAAATTTCCTTTATTGCGATAGCTTAAATTTTTACCTATTTTTAGTATAGGCGAAGGAGAGAGCAATAAGGCTAAAAAAAAAAATTTTAAATTCCGGGCGAATAGAAAATTTTAAAGTGAAATTTTGTTCGGATGAAACTCACAATAAGGATGATTAATGCATAGGTATCGTTATTTTTGGAGAAAAAATTATCCTAAATATTCAGTGATTAAATTGTTGTAAATAAAATATGATTTTTTCCGCATCTTCTTTTACTGGTAGAACTAATCCTTTATGAAGTTGCTTTGAAATTGCTTGGAAACCTTGTATCTCTGTTTTTGCTGTTCTCGTTGTTGTTATTTGGTAAAATTTATTGAAGGTGGACCCTGTTCATTTTGTGTGATTTATTGTGTTCTTAAACTTGAAAATATACTGGTCCATCTTTTAATATATGGTTTTCAAGTGATTTTTCTTAAGTTTAAAAAAGTTTATATTTTAAAAAACTTTTTTAAAACATTAACTATTCAAAATTTTATATAGAAGCTAATTTGCAAAAACTTTCAAGTCAGAGAACCAGAGGTACTAATAAATATTTAGTATCTTATTTTTATGTAAGTACCAACAGAACAAATCAGTCTTCCCATAGAGGTATGACTAAGGTGACCCCATAAATATTTCTCTTCAGAGCGGGACGCCTGTAAATTTAAATACTAAAACATCAATTTTCAACTTTTTTCTCTTGTATCATAACACTAGCAGCCATAATATTGATTTACTTCAAAGCCAGTTTTACGGCAAAATAGTTAAAAGGTTTTCGAGTTTTAAGTTTTTCACAATTTTTTATTATTCAAACATACTTTGACATCTAAATCAAAATACTCATACATATTTTGGCATTTTAATTTTCAATTTCAATTAAAATTATTTTTGACAAAATTAAATCTAGAAACCTCTATCCAGAAAAATTAACTCTGAGCCATCCCAGATATTTGGAACAACAATTTCTAAGCTTTGCTTTCAAATATTGAAGACAAATATTATGATTATGCGTCAGCTCAATTTTTAATGGAGCAGGATTTTGTTAGATCTTATTTTCAAATTTTATTTATTAAAAATACGAAAATGAAAATAGAACATTGATCTTGACAAATTCACTGGGCTGGTTTTCTATATTTTGACCATAGGAAATATACTTTAAAATAACAAGTTGGCTTTTTTAAATCTGCCAAGACCATTTTGTGGTCATTTCTGTATCTTTGAGTGTACCAATCAATTCCTGTTCAATTTAGTAATTCCATAGTTTTCAGAACTTCTTCGAAACCACGAAACCACGGTCAAAGTAATCTTGATTTGTAAAACTAAAATCAGCCGCTGTAGATTTTACGATGCAAAGAAAACAACCCAGATTCAGATCTGGGGATTTTCAAAAAAAAAAAATTGTAATGTATTCAAAAATCTGCAATATTTTCTAAACCTATTTAAGTGCAGCCATTTTTTTTAAATATTTAGTTTTACTATAGGCCAGAGGATTTTTTATCAGCTTTATTAATAAGAATTCTTTAAAAGATTTATCTATTTATGTGTATTGATCGACTATTTTCAAAGCGGGACATTTTGCGTTATTTGGGGACAGCGGGACACATAGCTCGAAAGCGGTATTGTCCCGCCCAAAGTGGGACGTATGGTCACCTTAGGTATGATGCTATTAAATTTTAGAGCTTTGTTTGTGCCGAATACTATCAGGAAATTAATTCTTTAAATTCTGCCGGAATACTCTCAAAGTTAAATTTCAAAAATGTTAAGTACTCCTAAAAAGATTGGCACCCAAAAGTTATTCTCGAGAGTATACTTGTGAACATGCTCTCAAATTTACAGGCAACTTAAGTATGAAATAAAGGTATGTTTTTCGTACATTCGTATTCGCTTAAAAAATATTTGTAATGTAAAACAAAACAACAATTCCGCCTACACTGTGATAATTTTTGTTTGTCTTTTGAATTTGTTTTCATTTTTGTTTATTTATTTGCTTGCCCGTAAAATTATTTAAACAGTATCCAGTTTTTTTTTTAAACACATTTATTCCTTATTTACAAATGTAAGCAAAATAAAAGTAAAAAATATGAAAAAAAAAACCTGAAGAAGTTGTGAATAACGACGAAACGTTGGGTAAAAGATAAAGTTAACTAGTTTTATTTGCATTTAAAGTTAAATTAACCAGAAAAGTATGATTTAGAATATTTAATAACATATCCTATTAAAATTATAAATGTGAAAGTTTGCTTGTCTCTCTGTTTGTTCCTCTTAATCTTTGAAAATACAGAATGGATTATAATGAGAATTGGTAGAACGACAGTTTGGAACTTAGGATGGACATAGAATACTTTTGTTTTCAAAATCTACAACATTTTACCAAAAAAACAATAAAAATATAAAAAACAATGTCATAAATTGAATTTGTGAACATTAACAACAACTCAAAGACGCTACCACCAATTGTTTATGAATTAGTTTTTTTAGGTATTTTTAATTCGTTTTATTTTTGTTTGGATGGAGATATAGCTATTTCAAGGGGTGCCAAGCCCTATCATCAGTCTCCTTTTAGTGGTGCTGAGCTTTTAATCCAATTTTATTATGATAACTTTCTACATCATGCGAGATTTGAACCCATGCATCAGATTTGCTCAGTCTTCGAAGTCGTATGCTAAACGCATTCCGCTACTGATGACCACTGACGTCACAGATGTGAGGTTTGTTTATCAAATGCATTTGGAACATCAGCATTTTTATAAGCACTTTTAAGTATGCTATCTTGTTCCGCCTCCATTTTTCTCCATACCTTATTTCGATAGACTACAATTCGTAGTACGTATCAAATGGGGAGAGGTTGGAAAACGAATTAAAAATACCTAAAAAAAAATAATTCGTAAACAATTGGTGGTAGCGCTTTTAAGTTTTTGTTGTTGTTCACAAATTCAATAAAATTGACGGAATAAAGAATGGTCAAGTCTAATAAACTTAAATTCTAGTATGAATAGTACAATAATAATAATAATAAAGTGATAAATTGTTTAAAATGTTAGATATTCAAACATAAAAATATCTAAAAACAAATACAAAATTATTTTTTACAACCATAAAGTTATTTTAACATGCGAAGCAAGGCGATATGAAGACGATGAAGACGATAGTTTAAATTCAGCATTTGAACAGATTATTTTTATGCTATAAGAACTATATGTATAAAAATAAATTGACGATGAAAAACGATCAAATGAAATGAAAATACCTTATTCCGAACAGAACAAGATAACTGTGACGTCACAAATCGACAACTGACACCTAAAAGGACATTTAGATATCAGTGCTTACAAGGTCTTTTTATAATGTTTTTTCTTAAGCGGCGATGTGCATTTTTTAATGCTGTATAATTGTTTTAAGCGAATATACTTGCATAAAAGACCACACTTGATGTCGAACAATACTGAACAAAAATTACAGTTTAACCACGACACCCACGCATTATTGGTCACTATAATCCCTACTTAAAACAAAATAGTATACCTTTGAATGACTTTGCAAACAAAGAATTAAGGCCCTAATCCGAATACGTTTGATAAATTATACACATGAGGCCATCATGTCAACCAGGGCATATGCTGTGCCAAGGAACACATAAATTCACGTGCGATTCATTGTGTTTTGTATAAATGCTTGCCTATGTCTATCACGGCATTGGAATTCATTATAATAATTTTTAAATTTTTATAACCGATTTATAAATCAGTCTAGGTCTACAATGCGAAGAAAGTTCAAAGCGAATTTTTGTAAGTGTTCATTATATTCAGTTGAAAAAAAAACTGAAGAAATTATAGGTATACATATATACTATACTTCAATTCGTTATTCGTATTAGTGTTATCAAAATACGTACATACCTATGTTATGTCTTCTTTCGGAACAAAAAGGTTCTTCAACCGGCATGTGAACCTAATGCTCTTACAGGAGAAAAAAAAATAATCCCTGAACATACTCAAATGAATACAAATTCTTATAAAGCCTTTAACAAAGAAAACAAAAAAACATATTTTCGTTTATTAATATAACCCACAAAGTTGCACAACCAATAAAACCAACAAAGTATCCAAAATCTGCTTAATTTACTGAAATGTTTCTTCAGTGAATTTGCTGAAAAAGCTAAAAAAAAATGTACGCTTGTAAACGAAAACGAAAAATTGCTATATTTTCATTAAATATATAAACAACATGTACAGTACATAGTACATACATAGCTACATGAACTTCTGTAGCATTCATTATGCTTCAAAAATACTTCACCACCCTATTATATGTATATGTAGGTAGGTATATAAAAAAAAGGATTTACAGAAAAAAGGTTTGAATTCAGGATTCGGTTTAGAACACTCAGATGGAAAACATATACCTACAGCTAGGATATACCTACTTAAGATAATGGGACATACACTTCAAAGAAAAAGCCGATAGACCAGGGTGGTGGAATTGGCTGCGATGGGTTACCTTTATTAAAAATAAAAGGATTTTTTTATGTTCAGGCCTCCTCTGCTCTTAGAAATACAAACTGGTCAAGAGTAGCGTTAGGCATAGACAATCAATCATTTTTTCAGCTCCAAAGATGTGCGTAGCTCTAAAACCTTTTTCAAAAATGGGTGTTTTTAACATACGACAGCAAGCTCGGATATCAGGGGGGGAGAGGCCATAATGTGCAATCACGTATGTACATATATACCTATTCTTAATTTAATAAAAAGGAGACAACATTTGACAGCATTTGAATATAATGTACATAGGTAGGGAAACCCGGGGTATAACCGGCCCCTTAAGGATTATTGTTAATAAAAACTGCAAAAAAGTGAATAGAATTTCGGAAGAACTTTTATAAGAAAGAACATTTATTAATGAATATGCAAAAGAAAGACAGTTTTTAAAAAATAAATATTTAGTACATTTTTTTTTGCTTTGAAAAAGTCATTCAATTTGCCCATTATGCCCCGGTGCTGAGGCATAATATGCATATGTGGGGTATAATGGGTACAGAGCTAAATTGGATTGCAATGCAAGCATGTTTGGTTCCATTCGTCAACATTAGCCTCTCCAAGCACAAAGAGCAATGATATACCACTTGCAAAAAGCTCTGCGGGAAACCCATCTTTCTGTGCACCATAATACAAGCACTCCTCATGCTGATAAAATCATATAGAAATTGATACTAAAAATATGAACGGGGCTAAATGGGTACCCATGCCCATTATGCCCCGCCCATTCTGCCCCAAACCACTTTTAAAATAAACGTTTAAAAAATAAGTTAAAAACATAACCTTAATAGAAAAATGAATTTATGTACATATCTAAACTTATTTACTTATCTTGGTATCAAATAAAGAGAATCCAATATTCAAGTGACCAGTTTCTCGAAAAATACACTTGAAAAAAATCCTCAAAATAATAAAAGCACTGTCGAAAACTTTGTTTTGTTCAAAACGAAGAGCCGCGTTTTTATTCAAAAAGGGGGTTTCTTCTAATAGCGAGCGATGTATTGAAACTGGTAGATTGCGTTTCGGAGCTGAATACGGGGGGCCCATTATGCCCCGGGTGCCCGCTATGCCCCGGTTTCCCCTACTACTTTTTTGAGATTCTGACCAAAACAAAAGCTGCCTAGGGCGGAAAATTATGTAAAAATTAGTCTGTATTCAAAGAAACACCCTTATTGCGATTGTCAATCTTAAATTGAGAGTTGACATCTATCAACAATTTTTTTAAAACGCTATTGCGACTGCGACTATTGTGAATGAGCATGAAATAAATTCACATCCATATTGCGATTGTCAATTATTTTCGGTTTTGTAGATAATTCTATCAATCAGAAAGTTTAAGTTGATGCTGCAGACAAATGCTTTATTTTCAAGAAAGGGGCAAAAATAGTAAGCAATAAAGTGTAACTGGCGAAAATTGTGTCGCTGTTTCATAGATTTTTGGATGCCTAGATCTAAAATGTAAAACTAAGAAGAAAAAAAGCGAAAATAAGAAAATTTCTGCAACTGGAGGTGGGCCGAACAGATTTCACCACTTCAATGATACCGCGGAAACTATAATTCGATTTTTAGAATTAAATACATGCCTTGGATCAAACAATTGTCAGTCATCTCTCTTCAAACTCTTCAATAATTTGTTTTGGATGATGGCGTTCTTTTGGACAACGATGAAACATATGAATGCATTGCACAAAAGCTTCAAAAAATACAGAAAAGACTCCTAAGTATTCAAAGACTGAAAAACTGCAAGAAGAAAGGAATGTTTTACTGCAAGAACAAACTTTATCACAAAATACTTTTTATGAATTTGCGAATTTGATAAAAATATTTACGGCACATCGCAGCATAAGTTGAGCATAAAGGCTCTCCCGAACTAACGCGATTAATCGCTGCGACAATAAGAAAAGAATAACAACAACGTGTTGTTTTGTTTAACAACCACGTGTTGTTATTGTTGTTTTCTTTTGTCGCAGCGATTAATCGCGTTGGTTTGGGAGAGCCTTAATACAGCACAATAATTTTTTTTTTTTTGAAAATCGAAAATGGCGGTGCTAACTTAACGCTAAAAAAATGGGTAGCCTCTAAAAACCATACGCATGGCAGCTCAAGTTGGGCACATCGCAGCAAAACCATTTTTTTCACGAAAATCAAAAATGGCGGTGCTAATTTCACGCACATTACATTTACATGTCTTAAGGTAATGGTGCTGTCTTAAGTGTCCAAACAAAGTAGGTATATGTAAGACGCACAGTTGGCATCCTTCCAGACATGAAATTATAGGGCTAAACTTTTTTTTTTGAAATGTTTCTGTAGCATGGCTGACACATAACAGGATTTGCTTTTAAGCTGGAGGAAGCGTCAAACGGCAGGGGCAATGAAAAAAAGCTATTGAGAATAAATGGGACCTTCGAGCCAAGGCTTTATTTAACTGGCTATATATATTTTGGTTATTAGATTGATTGTAGTATAGTATGGTGAACTGCTCTGGATATACCAACAAACCACGAAAAACTGAGTTAAGTTCAAAGATCACCCTGTCTGTACACAAGCGGAGCACTTCGTTCTAATCCCTCCGCTTCACCGGACATACTGGTTCATCTGATACCCTAGGGCTTAGTTCGCGTAAGACAATCGTTTGAACGGTCATCCTTTTGACAATAGATGGTTCTATTAAATCTCAAGAAAAATATAGAGAGAGCAATCGTTAAAACGATGATCGTTCAGTCGATTGTCTTATTCATTCGGATAATTTGCAATTAACATTGACAACATTGATTAGGAATTCTAATCTGGTTAGATATAGTTCACACTAGGCATTCACCATGAAATCTATGTAAGATGAACTGAACCTAATGGAAATTGCGTATTGACAAGGTCCTCACTAGTCAACTGATGAGTCCAAGTGAGATCGCCGGGACGAAACGCCAAAAATTTTCATGGACTAAAGGCCGTTAAAAGCTATATTGAATCAATAATTCAACAAGTCCAATAAAATAGTGCTAAGTCTTCTACTTGGCTGATTTATTTCAGTAGTATATAGAATTTGTATTATTAAAAAAAATCTTCGTACATTGACAACACCATCCCCCAATTACATTTCAATAGATAAGCTTTACAGGATTAAACATTCAAAGACCAAGGGATTGGTGGAGCCGTGTATACTTATCAGAAAGACTAAATTTATGTCTCTCATTTCGCTAGTGGTCTAAAAGTCTTATCTTGGCTTAGAGAAAACGTGATATCCACTCTATACAATTTCTTAAAAAGTCCTTAATTGTCGATCATCTCTAATAGGACATTCCAGAAGGCTCACAAACTCACAAAGAATTGTTAGATATTTTAATAGAGGGCATAAATTGGTATACCCATCGCTGCATGTAAACTTATCCAGAAGCAGGAAGGAATAAAGAGCACAAAGCTTAGTTGGAATAACATCATCACTTCATTCGTGAAAAAGCCAACGATGGATCTGAAGCGTTTTAAGTGTTTGATATATATTATATGATTGCACACTAGGTCCGTAATAGGTGCGTCATAACCAGGCAATGTCCAATAGGGAAGCATGCATGCTACTTGGCGTTTTTGCAAATAGTTTTTGCAGAAACTTTATGTACGTTAAGGAGGAGGAAAAAAATCCTTACCCCACGCATTATCCTTACCACCAAAAAATCTTAATAATTTTTTTTTATTGGGAACTCATAAGATCTGTGTTTCTTAATTTAAAATAATGTTTATCCGACTTTTTTTTTTTGTAAACCAGCTGCCACTTTTTACTCTGAGGTCCTTTTTTGATGACGACATATCTCAAAACGCTCAAGGTTCCAAAAGGTATACCCATTTCGGAATTAGCACATTTTTTTCATATAGAAACCATAAAAAAGTGTTGTATATACCGAAAATTTGGGTTCGGCCAAAAAAGGCCACTTATTCTCTAGACTATTTCACTTGATTGAATAATATCTTGAATTGGCTAATAAGAAAATAATATCGGGTCTTACCAGTGAGGGTCGCAGACTCTGTTTTTTCTTGAATTCAAAAAATATTTGTATGATCTTTTTTCTTAAAACAATTTAATTATTTAATTAAGGGCCACTTGCACAGCAGTAACTCCTGATTCATAAATAATTAAAGTTATTTGAATGATTTGAATCAAATCATGTAAGAGCAAAATATTTTTTCTCTATCTAAGGGCCACTTGCACAAAACGAGAGGATAAATACATTAAACTGAGGATAACTATTTCAGGTTAAATAAATAAATAAAAACTTATCGTTTTTAAATTTCACGAACGAAAAATAAATAACAAGCGGATAAAAATATTTTTTTCAGAATCACCAACCCAACAAACAAATAACACTGAAAAATAAACAAACTCTAACGCTTTGACTTGTTTTCTCGTAAGAAACTCTATAATTTGACGTGAGAGCTATTCATAGTATAAATATTTATCCAGAGAACGAGGAGAAGATAATTTTTTAAACTTAAGTAGAGACAAAAAATTTTGCTACATCGTGATTTGAATAAAATCAGTCAGATAGCTCTCAATTATTTAAAAACTAGAGGTTACTGCTGCCGGAAAACCTATGTGCAAGTGGCCTTAAGTTTAAAAGTTATCTTCTTCTCGTTCTCTGGATAAATATTTAAACTCTGAATAGCTCTTATGTCAAATTTTAAAATTTCTCACAAGAAAACAAGTCAAAGCGTTAGAGTTTGTTTATTTTTCAGTGTTTGTTGTGTTGGTGATTCTGAAAAAATTTTCTTATCCGCTTGTTATGTATTTTTCATTCGTGCAGTTAAAAAACGAGTAGTTTGTATTTAATTGTCTAAACTGGGATAGTTATCCTCAGTTATATGAATTTATCCGTTCGTTTTGTGCAAGTGGCCCTAAGTATACCTACTTGAAAACCTTCAGTTAAAAAATATTTTCTTTCTATATTTTTTATTTCCTTTACCGAATTTTACTCAAACATAAATATAATATGGATTAGTATAAGTATATGGATGAGCCACAGAACAGTTATAACACCCATTTATTATGTATGTATGTTATTATTGCTTATATTATTGAAAAACCTCGAATCGGTCTAAATATGTAGGTACTACTGTGCTGTATGTACTACTTTATCCCATGTTCTTAAAAAAAAAAAAAAAAAAGAGTGAAAAAAGATGTATGTGCTGTGAATATTTAAGACCAAAAATTTATGTTTAGACTTGCCTCATCGCAGGTTTCGGTATTCCAATAAAATTTATTTTTCACTTTTGTTGTAAATATGTTGAATAAGTAATTCACTGCTTGAGCTTTTATGTTTAAACTTAGTTTTTTGTATAAACATACTTTTAAGTTTTTTGTGTTTATAAAATATTTTTTTTTCCTCAATAAAATTGTTACATTCAAGATTGAATAAAATATTCTCTGTAACTTTTCAAAACAATTACACCAAAAGAAGAATTACTCCGAAGATTTGTTGTGTACAAATAAGTAATATCTTTTCATTTATTATATTATATTCTTAATCTTGAATAACACCAAAAGACATTATATAAATATAATTATGTCGAGCAATTTTTTGGCCACGATTGAAAAGCTTAGGGGACGTGATAATTATGCTAGTTGGAAGTTCGTAATAAAAACTTATTTAGAACATGAAGGACTTTGGAAATCTGTTAAAGGAACCGAAGAGAATGCTTCGAAAATTTCAAAATGCAGAACGACTCTGATTTTGTCCATTGATCCGACTAATTTTATTCACGTTCAAGAAGCTGAAACGGCAAAAGAAGTTTGGGACAAACTACAAACTGTGTTTGAGGACAAAGGTAGGGTTCGTCGAATAGGTTTAATTCGTCAATTGTCTCAGACGAAACTGGACGAATGTGAATCAATGCAAGTTTATGTTAACACAATCGTAACAGCTGCACAACGTTTGAATGCTATTGGCTTCAAAGTCGATGACGAGTGGCTGGCGTGTTTTTTATTGGGAGGCTTATCCGAAAAGTATGGACCAATGGTGATGGCATTAGATAATGTTGAAATTCAGCTTTCAAGTGACGCTGTAAAGACAAAATTACTACAAGAAATTCCATCAGATAGCAAAAATAGTGCATTCTTTAATAATGTGAAACAGAAACAAAGGAAAGGTGGCATTCGTTGCTACACATGTAATAAAAAAGGTCACAAATCACCTGATTGCCCAGATAAGAATAAATTAAAAAAAGATTCCAAAAGGAAACCTGATTCAGCTTATAATGTGAAGCCTGAGTATAGTTCAGTGTTTTTGACTGGACAGTTCAATAAATATGATTGGTATATTGATTCTGGTGCAACACAGCATCTCACAATGAACAGTGATTGGATTTTCAATGAAAAGAAATCTATTATTACCGAAATATTAGCAGCCAACGATACAAGAATGAAGGTCGAATCATGTGGTACCGTTAAGTTATATGCTGATGTTAATGGAACACCAAATCCGATTCAAGTGCGTGATGTTTTATGCGTCCCAAATTTAACTGCCAATCTTTTATCAGTAAGCCAATTAACGAAAAATAATAATTATGTTGATTTTAACGCAAATGGTTGCATTATAAAAAACAAATTTGGTAAGTTGATGGCAACTGCAAATTTAGTTGATGGGTTATATCGCTTGAATGGTGCAAAATGCAAGAGTTATGTTGCAGTATCTAAAAGTGAAAAAATTGAGACATGGCATCGTAGATTAGGCCATATTAACATCAATGATTTGTTGAAAATGAAGAAAGGGACAGTGAACGGAGTTTCTTTTAAAGAAGAAAAGTTACCTGATGTATGTGTTACCTGTTTACAGGGTAAACAAGCGAGATTTCCCTTTAAGCATGCTGCAACAAGAGCAAATGAGATTTTGGAACTTGTTCACGCTGACTTGGCAGGACCAACTCCAACTAAATCAATTGGTGGAAGTCGTTACTACTTTGTTTTAGTAGATGATCACTCAAGAATGACTTTCACATATTTTTTAAAAACCAAAGATGAAGCTTTCGAAAAATTCTGCGAGTTTAAGGCATATGTCGAGAACCAAACCGGCAAGAAATTAAAAAAGTTTCGTTCAGATAATGGAACTGAATTTTGCAACAGAAGGTTTGACAATTTGTTTAATGTTTGTGGCATCGAAAGACAAACGTCGATACCATATACTCCACAACAAAATGGACTTGCTGAAAGGACAATTCGAACATTGACAGAAAGAGCTTTATGTATGTTCACAGATGCAAATTTAGGTAAAAAATTTTGGGCTGAGGGCGTTGCTACTGCAACATATATAAAGAATCATTCATCTTCACGGGTTTTGGAGGACAAGTCGCCGATTGAAGTTTGGTCTGGATTTAAACCAGATTTATCTCACTTCAGAATTTTTGGATCACCGGCTATGATTCATGTTCCTGATAAGAACCGAAAGAAGTTTGAAATTAAATCAGTTGAATATATATTCGTAGGATATTGTAATGGCAACAAAGGATATAGGTTGATAAATCCTGCAACAGAGAAGGTGGTTGAAAGTAGAGATGTTATCTTTTTAGAATCTGAGAAAATCTGTAATTCAGTTATGCCATTTACAAAATCAAATGAAAGTTCAGATAATGGTTGTATAGTTGTTAAATTGGGTGATAATGATTCATCTGATGAATATGATGAATACTGTGATGCTGAGGAAGTACCACCATTTCAAGAAGATCAAATCGGTGAAGAGATAATTACACCAAATGAAATGGTAACATCAGATCCAGTACAGATCAATAATTTAAATGAAACTACAACTTTAAGAAGATCAACTCGAATAAAAAATGCAATCAACAGACAAGATTTCGTTCAATATTTGGTACAAGATAATGTTAATGAACCATCATCTTTTAGTGAACCATCATCTTTTAGTGAAGCGATTTCAAGTTTAAATAGTGGAAATTGGAGGAGTGCAATGAATGAAGAATTTCAATCACTCTTAGGAAACAAAACTTGGCAATTGGTTGATTTACCAACAGACAGAAAAGCAATCAATTCAAAATGGGTATTCAAAATTAAGACCGATACAAATGGAAAAATCCTTCGATATAAGGCGAGACTAGTTGCGAAAGGATGCAGTCAACGTGCTGGTATCGATTATGAAGAAACGTATTCACCAGTTGTTCGATATTCTTCTATACGATTAATGATGGCATTAGCAGCTAGATACGACTTAGATATCGAACAAATGGATGCAATAACAGCGTTTTTACAAGGCGATGTCAATGAAACCATTTACATGAAGCAACCCGAAGGTTTTGATGACGGAAGTGGTCGAGTTTGCCAGCTGAAAAAGGCTATTTACGGTTTAAAACAAGCAAGTCGACAATGGAATATCAAGTTGAATGATGTGATGATCAAGAGTGGATACAAACGTTCGCAAATTGATTCGTGCATTTATTTTCGCCGCCAAGGGAGAAGTATGATTTTTGTTGCGGTCTATGTGGACGATTTTTTAATTTTTTCCAACAACAAAGGATGGACAAACCAACTCAAAGCTAATTTGACAAAGAATTTCAGCATGAAAGATTTGGGAGAAGCAAGTAATTGCATTGGGATGAGAATTACTCGGAACAAGAAACAAGGAACAATTACACTTGACCAAAAGAAATACACGGAACAAATAATTGACAAATTTAAGATGAATGATTGTTATCCTGTAAAGAACCCAGTAGATTCAAATCAAAAATTAACCAAGGACATGACAGCTAATACATTGGATGAGACCAAGGAAATGCAAAATATACCTTATCAAGAAGCAGTAGGAAGTCTACTTTATTTATCTGTTTGTACTCGTCCAGATATTTCGTTTGCGGTTGGAAATGTGAGTCGTTTCAACAACGAATTTGGAAAAGGTCACTGGAATGCAGTTAAAAGAATTTTCAAATATCTCAGAGGTACAACAGATTATAAACTTCAATTTTCGCGTGATGGAAACCAATGTTTGATTGGATTCTCGGATGCAGATTGGGCATCTGACATTGAAAGTCGAAAATCATGTACTGGCTATTTATTCAAGCTTCAAGGTGGAGCAGTTTCATGGACTAGTAAACGTCAACCAACAGTTGCTTTATCAAGTGCAGAAGCAGAATACATGGCTTTGTCATCGGCTTCACAAGAAGCTATTTGGTTGAAACAGCTACTACAAGAAATTGGTGAGAATATTGATTCGGTTGAAATTCATTGCGACAACAAGAGTGCCATCAATATTGCACACAATCAACTTTACAGTCCAAGAACTAAACACATTGATATTCGACATCATTTTATAAAAGAAATAATAACAGATGGCTTAGTTAAGATCAAATATCTCAACACTGAAAATATGGTTGCTGATAGTTTAACAAAAGGTGTTACTAATTATAAACATAATTTTTGTTTAGAAAATATGGGCTTAACTCTTTAATATTTTGTTTGTTTGTAATATTTTAATATTAGTAATATTTTAATTTAATTATATTAACCATTTATGTTATAGTGTTAATTTGTTGATATTTGATTGTGAATTAAGGTGGAGTGTTGTAAATATGTTGAATAAGTAATTCACTACTTGAGCTTTTATGTTTAAACTTAGTTTTTTGTATAAACATACTTTTAAGTTTTTTGTGTTTATAAAATATTTTTTTTTCCTCAATAAAATTGTTACATTCAAGATTGAATAAAATATTCTCTGTAACTTTTCAAAACAAAAACTTTACATATCGATTTTTCTTCACTGCAGCATTACGGTTCAGCTATAGCCTATACCGTTGTTATAAGCACAGATATATCTAAAATTAACATTTTTCCTTTGAATATTGATTTCCTTTGTAGGAATATGAAATAAATTATATAATGTAATGTGGTTGTGGTCTCTCAGTTGTTTTGCTATTTCCATTAAGGTTTTAAGTATAAAACGTTTCTGCTTTGGTGTTTTTAGGTATTATGGAAATAAATAATTTAATTTTCAGTAACATGCATAAAAGCTATTTTACATCATTTTAGTGCTCCCTAGTTGATATTTCGAGTTTCAACCCATCTCAAATGCTTGTTTTATATGAGGTTGTTTCTTGATTATTGTTTGCAAAATTTTAGAATTTTATAATTTATAATATAATAATTTATAACGTAATAATTTTTTTGATAAGTACCAATTAGGTAAAATTAGTGTGTAGTTACCTAAGGATTGAGTTTCTGGATACAACAAAAACTTTCGTAGATACATATTTAGTCAAAGTTAAGAGTTTTAAGTTTCAATTAAATATTGCAATAAAATTAATGTTAAAACTAAATCTGAAAATACTTTTAAATATATAGATGCCAGTAAAAGGAGTTATACAAAAGGGTAAAGAGTAGAGAAATAAATAAAGCTTATGGCATCTTGGAGAAGGTAAGCAAGCAATACTTACTTAATTTAGATGGCGCTCACAGCCCAGGATGGACTACGGCCTCAACCAACAAGCCCCTCCAGCTAGCTCGGTCCCTAGCTAGCTGCCTCCAGTTACGCACTCCAAGTTGGTTGAGGTCGTTCTCCACTTGTGTGCGCCACCTAAGGTGGGGTCCTCCTCTGCTGCGCAGACCGTCAGGGGTAGATTCGAAGACTCGTCGGGCTGGTGCGTCGGTGTCCATACGCTCCACGTGTCCCAGCCATCTCAGCCGCTGAATTTTCAGCATCTTGACCAGGTCGACGTCGCTGTAAAGCCCGTAAAGCTCGTTATTAAATCTTCTCCTCCATACTCCATCGATACATACTGGACCGAAGATCACCCGAAGAATCTTCCTTTCAAAGCACCCAAGCAGATTCTCATCCGTTTTTGACAGGGTCCATGTTTCTGCCCCATATAGCAGGACCGGGATGATTAGGGTCTTATATAAGGTCTCCTTGGTTCTCTGAGAGAGGGCTTTATTACTTAGATGCCTTCTTAGCCCGAAGAAACAGCGATTGGCAAGAGTAATTCTTCGTTTGATCTCTGCGCTGATGTCATTTTGCGATGTTACAGTGGAGCCCAGGTAGACAAAGTCCTTGACGACTTCGAAGTTGTATCTATCCATCGTGACGTTTTGCCCGAGCCGACGTTGAGATTCCTTTCTCGATGATAGCATATACTTCGTCTTGTCCTCATTAACAGCCAAACCCATTTTCGCCGCCTCCGATTCAATACTTGCAAACGCGCCGGTAACAGCTCGCTTCGTTCTCCCAATGATGTCAATATCATCTGCATAAGCAAGTAGTTGAACAGACTTTTGAAAAATTGTACCTCTGTTGTTGACTTGCGAGTTGCGTACAATTGCTTCAAGAACGATGTTAAACAGGTTGCATAATGATAACGAGTCGCCTTGCCTCAAACATTTCTCGACATCAAAGGGTTCGGTGGTGTTCTTGCCTATTTTGACGGAGCAGCGAGATTTCTCCATCGTCATCCTGCACAAGCCGACGAGTTTGGCAGGGATGCCGAGATGTGACATAGCTCTGTATACCTCGTCTCTACGCTATCATATGCGGCTTTGAAATCGATAAAGAGGTGGTGTGTATCGATTTGAAACTCCTGGGATTTTTCCAAAATCTGTCGGAGTGTGAACATTTGATCGACGGTTGATTTGCCGGGCCTAAAACCACACTGATAGGGGCCGATCAGATTGTTGACAAACGGTTTTAAGCGATCACACAGTACAGATGACAGGATTTTATATGCGACGTTGAGGAGACTTATACCTCTGTAGTTGGAACAGGTCAGAGCATCTCCTTTCTTGTGGATGGGGCACACTATACCATTCCAAAATTTGGTCGGAGAAAAGTATAAAGATATAAATCTTTCCTACATTTCACCCTCCAAAACACATTTGTTTACATTGTTGTATTTGTAATTTAATTTTGTGTCGATGAATAGATGTGAAATCCTACAACCATATGAAAATTATTCCTACTGTGAATGTCTTAGTTTTATACCGCCATTATAACATACATACATATACTTTCTCATTTTTTATCTGATAGAGCTTGTAGGCAAACTCAAATGACAGCCGATTCATATCTTTATATTCAGTATTTTTGCTTATAACACATCTACTTATGACGGTATCTCATCTTACCTTCTTATTTTAAAAGAGATAGGTATTAGGTATGTTCACCTTCTTGTCAATCAATCTTTATCGTCTTGACATTTCAATTACTATAAAACTCACTAAATTAAAGACCATATAATTCTGTCAATTTGTTCCTACATCAATATTGAGTGAAGGTATAGATTCATCGGTTTTATTTTTCTTTATATCTAAGAGGATTCCACACAAAAACCATTAACTTGTCATTCAAATGGCTTTCTGATCTTTTAGAAGAGAATCTCTACCGTTTGTGGATAAATATAAAAGCTGTCAACTGTATTTGCCAGGGCTACAAATACATCGAATTCTATCTATCAATTGGGTGAAAACTGTTGGGTGTATCGAGTTGTGATAAATTGTATTGGTTCTTTTTTTTAATGTAATAGGGTAAACCACCCAATCATTGGTATTTTATAAGGATTCTCCCCACACAATAACGTACATACTTATAGATAAGATATGCATTAAACAGTATTTTCAAGCCAACATTTTTTTAACAAGTGCTATCAAGCATGGTGATGTGAAATAACGCCAGACGATATAAGGGCACAATCAAAATTTTAATTTAAAAAAAACTGAAATAACGCCGGGCGGGTCTTATTTCCAACGAATCATGAAAATAAAACCGATTTCAAGTTTATGAAAAATGGGCCACAATTATGCCGAAAACAGATGTGCTTTTTCCAATGCAGCGAAAATAAATTTACACACGTTCTTATGAGGGCTGGAATATTCCAGGCTCTGCATGCAGCCTTTTATGCACGATATCTCTATTTCTATTTTCGCTGCATGGGGAAAAAGCTGCACATCTGTTTTCAGCTTTATTTCTAATTTCGCTGCATCGGAAAAAGCTGCAGATCTGTTTTCGGCCTTATGAAAAGAAAACAAAGAAAAAATATGTAAAACAAAAAAATATAAGAATATGAAAAGTGTCCATTATTTTCATTATATCGAGTGCTGTGTTATCAGATTATTTTGAAGAGTTTAAGAATTTTCGTATTTTAATTTTTCTTTCGAAATTTAGCGTATCTTAAATCAGTTTTAAAACTTAATTTAAAAAAATACTGCCTTTAAAAATTCTTTTTTAATAATTATTTTTTATTTCAGTGATTAAAAATTTAGCTTAGGAACCACAGCATAAAATTATGCGATATTTTTGATTATTATTTGCAGAGCCTTAACTGAATTTAGACACAACTGAATTATTCAATATTTTTTAAACATAATTTTGTAAATCCAGCTTGGAAAACTTTGCATAATAAAAAATCACACTGTTGTTTAAAACATTTGCAAGCTTGCTGAGCTCAATTTTCGAGAAACTGTGTATTGTTACTTAACGTTTATATGTTGGATTGAGAGCTCGAGTTGGATTACGGTAGGATTTTCGACCCAGGTTTTTCGTTCATAGAGTTGAGAGCTCGATATTGAGTTGAGTTGAAAAGGTAGGTGTTGTATATTTTCTTTAATTTTCTTTTCTAAACAAGAGCCAGGAAAACCAATTCAACTTTTCAAAATGCTGTTCTTTTTTCGATTGTTTTACAAAATACTGTTTTTCAAAATTCTGCTTTTCAAAATATTGAAAAAAAAAAATATTTAATAGCATAAAATTCTGCTCATTCTGCTCATTTATTACCAATATTACCTAATGCAAACTTAAAATTTTGAAGCTTACAAATGTCAGTTTTTAACAAAACAAAAAACAATAATAACTAATTTTCTTTTCTAAACAAGAGCCAGGAAAACCAGTTCAACTTTTCAAAATGCTGTTCTTTTTTCGATTGTTTTACAAAATATTGTTTTTCAAAATTCTGCTTTTCAAGATATTGAAAAAAAAAATATTTAATAGCATAAAATTCTGCTCATTCTGCTCATTTATTACCAATATTACCTAATGCAAACTTAAAATTTTGAAGCTTACAAATGTCAGTTTTTAACAAAACAAAAAACAATAATAACTAATTTGAAGCTTTGACCGTAATAAGGTATTTTCTTACTGAGATTTTAAATACCTTATCACATCACATGACTCGACTGAGCCAACACTTTTAAGCGTCCATAATTTGCTTCTTCAATTATTTTTCCCAGAAATGATTGGCCGTTTTTGATTTTGAGCTTTCTAACAGAATATACAATTATAAAAAAAAATAAAACATTTATTTTTAAAATTGTAAAACAGAACTCAAATAAAGAAAAAAAAGAACTATTTTACAAAAATCTGCAAATAATATTTGCAAAATCTTTTAAAACAGAATTTTAAAAAGCTTAATTTTTAAAAGTGAAATTTTCAAAGCAGAATTTTAGCACCAACCTTTTAATTTACTAAGATTTAGTTCATATTTGGCAATTCTGTTCCATCATCCAAAGCGCACGGACGTAGTAGCGGAAGATTATCTTATACATAAAATAAAGAATCCACCCAAGGTCTACCTGAGGGCTACCTAAGTTTTATTGCCCGTCGGTAAAAAAAATGGATTTCCCAAAACAGTTTAATTCAGTTTTAATGTGTTCCCAGAAGTTTTTTTTTAAATGGTGTTAATCTTAATCTTTGATAAAAATAAATCAGTGAGTTCCAGTTAATAAGAATTAGTGAAACTCGAAAGCAACTACCTACAGGTAAAACGATGGTTGAGCCCCTCACCATTGAAACCGCCTATGCTGCGATGGAGGCTTTATTAATTCGCATGAAAAGGGGCCTGGGTCTTGAGTACGTGCGGAACATTGGCGGTCTACTCCAAGAAGCACAACTAAATCGGAGATGAACCAAAAAGAGACAACGATGACCCAAAGATGGACGAAGACATCGTAACACTCACTGGAGACGAATGCATCTCAACAACTGAAAGTGGCAGCTCAGAAGATAAATCACCAAAGGCCAAGCGACAGAAGAAGAGATCAAAGAAAGCAAGCAAGAAACTGAAGAAAAACAGTGGCAGTTTAGCTACAACCAGCCATCCACCAACTATATCTCATGTAGCTATTATCAACCAACTGCCAATCAACAAGGAAGTGCCAACAGCAACCAATGTGACGACAGTTACATCAACCAAAACCACCAAGTCAGGAATGCCACCAATAATTGTTTTCTCCGGAAACATCGCGGAAATAAGCAAGCTTGCCAAATTGAAGAAAGTAGATATTACATTGAAGAATTTAAACTCCACGAAAACCATCATCAACCCGGCAATCAAGGACGGACTCAACACAATATGAAATTATCTAAAAATGCAGAAGATTGAGAACCATACATACACCATTCGCGAAGACAGGAAGGTTTTTCTCGTTCTAAAAGGAATTCACTACAACTACTCAGCCATTGAGGTCAAGGAGAAACTTCAGATCGAAGGAGTACCAGCCACTAACGTGAAACTCTTCGGATCAAGGAAAGCCAAGAACAAAAGCTACAACTCCTTCGTGGTATAGAAGTCAGCAAATCATGTAAATGTTCTGGCTAACAAAGAAGCAAAGAAAAAAGGAGAAATTCAGAAGAACTTCAAGACCTGCACTCTGTCTCGCCCCTCCGTTAAGCTATCCAGCAATTGCCAAGATGTGAAATCCAGCCAAGCCTTAGTCTTAACAACATAAGAAGTCAGCTCAGAGGTCGAAACCACCAACAGCAGTACTCACTCCAAAGAAACAAAGGCCAACCGCACCAGCAACCGCTACTAAGATAAATCTGAATGAAGAACTATAAAGGAACACTTCGGGACCGATCTAGAATCTTCAATGAAAAAAGCCAGCTCCGCACTCCACTGTGTCCAGCAATTACTGCTTGCTGAGCAAGGAGAAGAAGTCAGTGGCCTTGGCCACCTTTATTTTTGAGTTACGCAGCGCATAATGCGCATAAAGCGGTTTAAGATAATCGCGTACAATGTTAATTCATTGTACAGCGATTTGAAAAGGACGTCATTCCATCTCTTTCTGAAGAAGCACTCACCTGACTCATTAGTGAAACGAACGTTACCAAGCGAAACAACATAGACTTCAAAGGATACAACACCTTCCGAACAGACAAGGGTCAAGGCAAGAGAGGCACAGCGCTCTTCGTTAAGAAAAACATTAAAGCCTCTCAAGTCGTGATGCCCAGTCTAAGATCATTTGAAGCTACAGCCGTCATCATAGAAGTCTAAGCCGATGCAACACTAATTATTTTTAGCATATACAACAAATACAGTGCTCGCCAAACTGATATTAATCACGATTTTTTTATTTTCAGCAACTTAGCCGACAAACACACCTATTGGAGGCGATTTTAATGCCCGACACCAGAGATGGTACGACATAACCTCATCCGACGCTGCTGTTTAACTGGTTAGATGAACAATTTGAGCACCACTTATTCCTAGTGGTCTCTCAACCGAAACCAACATTCCCAAGAACTTCATCCTCGCTGGACTTCTTCCTAGTTTCATCCAACTTTATTAACATCGTTCCCGAGTTGCAGATTTATTCATGTAGGAGTAGGACTCTTACTGGAGATTCCGACCACGAGCCAGTGGAACTTCACATCAAATTGGACCAACTGATTGTAACAAAAGATCCACAAAACGAAGTCTACATCAACTACAACCGACTGGATATCGAACGATTCCAGAGAAAAATCGAGGAGACTATTGTGATACCGGATCCCAACAGAAACCTCTCCAACATTGAAATTGAGGAAACTATTGAAGCAATGGAGCTCACCGTAAACAACGCCTTGGGCGAGCAGAAGAGACAAAAGACCTCGAGAGGCAGATACCAGAATCTTCCAGCAGGAATTGATCGTCCGTATGATCACCGTCAGCGATTGCGGAAGCGACTACAAAGGATCCAACAAATGGATTGGAACACGGTCAGCAACAACTACCAAATGGTGAAGAATGAATTGCAAATGTACGCAAATTATGTTAAGGAACGCTCTTCAACATTTCAACAACAACCAGTTTCAAAAAAAGGTTGCAAACATTCAAACCTGGGCCCGATGCTTTTAAGGAAATCAACAGGATTATCGGCAAAAGACAACAAATGCCAGAAAAAATCAACACAAGACAAACGGACATCAGGACTGCTCAGGAAAAAGCGGAAGCATTTGGCGAATATTTCGAAGAAATCCACCCAGTGATCCTGCATTCTTAGAGGAAGTCGAGTCAACAATAGAGCAGCTGCAGCAGACGAATACTGAAATTACCATTTTTTTACAAAGGTAATCCAGCCGTGATCCTGAGCTAACTAAAAACCTTCACCAACCCCGAAGAAGTAGCCAAGCTTGTCTATAGTGGACGACCTAAAAGATCATCTGGACCAGACATGATTTCCAACTATATCATAAGGAAGTTTCCACAAGTCATGCTGCTGTTCCTCACGATCCTGTTCAACAACTGCGTTAATTATTGCTATTTTCCGAAGAGATGGAAGACTGCAAAAATACCGAATTCCAAGTACCAAGTACCGATTCCAAAAAGAAGTCGATAGGAGTATCGTCACATCAGCCAAATCCTTGAAGGACTTGTTCTTCGGAGATTAAAGGCGTTCTGCAGTACTAACAACATCATCCCGGATATGCAGTGCTTGGATTTCGAGAGAAACACACTTAATAACTGTCATGTTGCTGTTGGATGCTTCCTGGATATAGAGAAAGCATTCGACAGCATTTTGGATACAGGGGCTAATACACAAGTTAACCATTTTTAATTTTCCAGGTAGACTAATCAAAATAATTCTCAGTTTTCTCAATTTCAGATCGTTCTTCGTTCTGTTTGAAAATAGCCACTCAACAACCAAAAACATCCAACCAGAAGTTGCTCAAGGGTCGAAACTTGGACCATACCTTTAAAACATCTGCACCTTGCATCAACCTTAACCCAACAATGCTATGAATTTACAGTCTATGCTGACGATTCACTTAGTTATTTCAGCAGCAAGCGACTCTACGAGGCATCCGGAATAACGCCTCTGGACAAATATATGATCAGTGCTGCCAGAAAACTGACGAGCAATCTCAGCAAACATCCGAACTCATTAAGTGAGAACTGATAACCATCACAAGTGAAGAAAAACAACCCGAGCCACGATACCTAGATGTAACGACACTACTGAACGAAGGAGTTATCTCAATCAACGACGCACGATGAGGCAATCCCAGTCTACGAGGATGCAGGACGCATCTACAGTAATAAATATACATATAATATAAGACAGTAAATGACAATTAAAAAAAAATTAAAAAAAAGGAAAGTGTAAAATTAGTCCTTATGTGCCAAAATAAATTAAAATTTCAATGTAATACGAGTATAATTATTGTAAAATAGATCAAGAATCAATTGTATTGATTGTTCAATAAATAAATTATCCTTAGATTGACATTATCCTTATAGTTGGCACAATATCAATCATTGGCAAGTGCTATCATTGGGTGAATGGGAACTTTATTAATCATTGGAAAAAGTGCCAATCATTCAGTTTATTGATTATGTAAGACTTTTCAAATTGTTGTGCAAGCCTATTCGTATTAGGCACTAGCTATAATAAATGTTGTTTTTTTTTTTTAACCAATTTTCTCAACAGCAAAAAATCTTCTACGAAAGTGTTCGACTCTGTTTAGTAGGTATTTAAAGTTTTTGTTTTAGGTTTATACAGATAGGCCGCACTTAACACGTACCTCTTATAGCATGGCCTCGCTCTAAAATTTAAATAGTTTCACTTTTTGCGACATATTTCCGTTTCGTTCTAACACGGTATCAGAAACAAAAAGAACTAAAATTTTAGATTTTTCGTCAAAAAAACGACATTCATAAATAACAAAAACCGCTACGTATGGCATCAGTGGCGAAGAATGATTTATAATTCTACGTGATTTTTTAATGTTTGTTCAGTTAAGGGGATTTTAACTTTTATTTATTTTTTTTATTTTTTGTTATTTGTTTTTGCACCTTTTTTGTTAAGTTTTCACCAAGGTTTCCAAGAAAACGTTTAACGCGATTTCATTTAACATGGCATTTTTCAAAAAAAAAAATTCAATTTTTTTTTGATTCGTAGAGCATTTAAGTAGCACCTAAATATGAGAACAAACCAATTTTTTTTCCATGCGTTTTAACCAGTTTTCGAAAATTGCTCTGCTTTATTGAAATCAAGCAGAACACTAATTTTTTTCTAAAAGTACTGGAGCACTTAATTTTGTTGTTGGGTACTTAATTAGCACCTATTAAGCATCTAATGATGGCATCATTAAAACTTTGTTCTGCTGACCTTGCTCTGCTAACTTGAGGGACATCAACATTCTTGATTATATTCAAAGAAGCAGCATTGAGTTTAGTCAAAATAGATATATTTACTGAACGATAGGTAGAAATATTTAATATTTATAAGCAAATATCTAAAAAACAACTTATTTTGAGCACGCTCACAAATTAATTTTAAAGTTTTAACTCACTTTGACGAGCCCATGTCGATAAGAAATTCGTGTAGACTTCTGGAACATCGATTGTGGATTACTGACCCAGCACCTAAAATGAGAAACTTTTGTTTTGCCCACATCCAAGTAATTCAAAAGTCCATTGGGCCTTTTGGCCAGTAGACTTACATTGTGAGCGTGTATTATCGACTGTCCTGGTGAAAGACGAATAGCAAAATAGATATAAAAATAAAATGATGTTAGATTTATTCAAATTTCTTTGCCCCCCCCCCTCCACAGCCAGCACATACAATACAGACTACCCACGGCACTGCACCAATAACACCATTAAAATCGCGATGGAAGGCGTAGTGAAGTCACAACTTAAGCAGGGTATGTTACTGAAAGCTGTTTTTCATAAAATTATACAAGTACAAGCATTCTTGTATTACTTGTGTCATATTCAAATTCATCCAGCCTTACATTAGCGGAATTCAATACAAATCTAAGCTTGGAGTAGTAAACGTAGATACTTAGGTACTAATATATTCATCTCTCCAGTTTGACAAAAATGTTAGGAGTTATCCCCTTGTCACAAGCAGTAAACATATTTATGAATACAAATTGTAAACAATTGTATCAGTGTCAGCGCTAACTCGCTGCTGCTGTTCATCGTTTAAAAATTCGAAGGAGGATGTAATGTATCTATTATTAGAAGGGTAAAGTAAAGTTGGCTTCTTTTACTCTTTTACTCATTTATTCCTTTCAATAAAATCGCCCGTTTGCAGTTGAACATAGCAAATATTGAGAAGAGACAAGAAAGGCAGAGGCGCAAAATTTTAAACAGTCTGATGTTAAGGTATTAGCATGATACTACTTAACAATTTTCTAACTTTAAAGCTCTTGACTAAAATATTCCTAGTTTTCAACATTTTCTAACTATAGTATCATACTAAACCTATTTCTATTTTCTTAGGAAACTCCAGATGAACACGCCTAAAACCGTGACAGTTCGAACTATTTTTTCAATTGTACCTGCCAAAGTTACATTTGGATTTAGTATGATACTAAAAAGATAAAATAGGCATTTGGCGATTTTAACTTTAGTAAAATGTTAAAATGATAATATGATCCTAACTCGTTTAAAATTTGGAAAAGCCTGTTTTTAACCTAGACGTCTTTTTAAAGACTTCAAATAAGTAAACAATAATACTAAAAATTATATTAAAACACCAATATACATAATCGAATTTTAGTTTCAAAATTTGATAGACCAATTGAATATAGACCTGAAGAAGTACGTAATCACGTACGAAACGTCGTCCATTTCACAAAAGAAAAAAATTAAAAAAGACCTAAAGCCCACTTAGGATTATAGGATTTAAATCTCAAAAGGTCACGAAAAAGGAATAATAATCAAAAAAAAAGTCTAAATTTTCGGTATTTTTTTGACGATTTCTTATATTTGCCGTGAAAAATTTTGTTGGACAACTTTAGATTCGTGTTCAGCGACCCCAAAAACATAAAGGGAGCCACTCAAAACAATTACACCAGAACTTTCCACTTTCAGCCTTTTTTTAACACCATTTGCCTAGACTATTAGTATACTGGAGTATGTTAAAAAAAAAAAAAATGGCGTGGCTGTAAGTATTGTGTGTCAGCCGCCATTTTGAAAAGCGCATTTAAGCCAATATCTCGAGAACGGCTTATAGCACACAAATTTTTTAGGCCGCTGCGTGGCGTGTGTAAAAATTTCTCATTCGTCTTCACAATTTTAGCTTGATGTTGATAGGGATAAAAATTAACATGATACAAAATTATCATGTGAAGAGCTTAGATTTATGTAGTTTTTACACATCCATAAAAAATGCGTTACGTGTCCAGTTAAAAAAAATTAATAACTTCGCAGCTTCACATATCGGAAATCGACCACCAGTTATATTACTTTTAACTTTTTCATGAACTCATCAATACCTACTCTGGAAAATGCTTTCTTGTCTAGCTTTAAAGAACTTATTCTTCAGACATTTAACGCCTCCATTGTAGTCGTAGTTTGTCTTGTTCCTTCTACCAGGATTTTCCGGGTGATAAAAACATCATCATAAATGGCAAACGCAAAATTTGTGGTAAAATTTACGCGGTTTTCAAAAGCGGAGGGGCATACTTTAAATATCGTTGGAAAGATCTTTTTTCACAGAAGTGTAGAATATATAAATTTATTGAATATTCGTAAGTACCACAAATAATTAAAAAAAAACAATAAAATTAAATTTAAAAATAAGAGCGATTGCAGAATTTTTAACTTTATTTATTTATTTATTTATTTATTACACCACGAATTCATTAAACCAATAGTTTGCTTATTAAAACATTGACTTTGACGACAATAACGACATTGACAAACAATTTTTCCAGTGGAAAGATCATTGGAAGGAGGTGAAATGTCATATGGCAGCGTTCAGTGCTTCAGAAAAAAATTAAAAAAAAAAAAAACAAATGGTATGAAGTTAAGGGTCGACCACAAATGTGTCGCGGCACATTAAATTTATCGTCTCATGATATGCCTGTTAAAATGGCATGTAGGGTTGCCATGTATTTCCGGGATAGTTTTTCTAAATTGTCCGGGATTATACTCTATTTTCTTTCTGAGATGAATTTCAAATTGCTTTCTAACTATAGAGAGTGCAACATATGGAAATGTACTTTGCAAAGCACCGCATAGTATCGCTATCTCTGTTTAGATAGTGGAATCTCAATTCTATAGACTTCGATTCCACTGCTTTGAAAATAAGTCTTAAAATAAAGATATAATTTTCTTACCTAAAATGAACCAAGATTTGTAATCTTATTATTTATACAACTAAAATTTGAAGTTTTAACGTATTTTCAAAATTAGCTGACTTTGATTTAATTTAAAGTTAATTAAGCAATGAAAACAGACCCTTAAAATCCAAACTAATAGTTATGTATGGTTATTAGCTTAGTAAAATTTTATAAATACAAAAAAAAAACTGTTTCAGATTATAACTTTGTATTCTATTAAATAAAATTACAAAAAGGTTCCTTATTATAGTTAGCTTTTTGTTTTTTTTACTTATAGTGTGCTTGCAATCGTAAAAGGTAAAAAAACTAAAAGGTTCCATTTACGGATGTACCTACGTAAATATTTTATTTATTTATATTAACAACTAAAGTACCTTATGTTATTTTTTTTTTTTTTTAAATACGTCAAATGTATTCTTGTCCCAGTTTTGTACTAATTTTTGATCCTTTGATATCCGGAAAAGTCCGATACTCAAGGGCGTACGCAGGATTTTGATTAGAGGGGGGCAAACTCACATTTCATTTTATTTTTCTTAAACAAGATATCGGTCGGTACAAATTATAATAATTAGTGAAAAAAAATTGTAGTAGCCCGTGGCGTAATGGTTAGTGCGTTGGACTGTCATGCCAGAGGTCTGGGTTCAATATCAGTTGTTCCACCTTAAGTTTTTTCAGGGCTACTGCCTCTTGCGAGGAAGTGACAAATCCTATCCAAGAGTATCTCTTGTCATAGAAATATTTTTAGCTATTTTCTTAAGACATCTTATTTGGCTTACGCTTAGCGCTTAGTTCTATTTTCTATTTTCTAATTTTTAATTTTCTTTCTTTTTTATGTTTGTACTCTCCATTTTATGACTCTATCTGCTATCCAGCTTTGAAAGTTAAGGCTTTTTATTGAGACTTAATTACATGACTCCGAGCAACCAGCACTTTTAAACGACACATTACTAAGAATAATAACATTATTTCTATTAGCAAATAGGTACATAATATAATTTTTAAAATTGTAAAACACTGTTTAACAAAATTCTGCAAATATTTAAAAGTAAAGTTTAAATTTTTTTTTTAAATTTTTTTAAAACATTTTTTTCTACTATTCGCGGAATTTTGTTAAAAAGAATTTTTAAAAGCAGAATATTGAAACGCTGAATTTTGAAAGCAAAATGTTGAAAAGCAGAATTTTCTTAAGAAGAATTTTGACCCAGACAATCCTTGTAACGTAAATATAATATTCAGTGTTTATAAAAAAAAAACACTGTTTCATTATTTTGACTGAAAAGGTACATTTTAACAGCTTGTGCATGCATACTAGGGTGTCCGTTATATCCTAATCTCACTTTTTGTTTGGATCAGACACCCCCTGTATAAAAAGTGTATGCCCTACAGTAAATTTATGGACCAAAAAAAAAAAAACTTGACCGAGCTCATTAACCCGTGCCTCTAAAAAAACCATAGTCTTCCCCTACAAATTTATGAACTTTTATGTATTATTTTTTCTCCCGATCAACTGCAGATATTCTTAATTTTCTAGTTGATTTTTATTATATTTATGGAAGAAAAAAAGAAAATATTTTAAAAATTATTTCCTTTTTTATGTAAGAGGCACAGGTTAATGTCAGAATTTGTTTGTAAATAAATTTTTTACTTTTGATTTAGGGGGTGTCTGATCCAAAAAAAATTGATTTGGGAAATAACGGACACCCTAGTGTATATAATAGTAGCCAGTTAGTACAGTAATCTACCAAAAAATTTTATTCTTTGTTAATTTTGAAGAAAGTATTGAAACGTTTTGTTTGTAATGACGAAGGACATGTTTAGAGAAAAATTTTAATATGGAAGATAGTTCTTAAAAATGTAGGGAAGTGATATTTATGAGGCGGCCCTTGCCGGTACCTATACTTTAAATCTCGATTTAATAGTTCCATCAAAACATTTCTGGCAGCCCTTTAACATGGGCTTTTTAATAAATGGTGCATTCAGTGAAACGGGTAGATTTTATGCGCTTAAAATGCCCAAAATATGCCGATGCGCTAGTTTCAATAACTATGCTTCACTATTTGACGGAGTTAATTCTCGAGATCTTATTTTCTTGAAAATGCGGACAAATAGGCAGCAACCCAGGAACAATTGATGATTGAAAAAAAAAATTAAGTGGAAGTTGCTGGTCAATGCTGACAACCGACAAACATATAACTGCGTATGTTTTGTTTAAAATTAAAGATGTTTATTTTTGTCAAATTCTTCAAAAGTTAAAATGTATCAAGTAGATATAGGTGTAGGTATATGGATTTGCTAAAGTTTCTGAAATATAAAAGTCTCCAATTGTTAAAACGAATTCACTTGATTCATAAATTAAATCCTGGTTCGCAAGAAAATGCCTGCCTGACAGACGACAATAAAAAACCGTATCTTGTCGATGAATTTTTCCAAGGATCTTCATTATCTGGTTATTATATACATAAAGCATGTATTCTTATTAAATTATTATATATTGCCTCTTCATATCATAGCATTCATTGTTAAAACAGATGTTTCCCTTAGCTAAAATGTGATGAGTGGATGAGGGTTTGCTTAAATTATATTTTGCCTTTTTTGTATTCACATCTGTGCCAAAATTCAACATTATAAAAATTATCACGTAACAATCTAGGCAATAAAAACTTCGTCCTCCCAAAGGCATCATCATCTTGGTCAAATACTAAAATATATTATGCAGCATTCAACTTCAATATTTGAGGTTTGTATTTAGGTCTGTATGAGTTTTATATACTGTATTCGCCTATTAAATAAATGCGTGATTGTGTCGCACGAAATAGCTCTTGTACAAGTGCAAAAGAAGTTTGAGCATGTCAGGCATGGAATCAAGACGAGTGTGGGATAAGGGACCTGTTTCCTTGCGACTGAATTGGACATACACTTACATATGTAGGTATGTACGTATCAACTTTTTTTTATAAAAAAAATGTCGAAAAAAGATGAAAATAAAAACGCACCTACATATAGTGCACAGATTTTTTGAATTAAACGTACATAGGGGAACCCTGGGCATAATGGGCCCCCTTTGTATTTTTACATCGAATAAAGGGTCAGCTCTCTCCTCTTGCGAGGAATTGACAAAACCTCCAAGAGTATCTCTTGTCATAGAAAAGGGCCACTCGGACTCGGCAATAAACTGTAGGTCTCCTCCATTCCTGCAAACACGCACACAGGAATGGTAAGTCACTATGCCTTAGTTCTTCATGAGCTGTTGTGCAACCAAATTTATTTTAATTTATTTTTATAATAAACTGTGGGGATTGTAATGATCAGGATTTTATACAGGACACTTCAGGACCACCCTTACTCAATCACACAGTGCTCAAGGATATGGTAAAGGATTTAGCCTTATCCATCCAGAAACAAAAAAAACTTTCTTGATAACACTAAATCCACCAAATTTTGTGAAGAAATAAAAGCGATGCTGGACTGCTACTCTAAAATGTGATGCAATATGTTATTAAAGCTGCATTTAATTCACTCTCCCCTGAGGTTTTTTTTCCAAAAATATGGGTGCAAAGAGTGACGAACGAGGAGAACGCTTCCGTAAAGATGTTGTTGTATTGTAATTGATTAGCGTTGCCAAGGAAGGGGGGGGGGCTACTTTGGTGGTTGGAGCATAGTCATGAGTACCCCTGAATTCCAGTGTAAGCCAGTTCCTTCAAAAAACATCACCATTTCAATCAAAACATTATGAAAGATCAAAACATTATTAAAGAAAATCTTAATTTTTAATTTTTGGTTTTATCGCAAAACTGAGATGTTTTGGAAAACTTTTGTTTATACATAGTTTGAAATTTGTTTTTTTTTTTTTTAGAAATTTGGCCCTCACATCCAAAGGGGCGAGAATTTTAAGTAGCCCAATATCTTGTACTAACAACGAAAAAACAACAACACTGAACACAGGATCAAATTTCGTTCGCACGATGAAAGCCCCAAAAACACTGTTTTGGAGATGATGAAGATCAATAATTTATAATTTCTCGAGCCAAAATTCCTGGACAATATTTATTTATTGTTTTAATTAAAAAAAAAATGTGAACCTTTAGGCCGTGTACGAATTCGTTTAAAATTTCGATTAAATTTGATCCCACATTAAATTTTGTCGTTTCATTAGTGGTGAACACAATTTCATCTTTTTGCTGTGTGAATTCAATTAAATGGGATTTTTTTAATTCTAATATTTTTCTTCTGTCCGCGAGTTTTGGAAAAAAGTAGAACACATTTTTTTGTAATTTTATTACAAAAAATGTAATTTAACTCTGTGCGAGATAAAAAATTGAACGCCCATTCTAATGAGTTCAAAGAGCGAGTGCTCTTACCCTGGGCCTGTTATAAAGAACGCTTATGGTTCGTATTCTGTTGCAAGCAGCTGCAGATCAAAAACACAAGACGCAAAAAACTAGGGTCGCTTGTGGTGGTCACGATGAGCTGGCAACTTTATTTAATGCTTGTTATCATTGCTGCAATTAGCAAATGTTGTTCTTCAGATGAATGAAGGGGACCAATCCATTCATCTTTGAGTTGTAATGACCATTTGTATGGAGACTTTTCATTCAGAACGATGTGTTTTTCTAAGAATTTCATTTTAACCAGCAGATCCAGGGTTCTATTTTGCGTCAATTCAAACTCGTAGCGCAAAAGAAATTGTATCCAAGAGAACAAACAATGTTCTATTTCTACTTCTAGCTTCTATTTCTCTGCAAGCAGGATCCAGTAGTCTTCATTGTGGCTTTAGAAACAAGATTACACAAATTAGCATTGAACTTTTTCTTAATATTTTTAGAGTGAAATCATTTAATTATATTTTAATGCATCTTCATTGAATATGTTCTTTTTATGCACATGCAAACAAACAAAACCTTTCGTGGGTGCTGGTAAACGTCAAAATTTAATCTAGCAGCATAAATTTAACGTGCCCCGAACCATGTTAAATTTTGACGTCTTATATTCACCTCAATAGTGTCAAAATTTAATTTTGGGATCAAATTTAATCCAATTCACACACGGCCTTAATAATGTAATAAAACAAAATACATAAATAAATTCAACCAGCCTTGAGATATATAATTTTTAGCGTAATCATTTTTTTTCTGGGTCTGCAATATTCAAGTTCCAATGAAAAAAAAAACCGTTTTTAATTTTGAATTCATTAAATTATTACATATTTTAAATAGACATTGTTTAATGTTAATAAAATTAAGCTTTAAATCTAATAAATTCGGCTCGATACATGGATTGTGCTATACGTAAATTCTATATTAACGTTATAAGCTGCATGTTTATCAGAATAACTCTAGAAACATGATACTACCAAAGGTGAAATTTGGCAAAATAACAGTTAATATTATTTATCATATTATTAAAATGATCCGCTGACTGCTTTAGGCACACCTCATTATAACATCAAAAAAACCATATGACAAAACATAAGCTTTGGTTAGATTGGTCACCAAAATCTGGCCGCTCTTTCTTGGTTTTTAGCTTCGTTTGAAAGTCCAATTTATTTTAGCCACGCAATGGCGTGAAATGAAAGATGACCTCCAATCCATTGCTCCAGTAATGAAGATATAAGCTATAATATTAGTGATTTTCTATTTGCGACTAGTTAGGTTCTTTTCTTTTGCGCCTTAAAGTAACCGCACCATGGAATAGTGATAGATAACTGATAAGTCTTAATATCATGGCGTTCATCTACATAAAGAACGAATATCTGAACGTGACAGTACTTCCATTTACGAATGTATTTTACTATATTTTTAGAAAAGTTCTTGACAGTTTGGTAGAAATATTTGTTCAAACTTTATTTCGGATCCAATATGCTTACCTATTATGTAATGTTACATCAGATTAATTTGAAAACTTTTTTTATTCGTTTAAAATACATATGTACATAAGGACAATGTGTTTAACTTCTTACTTTATAGCCCAGGAAGCAAAAACATTGCTCCATACAAACTTCTAAATGTTGGTAATAGGTTTCATACTTACACACGTTATAGCCAATACTATTATACAACTTTTCAGAAATATCCCCAACTATAAGTGTTGAGGAAAAAAAAAAATAACGGGATTTTAGTGGGAATATTTCTTGATTTTTCGAGAAATTTTTATTTTATTAAAATAGCTTTATCTTGGAATTTAATTTGTGTAGAAAAAAGTTTTATACACCAAAAAATTGAGAATTGTTTATTCTTAAATAAAAAAATTTTAAAAATTATATATTTATAGCAGAAGCTTCTTAAAAATTCACAAAAATCAAATATTTGAAGAAAAATCATAAAGAGGTTGGTTCAGTTAGGTTTTATCGTAATCTGTTTAAATAAAAAATAAATAAAAGTATGTTTACTCTTAAGTAACAAATTCTACAGAAAACCTCATTTTTAGAAAAAAATATTTACCTATGTGGAAGAAGATTTCGAATATAGGTAACCTTTTTTGATAAAAAAACGTAATTATATGAATTAAGGCTAACGTTGTGGCTATTTTATTTGATTATTTATTTTTTTTTTTATGAAAATTACCATATAGGTAGAATAAAGTGGGTCTATACATGGGGAACCGATGGTAGTTGCTACAGAAGATTCGGACATTCTGGTTTTGCTTTTTTTCCTTTGCTCCGTAGAACATCGGAGCATTTGCTTTTCTGCCCGTACTGAATTAAGCGACTTACTTCCTGTTGTCCATGCTTTTACTTGATGCAATACCACCTCAGCTTTTTAATGGAAGGTACCGTGGTTACAACAGAGCGATTGTTAACCTGCACTTACAATCTAAAATTTATATAGTCTATATTCCTCCAAGAAAAGCTGCTACAGATCAGCATTCATATCACGTTTACCATCAAGTTTAAGCCTGGCTGGCTGGGAAATTTCTTGGAACTTGTTTTATTAAGTGCCTTTAACCATTCAACATTAATAGCGAAAATTGTAAACAATTGTTAAATATTTCCCTTTAAATAATCCATTTAAAAAATAAACACTTTAAAAAAAATTGTAAAAATTTTCACTTTTTTGAATTTTGGTAGAAATTTAAACATTTTAACGGTACTATATAAAAAAACAGTAAGCAACCCAAGAACTAGTTTTTGCATCATTTTAGATGTTTTTGAAGTTTTGAAAATTTACCTTTTTTTTTTGTTTTGTACAAAAACCATTTTTATTATGGTTGTTTCTTGAATAAATTCAAAAAAAATTTATGAACGGTGAGCAGAAGAAACTCATGTTTTATTTTGAATAATGCAGGATTTAATTATAAACCAAAATTTCTAAATTTTGTTTGTATTAAGTTCCGTAACTTTTAAATTTTAACGATGAAAGAAAACAAAATTGACTTTTTCAACGTTTACTGTAAATATAAAGGCTTAAAAGACATTTTATTAAATAAAATGAATAAAGTCTTATGCTGAATTGAATTTCACATTATCTGATGTATCTTTCAATTTTTGTTTGATGTGCCATTATATTTTTTTTTAGTAAAAACGGCAAAATTTCAGTTTTTATTTTCACCTCTTCAACGGTTACTTATAATTTTAACAACTTCAGTGCATAAAATACAAAAATCTTGTATGCAATATTATGCCTTAGTTAATTTTGTATCACTTGAGATATCTTTTAAGTTTTTAACATATACCGTTATATTTTTTTTTTTTTAATTTTTTGAACTTATTTTTTTTTTAATTCCTTTATGGATTAAATTAAAATTGTTCCAAAACTGTCAGCAATAAAAACTTCAAAAATATCTCAAATGATGCAGAATTAAATACGGAAAAAGATTGTGTTTTTTGTTTTTGTAATATTTACCTCATTATTCTATTGTAATAGTAAATATTGTAAAAAATTTTTTAGTTTACACTTTTGCAAACTTTTGAATACAAATAGACTAAGTTAACGGCATTATATAAGAAAAGAATATCTACGAGCATAGGTACTATGTATATTGAAAGTTTTGGATTCGTAAAAAAAATTGAATTTGAGATAACAATCAAACTTGACATTACGATGATGGGGAAGACGAAAAAAGTGGGTCTCGCAATTTGTCCGTCTGTCTGTTTGCCTGTCTGTCTGTCTGTGGACTCGCCTACAGCGTACAGCCTAAACACGTGGGCCGATTTTAATTAAACTTGGTATAAAGTGTTTTCGGGACATTACCCCGACACGTTTTTTTTCCTTTTATTTTTAGAACCAAAAATAACGGCACTTAATTAAAATATTTTTTTTTAGCAAAATTTGACTGAAAATTAGAAAATTCGACCTTAAAAGTGGGAAAATCATGAAAACGCATTACAATTTAAAAAAAATATCCTGAAATGAAATTATGTTCGTACGCGCATAACTCTATTAAACATCATCCAATTTAGGTTTAAATTTTTTTTTTGGACTTGTATTGAACCAGATTAACGCAAAATTGAAAAATTCGAACGAAAATTAAAAAATTCGACTGGCAAAGTCAGAAAATCGTAAAAAAAAAAACATATGAATCGCTTTTTATGTTTGTATGCGATTCGCATACATAGCTCGGCTGAATATCATCCCAAGTGGATGGTGATTTTTTGTTTGACTTGTACTGAACCAGATAAACACATAAGGCACGGAGATAAAAATTGGAAAATTAATCCGGAAAAGTCTTGATAACAATTGGAGCTTGCTCGACTTTCGAAAGGAACATTAATACAGTATTGTCTCGCTAATCCGAACCACCTTCAATCCGAATATTGCGCTGATCCGAACCTTTATTTTGTTACATTATGTTCTGTACAATCCGAACCTACCCCGATTTATGTACATTTTAATCCGAATTCCAACTTTAAAAACACTGGTTTTCACAGTTTGGGTTTTACAGTCATTTTGTTTTGCTCCTTTATGTTACAAACTTCCAAAACTGATTTCGCTATCAAAAAAGTATCTCCACACATTGAAATATATGAATAGGTACATACATGAATACTTTTTTAAGTTTTTTAGGTTTTTACAAAAATAAAAGTAAATAGGTCCTATTTTATAATGCAATTTTCGGTTTTAAAAAGCAGTAAATACAGATTATTTTTTGTTAAATAACTAACACTTTCCCTCTCCCATCTCGTACTCATTAATCCGAATAATTTGATAGTCCGAATACCCCCTTGCAATAATTAATTCGGATTAGACAATACTGTAATTTAGTCAATTATAGGAGGAATGACGTTCGCCAGGTCAGCTAGGTTTGAGTAAAAATAAAAATGTTTCCTAGATTTATCGAGCTCTTAAACTATTTGCATTTATTGGACATGGACAATCAGCCATTAATTGTTATTGATTTGAGTCCAGTATAATTTTTTTTTTTTTTTGTTTAAGTGACAACAGATTTATTTTCCACGGCGCATCTTTTTTCCATGCAGAAAGATTTGAGTAGATTCTGAAGAATATAATGGAAAACCTAATACTTTTGGAATGGTCTACTTAGTCGTTGGTATACTCCAATTCTTAGTTTTTATTTTTTAATTTAAATTTTCTTTTTTTTAAATAATGTAAAAACAAAACAAAAAAACAATAGAATTCTTAGGTGTGTTTAGCAACGTGAGCTTTGATTTTTTGTTTGTTTTACAAATCATCACAATATTTGCTGTCAAAACCCATATACGAAAAAAGAGTTACCAAACAGCCATCTTATTTATTGTAGTAGATTTTCTTTAGAAATTTTTGGTAAACATCACTTTAATATTTCACCAAAATTTTGTTTTAATTAATTGAAAATTATAACCCGTAGCTTTAATCTAATGGTTAATGGTTTAGTAAATTCGTGGAATAAAGTTGTTAAACACTATCAGCCGTATCTATAATACAATCTTAAAGGCTTCTTAACTTTAAAATGCCTTTAAACAGCACTTAAGCGTGAAATCGGTATCTATAATCAATTTTCATATTTAGGCAACGTTGCTTAAAGGTCTCTTAACTTAAACGCCATCCATCGCGTTTAGAGGTTGCTTAAACCTATCTTAAGTTTAGTTTGACATTTGAGAAGCATTTTTTTTTATGTTTGTAATTGTAAATTTGTGTTTTGTGTGTAATTTTTCTTACAATATGAACTTAAAAATGGATCCCAAAATTTAATTTCATTTATAAATGACTTAAATGTAATAAATACGTTACAATATTTTAATTCACATAATTTATGATATATTTGGGAATGTTTTACGTTACCTTGTGGGCAGAGTCCTAATTTACTGAATTTTGTCTCTTATTGGCGAGCATGGCGAAGTTGTTTATTGTTTTCCAATTTTTTTTTATTTATTAAATCTGTCACGAAACAGCTGTTAAAAAAAATGTAGTAATATTTTGTTTTGTTTGTACTAGATTCGTAAATTCCTTTACGTTACGTGACACAAACATTGATTAGTTAAGTACCCATGCATAATTGATTATAGATGAGTATTTAAGCAACGTTGCTTAAATTCAAATTAAATATTTAAGCGAACTTAACTAATTTGCCTTTAAGAAACGTTTTAAGAAAATCTAATAAATATGGCTGTATATTTGCATGTCTATGATGATTTTTTCCTTGCTTTGACAAAATTATTAGGTCCAGTTTTTCAGAGCTGAATTTAACCGGAATAAGTTAACTTTGTACATAAATTAACTTACAGTTAACTGAAGAAGAAAAGTTAGGAATGCAAGATTGCGTTCATAAATATACTGATTACTTTAAGCAACTAAGATAGTTCTGAATAAATGATGGGATATGTAATGTTCTAATGGAAAAGTTGCGGTTCTCAAAGCCTTCCTTAGGAAGTTAATCAAAACCAAGATTATCCCTTCGCCAGAAAAAAATCATTTCTATATGAGAAATTTCCCACAATATTACCACAGCATGCAACCTGAACTAATTAAACACACCTCCTACTCCTATATGATTCCAACTCAGGAATCGCTCTCATTTTCTCCTTTAATGCATGTAATTACAAATCATGATATAGACAAGAAGAAAAGCGAATAATCAACCATAATCATTGAGGAAAGTTTTATATAGTTCTATTAAGCTAGGTTGGGTGATGCAATATCTAAATTGTTATGATACGATGAGGATCATAGGAACCTATATATATGTGTACATATAGGAGAAAGTAGTATACACCCACCTGAGCTTGATAAATCAATCAATTGAAGCTAATAAATTCACCTGTTATATTGGCTACAACATGCACTTACATAAGTTAGCTTAATTAAAAATGTTATGAGGGAGGTTTGGGTGAAAAGGATACAAAGCTGGAAAGCAGTATACAGAAGAAGAAGAAAATGATGTGCTGAGTCATGGATACAAATTGGTTTAGTTGGAACTTAGAAATTTATTTTAATTGAGTTGAAAACTTCGTTGCCTTGATTTCCTGACACTCTAGAGATTATTCAAGACGAAACCAATAAAAAAAAAAAAAAAAAAGCTGATAAGGCTCGTTTAAAACATGTACCTATATCTTGGTCAAAATTAAAGCTTTGTACGTAGATAAAATGATAGAGTATCGAATTTCATATTTTGACTTTAAGTTGAAAAAAGAATTTTTTATTTTTAAATCCCCCAGCCTCACCAAAAAATTTCAATAAAAGTCTTTCAGACTTTTGTGTTCCATACATCGAACTCATACATATACAATTAAAATAAATAAATAAATAAACAAACTTAATGGCACAACGGCTCATGCAGAACCAGGACCTAGTGACACAACTCTCAAAACCATTCCTGTGTGCGTTTCTGCAGGAATGGAGGGGACCTACAGTTTATTCCTGAATCCCAACGGCTATGGTGAGCGGTACTTTTCTATGACAAGAGATACTCTTGGAGGGATTGTCACTTCCTCGCAAGAAGTAGTAGCTCCGAAAAAAACTTAAGGTGGAAGCGGCTGCTATTGAACCCCAGACCTCTGGCATGACAGTCCAACGCACTAGCCATTACGCCACGGGCTTCCAAATATGTAATATAAAATAAAATACAAATGAAATAAAGGGGTAGGATATGTTTCGCCAGAATTGTTTGGAAAATTAACGTTTCGCGGTGGTACATTTCGCCGTTTCTCGTTTCGCATTTTTTTATTTAGCATTTTGTTATTTCGCAATTTTCGTTTTGCAAATTACGTTTGGTTTTTTATATGATATGACAAACCAACATTTCGCAATTTTCATTTTGCAATTTTCAATTAATATTTTGTTTGATTTATTTAGGTTTGGCAATTTTTTATTTGGCATTTTGTTATTTGGCATTTTATTATTTTGCTATTTTTCATTCAGCATTTTGTTATTTCGCTTTTTTTTTTGGCAATTTGATGTTCAGCTTTTTTTTATTTGGCATTCGATTGTTTGGCAATGTTTTGGCTTCCATTAAATTACATATACCTTAAAATTTCGCGCCCAATAAAAAAAAGCTGAACACCAAATTGCCAAATAAAAAAAAAGCGAAAAAACACTGAATAGAGATTATAAAAAATATAATGCACCTACGAAAATAACTGCCCAATTGCTTAAAACCCTTTTTTCCTTGGAGTAAAATGTGAAAATCCTCTTTCTGTTATGTACTTACCTAAACTAAACTAACAAACTGAAATCCTAAATCGCGAAAGTGATTACGGCAAAAATTGCAAACAACTAAAAAAAATATTACCAACGCAAGCTCGACTAAGCAACGGTTCAGAAAAAAACTGTTAATCTTGAAAAGAGACGATGGTAATGATTGGTCAAACGATCAAAACAACTAAACGGCGAAATGATCTCTTAGCGAAATAATACAACGGCTTGACGATATTTCTCGAAATGATTAAACGGCGAAGCGTTATTTCGCAAAATAATGAAACGGCGAAACAATATTTTGCGAAAAAACACTTGGCCAAATAATAAACAATTTAACAAAGAAAAACTAAAGAATAATTTGCCAAATGAATTTTGCGAAATGATTGAAAATATTTTTAACAAAAAGCGAAATATAAAACCGCCGAATGTTAATTGCAGAATGATTAAAAAACGTAATGAATAAAAAACAAAATGCAAATTGCCAATTAAGAATTGCTAATTAAACAAAATATTTAACGACTAAGGCGAAACAAGAAATGCCAAATGAATTTTGCCAAACAATGGTGACCCGAAATAGAGATACATATATATTTTTTCTTGGTTTTCTGAAAGTTACCAGGAAACTAACAAATTTCACTCTGCAATAAAAGAAGATATAAATCGGTTTCCATAATCCTTTTGAAACTTTCTACATATATTGTTGGTTTTACAACGGCAAAACTTTCAATTTTTAAGTTCGAAAATGCAACTATGCTGCCTTAGTACCTAAGGAAACCCATTTTGATAATAAACAAATCCCACCAAAAACATTTCATGTAAAAAAAGGTCGCCAAGACATCATGAGATCTCATAACTTTTTCACAGCGAAAGCGTTATGTGCATGTGAGTCTTGGCGACCTTTTTTTATATGAAATGTTTTTGGTGGGATTTCATTTCTTTTTGTAGGATCAATTATTATTCATAAGAAAAACACCTGAACCTCCCTTAAATACTTCACGGTGGGATTCTGATTCCAATGAAACTACTTCCCAATTAATAGTGTAGCAATAGGCCTAATACCTCGGAATAAAGTAACTACCTAGATACCTAACCTTTATATTGAGCTAAGTCTCTCAGAAACATGAAAATAATATATCTATGTAGGTACCTTACTACGCATTTATTTAGAAATTATACAAGTAAAAGTAACGCGTATATTTTTATCTTCGCAAAAATTAAGGTAATAAGGTACTTAAACCTTAAAAAAATGATCCGTCAATGTAAAATCTCTTTATTTATTTTGACCGAAACGAAAAATAAAAGTTCATTATTTTTTCCTATCGCACACCCCTGAATATAAGTACATACATACATAAAATTCCAAGGACACTTCATACTGAACGAGACGACAGTTCACCGATCGTGGTGAACATCATACAATATATAAACAACCCTTATTTCAAGCAAAGCCATATTGTGCATTGTTTTTTGTGTTCGTGAATATAAAATAAAAAAAAAACAACCCTCACATCAATTATAGGCGGGGTTTGCCTTTGCATTGCATTGTTGTGTGTGATTGTGAAAATTGTTGTTGTTTTTGAGGTTTTATTATGAACCTCCACTTTGGGGTGTTGGAGGGTGAAAGTTACAGATTTCTTAATTTTTTTGTTGTTTGTATGCAAATCCTAGTCTACATTCCAAATTTCAGCTTTCTAGCACTTCGGGAAGTACCCTTTAGGTTTTGATGAGTGAGTGGTCAGTGACAAAATCGACGTTTTTGGCTATTAATAACATCCAAACTATAAAAGCTAGAAATATGAAATTTGGTGTGTTTTATAAGGCCGCGGACTACATCTAATCCTGAAAATTTGAGCTCTCTAGCTCTATCTATACCGAAACTATGAGGGCTTGAAAATACGACGAAACGTTTCGAGAAAATATATAGTAGTGCTAACCGCTCGTCTTGGCGGGCGCACTACCGTGCGCCTAGATATCTTCCTTCAAACGTGATGATACCAAATGTATGTTATTTGCCTTTTATGGATAAGTTTTTGCTCTATGAACAAAACCAATATAAGGTTCGGAAATCGGAAGGATATATTACCTACAGAACCAAACAATGGTCTTGTCAAGTAAAAACTAAAGGAATAGGTACCAAACCAGAAATTCAAGAAAGTCATACATACGAGTACAAACACATTCCTATATGTCATATCCTTTCAAGACACAAGGACATTTTTCAAGAAGGTACAAGGCGTATGAGAGGTGAAAAGCAAATAATGGATGTTTGTGAAATATAGATTAGAAAAGGGATACCAATTACTTCAACCCGGGAAAAGGTAACGGATATATGTTTTGTAGGAAGGTAGGTATGCCTTAACATTATTTAATTTTATCACCGAAGCTGAGATCTATGAATTTGAAGTTTACACAATCACAACATCATTACATTTAATAACCTCCAAATTAAGTTCATACATACATTATGTATGTTTATTTTGCAAAGAAATCGATAGTGGGGGGGGGGGGAGGTACGTACCTCTGAACTTTATGAGAACTTCTTCCTTTACAAATATGCAATTAGTCATACAATATTTAACAAAAAACTTACAAAACAATTTGCTAGAATTTAGAATATTCTGGTTGTTTATTATGAGAGGCTATAGCAATGCGATTAGGTATGTATAGAACATATTAGAATTTTAAATGTGGAACGTTTTGTTTTGATAAGGGTTTAGAGAACTTGCTGTGGCATATTCTGCTAACGACAGGCTCTGGTAGAGAACCGGAGCCTGGTGACTTGCATTCCTACTTGTGTTCTGAGTAGGTATTAATTTTTCCAACGGCAAAGATGAGTGGCACTTTATCTTGTCAAGTGATACTCTTGGAGCTTGGAGGATTTATCACTTACTCACAACAGGAATGTAGGTATAGTCCATTGAAATGTTACATTAACCTAGAATTTTATACAGGACAATTTTTTTTTTCAATGGATCAGTGTCAGTGTGAATAAAAGTTTTGGAAGTTGAAAGCCCCCCATTCAGCCACCATTTTGAAAAAGGGGGCGTACAAAATTCTTCGCGATATCTTGAGAACAATATAGGTAGCGCACAATCGAAACTTTAGCAAATTTGTGTAGAGAATTGAATTCCCTATACAATTTTTAGCTACATAAAAAAAAAATCTTCCATTTGAATTTAATTCAATACAGTCCACTAAAACAACAACAAACATAATTTTCTTTTATTTTTTTTTTGTTAATTCTTTTTATACAATTTATGTTAATGCACTTTTTATCGTAAAATTGAAAACAAAAAAGTTTTAATCCAAAAAAGATGAACTATGTCAAGAAAAATATAATTATTTTGTTTATTTATTTTATATATCCTCATTGACAAATTTCTTAACTTTTTCGTTTTCAATTTTACGATAAAAAGTGCGTTTAAATAAATTGTAGAGAATGAAACAATTAATAGGGTGCTAACTTTTATTAAAAATTTTGAGATTTTAAAAAAGTGAAATCCGAAAACGAATGATGATGAAATAAATAAATTTGGTGGCACAACAGCTCCACGAAGAACTAGTGCTTAATGACTTACAACTCTCAACTTCTCAACAGTTTATTGTCGAATTCGAACGGCTAAGGTGGGCTTCACTTTTCTGACAGGAAATACTTCCTTGTAAGAGGCAGTAGCCCTGAAAACTACATTTTTTTGTTTTTTTTTTTATATGGCAGAGGCTGAAAATATTTGTTTTTGCTAGATGAAGTGTTATTCTAGTAAAAAAATGAGCATTTTTTGACATCAATATAATTATCTACTTGACTTTCTAAAGGTCCCAACAATAAAAATTTGCAATGTTGATATTCAACTGACCTGTTGCCTAAGCTAGCAATAAAAGGGTACCACAAAAAACATATGTACATATATAATAATTGAGACACAAAATTTTATATATAATTTTTAGTAGTTTCTGTTTTTTTTTTTTTTTTTTTGCAATAGCAAAAGAATTTTTTTTTGTTTAAAAAAAGTTTTGTTTTTGAGCCAGTTAAATATTTTGGTTCGATAACTTTTTTATTATTAAGCTTTAATCAATGTCGGTTTTTTTCCTTGTTCTACATTTATTTTCTTTGAATCTTGCTTTAAATGAAAATATAGACTTTTGACTTTGATGGTTACCAATATCTCAGCAAGAAATGCCGGCACGGAAAAATTTATTTTGTATGGTTCATAAAAATTGTGAAATCGTCATCAAAATGGAAAAGAAATGTCTTACCAAATTAAGTTCTGCGATCAATTCTTGTAAGGCAGTGAAATAGTTTTTTTTTTTTTTTAACTATTTCTTAATCTAACGGTGGAAGGCCAAAAAAAATATTCAATATAATGTTTTGAAAAGATCTTGCAGAAAATGATATTTATTTCCAGTTTTCAAAACCGCCCTTAAGATTTCCATGTCGCCATTCCTTGCTGAGATATGGGTAACCAAAATCCAAAGTTTATTTTTTTTTCATTTAAAGCCAGATATTGTTCTGACAAAAAAATTTAGAACAGCGAAAACAGTCTACACTAGAGCTAAATAAACAAGTTTATCGAACCATTAGGTACATTTAATTGGCTTAAAAAAAATATCAAGGAAAATGACACTCTTTCAAAATTAAAAAAAAAAATAAAATTTTTGACTTATGTGTTTCTTATGACAGTGCAATACATTGTTCAACACAAAAAACATAAAGCTTTAGAAAGTTATTCGTTTCATCCCAATACGACTATTTTTTACAGGGATAAAGCTCAAAAGAACACTAAAAAAAAGTGAAATTTTGTATGCTCCCTTAATCTTGTTGACTAATAAAATTTAAAAATTCTATCATTATAATTTTTGCTAGTCGTAAGGTATTTTTTGATTGATTCTGAAAACTGTTAAAGTTTTTGTTTCATTACCCTAATTTTTTTTCGTAGCAGTGAACCATCATGCACGATATTATGTTTCTTAAACAGCTTAGATTTTCACCCACTTTAAGATTTAATTCATGACATTTAAAAAATTTTGTAAATTACTTTAAGAAGAAATCCGCTCTTTTAATATTTTCTGCATTTTATGACGTTGTAATCTGTAAAATAAAATCTATGGAATGCCCGAGATCATAACCGATCTTGAATTCAGATTTCAGCTTCTATATAGGGACCTTAAAATTTAGAGATATATTCAAACTTCGAAAGCTCGATTTTTTTTTTAACTCGAACGAAATTATGTGGCAAAAGCGTTTAAGCCTGATTGACACCATAGTGCCGATATTGATACAGTCTCAATACGTTCTTACTCCGATAAAATATTCTTACACAACAGGCCTGTGTCAATCATGAACGATTCGATTTTTTTGATCTGGGATCTTGCATCAGCTACGAGATTGTAAAATAAAATTGTTCTCTCGCACAAACCGTTCCTGAGATATTTGCAAAAAACTCATTTTTAATAATTTTGACCCCTTATACTGACCTAGCGGTCATCAAATATGTAATTACTGAGGATTGAGGAACTCTCTCATTGGATTTGATCAAAATCGGTACATTATTGAATTGAATTCGTTAGATTCGGAGAATGAATTTCATCGAAATCGAAATGAAAAAACGAATCAGAACGGTATGAAATACTGAATGATGAATGAATGATCGAGTGATCGATTGGTTTAAATGATCGAATCATTTTGGTAATAGATTTTTAAACGATTCGATCATTTGAAATGAACGATACAGCTCTATTACACAAGAAACAATGAGTATATTCTCACCTTCGATACCGCTCCGATACCGATACACTCTCGCTCCAGTTTCGATTCATTGCAAAGAATATTTTATCGAAACGAGAACGTATCGAGATCGAATCAGTAAAGAAAGTGTGAATATAACTCACATTCTCGATCTAATATTTTTTATCACTTACATCAGAGATTCCGGGTAGTTTTGTGCCATTTTAAAATCGTTTGAGACATACATCGTGCAACGTGCTAAGTTATGGCAAAATAAAAGTGGGTATTTGAAAAAGGTAAATAATAAATTATTATAATTATTATGTGTCCGTCGCGTTGGTCGGTTATAAAGTTCAAAAATTAGTTTATTAAATTTTTTATTTAGTGTAAGTATCTCACGCGTGAATTCGTTTATTTGTGTTTGTGTTGATTTAGATTTCAATGAAGCCTTTTAACCTTTCGTGTCGGTCTCATGTGTAGTGTCTGTGCGTGAATTTGTTTAATCCTGTACTTAGGTACTAAATGTAGTTCTTCTTTGGTAAAGTTAGGCTTGATTCACATTATAGTGCCGATACCGATACAGTCTCGAAACGTTCTCGCTCCGATAGAATCCCTTTCTGTTCACATTGCCGCTTCAATACCGATACTGATTCAAAATTATTTAATTCATTTGTTCTCCTTTCTATTAATTTAAAATACATAGATACATACATATATGTATCTAACTATACCTATACATGAATTGTATATTTTTTACTTTTTTCTTCTATAGAAACTATATCAATAACGTTCTTGCTCCGATAAAATATTCTTTCCAATGAATCGAAACTGGAGCGAGAGTGTATCGGTATCGGAGCGGTATCGATGGTGTGAATATACTCATTATTTTATGTGTAGGAATATTTTATCGGAGTAAGAACGTATTGAGACTGTATCGATATCGGCACTATAATGTGAATCAAGCTTAAATTGACATTAAAAAAAAAAATACATAAAATATTGGAGCGATATCGGTATCGTGGCAACAATGTGAACATGAAATGTTTTTATCGGAGCGACATCGTATCGAGGCTGTATTGGTATCGGCACTACAATGTGAATAAAGCCTTAGAGTTCAAATTCCATACAAAAAAAAAATGGCATATGCTCCAAGCAAGTCGAACTTTTTAGGGGAATTTCCATTTTAAAGCCTAGTACGCAGATCGGGAAAAACCAAATTTTATCTCTACAATTCTAATCTCTAAAAAAAACGTTGGAAAAATGGCGCAAAATTAATGTTTTTCTTCTTTTTTTTCTTTTTGTAAAATTATCGATGAATAATAGTTGATCGTGTTTATCGTGCAAAACTATTGACCTATCAAAATTTTTCCCGCAAAATAATGCTTCTAACATTATTTTTCCTGGCAAAATTTAGTGGAGACTTCACCCTACAGCGGGTACAAACGTTACAATTTTTTCGCGTGAACTGCGTACTGCCTGGAAAAAAACTGAAGACAAAATCTGTCCTGGGAAATATTTTGTATGAAAAGAAAAATTTGTCCCGATCAGCGAACAAGGCTTAAGAGGAGATATAACATCCGTATGCATTTGAAAATCGCATTTTTGAATCGAATTTTCTTTTGAAACGCACGCACATATTATTAGCTACATGTTTCGTAGCTGGTTAGAAGTTTTAAGTACACGTCAAGAGTCAAACGATAGAAAATTGATTCAAGAAAGCCTGATTTCGGACAATATTCTACATTCCTACAGTTTTCTACAATAATGTTGATAAAGATCGAATTTTAATGGAAGTTGAATATGATAAATGGATGACGCAAATTAATATAGCAACCAATATACCTCTTGAAGTTTATATGGAGGTAGATAACGATATTTGCAGATCGGCCTTTACTACAGACGAGGACATTATTGAGCTCTATAGCTCCGACTTTAATTAAAATTGAAGACAAGACTTCTTCGGTAGAGGAAATCATTGAACGGCCTTCGAACACATGCATTCCAAAAATTTTTTAGTTTATAAATGCAAACTTGTCACGATCAAATTTATTTAGCTTTAAAAGAATTAGAATATTTTTTCTTGAGAAAAAACAATAAAAAAAAAAATTATGCTCAGAATACATACAATACTAAATACATGCAATCTTTTTGTGTGTATATGGTACAAGAACATTACATATGTACAATTATGTGAAACGTATTAGACTTAATAAAAGTACAAAATGTGTGTGCATTATTGTATTTCAGATATTGATTTGTTTAATTGTTTTTATTTTGTTTAGTAATTTGGATAACTCGAAGTTTTGAAAGTCGAACTTTTTTTGTGGATAGTAATAGTTCGAAGTTTGACTGTATTTCAAAATGTTCGATTAAAGAAAAAATAGGACCAACTATGTTTTTACATTATATTCCTTCCAACTTCCAATTGGAAGTTAATAAATGACTCCTTTTACGAAGTATTTATTTATTGAGTTATAAAAAAACACATATTTTTCATCGTTTTATAATCACGCGGTATTGAATATTTGCTGATTAAAAACATAGCCTTTTTAAAAACTTAACTTTTTATATCAAAAATAAACATTTAAACGCAAAGGAATTTCCAAACTTTGACAGGAAAAAGGAAAATATTCCTGGGAAGCTAGAGCCTAAGCCGTGTCGGACGGGTTCGCAGAAAAATTTTAATTTATGTTTAAGCTCATATGTAGATGTATTAAGGTTAGTTAGGTTTAGTTTGGCTTTTTTGAATTTACTGAATTTACTATGAAAATAAATTACCATAAACTTCAAGTAAAACGACCAGCCAGCTTATTTTAAATCCTTGCTTTCGTGTGAGACCAATATTTTAATCATAAGATAGGTATAAAGAATACTTAAGCCTGCAACTTGTTTATACAGACAAATAAAAAAAAAAAAAAACTTTTTATCAAAAAATCAATACAAAAATAGTTGTACCTATGCCTATAATATGTTTAGATTTTTTGTTTCTTGTCCCCATGGATAAATCCAAAAGGTGGGCGCCCATGGGAGCAACTGTTGATAAGCTAGTTAAAAACTGTTGGTAAATTTGCGAAAAGCATTAATTGAAAGGGTAACACCTGATAACCTTTGAGGTGTTAATCAGCAAAACCCAGACCGTTCAACACCAACCATCAATTGTGTAGTATATAAGTATATATAGGATATAGAATAAATCGACCCTGATCACTACATACAAATCTATTATTAAGGGTATTCATGCAACGATATAATTTTACCAATTGTGTAAAAAGATAAGTTTACGCAAAAGTTTGCGTGAATAACATCCTTTTTATTCATCTGGATAAATGCTGAATAATTGAATCAACAGTTCGTTAAACGTCAAATATTAAACGTCAAATACTAACCGTTGATATATAAGGTGTGTGGCAGATTAGATGCGTTCAGATTTCGAAGTTATTTTCAAATGGATAACCGCTCTCAAACCAACGCGAAATCGGCGACATATTCCTCGGAACGATACAAAAATGTTAAGCTAAGTACAGACGATTGTCAGATCTGACAAAAAATTGTCAGGTATCTTACAATCGTATGAACGCACAATTTGTGTCATTGTCAGACGATTAGGACATTGTCAGACTCATTGGTCATTGTCAGATTACCATTGCTGACAATTTCTTCATTGTTCGAAATGTCAAACGGTTGGAGCTTAGTTGAGAGTTAAAAAGAACAAAACATTTTTGTAGGAAATTTGTAGTTTTTCCACAGCTGAATAAAAAAATATATAAAGCATCTGGACTCACTTTTATATTAAATTCCTTGTGCTGTGTAGTTTTGTTCAGAATATATAAAACGATTAAAGGATATCTACTTATATGAAGATTAAATACAATGAAAATAAAGTGAACAGCAAATTCCAAAAAGTTAAAAAAAAAATTGGACTTCAAAATGGCCAAGAATGTCAAAACGAGGGTGGACAGAGACACTACCTGGAAAAAAACCAGCTCAAGCAATTGGTAACAAATGGCAGCCTGCCGACAACTCGCTCAGATCTAACATAGTCTCAAGATTACTTTTAATCAGCCGGCGTAAGCATGCTGAATTTTTTGCACGCAAAGGTTTATTTTTTGTTCTAAACAATATATGTAGTTCAATTATTGCAAGATCTTATATTCTTGCAAGTCTTTCAAAAAATAAATGATTTAATTTTTGTTTTAATAAATCGATATAGAATATGGAAAATCACTTTGAAGGTATCCTCTTCTTGATAGTGGCTACATACGGATTCACATTTTTAAAAAGTGAAATTCTATAAAAGATGTTTGATCTTGAAATCCTCAATTGATTTGAATTTTTATTATGACTTGAATTTTTATTGATCTGCCAACCGTGTGAACAGAAAATTTTCAAGCTGACAATATTGTCAGATATATAATTGTCCGAAAATTGTAAGACAAGAGCTGACAATTAAATTGTTAGACTTTGGCACAAAATCTACCAATCGTGTGAACGGACAATTTTAAGAAATTTGTCAATTGTCAGCTAATTGTCCGCTATTGTCAGACCATGGACAGATCTGACAATATTGTAACATCTGACATAGTGAATTATGGTTCAATTCTGATCTTTACTGTTCAGCATTTTATTTTTCATTGGTTTATGACATCTGCTTCCGATAGCTTCTGACTATTCAGGATCTCCCAAACCAATGCGAAATATTCCTATGCAATATATTCATATTGAGTGTGTTTCTTTATTTATTCCGGATAAGGAACAGAATGGATGGAATAGACGAAAGGTTTATCCAGAATATTCAGAATGGAATGAATAAAGAAACAAAACTAGAACAAAAAGAATGGCAATCCAGTTGTTCGGTGAAATGTCAAAACAATTGAAGAAATAAATGTTTTTATTTTGGATATTTATGTATTCTCAAAGTCAAAAGTTTAGTAAATTTTACATTAAATGCATAAAATTTATACTCTGGTTCATTTATTCGCGTTATTATGCTGTTTTTAAATAATTAACACCAATGTGAATCTGCCATAATTGAGCTTAAGAACGTCAATTATACTGAACGCGCCCAGTATTCTTTTTCTATTCTTTTTATTCCACACTTCACATGGAATAAAAAGAATGCATTCCAAACGTTCCGGAATGAATAAAGAAACAACAAAATAGTTTATCCGGAATGTTCCGTGGAATAAAGAAACGCATTCCGAATTCCGAATATTCTGGAAATACAGGAATGAATAAAGAAACACACTCATTATTTGTTGCTGTTGTTTTCATTTACAACTACGTGTTTTTATTTTTTTTTTTGATGTCGTCAACAAATAGTTCTACCTTAATTATAATTTACTAGCCAGCTTTCCTAATCGTTGAGTAAATACAGACGTCCTTTTTTTGTATAAACTAGGTACGTTTAATTCACAACTCTTTCTTTTTATAAACTACGTTTTAATTTATAACTTTTTTCTATAAAGTAGGTTTTAATTCGCAAGTTTTATCGCTAACTAATCGCGATGCAATAGTTACAGAGTATGGTCAGAGTTTTTTTTTTAGTTCTCTGAGACTTCATATGTAAATAAATAAATAAATTTGATGGCACAACAGCTCATGAAGAACTAGGGCCTAGTGACTTACAACTCTCAACCATTCCTGTGTGCGTGTCTGCAGGAATGGAGGGGACCTACAGTTTATTGCCGAATCCGAACGGCTAAACGAGCGGCACTTTTCTGTAACAGGAGATACTCTTGGAGGATTTGTCAATTCCTCGCAAGAGGCAGTAGCCGTTTTTTCTTTTAAATAAATAGGTGGCGAGGCTGGGGATCGAACCTTAGACCTCCGGCATGACAGTCCTAACCATCACGCCACGACTACTACTCCATATGTAGGTATTATAAATACGTCTAGTTCTAAAAGTCACACTGAAGTTTGTATAATAATTTTATCCAAATAAATTTGTATAAGTTTCCTCAGCAAAATCCTTAGATAAGTTTATCCAATTTGCGTATACCATTTCCAATGCAAAATTTGACAGTTCACTTACCAAAAGATAAACTTATCCAAAAGATAAACTAATCCAAAAGATAAATTTATCTAGTGTTTTACGACGTTGCATGAATCCCCTTATTTATTCGGATTTCTCCATAATCATTCTTGTCCTATAGGGAGGGGGGGGGGGGTATAGGGGGGGTAAGTAAAAAAAAAAAGACACTGCAAATTCACAACATCATCATCCCATTAGTTTAGGGCAATTGTGTAGAGATATCCTACTTAAAACAAAAGGCGAACAAACTTTAGAATGTTGTTATATTACAACAACCTTCCTACCTTTTAAATAATTCTTCCTACGTTAAAAGCTATACCTACATAGGTATGTATGTAATTTACGATTAATCAAAATCACAAAAATATCAAAACAATACAAGGAAACAACACTATAAATACCTTCTATTATAATTATTATCTATGCTTTTAAATTCATCAAATGCTGAAGATTTTATTTCAGCACACAATCACATTGTGGGTTATTTTTTACTCTATCTTTTGACACGTGCTTTTTGAATGTCCCTTCCATGTCAGTTACATTGCCTTAAACTTTACAAAGGACTCTTCAAATAAATCCCTTAGATTGCCCTCAGCTACATAGATAAGAAAAGAAACTTATTTGAGTTCGTCCCTTTTTCACTTACTAACTTAATTTCAAAGCACAGAGAAGATGGACATAATAAAACCAATAAATATAAAACCATAATTGCACGCTTATCCTGCAGACACATCAGCTTCAACATAAAACATACCTTTAACAAGATTTTGTATCGTGAATGGTGACAAAAGCGTATATCCAATTAGATCTGTTTACACAGGGCAAGGACCTTTGTGTAGCACAAGCTCAAAAAAAAAAAAAAAAAATCGCAAAAACTCATTTCTTATAGTCGTACAAACATTCACTTAGACAGCCAACCCGCACATTTAAACTTTTCCAAAGAGGACACTATAACAACAACAACAATAACAAACCCCGCACGAGGACAAGACTGTTAGAAAAAGGGGGCGCCACAAATACCTCGTTTACACTTCATATACCTACCTACATAGGTATGTAATATGTATATCTAGCGGTTTGTTTTTAAAACAATTTTTTTGCGGTCAGAACACAATTATAACGGTTTGGCAGAATTATTTAAATGTTTGCTCAAGGAAGAAAAAAATACAAATTTCATTTGGCCACATTTTTTATCGATTAGATGACGAAGACGAGCAAAAAATGCTAAGAGTTTGCCTGTGTTAGAAGCAAAGTATATACCCGTATGTAGAATGGAATGATAAAAGTAAACAACATAATCATGTACGAGAAGGTATATATAATTGGCACAATTTTATCGAATTTCTATCAACAAGCCGGCAATTTAGACTAGACACTAGACACTAGAGACTATAGACACAACGCAACGTCACTAAAGAAGGAGATTGTATATTAAAATTGACAAAATCGTTGATCTATTATCGAACAATTTAGATTCACGTCGCGAAGTGAACTGAATTCGGAAATAACAAGAGTATAATATTTAAGACGTGGAAATAAAGGATATTTTATTGTATGGTCTTGAATGTTAGGGATTTTTCCGAGTGAATATTCAGTGAACAGTGAGTCAAGGCCCAAGTGCGCATGAATGAAAAGGGGATTGAGTCAAATGTGAGTCATTATGCAACTTGTTGGATTTTAACAGAAGGAAATAAGGTAAATGTTCTGCTAACCTAACATCATAATAAATTCCTACTTGAATAAAATAGACGTGATTTTTTTTTTGTAAGTAGGATTAAATTCTCACTTATGGGGAATTTTTCCATATGGAATTAGCTATATTGCAGCATAAATTCAATATCAAGAAACAACGAAACTTGGAACTAATTGAAAAACAAACAGATCATTTTTAAATTCTCTTATTTCTTCCACAAAGTGAAGTCTATGTCTATGAATATCACAACATGTGCCTTCGACAATAGACTTACATAGATATAGATGAGAGCATTAATCGTCAGGGGCTGTATTTATCCCTCCACCTACCACCATTTCGTCACATCTTTTGCATTAAATATACTTCTGTTTGTACCAGCGCAGCGGATGTGTAAAGATGCATAATTCGATGCTTTAAAAAAATATGCACGAATAAATCGCACGAACTTGCGCTTGCTTGTAAACTATAATGATGCAGAAGATTTATATGTTGATAATGTTAGGATATTTTTAAAGGAAAAACATTAAAAACAAATTATTTTTAAAACTTAAAATGCATCAACCACTATTATCATTAAAGGTAGGAACTTTAATCGAATTGTTAGATCCGTTTTTGAGAAAATTTAAAAAAAAAAAAAAAAAAAATGAAATACAGTAGGACCTCGGTAGTTCGAACACTCGGTAATTCGAATGCTCTCCTAATTTGAACAGCTATTTTTTGCATTAAGTATCTTGTAATTCGAACACTTGCTAAAATTGGTAATCTGTAATTCGAATTTGTAGGTCAACAGCTTCGTGAACAGACGCTGATGAATTAATATCGGCACGTCTTCTAGTTCAAATAACGCCAGGAAATTAATTTATTGGCAATGAAGAAATTCGATACAGCGAATGAAAACCTAGGCAATTAAAATGTTTCAACTGACTCTGATAGCAAGAAAAAAATCTTACAACTCCAAAAAACTATCAGTAGCAGCAAAGCTCTTCGAGATGTCAATCCACTACTGGACTAGAATTTTCATAATTTCTTTGAATAACTGGGTGGATCTCTAATAGTTCGAGTTACCGAGGTCCTACTGTATTTGCATTTACCCTCAAATAAAACTGCTGTGTACCAAATTTCAAGCAAATCGGGCCACCCGCTTAGGCTCTAGCTAAAATTACAGTAGACGCCGAGAGCGAGACGAACAGACCGACAGACGGTATGGCGAAACAGAATTTTTCGGATTTCGCCATCATCGTATAGTGTTATTTTTGATTACAACCCTGAAACTTTTATTTTTACACGAAAACACCACTTGCCCTATAATAGAGCAAGTAATTCGTCAATTCACCTTGAAAGGAAAACTTTGTAGATCAAATTAGCACTCACTTTTTTTTGTAAATAGAAAAAAAAACAATTCATCAAAAGAGTTTTCAACCGACATAACTTGACGGGTAAAAATAAAATTGTAGTAAAATTTGTTAGATTTGATAAAATAAAATAGTGAGTATACGCCCGAGTGCACCACAATTTTTTTTTTTTTTTTTTAATTTCATGAAGTATTTTCTTTATTCAATAATCTCACTTTTTTAACTATGTACATATATATAAATAAGTTAAGATTATTTAAAGTGTTTTCATTTTTATAATCCTGATAATGGCCGCAGCCTTCTAGGAGTCTAAGCTCTTCATTTAAAATTTAAAAAAAAATAAATACATTCGGTGGCACAACAGCTCATGAAGAACTAGGTGCTAGTGACTTACATAAGTCTCAACCATTCCTGTCTGCGTGTCGGCTGGAATGGAGGGGACCTTCAGTTTATTGCCGAATCCAAACGGCTAATGTGAGCGGCACTTTTCTATGACAAGAGATACTCCTGGAGATTTTTTCAGTTCCTCGCAAGAGGCAATAGGCGTTTTTTAACTTCCCATTGGAAGTTATTGTAATCGGTCCGATTTGTGAAATTAAAAATGTTGACATTTCTCGACGTTTTGAAGTCTCTGGAGTGTATTACATTGTTTTTAGAGAGATGTCTGTTTACGTGCGTTCGGAAGCTTTTTTTCGCTGACGATATCTCGAGAACGCATAGAGAAATCGACTTCAAATACATTTATTTTAAAGATAATAAGGCCATAAAGTGCAGAAAGGATTTTCAGAAAAATTTAATTGGTGGTTTTTTATTGCAGGAATTTTAAAATTTTCTCGCATATCTCTAGAACAAATAATGCTTTCGATTTCGGCCTGGTTTCAATCTATGCATAATGACGTAGTGAAAAATTGGTAATACTTAAAAAAAAATCAACCCACACTTTTTTTTATTAAAACAGCCATTACAAATTGTTAAAAAATACCGAATATCTTGAGAAAAAATTCAATTAACGTAAAAAAAATTCACTTCCTGGCTTAAGCTCGTGGGCTTGGGCTGGGGACTTTTGGTATGTTGTACTTGAGGGTCACCCCTACTGCTTAAAAAAAAAGTAATCCAGACTACATGCTTTTTTGAACTTATTTTTTTTTCGTTACAACATTGACCGTTTGGATGTACTAATTACTCTACATAAATAATTTTCTAAAAAAGTAGTAGCTTTCATAATTTTCAATTTTCTCTAAAGCTAAAAGACTTATAGCCATCTAGGTCTTAGGGTTCACATAAGGATTAAAAACAGTATCAAATACTAAACGAAAATCTAGTATGACAAAAAAATTAAAAAAAATAAAGTAAATTTTTTCAAAAACTTTTAACTAAAACTACTTGTTTTTGCATTGAAATAATAGAATAGGTTTTTGAATTTTCAAAAAGCTATAGTACAGCATTTTTATGATGTGAATTTAGCAGTTACCGGAATTCAGCAACCGGGAAAGCTATGACATTAAAACAAAAGGCTCGAAATTTGCATATTTTTTTCTTTTTTAGCAATTCAAGTAAAGCCTCAAAACAAATTTTGGATCAAGATCAGATAAAAAAAAAAGTCGATTTATAAAGTTAAATTAACTAAATGAGGAAATCGCTAGAAGATAAAATTTAAAGCAATATTGTAGATATGCTTCAAATTGTATGTTTCATTCTTAATTCTTGATTAATAAAATGAAAAGTCCAGCCACTTACAAAAATTATTACATAAATGATATATAGATTCCCCACTCTTTTACAAGATTGTGTGTAGGTACTAAATTCTGTGCAAAGCTTTTAAAACTTTGTTCAATTCAATGAATTATAAAATATGCAATTTTAAAGTAATCACTAATCAGTCAATTATGTATGTGTATCTTTATAAAGGTCAATTATTGCAATTTAATGAAATAAAACAAAAGAAAATTATGTAAAAGAAACGACACTACAAGTACATGGCTAGAAAAACTGAATCCGATTTTGTACCATTTAAAAAATTATTTGCAATCATTCTGAGAATATCTATATCTGGATTGTTTCCAGAGAAAAAACAAAGTTTTATAGGACAATTCATGTTCATTTCCTTCTTTAATCTCTCTAAATATCGCAGGAAGTATTGTTCAGTTTCTGCCTGTTACTTCTTTATGTCATTTTAAATGTCCAATTTTACTTTTCTAAGGAAACTAGGTACCTAATAGCTACCGACTTTGTTTGTAGTTCTTACTTTGTATTCGAATCATCATGTTTCATGTGCAGACCAAAGCAGCTATGATGATCTAATAATACTGAAAAGTGAAAAGTCAAATTGAATTGCAAAGAGAGCAAGATGCCAATTCTAGAGGCAAAGAAGAAATTAAAACTCAATAGGGTATGAAATGGGATTCAGTTTATGATTTTTTTTTGCTGTATCAATTGACTTTAAATTGAAATTTGACTTGAATAGGATTGAACTTTATGACTGACAAAGTAAACAAATCGTCCCTAGTTTTTTCAAACTTGATATACAATGAATTCATAGGAATCACTCAAGAATTTTTGAGAATTTTTTTAGAAGCAATCTATGGATAGATAGCTAATACCTATATATTAACAATAGATACAATTATTCCATTTGTATAGTTTTGCTGATTCAAAAACTCATTAAATCGTTTCTTAAGTGCCTATTAAACAATATAAACGAAAGTACATAAAGTACAACATTATTATATCTACCTATAGACTGAAAGAACTTTGATAAATGCACATATTTTTAGAGATCAAAAATCTTTGTTTAGTTCATTTTATGATACGTTACTAAATACATACAATTAACACCATCATCATAAACATAACTTGAATTTTTCAGCAAAATTGGTAAAAGTCTGTTTTTTTTTTTTTTTTTTTAGAATTCATTCTGAGCTTTTGTCAACGTTTTTTTTTTTTTTAACAGAACATTCGGTGACCCCAGCGCTAGTTCCAAGGATTTTAACTCCTTCTTTGGGTTTTCTGTCTCGCTAACCCAACTCCGCTCCGTTCAGTCGCTTGAGTTGGAAAGCAACTAGAAATATCCTATTTAAATAATATAGTTTTCTTTTAGTTGAGTGGAGTTTTAAGTTTTTCTTTTTATTGTGTAGGTCCCAATTCACTCACATCGAAGAACGAAGACAATGGTCAAAGCGAAAACATTAAAGAGTTTCTCGGGTTTCAAAGGAAATAGACTACATTACCAGAGATCCTTTTTGTTTGCAAACTAGAAATTGAAGGAGAAGTAAAGCAGAAAGTTCTCTATTTGAAATGAAAACCAATTCTTAAATTAGGTATTATTCCTTTAACTTATATAGCTAAAGAGCTGGTGGTAGTAGCTCATTTCTGTCTAGTTTAATAACTTTTGTCGTATGATATTTCATTAAGCTTTAAAATATTTAACTGTACACTTGCGAGCAAAAAAATGAAATCACTCCGCTTTGACTTTTAAAAGCAACAATCTCTATTTATGTTTAAATGTTAATGGTCACATTTTAAAGCTTGAACTTTAAATTGGAGGTAAAATTATAAAAATCCCTTCGATAGTTTTGGCGTTATTCGCCAAAATAACGAAAATAACAAATTATACTAAAGGTAGAACTATAATTGTTGGAACGCAGCGTACGCAGCCGTACGAAACCACACGAATACAAGTAATTCAATACACGCACACATAATTACGTTTTGTTACGTTTCATTCATTTTCGTTCATTTTTGCTTTCGGAGGGGAAGAGCGCTTCTCGAGCGCACCTTACAGAAGAAAATTGACAGCTATATGTAAATTGTTGTAGTAAACTAGTCTCGAATCTCTCGTGCATTATGGTTTACGTGTGCATTTGACGTTTCGGAAGGAAATTTTTCGTTCGTTTATGACATTAGTTTCCGACAGCGTCCACCTATTATAGTTCGACCTTAAAAAAGGAAGCACGAGTAGGAAACATTGATACGCATAATACGCGCCCATTATTGGTTTTTGTTTATCGGTGTGGTGTCAAAAGTGAACTGTTACATAAACTCGATTTAACAGGCCTTCTTATCTTGGAAATAAATGGATACTACACCTGCAGATGTTGTTCAAGTTGTTACACTAATGGCGACAAGGAATAAGCCAACGCGTTGTGGTTCAGCTCCATCTTAGCAAATGTTGTGTATCAAAGATGTACAAAACGTTTAGGGAAAACTGGATAGTTTGTGCAAATTCCAAAATCTGGACGTGCCGCCGATGTACCACTTATAGATATGAAAGATTCATCGCAATGTCTTCTCTTCCAAATCCTCATTTGACTGACCTTAAACGTCGAACAACAACTCAAACAGATACGAAGAAGAATTGCTAGTGAATGGACAGGCAGAAGACGACTTAAAGAAGCAGACCCTATTGTATTTTTAAAGTAAAAAACGATAAAATATTAACCGCAAAGTCCATAAATCATAAAATTAAATAAAAAACAAAAAAAGCATACCCTACCCCGAAACGACCTGTCCAGGGGATCGAAATTGACTGCAAACTACCGACAAGGTTGACTTTGATTTTCTGTATAATGCACTACGATTGGGAAGTTGAGCAATGGAGGCGAGTCTGCTTGGAAGTGATCGTAGGGGCAGAATACACAGAAGACCTGGCGAGCGATTTGAACACATCTGTTTTGTCGAAACCGTGAATTACGCCGGGGGAGGGTTTCGTATGATACAGGCAGGCATTTGAATTAAATGAAAAGTGAGCTCGTTTTTGTGACTGATGGTGGTCAAGGGGAGATTTAAGTGCAGCTCGGAACATCTCCGATATTCTGCTGCATCACGTCGTTACTTATGCTGGATGTATTGCCAAAGATTTCACTCGATACAACACTGCGCGGGGAATAGACGGATTAGGGTTCCTAATTGTCCTCCATTTGGGAGGACAGTCCTCCTTTTCAAATTTTTGTCCTTTCGTCCTTCTTTACTTTGAAATGTCCTCCTTTTCAAAAATCTGAAGAATATAATTCAATAATTCATTTTGTTAGTATGTATCTTTGTTGTTATGCGTCATAATCTCAATATTTCTGCATTTTAATAAAATGTTGGCCATGAGCCTGCTTTATGACAAACTACCTAATGACATTTTGTCACTCATGAAAATGAGACATTATAGTAGGTATGTTGTATGTATTTACTTTCACTCAATGATAAATGTAGTTCTGATGTACTACTACTACTTTGCAAGATTCATTGATGATGAATAAGAAGAGTTCAAATAAAAATGTATCTTTCCTCAAAAGCTTTTGCATTTTTTGAGTTTAAGTTTTTTTTGTTATTATGGCCACAAAATGCCAATTTTTTATGATTTTATTTATAAATTTTTTAATAATTTATGCCAAAAACCCGCTTGGAAAAATGATAAGTTTTGCCAAGTTTACTCAATGCCTTGAAAATTTTCATTGGGGAAAATTCTGTGGAGGAAAACTTGGCAAATACTCGTTAGACTTTGCTTAAAAAATTGTTAGGGAAGTTTTACTACCCCATCAGAAATAACCCTTTTAAGTTTAAAGTTATTCATTTTCATCAATGTACGTCTGTATTTCAAAGTAGATAGTGCACTGGTTAGCGTATTAGACTATAGTAAGCCGAAAGTTCTAGTATACTGGATCTAAATTAAAACAAATTTTTGTTTTGGAATAGTAATAACTGCCGAGGGCCTGGTTGACTTTGAAAGTACATAATTGATTAATTGATTTTCCAGGCGGCAAGGATTTTATTTATAATGAGCTATCGAATTTAAAAAAATAAGTAGGTGGCTACCGTATTTTATTTTTATGTTCATGTTTAGAAAAATTGTGTCCTCCTTTAGTTTTGAAGAAAGTTGGGAACCCTAAGTCGGATTCCTTAGGGAAGTTGGTATTGCCACGACGGACTGGCTGGCGCTAAGCCCAGACTTAAACCCTTTCGAGCATTTTTAACACGAGCTTAAACGAAGGGTTAGAGCCAAAAATCTATAGCTCCTGAGACCATTAAAAACTGAAAGCGGCACTGGTAGACGAATGGGAAAGAATACGAGACAGTGAAGAAAACAATCAGGTCAATGTAAAAACATAGTGTTCGAAAACTTTCTGGATTTCTAAAGAGTGTCAAAAATGGAGTTTTTTAATAGATTTATTATTGCCCGAATGCCAAAAAGGTGTACCCCTAATGCGGATATTTTGTCAAATTTCAGTGAAAGTAGGATTGTCAATAAAGTTTAATGCTGCAATTAGACATATTTAATAAACGTCAATTAGTATACATTTTGTTTTATTAATAACAATTCTCTGTTATTCAACGACTTAAGAATAACTCGTCAATAACTCACGTTTATTAAAAAATGGTTGTGTATGCATATCTTTTCAAACTTTTTGAATGGCATTTAGTCCAAAAATAACAACATTTAGTCACAACTAATTTAATTTTCATTTGTCACGTTATACATTATGGATATGGTATTTTGATTACGCTGCTACCAGCTCCGTATAGATTCTGAATACACCTTCTCTATTATTCAACCAAACTTTTATTGAGGTATTATAAAGTCCAGGTTTTCTTTATAGAATTTCATTGAATAAGTTTCCGCAGAGACCTACCTCTTCAAAATTAAATTGATTCCAATTGATTATTTTTCAAAGCTCCCTGGCAAGTTCCACAATCGTAAACTTTGTGTTAGGCAATAGCCAATCAAGGTAAATTGATTTTCTTAATTAGATACAGAATATAATTGTTATTTTACTGTAGATGTATGTACAATTGCAAAGAGGGATGTTTTCATATACATTTGTATATCTTAAGACTTAGTTATTGAGTAAAAAACTTTAAAGTTTTTGTTTGATTGCAGTTTTGTTTTTTTCTGACATTCGATATTAGGAGGGAATAGCTATAATTCTGGATAAAATGCTTCCAATCAAATCACAGAATTTTGTTTGAACTTAAGTCTCATTTAAGTAAATAAATAAATAAATTTTGTGGCACAACGGCTCAGGGCCTAGTGACTTATAACTCTCAACTCAAGTTTAAAAAATAAAATAAAAAAAAACTGGATCGCACAGAGTTTGGTCTTGTGATTGAACTTCGAGTGGCCCAGAAAATATATGTAATTTTATAGTTAGGCTACGTTATGTTGACGTGGTTGCCGGCAGAGATCCGACGCACTTAGACCATAAGTTGGTCCATTATGATACCACATTTAATCTAGGGGACTTCCTCACTGGTCGTTGAACCACTTGGAGCTCCTTACATTTGCCAAATTACTAGGATCATCGAACTAGAAATCTCCCAGATGGAGTCTGCGTCTTTGAGATAAAGCAGGGCATGTGCAGAGAAGGTGGGGAATCGATTCCTCTTCCTTTTCATCCATACAGCCTCTGCAGAAATCATTAGAATAAACACCAAGCCGCATTACGTGCTTGCCTATAAGACAATGTCCTGTTATGACACATATTATGGAGCCGATATGCCATCTTCTTAATGATATTAAACACTTAGAGCGCTTGATTTAGTGTTGACTAAATCTGTTTTGTCGCCAAACAAGTGGTGATGTTGTTCCACCTGAGCTTTTTTTTCTGTATAGCATCCTGCTTCAGCATTTAGTTTACATGTAGCGATGGGAACACCTATATTTAGCCTCTGGTGAGTTCGTCGGCCATACAATTTCCTGGAATGCCTATATGGCCCGGCACCCAGCAAAGATGAATTTTAAACTGCTGTGCTATCTCCATGAGAGATTATGGCCAATCAAAGCCTGTTATTGAGCTAGTAAAGACAGAGTCCAGTGCTTGGCTGTCCGAAAAGATGCAAATATCCGTATTTGACAGCACGTTTTCCTTAAGCCAAGATAAGACTTCTCTTATCGCCAAGAGTTCCACCTGGAGTACGCTTCAGTGATTGGGAAGGCGAAAAGAGAGACTTAAATTTAGTCTGTTTGAGTTGAGTATACACCTCCACCAACCCCGTCACCAGTTTTTGATCCGTCGTCGGTGTAAAAATCAATCGATTCATTATCCAAGAAGGCTGCGTCCACCCAGTTTGATCTGGAGGGGATGGTTACATGGAAGTTTTTATCTAATTGTAATTGCGGGATGGTGTAATCGATATTACTGGGAATTGATCCGAATGAATTCGAATGATAGAGTGACCAATCCCGCTATTGATGCACTGTGAAGAGGCCGCAAGACGAATGGCTGTGCTTGCAGCTGTCTGTTTGCCAGAAAAATCGAGGGGTGTAAGATGGAACAGAATGTCTAGTGCAGCTGAAGGAGTCGTAGGAAGTGCTCCGCTCATTCACAGACATGCTGAACGTTGAACCATGCTCAGTTTATCACAATAGGTTGTTTTATCTGGAGCGGTCCACCATACCGCCACACCGTAAGTTAGAATCGGTCTGATTACTGATGTATATAGCCAATGAGTAATGCAGGGTTGGAGACCCCATTTATTCACAATGGCTTTTTTTGCATGAGAAGAGTGCCACTGTGGCCTTTTTAGCTCTTTCTTGTATGTTAGGTTTCCAACTTAACTTCTTATCTAAAATAAGACCCAAATATTTATAAGTTATTGGTACACATTTGATAGGAGGGGGGTCTATAAAGGGAATTTAATATTTCCTAGAGAAAAGGACAAGATCTGTTTTGTGGGGGTTAATACCATGTCCATACCGATCGGCCCATTTTGCTAGCTTGCTTAGAGCATTTTGTAAGAGATCTTTTAGGGTTCCAGGATACTTACCTACTACGGCAATAGCAATATCATCCGCATAAGCAATCACTCATACCCCTCCGCCTTGCGGTGTATATCTCTACTGACAGATCTTCTTGCCGAAAATTCGCCCATCAGCTTTAAATTAATAATCCAGCTATTCAGCATTTAATTTGTCAATTCTCCAAGCGAACTATCTACCTTCAGAGATGACAGTGCAGAAGCGATTGCAGATGCAGAAGTGTCGGCATTGTTAAAGGCGCCTTGTATATCTAGGAAAGCAACCATAGTATACTCTTTTTGATATATAGGGAGCAGGGCTGTCGAAGTACTGCAATTGCAGTATCTGTACTGCTTTCGAAAACTCCGTACTGCCGTACTGCTAACACGACCAAAGTACTGCCTTTTTTTGTAAATCAAAATCGTAGCAGAAAAACTTTACAAAATCGTTGATCGAATAACGATTTGAAGCGATTTCTTTTCACATATGACATTCTTTTTCACATTTAATGTAAAATAAAACTTAATACACTGCAGGAAAAATGAAAGGAACAACAAATGATTTACATTCGTTTACTGTTTTTTTGAAGAGGCTGTTAAAATGGCCAAATCAATTACTTTTCTCAAGAATCCACGTGTTCGGGAAAAGTGTTTTCAGTTGAACCAAATGCATTAATAAGTGAACTTCCTTTTTCAACTTAAATTTAGTTTTTTGCTAGCCTTTCTGATTTAAGATTTCAGTCAGATATCTGACTTTTACCTTTGCTTTTGATGTTTTGATCATCAACATGGTCCAGTTCGTAAAAGTAAAAGTTCAGCAACATTGCCACATTTAAGTCCCATTACTGACAGGTTGAAATTTTGTTTACTGCTTAAGAACTCTTATAGCAATAACAATAAAATCTTACACAAAATCCAGGTACATATGTATTTTACAGATTTTAACCGAGTTAGAATCGGATTATCTTGTTAAAATTTTACTAAAGTTAAAAGTTTTTAGTTACCACAATATTTTTGCGGACCGATTGAATTGATATTTTACAACAAAAAACTAAAGAAACAAAAAATGTATTGGCGCAAAATTTTAGACGATTTAGTATGAAGTTAAAGCATTTTTAGTATGATGCTACGTTAAAAACAGGCTTTTCGAAATTTTAAACGAGTTAGCATCGCATTATCTTTAAACATTTTACTGAAGTTAAAATCGCCAAAGGCCTATTTTATCTTTTTAGTACCAAACTAAAACCAAGTGTCACTTTGGCAGCTACAATTGCAAAAATGGGTTGAACTGTCACTATTTTAGGCGTGTTCAGCAACAAAAATAGGTTTAGTATGATACTAGTTAGAAAATGTTTAAAACTAAGAATATTTTAGTAAAGAGTTTTAAAGTTAGAAAATTGTTAAGTAGTATCATGCTAATACCTTAACATCAGGCTGTTTAAAATTTTGCGCCATTGTTTTTTATTTTTTTTCATCAATCATCAAAATAAAAAAAAATTGTCAACTCTTTTAAAAGTTAGTAGTTATTCCTCTTGTTTATACAACAATGCGAAGTCAAATCAAAACCCATAAATTTTCGTAATATTTCGTAACAATACCACTAACGGTCATATTATTGGCATTCTTCAAACCTAGTTTTACTGAAAAACTAGTTTTATAGGGGTTTCGAGTTTTAACACAATATTGTTTTACTTTTATTCCCCTATAGAACTAGTTTTTTCATAAAACTAGCTTTGAAGAAAGTCAATAATATGGCCGTAAATAAAAATAAATCAAATAACATTTTGATGAAAATCTAAATTTTTCAATTGATTTTCAATTTTTATTTTAAGTTGAAAAAAAAGACAAAAACTAATCAATTTTCAGTTATCTTATTCACCAACAAGTGCAACTTTTTACCATAGTGAACCAAAAAAAGTGTCGAAGGATGAAGAAAAAAATATTAAGCATAGTTTCGGTCGTTAAGAAATTATTTTTCGCATGCCATTTGAGTGTGTAGCGTAGAGAATTTTGTATATATTTTTTTAATTAAAAACAATAATTTGTCCCAAAAATTTTCACTGCGAAGAGGTTCTTTCTGAATTAAAATCAGATACATATCTGACTGACATCTTGACTTAGGAGGACCAAAAAGAATTAGGATCCTTCAAAAATATTTTAAAAAAAACAAAAAAAAAAACATTACAAAAATCTTATTTCCAAAATTTTGTGCAGGAATGCATATGAAAAAAGTTTGTATTTCATTGCCGTACTGCTGTGTACTACTTTTTTTTCCCTTAAAAGTACTGCTTTTTTTTTAAAAAACGAAACGACAGCCCTGATAGAGTGTATTAGATGGTAACGCACTAGTGTGTGGACATCTTTTTCCACTGACTTCCCTTTGCATTATGCATGTTGAGCCGTAGACAATACAGGCATACAGAGAGATAGACGGAATTGCTGGACGCAAATTTTCCCTACCTATATATAAATATATTGCAACTAAAGGCCCGACATACACCAGCTTAACAGGCGATTTTTTTGCCTGAAGCATAATTATTTTCAAGCAACGAATGATGTCGATTTCAAATGTTCAAGAGTCTTAAATTAAACCTCAATGGACATTGAATGTTACATAATATGTAAATCTCCTCCTGTTTCTTTCCTCATGTCAATGTAACCTCAGGCCGTAGGTATAAGCTAAAGGGAACTTTCATAGCACAAAACATATCCATATGCTTTAGGACATAAGGGCACTTTGCGAAGAGAATCCGAAGGTGATGAATAGCTTTGAGCTATTCACAATCCTTTTTGCTCTAGCCCTACAGCTACCATTATGTCCAGCCAGTCAAAAAAGTTAACTTATATAATATGCACCATATCCTTTAATCTATAGGAAAAGTATAATTTACAAACGATAAGACTTTGTGTAATTTACACAAGAGGTGTTATTACTTAACACTGATCCTGTAATTTCTAAGTATATAAATACAATACCCATCGTACTAATTTTTCAATTTAATGGTGAACATTTTTTTTTTTTTTTTCGAAATTAGTCCATAGCATAGTTATTTAAATAATGGTACCTTGGGTGGAGTTACACCGGCAAAGTTGTGACACAGTGTATTGCGTTGGCGGCGCGGCGGGTATGCAAATTATCACTCCGTTAATATATGCAATGGGGAAAGTACGCCTTTTGCTTGTTAGTTGTTTTAATTTAAAAAAAGAAAAAGTTGTTATAATGCGAAGTAATTTTTCCACCGGAGGTCTATCTCAGTTAAGATTAAATAAATTTATCTGGCGTTTTCACCGCACAAAAAGAATTAAAAAGTAGATTTTTTATGACAGTTTGCAGATGTTGTTTCGTTCTTTCTAATGACGTTGAAGTGAGGCAGAAAATTTAATGTAGGTCCACTTTCCAATGAATGTAATCAGTTCGAGAAAATATAGGCCAGTTCGAGTTTTAAAACTTTTGGACCTATGAAGATTTAACAAGATTTGTTTCGAACGAAATTTATTATATCTTAATCATTTAGTAGTCCAGTCAGCAGATCAAATTTTATGATTGGAATTAGTAGGTGTGTTAGTAGTTTTGAGTATACAAATAAAATGGCGCGGCTGTAGGTGTTGTGCGTCGGCCGCCATTTTGAAAAACGCGTTGTAACCAATATTTTGACAACGGCTTATGCTACACAAAATTTTATAGCACCTTTCCCATAGGAAATTTAATTAACTTTATTTTTTGTATTTGATATTTTTCATAGGATTTATACTTCCAGAGTTAGGGCGAGTTATTAAAAAATGACATATGTGGATTGAAGGGCATAAATTGTAGATAACAAAAATGAAATGCCATGACGATTTTTTTATTTTGAATAACAAAGTGTTTTCGCATGCAACAAAGAAGGTTGGGCAGAAAAAAAGCACGATGACTCGATGGCTCTCGTTGGAGCTAACTTATACTATAGAAAAATTTTAGGATTAGTGTCGACGCCTGTATAGGTATAATAGGTAGCTGAAATGGGTCACAAGAAAAAACTGACCTCGTCGGAGATCACATTTTTCGTGGACAGTCAAGCTGCTATCAAAGCAATAGCCATTGAGACAGTAAGATCGAAAGCAGTTGCAAAATGCAGAGGCTTACTGGTTTATATTTGCAGCACCAACCAAGTCAAGCTCTGCTGGGTTCCTGGGCATAGCAATAAAGAAGGGTACGATATAGCGGATGAACTGGCAAGGAGGGGGTCATTATCAAATATAGACAGTAGAAGCCAATCTGATACGGGACCAAGTGTCCCAATTGGTGTTATTAAAAGGAAGATAGACCTTATAACGAAAGAGCAAATCAACAACTTCTGGATAACCAGGAACGACTGCGTTATCTCTAGAAGTTTAAGAAAAATAAACTCGGAATATAAAGACCCTGATAGGTGTACTAACGGGCCATTGGCATAAGGGCCAATAAATTGGGTGTATTCGCACCCGACTTCTGTAGGAGCTGTCAGGATGTCGAAGAAATTGAAACCATTAAACACATGCTCTGTGATTGTCCAAACCTCCAAACAAAACGGCTCCGCTATTTTGGAAATAGGTTTGTTGGAGAACTGGACGATCTAGCACGAATCTCCTCAATGGCAAACATGAAAAAATATATTGAAAGCATAGGCTGGTTTGAAAATGAACCAATCTATGTCAATAATTGTTAAGTTAGCATCTCTGTTTATGAGGAACACAATGGACCATTAGGCCCCCGTGTATGCAGCAGCCTTTGGGCTGGGCACGCCCCTCCTAACCTAACCTAACTTAGGTATTATGTATATAATTTCTATTAGGTATAGGCTACCAAAAAATGGTTTTTAATGGTACCTCCCATAGAAACCTTTTTGTATTTTCATTTTTCTCGAAAAGGCATTAGCTGATTCTGATGATAACTTGTTTATGGACATAATCTACTAAAAATTTCAAATACATACCAAAATATAAAAAAAAAAAATTGTTTGGAAAAGAGTTAATTTTTTTTTTAAACCCAAATATTTCGAAAACGACTAGGTTGATTTTTATGAAACTGAGTAGTTTTTAACATTACATATCTAAAATATTTTGAACAAAAATTTTTCTTATAATAGTCAAAATTAACGGTACTTTTCATATGAATTGTTCTGAAGACTTTATATTAGTAGGATCTATAATCAAATAAAAACAAAATTTACAGTAAGCCATTGCTAACAGTACTTCTCATAGAACCAACTCATTATATGAATCTACAACCGATTTAAATTACATTTTTTAGACAAAAGCTTCTAAAAAAAATGAAATAATACTTGATATTAGAGCTGTGTCAATCGTTCATTTTCAATGATCGAATCAATCAATGATTGATTGCTTCAAAGATTCGGTCTTTTCAATCAATCATTATTTCAATCACTATGGTCAAAGATTAAATCGTTCACTATGTCAATCAGATTGATTCGGTCTTTGTGATTGTGACACGTTATAAACATGAGTTTTTTGCGAATATCTCAGAAACGGTTTGCGCTAGAGAAAAACTTTATTGATTGACGTTGAGATTGATTGTTTCGGATTACTGTGATTGCAATCAATCATTCATTTTGATGAACGGGTCACAAAGACCGAATCAATCACGATTGACACAGCTCTACTTGATATCAAAATTTTTTTTTTTTTCTTAAATGTTTACAAAATTATATATAAAAATTAATTTTAAAAAAACCACTCCTACGATTTTTAATTTTTTTTTTCAAAAACTAAGATTTGTTAAAGACATCAATTGGTGTACTTATCTACTTTTTTTAGCTCTCAAAACAATTTAAAAAAATTTGTAATAAATTATTTTCGAATTAATGTTGATTTTTAATAATTTTTCAATTTAATTACATGCATGAATAATACTATCTGAAACTCCCATACAAAAATTATTTCTTTTAAAATCAGATGAATAGGTTTATGTATTCAGACTTTTAAACCACAGTGTGACCAAGTCGTGCATTTTGTTTCTTATATTCTTCAATGTATTATATGGATTAATTCATATATGTATAATTTAGTATTATGTATTAATATTATATGTACACCCAATCTTTAAAATTCGAAGAAACTTTTACTACAACGACCCACCTGCCAATTATAAGTATAAAATTTGATCAGTATTTTTGTTTGCATTATGGAAAATCTTTTTTGCCTCTGGCGGCTGGCCTATAACGGATAGACATATATCCAGAGTATGTATAAAACACAAAAACAGAATTTCCTTTATACAGGGTGATCGGTATTAGATGCACCAAACTGCTGGAGCGAGTAGGTTGGGCTTTCCAAAAAGGTATAGCATGGCATTTTAAATTGTACTGTTGTTTTTAAATATTTTGTTTCCTGTTCTAAGTCATTTTTTTTAGAAAATTGCCTCTCCTGCCTAAACGGGGGGAAATTGACCCCCCCCCCTCCCATACGATTTTTTTCTTGTCTTAACCCAGCCTACTCGTTCCAGAAGTTTGGTGCATCTTATAACGCACTGTTATTTATGATGATTGATTGATTTATTTTTATTTTGCCTCAAAAACCAAACAGCACCCATCTATATCATCGACATAAAATAAGAATATCTACTTGTTGTATATAAGTGATATACAGGAAATATTTTTAATTATGTTGCTTGCTGCACCAACTCATAGCATTTCAGCAATACTTATTTAATAAAATTATGAATATAATTTAAAATAATACTCATGCAGAGAGTATTGTAGGTACCTGAGGCACTCTGTTGTATGTTTCAAACAAATAATATTGCTGATTGAATTGAAAGCTTCATAAATCTCATTACAAAGACTGCAAGTGCACCATCAACAAGTTAAAAATAAAAATAATTGCATTAATAAATTAAATTGAGTATTTCAATATAGGATGCACCTTTTTTAATAAATTCCCCTTAATAAAGCTTTGTAAACACACTTACATCTGATATGTTACTACATGAACAGCAAGCAAATGCATAAGGTAGGTATATAGTTTTTAATTTCAAAAATATACAAACGCAAAAGTAAACACCTACAGTGGAATAAAAAATTCTGTGTACGAATGGTCTTAAATGAAGTAGGTATGTAGTATGTACCTTTACCTTTTTGGTACATCGAGTAATTTGTCCTGTCCGCGAGCTGGAATGTCAGAGAACACGCAAAATACAAAAAAAAGCTCTTTACAAAATAGCAATATCCCTATCTCTTTTATGCACAAACTTCACTTTTGTGGCAACTGACATTTATTTTATTTATTTTGGAAAGCAAATACCAGGGGTGGAATCAACTACCGTGATAAATCAAGCAACAATTTTAGTTCTTAAAAGATTTAATAGTGCTTCCAGAGCTAATCTTAAAGCTCGTTCAATTAAGAAGGAGCTCTAGATGCGCTTATAGAACAAACGTCGAGCACACTTACAGCTAATTCATCGAGTTTGAGAGCACTTTTTTGCGCTAAATAAGCTTGTTATTAGTGCCAAGAAGTGACTTTGAAGCTCTATTGTATTGGCGTTAAAAACATTTTATGAACCACTTTTCACAGATTGTTGTCTGTATTGGTTTGTGTGAAACTAGATAATAATGATACAAAATTTAAATGTATGCAAGCTGTACTAAATAGTAGTAAGGATGATGTATAAATTCCCTACGAAAATAAATAAGAAAATAAATTATTTTTCGGTTAAATTTGGTTGAAATTGGCAGTGTTACCGCAGACCAAATTATTTATGTATCCCTTTACATGAAAAAATGAATCCTTTGGAAAATAAATGAATCACTTCGAAAATAAATGTATAAAAGTAAAAAAAAATATGACTTTAAGTAAAATCAAAGGTTTTTAACCTTTAAACTTTTAAACAGAGGTCCAACATTTTTTAAATACGATTCAGGACAAAGTACTTTGGCAAACATAATGGCATACTCCTTTTCCTTATCATATGTTTTTATTATTTGAAGGCCCAAAAATTTCATTTCTCCAGCTACAAGAAACGAATGTCCTTAATTGAGTTCTGTTTAGAGATTAAGTTTGGGTTAATAATCCGAAGGTATTTTATAACTTCGTTGTTAAAGTATAGTTTACATGGAAAGTTTTTATTGGCAAAAATAAATTAAACGTAAACAAATTTACATATTTCATCTCCGTTGTTTGTTTTAAATTAAATTTAAGGTTTCTTGAAGTTGAATGATCGTCCCAAAAATGTAACCTTTTAAAACAAACTGTATCCCCGAGTCCCCTCAGAAAAAAAAGAATCCCCGGCGATACTATAGTATCCCAGGGGTAACTCTGGAAATTGAAGTGCGAATTAAAATTTTTCACAAAAGTATTAATTGTGCTTCGATAAATAACAACGCGCACTTGAAATACTGTATATTATAAGCTCACAAATAATAAAAAATAATAACTCAACAAATTAGGAATTCTTAGAAATACATTTTTCAGAACTTAAATAAATTTATTTTTGAAACAAAAATCCAATTTCGTAGTTTTTAAGCGAGAACGGATACAAATATTCCTTTTTTTTTAAATTAAATTTAAATGTTAAATAAAATATTTCAGTATTTTCAGTCTCGCCGCCATATTTCATTGGAAAAAACTACCCGCCTGGAAAAATTGCAAGTTTTTGGCAAGTTTAGGCAAGGCCCTGGCAAGATTTCGGTAAGGAAACCCTAGACGAAGAAAACATGACAGACCCTTATTAGTGCCTCGCCGGGCGGCAGCACGGCGTTAACGTTGTCTGTCGTGGCTCCTGCGCCTTGCATCGATGGGGAGGTTGTGGCTAACCGTGGCCCCCCATCAGTTGCAATTCGCAGTGAGGAAGGCCCCCAGGTAGGGATACCTATTTCCGGCAGTGTTAGGGTTGTGAAAGACGACCCTTCCGCTGCTAAGCCTCCTTCCAACGCGTCTCGAGGGAGGGCCCAACCCGGGGATGGAGAGGCTGTGAAACATGGCCCTTCCACCGCCGGAGTGGGCTCTCTTCCGAGCACGTCGCGGAAGTTCAAACCGGCGAAATATCGCTACAAGGAGAGGCGGGATGCTGCGAGGATTCTCAAAGGCTCTGGTGATTCACTGGCGAGTCTGGAGGAAAATCGCAGCTTTCTGCCAGGATTCAGTGGGCCAAGGATATCTTGGCTAAGCCAAAGATCAGCGGCGACTCCACGTCAAAGCGGGATAGGTCTTTAGAGGGTACCACTCCGGTATCCAAACGAGCCAAAGTGCAGAACACCAGCACTCCCCTGAATCCCAAGTCCTATAGCGATGCCCTCAAAAACAAGATCGTGATTGCGGTTATCGATAGGAGTGATATTGATGGCACGATTACATCTGATCGGTGGCAGGTGGTAAAATCAAAGCTCTCGGCAGGCTTCTTGAGTGTAATGAGGGAAAACCCGGGACCACCTCCAATCACAGACGATGGCGGTTGGCATCAAGGTCATGTCAAACTCATCGTCTGTGACGATCAGAGATCGTGTGATCTCTACAAACTTGCTGTCAGCAAGCTGGGCGAAATCTGGCCAGGTGCGAAACTCGACGTTGTTGCTAAGGAGGACATCCCAAGCAGACCTAGAGCTCGCACATGGATACCAGCTGAGCCTTCTTGCATGGAGGAAATCCTTCAGATAATCCAGGTTAGCAATCCTTCCATGCCGACTCATGACTGGAAAGTCGCAAAGTTAGAGGAGGTAAGGGGTCTTTATCGAAGCGCGATAATCGTGGTCAATAAAGACTCCTTTGCCCCCTTGACGCAGACTAAGGGCATGATTCGGTATGGTTTTGAGACGATCAACCTTCGGATCTACAAAAAAGATGAGGCTAACGCGGAATGCGAACCTCCACAACCAACCTTAGAAGCTGTACCTGAGGTTGAGGACGCTGGTGCATCGATAACATTTCCAGTCATGGAAGACGATGCACCCAGTACATCCTTGAAGATGGTACAGTCTTCTTCTAACGTCGGAAGTCTGACCTATATGGAGACCGAAGACTCTACACCATCGGATCCTCTGAATGAGGATGAGTTATTAAACTCATCATCTGAGTTGGAGGATGATGACATAACAGTGCTGGAGGTTGGTCTGTCCGATTGTAACTAAAATGTTGCAGTTAGTACAGATTAACCTTCAACACTCCACTAAGGCTTCGGCCTCCCCTTCGATTATCCAGGCTCGGAGAAGACATCGTCCTAATCCAAGAACCATGGATTGTAAAATCAATGGTTAAGGGACTTAGGACACCTGGATACTACACGCTGTATGCAGCGGGCATAGGTGAACCTAGATCCTGCATTCTAGTGAAAAGTAGTATTAATGTATTTTTACTCCCTGATTTTAGCGATAGGGATATTACCGCCGCTTAATTAGAAACGGCCAATGGCTCTTACTGGCTAGTGTCGGCGTATCTTGGCCACGACCAACTCGGCCCCCTCCCTGGACAAACACTAGAGAGGATTATCGCTCAGGCAGGGCACATGCCCTGCTTTATCTCAAAGACGCAGACTCCATCTTGGAGACTTCTACTACAATGATCCTAGTGATCTGGCAAATATAGATATAAATAATCTCGTTCGCTTCGTAAGAAGCTCCAAGTGGTTCAACGACTAGTGAGGAAGTCCCCTAGATTCAATGTGGTATCACAATGGACCAAAGTATGGTCTAAGTGAGTCGGCTCTTGCTGGCTACCACGTCAACCTAACCTAACCTAACCTAATTACTGTGCGAATTTCAAATAAGGAATTTGGTGTGTCAAATAGTAAAAATTTAGCTGCAGACAAATATGAAAATCGTCCTTTATGAAAAGACAAAAAAACATTTAATTTAATAATCTTGTGAAGTATTTTCTCTTTTAAATAAAATTACCATATAAAATAAATAAACGAAATACGAATTTTAATACGAAATATGTACCTATACCTACATATTTTTTGGAGGTCACGTTGATATTTTTTCAGATTTCACATTCCATTCAACCAAAAAAGTTGGCAGACTCACTAAAAGCAAGTCAGAACAGTTTAGAACAGAACATTTCTCACTGAACAGCAAAAACTTGTTCTTTTTTGTTCTGAAGTGTTCCAAACTGTTCCGAAGAGCCTCACTGAACATACCTATAGTGCTTCACACACACTTGTACTTGCACACACATCAAAGTAAATGACATTTAAATAAACGTCAGTTAAGTTTGAATATTTAATTTCTCATATGCACAAGATTTTTTTAGCGGTCCGTGTTTTTATAGTAAAATAAGACCTGCGCAATCCTGCATAAGCACAAATGATGACACTACCGTGCGGTACACTCGTTTAAACTGAAGTGACGTAAATGCACACAAACCTGTCTGCTATGTAGCAGACAGGTACAACCAGGACGACCATCAGTTTATCAGCAAGCTGGAACGTGGTAAATAAACTGAAGTCTTCGAAGCAACCAACTACCAACATAACAAACAACGAGAAGTGCCTCTTAAATTAAAAATCATGGAGAATTTACGTGGAGGCACCAACTGTATCAGTATCATCCTGCTGGCCATAGAGTACCTATATTATCTAGAAAACCGACTTCAGGTGGTTGTTCTCTTCCACCCTACAAGCTGTACTGAGAAAATTTGCCCATTAGATTTTTTATGGGCGAGTTGTCCCGTGCATTTTAAATGGAACCCCAACCACAATATGTATACAGTTTGCCCTATATTTTGAGCATGTATTAGTGGTCCCGTGCATTTGAAGTGTAAAATAAGAGAGTTTTCTCTTCCTCAATTGAAATAAAATTTGCGGGTGTTTCAGGCAAGAGGGGTACGAGTCGGTTCTCTAGATAATATAGGTACTCTATGCTGCTGGTCGTCATCAAGGAATTGTGTCCCGTTAACAATGCAGACTAAAAGCAACTGTAGGTACCAGACATTGGCTGAAATATTTTTACTAGTCAGGGCTTAGGCAGAATGTAACTGACGAGGCAAAAAGGTACATAACTGGCGAGGGCCCAGCGAATGCCTATAGTAACCCTTCCTAGACCCTTGCTGGTAACTATGACAAACTTGCCAGGGCCTTATTGAAAACTAGGTTGTTTTTCCAGACGGGTAATATCGTACTGAATTTTGTACTATTTAATTTTACCAGTACGTAAGTACCACTTTTCAACTTTCAGTACTATTTCAATAATTGGCAAAAGACCATTACTGAAATTTTCATCAACTGAAGCTCGACACATCACTCAATTGCTTTTTTGGTTTAATTCTGATGAAATTCATTCTGTTTCGTGCGAGAAAAACGAGATTTTCATATAAATTTCAATTAAGATGATCAAAAAGTTGAAAAATGTATCTTTCGAATGAAGATGTTTAAACTAAAAACATAAAACTTTTTTTTTTAAACAATCTATAAATTGTATGTAGATCGAAGTTATTTTTTCGTATTTTGCGTAGATATTTACGGAGTAGATAATTTATTATCCATTTCAATTAATGCGAACTTTGTATATAGGGTGTCTCCTAGTTCGTGCACTATATTTTGGGGGATGATTCTTCCTATACAACAAAATTGTATATGGGCTCTAGCTATTTTTTGACGTTTCCTAAGACGCATGCGTTTGTATTTTGTATTTCTTTGAAGCTCTACAATGCTTAAAAGTTGAAGTTGCTGGCTCTTAATTGTTTGAATGAATAATCAAAAATAAAATCAGGAAAAACTGAAATTGTATTCAAAGTTAGGAAAGTAATCAGTGATATAATAAGGTTTTCTACCGCCCTGGGTTATTTAAAATATTAATCAAAGAAAATAAAAACAAATAATTGAAGCTTTGAGTGAAACAACACCAAGTTGAGTGAGCTACCACCAAGTTTTTGTATAGGCTGGAGTTATAGCTATTTCACAGTTGCCAAGCTGATCATCAAACTAATTTAGGGCCACTTACACGAAAGTTTTCTTACAGCAGTAACCTCTGGTTTATAAAAAATTGAGAGCTTTCTGACTGATTTGATTCAAATCACGTTGTAGCAAGCAAAATATTTTTTGTCTATTTAAGTTTAAAAAGTTATCTTCTCCTCGTTCTCTGGATAAATATTTAAACTCTGAATAGCTCTCACGTCAAGCTATAGAATTTTTTACGAGAAAGCAAGTCAAAGCGTTAGAGTTTGTTTATTATTTTTTAATGTGTTTTGTGTTTGTTATGTTGGTGATTCTGAAAAAATATTAATTAAAAAAAACCATAAGTTCATTTTTATTTATTTAAACTGGGATAGTTATTTTGAGTTTTATATATTTATCCGTTAATTTGAAGCAAGTGGCCCTTAGTGGTGCTTAGTCTATGTACATTCATCTTCAATTTTATTTAAAAAAAAACATTTTGCTGAAATCAGTGCTTTAACTATAGACTAAGCGTCTCCCGGGCCATATGCACTACGCTACCGAAAGTCACGTAATCACATGTCCATTCAATCTAGGTTTTATTGTTGGACAACTGCATGTGTATCAACTAGCATTTTTACTAGCCACACACAAGTGTGTTGTTGTTCATTCGGTTCCTTTCTTTTTTTCCCGTACACCTACTCGTTTCAGAAAAGCCAACAATTCATTGAGCATGTAAGGAGGGAGATTGTATGAAAGATTTGACGCTGGCCAGGATTTAATTGAGAGGGTTTTGGCTTTGCAGCCTTTACTACGAGTGTGTTATCAGATCACACAAAAACCCTTTCAATTAACACACCAGTCTCACCTTCACAGAGATTTCAGTTATTTTAGATTTTGGTTTGCGGTGGAGAATAGGGTTGTCGTATGTCTGGAAAAAATAGAAAAATAGAATCATAATAACAGCTGGTTGCACTAGATTAAAAAAAAAAAAATCATTGGTCAATTTTTTGACGGGTAGCTTTTTAAATTGAATAAGCGTTTCCCGTCAAAATACTTACCACACCCACCTTGATTTTTTTAAATGAAGAAAATTAAATCATCAAAATAGGTTTTTTAATCGACATAAAAAATGAAAATTGTAGCGAAATTTGTTAAAGATTAAATAAATTAAGAAAAGTGCGTATACGCCTCAGTGGACACCTATTTTAATTAAGTGAATTTTATCTTTTTTTTAACATTGAAAATGTTAATAGGCTTGTTTTGAGCAGAGTTCATACAGCGTTACTTACAAAAATTATTAAAATAACAAAATTAATTCAAGAGATGGAGAACGAACTCCCGCGTATAGGAAGCAACACAATTTTTCATTGGTGTTACAAAAAATTACCAAAATGATTAAAATAAACAAACGAACACAAGCAATAAGTCTCAGCAAGCGAAGAATCGTTGGGTGCGGTTATAATAATTATACTTATTGTTGTACAGCTTACACCATTTCTATTATATGTACATAAGTTGGATAAAATAGGGTTTAATTGATTAAAGGTTGAAAAACTATATTTTAAATGGGAAGAGATAGCGAGTTGATAGGTTATAAAAATGTTAAGAAGTTATAAATTTTTTTAAGTAATTGAAGAAAATCTACAAGTCGAGATATAACCGTTTGAAAAGCAAAAATCGGAAAGTAGATTGTTGAAAAATAATTCACCATTAATCAGGGTTATAGTTTATTGAGTTAAATTTTAAATGGCCTGAAAGATAACAAAAAAATTAACTATGTTTCAACAATTGTTGACTGGATTTTTTGTTCGTGTTGTTATTGATTTTAAACACCTTAACTGTCATATATTTGATACATTTTGGAATTCGACTTTACTGTCCCAATACAAATTGATATGGAAACATTCATACGTCCATTATTTTGTTTTGGAGATAAAATACATAAACAATAAGCCCCATGTATGAGCTCCCCGCATACATCAATAGACTTAAGACTTATTGATCTGCCTAGTCTTAAGAACAGATGCTCTTATTTAAGTTTCGTTTTTATTGTTAAAATAATTAATGGAAATATAGACTCTTCTTACCTTTTGTCCCAAAAAAAATTTAATATTCCACAAAGAAACTTAAGAAATATACCAAACTGAATATATATTTCAAACTGTCGTACTAATTGTGAGCAATTTTCTCCTTTAAATAAAATATTAAAATATTGAAATTATATATTTAATCTGCTTAATAATAGATGTGACAAATTATTTGACCAATCATTAAATTTTTCAACTAAGTTCATATCAAACTTTTATTCAGTTATATGATTGTATTATGGATTTAATTACATACACCTACTTATGTATCTTGAGCTAGTAATTAGCTATGTGATATAAATAAATAAAAAAGAGGCTGGGCTGGACTCACACTGATAACTTCCCATTGGTCCCTTCGAAACTCGACACCTAATGTTATTTTTTATAAGAAAAGTACCAATTAAAAATCTTCGAAAAACTTATCAATTGTGCAATCAAGAAAAGGCTGTTTGCTCCAAATATATGCGACACGAGTAATTTCAATAATTAGCAGCTTCTTTTGGAGTTTTTGTGGCCTAGAAAATAACCGTCAATTGAATTTTTTTTACAAACCTTATCAATTACTAATTATGGCAGACTAAAATTATCCGGGAGTTGAAATCGTTAGTTGTTCTCGAGATATTCGAGCCGAAAAACAATTTGTAACAATTTTTAGCAGTTTTTTTGCAGTTTTTTTTGGCCTAGAAAAAAAAACTGTTAGAATTTTTTTTTTAAAACTCTAGCGATTATTAACTATAACTTTGTCTATTAAATAAAATTAAACCGAAGTTAATATCTTGTGCTCCCAAGATATTCGATATTGTGCTCCCAAGATATTCGATATTTTTTTAGCAATTTTCAATTTTTTTTTTTTTAATAACAAAAAAACTGTGGGTTGATTTTTGTTTTAAGTATTGGTTGCCACCCCCCTAAAAAATATTACTTTATATGTTATGTTATGTACTATGTTTTTTCCTAATTTTTGAGTTTTAAATGGAATTGTTCAAAAACTGTTGACTATAAAACAACTTTATTTAAAAAGAAAATTTAAGAATGGATTTCTGACTTTGACAAAAGGTTAAAAACTTCGTTGGATTTTTATGGGTCGTTTTCTATTTCAACTCAATTTTTTGAAAAAGTGCCCCTCCCAATTAAGCAGGGGGAAATAGACTCCCACTCCAGAGGACTGTTTTTTTCTGTTGACCCAACTTATACGTTCTAGTATTTGTATGCATCTTGTGCCAAGAACAATCTTTTTTTTATTATACTGAAAATTATACTACTTGGTGTTATAAATTTATTATTGCTAAATTTTGAATATCTGTATTTTCGAAAATTTTGGATCTACACAGATGATTCTGGGCTCAAATTGAAGAAAATTTAATTACTTAAAAATCGTAGAGCGAAGTTATAGTCGAAAACTAATCCTTTGGGGTTTAAATTACCAATAACTGAAAAAAACGCGAACATTTCGCGGTTTTTTATTTTTGGCCATGATGTGTTTGGCGCTCGAGTTCGAAAAGTTGGGGTTTTCATGAGACCAATATCATAAACGACTCAGCAAAAAATCAGAACTACCGGATATAACGCAAACACGCCCTTCTATGAGACGACAATATTTTCTATAGATTTTTTTCTTCCATAAACTTTGAATGGTGTTTTTCGAAGAGATGATATTATACAACAAAAAAAAACAACAACATATTATAAAAAAAATTAAGAATATTTGAAATTCGGAAGGAAAAAAAATACGTATAAAAAGTTCATAAATTCCGTTAAAAGGACCATGGGCACTTTTGTATTGACTTTGAGCCCACTTTTAACATTGCTCAACAGTGATAAAACTTATGTCATGTGAAAGCTAATGGAGAGTACTATATTTTATTATATGCTGGTTTAATTGATATCGAGCGCATTTTATAAAAAAAAATGTATTTAAAATGAAAAATATTTATAGTTTTTGAAATCCAGAGATTTGTTGTTTCATTCCTTTTTTCTAAACAAATTATTTTACTTCAAACTAAAAATTGGATACCTTCTAATTTTTTCACAATTTAAAATACAAAATTCTAAGAGGTTGTTAATATAAAAGCCAATTTAGAACCTAGTACTTAAAATTGTAAAAAAAAAAATCAATATTAAAGTCCACAAATTTACTGTAGGGCATAAGCTTTTTATGCATTCAAAACCCTTACTTCGCTAGCTGTTACTTATTCGCTTCTAATTATAATTAATAACTAATATTAAGTTTATGAAATACCAAAATTAAATATTAGAGCTGCATTTTTTAACCGCTTACTGAATTTTTCTAAAAATCCTTTCTGTACGTTTTGTGGCCGCATTATTTGTAAAATAAAATTTCCAAGCCAATATTTCTATTCGTTCGCGAAATATCGTCAACAAAAAAGTTCACGAACGTACATATTCGAACAAAGTAAATACCAGCTCACAGGTTCTTTAATCCTCATAAAAGGTCAGCTAATTTCAGAATTTCGTCAGCTATAGTTTTTTGTTAATAAATTAAAAAAAAAAACTTTATCTGACCAATTTCTGAAACTACTACCAATTTCTGAAACTTAGGATTAAGTTACCTTTTAGATGATATCTACTCTTTCGAATATCCCAGAAATGAGGTGCTAAACATAGACTATGACCTTGAAAAAAAACTTTTAAAAAATCTCTGTCTAACCAATTACTGAAATTACCTGAGTTTTTGTGACCTTTTACTGACATTTTAAACTGCATACGTGTTTCTTTTAAATTCCAGGAATTAGGTCCTAAAAAAAAACTTAAAAACTCATTAAAAAAACATTTTATAAAAATTTTTAAATATTTTGTTTTCTTCGATATTCGCACATTGACAGCACTGGCATGAAATTGACTTGGAATTACGGTGTTTCAAAATAACTAATGAACTAAAAAAAAAAATGTGCACATTCATGCTTCTGGCTTAAGGGGACAACATGATTGCGTGCGAAAAAAAAAAAAAACATTTTTTAAACTTTATCCTTTTCCAGTCATTTTGATCGAACGAACAATGATAAAGTTTTGTTTCAATTTGGATTTGCATAGCTAGTTAAATGCTACCCGGGGAGATAATCTTCCCCAGATAAAGTTTTACGAAAAAGTTTCCATTTAGAACCAATTATATTTTTATTTGGTTGACTATTATATATGTATACTACAATTGGGCTACGCTGCAGGCAGGCACAAACTATTTTAAATTTGATAAACTGTTAAGTAAAAACTTTGGCAACGAGTTTGTGTTTGTAATTTTTGTTTTGTTTATGAAAATCAATACCGTTTTGTTATAAGGATATGAAAATTCAGAGTTAATTGCTGAAAAGAAACTTAAATTTTACAGCCGTATCCATTAGATTTTCATAAAATATCATGGCTAAATCCAGTCTTTGATTTCATAAATTAAACAAATTTTTATAACAGCGGTTTTGTTTAGTTATGAATTAAAGCGTTAAAGTTAGTTTTTGGGAAAGGGACAAAATCCCGAATGCCCAAAATCCCAAATGCCAAAATTCCGAATGGACAAAATCCCGAACGCCAAAATCCCGAATGCCAGAATCCCGAATGCCGAAAAATCCCGAATTTCAATACTATTTTTAGTACTATTTATAAGTATTTTTAAAGAAATTAAACTGTTTTATATGGCTTGACTTCTCTTCATTTGCTGCTTTGAAATTAAAGTTAATCTCCTTGAGAATCATTTTTGTTCTTAAAAGAACAATATATAAACTATTTACATTTAACACAAGAAATTAAAAATTAAATTAATTTTTTTTTGGGAGAGCAATTTTGTATGTCTATATATCTTTCAAAAAATCTACTCTTTCCATATCAACTTTGGGGACTACCCTCATAACTTTTCTTCATAATGTCCTATTCACATCAGCTAAAGTATAATTGACGTTAGCTTTGAAGTAGACGAACATTTTTCTCCTTGACGCGTTTCTTAATTTTCAAGGGAACCCTTTCATTTTTAGCTGTTACTTTTTACCCCTTTTACTTCTAGCACCGCTATCACCCACCTACATTATTGATTTTGTGGTTTTCGCGATAAAAATAGCGATATTTTTCTATGAACTTTAGCAATAACCTCACTAAAATCTGGTAAACCTAGTCGTGTAAAATAATTATGAAAGCCAAAACAAAAGTTTCCTTATCGCTCTGAATGTTACGCATTGGTTTGAGAAAGCCTATAAATCATTTACTACATAATAGTTTTTTTTTTTTTAAACGCAACCGACCACAAAAAAATGTATACATAAATTTTTCATCCCAACGGAAGGAGGTCTCCACAAAATCAAAATTTCCCCAAAATTTCCGGTATACCTTCCGGCAGCACTGCAAGTTAAGCCTATTGCAATATGTATGTTATTCCTTTCCAGTACCGTTGTTGGCTCGATTATGCGTGTTGTTTTCCCAAATGCTGAATTCAAAATACTTTCTGATGACTGATGGTGAATCAATACAGCAATGCTTTATTTTATCGGATTTGTTACACATCATGTTTTGCATACTTCCCTACAATACAGATTGGGTGGTAAAGAATGCTGTGTATTATAGTTGGAGTAATGGTTATGGAGTAAACATTTTTGTCTATTGAAAAATCTCAAATGCCTGCATGCCATACCAATAAGCTAACTTGAACATTTCTCCAATAGATATGATAAAACCCAACAAATAAAATGTACTACACGTGTAGGTGCACTACACGGTATAGACATTTAAAGCTACAAAAATAAAACGAATTAAAATACCTAAAATTAATTCGTAAACAATTGATGGTAGCGCCTTTAAGTTGTTGTTCAAAAATTCAATGAAATTGACGGAATAAAGAATGGTCAACTTAATTTACTGACATTTTGGTATGAATGATACAATAAATAATTATAATAATTCAAAGCTTTCAAATTGTAAGAAAATACCTATGAAAAGGAGATCGAATCTCGTAAATCACTTAATAGCCGCCTAGAGGCTTTTTAATAGCCGTTACTCTATTTGTAAATAATGTTGACCTACTACACGAGAAAAATATGAGAAACTTATTTTAATCGGGTTATATCTATACACGGTGGCTTAACTAAGCGGGGGGTCAAAGGGGGCAATTGACTAAGAAAACTTAGAAGATAGTACAGACGCGACCGAGCTTGGCTCAGAGCCACTTCGTTGCGTTGAGAAAGAAGATCAGGTCTCTGATATTCTCAGTTCGGAAAGTTCGTCGAGGTCATTGAAAAATACTTGGACATTTGCAGATAAAATGAAATGAATGACTGTTTCCTTTTCCTGCTGGTCCTGACAGCTGCGACAGTGAGTATTGTGAGGAATGCCCATCAGCCTCGTTGCATGTTCTCCGATTGGCCAGTGACCGAAAAAGGTTGCAACGATCCTGGTCGACTTGGTCTGCCTTGATCGGTTGTTCAAGTTTTATTGTAGGTAGACCAAATCTTTCTAGATATGACGCAGTTTGTAAAACTGTGCCACCTACGATTTGATTCGGTGAGGAAAATTGAGAAAATATTGCCCTTCATAACTCCAAGAGGAATACTGACTCTTTCCGCAAGTGAGATGTGAAGAGCTTATCCTTGCCTGGCCAGTTCGTTTCCCCCAATGCCGGAATTGCCGAACATCCCGGCATTGCCGAACTAATTCAGAAGATGGTAAAGGCGAGACAATTGCTTTAACGGCTGTCTGGCTGTCTGTTAGGCTAGTCGCATATTGATATTGAGACGTGACCGGCGCATGTGACGTGACACAGCACAGCACGAAAACTATATAAATCGATTGAACAGCGCATATTGATGAAGCGACGCGACATGACACTCATTTTAATACAAGACACGCGTGACACAGTGATTGAAACACAGTTTTCCTTGCGAGACTTTGCACGTGCACGTTTTTTATTTATTTCCTGTCAAAAAAAAAAATACAAACCGTAGGATAAAATTGAAAAATAAAAAATAGTTTGCTAATTACGAGAACAAATTATAGTTTTTTGTGAGTTTTTTTTATTTTTGAATTAAAGGTCGCATCAGAAGAAAAATTTGAATTTTCAATATATAAATAATGTTTTCAATAAAATATTAACAAGAGACTCTTGATTCAATATGCGGATAATAACATGACACGTTTCTATTAATCAGGTCGTGTCGCACGCGTCAGGTCACGTCACACGCGCCGGTCACGTCTCAATATGCGCCTAGCCTTAGGATAGCAGTATTACGGTTTTCGTTAGAAAATTATTGCAGAAAAATAAATATTGGTTTCAAAGCAGTTGTGATCATGCTGACAATATGCTAGTGCTTGAAAGCATGCGTGGAAGCTCAGAATCAAAATTCAGTTTATTGGAGGCTAAAGCATTTCTTTCCATTTCGCTTCCTAGAATCGCAAAACGCCAACAACATCGAAAAATCCACAAGTAAATGACATTGAAAGTTGAATCACCCTGTTTTCCTTCTTTTATTGACATTTTTATCTCAGTGCTTAAGGAAAGATTTTCGTCACTGAAAGTTGTTTACTGACTTTTCTGCTTTACTTGGAGTTTCAGGTGAAAAAGAATTCCAAAATATAGATGATCTTTTTGAGTTTTATGAGGATGATCCGTTCTTCGACAGTAAAACTGTTGTCAGAGCTGAAATGTCTCCCTTTGGTATCAATCATGCAGAACTAAAACTTACGACGAATTCTTACCACATTATTACGAAGCTGTAATATTAACAGTTAAATTAATGGGAACAGTAATAAATGTTTTGTTTTCTATATTTTTGTTCATCTAAATAAAATTTTTCGTCCCCCCAGAACCCAATCCAAGTTACGCCACTCTATCTATTCGTAATAGAGAATTTGCATAATTTCAAAATATTTCAAAGTCAGCCACTTTAACGACACACCCACCAGACCATCCAGCCGTATAAGGAAATTCAATACTAACTGTTCGAGACTTTGGAAGCCTAAGGCATAGAATTATTGTAACTTTGAATACTTATTGATTGGTATGAACATTCAATGAATTATTTTACTTGAGGAGTATATCATGTCACATTGAAAAGGAAAATAAAAAGCTTTTTAATATTTTATTTTTTTTTGTTCAAGTGCTCACCCTACCATCTTGTTTTTTTTTTTGTAGATAATGTAATTTAACTTTTATTTCGCTTGGAGGGTATTGTACCTTCGACCTACATAAAAGCGTTGCTTTGTTTCCTTGCTTCCTAAATGTTATCACAAGTACCTATTGATTTTTTATGTCCTCTTACATTTTCAGACAATTCGATGACTTGAACATCAAAGATTTTCAATAAACATAAATGCTTCTATATTTCAGATATCACGCACGGCAAGATGTTAAATTTACAATTAAAATTCCGTTGAGAAAACAACAGTAAAATTAAATAAGTACATACATTATGTATCTACATTATTTACTGTTCAAAGCTTTACAGGAAAAAAACAACATCATTATTCTTAAGATTCTTGTTTATTATTAATTAAAGACAATAAAAAAAAATCTTTTAAATTGAATTAGGTTTATTGGTGCAAAAACATTTAAAACCTACTCTAAATCACTTTTAGAATGGGAGTCGACTCTAAAATCTTTTTTTATAGCGAGTCGACTCAATTTGGTAATTTTAAACGACATAAAGTACACATTAACGCTAAAGCAATCGTCTAGAGCCTTAACTCATTGGCCATTTTTTCCAAAATTACAAAAGTAAAAATATTTTTTTTCTCGCTAGCGCAGTTGTTTTATGAAAAAAAATACCTATACACAATTTTTGTTAAACCAAAATTTAAGCTTTCTGCATCATTTTATAAGTTTGCAGTAGAAACACTATCCCAAAAAGAGTTTGAAAATTTTCACTTTTGTAATTTTTCACTTTTTTAGGTAATTAGTTAAGGCTTAACTTTAAAAGTAGCAAAACACTTCATTATTTCTCAAAAGTTTTTTTTTATAGCTTTGAAGATTTTCAGATTTGTTAAAAGGTAACAAAATAAGAGCTCAGCGCTATGTTGAACTTTGAAATAGGTATTGCGACGGCGAACACACAAAACTACAAATCCAGGCGCGTGGAACAGTGCTGTCGTTTTCCTAATTTCGAGGGTAGCACTTATGCCAGAAAATTTTGGGGAGTATCCAAAAATTCAAAATCATATGATTCCAAATGAAAAGAGACAAATACTTTTTTCTATCGAAACATAACAATTTTTAATATTAATTTTTACAAATGAGTTTGCACAATCAATAGAAACAGCATGAGTCATTTTTTTTTTTTTTAAATATAATTTTCTTATTTTTTTTTTTTGTTAACCAATTAAATATATTGGTCAGATAACTTGTTTATCTAGTTTTAATGTCATCATATTTTATTTTTTTATTTATTTATTTCAAATTCGATTTACTTACACAGTAAGATATATAATATCTTATATGCTAGTGATAAGTATAATATTAACAAAACAAATATGGAAACTTATATCAAACAATAGATGTTTAACTTGCAGAAGGCTCAACAAAATTATTTATAAACTTAAAAATTAATAAAATAAACTTAAAAATTTTAAAATAAAACAAAACAACTTTTGTTTTTCTATAATTTTTTTTCCAAAGAATATCTGACTTTGAATGAAGAAAGACAACTTTAAATTTGGTAACCAAGTTTTGGAAGGTTAGGTTAGGTTGACGTGGTAGCCAGCAAGAGCCGACTCACTTAGACCATACTTTGGTCCATTGTGATACCACATTGAATCTAGGGGACCTCCTCACTAGTCGTTGAACCACTTGGAGTTTCTTACGAAGCGAACGAGATTATTTATATCTATATTTGCCAGATCACTAGGATCATTGTAGTAGAAGTCTCCAAGATGGAGTCCGCGTCTTTGAGATAAAGCAGGGCATGTGCAAAGAAGGTGAGGAATCGATTCCTCTTCTTCTTCGTCCATGCAGCTTCTGCAAAAGTCATTAGAGTAAACACCAAGCCGCGTTGCGTACTTGCCTATAAGACAGTGTCCTGTTATGACACCTATTATGGAGCAGATATGTGATCTGCTTAAAACTATCAAACATTTAGAGCGCTTCAGATTCAGTGTTGGCCAAATCTGTTTCGTCGCCGAACAGGTGGTGATGTTGTACCTGAGGTTTGTTTTCTGTATAGCATCCTGCTTCAGCATTAGTTTACATGTAGCGATAGGAGTGCCTATATTTAACCTGTCTGGTAAAATAGTTAGCATTGTTCCTTCTTTGGCGAGTTCGTCGGCCATACAATTTCCTGGAATGTCTCTATGGCCCGGCACCCAACAAAGGTGAATTTTAAACTGCTGTGCCATCTCCATGAGAGATGATCGACAATTGTCTCTACCAAATTGAGTTGGAAGAGACAGAGTCCAGTGATTTAATGGCTGCTTGGCTATCTGAAAATATGCGGATATCCGTGTTTGATATCACGTTTTTCTTAAGCCAAGATAGGACTTCTTTTATCGCCAATAGTTCCGCCTGGAATATACTACAGTGATTGGGAAGGCGAAAAGAGAGACTTAGATTTAGTCTGTTTGAGTATACACCTCCACCAACCCCGTCACTAGTTTTTGATCCGTCAGTGTAGAAATCAGTAGATTCATTATTCAACAATGCCGAATCCTCCCAGCTGGATCTGGAGGGGATGGTTACCTGGAAGTTTTTATCAAACTGTAACTTTGGGATGGTGTAGTCGATGTTTGCCAAAAATGTCGAGAGGTGAGAGATGGAACAGAATGTCTAGTGCAGCTGAAGGAGTCGTACGAAGTGCTCCGCTCATGCACAGACATGCTGAACGTTGAACCTTACTCAATTTATCACAATACGTTGTTTTATCTAGAGCGGTCCACCATACCACCACACCGTATGTTAGAATAGGTCTGATTACTGATGTATAGAGCCAATGAGTAATGCGGGGTTGGAGACCCCATTTTTTCCCAATGGCTTTTTCGCATGAGAAGAGTGCCACTGTGGCTTTTGCTAACTCTTTCCTGAATGTTAGGTTTCCAACTTAACTTTTTATCTAAAATAAAACCCAGATATTTCGCTTCGTCTGTGAAAGTTAGTGGTATACCTTTGATAGAAGGGGGGTCTATAGGAGGAATTTTATATTTCCTGGAGAAAAGGACAAGGTCTGTTTTGTGGGGGTTTACACCCAGTCCACATCGATCGGCCCATTTTGTTAGCTTGTTTAGGGCGTTTTGTAAGAGATAAAAGAAGTTTTGGAAACCTGAATTAGTTTTCTACAAGAACTTTTCAAAACTTTATAGCAAATATGTTTTTTTGTCACCCCAACATTAGTTTACAAAAAGGACAAAAAACGGCTTTTTATAGATTTAACAAAAATAATCGTAAGATTTAATTTGGTAAAACATTTTGAAGACCTATTAGACCAAGAAATATTTTTTTTAGATTTAAAATTGATCGATTGAAATGTTTTTCTTCACCGAATTATCAAGTCGTATAAAAAAAATTAAAGAAACAAATTGTAAACATTGTGAAATCTTCATTAAAATAGAACAGAAAATAACAATTTTTGCCCGCAATTTTTGTCATAGTAAAGTACGTCCACTTTCCACAGATACAGATACTTCAAAAAAAAAAAAAAACACTAAAAAAAACTGTATAAAATTATGTTCCCTTAATAAAATTCATCATTATATCGCTTTCTGAAACCTTAGAGAAATGTGCAATATTATTCTGAAACAGCAAAGTGAAAAAATAAAAATTTGTGTTCATAAAATGTAAGATAATCTCTTCAATTAATTCTTTAATGTGGTAACTTGGGGACTGGGAAGCCATTTTAAGATCAGGGTAGCACAGTAGCCCTTTCCGCAGCAAAGAAGCCAAATGCTACTATAAGTAGCCAAAACGACAGCAGTGGCGTGGAATAGTTCTTTTTTTTATATTTCAAAAATTCGGTTTTTTTTGTCTATTCATATGAAGCATACAATAATTTTACATTTAAACAATCACTATCAACTAAACATACTTACACTTATGTGTACCTATTATTTTATAAATTCCTGAATGAAAAATAGTTTTGCTTGTATTAATTTTATTTTTTTTTATGTCTGTGATAGTTTTATTTCTTCATATGTCTGATTTGGGGGTTGTTCTACCTAAATTTGCTTACGTTACGTAGCGGAGTCCACTTAAGTTAGAACAGTTTTTTAACTTGTTTAAAATTAAAAAATAGTTAGAGAAGGGATCGCAACTAAACAACTATGTTAACAAGTCTATCGCACTAACCATCACGCCATGGCTACTACAAAAGGCAAATGTTACTATAATAAATAAGAAATGCTGCCCCCTGCAACCCCCCTACTTGGACACACTATAGGGTTTGGGCTAGGTGCGAGTTTGGCTCTATGCAAAGTTTCATTTGCATTTGAAGAGCCTGGGATTTAAAGAAACTTTTAATTTATCCTATATACCCAATGTCAACAGCTGTTTTCTAAATACATGTTACCGTAAAAAGCCGAAATGATAAAATTCTAGAATTTACTGGTAAAATCCAACCACACTGTATATATGGGATACATTCAGTTTCTCTACAGCTACACCTATAGTAGTCCAAGCAGGGGGGTTGCAGGCGGCAGCACGCACCCCATACATACCTCGCTGTTTATACGCCGCCGTATGGGTGCTCTAGGATTTACTGGTTAATTCTAGCATTTCATTATCTCGGCTTTTTACAGTAACATATACACATTCGTGGCGACATGCCGAATTTATTCAATATACATATATTTCAAAAACGACTTCTCTGATTTTATAACTTTTTAGGCTTTCGCGGTGGTTTATCATAATTAATATCTATTATTTTCGGATTAGCCGCGTTTTTGAAATTTATGAGAGTGCACTTTTGTACTCACCCCGAACGTTTCGCATCAAATTGCATTGAGCGTGGTCACCGGGAAACTGTTTTGAGATGTTAGATGTTAGATTGACTACGCAAGTTGTAGCGATGCGTAGGTGGTTCTATCTCATGATGTTGTTGTTGTTGAGGTGCAGGTTGTTGGGAGCAAACTATACTCACTACATCGCAGGGTGTTTTAAGTTTAATACGGGATGGTGACTGTCAGGTGTTGATTACAGGATCCCAAGATCGAAATAGCTTAAAACTGCTTGATTTCAATTGCCTCACGAACTAGCCGTGGGATGTAGTGCTTTTCTTGAGCTAACACCTTCGTTTGGTCAAAGTGAATCCAGTGGTGTTCATCTGGATTATCCAAGATGTGTTCACAGATTGCCGACTTTTCACGCTGGTTTTTGCTCACAGCACTAATGTGCTCTTTTAAGCAGGTGGCAATGCTTCTTTGTGTTTGTCCAATGTAAGAAGACCCACAGCTACAAGGGACTGCATATACGCCCGGAGTCTCTGATTTTTATAAAACTTAGTACCGAGCGGTTTTTTAACATTATATCTTAAATATTTTGAACACAATTTTTTCTTATACCTACTCAAAATTAACTGTACCTTTCATATAAATGTTAAAAAAAACGTTACATAAAATTAAAATTTTCTCGAAAACGACTCCTACGATCTTGATTAAATTTGTTCCGTATATGTACTAATATTAGTATGGTCTATCATTTATCAAAAACAAATTTTACAGTGAGCCATCATTAACAGTAGTTACCTCCCATAGAATTATTTTCTTTACTTTTGACTACCTTACTATCTGTACCGTACCGATTTAAATAAAAAAATTTATACAATAGCTTTTAAAAAGTTGAAATCATGATGCATATCAATATTTAAAAAAAAAAAAACAATTTTTGGATTTAAAAAAAAAATCAATTTTTTTTTTTTGAAAATTCTATATTTTAAAAAAGGATAGGTAAATGATTTCAAAATGAATAAATATCTACTAAAAACTTGTGTCCCATTTTTTTTTTCTTAAGAATATTTACAAAATTTTATGTAAGTATAGTTTCGGTTTTAAATATGTCCTCTTTTACTGTAACGGGAGCTTTTGGGAATGTTAGATAATAACATATTTCGGCTTCTGTCAATTTACAAAAGCGATATAAGGCCAAATATGTAAATTTGGTCTTATGTCGCTTTTGTAAAGTGACATAAGGCCAAAAACGCAATTTTGACCTTATGTCACGGCACCCTAAATACTTGTGCGAAATCGGTATCTATTCTTTAACCAGTTTTAATATTTAAGCAACGTTACTTAAATTTAACTGCCTCTGAACTTAAACGCCAATTACAGCGTTTAAAGGCCATACCTCCTGAAAGCCATCATTATTTACTAGAAAAACAAATTTTTCTTTGGAGACATTTTTGTTTCTAATGTCGTTTTAGATTGAATGTTCAGAGTGTTTCACTCCTTTTAGATTCCAAAGAAATTTGAAAAATTGTCTTCCGTAAAGTTTTTATATATGAAGTAGTAAAAACTAAAATGAATTCTTTAATTATTTCAATTCCAAAACTTTTTTGGAATGTTGGGAGTGCAAAAGGAGTGAAAAAAAGAGTGCTAGGAGTGACGAAGGGAAAACGACATAAAAAAAAAAACATTTATTGATTTCACTGAAAACTACATGCTCTTTTCAATTCTGTGTGTTTCAATTTTGTACTGTTCCACTGAGCCAATTAAAAATATTGATTAAATGTGCAACAGTAAAAGTCCGAATAGAAGGTTATATTGCGCTGTTGTCATTCATATCAACTGATATTAATTTTTGTAATTGCTATGTATATAAACTTCTATACACAATCAAATTTAATTTTTACTTATTTTAACTTTAACTGATGAGTTCTAGTAATCGCTAGTTACCTACATAGGCAATACTTTTAATTAACTTTAATTTAAAGAAATACGCGAAATTTAAGTAAGTACCTTATTGCTTGTAACATAAGTTCGTAACATGAAATGTACCTTTATCAACAAATTCCTCAGGCAAAATCTTTCGAGATATCAGCTGTTTTAAGAGTAATTAATTTAATATACACAGGTACACTTACTTCGCGTTAAATTTCATTGCCATTCACACATTGATATAATCTGAACATAATCCATTTTCTTATTGATTCATATTGATTGGCAGATGATTGATTAGCAACAACATTTTGCTGTTTTGCGCCCGTAGCTATTAAAATATCAAATATTCTTCCAGCCAGATAGTCGCCTTTCTAGATTAAGGGGTCGTGGGTGAAGGTAATGCTATTAAATCGAAGCAATTCTCTCTGCTAAAACTAAATTTACAATATTCCTGAGGCTTTGCTATAAAGTGTGATGAATTTAAAACATTGAATTTCTGAATTTAATTAATTAAGGGAACGTTATTATTTCATTAAGCTAATTATTTATCAACTTCAATTTAACTAATCTATGCGGTTGATAAGATAATATTGTGTTACTATATATGTATAACCCAAGATAATATAATTAAATTGTCTTTGATGCAATTTTGGTCCAATAATGTTTACACACCAACACCACATTTGTTTTAGAGGTGTCGTTAAATAAGGCCAAGTGATTTAAGGCCAAATGTCGATATTTATTTGGCCTTATTTCCATTTGGGATAGTGAAATGAGCGCAAACATGGGTATTTGGCCTTATTTCACTTTAATAAATCGAAATAAGCCTGTGCGATTGCAAATTTGTTCTGAAGCGCTGGTTCAGAAAATCCTTCGATGTAATCGTTTGGTTAAAATAATAAACTTTGTTCAATTTGAAGGTTTGAAAAAGAATGACTGTATTTTCCAGAAAAAATAACAATAAACAAAAATTAATTAGTTACAAGAAAAAACAATGCATATGTAGTAAAAAAAAAAAAATAGAGAAAACAATTTAATTAAAACTAATAAGTAGATTTTAAGCAAAGTAAATTTAATATAAAATTATGTCGCTAAAAAGTATCAATTTACGGAATCTTATGTTTGAATCTGTTGTAAACAAAGCCAATTTGGCTATAATTCACATTCTTTTATTTATAATCCTGACATTTTAAAGTAAAAAATAACTTAAGGCATATTTATTTGCAAAGGAAACTGAGTGCCACTTGTAAAATCGTGGTTTTAATAATTTACCCGTGATTCAGGAATTTTAATTCGTTGATTTCAGCGGCAAGATAAAATTACTGACCCACGGGTTAAATTTTGAACCACGTTTGTACAACTGGCCTTGATAGTGATGAGATAACTAATAGCAGAACACAAGATATATTTTTTTTAAAGGAATACATTACCTATTTTGAATAGCCTTTCTAAGGCTACGTTTCGGTGGCAGCGATTTCTAATCGTGCGAGTAAGCGAGTTCAAGCGAAATAGCTATAGGGTGCCGTGACATAAGGCCACGTGACATAAGGCCAAATTTGGGTGTTTGGCCTTATGTAACTCTACAAAAGCCACATAAGACCAAATTTACATATTTGGCCTTATGTCGCTTTTGTAAAGTGACATAAGGCCAATTTTCTTTGAGACATAAGGCCAAATGTAATTGTCTAACATTCTCAAAAGCTTCCCTTACAGTAAAAGAGGTTTCGGACATCTTTTAAACGGAAATTATATTGAATAAATTCGGCATGTCGCCACGTATATGTATTTATTACTGTAAAAAGCCGAAATAATGAAATTCCAGAATTTACCGGTAAATTCTAGAGCACTCAGCATTACGACGTATAAATAGTGATGTATGTATGGGGGGAAATGCTGCCTCCCTGCAACCCCCCTGCTTGGCCCACTATAGGATTTGGGGTAGGTGCGAGGTTGGGTGTATGCAAAGCTTTTTTTGTATTTTAAGAATCTGAATTTAAAGAAACTTTGAATGTATCCTATGTAGAAACAGTGAGGTAGGATCTACCGGTAAATTCTAGAATTTCATTATGTCGGCTTTTTACGATAACATATATTTAGAAAACAGCTGTTTACATTGGATATATGTATAGGATTAATTCAAAGTTTCTTTAAATCCAGACTACTTAAACGCAAAAGAAACTTTGCATACACCCCAACCTCGCACCTACCCCAAATCCTATAGTGGGCTGAGCAGGGGGGTTGCAGGGGGGAAGCATGCCCCCCATACATGCCTCACTGTTTGTACGCCGTAACGCTGGGTGCTCTTGGATTAACTGGTAATGGTAAATTCTAGAATTTTATTATTTCGGCTTTTTACAGTAATAAATACATATACGTGGCGACATGCCGAATTTATTCAATATAGTTTCGGTTTTAAAGAAAACAGTTCAAAGTGACATAAGCCCCAATAATTGGCCTTACGTCACTTTTCAAAAATGACATAAGGCCAACTCTTAAAATTTGGCCTTATGTCGCTATTGAAATGTGACATAAGGCCAAACACCCAAATTGGACCTTAAGTCACGGCACCAATAGCTAGATGCAGCAATCGATACATACTGGTGTTCGACTGGTTCTAGTATTGCCTTTACTTTTGTGACTGAATGTATTATATTAATTTTAAAATCACTTAAAATCGTATTCATCGCTCATTTTTGTGATATAACTTGAAATTGCAACCGCTATATTCGCGAGTAGAAATCGCTGGCACTGAAACCGTAGCCTTTAATCTCGTTTGCATTTTACTTAGGGCTTAATTCAAAATGTCTGATTAAAGTTCCCACTAACTATCCGATAATTAAATTATCCGCAACTTAAAGCCTCTCATTAATCAACTTTGCGTCTTACAATTATCAAAAAATATCAAAATTTTAAATATATTGTGCTAAATAGTTTCAGTCTTCCAAAAAAATTTACTGATTGAAAATATTCAATCGGTTTGTTTATGTTTGCACTTTATAGCATAATAAATTAGGTTGAAAGCATATTCAACTTGAAAGGATAAGACGGACGAATGTTTGCATAGAGAAAAAGCAAATAAAGAATTCTCTCATAAACATTCACGGGCAACTGTAAAACATGGCGGTGGGTCGGTCATGGTATGGGGATGTATGTCGAGATCTGGTGTTGGAGACTTACACTTTGTGGAAGGTAAAATGGATCAAAAGGGTTACATCAACATTGTACAGCAACATTTGGTGCCAAGTGTCTGTAAAGCTTAAAATACAAGACAATTTCATCTTCTACCAGGACAACGACCCCATCAAGCATAGCATACGGCTTGCAGAGCAAGGTATGTATAACTGTCCCAAAGTGCTCAAAACGTCTGTACAGTTCCTTGACCTTAATGCAATCGAGCGTATATGGGATGAACTGGGACGTCGAGTCGCTCAGAAGAACTTTCGAAATATTCAGGAGCTTAAGATTGGTTTTCAAGAAGAATGGACAAAAAATACCATCTGAAGTTTGTTCAAAACTGGTTTCTTCAATGCCTCGCTGGCGCCTGGAGGCGGTTATTAAATCAAAAGGATACGCCACAAAGAACTAAATGCAATGTGTGCGATTATTTGTGAGACATGAAATTATGGAGTTGTTTTAGTTTTAAGGTTTTTTTTTTAATAGTAATTTAAAATATCTTTTTGTTTATTTAAAATAAATATGAGATCCCTTATGCTAAAATATGATATTTAACTTTAACACCCGCCATACATTTTCTTACAAAAATTGCACTGTTAAAATTTTTCTTTTCTGTGTCCGATTAGTCGTGGGGGCCACTGTACATATATTTTCAAATTGTGAATTTTGAAGTGTCTTAATTAAACTTTAAAAACTGAGAGCTGGTCACAATAATACTATGGTGGTTTTAGACCCGTGGTATCGCTGCAAGTTGATGGAATTCAGTTTGAATAGTTAGAAATTGTATATATGTGTAAATTTTGTTTTGCAATTTGAAAGTGTATTTCTATGGTGTTCGGGAGGTATTTTTGTCAATTTCTAAGGAATTTGTGCATAACGCCTAATACTCGTTTCCGTAACACAAAATATCCGTCATAATTACAAACTATTATAATTTATTTACATAACATATTTGTTGTACGAGTATGAGTCCCACTGACAGCTGTAAATATTTTATTTGCCAATTTCATTTGTTAATCAGCACTTCGAAAGGCCAGTAAAATATTCAGAACTTTAATTTCCACTTAGACCCATTCAGACGGCTCATCTCTTAGTCTTGACCCGAGCCATACTGATTTCTCTTCATTTATGCTACTAGATCAAGAAAAATAAAAAGAATTCACCAGAGTTTCCACAAAACCAAATCCAAGCTATATAATTTATTTTACTTTATTTTAATTTAATATTAATCATCTTTGCCTCTGAATTAATGTGACCCATGGCGTTACTTTTATAAAAAAAAACATATTCGTAGGTACGAAAAGAAAAACGGAGGGTTTACTTACCATTTATCATAAATAAAACATAAACTACAGATGTTTAACTTACGTTCACTGTCACTAACTAAACACAAATAATTTTACATATAGATATAAAATTAATATCGATGATAAATTTATATTGATCAATTTTATACTCATAACAAAATTATAAATTTAATTCGCAATTTATCGCTACTTTTATGACACTCCAAACCACGAGAATATATCTTTAAACTTTGGGCTTTAAAATTGAAACAAATTCCCTAGAAAAAGATTTTACATACATCATACCTTAACTTTAAATCTACTCCTTAAATTGAAATACCTTCTTTTTAAGTGAAAAGTCTGCAAAGTGCTTAAATAAAAATTCAGGAAAATCAAAAATGGGGAACTTTACTAATATTTAAGGCAAACTAGACTAGGTAGGTATAGAGTATTTTTTTCTTTATTTTAACAGAACTTCCCAAACTTATTAAAGGGTGTATACCTCAGTGCTGGGGGGCAGTCGGTAAATTCCATCTTTGTCCCACAAATATTTTCCTTTTTCCCTTTTTTATTTCCCACAGAACAAAAAAGTTGAAAAATTGATTTAAAATGAAAAAAAAAATTAAAAGCACATGATAATGTTGCGTTCTAATTTTTTTGAAGGCTGATACTTTTTTATTTTCTTTTATTTGTTTTTTTTGTTTTTTTGTAATCAAGTTGTTTAGTGAAAAGTTTTTGCTACCGTAAGTGCTACTGTTTCGCTTTAATATTAAATGCTCTTTTTCTTATTCAATTCTGAACACTAGATGTTAAAATCTTTTTTTAATTTTTGACCAATTAAAAAAAAACAAAATTTAGAATTCGAAATTAATTTTTTTCAAACACTATTTATTTAAACAACTTGATTTGCAAAACAACTAAAAGAAGAAATATTCGCCTTCAAAAAATCCAATGATTTTTAATAATTTTTTTCCATTTTATGTCAACTTTTCAGAAAAAACCGCTTTTCAAATATCAAAGAATTCCCACATAATGGGTCGGTTTTCCCTTTGTCCCTTACAGGTCAAAATTCCCAGAGAAATGAATTTCTCCAACGATCCCCCAGCACTGGTATACCTACTTATAAACAAACTTACGTATTCAAATATTAATTTTACCTTGAAGCTCTTACTACTTGGTAAATTCCATCCTCTCTGCACCTGCACGAGCACGAGCATGAGAACCAGGTAAAGTGTGAGTTGAAAACATTTTCGGGGGAAAATAAATGAATAAACAAACTTTTAATAACATGCCATGAGAGGAATACTTAAACTTCCAGTATAGCTATACAGTATACATGTAAAAATTCCTATAAAGTCAAATTAAATTTTGGTTGCAATACTGCAGCAGTGCAGCCAACAAAATGCCATACCAATTCCACGAATAAAATTAATGTGGAGTGGAATAATATCGCGGTTTTTCTTTGATTATACAATCACTTAAATGCCGGTGATTTTGGTATTTGGTTTGGTGAGTCAGATATGTTTTTGATTGCCAAGTGTAAGTGATCACCATTAACCAAATTATTATTAACAACTTTATCTTTCTACTTTGTAGTACCTATCAAGGTTAATATTGATGTTATTGGAAGGGCAGTTTTTCATGTGAATGCATTTTATTAATTTCAAAAATAAGCGAAGCTTTGATTTTTAATTTTTATTTGATTTAAGGAAAAATGTAGTACATAGCTATAAAAATCAATCAATTTACATACGTGAATTTTGGTGAATTTTTTCCAAACAATTGATATTGATCGCCTTTCTCGAAAATGGTTCAATGGATTTTGATAAACTTTTGCATTGCAATTGCTTAAAATAAGATTGTTTTTCTTTGAAAACTCAATTTTTCTAAAACGAATATCTACGATTTATAAATTCATTGGAATCATTACTATCTATACTTTAAAAATACTTTTTTGATTTTCGACTACAGTATTGCCCGTTTAATTGCACCTCGGTTGATTGATTTTCCCGTTTAATTGACCAATAAAATCGCGTTCGAAAATTTACCTTATAAGTTGAATACCTTAACTCAATTACTCCCTTAATTAATCTTACAAAAATGCAGCTAACAAACTAGAAATACAAGAAAATTTTTCGTCAAGTCAATTATTATGGGCATTTTTATTTTTCAACTCTGAGCTTAAAAGAAACACATTTTTGTTATCTATACGATAACGTAGTTGTCCAAAATTTGTTACATAAATTCGCTAAATTTTTATATGAAAACCGTATCTTTTAATTGACCAATTGGTGCAATTAAAGAACGATTTTCGCTTTATTGAACGAGTAGTTCAAAAAAGGGGTTACCATGAATATTTTTTTTGTGTAAAAAACGTTTATGCTTGATTTACCAGGACAGACAAAATTTAATTTTTTTTTTTACTTTTTTTGTCATTTATTGTCATAATTATTATGTAGGTATAAAAAAAACCAACAAGATAAGAAAAATTGGCTTTAAATAAAATTGCAATTTCACTTATAAAAATAAATAAATTTGATGGCACAACAGCTCATGAAGAACTAGGGCCTAGTGACTTACAACTCTCAACCATTCCTGTGTGCGTGTCTGCAGGAATGGAGGGGACCTACGGTTTATTGCCGAATCCGAACGGCTAACGAGCGGCACTATTCTGTGACAGGAGATACTCTTGGAGGATTTGTCAATTCCTCGCAAGAGGCAGTAGCCGTTTTTTTTCTTTTAAATAAATAGGTGGCGAGGCTGGGGATCGAACCTTAGACCTCCGGCATGACAGTCCATCGCACTAACCATCACGCTACGGCTACGGCAATTTCACTTACACTGCGTAAATATTCTGCTGCCTCCATTTAGCAAATAAAGACAAAACACAAGAAAAAATTAACTTGCATATTTTTTTCAGTATATCTACTAATAGATTTAATCAGAATACTATTATTGCATTGGGTAAATCCTGTATTAAAGAAATATTCAATATTAAAGAATATTCAAACATGGAGGTTCATTGAATTCTTTATGCAACTAACATTTCCGAACACCTTTCTAATATAAAACTATAACCATTGTGTGTTTACATAACTTGCACATAATTATCTATACACTTAATACATTTTTAAAATTTTAGTCACAATAAAAAACCAAAAAATATTTTATTAAGACCATATTTTTATGTTACGGTAACCCTAAAAATAAGAGAACACTTTTCATTCGTATTGAAAATTGAAATATGGCTGCTGTTCACCGATACTTCAACTCTTGGTTCAACGTCTTTATGAGACCTTTGTTATATTTACACAGTGAGTAAGAGAACAAGAAGACAAAACACTTCTTATGAACTTTCGAATGCTCTTATGGGACTTCGGTTTGTCGTTTAGCAAACAATCGAAACACTTTTTATGAGAATTCAAATGCTCTTATGGGACTACGAAAAACAAATATCTTTGGCGCGTTCTTTCTTTTTATACATTCTAACTATTGCTGACGTATGAAAGAAAATCTTTAATTCTGTTAGATTTTTATTTTGAAACAATGAAAATACATGACATCATAATTTTTGGAAGTAAATTAAGTTTGGTATTAGTTTAATCGCCCTGTGAAAATACAATTGATGACAACTACTAACGCAACAGCAATTTAAGATATCATGCAAATTTTTTGATACTCATACGCATGGTGCTTACTATTAGTATAATGAACCAAGTTCCTCAAAAACCTCTCTATACGTACACCAAACCAAAAAATCGATCCAAATTAATGAACATGCCACTTGTTTCCAGCTGATAGCGTATCCGATAGAAACATGAACAGAAGCAAATTTTCTTCAGAAAAAGAACGCACTTCTGTTTAATTCAATTAAAACAGCAGTTCGATTGGCATTTAAAAACTTTAGCTCCCATTCGACGCTTGATCTCTTATTTATGTGTTGTTATGAGATTGTAGAAACTAAAAATGACGTTTAGCGTTAAAGTTTCATAACGAGAAACTTAAAAGACTTAAATTGATCTAGGTATAGGATTTAAATACTTTGACATTTGAAAAATGCTAATTTCTTATAATAAAATTGTTAATAGACGAATAGGAGTATTATAACAAGATCTTAATTCTTAAGTATAGATATGAGATAAAAAAGTGTCTTATGGAAGTTTTTTTTTCAGATTTCAAGAGCTAAGCTCTGGAGAGTTTGTTAGTTGGGACTTTTCTGTGACAGGAGATACTCTTGGAGACTTTGTCAATTCCTCGCAAGAGGCAGTAGCCATTTTTTCTTTTAAATAAATATGTGGCGAGGCTGGGGATCGAACCTTAGACCTCCGGCACGACAGTCCATTGCACTAACCATCACGCCACGGCATGTATGATGTACATATTTTAGTGCTGTGGACTTTCACCAGATGACCGAATTGAATTGAAATAAATAATAAACGCAAATTAATTCACATTTATAATGTAAATTACAATACTATAATTTGTTTTTTCTTTTGGCATATTTTATGAAAATATGTATATGGGTTTTTCGATTTCGATTAGTCTTGAATTGGTCGTGGTTGTTCAGGCTGAACTCCTTAATTATCTCTGGATCGACCGAATTCAAAGCCATTCTGCCAATGAACATGCACATTTTCGTAGTTATTCTCTTGTGCCAATCCAGCAGCACTTGGAGCACCACTTACTCCAGACGAAGTATTCAAACGAAAGTGCCCAACAGTTCCAAAATGTGAATGACCCAACACGGCATAGTGCCCACCCAGATTGTAGTGATCAATATTACCACAATACGAGCTTAAATGCCTCTCGATGCGACAAACTCCATGACCTATTACATTGAGTCTTCCATAGACACGGGCAGAACCATCATTGACATTTCGATAGATACCGGTTGTGATGCACGTTGCGGTACTTGATTCAACTGCGGTTGTTGCTGTTATTGTTGTTGTGGCTGGAATATTTGTTGTGGTTGTTGTTGGTTGGGGTCCAATTTTCAATATGATTTGCTTCAGCAAGGGCAATAGCAACGCAAGCGCCAGCAGCTGGAACAGCACCAGCGTTTTATTATTATTATTAACCGCTGCAGCAACAGCATCATACTGCTCAAAAGACTCAAAGATTTTGTTGTTTTTGTTATTGTAGTTGGGAATGGATTTGTTACCCTCTTCAATTCAACGTGCAAAGCCAACTGCACCTTCAGCTTCGCCTTCGGCTTGTCTTCATCATCAGCATCACCATTTGCTGTTGTTGCTTGACTGTTGGAAAATTAAGAATGAATAATTAAGAAGGAATTTAAAGGCATTTCTATTGATTGAAAATCAAAATCAAATCATTTTAAAATCAATCAATATATATACACGAGTTTTAATTTACCTCGAAAGAAAATAAACTCGAAGTTCCATCGCCTCCTACACATCCATCGTGAGCCACTACACCAGCATTTCGACGGCCACTGATTCGATTCCGGATCATAGGATTCTACAAATTTTCTTACAAGAGGTCCATTATGTCCACCAACAGCATAGTGAATATTATTCAGAACACCAACTCCAGAACCACTGCGACGTGCACCCATATCGGCGACAGCTGACCAAATATCTGTTTCGGGATTGTAACGTTCGACGCTAGATAGACATTGTCAGGAAAATCCATCACATCCTCCTATGGCATACAATAGTCCATTGACAACACTAACTCCAACCGAACTACGTCGAGTGGACATTGAAGAGATGAAACGCCATTCTTGTGTCTTCGGGTTGAACATTTCGGCTCTGCAAAGAGCTGTGGTGCCATCAATGCCACCAACAGCGTTGGAAAATAGCGGATCCACGATATAACGCATTCATAGACTTTCTCTTCACTTTATCAGACTTATGACTTGATCGTGGTGAAGATTCGAGAATTCATCGTACTGAATAACTTCGCTGCAAAAGAAAACAACTCATTAAAACATAAATTTTCAGATTTTCCTTTGAACTCACTTAAAAAGCTGTTCGATATATGTGTCTGCATAATTTACAATCAATGCAACCATACATATCGAATAATTCTCGTACACCTAAACAATTACTCGCATCTAGCTGTGTCTGCTGATAATCGCAACTGCTTCGCGAACATCTTGTTCAGGGGGATTTGGATCGGATACCAGTTTTTTGACATAAGGTAAGATTGATGACAAAATGATTTGAACTTGATTTGTCTTATCCAAATTCGAAGAGAATTCCTTGAATTTAGTAGCAACTGCAGCACGAACTTCAGCTTCGGCGTCTTTCAAGAGGTAGTATGAGAAGAGAAATAAAAGAAAGACATCCTGACCTGATACATAAAACATAATAATAGAATATACTTACTTGGAAAGCCGGGAATGAATCGACACGTTTTATCTCAGGACCGCCTTTTGCAAATTTACAAACTTTTCGGCAACCATGTAGCGGACGCGCCATGAGAAGCCACTTGCACATTGGCGCAATGTTGGTAGGACCAACTGAAAGTAGCAAAAGGCTCGTAATTCATCACATCTACCAAGAAAAAAAAATGACTGTCACTTACATGCTCAACAATCTTCCTGTGGTAGCAACTGTGCAATGCTTACACAAGCCTTAACTGCACGAAAACGGTTAATTTTATAATTAATTATGAACAAAAAAAAAATACAATACTCATACCTGATGCTCTTGAGCTAATTTCATCGGCAGCACGATGCACCATTGTAGTAGTCGTGGCGTAATGGTTAGTGCGATGGACTGTCATGCCGGAGGTCTAAGGTTCAATCCCCAGTCTCGCCACCTATTTATTTAAAAGAAAAAAAAATCGGCTACTGCCTCTTGCGAGGAATTGACAAATCCTCCAAGAGTATCTCCTATCATAGAAAAGTGCCGCTCGTTAGCCGTTCGGATTCGGCAATAAACTGTAGGTCCCTTCCATTCCTTATCACGAACAACAGTTTCTTCAACGGTTGCCAAGCTCTCTAGTGGTGGAATCAAGTATATGGCATATGCTGGTCGCTCGCTGGACCACCCACAAGATCTAGATGTAAAAAAAAAAAAAAATAATCTCATTGAAAATATGATAATGATTTAGTTTTACTTGTAAAGTTTCCCAACTGGTCAGCCAGAGCCAGTAAAACCTCGTCTTCATCGTACATGGTTTCAGTCAAGAATGGAATCAATCCAGAACGGGTGCGGTCTTTTCCAAGAGCGAGTGCAATAGTTGAAAGTTTTTTGATGAAATTTAAGACGTGTTGCACTGCCATTATTGAACGAACTTCCATTAGAATTTCCAGCTGTGAAAGCCACAAATCTGCCCAAAGTTCACCCAGGGGTATTTCTCACACGATGATGACGACGACAAAACCACAAAACATTTGTGTGGATATTCTGCATCTGCAAGGATTGATTTGTAGGATCTACAGTATTTGCCTTTGTTGTTGCCATGGATGATTTTGAGGTTCTGGATATACCTATTTGAAGCCAAATAATGTCCTTGTTTTTGCCATCTACAAAAATAAATTAAATTTCACAAATCTTATGGTCATACTACGCACTTACCAAACCCAACTGGTCCTCTTCCTCGAATTGATACACGTACATCGAGAGACCATCACCATCGCTATCAACTGTGAAGTTACGCAATGAACTCTAACCAATCTCGTGGTATTTGGCTTTCTGTTCCTTGGCTTTAGTCTCGCCACGTTCTAGGATTGTGTCAACTTTTGGTTAATCGCAGCTGCTGAATGACCTATCCATTCAACCACAAATTTTACTTCGGCATATTGTACGATTTTCAACTCGACGATGTTTTAATAAAGCCAGTTGTTTCTCAGTGAGATTCTTTACTTTCGCTGTCAAAACGTTGAGACTGACATTTTTTGTCGAAGCTCGCATTTGATTTGTTTATAAAAAAGAGATGGAGATTGCTTTTGACTTCTCTAGCTGGGAAATTTAGTTTTTCCTCCTGTTCAGTGGAGTTGATGGCGTTTGCTCTGTAAGATCTCAGAAATGTTAACTGGTTAGCTGATTAATCAAAATACACTTACCTGTTTGCCTGTTTCTTCTGACCGATACAATAAATGCAATACAATTGCTGTATCGAGTTTTTGATTATAAAATATCTACATATATCGGCTGTGGCAAAATTGATTCTCAAACCTACGAATGGGTAGAAAAAAGACAAACTTAGGACTGTTATCAGAATTATATCCTTAAATTTGTCTGTTTGTCCTCACTAGATGTCCCCCTATCCAAGCGGAAATATTGGTAGGCTCGTTGTTTCGGTCAAAGTTTTTAATTTAATTTGCTTGGATAAAATTTCGCTTTATTCGATCTCGAATTAATGTGTTTACACGTAAATGAGCTGAATTGCTCTCTGTGACGGCACTTTCACTATCTCAGTACTTTCTTCGTCCAGTATCGCATCTTCGAGGATTCCGTGACTTAAGCGGAAATTATGCAAGACGCAGCATGCATTTTTAATTTTCCCTGCAGCTTGCGGAGAATAACATAGATTTTAGAACATCATTGAGCCTCTCCACACAGTTCCGGGTTCGAGAATGAATAATGTTATATGCTCACTCGCCGACAGCTGATGAAGCGCGATAAGGAGTTATAAGCCAAGGGCGTAGTGGGGAGCCAGAATCACCTACGTTATTTTAAAAGAAATGAAACATCATTTATAGCTATATGGAAACAACATTTAAAACAGCATTACTTACTAAGAGCCAAGAACTGTGTTCTCTCGCTTCGCACGCTTCATAGCATCGTTCGAGGATCGCATTTACTTAAGAACATTCCCATATATAGGAGTCATGTAAAGCTCCACCAAACCTTTAAATTACCCCGAAAGTCCGCAGGTTGAAGTCACATATCTAAAATATGTAAGTACATATTTATATTTATATATTTAACAATTGAACATTCTTGTAATGGTATCCTTTTCTGTTCAAATAACAGGCTTCAACTTCCAACTGTGGCTTCTGTATCCTCACATGGGTACAGTCGACCGCTGCAATATCTCCAGGAAATCCAATTTCATTAAAAAATCTAATTTTTAAAATTACATTTTATGAATTAAAAAAAAAAATTATTTATCAAATTTACCTTTCCCAAATGGCGCTATAGTCCTCCTCTCTAAATTTTATTCAATGGGGACCCAACTTACTTTGAAGTATTTTGGAAACTGCAGCAACTACCGTAGAGATCATTGTACGGCTCATTGTTCCCGAAAAGTCCTGCTCAACATCTCTTTGGTAGGACCCAGATGCAAAAAAATGCAGTGCTGCACAAATACGTACAGGGATGGGGATAAAGGTTTTCCTCTGTTCCTGGCTCATATGAGGACGAATTTCCTCGACTAAGACTAGAGCTGCATCTCGGCTTAGTCTGAAAAGTTCCCGAAATCTCTCTTCAGTCATTTCGAAGGGGTTGGTAGTATCACGCAGCCTTCGGCGTTGAATTCGCATACGATTGCGATGTTCATCTGCCTCGAATAGTAACACAAGTGCAAACATGGTTGTTTCTTTTTTTTTTGAGTTAAAATATCTTAAAACTGTTACAGCCCTATTAATAAAAAGTCACTGTCCGCTGCTTAACAGACGTGTTATCTAACACACGGATAGACAACTTGTTCGTTGGATAACTTTATTTATTAATAAACACAAGTACGTCCAGCCCTCGAAATCCGAGTGCCAATTACATTATCTTCTAATTGAAAGAAATTTTGACTGAAGTTAAAAGCCTACAAAACCTACTTACATCGGTTTTCGTGAGTTTACGCCTGTTGGCGTTCATCTCAAAATCATTATTATTTTTTGTAAATTTCATACTTCTCGTTTAATTGATTTAAATCATAATTTGAAAAGTAACGATTATGTTCATTATTAATATTTTAAAATTTGAATTTGGCGCGCATTCGCCATAATTTTGTTAAACTGAATTCGCCTCACTCTCTTGCTCTCACAAATAAAGTGGAGACTTTTTATTGTATAAATACTCGTTCAAACTTTAAATAAATTCTTCTTTTTATATCAAAACCCTTAGGGGAAAATTCTGGTTTTTTACTTGTCGCTCGTTTCGCTCTATTTCGTCGTTGCACATCGCTTTTTTATAGTAAAAAGTAACCCATAAATAGTTTCGAAGTCTACTATAATCGGCTTAAATTTTGAGTATTGTCTCAAACCGTTTTTTAATCGAAAAACGCAGCAATCAGGAACCATCTACCTTTTTTCGAAAGAAGAGTTCCCGGATTGACGGTATTCTATCGTACATTTTTGGCGCCCAACGGGTTTGAATTAAAAAAGTCGATGCGCACAGTTTTCGCGCTCAACGTGTTTAAATTTAAAATCCACGTAAAAAACGCAAAAAGAAAAATCTATTGCATACATACATTTATATATACATATATGCATAGAAATAAATCTGCACTAAAGTGAATCAAAAAACTATAAACTTACATATATAAAACTCTGCAAAAAATAGTGCATTGAACATTAAATCGTCGCGCTTTCGGTTTCGGTGTCGCGAGTGCATATGGTGTTTGTGAAAACTGCATAAAAAAGAACTTTCATCGAAGTCCAGAATAAAATCTCATCACCCCAGTCGTTCCAGAAGACCAGAAGGAGAAGAACACCCCAAAGAAGAAAGGAAATCTACGGTGGAATTTGTGGGAGATAAGTATAACATCTCTCAACCAGGTACTGACGGTCTAATTTTTATTCAAATGTGCGTTGCTGTGTCTGATCAAAATCAAAAAGATAAATTCAAACAATTTAAAATTTAACTTATTTCAAACACGCACCTTCGAAATAAAAACGACCATAAAAATTAAAAAAAAAAAAAAAAAAATCATATATTTCATATTATTTAAATTAAATAAATGAACAACATATCATATAAAGGAACTTAAAAGTAAATCTAAAGAGTAAAAAACATATAAATAAATCCATAATTGGTTCTCAAATTGCTTCGTTAGCCGCATAATTGATGGTGCTTTCGCTGGAAAAAATTTTTATAATCCACAAAAGAGAAAACTTAGGTTCCACTTTTGCTCGAACAGAAAAACTTAGATTCCACGTCAGTATCAATTAAACACACACGCATACGCACAAAATTTTATAGTTCGAGAAACTTTCATTCCACACTCAATTTCGAAGTTCACACACCCTTGCACGTATCGGTCGTCCGTTCGCTCATTCTATCGTTGCTTAACATCAAAAGCTCCAACCTACAATTTGCATCCACTGCATACACAGCTGATATCGTTTCAGTGCACCGATCTACATTTCGCCCACACATCATTGCTTGGTATATATCGTCATCGTCGTCGTCGTCGCGGGAGATCTTGCTCCATGATCATTGCACTGAAAAAAGCTTTTTGTTTGATCGAATAGCTTTCGTTGAACATCAATATTAAAATCACCTTGTTTCGTCGTTATTTTAAGCTGACAAATCTCAATCGAATTTTCTTTAAAATTTAAATACATTTTCATAGCTTTTCATTTAAATTAAACCTCAACCAGAACTTCGAAAAATCAATTTCGCTTACAAGCTTTATTTTAAATTAAACTCGCTTTAAAATAATTTGCTCCAACGATAATAATAGAGATATATACCTTGGATTAGGGTTACCATACCTTATATAAAATAAAATTAAAAAAAAAAAAAAAAAATTATTCCGAATATTTTACTGTCGCTGCATTTGGGGTTCGATTTAGAAATTTAAAATTTCAACGATGAACGAACAACAACAACAACAACAGCAACAACAATCGCTTGCAGAATTAAAGCAACAACGAGCCTCGACAAAGGGAAGCATTACGCGAATAAAAAATGTGGTTGAAAATAGTTCGAATTCATTAACACCAAGCGAACTTGAATGTCGGTTAGGGATTTTAGAATCCTATTTCAAACAAATTCTTGTGTATCAGTCTAGAATAGAAATTTTATCTCCTACTGACAATAGTCGAAGTGAAATAGAGGATTTATATATAACGGCGAAATCAAAAATACTTTCGCTTTTAGGAACTGGTAGACGAAGCAGCATTGCGGACTTGACCCTATCAGCTCCTCACTCCAATAATCACCTGCCCAAACAACGGTTACCAAGGTTTAGTGGAAAATATTCTGATTATAAAAATTTTATTAATTCATTTAATAATCTTATTGAAAATGATATGAGCTTATCTAAAATCGAAAAATTCAATTATTTGCTTTCTTGTTTGAGTGATCAGGCTCTTGGTACAGTGAAAGCCTTTCAAATCACTGAAGCCAATTATCCTAAAGCACTTCAAAGTCTTAAGGAGCGTTATGACAATGACACCCTAATATTTTTAGAAAACATTTCGCAGCTTATTGAATTGCCTAAAGTTCCAAAGGCTTCTTCTACTGGTTTAAGGAGTTTAGTCGATAATATTTCAGCGTTGTTTAGTTCCTTGCTTTCTATAGGATCATATGAAAATATTTGTAATGCGATCATAATACATATCGCTATATCAAAGGTCGATCCAGAAACGCAGTCTAAGTGGGATGAGCAGCTGGATTACTCGAAGTTGCCCGAATGGAAAGATTGCGTCAGCATCCTGAATAAGCGGTGTCAATTTCTTGAAGCGAGGGATAGTAAGCAGACTCGTTCGGAACTCAATGCGAAGATTTTTAATAAACCAAAGCCAACGTGGGTAAACAACAATCGTTCACAAACTTCGCTAATTATAAATCAACGTTCTTGTGTTTATTGTCGTGATACAAGCCATTCAGTTACAACTTGCAAAAGTTTTCTCGATCTGACTGCAATGGATAGATTTTGGAAATCAAAAAGACTAGGCCTTTGTTTGAATTGTCTAGGAAAGGGTCATAGTGTTTCGAAATGTCCCTCCACTTACAAATGCAAGGTTTGTAAGCAACCACATCACAGCCTATTACATAGAACCCAATCCACTGAAACTTATTCTGGTGCTTCTGGAATTGAAGCTCCAAAGGACTCATCTCTTCCAAACACATCAGCAGCAGCGCATGCTGCATTAGAAAAGGAACGCGTGCCAGCGCAAGTAATTTTGGCAACTGCTCTAGTTTTAGTCAAGGACTCATCGGGAGGTTTTCAGTTGGGAAGAGTGTTACTTGATTCTGGTTCTCAAGTCAATTTTGTTAATGAGAGGTTCGCTAATTGTCTTGGTCTCAAAAAATTCCGAAAAAATGTAGATATCGTTGGAATAGGAGTAACAGAAACAAAAACAAAATACCAAACTCAAACAGTAATTCGCTCTCGCTACAGTGACTTTGAGGTCTCTTTGGAATTTTTAGTCGCACCGTCCATCACAGGATATCAGCCTGAATCAGCGCTTGATGTCAGTAATTGGAATCTTCCTCCGAATCTAGAACTTGCAGATGAGAATTTTAATCAACCGTCGCAAATAGATTTATTGTTAGGGGCCGAAGCATTTTTTGATTTGTTGGAAAATGGTCAGATGAAACTGGGCGAAGGATTACCATCACTTCAAAAAACTTCATTTGGATGGATCGTATCTGGAAGATACAAGTCACGCACAAACGGAAAGAAGTCATCTTGCTTGGCTAACACAACGGATACTCATTTAGACGAATATTTAGAAAGGTTCTGGGAATTAGAAGATGTTCAAGGTCGTCAGTCGAAGTGGTCTGAAGAGCAGACTGAATGCGAAAAACATTTTATAAAAACAATTGAAGTTCTTCCTAGTGGTCGTCTAATGATTCAACTGCCACTCAAAAAGGATCCTAGCTGTCTCGGGTCTTCTTATGACATAGCTTTTAGAAGATTCGTTTCTCTCGAGCGTAGGTTATCTCGAAATTCGTCTTTGAAAACACAATACGTCGATTTTATGAAAGAGTATGAACGATTAGGTCATATGTCGCTGGTTCCATACCCAAATCTTTCGCATAATCATTATTATTTACCCCATCAATGCGTAGTTAGGCCTGACAGTATATCTACAAAACTACGAGTGGTCTTTGACGCCTCATGTCGTACGTCATCGCAAATTTCCTTAAATGGAATTCTCATGGTCGGACCTACAATTCAGGATGACCTAATCATCATTTTGCTTCGCTTCAGACTGTACCGATATGCTCTGACTGCAGATGTCGTTAAGATGTATCGGCAAATCCTTGTCCACCCGTCGCACAGAAGTCTACAATACATTTTATGGAGAGATAATGAACTCACTCCCATACAAACTTATCAGCTTAATACCATTACATATGGCACATCATCTGCACCTTTTCTGGCCATTCGATGTCTTCATTACTTGGCTGATAAAAACCAAGATAAATGGAGTTTAGGTGCTTCCGTAATTAAGTCAGACTTCTATGTTGATGACATGCTGACTGGAGCAGACAACCTAAAAACTCTTCATCAAAAACGGAACGAAGTTGTTTCAATTTTAAAGTCTGCTGGACTAGAATTGTCAAAATGGAATAGTAATCATCCTTCGTTGATTGAAGCAGCTAGACAACAAGATATTAAACTGACAGAATCGGATCTAACAAGCACGCTAGGTATCGCTTGGAATCCTTGTACGGATGAATTTAGCTTCTCCTACAAACCTAATAAAACCTATAATGTGTTCACCAAAAGATGTATTCTTTCACTTTCGTCGTCGCTTTTTGATCCAATGGGTTTGTTAGGTCCAATCATTATTCGAGCTCAAATATTACTACAAAAATTGTGGATTGATAAAATCGATTGGGAGGCACCAATTCCAAAAGAAATTGATAATGAGTGGCGTCTTTTTATGACTGATCTACACTCACTACAAAATCTTTCCGTTCCTCGATACGTGTTTATAGAAAACCATCAAAGGTTCCAAATACATGGCTTCGCAGATGCTTCCATGAAGGCGTATGGATGTTGCATCTACATGCGAAGCATAGATGTTACCGGATCAGTGGGAGTAAGGCTCTTAGTTGCCAAATCTAGAGTTGCTCCTGCAAAAAAGAAACAACTTCCCCGGCTAGAACTATGTGCAGCTCACCTATTATCCAAACTTTGGATAAAAATTCAAAAAGTAATAGGGAACAACTATTCAAAAGCATTTTTTTGGACCGACTCCTCTATTGTTTTGCATTGGATCTCCACACATTCGTCAAAACTTAATACTTTTGTGGGGAACAGAGTGGCGGAAATCCAGGAGACAACTAAAGATGTGATTTGGAAGCGTGTCCCTACTTTCGACAACCCAGCAGATTTAGTATCTCGTGGATGTACAGTAGAAGAGCTGAGAAATTCGATTTGGTTTAAAGGACCAGAATTCTTAGTAGATGAAGAAGATTGCTGGCCACCTTCACTAGAAAATAATCTTTCTCCCGAAGAATTGTCGCTAGAAATAAGAAAAACAGTTTTAACCTGTCAAATAAATGATCAAAAAGATTATTATATAGAGATTATAGAGGGAAGAAGTTCCTACACGAAGCTAGTTCGGATATTTGCATACGTCGTTCGGTATCTTAGGCGTCTTAGAAAGATACAAATCGCAACTGGTCCTCTCACAGTCGAAGAGCTAGATTATTCGCTTCTTATAATCGTCAATGTAATCCAAACCAAATATTTCACCAAGGACATCGAAGCAATTAAAAAGGACTCAAAACTTCAAGGATCAACAAAATGGTTGAATCCCTTTTTAGAAGACAGGAACGGTCTTCTCTTGTTACGAGTTGGTGGAAGATTGAAGCACGCTAACATGCCAGAGGAAAGCAAACATCCTTTATTGCTTCCCAAAAATTGCAATTTCAGTAGAGAAATCATTCGACATCTTCACAAATCAAACTACCACGCAGGACCGAAAGCTCTTTTAGCCTTGACAAGACAGAGATTTTGGATTATAAATGCTCAAGGTCTGGCACGAAGTGTTGTTCGAAAGTGCCCTCATTGTGCAAGATATCGACCCAAACTATATGAGCAGGTAATGGGAGATTTACCAGCAGATAGATTGATCCCTTCACGTCCATTTTTATGTTGCGGGGTAGATTTCTGCGGTCCTATATACACATACTATAAAATTCGAGGTAAAGTGCCGTACAAAACTTATATTGCAGTCTTCGTTTGTTTTGCTTCAAAAGCAGTTCATTTGGAAGCTGTGTCCGATCTATCGGCCGATGCTTTCATAGGAGCCCTAAAAAGGATGATAGGTCGTAGGGGTCTTCCAAAAGATATCCATTGTGACAACGCCACAAACTTCGTTGGGGCACAGTCAAAATTGAAAGATTTACATGATATGTTGTTCAAAAAATCGAACCAAGAAAACATCATAAACTTTTGTACTAATTCAAATATAACTTTTCGTTTTATACCCCCCAGAGCACCCCACTTCGGCGGAATTTGGGAAGCCGCCGTAAAAGTTGCTAAAGGCCATCTGTATCGAAGCCTGGGAAACGCCAAATTGTCTTTCGAAGAGCTGACGACTGCCTTGGTTGAAATTGAGGCAATTATGAATTCGCGGCCAATTACTCCGGTGTCAGCCGATCCGAACGACTTCGAGGCCATTACGCCAGCACATCTCATCATCGGAGCAGCACTAAAAGCAATACCCGAACCATGTACTGAGGTGTCCGACATAAGTTACCTTCAAAGGTGGCGGCGAATCAATGCTGTCAAGACTCATTTCTGGAAGCGGTGGTCTAACGAATACGTTGCAGAACTTCAAGGTCGTGCCAAATGGACCACATCGAGCCCAAATATCGCTATTGGTAGCCTAGTAATTATCCATGAAGACAACTTACCGCCTCAAAAGTGGCTATTGGGAAGAGTGACCAACATCATTAAGGGTCCTGATGGACGAGTCAGAGTCGCCGATGTTAAAACCCAACGAGGAGATTTTCGAAGACCTATTCGCAAATTAGCAGCGATTCCATCTTGAAAGCGGATCCTTTCAAAGGAGGCGGAATGTTGGCGTTCATCTCAAAATCATTATTATTTTTTGTAAATTTCATTCTTCTCGTTTAATTGATTTAAATCATAATTTGAAAAGTAACGATTATGTTCATTATTAATATTTTAAAATTTGAATTTGGCGCGCATTCGCCATAATTTTGTTAAACTGAATTCGCCTCACTCTCTTGCTCTCACAAATAAAGTGGAGACTTTTTATTGTATAAATACTCGTTCAAACTTTAAATAAATTCTTCTTTTTATATCAAAACCCTTAGGGGAAAATTCTGGTTTTTTACTTGTCGCTCGTTTCGCTCTATTTCGTCGTTGCACATCGCTTTTTTATAGTAAAAAGTAACCCATAAATAGTTTCGAAGTCTACTATAATCGGCTTAAATTTTGAGTATTGTCTCAAACCGTTTTTTAATCGAAAAACGCAGCAATCAGGAACCATCTACCTTTTTTCGAAAGAAGAGTTCCCGGATTGACGGTATTCTATCGTACAACGCCTATAATAAGACCTTGACCGAACGTATAATACCCAACCAAATGTATTTTTTGTTTTTGTTATACACGACATCTTTTATACTAATGCGACGCGCAAGCTGCCAACACTACTATGACTGTCACTGTATTCTATCTCGCTCTCCATTTTACCTATCTACTATCCAAATCAAACGCATGCACAATAATTGTGTTGCATTGTTTCGTGGTTGTGTTTTTTTTTGTTTTCATCCGCTTTTTGTAGGTATTTGGTGATGATTCTCCGCTGAGGCTCATCCGTGGACGATGACCAACCACCTCATTGTGTGTTTTTACACATATTCTCTCTCGCTCCTTCTTAATACGAATTTTTTTTCGTTTTTTTATTTAACTTATTTGCGGCTTAATAATTTCATTAATTTATATTTTGTGCACTTTTGTGGCACAAAACCTTTCCAACGGTATATAATTTATATGTCTTCGGCTTTTCTAGACCGCGTAAATTGTACCACAAAATTCGTGTTTGCCATTTTATAATATGATGATGATGATGATGATGATGATGATGATGATGATGATAAGCCACTAATTTCTTCAAAATATACAGTTTGAGTTTTAATTTAATGCAAACATTATTTATAAGCATAATAATTCAATAAAAATTGTATTCTTTTTATAATTCATTTGTTTAAATTTTAGCACAAATAGAAAAAATCTTCGTTTGGGGTAAATGTGCGCTATCATTTTGAGGGCAAGTGTGCGCGTTAAAATCGTATGAAACTTCATATATTTCTAGGGGGGGGGGGGGCATTGCATTGTTTTTAAATTCAAAATAATTCATGACTGTCATATACATATAAATGGAGTCATAAATATTTTGTCATATAAATTTTACTATCACACTTATATGACTGTTTTGAGCCATATATATTTGGCAAACTTGCCATATATATTTGGCAAACTTGCCATATATATATGACAATGTCATAATGCCTTTTACTCTTTAGGATATTAATGTCTTAACACAGTTTAATGCTCAGTGTTAAAACACTAAGGCACTATATTCTAATAAAAAGTAGTTTCAGTGTCTATAACACTCCTTACAATAATTATTATTGTTTAATTAATATATTGAAATGCTAGAGTTGGTGCTTCTTCATCTCCAAGCTCCAATTATTAATATTAAGATACGGTGATACTTAAGAAAGTAGTTACTGATCAAATAATGTATCTGCTTTGAATAATAAAAATTGAAATTTTCAAAAAATAATTTTTAATTAACTTATAGCGTTGTTGTTATCTTTGAAAAGCTTTAAATATACAATGATTTATTTTAACTCCTATTTCTATTTCCTGCATTCATATTAGCCTTAAAACCAAAAAAATGACTTCAGGACGTCCACCTGTAGTAGATCCTCAATTAATAATTGAAGCCGTGTTAAAACATAAAAATGATATTATAAATTCAGACAAAAACAACTCAGTGTTCCCGGAGACGCATTCAGCGTGGAAAAATATTTCCGAGGAATTATTCAATAAAATCCAAACCAAATCTTTATATTAATATGTGGTGAATAATAGATTTGGTCTAAAAAAAAACCTATTGGTTGGTACAAAGAACATTGCAAGCAACAAGGAATCTATGAATAGAAATGACTCATTTAAGTTATGAAATAAATTCATTGTCACCAGAAAACAAACTCAATTTTGGATTTGTTTTATCCTTTTCCAAAAATGACTTCAATAGCCTCATAATAGAGTCTCAGAGGCAGGTCAGAGACAGGAAGAGCAGAACAAGGTATCGAATGGTAAATATTTTAAAACTCCGAGAATGGAAAGAGATAATTTCAAAAAAATATATACGACGGCTATCGCTTGCCCCACAGGTATTACTTTAAAAGCAGCTACATAAGTTTAGATACAAATTCAGGAGCATTTACAGGTAATTTTTTTATGCTTTTACAACTGTGATGTATTTTTACAACTTTTTTGTCACAAGAAACAATTTTTTATTTAATCCTTTTTTGTTTTCACCGTATAGTTTGGTCTATTGTTTCAGGCTCTTGTGATTGTGGAAGCAATTTAACATGCGAAATTTTACCTCGCACCAAAATAGAGCAAATAGTTAAATTGAAATGTTTCGCATCAGGAGGCAATGGAAGTTGGACAAAAAAAATTGTCCAAATGTTAGAAAACCAATCTACAGAAATGTACCGAAATAAAAATGACGCCGAGCTTATGAAAGAAGGAGGTTCATATGAACTCCCCCATTTATATAGCCCAGGTGTTTTAAGACATACCAAATACCAATCAAAGTTAAATAAACATCGGGACGCCCATCCTATGCATGCAATTGCGAAATACAAACGATCCGGGGAATGTCAAAATGTTATTCGAGACGTTGGTTTTGATCCAGTTTTTGTACATTTTTGGTCGCCGCGCTGCACCAAATACGGTTGCACAACCTAAAAAAAAAATGACAGTTTTCTTTCTTTCGACGCGACTAGAGGAATTTTAAAACGGGTTGTCCACGTCAATGGGGATAAATCGCAACATATTTTTCATTAAGAAGAGGAATAACAAAAATAAAAGAAAAATATTTTTGTTGTTGTTTAGTGGACTGTATTGAATTAAATTCAATTGGAAGAATTTTTGCGACCTTTAGTCCAATGCGTTTCGCCCAGGCACGACAGTTGGGTTTATCAGTTAGATGCTGTCGTACCTTTCTAAGACGCAATATTTTGGTCGAAGGCTACCGACTCTTAATAAAATCTACAGCGCATGTATTATTCTAGGGGAACATGGTTACATTCTTGCACCTAGAAAATATGTTGTTGTTGTATACCCGTGGTCTGGCTAATGTATTAAGAAGAGGAATAACAAAAATTAAAGAAAAATATTTTTGTTGTTGTTTAGTGGACTGTATTGAATTGTCGTGCCTGGGCGAAACCCATTGGACTAAAGGTCGCAAAAAATCTTCCAATTGAATTTAATTCAATACAGTCCACTAAACAACAACAAAAATATTATTTTTCTCTTATTTTTGTTATTCCTCTTCTTAATACATTAGCCAGACCACGGGTATACAACAACAAAATATTGTCTAGGTGCAAGAATGTAACCATGTTCCCCTAGAATAATACAATTTGCAGTGTGTATGCGCTGTAGATTTTATTAAGAGTCGGTAGCCATCGACCAAAATATTGCGTTTTAGAAAGGTACGACAGCATCTAACTGTTGAGCCCAACTGTCGTGCCTGGGCGAAACGTATTGGACTAAAGGTCGCAAAAAATCTTCCAATTGAATTTAACATATTTTTCTATATTTAGCAGTACTATCATCTCAATTCTCAAAACATCCAATTCGCTGCTAGTGGGATGCTGTCTGAACGCCAAGACACTGGTGCCGAGTACCCCAAAGAAGTGGTAAGGTTTATTTTTAAATTTTGTCCTCCATCTATTCGTGATCGCACTTTTTATGAGATGGGTTTTTTTCAGATTCGTAACAAGTTTTCAATTAAGATAGGGCTGACAAAAATTGAACATCACAAACAAACTTCAAATAAAAACAAAGAAACTAACTAAAGGCCAATTTAACTTGCGATATAGGCACAATAGGGTAATTTACTCGGTTTAGCCAAAAATTAGAAAATAATAAGAGCGTTGAATATATGTATAGGGTGTCCCGAAACTCAACGTCAAGCGGGTACCGGGTGATAGGGCAGGTTGTGCCCGTTCTTTAATATGTATGAAAAAATAATCCATCTCGCTTGGTTTTGTAGTTATAGCAATTTTAAGAAAAATAATGAATATCGATACCCTAGCTCACATTTTTCGATACAGTGGTTACAAATTTTAAAATTTTTCTGTGTTTTCTTTTTTGACGTAGTCCTTAATAATCATGCTAGTGATCGCAATCACAAATCCAAGAATTAATATTGTCAGTTTCGTAAGAAAAATAAAGTTTGACTGAGTCATTGTTCAAAAAAATTTTTGTAAGCTAGCTTTGACACTTCATATTTTTAAAAAAATGTACCACACTACCCTCGGCAAGTTATTTAAAAAATTGGTCCGTTTTATCAAGATTTCAAAATGGTACAACACTTGCTATTTATTTACTCGTAAGAAATACGATTGCTTTTTTATTTGCAAGAGGGCCTCAGTTCACTTCATATCACTATCGCTAGGGTATCGATATTCATTATTTTTCTTAAAATTGCTATAACTACTAAGCCAAGCGAGATGGATTATTTTTTCATACTTATTAAAGAACGGGCACAACCTGCCCTATCACCCGGTACCCGCTTGACGTTGAGTTTCGGGACACCCTGTATATAAATAAAATACAAGTCGAATTTAAATATCTATAAGAAATATTGATTGTTGTTGCTAATGGTCAAAATATATTCTGACGGATTATAACTGTCCTTACGGGTTTGCGATTCCTCGAAAGCCCTTCTTAATGCTTGCTGCATAACTTTTGCTGGCTGCGAAACCATAGCAATTTACGCAGAAGCATGCATTAGGGGCGATATGCCAAGAACAAAAATTTCAATAGATGTTGCTCATTACGTCAACAATTGGGCTAGGTCACTTTCAACCGAAAAAAAAGGTGAAAAAGTTTTTTATGTTTTGTATTGGGCGACTTATTCTATGCAGAAGCCAGAAAGAAGCAACTGCTATTATAGAATCGTTACTAATTATTGCTAAAACAAAATATGCTGGGAATGGAGCTCATTCCCTTCAGGCGGCAGTTTAAAGAATGAAAAAAATGATTACCGAGATCGATATCGAAGTAGAAGAAATACTAGCCCAGACTCTAATCATCGAAAATGATGCAGAGCAAACAGAACAATTAAATGAAAGAGATGATTTAAAAAAATGTATTTTAGACATAGAAAACAGAGTTGCCACGGTAGTACAATCTGAAACCGGTGACGATTTAAATCCCCGATTTTCGCCGATATTTGCAAATCGTTTATTAAGGCAAATTCCAAGTATTCCGCTTTGGTAGAGCATTTGTCGTGATAAATTTGATTACGGACGTGTACCGGTCTATGCAAATTGAATTTACAATATTAAAAAATCAAATTTTAGTAACAGAAAAACTAATGGCCCACCATAACTACGCGTATGCCCGTCATTGTCATTGTTTTTCACAGCTATTGTTTTATATTGTGTATTTATATTAAGTCTTGTGTCATAAATCGGCAAGGATAGTTTAAACTCTTTGTGCTGTTGATATTATTTAAATACTTTCATAAACCATTTCATTTTGTAAAAAATATTTGTAGAAAGCAAATTTAATTTACACTTTGTCTTCCATTTTCCTGCTACTCATCTGCCTACCATCTATCAATTGAAAAAAACACATACGTTGAATGATAAGGTAATTCCAGGAATCGAATTCGAAACTCCATTTAGTCCATACCATGTTCAATATCTTTAGCGATACTTCACCTTCAGACATACAAAATTCAGTAACATTGCTTGCTAGCTGATGCGGTAATTCGGCCCCAGATAATGTACATGGCGTTGGTTTCAATTTCAGGTTTTTAGTCCAAATTCCATACATGCAAGACTGAAATGCAAAAAAAATATGTTATGTACTTTACATAAAAATACAATTTTTTGCGTCTTAGAAAGGTACGACAGCATCTAACTGATGAGCCCAACTGTCGTGCCTGGGCGAAACGTATTGGACTAAAGGTCGCAAAAAATCTTCCATTTGAATTTAATTCAATACAGTCCACTAAAACAATAACAAAAATAATTTTTTTTTATTTTTGTTTATTCTCTTCTTCGTAATTTTTAGTATTGACACCAGGTAAATTGGTTTCGAGACCACCTGTATATCAGCGCGTGAACTACTAGAGGGGGATACAAAATTTTTGGATTTGACATTCAATGTATTTCCCATAGGAGAAAACGAAAAAATGGTCTGGAAAACATTAATTTTTCTAATCAATTTTATATGAACGGATATCCGTATTTTAATTGCAATGTAATAATAAAACATGTGAGTTTGTGAATCGAGCTTAAAATAAATCGAAACTTAAAACTAGAATGCCTTATTTTATAGATAAAAAGTGTAAACAAATCACATTTACAACGAGAAACAACAACAACGATACCCAGTTATGTAAAAAGCAAGTCAGGAGCGTAGCCAGTTTTATTTAAAATATGTTTTGTTTTTATTTTGTGCTGTGTAAAATGTGTTTGATAATTTTAAAGAAATTTAGCCCATAATTATGAAAATACATGAAATTAATTTTTAAGTTGAAAGTTTTTTGTTTTTTTAAAAAAGAATAATGCCGATTTTTTTTTTATCTTGTTTTGTACTTTTTACAAAATTTAATTTGTATCCAAAGAATGCTAAAAAAAACTCCCAAAAGCAAAAAAAGAATCAAACATTTAGCAAGAATAGTAATAAAATTTTAAGTGAATTATAAATGTGTGCCCTTAACAAACTGTTCCAATTCTATGTGTTTAAAAATTTATCGTATCTATTAATTATTTAAGTTTTCTTTATATTCTGTTAAAACGTTTTTCGTTAAAATGTTCTAAACATAAAACATACCTATTCTCCCATTTCACATACTAAATGCAAATACATACATAGGTAATATAATCTATACTTCTATGTTAAAACATTATTTCAGTTCAATCCATAATTGATTTTGCCCCTTAAAACCCTTCCCTCACTACGCACATGATCTGATTTCAACTGGCGACGTTCATCCATTTTGAAAAACAACAACAACAATACACGTTTGTTTACATTCTTTATGGGCAAAATAAAGCAAATAAGAAGTTATATTCGGTATATATTCTTCTTGATTAACAAACTAACATACATTGTTAATCTATTTCAATTATTATATGGATACCCGTTCATATAAAATTAATTAGTAAAATTAATGTTTTCTAGACTATTTTTTCGTTTTCTCTTATGGGAAATACATTGAATGTCAAATCGAAAAAAATTTTATCCCCCTCTAGTAGTTCAGGCACTGACTGCTAGGTGCCGTGACTCCTGGTGCCAATAAGTATCATGTATTAAGTTCTTAAAACTAACTATAAGGTATGTGAAATCCAGCTTACGTCTATTTTTATTTCAGTTATAAATTTTAACATTCGTTAATGATAACTTTTTAGAATTTTATAAAAGACATAAATTCTTTGTACGAAAACTTTTTTTCTCTGTAATCCTTTCAAAGATATACATTTCTTAATTCTTTTTCTTAAATTTATGCTAGGCATTCAAGAAAAATTATAAGCACAACAAAATGTTTTTTCATAATATAGAGGTCCTTTCTTATTGCAGAACAATTTATGTACTTCTTGGCATTTATGTTTCAGAAAATGAGTAATCATTTCACTGAACATTTATTTATTATTGTCGTCAAAAACAACAAGGGAAGAAATTAAGCAATAAATTTCTCAGAATTTCTTTTACAAAACAACAATGTTGCATAAGGTAAAGAATAATTAATATTCAAAATTATTCCTTTGCTTTAAGATTTTACTTTATTACCCATAGTAATTTATAGACGGATAAAGATAAAAAGTTATTGAGATGGATATAAATTTCAACCCCTTTAGGGACCAAAACCCCAAATAAAACGATTATTCTCTTCAACTCAAATTTATTTTTACTCCTGCAAGTAATTTCCTTGAATAAACGTAAACGAATGCTTAGAGCTTGTTTTTGCAATGAATTAAGAACATTTATGAATTATTAAAAATAAAAATTGTATTGCCAAGTGAAAAACTTCATAAGCGCGCCGTATGCGACTTATCTAGTAAAATGTAATTTAGGTATTCAATAACAACAAGCGATTTTATGCTTTAGGATTGGGGGTCCTAAAATGTCAAAGTCACGTTTCAGGATAAGGAGCTTTTTTTCGACTACTTTTTAACGTGTTTTCTTCTAAATGAAGCAAAATAATTGAATCAGCTAAAAATGCCAATAATGCCTACATTTGATATTATTTTGAGATTGTTTTAAAACCTTACTAATAATAATTAAATTCTCCAGATTTCATAAAAGACACAATCTACCAACGACGAATTTAGTCTCCAGGTTAGTCACTAGCAAGACGTTCAAATGTAATACATGGACATCCATGTTTAAGCTGTACATTAAACAAATCAAATGGCATTTTAATGAAAGTATTGTGTTTTTTCAGGGTACCTACGTTATGTATTAAGTACTTAAGTATACATATTCTCATATTAGCGATGTCTGGCACGTTTAAGAGAATAATTGAATGAACAGGGGGGATAAACGATGCCTTTTTAAAATATATTGTTTCTTCAATTTCTTTAGGGTTAGGAACAAAAATAACTTTAAACATATTTTGATTTCAACTGTGTTTTGCATATTTTAGTTTCAGTTTTCAGATTTTATTATTTTGAAACAGAAGTAGATAGTTATTTGGGTGATTCTACAAAAAAATGGAATAAAATTGCGAACACTTCGGCACGACGTTTTTGGAAGCTTAAAGTCGAAAAAAGTAGCCCTACCCAATTTTTTGAACGCCTTCTTACGTTGCTGAAAGTGGCCAGTCAAAAAAATAAAAAATGTCAATTTTAGGGACATTTTTTTTAAAAAGGGGACTGAAAAAAAAATAAATTTATTGCTTAGTATTCTTCTAATTTTCTCTAAAATATGACTTATGTATTTAAATATAGAAACTAAATCTATTGAGTTTTTATAAAATATAAAAATTCATATGGTGTAACATAGCATTTAAGTAAAAAAAAAAATATGGTATCAAAGTTGGTTCCACTTAATAGCTTTAAAAGAATGTGATCCCGAATTTCCATAAAGATCATAATTTAGGCCTATTCGGCGATATCTTTTATTCTGTTATTCTGCTATTCTGTTATGAATTTCCATACAAAACTTTAAGTTGTCAAAAAATCTTTTACAAATTATAATTTTGGTATTCGGCATGCCAAAATCTGTTATAAAATCTGCTAAAAAATCTTTTATGAACTGTCAACAATTCGAACTGTCACAAAATCTTTTACTAATTCCATTTTTGATATTCAGCGTGCCAAAATCTGTTATGAAATCTGTTATAAATCATAAAAGAATAAAAGACAAATTTTTTTGACTTTTATCATAAAAGATTTGCAAGCAGAATTAATTAAAACTATAAAATTGCCGTTTTCTCCTGGTTATCTCACTTCAACTCATCTGTTTATACGCAAATTTTGTTAAGTTCAATTTTTGCACCTTTGTGTTGGAGTGGTTAGCTTTCTTTCGGATCTCAGGTAAAGCAACTATTTTTATTTTCTTATTTTTAGTAATAAAATTGCAATTGCCTAGAATGTTTCCGTCAAATAAAACCGCCAGTGTCCAACGACTTTAGTTCCCTGTTGAAGGAGGCTTCTTTGAAAACTGCAATGAGTACCTATTAAAAAAGAAAAACATCTAGAAGTGGCTCGCCAAGAGCTTATGAAACGAACTTATACAAAAAACCCGCTAGTTTCCCGGATGAAGGGAAGGAAGACTCCGATGGATATGCCATACTTGTAGAATTTTTTTGAAAAATTCAAATCAACATAAAATAGTAGAAATTAATGTTGCATTTGTTTCACTTCAGAAAAAAATAAATGAGCGCAAAATAGTTTAAAATTTTTTTTTATTACAATGTAATAGTAAGAAGGGATGAAAACGGAAACCCGTCTCAATGCAATGCCTTCAATTTGTTCTAATATGGTGCCATGGTGTTTCCTGAAAACCTGAAATCATTGAATAAAAAAAATTAATTCAATTCAATACTAAATTAAAGTGGTAAATTCATTTTACTTTTTATTCCACTTTCAACTCAGTTGACAGACGAAATATTTTTTATTTATTCAAGAACAGCTGTTGATTTATAAAAGATTTTAGTTCTGTTTGCTAACATTTTTCTTTTTTGAAGTTCCGTAACAGAATTTTATAAAAGTTCGAATATCTGAATACCAATTATAAAAGATCTTTTATGGTGAAGGTCTTTTATGATTCATAACAGAAAATTCATAGCAGAATAAAAGATTCGGCAGAATAGGCCGAATTATTTCCAGTTAATTTTGCAAGATATTCTATTATCTCCAAAAGGTATCGCTCGCATTCAAATTGATTCAATATGAAACATTAATTAAATATTTTTTTTTTATTTAGAATCAATTTTAAATAAATTGTATTCTTTTTGGAAACATTTACAATGAATATGCACGAAAATGCAAAATTTCTCAGGCTCCTGGATATTTCAGTACTTTTCTTCATTAAAAAGCCAGGAAACTTAGGCCAGAGGACTGAGAATTTTCTTAGTTTTTGCGCAAAAATGCCTACTATTGTGAAAATTTGTTTTGTAAATACTCACCAAAGAACTGATAAACTGAATAACGGCCAATCGACGACCTCTTACACAAATGGCTTCTTCACAACTCACATAAAGCGCGGCATCCGCGCGCACCATGTTCGTCCGCGGCAAATCATAATATTTGCAACGCATATCATTTTTTGAGAAAAAGTTGACGAACCGCGGCAGTCGATCCAATTGACAGCTAGTAGCTAGTGTGCAAATCACAAAACAAGCTACCGTCATCGCTCACACGATTTTATTTTACACCCCGAATCCACAGGAGATAATTCATCTTAGAATGTTCATCTTGACACGAAATGTCTTGTCGAGTCGCGATATTAATCTTATGATATGATGTCAGCGATCTCTTTCTGATATTTTATCTTGACATGGATCTCTGACATAAAATATGCCAGCTGTCATATTTTGTTTTTTGTTGCTTTTTGTCTGGAAATGTCATTTTTGTCTCATTATTTTGTGTCTTTTCATGGGAGTGGTGTCCGTTGTATTTGCGGGTGAATTTTTGTTTTATTTTTGTGAATAACTAATTTCGTTTAAATAACGTTCGTTTTAGTTATTATTTTTGTGGCTTTTGAAAGTTTTATTTGATTTTGATGTTCGTTAAAATTTCACAGAAATTATTATTTTATTACTATAGTATAGAGGAATCTGCTTAAAATTGAACTTCGATCGCTTTCACCCCCCAAATGTTAGCCCCGGTCCAAATTTATGGTACTTTTTGGAAAATGATTAAAACATAATAATAAAGCTTTCTACCGAAATTCAGCTTTGACGAAATTTTTTCGAAGTGAAAGTCTAATTTTCTTGGGCTAGAATACAACAACCGAAGAGTTCGACATTTATCCGGAAAAAATCAACCATCAATGCTGTTTCACATTGCGTCGAGAAAACGAGACGTCAGCGTGACGAGATCTCTTCACGGTTGTTCTCTCTTTAAAACGAGTTTTAAACAACGAAAAAATACATAATAAAGTATTTCTCGTCGTCACGTTGCGCCTTTTTTTCATTTTTTCGAACTTTATGACGTGACAGGACGACGAGAAATGCTTTATTATGCATTATTTCAATGTTTAAAATTCTTTTTTAAGAGAGAGAAACTACGAAGAGATCTCATCACGCTGACGTCTCGTTTTCTCGTCGCATTGTGAAACAGCCTTCAAACTCCCATGCAGTCGAGGTACGAAATGAAATATAATATTATAATGACATGATTTGCCCATCGAAGATTTATATGAAAATGTCTTGATATGTATATCAGATGTTTAGTTGAAGAGAAAAATCTCCTGTGGAGTCGGGGTGTTAAAGAGACTCGGTGCTTCACATTGCTAGCATTTGACATTCGATCGATATTTTAACTATCGATTTTTTCGATTGTTTCAATATTCAATTGTTAAAAAATATTTATCTATTTCATAACGAAGATTTATTTGAAGTAAGTAGGGGTGGCTTCATTTTAGTGTGAAACCTGAAATAAAAGAACGGTTACGAATACGATTTTTCTTTGCGAATACGTGAAGAGGACACGTGAGAGGACTGAGAATCAGGCACTGAAGAATTTTTTCAGCAAGAAATAAAAGTGGCACCCTAATAACGGATTTTAAAGAAAAATCAGATTAAATAATTCAACGGATTTTAAAATATCTTCAGAGCCACCAAAAATTCCATCATTTGTAGAATCACCCATTTATTTGCCAGGGACGTCCCGTACCCATGTGAAGTGGGTAGTTACTCATTTTCAGTAATTTGTTTGCATTATTCATTAAGGTACATCATTTGGTTTAAAGTGCTCTTTTTAATTTCATTATATTTATTATTATTTTTTGTAGTTTTTATTTTTTTTTTTTTATTTTTCAGTTTAATTGTACTTGATATTCAATTAAATCACTTGAAATAAATAATGTTCCACATTCTAGACAGTCTTTCAAAATACCTTCCCCACTACATAAAAGTTCCAGTAATTCTTTTTATTTTGAGACCACACGTTCTTGATATTTCCTCTGGAAAAGAAGTATAGCCCAAAAACCTAAAACGTCCAAAATTGTTCTTAATTGCAGCCATTTTACGTGCACTTAACAGTTAATGGTCGACTTGAGCGGTTTCTAAAATTTAAAAATTTTTTTCGCGATACAAATAACCACAATATTTTTTTCCGACCCAAAAAGTTGTTTTTTTTTTCTACATACAGATTGAAACACCAAAAGTGTCCTACGTGAAAAGTTAAAAGTTGGTAAACTCTTCCGTCCGTGTCTGCAGCTCCGTATGCGGCTACGTTCCGTTGTTTTCGCAACATTGAATTTGCGTGTATTCAATATTTTGACAGCTATTCTAGCTCCGTCTCCGTCATCACTCTGTTCAGCCAGTTAGACATTTTCTTTTTTTTCTATTTTGTCCTTATAAAACCCATATGAGAATGGTATACCTAACCTACCTACATACATAACTTTTTCTCTTACCATACACATACAGTTTTAGTCCAGTCGAATTAGACAAAAAAATAGGCCTCAAATGGAAAAAATTAGATAGGGTTTTTTTTTTATTTTAATCGTTAGGGGGGCTTATTAGGAGTCTAATGATAATTAAATTCTGAACAACTTTTGTTAAGTGCATTTTTAGTCAAAAGTTGAAAATAAACTAGTTATTCAACGAAAACGAATTTTCCTTAAATTCAAGATGGCGGCCAACGCAATGGAGCTAGGCGGTCGAAAACTTAAATTTAGACACCTAATAAGCCCCCCTAATGATTAAAATAAAAAAAAAAAACCTATCTAATTTTTTCCATTGCAAATGACATTCCGACTGGACTATTTGGTAGAAAACAAAGACACTGTCTTCGGCTACCTTCGGATTTACTCGGAATCGATTCCGATCGTTGTTGGAAGTAAAAATGAAAAATGTTTGAATGTGTGCGTCAGAGCGTTTACGTGTTTTTCATTGAGGATGAATTTCCTAAGGCTGCTTCCTGACTTGTCGGTGCGGTTGCGGTATCTGTAGACAGAATTTACCACTGTAATGCCGTGTTAACTGAAAATGACGTATCTACATTTTTTTGTATGATTATAGGAGTTAACTTTGCCGTTTTTTTAATAGTTATAAAACTATTTTTAATAAAAATAGGATATGTTTCGATTGTTTTACTGCTCAAAAAGCGATATACGGCATTAGTTATTAATAAAAAACGATCCCAAATATTTCAAACTTCGCCTTAACTCAAAAAATCGACAAATTAATGTCAGATACGTCATTTTCTCTTAACACGGCAGTGTACTGAACAAATACCGATGTCGTAGTCGTTTCCTGACTTATCGGTACAGATTAAAGCAAAATTGTTTTTGATGTCCCAATAAATCAGAATTTCCTCATCAAAAGCAGGTTTACTTGCAGTAAATACCGAAACACTACTCCTTCTTTGTACCGAGGCTCGGTATGACATTTTGTTACCGTACCGAATCCGCACAAGTCAAGAGGTGCTCATTGAAGTGTATGTATTGAGTGAGATATCGGTACCGAATGTATACCGAGCAAACTGACCGATACCGCACCGACAAGTCAGGGAGTGGCCTTACAGGGATAGCATAGCGTGCGTGTGATCATGAAACAAGCAAAGGAAATTGATAGTAAAAAAAAATAGAGGGTGGTAAAAATTTTTTGGTCATCATCATCATCATGAAATAACTCCCCAATGAAATAACTCTCAAAAAAAAATGAAATAAATCCCCAAATTTGGGTCATTATTTCGTTGAAGAAATAACAAAATTACGGAGTATTGACAGTGTGGTATGTATGGAAGGCATGCTGCCCCCTTGCAACCCCCTCCCTGGCCCACTATAGATTTGAGGTAGTTGCGAGGTTTGGTATATAAAAAGTTTCTTTTGCATTCCGATTAACTTGATGGAAGAGAGAGTGTTGTTGTAAAGTCTGGCTCCACATTAAAGTCAATATAATTCTAGTTAAAAAGTTATTTTAATTGCCAAAGTATATTTGAAAAAAATCGTTAATATCCAAAGTGTATTTTAAAAATTGTATAATTGTTTAATTCCGCTTTTTTTAACACAAAATTGAAAAATCAAAATCTAAATTAAAATGTCAAATTCTAACCTCAACCGAAAAAATCATGACTTACGATCAAACTCAGTTGATATCTCCTGCTCTCTTGGTTCTCCTTCTGATTCTTCCTTGACGGCTAATTCTTCGTCAAAGTTGTGGGAAAAAATTGAAGCTGGTTTAAATTCACTCACAAAAACACTAAATGACTCAATCCAAACCACTTTGAGAAAAGAAATAAATGTAGGTACTCAAATGCATTTTTGACCAACGCTTCAATTAAATTGAAAACAACTTTAAGACTATGCTTAGATCACTGGAAAATGATTTTAATGAGAAATGCAGATCTTTAAACGAATTAGTGTTTAATTTTGAAAACAAAATTGATAAATTGGAAAATCATTGCCACGAAATCGACTCACTGCACAATGAAATCACCGCTTTAAAAGATCAAAACGACACAACTCAACTTAAGCTGCAGATTGAGGCATTAACCCGAAAAATTATCTCAGGGGACCTTGTTTTACATGGAATATATAGCAAAACGAAAATCTTGCTGTAATATTTGATAAATTTTGCTCACAAATAAACACACACTCGGTACGAACAGTAAACATTTTACGTACGACACCGAAAAACAATTCTTCCCGTAGCGCGATCATTGTTAGACTCCCGCACGAAAATGACAAGAAGTCTCTGCTTAAGAAAGTATGGGATTATTATAAATCAAATTCCCGTTTAGTTACATTGCATGACCTTGAACTTGGCTACAGCAACCAATTCGTGAGAGTATACGAATGTCTAACCAAACACAACCATCATGCTCTTTTTCGTGAAGCAAATTACCAACGAAAAAACAAAATCCTGCACTCTGTGTACACAAGGTATGGGAAAGTTTACGTTAGACAATGTTTGGATAAGAGGCCAATCTGTGTTAAAAATATGCATGAGTTACAATCAATTTGCTCTCTTGATAATAGTGCTGATAATGACAGTGGATATAATGTTGCTAATGCTGCTGCTGCTGGAGGAGAAGTTATTGCTTATGAAGTTGCTGTTGATGATAGTGCTGCTGGTGGTGTTCTTTAGGTTGAAAAATTAGATTTTGACAAGGTTACCAAGTATACGAATATACATATAATTTTATTTGTATTCATTTATTATTATTATTATTTTTTTTTCCTTTTTTTCTTTTTAATGTCCATGAATTAGTTTTTGATTTTATTGTGGGCTAGATTTATGATTTATATTTAAGTTTATTTTGAAAAGCCTGCTTTCATTACTGCTAATTTAATTTTATTATTTTGTAACAATATATTCTTTTTATTATTCATTTATATTTTATTTATTTCCATAATTATATAAAACTAGAGCAAAAATTTCTTCTTCGTGGTGGTTGGTGGTCGCTTTAAATTAAAAAAAAAAAAAAAACATGATTTCCTCTACTAGTCCTGACAATGTTAGATCTATCTTCAATGTATTGTGTGGTGCGTATGATGGTCTTAATGTATGTCACCTTAATGCTGGTAGTATTTCCTCCAAGTATACTTTGATTTATCAAATGCTTGGTACTTCTAAATTGGATGTTGTAATGGTATCAGAATCATGGCTAAACCAAGGCATTTCTTCTCAGCTGGTTAATTTTCCTGGTTACAAATTATATAGAAATGATCGTAGTACGCGCAGTGGGGGTGTCTGCATGTACGTCAAAGAAAATATCTTGACCAAAAGCATTTATTCTTCATCCAAATCCAAAATTGAATTTTTATGCATTGAAATAAGAAACGGTTACGATAAATACCTCTTAGTGGTTGTGTACTGCCCACCATGTACATTCAAAGAGGAGAATTTAATGGAATCAGAAGATACAATGCTTAGTTTGAGTGCAATATACAATGATATTTTGATTGGCGGAGATTTTAAATGTCAACCAATTTGATAAAAATACCACAACTCGTTTGTTTGCTTACTTTTGTGAAAAATTAAGCCTTTCAGTCGTGAATACGATCTGGCCAACCTGTTTTCAATCAGAAACTAATCCTTCGCTCATTGATATGTTCCTAACAAGTACAAAACACAAAGTTTTGGGTAATGATCAGGTCAGGCCAACGTCTGACTTCATACACGACTTCTTATTTTATTCGCTGCAGTTTAATGTTTGTAACTTAAATCCTTCCAGAACTATAAGTTATAGATCTTATCGATCTTTTAACTGTTTGGACTTGCAAAATAATATTTAAGATGGCTATTGGAATAACATTCTTTACACGAACGATGTAGGAAACAAACTGTTGCTGTTTAACGATTTATTGGATAGGCTTTATAATGAATACGTTCCAATTGTCACCAAACGCATCAATAATTCTAAATATTGTCCCTGGTATAACGATAATATTGAACAGCAAATTTTGAAGAGAGAGAGCTTCTTCAAAAAATATAAAAGAAACCAATCGCCATATAACAGAAGTCAATACGTCTATGCTCGCAATAAGGTTACGGGTCTTATTCGCTCTTGTAAAAAAAACTTACTTTTGTTCCGCAGGGCTCTGTCTTCGGACCACTGTTATTCTCGTTATTTATTAATGATCTACCTGAATTCCTACATACATATGTATGCAGATGAAGTTTTAATATACAGTTTCCGTGAAATGGGTTTGATAGAAGATTGTGTTGTTAGAATAAATGAAGATTTAATCAATATTCAAAGATGGGTTTACTCGAATAAAATCAATTTAAATCCCTCGAAAACTCTAACGGCCAATTTCTTGACAAAGTTCTAACTCCTAAAACTCGGTTTATCAAAAAATTAGAACTTGATTGAGTTCTAACTCATTTCTTCACCGAGTTATAACGCGTTAGAACTTCGATTTGGATCTCAGTTTGAGATAGAACTTCGATAAACTTGGACCCTCGAATTCGGGGGTCTATAGAGACTTAGAACTCGGTTTAAAAACATTTTTATTTCTTCAAAAAACTTATTTGATTAGAAATTTCGATTCGACTTTAAAAAAGAAGGTAATTCAAATCAATTTTGGATAAATTTATTTTTAGGTGCAAGCCTTTTCGCGTACGTTGAAAAATTCATAGCCAGATAGCTTGCTGCATTGCTGCACAAAATACAAATTTGTGTACCTATGTACATGTTACAAGATTTTAACCACTATATTTTCCTGGTGAAGAAGGAAACAGAAATGCATTAATGTTGCCGTTGTTGGTTAAGACTAAAAGTGAATCTAAAGCAATATTTTGCTCAAAATAAAGTAATTAATGACAATCGTTCGCATCTTGACAATGAATGAAGAATGCGAATTTGAATCTGAGAGACATTTTGAGTAAGCTTAACCCCGGACAGAAGCCATGAAAAACACGATCTTTGTGGCGTTTTGGGAATGAAATTATATTGCATTTTTGTATGTAGATATATTGTTTTAAAGTTATCCTTTTTATTAATTTTAAGTAAATGGTCAATTTTGTTGTATCCAATTTAGTTGCATATGCTGGTGTTGTTTTTTAGTCTCGTGGTATAAAATTGTTTTATATTGTGCATTTTGTTAGTTTTGATTTTTGAACTCCACCAGATTTTTGTTTCATGAAAGAAAGCCAAAAGACATGTAGTATTGCATGCTCAAAGCATGTAAGTAATTACCATTTTTCTAAACAATTTGTCAGAACTACATCTTCTTTTTTTTAATTATTTTTGATGCACTTTAATGCACATGCACTCTTATCTTTTTGGGTTCATTTCACGTCAAAAATCTGTTGCGAGCTATCGGACTAATAAAAATATTTACTACTTGCAAACACCAAGTATTCAAAAATCAATAGGCGAAATCACACAACATAGAATTGAAAACGAAATAAAAACATCAACACCAATACAAACAAAATTGGCACAACAAAAATGAGAATGTTGTGTTTTTAATTAATGAGCAAAATAAAAGAAATATCTTCACAAAAAAGTTTCCAGCAAAATGAAACTGACAAATATTTAATTATTTGTTGATAGATTGTCAGAAATTTGTGTCAGAAAATGATACTGGGTGCTACAAAAGAATTAAGATATACACTAGAACTTCGTTTCTTTAAACCGAGATCTAAAGTACTTAAAACTCAATAGTGATATTAGACCGAGTTCTAAGGAAATGATTAGAAGTGAAGAAATGATCAAGTACTAAATTTTTTTTAAACTAAGTTCCAAAGATAAACCGAGAGTTACTGGATCGAGTTTTAAATTGATTTTAGAACTTTGTGAAGAAATTGGCCGTAAGTATGTTATGTTCTAGAATTCAGATCAATCGACTCGATTTTCCTAACGTTGTTTTAAATGGCCAAATTATTAATTTTGTCAACAAAGTAAAGTACCTAGGTTTTCAAATCAATAATAGCTGTATTTTATTTTCCCCCAGATCAGATCCGGATTGGATTTGGAAACATAAATACAAGTATTACAAAAACAACACAAGATCCAGGTCTGCCTGAACACTTTCCTAGCAATATTTTAATTTTATAGATTGGTACCACAACTGAGATTTACAAAAAAACCTCAATAAAATTAAAAATTCTCGAAATCAAAAACATGCCGCCATCATTCCAATTTTTTTTTTATCAGTTTTTTCCTCATTTAATAGAGCCGACGCGTTGCGAGGCACGGAAAAAATACATAAAAACTATTAACTTAATGAAAATTGAACTAAAAAAATAAAACTGTTCCATTTCCTTCCTTAGATACCAAATATTACTTCAAACAGGATTTGTGAAATTTTTCCTTCTGTCAATTTTATTGTACAAATAAAGCCAACTGTGAGAAATAAATACATTTGTGATCCAGTTTGTTTTATTATCATGATCTGATTCGGATCAGATCTGGGGAAAAATAAAATGCAGCTAATAAATTAAGCTGCTGTGATGCTGTGTCTGACACAATTAGATAAATTTATTTTTCACTTTGATTCTTAAGGTTTTTATCACATTTCTTGAGCTCTGACATGAAAAAACATCTCATCAAAAGCCTTGTTTTACCATTTTTTACTTTCAATTGCTCCGTTTACCCGACCTTAGATTCTGAATGTAAGCGAAAACTTAACGTTGCTTTCAATGACTGCTTGCGCTTCATATACAATGTTCCAAGACATGTCAGTGTCTCACATGTACATACATCGATTTTGGAAAATTACCTTAACTTTAGAAACATTATTTATCTTCATAAAATAATCCACAATAAGTGTCCGGAGTACCTTGGGGAAAGACTTCAGCGGTGTACGATTAATTTTTCCGCGTTTTACACACACTATTGGAGAGAGATCTTTTTTTGTAGCCGTTGTACGATTGTGGAACTCCCTTCCATTTGAATTATAGAGAATAACCCCACCAACCCTCTTCAAGGATAAGTAATTTTTGCTTTTTCTCGACCATAAATCATTAAAATAGACATTGTCTTATGTTGCCAAATTAATGAAATCAAGTTTAAAATACTTTTATAACATAACCCTCCTTTTTTTTTTGTTTTTCTTTTTCACTTAATATATTTAGTTTAATTTAATTGTATAACTTGGTAACACTTATAACAATACTTTTAAAAGATTAAATCTTGATGTATTTTTGTTAACATTATAATAAATAAATACAAAATACAAATTTAAAGAATCTGGATTTAAAGAAACTTTGAATGTATCCTTTGTATAAACAGTGCGGAAGTCTTTTCCCGTTAATTCTAGAATTTAATTATGTCGGCGTTTTACGGTAACATGTATATTTATAAAACAGCTGTCGACATTGTTTATAAAGGATAAATGAATAGTTTTCCTAAATCCACATTCTTTATGCAAAAGAAACTTTACATACACCCAACCTTGCACCTACCCCAAATACGTTAGTGGGGCAAGTAGGGAGATTGCGTATACCTCACTGTTTATACGCCGTAGTTTTGTTGTTTCTTTGGGGACTTATTTCATTTTTTGCTTGGGGACTTATTTCAGGCGATTTTGGGGATTTATTTTATCTTTGAATTTGGGGACTTAAAAAAAAACACTGTGGGGAGTTATTTCATTTTTTGTTGGGAGGGTTATTTCATTGCGGAGTTATTTCACGGAGCCTTAAATCAAATCCATTCAGTCTTATCAAAGCGTTGAATATCTTACAAATTTAAATGGAAATACCTACGTGCTCGTGCATACCATCCGTATTCCCGCACGCATTTATCGACTTGTGACTTAAACCTACTCAACTCATCATTATCATTTCGTTATAATGGAATGACAGCCTTTTCTTTTTCTTCACTTAAAGTATTCTTATTCTTTGAACCAAAACAAGTTAAAGAAAACAGAAAAGAAAATAAATTGGCAAAATGAATCTACGCAAAGCTACTTGAACTGATGGTAATTTATACATTATTTGTATTTGCAAAGCCGCAAAATCCTTTGCGACAAAAGCCCACATACCCATATGAAGTAGGTAGGTATGTAGCATCTTAGAATAATTTATTGTTTTTTTATTTTGTCATGTTGTATCCTAATGTACTTATAAGAACCAAGTAGAATGAAATAAAAGCGAACTAAACTTAAAGAACCTTAACCTTCGGTTAATAAAACATGTAGGAGGTATACGATTTTGTTGATGCTGTACGATGAAGATATAAAAATAAAAGTTAAAGTTCTATCTTCCTTGAGTAGGTATTTTTACATTCACTTGTAGGATTATTTAGGCTTTACTCCCCGGTATCCGAAAACTTTTGCATGATTGATGGTTGAAAAATAAATTGTAATGGGTCACACGTACTTATGCTTATGTCTCAAACTTTATTCTTTGTTGGTTTAGAATCCTTATCTAATAGGATTAGATATGACATATAAAAAGGACATCGACATTGTTTGGCCCCAAATAATCTATTTCCTAATTCCAATAAAAAATTGTGCTATCACACCAGAATTGAATAAAAACAAGTGTTATACCTACCTAAATGGACCTATTTGAGTATTTTTATAGCCTAGAGCGGGAAATGTACTAAGTACATACAAAGATAAAGATTTGACCATACCTACCAGTGGACGTATAACAATAATAATTAATGAAGGTAGTTTGAAAAAGAGAAAAATTAGTTTCCGAAATTCAAAAAGAGATGAATATCAAAAATAAGCATGAACTTTTACAAAAACCATTAATGGGGTATTGGGGTTATTCCGAGTCAATTATCGAGAGAGATTCCTGGAAATGTCATTAAAATATGTGACATTTTGTTGCCAACTTTTGGCGCGCAAGAATCCAATTTTACCCCACAGTGCGTAGACCGCCCGCTGTGCTGCACCCATTGCAATGATATTTATTTTATTATTATATTACACTGTCTGGTCTTTTTTTGTACAGCAGACTACCACTCAGAATAAATCTTATAGACTATGATAACGTAATAATATAACAAATAAGTAAGCATGTAGTATACCTACGTAGCTACACATCACACATCAAATAAAGTAGATACTAAAAATGATTCGCAAAAATAGACAACATAACAAATTATTCCTAGGTTTCTCTTGAAGAGTTTTCAAAAAAATCAATATAAAAACAAATTGAGTTTGCCTTATTGATGTAACTTGAAATGGGTTCATTAACCATAACTTGTTCAATGAAAATTAACATGAATGAAATAAGATGTTAGCCTGAGCATTGGGGGAATATGAAAATCTACTTTTCCTATCAAAATTAACACTTTAGTCGAAAGGTAGGAATATAGCGAATTAACATAAATGCAAAATACTTCCTGCCAGTAATAGAGTAGCCGTGACATTATGGTTAGTGCGTAGGACTGTCATGCCGACGCGATCTGGCTTCGATTACCATCAGCCAATCACCATAATTAATATATTAATAAAAAAAAAAACCGCTACTGCCTCTTGCGAGGCACTGACAAAACCTCCAAGAGTATCTATTGTCACATAAAAGTGCCGCTCACGTTAGCCGTTTGGATTCGGCAATAAACTGTAGGTCCCCTCCATTCCTGCAGACGCGCACACAGGAATGGTTGAGATTTGTAAATCACTAGACCCTAGTTCTGCACCAGCTGTTTCTCAACTTAAACGCGTATGTTCTACCTCAGCGTAAACTGTCACATAAGCTCTTATGTTGATCATAAATTTAAGTTTCATTTCAGCAAACGGCCCTTAATATTTTAGCGGAAATGTCAAATTTGAATTTGACTGTCGATATGATTGTATCATTTAGCAAGTTCACGTTTGCCAACAAATTAATTTTTTTTTTTGTAAAAGAGTATAAATACCAAATAATTAAGCCCTAGCGTTGTTTTCCAAGGGATTTCAACAGGGCCAGTCTTATAAATTAAAAATCTCTGGTAGGTATATTGTTATTAAATAAAAAGAATAACAAAAGTCCTGTGTGGCTACCTGGTGGAACTCCAGATGGCACTAGCATAAGCAATGGTTCGGAAAAGTTTTTATCAATTTTAGCAATTTGTACCCTATCCATTAAGCATGATTCAATCCAAATGAGCAAATTAGAATGAATACCAAAAAAAGATAAATTCTTATTTATGTCGTTTTCGTTTGGATTTTAGGTGTGTTTTATTCCTATTGAATGTGGACATTTCTTTCACACCTTTAACTCCAATTTTTTTTTCATATTCGATTGGAATAGAAAACTCCCAAAATCCAATCGAAAATGTCAATAGTATTTTGTGGTTAACCCTATCGAACGCCTTGGCATAATCGGTGAAAATGATGTCAGTTTTAACAATTTATTTTCAAAACTTGACACCACGTAGTTAACAAAAATGAAAAAAAAAGATTAAATTTTATTGTAGCCAAATTTTTACAATTCATTAGAACTAGATTGCCCAATTTACAGAGATGTGGTATAATCCTACCTTACTACTGAAAATTTATAATTTGTATTTAAATATTATCACAGGTTAAGCATTGTTTCGAATGAAAAGCTACTAGAAAAACCTTTATTTAATAAAAAAAAAATACATTTGCGTTTCCATGAGGACAGAGAACTAATTAAAGATGTTATTAACAAATTTATCATAGAAATAAATAATATATCACATATAGTAAAGAATAAATTAAAAATTAAATTAATTAATCAATAAATAAATAAATAAATAAATAAACAATTAAATAAATATATAAATAAATAAATAAAAAAATAAATTAAATAAATAAATAATTAAATAAATAAATAAATAAATAAATAAATAAATAGAAAGATATATAAATCAAAAAGATAAACAAATAAATAAACTAAAAAAAAATAATACAATAATAAATTATTTAAAAAAAAAACAAGCGAATTCATTATTAAATAAAAAATAAATTAGAAAATAAATACATAAATAGATATCACAGAATTTTAAAAGTTAACATAAATATATATTCATATGTGAGAATTTACACACGATATATGTTAATATATATATGTAGTTGGAAACAATAACAACACCTTATGTAACTAAGTTTAAAATTAATTAATTGTTTGAAGAATCGCATGATAAAAGATGCTGTGATATTGAATGCTGTGATAATGCTAAGCTTCAACAACAAACCTGTGATATACCTTTTTTGAGACTGACTGAAATAGAAGTAGTGCAATATATTGACAATTTAAAAGATAATATTGTTCGTCTGGTCCTGATTGTATTCCATCAACATTCGTTAAATCTTGTAAATCTTATATTTCGCCTATACTTACGTATTTATTCAACTGTTCGCTGTCAACTGGTGTCTTTCCTAATTTATGGAAATCTTCTTTTATACTACCTCTTCACAAAGGTGGAAATAAAAATAAAATTGAAAATTGTCGTAGTATAGCCAAGCTATCTTGCCTACCTAAACTTTTTGAACAAATTGTGTGTGATCATTTACGTTTTCATTGCCAAGGACTAATTGCACATGCGCAACATGGTTTCTGTTCTCAAAAGCCTACTTCTACAAACCTACTAGAATTCACTAATCAAACAAACATAAACATGGTTTATGGTCTTCAAACTGATGTTTTTTATGCTGAACTTAGTAAAGCTTTTGATAGAGTGAGTCATTCTATTTTATATCACAAACTAGATGATTACGGCTTTCCCAAATGGATTTTAACTTGGATCTCATCTTACTTAACAAACCGGACTCAATATGTTTCATTTAAAAATTGTTACTCCAAAATCATAAAAGTGCTATCGGGTGTCCCACAAGGAAGCCATATCGGGCCAATGTTATTTATTTTATTCATAAACGACATACACACCGTCATCCAGTATTCTAAAATCCTAATTTTTGCTGACGATTTCAAGCTGTCATATAGCTTCAACAACTCATATGGGTATTTATTCCTTCAACATGACATCGATAGAGTTTCTGAATGGTGTTCTTCAAACGGGATGGACCTTAATGTAAAGAAATGCAAAGTTATGAGCTATTCTCGAAAAAAGGAACTTTTATATACTTTATATTTTATTGGTGAACATTTGTTAGAACAAGTCGAAACATTCAACGATTTGGGCATTTTATTTGACTCTAAATTATATTTTAATGCGCATATAGACCGCATCACTAGTAAGGCCAGGAGTAGCCTTGGTTTAATAATGCGGTTCTCTAAGGAATTCAGTGACCCTTATATTACAAAAACTCTATATTGTGCACTTGTTAGGCCTATACTGGAATATTGCAGTTGTGTATGGTGCCCGAAATATGCTGCAGCTATGAACAAAATTGAAAGTGTTCAAGAACGTTTCCTATTATTTGCTTTACGTAACCTACAATGTAATCCAAATCTTCACCTCACATCATATGAGAATCGCCTTAATTTATTGCATCTACAAACGTTGGAAAGAAGAAGAGCGGTAAACAACATTATTTTTCTGTTCCAATTGATGTCTGGTTGTATTGATTCACCGGCCATTCTGTATCAACTTAACATCAATACTCGCCCTAGATTAACTCGCAATCCTGTATTCTTCTACACAGCATCTTCACGAGTAAACTATGGACAAAATGAACCCGTTAATAATATGTGTACTTATTTTAATCATTTTTACAACTTGATTGATTTTAACTTATCAAAAAATAGTATTAAACATTCATTACTTAGTCTCTAACAAAAACAAAAAAAAAACGATCCATTATTATTATTGCTTTATATTTTCTTAATATTTATTATGTACCTATACACTTAACTGATGCAACTTAGACAACGACTGTCTGCAGTTTAAAATAAATAACTAAATAAAAACATAATATAACGTTCATACTGTTTTGCAATTGTTGTGGTACTTTTGCGATTTGTGCCTGAGTATGAAGTTCTTCTGTGGAAAAATGCCAAGGTAAATTTAACATTAGTTTTAAAATCTTGTTTTGCATTATTTGAAGTTTACGAATGTGGCTTTTTGCGGACTTACACCAGATAGGTGAACCGTACAACATTATATACTTTGTAAAATAGTTTGATAAAATAATAAGTTTTTTTTTCATCACTCAATTTTGATTTACGATTTATAAATGGATAAAGGGTTCATATTACAATATTTAATTTGTTAATGGTTTGTTGAATGTGCAAGCTGAAATAGTTAAGGTTTTGTCTACGTTTACTTAGCACTTGACCACCAATCTGTTTGGACACCATCAAACAGAAGTGAGTTGCTTGGCCTGAAACAGGGCAACAAAAATGAAAAAATTCAACGTATTTAAAATGCATGGTAGAAACCCCTGTTGAAAGATATATATGTATATTTTTTCTCTAACAACAAAGAACTTTTTTCCGCAAATATTTTTTTCGAACAACTACACGAAGGCAAATCTTGTCGCTTAAAGGAAACTTAAATTAGATAAAAAAGAACTGGAATAAACAATTAATCATGCTTAATCATTAAGTTCAATAAATTAATGGATTATAATAATATAATCTCGCCAAAATAAAATTATTAATATTATTTATTGTATTATTCATACTTGAATGTCAGTATATTAGACTTGGCCTTTGAAAATTGGTGGTAGCGTCTTAAAGTTGTTGTTCAAAAATTTAACAAAATAAAATTATCCCATTTCATTCTATGTTTTAATTCTGGGTACAGAAAAATTAAAGGAAAAGGAAACAAGAAACCAATAGAGAATTTGGGTAGAAAAAATTCACATCTAGAGAAATTAGCAATTCATAAATTCCATAGAACCAACAAGCAGAAGGAAAGGACTATTGAGTTGATGAATGCTTTGAAGATTGGATCTGCATGCTATAGCATTAAAATTCAACAGAAATCACCATCCAATGTGGCGTAGAAATAAAACTTGATGAACTCAGAGAACAGAGATGGTAGGAGTTGTTCCTAAATTTATGCATCACCAAGTTTACATAGTTAATTTAGCTGAAGGGCCATTCATATTCCGACCATTTCATAAACTTTAGCTTAAAAAATTGTTAAACTTAGAGGGTTGGTTGACGTTTATTTTATAATTAAAATTTGAGACAACAGGGACCATATTTTTTTTTTTAATTTATCATAGAACACTGTCTAGGGTTGAAGGTATCCAATTAGAGAGTTTTGTTGGGTTTCCTGTGTTTAAATAAGTTTGTCCGTTATCAATAGAAGTTTAAAGACAACATTTTTGTTCAACAGTCATGTTATACATATCTAATACAGCATTGTATCGCTAATCCGAACCACCTTTATTTCGAATATTGCCTTAATCCGAACCGTTAGTTTGTTCCATTATGCTCTTTATAATCCGAACCTACCCCGATATCTGTACGCTTCAATTCCAACTTAAAAAAAAACACTGATTTTCACAGTTTGGGGTTGACAGTCATTTTGTTTATATTGCTCCTTTATGTTAAAAACTTCCAAAAAAAAGTAGGTACATACACAATTGAAATATATGAATACATAAATTAATTCGTTTTAGGTTTCTTAGTTTTTATAGAATTAAATAGGTATAAACCTATTTGTTTCAATTTTTGGTTTTAAAAAGCAGTAAATACGGATTTTTTTGTTAAATAACTAACGTTTTTTCTCTACCATCGATCGTACTCGTTCATCCGAATAATTTGATAATCCGAATACCCCTTGCAATAAATAATTCGAATTAGCGGGACAATACTGTACTTTCAACCACTGAAAGATGAAGTGGCATCGCATAGACTAAGTTTTCAGCAGTTAAAAAGGAGTTTTCTTTATTTTGAATTTGGTTGCTCTCATTTCAGAAGCAAGTACATACTACATGAATACCTACTGGATTTGATTAATAAAAGGCTCAAAAAGAAGACTTCTTCATAATTTCATGTTTGATTTGCGAAAAGACATTATTTTGTCTGCTCTTAAAAATTTTCCGAATTCATATCGGTATAGGTAATCATTGTTTAAAAAAAGTAAAAGAAAAGGTATTTATGAATTAATTTTAATTTTAATTTACTTAAGAAAACTACTTTTTTCTTAAAAAAATTGATTTTAAAAAATGTTCATAATTTTAAAATATCCCTGAAAAAGAGGGAAAAAGAAGATAAATCTTATTACGAAGCTTTCAACAGCTCGGCCAAAGGTGGATTCACTGTTCATGATCTTGCTAACTTTCGAATGTTTTTTGTGCTTGAATTCGGATATTTTCGCGGTTAGGTACCTACCTGCATTCCTAAAAAATGTTTTAAGAAAATACCTTTGCGCACGACGTCTTAGCTCGGGAAATCATTTTTGTTTTTACTAAAACACCACTTTAATTTTTAAATTCTCGCTGAAATAAAAATAAATTTAATTCGATCACATCGAACGCAATAGTTGATTCAGATTTAAAACTGTAAATAGCCGATTTTGCGAGTCAAGTGCTCAAATAAGATAACTTAAATTACCTTAGGGAGCTCACCCAAGAAATTCATATCGAAGTTATGTACTTCTTGCACTGAAAATTATTGTGTTATTTTAGTTGTCTAGTATTTTCATTGCTCCATATATAGTAGCAGAGAGGGATTTAGACTCAAATGTGTGTAAGATATTGGGGCCCCCGAGATATAGAGGCCCCTGAAGATACATAGCACCCAACAGGAAAGTAAAACAAAATTTCATTGAGGTCGATTTTTAGATGTACTTATAAACAATTTGTTTGCATGTGTCTTTTCGATAGTTAATGTTTATTATGGGAGGGGTTCACAATTAGGCTTTCGAAGTTTTGCTTTTCAAAATTCTGTCTTGCCTTGCCTTTCAAAAATTCTGCTTTTAAAATTCTGTTTTTTTTTTCGGTTTTACAAAATTCTGTTTTTCAAAATACATACTGATAGTAAATATTTAATAGAATAAAATTCTGCTCAATCTGCTTTTCCAAAGAAACATTTATTACCAATATTTATGCAAACTTAAATTTTGAAGTTTACAACAAAAAATGTCAGTATTTAACAATTAAAAATAAATAATAGCTTATCTGAGCAAAGTTAGAGTATATTTTTAGCTATTTTCTATTAAAAAAACTTATTTGGCTTTAGCCTAGGTATATTTTCAATTGTTTTTTTTTTTATTTTTTGATTTTATATTCTCTCCATTTTGTGATTCTATCTGCTTCAGCAAAATAAGTTTTTTTTCTTATTGAGATTGTAAAAACCTTATCATATGACTCGACCGAGCGACCAATACTTTTAAGAGCGACAATTTATACTTCCTCAATTTTTTTTTCGTTCCAAAAAATTATTCCATTTTTGATTTTGAGCTTTTTAACAGAATAAATATACAATTAATTCTATAAACAAATACATACAGTCGTGTTTTTTAAGTATTTCCAAATAGGCGTATTAATTAAAACCAACCTTAGGTACATTTACCAAGGTAAAGACAATCTATTCAGTTGTCTAAAGTTATATCAAAAATTAGATACTTTAGCAACAATTAAAATTTTGTATTTATAACTTGGATGGCTGCAAGTTAAAAAACGTTTATAAATACGCTATATAATGTTTATTTTTAAAATTATAAAACAGAACTCGAATTTCAAACCAACACTGTTTTACATAATTCTGCAAATAGCGCGAGCCTTTTCATATTTTTGAAACTTTTTTATTAATTGCATAATTTTGCAAAACAGAATTTTGAAAAGCAGAATTTTGAAAGCAGAATTTTAAAAAGCAGAAATTTGAATCAGAATTTAAACAAAAGTATTTTGACCCGCGTAGAATTTTAGCCCCAACCCGTGTATTATTGCTGTTTAGATATTTTGATTACTCAAACTAAATAAAGAGTAGTATGTTCGAAGTCTTAGAACCAGATAAATTGTTATCATTTTCAAATGACATAATAAAAAAATGTACGGAAAGACTGGTTGAAAAATATATAAAAAACTACTTGTGAAATGATTTCCGCGAACTGCTTTAGAAAACTGTTTAAACTCCGAAATTCAAAAAATTGTTCCATAAAAGAACTTGCTAAATTATTGGGTATTGAATTGAATAGTCTTGCTTCTAGTTTTTTCGAAGTTGTCACTACACGATTTCTTTTTTTTTGACGCTTTCGGTTACAACAAATAGCAACCGCTGAAAGAAGCTTTTCCAGCTTCTATGGGATAGGAACGGTTATGTTAGGATTTATCAATTCCATAGAAGCCGAAAAACTTGAAAAATTGAAATCTTGTTCAGCTATGGAAGATTTAATCAATAAATTTGCAGAAAAAAAGTCAAGAAAAGTGTTAGTTTGAGGAGTTTTAGTCCAAAGACAATTTTTTTAAGTTCAATAAAATATAATGTTAAATTAAACTTATCTTATATGTTGACGCAAGTGTTTTAGTTAACTAAAAACAAAAAGTCAGGCAAGGGAGGGGCCCCCAAAGGGCTAGCTACGCCACTGGGTAGTGCCCAGCCAAGTTCTTGGCACTACTCCCTTTTTACAGGAACAAACTCAAGCGCTTTTCGACCAAAAACCGCGAAAACCGTAACTGACTGACTCCTGACTGACAGATCATCAAAATTATGGAGCACTTCTAGACACCGTAGAATCTTGTAATTTCGCACATCGGTAGGCCTTGTGGTTTAAACAAAGAAAAAAATCGAAAATTTGGGATTTTCCATATAAGAGGCGTGGTATCCGCCCACTTTCACAGAAGTTCCACCAATTATTTAGAGCACTTCTGATTGTTGCAGAATGATACAATTTGGTAGAGCGGTAGGTCTTAAAATTTAAACGCAGGGAAAAATTTAAATTTTAAATTTATCATTCAGGGGGCGTGGCATCCACCCACTTTTCTGAAAATAGTTATTAATCATATGGAGCACTTCCCAACTTCATACAATCTTGTAATTTCGTACAAATGTAGGCCTTGTAGTGCATGCAAAGGGAAAAATCGAAAAATTTGGATCTTCTATATAGGGGGCGTGGTATCAACCCACTTTCACAGAATTGCCATCAATTATATGGAGTACTTCTGATTGTTGTAGAATGATGAAATTCGGAAGGGCAGTAGGGCTTGCAACGTTTACAATTGTAAAAATCGAAAATTTGAGGATTTCCATATAGGGGGCGTGGTATCCACCCACTTCCTCAATTGTTTTCTGATTGTTGTAGAATGATAAAATTGGGTATAGAGGCAGGGCTTGCAATGTGTGTAAAGAAAACAAATTTTAATTTGAGATTTATCATTCAGGGGCGTGGCATGCACCCACTTTCTTAAAACTATGTCTGATTGTTTGTAGTATGATGAAATTTGGTAGAGCGATAGGGCTTGCAATGCAAACAAAGGAAAAAAATTAAAATTTGATATTTGACATTCAGGAGCGTGGCCTCAACCCACTTTCTCAGAAGTGTTGTCAATTATATGAAGCATTGCCAAGTAAATTTACCAAATTTTAGTCAGTAATCATTAAATAAGAAATTTCTCTCATAACTTGGAGTTGTTTCGATAGTACTCTACTTAAAATATTTGATAATAAACCTTTATAAACTTAGAACTTGGCAAACTTTTGGATCTCATTACTTTTTACGGCTGAGTTGTTACATAAAGGTTTTTTTGTATATACATGAAGAACTTGGCTCTTTTTTTTAACAATTATGTTTTTGGTGTGATATGGCCTTAGGGGCCAGTTATAGCTATCATTGAAATTCATCATTTAAATTTTTTAATTAAAGATTTAGGGCACTTAAAAAGCAAAATCAGTAATTATTTTGATGTCAATGTGAAGCTAAGCTGACGACTCCATTTATATTTATTGCGAAAAAAAAATTCGATTGGGTTCAACCCTTCACATAAATTGACTTTCATTTTTTCAATGATTTTCCTACCTTATCAAGGAATCATTAAAGAAATAAAAGACAAAGGTTGGGCCGAAATTAATTTTTTTTTTTGGCCAGATATAATTAATTAAGTCATAATCTTTATTTTAGCATCAAAATAACCATACAAATTTTATCCTTAACATCTTAAAATACATCATTAAAATTTTTAATGATGAATTTCAATGATAGCTATAACTGGCGCCTTTAAGGTACCTTAAAACCATATTTTACCTAGTTCTTGTATTCAGTTGGCGATATGTACATAAATATACCTACATTATGTTGGTTGATTTCTTTCTGGCATAGATGAATGTTAAAATATTTCATTTCTTATATTTCAATAATTCATCAAGTATTGATCAAAATAGATTCACTATTTCTTATTACGTCAATACATTTCAACCTTCCTCTTAACAGACATTTCTCCCAAAATTGCTGTATAAATCTATCTTTTGAGATTCTTCAATTTACATTCAGTGCAGTGAAGTGGAAATTTATAATGTAGGTAGCAAACGTCAAAAATTCAATATCAAATCATCAACATCAAGACTTGTGTTAATCCATCCAAACCTTCTATTTACGAACAAAAAAAATCCTCCTCAATCCAAAAATAAAGTTGAAGCTGATGCTTAGGTACATCATTTCATCCTCAAATGAATCGAAATATGAAATCAAATAAAGATTACATAGGTATTATAGACGAATTGACTAATAGAGTATAAGGTATCAAATCAAATCAAATCAAATCAAATCAAAACAAAATTGAAATAATTTCTCAAAATTAATATGTAAACATAATGTACGTAGGTAGGAGCACATAATAGGTAGGTACAGTGAATTTTGTATTCAAAAGGGCCTCCATGGTGGGAAAGTTATGGGTAATTTATATTTCATCAAAATTGAGACTATACCATAATGGAGAAGTCCGAAAAGGTATAGGTTTTGCAATACCGCCCGTATAGCGTCTGTCTGTACGTCCGTGCCGCCACTCTTATTTAAGCTAGAGCCTAAGCGGTTGGACGGATTTGTTTCAAATTTTGCCCTACAGGCAAAATTCGAGTTTAAATATGATTTAGCTCATCTAGTAGTCGTGGCGTGATGGTTAGTGCGATGGACTGTCATGCCGGAGGTCTAAGGTTCGATCCCCAGCTTCGCCACCTATTTATTTAAAAAAAAGAAAAAACGGCTACTGCCTCTTGCGAGGAATTGACAAATCCTCCAAGAGTATCTCCTGTCACAGAAAAGTGCCGCTCGTTAGCCGTTCGGATTCGGCAATTAACTGTAGGTCCCCTCCATTTCTGCAAACACGCACACAGGAATGGTTGAGAGTTGTAAGTCACTAGGCCCTTGTTCTTCATGAGCTGGTGGCACAACATCTCATGAAGAACTAGGGCCTAGTGACTTACAACTCTCAACCATTCCTCTGTGCAAGACTGCAGGAATTTTATTAAAATCCGAACGGCTAATATGAAAGGCACTTTTCCATAACAAGAGATACTCTTGGAGGTTTTTTCAATTCCTCGCAAGAGGCAGTAGCCGTTTTTTTTATTATTTTTTTTAATTATTAGGGAGCGAGGCTTGGGTGGGGATCAAACCTAGACCTACGGCATGACAGACCATCGCACTAACCATCACGCCACGGCTACTACAGCTCATCTAGAACAGGTTATAAATAAATAAATAAATTTGGTGGCACAAACGGCTCATGAAGAACCAGGGCCTTAGTGAATTACAACTCTCAACCTTTCCTGATGTGTGCGTGTCTGCAGGAATGGAGGGGACCTACAGTTTATTGCCGAATCCGAACGGCTAAGGTGAGTGACACTTTTTTATGCCAAGAGATACTCTTGCAGGATTTGTCACTTCCTCGCAAGAGGTAGTGGCTCCGAAAAAAACTTAAGGTGGAAGCGGCTAGTATTGAACCCCAGACCTCTGGCATGACAGTCCAACGTACTAACCAAGGCTACTACATCTAGAACAGGTTACTGTTACCGAAATATTTGTCTAACAGTACCAGACAAGGTTACTGTTATACAAATACCGTCTTTAACGATTTTGATTAAACTTCAAGCCTTCAATGACTGTAGTATTCGAGTTATTCATAAAGCACAAATAGCTTCTTAATGGGTGGACCGATTTTGCTATATGTAGTTTTGCAATCTGGTACTTCTGAGTATGTCAAACTATGTAGGTCGAAATGCACAAAAAAATAGGGCTATTGCATCTTCTATGAATTACCCTGTATAGAATTTGTATTTTAAAAAACCTTAGTATGTAAATTTGAAATTTCATTAAAAATTCCAAAGCTTTTTTTTTTATTTTTATTGACAAAACTTTACCGTAAACACACTCTTCTAAGTCAGTAGGGTGGTACACATTATCCCATCAAAATGTTTCAGTTTGTAAAACTTTTCAAAGGTAATCGAAATACCTTTTATGTAGATATTCTTTCAGATAGGTACTTTACGCACCATGTAAGCATCCATCCTAATAAAAAAATCTTTACATGCTCGAAAAAAGATAAATCGATTCGATACATTAAGCTTTCTGTTGTATAGGAAAGTACCTTATTTCCTTTTTCAGTTGGGGAAACCCATTTCATTTTATTTTAAAACCTCTTCCAATAAAATCAGGGAAGAAGTTAGTTGAAAGAAGGATAGGCAGTTAGATAAAGTATATACCTACCTACCAACATTGTGAAATTTTAAGGGGACACACTCGTACGCGTACGAATGCTCCGCTTAAAATGTTATTTATAAATTTAAAATTACAATCAAACGTCAAATATCGATTCTAATGAAATAAAATATAACCCTTTAAATTTTGTTTTACGCATTCTATAATCCTTTAATTCAGCAGTTGACGAAATAATGCAGGGACAAAAATCAACTTTGCAGCAGAGTAAAGAAATTTAGAGATAGCATTACCTACTTTAGATAGACTGCGTCACTTTTTATTTCAAATTCACAAGTTTGCAGGTCCTCTCTTTGGAAGTAGAGGAGCGTTTAAATGAATACATTATTAATTGCTGCAAGATGCATTATGGGCTTACGACACGGTACAAATTCGGAAACTTGCTTATGAATACGCAAAAGTATTGTGCTGACTGCGAAAGGGGGACAACGTCATCTGAAAATCGTAGATGAGGTAAAGTGTTTTTTTTTTGTATTCGCTATCTTTTTCAATAAGCTATTTAATGGTCTGAAGGTGGTCATGGGTGAGAACGGTTCTCTTTAGTATAAATCCTGCTCTCCCTCGGTTTCGTTCATTCAATTTTTTTTGTATAGGGGAGAGTGAGTACGAAAGTAACATTTTTGGTATTTTGTGCCATAACTTGACAACCGATAAACAAAAAAAAATGAAACATAGTGCATAGTAATAAACTAACATTTAGCTACCTTAAAATGCTTATCTGGTTTCCAGCTTTGTCCTTGATTCTAATGTATGATTTGAAAAAGTAGCTAAAGACAAATGTTACAAACGTCTTTCCCGGTGTATCGGTTGTAACATTATGAAATATAAATGTATGAAGATAAGACAAAATAAAAGTCAAATTTTATATTAAAAAGAAATTTAAAATGCATCTTCTTATTTGAAAGTTATCCCAAAAAGAAACGGCTCTAATCAGCTTTTATATATATATAAATGGAAAATGTCGTAATAGCATTGTTTTGAATCCAAATAAATAAATAAATTTGGTGGCACGATGCCTCATGAAAAACCAGGGCCTAGTGACTTACAACTTTCATCTATTCCTGTGTGCGTGTCTGCAGGAATTGAGGGGACCTACAGTTTATTGCCGAATCCGAATGGCTAATGAGTGAGTGGCACTTTTCTATGACAGGAGCTACTCTTGGTGGATTTTTCACTTCCTTGCAAGAGGAGAATTTCATTTCTTTAATTTTTTTTTTAAACTTATGGGGTGTGTACTGACATTTAACTTTTTGTGAGTGCATTCAGAGCCCTATTGCCAAGAATTTTGCATTCAAAAATGAACTCTTGCAGATCTAGTTTTTCGTAAAAATTGAGTGTTACAACCGACCCACCGTTAATTTCGTACTCACTCTCCCCTACCTTTCACATATGTATATAAGTATAATATATGTACCTACTAGAGCCCCTATTGCACATGTACACGTGTACCCGTGTAATTAAATTATCAGTGTATGAACACGTGTATTTATATTTACACGTGTATTTACCTGTATACACCTGTAATTAATTGAAAATCGCTTTTATGATATTTTATCCAAAGATGATTTATCTAGCTGAAAACTTAAAAATTTGATCTAGGATAAAATTTAATCGACATTTTAATTCAATTCTCGCATGGCTTTAGTTTTAGTAAATCAAAAAATCGTAACCTTTATTTACAAGTCCTTCGCTTATATTTTTTGCGCAAATACTTTTTTAATGAAATACAGGACACCACGATTGGTTTAAAAAAAAAATTTTAATTACACGTGTATACTTATTTACACGTGTACATATTTAGAACCTAAACGCCTACACGGGTACACGTGACACTAATACACGTGCGTACACGCTAAATACACGCTTAAAATCGAGAGCTCTAAACCTACCTACTGTTTTCGAGAAAGGTTTGTAGATTTTTTGATAATATCATACTACATGTCTAATTCATTTTTTAGTTCTTTTTTTGTGTAGTAATATTATTATTTATTTATTAATTATAAGTTAACACACAGATATACCTGAAAAAAAAAATGAAGAAATAGAAGAAAGATTCAGACACAACAAAATGACAAAAGTATACAAAAGCACAGGAACGAAAGGGCAGAGCTGAAAAAATTAAACTTACTTAGGTAGAACCATTGAATAATTACAAATTTTATTTATTCAATGGTGGAACTTAATTCAGTTCAATAGAAAAATAAAGCGAAAAAAATAAGAAAGTGTAGAAGATTCAGAGGTATAGGAGGAGGAGTGTGAAGAATCGCAAATAAGCTAGCGGGATTTGATTTCGAAACTGATGACGATGCTTATGATTTCAATACCAACACAAATCTTGATGTGACACCGGAGAATATCAAAGATACCTATATACCCTAACGGACAATTTGGTATGAGTATGAGTTTTATAAAGTTTTTGATTAACCAAATTCAAAACAAAAATTACATTTGACAACGGCAAAAATAAGGTCGACGACTGACGCGACGACGAACGGTAAAAACGTTGTCCACAGTGATGTACTTTCGTTGTCGTCGTTTAAATTCATTGCTTATCGGTGTGAGTATAATCTCATTTACCGCCATGTAAAATAATTTTGACAGGCTAAAGTTTCGTCGTCAAAGTGAATGTTTCGCGTTTATTTGGGAGAGCCTTTAAACTTTGTTTTAACCTTCCTTGTACAAAAACGTTGTTCTACTTTGGTATGTATTCAATCATTTTCCTTGCCTTTGCCATATTTTCCTACCCGCCATCACTCTTAATTAAAGTTAAGTAAGTGCTTTTAAAGACAAAAGCTTTTTAATTTTTTACTTGCTCACAATAAAAATGCAGACAGGTTTATTTCCTTCAAATGGGGAGCATTAAAAACTTGTCTTAAATTAAATTAATGATAAATTACTCTTTTACAGTATACGATATAGTACCTACAGCGTATAAGGTAAACCATTTAGTTTTATGACCGAATGGTTAAGCAAGAAGCCTATTATTTGGGAAACCACATTAACACATGGCATATTACCAAGCTCATTCTATAATATCGCAACCAAATATCCATGTTAATAAAAGATTTAACTGCCGACAGGAATACTTTAACGAAATTATAACCTTTGCACATGTCGTTCGCTAAAGCTCTAAATGCCTTCGAGCTGTTATAAGTACCACCTACCCATTCCTCATAGACATTATCTTAGTGATGGATTCAGACATAATGTTGTCTGAGCGCTGAGCCAACACTTTGTTATCGATTTTAGTATTAACAATCCTGGAGTATAACCGAAAGAGTGCTAAGGTAAAAGCATCCAAACATAAAACCATAATATACACTTCGCTTCAACTGAATAGGTTCAAAACTTTCCAAAAGTATTTTATTCAGTTTTTCCAAACATAATATATAGGTACAGCCGTATTTATTAGATTCTTGCATAGTTAAACAGAGTCTTAGGCCCATTTTCTGAAACGAAACTTAAATATTTATGTTCAGCTTATGTTTATTTACTACTTGGACGGCTGTCTAAAGTTAAGGCTGATTTCCAATGGCGCGTTCGCGTTAGAGACGCTTACGTATACGTTTACAAGCTTTACGAACGCGTCGACATGACAGACGACTTGCAGAGAACCTGAAAATCAAAATGAACCTACATAACTGTAATTTCGAATTCCTTTCAACAAACTATTGCATTATTTTTTAAACAAAATCGATTTTTTTCTTTCAATAAAAGGAATTTGTCCAGAAAACCCAATTTTTTCTTCTAAATAAATCGATTTTTTTGTTGAAAGGAATTCGAACATTAGTTTAACTGTCAAAACGCACGCTAAAGTTGATTTTTTTCAACTTTAACGTCGAGGTAGCTTATGTTACGTTGGTTTGTGTACATGCTAATAGGTGCCAAATCGTAACATAATACCCAACGCGTCATTGTAAAAAATTTGCTTAAATTGCTATGTGTGAGCTTTCGCGTTGAAAGAAAAATCTGTCAAAGCGACGCCCAACGCGACATTGGAAATCAGGCTTTAAGCCTAGTACGCAGATCGGGAAAAATTTTTCTTTTCATACAAAATTTTTCCCAGGACAAATTTTGTCCTTGGTTTTTTTCCAGGCAGTACGCAGTTCACGCGCAAAATTGTGACGTTTGTACCCGTTGTAGGTTGAAGTCTCCACTAAATTTTGCCAGGAAAAATAATGTTCGAAGCATTATTTTGCGGAAAAAAAATTGACAGGTCAATAATTTTGCTCCATAAGCACGATCAACTATTGTTTGTTGATAATTTTTCAAAAAGAAAACAAAAGAAGAAAAACATTAATTTTGCGTGACTTTTCCAACGTTTTTGTAGAGATTAGAATTTTAGAGATAAAATTTGTCTTTTTCCGATCTGCGTACTAGGCTTTAGACAACGTTTTTAAAATACGACATTAGAATACGACTGTTAGTTTATGATACTGGGAAAAAGCGGAAGGAATTGTTCAAAAAGTACCGCAACGGTATGAAAAATAACCTTTTTTCTGCGTCAACTAAATAGGTAGGTACATGGAAGTGTTCTCTATGAAATTCAACAATTTAATTGAAATACACGAACGTGCTATACCTAAACAAATTGAAAGAAGTTCTTATGAGATCTATTTTTCCCTAGAAAACAAAGAATCATACTTAAAAAAAAATGAGCGAGAAGGCAGAAAACGGCTACAACAGCGGCTGATAGAAGAGCAATTTTAAAATATGGTTCCAATTCTTTTGACTCTGCGGCAAAAATAAAGCAAAATACAGATATTTTTCAAGCGTTTCGATAGTTCAAATGGTAATTTATAGAGAAGATCATTTAAAATGGCAGAAACTTTAAAAAAAGGCTTCGTCGTGCTTTCTTTTGAATTGTTTAGACTGTGATGCTTTTTTACTAAGGCTTAGGTAAGCTCGTCGGTGTCCAGGGTATTCCCGAAGAAAGCAAGTAAAACTCGGGTTAAGAAAGTAGAACTCTGACCAATTACCAGTTTTATCAATAAATCTTTATTTAACAAGAAGAGGGTATACAATCTTACAATTCGTTTTTGAGTTTAAATTAGATAACATAGTATTTCATATACGGCAAAGCTTTTTATAAAGAGCTACAGGAGTAGACTCGGCCCACGATATACACTTAGAAGAAGCGTATCAGGGAATAAACGGTAGGAATCTGATTCCAGCCCAAGGCTAACCCAAGGGAAAATTACTTTAGCCCACAATCTCACTCTGAAGGAGTAAGCAGGGAGAACAACGGTAGGAATCTGATTCCAGCCCAAGGCTAACCCAAGGGAAAATTACTTGGCCCACGGTCTCACTCTGAAGGAGCAAGCAGGGAGAACAACGGTAGGAATCTGATTCCAGCCCAAGGCTAACCCAAGGGAAAATTACTTTAGCCCACAATCTCACTCAGAAGGAGCAAGCAGGGAGAACAACGGTAGGAATCTGATTCCAGCCCAGGGCTAATCCGAGGGAAAATAAACTACGGAGAATTTTAGTACCAAAAAGATTATCTCTAAATGATACACGAATGTATCAAGTAAAGTAACCTGAGGCGACCAAAAGTTGCTATAAACTGATATTCGCCGGAAACTTATGCCTCAGTATTTCCAATTCGTAAATTAGGAACTACAACGAGTCAAAATAAGCTTCCCTTTGTTCGGCTTTTCATACGTCCTCTTGTCATGTTTCGTGGCAAGAGAAAGTGTGAATTCTAAAACTCACAAATGAAATATTTTTATTCTGCATGATGACTTTGATGATGATTCACTGGGTGGTGGGTGGCTGGTGTTTGTTGTTGCGGTAATGATGAGTGCTTGATTTGAATGATCGGTTGGTGCTATGTTGGTTGGATGGTAGTAGGGTGCTAGTGTATGGTGTTTTTGATGACGCAGGGTGCTGGTTCATTGTGAATAAATTTCGGTTGTCGGTGAGTAGCTTTATAATATTCTGGTAGGTGAGGGCGAAAGTGTAAAGCTTCGTTACAAGACTTCATAATGACTTTGAGAAATTAATGGCGTAAGGTATTTTTTTTTTAATGTAAAGACTTTTTATTTTTATGACCCTGATAGGTTTAAATATACTACAATCTAGTCTAGAGGGAAAGTCGAATGTGGTGACGTGAACCAAGACTCAACAAAATAAATCCAAAATCAAAAATTTGGGCCTATTTTATTTTCAATATGGAAATAACGCCGAACTGATTTGGCTTCATTTCGCTTTAGAAATCAAAATAAAGCCAATTTCGGATTATTTCGATTATAGAATTTCTAGATTTTAGTTTTACCGTAAAATATTTTTTCAGCGATATGCAGTACCCCCTAACGTATAAGGTATTGTGATTTGTGAATCCTAATGAAACAACTACTAATGAGAAAATTTCTGTAACAATAAATGCAATAACTCCTAAATAAACATGAAACAACTTCTAAATAAAAAATGAAATAAGTCTTAACATTAAGGAGTTAAATTATATATTAAAACAGTTCCGAACAATAAAAGATGAAAAAACGTCCTAAGCAGCAAAAGATAAAAAAGAAATACCAGTAAACATTGTGATTTTTCGATCTACTAAAAATAATTCGAATTGGAAAAAGCGAGAAATATTAGGCAAATATTGTAGAAATACATTGATTAAAGCATCCAAATGATTTCTTTAACGACTTGAAGCGATACGATAGGTGTTCAAAACTTCTTGTGGTGCAGCAGTCAAAATTATAAAAAATAAAATAGAAAACAAAATTGTCTGTAAGATTGCATGCAATTATATCATATACACACAAATATATCGGGTGTGGCCCCGGCGCAGTGAAAGTAGTGCTTGACTGCTAACCTGGATGTGTGGGTTCGAGGCCCAGTCTAGACAGCATTCTTTTCTATATTCCCTCAACTGAACGCCACCCCTGGGATTTAATGAGATAATCAAAACCTTATTTCTCAGTCCACTGTGCCAACAAAAGTTCATCCTATCTTTCTATTCCTTCTAACATTGCCTAATTTATAAGACCTTAGGTCTTACTGGCAAATATATGTTTGTTGTTTTTTTTTTTTTTTAAATTACAATTTTATGAAAAATGAAATAATTCCAAACATTGCTGAAATATGTAACTTCAAAAAAAAAAAAATAAAGTGCAACAACTTATAATTATATTATTTGTGTAGTTTTAGAAGTTATTTTCATCATGTAGAAATTACTAACAAAAAAAAATACCCTTGGTAGATTGCCCTTGTGGCACCTACCGAACATAGATTACATGTCTTATGTGCTATAACGTGAATTAACGATATGGGATATACGCGTAGGGATGCCCTTTTTCAAACCCTTTCGAAAAAGATATCAATGACGTCAGTGGCACTTATGTACCCGAAGAAATTGAGCTCAAATTAATTTGAGTACTCCCTAATTTTGCTGCAATTTACCCCAAACGCGATGACTCATCACCTGGAACTATGAGGCGATAACTATAAAACAATTCCTCTATAATCTTTGCGCAATCTTTATCTATCTATCGATTGGTATATTTAGGATGTCTGTAGTGCAAACAGTCACTTAGCAGTAGGGCGCGAGCGGTACATGTTTTCGTGACGGTCCTCATTTCGCTACATCACCCCCAACCGTCCGAGAAAGACATGTAATCCATGTCAAAAATGTAACAAATCCTGATATTGATGAAAAAAACCTAGCAATTAGGACTTCTTTCATGTGTCATAACTCCTTCCTTTGTATGGAAAATTTTAGCTGCCTTATATTTATTAAACAAAATGGTTATTTCAGCTCATGTATTCAACTAGACCATGGAATAAGAGTTTTCCGGACTCAAATAAAACACAAGAGCTGAAATAACCAGTATTTGTTTATAAATTAGGCAGTAGGTGTTCTTTATTTTTTTTATTGTTAGGAGTAGGGGGTACTGCGTAGCCCCTAATTTTGTCTGATTGTTCTTAACTCCAAATAATAACTTTTGATCTTATTAACAGGTGCTGATATCAGGGCAAATTTGTACACATAAACCCCCATTGTTCGTTTACTGCCTACAGCTGCCTATTTTATAGTACAAAGTTCTGTCAAAATTCATAAAAAAAAAAAGAAAATTTGACAAAATCTGGCTGTTTTGGGAAGTAAACGAACAAACCCAACATTTGGCTTTATGTCCAAACAAATTTTGGCTCTAATCTGTTTTGGAAATAGAAATAAAGCCAATTTGGCCTTATTTTTTTTTTATTTTACATACGAAAAGCTTTCCTAGACAGTTATAATAAAACTAGCGGTGCTTTTTGAAGAATTGTTTTTGAATATCTACCTTTCTTAACATCATGAGCAAACAGAAGCATTGTAAAATGATATATTCTCAGGCGCTATGCTTGGAAAAAATTAAAAAAGTACTTTTGGAAAATTGTGTACCTATTCAGTTAAAGCGAAGTGTATATCTACACTGTAAATGCGAATAAAGTTCGTTCTACCAGGATGAGTTTGCATCCACATTGCCTCAAAAAATTCATGGTGCGATTTTTTTTTTTTAATGATTATTACCTTTACCGCTCAGTAAATATGAACTTAAAAGTTATGTTATTCTTAAAATAAAAATTACACATGTTGGCGCACAAAAAATTAATACGCAATAGACAAATTCGAGACTGGGGTAAATTTAATCGACTATGAAGAGAGTATTATGTATTATCTTTAAAAGCCAAAGGGCTCAATTTGTATAAAACAGGGACCGGGTCTGCATATTTAAACACAAGATTAAGTTTTAAATTGTGTTTTTGAATTTTTAAGAACAAAGATTCCAAGAAGCTCTGTAAAAAAAACACCTACAGATAATTTTAATATTCGGTCCTACGATTACCTCATAGAACTTCAGGCATCAGGCCCTAGGAGAACACATACGGTTAGAGACTTTGTACTACAATGGAATTTGTATGCAAAGACGTTATGGTTTGTAAAGGTAAGCTTCAAACCAAAATAATATGCAAGGAAAGTAATAATACGACTCAAAAGTTGAAAGTGAATTGGAAAAAACTTGATGGATCTACATTTGGAAGGTACCAACAAAAGTTGTGGATTTTAATAGGTACATATGTACATAGGTACATATATAGGTAGGTACTTAATAAATAATATGTTTTCCGGAAGCAATCCAAACATTATTTCAAAAGAGCTTCAGTGTGCTGACATAATATAATCTTTTCCAATGTATACTGTACATACATAGAAAAATGAATTCCTGATACTTAAAAAATTTAGTAGTAGCTTTATCAGGCGGTCGTTAATAGTACCTCTGTTTGGTAACGTAAAATTTTCACCAAGTTTCCCACGTAGTAGTCCGTGGCGTAATGGTTAGTGCGTTGGACTGTCATGCCAGAGGTCTGGGTTCAATACCAGCCGCTTCCACCTTAAGTTTTTTTTTTCAGGGCTACTACCTCTTGCAAGGAAGTGGCAAATCCTCCAAGAGTATCTCCTGTCATAGAAAAGTGCCGCTCACCAGCCGTTCGGATTCGGCAATAAACTGTAAGTCCCCTCCATTCCTGTAGACACGCACACAGGAATGGTTGAGGGTTGTAAGTCACTATAGGCCCTGGTTCTTCATGAGCCGTTGTGCCACCAAATTTATTTATTTTTTATTCCCAGACTTGGGTTATTTTAGCTATGGGTTTTAGCAGCAAAATGTGAAAATTTGCAAGAAATTTCACGTTATCAAACAGGCTTAGTATTTCGGATGTTTCAATATCGAATTGCATGTAGTGACACAACTTAATTATTACAAAAGAAAATACCATAATGTCAAGTATTTCGAAAACGATTAATAAAAAAAAAAATATTAAATCATGATTCTCCCAAAGACTACAGGTATTTATTTGTAGACCAACATTAATTTCAGAATTATTTGAAGACGACAATTCAATTACGAGGCGAATTAAAGGGCACGGTAGTTCCCAGCCAAGTTCTCGGCACTACTCTTTTTTACAAGAAAAAACTCAAGCGATTTCCGATCGCCTTCTAACTTAGGGATCAAAAATGTCAGAAACTTGAAACTCGGCATATCTTTTAATCTAGGCAAGCACGCAGGCATCTCACCAAATTTCAACTCCTTAGAATTAGTGGTTCCTGAGATATAGGACGTACAAAATCGCAAAAACCTTAACTGACTCTCTGACTCACGTACTATCTGATTGACAGATCAAAAAAATTATGAAGCACCTCCCGACACCTTAGAATCTTGTAATTTCGCACAATGGTAGGCCTTGTGGTATATACGAAGGAAAAAATTTACAGATTTCACTCATAGAGTAATACTGCATTTTCATTAGAGCAAATGACGTAATTTCGTTCAAAATTTCTAAATTCAATTCAAAATCATCTCATTTTCGATACAAATTGAAATTTCCAAACGAGGTAATTTCAACCAAATTACGTAAAACTTTTATAAACACACCCAAATGGATTCCATTCAAAGTTGAACCCACTTGAAATGACAAAATTCAATGTAGAAAACAACAAAAACAAGCGATTGACAATCTGGGCCTTCAAACAAAATTAGCAAATTTAAAATGTGAACACTTTTTTTGTAATTTGCCAAATTACCCCATTTCAGCTCTAACGAAAACGCAGTACAACTAATGGGGACATTGAAAATGACTTTATTTTGCTATAGATAAGCAAAAAACATGACTAATTCTTACAATTAGAATTAATTAAAACGTAATAAGCTGTTTCAGACACCATTCTATAAGTTCTGAAGTAGGTAGGCATATGTATGTATGTATGTATTTAATGTCACTCTGAATTTGTCAAAAATAAATTTTGTTAATCATACTTTTCTATTCAAACAAAAAAATCGTTTTTTTTGTTAATCTGAGATTAAAACTCGTATATTAGTGCAACCAAAAATATGCCCTATAAAAAAAAAAAAAAAAAAAAAACAATTTTAAGCGCTTATAATTATGCCCTTAAAATTAAAAGTACAGTGTTCAAGTGAGATTATCGAACAAAACGTCAACAGAGTGTTCAAGTGAGATTGTCGAACAAAACGTCAATTTACTTGGGCTAAAAGCTATTAAAATCTATTTAAAATAGGCACACAAAAAATGCAAAAATATGCATTTTCGACGAAATATGCAAAAAATATGGCCTAAACTAATCTCGCCTAACCTAGTCTCGTCTTAATAGTGTTGCTAGAAAAAAAATGCTCTCGCATGTCGCATATTACATTATATCGATTTCAAGCATTAAGGCTGTTTCACAATGCGACGAGAAGACGAAACGTCAGCGTGACGAGATCTCAGCTGTTGTTCTTTCATAAAAACGAGTTTCAAAAAATGAAAGAATACATAATAAAATGTTTCTCGTCGTCATGTTGCGTCTTTTTTTTCAATTTTTCGAACTTTATGACGTGACGACGAGAAATAATTTATTATGTATTGTTTCGTTGTTTGAAATTCGTTTTTAATAGAGAACAACTAGGAAGAGATCTCGTCACGCTGAATGTCTTGTTTTCTAGTCGCATTGTGAAAGAGCTTTTACTTGCTTCTACTTGCACACTCAACTGCATCGCTGGCCTTTCCTTTAAGACCGCACTGTATCGAATAATAATGTCATTTTTACCCACATACCTCCATAATTGTGTAGATGTAAGCACATTTATGTACATACGAAAATCCGGCGAGTAGATCCACTTTTGTTGGTGTGTTTGCCTTGTCTAGTCATTCATTTGTCTTCTTCTGAGTACTTGTACTTGTTATTGTTTTCTTCTCTTTTTGAGTATTCGATTATGACCATTCTCCACTAACTCTTGTCTGCTGACGACGAACAACTTAACTTTACCTACATTTCTTGGTTTTTACCCCGTATACCCTGCTGAAATTCATCGCTTGTGTTCGTTTGTTTATTTTTATCATTCTAGTAATTTTTTGGTAACACCAACCAAAAATTTAATAGTTGTCCCCCTATATACGCTGGAGTTCATTTCTGATTTATAGAATTCTTTTCATTTAATCATTTTGGTAACACCATAACTCTCTCAATTTTTAATTTTAAAATACAAAATTAGGGGTTTAGGGGGGCGTGGTATCCTCTCACTTTCGCAGAATTGCTATCAATTATATGCGGCACATCTGATTGTTGTAGAATGATGAAATTTAGTAGAGCGCTAGGCGCTAGGCCTCACAATGAATGCAAAGGAAGACAATTAAATTTAGAGATTTATAATTCAGTAGGCGTGGCACCCATCCACTTTTTATCGAAAAAAGTAATTAATTATATATTTTTTTTTTTCAATTCAATGAAACTTGGCTTGCAGTGCATCCAACGAAAAATGTGTGAATTTCCATTTAGGAGGCGTGGCATCCTCAATTTAGTAAGTTTACATAAGGAGGAATTGACAAATCCTCCAAGAGTATCTCCTGTCACAGAAAAGTGCCGCTCGTTAGCCGTTCGGATTCGGCAATAAACTGTAGGTCCCCTCCATTTCTGCAGACACGCACACAGGAATGGTTGAGAGTTGTAAGTCACTAGGCCCTAGTTCTTCATGAGCTGTTGTGCCATCAAATTTATTTTTAATTTTTATTTTTAATTTTCACGGCTGAATTGATATATACAGGTTTTTTGTATACATAGGAGAACTTGACTCTTTTTTTAACATTTATGTTTTTGGTTCGATAATAATAATTAAGCAAATATGTTTATGATTGTGTGTGCAAGAAATTTAATTTATTTAAAACAATTCCAATTGTGTAAGCTAAATGTATAAGATAGGAATAACTTCAATCTATAAATACTAATCTTTCATATTATACCTCTGATATTCTTTTAGAAATGGAGATAGAGAAGGGTAACCAGGTTGATAGAATCTACACTGACTTTTGCAAAGCCACCGACAAAGTCGACCATGCCCTCCTTCTTTTTAAATTAGAAAAGTATGGCATTGAATCAATTTTACTGAAGTGTATAGAGTCATATTTGTCAAAAAGAATTGAGTGTGTCAGGTTCTGTGATGTGACCTCTAAAGTGACCCAAGGTAGCAATTTTGGACCCCTCCTATTTCAGCTGGAGATAAGTTGGTTCTAAAGGAAGTAATAAAAGGACTAATGTAGGAGTCATTTTTGACAAAAAAATGACTTCTTAACAGCATGTCGACAAAAAACGCTCCAAAAGCAGACGTATGCTAGGATTTGTCAGACGTCGTCGTTATGAAGAATTTAACGATACTTACGCCACTAAAGCGGTCTATTGTTCATTGATTCGACCATTTAAAGTAATTTTGAATCTTCATTTTTATGTTCCAAGATATTAATCCAAATATTCAAACTTTAAGACACACAAGGTTTTTAAAAGAAGTTAATTCAAGGACTAATTATGCATCTTATGAACCTTTAAACCGGTGCTCAAAGACGTTTAACAAATATTCTCAAGAATATTTATTTTGTAAATATTTTTTTATTATCTCAAATATGTTCTTTGTTTAACACACTGAAAAATTAGTCAAATTGGAACTCTTAAGTTCAATGCAAAGAGGGAGGGAGAAAATGTTCCATTGCTGTTCCCAGCTCAGAGTGACCTTCTGTTATTATTCAGAATTTAAAAAGAACAAAAACTTTGAAAGAACTGAAAAGCATGTCGATTGCCGAAGGCGAACCACTTTGCAAAAGTATACAAAGGTATGTGTCAAGTTATAACTTAATTTAAAATATCCTAGGGGTTGAAAATAGCAATTTATTCAAATTTTTGTTGGCTGTTTTATTGCTTTGATTTAATAATGGTTTTAATAAATCTTGAGACATTAATCTTGACAATCCGATTAATAGACCTCAAGATATAAGGTTATCTTTGTAGGTGTCTAACATAATGTAAAATAAATTTACAAATTAAAATCATAGATATCATTGTTGCTGATATTTGGCATTTTTATTTAACGAACATAACAGGAAAACAAATTATCATCGGGTTCCTAATACCTTGAACTGAAGATGGGGTTCCAATCCCTGTGGACGGTTTAGGTGGCAGCAAACGAGAGAGGGGGGGAGGAGTTTTCCCACTAAGGCACTTTTCCTTTATCCAGGCGGCAGCGGAGGAATTCCCCAGATTGAATCAACGTTAGCGACTACAGTTCCAATCAGGTTGAACTACTTAGTGAAAACCTTATATGGGCTACTACGACATATTGGAGTTATATAAAGGGTCTGGTCTTCCAGGTCGGGGGTTGTGCGTCGGGGTAACTTCCCTACCACGGAAAATAACAATGGTTTGGAAACAACTACAAGCTTCGGATATGGCGATGATTTTAAAGTTGACGACCCCTGAAAACGAAACAAGGACATGGAATTTCGACTGCACTTGGAATGTCCGGACCTTAAACAGGCCACGTGCAGCCAAACAAGTAGTGGAGAACCTGGATAGGCTAAAGGCTGATGTAACAGCCATCCAGGAAGTGGGATGGGATGGAGGTTATCAGAAGGATGAAATCGTGTGACATCTACTTCGGCGGGTGCTGCAAGGAGCAGGGTCAGCGGCTCTTTGGTTGTGGTTTTGTGTTAAGGGGAAGACTTAAGCAAGATGTCTTGGGCTTTAGAAATGTAAGTGAAGTACTGCCAACAAGCTATCTGAAGTGCCGGGTTTCATTAGGCGACCACAACACAATTCCTGGTTCAATGAAAACTGCCGACTGGAGCGTGCAGCCAAGATCGAGGCCTATCAATCAATGCTGCAAACTAGAACCAGAGCTGCTGAGAGAGCAGCCCGGGAGCTCTATACGGGTAAAAACAAAGGGAGAAACGCCGCCGACTTCTCAAGAGGAAAAAGAGAGAGTATGCGGGCGGTCGAGTACATTGAGGACTGTAGCGGCAGGGGGTATGTTCGAAAGATCAACCGAAGGGTAAAGCAATCTACCCAGGGCTATAAGGCCAGAGCGGAAGCCTGCCGAGACGAGAGTGGTGGTAGACACACAAACCGTGCTGAGGATCTGGAAACAACACTTTTTAAGACTACTAAACGGCGAAGATGGCCAAAATTTTGCTATTAGACAAAACACTCCATGCAACCTGGACGATGATGGTCAAAATTTCTGTCCATCCGACCTAAATGAAGTGCGGTTAGCGAAAGCCAAGCTAAAAGCGTACAAGGCTGCTGGTGTGGATGGCCTGCAAGCCGAGCTATTCAATGCAGGGGGAAATGACTTGATAGGGAGTGTACACCAACTTATCTCCATATCATCGAGAAAGGCATTTCAACATCGTGGACTCTTTTTATACCAATAAATACAAATACAAATACCAATTACTCTTGCCAATCGCTGTTTCGTCGGGCTAAGTAGGCACTTGAGTAGTAAAGCCCTCTCTCAAAGAACCAAGGAGACCTTATATAAGACCCGTATCATCCCGGTCCTGCTGTATGGGGCAGAAGCATGGATCCTTTCAAAAACGGATGACAATCTGCTTGGGTGCTTTGAAGGGAAGATTTTTCGGGTGATTTTCGGTTCAGTCTGTATCAGTGGAGTATGGAGGAGAAGATTTTATAACGAGCTTTACGGGCTTTCAAGCGAAGTCGACCTGGTCAAAAAGCTGAAAATACAGCGGCTGAGATGGCTGGGATACATGGACCGTATGGACACCGACGCACCAGCCCGACTAGTCTTCGAACCCCTGATAGTTTGCGCAGCCGAAGAAGACCCCACCTCAGATGGCGCACACAAGTGGAGAACGACCTCAACCAACTTGGAGTGCGTAACTGGAGTCAGCTAGCTAGGGACTGGAAGGTCTTGTTGGTCGAGGCCGTAATCCATCCTGGGCTATGAGCGCCATCTAAAGTAAAATAATTTTTTTTTTTTTATTATTATTATTCAAAATTATAGTAAGTAGGCATATCAGAGTTTTACAGGGACAGCACTTGAACTCTTGAACATAACATAAGGGCAAGGAAGTACCTACATACATAAGACCCAGTGATGCATTTTAAAAAATTATGAAAAGTTGCTTCTGAGCATCAAGTAATGGTGCGTACCTAATGAAGTTTTTTAAAAATGTTTTTTTCTTAATTTATTTAATTTAGTTAATCTGTCAACCATGTCGTTGTATTAATAAGCGTAAGGTTCTTCACATTCAGACACTTTGCCGCCTTGAACCGTTAATGTAATTTCGTGTGATGCAGCTATGCATTTTATTTTAATGAACTTGCTTTCATAGTATAAAAACATTTTTTTTTTTAATTACGAAAGACGATTTTAAACATCACTCGTACATAGTTTTTCTATTGAATTGACTACAAAAGATTCTCTTTCCTCCTTGAAATAAAAGCTCGACAATAAGTGGAAAGGGAAATTTACTATTGTTAAACACAAGGTTGGCTGTGTGTGTACTTTCGCTATAGAAAAATGATAGAAATCTGGTTGTGGGTGGTTGTTTCCACATTATATTTGCTGCAGTGCACTTGAGCATTTCTGTATGTAGTTTTCATTGCAATAGCACTCTGGTTCTCATATCTAGATCCTAGATGCACCTTTCAGCCTTGTCGCCTTTTGTGCTGCATTTAAGTATAATAAAGAGGTACACCTTCTAAATCCATGATTGTGTGTATGAGTATTATAGTATTACCTACTTGAAAACTTCTTTTTACAAAACAAAATCACATCATTTACGTCACCGCTGGAGTGGTACTTTCATCAGGATTTCCTGGATATAAGCTATACCAGCATATGTACATTGTACAATTCATTGCATGCTATAGGATTTACTTGCACAAATCTAAGTTTTATCCATTTTGTTCTTTGAGAGAAAAACTTAAAGCAATTTAATGCTATTTTAATTACGGAAAACAATAAAATTCTAGAGTTCTGTGTTACTGAAACGTACAATTATTTTTGTATCTCCGAGGTAAGGTTCATTTCTACATTTCAGCTGTCATTTGTGCACATAAATTACTCTGTAATTAATTCATTCCTTGTTTTGTCAGTTTCTCATTAAGATTACTCTTTGTCATGCCATAGACAAACAAAATATCCAAATATTTGCCCCATTCTATCCTTGCTATGCCTTCTTAAACTTATACTGAATGGCTGGTTGTTTGATATCGTTTTGATAAATGTGTTTCTGTTTTTGACACATACAAAACGACTGAGGTATAAGAGTATAATGTAAGTGATGTCATTACTTTTTCTTTGAGCTCACCTTTACCAAAAGTATAGGTATATTCTTTTTGGCTTTAATTTGATGTAGGTTAACATTTCACCAAAAATGATAGACTTAAATAATATTTGCTTTGAAACTTGGGTCTTGGCAATAGATATAACAATTTATTGCCGAAACAGGAGATACCTACTATTTGAGGTTTTGTCAGTTCCTCGCAAGAGGTAAGGTAGTCGCTGCTTTTTTATTGGTGGACGAGGCTGGGGATCGAACCTCGACCTCTGTCATGACAGTCCTACGCACTAACCATATCATTAAAATCGAATTTGCATGAATAAGGTTTATTTTATTTGTTTTCGATGCTTTGGAATTACTAGAACATGTTGCGTGTATTCTGTTATTTCCGGATGTCTCACACGTGAATATGACTTATGTATTTTGTTTCTAAGCTATTTAGCTGCATTTTTATGCTCTTTGGTTTTTAAATACCTTTTCTTTAAAACGGCAGTCCAATAACGTACATTCGGGGTTATCGCATAAAATGGCTTCAGAATTGGTAACACTTTCGCTATAACAAACCAGTAATTAAAATTCAGTGAGAGGTAACACAGTAATATACAGCAATCTTAATAGCAACAAAAAGAAAGGGGACAAACATCGAAATTTTATTTGGAATATAGTCTACGGACAAGCTCCTTGTCTTCTATTTACTTTTTTTTTCTGCTGTTGACTCACACAATTCACGCAAACCCTGCAATTATTTCATGAATTATTTTATAAAAACTAACTTTTAAGACAGCTCGGAGACTCAATAATGAGCGCTAAAAAGCGCCGTTTTAATACCATAACTCGCGTGACCCTGACCTGTAATAAAAAACGATTTTTAAGATTAATTTTCGAGACGAGACGCCAACTAAGCAATTTGTATAGGCTTTAGTAATCCATTTCCACTTGCTCGTAATGGCTTAAAGCCATTTCGTTGCATTGAGAAAGGAGATCAGGTGTGATCTTCGGTTTGGAAAGTTAGTCGAGGTCATTGAAAAATGCTTTTCCAAATGATTTTGATCTCCTTTTGGTCAAATCGGGACATCTACAGAGGAAATGAATTACCTTTTCTTACTAGTCCATACAGCTACGACAATTAGTATTGTGAGAAATGCCCAGCCTCGCTGCATGTTCTCCGATTGGCCAGTGTCCGGAAAAGGTACCCTCAATGTCACAGTGACCTGGAACCCTGGAGTAGCCTTGAGCTTAAGCTTTAAGCTCGAGAGCTCATCCCGGCATTGCCGAACCAATTTAGAAGATCATAAAGTTGAGACAATTGCTTTAGAGGCTGATGCCTGACTGTCTTGCAGGATGGCAGTAAGTATTTTGTTTTATTTGAAATGTTAGATACTTATTTTTTGTTAATGTGAAATAATATTTTTATTTATGAATTGTAAAAATATTTAAAAATAAAAAGTGGTGCACTGCAAAAGTTTCATGTCTTTGTCTTTCCAATTTCCTCCCCACTATTTATATAAACAGTGCTCCATTCCTGTTGCATCCCTTTCCTTAAATAATTCAACCATAATATCTACTCGCCCTTCTATAGGAATGCCCATCACTCGTTGTCGTTTACCACTGAAACCAATTTCGGAGATTCATAGTAATTCCTTCTTCAGCCACTTAGCGAATATTACTTCCGACTTTAATATTCAGAAATACAAAACCAATGTACATATCGGTATTTCCTAATAAATCTAGCTCAATTTTCCAAACCCCTCGCACTCTGTTAATAATATTCAAAACCACCAGTGCTCGTTTCTTGTTAAAACACAAATTCAAGGCGACCTTTGATGCTCTATATACATATAAAACCACATAATTATCATTACAATTGAAAATTAAAATTACTTTATCTACATTACTTTTGACGGCGCTTACATCAGTCCTTGATAATGATGTTCCCTTGTTTATTAGAGGTATACATAGATGGCGTGAACATTTGCTACCCTAGGTGTTTTCTTCCTTCGCTGTGTTGACCATGAGAGGTAGATTCCAAGACTTGTCGGGTTGGTGTGTCCTTGTCTCCCAGTCATTCAGATTTATGCCCAGGTCCTCGTTGCTGCTTAGCTCGTCGTCAAATAAGATATCTGCTTACATAATACATTGTGACATTGTTGCGTAACTACGCCATGACGAAGAGTTTAGTGGGTGAAATTGATGCGAGGATATTCCACAATATTTAGGCTCTCCCAAACCAACGCAAACATTCGATACAATGATAAAACTTTCGCCTGTCAAAATTAATTTACGTAGCGGTAAATGAGAGTACCCACACCGACGCGACGCATTGAAAATGAACGACGACGAAAGTACACCGAATCTTTCGTTGTTGACAACGTTTTTATCGCCGTCGGTAGTCGAGATTATTTTTTTTTTCTTCCGTTTGTTAATTTTTGTTTTGAAATTGGTTTATAGAAAATTTGATAGACTCATAAAAAATTACCCGATTTTATAATTTTATCTCATGTTGTGCAAAAAGATATTAGAAAAAAAAAGACAGCTTGTTGACGAGGTGAGGGGCGAAAACTGTCGCGATGCCGTCGTGTTTTCGCAGCGAATGATTCGCGTTGGTTTGGGAGAGCTTTTAACAGGGACAAGATTCATGCTTCTTTCCTATATAGGACTTGGGTAATGTCCTTGTTTCATTTAGAGATGACTATTTTAATGTAATTTTCTTTTTCCATTGATCTCTCAATCGAATAAAAATTTTTGTAATTATATTATTACTATGCGAGTGGGTCAGAATTCTGGGTTTCAAAATTCTGTAAAACCAAATTCCCCTTGAAATAGCTATATCTCCAGCCAAAACAAAAATAAAACGAATTAAAAATACCAAAAAAAATTAATTCGTAAGCAATTGGTGGTAGCACCTTTAAGTTGTTGTTGTTGTTCACAAATTCTACAAAATTTTCTTCATACAGAATTTTGTATAACCAAAATTTAGACAGTATTTTGAAAATACAGTAATTTAAAAACAGTATTTTGACCCTGCAGTATTTTGACCTCAACCCTATTATTTTATATAAAGCACAAGCCCGTGTAGACAAATATTGAGGACATCAAAATTACATACATCATTGTAAGTACCGTCTTTAAACAATTGAAGACCCTACGCACTTTCTTAAAATGGGTCACATATAACTATTGCGGAGGAATATTTCATTAAAACATTTAAACAGAGAAAACAATCATAATTCCGGTTTCATTTCATTGATATTTTAAATTTTTTTTTAAAGTTCCAATTGTAGTAGGCCGTGGCGTAATGGTAAGTACGATGGACTGTCACGCCAGAAGTCTGGGTTCGATTCCCAGCCTAAGACACAAAATACATATGTATGTTTTTCAGGGCTACTACCTCTTGCGAGGAAGTGACAAATCGTCCAAGAGTAGATATCCCCTGTCAAAAAAAAAAGTGCTGCTAAAGTTACGAAAACACGGGAATGGTTAAGAAAGTAAGTCACTAGGCCCTAGTTCTACATGCGCAGTTGTGCTACCAAATTTATTTTATTTATTTTTACAGTTTCAATAAATAACTTAGGTAATTATAATATAAGCCTTCTCAGTGCTATGCATGTATGTACATGTATAAAGCTACTTATTAAAAATGTTTCCTTTTTCCTATGGGAAATAAAAAGGGACTAAAAAAGAGATTTGTAGGCCAAGAAGGGAATTTTTTGACTGGATGAAGGAATTTGTATTAAAAATCAGACATTTCATTTCTAAATTTTTCTCATCAACGTCTTCATGATACGTTTTAGAATTTTTTTTTTTTTACTTTCAAATTTTCAACCTCAAAGCTGACCTGCTAAGTTGACGTCAACTTAGCAGGACATCCATTTTTTCACAAACCAACAGAGCAATGCAATTTTTTCTTACGTAAGTAATTAGCAATTAAGTAGTTCTCAATATATATCCACTCCCGGACCGTTTATCTATAGTTTTGAGAAGGTTGACCATTGACCTGCTATATGTTGGCATCAACTTAGCAGGACACCCATTTTTTTACAAACCCACAGAGCAATTAATTTTTGTTGCGCTACTAATTAGCAATTAAGTAGCAGCTAATTACTATTAGCCGTATTCATTAGATTGTGCTAAACAGATGAATAGTTACGCACTGCATAAGGTTTTATGTAACCTCTATGCAACGTTGCATAAATTCCTATTCATAAAACATTTTCCTATACTCATTATAGTTATACAGCGCTTATGTCAAAAAAAAAGTACCAAAAATGGAAAATCTATTACATTTAGCCGTCATGGCATAGCTCAGCTGTCAAAAAAAAAATTGTGTTGTGTCTGCCGGTCGAATTAAATAAAGTTTCCAACCAACCATTTTTATTTACAAAAATGGATCCACCGAAACCAAAAAGAGTTCGCGCTACTAATTGGGATTCATCGGATAAGGCATGTCGTTTTCTTGTAACACAATACTTGTATTTGAATTGATATTACATTGCTTTTTCATAATCTGCAGATACTGCTCAGACAACTTATTGAGGACAATATAAAATTTTAGTTTCAATAACATCAGTTTAACGATGAAGGAAACAGCGCAACTGCAAGCCCAAAGGTGAGGGACCAAAATAAAAGCCAAAATGACAGTATCTGCCTACAAAAAACAATTAAGTGCAACAGGAGGTGGCCCACCACCCAAATCGCCTGAACCTGAACAGAACATGAGAAATTGATGGCGCTCATCCCTCATGAGTTTGAGGAGGATGATAATAAGTTTGACTGCGACACTGAGGTTTCTATAACAGTAGGATACCTATAATGTAAATAGATATTAAATAATTGAAGCAAATTATTTTTTCTCATTATTTAGATAAATGAAAATATACCCATTAACTCTTACAACAAACGAGAAGCTAAAGAGATTCGGAAAAGCCCCATGGTAAAACCGAAACGAATGAATTGTGATAGTTAAAAAAAATAAACAAAATTTAAATTTCTTTAGGATGTTATCAATGACTATGACGTAATCGAATTTTTAGACGAAACCCCACCCAAAAATCCTTCGCCACCACCAGCCGCTTCGCCAACACCATCGCGTTTGAATCCAAAAAAAAAAAAACCTTCAAACGGAAGGTAGTTTTCTAAAATAAAATTTCTTATATTTATTCATCTATATTTTCATCTTTCAGATAGCTTGCCGAGAGGACGAAAAACTAACACAGGAATTGTTTGAGTTGGCGATGGAAAATAGAAGGGCTGAAAAACAATACATGGAAAAAGAGCACGAAGAAAAAATGAAGAGCATTCTTATGGAGCGGTCCGAAATCCTCAAAAAGTATGAGATGGAGCGCAGACACAAAGAGGAAATACATCTCCTGAAGCTAAAAATGCTGAAAGAGCAAAACTTAAGCTATGTGATTCAATAAACAAAATGTGATTATTAGTTTTTAATGTTTTTTTTAAATTAATTTTTCATTAACTTCTTTTTTTTTTTAAAGAATTATGATTTTTATTTTTAGTATTTTTATGAATTCAGTTTTTGTTACAGCGTTGAAAGAATTCCAATCATTTAAAAAAGACGAAAAACTAAAAGGCATTCTTATTTTGGTAATCGGAATTCTTCAATGTTATGTCAAAATTATTTTGACATTTCAATACTAAATAATCCTTATATAGGCACTATTCAACCTTCAACCCCTAAACGCGTTTAGCTTATAATGTCCCTATTCAACGTTGCATAAGTTTTATGAATAAGGAATGTATAACTTTATGCACTCACTATAATGCGTTTATGAATACGGCTGTATGTATATACTTTTTAATCCGCAACGAAAAAAGTGACCTAAGTTGATACACATCATTTCTTCATTATATTTTTGTTGCTAATGCAAAAAACTTTTGTCTTATCAACTTATTCTTCTTGTTTACATTCAGGTTTAAAATCCTCTTGAGTGAAACTTTTTTTTTTTGCAGTTATCAGAGGTTCGCTTAAGTGAAACTTTTTTTCAGTTATCCGAGGTTTGTTAAGGTGAAAAACCCGTTTAAGTGAAATAATTAATAATGATGGTTTTTTTGTCGGGTTTAACTGTACATAAATGCCGTAATACCAAAATGTTTAGGTTTGAAGTTTTATGCCTGATGCTAGTATATTTTATTTGCAGATATTTATTCACGATCCGATGCAATTGGTCTAGTATCATCTTTGCAAAAAGGCTTTATTAAATCAGTATTATACTCCAAAAACTAGAGATACGGACAATTTCTTAACACCTTAACCTCATTGAAACAGAAAAATAAAAGGGTTAAATTTGTGCCCGTGCGTATATTTGTCAGCTGTTTTTCGTGTTTTGTATTTTCTACAGTGTTAAAACAAATAGAAGAAGTGCGTTCAAGTATACTACTGAAATTAAATTTCACTATAGGCTTTTTGTTGTGTGAATACCCCTAATTTTTTGGATATCAGAATATAATTTCACTCAAATTTATTCCCATATTTATTTTATAAAAGCATGCGCACTCATGAAGCTCCTATATTATTAAAATCACTCAAGAAATTTCCCAAATATATAAGAATAAAGATTCAAAATATCATTTAAATATTTCAAACTCAAATTAGTGTTTTAGTTTTGCTTATTCTTTTCGGAGTTCAGTTAGTTTGTTGGTAAGCTATGGACCTGCTGGGTATTTCGATATTTTTGCTTTCACATTTCAAGATTTCTTCCAGCCTCATACATACCCTCTCCAAATTGGTAGATGTTATTCATTCCAAAAATGCATTCCATAAAATCATCTCAAAAATTTAATTTCTCACAGCATCTTCTTCGCACAATGCTTTTAATAAAATTAAATTGTCATTTAATATCGATATCGCAAAGACCAAATAATATTTGAAATTTTTCATTTTATATCCTTGAACAGGGGGTGCTTGATAGTTTATAATCAAATCACGTTTTATTTTTGATATAAAATCTCTAGCCGTTGCCATTCCAGAACATTAGTACATAATACATACTTTGTGGAACTGGTGAGGAGCACCATTTCACACGTGTTAAGCTACAGGTTGAATGCCGTCATCCGTCCTTAACTCGGTCATTGATGTTAAACACATCATTATAACAGGAGCTTTAAAACGTGCCGTTATGAAAGTTCATTTGTGATATATGTAGGATATACGCATCTGAAGATGAAACCAGGATTTTATTGCCACCATTCATTTTAGTGGTGCCTATAGTTCGTCCAACTATTCTTGTCAGTACAGGCCTTACGGGAAAGCTTTTTTCAAATCAGTGGGACCTACTGATATCCCAAGGCACCCCACGAAACAAAATGCCACTTAAATATACACAATAGCCACTGACTTTCCACGGCATTGTTTTTGTAATTTCTTTTTCAAGCGACATACATCCCTCACGACCTATCTCGCCCACAGCCGTAGGCACAATGAATAACCAAACATGATCTCTTGCTGTTTGTGTTATTAAAAGTATTCACACAATATAGTGTGACCATTGGGAAGCTAACTCACATAAAAGACTCCTTTTCCTATTGCTTATGTGCAGGAGCTTTCAGAATTAAAGCTTTTTTAAAGCTCTTATGATCAAAAAAACACTAAGTGTGGTCGTTCGTCGTTGTTTTAAACTGTTAAGGCCAGTCGGCCGGCAGAAGTTTTTTTGCAAAAATATAATGGTCAAATTTTATGATTCAAATTAGTGTGTGTGTTGTTTTTTAGTATAAAAATAAAATGACGCGGCTGTAGGTGTTGTGCGTCGGCTATCTTAAAAAAAAGACGCAACCAATGTCTTAAGAACGGCTCATGGTACCTATACAAAATTTGTAAGCACATTTTTATGTAAAGTATTCATATTCATGTATTAAATATTTTGTTATTTTATATTTTAAATTATTTAAGTAGGTAGGCTTTTTGGTCAATTTATAACTCAATGCAAATATTATTTTTTGTTGTTAAAATGATTCTGTTTTTTAATTGCTCAATGAACTATTTATAAATAAATAAATGAAATGGTATTTTTTGTTATTTGTTTCTTCTTTTTTTTTTAATGAATTAGGCCTACTGGGGATACCCTTACAAAAACGCACCTATTTTAATTTAATTTTTTTTTTAGTTTTCATAATTGTATTTGTGCAATTTTACCTACTAGATGGCAACGCTGATCAACTTCAATTAAACTTGAAATGATTTATTATGCATACTACGGCATCGCGATTAGAGCTTTTACATGCGATAGACTTATGCAATACGCTGCAACCAAACTGAGATGCAAACGTCCTATCTCCCCTGTACTGACAAGAATAATTGGACGAACTTTATATTCTTTTATTTGCCTAAATAGAAAGGTATCAGTTGAAGTGTGACGTTTTTTTTAAATTGTGCATAGACATATTAAGATCTAGGTATATCCAAATATACTTACATATTATGTACGTACATTTGTGTATATTTGAAGTGAGTTGGTTTTCGAAATACATACTACATACATATATATTCCACTCCAAAGGTCCTGACCCTGATCTAATTGGACAATAAGGTTTGGTCACCACTCAAATACAAGATAAAAATAAAATCTTCTATTGATGATAGGTTGTATAGTATCCATGATGAGTCTGAAGGATAAGTGCGTAATTAAGGTTTTTATTTATCGGATTTATTATATCTCTTGCTCTTCGGATGCTTAGTTATTGATTCGAGAAGAAGCCCAAAAAAAAAGAATTACTCACAATCCAGAATCCTATTGATATATGTATGGATGGGGGATTTGTTTGGGTGTGTTTTTTTTACTTTTATTTTTCGCCAGACGCGATAGCAACTCCTTGTTCTTGCACATTTAAGAAAACGTGTATCCAAATTTGAGCTTGATGGGAAAAAATTCATGTGGGATTTATGGTGGGAAATTATTCGAAACATTTTCTTACTTACAAAATTTACCTACCTACCTACCTACCAACCTATTTTATTTGGCCTGACCATTCTGATTTTTGTCAGAATTTTGTCACTGTCAAGTACAGAGATTCTTTTTTAACCATATAACAAAAATGCGGAAAAAAAATAGCATGGTACACTATTTTCCTCCCCCATTGTGATTGTGATATTAGAAATTTACAACCAATGTGCTTCGGTATCTCCTTTAAAACCTACATATAACCTATTTTCCTAACGCTCACACTATGTTTAAACATGTTAAATGTAATCGTACCTTTTAAGTGCGCGTGAATTATAAAAAAAATGCACTAAAAATACATCTCTTCCTCAAGGAATAACACATCGGTAATGGAAAAATCGGGGAATGATAATGTACCAAAAGAAACAAACAATTTATTAACATTTAACTTAAGATACTGGTTTCTGAATTACTCATAATAAACATTTAGTTCAAAGTTATGGAAAAAAAACATAGTTGTTTTTTTTTTTTTTTCAGTACAAAAATGGTGGGATTTTTGGTCAAATTCGGTGGGATTTTCAAAATCCCATCTGGCATCACTGCTTTTAAGAAGGTATAGGTAGTCCATTACATTTTTGGAGGAAGAATGTAGGTAGATAAAGGACAAAACATAATAATGTTTTTCAAATTGTTATTTAAAGATATACAACTAATCAAGTATTAGGTATATCTACATAGGTTATAGTTATGTTTTCCATATAGGCACAGGTATAACCTGTATACCTATGTTATAAAAGATAAGGTTTTTTTTCATGAATTTTATGGTACTATTATGATTTGCTAATCGAACGTTCGCTTTAAGTCGAACGGTTTGGCGAACGTTGAGAAGTTTCGTATTACGGTTTTTAAATAAAACACTTTCATTGATAATAAATGATAATAATAATTGATAATGAATTAGTTCATTCTCATTCGCCAAAAATTCTTCGACTGAGTTCATTCGTCAAAAATTCATCGAAAATGAATTTATTATCAATTGAAGTTAACATAAAATAACTGTCACAAATATAATTTGATGGAATTTTTGCAGTTTTATTCAAGTATTACTTATGCGTTATCCACTTAAGATCCTCAAAGCAATAAATTTGGAGGAAGAGCTGTAAATGAGCAAGCTCATCTGGCTCTAATAAAGGGGGGCACAATAGATCTCAAGGTCGCAGTGCAAATAAAAACCCTAGATTATTCATTCATTCATATGCGTTATCCAACGAATTCAATTAAATATTTCGTGGAACAACAACTTTAAATTAATAAATCATTCACTTTGCTTAAAGCTGATCAAAAAAAAATTGACAGCCGGGAGTGCGAACTGTTAGCTTGTTTAATTTGGTGTATTATTACACGGTGTTCTATTTAAAAAAATTGTTTTCTATTGGCTTTGTACCGATAATCGGCTATTTTAACTTTTGTCTGAAAATATGTTTTTATTTAATAAATTCGTGTTTTATTTTTGTTCGCTGGGCTTTTTTATTCATTTGAAAAAATAACTCCCTTCATTGAATTTATCTACGAGCATAATTTTTTTTTTTTTGTACAAAACTAAGCTACAAATGCAGACCACCCCTACAGGCAGGTATGTATTGTATATTGTATAGCCGTAGCATCCAGTGAGCCAACCGGGGCAGTAGCCCGGGGCCCCCAACGAAGATCTCCTTACGTATCGTTTGTTTATTTCTTTATTTCATCTACCACTGCCAGTAATAAACTTTACAGCGATATTTTTTATATATTTTTTTTTTACAATTTTTTGAACACATTACGGCTATTTTGAGTGCATTCGCACCATATAAATGGTTCTGTGACGATGTGAGAACAAAAGTTGTATTAATTCTAGTAAATTTAGTGAAACGATATAATATTGTAACACATCTCTTACTATATTTTGCACAACTTACCTAAGGCACCTTATATTAGGTACTCTCTGGCATGTTGGGCCATCTCATTCTGTTGATAACATACTGGTAAAACTACGCTGAACAATTTCCAGGCGATTGGAATATAATCTGTTGGCTGTAAACGCTATAAATAAATAAATATGTACATAGCATGGATCCCAAACTACTGCACAACATTCAAGAAGAACTGGTCTAACCATCGACAGCTGCAACCGCGTCGAAAAATTTCCAATCAGTATTAACATAACCCCAACATTACATTGTATTACACCGTTTGAAAGCTTTCAAGATTTTTTTGTTTTATTTTGTGTACACGTGACGTATATGAAATGTTGATTTCTGTTAGATTTTAGTTTTCTTCACCCATTTAAAAATGTCAGAAATCGATGAGGTAGAAAGTATTTTCGTAGGTACACCTACTTACACACTTTTGCAATCTGATAATGATTATAGTCACACAGCACGTACTGGTTATTCACTGAAAAGGGACTGTTCGAAAATCCGTTGAGCACTTCTGGTATTCAAAATTGGAAACACTTGCTTGAGAGCATACAAACCTGAATCAATAATTCTGTGATATTTCTCAAGCCAAATTAAACTGAAAACCAGACTTTTTCAAATTTTTATGAGGTTATATCGCAAAATCTGAGAAAAATATCGCAAATATAGATTCTTTAATTTCGCGAAAACCGCAAAAATATAAAACTAACGCAAATTTAAATTTTAAACCACGAAGTTAAAAAAAATATCACACGTTTTGTGATATATCGCGCATCTTTTTAGGTTACCTTTAATGTTTTTTATAAGTAGAAAATAATTGTATTTATTGTATGTATTTTTATAATTCTAATTCCTTTAACCAAGAATTAGAAACAAGTTACTGACAAATAGGGCCCCATATTTAGTTTTGCCCAGAGTTACATATACATACTGTATGATGGTCATGCCAAACTACGAACATACTTATTCAAAAGTACTTTGCATCCACTCTGTTATTTATATCACTTTAGTAAATTTATCTGTTTTTGTTTTCATTTGTTTATTCATAATTATTTTTAAAATTAAGTCACTTTAAGTTTATCTTTCAAACTGAAAAGAAGTAAAAGAAAGAAAATAAATAAAAATTAAATACAAAACGTCTGGATTCTTCTTTTTTTCTCTAAACTTAAAATAATCTATTTGGAATTTAGCTATAAAGCTCCCTAACATAACTGGCGCAGTCGGTAAACAAAAATTTACCTTAAAACAAAAAAGATGCAATAAATTGTTAATTTAAAACAAAACAGCTGAACTAAAATTAAATTTCAATCGAAATTTCATTATTTCATTTGCACCAATTCAAATCATCTCAAAAAGGAGAAAAAGTGAATGAAGTGAACTTAAAATAAAAAAAAAAAAAAAAACTAAGAAAAAAAAGCTTAGATCTGAAATTTAAGACAAAAAAAAAAGAACTATCGAAGTGAATAAATAAATGTTCAAAATAAAAAAGACTATATAAAATCAAAAAAAGACGAAACAAATTATTCAAGCCAACTTTAACAGCAGCAACAACAAAGAAGACATCCAAAAAGAAGCAGGTATGGAGCAGTGGAAAATTTTAGATTTAATTAAAAATATTAATCAGTTTACCGGATTACCGGAAGAATTAGATATATTTATTAAACAAATAGATTTTATATATAGTTTATGTGTTAATTTCGAGCCTACCTCAAAATTGTTTGTACAGTTGCAAATAAGGCAAAAAATTAAAGATGAGGCCAATATTATACTTATAAATAATAATAACCCAACTCAATGGCCAGACGTGAGGGCCATTTTAATAGCAAATTGTTCGATTAACGAAAGTATAGAATCTATCATTAACCAAGTTAAAATGCTACAGTTTAAAAGTTCTGTAGAAGAATTATTTGAAAAAACTCTTGATTTGCTGACAAAATTGAATTTGAAATCCAGTCTTTCTGAAGCCACTCCTGCATGGTTCAATAGCAAACAAAATGAATTCATGATTTTGAAGCTTTTTATAAACAAACTGCCTAATGATCCCAAACTAATTATGCAAGCTAGAAATCCTTCAAGCCTTATGGAAGCTAAGGCTATATTAATTGACACAGATAATTTTTATCGTTTTTTTCCAATTTTTCTTCCAAAATCTTTTTTTAATCAAACCAGTTCATCATCAAACCAAAATTTATCACGTCAAAACTTTAAACCACAAACAACTACTCAAAATGTAAACCCTAATTCACTTCAGCAACATTTAAGACAGCAACATGATTACAAAAACTTTCATACCTCACCCAATAATACACAAAATTATCCACTTAATCCGCAAAATTTCATACAAAATTACCCACAAAGTTTTCAAAATAAATTCAATAATAGAAACAACAATTCAGGCTATGTTAGAGGTAGTAGAAGTAATTCTGGTAATTTTAAAGGAAATGAATCTGGAAATAACTTACAAAGACCATGTACTTCCGGATCTTATAACCAAAGTTTGAGAAACCGAGAAATGGAAGTAGAACACTATGAAACTCAAAACCCTCAAGGCAATGTTTCTTCAGAAGACTCACATTTTCAAAATTTTCAGTTAGCCACGTCAAATTTCTTCCCTATTTAATTGTCAGTACAATGTCAACTCCAATCAGGATACTAGTTGATTCTGGAGCAAGCACGTCATTAATTCAAAAAGGTCTCTACCATAAATCCTTCAAAACGGATCTTGAAAAGCCTATTCTTCTTAAATCTATTACGGCAAATATGTGTGTGAGCTCTAAAGTAACAATTCCACTTTTTAAAGAGTTTAATAGACCAACGACAAAAATTGAAATGCTTGAAGCAGAGTTAACTGGTGATTTTGATGGAATTATAGGATGCAATGTTTTAAAACCACTTCAGGCGAAAATTGACTTCGAAAAAATGCAACTAATTACAAAAGAAGCCAGCTTGCCATTAATTTTTGGCAATTACCCTAATTTGACACAGGAAGAAATAAATTTGTTTAATGATCAAATAGTCGATTTTGATTTCAAAAAACCAAATATAGATAAAATAATTGATAAATTAAAGATTGATTATCTCAACAAAGAAGAAATAGAATATTTAACCTGTACCATTCAAAAATTTAAAAAAGTTTTTTACCTTGAAGGTGATCATTTGTCCGCAGTCGTTAAATATTCCCATCAAATACCTACAAAACATGATATACCTATATTTAGTAAAACATATAGATATCCCGAAGCACACAAAGCTGAAGTCAACAAGCAAATTTTTTGAAATGCTTAGTTCTGGTATAATTGTCAATTCTTCAAGTGCGTATAATGCTCCAATTTGGGTAGTTCCAAAAAAAGTTGATAATTCGGGTATTCAAAAATGGCGCATTGTAATCGACTACAGGAAACTTAATGACGCTACGACAGACGACAGGTTTCCAATTCCAAATATGGAAGATATGTTTTCAAAACTAGGTAATGCACAATATTTTTCGACTCTCGACCTCGCCAAAGGATTTCATCAAATCCCAATAAATCCAAATGATATGAAGAAAACAGCATTTTCAACGGCAAACGGTCATTATGAGTTTACTCGAATGCCGTTTGGCTTAAAAAATGCACCTGCATCCTTTCAAAGGATGATGAATGAAGTCCTTTGTGATTTTATAAATAAAATATGCGTTGTTTACTTAGATGACATACTTATATTCTCAACTTCACTTCAAGAGCATATAGATTCATTAAACAAAATTCTAAAAAGACTTCTTGATTACAACCTGAAAGTTCAAATTGACAAGTGTAATTTTTTGAAGCATCAAACTGAATATCTAGGACATATAATCTCTAAAGATGGTATTTTACCGAATCCCAACAAAATTGAAGCAGTAAGACAAATTAAACTACCTCAGACAATTAAGCAAATTAAATCATTTCTAGGATTGACAGGATTTTATAGAAAGTTTATTAAAGACTACTCTAAAGTAACTTTACCAATGACGAGGTGCCTTAAAAAAAATGCAAAGATTCAGATAAAAGACGAGCAATATATTGAGTCTTTTCAAAAGCTTAAAGAACTTATATGTACCTGTCCCGTTTTAGCTTATCCGAATTTCGAGAAACAATTCACGTTGACTACCGATGCAAGTAATGCAGCTTTAGGTGCAGTTCTTTCCCAAAACCAACATCCAATAGCATATGCGTCTCGGACTTTAAATCGTCACGAATACAACTATAGTACTGTGGAAAAAGAACTTCTCTCCATAGTATGGGCAACCAAGTACTTTAGGCCGTACTTGTTTGGTCGAAAGTTTAAAGTTCAAACTGACCATAGACCGCTAGTTTGGCTCAGTTCCTTGAAAGAACCCAATATTAAGTTGCAGCGTTGGAAAATAAAACTTAATGAATTCGATTTCTCTATAGAATATATTAAAGGTAAAGAAAATAATGTCGCTGATTATTTAAGTCGTTTAGAAAACAACTACATAGATAATCAAGAAATAAGCTCCACAGCAGCTACAATACATAGTGGTGTCGAGAATCTCAATGATCACATATTTATCACTGAAACACCAGTCAACATCTATAGACATCAATTGGTCTTGGAAAAAGGAAATTCAAATTCATATAGAACAAAAATTTTATTTCAAAAGAAAAGAAGGTCCATTATATATTTAAAAACGTATGATGAAGACTATGTTTTAAATATTCTAAGAGAACTTTTTCCTATAAAAGGCACTGTTGGAATATATTGCAAAGACGATTATATTTTTATACAATTTCAAAAAACAGTTGTAAAATATTTTTCAAATTCATCAGGAATGAAGATATTAAGGTGTACAAAATGTTTGGAAGATATAACCTGTAAAGAAAAATTGTTAAGTCTTATTGAAAAATTTCACCAAGAAAAAAATCATAGAGGCATAGAAGAATGTTTCTTGGAACTCAAAAATCAATTTTACTATCCAAATCTTAGACTTGAAATTTATAAATACATCAATAACTGTATTCTTTGCAATATGTGTAAATATGACAGAAACCCTTTAAAACCAAAATTTTTAATTTCGGAAGTAGCTTCAAAACCAAATGATATCGTCCACATTGATATATGGTTTTTGAATAAAAATTGTATGTTTTTAACATGTATTGACAAATTGACTAAACATGTGTCAATTCATCCTATCACAGATAGAAATTCATTAACAATAGTAGACATTTTAAAACACAGATTTTCAACATTAGGAAAACCAAACAAAATTGTAGCCGATAACGAGTTCAATACAGCATTTATTAAAAATTTTTTAAGACAGGAAAACATTTCACACCATTTTACATCCCCAAACACACACACTGGAAATTCTGTTATAGAAAGATTTCATTCAACACTAAACGAACATTTAAGGCTTTTAAAACTAAACAAAGACAACAAAGATACTGACAACAGAACATTGGCATTCAAAGCTGTAGAAATATATAATAATACAATACACTCTACTACAAAATTTAAACCAATAGATCTCTTACACTCCAATTTAAAAGAATCTGAATGGGAAGAACTTCTAAAACGAGTCTCAGAAACTAAAGAAAATAAAATAAATAAAATCAACAAAGTATGGGTCCACCCTCCTGATTTTAAGACAAACGAATTAGTTAAAAATTTAGGATTTCATAATATAAAACAACTTCCGCGATATATAATAAAAGAAGTTAAAGAAAAGGGCACAACATTTTTTAAAGACAAAAGTGGAAATAAACGTGATAGGCAAATTGTAAAGAGACATTATAAATACCAAAAACCAATAGAAAATGTCAAATTTGATAGAACCTTAACAGGCAGGGATTATTCAAAAAGAATAAAAAATAAAGGAAAGGCCGGATAATTCTAATTCAAAACGTCAACAGTTCTTATTAAAAAAAAAAAAAAAAAAACACAGTTTAAAACAAAAATTTTAAAATAAAATCAAACAGAATCACAATAACATTGATATCATCTTTAATTTTTTTTTCTTTGCGCAACTTAAGAGCATGTCAAAAAAAAAAATATATAGAAAATTGTACTCACTATACCTACTTTAGTAAAATACCTCGTTTTTTTTATTAATAATACATTATACAATACTTTATTTTTTTATATAAATGTTAATTAAAAATAAAATAATTTTTGAAAATACATATGTACATAATATAAAATCGTAACTGTAATATATATAAAATTATATGTATACTATTTTAGTAAATTGTAATACCTTAATAATTTAGTTGAATATATAATATTTGTACTACAAATATTTCTAAGAACATAACAGTAACATAGATTAAAAAAAAAAAAAAAAAAAAAAAAGAATACAAAAAATAACACGTATACGCCACAGTGTTCAAGAATTTGGCATATGACTTTAAAAAAAATAATAATAATAATCATATGAACATTCACCCTTTAATTTAAATGTCCATTCTTAAGGGGGGAGGAGTTACATATACATACTGTATGATGGTCATGCCAAACTACGAACATACTTATTCAAAAGTACTTTGCATCCACTCTGTTATTTATATCACTTTAGTAAATTTATCTGTTTTTGTTTTCATTTGTTTATTCATAATTATTTTTAAAATTAAGTCACTTTAAGTTTATCTTTCAAACTGAAAAGAAGTAAAAGAAAGAAAATAAATAAAAATTAAATACAAAACGTCTGGATTCTTCTTTTTTTCTCTAAACTTAAAATAATCTATTTGGAATTTAGCTATAAAGCTCCCTAACATAACTCCAGGGGCCCCATCACCAACTCAAGCTATTGCCCTGGCAGTATAACCAACAAAACATAAAATAAATAAAACGCACGACTGGATCGCACAAACTTGCTCTTGTAGTAAAAGTTTCTTCGAATTTTAAAGATTAACGGCCATACTGTTGGCTTTCTTCAAAGCTAGTTTTGAGCAAAAACTAGTTCTAATCAGGTTTCCAGTTTTAATTTTTTCACTAATTTTTATTACTTTGACATCTAAATCAAAATATTCATACATATTTTGACATCTAAATCAAATCAATATATTTTTTTGAAACATTTAAAACTTAAAACCCTTATAGAACTAGTTTTTTAGTAAAACTAGCTTTAAAGAAAGTCAATAATATGGCCGTAAGTGTATTAAAAGTAAATAATTTTTTTTTGGGAGCCTTAAGTTTAACCTAGTATTATACATTATAGAGCTTAAATTGAAAAATTGTTAAAAATCAACATAATTCGAAATTTGGCTTTTAGCCAATTGCATGCCTGAATCATCGTTGAACCACAGTTAATCCGCCAATTGCATGCCTGAACCATCGTTGAACCACAGTTAATCCGCCGAAATTGGTGAGTTAAAATTCCTGAACCACGGATCAAATATTTGTACAACTGGCCCTTAGTGGGTTACTTGTTGACCCGTGGTTCACCGCTTTTGGCGGATTAAGTGAGATTTAGCGATGGTTCAGGCATACACTTAGCTATTATCACATACTAGAACCTTGCACCATCGTTAAACCTGAGTTGCCTGAAATTGCCTGAATCGCGGGTCAAATATTGAACCACGTTTATAAAACTGTCCCTTACTCACTATTATTTTAAATTCTATGTTCACTGTAGAATCAGCGCACTAGGTAAACATAAGTTTGTATCTTTGTCCCTTTACCAACATATAATCATATGCTCCCGTCATTCCATTATATATAAATTATTATATATAAAAATTAAAAAAAAAATGCTGTTCGTCAACGTCAATTCGATAATACATTCTTCCAGTTTCAACATCCATCGTGTTATACAAAACCTTGACAGACAGGAGATTATCTAAAGTATAACTTCCTGAAGGTGTACCGGAAATAAATAAATTTTACAACATGATAGCTAGGTGTACCGTGAAACTTGAGCTCATTTAAATAATTTGTGGTAAAATGTTTTGAGGTAGTTTGCGTTTATACTGGATTAACACGTCTGACAAATCACCACATTTTCTGCCGCAATGCAACCATTTATTATAATAAAACACGTTTATGACAATATCTCAATGTCTTAATTTTCTATTTATAGTCTGATGATGAGAAAAATTCTTTTTGAATACATAAATGCGACATATTAAATTTTTCAGGGATATAAGAAGGCTTTCATTTAATCTCATTTCGTGTACTCACACCGAACCCCTTGCGCCCCCCACCGCTACTTTACTAGTTTTTAGTTCAGTTTTCTATTAGAGCTTTTAGTTTTTTAACTATAATTTATTTTTAAGACTTAAAATAAAGATGCTGCTATATAATGTATGGAGGTATCAGGCCCCCACATCCCCTCCTCTGATGACGGTTCTAGTACAAATGTATGATATAATTTATTGTTTTGCCATCGGTGTTTCACGTTAATCTGACTTTTAGAAGTTTTTGAAAATTACTTTCACCGACTCCTTTACATGTACATTTGTACATATATAATCATTGCAGGTCAACATAATAATGGCAGAAAAAAAGCTCTGCAAGAACGATTAAGAATAAAGGTAATTAATGGAATTTAGTACTCCACCGGGTCTAGGGCTGCAGAAACCCTAAATCCGCCACTGCCAACATGCGAACCGGAACTCAATTGTATTTCAATCACTAAACAAAAACTTAAAGAATCAAATCCTTATATTCAACTTCAATACTTTACTTGCGATTGCAAAGAACATGCTAATTATAAATTATTTGCTCGTTCAGTTTTGTTTGTCAGAAATATATTCACAACACACAGCCATTACAGTCTTTTTCTTTGAAAAATATAGGACCTACATTATGTTATGTAATATCATTTAATCAGACAAACCTCCTCGAAAACCAAGTTGTAGTAACCATGATTATTGCTGAAAGATTTTTAACTAATATTTTACTTCTGAGAGCACCAATGAAACCCGCAAAATATATTTTCCTCGAATTCATGAATTTTCATTGATTATTCCGTAATCTAAGGCTTCTTGAGAGAAGGGGTATTTTAAGTAGTCAACGGGTACCAGGCGACAGTAACATTCATCATGAAATCTGTGTTAGATGAACCGAACTTAACAGAAATTACGCTGACAAGTCAAAAAAAAAAAATAAAACAAAGAAAAATAGAAAATCAAAGAAAATTTTAATCAATTTCTTTTAACCGTCTTTCTAATTTGTTTTTTTACCTTTCGCTCTTTCCAAACACTCAATAGACGCATAGACGCAGTTTTTTTTGTCGGTTTTTACTCGAATATGTACTCAAACTTTCTTAAATTTAATATTTTTGTTTTTATTTTGCTGCTAATTTTAAATTTATCTTTTCGGAAAAAAATTTCAGTATTTTTAAGAAAACAAATTTTAATCACGTACATATATTTTAGTGAAAAAAATAATACCAAAGTCAAAAAAAAAAAAAACAATCTAAAAATTCCAACAAAAATGGGTTATTTGTAAAATAAATGGCGAGAAAACCGTTACCCGCATAGCAAATAATTTTAGGGTGGGTAAAAATTCCCAACTACTCTTGTGGTAAATACAAAAGAAAAATTTAAAAATTGGTTGTAGTTTGGCAAAGTTAGAGCCACTTAAAAAAATAAGACCAAAAATCATAAAAACTGGTTTAATTCGAAAAGGAAGCGAAAACAAGAAAATTACCTCTAAAGTTTTTCGACAATGATCAATACAATGGGCCCTACCAATAATCAAATTTAGTTACGATTTAAATATTTTAGTAAAATGGACCAAAACGGAATGGGCTCTAAATAATAAACCGTGCATGGTATTACCTAAATATTAACGTAAAGTTGAAAATGATTAAAATATTTAACAAAGACCAATTTGGTTTAAATTCAAGATGGTGGCTAAAGTTGAAGAGGAATGTGGTCGAGAATTTCAATATATACCCTTTATGCCCCTCCCTAACGATAAAAAATAAATAGTTTTTTGTTTTTATTTAAAAAAACTTAACGCTTAACTTTAAAATAAACATGAAAACACTATGGTTTGAATTTAAGATGGCGGCCAAAGTTAAAGAGGAGATTGGTCGAAAATTTCAATATATACCCTTTAAGCTCCTCCCCAACGATTAAAAAAAATATACCCTGTCATTTTGTTTTTATTTAAAAAAAATGTTAACTAACGCGCTTAACGTCAAAATACACATGAAAAAACGATTGTAATTGTATTTTCCGGATTAATTGGAAAAATATCAATCCTAGGAAAAAACTTTTGAACAACTTTTGTAAAGTGCATTTTTAGTCAAAAGTTGAAAATAAACGAGTTATTCAACGAAACCCAATTTTCCTTAAATTCAAGATGGCGGCCGACGCAATGGAGCTAGGCGGTCGAAAACTTAAATGTAGACTCCTAATAAGCCCCCTAACGATTAAAATTAAAAAAAAAAAAAACCTATCTATTTTTTTCAATTTTACGCCTATTTTTTGTCTATTCCGACTGGACTATAGGATGACTTTTCATTTTTGAAGTCCATAATGTTTAACAACGAAAATCATTCAATTAATCTTATATAAAATAATTAAATTGATAACATTCTGGTTTCTGAATAGTGATGGCCTTTATAGCTTTTATCGACAAATGTTCAATAAAAGAACACCAAAATGTATCTATTTCGATGGCCCAACGCCACTTACAGAAAACCAATTATTTCATTTCAAATGGTTATATCTAATCCTCACATCCTTTTACTTTGTACAAAAAGGCAAAACATTCATGTGAAATTGAATGGACTACGGTTACGGATTTACGATGAAAATTTGTTTTAATACTAATTTGGAACCAATAAAGGGCATTTACTTTGGACAGAGTTATCAATTAAATACGTAAATAACTGTATTTTACCAAATATATTTGAACGATCTGGTTAACTTCCCATTGGAAGTTATTTATTTAATTGAAGTACAATAGGTATTAAAGTACAGTGGAGGCAATGGTATGGGTGGTAAAAGTTTTTAAAAGAACTTAACTACGGCAGTGAAATAATAAATATTTCAAAAAAGATGATATGAACAATGATTGCTCCCGGAAGTTAAAGAATTTACCTTACTTCTATCCTTTATGTTTACATTAGGGGCCAGTTAGAGCTATCATTAAAATTCATCATTGAAAATTTTAATGATGTATTTTAAGACGTTTAGGATGCAAAATCTATGATTATGCCAAAATATAGCTTGTAACTTAATTAATATATATGGTAAAAAAAAATTTCATTTCGGTCCAACCTTTTTCATGAATTGACTTTTATTATTTCAATGATCATTGATAAGGTAGTGCAATCATTAAAAAAATTAAAGTCAATTTATGAGGAAGGTTGGACCCAAACGAAATTTTTTTTTCGCAATAAATATTAATTGAGTCGTCAGCTTTACATTGGCATCAAAATAATTACTGATTTTGCTTTTTAAGTGCCCTAAATCTTAAATTGAAAATTTTCAATGATGAATTTCAATGATAGCTATAACTGGCCCCTTAGGCAAGCATAAGGTACTGATGGGGTTTATATTCCTGTAAAAATCTTGAATGTTGGCATTTTATTTCTTCATTTTCGAATTAAGTGAAAAAGTTTCTTGCACTAAAGCGGTATTTAAAATATTTACGTGCACTCACGATTGCAAAAATTTGTTCCTTTGTGATTGTACCTAGTTGTTTTAAGAATTCAAATCGAACCAACGAACGTTCAAATTAAGTAATATTTACCTATTTTTAAAACAAATAATATAATTAATTATTAATTAATTATTAATTAATAATTAATTAATTATAAGAATTTCAAGTATTAAAACATATGCTCATAAAAAGGGAAAAAATGTTAAACATACGAGGAATAAGCGATTTTTATTATAGAATAAAGATTTCTGTATACTTTACCACTACTTGGTAGCGCAGTCAAGAGTGGCTGTTGTTTCATTCGTCTAAACCTTCGTTATACTTCACTACACTTCCAATTGTATATCCTTTTTTAATTTCTGCAATAGTGATACCCCGGAAAAAGTTTTACAGACAGATAATCATAATGTAAATAAATTTCATAACCCTATTGTTCTTTCAGTTATAAAGTTGCCAAATAATAAAATTATAGGAACTTTATAACTACCACGTATCTATGATAATACAGTTAACAAGTTAAGACACGGTGACCACACGGGTCAACACATGGTGATCCCACGCCAACAAAATACCAAAAACTCCTATCGGGGGTTCTCAAACAAATGACAGATAATAAAATGAAAAGATTGTCGTAAAATCAATAATTTACGACCCATCAAGTAATAACCTATTAGAAACAATATCCTGAACTAGAAACCCGAAACCTGCCGATCATAAAATCAATAATTTACACCCAGCAACATATAACTACCACCCACAGCAACATAAACCATGTTACGAGTGCTAGTACCACGGGGGGTTTACTTCGGGTAGGAAGAAGGGGCTGAGGCATGCTTGCATTGATACTCGGCCTAGCTCGAAGGATGGGGTGGTTCTTGCCCCCTTTTCCATACACCGCTCACTCAGTAAACAAAATTGTCATGCCTTGTTACGGGACGGGATAGGATAGGAAGGTAAAAGGAGGTGAAATCAGGATCAGGAATAAAAAGGAAGGATATACACAAACCTAGTGACCTATGCCACTGCATGAGAGAAAGGGTGGGGTTCGAAGGTGATCCCTCCGGAAAAAGATTCATATTCAGTAAAATAACCCTAAAACTACCTCAATATAATGATTCGTATATTTTCATTATACAATTTCTAAACTAAGTTAAACCTAAATAAATCTATCATTAGCAATATGACTTCTCTTTCCAAAATCGATCAACCTCCACCCCACTGTCTCTCCCACACAGAGGTTCGCCAAGCCCGCAAATCCATTGACAGATGTTATTGTCAATCTATAGCTTATGCCCACCCTTGCACAATGTATGCAACCATAGCCATCTCCTTGGCCTTGTATTAGGAGATAGCCCCAAACACGAAAAACCTTCACTATCACTACCTCTGTTCAGATATCTTTAGTCACATAATTAGTCTTGAAGTTCGTGTTGTTCTCTTTTAAGTCATTTCACCTGAATAACCATACTACTCTTAGAAGCCGGCCTAACCAAGCCTCCACACACCGATGCGAATGTTGCTTAGCACTTCATGATTTCAATAATTGACCAACAGTATGCATTCAAAAAAAAATTATTTATTCTAGCCACTGACATAAAAAAAAAATGTATATGTATATAAAATATCAAAATTTTAATAAAAAAAAAGGGAATCAAAAGAAAATGTATCTTTTATGAAATGAAATTCAGAAAAAAAAAAAGGATTTTATATATGTATATTCAGGTATTTGACCCTCTTTGTCTTTTCTTTTCCTTATTTTTTTTTTTTTTTCTTTAATTTTGTGGGTAATTATATTTGCGTGCCAAACAAATATATATATATGTAAATATATGTTTATATGTATTAATTTTCATACAAATAAAAAATATGACTTACGGATATCGTCGTCCCTCGAAGTCCTGCCGGCAGCACGTTCTAGATGACGGTAAGTAGCAAGGCTATCGATCTTCAGCCTCGTGTTCGCGCACTCAATTTATATTATATATGTAAATATATATATACCAATTTCGTGTTCGCACAGATGTTATTTCACAAAAGGAACTTATTCTTGTATTTTTTTTTTTTTGTATAAAATCCTCTTTTGTACTGAGTAATTACGTACAATAAAATTAAGAATTCAAATATAGAAAGTTTAAAAAAAAAGAAAATCCAAAATTAGATAAAATTAAAAAAATCACTAAGAAAATAAGAAAAAAATTAAGGTAAGTTGGTTCCAAAAGGCACCCGTAGGTTGATATAGAATCCTATAAATCCGTTGGTTGAATCCTATAAATCTTCATAAGATTTTAGCCGCTGCTCCTGAAGTATCTTTTTTTACATGTATATCCTTAAATAGGAACACCTTGTCACACTGTTCTCGAAGTGTGTTAAAATTCACCTTTTTCTTGTAGGGTTACCACCAAGGACAAGCAGAGGTCAAGGTTCGTATCTATCGGCGGTAGTCTAGTAGAGATTATATAAATATATATATATATAAAGTTTTGAATATAACACCGTATCTGTCTATACATATGCATAATATGATTGAATTTATATACGTACATTTCTTATTTTCGTTTCTATATATATATATTTATACATATATACAAGTATATATGGACGTAATGCCGATAGCCTATCTCCCAGGGAACTGAGGAAGGGACCTTTCTTTTGCGCCCCCTCAACCTAGTAGATAGTACATATCTTTAATTTGCACAGAAAAAAATCTCTATCTATAGTTTTAATTACCTCTGCTATAAAACTTTATAATTTCTCTCCACAATATCTACTCTCGTACTCTGTTCAGCAAATATTTACTTCATAAAAAAATCTTTAACTCCAAATAAGAACTTGTATTTGTAATTATTTAATTAATTTACGAAGTTTTCTTTTACTGGTAGAAATATCTTATCCAGCAAGAGAATCACGCATGAAAATCTTAATCAATTTTTCCAAAAATCGCAAAAGTCGCTTTAGCCAAAGAAATTAATATTTTTCCAAAAAAAAAACTTTCTTTGTTCTTAGCTCACTTATTTTGCTCCGTACTGTTACAATGGATAATTAGATGTCAGCTCACGCACTTTTAACTTAGGAATGACCAAAAAAAAACCATTTACATCTTGATGGGTCTTTGGCCTGTTATCCCTATTACTCTCTCCTTCTCATATTTCTTTCTCCGTTAATTGCATTGGAACTTTTCTTCTCCAAACACTTATACTATTAGCAACAGCTTTTATACCATCAAAACGTATATTCCAGAATCGTATATGTATATGTGTATTCAAATTTAAACTTTATTACTACTCAATACTAAACATTATTCCTAACTATAATCATAGATAACACAAAAATAATCCCAAAACGCCACTACACATTTGTCCATACTACCTAATCAGTCTACTAATCTCTTTAAACCTAAACCTAATTATAAATAACTATTGCACAAAATTCTATCATCCATTTAAATCTCAACTGACTCTTAATTTCAAAAGAAAATCTTTCTACTTCCGCAAACCTATTACTTGTGTTTGCCACTAAGGTGATCGCGCTATCTATCATATTCGTCAGGTTGTTGTTGTCGTTAAAAATCCAAATGTCAATTGACATTTCAACACATAGTAAAAAAAATCATCAAACATAAAGTTTATAAATTATGTGGAAGAAATTATGTAATAAGCAAGAGGAAAGTGATAAAAAGGAATGGAAACTGGATCCCCGCGTTGAGGAACACAAGACCAGGCGAGGAAAGTCTATAAAATTCGACTATATAGGAATTCCAACACAAACAACATCATGTTGCTCGGTGAGTCTGCCCATAACATTTTGTGTCTTCTGCCTTTTTTTTGTTTTTTTTTTTCTTTTTTTTTTTTTTTTTTTTTTTTTAAATAATTTTTCACCTTTCAGGTCAACGCATAATCCCTATTGATGTCACGATCCCACACACAAAGTTCAATATGTTGGATAAGTGCTCAATTGTCGATGGGAATGTCTCTGGACAATTTTTCTTTTCCTAAGAAGAGATCTCTTCCAGAACCACTCCCAGGCGACAACAGAACATTTACCGTACATGGCCAGTCTTAACTTATGCCCTTTTTTTTTCAGGTAATCGTTCCTCATTTCCAGCTCTACACATCTATATTATAATCTGAATAGGTTTTGGATTCGACATCATCTTTAAAATTTAGTCTGCACCAGAACAATCAGCATAGAAAGTCGTGTCCGTGAAACTACCCCTATTCACCAGCAGATGTCAGTATAACATGTTTGCCTCACAGGTCAATAACCTCAGGTCTCAACCATGACCTAGGACAGTGAGTTTCATGTTGCCTTTTTTTTTTTTTTCTTTCTTTATTTTCGGTGCATTTATGAAATATGCCCTTACTCTAAAGTATACATGTACCTATATTTTTGAAATTATTTGGGTTTAGCTCTTAGTTTCCTAATCAGATGCAGTTGTTATCTATTAAAATGCAAACCGAGTATTTTATAAGAAAAGGTGTTGTTATTTTATTGCGTATCCACATAATTTCAACTTTAAAATACATTGAGTTATATACACATATATAATGTATATTTGAGAATAGTTTTCGGAGGAAAAAGGTTTAGTCGTACAATGTTGGGGTGAGTGAATTTCTGTGTGGAATCACTTAAGAAGTTGGTTGATGAGAGCGGGTATATTATTATTTATGATCGGTTTACGTACATACATGTGTATGTTGAAAAGGTAGATTTTCTTGAGATATTGGGGTGGTTGACCTTGGCCAAGATTCTGTTTTCATATTTTCTGAATATGTGAAGTGACAGGCTACGTAACAGGCTCGACGGCAGTGTTTGAGTGGTCGTGAGAATACTGGCCTCGTAAAGAAAAGTGCCCGTCGCTTACGATTTCGATTTTTGGTTGCCGTTCAATAACGTGTGGTACGTCCCACGACCCTGATCAGTTTTGTACTCTCTCTGTGGGTATGTGTATGAGTCCCGGGCTTCTGTTTTTATGTTCTCACCATAGAGAATTACTTGTTTGGGTTTATTATCTTTTAGTGAATTTTGTGTTCATAATTGGTTGAGTTGATTGATATTTTGTTGATAGATTTGATTTGATTTCTTTCCTTTTTTTTTTTTTTTTTTTTTTTTGTGTTGGGTTTCTGTTAGGGTTTGTTTCTCATGTTCTGCTACTATTTGTTTAACATTGATCTCGCTAGATTTTGGGACCTAGAGGATAGGTGGCTATAATTTTATCGGCTAGTTTTTTTTTTGGTTTAGTCATAATGTCAGTCATATATTCTCGAAATAAGTCAATATATAAAACGTGTAGCACAAATAAATGAGTCTCTGAGATAATGAAATAAGAGGTTCCCTATAGCATGCAAAAAAAACAAGGCAATTTTATTATAAATAACTCTCTGTAGTATTACATGCAAAAAAAAAAGGTTGAAAAATTAATTAACTGGAATAACCAAATAAATACAATTAATATATATATAAAAAAAATTAAATAATATAAATAAATGAATAAATGAAGAAATAAATAAGTAGATAAATGAATCTCTACAACATACGAACACTTATATCACAGAATGCGTAAGGTAATAAATAAATAAATAAATAAATAAATAAATAAATAAATAAATAGATAAATAAATAAGTAAATAAATAAATAAATAAATCTCTACAACGTATGAACATTTATATCACAGAATGTATAAGGCAACAGCAAGCTGAGTGCGTCATTTTTATATCACAGACTGTTATCACTCTTAGGTATGCATGTCTTTTGCGTGAAAGACACCCACCTTTTCACCTCTAAGATTACCAAGTTCGTATAGTGAATTTCCAATTGGTTTCAAAACTATTGACTTAATGAACTTAGGTCCTAATTTTGCATTATATTGGTCTATTTGTTTACTCTGTTTGAAGTTGCGTCTAAAGACAATCTGACCAGTTTTATAGGAAATGTTTTTACTTCTAGTGTTATAGACTCTGGTGGATTTATCATGAGCTATTTTCAAATTGTCATAGATCTTTTTTCTTAGTAAGGCTAATTTGTCAGCTTTATTAGTTATTTCCACATTGGACTCTTTTAACATATCTAGTCTACGAAGAAGCTCATATGAGTCCCCGTGTTGGATCATCTGGATACCAAACACTGCGTAGTATGGTTCGTAGGTTGTTGCATCGTGTACCACACTCCTTAGGGAGAATGCAGTGCCACTTACTAGTGTATCCCAATTCCCTTGGTCCCCATCAATATAAGATCGTATCTTCGCTAAAACGGAACGATTAACTCTTTCCGAGGCATTTGCTTGGGGTGAATAAAAAGCCGTACGAACATGTTTGACCCCGTATCTTTTTAGAAAGCTGGAAAACAATTCTGAGACAAATTGTTTTCCATTGTCTGAATGAATATATTCGGGAACACCAAACATATGGAATACCGCTTCTTCGAGATAGTTTACTACCTCAGCTGCTGTTGCCTTACGAATAGGCTTTAAAAATACGTATTTGCTAAAGTGGTCAAGTACTATAAAAATATGAGTATTTCCAGATCTAGTCCTCGGGTACGGTCCTAAAAAGTCAATGTAAAGTCGTTGGAAAGGTCGTTCAGTTACAGTCTGCTGTCCCATGGGTGGCCTTAAAATCGCATTGGTTGCTTTATTGCATTTACATATGTCGCAGTTCTTTACGTAATTCTGCACATCAACTGTCATATTAGGCCAGAAGTATTTTTGCCTTAACTTTGAAAGAGTTTTGTGAATTCCCCCATGACCGGCGGTGAAGGAATCGTGGGCTGTTTTCAAAAGACCCCCACTCAACTCCCTCGGAACCCAGAGTTTCCAGGCTCTGTCTTCCTGGATAGGGTCTCCTGTCCGTCTTTCCGTTCGTTTGTACACGTAACCGTCCGATATGCATATATCGGGTAGTTTGTCCTGATTTTCGTTGATGGTCTTCTTCAACTCCACATACTCTCCTGATGCAAAGTATGGGGAATTAAAGTCAACTTCTGGAGTTTCGGTACTGACCTCGTCCATATGGATTCTGGAGAGAGTATCCGGTACTACATTTAGGATTCCCTTTCTGTGCTCAATTTTAAAGTCAAATCCCTGGAGTTTAAAGCTCCAACGAGCTAGTCGACCACTCAAGTCCTTCTGTGTCATCAGCCACTTAAGGCTTGCGTGGTCGGTTATAATTGTGAATGGTAATCCCTCAATGTAGGCACGGAACTTCTTTACTGAAAGAACGGCCGCATAGCATTCGAGCTCCGTCACAGTATAATTCCGTTGTGCGGAATTAAGCTTTTGGGACATGAATGCTATGGGTCGCTCATTCATCTCTTCATCCATCTGAAAAAGAACACTCCCTACCCCAGAAGTCGATGCGTCACATTGAATGTAAAAGTGTCTCGTAAAGTCAGGGTTCGTTAGTATGGGTGCTGTTATTAAAGTGGTCTTCAGTTCTTCAAAAGCAGTGAGTGCTTCATTTGTCATTTGGAATTCCCTACCCTTTTTAAGACAGTCTGTCATCGGGGCTGATATAGTAGCGTAATTAGGTATAAAACGCCTATACCAACCCGTCATCCCTAGGAACCGACGGAGTTGTTTGGGGGTTTTCGGAACAGGGAAGTCCCTCACCGCCGAAACCTTTTCTGGATCCGTTCTCAAGCATCCATCACCGACGAAATATCCAAGATACTTGATCTCCTTAAAACAGAATTTGCTTTTCTCCACGTTTATAGTGAGACCCGCCTTCCGCAAACATTCTGCCACCTCTTCAAGCACCTTCAGATGCGTTTCGAAATCCGGAGAACAAATCAAGAGATCATCCAGATAGACAAAGACATTCTCCCTCATCCGAGCGGGAATGACTTTGTCCATCAGCTTACACATTCTCTGAGCGGCATTGCACAATCCAAATGGCATGACCGTGAATTGGTACAATGGCCGCCCAGGGACTGTAAAAGCCGTTTTCTCTCTTGATTTGGCCTCCAGAGGAATTTGCCAAAAGGCATCCTTCAAATCGATGCTTGATATGAAATGCGTATCTTGGAGGCGGCTGATTATTCCCTCAATATGCGGCAAAGGATATGCAAATTTTTTTGTGGCGGCGTTCACTTTACGTGAGTCCAAACAAAGTCTGTTTTTGCCAGGTTTTCGCACCAGCACAACTGGGGAGCTATAAGCACTATTACTTTCTTCTATCACTCCTAGTGCGAGCATACGGTCAAGTTCCGCGTACATCAACTTCTGAACGACAGGTGAGATTGGGTAGTGTCGTTGTTTGATGGGAATGGTTTCGTCTTCCATTTCAATGGCATGTTCTTCTAGACTTGTTTTTCCCAATCCCAGCACTGCGAAAGAAGGAAACAGCTGCTTGACCCGCTCTAGTCTCTCAGTTTGTGCCGCTGTAAGAACCCGCGTGGGATCGGCATCTGGCAATCCCGTCGACGAGGGATGATCGAGAGCGCAGATTACGTTTGGGGCAACTCGGAACGTTCTCCAAAAGTCCACCCCTAGATAGAGCTGCTGTTGCAAACTTGGCACAACATACAACTCCATCTCTTGGGTGTAACCATTCCACGTGACATCAGTCTGGAATCGTCCGTTTATTTGTTGATTCTTTCCGTCTGCTGTCTTAATGTCAAAGTTCATATCCGTGATTTGTAAGTTCTGTTTTTTGATAAAATCCATAGCACCTTTTCCCAGGCAACTAATTGAAGGTCCACTGTCCAACAAGCCTAACATTTCAATCCCATTTACAATGACTTTTGCATATGGTCTATTATCATCGCGGACAGATAGTATGGTGGATTCAATCTTCATTTTTCTACTCCTGTATATTGCACTCTTTTCCCTAAGCCTAGCTATTTTCTTATAATTTCTACTTCTTACTTCTAATCTATCGCAGGTCACTTCTTCATTGAAAATACGTTTACGCACTTCCTCGTATTCCTTAAGTCTTTGGTGGAGAGTTCTATATACTGTAGCTTGGGGTTGTTTAATATTAAAATTCTGTTCTCTTTTTAAAATTGTTACTTTTCCAGTTTTTGAGTTTCCGGAACAGGTACTTTCGTCGGCGGTGGTACTCCGGGTGCACTGCCGACTTTTTGGTTTCCCTGGCATTTTACACAACTGAAAGAAACACTCCCCTGGCCACAACTAAAACAAGTTAAAGCGTGGAATGTTGATGGGCATGGACATGTCTTGGCAGCTATATTGTTGTCTTTATTAGGTTCTGTCTTTTTCTCACGTTCATTATTCTTATATAATGAATTCCGTTTGTCTATTCTGCTACCTGACTGATTTCGATCAGACCGGTTGAATTGAACTCCCGCGACATATCCATTATCCTCATCCTCAGAAGACTCTAAACCTACTCTATTGCGTGAAACTTCACGCTCTTCTATTTCACTAACCTGTTTTTTCATTTTAAAATCTCTCGTAGCTAAATGCTTTTCCGCGCGTCTACACTCCTCTCTTAGGTCACGAATGCTCGTGATTGAACATCCAAATATCAGGTTTGCTACTTTATCTCTAATATTATTCCTCACGATTGATACTAGATCTTTCTCGCTTGGTCGGTTTTGCATTTGCAAAACCAACCCCCTAACGTCTTCGTAAAATTCATCATAAGATTCGTTCGATTGCTGTTTTCGATCCATAATGGATCTAAGAATCTCATGATCTCGCTTGCTGTTTCTAAACTGCCTAAGGAGTTCAGTTTTTAGGTCAAAATAGTTAAGCATCTCATCCCCCTGATTTTCCTCCAAATACTGCCAGTACCATTTTTCGGCTGGTCCGGTTAACAGATGGTGGAAATTTGCGAATACCTGTTCATTTGAGGTACCATTTGTTTTTTGCAGCGTTTCTATGCGAAAAATAAAACTTTCCACGCTCATGGTCTTCGACGTCCCGTCGAATTTCACTCCCCATTTATGAATTTCCAATCGCTTACCCCTATCTTCATAACGAGTCAGTCTTTCCGAACTTGATTGGCTTGAATTTTGGGATGACGACCCTTTTTCTTTTGAATTTTGGTTAGAATTAGAAAGCTTTTCTTTATTCTGGTCGTGTAACATTATAGCTGACGTTTCAACTATGCGCAATCTTTCATGTATAGTCATCACATTGTTCGTGACGACCTTCATCATTGCTCGCATGGTTTTCATACCTTGCATTTGCTCCTCAAGCAGGGACATGGTTTTTGACTGTACTTCGTATACGGACTTCGAGACTGCAGCTTCAATTATTTTATCTAAATTTTTAAAAGAGGTCCTCTCAGTCTCCTCTTCTTCTTTTTTTTCCAGATCTGACAGTGTAACCTGTAAGCTTGCCCTTTCATAATTGCGTGTCTGACTAAGAACTTTGTCCCTACATTCCTGCTCAGATTCCAACTGTATCAATTCAGTTTGCCCACTTGCTCCCTTATCTTGATTGTCATCTAGTTCAATTGTTTCTAACTGAAAACTTAAGTCCCCGTCTAAGGAGTTATTTTTTTCTGTTCCTAAGAACTGATTCTCTCTAGACTGGTTACGTTCTGTCTCTGACGACAGAGGAATAGGTTGTTCAAAGGGACTTAAATCTACCCCGTCCCTTGACCTGAGAAGGTAGGGTTCCCTTTGACCTAACCGCCCGCGCTTAGAAGCGGTGCCTTTTGGAACTGCCCCTAAGTTCTTTTCACTCATTCTATTTTTTTTTTTTTTTCTTTTTAAATTTTATTCTTCCTTTAGTAGGTATTTCAAAATTAAAAAAAATTAAAATATTATAAAAATCACAAAAAATTCAAAAATTCAAAATTCAAAAATTCAAAAAAAATTTTCAAAAAAAATTATAAGTAGATAAATTCAATGGTAAAAAAAAATAATAAAATTAAAATGAAATGCTGGATTTTGTTATTGGTTTATATGAGGCTGCTTGGTGTGTGTAGGCTCAGTCAGGTTTCCAGAACATTCATAGAGGTATGGCTATTAAGGTTTATTTCTTTTCTTCGTCCGTTGAGTCCTTACCTAGTCAAAATTGTCGGTTTGTCAAAGCAGAGGTTGTTAGTGACTGTGACTTGTGGCCCTGCAGGCCTGACGAATGCTTCCGCTCATCCCTTAAATCTTTACCACATCATAGAATCTGGCGTGTAGCTTAATTAAAGGTTGGCAAGGATTCCGAGATGAACTTCCGCACGAATAGGGTTTCGAAGTATCCCATTTGAGCCTCACTACTAGTCTGGCAGTGCCTGACTTAACGGAAAGCACCAAATGGTCTACTCTTCCATCCCATTCCGCTCTATGATTAACGATAGACTTCCTACTACCTCACTAAATCACATGGTGCTAGACCAGGGTGATTGGACGGCTGTTATCTATCTATCGCAATCAAGAGCATCTGCGGTACCTAGATTTGAGTAATTTGGGTTAGGAAATTAGTATGAGAAAATTGTTGTGAGATCATCATAAATTCACGGGGATGATCTTGACAGAGCAAAATCATCTCCCTGAAGTTACAATAAATCTCGAAGCCGTTCGAATACGTTGGGCGCCATTGTTACGAGTGCTAGTACCACGGGGGGTTTACTTCGGGTAGGAAGAAGGGGCTGAGGCATGCTTGCATTGATACTCGGCCTAGCTCGAAGGATGGGGTGGTTCTTGCCCCCTTTTCCATACACCGCTCACTCAGTAAACAAAATTGTCATGCCTTGTTACGGGACGGGATAGGATAGGAAGGTAAAAGGAGGTGAAATCAGGATCAGGAATAAAAAGGAAGGATATACACAAACCTAGTGACCTATGCCACTGCATGAGAGAAAGGGTGGGGTTCGAAGGTGATCCCTCCGGAAAAAGATTCATATTCAGTAAAATAACCCTAAAACTACCTCAATATAATGATTCGTATATTTTCATTATACAATTTCTAAACTAAGTTAAACCTAAATAAATCTATCATTAGCAATATGACTTCTCTTTCCAAAATCGATCAACCTCCACCCCACTGTCTCTCCCACACAGAGGTTCGCCAAGCCCGCAAATCCATTGACAGATGTTATTGTCAATCTATAGCTTATGCCCACCCTTGCACAATGTATGCAACCATAGCCATCTCCTTGGCCTTGTATTAGGAGATAGCCCCAAACACGAAAAACCTTCACTATCACTACCTCTGTTCAGATATCTTTAGTCACATAATTAGTCTTGAAGTTCGTGTTGTTCTCTTTTAAGTCATTTCACCTGAATAACCATACTACTCTTAGAAGCCGGCCTAACCAAGCCTCCACACACCGATGCGAATGTTGCTTAGCACTTCATGATTTCAATAATTGACCAACAGTATGCATTCAAAAAAAAATTATTTATTCTAGCCACTGACATAAAAAAAAATGTATATGTATATAAAATATCAAAATTTTAATAAAAAAAAAGGGAATCAAAAGAAAATGTATCTTTTATGAAATGAAATTCAGAAAAAAAAAAAGGATTTTATATATGTATATTCAGGTATTTGACCCTCTTTGTCTTTTCTTTTCCTTATTTTTTTTTTTTTTTCTTTAATTTTGTGGGTAATTATATTTGCGTGCCAAACAAATATATATATATGTAAATATATGTTTATATGTATTAATTTTCATACAAATAAAAAATATGACTTACGGATATCGTCGTCCCTCGAAGTCCTGCCGGCAGCACGTTCTAGATGACGGTAAGTAGCAAGGCTATCGATCTTCAGCCTCGTGTTCGCGCACTCAATTTATATTATATATGTAAATATATATATACCAATTTCGTGTTCGCACAGATGTTATTTCACAAAAGGAACTTATTCTTGTATTTTTTTTTTTTTGTATAAAATCCTCTTTTGTACTGAGTAATTACGTACAATAAAATTAAGAATTCAAATATAGAAAGTTTAAAAAAAAAGAAAATCCAAAATTAGATAAAATTAAAAAAATCACTAAGAAAATAAGAAAAAAATTAAGGTAAGTTGGTTCCAAAAGGCACCCGTAGGTTGATATAGAATCCTATAAATCCGTTGGTTGAATCCTATAAATCTTCATAAGATTTTAGCCGCTGCTCCTGAAGTATCTTTTTTTACATGTATATCCTTAAATAGGAACACCTTGTCACACTGTTCTCGAAGTGTGTTAAAATTCACCTTTTTCTTGTAGGGTTACCACCAAGGACAAGCAGAGGTCAAGGTTCGTATCTATCGGCGGTAGTCTAGTAGAGATTATATAAATATATATATATATAAAGTTTTGAATATAACACCGTATCTGTCTATACATATGCATAATATGATTGAATTTATATACGTACATTTCTTATTTTCGTTTCTATATATATATATTTATACATATATACAAGTATATATGGACGTAATGCCGATAGCCTATCTCCCAGGGAACTGAGGAAGGGACCTTTCTTTTGCGCCCCCTCAACCTAGTAGATAGTACATATCTTTAATTTGCACAGAAAAAAATCTCTATCTATAGTTTTAATTACCTCTGCTATAAAACTTTATAATTTCTCTCCACAATATCTACTCTCGTACTCTGTTCAGCAAATATTCACTTCATAAAAAAATCTTTAACTCCAAATAAGAACTTGTATTTGTAATTATTTAATTAATTTACGAAGTTTTCTTTTACTGGTAGAAATATCTTATCCAGCAAGAGAATCACGCATGAAAATCTTAATCAATTTTTCCAAAAATCGCAAAAGTCGCTTTAGCCAAAGAAATTAATATTTTTCCAAAAAAAAAACTTTCTTTGTTCTTAGCTCACTTATTTTGCTCCGTACTGTTACAATGGATAATTAGATGTCAGCTCACGCACTTTTAACTTAGGAATGACCAAAAAAAAACCATTTACATCTTGATGGGTCTTTGGCCTGTTATCCCTATTACTCTCTCCTTCTCATATTTCTTTCTCCGTTAATTGCATTGGAACTTTTCTTCTCCAAACACTTATACTATTAGCAACAGCTTTTATACCATCAAAACGTATATTCCAGAATCGTATATGTATATGTGTATTCAAATTTAAACTTTATTACTACTCAATACTAAACATTATTCCTAACTATAATCATAGATAACACAAAAATAATCCCAAAACGCCACTACACATTTGTCCATACTACCTAATCAGTCTACTAATCTCTTTAAACCTAAACCTAATTATAAATAACTATTGCACAAAATTCTATCATCCATTTAAATCTCAACTGACTCTTAATTTCAAAAGAAAATCTTTCTACTTCCGCAAACCTATTACTTGTGTTTGCCACTAAGGTGATCGCGCTATCTATCATATTCGTCAGGTTGTTGTTGTCGTTAAAAATCCAAATGTCAATTGACATTTCAACACATAGTAAAAAAAATCATCAAACATAAAGTTTATAAATTATGTGGAAGAAATTATGTAATAAGCAAGAGGAAAGTGATAAAAAGGAATGGAAACTGGATCCCCGCGTTGAGGAACACAAGACCAGGCGAGGAAAGTCTATAAAATTCGACTATATAGGAATTCCAACACAAACAACATCATGTTGCTCGGTGAGTCTGCCCATAACATTTTGTGTCTTCTGCCTTTTTTTTGTTTTTTTTTTTCTTTTTTTTTTTTTTTTTTTTTTTTTAAATAATTTTTCACCTTTCAGGTCAACGCATAATCCCTATTGATGTCACGATCCCACACACAAAGTTCAATATGTTGGATAAGTGCTCAATTGTCGATGGGAATGTCTCTGGACAATTTTTCTTTTCCTAAGAAGAGATCTCTTCCAGAACCACTCCCAGGCGACAACAGAACATTTACCGTACATGGCCAGTCTTAACTTATGCCCTTTTTTTTTCAGGTAATCGTTCCTCATTTCCAGCTCTACACATCTATATTATAATCTGAATAGGTTTTGGATTCGACATCATCTTTAAAATTTAGTCTGCACCAGAACAATCAGCATAGAAAGTCGTGTCCGTGAAACTACCCCTATTCACCAGCAGATGTCAGTATAACATGTTTGCCTCACAGGTCAATAACCTCAGGTCTCAACCATGACCTAGGACAGTGAGTTTCATGTTGCCTTTTTTTTTTTTTTCTTTCTTTATTTTCGGTGCATTTATGAAATATGCCCTTACTCTAAAGTATACATGTACCTATATTTTTGAAATTATTTGGGTTTAGCTCTTAGTTTCCTAATCAGATGCAGTTGTTATCTATTAAAATGCAAACCGAGTATTTTATAAGAAAAGGTGTTGTTATTTTATTGCGTATCCACATAATTTCAACTTTAAAATACATTGAGTTATATACACATATATAATGTATATTTGAGAATAGTTTTCGGAGGAAAAAGGTTTAGTCGTACAATGTTGGGGTGAGTGAATTTCTGTGTGGAATCACTTAAGAAGTTGGTTGATGAGAGCGGGTATATTATTATTTATGATCGGTTTACGTACATACATGTGTATGTTGAAAAGGTAGATTTTCTTGAGATATTGGGGTGGTTGACCTTGGCCAAGATTCTGTTTTCATATTTTCTGAATATGTGAAGTGACAGGCTACGTAACAACCACCAACCGAACCAACGAGCGTAAGCAGAGAATGCAGCAACATCAGATCGATTCCGACCCCGCAAAAAGCAGTACATAGTTTAGTAATTCTGTAATTGAAGCGTTTGGATGAAGAAGGGCTAAGTGACATTTTTTCGATTTTCGGTTTTTTCTCGAAAAATGAGGATGCCTTGCGAAAACTTAAATTTCTGTTTAATCTACGTCGCGCTACGATTCGTATTTTCTTATTTAGCGCTTTCATTTTTGGTATAAAAGGGTTACTAACAACTAAAAATCGTATAATATGAGTGGAAGAATGGGTTAACAGCACCTAACTCCTTTTTGGGTGAAATAAAAATAACTTTAAAAAAATGTATTTTGCATAAAGGGGTTAAGTACTTACTTGCCTCTTTCTTGCAGACATATTAAAACCCATATTTAAAGTGGTTATAGTAACGATGAAGGTTCTAAGCGACTATGTACTCCATCAATGCATTTTCTTGAAGCAAAACAAAAAATAAAAACGAAAAGTTGAACTGCTGTCCAATTTTTCTATTTTGAAGTTTATGCATTTTACTTGAGGCAGATGTGGTTATATAATCTGGGAATCCATGTCATTACTTCCGATGTGAAGATGTCGTATATGTTAATCTGGACCGAAGATGTTGCAGACAGAGGAAGCATCGAGGTAATGAGTGCACTCTATACATTCTTCCAAGAATGTGAAATTGCCAAAAAGAGGAAACATCTGATTGCATGGACCAATTCTTGCCCTGGACAAAACAAAAACTTCTTTTTATTGTGCCTATACCAAGTCCTTATTTTGACGGAATATTTTGAACTGATTGACCACAAATTTCCTGAAGTTGGCCATACTTATCTTGACAGCGACAGGGATTTTGGAAGAATCAAAAAAGAGTTAGGAAAAAACGAAACCATTTACACTGCTGCGCAATACCGACAAATAATAAAAAGTGCCAGCAAAAAAACACATTTATAATTAACATGGAGAACCACTTTCGATCCTAAGAAAATCTTCCAGTAAAATGAAACGTTAAAAATGTTACAAAAAACATATTAATTGAAAAAATCAATTTCCGTGATAGCGTTAAATGGCTTCGAATAAATAAATATGGATTCTATTTTTATAAGGAATGCTACGAGGAAGATGCTTTATTCAATGAAACTGTTAATAGCAAAAAACATCCGAATAGTTCCAGACAAAAATCAAATGAAAAATTTTGTTTTTTTTTAAATATACCAAACTACTGTAATGAAATAAAAGTAACATTGTTAAAAAGCTACTATTTTTCTTGTTTTATTAGTTTATTCAATTTTATTTAGATTGGAATACGAAAAAAGTTCTCAACAAAAAACTTTAAGTCCTTATATCTCGAAATGTTGCAAACGTCATTTACCCCCTTCTTCATCCAAACGCTTCAATTCTATTTTGTACTCGAAATTTAAATAAAGTTTTTTTTTAAACAAAATACGGTGAATAAATTAATTTGATATTGCACTTCTTCTTATGCCATCCCATACTTCGTTAAAAGTTCACGAAAAAATTCTACAGATTTATTATTAGCTTTGACATTACATATATTACTTTGCCATCCTCACAGTATTTGGGGACTTACTTCAGTGAGATTTTAACATAACAAAAATGTCTCGAATACCAAGATAAACTTTTTGTTGGCACTATTGGTTTTGTTTTCTAAAGAAAATTCGAGGTTTTAATCAAATTGAAGTCCAAAAAAGTAGATTTCGTCATACCGTCTTTCTGATGTACCTATACGTCTATCTGTGGAGCTCCTGAGCCCCCCAAAATTAAAAATATCAAAAAGACGTTGGAGCTGAACGCTAAACAATTTTATAATAAACTGCGAAAAATATTCAAAAATAGATGTAATTTTATATCAATTACACCATTAGAAAATGTTTTTAGAAGTTTCCGTCATTTACAGGGGTGCCAGCATAGCATGCAACTTGATACAATCGAGTTCAGCCGATACAATCGACCAGAGGTAGTTGCTAATTTCTCGAACCTGAAACAATTGGCTGAGTTCAAATAGGAACTGCTTATGGTCCTCGATTCTATCGACACTCCAGGGCTAAACTTGCTAGCATCATTTTAGTAACTGATTTTTTTTTTGGCATGGATTACATGTCTTTCTCGGACGGTTGGGTTTGATGTAGCGAAATGAGGACAGTCACGAAAACATGTACCGCTCGCGCCCTACTGCTAAGTGACTGTTTGCACTACAGACATCCTAAATATACCAATCGATAGATAAAGATTGCGCAAAGATTATAGAGGAATTGTTTTATAGCTATCGCCTCATAGTTTCATGTGATGAGTCATCGCGTTTGGGGTAAATTGCAGCAAAATTAGGAATACTCAAATTAATTTAAGCTCAATTTCTTCGGATACATAAGTGCCACTGACGTCATTGATATCTCTTTCGAAAGGGTTTGAAAAAGGGCATCCCTACGCGTATTTCCCATATCGTTAATTCACGTTATAGCACATAAGACATGTAATCCATGTTCGGTAGGTGCCACAAGGGCATTCTACCAAGGGTATTTTTTATTAGAATCCGGTCCTAATTAATAGTTTAAAAGATATTGCAATTAAAAATATAACATAACTAGTAATCATCACTCGTATAAACCATAAACACACATTATTCGGGTGCAAAAATAAATCAAAAATACGAATGTAATTTTTGAAAAACGAAGTCAACTTTAATTCAAGACGTGCGTTGGCAAGCCTGCAAAAAGTTGACAGTCGAAATAAATTTTTTTTTTGACTTCTACATCATCAAAGTGTCAATTTACTTTTACACAGATTACACGCTAGAATTTTTTTGTTTTTGTGAGCCCTCTATTAATTTAATAGTATTCAATACTTAAGATAGTGTGGGGTACGCTCTATTACCATGCTTGTTAATCCCTCAGCGGTCGGTTGAATTAAGCTCTGAACAAAGAACACAATCATTGAAAGGAATACTGTGGGAGTGGAAAGGACTATTGCTGTACTTAGAAACCGATTTTCAAGCTTGATTTGTCACGAGTACTTTAATATGCATCAATCAATCAATTGCATAATATTTCCAAACAATATACCACATATCATGTGATGAGCCGGATCCGGAAGTATTCAACAATGAAATAATATCTACAAACAACCTGAAAATTTTTCTTTGTAATTTTATATTGCGTTACCGTTAAATTAATTAATAATACTTAATAATGAAAATTATAACGAAATATCGTTGTATTCTAGTGAACTACGTATAAGGAACGAAATAATGAGAGGTTATTGTAAATATGTTAATTGAGGCACTTAAATAAAATATTTATGTTAGCCCTCTGAGGGCTTTATTACTCAAATGCCTTCTTAGCCCAAAGAAACAGCGATTGTTAAGTAAGTAATTCTTCATTTGATCTCTGCGCTGATGTCATTTTGCGATGTTATAGTGGAGTCAGCGATGCCAACTGAGGCTTTTTTATGCCTTTTAGGCATTTTTTTACCGCCTGAGGCATTGAGGCTTATTTTTTTCAAAAAGGCTTTTTTTTCATTTCATGCAAACTATGAATATTTTTTTTTAAATTTATTTGTTCTTCTATAATTTATTTCTTATTAATTGATTGATTTAAAAAAATCTTGGCCAAAAATACACTTGTCAAAACAATTAAGGGAACAAAAAAAAAATCACTTTTTTTTTTAGTGTTTTTCGAAGAGCTGTAATTGGTGTTTTCGTTTCCATTTTCATGACAATTTCACAATGTTTATGAATCACCCAATTTGTTCCCTTAATTGGTTTTTACGACTTTGATCATTTGGTACATGAAAACGGTTGGATTTATTTGAAATTTTACAGAAATATTGGTGGTCTATAGTTCTTTAAAATGTCTTACCAAATTAAGTCCTACAGTCAATATTTTTAAATCAGTAAAAGATTTACAAAAAGTCTTTAGTCGTTTTTTAGACCTTTTCTGAATGTAGCGATGAGGAGCCAAAAAAAATAATCGTTATAAAGTTTTGAAAAAATCTTGTAGAATATTAATTCCAGTTTTTAAAACTATCCATCAATTTTCGGTGTCCTCATTCCTTGCGATAATATTGGTAGTCAAAGTCAAAAGTAGTCAAAGTTAAAATTTTTGGGTCGTGATGCTTCTTATGATTGCGCAATAACGGTACCTTAAAAAAATCATTTGCGAAAATTTCTCAATACAAAAAGAATTAAGCTTCAGAATGCTTTTTGTTTCATCTCAATACGACCACTTTTTACAGAGATACAGCTCTTCGAAAAACACTAAAAAAAAGTGATTTTTTTTTGTTCCCTTAATTGTTTTGACAAGTGTAATTCTTATCTGCATATATTACTATTTTCTAAAAGAATGTGTACCTATATATCTTCAAACTATTCACAATTTTCAAATGATAGTAAAGAACATTTTTTGCTGTTAAATAAATAAATAAATTTGATGGCACAACAGCTCATGAAGAACTAGGGCCTAGTGACGTACAACTCTCTACCATTCCTGTGTGCGTGTCTGCAGGAATGGAGGGGACCTACAGTTTATTGCCGAATCCGAACGGCTAACGAGCGGCACTTTTCTGTGACAGGAGATACTCTTGGAGGATTTGTCAATTCCTCGCAAGAGGCAGTAGCCGTTTTTCTTTTAAATAAATAGATGGCAAGGCTGGGGATCGAACCTCAGACCTCTGGCATGACAGTCCATCGCACTAACCATCACGCCACGGCTACTACTGCTGTTAGAAGAAATAATATACTTGGGACTCTTGGGAGGAAAAGTGGCTGCATATATTGCTGTTAACTCTTCAACGTTAAATGCATGCAATTTAAATTTTTTTTCGCGAAAACTGTCTAAATTTTTTCATTGCATGTGCAAGACAAATTGTGTTGCGATTTCCTTTTGAGTCATTTTTGATGCTGAAGGAAATGGCGATTTTAGAGCCCTCAGGACTTGTTAGGAAGCAGTCGATAATATGTATGATTTTAAGGAACAGGACGATTGTGATTAAAAATTTCATAAGTATTTCATAAGTACCTTTGTAATTGACTGAATTAACTAATGTTCCAATAAGATGTTTATTGTGATTTATTTAAGTTTTTTTTTGCAGGATTGTTTTGTTAATCTTTTAATTTTTATTGTTTAAGTAAAAAAATTAGGTGAGACTCTATTTTGTTGAAAAAGCCATCTTTTTTTCTTAAGTGAGGCATTATTTTGCCCAAAGTGGTTGGCAACGCTGAGTGGAACCCAGGTAGACAAAGTCCTTGACGACTTCGAAGTTGTATCTATCCATCGTGACGTTTTGCCCGAGCCGACGATGTTGACATTCCTTTCTCGATGATAGCATTATACTTCGTCTTGTCCTCATTAACAGCCAAACCCATTTTAGCCGCCTCCGTTTCAATACTTGCAAACGCGCCGGTAAAAACTCAAGTTTATTTTTAAGAAATAAAGAAAGTCACTTTTAAGTGACTTAAAGGCTGCAACCAGTCAAAAAGTAATGCAGTTAATTAACTGTAAGTCAATTGACTGCCCTAATTGACTTATAAGTCAGAATATTGTACATGACTGCTAACTCTAGTTTCAAAGTCACAGTCAAAAATCAAAGTTTTGACTTATATTCAAATATTTAAGTCAGTTACCCCTTAATTAACTGACTGCAGTATTTAATTGAATGCAGTCTTTAGAACTCTGCCAATTTCCACTCGTATAAATACGGCATAAGTCTCCCTGAAAGAATTTTCTACTTCTTTCAAAAATTTTACAGATTTTTCACTTCGTAATGTCCAACAAACCTAATATCTACGTACGTTAGGTACGTACTTGTACCTAAGTATATCTCTTAGTATGTACGTTGTACACTTCTCAATCTGTTTAGTTGGTTTCGACAACGTTATTATCACGTAGTGTATTTTAAAAATAATAATTTAATAAACTTCGTTTTCGTTCAATTTGTTCATGTTTAATGCCATCGCGGTAAAGATATGTTTTATATTTTGTCTCCCATAAAAAAAAGACTCATATGGAAGAAAGGTCCTCAAGGATAAAACCTCAATAACAACTACCTACAAGTTACAACATCACAATTGATATTGTACGTGCAAGTATTCGCAAATAAAACTTATTTTTATTCGCCTCGAAAAACTGAAACAACCATATTAGAGTATGTAATAATAACTCTGTGTTGTGCAAGCGTAGCAATTTTGCTGTTTATACCTATTTGATTTTGTTTTACTACAGAAAGGATAAATAGAAGGAAGTTTCTACCAAGAAAAAGGTTTTTCTATGGTTGATATTTTGTGTAATTTGAACGTATCCATATTGTAATATATATGCACGAGTACGTTATTTTATAGAATTCGGTATACCTATGTAGGTACGTTTCAAGAATTTCAATTTGTTGCACAAAATATGCAGGACGTAGGTACCATATGAGTTAAATAGTATTGGAATTCATATGTATCTATTTGTTATTAAGTTTAGTTTTAAATTTATTTATGTATAGACTTTTGTAGACAATACAACACATCTTTCATATGTAACTTACCTTAATTAAAATATAAAATATTTATGCAGCATTTCAAACAATAAATTGTCTTGCAATAATTCCTGGGATCATTCTAGGAAAAAAATGTATGGCTGCTGAGAGATCAGCCCGGGAGCTCTGCGGGCAAAAACGAAGGGAGGAACGCCAACTTCTCAGGAGGAAAAAGAGAGAGCATGCGAAGCGGGCGGTCGAGTCTATTGAGGACTGTAGTGGCAGGGGGGATGTTCGGAAGTTCTAACGAAGGATGAGGCAAACTACCCATTAGGGTTACAAGGCGAGAACGGAAGCCTGTCGAGATGAGAGTGGGAATATGGTGGTAGACACACAGTCGGTGCTGAGGATCTAGAAACAACACTTTTCTAGACTGCTAAACGGCGAAGATGGCCAAAATTCCGCTGTAAGACAGAACACTCCATTCAACCTGGACGATGGTGGTCAAAATTTCCGTCCACCCGACCTAAATGAAGTGCGGTTAGCGATAGCCAAGCTTAAAACGTACAAGGCTGCTGGTGCGGATGGCCTGCCAGCCGAGCTATTCAAAGCAGGGCTAGATGACTTGGTAGGGAGTATACACCAGCTCATCTCAAACATTTGGTCGGAGGAAAGTATGCCCGATAAATGGAACCTCGGTATAGTGTGCCCATCCACAAGAAAGGAGATGCTCTGACCTGTTCCAACTACAGAGGTATAAGTCTCCTCAACGTCGCATACAAAATCTTGTCATCTGTACTGTGTGATCGCTTAAAACCGTTTATCAACGATCTGACCGGCCCCTATCAGTGTGGTTTTAGGCCCGGCAAATCAACCGTCGATCAAATGTTCACACTCCGACAGATTTTGGAAAAAACCCAGGAGTTTCAAATCGATACACACCACCTCTTTATCGATTTTAAAGTCACATATGATAGCGTAGACAGAGACAAGCTATTCAGAGCCATGGCGCATCTCGGCATCCCTGCCAAACTCGTCCGCTTGTGCAGGATGACGATGGAGAAATCTCGCTGCTCCGTCAAAGTCGGCAAGAACACCACCGAACCCTTTGATGTCGAGAAAGGTTTGAGGCAAGGCGACGCGTTATCATGCAACCTGTTTAACATCGTTCTTGAAGCAATTGTACGCAACTCGCAAGTCAACAACAGAGGTACAATTTTTCAAAAGTCTGTTCAACTACTTGCTTATGCAGATGATATTGACATCATTGGAAGAACGAAGCGAGCTGTTACCGGTGCGTTTGGAAGTATTGAATCGGAGGCGGCGAAAATGGGTTTTGCTGTTAATGAGGACAAGACGAAGTATATGCTATCATCGAGAAAGGAATCTCAACATCGTCGGCTCGGGCAAAACGTCACGATGGATAGGCACAACTTCGAAGTTGTCAAAGACTTTGTCTACCTGGGCTCCACTATAACATCGCAAAATGACATCAGTGCAGAGATCAAACGAAGAATTACTCTTGCCAATCGCTGTTTCTTCGGGCTAAGAAGGCATTTGAGTAATAAAGCCCTCTCTCAAAGAACCAAGGAGACCTTATATAAGACCCTTATCATCCCGGTCCTGCTGTATGGGGCAGAAGCATGGACCCTGACAAAAACATATGAGAATCTACTTGGGTGCTTTGAAAGGAAGATTCTTCGGGTGATTTTCGGTCCAGTCTGTATCGATGGAGTATGGAGGAGAATATTCAACAACGAGCTTTACGGGCTTTACAGTGACGTCGACATGGTCAAAAAGCTTAAAATACAGCGGCTAAGATGGCTGGAACACGTGGAGCGTATGGACACCAACGCACCAGCTCGACGAGTCTTCGAATCTACCCCTGAAAGTCTGCGCAGCAGAGGAAGACCCCACCTTAGGTGGCGCACACAAGTGGAAAACGACCTCAACCAACTTGGAGTGCGTAACTGGAGGCAGCTAGCTAGGGACCGAGCTGGCTGGAGGGGCTTGTTGGTTGAGGCCGTAGTCCATCCTGGGCTGTGAGCGCCATCTAAAGTAAGTAAGTAAGTACCTAACTTATTTTTTTTATGTAATTTAGCTTAGCCGTTTTAATTTTTTTCTACTTCTGGTTATATCTAATTATTTTCTTGTTCCGTGTCATAAGGCCCCTTTGAGAAAGTGACATAAGGACGAATTGTAACAGTTGGGCTTTATATCGCTTTTTTAAAGCGTCTAAAACTCTAAGGGCTCTATGCAATACACCCTATAAAGAATTAACTACACACATATTTGGCCTTATGTCACGGAAGCTTATTTTTTACAACCTAGCGCTTTTTTGTCTAAATAAAAAATACAATATGTTTCACCTCAACCACTTGTTAATGCAATAAATGATTACGGTAAAACCGTTACCATGGATTTGAATAATTTTTGCAGAATAAATAAAAAAGTTAACATTTGAGAAGTATAAAACTTGGAAAATAACCAACACGTCTTCGTTGTTAAACTATTTTATTCAATGGGTCGATAATTAAGTACGAAAAAGGCGAAACTTACCCAACGTAAATGCTTTTAACAGGAAAGCAACAATAAAAAACCACTTCGGTTTGCAATAACGATGATTGAAACATGTCCTTGTCGGAATCGGAATGAAGAAATATAAATGTGGAAAATTGGCTCTAGCGATAAGATGTTATTTTTTTATTTCATTTTTAGCCGACACAAATGTATGTATCTGCGAATTCATTCTGATGTACGTATGTATGTTTGTATAAAAATAAAAGGCTTTAATAAAATGTCATGGGGGAAAAAAGAGCAAACCTGTCTAGTGTCTATCAATCTTGACACATGATTTGCTGAAACTCTGGAGATAGAAATGAAAACAGTTGTGTCGATTTGCTTTGCAATCAGCATCAGCATCCATATTGGATTGACAATGGATTTTTTTTACATTATATAGCAAAAATATCATCGGAGAAGACATAAAGCTTTCAATCAAAAATGACAATTTTGTATTTTTAGAAAAATGCCATGATAACTGATCTCATGTGTTGTGCTCGCATAAAAAACACTATAAAGGATTGATTACAAGCTTTCAAGAAAGCTAAGCATCACTGTAAATACACGTGATGTGAGAGTCGTCGATGTTACTGATGAAACTTTAGAATTTTTTAGCAACTTCAGCAAGAGTCCTAAATATTTTGTTTTTATAATTTTGTTTTCATTCCGGAATTTAGCTCCGCGTTCCAGTGGTATCTTCGAATCTCCTGAAGAACTGTACATTTTCCTAGGAAATGGTAGGTAGATACCTTTTTTTCCATAAGTTATGCAACTGGTGCAACTGGGTGCATTATATTGGTAAATCGTTTCTATGTGGTCTGAAGTTCAAAGGAAGTAGTTCTCCTATAGTTTTAAAAATGGTGCTTATTTGTTGACTGTTGAGTGCTATAGTCTTCGTGGAAAAAGTTCCATTCTAGTAGGCTGTGGTTCAGCTCTATCTACACCAAGCGACTTAAAGGGGACGCTGCTTTCTCGAGAAATCCTGCATGAATTTTTTCGTCCAGCTTTAATAGAATGTTATCCAGTGCTAATTTCTATGTGGATCGATCCACCCATCTAAAAGATAACTGCACTCCAAGTTCCTCGCTTAAAAAAATAAAACATTTTCTTTCCTAAGAGGTATAGTCCATTGGCCGAACCTTGTATTTTGTACAGGACTAAATGTTTTTAGATGGATCTATAGGCGGGATCAGTGTGAATGTAAAAACGATAAAAAGTGTGTTATCATAAATTCTACAAAATTTAATTTTCTACACAAATGTGCTAAAATTTTGTTTGTGCTATGTATGTTTCTCAAGATATCGTGTAGAACCTTTTACGCCCTACAAAATGGCGGCTGTATATTTAAATTCCAGCCGTAATATGCCGTAATATAAAGAGATGTAATAGCCGTGGCGTGATGGTTAGTGCGATAGACTGTCATGTCGGAGGTCTAAGGTTCGATCCCCAGCCTCGCCACCTATTTATTTAAAAAAAGAAAAAGACGGCTACTGCCTCTTGCGAGGAATTGACAAATCCTCCAAGAGTATCTCCTGTCACAGAAAAGTGCCGCTCGTTAGCCGTTCGGATTCGGCAATAAACTGTAGGTCCCCTCCATTCCTGCAGACACGCACACAAGAATGGTTGAGAGTTGTAAGTCACTAGGCCCTAGTTCTTCATGAGCTGTTGTGCCATCAAATTTATTTAATTTTTAATACCGGCCGACCAATTTTAACATACAGCATGAAGATAGGCGTGTTAGATGGAAGCCTAAATAGTTGCTTTCGGAAGTAACTATTCAACTCCCTCCTGTCCCTCATATCACAAACACAATACTTGGCTTCCGTAGCACATTACTGATTTGGGGGTTGCCTCAAATAGTTTATATTTATTTTTGCTTTAAACATCTTTTCGACATAGAACATTTTTCCAGGTGCAGCTCAGAGGGTTTTTTTTTGACTGTTTTAGTTTTTCTTGTAGGTGGAGGGTGTAGGTTTTTTCTCGGTGTGAGGGTTATGCCAAGGTCAACAACGTCCAAAGTATCAGAGCCTAAGAGTAAGACTATTTTTCTTTCCTTGTTTAGTGACCTGAATTGTTACTGAACACCATAATTTCTGATTTTGTTGAATTTATATTATGTAGATTCCATTGCTTACATTCACGCACTTGCGATTGTCAGTCGCGCGATTTTTCAGTCGCAAGGAATGAAACACATTGTTTTAAATGTGAGTGCATATGCGCTTTAAAAAAATGAAACAAGTTCCATTTTTAGAGCGACTTTTCAGTCGCAACGACAGTTTTGATATTTTATAGAAAAAGGTTTGGTATGCCATTTTTAACAATATAAAGAATATAATAATATACAGCTAAGGGCCATTTGCTGAAACGAAACTTAAATATTTATGTTCAACTTAAACGCTTATGTGACAGTTTACGCTGACGAAAAAGTAGAACATAAAGCGCTTAAGTTGAACATAAATATTTAAGTTTCGTTTCAGCAAATGGGCCTAAATAACGTAAAATTTTGAAACAAATTTGTTTGAACACAATATTTTTCATTATTTTTTTTTATAAAATTCTGAGTTTGAAAATTAATTTTTCAAAAAATATTCTCTCAAATAATTTGAATTAAAAACTAAATATAAATGACCGAGCTTCTAGCTTAAAAAAAAAATAACATAACATTGTAAGTTATTTAAGTCGATTTTTTAGAAAATTGGCCCTCCCGCCTAAACGGGCCGGGAGGAAATAGACACCCCTCCCAAACGATTTTTTTCTTTTCTTAGCCCAACCTACTCGCTCTAGCTTTTTGGTGCACCTTATACCGAACGCCCTGTATATGAATTTTGTTTGTTGAAGGCATTGTTCCTTTATACAAATCATAAAACAAATTTACAATAGCTTCCGTGGTTTAAAAGAAAAAAAAATAAAAGTTACAAAAGATGTACAATACAAATATGTACACTTTTTAAAATTCGAAATAAAATATACATTTTTCGTTTTAGATGTGGGTTCTTAGAAGAATAATCAGAAAAAATCGGAAAAAAAATTAAGAATAGCTACATATATTAGTTCGAGAAAAAAAAATAAAAAGTAAAAATTGCAAAATTTCCATACAAAATTGTATGGAAAAAGTATGGCTTTAGAGGCACGGGTTAATGGCTTGGGAAAAAAGTTTGTTTGGTCAGTAAATTTTTCGTAGCGCATAATCTTTCGATTTATTGGGTGGCCGATCAAAAAAAAAAAAAAGTGTAGGAAACAACGGACACCCTAATATGTACCTACATTCACCAGGCATATGCGCCACCAGCCTACCTACCTACATATATGTACCAAGGACGAAGCCTCCAATATTAAGTGGAATGAGCGCTTCCGAAATTCCGTCAAGGAATTAAAAAAAGTACCATAGGTCACAGCACAACAAAAAGTAATTACCTAATTCGAAATTCCAAAAGATAGATATTTACATAGATAGCCCTTTAACTGTCTAGCAGGCTTTTAAATCTTTAAATGACGTTTGTTTCATACAAAATAGGTCATTTAAAATACTAAAAGCCGGTGAAATATTTGTGAAACCGGACATTACTCGTTAAGCAATAAAATACATTATTATTCGATACATTTTAAAAATTAATATTTCTGAAGTGTGAAGATTTTCTTTTAAGCAATAACTTCATAGCTAAACTTGATTTACAACTTAAACAATTTGCATGTCTTGTCTTAAAATCTTACTTATTATTCCAACAATTTTATAAATTTTCGCATCCATACTTGACATTTTTTCATATTTTTTTCCCCAAAAAAAAATTACTAGCTCCACATACACATTTTAATCCATTTCCTTTTATGTACGAAGAGTATTGTTTCGTACATATCTTTATATCATAGTGAAATGTTAGACAGATTCCTTATTGATTCTTACATCGTCGTCGCTGGTCGCCGTAAAAGCTTTTAATTTTTAAAAATGAAGTCCATTATAGAATTTTTTGTCCTGTCATAATCCTGTTCGGGGTCTTTGATGCTTATGCTTATTATAATCGCATTGATTCACATTTAAAGTTCCTTGATGTTATCATTAAATTTATTTCAGGATATAAAGGTATTTTTTTTTAAAGCACAAAAGAAAAGGAACATGAGCTGAGGTAGAAGGTTTCAACTTTCAATAGATAATATAATAAATATTATCGGCACAAGTCCTTTTAAAATGATGCCGAGAAAAATGAAAATATTAGTTAAATTACTTATGCTTAATTGAAAGGCATTTCTTGATTCTAAATTGCTTTTAACGGCCTTTGACTCATCAGATGACTAGTGAGGGCCTTGCCAATACGCAATTTCTATCAAGTTCAGTTCATCTTACATAGATTTCATGATGAATACCTAGTGTGAACAATATCCAACCAGATTAGAGTTCCTAATCATTAAAGCTGCAAGTTTTTTCGTGCCCATGGCCTGGCAATGTTTATATACGAAGTGGTTTTCTAATAAGACAAATTCTATATGGTCACATCCGGACCCTTCCCTGAAATAAATCAGCTAAGTAGAAGACTTAGCAGCTTAGCACTATTTAATTGGACTTGTTGAATTATTGATTTAAAATAGCTTTTAACGGGCTTTAGTCAATAAAAAGGCATTTCTTTTTAATGGTTTTTCTTTTAAAGTCACTACTTTTTTCGAAAAGTAAATAAAACATCATATAGTACTCACAAAAAGCTACAAAAGCCATCATTAGTTTATATTAGTTTTGGACTGTTACGCCAGAGGTATGGGCTCGATTCTCAGCTTCTGCAAGTGTTTTTCAGGGCTGTGTGTTTTTCAGGGCTACAGCCTCTTGCGAGGAAGTGATAAATCTTACAAGAGTATATCTTGTCATAGAAAAGTGCCACTCATCTTAGCCATTCGGATTCAGCAAAAAACTGTAGGTCCCCTCCATTCCTGCATATATGTACGCAAACAGAAATGGTTGATAGTTGTAAGTCACTAGGCCCAGGTTCTTCATGAGCTGTTGGGCCACCAAATTTATTTATATATTTATTATAATTGTAACGATGAGATCAGTACCTACTTAACTACTTTGGGAATTAACGAAGATCCGAGTGTAAACCTACCCTTAATAATTAACGAAGATATCAAGCACGCCATCTCTCCAAACTAATTAAGTACAAGTATGTAGGGGAAATGAGTTGACAACTGGAATAGAACTTTCTAGAAAGCTTTTGTACCAGAATATTCAAGAGGAGTCTCGAATAATTCTGCTCGCTATGAAAGGCGAAGCTTTTGAGCGGATAGACACAGTTTTATTTTGAAAGCGATTCTGAACGGTTCGAAGTTAAGATTATCCGGAAGTGAATTTAAGTTTAATAAAACGATTTGTAAAGGAAATAAGCGACAGCTGATAGTTAAAGAAATAAGTTTTACCTATCATCGAACCTTGGGTAAAACGGTACAGTATTAGACAGTAAAGAATTGACAGTTTTTGGAATTTTGATGCCGCAGATTTTATTGTTTGGGACTTTTTTTAGACAAGTAATAATCCGATAATAACTGCAAGCACTTTCGCTTGAAAGGCACTGCAGAAAGTAGGAAGCTTTATTGATTTATTTAGGAGTGGATTGTCTGAAAAGATACCTGACCCTACCAGTCTTTGAATATAAGTCATTGGTATCAACAGCTTCCGCTGGCTATCAACGGTATTCACCGGCTGTTAACAGCTTTCGCCGGCTATCAACAGCTTACGCTAATTTATTTGCTAAACGACTCCTTAACTCTGGTTGGGGCGGGGGGTAGTCCATAGAGTACCAATTAATTATGTGCGAAAACAGAGGGGAGATCTCTCCAAATAATCTGCTACAATTATCGATTTCGTTCATCGAACAGCGTACCGCAGAACGAAATTTTTCGTTTATGATTTCGTTGTGTCATTTTCGTGTGGGATTTTTCGTTTCGCATTAGCAACATACTAGGCTTAAGGAATCAACTTAAAATTATTTTAGATTTTGAGGTATAAAAATTTAATTTTTTTTCTTATTTAATTAACTGCATAAATTGTTTTATTGTACAAATGCTTAAAAATTCTTTATGACACTTAAACTATGACAGCAATTATTACCTACTTGTTTCACAAACGTTTTTATTTTAAACGTCGTTTTCATTTAGTTGGCACTTACTAGTGTTTTTCTCCACTTTGATTTTTTGTTTTTTTTTTTTTTCTTTTTGTTTGTAGAATTTCCTTTTTGTGTTTTCTTTTTTCGTAAAACTTGCTCAATTTAATTTTAATTTAAAGTCTTTTTCATTTAGCACAATTCTTAAATACATTTTATTCGTAATTTTTTACCAAATTACTATTTACTTAATTAACTTTTAGGTACCCCTTCATGAAGAAAACTGAGTCCAACTCATTGTAAGTCAAAGTGAATTACTTAATGAATTTTTTTGTTGCAAGTTTTGTGTCGCAGCTTGTTAGCATTTTCTTTCAAAATTATTTTACTGAACCATTTCTAAATAGGTACATATTCATAAAGGCCAACGAATCCTTGACTGTAAAAGCACAGTTCTTACATTAAAATGTATTCGATACGCTCGGTGACTTTCAACAATAGAATTATGGTTTTCAAACTCAAACTGTAGAATTTTGGTGAACTGTGTACATTTTCCCATCATGAATTTAATAAACTACGTCTTTTGAAAAGAACTTGAAAGAAAAACAAATTTTAAGTAGAAACAAAAAATAATAACGTCGCGAGACATTTAGGACAACCTGCCTTGTAGTAAGAAAATTCAGGTTAAAAAAAAAAAAATATTTAAATTCGCGAAATTTGAATGATGTAGAATTTAAATCGATTCGCTTTAAATTTCAAGCTTTAAGACCGCTGCTTCGGATATTGAAATAAGCATTTAATGATACAGGTACAGTTAAGGGAAAAATTGTTAAATCATACTTACAGTATTGTCTCGCTAATCCGAATTAAGTATTGCAAAGGGGTATTTTTGGATTATCAAATTATTTGAATTAATGAGTACAGGACGGAAAAGGAAAAGCGTTAGTTACTCAATAAAAATTTCGTATTTACTGCTTTTTAAAACCAAAAATTACATCATAAATAGGTTTACCTTTTGACTTTTATGAAAACTAAAAAACTTAAGACAAAATTCATGTAATACAATGTTTCCACCGAAGGTTTATCTCAGTTTAGATTATATAAATCTATTTGGTGTTTCCACCGCACAAAAAGATTAAAAAGTAGATTTATTTTGACATTATGCAGATGTTTTTTCGAATGGAGTTGGAGTGAGGCAGAAAGCTTCTTGTATGTCCCCTTTCCAATAAATGCATTCAGTGTGAGAAAATATAGGCCAGTTCGAGTTTTGAAACTATTGGACCTATGAAGATTTAACAAAATTTATTTCAAATCTTCGAGATTTAGGAAATAAATTTGTATGGTAAATCTTCGGGATTTGAAGAAGATTTACACTACGTTTCCACCGACCACAAAACCGAGATTTAGGTAGATTTACCTTAAATCTTCTTTCAAATCCCGAAGATTTATCATACAAATTTATTTCCTAGATCTCGAAGATTTGAAATAAATCTTGTTAAATCTTCATAGGTCCAATAGTTTTAAAACTCGAACTGGCCTATATTTTCTCACACTGAATACATTCATTGGAAAGTGCACCTACATTAAATTTTCTGCCTCACTTCAACGTCATTAGAAAGAACGCAACAACATCTGCAATCTGTCAAGATAAATCTACTTTTTAATCTTTTTGTGCGGTGAAAACCTCAAATAGATTTATCTAATCTAAACTAAGATAAACCTTCGGTGGAAACATAGTATTAGGTAAAATCTACTTAAATCTCGGTTTAGTGGTCGCGGTCGGTGGAAACACAGTATAATGTATAAGTATGTATTCAGTTCAGATATTTAAGGTGTTTGGTGTATGTTTTGAAAGCGAAATTTCTGTAAAAACTAAAATGTGAAAACACCATTTAGTTTTTTAAGATGGAATTCGGATTAAAACGTACAGAAACCGTGGCAGATTCGGATTGTAAGGAACATAAAGGAAAAAATTAAGGGCTCGGATTAGCCCGATATACGGATTAAAGGTGGTTTGGATTAGCGAGACAATACTGTATTTAATTTTATGAACGCATACTTTAGTGGTTGTAGTAGCCGTGGCGTGATGGTTAGTGCGATGGACTGTCATGCCGGAGGTCTAAGGTTCGATCCTATTTATTTAAAAGAATAAACTGCCTCTTGCGAGGAATTGACAAATCCTCCAAGAGTATCTCCTGTCACAGAAAAGTGTCGCTCGTTAGCCGTTCGGATTTGGCAATAAACTGTAGGTCCCCTCCATTCCTGCAGACACGCACACAGGAATGGTTTAGAGTTGTAAGTCACTAGGCCCTAGTTCTTCATGAGCTGTTGTGCCATCAAATTTATTTTTATTTATTTATTTTTATACTTTAGTGGTTATAATTTCCGACAGTTTCAATTTTGACAATCTGCGAAATATTATATTACCTTAGATTTGTTTAACGTGATTTTTAATTTTAATACAGTATTATGATTTTTTTCTTCCAAATGTGCACAAATCCTTTTCTTCAACTGAAAAAAAAAACTTTTTAAAATTAATATTGTTTTTTTCCGAGTGTTTAAAAAACAGCATGTTACACTAAGCTCAAGTCATTAGAGTACAGCCCTTTTTTTTTGTTGAACTGAAAAATCTGGAAAACACGTGTACCTAAAACAAAACCAAACTGCAAATTCCTCTTGTGGTGCCATTAGTCTTAATTGAAAATTTTTATGCTAACTTCACAGACATCTCACACATTCTTTCCCATTTGAATGTTTGAGGTTATGGTGAAAAGTAAAATTGACTTGCTTGCATGTAGGTACAAAGTAATGTATAACTGTTGAAGCAAAATGTGAAAATCATAATTTCAACACCCACATTTGGCAGTCGTATGTTATTCTAGCACACCTTTTTTACGTCTTTGTTATTTCTCTGTGGGATATATTAATTAGGTAGTTGGAGTTGTGCAAGTCTCCCCACAATAATGTTGAAAAAACCAATGCTCTGAAAACCAGCATTCACAAAAGCACAACATTTTTCGGTATTTACATGAAAAAAATGTCAGCATTGACATTGGTGCCGGAACGAACGCTTTGTGTCGTCTTACCATACTCAACTTTACTTTATCCCGTCCTCAATCGCTAGTAGATACTTTTTGTTTCTATTTTGTTGAACCACTTTTTCACCTGAAAATTCGTGCTGTAAGAATTATATTTGCGAATTAGGCTTACTGGAGTTCTATATAGAAATGTCTTGCAATTAAATCAACTGTTTTTTTGTTTTAATTTGAATACCTACAGTTTTTATAATAGTTCTTTATCTTAAGGTATTAAAGAGAAATAATATACAGGCTTAATAAAATAAAAGAAGAAACAAAAAAAATAAGGAATTATCTACATTATGTAGATATTAAACTCGTATACATACAAGTACATAACATTATGATAGTGTTTTTAATTTCCTTGAAATCTTTAAAGCAAACAACCGAAGCAATGAACTCAATATCGATCAAATAAAAAGAAAACTAGAAGTTGAAGAAAAGTTTGCACTTTTGATGATTTTCTCAACTTTTGCACGAAAAGGTTTTCTTTTGTGAATGGAGAACACTTGTTTCTTGTCTACAATACGTACAAAATAAAGCAAAAGAAACAACAATCTAAATTCCACATTGAATTGTCTGTGAAGTACTTATACCTTATGTACTTGTACTTGTTCTTGTACCTATGTATGAACGTATCCTTGAGAATTTTCTATTTTTCAAGTCTCTATACTTGGTAATGTGGTGTCCGTTCCTTCTGAGTTACACCTTCAAGCCCTGTCATCGTCATGGTTGATATAGCGATAAAAAGAACAATTTGATGTTTGGCTACACAACACAATAAGATTCTTTTAAACAGACCTAGATATAACTACATATACCTACTTATTATTTGTGTAGACTCTTTCAGTTGTATTTTGTTTTAGCAGTTGGCATTCAAAGGAATATCACTATTCCGAGAGTCCTCTTCTTCAAGAGAAGCAATCTTTTGAAGGAAAAGAAATTATTTTCTTAAAAATTAAGTAAAAAAATAATCTTATAACCAGAGGGTGTTGATGAAATTGTTAAATCAACGCTAAATTGCACCTGAAGCTTTTGAAACGGAATAATTATTTTTTAAAGAAAGGACGAATATGATTCTATTTTAAATTCGTCTCACATTTTTTTTTAAAGGAAAATGAGTAACCTGAATAATTTAATATTATAGTTTATTTGGAAAATGCTTTTTATTATAGATCTAAAGTATAGGAGATAAGACTTTCTAAAATCGCATCTGCACTGTCATCTTTGAAAGTAGATTGTTCGCCCGCTGAATTGATTAATTAAATGCTGGTTGTCAGGATTATTAACTGAAAACTGGGCGGCTTTTCTGCAAGAAAATCTGGCAGAAGTGGTACGTCAGACAGAGCCAAAAGGTAGTCTTTAATCTTCCCTTCTTTGGAACTTCTTAGTAAATTAACTGTTAAAATAATGTTATCCCAGCCAAAATTATGATTAAATCCCTCTGAATGGCAAAGAGTTCTTTTGAAAATAAATCATAAAATTAAGAACAAAAACAATATTCAGTATTATTGGAGCTATTTTTTACAAAGCAAAAATGCAACAATGTAATGTACCTATGTAGGTACTTATTATTTACCTGTTTCCTTTTACAATTGCGTTATTCGCAATGATCCAGTGCCGTATTTAAAATAACACTAATAGGCAAAAATTCTCGAATTAAATGGGTTAATATTTGGATTATAAGTCCACAAACTGCTTTTGCAAATTCTTTAGAATTATTTTGTTTAAATATTCAAAAAGTTATTGTGAAAAATTCAAGTTTCGGTGTTGTTTGTATGAATTAATAAAAAAAAATTGAATTTTTCCTGAACACGCCTAATATAAATATTTCAAAAGGTTTTTTCAATGGTTTCCAAAGTAAAATTCGACAAGTTTAAAGCAGAAATAGTAAACTATACAGTAAATTTAAAATGACAGAATTCAATGTATATAATAGCAAAAACAAGCGATTATGATAGTCTGCACTGCCTAACGAAATTAGGAAATTTCTGTAATTTGCAAATTACCTCATTTCAGCTCTAATGGAAACATGGTATTATTTCCACAAAGTCATACTTTGAAGTGAGAGAGTTTGAATACAATTTTTAAGAAATTCAGTAGGAAATCACGTGCACAGTTTAACACACCTAAATGAAATCCAGTCAAACTGAACTTAATTTAAATAAATGTCAAAATTCAGAAACAGAAAGAGAAAACAACAAAAAACAGCCAGATAAAATTCAAAATGAAATGAACTGTCAAACTAAATTATCAAATTTGAGATGAAAAGCCCTTTTCTAAAATTTTTGAAATTACCTCATTTGGGCTATAATGAAAACGAAGTAAGAAAACACTAATATAAACTTTAAAAGTGAAGTTCTTTCTCTAAAAAGCGTAAAAAAGTCTCTGTCACGCGGTGGGAAATAATTCCACTTTTAAAATGGGACAGATTATCCTACTTCGAAAAGTTCTATGAAGCTCGTAGAGCGGGATCTGAATATGTTCTGATCCTTTCAATAATGGTAAAAACTTTTTAGTTAGTTTTGCCATTTTTTTAATAATTTTTTTCCATTTTAAATACTTTTTTTTTTATAAAACGTGCAAAAGCACCATTAAGGCGATTTAATAAAGTACTCTCCATTTGCTTTCATATGACATACGTTTATTACTGTTGAGCAGTGTTAAAAGTGAGTCCATACAAAAGTGCCTATGGTCCTTTGTTTGGAAGCGTTTAGAGAGCTGAACAATAATAATACATTTGAAGATTTCAAAGGGAAAATTTTATGAAAAAAAAGCAGTATGTTGGCCGTGTTAGCAGTACGGCAGTACGGAGTCTCAAAAAGCAGTACAAATACTGCAAATAAAGTAAAAAAGTAAAAGCACTTCGACAGCACTGTTCATCTGTTGATTGCGAAGATTGAACTGTGCTCCCAACTGAAAAAAATCCTGCATCTGTGATTAAACGTAGATGCGCGCACATGCAACTAAATAGTTTCTGGGCGGTGCACAGTGGTCAAAAAAGTCGATCTAGTAGGTGGACAAAATTTAAAAAAAAATTGTTTTCCAAAACTTTGATAGACCTCCTGAATACAAAGAAAAATATCAATAAAATTTAGTCATCAAATTAAACGTATGTTCTTATTTAGTTTAAGTGATTTAAATAAAATAAAACCATTTTAGACCATTTGTTTGTGTTTTTTTGAACTTTAGGCCAGAGTACTTCAAGTCCATTGAAATGTTACATTAACCTATGCATTTCATACAGGACAAAATTTTTTTTGATGGATCTGTAGGAGGGATCAGTGTGAGTGTAAAACCCAGTTTTCGGGGTTGAACATCCCACCATTTAGCCGCCATTGTGGAAAAGAGGGCGTAAAAAGGTCTTCGCGATATCTTGAGAACCATACATCGCACAAACAAAATTTAACCACGTTTGTGTAGAGAATTAAATTCTCTCCAATTTATGTGAACACACTTTTTATCGTAAAATTGAAAATAAAAAAGTTATAACCAAAAACACAAATGTGGTAAAATTTTGTTTGTATGCGATGTATAGTTCTCAAAATATCGCGAAGACCTTTTTACGACCGCTTTTCCTAAATGGGTGGCAAATGGGGGGAGTTTAACCCCGAAAACTAGTTTTTACACTCACACTGATCCCTCCTACAGATCCATCAAAAAAATTTGTCCTGTACAAAATGCAAGGTTCGGCCAAAATTTTGTAACATTTCAATGGACTATTCGTCCCGCTGTACAGCTGTAAAGAGTAGTTTTTTTTCATCATTGGACTGTCATCTAACTTTTTGGACAGGTTACAAGACATACGCATTTTAGACATGTCAGCTCGTTTTTTTTTTTTTGCAACTTCAAAAATTTACTGTAAATAATTCTTCCACTGTCGAGGTGTAAGGAGTCGATTTTCATAATTAACTATGTTATTACTACAAATAAAAAAATAATTCATGACTACCCATTTTAGACACTGAAAAATGACGCTAGCTCCCGGGCGTCCTTTGTTTTTGCATTTGGAAAAAGTCAAAAGAATTTTTTTGTGTAAGTATCCGGATTTTCAAAATAGAATTATTTGAAAAATGTAAAAAAAAATGTGCTCGTGAAGACAAAATTATATCGCTTATATTAACATCAGGGAGCTATCCCCAAGTAAAAAACTTAAATAAATTCAATTTATAAGGGTTTTTAATTGGGTTTTAGGTAAAAATTTAGAGATTGTGGCAGAAACTCTTGTGTTGTTGAAAAAAAAAATGAAAATCATGGCGTGTACTACTTTATAGTACAATAACATCATAAACTGTGCTGCCTGTAGGCAGACTTAGTTGAAAGATTTTATGTACGGGTAAGAAAACGAAGAAGCGCTAGGTAAACATTTAATTTGCTTAGATTATTCATCTAAATTTCTATTTTTCACAAAAATTAGTGTACGGGCTGCCGGAAAATTGATGCAGCAAAGCTTAAAAATATATCAGCTTCAGGTTTTTCCGGAAGGTCTAGCAGAAAAGAAGCTAAAATACTTAAAACAAGTTCATCTAGCGCATTTCATCATCTTATTTATTGAATAATTATAATCCCTAATCTGTGAATTTGTATCGTTTTTATTGAAATTTACGGTTTTGTTTTATTTGTTCAGATTATGTATGTGCATGTATGTGTGTATTTCTCGAGCAAGCGAATCCAAAAAATTTTTTTTCTATGGTAGATATTTGACAGAAAAAAAGAGGGGAAACTGGCCTATTTTCAATTTTTAAGCTTACTGGCTGAACACAATGGGACGGATCCGCAGCCGGCGGACCATCTGTGAAAATATTTAGTACACAAAATCAATGCACCGAGTACAATGGCAAGCAACTGCAGATGGAGCTGTAGTCGAGGCCGCACGGGTTCGCGAACTTTCACCTTTTTCACCTTTGCAGAACTTTTGGCGTTTCAAATTGTATGAAAAAAAAAACAAAAAAAAACATTTTTTGTGTCGTAAAGAAATTGTGCTTATTTTTGTAGCGAAAATGTTACACCAAAAACATATATGTTAAAAAAAGAGCCAAGTTCTCCATTTATACAAAAAACCTTTATGTAACAAGTCAGTCGTAAAAAGTAATGAGATCTAAAAGTTTGCCAAATTCTAAGTTTATGAAGGTTTATATTAAATATTTTAAATAGAGTAATATCGAAACAACTCCAAATTATGGGAGAAATTTCTTATTTAATGATTACTGACTAAAATTTGGTAATTTTACTTCCTTTGTTTGCATTGCAAGCCCTATCGCTCTACCAAATTTCATCATGCTACAACAATCAAACATAGTTCTATGAAAGTGGGTGGATACCACGCCCCTGCCTCTATACCAAATTTCATCATTCTACGCCCCCTATATGGAAATCCTCAAATTTTCGATTTTTTCCATTGTAAAAGTTGCAAGCCCTACTTCCCTTCCCAATTTTATCATTTATCAACAATCAGAAGTGCTCCAGAAGTTTGTTCCTGTAAAATGGGAGTAGTGCCGAGAACTCGTGCCCTTTGATTAAATAGAAGGAATAAATAAATAAATAAATAAATAAATTTGGTGGCACAACAGCTCATGAAGAACTAGGGCCTAGTGACTTACAACTCTCAACCATTCCCGTGTGCGTGTCTGCAGGAATGGAGGGGACCTACAGTTTATTGCCGAATCCGAACGGCTGACGAGCGGCACTTTTCTGTGACAGGAGATACTCTTGGAGGATTTGTCAATTCCTCGCAAGAGGCAGTAGCCGTTTTTTCTTTTTTAAATAAATAGGTGGCGAGGCTGGGGATCGAACCTTAGACCTCCGGCATGACAGTCCATCGCACTAACCATCACGCCACGACTACTACAAATAGAAGGAATACAATTGGAAAATAAAAAATATGGAAAATATTTAAAAAGCTGTACAGCGGTATTGTGGGCGCTTAAAAAAAAGAACGCACGACACTTTTTGCAGCTCCGTCTCCAGTCCCATAGTGATTTGACATCTCCACAGTCCTAACATTCATAAATAAAGTTTCATTTTTATAAGATACAGTATATATATTATGTATATAGATATGTACATTATGAATTATATACATACATACATAACATAGATCAACATTCGTATGATTGATTTTTATGTATTTTGAGATACAATTCTCATGGCTATTGGGTTTTGTACAGAGCACAAGTATGTATTTAGATACAATTTTGTGTGTGTGTTGTTTTAATTAAGACACATTATTTATTATATTTGATGTCCTTGTTAACATGTCATCTGCTACAATCTCCCCTCTGGCTATGAAAAAGGTTTTGATGAGTTTCCAGACCCATAAACAAGATTGGGAGGTCTTCCTCATCTTTGTATTGAGATTGAGTTATTAGTTTTTTGTGTTGTTATTGACTTTAAGAGTACCAACACGGACTTCTACTGAGTGTGTTTCTTTATTTATACCGGATAAGGAACAGAATGGATGGAATAGACGAAATGTTTATCTAGAATATCCAGAATGGAATGAATAAAGAAACAAAACTAGAACAAAAAGAATGGCAATCCAGTTGTTCGGTGAAATGTCAAAAGAAATAAATGTTTTTATTTTGGATATTTATGTATTCTCAAAGTCAAAAGTTTAGTATATTTTACATTAAATGCATAAAATTTATTTTCTGGTGCATTTATTCGCGTTATTATGCTGTTTTTAAATAATTAAGACCAATGTGAATCTGCCATAATTGAGTTTAAGAACTTCAAATATACTGAACGCGCCCAGTATTCTTTTTCTATTCTTTTTATTCCAGACTTCACATGGAATAAAAAGAATGCATTCCAAAAGTTTCGGAATGAATAAAGAAACAACAAAATAGTTTATCCGGAACGTTCCGTGGAATAAAGAAACGCAAAACTGGTATTCCGTTCCGAAATTCTGAACATACCGGAATGAATAAAGAAACACAGTCACTATGTTTCAAATGGAACTTTTTGAAATTTATACTGGCAACTTGGTAACATATTGCATCTATTTGTCTGACAAGGGCCACCTCGTCTAGGACTACTCACCAGGACTCACCGGTGATTGGTAAAGAATTTTTAATTCTATTCATGTGTCGCTTGATTGCACTGAATTGAACTAAGTGTGCTGCATCTGTCATTTTTAAGCATTTTTCGTCAAAAATTTGTTTGGCCGAAGTTCTTCTTTTACTCGGAATGGAAGTATAGTTTTTTGAAGAGCTGTACCTATCTCTGTGAAAAGTAGTCGCATTGAAATGAAACAAGAAGCATTCTGAAGCTTTATATTTTTTGTATTGAGAAATTTTAGCGAATGATTTTTTAAAATACCGTAATTGCGCAATCATAAAAAACAGCACGACCCAAAAATTTTAATTTTTTTTTTTAATTGTCATTTTCTTCGAATTTTTTTTGAGCCAATTTTATGTTTTGTTTCAATAACTTGTTTATTCAGCTTTAAGGTCGTCTTTTTCCGTCATTCAACAATTTTTTTTTTTAGAAGAATATCTGGCTTTGAATGAAAAAAACAGACTTTTGACTTTGACTACCAATATCTTCGCAAGGAATGACGACACGGAAAATTAAAGATAAGTTTTAAAAACTGGAATTAATTTTCTACAAGATTTTTTCAAAACTTTATAACATTCAACCGTTACATTCAGAAAAGGTCAAAAAACGACTTTTTAAAGACTTTTTGTAAATCATTTACAACTTTACAAATATTGACCGCAGGACTTAATTTGGTAAGACATTTTAAAACACTATAGACTGCCAATGTTTCTGTAAAATTTCAAATTAATCCATTGAACCATTTTCACGTACCAAATTATCAAGTTCTTACAAACCAATTAAAGGAACAAATTGCGAGATTATAAAAAGCGAGTTTTTTGCCAAGCGATACTTCTAAAGCGAAGTTTTGTAGCCAATACAAATTTATTGTTTTAATTAATGTTTGCACATAAAAAGTGTTTTGATTTCGTATGCGAACGTTTCTAACCCCAGCCGCGCCTTATAAATAAACGAAACACAACGTAAAGATAAGACTAAACATTTGGCAGCTTGCAATTCGTATTAATAAATAATGGTGACAGCGAGCGGATAACTTTAACTCGCCAGATTGGGATGGATAACTTCATTGCACACACATGCTTACATTTCAAAGTAACCGGTTCAACTACAAGTATATTTTCATTAATCAGTGCATGCGTGTGCCACATGTATAAGAATACTTCAACGATTTGATGAAGGGTTGTTAAGGAGCGAACAGTGACTTTTTATTAATTGGGTTGTAAGTAGGGTTCCCAACTTTCTTCGAAACTAAAGGAGGACACAATTTTTCTAAATATGTAGGTACATAAAAATGAAATACGGTAGCCACCTACTTATTTCTTAAATTCAAAAGCTTAAAGCTCATTATAAATAAAATCCTTGCCGCCTGGAAAATCAATTAAGTTTTCTTACAATGGCGTCAGCAAAGCAGGTACTTTCAAAGTCAACCAGGTCCTCCCCAGTTATTACCATTCTACCTCGAGAGCAGACAAAAATTGGTTTAATTTAGATTCAATACTAGAACTTTCAGCTTTCTAGTCTAATACGCTAATCATTGCAATGGCTACTTTGAAACAAAAACGTACAATGATGAAAATAACTTTAAACTTAAAAGGGGTATATTTGATGGGATACCAAACTCGCCTTACAATTTTTAAATCCAGGGCATAACGAGTATTTGCCAAGTTTTCCTTTAAAAAAAAGCGAGTGTTTGGCATAAATTATTTAAAAAAAAATGAATAATAAGGAAATATAAATACAAATTTTATCATGTTATTTCTTATATTAATACAAAATATAAAAATAAAAAAAAAATCGAAATTTTGCCATAATAACAAAAAAAACCTAAGACTCCAAAAATTCAAAAGCTTTTAAGGAAAGTTATAAGTATTTTGGTTGAAATCATCTTATTCATCACAATATATATTGCATTTCAAAACTAAATATTATATTTTTTTTGAAAAAAATTACTGATATTTTGTCAGTCGGGTGCAGCAAAGAAATTAGCACTCCTTCCAATGGATCTTGCAAAGTAGTAGTAGCACATTAGGACTACATTTACCATATTGAAAGTGAATACTATAATGCTTCTTTTTTATGAGTGACAAAATGTCATTTGATAGTTTGTCATAAAGCTGGATTATGACCAATGGCAGAAATAATGACATTATGACACATAATAACAAAGGTACATACTAACAAAATGAACTATTGATTATAGCCTTTAGATTTTTGAAAAGGAGGACATTTAAAAGTGAAGAAGGACGAGAGGACAAATAGTTGAAAAGGAGGACTGTCCTCCCACATGGAGGACAGTTGGGAACCCTAGTTGTAAGTGTTTTTTTTTTTTTTTTTTGGATTTATTAACTTCATATTATATATCCGTTAAATGATATAATAGCAATTCACTCACAGTGACAGAAATCGACTTTGTTGTAGGTAGGTATATATATACAGGGTGATCGGGGTGCACCAAAAAGCTAGAGCGAGTAGGTTGGGTTAAGCCAAGAAAAAAATCGTATGGGAGGTGGAGGTGTATTTCTCCCCGTTGAATGAATGAATGAATGAATTAGTTGAAGATTTATGTGCACTGCAGTGTTGCCAGAAACACCGATTTATCGTATTACTCCTGATTTTCAGAGGTATTTCCGATACACCGATTTTTGATGTAAATATGGCACTTTCTCCCGATATTCTTATATATATTTTCCACTTTTGAATTTACATAATTTATAAATTTAATAAAAAGAAGCATGTTCCTTAACCTTTCTGTACCTAACTTAAAATATCCCATTTGATGTCTTATTCGTTTAGGGCTACTTGCACGAAAGTTTTCTGACAGCACTAACCTCTGATTTAATAAATAATTGAGAGTTTTTTCACTGATTAAACCTAGTACGCTGCTGATGCGGAACGAAATTTTTAGTTGGTCTCCAACATGACAACGAAATGCTTACGAAAACCACAACGAAAAATTACCCTTTGTAAGTGTCACCGTTTGCAAAAACAAAAAGCAAACACAAACGCATACAAATCACAGAAAGCCGTTTTATGATGAAAGCAACAACAAATACAAATCGCTCCAAATAATCTGCTACAATTATCGACTTCGCTCATCGAACGGCGTACCGCAGAACGAAAAGCACAACGAATTTTTCGTTTGTAATTTCGTTGTGTCATTTTTGTATGCGATTTTTCGTTTCGCATCAGCAGCATATGTAGAATCAAATCACGTTGTAGCAAAATATTTTTTTTTAAGTTATCCTCACCACCTGTGTTTTGTTAATTGTGAAAAAAATATTCTTATCCACTTGTTAAGTATTTTTCGTTTATGTGTTGGCTTTAGAAGACAAATACATAGTAGATATGTACATTTTTTTAAACTTCTAGTCAACTGTGTTTAAACACTATTATTGCTTTCAAAAATAAAAATGAATTTAAATAAAACTAAGAAAAACATAGGTATGTATAATTATTGTAGGGTACATGGTCTGTGTCTAAGCGATTTCAATTTAAACAAAAAAAAATAAATTAAAAAAAAAAGTAAAATGAAACAATGAATACTAATAATCTTAAAAAAAAATAGCGATTTGCTTAAAATTTATTTAAACTAATTCCCCGATTAATCCCGATTTTTGATGTGCTAATCTCCCGATTTTCAAAAATATTTTATGGCAACACTGGTGCACTGCCCCCTTCTAGAGCTGAATGAGATTGCTCATATAGCTCTTCCTCCAGATGTATTCCTTTGAGTAAATTTAGTCTATGGAGTATTTTCAGAGATGGTAATTCTCTCTCCTCTATTTGGTGCGTCTTTGATGCAAAAGTCCATCAAGTCAATTTTTTAGAAAATACCCTCCCACCTATATGGGGGAAATATACCCCCCTCCCATTCGAGTTTTTTCTTGTCTCAACCCAACCTACTCGCTCTATCTTTTTTGTGCACCTTATACCGCGATCACCCTGTATAATATCATCAGAATCAAATCAATTCCAATCCAAAAATAATCCCACTTAGAAATCGATGAAATCGAAATGATAACACTTATTTAACAACTGGGCTTTTGAAATAAAATTATAATTAATTGGAAAGTTTTTGCCTTTGATAAAGTTCTCCCTTTCCTATTTAATCTTTATTTCCATCAATAATCCAATTAGGAAATGTAGCCACTGACGGTACCTGTAGTAGGTGTAGGTGTGCTTTAATGAAAACCTCGAAATTTGTAGCGTATATCAAGATAATTATGATTAGTCTTCAGATCTAAGAATATAATCATAATCAGTGATAGAAAGTTATGATTCAGAAAATATTTTGCGGTGACCATCCGTCCCAGTATTTATAATGATAAAATATTTCACTTAAGAAAAAATTATTCTAATAAAAGTCAAGTTAACGACTGCGGCCGTACGAGCTTACTTTTGTCACCCGTTTTACGCTTTCTGAATTTTTTGGCAAATTTTAAACTACCTATAGATAAGAACAAATTTAAAAAGAAATTTTTTTGACGATTTTCATATCCAATAATTACATAGTTAAAATTGATTAGAAATTAAAAAAAATAATCAAATAGGTATTCCAAAATTAAAATAATGGTTCCATGAAAGAAACTGATGTTATTAAGAAATGAATTCATTGACCAATTTTGTTGATAATATATATATTGGAAAATATTTTCTGTCGGCTGTTTTGGTCACAATTATTTTAGTTATGAAACAAAATGTAACATTTACTTTTCCCGTCGTTTCGCCAGGGGTTGCTGCCTTCTTCAGGGGAAACTTTATTATAATTCACACAGTTATCTGTTGAAAAAGAAATTAATAAGTCAATAGCGTTCCTTGACGTAGGTAAGAATATATCGAACGCAAAATAAACTCTTGTTTGATTGGTATCAAAAAAATACAGCGTCAGGACGACTTATCAATTATCGTTCTAACCAGACCAAGCATATTATCATAAACACGGCTTAAAACTTAATCAACAAAGTTTTTACCTTGAGTGACAAACAATTTCACCCCAGTGTCCCCAGATTGAGAGGTAAAGTACCACTTTTGCCGATTTTATGAAGCGAAAGGGGAAAAGAGGGGAGAATAATCCAAAAAGGGGAAAAAATAAATGTTCTGTTCTGAATGCACTCATTTTTTTTGACTAAATAAAATCTAATTGGAAACATGAAAATTCTTACAGTTTTTTCACAAATTTTCAAGTTTTGCTGTGAAAACCTATAGAAAAAAACTCAGCTGTGAGAACTTAGCGAAAATTTCATGTTACGAAACAGGTACTATTGCAATTTTATGAAGCTTCAAAATACTTTTAAAATTCTATATCCACGCTAGCCAAGGGTAATTATGTCGTGTGCGAATTAAATTTAAAATCCGCTAAATTTTATCCGAATATTAATTTTTGAGATAGTGGAATAATAATCAAAGATTTAAACTAATTTGAACACGGCTTACTACCTTCTTCTTGATTTTTTTTGTATGAAATTAAACTTTCGGTGAAAAAAAAAGAAAACAAATGGAAACAAACTTTATTTTGAACAGTTTTAGTGAAAAGGAAGCCGACAAAGATTTTTAGAAAAATACTTTAAGCATAAAATTTCGTTATGAAACAGAAATGTTTCAAAACAGAAAAAGCTTACTGCTCTTATTTTTTGTCTTTCACATAGCGGACAAAAATAAAGGAACAATGATTAAGGACAGAATGATTAAATTCATAAAATATGTAAATTTTTGTTTGTTTTTGTTCAATCAGTTATGTAATGTAATTGACACACTATTATATTAGTTATGTACAAAAATGTTATTGCATAAATTAAGAAAATATATATATATTTTAAGTGTTTTTTTTTTTTTACAAAATTATACTTAATTTACTTAGGGAAAAAAAAGGGATATCTATTAGAAAATTAGGAGAAAAAAACCATTTTGGTATCAAAAAAAGGGGAAAAATGTTTTGGGGACCTGGGAACCCTGTTTCACCCCGCTAATCAAAAAAGAGTAACTAACAATGGCTACCCTGCTGCAGTTATTCGAGGTTTAATTTCAAAATACAACCAAAAAATCCCTCGCCAACAATGTGATGAAAGCATCGATGGGTTCTTTATAAGCTTAGTTTATTTACCAAACTTGACAGAGAACTTAAAGGTAATTGTTGCCAAAAAAGTTAAAGATGTTCGTTTAGCCTTCAAGTCTAATACTACACCTAGACACCTAGTCTGTATGGGAAAAATCGACGAATGCTGCAATTTATGCTATATTGGAACAACAAAACAATTTCTTCGTCAACGAATGTCCAACCACAGATCGGACGTCAATACAAAAAATCCAGCCAAAATTGCACTCGCTAGTCATGCTATAGAATTTGGTCATTCTCCTGATTTTGAAGGAGCTCAAGTCCTTCAAATTGAAAAGCATACTTCAAAGCGGTACAACCTAGAAACTCCTTACACTTTAAGCAACAACATTGTTATTCATTATTTATATTTCTTGAATTATAAAAACCTTCCCCCTGAAGAAGACAGCAACCCCTGCCGAAGCGTCGGGAAAAGTTAATGTTACATTTGTTTCATTACTAAAATTACTGTGACCAAAACAGCCAACGGAAAACATTTTATGAAACTGATGTTAATAATGCCTAAGTTTAAAATTTACTCCCTTCGTTTATTTCAAAAAAAAAAGTCAATTAACGAAATGATTTCTTTCAGTATATTTTGACTTTTTTTGTTTTCATTAAAAATACCATTACCCTATTTTCTATGTGTGGCATATGTAGTTTTTATTCAAAAGAGAAAGTTCTTGCACCCCAGTCGTCCATTTTATCTGGGTGTGTTGTAAGTACCTACCTACTTTTGTTTGCCATATTTATATATTTTTGCCTAGAAAAATTGTTTAATTCTTTTTAAAACAAAAGTTATTTTTCTAACGGAAAATTATTTTTAGTCATTTACCCTAGTTTTTAGAACCATATTTTATTCAAACTTTAGGTACCTACTTATCTGCCCCTTTCTACATCGGCCTTCATCTATATTCCTGGTATCCTTGCAGAATAATACCATTCCAAACAGAGTGTTATTATTAGCCTCTGGGTTTTGTATAATTTTAGTTATACGCGAAATCTAGGGCAATATATTATTTTCTGTTTAGCAGATATAACACCGCTATTAATAGAAGGTAATTAATTCCAAGCATCAGTTTGTACACTCAGAGAAAAAATAATTGTAAAATTTTTAAAATGTAACACAAAAATTTGTTGTTGTGTAATAAAATCGTTGCCGAGAAATAATGCAAAATGTCAATAAAAGTTAAATAAGGCCGAATATAGGCGTTTAGGCTTATTTCACCAGTAATAAAATATTTTTTAGTGTACAATTTTTGAACTATAAGTATTATCTAAGAAAATCGACAAAGATACATAAAAAAAAAAAAAAAAAAAAATTTGATGGCACAACAGCTCATAAAGAACTAGGGCCTAGTGACTTACAACTCTCAACCATACCTGTGTGAGTGTCTGCAGGAATGGAGGGGACCTACAGTTTATTGCCGAATCCGAACGGCTAACGAGCGGCACTTTTCTGTGACAAGAGATACTCTTGGAGGATTTGTCAATTCCTCGCAAGAGGCAGTAGCCGTTTTTTCTTTTAAATAAATAGGTGGCGAAGCTGGGGATCGAACCTTAGACCTCCGGCATGACAGTCCATCGCACTAACCATCACGCCACGGCTACTACATATATGTTTTAGTTTTATTCTTTTATTTACAAGAGTTTTTTTTGTCAGTGCATGATTACTTTACATAATTTTCATCTCTCAGATAATATTAATAGGGTATATGGCTAATTAGAAATAATATTGGTTCCCATCACCGCCCACAGTTCTTAATATTGTTCAAATAAAACGCCACATCACCATAGTCCGAAATGTTTTGAACGAAAGGATTACCAAACACTGCTTGTTAGCTTGTGTAAAATTGCAATTAGAAATTAATACGGTCTCACCTTTGGAAGCAAACGTGAGACCGTGAGACGTGGAAGGGATGATGGGAGAAAACCTATAACGAGACCAATCGATAAATATGATACCATAAGCATTAATTATTATTATGTAGACTACAAGTAGAATGATTTTTGGTTGAGCATTGAAAATATGAGATTTTAGTTTCATAATCCTATTTAATATAATAAATGTGAAATATTGTTTGTCTGTCTGTTTGTTCCTCCTATAATCTCCGAAAATACCTAATTGAATGCAATGAGGATTGGTTGAGTAAAAGCTTGAAACATGAAGATTGACATAAGCTTATTTTGTTTTCAAAATCTGCAACACTTCACAAAAACAAAAAAATATAAAAGAAAAGTGAGAAATTGTTTGAAATGTCCAGATATTCTTATCAAATATACATATAAATAAAATATAAAAAAAAAAACAAATACAGAAGTAGCTATTCTACAGTCGTAAGTCATATCCTTCATCCTGAAAATGTTGCATCCATTCATATTTTTCCCATTATTATAGTAAAGTTATTTAAACATGCGAAGCAAGGCGAGCACGGGCCTGCTATTAGTGTGTAAATCCGGCATGACAGTTTAACGCACTACAGCCATTACTCCACGGGCTATACTACTTTGAAATTGATAAAAATAATATGTTCCTTAAAAAAAATTTTCTGCAACTTCTTTATATGCAATACCTTTAATAATTGTATCTATCAATTATAATTATAGTAGATATAACGTGCATCCCTCTTACCAACTCAACTAATTTTCTTAAGCCTCATTATGCCAGTCCAAGGAACTTATTTTATTGAAGACCAGTTGATTGATCTAATACATTGGCTTGGCCATTCAACAAATCATCAAAAGACAATTAAATTGATTTATTCCAGAGGGGATGTATCCGTTGGGAATACTGAGTGAGGAATCCATTATCTTCTTTTGGTTCTAATAATCGAGTTGAGTAAATTGGGCATTGAATTTTTATACGAACGAACCCAAAAAAATAAGATACGATAATCAGGCATTCAATTTCTTCATTTTGAATGCTATAATAAAACCAGAAGGTATTCGGGATAAGTAACTGCGAACTAATTATGAAGTATGTACATACATACATATAAACGAACTTTATTTTGTCCTTGCAAAGTTTTATCCAAGTTGGCGAAACTCAATTATATAAGATTAATGATTCGAAATAAAATATAAAGTTGAAAATAATTTTTTTATGGAAGTAATTTATTATAATAAATTATCCAACTAAATCGTCGAAGAGTCCTTATTGCGAAAATAATAATACATATATGTAACTTCTTGTAAATTGCAATATCTAATATTGTAATTATGAGTTTCAGAAAAAAGATGACATTAATTATTATTGGTCTACACATTAAGCATATCACACTACCCTAAATTTGCTAATTGGCCTAAACATTCAAGATTTAAGGTTGTGGCTTATTAATTAATACAAATGCGAGTATAATGAAAGATATATTAAATTTGATCAAAATTGATTTCTGTTTTTTTTTTTTATAAACCGAAAAGAAATATTACCAGCAAATATTCTGAAAAATTAAATTTAACTTTTCAAGTTGATTTTTTCCAAATTTTGCGCTTTTAAATGCCATTGTTTTTTATGCTGTTATCAATTTTTAGTTAAATACTGAAAACCAGATGAAAAACTCTTCTTTAGTTTTAGAGAAATTAAAAGAAGATGAAGGGTATTTTTTATATTGCTGGTTTGTTTATGACGCAACAAATATCAACCATTTTTAGTTATTTATTTTTTTGGAAAAAAGTACGTTTACTTTTTTTCAATTTATCAAATACTAACGGCCAATTTCTTTACAAAGTTCTAAAATCAATTTAAAACTCGATCCAGTAACTCTCGGTTTATGTTATGGGACTTTAGGGTCCAAATTTATCGAAGTTCTATCTCAAACTGAGATCTAAATATCGAAGTTCAAATGTATTAGAACTCGGTGAAGAAATGAGTTAGAACCCATAGTTCTAATTTTTCGATAAACCAAGTTTTAGGGGTTAGAACTTTGTCAAGAAATTAGCTGTGAAGCAAGGCGCTCACTGAAGTGGTGACGAAGTGGAGTGGTAGTGGAGTAGCGAGTGGCATTGGAATATGGTGAACACGTGGATTGGCGATGGAGTGGTGGCTAAGTGGTATGAAAGTGATCTAACGCGCACTGTGGTAGCAAACTAAGTATGGTATGCCACTGATTAATCAGTTACAATGTCGTCCTCAGAAGATGAAGACGTTCTCTTAGTTGTTCAACTTGCCAACCTTAATGCTGAAAATCAGGAGAAGAAGAAGAAGAATAACTATTGGGTGCATCCTCTCTGGCAAAAAATAAAATATTTGGAATTTATAGTGTATATAAAAAGGATTTGGAATTGGATGACAGAAAATTTAAACTTTTCTACCGAATGAAGAAAGAGACATTTTGCAAGTTACTGACAAAATTAGGACTAGTGTTCGAAAAAAAGGATACAAACTTCAGGAAATGCATTTCTCCCGAAAAAAGACTGCTTGTAACATTGCGGTAAGTATAAAATAAAAAAACATTAAAGACATTTATTTAAAAATATTTATTTTAAAATTTACATTCTTTAAAAGAAAATTAAAAATTTTTTTGATAAGTATATTGAGTATTTTGAAATAATGTATCTTGTGTGGGTAGTGGTAGCGATTTGTCCAAAACGAAATGTCTTGATAAGATGGTTGCGATTCAGTTGCATCACATCGAGGTCGAATAGAGTATGTTGTAGAGTGTAGGGGAACGGCTAGAAGTTCTGCTATGTGCATCAAGGGATGAATAACTACCAGACGTTGTTGAGGAGGATTGAGGCACAGAATTATTAGATACTACAGGCTAATCCAAGATTTAGGGCTCCCACTTAATATAAGTCAATAATTACAAGCATAAACTGTACAAAAATCCACTTCATCACGTCTCACTTGCCGCTTGAAAATTAAACATGTTCGAGATCGAGATATGTGGCATCACACTTTCACTTTCAAAATATCTTGCCACCGCCACTCCACTTTGATGAGCGCGTCTTCATTTGTTTACATAGGTTTTATTAATTCCACATGCCACTTAGTCACCACTCAACTAGCACTCCCGCTTCGTCACCATTTCAGTGACCACCCTGCCTAAGAAAGATTTTTTTATCTGATTTTTGCATTTGACTTTGAAATTTATTTGAAATTTCTCAATAACTAGTCATTTAATTAAGCAAATTAAATAATGGATTATTAGCTTCAAACAAATGTATAAGCTTTTATTTTTTAACAATTTGCCCCGACCGCAGTGGAGAGATATAACTTTGCCTCCATACAATCATCCCCCAAAATATAGTAAAATATAATAAATTGTCCGAATATTCAAAAGTTACAGCGTGCGGCGCTGCCGCCTTAGTAGGTTATCGGAGTAATTCTTGTGGCACGTCAGGATTTTTTAGTTTGTTTGCTTTGCACTGATATCATTTGATGCCAAAAAATTGATTGACTTCATTTACAATGCGAGGATTTAATGAGATTAAATTATACTTTTAAGAGCCGATTTTACAATTATCAGTTAAAGAGTATGTTAACTGTCAGAGGAATAAAGTTATTAGACTCTTAAATAGTCTGATAACAGAATTGAAATTTTCAATAAAAAAAAAATGGTCGAGTTCGTAAAAGTAAAACTTAAAGTCGCATTTCTGCAGGCAAATGCAGCTGCAGCCTATTTCAAATTATGGGTTCACTTTTTTGGAAGCGCTGATGTTTGTTCTCAGTATTGAAATCAAATTTTGCCCAAAATGTACATTACTACTACATTTTTTTTTTCAATTGCTTTTAGCAGTGATTAAAATTCGGGAAATATGTCAAATTTAAAAAAATAACGCTTTGACTTGCTTTCTCGTAAGAAATTCTATAATTTGACGTGAGAGCTATTCAAAGTTTAAATATTTATCCAGAGAACGAGGAGAAGATAACTTTTTAAACTGAGATAGAGAAAAAAATGTTTTGCTGCAACATGATTTGATTCCACTGTTAAAGTAGCAGGTCAGCAACCGGGAAAGCTATTTTATTAAAATAATTCTCCAAATTTACAGTTATTTTTGCATTTGAAAAAAAATCTGAAGTCCTCATGTATACAAAAAATTCATATCGTACTGCCTTATTTCAATGTGATAGCTTTTCTGGTATCTGGGGAAATGGCATGCCCTACTTACTTGTAACTTCACAGCAAAGTCGGGGGCGAAATATAATTTGCTTGATATTTTTTTCAAATGAGGACTTTGTTTATTTTGCAGTTAAAATACTACCCAGGCACACTGTTAACTTGCATTCAAATTCAACTCTTGAGTTAATTAACTAACTGCGACTTTAATGACTAAATCAAAGTAGGAATTGGATTTTGTTCAGCTGTGCTTATGCCCGCGCAAATTTTAAGCATTATCCCAAATATGAAGCGCACAAGAGGAAGAGGGATGTTATACCTATCTGTTTTGTACAATTTCTTATGAATGGCTGTATACCTATCACAACCATTGGATTTTTCAAAAAAAAAAAATTTTAAAACCCTCTTTCAAATATTCATTAATGTATGAATCATAACAATAAATAAAGATACATATCTACTAATTGGCAGAGAAGTGCGAATATACAGTGTCCCACACTCACCACCCGCAAACGAAAACCATACCGCTTTCTATGTTCAAATCAAATCTAAAAAAAAGTTTTCGCATGATTTTTATGATCCTTGGCCTCATTTCTCTTTACTGGGGGCTCTATAACTTTGTCAAACTTTAACTGGGTAAATTTTTAATTTTTTAACAAAATAAAAACACAAACAAAAAGGAAATTCAGGAAAATTGTAATATTTGAATTAATTTCTTTGTAAAGTGTTCTTAACGATTTTAATAATTTTTTTCAACTGTTGGCTTTTTCTAACACTCCAATAGTTTTCGTTTTTATTCAAATATTCAAATTTTCTATGGAAGGTATACCTACGTGTGACACAACCATCATCTGAAGCGGTTCTTACAAAAAAAATCAATTTAGCCTTAGAGAATATAAAGATTTAATGACAAGGTCACAACACAATCACAAATAAAAAATTAATTGTATAGCCATAGTTGGATATTGGAATCATTCCAAATGATTAAAATCCTGAAAGATATACATAATGTACCTATAGCTTTTGAATTCAGTGTACCTATATGCCATTATACTGCGTTCCTTTATGTGAAATTGAATGGAATAATACCTTTGTAGTATACAACAAACCGGATGGACATTTTAAATTGATTTTCCCCGGGGACATTAAGGTCTTTTTTGTAACAGTTTTTTAATACCCTATAACTTCATGGGAGCAAGCAATGTTCGTAGAAAATGGCTGGATAGATTTAACTTTTTTATAAGTTTTATGACAACAATCAAAGTGGGCTTATATAAAGTCATTGGATAGATGAATGTAATGGGAATTGTTATCGGTTTTTCGTTTGCTTATCAAAGCGGAATAATGCAATTTTTCTTTTTAATATTTTAACTCAAGGTTTGCCAGGGATCATTGCTTACGAAACAGAAAAAGATAGTAAAAAATTTAACACAACAACTCCTCAAGTCCGATAAATACATCAACTTCAAAACGTAATATGTATACACAAGTCTTGTATTGTATCTATTATGTACCTAGTTGCAATAGATATAGACTATTGATATTCTTTTCGTACCTACCGTTGATTTAGAAACTGGAGCAGTGCTTGTCGAAGTTCAAGAATTTAAAAAGAAATATACGGCCATTGGCTTTATTCATTTTTAACAAAAATGAATAATGTTTGAGTTTTGAGATGTACCTAGGAGCAGCGTTGCCGTTGGCCACTATTTTCCGTTGGGGACCCGTGGCCACCACTTTTTTAAAAATTACCCGATTGGCCACCTTTTTCTTAATTCAATAAGATTTTCATTCGAAAAGGTCAGAGTTGTAAAAGAATGCAATATTTTGGTATTTCATTCTTTGAAATCCCATTCAATTAACTTCACCTTACGATTGCAATGAAATACTTTTTGTAAGTATTTGTACTTCAAAAAATAATTCCCAATCAATTTTGAAGTCTTTAATAATGCAATCATTTTATGCAGTTAAAAGAATAAAAGTTAAAAGAATGCAATACTAAAAGACTGCTTGAAGTCTTTGAAATCTTTTTGAAGTCTTTTACATTGATTGCATTCTTTTACAGTCTTTGAAGTCTTTTACATTGATTGCATTCTTTTGCAGATTTTGAAGTTTTTTTGAAGTCTTTTACATATTGCATTCTTTTTTGTGTTTTGTACAGCCGCGTGTGGAGAGTTATTACGGTTTAAAGTAAAAGCATGGACTTTTCATCGGAAGATTCTGAAGCTGATCCTAGTTTTTCTCCTTTAAATAATAACAGGACATTAAAAAAACCCTACTCTGCTCTGAATAAGGCTTACGAGAAGGAATCGAAAATAAGGAGGATTGAGTCCAGCTCTTCTTATTTAGCAACAGAAGTGGAAACATCCTCAGAAGTGAATTAAGCTTTTGCAGCTCTGATTAGATAATTTATGTACAGGTAGTAAATGGCTAAGTATTTATGAGTGTTCTCTCATCTTCTGCGATATTTATACATTATGAATTAAACTATAAATTAATTTTATTTAGATGAATAGATGAACCGCTTTTATCATTTTCATTAAATCAATTCGTGTCAATCTCTCACAAATAATAATCATATCAGAAAATTCTAAACCATTGAAATCCAATTCGTTAACATTTTATTCATAAAATAGTTTTTATAATCAATTTTGAATTTTACAATTTTAAATGCACTAATTTTTAAATTCTATTGTCATTTTGAACAATTTACCTAAATATTTATTAATCTGTAATTATTACTAAAAATGTTTATATAGAAAGACAGTAAATCAGTAAAAGTATTTCAAAAAGTATAAATATTCCCAGCAGTTAAAGTACTCTAAGAAGTGAAAAGACTTTAGGCAGTTAAAAGACTTTAGACAGTTAAAAGACTTCGAGCAGTTAAAAGACTTCATGGAAGTCAAAAGACTGCAAAAGAATGCAATCAATGTAAAAGACTTCAAAGACTGTAAAAGAAAAGACTTCAAAGACTTCAAGCAGTCTTTTAGTATTGCATTTTTTTAACTTTTAGTCTTTTAACTGCATAAAATGATTGCATTATTAAAGACTTCAAAATTGATTGGGAATTATTTTTTGAAGTTGAAGTACTGAGGTGAAGTAAAAATACTTTAAAATAAGTCTTTTTATTCAATTAACTGCAGTTCAAAAATGATTGCATTCTTTTACATCTCTGGAAAAGGTATACAAATTTGTATTTTTCATAAAAATGAATCAATTTCACAAAATTTCTTACTGAGAACTATCGTTTTACCTCGAAAAATACAACCTTTACCGTTTTAGCAGAAGAAAGGAACAACTTAAATACTTCTTTGTGGTGCGTTTCTTTTCTGTAAAATGTTAACTATTGTTGATCTGTCAAAAAAAAGTATTGAACGTCATTGTCGAAAATGTTACACGCTCAGTTAAAAATATTGTTAATCTGGCAAACAAAATAGTTTGCGAAAAAAAAAGCGAAATACATGAATGAAAATAAAAGAAAATTTTTGATCGCATTAAATTCATTTGAAAACATTATTATTAAAACTTTAAAAATGCACACAATTTATACCTTTAATTCGTTTATTTGTTTATTTTTAAACAAAATAGAATCATCAAGCACAATTGACAAAATGTTTGCAACTTCTTTCCATTCCAAACAGATACCGATGCATTTTTTGTAAGAAATTTACCTTATCGAAAAATTAAACTGTCGGAAAAAAGAGAGTAATCAGTAAAAAAAATAAGGCAATTATTAGTAAATAACAGAAGATAATTATTGTACGAATCAAAATCGACAGTAAAAATAAAATAAAAAAATACCGAAATTTAAGTAATCGAAAGGAAAAAGTAAACAAAATATAACCCTAAAATGAAAATCCAAATTCAACTGCTTTTGATAGATTAACATTTTAAATTCATATCGACGAGATGAGTTAGAAAATGGTTCAAGGTATAACATTCTGTTACAAAGTGTAACATTCGGACACATCAACATTGGAATTTAGGAACGATTTTTTGACGTCATAGTGTTGATAAATGTTACACTTCTCGAGTATAGTTAACATTTTACAGAAAAAAAAACGCACCACTGGCATTACAATAGCAAAATAATCATTCTCAGCTCTTAATTTTATTTAATCCAAAAATAATTTGAAAATTAGTTTCAAAAAAATATTTAAAAATGAACAATGCATATTAGGTACCTACATACGAACCTACAAGACAGGCTTTTCATTCATCTCTATTTTTTAATTTTTTAATTTTGAATTATGTTTATTATTATGAAATGTTTCAAGTATTTTATATTCTATCTATTGCGGATTTGTTCTTTATGGGACCCTTTTTTTGTGTTGGGGCCCTTTTTGGGAAATCTATCAAATTTTTCCAGCGGCAACACTGCCTAGGAGACAAATCCAATTTTTCAAATTTAGTAGTATGTATAAGGCTACTTATATGTGGGCGAGGTATTCTGGAAAAACCAATAATGGCCAATGGGTAATATAGTTTGGTTACGAAATGGTTGCTTGGGATCTGATCTACCCGTTCTTGATTATAAAATTAATCTTAGAATTAGAGATCGAGAGTAAAACCCAACCTTTTCAAAGGTCTACAAATAACGCTAATGTGCAATCTGCTCAGATCTTTAAAAATATGGTCAATTAAAAACCATTTTGCTTAAAACAATTTTTTTTAGTTTTGGTCAACCACCGACTACTTATCGCTGAGAGAAAAAAATAAATTTCTTTAAAAGATTTATATTCTTCTCGGTCCGTTAGAAATCTCTGCTATTGGAATTTCAGAAAACTGATGTTTAGTTAGTAATTGTTTAGCACTCTTTAAGCAAACCATTAGTAAAAGTGACGATGTGGTGAAGGTCAAACTGTAATGTAAGGATTTATCTTGAATACAGGGTGATTCACCTAAGGTGTGACAAAAAGCTACAGCGTGTAGGCTGAGTCGAGACAAGAAAAAAAAGTATCGGTGGGGGGGGTCTATTTCCTCCGATTAGACGGGAGGGGAAATTTTATAAAAAAAAAAAACACATTAAAATAGAAAAAATCATTAAAAACAACGGAAATACCTACTTTTTTTTTAAGGCCAGAAGTCCGTTCTTTAATTTTGTTTTTAGTTCAAGTTATTAATTTTCAAACTTAAAATTTTGAAAAAATATTGAAAAAAAATCAAACTAATTTAGTTCAAAATTTTAAATTATGAAGTAATATTTTGGTTTTTAATATTGTCTTATCAATTTCTAGTCAAACAATAGAAACTGGACTTTGAGAAAACTGAAAATAACTAAATCTACTTTATTACTTAATTATGGTAGAAATATGATCTTTGGAGCAATACAAAACGGATGGAAGGAAAACTTTTATTTTGTTATTTTTAATTTTGTCAAAAACTAGAATACATTGCGACATCTGGTTTTCAGCGTTTGACTTAAAAGTAGATGGGAGCATTATATATTAAAAACAAAAATACTACTTAATAATGTAAAATTTTGAACAAAATTAGTACACACTTTTTTCATTATTTTTTCAAAATTTTATTTGAAAATTTATTTTTCAAAAATTGTTCCCTCAAATAATTTTAATTAAAAACAAAAGTAATGTAACGGATTTCTGCCTTTAAAAAAAAAGTATAGCATGATATTGTAAGTGTTACCGTTGTTTTTAAATATTTTTTTTTTCTATTTCAAGTCGATTTATTATAAAATTGCCCCTTCCGCCTAAACAAGGGGAAATAGACCCCCATTCCATTTGATTTTTTTCTTGTCTGAATTCAACCTCTAGCTTTTTGTCACACCGAATGCGAATCACCCTGTTTATAAGTGCATTATGCATGTTTCTACATCCATACATACATACAATATGCATGCATTTATGTATGTATAAAGGGTTCACAGCAGTTGTAGTGAACCTAGTCAGAAAAGGTTAAATTCGAAGATATTTACAGGTTAAGCAAATACACTGTCATTAATTACTAAACTAATATTTTACTCGTATTGCAGGCAAATTAATAGCTTATTTTCTAAACTTTCTTCTAATTTTTGTTTGTATGATTTGGTTCGGTACAGCTGTGAACCCTCCATATACATCATCTTTATTTTCCCTTTTTTGTGAATTTAATACATTTGTTTTTTGTTTTTTATTTGAAAAAATAATTTATTAATAAACCTACTAACCATTTTTTATTTATTTTCTATGAAAATGGTTAAATGTTGATCGTTTCCCTTTTTTTTTTTTTTTAAATAAGTCAACATCAGGAAAGAGTTATTTTTCAAATTAAATGATAAATCTCACCCAAAGACTTAAAAAAAAAAAATTTTAAATGAATCTCAGACCAAAACCAAAATAAAATTGGGGAATTAAATATCTCTCAGAAAGAAACCTATTGAAAATCAAATGGTGGACGGATGGTTATTTTCGATCTCTGCTTAGAATATAATAACAAAATTGTGGCACCGCGAGTTGACGATAATTGCCAATTTATAACTTAATAATTAATACAGTTCTTTAAATGAGATTTCACACACTTGCTAGCTTGCTAGCGATAAATAGAAACGTTTAAAAAAGTATTTGCTGAGGTTTTTTTTGTCTATTGGTGAGGCTAGAATGAATTTATTCAGTTAAAATATAAGTCAGTTCGAGCTGTAAAACTGTGGACCCTATGAAGATTTCACAAGATTCAAATTCGAGAGTATATTCTTCCAAAAATAATAAGGGTATTCCTGCAACGTCGTAAAACACTAGATAAATTTATCTTTTGGATAAGTTTATCTTTTGGTAAATGAACTGTCAAATTTTATATGGGAAATGGTTTACGCAAATTGGATAAAATTATATAAGGATTTTGCTGCGGAAACTTAAGCTAAGTACAGACGATTGTCAGAACTTACAATATTGTCAGATCTGTCAGTGAAAATACTGTCCCAAGTGTCTTACAATCGTCTGTACACACAATTTTGTATGACAATATTGTCAGAAACGTCATTTTCAGGTAATTGTCAGATGACAATCTGACAAAAAATTGTCAGGTATCTTACAATCGTCTGAACGCACAATTCGTGTCATTGTCAGACGATTAGGACATTGTCAGACTCATTGGTCATTGTCAGATGTTTTCATTGAAAACATCTTACAATTGCTGACAATTTCTTCATTGTTCGAAATGTCAAACGGTTGGAGCCGAGTTGAGAAATAAAAAAAAACATTTTTGCAGGAATTTTGTAGTTTTTCCAAAACTGAATAAAAAAAATCTATAAAGCAACTGGACTCGCTTTCATATTAAATTCCTTGTGCTTTATAGTTTTGTTCGGAATAAATAAAACCATTGAAAGATATCTACTCAAACGAAGATTAAATACGATGAAAATAAAGTGAACATCAAATTCCAATAAGTAAAAAAAAATTGGACTTCAAAATGGCCAAGAAACTATACGAGCAATCAAATAAATTTGAAGAATGCCAAAACGAGGGTGGACAGGGACACTACCTAAAAAAAAACCAGCTCAAGCAATTGGTAACAATAGGCAGCCGCCAATTCGCACAGATCTAACATAGTCTCAAGGTCACTTTCTAAATCAGTCGAACTCTCTAGAGTAAGCCTGCTGAATTTTTTGTACGCAAAGGTTTATTTTTTCTTCTAAACAATATTGTTCAATTATTGCAAGATCTTCTCATTCTTGCGTCCTTCAAAAAATAAATGATTTAAAATTTAAATTCTTTTGTTTAATAAATCGATAGAGAATATGGACTTTTGTTCTTCCTAGCGCGTCTTGACGACCTCTGGCATATTTCTCCTTCGTAGTGAGTAAAGTCGTCCGTTGCCCTCGATATCCAGTTGTAGTTAAATTGTTTCGAATGCTCGTCCAATTGTTTTGGAATTACCACTATGATACTAGATTTTTAAAACACTTTGAAAGTATCCTCTTCTTGATAGTGGCTACATACATTAAAAAGTGAAATTCTATAAAAGATGTTTGATCTTGAAATTTTTAATTTTTATTGATCTTCCAACCGTGTGAAAAGAAAATTTTCAAGCTGACAATATTTTCAGATATATGTATAATTGTCCGAAAATTGTCAGACAAGAGCTGACAAATAAACTGCCACACTTGGGCACAAAATCTACCAATCGTGTGAACGGACAATTTAACATTGTAACAAATTTATCAATTGTCAGCTAATTGTCCGCTATTGTCAGACCATTGACAGATCTAACAATATTGTAATTTATAAGATCTGACAATCGTCTGTACTTAGCTTTATACAAATTTATTTGGATAAACTCATACGAAACGAACGTCATTGTGACTTTTAGAATTAGACGTGTTCAGATATATGATATTTTGATACAGTCTCAGAAAACTTAAAAAAAACTCTGACTGTGCTCTGTAACTATTGCATCGCGATTAGTTAGCGATACAAGTTGTGAACTAAAACGTACTTTATAGACAAAAAGAGTTATAAATTAAAACGTAGTTTATTAAAAACTGTGAATTAAACGTAGTTTATATATAAAAAAAAAAGATAAATTAGGACGTCTATATTTACTCAACGATCAGGAAAGCTTGTTAGTAAATTATTAAGGTAGAACTACATATAAAGGCTCTCCCAAACCAATGCGAATTATTCTTTGACGACGTCGAAAGCAACAATCAAAACAAACAATACGAATATATATCGCATAGAAATATTTCGCATTGGTTTGGGAGGGCCTTAATCAGAAGTCAGAAGTTATCAAAATTGTCATTAACTAATGAAAACTAGAATGCTGAACAGTAAAAATCAGAATTGAGCCATAATTCACCTTTTTCTCTTTTCTTCGTCATTGTCTCAATAAATTTCAGTTCAATTCCGTGAGGTGAATTTGTGGCGCGCTTCACTTCCGAAAGAAAAAGTTAGTGAAAATCAATAAACCGAAATTATGGGTGCGCCATATGATTTTTTGTATTCTCTCATTTTCGTTCGACCACTGCCTTGAGCTTGCGACTATTACCGCCATATTATACATTCGTTTAATCCAGATTAAAACTTTAATTCTATTTAGTTTGATCTATTGCCACATTAATCCATTTGGATTAAAAGCTCATTTTAATCCAAGACTGAATAATATGGCGGTAAAAGTTCATTTTAATACTAGACTTAATAATATGGCTGGCGGTTATAGTTCTACCTTAAAACGCGACTCGTGTATTCATCTAACATTTTTGTATCATTCCGAAAAAAATGTCTACGATTTCGCGTTGGTTTGGGAGAGGTTCTCCATTTAAAAATAATTTCGAAATCTGAACAAGTCTAATGTGTCACACATTTGACGTTTAACAAACAGCTGATTCAATTACGCAGCATTTATGCAATTGGGCTTTTCCAGAATCTGACTCTGTTTTTTCTCTTTCTAATTTTGACAGTTCTTTAATCGAAAAGAAGCTCTAGATGGGGTGAAAACAACAATACAAACAAATAGAAACACACACCGATACTGTTCGCGCCTTTAATAGTATGTTTGTTTTCCCCCCATCTAGAGTTTTTGATGTTTGGTGGAAGTTCTCAATTGAATAAAAAGGACGTTCACGCAAACTTTTGCGTAAACTTATCTTTTTACACAATTGGTAAACTTATATTGTTGCATGAATACCCTTAATATAACAAATTTTATATTATTTTTGATTTTTTACCATGTTTTTAATCTTCAAATAATTTGATTTTTTTTAGGTTGAAGTTCTTTATGGATTACAAAAATTTTATTTTGCAGCTACAAAAATAAAATTTGTCACTTTTTCAGAAAAGAAAAACATCCATGCAGGTAGTATTTGTATTAGAGGTACTCAAATCTTTATTGTAAGCATTTCAAGTATTTGAGCTTTAAGGACCTATATGTGTTCTATCCTCGAAATTTAAATTAATTTAAATAAATCTATTTAATGGTCGTTGAAAATGTAGTACAGTGAAAGCTCCCTTATCCGGACAACGACAATCGCAACACCTTAGTCTGTCTAAGGGAGTTATCCGTCCAAGGGAAAAAATAAAAAAAAAATTATGTAAGGAAATGTATAATATACAGTGGCATCATGAAACATTTTTGCACCTACAAGCCATGAAATGATGAAATTCATTCAAACTAAAAATAAGCATGAAGATACAAGATACAAAAAGATACAAAAACAGACTACATCTGCAGAAATAAAATCCGTTATGAAGGCAGTAGTCGTGGCGTGATGGTTAGTGCGATGGACTGTCATGCCGGAGGTCTAAGGTTCGATCCCCAGCCTCGCCACCTATTTATTTAAAAAAAAGAAAAAACGGCTACTGCCTCTTGCGAGGAATTGACAAATCCTCCAAGAGTATCTCCTGTCACAGAAAAGTGCCGCTCGTTAGCCGTTCGGATTCGGCAATAAACTGTAGGTCCCCTCCATTCCTGCAGACACGCACACAGGAATGGTTGAGAGTTGTAAGTCACTAGGCCCTAGTTCTTCATGAGCTGTTGTGCCATCAAATTTATTTATTTATTTTTTATTTTATGAAGGCAGTAATTTGGTGAAATCGCGTCTATGTCGCTGTAAAACAGAGGGGCCGTTTTTAAAGCAGAATAAATTTATGTAAAAGTATTACTAAAAATAATGGTTGAAATTTACATACTAAAAAAAAAGGGAATTTAATTTAACAAATCGCGGCTAATATTCTTATCCGCGTCCGGGTAAGGGAGTGTCCGCTTAAGGGATCATAAAATGTATGGAATTTAGATCCAAGATCAACGGTCGTGAGAATTTGTCCGTCTAAGGGGATTTTCCGCTTAAGGGAGTGGTCCGCAATAGGAGCTTTCACTGTAACAATAACAAGATAGTATTTCTGTATGACTCTTTATTTTAACTTTTTGTTTCAAAAGGTACTTATATTTATGAAGCGAATACATCCAAACGTGCATCAGTGAACATTAATCCTTGGATTTTCTTATGAAAACAACTTAAATTATTCTTTTTAACTTGTGTGTATCCATCTACCCATTAGTAAAAGCTACAAACAAAAATACGATTCCAACTCCGTGAACCACAAATTCCATTTAGAACTCAAACGAATGCGAAAATCTCTGCTAAGTCGTTATTTCAGAAACGTGAGTATGATGTGTATAGTTTGTAAACGAAGTGAGGTTAACATGTTTTTGAACTATGAAGGTACATAATTATTACATCTGTACCTCTTCTTAATTAGCTGCAGTTGAAAACATTGCTGATGTTGTTGTAAAACTAAAATGAATTTCGAAACAAATGAAATGAATAAAATTATACATATTATACATATGTATGTATGTAATGTATACATAAAAAGATGCATAGATAAACTTTAAAACGAATAGCACGTCGAACTTATTCTTCAAAAAAAAATTTACCTACGGGGAGGTTGCAATGGTGGTTAACGATTTTTCAATAATTTGTTCTTTATAGATGGTCTTTCATATAGCGCTTTCTATCTTTAAATTTAAATAAAACAAAGTGTGTGTGAGATATAAATAATCGACATTTTTTTTCGCTTGAAAGGCCTATCGATCCCATTATGTATGGAATATAACATCGTTCAAATGTCCGCCGCGACTCCTCTAGGTGGTGTGCATCCGAAATGTCCAATTTTCCATGACTCTGGCATGATGATGGCATGGGTTATGTTGGTTTTCAGAGCCGCTGTGGTATGTGGCTAATTCGCATAGACATGCGACTTCAGAAAACGGGGTCAAATCGTACGATCTCTGTGGCAAGCTCACATCGCCTCCAAGTGAGATGACCATTTCCTCGAATCGCTCGTGCAGAATTTCCAATGTGGCGTGAGCTGTGTGGCACCTATATAGCACCGGCCGTCCTGTTTTGAAGCCACATGCCGTTGGTTGGTGTCCATATTATCCAATTCAGACCAAAAGAATTTGAATTTGGCACGACGCAAAATTCGCCAAATTGTGGTTTGAGAGTAGTAGCCGTGGCATGATGGTTATAGTACATAGGACTGTCAACCAGACGTCTGTGGGTTCGGTTCCCATCCTCGTCACCTTATAATAATTTTAAAAAATGGGTACTGCCTCTTGCTTGGAACTGACGAAACATACAAGAGTATTCCTTGTCAAAAAAAAGTGCGGCTCACATTAACCGTTCGGATTCGGCAATAATCCCCTCCATTATTATATATTTCATATACTTCTTCTTGAGCTGTTGTGCCACTAAATTAATTTATTTATTTTTGTGGTCTGTTAAAGGCCGAGTAGTTATGAGCGACGCGAAATCGGCTGCTCCTGGATTCCCTTGTACACTTTCACAGACGGCGGCGGCGGCGATGTTTTCGGCAGGTCTTGCATTTTGTCGAGGTACGGGTTTTCTGATCCAGTGGTTTCAAATAAATCCAGCACACTGCGAATAGTCCTCTCGGTAGGACGATTATGGTGACCGTAAAATGAGTGAAGCGCGCAGAACGTTCGTTGCCTGAACAGAACACTCATTTTAATAAGACGAAATTTTATCTTTTGCTTAATGTTGTTGAACGCTATATTCGTGCATAGTGATTTATCAAAATAGACTGAATAAATGACAGCCAATTTGACAGATGCAGACAGCTTCAACAACTGTCCCTATTCGGAAGCCTCTATTGGAAGACCCTTTAGTTAGAAACTAGCATCAAAATGATAAAAATTGCTGAGTTCCGGCCGTAATTACAAAAATGTAATTTTATAGACGCGCAATAGTTGTTTCGCGAATTTTCGTTTTATTTTTGAACCAACATGCGAAATGAAAATTTCGCAAAAATGCTTTCGTGGTTTTTATGTTGCATATTATTAGGTGGTAATTTGTTTTTTTTTTGCAAGATCTTATTTCGCTAACAACCTGTTAATTTCCGTTTTGTTATCTCGACGTCTAGTTAACTCGGCCATTTAGTTACCTGGTCTTTCGTTATCTGGCCTTTCGTTATCTGGCCGTTTCATTATCTTGCTGATATGTATATACGTACCGCAAAATAGCACCGACATTTATTTTATTTGTAAACGTAAGTTTAAGACGACGCGACTTCTTTTTTTTTTTGTTTTTTTTAGACATAAGTTTAATGTTGACGGTTTTTTTCGTACGATTATGAGTGTTTAAACAAAGAAAAAACTATGCTTCCTGCTTTAAACTTGAATAAAAATTATCACTTTAATATTCCAATGCAAGGAACATAATGGTATTGGTTCTATTTTTCATTTTCATTCAATTTGATTTAGAGAAGAAAATTGAAAACATGGATTTTTCGCATATAACTCTTAAATTGTTTTGGCTTTCGCAATAAAAAGTGAAATAATAATAACCATCAAAATTATGAAATGCGATGAAATAATAAACGAATTAATTTGTTGCGAGATAATAATTGCAAAACGATGACTTTACGAAACAAAAACATTATAGCGAAATAAGAACTTGCAAATTAAATAGGCAAGCAAAAAACAAGACATTGTGAAATGATCATATTACAAAAATACCCCGCGGATATTATTCAACTGGGGAGTTTAGAAAAAATTAGTGAATAAAAAAGAAATTCAAACTTGCGTTTCAACTCTCGAGTTGAAATCAAGTCTTAAGTTGGCCAACTTGAGAGTTTCCCTCAAGTTAAGCAATAGGGAAAAAAATGGCCCCTAATCTTATGCAGCTTTAGTATGAAAACCTTTTTTGGCGATTTTTAGAAGAATCACTGTCGCTACAATTTTTTTCTTTTTACAGAACGATATGGCATATCCAAAAATTATTTTTGACCAAAATTTAAAAAGTGTCATGCTAGATTCAGTATGAAAACCATTTTTGGGAGAACCACTGTCGAGGCAATTTTTTCCTTTTCACGGCATATCTTAAGCAATTAATTTCTACTATTTGGCATATTCAAAAGTTATTTTTGACCAAAATTTTTAGGAGAACCAGTGGCGCGGCAATTTTGTTCTCTTCACGGCATATTTACGGCATTTATACGGCAATTTCTGAGATAGTCAAAAGTTACTTTTTCGAAAGTTGTCATGCTAGCTTTTTACGGCTACAAAATCGGCCAGATGACCACAACCCAGAAATTTTCTAAAAACGCACAGATTAAATATGCATTTGTTCTTGGACTCTGATGGCAGCATTGATTTTATTGGCTGCCAATTTTTTTTCATATCTCTTTATTGTTTTTAGGGCACGCGGTTCATTTAATAAGCGAAAGAATTACTTAAATTAACCTTCCTAATGAAGATAATATAAAACGACTACAAAGGCATATAACAAAATAAAGTCTAATAACGTATTGAATTTTTGTTCGAATACAAAATTGTTTTAAGTTTTGATAAGTTTAAAATGAAAGCAGAAATTGCGGGATTAATTTTATCTTTATATACATTTACTACGAGTTGAAATTCCTTCGGGTAATCCGGCATGGTCGGCTAGTAGACCATGATTAATGCCAGAAGGCCTTTACTTTTATCTTACAACCTTCAAAGAATATCTTGATTACGAATCGACAAATTTAACCAACCATATTGGTATATTGAGGAAGTTGATGAACGGTGAATCAACAGGATAAAAGTTATACCTAAAACATAGTAATATCATGTAAGGAAAGGAAAAAAAAAGTTTTAAAATGTTTGATGTATTTCTGCAAAGAAGAAAAGTTGAAAAAGTCGGTGATTCGTAACATAAATTAAAATATGTAAACCTATAAGATATATGAATAGATATTTGAGTACTTTTTGTATTGGAGTATGTAATATTAACTTGGGGGAACATTTGTAGGTACTATGCTTTTGACAATAACTAATACTAATAAATCAAGTTTCTTCATTTTAGGAAAAGTAATTTTATATATATAAAAAATAGATACTTATTGAAAATATCCAGTCAATTAATAATTTTACTTTTTCGTAGATTAAACAATGTGAAAACGCCATAACAACGCCGCTAACAATTTTAGGGGGGGTTAAAGGCCCCCAAAAATGGTTTTTCAGAAATATCTCCCTAACGGTACCTTGTACAGAAAAAATGTTGATGACAAAATTGTAACTTAGAAAATTTCCTACAAAAAAGATTCTAACACTTGTTTTCTTAAAAGTAACGGTTTTCGAAATAATTCAATCGTTAGAGTTAAGGCTTTCAGTTTTCTATACAAATGGAGAATGCACATAAATATACAGGATGATTTGCATGTGGTGAAAAAAAAGCTAAATCGTAAAGGTTGAGTCAAAACAAAAAAAAAAAATTGTATAGAGGAGGGGTCTATTTGTCCCCGTTTACGCGGGAGGGGCAATATTCTAAACAATTGACTGGAAATAGAAAAGAGATCTGGAAATAGAAAAGAGATCATTAAAAGACAACGCCAACCCTTACAATGTCACATTATACTTTTTTTTTTAAAGCTGGTAGTCTGTTCTTTTATATTCTTTTTAATTCAAATTATTTTAGAGAATAGTTTTTGGAAAAACTATTTTCAAACTCAAAATTTTGAAAAAATAATGAAAAAATTATGTTAAAACTATTTTTTTTTTAATTTTTACGTTATAAAGTACTATTTTCGTTTTAAATATTCCATGCTCCTATTAATTTCTTCTCAAACACTAAAAACTAGTTGCCTAAATGTCTTCTAGTTTTTGAGAAAATTGCTAATAACCAAGTCTACTTTAGTATCGCAAGGTCATTAAGGACATTTAGGTGATATTGCTGAAAAAGCATTTTGGGGGGCCTTTAACCCCCTGTAAAATTGTTAGCGGCACTCCTATCGATGAGGACTTCTTACAGTTTCTTAAGAACACCATAAGGAGGCTGAATACCAAAATCCAGCTTTCCGGCGATTTTTCCGAAGTCAAATGTCTAATATGACTAGACTATTAGAACTTCTCACACATCATGTCATTAATGCTTTGAAACTTTTTAATATTAAATTAAATATCCCTTTTTCGCTAATGAATATTTTACCTTCTGGTACAATATTTTTAAATTGGATACAATCATGATAGGCGGCAACGAAAGTTAAATTAAATAGAAACATGAACATAAAGGTCTCAAAGGAAATTAAACGTTACTTTTGAAAGCATAATTTTATTATCTTTAGTCATATTTTTTCTGGAAATATAAAAAAAAAAAAAAAAAATTAATCACAGTTTGAGATTGAATCCGATAAAATGTGTGGCCCTTGTGGGGAAATAAAATTGCTTAGGTATGAAGGATGAAATTTGAGATTCTGTGAAAAATTATCTTCATTTATTTTTACAAAGGTGCGAAACTTTTTATCAGGAAGGAAAGCAAAAAAGGATCAGATAGATTTTGTTATATTAAAGAGGCTTTGGTGGGGTTATGGATAAATTGAAAAAATAAAAGTAAAACATTTTGTCCGTTCTCTTTGAAAAAGAAAATAAAATCAATATACAAATTCTAAAAATAGGTATTGGAAAAGGAGTTTTGTATTTTGTTCCTTGATAAAAAAGAAACCTCAATAGAATTGTATATGACATTGTCCGTTAATTGCTTGACAATTTGATTAGGTATGTTTAAGCTTGGCTGGAAAATAACGTTAGGGTAAGTAAAGTAGCTTTGTGTATGGAGTTAAAAATAAAATGCGGCTACGTTCCGTTGTGTTCGCAACATTGAATTTGCGTGCATTCAATATTTTGCTCCAGCTCCAGTTCCATCTCCGTCACCATTCTGTTCAGCCAGTTATTCAACTCCAACAACAGCATTTACTTTTTTTTAGCAAGTACGTAGGTATGTTCCTATTCTTGTATTATATTTATTTGTATACAAAATACATTAATTGACGACATTTGGACTATTTTACGAAGACATAAAATATAAATATCGACATCACAATTTCGATTTTCATAATCCTGACAAAAATAATTGACTGGTTAAAAGACAGACTGATGAAAAAATTGAAAAAAATTCATATGTACATTTTTATAATGTCGATTTGCTAAAAAAGTCGATATTTGAAATTTTGACAGTTGTTGTTGCTATAGACATTTTAAGAACCGAGATTTCAACAGTCAACAATTTGAAAGTCGATATTTAAAAAGTCGTTAATTTTGGTCAGATCATTATTTTGTGGAAATAATAACTAAAAGCGCGAGCTTAGAAACATTATTCCATGACCTGATCAAAATGTTGACTGTTAAAATCTCGCGATTCCTTAAATGTCGACCACTGTTCCTAAGAATAAACTAAATTGAAATGTAATAAAAAGATCTTACAATAGGGACTTCTGAAATTTGACAGATGATAGCCATAGTGTTGAAGCAATATTTAGTCTGTTTTCCGAAATCACTATGGACAAATGTAGCAAATGATAAAATTGTTTTATCAAAATGGGTGTTCTGTTCGGTCAACGTTCCACGTGCTTCGCTTATTTTACGGTTGCCATAATCGTTCTACCGAGAGGACTGTTCGTAGTGTGTTGGATAAATTTGGTTCAGTAAACGAGCAATCAACACCTGTACGTCCACGAAATGCAAAACCTGCCGAAAACATCGCCGCTGTCTGTGAGAGTGTAAAGGAGAATCCAAGGCAGTCGATTTCGCGTCGCTCATAAGAATTCGGCCTTTCTCAGACCACAAATTGGTGAATTTTGCATAGCGTGACTTTGGTCTTAAGCCTAGTTTATAGATCGAAGCGAAGTGAAATTTTCATACGAAAAAATGGCTTTTTCCCAGGCGTGAAAAATACAATAAAATTAAATGCAATTCGAAGTAAATACAATTCAACGGACTTATCTAAACCAAATATAAAACAGAATTTATTTTCTTTGTAAACCTTTCGACGCGAGATTTATTGATGTTTCATTTCGATTTGAATTTCACTTCGCATTGATGTATAAACTAGGCTTTACATTTAAATTTCTTTTTTAATTTTAATTTTTTTTTAATGCAAAAATTTTCGACTTGTATTGAAAATTTTTTTAATGTAAATTATTTTTACATTGCACATACAATTTTGTTTTTAATGAATTTTTTTTTTTGCATTGTTTTTACGGTTCCAGTGGAAGGTAGTTCAATGAGTGCATTAACCACTTTTTTCTCCAAATTCGATTTTGAAAGAAAGTTTCCGAAAGCTCTAAAACCAAACAATTCCTTTCTTATATCATATCCGTGTTTTGTTTTCTTAAAAGCCATTTGCTGAAACGAAACTTAAATATTTATGATCAACTAAAACGCTTATGTTCTACTTTTTCCTCGGCGTAAACTGTCACATAAGTTCTTATAGGCTGTTTCACAATGCGACGAGAAAACGAGACGTCAGCGTGACGAGAAACGCTTTCATCTTTTTCTCGTTATAACATCGTTCCTCAATTCGAAATGCAGCGAGATATTTACAGAGACAGCGTAGAATTATTCGTGTTTGTCAGTGAATTTGGGAAATAAAATATAAAATTTGAAAAAAAAGAAAATGAAAATGTTAAAAAAAATACTTTTGGGAGTGTTTATTTACAAAAAAGCAAAAGGCAAAAAAAACCAAAAGTGAGCAGAAGAAGACGGTGGGTATGTTAATGAAGACAAAAATAATTAGTCGCAAAATAATAACACATATTTGCTCGCCATTTTCGGTATTTTATTTATTTATCTACACAATCGTCGTCTCGTCGCGTCTTTTTTTCAATTTTTCGAAATCATGGCGTGACTGGACGACGAGAAACGCTTTATTGTGAATATTGTGGTATATTCTCATTGCTTGACAGCTACGACGAGCTCTCGTCACGTTCACGTCTCGTTTCCTCGTCGCATTATGAAACAGCCTTATGTTGAACTTAAATACTTAAGTTTCGTTTCAGCAAATTGGCCTGAATAAAACAATTTAAATAAGGAGAAAATTTCTTTAATCAGTTGCGTTAACGCATATAAGAACGAAACTTTCCTTTATACAGGGTGCTCGGTATAAGGTGCATCAAAAAGCTAAAGCGAGTAGGTTGGGTTAAGACAAGAAATAAATCGTATGGGAGCGGGGGTCTATTTTCCCCCGTTTAGGCGGGAGGTGCAATTTACTAAAAATTCGACTTGAAATATAACAAAAGTAGGTTTTCCTTGAATTTGACTTCCATCGTTTTTTTTTTTGTTGCTCCAAAGATTCTCTTTCTCCTAATTTAGTAGTTAAAGTAGATATCGTTATTTTTAATTTTCTCAAAAACTAAAAAGTTTTTAGTGTTTGACTGGAGGAGTATAGAATTTAAAAAAACAAAAATATTACTTAGGCCCATTTGCTGAAACGAAACTTAAATATTTATGTTCAACTTAAACGCTTATGTGACAGTTTACGCTGAGGAAAAAGTAGAACATAAAGCGCTTAAGTTGAACATACAAATTTAAGTTTCGTTTCAGCAAATGGGCCTTAGTAACGTAAAATTTTTGTAAAAAATTAGTTAGAACACAATTTTTTTCATTATTTTTTTCAAAATTTTGAGTTTGAAAATTGATTTTTCTAAAAGTGTTCTCTCAAATGATTTGAAATAAAAAGAAAATAAAAGAACGAACTTCTGGCTTTAAATTAAAGTATAGCACGACAATGTAAGTGTTGCCTCTGTATTTTAATTTGTTTTTTCTAGTTCAAGTCGATTTTTTTTTTTAGAAAATTGCCCTTCCCGCCTAAACGAGGGGAAATAACACCCCCCCCCCCCCCCCCATATACGATTTTTTTCTTGTCTTAACCCAACCTTTTGGTGCTTTTTGGTGCACCTTATACCAAACACCCTGTATACAATTAAAACAATACCTCACCATTTTTTTCATGATTACAGTTTTGTTGGTGATGTGTTCCAACCAGACCCCCACTTTTTATTGAAAAAAGCGATTAAGTTTATTTTTTTAAAGTAACAGAGCACATATGTATCTACTTGTTGTAAATAGATATGGATACATTCTTCCTAATATGCATTTAATTTTCTGTGCGTGATAAGGATTTTATACCACAATAAGTTTGCTTTGTATCAGTGTTTTTCTTATACATATGCGAATTTTCCACGTATTTTTATGGGTGTGTATGGTGTTTTGAGATTTTCTTATATCCATCATCTACTCTACAGCATTGGTCGGCGAAAGAAAAATGTATACAGGCATAAAATATTCAACTTGAAATTTAAATATTTCTTTTCCTCCTCGTCCTACTCATAAATCTAACTTTTAGATTAGAATATTTTAAAAATCATGCTTGATGTAGCAAATATTCTTAAGTGGAATGAATATTCAGGGCATCAAAAATCCTAGAAAAGTTATGACTGAATTGCGTTGCCATATCTGTTTTAGCTGTAAGAAATATTGCAAAGCGGATCCTCAGACCTTAAATTGAAATACAGATTTTAAGGCAGTATTATGTATGTGTCTACTGTGGTACTCGTATAATGTTTCTGCTTACTTATGTATTTCCCACGGCTAAGCCCTTTTGTATTAACTGGAAATAATTTTACTTTTTTATGAAAATGTGTTCATATATCATCCACAAGCTCATATAGCAATTTTTACAGCAGCTGACAACATTTTACATCGTTATATATTTTTCTTTAAAAAAAAGTTAAGGGGAAGTAATGTATTCAGAAATAAATAAAAACTTTTTATCCAAGCAAAAAATATTAAATTATTGATAAATGTACAAATAGCATACTTGACAACCTTTAGTACACAAAGTTAACTGATGATTCTAAATGATATTACTGGGATGAAGATACGTTTTTAAAAATCAAGCCCTAATGCCATCATTAGGTGCCTAATAGGTGCTAATTAAGTACCCAACAACAAAATTAAGTGCTTCCGTACTTTTGGAAAAAATTAATGTTCTGCTAACTCGATTTCAAATTAGCAGAGAAATTTTCGAAAACTGGTTAAAGCGCATGGAAAAAGATATGGTTTGCTTTCATATTTATAGGTGCTACTCAAATGCTCTACGAATCAAAAAAGAAAATTTGAAAAAAATTATTTTTTTACAAAAAAATATTTTAAAAGTTTTAAACAAAAATAACTTATTTTTTATTTTGTTCTACTTTTTTCGTCATAAATATACTACTTGAATTATTAAGATTTCATCTAGTTAGAAAAAAAAGTTGAATTGTTCGAGAAAAATCGAATTTAAGTAGAGCAGGTTTGTATGGGAAATTTAGTTATTTTTTTTTTTTGCCGCAGATCTTGAAAAATCTTTCGAAAAATGGGGACCTTAATTCTAACTAGATGAAATCTTAATTATTCAAGTATATTTTTAACGAATAAGGTAAAAAAAAAAAATAAATAATTTTTTTTTTCAAAATTTTTAAATTATTTTTTTTTTTTTTTTTGTAAGAAAACAATTTTTTCATTTTTTTTTTTTGATTTGTAGAGCACTTAGGTAGCACCTAAATATGAGAGCAAACCAATTTTTTTCTATGCGTTTTAACCAGTTTTCGAAAATTGCTCTGCTTACTTGATTTCAAGTTACTTTTCCCAAAAGTACTAGAGCACTTAATTTTGTTGTTCAGTACTTAATTAGCACCTATTAAGCACATAATGATGGCATCATTAAAACTTTTGTTCTGCTGACCTCGCTCTGCTAACTTGAGGGACATGTGAAATTTATATTATAAAAATCACAAATAATTTTTTTAGTTCAGGGTTCAACTAATTTCATTAAATTTTCATTTTGTTAAAAAATCCCAATGATTTTAAAAATCTTTGTAGGCCGACGTATATAAGTATATAAGCCATACATACATATATGCGTATATAATTTTTCGTAAAAGCAACACAAATTCAATGTTTTGTTTTAAACGTCATTCCGCTACAATTTGTCTTTATAGCGGTATATCTTTTCTTTCCAATCTACTTTAAATGCGAGTTCTTGCAACACAGATATACTCTTTATTTTGGCAATGCAGGTTCTGTAATGCCTGCAAACGAGCTTCATTATTCCCGCACCATTTATATATCAAGACTTAATGCGAGAGTTCGTCGTTATATGAAGAAAACATTTGTTTTTTTTTTTTTTGATAAATTGTCATTTGCATACATAAATATACCATAAATTCGTCATAAAGTTATGTTTAAGAGGTTTTGCGAATACCGACGACAAAATGTCGCAACAGTTTAGGCATTAAGGATATAGAATTTAATGTATATGTACTTGCAGGTACCTACATACTACACTACATATTTATATGGTTATGGTTGAGCTTTGATAAAAGGTATGTGGCTCAAAGGCTTTTCAGAAAATAAAAATAAGTAGGTATTCATAAAAGCTGCTACTGCATGGCATAAGCCCTTTCTCAAAGGATAATAGATGCACACATTCATTATGATACAGCTCATTGAAGATAATAGACGGCAGGAAAAAAATGGTGCTTTGTATAGATTATGTCGCTAAAAGTTTTAATTATGAACTTCAATCTTTGTGCTTCATTAAATTTAAAAGAAGTAAATGTTTAATCTGATTTGGATACTATGATTTTGTGTAGGTTCATACATATTGACGACTGGAGGTAGTACCCTAGCGGATAACCCGAGAAACAGGATGTACAAATGAGAAAAAAACGAAAATGATACTTTGGCTTAAAAATGTATTTCTTTCTTAAAATCGAAAAAAGTGTTACATTGAAGCAAAGAATATAAAGTTACCAAGAAGGCTCATCGCATAGTCCCTTTTCACACGAAGATACTAGTTGCTGGTGATTTTTTTTGACGTTTTCTTTAAATCTTCTTAACAATCTCCTGTACCTTTCACACGCAAGCCACAAAAGATTTTCTTTATTTTCCTTTTAAACTACCTTGGTTGAACGCACACAAACGTAGTGTGAAGAGAAACGTCAAAAAAATCTCCTGAATTTTTTGACCGGGGAGATTTCATTTCCCCCTCTTTCTTCCTGCCCTATGAACTAATTGTTGCCGGTTGCCCTGTGTAAAAGGGGACATACAAATTTTTTACTGCACATTTTTAGATGGGGGGCTCCAATATTGCGACCTGCTCCCAGAGCTTTCGCTTTTTTTATGGGCTTTTCAAGGACGAAAAAGCAGACTGTTTCAATGTGTGTGGTATGTCATTTTAAAAGCGCTGAGAGAATTATTGAAAAGCCCATAAAAAAGCCAAAGTGCGGGTTTCAACATTGGAACCCGGCATTTTCATTAGAAAATTAATTTGAGATGCGTCTTCTTGGTAACTTAAATTCTTTGATTGAAGTGAATGTGAATTTTTGTAAATGATATTCTTCGTAAATTACAAGCAACCGCAATTATAAATACCAACAACACTCTGAAGGATATACCTACGCTACTTAATTTCAGGTGACGGTCAAAATCATAACGAATAACAAAGTCAAATTTCATTAGCTATTTCATAAGAGCAAGAGGACATGTTTTTAATAATTATTCTTTATTTATTAATATTTTGTTTAAACTTACTTTGTTCAATCAAAGACTAATTGATTTCAATCGTTTATGGGCGAACGCATTTTATTTTTGTCTGCTGATAGAGATCTCTACCAAATTGTCAGTTTCAGATGACAGCAAAAACTTGGCACAATGACAGATGAAATTGGAAAGAAAAAAAAAAAAACGGGCTTATTTTAATTACAAAAATCTAGCTATTGTGTGCCATAAAAAGATTAAAATATCTTAAATAAATTATGAAAACATTTTTACTTGTAGATTTTCTAAAAAAAAAGGAAATAACAATTCCAACAATAATTTGCCTCCAAAATAAAACCAACAAGTGGCTGCCACTTAAATGTCATTGTGCCAAGAATTTTAGTTTGACATTTAAATATGAACGAGACAGAGATATATTGCTGTTTGTTAAAAAGCCCTATTCCGTCTGTCTGTATGTCTGTCCGCCTAACTGGCTGAACAGAATGGTGACGCAGACGGAGACGGAGCCGGAGCTGGAATAGCTGTCAAAATATTGAATACACGCAAATTCAATGTTGCGAACACAACGGAACGTAGACGCATACGGAACTGCAGACGCAGACGAAAGAGTTCACCAACTTTTAACTTTTCACGTACGGCACTTTTGACGTTTCAATTTGTATGAAGAAAAAAAACAACTTTTGGATCGGAAAAAAATATTATGCTTATTTGTATCGCGAAAAATTTATTTATTAAAAGGAAAATTATTGGGAACAAAAAAGGTGAATTCTGAGCTTGTACACAATAATATTCTTTTGTTTTTCTTCAAAATACTTTCAAAGCTGTACAGCTCCATTGTGGACATGTAAAAAAAATAACGTACGACACTTCTTGACAGCTCTTCCAGTTCCGTCTGCGGCTTCAGTTCCGTCAATCTATTCTGTTCAGCCAGTAAAGCGATTTTCTTGAAACTTTGAAGTTAAGATTTTTAGGGTATTCCCTGAAGGGAAAATTGAGAGATACCTACTTGACAAGAGTTACTCTTGGAGAATTTGTCACTTCCTCGCAAGAGGCAGTAGTCAGTAGCCGTTGTTTTTTTAAATTTTTTTTTAGGTGGATGGGACTGTGAATCGAACCCAGACCTCCAGCATGACGCATGACAGTCATAGGCGCCCGCAGGGGAGGGCAAGAGGGGTCAGTTGCCCCCCCTTGGCTCTGGGACATAACTCATTTTTTATTTTTACTAGGGACGTAGGACAAATACGATTGTTTTTTTGTAGTTTTTAGTTGGAGCCCAGGTTTTGAAGCCCCCACCCGGGGCTTGTTCTTGTTTCGATATTATTGGAAAATAGAACTATTTTCGTTAAAACATTTTTTTTTTGCAGAATCAATGGGTTGCTTTCCCCTGGCATTTTACCATTATTTCAATTAAATAAATGTAGTTCGAAATAAATCTCATTTTTTTTTCGCTGGTGACTGAGAAGAAAAGGAAAAAACATTCTTCAAACTATGGTTTTTAATAAATAGAAAAATCTGTATATTGCCGAAATTAAGTTAGGATGTGGTCAAATTTGTATCGGGTCAAAACTAAAAATTTTGCTTTCGAAATTCAACTTTTTAAAATTTAGTTTTTCAAAATTCTGCTTTTTGATATTCTGCTTTTCAAAATACTCTTTAACAAAATTCTGCAAAAAAAAAATAAGTTTCTTTCTTTTTGGATAAAATGTAATTCATTGCTGCAAGACTTGAATTTTTAAGGGTAATTGCTTATAAATGTTACTCTGGAAAAGAGAATGAAGAAAATTTGATTTTACTGAATATAAAACTGTCTGTATTTTAAAGAGCAGAATGAATAAGAACCGAATTAAAGAACCGAATTGAAAAAAAAAAAAGAATTTTGAAACCCAGAATTTTTAAGAGGTAAATCTGAATTTCGAAAAACAGATTCTCGAAAGCAAAGCTTCGATCTGAATTTTCATGAAGGATAAATGTAAAGCTAATAATAAAAATGCCAAAGAACTGAATGAATATTCTTTGAATGTTTGAGTTTTTCAACTAATAAAAAAACAATTACATATTTATTTAAATAAGAACATATTCTTTATTCATGGTTTTCATCGCTATCTACGGTATTGTATGTTGTGATCAATAGGTTTTTATAAAATGTTAGGTTTTTATTTCAAAAATAACATTCAATAACGTAGGTAGGTGCTATTTGGAAAGGAATAGGTAGGTGTTGAAAAAGGAAGATGCTCCTCAAAGCCAGGCTTGCCAGATTGGGCTTTTTATCGGAAATTGGGCTATCTTTTTCCAAAATTGCCGACGAAAATTTCTGTATGACAGCCCAATCATAATTCGGCTATATTTTATCATACAAGTAAATCATATAAATAAAACACTTTTCTCCCTCTAAACATACCCTTAATGATAATTCCCTTGGATATAATTCCAAAAAAGCAAGAAAACCCTGAAAAATATTCCAAATTCGGAGGAACAATGGAATAAGCTCCCTCAATTTGATTGGAGTTCGTTTTTTCCCTTCAAATTTGCAAACAAATTTGAAAGAATTTTGAACTGAATTGGCTCTTTACATCAAAAATATTTCTGATAAATTAGTTTTCGGGTATTTGGCGTATTTCGTAATGCAATTGTTAACTTTGCATAGCCAAGAAATCGATTAACTATACAGCATCGCTCGATACAATTATTCGATTTGCGTGTTGATGCTACGGTTTAAAAAATTTGCTGTAAAAATTTTTCACCCTTAAAAGAAATGATAAGTGAATTGAACTAAACAATTTACCATTGTTATAACAATGACCACGAGGATGACAATGACAATAATTTTGATATCCTCATTTATAGACTGATTTTCAGCAGTTAATCTGATATAATATTGTTAACTCTTCTTTTTCTTATGAACTAATTTATTTTATTTTTCGTTGTTTGTTTAAAAAAAAAATATTTTATTTTTCGTCAATAAAAATTTATTTATTATTGTTTTTTTTTTTTAAATAAAAACAAATTGTGATTGAAGTTATCAGAAATGTTTTTTGTTTTTAATTGGTATTGGACTACTATTTGGGCTACTTTTTCGGCTCCGATTTTGGGCTACAAAAATTTTTAAATTGGGCTATGGAACTAGTTGAAGACATGGCAACCCTGCTCAAAGCTAGAGCCTAAACGGGTGGTCAGACTTTCTAAAAAATTTGATTTTTTGTTTTAGCAAACTCACAACAATTTTGTTTTTCTTTTCAAATCTATTCGTATTGCTGAGAATTATCATAAACAGCTTAAACGGCCACTCATCTTTTTTAAAATCCTTTGTTTCATGCAGGGCCATTATGAATTATTATAAAGACGTCGGTAAAAATTATACGTATAACTGACCTAATACCTAAAAAATAGATAAACGATAAAAATTTTAGTTTAGATGACTGCGAAACACCTGACCTATAAGACGAAAAAACTTTAAACTGTCAACCCTGGTTTATGGCGCAAGGGAGAGCATGACACTAGCCTCTTTTTAATGAAAAATTCTTCTAGTGTACGAGGATGTCGAATGGAGGGAATGCGAGCCTTATAATCTGTGCAAATAACTATGTACATATACTATTCTAAAAAATCAAAAAGCGTCTAGTATATTAGATAGGCCACATTGTGCGAATAGACATCAATTCTCAAGCCAAGAAAGTCTATATGAAACCCAGCCTCCAGATTCGAGACGACGAAACGAAGTCATATAGCGGATGACAGGCTGATTAGTCTGGATAGCTAAAATCAGTCTGCCTGTGTTGGAAAGCTGTAGTATAACAGGTTGGGACTCTTAGAGATCAGGAGCACATGAAGTAAGTCAATGGATTTTTACAAAGAACCATCTTTAAGTTGGTATCATAGATGTTTTGCAGAACGTTTGGCTGTATCTTTTAGAAATGAGTATATGAACATAGATACGTATTTTAAGTCACAAAATTAAATTCCTCTACTTTTAAGCTCTTACTACATCATACAGACATCCCAAAACCCAAACATATAGATAGTAGATGTATAATTTAGTGAAGGACCTCTGAGCCCTGACATAAAGAGAAAATCGTTCAAAGCTCTATGACAACTTGTTTCACCCTCAATAAATTTTTTTTTCTATTTATTTCCACACCTCTTTTGTATCTGATTTTTTTTTTCAAACAGAACAGCAGGATCTGGTAAACCTTTGGTTTTTGAGTTTTCAATTTTAAATTAGGTGAAAAGTATGTGTTATGAACAAACAACTACTTTGGTCTATAATTGGTAACCCTTGATCCTTCTACATTATTAACCGTTGCAAATACAATCATTATAAGATAAGGCTTTTGAAATGTTAGGGTATATTTGAATACTTGTTTAGGTCTTTATTTGCTCTTAACGTTTGTATGTATGGGGATAAGATAACTACATTTAAAACTGTACGCAGAATGTCTTTATCTTTACCTTTCAACCTCAGATATACATAAATCAGTGAAACGATGACAATTTGAAAACCTGAACAAATTGTTTGTGAAGATACCTTTATTCATTTACATAGAAATTCGAGAAACCTTTGAATTGTGTATTTACTTTGACATTCTAACATTCTCAATTGTATATCCTTGGAGCTTTCATAAGGTTGCCTTAAGGGTTGCTTTGTTATTTAAGTTGTCTACTCCATTTTTTTTTTGCTATACATTCTCCATTTTAAATGTTGGCTGAATAGAGTCGATAACAATGCAAAGACATAAAAAAAAGGATTCATTATGACTTTAAGCTTTAAGGTAAAATCCATTATGTCCCAAGTCCGCAGTAATACTCAGGATCGGACTGGGCCTAAAGAGCCCGGGTGAGAAAATTTTTTAGGGGCCCTCCGGATACTTGCACTTTTCACACAAAGCAGTGTATGAAAAAAAAATGTTTAATGTGTGAATAAATAAAATATAATGTAAATATAATTAGCTTAGATGGCAACCCTGAGTGAAATAGAAGTGTAAAGTAAATAATAGAAGCTTTCTTGAAAATTAATTTTAATTAAATAATAAAGAAATGTATTTATCCAAATTAAAATTATAAACATTTTTAATCGTATTTTATAACGAAAAAACATAAAATTGCCCTTGAAATCATAAAACTTTAGAGCGTTAATGAATTATAAAAGATCACTAGCTGACACTTCTTCAGAGCACATCATTTCTTCACCCAAAAGACAACAAAAAACAATAACAAGCATGGCAGTGGGACAAATGTCAATAGAGGATCTAAAGAATCTTCTGGACGACAAAATATCAAATTTAGCCACTAAAGATGACATCTCAGGCGTTCGTTACGAGATTCAACAACTTAAAACTCGAAATTTGGAACTAACAACTAAGCTTGAGGAGGTGCAAGATGAATGTAAGTCGTTTAAAAGGGAAGATGGGTTTTTATCCAAAAAATCTTGTGAAAAGAATCTCATCGTGCGTATTGCCAAAAAGCCGAACATCAATTACCGCGAAGAAGTGAAAAAACTTTTTACTTCGCTTGTTCCAGGTGAACCAGCATCAATTAACTCAATTCGTTTTCTACCGTCGAATTACGAGATTTGCAATATTCTGGTGAAAATAAACTCTAAGGACTATGTTGATGAAGCTTCATAATTCCAACCAACTTAAAGTCAGTGGTATGTTCATCCATAGAGACTTCCCATTAGAAAAACGCAAAATACGACAATCATTGCTACGAGTAAAGGTAGAACTATAATTGTTGGAACGCAGCGTACGCAACCGTACGAAACCACACGAATACAATAATTCAATCGACGCACACATAGTTGCGTTTTGTTACGTTTCGTTCATTTTTGCTTTCGGAGGGGAAGAGCGCTTCTCGAGCGCACCTTACGGAAGAAAATTGACAGCTACATGTAAATTATTGTAGTAAACTAGTCTCGAATCTCTCGTGCATTATGGTTTACGTGTGTATTTGACGTTTCGGAAAGAAATTTTTCGTTCTTTTATGACATTAGTTTCCGACAGCGTCCACCTGTTATAGTTCGACATTAAGAAAGGCAATCAAAAACAACAAAGCGAACGTGGAGGTTCTAATTAAAGGTGAAAGTCTGGTGGTGGCGGGGAAAACTTTTAATTGGTGCAGGGAGAGGGGGCTACTAGCTGACAGATCTGACGGCTGTGTGATTCTCGGCGAATTGTATGCTGGTTTAAAGTTATCAAACACAGAACTTTTAAGCTTAGCGAAAGCAGCGAAATCTAACGTAAGCGAATACAACAACCAGACAAGAAATTATCGTTTGCCCGAAATTATGCAACAGTCAACAGCGAGATGTAATCGTCCACCGGAAATCATGCAACAATCAACAAGGAATCTTTCATTATGAAACCGAAACGTCTGCCAGATTTATTTTAAAAAGTCAGTAAGCAAAAAAGAAAAAAATATTAACTTAGATGTAAGTACTTTGAATTTATTATCCTATAATGTTGGAGGATTAAGAAATAAATTGCTTTTTCCATCCTTTTTTGAATTTATTAACAAATTTGACTATTTTTTCCTCAGTGAAACCCATGTAATGCAGGACAACTGTGGTGATTTTGAAAAAATTTTCATCGGGTTTAAATTATATTGGATTCCAGCCACACGGGTACACACTTGTGGGCGAGCAGTTGGGGGTTATCTTTTTGGATTCAAATCTGTTAATTGAAACTATTGTCGTTTTGTAAATGTTAAAAACAATACAGCTTTAAAAATAAACTTAGGGGATGAAAATTTTTATATTTTCCCTATTTATCTAAACTGTAATAATTGGGAGCAAGATTTTTGCAATTTGAATCGCCTACTCAATTCCTTAAACACTACGAGTAATAATGTAATGCTTATAGGAGATTTTAATGCTCGATTGGCGATTCAACAGATAGAAAGTGATACGATTTCTTATGGAGAGCAATTCAAATTAGTTAGAAATTCAAAGGATAGAGTAATGAACGAGATGGTAAGAAACTCCTGGAACTTTTTCAAAATTTTGATTTTTTCGTGCTTAATGGGTCAACTAGTGGAGATATTTTAGGCGAATTAACTTTTGTTGGGGGCCCAGGTGCATCAGTTGCCGACTATTGTGGCATTAGTGGTAAATGGTTTGAGAAAGTATATAGTTTTAATGTTGGTACATTGACCTTCTCGGATCATATGCCAATCTCAGTGGCTCTTGCCATCGGCGGTCTTATACCCGAAAAAGACGTTTCTCTCTTGCCGAAACTTTTTTGGAATGACCAGGAAAAAGAAAGTTATAAGACTAGGCTTAGTCAGTTTAACGTACAAACCGATTTAAGTCAAGTGAATACGAGCCACCAAATTGATTCTTTTATTGAGGCTATAAAAAACTCGGTCTTCTTATCAGAAAGGAGAGATGTAGCTAAATGTAAACAAAAGTGGTTTGACAGAGACTGCCAAAAGGCTAGAGCTAAATCCTTTAGACTCTTTAAACTGTTACAATCGAGAAATGGGGTTTTTTTTCGGAAAGCATATGTCGAAATAAACGCAGAATATAAAAGACTTTGCAAAGTTAAGCGGTATCAATATTTTTTTAGAAATAGGAAAGGGCTTAAATAATGTCAAGGATTCATATGAATTTTGGAAAGTAGTTAAAGAACTTAATGGTAAAAAATTTAAAATTGGCAACAATCTGGACGCTCATATTTTAGCCACCTATTTCAAAAATCTCCTTAATCCATTAGAAAATGAAAACCCATCAATTCAATTCGCTGAAAATTTCACGATTGTTAGCTCTTTGGATCGGGATATAACATTGGAAGAAATACAGATTGTCTTAGACAAGGCCAAAAACAACAAAGCCCCTGGATGTGATAGAGTTTCTTATGAATATTTCAAAAACGCCCCACAAGAATTTTTGGAAAATTTAGCAATAACCTACTCACATATACTGCGCACAGCTGAAGTACCTGAAGCTTTTCGAAAGTCATACTTGTTTTCCCAATACACAAAAAAGGAGATGTAAACAACGTAGACAATTATAGGGGCATATCATTTTTAAACGTAATTGCAAAAATATTTGCAGGCATTATATTAAAAAGGCTTGAATTTTGGGTTGGTAACAATAAATTATTAAACCAATTTCAAGCTGGCTTCAGAGCGGGTTATTCAACGATAGATCACATTTTTACCATACAGAATATTGTTGACTTTTATACTGAAAATGGCAAAAAGTTATATGTTATATTTATTGATTTTAAAGCTGCGTTTGATAGTATTGATCGAAAGGCATTGTTCTACAAGCTAAATCAAATGGGCTTATCCTCTAAGATTTCAAATGTACTAAAGAAGCTCTATGAAAAAACTATGTCAGCGGTTTGGGATGGTGAACAAATGTCGGAGTGGTTTGAAACTAGAAGTGGGGTGCGTCAAGGTTGTCTTTTATCCCCTTTGTTGTTCGCTCTTTATATCAACGACATAGTTGATTCCCTTCCAAATGGTATTGCAATTGCAGGAGTTGTTTTTAACTGTCTTTTATATGCTGATGATGTTATTTTGTTTGCAGAATCCCCAAAAAGTCTTCAGCTCATGATAAATAGACTAAATAATTATTGCAAATTGTGGAATCTTGTAATCAATATATCAAAATCAAAGATTATGATTTTTAGAACAGGCCGAGGTAGACACAGTAGAAATGAAAGGTGGTTTCTAAATGGGGAAAACATTGAAATTGTGAATGAATTTGATTACTTAGGTATGATTTTCACACCTCAACTTAGTTTAAAAAAAACACTTTCAAAACAAATTAAAGAAATCACTATCTGCTATAAACGCTACATGGCAAAACTTGTTTAGGAACAAAAATGTTGGTCATAGTGTTAAATTTAGAGGGTTTGATGCTGTTATGACTTATGGGTCTCAGGTTTAGGGATATCAACAGTATGATGAAGTTGAAAAACTGCAACGGTTCTTTTTAAAGAAAACTTTCAGATTACCGCAATCAACTCCGAATTATATGCTTCAACTTGAAACAGGCATTTCTCCTATCTTTATTTTCACTTTAAAAATGCACTTTGATTATATCAGATAAATATTTTCTTATGATGATATGCGGTTACCAAAAATATTGGCGAAGCATAGTATACAAAAAAATATTAGCTGGTTTCAGAAATATGAGAATTTAACCATTTTGAGCGGTGTTTCAATCAATTCTTGGGAGATGCAGAATGTATGCATGGCAGACAAGTTCAGATGTATTCTTGAAAAATTGGATACCAGGATTAGATCAGATTTGACGGAATAAGCTAGGGGCTCTTCACGTAGATCTTTGTATCCAAAGCTAGGATACAATCTGAACGATCTGAACTATTTTACCGACAAAATGAGTGTATATGAAATTTCTATGATTTTTCGAATTAGGGGAGAACTTTTTGACTTAAATTACAGGCCATATTATAACAACCGAGAAACATTTTGCTCTTTATGTAATCTACAAGAAGAAGAAAACTCGTATCACTTCTTATCAATATGCCCCATTTTGAAAGAAATAAGATTTGTGTACTTTGAAAAGACAATTTTAAGCGAATCAGAATCCATACATATTTTAAATGGACAAAATTGGAAAAATCTTGCTGAATATTGTATTGAAGCCTTAAATTATAGAAAGGATTTTGTTGAATAGTTGAGGAATTGAATCCAAAAATCATAACGTTTTTTGCTTGTCTTCAAAAAAAAAAAATATAAATAAATAAAAAATAAAAAAGGGTATGGTATGTTTCGCCAGAATTGTTTGGCAAATTAACGTTTCGCGGTGGTACATTTTTCCGTTTCTCATTTCGCATTTTTTTATTTAGCATTTTGTTATTTCGCAATTTTCGTTTTGCAAATTAGGTTTGGTTTTTTATATGATATGACAAACCATCATTTTGCAATTTTCACTTAATATTTTGTTTGATTGGCATATTTAGGTTTGGCAATTTTTTATTTGGCATTTTTTTATTTGGCTTTTTCTTATTTGGCATTTTATTATTTTGCTATTTTTCATTCAGCATTTTGTTATTTCGCCTTTTTTTTTTGGCAATTTGATGTTCAGCTTTTTTTTATTTGGCATTCGATTGTTTGGCAATGTTTTGGCTTCCATTAAATTACATGCCTTAAAATTTCGCGCCCAATAAAAAAAGCTGAACACCAAATTGACAAATAAAAAAAAGCGAAAAAACACTGAATAGAGAATATAAAATATAAAATATAATGCACCTACGAAAATAACTGCCCAATTGCTTCAAACCCTTTTTTCCTTGGGGTAAAATGTGAAAATCCTCTTTCTGTTATGCACTTACCTTAACTAAGCAAACAAACTGAAATCCTAAATCGCGAAAGTGATTACGGCAAAAATTGCTTAACAACTAAAAAAAATATTACCAACGCAAGCACGACTAAGCAACGGTTCAGAAAAACTGTTAATCTTGCAAAGAAACGATGGTAATGATTGGTCAAACGATCAAAACAACTAAACGGCGAAATGATCTATTAGCGAAATAATAAAACGGCTTGACGATATTTATCGAAATGATTAAACGGCGAAACGTTATTTCGCAAAATAATGAAACGGCGAAACAATATTTTGCGAAAAAACACTTGGCCAAATAATAAACAATTTAACAAAGAAAAACTAAAGAATAATTTGTCAAATGAATTTTGCGAAATGATTGAAAATATTTTTAAGAAAAAGCGAAATATAAAACCGCCGAATGTTAATTGCAGAATGATTGAAAAACGTAATGAATAAGAAAGAAAATGTAAATTGCCTTAGCCTGATTACACGATTCTTTTTTTGGTCGTTTCGTCTTTTTAACAGTGCCGAGATTTAGCTATTTCAACGAGTGAAGTGAGATGACTCGCCTTACTCGCCGACTCATCTCACTTCATTCGCAAAAGTGATTGAGCTATTAAAGTGAAATGAGTAATTTCGAATCTAGTTTCGAACACATGAAATGTCATAACCAAAGACTATCTTTTAATTTGTTTGTCTTTGGTTTTGTTTGTTTGAGGTTTAATTTTTCAATTTTGTATTTTTATTTTAATATAACTTTATCGAAAAACTTAGGAAAATAAAATTGAATCAATGTGTGAAGTGTCACTTTAATGTGAAGTTAGTGTGCCCTATCCACTCCTAAACATTCTTCCAAAGTTTTGAAGTTTGTCCTCACGAAGTTGGTGGGGTCGTCCTTGCAATGCCGAATTATATTTTTCACTTGTATTAAAAAAAAATGTATACCTACAATTAGAATGTAAATAACAAATTAATAATTTTCATCAAATATCATTTTTACATAAATATATGTTTGTATAAAAAACAAATCTTTTATGTGCTGCATACTCATTTTTACATACATTGTTGTTTTGCTATTTCATTTCACATACGTGAATAGATATGTTAAAATTCCTTTGGAAAAGAACGCATACTTATGCAAAAGTGTAAATTTACCAACACATACACCAAGTCACCGCTGAAACATCCGGCGAGTAATCTGACGTTTCATTTCACTCGCTTACTCACTCACTTTTACTAACTAAATCGATTTTTAATGAAAAGTGAGTCATCTCACTCACTCGTCATTAGCTAAATATCGGCACAGATCGGGTGAGGGGAATTCATCTGCATTTCTACACCTCTCACCATATTTGTCAAAATGGCGAAAGAAGAAACGAATGAAAAAATGATTCGTGTAATCAGGCTCATACTTTGCACACACAGAAAGAAAATGACATTTAACTAAACGTCAGTTCAGTTTGAATATTTAATTTTGCATGCACAAGAAATTTTTAGTGGTCCGTGTTGTATAATAAAATAAAAAATTAAATAAAATGGATTCGCGGTTAATTAGTGAATATAGTGAACTTTAACTATTTTTATCTTAAAAAAAAATGTTTTGAAAACCTCCTAGTAAAGATCTCTTAATAAGCAACAAAAAGAATCACAAACGATGACACTACCGGGCACTACACGCGTTTAAACAGACGTAACGTAAATGCACAAAAACGGCATGAATATTGGTACTATATTATGGTGACGGAGACGGAACTGACTGGCTGAACAGAATGGTGACGCAGACGGAACCGAAGCCGGAGCTGGAATAGCTGTCAAAATATTGAATACACGCAAATTCAATGTTGCGGACACAACGGAAAGTAGCTGCATACGGGGCTGCAGTCGCAGACGGAAGAGTTCACCAACTTTTAACTTTTCACGTACGGCACTTTTGACGTTTCAATTTGTATGAAGAAAAAAAACAACTTTTTGGATCGGAAAAAAATATTGTGGTTATTTGTATCGCGAAAAAATTATTTATTAAAAGGAAAATTATTGGAAACAAAAAATGTGAATTCTGAGCTTGTACACAAGTATATTTTTTTGTTTTTCTTCAAAATACATTCAAAGCTGTACAGCTGCACTGTGGGCAGGTAAAAAAATAACGTACGACACTTTTTGACAGCTCTTCCAGTTCCGTCTGCGGCTCCAGTTCCAGCATTCTATTCTGTTCAGGCAGTAATAGACAGGACCAACCAGGACGACCATCAGGTTATCGGCAAGCTGAAACGTGGTAAGTACACTGAAGTCTTCGAAGCAATCAACATAACAAACAACGGGAAGTGCCTCTTAAAATAAAAACCATGGAGAAGTTTCGTGGAGGCACCAACTGGATCATCCTGTTGGCCGTGCGTCGTCAAGGAATTGTCTCCTGTTAACAATACAGACTGCAAGCAACTGTAGGTACCAGACACTAACTGAAATATTTGGAACAAATCTAGTTTTTACTAGTAAGGGTGTAGGCAGAACTTAACTGACGAGGCAAAAAGGTACATAACTGGTGAGGGCCTAGCGAAAGCCTATGGTAACCATTTCTAGACCCTTGTTAGTAACTATGAAAAACTTGCCAGGGCCTTATTCAAAACTAGATTCATTTTCCAGGCGGGAGTTTATTCTAAATTTTCTTCTGATTTAAAAATAAAATGAACGAAATACGCAATATTTAATACCTACTAATTTTAGAGGTTTTTTTTTTTTTTAATGACTTGGTTCGGTGTGAACCCTCCATATGTATTTCATGAGTTGCCACGCTTGAACATCAGGATTCTTTTCATGGTACAGAGTGTTACTAAACTATTTATCGTACACTATTATTTTTTGATCACAGCGTTAAAACGCCAGCTGATTTTTTCTTGTTTCACATCGTATTTATTATAAGCCTCAAAAAAAAAAAAAAAAAAAAAACAATATGTTAAAAAAAATTTGAAATTCAAACAAATAAGACTTGTGCCGAAAACAGATGTGCAGCTTTTTCCAATGCAGCGAAAATAAATTTACATAGGTTCTTATGAGAGCTGACATATTCCAGGCTCTGCATGCAGCCTTTGCTGCATGATATCTCTATTTCTAATTTCGCTGCATGGAAAAAAGCTGCACATCTGTTTTGGGCCTTAGGCAGTATGTAAATTGGATTAAGATTGCGATTATCTTAAGAACTTAAAAATATAACCATCTGGCTTTTAGCATTCGAAACAATTACTATGGCATTAAATAATATAAGATTCAAAATTAGTTTCTCCAAATCCATAAACTAAAACAACTTGAACAACGAGGAATGGATTTCTGCCTTAAAATTGGCCCACCCATCGTTTGCTAATCGAAACAATTTTCCTAAGAAATGTGTCAATGTATTTTTTTTTTGTTTTGAACAAAATTTGCACGCCGCGCTGTAGCATGAGGGTTCATTTCACGGGCCCCACTGAGTCAACGCAGCACGGACCCCATAGACTCCACGGATCCTTTGAGATACTGTTTTTAATGCATTTATTGAGGGCCCCCATCTTCACTGCACGGGCCCCCGTCGAGCCTTCACGGGCCCCTTAGATAATATTTTTAATGCATATAACTTTATTCGGGTATTGAAGGCCCCGTACAGAATACACGGGCCCCCGTCTAGCTTTTACGGGCCCTATCTAGCCAGCGCGGACCCCATAGACTCAACGGACCCCTTTAGATACCATTTTGAATGCATATATCTTTATTTAGGCTGTGAGGGCCTCCGTCAAGACTGCACAGGCCCACATCTTACATGCACGGGTCCCCGTTTAGCCTCCACGGGCCCCTGCAGATAGGGCTGGCAACGAGACCGAGACGAGACTACTTTAAAAGCACCCGAGACGAGACCGTATTTTTGGTACCGAAATTCGCCGAGAGTCTCGCTGGTCTGAGTCTGTATCGTCAAACTATCGAACCCTCGAACTAAGATTTTTGCGTTGAAGGTGGTTAAAGTTGAAGTCACTAAAAATAATCTTACGTCTTCATACTTCGGAATGAGGAAAAACAACAGTTTCTCTTCGTTTCAAAAAACTCCGTGACGAGACGACTATTTTCATTTTGTTCACATTATTGGATTTATTGATTTGAACAATTCTTTTTGAAAAAAAAAAAATAGGCATTGAAATTAACAATAATAATTGATAATCTACTGTTTTGAACAATATTTAGCATACATTTTGTTAATTTCTTATGCAGCAAGTTAGTTCTCGCCGTAAAACAGTTTATTCCGTTGTATCCCGATTGTTAAGATAAAAGCGCAAAGAAAGGAAACAACCACAATTTTTAGTATTATTTATTAAATAATTAAGTTCTCTGTGTAAAGAAGGGTTTACTTGTAGTGATTTGTTGTGGGACCAGAACAATGCTTCAAGAGCGCAAAACCAAAAAGTAGGCAGTCGACAAAATGGATATACTCAACGCTTGAAGCAAAACATTGACCTTGCTCACATTTTGTCTGGCCTCACACTGCTGAGGGAGTTTGTGGAAATTGGGGTTATACATATAGGGATGCATACAATTTGAAATGAATTAAATTGAAATTAATAAAAAAAATGAATTTTGTTTTGTGGGAAATAATAAGGAACTAATATCCCATCGTGTCAACTTTTACTTAAAAACCGTGTATTGTAATATTGGTCAGGTGTTGAATATTTTGTTAACTTAACATATATCGAAAGCGATATAATATCCTATAAGGAACAAATTGGTACCTCGGCAAATCCATATTACATGCCTAAACTAGTTTATAGGCTCCTACGAGACACAAGTAATAAGACTTTTTAACTTTATATATTACATACATACATTTAAAAATTAAAAATCTAAATTCATCTTCCTAAATTAGGTACAATACCTTTGTGGTGTTGTATATATGTAGACAAATTTGGTTTTGGAAGAATACCCGCATCAAGCGCCCCTGTGGAGGGCGAGTTTAACAAGCTAAAAACTCTTGTCATATACATGAATCATTAAGAGTGGAAACCTGACTAATCCCTGCAAACAAAATCTCTGCACGACACATCCTCGCAAGCAAAATCATCGCAAAACCCAATCTCCGCAGCGACAAATCCCCGCAAACAAAATTATCGCAAACCCAAATCTTCGCAGCGACACATCCCCGCAAACAAAATCACCGCAAAGACACATTTCAGCTGCGACACATCCTCGCAAACACAATCATTGCGGTGATTGCTTTAAGGAAGCCAGTTGACCGTGGAATTTGTTCGCTGGGCTTTTAAACTGGCAGCAATTAGGTAAAATGATGTGGTATAGCAATGGGGTGGTAAGAGTTAAGTTGAACGCGAGTGGAGTAAGAAATATAAAAATAGGGCGCTGTTATTTGTGATTTGTCCATTAGGAATCTAGAGAGATTGGGTGGCATGGGGAATGGGTTTATTTAAATACGGGGTCGGATACTAAAAATGTTTTGTCATTCTTCACGAAAGGGCGTTGCATAAAAATGTCAACTTCGATGTTTCTTGACCGATTTCAATGAAACTGATACAGGTTATAGGTGACATAGAGTTATGAAGAAAAAAATTATTTTCAATACAGGGTGATTCATAAGATTGTCAACTTCGATGTTTCTTGACAGATTTCAATGAAACTGATACAGGTTATAGGTGACATAGAGTTATGAAGAAAAAAATTATTTTCAATACAGGGTGATTCGTAAAAATGTCAACTTCGTTGTTTCTTGACAGATTTCAATGAAACTGATACAGGTTATAGGTGACATAGAGTTATGAAGAAAAAAATTATTTTCAATACAGAGTGATTCGTAAAAATGTCAACTTCGTTGTTTCTTCACCGATTTCAATAAAACTGACACAGGTTATAGCTGACATGAAATTATTAAGAACAACATATTTTCAATACAGGGTAATTCATAAAAATGTCAACTTCGTTGTTTCTTGACCGATTTCAATGAAACTGACACAGGTTATAGTTGACATAAAGTTATGAAGAAAAAAAATATTTTCAATACAGGGTGATTCATAAAAATGTCAACTTCGTTGTTTCTTGACCGATTTCAATGAAACTGACACAGGTTATAGGTGACATAGAGTTATGAAGAAAAAAATAATTTTTAATACAGGGTGATTCGTAAAAATGTCAACTTCGTTGTTTCTTGACCAATTTCAATAAAACTGACACATGTTATAGCTGACATGAAGTTATGAAGAAAAAAATATTTTCAATACTGGGTGATTCATGAAAATGTCAACTTCGTTGTTTATTGACCGATTTCAATGAAACTGACACAGGTTATAGCTGACTTAAATTATGAAGAAAAAAAATATTTTCAATACAGGGTGATTCATAAAAATGTCAGCTTCGGTGTTTCTTGGCCGATTTCAATAAAACTGACACAGGTTTTAGCTGACATAGAGTTATGAAGAAGACAAATATTAAAAATATTTTCAACACAGGGTGATTCGTAAAAATGTCAACTTCGTTGTTTCTTGACTGATTTCGATGAAATTGACACAGGTTATAGCTGACATGAAGTAATGAAGAAAAAAAATATTTTCAATACAGGGTGATTCATAAAAATGTCAACTTCATTGTTTCTTGACCGATTTCGGTGAAATTGAAATAGCTGAAATAGAGTTATGAAGAAAAAAAATATTAAAAAATACTTTCAAAACTTTTTTGTAAAGCCAAACTTTTATTTTTGTTTTTAAGTTAAGTTGCTTTGGAGAACAGTTTTTCTAATGGCCCCACTTCCCTTACGATTTTTTCTTGTCTGAACCCAACCTACTCACTCCAGCTTTATGGTGCACCTTGGAATACCCTGTTTTATTTTCAATTACCAGAAATAGTGATTTATTAATTCTTCTTTATTGATTAAATAAAGGTAAGAGTAGGTATTTGGAAATAAAATACACGTTTTTTAATGTAACTAAAAAAAATCTCTCCACTGATTTCAAGAAAAATATTTGTGCAGTTCGCCTTCACTAAGTTTTAATTGTAAAGCGTGTTTTTTTTAGACGTGTGGTTTGCAAGAAGAAATAGAACGCATATAATTTGATGTTATGGCCAACAATTTAGCTTTATTGTAAAGATTAGGGTTTGTCATTATGTTTTAAAAATGATTTCTGGCAAGTGGCCGCCGCGGATGGCTCGAATAAATTCCAGCCGAAAGGCGCAATTTTCGACCACTTTTTGCAGCAATTGGGGCCCTATGTTAGCAATAACGGCCCGAATATTCTCTTCCAAGGCGTCAATCGTCTCGGGCTTATCTACGTAGACAAGCGACTTCACATAACCCCACAAAAAGTCCAGCGGTGTTAAATCGCACGATCTTGAAGGCAACGCCACAGGTCCACGACGCACGTGAGATAATGCGCTCACCAAAAGTTTCCTTCAATAAATTGATTGTTTCGTTGGCTGTATGGAATGTAGCAACAACTTGTTGGAACCAAAGGTCGTCCACATCAACATCCTCCAATTCCGGCTCATTGACTAGTGAACGCCAAATAATTTGACCGTCAACCCGGAGATCTCTATTATTTAGTTCCTTTATCGAAAGGATAGGTAGATCCTGTTTGATGCGTCGATCGATTTATCAACGGTTGCAAAAAAGCGATATAGTTTTTATGAAAACCCTAATTGGTTTATCCAATTAACTTTAACTTTTATAAATTGCGAAAGGACTTTTGAAGGTTAACAAAGCAAACCACAAAAGCAAGCAAAAACGACGACGAAATTTGGCGGAATAAAAAGCAAAGGTTTTCCCCTAAAGGTTCTGATACAACTTGTCTTTATTTTATTTTAAAGAGCGTATTTATACAAAATTTCAGTATAATTTCGAAAGAGAGGTTTCGTTATTTTTTTTTAAGCTACAGTTTAAAGGCGAATTCAAACCATTAAAATTATGGCGATTGGTATAATTTGAGCGCCAGATATAAATTCAAAAAATGTTTGTTTGAATCATGAGTTCTTCAATTTTAATACAATTTCAATTGAACAAATAGTGGATTATGTAATTTTCAATGTATCAATGATTAAATAATAATGTTTTTGCTTCAACAACTGTAACATTATGGCCGGCTTCGTTTTTGAAGAATTATGGACCAATGATTCCCTCTGCCCATAGAACACACAGTGACTTTTTGAGGATATAACGGTGGCGTCTCAACAATGGCTTTTTAACGTACCCATTCAACCAAAAATGAGCTTCATCGCTGAACAAAATTTTCTGTGAAAATCGGGATTGGTGGCCATTTTTTTTCTTCATAACTCTATGTCAGCTATAACCTGTGTCAGTTTTATTGAAATCGGTCAATAAACAACGAAGTTGACATTTTCATGAATCACCCTGTATTGAAAATATTTTTTTCTTCATAACTTCATGTCAGCTATTACATCTGTCAGTTTTATTGAAATCGGTCAAGAAACAACGAAGTTGACATTTTTACGAATCACCCTGTGTTGAAAATATTTTTAATATTTGTCTTCTTCATAGCTCTATGTCAGCTAAAACCTGTGTCAGTTTTATTGAAATCGGCCAAGAAACACCTAAGCTGACATTTTTATGAATCACCCTGTATTGAAAATATTTTTTTCTTCATAATTTAAGTCAGCTATAACCTGTGTCAGTTTCATTGAAATCGGTCAATAAACAACGAAGTTGACATTTTCATGAATCACCCAGTATTGAAAATATTTTTTTCTTCATAACTTCATGTCAGCTATAACATGTGTCAGTTTTATTGAAATCGGTCAAGAAACAACGAAGTTGACATTTTTACGAATCACCCTGTATTGAAAATAATTTTTTTCTTCATAACTCTATGTCACCTATAACCTGTGTCAGTTTCATTGAAATCGGTCAAGAAACAACGAAGTTGACATTTTTATGAATTACCCTGTATTGAAAATATGTTGTTCTTAATAATTTCATGTCGGCTGTAACCTGTGTCAGTTTTATTGAAATCGGTGAAGAAACAACGAAGTTGACATTTTTACGAATCACCCTGTATTGAAAATAATTTTTTTCTTCATAACTCTATGTCACCTATAACCTGTATCAGTTTCATTGAAATCGGTCAAGAAACATCGAAGTTGACATTTTTATGCAACGCCCTTTCGTGAAGAATGACAAAACATTTTTAGTATCCGACCCCGTATTTAAATAAACCCATTCCCCATGCCACCCAATCTCTCTAAATTCCTAATGGACAAATCACAAATAACAGCGCCCTATTTTTATATTTCTTACTCCACTCGCGTTCAACTTAACTCTTACCACCCCATTGCTATACCACATCATTTTACCTAATTGCTGCCAGTTTAAAAGCCCAGCGAACAAATTCCACGGTCAACTGGCTTCCTTAAAGCAATCACCGCAATGATTGTGTTTGCGAGGATGTGTCGCAGCTGAAATGTGTCTTTGCGGTGATTTTGTTTGCGGGGATGTGTCGCTGCGAAGATTTGGGTTTGCGATAATTTTGTTTGCGGGGATTTGTCGCTGCGGAGATTGGGTTTTGCGATGATTTTGCTTGCGAGGATGTGTCGTGCAGAGATTTTGTTTGCAGGGATTAGTCAGGTTTCCACTCTTAATGATTCATGTATATGACAAGAGTTTTTAGCTTGTTAAACTCGCCCTCCACAGGGGCGCTTGATGCGGGTATTCTTCCAAAACCAAATTTGTCTACATATATACAACACCACAAAGGTATTGTACCTAATTTAGGAAGATGAATTTAGATTTTTAATTTTTAAATGTATGTATGTAATATATAAAGTTAAAAAGTCTTATTACTTGTGTCTCGTAGGAGCCTATAAACTAGTTTAGGCATGTAATATGGATTTGCCGAGGTACCAATTTGTTCCTTATAGGATATTATATCGCTTTCGATGTCTCTCCCCTATCGCGCCCACCAATTCAAAACGAATTTTTGTACTAGGTTCAGTTTTGTCTTCTTCGGGGTCTTCTTCATTTGTATTATTTTGGGGTATAACATGCTTGCCAGTAACTAAAAATTATCCGTGAAAGCTACAAAATTAATTCTTGTGCAACAAAAAAGCTACAATTTCTGGCAAAAAAAAAAAAATTCGAAAATTCAAATTTTTTTTTGAATTTCGACCGTTACAGTGGGTGTAATGTCTTTTAGCGGAATTTTTTATAAAACTATTCGAGCTTCGAGCTACGAAATCGGGGTTCGCGGGTTTCATTAACTTTATACTATGTTTTCACCGAAGGTTTATCTCAGTTTAGATTAAATAAATCTATTTGGTGTTTCCACCGCACAAAAAGATTAAAAAGTAGATTTATTTTGACAGTTTGCAGATGTTGTTTCCTTCTTTCTAATGACGTTGAAGTGAGGCAGAAAATTTCATGTATGTCCACTTTCCAATGAATGTATTCAGTGTGAGAAAATATATGCCAGTTCGAGTTTTAAAACTTAATGGACCTGTGAAGATTTAACAAGATTTATTTCAAATCATCGAGATTTAGGAAATAAATTTGTATTATAAATCTTCGGGATTTGAAGAAGATTTAAGGTAAATCTACCTAAATCTCGGTTTTGTGGTCGGTGGAAATGTAGTATTAATATCATTCTAGTCTTGAATTTTATGCTCAGTAACGTCAGGTTCTCAAAGCGAATTCATAACGGAGCACCAATTATAAAATGGCCAGGAGTCAAATCCTATCAAGGATAGGAGATAGCTGTAAGTGAGCGTGATTTTAAGATAGATTCAATTTGAACAACGACCCATTAGTTAAAGAAGCACCTCCTAAATATTTTATTAGCAGTGTTTTTGCTAATTTAACAGCGGCCTCCCAAGGCTTCAGAAATGAGGAGAGTGAGATGAAATGTGTTTCCAGTTGATTCCCATTTTCAGGTACTTCGAGTTGATTGATAATTCAGTTTCAGATGATTCTCGTCTCGTTTTCTCCATTAGTTTTATCGTCGCATTGTGAATGAGGCTTCCATTCCAATAGAGCAGAACATTCAAACATCTTTCACTTTTTTCTGCAAAAACACTTCGTTTCTTTTATGTGTGATAAATTCACATGGCTTACCAACACTGTTGGTAGTGACAAATTGCTACGCATGTAAGTCCAGCACAACTCTCTTAAAGGTTTTTACTAACACGTGTTTGGGTGTTTGCAAAAAAAAAAAATGTTTTTAAAGCTTACACAAAGGTGTGTGTTTGGAATTTGATGGGATATCACCTCAATTCAGATTGTACATATATATACACATGTGCAGTACAGTATATCTACACATATAGCTTGATATTGTTTTATTCAGTTGTACTCGTATCAATGTCCTCTTTTGCGAAGTAGGAATGTGCGGCCTATTGAAGTAAAAATAAACGAGTGATGAGTGTTTTATGGGATTGCGCTTAGAGTTGCCATCACGGGCTATTTATCGCCAGTAAATTGGGCTACCAGATGCTGTAAAATGATTTCGTTGCAATGAAAAGGTTTTTCGATAACTCGAAAGAGTTATTTGATGAGAGTTCGCTGGAACTTATGTACGAAAATTTTAAATATTATTTGTTTAAAGGTATGGATGGTTTCGTTCCTACATTCTACTTCTAATAAGAAAAATTCTTTTAAATTACCGTGGTTTAACAAAAGACTTGAGAACTTAGAAAATGCTAAAAACAAAGCATTTAAGCGTTCTCAATTAACTATAAGAGCATCATAGACGATCGTGGTCATTTTCTTCGGTTGAGGAAAGGATTTGCATTTCTTAGTACTTTCTTGTGTAGACAGTATATCAGTTCTACCGAAGTTAATATAAAAATAATAGTAAATCTTTTTGGGTGTTCGTAAATTCTAAGAGGAAAAATTCGTTTTTTCCTAAATGCATGGAGTATGAGGGTATTAGTCGAATGATTTATAATTTTCTTGTAATCTTTTTGCAGATTTTTTTCAAACTTCTTACTATTATGATACCATTTCGAATATTGAAGGTTATTATTCAGACTTCTCACAAGTACCTAACTAATTTTTCTCTTTCTCAATTTTCTGCAAATGATGTTCTTGAATGTTTGAATGGGTATATATCTATCTAAAAAGGCTGGCTATTCCACCCATACTCGTAAAGAAATGCTCATCTTCACTCTGCTCAGCACTGACCCTCTTCTTCAATAAATCAATTTCTCCTGGACATTATGTCAAAGAATAGAAGATATCTTTTAATGATCCAATTCATAAAAGTGGCCATAAACACTTGGTTAAAAATTACAGATCGATTTCAAAGTTATCCGTTATACCAAAACTGTTTGAAAAAATGATCACTGAGCAACTATATTTCTCAATAAAACACGCATTGCCGTCCAAACAACTTGGATTTATAAAAGGTCGGTCAACTTGTACAAATCTTAGTATTTTTATCTTCTAGTAGCCGTGTCGTGATAGTTAGTGCGATGGACTGTCATGCCGGAGGTCTAAGGTTCGATTCCCAGCCTCGCCACCTATTTATTTAAAAAAAGAAAAAAACGGCCTACTGCCTCTTGCGAGGAATTGACAAATCCTCCAAGAGTATCTCCTGTCACAGAAAGTGCCGCTCGTTATTAGCTCGTTAGGTCCCCTCCATTCCTGCAGACATGCACACAGGAATGGTTGAGAGTTGTAAGTCACTAGGCCCTAGTTCTTCAAGAGCTGTTGTGCCATCAAATTTATTTTTATTTTTTAATTTTTGCATAAACAAAATGGAACAAGGGAAACAAATAGATGTTTTATATACTAATTTTGTAAAGGCTTTTGATTTGATCGTGTTCACCACGGACTACTTTTAAAAAAGTTACAAATGTTGGGCATTAACACCAACTTTATAAATTGGTTGAGTTCATATCTGAGTTATAGAAGCCAAGTGGTTAATATAAATGGATGCCTCTCAAATTCTATGCGTTTCATCGGGGCTATCACAAGTAAGTCACTTAGGTCCGCTTCTTTTCATAATTTTTGTAAATGATCTTCCAGCGATTTTCAAACATTGTCTATGTTTGATGTATGCTCATGATATCGTTTGTTTTAGATTGTAGCCTACTGCAACAAGACATACAAAATTTCTTGAAATGGTGTCAGTATAATCACCTATACAGCTAAACTTTACCAAATGTAAAATATTTAGAGCTTCTAAATCATTTTCCCTCATAAATTTTAATCAAAAATTTTATGATGAAAGAGTAAAAGTAATCAAAGATCTTGGAGTTAGTTTTGACATGAAACATAGATCTAACCTATACTTGAACTTTGAAACTCTTTAATTCGATTTGCAGCGAAGTTGACATCTGCATGCAAAGAGATTGTTTTAAAAAATCAATTCCTATGTTATGTAATGTAATTCTGTTGTAATTCCTATTATGTATGTAATCAGATTTTGATATCGAGCCCTTTCAACCAAATTATCGTAAGCGACAAAAACTAAAAGTATCGTAAGCGACATTTTGTTTTCTGTTTACTCAGCAACGAAACCAATTAGCATTGAACATTATTAACAATACTGTTACTGAAAGATAACAAAAGGTCCGATTGCTTTTAATGCACAGGAAAAAATTAAATAATTAGCTTTATGTCACAGTATGAAAATGTCGCTTACGATAATTTGGCGGAATGGGGTCGATATTTTGTATATATTTTATATTTTTTATGTATATGTAAGTATATTTAATTTATAAACTAGAACTTATTACGTAGTCAGCAGATTTTTTTACCCATTGATGTAATAAATAAATAAATAAATAACTCGACCATACTCCTGTTTCTTACATTAAATTAGTAGACAACATGAAAAAGAGGAAAATTATCCTTTTTTGCACGCGAAACAAACAAGTATGATGAAATTCTATATAAGAAAATAAAAATGGCACTAAGTCTAGACACTACGTCATTATAGAAGGGTTTTAGTTTGTAGATACCTTATCACCAACAGAGAACATCAATCAAATCCAAACAACGCAGATTCGCATCAACAAATGAACTAAGCTTCGGATGAACAACAAAACATCTTGCAATTCATGTACCTACATTACTTGAAACTTTCCGATTTCCGAAAAAGTCATAATTTTAAAGAAAAAGGGGACGCTTCTGCGGCGCGCATGTGCTAAAAATGTCCTATGGGAAATTTTATTAAAATTATGTTTGTGGAAAGAATTCGGCTGTAAGTAACATAGCACTAACATAAGATAATTTTTTGTTTTCCCAGTGACCTACTGAACCAAATTACAGTAAGAAATTCGAGGATACTTCTGATCTAAAAAGAGACAATAAGTTCTCCTATAGGTAATGTATGTATATGTATACAAAAAACCTGTGTGTAACAAGAATAAGTCAGCCGTGAAAAGTAAAGAGATTCTATACAGGGTGATTCGCATACGCTCGATATGACAAAAAGCTAGAGCGTGTAGGTTGAGTCGAGACAAGAAAAAAATCATATAGAAGGGGTGTCTATTTCCTCCGGCTTAGGCGGGAGGGGCAATTTACCTAAAAAATCTGTTGCTTCAAATATTCTGTTTCCACTAATTAAGTAGTAAAGTAGATTTCGTTATTTTCCATTTTCTTAAAAACTAAAAGACATTTATAGACATCCGGCTTGCTAGTCCAGTAAGAATAGACGAAAATATGCCAAAGAAAGAAAAAAATTAGTTAGAGGCTGAAATTTTGCATGAACGTTGGTAATGGGACTCTTTAAAAACTGAGAGAGTTCCTCATCGATACGATGACCGCTAGGTCCGTTATAAGGGGTTAAAGGGTCTAAAAATGAGTTTTTTGCAAATATCTCAAAAACGGTTTGCTCTAGAGAAAAATTTTGTTCTTCAATCTTGTAGCTGAGGTGATTTTCCACATTTGTGTAAGAGAAAAATTTAATACTCTAGTTTCGTAGCCCTGTTAAAAAGTTACAGCAAATCAAAAAGTCGAAAAATCGGTAAAAAAGGAACAAAAAGTCGTGAAAGTAGAAGTTTTTGGCAAATATCTCAAAAACAATTTTTTAACTTTTCATTTGCTGTAACTTTTTAATGGTTAATGCTACGAAAAAACCGACTCGAATGCTTTGAACGCCTTAAATTTTCGATTCGGCTTGCTTTTGCAATGAGAATAAACAAGGTGCAAGGCCAGTCATTGGAAATTTGCGGAATTAGTTTGGAGTATCCGTGTTTTTCACACGGCCAATTTTAGGCCCAATTCACACAGAACTGTGGCATATGATTTTGATGTGATTCTGGCGTAGGATCCGCATGTTATCTTATGGGACAATACACACATAGATGACGTGCTATTGCCGCGCTGTTTCAGAAACACGAGTGGCCTACATGAACGTCGCACAGTGGGCCCTACATATGGAAAGTCATACCCAAAACTAAGAAATTAATGCGTCATGTATAAAAGTGAAACAAAACCCTAGTAAGGTATATTTTTATTTATATTTCGTCTACCAACATCTAAATATCTTCACTATCGAACATTTTTTATCAGTTGTAGTTAAATTCCGCATAAGGCTCATGGGCGTGTCAGATGAAATGAACATTCCATTAAGCATGTCGGTGAGGTTATCGTTTTTCTTTGAAACAAAACTCTCTATATGACTTAAAATCTGTAGTGCGAGCTTATTTGGTCTCTTCACTCAGCGAAAATTACTGTGTTTTTCGTAAAATATTGGACCCAAAATAGAACCGTAGTTATTTTTGTGTACATTTTTGATTCTTGATTCTTATTTTATGATAAATGAAACAAATAAGAAGAAAAACGCCAACAATAAAAGAATTATATAGTTTTCGTATTCGTGGACTATATTGTATGACCCTTAGTTGAAATGCGTTTTGCCCAGGCACGAGTTGGGCTCATAAGTTAGATGTTTTCGTATCTTTTAAAGACGCAATGTTTTGAATTTAACTAAATATTCATAGAATAATATAACTTACACTACTTTTGTACTGTAGATTTTATCATTGTCAACAATCATCGAACAAAATATTGCGTCCTAGAAGGGTACGGCAGCATCTAACTGATGAGCGCAACTATTGTGCCTGGGCGAAGCCTATTTCAACCAAAAGTCATAAAAACATTTTAAAGATTGAAATGAACATTTATTTCAAGTTTCATTAACAGGTCATTGAATCTAAAAAATTTTTAGGATTGTTTTTATACTGTCGCGCTTAAAAAAAGTCATCATTTGATAAAAGTAACTATAACTTTGTTCAAAGACGTCGTATCATTTTGATTTTAGTCTCATTGGATTCAGCGTTAAAATCTACCCCAAAATCATGTGCCATATGCTAAGATTGTACCAAAAAAATATTTCAGATTCAAAACATCCTCTCCTACCCCTTGCCCCCGTCTTTGAAAGCGACCATAAAAAAAGCGAACACGGGGATTTCAGGGAACTTTGGGTATGCTTGAGGAGGTCAAATTCTGCGTCGACACCAATCATTTTATATTATACTGATTGCTTTTTTGACCCTAGAATACGTATACTCCGAAAAATCATGTTAAACAATATCGGAAAATAAAATTATTAAAAAAATTCGCGCAACCCACTTTTGCTTTTGACTTCAGTTTGTTATAAAAGAATAACTAGTGCATAAATGTGCATAAACAGTTTTAAAAGTTCGTTGCGCAATTTTGAAATAAAGTGAAATTAATTTTTTTGACTTACTGCTCTCCTCAAAATGAAATATTACCCGTTAGAGATATAAATTTGATTACGAAAAATGTTTAATAAATTCATTTTACCTTGATCCATATAACATATAACTTGGTTTTTGTATTTGTTGCACAACACAACAACTAAAAAGCCTCAAATGAGTGATAAAAATACTGTAAAACACTTCCCGGCATCGAAATCCACTACTTCGGAGAAGGTATTTGGCTGTGGTAAGTACCTTCAAAGTAATTTAAATGGGACCAAAAGATGTCGGAATATGTAATCAACAAAAGTAATAACAAAAACATCGAACGGTACTGTTTTCCATTTTTGAGTTTTGGGCACGGCTCTGGTATAGCGGGTCCCAGTGTGCGTCGCACCATAATGAAATCGCCTGAAGATCGCCTTGTTCGTATAGCTATAAAAATAGGACACCTATCAGCTGTCACTTCGGTCCCGCAAGCTGAAACTCAGATTGCATATGCGAGCAAACTGATGGAATAGAAAAAGCGATTTAAAAAAAAAAAAAAACACCGTTCGTATGATTATCTATCTTGTTTCGCTTTCCTATCTTTATATCAATTAGCTATCTATGGTTTGTATAAAAAAATATCTTGCTCATCTTTGCCATCTAAAAGCATTTAAAAATTACTCAAACTGACAAATGTCTATTCGCTGTCACTTTTGTGTGAATTGAGTGCATCGCATCCGTCCCACGTCCGTAGCAGACCAATACAACGCCAGCACCGTATGCCAGTTCTGTGTGATTTGGGCCTTATGTCGCCTGTTGGCAAACAATCAGCGTTGTTTGTTTATATGTGTAAAACCAAAAACGTTGTTTCTTACAAGGCATTAGAATAAATATAGAAATATTTTATACAGATTAAATTATCATTATTATTGTTACTGCATCTTCTATGAACATGCGCATTGGTGATTTTTCATTTATTGTTTGTGTTTCCCAATACATAAATCGTTTATGGGCAGGACAACGTCTGCCGGGTCAGCTAGTATTGAATAAAATTTGCTTATATGTAATTATAAATAGAACCTTTATACATTGACGAAATAGATCTTAAACTGGAGTTTAGTAAAACATGAAAACAACTATGAAAACGCTCCATCATCTTCAAGAAAAAACACGGATCTTTCAAGGTTCTGCCTGGGAAACCCTGCAACCACTAAGGTTTTGGAGCTGGATATGTATACTTGTGCAGTAGCCGTGGCGTGATGGTTAGTGCGATGGACTGTCATGCCGGAGGTCTAAGGTTCGATCCCCATTCTCGCCACCTATTTATTAAAAAAAAAAAAAAACGGCTACTGCCTCTTGCGAGGAATTGACAAATCCTCCAAGAGTATCTCCTGTCACAGAAAAGTGCCGCTCGTTAGCCGTTCGGATTCGGCAATAAACTGTAGGTCCCCTCCATTCCTGCAGACACGCACACAGGAATGGTTGAGAGTTATAAGTCGCTAGGCCCTAGTTCTTCATAAGCTGTTGTGCCATCAAATTTATTTATTTTTATATGTATACTTGTATAGCTTTCATAAATATACATACATACTTTGAAATAGGTTTGTGAAAACTGAAAATAAGACTGAATGAATCTTCAACTTTGGCAGTGCTTCGTGCTACCGTAATAGTCCAATAGGAATAGAAAAAGAAATGTCAAAGAAACAAAAAAATTTAGTTAGTGGGTAAAATTTGGCACGAATACTAGTAATGATACAAAATAAATAAATTTGGTGGCACAACAGCTCATGAAGAACTATACAACTCCAACCATTCCTGTGTGGGACCTAGAGTTTATTGCTGAATGAAAACGACTAATGTGAGCAACACTTTTCTATGACAGGAGACACTCTTGGAGGTTTTAGTCAGTTCCTGGCAAGAGGCAGTAGCTGTTTTTTTTTTTCAGTTTGTATTCAATGTGAACATAAAAAATGTACTGAAAGAAGGTTCAGGAACACTGCTACCTACGGTTATTTAATTATAATGTCAAAAAATGATCCATCTCCTCAAATGTTTATATCGAATTCGTGACCACTTAAAAAATACTCAAGCATATATGAATTTGCTAGTCTAATTTAAAATAAAAATCGATAATTATTTGCCAACAATATTTTACAAACATAAACAGCAAAATGTCCTTATGCATTAAACTCACGTAAGCAAAAGCATATTTACATTAAAAACAAAAAAATAAAACGATTTATCAAAGTATTTTGATATGGAAAACGAGCAAGAACGACTTGAATTTATAATTTGAGCAAAATGTTTCTTTTTAAATTTAAGCTCTCTCCTAGTTGTTATTGCAGGAATGCATCACTCATAAAGATAAATTCATGAACTCTTAACCCTGGTAAACTACTCCCATTGAATATTCATTAAGCAAAAGAGTATCCTCTTCAAAACCTTATTGCACATGATGCTCCTTTCGTGATGGATATGTTGATCTTTTTCAAAATACATAATTGAAAGAATCATAGGAAACAAGGAAAAAGTTTTTTGTTTGTGTTTTACAAGCACTGATTTTATGTTTAAGTTCTTTGCAGAAGTTTTGATCCTTTCATTTCATTTTATACCAAACTCAAGGACGAACTTCTGTAGATATTAGTTTTCTTAACCAAAACATTTTTGTAATCTCTAATAAGATTTTTATACGATTAAAAATCTATATGTGTGATGAGGGTGTCCGTTTTAAGGCTCAAATGCAAAGTTTAAGTGTTTGGTTAACTACATTTCATATTTTACCCCACAGGAAAAACTTTAGCATTTTCTTCATATCTATTTTCGCTATAAAATGGCCATAATAACCACCCTATACTTTGGAATCTTCTTGAATATCTGTCCATATTAAAAAAAAAAAAAAAAAAAAAAACGAATGGATTTTGTTGGTATTGTACGACAGTAAGTTAGACAGTAAGTAGATTTAATTTCATAACTTTTAAACGTAGTATTTTTAACCGAGAGATTAACAAGAGGTATCTTTAATATCAATAATTGTCAAATACTTACATAGTTTAACATCCGGATCAACTTAATACTTGAATTAAAAGAAGATCATTTTCATTGCAAAATCTGGCGTCCCACAAGGCAGACACCTAGGCACTATTATTTTTATCCTGTCAATCAACGACATAAAATCCCTTATCAACCATTCGGAACTATCCACGTATGCTGATGACATAAAAATTTTTACATCTCACCTAACGATGCTTTACTTCTGTAAAACGACTTAAATTATTTTTCTGTTTGGTGTCAAAAGAATAACTTAGAACGTTAGTAAATGCCAATCAATCACATATTCCCGTATACGTTTCCATCCACCACTACGAAACTCCTAAATAAACGATGGCCTAGTTTCTACAGTAACGACTTAGGGGTTATATGTGATAGTGAGCTCAACTTTAGATCCCATTATGAAAACATAATAGCTAGAGCTAACTCTGCTCTTGGTATTGTCAAGCGTTGGTCTAAAGAGTTTTTAGATCCTTACGTTACAAAATCTCTTTATACCACCTTTGTTCGTCCTTCACTCGAATATGCTAGCCAAGTTTGGTCCCCTTATCACGTTATTCACATTAAAAGAATCGAAGCAATACAGCGTAGATTTGCTCCAAGGGGACTTCCATGGGTTGATAATTACAGCTTGCCCTCGTATCAAGACTTGTTGCAGCTCATTCGCCTGCAACCACTCGAAAAACGTCGCGAAGTAGCTGATATTATTTTTGTTCATTAAATCTTATCGGGTGTAACTGATTCTTCTATCCTCCTTAAAGCAATGAGCTTGAATATCAACTCATATTCCCTTAGATCAGTACCCTAATTCCATCCAGCTCCTCATAGAACTGACTATGGTAGAAATGAACCCATCACAAGAATGTTGAGTGATAGCAAGACCACACAAAGAAGTTCCTTCGTCTCTAAGCAAACCTAGAGTAGATAGTAATAACTTAAATCCAATTTCTACAGAAAACTGAAACTACATACTCTGCAAAATTAACAATTGCCTTAGCATGCTATACATAATTTTTATCCATTTTCATTTTTTTCATTTTATAACTTCTTTTTTTTCCTTTTTTGAAATTTGACAATTTATATTTATGTTATATATTTTTGATCTGCTTATACTAAGCAGTCCCAAACTCTTGGCTCCGATGATACTCGTGTCCATAAAAACGAGATACTTTTTAGTATCTATATTTCTATATATATTTTATCTTTACATCTAATAATTTTGAATAAATGCCAATGTGCCAATGTGTTGAGCTGGATGGGTTTGGTCATCCTACAGCTCTACCTCCAAACCTATTCCGAACCTATTGACGAATTTTAGTATTTGGGGTATTTTAAGAGAGGAAAGGTCGCTCTCTTCTACCTGGTAGCATCCCAGGTGTTTTATTCTTTGATGTATAAGTGCATCACATCTGCCCAGGATGTGATCTGGGGTTTCCTCATACATGCTACAGAATCTGCATGTGGCACTGCTCACTAGACCAAGAATACTAAGGTGTCTTCTGTTTACAGCTGTTTACAGTGTCCAGCAAGGAGACCCGTTACTATTCTGAGGTAGTTCCTACTTAGGCTGATACAGTTAGTATAACGTTCTTGGTTATAGTTCCCAAGAAGATGTTTGGCCTGCCTCAGTTTAGGGAGTTCTTTCCAATTTTTTGATCTATTGGCCTCGTCTTCTTTTTTGATGTTGTTTGTAATCACATTTTCTCCTATACCGAAATAGGGCTCAGGTCCTGTTAGTAGAGTCTTGGCTCCGATTTTAGCTAGGGAGTCTGCTTCTTCATTTCCCTGGACACCAAGGTGGCCAGGCACCCAATGAAGTGTGACATTGTTGTTTTTACCGAGTTCATTAAGCCTACTTACACATTCCCATACTGTTTTCGACTTTATGGAGTAGGAGGACAGTGCCCTGAGTGCGGCTTGACTGTCTGACATAATGTTAATGTTTTGGTTTTGGTAATTTCATTCGAGATTACGATCTGCGCATTTTTTTATTGCATTTACTTCCGCTTGAAAAATGCTGGTAGACTGTCCCATCGGTATGCAAAGTTTGGTACCAGGCCCATCACAGATTCCTGCCCCAGTGAACCACTTAATGGCATTTGCTTTGAGAGTGTAGTTAACTGTTTCGCCTACCCAATCTTTTTTATAACTTAATTCTGTTTTAAAATTTTTCCCAAAGTTATATTTTCTAATCATGCCATCTCTTGGAATGTCAATAAGGTTAATTACTGGTAGACTTCGGCATATTGTCTCTGGTTTTACGACTTTACCTTTGTCAATCTGTGTTTCCTCTTTGACAAATCTCATTATGGCTCCCTTAGCGGCACTATCAATGACCTCGTGTAGAGGGGACAGATGAAGGATAACCTCCATGGCCGCTGTAGGGCAAGTTCTCATTGCTCCAGTAATGCATAAACATGCGAGCCTTTGGACTTGTCTAGCGTTTTCCTAGTTGTTAATAGTTCGGTTCTTTTGTGCCATACAACCACACCATAGGTAATGATGGGTCTTACCATCATGGTGTACATCAACCTGAGGATCTTTGGTTTGCAACCCCATAACTTACCTGTAAGCCTCTTGCATATCATAAGGGCTGTAATTTCAACGTGTTTATTCCAGAGGAGTTTACTATCTAGTGTAATTCCTAAATATTTTACCTCTCTCTTTGTTTCTATTACTTCGCCAGCCAATCGGATAGGTTTCATGTGTGGCAGAAGTCTTTTTTTAGTAAATGGCACTAACGTCGTTTTTGTAGGGTTGATTGATAATCCTACAGATGAACACTATTTCCTTGTAATTGTAAGTCCTCTCTGTATAATATTACAGAGAGTTTCTTCAAACTTCCCAAGGGCTGTAATGACGATATCATCAGCAAAGCCAATACAGCGTATACCTTGAGAAGTGAGATTTTCTAGCAGTTCATCAACTACAAGACTCCAAAGCAAGGGTGATAGTACCCCTCCCTGTGGACAGCCTCTTGTTGTGATGATTCTCTGTCCAGTGTCCTGCTATTGTTTCTGCTGTTCTAGTGCCCAGCATCTCACCAATCCATTTAGTTATGGTGATGGGTACACACTTCCTTACGAGAGCTTTCTTAACAGCGTCATGGGAGGTGTTATCAAAGGCTCCTTCTATGTCTAGAAAGGCAGTCAATATGCCGTTTCCTTTGCATCTAAAGCTTTTTGTAAGGTATTAGTGAGTTCAAACGGCAGTTTCTGTAGACCTGCCCGCTCTATAAGCATGTTGGCAGGTATTGAGAGGCCTTTCGACTAAAACTTCAGACCTTATGAAGTTGTCTACTATTTTTTCCAAAGTTTTCAGTACAAAAGATGTTAGGCTTATTGGCCTAAAAGAATTAGGATGAGTTGTATCTTTTTTCCCAATTTTGGGAATGAAGATTACCTTAGCTCTTCTCCATAAACTTGCTGTATACCCAAGAGCAATGCTACTACGGAATATCCCAATGAGGTAAGGCATAAGCTCTTCTTTACCCTTTTGTAAAAGGGCTGGGAAGATACCATCTACACCAGGTGATTTAAAGGGTTGAAAGGTGCTTATCGCCCAGTCTTTCCTTTTACTCGAACAGATGGTTGCAGCTGTCTTCCAGTCTTCTCTATTTGGTTTGAGAGGAGTTCTCTCTAGAGAGTTTCCCGTTAAGGGTTGACTGCCTGGAAAGTGTCTGCTCTTCATTTTCAGTGAAGCTTTTATCATTGTACCGAAGTTCTAATGATTAGTCTTCTCTTTTGCAAGAGCTTTGTGTATCCTTGCTGCAGTAGGGGTTGAGGAAATATTCTCACAGAAGGAGGTAAAACTATTTCGCTTGGCCTTTCTTATCTCCTTGTTATACCTAGTCAATTCTGCGGAGTAGCTATGCCATTCACTGGTTCTTTAAGCCTCATTGAAGAGTTTTCTTACCTTGGATCTTAGTTTAGACAGAGTCAATTGTAAATTTATTTTGTGTTCTTGTGTAAAGATTCCGGTTTTTTGGTAAGCAGAGACGGATTAAGCCTAAGACAAAAAAGGCATATGCCTAGAGGCCCAGCCCAGCCTATGGGCCCCGCGGCTCTTCAGAAAAATTTTTGATAGGTGTATCTGAATTGCTTCCTAATTTTTTTTTTTAATGTAAACTGAATTCGACAATCATTTCGATATTGTGGACGAATATAGAATACAAATAACTTTCAAAAAAATCTGGTCGAATTAAATAGTTTTTGTTTCCACGGCATAGTCCGAACCCAATGAGACGCGACGCAGAGCTTTGATACTAAACTTTGCAAAGCTATAGTGCCGAAAATTAACTGCATTAATACAATGGAGATGGAGACGCGCTTGATATTGGTTGGTGTAGGCAGCGATAAAGGGGACCTACAGTTTATTGGCAAATCTGAATAGCTAAAATGAGAGGCACTTTTCTATGACAGGAGATACTCTTGGAGGATTTTTCACTTCTTCTTCAAAATCACATTTGATTTTTTTTGTTAAACAAGATATTGGTCGGTAAATAAAAATAAATTTGATGGCATAACAGCTCATGAAGAACTAGGGCGTAGTGACTTACAACTCTCATACAGTTTATTGCCGAATCCGAACGGCTAACGAGCGGCACTTTTCTGTGACAGGAGATACTCTTGGAGGATTTGTCAATTCCTCGCAAGAGGCAGTAGCCACGCCACGGCTACTACAAATCGGTCAGTAAACTAAAGGATATTTTTAGCTTTTTTCTTAGATCTTATTTGGCTTCGGCTAAGCGCTTAGGTATAATTTCTAGTTTTTGATTTTCTTTTTTGTTTCGTTTCCATTTTCTGGCTCTATCTGCTATTCAGCTTTTAAAGTAAATAAGGGCTTTTCTTATTGAGATTTAAAAAACTTAATTACTCCGAGCAACCAAAATTTTACAATTAAAATATTGCTAGGGAAGTGTTCAAAATATGGATTTTGAAATCCAAATCCAGAAGCAGACCTGGATCTTATGTTGGTTTTGTAATGCTTGTATTTATGTTTTCAAATCAAATCCAGATGAGAGATTAGAGAAAATAAAATGCTGCTATTATTCTTGTATTCTTTGTTAATTTTGAAGAAGATATTGAAACGTTTTGTTTGTAATGGCGAACGACATGTTTAAAGAAAAATTTTAACATAGAAGATAGTTTTTAAAATTAATATTGTGCATTACTCAACAAAAAAAATGTAGGAAAGTACTATTTATTAGGGGGGGAACTGCCACCTCCCGCGTACACCCTTGGTACGTAGGTACACAATCAAAAAATGGCGTCACAATGACAGTTTTCGTTATTAAAATGTATGAGTAAGTTGTTATTTTCCAAGAAAAATCGAAACATTTCAAAAATGTTGTCATGTTGATGTTTTCATATGGGCCCTACGAACTAACTCCAAAAATAACTATAACTCCCACTAGCGCGTCTGCGGGCTCGTGTTCGGACGCGGGGTGCCACGCGCTCTTCTTCTCTTTAGTTTAACATTTGCATTTCACAAAATACCTACAATTCGCTCGTAAAATGTTCCGTTGTTAAAATTCAAAATTGTAATTGATGAAAAATAAAAATTAATTAAAAAAATTAAAATTTTCTAAATTTTTTCTCTTAATAATACAAAAGTTTTTAACAAGGAAAACATATCCCCTTCCCAATAATTTATATCTAAAACATTACCAGGAATTATTTTTAAAATCAGGTATTGACTTATTGGAAGAACATTTAATTGTATATAAAAATTTAATCGGAGTATAAAATTAGCTCCCCCTAAGTATTATGTATTTTAGGAATTTTTAGATGTTCATCTTCCAACACATCCCGACTTCTTAATCCACACAAATCGCACAAAAGTCTCTCGAGATTAACTGTTTTAATAGATTGTACCTAATCTACTGGAAGAATAAAAAATAAATTTCTTTTACATTATTAAATATGTATACATTTATGTTAAATCATGATAGGCATCAAATTTTATTCCCAAAACAGACAAAGAAAAAATTCAAAACATTTTTCAAGACCTTTTTTTAATCTAACTGTCTAAAGTATTTTGGCATTGGAAAACCCTTTTGTGTTTTCAAGTTAAGGATTAAAGGAACACAGCAAAGATATTCTATTCTCCTACATGATACATGGGATTTTCAGAAAGATGATAATGTTAAGCATGGATGGGTGTTACTGGACTCCTCTTTTTACGTGTGCATATATGTCGAAATCCTATCCCCATTCCCAGAAGCCTTGGCAGTATACCATTATTGCTACCCTTAGGCACACATGGAAATCAAATTGTTTTCTTATTATTTTTGATAAACTTCCGTGGTGCTTCTCAGTGAATAACCACAAAATATTCTGCCCCACTCAATTTTAAACTCTGCTTATAGTATATTTTATAATTATGTATTTCGTATAAAAAGGGGTTCCTATTTTATTGTTTTTGCCTGCGATCAAGAACCTCATCGGCGCGGGGAGGTTAGTTTCCAAGAAGGACTCTGCTCCAAAAAGTAAAGAGGTTTTTTAATTTTCTTTTCCTTTCTAAGCTTATGAACGAAAAACACATAAATTAAAACCTCAACAAAAGAAAAAAAAATTTGTAGATAAAATTCCTTTCGTCGGAAATATCTTTTGTTTGGTTTAGAAGCAAACAGGGATTACAAGTGAAATACATAACCAATAGAAAATGGAAAAAAAGCTGTTATATGTTAAATTTTATATTTTTGCTAATGGTTTTCAAATTATAAGTTCTTTTGTCTTCAATTATTAACTGAAGTCAAATATGTATCTATTTATCCGGTCAACTAAAAACTTAAAGTTATGTCGTGAGATGTTCTTAAATTATAATTTTCTTTAATAAAATTTAGATACATACAAAATTTTGAGAATTTGAAACACAAAATTATGGACTTGAATTACTTAATTTAATTTTAATCCAGATGATTTTGTATAAAATGTTTTATTCTCAAAATGGAGAACGCCGCGCCCGGCCGTTTAAATTCTTGAAAAATATGAATTTACAGAAAAAAAAATAAAAAATCATTGGAGCAGTTTTCTTAGAAAATAATTTTTTTATACATACCTACATAAAATTTCTTGAAACTTAAAAAAAATTGGTATTCTATTTTTATGTAGGTACCTATAAATATATGAAAATCTAAAACTATAATCTAAAAAAAAAAAAAAGTAATTAACCCGTTTCAAAAATATGTATTTATTTTTCATTAAAAAAAATAATAATTATGTTTTTGAAAATCTTAATATTTAAGATATTATGCAAACTTACGAAGACCTTCAGAGTAAAAATTTTTATTAAAATTGGTTAAGAAGTTAACGAGAAAATCAAAAATATAAAAAGACGGTTATATGGCAGGGACCTTTAACACAAAACAGTTTTTCGTAATTTGTTTACACTAGAATTTTGAGGTTGCCACATACAGATTCACCTCATTAGTGTCAAAAACGAATCTTCGGATAAAATTTAACGCGATTTTAATTCAATTCACACACGGCCTAAAAATACAGAAAACAACTTAGACAACCATTTTTGAATAAATATTATGATGAAGCTTTCTTATTACTTAAAAGCTCTTCGCTTAATTTATTTATCCACGTAACTGTTTAATTTAAATAACATAGTTTTCAGCAACTCCTAGAAATATGCATTGAATATTCAAATCTTCGCCCGTCAGCCGTTTTTCTTTTGAATAAAATTATTTGTCAGTTGAACCTAATATGAACAGTTCAAGAACAGTAAGCACTAGTTCTCGCAAGTTTGAGCTACTGCGCTAGTATGAAAATCGTGGGCGACAATATTTAATTTATTTTATTGTAATATTTTTTTCTTTCACAATAGGCTCGGCTTAGCCTACAGAAGGTATGGAGTAAAAGTTATAGAATAATTATTTAAACTAGTACGCCCAGCTCTCGATATTCGAGTGCCAATTACATTATCTTCTAATTGACAGAAATTTTGACTGAAATTAAAAGCCTAGGTACTTTACCTACTTACAACATTTTTCGTGAATTTACGCCTATTTAAACTGTAATAAGACCTTGACCGAACCTACAATACCCAACCAAATGCATTTTTGTTTTTTTTTTTATACACGACGATGTTTATACTAACGCGACGTGCAAGCTGCCAACTCCACTATGACTTTGTATTCTATCTCGCTTCCCCTTTTACCTATCTATCCAAACCAAACACATGCACAATAATTGTATTGCATTGTTTCGTGGTTGTTTTTTTTCTCTCTTTTTTTTTTAGGTATTTGGTGATGATTCTCCGCTGTGTGTTTTTACAAATATTCTCTCTCGCTCTCTTCTCGCTCCCTCTTAATACGAAATTTTCTTTTGTTAATTTAACTTATTTGCGGTTTAATAATTTAATTAAATTATATTTTGTGCACTTCTGTGGCACAAAACCTTTCAAACGGTATATAATTTATATGTTTTCGGCTTTTCTAAACTGCGTAAATTGTACCACAAAATTAGTGTTTGCCGTTTCATAATATGATTAACAAATTTAATATTAAAATTATGTCTTAGATATATACCTAAACTCAAGTTGGGAAATGACAAGCAAGGCATAAAAAAGTAATTTGGAATTTAGATTTCTTGTTTCTGTTGAACTATTCAAATTTTAATTTACTTGATTTTTGCTAAGTATCTTAATTAGGCCGCATCAAATTGAGCCGAGCCGCGAAGTCTTCTTATTTAATATGCTGGACTGTTTCATTGCCTGATAACATTAACAACAAATTGACGTTCCGAGTTTCTGCAAGTAAATCTCGGTTGCAGTAACAGTAACATAAATCGAGACGAGCTCACGAATTGTATATTTTCAAAAAGATATGCTGGCTGTTTGGTGATCAAAATCTTGTTTAGTTAAAGTTTTCAGGAAAAAATATGCTGATTTTCCATTTACATTTCTGCACCCTCCTGGCCAAAGTTGTAGACCAGCTGGTACCAAGAGCTTAATTAATTACCTATTCTTAAGATAAGCTTTACTGGCTGAACCCAGTGGTAAGCTGCAGCTTTTGCAGAAATTGAAGTTTTCTCAACTTATACCACGAACCACGCTATAAAATTTTTGCTACATTTATAGAAGATAGAACTTTACACTATTTTTTCATCCCTTAACTTTAACTCTGCTACAGGTACAGCTACACAATTGTGCCATATTTAAATTTATTAAAAAAAAAGACGACATGTCTATAACCAAATTAGTTCAGAGATTATTGACCGTGGTATAATCCTTCTTTCGGTAGTATGGGTGTATATTATGTCAAAGAAGAATACGAAGACTGAAAATGAAAACTATTTTTTCTTTAACAATAATTTAGGTTGACATTTAAACCTAAGTTTCTCATTAAGTTTTTATTATGCTTGTAATTCAAAAAATCTCAGACATTACTTCCCATTAATAAAAATTCATCTTTTTTTCTTTTCTTTATAGCCTTTTAATTAGATTGTCTGGCAAAAAGTAAAAGAATCAAGCTAACGACTTTGGCCCGAAATACCATTGACACAGTGCAGGTATTTTTGTTTTAATTTAACAAACTGCTTTGTCATCAAAGGCAGTCAAACACTTCCATATTTTTCATACATAATATACATACCTACGTATTGGTTTAAGTTCCCAAAGTAAAATTTCAAGTTTTCTAACAGCAACCGATAAAGTGATCTCAAAGTTTCTACTGAGAACTTAATAGGTGTTTGGATTTCTTTAAACGAAGAAAAAAAAATAGATGCCGTCCGCGTGCGACAACTCAAGCCTGAGGTGATAAATCCCAGGTAATCAACTACAGGTAATGAAATGTGAATTCGAGTCACCTCGGTAGAAAATTCCTCTTGAACGGTTTGTGTTGATTTGATAAAGCCGAAGCCGAAGCGCAGTCATTAATTACTTTGACAACATGGCACCACAACAAACCGGTCGCTACTATACTACTGGTACAATTATACGAGCACTACGAGCAGTTGGAATGCTTCTATTCTTGACACTTACGCCAAAGCATGAAACGAATTATTGACGACATAGAACATCGCTCGATGAAGACTCCCCTGGAAGATGGCGTGAAGAGTGGGTCAGGTAGATTAAATTGGAAGATTTGTCACTTTAATCGAAACGAATTAAGTAACTGATTTATAAGTAAAGTATTTGCATGCAGGTTTAATTACGACGAAGACGAGGTATTTTCGTTCTTGGGTTAGATGAAGATATTCTTTTAGAAATCACACTTATGTAGATATGTAATGTACGAGCAATTTAGAACAATTAAATCTTCTAATGCAGTGACAGTGTTGACAGTGCCGGATGCTATAACAATATTGGAATGTACTGTTTTTCCTTTCGAGGCAGAGATTTCTTAATTCGGTGCATTTCTTGAGTGTTTTGAATGAAGTTTCTTAAGAAGAGAAATTTTGTATTTACATTTGGGGTTAAAAGCCACCGTTTGGCTGACATTTTGGCGATACAATTAATGTCCAAAGTGACTTTAATAAAACTACCTTTGAGGATTTTGCTGAAAAATTCACATAGTGAAAAAACATCATACTTAAATACTGACGATTTTAAAAAAAAAAAATCTTTTATTTTAGGTTATTTCCATATATTATAATGGCTCGAAAGCCTCTACTTATCAATCTTTTGTATGAATTATTGTCGACTTGTAAGTAGGTACTCAATACATATAATTAAAGCAAATCTAATTTAAAAAGAACAAATGAAATATTGGTACCAACTTACATACGTAAAATTAATTATTTTAACTTCTTCTTTTTTTATTCCCACCCATATAAAAATGATATTCCAGCTTAATGTCAAATTCCTCGCTGCACTTTTAATTCTCATTCGCATTAAGCATCCATGCAATTAAAAAACAATCACCTTTAAAGTAGGTAATTGTAAGTTTAAACCTCCTTAACAGATTCAAACGAATAAATAAATAAGCTGCTTTTGTTTTATCGGCAATAAATCTTAATCGTTTGTGCAGTCTTCCCACAAAATAAAAAAGTGCACTCTCCTTATTCCCTTCCGTATTGTATTTTTGCGTGACAGAAAAATTTAATTAAACTCTTTTAGCTATACAATACATACATACATACATATACCTACCTTAACCTATAAACATAATAAAAGATAAAAGAATGGCTCGTTGGCCAAAAGAATGCTAAGAATAAAATGCGATCATCACCGGGAGCATAGAAAATTATTTTAAAAAATTCACATTCAATTACTATACGCATCTAATATTCAATTATTTTTCTTAATGAAAATAAAAATTAATAACAGAGTCATAAAAGGATAATAAACAAGGTATAGAGGCACATAAAGTTATATATGTATATACATTATGTTATATGAAATGTTTTATATAGCTTTATTATATACATATAGGCCCTCATTATGAATAGCGATTCGAATATAAAACTTTGCGAATTGGCTAATTGCGTATTATGAATAGCGAATCCGGCAAATAAAGTTCGCTTCAAATGTCAAAACTTAGGCGCATTTGATTAGATATCGCACTTTATTACAAATAGCGACTCTTTACTAATTTGTTTGCTCAATAAGTCAAAACAAGTCGAACTAAAAAATTATGTGATAAATTATCGAATTTCAAATTTAAGAGCTCAAGATCATTTGTTATTGTTTATTTTATAAATAACTCAATGAATGATCAAATAAAAAGCAAAATACAAATACAAAGCATTCAGAAAAAGATTATTGGAAGCATATAGATCGCAAATGCTTTTGTCCTTCTTCATGTGAAAGTAAAGATTCGCATGAGGTTTCTTAAGCGCAACTAAAGGAGGAGCATTCTTATACTCAAAATAATTAGTACCTTTCAACGAAAGAAATGTTAAACAATCAGAATTACTAGGAACACGATTTTTTGTATTTTTGAGTTAATATTTTATAAATTTTTAAAAGCAATATTGTTTAAAATATTTAGAAACACTTGATTAAAAATTGAAATACAATCGTTCGATCCGATTTAACCAACTAAAAAAAAGATTGATTTTCTCAAAAAAAAAAAAAAAAAATGAAACCCAAATTTCAGTAACGCGAATTTTTTGGACATAACCTGAGGTGAGGTTATAATTTTTTGGTAACGCCTATCCTATATACCTTTATTATCTATTTATTGAATAAACATTAGAAGATACATTAGAAGATGCCAAATGCCCCTCCCAACGATTAAAAAAAAATACCCTGTCCTTTTGTTTTTATTTAAAAAAATGTTAACTAACGCGCTTAACTTCAAAATAGATATTAAAAAACGATAGTTTGAATGATGGCGGCCAAAGTTAAAGAGGGAATTGGTCGAAAATTTCAATATATGCCCTTAAAGCCCCGCTCCAACGATTAAAAAAAATTGGTCGAAAATTTCAATGTATATCCTTTAGGCCCCTCCCTGTCCCTAACGATTAAAAAAAATACAGTCTTTTTGTTTTTATTTAAAAAAAAATGTTAACTAACGCGCTTAACTTCAAAATACAAATGAAAAAACGATTGTAATTGTATTTTCCGAATTAATTGGAAAAATATCAATCCTAGGAAAAAAACTGTTATATTCAATTAAATTCTGAACGAGTTATTCAACGAAAATCAATTTTTCTTAAATTCAAGATGGCGGCCAACGCAATAGAGCTAGGCGGTCGAAAACTTAAATGTAGACTCCTAATAAGCCCCCCTAACGATTAAAATTAAAAAAACAAACCCTATCTAATTTTTTCCATTTCAAATGACATTCCGACTGGACCGAAAATCCGGCGAGTAGCCGAAGTGTTTGCCTTGTCTGAGGTGCGTTCTTTTATGTTACTGTGGTTAACTATAGTTAATGTGTCAAAAATAAAAGTTGATGTGCCATAGTTAAGAAAGTTACTCTTGGTAACTTTTTCATTTAGGAACGACCAGAGTTAACATTAGTTAATCTGTCAAACGAAAAAAAAATCAAATTGTATTTGGAATGAATAACAAAGAAAAAATATGATTGCATTAAATTTATTTGCAAAAATAATTATTAGAAATTCAAAATAGCATGTGTACTATTTCCGAATTAAATTTCTTTACACTTAAGTTTTATATAAATCGAACAGAAATAAGTGCAATTTTTTTCATTGCTTATGGCACAGAATTTTTGATGAAAAATTGACGAAATAAAAGAAGAAAATGCCGACAGAAAGAAAATGCATCAGAAAATAAAAGAAAACTATTCCAAAAATCAAATTCGACAAAATAAAATCGATTAAATTGATAAAAATATATTTTAAATATTGAAAACAATTCCAAATCAAAAGGGCAAAAAGTAAACAAAAGATCCACCATTACATTTCAGCTGTGTTTGACAGATCAACTATTTCAACTCATATCAAGGAGATGAGTTGGAAAAAATTACAAAAAGTTACTTTTTACCACTTTTACTTTGAATTTAGGAACGACTTTATGACGTCATAAAGTTAACTCCAAGTAGTTTTCTGAATTAAAGGAACGACCGAAGGTAACTATAGTTAACTATAGTTAACCACAGTAACATAAAAGAACGCACCACTGGTCATTTTTCTTCTTCTGAGTACTTGTTGTTTTTTTCTCTTTTTGAATATTCACTCATGACCATTCTCCACTGACGCTTATCTGTTGACGACCCTCCAAAACCTATTTGTTTACATTGTTGTATTTGTAACTTAATTTTTTGTCAATAATATAGCAGGGTGGTGTGAAGATAAATACTGTGAATGTGTGAGTTTTATACCGCCATTTTTACACATACTTTATCATTTTTTATCTTATTGGCACCAGGAGTCACGGCACCTGGCAGTCAGCGCGTGAACTACTAGAGGGGGATACAATTTTTTTCGATTTGACATTCAATGTATTTCCCATAAGAGAAAACGAAATAATGGTCTTGAAAAAATTAATTTTAGTAATTAATTTTATATGAATGGGTACTCATATTATAATTACAATAGATTGTATGCTAGTTTGTTAATCAAGAAGAATATATACTAAATTCAACTTCTTATTTGCTTTATTTTGCCCATAAAGAATGTAAACAAACGTGTATTGTTGTTGTTGTTTTCCAAAATGGATTACCGTCGCGAGTTGAAATGAGATCATGTGCGTAGTGAGGGAAGGGTTTTAGGGGCAAAATAAATTATGGATTGAACTGAAATAATTTTTTAACATAGAACTATAATAGATATATTATGTAGGTATGTATTTGCATTTCAGTAAGTGAAATAGGCGAATAGGTATGTTTTACGTAAAACTTTTTAACAGAATATAAAGAAAACTTAAATAATTAATAGATACGGTAAATTTTCAAACACAGGATTGGAACAGCTTGTTAAGGGCACACATTTATAATTCACATGAAATTTTGTTATTATTCTTGCTAAATTTTTGCTTCTATTTTTGCTTTTGGGAGCTTTTCTTAGCATTCATATTAAATTTTGTAAATAGTACAAAACAAGGTAAAAAATAATTTTCGGCATTATTCGATTTAAAAAAAAAAAAAAAAACAAAATACTTTCACCATAAAAAATAATTTCACGTATTTTCAATTATGGTTAAAATTTCTTTAAAATTATCAAACACATTTTACACAGCGCAAAATAAAAACAAAACATATTTTAAATAAAACTGGCTACGCTTCTGCCTTGCTTTTTCCTTAACTGGGTATCGTTGTTTATCATTGTGAGGATGATTTGTTTACACTTTAGTTTCGATATATTTTAAGCTCGATTCACAAACTCACATGTTTTATTATTTAATTATATAAAATTAATTAGTAAAATTAATGTTTTCCAGACCATTTTTTCGTTTTCTCTTATGGGAAATACATTGAATGTCAAATCCAAAAAAATTTGTGTCCCCCTCTAGTAGTTCACGCGCTGATATGCAGGTGGTGTCGAAAGCAATTTCCCTGGTGTCAATAGACAAATTCAAATGACAGTAATATCTTTATATTCAGTATCTTTGGTTGTACCCCTATACGCTTCATATTCTAAATTCATGTGTTCATTTCAATCATTTCGGTTATTTCTTTAGTAACACCAACCATAAATTTCGTAGTTACCCCCCTATACGTTGGGAGTCCATTTCGGATTTATAGAATACATTTCATTTAATCATTTTGGTAACACCATAACTCTCTCAAAACGATCCTATAAACATTTTCAATGTTAATACTCGGCTCAAACACTAAAGAGATTTGAGGACAGGGTATTATTGTTTTTCTTCTTTATCTGCCAATTTTAATTAATTCGACATAACATCATTCTCGAAACATTGCAGAACAAGAAATTTTGTTTTTATTCTTTATAGTCGACCGAAACATGAATAATTATTTTAAACATATTTATTATTAATTTCACTAAAGTCATTAAACAAAAATGAAATAAAAACATAACCACAACAAAACCAACAAAAAAATCACAATAATTCACAAACTGAACTAAAATCCAAAATGTTGTTTGACGTTTAAGACGGAACTGGAGCTGGAGCTGGAATAGCTGTCAAAATATTGAATACACGCAAATTCAATGTTGCGAACACAACGGAACGTAGCCGCATACGGAGCTGCAGCCGCAGACGGAAGAGTTCACCAACTTTTAACTTTTCACGTACGACACTTTTAACGTTCAATTTGTTTGAAAAAAAAAAACAACTTTTTGGGTCGGAAAAAATATTGTGGTTATTTGTATCGCAAAAAAAATTATTTATTATTGGAAACAAAAAATGTGAATTCCGAGCTTGTACACAAGAATATTCTTTTGTTTTTCTTCAAAATATATTCAAAGCTGTACAGCTGCATTGTGGGCAGGTAAAAAAAATAACGTACGACACTTTTTGACAGCTCTTCCAGTTCCGTCTGCGGCTCCAGTTCCAGCATTCTATTCTGTTCAGGCAGTTATTTGAGTAGGTACCTATGATTTCAAATTTCTCGGCTTATTTTGAATTCAAAAGGTACAGCCATATTTTTTTTTTTTTTTTTTTTTTGAATCACAACCAACTTCACATATAGTAAATCAAATCAATTTTGATAAGTTTTACAGTTCGGATTTTATTCATTTAGATACTTATGTATAGCGAAAAATACCACTATCATACAAATGTTAGTGGTCATCATCGACACAAATACTGGCGCCTCATAGAATACGCTAAAGTAAGTATTTAATATAGATACCAAAAGCAGTCTCAAATCCAAGTAGTGATTGTCAAACTGAAAGCAACCCTCAGTCTTCAAAAAGTTGTGATTAAAACAATGATGAAAAGGGAAATGTTGATCCATTTTTTCCAACTGGATCACGATCACTGGAACGGCATTTAGTTTCAGTCGAAGATTACCATAATTTAGGATTTTCATGGAGACAAACCGAGATTTTGTGGTCCCGATTGAAGCAATAGAATTTCGTGGAGTGCGATTTTAAAATAATATGAGGTCGGAAATAGAACCTTACTTCTTTTGAAAATAACTTTAAAGCTGACGAAATTGGTAACGAATTCGTTTTTTTGCGAAAATGTAGACGAAATCTTTGCAGGTCTTAAACACAATCTTTAACCACCAACGAAATGACTGGCAGCTATTTTTGGATGGGTCTTTTAAAAGTATGTTATTTTTAAAACGATGAAGTTGTGTCTTATTTACAAAATACAATACATACTCGTATGCCTAACTGCACAATGAATGTAACTTTCCATCCGGTTCCACTTGCATACTCTATCGATATGAATTAAACTTATGGGACAAAATGGGAAAGTTCTTACGTTTGATTAATTATATAAAAAAAAAACACCAATGGCAAGTGATAAGTTGTTTCTCACAATTTTTTCGGAATTCAAGGAGGTTACACGCAGCTTCCCTGTTGTCTCTGTGAATGGGACAGTCATATGACAGATCCCTACAAGTTAGGCTACATGAAACAGTTTGTAAAACAGCTAGATGGAAATAGTGAGGTTTTTTGTACATGTCAAATGAGTATTTCCTAGACTGAGTGAAGCAAAAATCAAAGAAGGTAGTTATTAAACACTTTAAGTTTTTCATGAGGCAAATACTATTCCTTATGGTTCTTATGGTTTGCAGGCATTTGAACCACAGATAAGAAAAATAATGATTGACAAGGAATTTTCGGAAAAATTATAGGACACAATAGAAGTCGCGACTATATCAAAGTCATAAACAAATTCCTGAAAGTTTATGATTAAATCGGATGCATAATGTCTGTGGAAATTCATTTTCTGCATTTTCATATTGAATTTTTCACAGAATATCTTGGTAAGTTCAGTATCGAGCAGGGCGAACGATTTCATCAAGAAATATCGTCAATAGGGAAACGATTTGAAGGTTAAAATGCTAGCAAACTACTGGGTGCTTCAACTAACGATTAGTCATACAAACTTATATGCTTGTTCTGGATGATCTATAGAGGTTACATGCTGCGGTTTGAGAGTTCTGATAATTTAAGAAGATGAAAGGCAGAGTTTTTTTTTTTAAAGTGATGAGACCTTTTTGTTGAACTTTTTGAAGATGAAGAAATTATAGAAACGTATAAAAAATTTTAAGGCTGATTTCCAATGGCGCGTTTGCGTTAGAGACGCTTACGTATCGGTTTACAAGCTTTACGAACGCGTCAACGTAACAGACGACTTGAAGAGAACCTGAAAATCAAAATGAACCTACATAACTGTTATTTCGAATTCCTTTCAACAAACTATTCCATTATTTTTTAAACAAAATCGATTTTTTTCTTTCAATAAAAGGAATTTGTCCAGAAAAACCGATTTTTTCTTCTAAATAAATCGATTCTTTTTTGTTGAAAGGAATTCGAACATTAGTTTAACTGTCAAAACGCACGCTGAAGTTGATTTTTTTCAACTTTAACGTTGAGTTAGCTTATGTGTGGTTTGTGTACATGCTAATAGGTACCAAATTGTAACATAATACTCAACGTCATTGTAAACAATTTGCTTAAATTGCTATGTGTGAGCTTCCGCGTTGAGAGAAAAATCTGTCAAAGCGACGCCCAACGCGGCATTGGAAATCAGCCTTTAAGTGCAGCAGCGATTTTCCTACGCCTTCTGCATAATAAGCGTCATGTGCATGTCATATAACTACTGGCAAATTTAAATTCACAAAATCTTGCAATGTTTCCAACACTAAAATGTCCAATAGGTAAATATTATTATTGAAACTGTACTGTACTGTACGCCCTGCAGTATTCAGCTTGTGTGCTGCAACAAATTCTTCAGCTAATGCTTCGTTTACGACTGTCTATTTAAATAAATGTGAGCTTCTCAAAAGCTACACACAAGCCACAAACTAGCGTAGAGAGAGGCTTCTTTCTACCAGAATTTATTCAACTATTTATTAAATTAACTTTATATTCAATTTTTTTTATATTTTGTACACATACAAATATTAATTAATTTTTGAACAAAAGGTCACACAAAGTCAATAATTTATATTCAAGATTATTCAAAAGATTTTTAAAATGAGATTAACCGAACAACCAATAAAATATTCTTGCGCAATTCACAACTTCTTACATTGAACCCAATAAAAAGTAAAAGTTCAATAGAAGGTGTCCAAAAGTAAATCAAATCAAAACAAATGAATGAGGTAAACTTGTGATTTTGTGATCTATAAAAGGAATTAAACAATGAAACTCATTTAAATCGAAATGACAACAAATAATAAAAACCGTTATTGGTACCACGAATGTAGATCAATTTTTTGTAAACATTCTTTAAGCAGTTTTTTATGGTTGTATTGAGAAAGCTGCTTAAGCAAACAATTCAAAATCACACAGCAAAAATAAAAATCGGATTCGAGCCAGTGAAATGACATGCAAAATATACGCGCCATTACTTTCTCCGTTCCGATATATACCTCTTACCTTGCCTCACCACTATACCTACCTACCTTACCTACCTAGTTTAGTGGGGCTCTCTTTTGGCATGTTTTTTTTTGTTTTTTTGACAAAATTGCTTCGTTAATTTGTTTTGCTTTTAAGCTGAGAATGTAAATAACCTTTTAAATAACATGATTTTTTATTGGAAATCCAATTGACAGTTATTGTTGTAAGCCATTAATTTTTTTTGGGTTTACTTAAAAATTTGAAATCGAAGGGAATGAACAGTCACGATAAAAACAAAAGAATAATAAATACAAAATTATAGGGCTATTATTTATCAATCTACAAAGATAAAATGTAATAATGTTACCTTAAGGCCCCCTGTTAAAGACTTGTAAAAGGGAAATTGTTAAAATGTCTATATAATGCTGCGGCATACCTATTAGTGACAAATAGTAATAACTTCTTGTTTAAAAGGATTAATACGAAAAAGTGTTTGTTTTGGAATTATGTATTTGGTTTTCTTCTACCATCCCTAAAAGTTATAAACATAAACATTAACTGCCTTGTTCATAAACAAAATTGGTTTTTTTGATTGAATTTTGAACAACAACAACAACAACAACAACAACAACTTAAAGGTGCTACCACCAATTGCTTACGAATTAATTTTAGGTATTTTAATTCGTTCTATTTTTGTTTGGCTGGAGATATAGCTATTTCAAGGGGTGCCAAGCCCTAGCATCAGTCTCCTTTATAGTGGTTTTCTCCGTACGGAGAAAAATGGAGGCAGAACAAGACAGCATACTTAAAGGGGCTTATTAAAATGCTGATGCTCCAAATGCATTTGATAAACAAACAGCACATCTCGACCTGTGACGTCAGTGGTCAACAGTAGCATAGTGCGTAGAGCACACAGCTTCGAAGACTGAGCAAATCTGATGCGTGGGTTCAAATACCGCATGATGTGTAGAAAGTTTTTCAAATAAAATTGGATTAAAGCTCAGCACCACTATAAAGAAGACTGATGATAGGGCTTGGCACCCCTTGAAATAGCTATATCTCCAGTTAAACAAAAATAAAACGAATTAAAATACGTAAAATTAATTCGTAAGCAATTGGTGGTAGCACCTTTAAGTTGTTGTTGTTGTTCAAAATTCAATGAAATTGACGGAATAAAATAAAATGGTCAAGTCTAATAAACTGACATTCTAGTATGAATAATACAATACAAATAATAAAAATTGGTTTTTTCAGCTCTCGTGTTCAGGGAAACTACACAATGGAATAAGAATTTTCTGGACTCAAAATAAAGGCAATTGCTTACTGTTCCATTTGAGTCCAGAAAATTGTTATTCCATGGTGTAGTTTCCCTGAACACGAGAGCTGAAATAACCAGTTTTTGTTTATGAATAAGGAAGTCAGAGAAGAGTTGAGAAGTTGAGTTACAACAAAAACTTAAAGTAGAATTCTGCACACGAAAACATGTTAAAAATTGCTATCTGAAATTGCAACAATCTTCATAATATCTTTTATTTCAAAAATCTATCATGTAAGATTTTAAGGACGATCTCAATTCAAACTGTACTTAACTATTTTTAATGTACATATTTTCTTTTCATACGTACCTATGTGTTTTTTTTTTAATAAAGAATTTGTTTTGTTTATTAAAATCAATTTTTTTAAATGAGGCATTATTTGTTCAAAGTGGTTGGCAACGCTGAGCACGGGTTAACGATTAGTTGACTATTTTTTCACACACAATAAACATATGTATGTATGCGATAAAAACGGGTGTTCACGATGCAGCAGGTACACTTAAATTAGAATTAAATTTGGTAGCACTGGCAAGACAGCTCATGAAGAACCAGAGCCTAGTTACTTACAACTTTCAACCATTCCTGTGTGCCGATATCTATTGCGGAATCTGAACGGCTAATATGAGCAGCACTTTTCCAGACAGGAGATACGTTGCTTCCTTTTTGGTGGCCAGAGACTGGACTTAAACCTTAAACCCAGACCTCTGGCGTGACATTCCAACGCACTAACTATTACGCCACGGGCTAGGTAGCGTAAAATGGCAAAATTTTCTTTTGTTTGTTGTAAAAACTATAGGATTACATTACACTTCACCACCCCCAGCCTACGGGCTTGCATGCATATATTTTTAATACTTATCCGTCCGGTAGCATTTTCCGATAACATGCTATAACAAGGCAAGAGATTATCACCAACTAATTAAAAGACTTAAAGAACCACTTTGACCTTCTGTGAACCGTGTTTCCCTCCAAAAAATTAAAAAGAGTGTTGAATATGAATAAACAAAGATCATAATCAGCATGATCTCCACTGGCGACGAGGACGACAGTAAGGCAACGAACGTTGAACCTCGATGGTTAAATTTGATATCGACGACGAATATGTTCAACGATAATCTTTCTTCCGCACCACATCCCATCAATATTTATAGCGATAAAGGCAATGGTAGAACAAACTACTGATGTCAATAAGCAGCAACGACCCTCCATGCCACCTCTTATCTTACAAAAGGTAATGAATATATGCTTTTTAGGACATAAGTGGTGACATGGCGCTATTCATAATTTTCTATGAAAAGTTAAACTCCGCTGAAAATGAGCTCACACTTACTTTTGCCGTCAAGTAGGATAAGTAAAGCTCATAAGAAAAAAAAATAAATTTGATGGCACAACAGCTCATGAAGAACTAGGGCCTAGTGACTTACAACTCTCAACCATTCATGTGTGCGTGTCTGCAGGAATGGAGGGGACCTACAGTTTATTGCCGAATCCGAACGGCTAACGAGCGGCACTTTTCTGTGACAGGAGATACTCTTGGAGGATTTGTCAATTCCTCGCAAGAGGCAGTAGCCGTTTTTTCTTTTAAATAAATAGGTGGCGAGGTTGGGGATCGAACCTTAGAACTCCGGCATGACAGTTCATTGCACTAACCATCACGCCACGGCTACTACTAATAGTAAAGCTCATAGAGATCCATAAAATCACAGAAAATACCAGACTTGACCGTCAGTCGACAAGAAGTACAGGACCCAGCATCAAGTCCGAAGACAGAATAAAGAAAAGGCTCCTGAAGTAAATAAAATGTAATTGTTCATGGACTACCCCCCATCAGTAGTAAGGAGTCGTGAAGCCAATATATTAGCCGGTAAATACCGTGATAGCTAGCATAAGCTGTTGATAGCCAGTGAAAGCTGTTGATAGCCGGTGAAAACCGCCGAAAAACAGTGAAGACCGAGTGTAATCAGCGAAAATTATTGACAAGAGCCAATGCCAGCTACAGCCCGAAGCAAGCGACCCTCGTACCCAAAAAAGAATATCACATAGACAATGAGATATAAGGGCCAGCGTCTACACCAGACCGAAAATTGTCTAGTCAAATATATAAACATTGTTCCAAACAAACATTAAAGAATTAAGTGTAATAAATAAAAGACATTTAAATTAAAGCTTCTGTACTTTCTTTAGTTAGTAGTACCCTGGAAACCGGCCTACGAGCGAAACCTCAGCCTTAGATAACAAAGTTCAACACAAGGAAATTCATAAACGAACAACAGCTGACAGTAAGAATTGGCTGCTACCAAATACATAAGTGGAAATATTTACCATTGCAATTTTGTGTTGCATTGGGGTTGAGGTATGGGAAAATTTCAAAAGTGTTGCAAGATTGTAATCAGCACATTTTTTATAATTAAAGTGGAAGAAAGTGTTACACTTTTACAATAATACAAGCAAGACCAGTTGCACCGGACAGTGAATACTTCAAAAGTTTTGACAGCAAGCCCTTACGAGCTGAGGTAATGTAGATCAGAAAAGGATTATTAATCTCTGTAGCTATACTTACTACTGTAGATATGGTCAACATTTTGGTATAAAAACATTTTTAGCAAAACCTCTTATGAACGATAACTGCCATACGAATAACCGTTCTTTTTTTTTTTCTCTTTATTTTCAATTTCTCATTAACGGCTTCACCGATTACATTCAAAGTCTTTGTTCAGAAGCTTTTTCAAAGATTATCTACATTTTTGCAAATAAATGTTTTAAAAGATATTATGCATGTAGATATTGCATTTAAAAAAAAAAATAATGTTTTCTATTTTGCAGTAACTGTATGCAACTTCAGATCTTTGCGTCAAATGCAGTAGTTCTGATTAGCCCAATTTTTTGAACTCGAGCAACAAACGCAAAAATAAACGTGTCAGTGTTTTTTTGCAGACCCGAAGGGAAATGGTTGAAAAAATCAATATCGGGTCGGGGCTTAAAAGTTTAGATACAACATGGTAAATGCACCAACATCTAATCTCCTTCGGGCAAATAGTTAAACATATAATATTAGAATTTTACTTCGGAAAAAATCCTATATCAAGCTGAATTTTGGTACACACCTTCTGTTTTGCCTTCAGCACTAAAAAAAAGGAAATTTATAGAGAAAAATATGTTAATTACGAGTAGCGTTTGAGAGACGGGAATAAAACATGTCTCCAAATGTTCAACTTAATAATTCAACAACTATCAATAAGGTTGTAGAGTTTTTTATTGAAAATTGTATGTGCTTTAATTTTTGACTTTTATTTTGGACGAAAAACCATTAGAAATGGATATAAATAGATTTGTTTCGAAATAAAACAAGTTATTCGGTCTTTTAACCGTTGTGACTTGCAAAGCTTGCCATCTATCAGTGGGGAACTCCCTTGATTTACAAAAGAGGTTATACAGAAATTGCATGCCAAAATTCAGTTCGATGGGATATTTTCCGAAGTGGATGCTTTATTCTGACTTACATTACTGAAACTATTAGTTCATCGAAAATTTCCCGGCTCTTAAGCTAAGCGCGTAGAAAAACTGAGTTACCGGCTTGAATTACATATTCACTTATTGTTATCCATAATTTCTAGAGATGAGCTAAACTGTGATTTTCCAATCACAGGTATACCTGTGACTGTGATTAATGAATCACTGTGAGTTTAACCTGTGATTGTGATTGGTAAATTTAAAATATTTTTGGGGCCCAACAAAATTTTTCTCAGTCAAATAATAAAAATTAATTAAATAAAAACAACCTGATTTATATACCTCTTGGGACTTGGGACATTACCTCGAATTCCAAGTTATCGAATCGCAAAATATCGAATGTCTTATATATCAAATGATTAAAATTTCCAATGATCATTCGAGATCGATACGTTTTTAAATACACTTTTAGTAAAATTTCAATATCTATAGGACAAGCATTGCGGATTCATATGTCGAACAAAAATTTCTAGGTTGTCGTTAAATCTTACACTACCTAAATTTTAATGGAGAAATCCAAAAAATTGGTCCTGCCCATGCCGTTCGCCATTTTCCAAAATTCCTTATCAACGGCTTAGCTGATTTAAAAAAAACTTTCTCAGGGCCGTTGTACAACCATGGTTCAGCAATTTTAACTCGCTGATCAAAGATGGTTCAAGGGTATGTGATAATAGCCAATTATTTATCTGAACCGTTGGTTGGTGGAACCTCAGTTAATCCACCGAAATCGGTGAATTAAAATTCCTGAACCAAAATATCAATATTTAAATCGCGATTGTAAAACTGCCACTTTGAAAATATTTCTACACTATTACATGCCGATTTGTAAGTTAACCATAAACAAAAACGAACTTTGTCAATGCTTAATCTTTCAAGAATGTCATTTTGGATTTTTGAGTAAGAAATCTTTTTTATGAAGAATTAAGCAATGCTTTAAATTACAACCTACTCAAAAAATGAGAGGTTGATAGCGGAAAGAAAATGTTATGAAAACAACATTTTCTACATATATGTATATAGTTTTATTTTTGTATAATGTACGGCGATTCAAAAGTATTAACATTTGCCATAGAGAGTTTACTTACAAAAATTCAGTTTTCTATCACCTTTCAATAAAAAAGAAAATTTAATTTCAATAAAAGACCTACTCAATGCTTTAGAGAGTTCATTAACAAAATTTGAATAAAGAGGAAATTGAATTTTTATAAAATGGGGGCGTGGCAGGAGGCGGATTCAAGAATACGTACTCAATTCTTTAGAGAGTTCATATACGAAATTTCAGCTTGCTAACGCCTTTAAATAAAGATAAAATTGAATTTTTATAAAATGTGGGCGTGGCAGGAGGCGGATTCAAGAATACGTACTCAATTCTTTAGAGAGTTCATATACAAAATTTCAGCTTGCTAGCGCCTTTGAGTAAAGAGAAAATTGAATTTTAATAAAAAGTGGGCGTGGCAGGAGGTGGATTCAAAAGGACGTACTTAATTTTTCAGAGAGTTCATAAACAAAATTTCAGCTTGCTAGCGCCTTTGAATAAAGAGAAAATTGAATTTTAATAAAAAGTGGGCGTGGCAGGGGGCGGATTCCAAAATACGTACTTAAATTTTTAGAGAGTTCATATACAAAATTTCAGCTTGCTAGCGCCTTTGAGTAAAGAGAAAACTGAATTTTAATAAAAAGTGGGCGTGGCAGGAGGTGGATTCAAAAGGACGTACTCATTTTTTTAGAGAGTTCATATAAAAAATCTCAGCTTGCTAGCGCCTTTGAATAAAGAGAAAATTGAATTTTAATAAAAAGTGGGCGTGGCAGGAGGCGGATTCCAAAATACGTAGTCAATTCTTTAGAGAGTTCATATACAAAATTTCAGCTTGCTAGCGCCTTTGAATAAAGAGAAAATTGAATTTTAATATAAAGTGGGCGTGGCAGGAGGCGGATTCCAAAACACGTAGTCAATTCTTTAGAGAGTTTATGTACAAAATTTCAACTTTCTAACGTCTTTAAATACAGAGTAAACTCAATTCACCTTTCCTTTTTCTTGTGTAAAATACCTCCACAGTACCACATTTCACAGTTCAGTTCTACCTTAGCTTCTTAACTAAAAATTAAACTATTCTTCATATTTCAGTCGCTAAAAAAATCACGACTACAGTTCTCATTCTCATTTTATTCATTGTTGTGACTTTTCTCTGGTTGTGCATTTGTTCACAGTTCATAAAGTAATCACGACCACAGTTCATATTCCGTTTGTCGTGATTGATTTGTGAATCGTTTCTGTTTGTTGTGATTTTGAAACCCTAGTTGTGAAGTTGTGATTTTCAGGCAGAAAAAAAATCACATTTAAGGCACTCACAGGTTAAAAGTGAGTCGCTCACAGGTAGTGATTGTGATTTTTGAATCACAGGTCGAAAATCATAGGTCGTGATTTTTTGCTCTTCTCTAATAATTTCTATGGAAACTCCATGCACTTCTGTGATGGCGTGCATCGGTAATCATAGATGTCGTTTTTTCCCTCCAGGATTGCAAGAAAACATGCCTAAAAATAGCGAACATTTCGCGCTTGTTTCTGTTTTTTTTTGTTTTTAATCCTAAAAAATTAGTTTTACTCAAAGCAATTCTTCAATTTTCCAAACTCAAAATTAAAAAATAATCTTTTTATTGAAATTGTAGCAATCGGATTTTTTCTTTGTTATTAGCGTTCAATTTTCATTTAAAATTATTTTTATTCTGAATGTAAATTTTGTAAAGAAAACATCGTTATATTAAATTTATTTTCTTGTTGGAAAACTTTTTCTTGGAATCTTGGAAATCTTTTTTATTAATATGAATTTGAATTTGATGTGGCTAATATACCTGAGCCCCAAATTGAACGAAATGAAGCAATCGATCATGTCAGGGAAGAAATAAATCGAGATCAAGATGAAGCTGTCAATGCGCTCCCTTCACAAACAAATAACATAATCACCAAAAGAGGACTGTGAGGCACAGTGAAACGGAGCGCCGGCTACCAAGTAAGTTACTTGATTTTGTTATGGGTTCAAAAGCAATCTCTGCTGCTGTTGATTCTTCTTCCTTAGATTTACCTCAAAGCTATAAGGAAACTTAAAGTCGAACCGATTCGGACCTTTGGAAGAAAGCTGTATGAATTAAATTCTGATGATGAATTAAATTCTATATGAAGAAGAATAACGTTTGGAGGATTGTAGATACGAATTTCAAACTTCTACAATCTAAATGGATATTTAAAATTAAAGAAGATGCAGATGGAAATCAAACCAAATATAAGGCACGATTGGTTGTGAAAGGCTTCCTTCAGAAGTTTGGTATAGACTACTCAGAGACGTATGCGCTATGCACCAGTTGCGAAATTGACAACAATACGTACTTTATTGGCGGTTTGTGTTTACCGAAAATACCACTTTCATCAACTGGATGTGAAAACAGCGTTTTTACATGGTGATCTCAAAGAAAAACTTTATATGGCGATTCCAGAAGGCTTACAAGCCAGAGAGGGGAAAGCAAGCTGCTAAAATATATTTATGTTTTAAAGCAATCTCCTCGTTGCTGGAACCATATGTATGCTAAATGAATATTTACTTTTAATTGGATTCATTCGGTCAAACCATGATTACTGTTTGTACACAAAGTTCAATAAACAAGAAGAAGACGTATTGATTCTGATAATCGATGTTGATGACCTATTAATTGCTGGCAATAAGATGTCATCGATTCAAAATTTAAAGGATGCTCTCTATTTGAGATTTGAAATGTCCGATTGTGGACCTTTAAAATTCTTTCTGGGAATGAAGATAGATTTTCTTGAGGGATGTTTACAAATATCGCAAGAAGCAAGTATTGAAAAACTTCTTCAAAAATTCGGAATGGTAGACGGTAATCCTGTTAAAACCCCTATGGGTTAGTACCAGTCAAGAACTTCAGAAACCATATCGTGAACTTCTCGGAAGTATCAACAGATTCCATCCGAAGTGCATTGGCAGCATCTTAAAAGAATCATACGCTACTTAAAGGGAACTAAATTTTTAAAATTAAATTTTAATAGTACTGAAGACCCACCAGTGTTTGGATATGCAGATGCAGACTGGGCTTCTGACATAGTAGATAGAAAGTCAGTAAGTGGTTATATTTTTCAAGTTTATGGAAGTTCTGTATCATGGTGCAGTAAGAAACAAACCACTGTTGCTGCTTCATCGAGCGAAGCCGAATGTGGTTGAAAGGTATAATTCCGAAAACAGCAATGCAGCGAAAATAAATTTACACAGGTTGTTATGAGAGCTGACTTATTCCAGGCTCTGCATGCAGCCTTTGCTGCACGATATCTCTATTTCTAATTTCGCTGCATCGGAAAAAGCTGCACATCTGTTTTCGGCATAATGCAGGACTTACAAGAAAATAAAGACGAAGCCATCACCATATTTGAAGATAACAGAGGATGCATTGGTATGGCTCATAACTTGGAAAGTAAACGAGCCAAACATATAGATATAAAATATCATTTTATAAGAGACAAGATTCGGAAAAGAAATTATAAAAATTAAAGCTATTGGTACTAAAGAACAGTTGGCGGATATTTTTACAAAAGCAATGGATCCTACTTTTTGGAACTACGAACAAAACTCAAATTAAACTGATGAAAATTGATTTCGCATAATAAGATAATGTTCGATTGAGAGAGGGTATTGAAATTGTAGCAATCGGATTTTTTGTTTGTTATTAGCTTTCAATTTTCATTTAAAATTATTTTTATTCAGAATCTAAACTTTGTGAAGAAAACATCGTTATATTAAATTTATTTTCTTGTTGGAAAACTTTTTCTTGGAATCTTGGAAATCTTTTTTATTTGAAATCCTAAGCCATTGAATCTCAATAGTTTTCTTTAAAACTTTTTTTTTTTTAATTTTAAGTTATTGAGCACAATTTTTTTTTTTGTGCATCTGTATGAGTCCATGCTTTCATGCGTACGTAATGTAATAAGAGCTTGATTCAATACATATTATTACAATTCTCTAATTCAAATTAAAGTTATAGCTTTTCTAAAAACGATTTCATTTTTTCAAGTTTTCTCGATAATAAATCTTTTGAATTTGATTCCAACTTCTTATAATGACCAATTCGATTGTAATAAAACTGCGCTTAAGATTTTTCCAAAAAAATCGCATTAATGAAATGAGAGCTCTGATCATACTTTTTTTAAGTCTTTTTTTTTTGAGGTTTTGACTTCTTAAACATTTTTTCATTCAAATAAAAAGAGAAGTTCGTGCAATACAGTCGTGTATATTTTTGTCTTTAATTATTTATTCCCCCAAAAAAAAAAGGAAAAGGAATTTAGTTATCAATTTTCCTAAATATTATAATTTTTTTTATTCCAAAAACAGTAGGTATAGCATCTATCTCAGAGGTAAGTTGCAATAAATGTTCAACTTCATTCAGAAACATTCGTCAGCACAGATAGTATTTAATCAATGATTTAAGTGATTCAAGGTCATTAAAGATTTATAGCACCTGATTCGTACGATATAAGAAACAATGTATACAATCTAAAAGGTTGCTGAATCCTCATAAAATGATATTGGTCAGCCATAGGTTATATATTTTTATAATTTACTGACTGATTTCTCAACCTAGTTAACCTCTTGTGAGGACTAGGTTTATCGATTGGAAAAAGCTGCAAAAGAGACGACATAAAGCAAAGAGGAGTAAACGTCCCTTTTAAAAATAAATAAATTTGGTGGCACAAAGTGCCACTCCTGAAAAATCATATCATGCTTACAAGAGATTCATAGCCAATTTAAGAGCCTTTTGGTTTAATCAAGTGACTTCTGGATAACAAGTCCATAAATAAATTGCATCTTTTGATATTGGCAAATAATATTTTTTAACTCACCTGATAATCCTCAAAGCTGTTTGGCTGCCAATGCACCAAATGACTGCCATTTGAATGTCGTTATATTGACTATATGACGCCAAGTAGAGTATAGTAAGTCCGGGTAGGAGCAATCTAAGATCAAACATCCTCTGGAATGCACGGATACATTCTTTGGACAAACTTTGTTTGCCTATATGCGCAATTCGCGGTGGCTTTAACATTTTTTTTTCTATGAGGCTTCTTCTATCTCTTTGGTAACGAAGTTAGTAACGAGAGATCCCGTCCAATGAGTGTCACGGAGAAATGTACATTAGACGGGGTACATTGCCGTCGAATATGTAGCTGTACGCGTATTTTACTTAAGAAGTTGAAATATAAAATAGCAAGAAAAAGTACAAATCACTTATATATTCTTTTTTTTTATAATTTTTTTTTCTTTTATTTCTTCTACCGCCATCATGGCCCATGGGGTTCGTTGGAGCAGAGGTTCTATTGCGCTGGATGATGATGATGATGATGATGGTACTCCATATAAAGAATTATCACGATGCAAACTTTGAGTCATTTAAATTCTATCCGGCCTGTCGAGAAGATCAATTTTTGTGTTTTGTTGTTAAGAGAGTTGTTCTTATTTGTTTTTAAGTTTTAATGCAAATATTTGTATGAACTAATTTGTGCTTGAAATTTATTCATAATTTTTGTTTAATATACATACATACCTACATTTATAAAATATTGAAGGAGCTTTTTCGGGTTTTTGACTTCTGTGACTGTAAAGTATGAACCAATATTAATTTATTTTTTAATTTGTGTTTTATTTAACTTTTTGTATTAAGCATTTCTTTGCAAGTGAAGTGAAAGCACAGGCGTTAAAATTAAAATAAAATTAAATGCAATAATAATGTGTTAAGAAAAGGATAATTTGTTTCCAAACAAACATTATCCATTAATGGGCTTATCATATCAAAATTCAAACGAGTTTATTTTTTGTTTTGATTTTATTTCGCTTTGTTTATAAAATTAGGTTATGAACAAAAAAAAATTAAAAAAACAATTGTGGCATCTTACGATCAGATCAGTTAAATTTATTTCCATTGAAAAACTTTTTTTGAGGAAAAATTATGAAGCTGAAGATCGCTGGATTTTAATTTTTGTTTTCCTTTAAAGTAGGATATATCGATAAGTATTAAAGATATCGAAAAAATTGAAACACCAAAATGTTAGGGACGAATTTTTCCAGGGATGATGTCCTTTACTTTTTTCAAATTGTACCTCGTGATATTTTTTTAGTGAGTCTTTAAAATTTGAAATTAATTTTTTTTTAGATGAGGAGATATACCAAACTAACTGTTTTATAATCCAAATAATAATTACCCTAGGTAGAGCATTCCCAACTCTAGGGGCAATTTTTTTTATTAATTAGTATTAAATGACTCACACCACCCAATATTAAAAAAAAGCATTCTTGGCATATTTACTCTAATGTATTTTTTCTTATCTGCTTTGTTTTATGTCTTTTTTGTTATAATTTGATTTTATTTAAAAATAGATGACTTAAAATAAAAAAAAAAATAAAAAAACATCGCCCCTAGAGTTTTGAAAATCTTTAATCCGAAGTTATAAGTGTATAAACTTTTTTGTGTTTCTATTTAAGTTTGATGGTTAAAAATGTTTAATAAAACAAATAAAAAAAATAAGGAACATGGCCTCTAGATGCTCTACTTAGGGTAATTATTATTTTGATTATAAAACAGTTAGTTTGGTATATCTCCTCATCTAAAAAAAAAAAAATTCAAATTTTAAAGACTCACTAAAAAAAATATCACGAGATACAATTTGAAAAAAGTAAAGGACATTGTCCCTGGAAAAATGTGTCCCCGACATTTTAGTGTTTCAATTTTCTCGATATCTTTAATACTTATCGATATATCCTACTTTAAAGGAAAACAAAAATTTAAATGCAGCGATCTTCAGCTTCATGAAAAATTCCCACTCGCTTATGTTTTTGCACAGAAAACAACTAGATTTTTGTTCGGAATCGTTTAGTTGGCAGTTGTTTTCGTTAACTTAAGTGTAAATGACAGTTCCAAAGAAAACTTTACGTAGGATTATGAATTAAGCTTTCATTTGCTTTCAAATTAATGCAAAGTTCTTGATGCTTAAGCATAGTTCATACATCAATTATTCGAAAAGTTTAATCAAAACTATTATGAAATGTTATATTATTGGGTCTATGACGATATCTTGAAAGCAATAATCTAGAAAACAAAAATCGCGAAAGTAAAAAACTAGAAAGAAATACGAAAAATCTATACAAAACAATATCTCGAATGCAAAAATCTAGAATTAATATAGGTAGGTACATATTAATTTTTGAGACAATGTTAACAATATTTTGGAGTGGCCCACTATATGGTTTGGGGTAGGTGCTAGGTTGGGTGTATGCAAAGTTTCTTTTGCTTTTAAAGAATATGGATATTTAAACTAACTTATTTGTTTAATAATGTGAATATAATATGTATAATTAGTTTTATTTGGGTTTAAACTCCTTAAATATATACATATGTAAGTTAAAAGAAAACTAGAATAACTTTTTTTTTAGATATAGTCTTTCGAGATTTTTGTTCGTTCTAGAATTTTGTGCATTCAAGATTTTTGCATTCTATATTAAAAAATAGTTTTTTCGAGATTTTTGTCGTTCGATATTTTTATCGTTCGAGATTATGTCATGATCCCTATATTATTTTGTGGTGAAACACTTATCGAAAAACAATCAAATAAAATGATTTGAGTATGATGTTAGTTTATGTTGTTATATGGAAATTCCTTTTACTACTTTTACTTCAAATTTTCAATATTCAATAGGAACAGAACACTTCCAAAAAATTCAACCCATAGCGATATAGGATTCAATTTTATCTTGTTATTTTATTTAAAGAAAAAAAATCAAAAGTAATTTTTTTTCCATATCAAATAAGAAGAAAAAGTTGTGAGTCTTCATGTTCAATCACAATTTTATTTTTATTTTTTCATATATGTACCTACTGTAAAGCTCAGTGAACGAAATTCAATTTTCTATTTATTTTTCATATTTCTTTCTTTAACAGTGGAATTTTATAGCATTTTCTGCGAATTGCTTCAGAAAAAACTTTTTTTTAAAGTTGTTGATATTTCCGGGAGGCATTTCACTCATACGCTGTTATTATGTCAAAGAGAACAAATATTGAATCTAGTTCTGGTTTTTTTTTTTTTTTTTTTTTTCTTCTGCTCTTCAGCAAAGCTGACTCTTTTAGGAGGTTCAAGTTATTGCTTTCATTGAATCTCACCATTGAACATTTTAATTTTAAGTTTTGAGACATTTGTAAAGCAAAATCAGTGATTATTTTGATGAAATCAATATTTCAATCTAAAAAACATTTCATTTTGGTCCGTAAAATTACTTTTATTATATCAATTACCTTCCCAATGCACATATTCAAATAATAAAAGAAAAGTCATTCTACGAGAAAGGTTTGGCCAAATGAAACGGTTAAAAAGTTTGATAATAATAAATAATTTATGTAAGTTCAAAAAAGTTTCAAAAAATTTCATTCTTTCTTAGACTTGTCCGGTTTTTGTACCTATTTAATTTTTATATATTTCAGTAGAAATCATCATCATCATCATTCATAATAAAACGGCAAACACGAGTTTTGTGGTACAATTTACGCGGTTTACAAAAGCCGGAGGTATATAAATTATATATCGTTGGAAAGCTTTTGTGCAAGTTTTTTTTTTTTTTTACTTAAATTAAAGCAAATTTCGACAAAATTTAATGAAAATTGGCCCGTATTCCGTAAAAATTGAAAGAAACTAATATTTCGAATAAGAGAACTCATTTCCCTTTGATTTTTGTTTCGCTGTATTGCACCCCGAAATAAAATTGAAAATTGAAAATTTTTTTTAGAAAATATGGCACGCTAATTTTTTTTTTGTCGGCAACGCTGGAGAGTATCAACCACAAAACAATTCAATACATAATGTGTTTGGGTAGGTAACAGTAGGAGCGAGATAGAATATAAAGTGAATCGGGGTGCGTTCGGCAGGCAATCCAAAGCTATCCGGATAGGTTTGTGTTGTTGTAATCCCATAGGAAAATTCAGCTAATGGACCAAACAGCTGTGGTCAAAATCAAATCTCAAGCTAACCGAAAACGTTCGGTGTACCAAAGTGTCCGATGGGCAATTTGAGAAACCGCTGATTACATTTGCATTTGACTTTTGGTTTGCTTGTGTCGCGTCGGATATTGTTGGTTTTTTGTTGTTTGTAAAGAAATAAAATATTATAAATATGCTTTAAAATGCATTTTAGTGTAATTTGCAATGAAATTAAATAAATTTTCGCGTAAAAAATTAAACTGTAATTTTATTTTTGTCGGCTGTTCTCATCGGCTTTTTCGTTCGAAAACATATCAGATACTAACCTATCTCAGAAAGGCTAACGGATTGATAACCGAACGCGGACGTTGACTTGGCTATGTATACATAGGAACAAATAAATAAACAGTTTTTCTGTCAATTCACACACTCGAATTTAGGGCTGGACGTACTAGTAATATTACTTACGTAAGACGACAACGGTCGAACGATATCGTTTTGACAGTACATACATACATATATAAGCCCTTAGTAAATCTAGTCAGAAAGTAACTATCCCGGATGATTTAAAAGTAGTTTCATCTCGGAAAACTGGGACGAACCGAGACCAAGGTTTTTTTGTCTGAAGGCTGTTTCACAATGCGACGAGAAAACGAGACGTCAGCGTGACGAGATCTCTTCACAGTTGTTCTCTCTTTAAAACGAGTTTCAAACAACGAAATAATACATAAAAAAGTATTTCTCGTCGTCACGTTGCGTCTTTTTTTCAATTTTTCGAACTTTATGACGTGACGAGACGACGAGAAATGCTTGATTATGTATTATTTCACTGTTTAAAATTCTTTTTTAAGAGAGAGAAACTGCGAAGAGATCTCTTCACGCTGACGTCTCGTTTTCTCGTCGCATTGTGAAACAGCCTTGATGGTGTTCTGATACTTGGTCCAACTTTTTTTCTCATACAATGTTTCGATTTTAGTTTAAATTTTCTCAAAAAGTGACATACAGATTCCTATTCACTCTTCAAAGTGATTTTAATAAAGTTGAGTTTAAAGGTTTCAAACATGAAAATAGGGTTATGTTTCCGTAATGGTAAAGATATTTTGTTCAAATGGTACAGAAGAGTTGTTTTAAAGAGGTACAGATAGTATCGTATAGGCAAAATTTTTTACTATTCTTTTTTATAAATCACTTTCTTTAATGAATTTAATTGTATCAATTTTTAATTCGTTCTTAAACGCTATGATTTTGTGCTACCTCAGGCCTCAGCTTTATTCAGATTTCTTTTATAGAGAGCCTTGAATTGAAAGCAGATCGTTTTTGAGGTATTAATCCCTTTTTTCAGTGTTCAAATATCCTTTCGATGTATATGCAGAACAACTTACATGTCTTTCCAATCTTTTGTTGTGGATGTTTTTCCCATGATTCTGGTAAGCCCACATTTGGCCTTTTTTTTTAAAAGAGTCGAATTGTTGGTTGGTTAGGGGCTAATTTGGGGCTAATTTAGTACTCCAATCACAAAAGAGCCCCGAAATCCTTTCACCCTAAAACTTATGGTGGACTCAGATTGACAATATATTCTCAATCTTTCTTAATGAATCCAACCGTAGGTGGAGCAGTTTAGCTAACTGCGTCATATCTACAAATACTTGGCCCACCTATAGCAAAACCCGTAGAACTGACATTATATGCAGACCCAGGCGAGCTATAGCCAGGGCCGTTGCGACCTTTTCTGGACACTGGCCGATCAGAGGACATGCGGCGAAGCTGGGCATCCCTCACAATACTCACTGCCGTAGCTGTGGGGACCATCAGCAGGAAAGGGAAACTGTCTTTCATTTCCTCTGTAAATGTCCTGCTTCGACCAGAATGAGAGCACAATCATTTAGAAAGGCCCTCTTCAACGATCTGAAGGAACTTTTGGAACTGAAGATCAAAGATTTGATCCCTTTCGTCAACAGGACGAAATGGCTCTAAAGGTAAACTTGGTAGCTCTACCGCACCATTTCTCCCGTCAGACTCCCTTTAGCAGGTGGTTAACGGATTCTGAAATCAACAATCTGCCCAGTCTGCAGACATGCACACAGGAATGGTTGAGAGTTATAAGTCACTAGGCGACTAGGCCCTAGGTCTTCATGAGCTCTTGTGCCATCAAATTTTTATTTATATCAAAAAAATTTAAGTCTGCTTACCATGGAACAAATTAACAAACAAATATAGCTTTTGGAGATAGCGCTTTCTAAATATTTGAAATTTTTTCAAAGGAGAAATAAAAAAACTTTTTAACTTTTACTATTCGAAGCCAAAATACCTATTTCGTCCCGTTATAAGAAAACATTGATAATACCCATAAACATAACAAACATAAACTGTAAATTAAAAAAAAAAAAAAGAAAAAAACAAATGACAATCTTATCGTTTTCTCATTGCCAAGTGTCTGATAGGTTAATGGAACAACTTTGGCCCACTCGGGATCGCTAATGCAACAATTTCACTTTTTTCCATATAAAAGGCTAAACTCCAAAGCCACTATATCTACCTCTGAATGTGAACTCCATCCAGAGAGAAAATTCCTATTTTGTAATCGTACACCGCAATGAAAACACAAAACACCATTGAAACCTACTGACTGACTGACTCAAAAACTATCGTATAGCTTAGCGCATTGAAATATAGTGCCATTGAACCTGAACCTCCATTGCACCTTGGTCAAGGTATTGCAAGTTGCAGCGATAAATAACGTTATGTGGCGCGAGATATAGAGATTCTTGTATGTACTGTTCCATCAGTTGCGTGGAACAACAACCTTGCGGAAACTTGGTGTCCATGACGACAACAACCACGACGAGCGTACGTTGACGACGGACGATGGTGCTCAGAGTGAATTCCGTGAGCTGAGGAAGTCATTCCTTTGGTTTCTATTTATAGTCATAGACACAGGAAAACGTTATTGGAAAATTAGTTTGTCGGTTGTCCGCCTTTGGATTGAGGATGCCCGGTGGCGTCCATCGTCTTCGTCGTGTCGTCTTTGTCGTTGTTGTTCAAATAGAAGCAATGTGAGTTTTCCCACCAAGCGAAGCGGCCGGTGCATTGGCAAACAGTGGGGTAGGCTGTATAGAATATTTGAAAATAATTAAAAATAAAAGGAAAGAGGAAATGTAAGGTGTACGCATTGTATATTATGCCTTATTCATAAACGTATTATAACGAGTGAATAATGTTATACACTGTTTATAATGCCTCTAAACGCCAAAATGTTTTTTTATAAAACTTATTCAACATTGAATAGAAGAATTATAATCTAAACGCGTTTGGAGGTTGAATAGTGCCTACATAGGGATATTTTGGTAACGAAACGTCATTTTGACTCACACAAAATAATAAAGTACATAGATATTAAAAATGATAGATATTGTTTTAACCTAAAAGTGATCAAGGTACCTACATAATTATGTAGCCAAATAAAACAAAAATTACCCGAATTCGGCTAACGTAGTCATACCAAAGGTCTAAGGATCGAATACCAATCTCTGCCACATAAAAATTGAAATGTTTTTGTACTATGTACCTCTTTCGCGGAAATATATTTCTTACACTCGTTGTAGTATTTATTTAAGATGTATCAGCAGATTCATGGTTTTTGACCAGTATATGAGAGGAAGCAGAAGAATTTTAAGAATTAAATTATCTTTATAAGTATATTTTTTATAAGTTTTATATGTTTTCTATTATAATCTAAGTATTATATACATAAGTATTATAGGTATAAATATAAGTTTGCATACAAAGTTATACAATAAATGTTTCAAATAAAAATTATTATGTTCTTTCTTCAGAACTTTCTTCAGAAATAAACTATACTGAGACTTTTAATTGCAGTTTTTAATTTGAAAAAAAAAAAAAAATTATCGTTACTTTGAAGTCAAATAATTAAAATCACCATTAAATTTTGCATTATATTGCAGGAAAAATGTGGAAAGAAATTTTGATAAATTAAGAATATAAAATATTAATTTAAGTTTACGATGGTGTAAAATCAAGCTTTGGTGTTCTTGTAAAGGGATGATTTTTGGCTTAACTTTAGGTCGAACATTCCAAATTTAAGAATACACAATTTTAATTTAAGTTTGCAGTAAAATGAAAAGATTTTTGGATTAAATTAAGCTCACACATTCTGAAATTTGAGTTAAAGCTGTGTTAAAGTAAGAATTTTAGGCTTATTTTTAATTAACTCAAAATAAGATTTTTGTTCTTGGCCTTAGAATTTCCGAGTTTAACAGACTTTTGTCAATGAATAGACTTGATTTGACACTGCTTTTCTTGATTTTAGGTCGTTTTTTTTTTCTGAGGAAAATGTTTTATGATTAGGAATTTATGCAACGTTGCATACATAGAGGCTATATAAAACCCTATACATTTCATAACTATTCGTCTGTTTAGCGTAATCTAATAAAGAAAGCTGAACATGTATAGACTGTATAAAAGCGAATGACCACATGTTGTATGGATGAAAACTTAACTTGGTTCAGATAACTATACAGGCTTCAAGGCAACTCAAATTTAAGATTGCAAGATATGCAAGATTCACTGTTGATTTAAAAAAAAAATTGCCTACTTAGAGGAGTTTATTATATGGCGTTTTTCGTTTTCAACTCAGAGCAAAGAGCTCAAGTGCTGTCAAAAAAAATCTGTGTTTCTTTATTAGCTCACACACATTAGAGCACTCAACATGTTTTTCTTTTTTCAATCACACCTATAGCTCAGAGATTGTTCGATGAGTTCAAAATAAATTGCCCGCAAGCCAACAGACCAAAAACAAGAGCAGGGTCAACTTCATTCAACTTTTATATAATTTAACAGATATGACAATTTATTGCTCAGATCTGATTCATAATTAAATCGGAGACCTCTGATCACGTTTTGTTCAGATCTTACTCATGCTCAGGCTATGATGCTCAGAGCTCGGCTCGTTTTTATCTCCTAAACATGCTCTGAAGCAGTGCTGAGGGATCGTGGGAAAAATCCCGTTCTCTGGGAATTTCGACCTCTAGGGACAAAGGGAAAACCAACCCATTTTGTGGGAATTCTTTTATTTTTGAAATTTTACCCGAAAAAGAGACCATCAACAAAGTTATATTCAATTTTTTAGATTGATTTCGAAACAATTAAAAATATAGTTAAAGAGATATAAAAATTATTTCTTAGAAAATTTCATATAGGTACATACAAATCCCTACTATGAATATTGTATCAACGACTAGACCAGTGTTTCCCAACCTTTTTTTTACTATGCCCCACCACAACATTTCCAAAATTACATTATAATGTTAATACCTAAAAAATTTTTAACAATAAAAATCTAAAATATTAAATTAAAATAAAATGGCTGATATCAGAAAAAAAAAATCCAAAGAAAAAAGTAAAAGTAAGTAACAGTAAGTTTGTTTTCGAAACATAAAGGTGCGGCCTAATTCCTAAACACAAAACTTGCGCAAATTAGAATTTAGAATGCCTTTTTGCTGAAAAATTGGCTAAAGTATCTCCATTTCCTCTCCTGTTAGAATTTTGCCCATATAATTATCAACATTATTCTAGAGAAGGGTCCGTTCGGGAAATAACTTTGCATAAATAGTTTTTCAAATTTCTGAAATTTTAAATCAATTTTTAAATTTAGAATTCCAACAATCGAATTCAATGGTTTCTCCGTTACGTTTTTAGGTTGAAAGGGGTGCACCGCTCCTCAAAAATTTGTATTTGTAGCCTGATATTTTATATTTATTTACTACAGACAGTAGTAAATTTAAAAAAAATTGGTTCTTATTAGGCCCATCCCCCACTTGGCAACTTTTTGTTGCCCGCCTCAGCAACTTTTTGTAGCTCCCAATTCAAATACATTAGCTTATATGGGAGAGCGCCTACTAGGCAACTTTTAGTTGCGCAACTTTTTGTTCCTCGGAGTTGCTCGCCGTACTTTTTTCCCGACAACTTTTTGTTGCTTACCTTTGCTCACAGGGCAGCTTTTTGTTGCCGGCATCCTTATCTTATGTCAAAAATATGATGTCAAAATGGCGTTTCCGCTTTTCATTGTGGATGCCAAATTTGCGTGCGTTTCCTTTTCACTCTTTGTCATTTTGGCCAATTTCCTTTTTTTCAACAATGTTTTTTCTTTAATATAAAAACTTATCAATTACCTATGCTTCACATTATAATAATAAATAATATAATATTTTATAATTATAAATATTGATTTATTTCACATTACCAGCTTACGATAATACATAGCCAGGCAACCGGAAAGCATAGCCATCACAAAAAAAAAAATGGCAACACAAGTCAAAGTCTAGTCCAACAAAGATGCTCGGAAATTGCCAAGTGGGCGATGGCAAGCAACTTTTATTGCTCTCTGTTGCCGGTAATTCCGAGCAACAAAAAGTTGCACAACTAAAAGTTGCCTAGTGATGGGCATTACCAATATATCTTGGTTTTCTGTTTGTTTAAATTTATAAGCTATTTGGCCCCACTGTGTGGCGGCGTAATTTTGCAGCATACATATTCGGCGATATAGCAAAAGATTTTACCACATTTCTTAATTAGCCAGTACATGGTGTATCTTACTATAAATTAGAAAAAGGGGCAACGATGGATGTTTGTTGATAAATTGTTGTATGGATGTAATTGCAGTTCGAAGGCCGATTCTGTTAGCAAATTGTAATTTATAGCTTGTATCGAACGTAATAATCGGGATTTCAAAACAATTTAGCAGTTATTACATCATAAGAAGCTTATACCAATATAAAAACTGTTATATATATTTTGTCTATGAATATTGGGAACATAAAATAAAGCATTAAATGTAGCAAAGTCTTGAAATGATAGACTACAACATGCATACATTAATAATGTTTAGTAAAGGAAAAAATTCAAGATATCAGGAATTTGCTTGTGATAGTTAAAAAGATAACAGGTACTTTGAATATCGTTCAACGGGAATGAGATGATCGGTTGGGGAATCATATGATTATGGCCATTTTATTACCGACGTAAGCTTGTCACGGGTAACTATCAACAAGCAACAAATTATGCAATTTAAAGTGCACGCTTTAAAAAAAATGATACTACTTTAAAGGGGCGTCGGACCTGGTACAAAGTGGATCACGGCAGATGCATTGGTTTTGAATTGGAATGAAACTCATTGCGATTAAAAGAGATTTTTTTGTATTTTTACCTCTATCAGTATATACTTATTTAAATGTTTTTTTCTCTTTCCAGATAATTCAAATATCACACCATGAAATTTACTGCTCTGCTTTTGTGTGTGACTTTATTTCTACAATCAACGTTTTGTGTTAGCTTAAATCCACCAAAACCAAGTGCTAGTCTGCACACTCAAGCACAGTATGTTCACGACAAAGATGATCAACTCAAATCTGAACAAACATCAGAGGAAGAACAACAGGACCCTTATCAACTTCTTAACGAAAGAATTCCTCCGCACTTTAATAGTTGGAATCATTATCAGAATCAACAAGCCAGCATGCCACCACCGCACAATAAATTCCTTCCATTCATGGGTTATCCCCAGCCGATCTTTATACCGTATCCACTGATACTTTCTCCCGAGATGTTTTACCCATTCAATGGACAAAACGATATTGAAGATGCAATGGCCCGTGCTGGAAATCGCCGAACGGCATCCTACCGTAATTCACCAATTTACTATGTGCGACTTCCTCCAACACCTTACATGTTTATTCCCGGCTTAGGGTATACCTCTCAGCCTGGAACTTTTACGCCGAACTTTTCTCCAATTCTTCCATACAATTCATATCCAGCTGTTCCGTTAAGTTCGATATTTAATTTACCAGTGAATTTCTTAGCTAATGGTAAACCAAATGGAATTTATCAAATGGAATCGCCGAATGATTTGCAAAGCCAGATGCCAACTATGACACCTCAAAGGCAACAACCACCACCACCACCGCCTTCTTATCGACCAACCTATTTACCTCAGCAATCTTTTATGTCACCACCAACTGATACAAAAATGACCAATTTGAAGAGACCGTTCGTCTTCAATGGCCGACCCGAAGACATCTTCATATTACCAAACAATTTTAATCCAATGCAATCCATGTACCAAGATTCTTTATCGGGATATTATTAAGCTATGTATGAAGACTGATAAATTTAAGAGATTAATCATAATTATAATTATAAAATTTAATTTAATAAAGAATATATTTACATAATACATATTTATAGTTTAATAAATATATACATACATCAAATTAATGATGTTTATAATTCATTTAATAGATTATTAGACCTTGTATTTGTTTGTGCAAGTGATGTTAAAGTATTTAAGTGTCATTTTCCTTTGTTGAATAACTCTGTTCACCATGAGCAAATTGAGTTAACTTAATTTTGCAAAAACAAATTTCAATGATGGCTATAACTGGTGCCTAAGTACCACTGATTGGGAAACAGAATTTAATAATAATTGTTTACAACCTATCTAAATTTGATTTATCGAGATAGTTAAAATAGTGTCGTGAACTAAGTCCCCAGGAACTAAGTCCACCGAAGGTGTTAGTTCCCACTAGGCGGGAAACAGAAACCACTTTTTGAAAGTGGGTTTTATTTCCATATAAGGTGGGAAACATAAAATGTCAAAAAAATGGATGGTTTTAGTTCCCGTCAATTCTATAATCTTTTCCTTTTCACAAATACAGTGCTAGCACTCAGCACTGCGGCGTATAAACAGTAAGGTATGTATGGGAGAGCATGCTGCCCCCTGCAACCCCCCTGCTTTGACCACTATAGGATTTGGGGTAGGTTCGAGGTTGGGTGTATGCAAAGTTTCGTTTGCATTTATAGAATATGGATTTAAAGAAACTTTGAATTTATCCAACTTTGCATACACCCAACCTCGCACCTACCCAAAATCCTATAGTGGGCCAAGCAGGGGGGTTGCAGGGGGGCAGCATGCCCCCCATACATACCTCAATTTAATTAGTTCTCTTTTCGTATTTTCAAATGTGTATAAAATTCCCATTACAAAGTGGACTTCGTTCTCATCTTGCTTGGGAATAAAAACAACTTTCAAAAAGTGTTTTCTGTTCCCGCCTAGTGGGAACTAACACCTTCGGTGGACTTAGTTCCTGGGGACTTAGTTCACGGCACCAGTTAAAATAGGGGTTGAGAAATTTGTACCGAAAAAAAAATACGGGAAACCTCAATGGTATACTACGCAACTTTCTCATTTGAAAAACTTGAGAACTAAAGCATTCAAAATGTATAAAAATTCGTGTAGTGAAATTGATTGTGCTAATTTCAGTAAATTTCGAAAAGATTTTAATGTTTTAAGTAAGTTCTTACACAAGAATTATATTATGGGTATAGAAAGTAAGCTTAAAGAAAATAGTAAGTGCTTCTGATCATTCATCAAATCCAAACGCTGTACTCACGGATTACCTGAATTAATGGAGAATTGTACTAGTGTAGCAAATGATACACAGTCAGCTTGTGAACTTTTTGCTCAATTTTTTGAATCTGTCTATTCGAAGTGTGACGTTAATTTTAGCCAAGAAACTATATATAACACACCGATAGACTTACGGCCATATTATTCACTCAATACATCTAGATTAAAACTTAAATCTGGATGTAAATCATACAAATTCAATGTAAATTCATATGGATTTAAGTTTAAATCTGGATGTATCGAGTGAATAATATGGCGGTTAGGATCGGTAGTTAAAAATCCGCTCTTTGATCCATTGAAATAACTAACTCGATATCGGCAAAATTGCAGAAATTATAAGCATTTTTATTTAAATACAAAAAATAAGTAATAATTCAAAAATTAAATAAAAAAGGCATTTTATAGAAACATTAATTTTAGATTCTCAACATAAGTACCCACATGTACATGTACATACACATACATTTTATTATTTATTATTATCTAGGTGCCACCTGACCCACCGGTGGTCATGCTCCTAAAACACAAAAATCAATACACTTTTACTAAAAAACTGTTGGACACTGATAAACACACAATAAAACATACATTAATACAAAAAAATACACTTGGCACACCGATGATGCTTTTTTTTTGTATGGTGGCAGTCAACGTGGTCTGCAATTAAACAACTTAAGCCGAATGCAGTTCCTGGAGCATATGATATCCGAGCCTGCTTTTTGAATAATTGCGTTGAAGGCCTTAGCTCAGCACTACTCATAATTTTTAACATGTCATTGCGTGCAGGTATTTTCCTTAATGAGTGGAAAATATCTCATTAAGTTCCAATTTTGAAAAGTCTTAAACTACAGAGGTATTAATAAACTTTCAGCAAACCAAAACAATTTGAAAGCATAGTAAAAAAAAAATAAGCTTGAATTCTTTGTAAAAGAGCATATTTCTGATTTGCAGCATGGATTCATGAGCAAAAGGTCCACATCAACCAACCTTTTATATATTTCTTCTGCTGCGGTTAACTTAATGGAAAAAGGAATGCAAGTTGATGACATTTACATTGACTTCAGTAAAGCTTCTGATTCAGTTAACCATTTCATACTTATCGAAAAATTAAGGCGATTTGGATTGCATCGTTTTTCATAAATCGCGTTTAGTTAGGAAAAATTGGAAGTTCCTTTTCTAGAATACTTCACTTTACATCTTGAGTACCTCAAGGTAGTCATCTGGTACCGCTGCTATTTATTATTTTTATAATTTTCAATTCACACGGGTTCTTCTTTATGCAGATGATTTAAAAATGTACTCGAGAATACCAAACACCAACGATTGCTGCAACATGCCAAGTGATTTAGAAGTTTTACTGCTATGGTGCGAAAAAAACCATCTTCTACTCAACAATAAAAAATGCAACGTTGTCTCATTGTACAGATGTTCTGTGCCGGTAATATATAATTATTCAGTTGGTTTTGTCCTTTTGATGAGGTTGGAAAAAGTTAAAGAGTTATATTCGATCGGACTTTATCCTTCAGTGATCATGTTGATTATATAACCTAAAAACCAAACTTTATGGTTGGATTTATTAAGAGGAAGACTGGAGATTTTACGAATCCTCGTGCTCTCCTATCTCTATATTTCGCCTTAGTAAGATCAATTCTTGAATATTGTGATACTGTTTGGTGCCCTGCTTTTCAGGTACAATTTAATCGTATCGACAAAATCCAAAGAAGATTTACAGCGATTGAATTCAATACATTTTAATTTCTAGCAAAAGTTAGTTAAAGCATTTAAAATTGAGACAAGTTTAAAAGAAACGCTAACTTACATAACAGTAAGTAAGAATAACTTTCCTTAATAATTGATATTCACATCTACTTTAGTACTTTAGAATTTAAGGAAAACTTAAATTTATTATTTTCATTTTTCTCAAAAGACATTTAGGCATACAATTTTTAATTTTTGTAACCTTATAAGGGGGGTTCACATTCAACGACGTGTCGACCGACCCGAGTCGTTTTGCTAGCGTTCACATTCTACGACCGTTTCGCCGACTTCATTTGAAAACAAAATTTCAATGAGCAAACATTACGCGTATTTAATTTTTTACACCAATATTACCGCACTATTTTTGATTTTTTGCGTTTCTATTTATTGTTTAACTTCGATTTCAACGCGTGCTAATTAAATCTTACATAAAAATAGAAAAAAGCTACAAAATTAAAATCATTGGTCGTTCAACTAGTGTTCACATTTACTACAACGGTCGACCGACCGATCAAAATATTAAAAAATTTGAACTACACAACAAGTCGATCGACGGTCGTTCGACTGCTGTTCACATTACAAAATACTGCCGACTAGATACATGTTGATCAACTTGTCGTTGAATGTGAACCCCCCTATACATCAGCGTTTTCGTTAGATCCGGTAGTTCTAATTTTTTACTGAGTCGTTTATAATATTGGCCTCATGAAAAACCCAAGTTTTCGAACTCGAGCGCCAAACGCATCATGGTCAAAAATCAAAAAACTGCGAAATGTTCACGCTTTTTTTCAGTTATTCGCAATTTTAAGCCCAAAGTATAAGTTTTGTGACTATATTTTCGCCCTACTATTTCAAAGTAATTAAATTTTCTTCTTTTTAAATAAAGTTGTTTTAGTCAACAGTTTTTGAACAATTCAATTTCAAACTCAAACATTAGGAAAAAAACATAGTTTTTTGGTTTTAACAATTTTTTTTTTTAATTTACGTTGAATGAATGAATGAAAATTTTTGGGTATTATTACACTCGACCTTAAGATCTATTGAGTGATGAGGTTGCTCATTTACAGCTCAACCTCCAAATTAGATTCCTTGAGGAATTTTAGTATTTGGGGTATTTTTAGAGAGGATAGTCTACTCTCTTCTATCTGGTGATGTCCCAGGTATCTATGTCTTTGGTGCATGATGCATCGCAGTTGCCTAAGGTGGTCCAGCGTCTCCTCATGGGCATTGCGGAATCTGTAAGTGGCACTGCTCACTAGCCCAACAATACTAAGGTGTCTTCTTAGCTTACAGTGGCCAGTGAGGAGGCCCGTTATAATGCGGAGTTTATTTCTACTAAAGCTGATGCAGGCTTAGAATCGTTCCTGATTGTAGTTACCAATAAGGAGTCTACGTTGATAAGTACCATTTTTATTTTAAATATTCCATGTCAAACACTAAAAACCAAATGCTTAAATGTCTTATAGTTTTGAAAATAAATATAAGCTGTTAGTTTATACTCTTAAAACTCAAAAGCTAACCATCAGATTGTCCTCAAACTTACCTAATATATTAATTATGAAGTGAGAAGTGCATGCCGAAAATAAAATATCAAGTATTTCGATTGATGGCACTCAAAACATAAAAGTAAGAACTAACCATTCGATTGAGCTGAGAATAACACCAACCTATTGCTTATGAAGTAACAAGTGCATCTTAACTGCAAATTTTTAGGTTTTCGGATTGATGGCGTTTAAAACGAAAATATCAACCTAAAACATGAATCAAAATTTTTACATTTTTCTGTTAGATGGCTTTCAACATAAATTTTCTAAACTTTTCTGACATTCAATTCTGACAAACAATTTATTTTTTTTATATGAAATTTTCGGATAGTTTATGTACAGCGCAGCGCAAAGCGCTAGTGAAAAATAAAAATTAATAAAAAAAAGCCGTTGCGTTGCAAAATGTTTCTTAACCTTTTGCAACATGACGAGGTGGCCGAGTGGTTAAGGCGTTGGACTGCTAATCCAATGTGCTCTGCACGCGTGGGTTCGAATCCCATCCTCGTCGATTGTATTTTTTTTATATTGAGTTATCAAATACATATGTGCATTAATTCCCAAAAACTAACTTTTAGTTTTACAAACAAAAAATGGAGGAAAATTTGTCAAAATTATAAGAAAAAAAAAGTACGTATACGCCTAAGTGTATCAAAATTTTAATATTGGTTTTAAAATTTTATCTTGTTTATAACAAACTGTCAAACTAATTGATATTAATTCTTAAATTGTAGTTGGTAGTGTATAGAACACTGCTTTGGTGAATGCTTCCAATGCTATGAAAACTGTTGCCAATATGTAGTTACAGTTCAATAATAAAAACTCCTATCATTTTGGCGCTTAAAATTTCTGCTATAACCACATTTGCCATAGATTTTGTTGGAGTAGATTTTAATTTCAACTCATGTATGATACTTGAAATTCTGGTTCATTTTCACAAAAAAAAATGTCTCCTATTAGCCAAATTAATTTTATTTTCACAATCAGAACATTTCTTTTCAAAGTTTAGAAAAAGAGACAAACCATCGATATGCAACTTTGTGTCCGGAATATTTCACAAAATGGAATTTGAAACTTCTTTGGAAAGTTAAGTCATGCTTCTAAGCAGACATTTTCGATCATTTAATTTTAATTAACCTACCTACAACATTAAATTAATATTTTTGATGAGATTAAAAAAAAAAAAAAATCGACGAGGATGGGATTCGAACCCACGCGTGCAGAGCACATTGGATTAGCAGTCCAACGCCTTAACCACTCGGCCACCTCGTCATGTTGCAAAAGGTTGGTGAAAAATTCGCAACACAACGGTAGAGCCAAAGAAGGTTCACGTTATTTCTCAATTTACAGGGTGTTTGTTGGTTAAGTTTCGGTTTGCAACATGAATAAGAAAATGTATACTAAATGAAGTGGCAAGTCTTAAAATTTTAAAAAATAAAGCAGAAGCCACTTACCGGTAGTTACATATTTTCTTTAACAAATTGTATTTGGTTAAAGTTGCTTGTGATCTTATAAAAACAGAATAAAAAAATTATTTTTCTAATTTTCTTTTGTAAAACAAATAAATACAATTTTATTAAAGAAGAAAACAAAATAAATAATTTATTAAATTAGAACAAAATAAAACAAACTCACACTCACATAGCTTACGCTTACCTATGTATTAGAATTAACAATAATTATCGCTTAAACATACTACCGTGATAGTATGAACTATCTGGCAGGACATATAAATTATCAGGACGTCCATTAAAGTCAAACCGGCCTTTAAGAGATGTCCCAAATCCAGAATCTTCGACAAATGATTTTCTACCGAATACAGGTGGTTCTTGCCGAAGAAATCCTTTTCCCGGAAACGAACTTGACATCAATTCAGGCATACTGTATTCATAAGCTCCATTGGGTTGTCCATTCGACAAGAAATTAATTGGCAGACTCATAAATTGATTCGCTGTATTTCCGTGATAAGCAGTTAAGGATTGTGATGGTGATGGTTGTGAAATATAACCCAAGCCTGGAGTGTACATATACGGCGTTGGTGGCAATCGAACATAGTAAACTGGTGAGTTATCGATGCTTTGTAATCTAGATGAGCTGCCAAGAAGTTCAGTGAAATCTTGCCTTGGGCTAGCAAACTGCATTGGCTCATCGGCCATGGATTGAAAAGAGCTGCCGCCGAAAAATCCCATTTTAGGAAGTCTTGTAGATTTTCGTTGGTTCTTTGATTTTGGATCTGTAAATAGATTTATTTTATTTAAACATAGGTTTCGAATTCGAAGAAGCTAACTCACTCTGCTTTTTCATTCCCATCAATTTTGAGAGGAATTTAGATGACTGAGACTTCATATTTACATCCGATGCTGCAGTCTCTGACAGAGCCATCAGAAATATGGGCAAGAATAGTAAATACTTTGACATCTCCATTTTTTTTTTTTGATGATGATTTGCTGAAAGTAAAAAATAAAAAAAAGAGGTTAAAGAAAACTAACGAATTAAAACAAATTTATTCTAGACTGATTTCATTTAACTTTTACTTTCAGACTGATTTATTGATTCCGAATGGTAGGTATGTTAAAATAAGAAGAAATCTCTTTAAAAAAAAAACCTTTTTTAATCAGTGATCTACTTATTTTAAAAAAATCAATCACGTCTTGTGCATAAATTTGAATGCGCTTCTGTTTTTATTTTGATCTTGTAGGTGGGCATGGACAATGTGGACATACGGGATTTATATAATTTTAAAATGGGAAGCGAAAGTTTTGAATTAATTTTTGTAAATATAATTTTAATTAATTTTTACTTGCAACATAATTATGAAGAAGCCCCAAAAAATATCTTTCGTTCAATAACGGAAGTATGATTTTAAAGTTTTTTAGAAAACCTACTGAGTAAAGTATACCTACCTAAAAAAAATTGGTATTCATGATCCATCAATCTTTTTATATAAATCTATAGCTAACTTGCTTAAATTAATGAGTTAGAAATTCTAAATTCGATTTGAAATCTTCTCGTTTCCCATAACAAATCTCGAAATTTGCACGAATTTCACAATCAGTAGGGAATTGCGTGAAAGTTATACGAAAAATACGAACTTAGGAATTAATTATTCAAAGTGGAATTATTTGAAAATCTTAAAATTTGTATAAAAAAGAGAAACTGAAAGTATAACAATAAGAAGCGATTAACGGGAAAATCAAATTCAAATTGAAAAGAGCTTATACAAACAAAACCAGCAATTTTGGGTTTGATGTTTTATACAAGTTCGCAGTTGCCAGCCACAGCACCAATTCGTCATCATATGCAATGCAGTTTACTGATAAATCTTATTAAAAGCTTTTTTCATAAGCTTTTTTCTAATCTGTTTGTGAGCTTAATTCGGATTTGCTTAGATTTTATCATTATTCAAAACTCTTTATGAAGATTATATTAAATCAAGCAGTTTCAAACGTTAAAAGAATAAAATTTTAGGCAGTCCCAACTCTCATCAAACCAACGCAAAATACTCGGATGAGATTACCTCATAGGTTAGGTACTGATACAATGATGAGATGCAACAAAGCTTCGAGGATTGTTGACAACGTTTTTATAAATGATCGTTGCACTTTAAGCCTGGAATGTTTGGCGTCGTTTAAGGAAGCATTTCAGTAAGCAAATAACAATGTCGCGTTCCTGGTTAAATGCTTCTAAAAAGTTTCCTCACTCGTATAGTCTGCTTTTAGCAATGTAATGCAGAACTGGGGCCTATTTCACCAAACAACTTTCACTTTCACTTTGCAACTTTCTACTTTTACTTTGCAAATTTCGTTTCACCAAACGCAAATTTGCAAAGTGAAAAGTTCTTTTTTGCAAAGTGAACATTTTGGTTAGTTTGAAAAAAAAAATTGAACTTTTTGTTTCACCAAACAAATAAACTTTGCAAATTATGTTTAGAATTTTGAAAAGTTGGAGGTAATTTTTGGACAAAAGAAAGTTTTTAAATAACAAAAAATAAAATTGGAAATAAACTTCAGTCAAAGGAATATGGGCTTAAGTCACTTGCAACAACTTTTGTGATGCATAACATTGACTCGGGATCGAACCCAATATCATGGTGTTGCACCTATGCACGGAATAAGAAAAGCATTTTGTCTGCAGAGTAGTTCATCAAGTGTTCAATGTCCAATTCATTGATGAATTTCTCCCAAACACCATTTTGGGGAAAAAAAATTCTCTAGGAGGAGGATTTCCTTGCTTAGCGGGATATGTTGACGGTACAATGATAAACATCTATTCACCCAATGAAATCATAGTACATTTTGTCAGCAGTCATGGAAAGAATGCTTTAAATACAATGTTGGTTTGTGGTCTTTCTATGCTGTAAACGTTAGCTGGCCAGGTGGCGTGCTTTGCAGTTTGCTGTTTAAAAATATCAAATGCAGTGCAGCTGATGCAGTAAAAAGTCTAGGTCAATGCAGAATATCGATCATTCCCTAATGTAGATATTAAATAACACCACTAAGGACAAATATAGCAGTAGATCCAGTGCAACAGAGATTTTTCAATGCATAATTGATCCAAATATATCAATTTGGATCAAGTTTTAAGTTGGTGACTATTTTACTTTTCACTTTTCGAAAATAGTCTGAAAAATTGAAAAGTTAAAAGTCTTTTTACTTTGCAAATTTTGTGAAACACATCGCACTTTTATTTTGTAGGAAATTATTTTTTTGCAAAGTTGCAAAGGGGAAAATGTTTGGTGAAATAGGCCTCTGCTTTTCCTTACTTTGCCCACGTTTTTGACAGCTGTTTGATGTTGATGTTTTGACTTATTGTTCTGAGAAAGCGATCGTTTAAAATAAAAATAAAAATAAAGAATGTCGTTACTGAATGTGTCGTTAAAAAGAAAAGTCACATGAATTTATTTAGTATCATGAGGAAAATATTTCCAAACCCAGCTAACTATTGCGAGTTAAATGCAAAAAAAAAACTGTTGTAATATAATTTTAGTTTTTATTTTAATAAAGAAAAATTGAGTAAAAGTTAAGCTAAGAACTAAAATTGAAATAATGTATACATAATTTCTTTTGGAAATAAAATTGTATACTGAAAAAAGTATCTTTTTTGGAAATAAAATCATCAAAATATTTAAAACCTAAATTTATACTTTTTTTTTACTGCGAATAGCTTTTTTGATAGTTAAATTTTTAAAGCCATTTTATAATTTGTTAAAAAGATCTAAAAATTAATATCCAGATAAATTTTTTTTTTTCTATCCGGTTTTGGTAATCACCTTGTATGTATTACAAAATTTCGGTAGTTTTACTTTCCATTGAAAATCCCTGTTAAAATATTTCCAATTAAAATAAAAAAAAGTTTGGTGGCGCGACAGTTGCTGGAAAACCATCAAGGCATAGTGAAAACTCTCAACCATTCATGATCATGATGTCTACGTGTTGTTAGTCGGGAGGAATGAACGTGCCTTATTTTGACAGACACTCTTTAGCAGAATTCAATAATTTTGATTTTTAAATTTGTAGCAAATTAACTACTAATATGTTACGTAACCGTAAAAAGTGTAAACCCAGCGGTTATTTAACATTGAAGTTTTTGCTAAAAAGGAGACTGAAGTAAATAATACAAATCTGAAAATAATATTTTTCTCCGAAATTGTAAAAAACACATAATTTTCTTAATTCAAAATTTGATTTCAAAGCGGTTTTTTTTATGTATAGTGTATATACACTAACAGGCTACCTGAGCCACAATATATTAATATTATTCCTCCACAATTTTGGAGCTCACTTAAGCTATGAGCTTTTTTTAGCGGAAACTTTTATATTATGTTGACCGTTTAATCTACAAAGGAAAATTTAGGAAATCACCATAACTCAGACGCGATTTAACAAATTAAATTCATATTTAAATTATTGAATTTTGCCCGCTATTTTCCGAATTAAATTAGGGAAAACTTTAATTGTAGAAAAACTTTGTTGCTACAAATTCAAATGTCAAAACTTTTTGATTCCGCCAAAATAGATTACGGGCGTGAGGAATTTTCAAATAATTGGAACCGTGCTGGATGAATATAACTTTTAACTTTTTAGAATTTTACTTTAGTTATTGAAAATGAACAGCACAACAATTTTCGTTTTCAAAATAAAATATGTATTCAATATGAAATAATTTAATTTTTTTACCTGACAAGCCATTTGTATAGGTAGAACAATTCACCACTGTTTTTGAAGTGAGTAAAAAAATTTTGTAAAATGTAAAGATATTTTTTTTGTACTTTACCATGTTTTTAAGATTTTTATTTATTTTTATTCATCATCAATTACAATTTTGCGGAATTTTTTAGTAAAAGACTAAAAATCTACCTGTAATTAGTATGGGAAATTTCAAGTGCTCGATGGCACGGCGTGTTAACGTTAACCGATTTCATTGAAATTTTGCACAGAATTTTTTTAAGCCAGCCTCATCCCTTTTAGGGGAAGGGACAATAGAAATTCGAACATTGCCAAATAAGCGCCATCCTAAAGTGTATAAGGATTTTTTAATGTGACAATGGGACCGCCATGTCTCTGATTCAAATTTCGTGGTTCAAAGCGTCTGAGATCTGACTTAATAATAGCAAAGGCATTATAATGGAAAAGGCGGCGAGTGGCTCACTCTAGCCAGGGAAAAATAAGAAATGTACATAGCTAAAAAGAAGATGCCATCAGAGTATTATTTAATAACTAGACTCTCATGAAGATAAATAAAACTAAGTTTTTTCTTTAAGGTAATAATAATTTAAGCTTAAGGAAGAAAGTACAATTAAACACTTTAATTTATCAAATATTTGAACTTCCAGAAATATGAAACCTTTGCTTTAAAGAATTAATTTAATGTTACTGACAAAAAACGTAAAATTTCAACAAATATATATATATTTCACAAGAACTAAGTGTCTATTTTGTTTTCTCAATAGTTTATTTCAACACAATAAATTATTCAATATAATGCAGAAGGAATATTTATATGTAGAAGAAACAATCCACATTACCACGTTTTCAACACGAAATTTATGTGAAGGATAATTTCTAAGCGCCACTTAAGTCACACTTTCGAAGACAACAAAAATAATAGTCCTTTTTACTATTCAACTAACTATAACTATAACAAATCGCGTGAAAGACTTAAAGCCAACTGTGCGGACTACAACACGTTTACAGAGCTATTTAGGTGCGATACTAATAAATCTTTCTCTCTGTTGGAGCAGTTAAACCCTTGCGTGAGCCACTACCATGGTCATCATCATCAGCAGACCATCAACAACTTGACTCTCCATTTTTTCCCAACCAAAGAACGTGCACCTCGAAGTAAATTTTCAATTAATATTCAGAGCACTAGTTTCATTGTATCTTTCTATTGTATCTTGGAAGTTAAAGCTAACTCCTCATCCATTACCCATGGTCTATCTAAAGTATACAGTTGCACTGTGAGTCTTGCCATTTCAGAGCATGTGCTTCCATTTCTTTCCGGCGGCGGCGGCGGCGCGACTGAATTTAAATACCAAAACTATATAAGTAACAGTTAATATCGGGTTAAATAAATTTGCCACTTGTCAATAAGACAGCAATCTTAAAGGCTGGTTGTATTGTAATTTTATTTTGCTTGTTTCACTAGTGACGTACAGTTGAATCCCTCTAAGTTGAAAGTTCTGTCACAAAGGTTTTTCGCCTGTCCAAACTGTCATGACGAAACGTAAGGATTTGGTTAAGTCGGTGGGAGTTCACAACAGCTAATTATCATGTTTGCAACCTCAAGAGCGATTCGACTGTATGCGCAAACCCAGGGTAATTCTGTAACATTTACAACAGTTCATGACTTGAATGTGAATGTTGACAACGATGTGGATGGCGGAATTCCATATGTTCCGATTGTGACTATTAATTTGAGTTCGTTCTATGGATATGAATCTGACAAAACGAACGACTCCAACCGTTACGACAATAGTGTCAATGAGGAGGATAATGATACATATCTCTCGAAAAGAGTCTCTGATTGGTGTTTTACAAATTCAAGCACTTGCATGCCACACAGAAATTACTACTTTTATTTTAGAGATTTGTGAAAAGCTTATTACAATCTTGTGTCGAGCTGGTGACTGCACACAATATTCAAACACGAGTTAAAACACGGTGAACGCGACATGTGTGTATGAAGCGGATAGGACATTGCATGGAGCATAATAATTGGCATGGCTGCGCCAACGCCGGCCGCTGCCAGCCGCCATCACTACATCCGCCTGCCTTGGCAGTCAGTTACATCGTTTGTAAAGCATACTACAACCTTTTCTTTTAATGACAGGTGATAGCCATTCAATTCGATCTAGTTAGTAAAATAAACGTTTAGCGGTGGCATCGCGCGCAGTATATATGCATGCAGTACATATGTTTTCCTTATTGGTTATATGTTGTATAGAAATCAATGATCGGTTGAATGTTTTGAATGGTCTTCTTTTTGGAATTTAATTACTCCACGTGAAGGGAATTCAATTTGCATTGATCGTGAGTATTTGGGTTTTCTAATTGTGGTAGGTAAATATCTGCACAAAGAAGGCTTTAATCTTTAGAAAGCAGCAGTTGGTTGGTCTGTCCAAGAGCATAAGATCAAAATAATTTGGTATTTATATTTTCATTGCAAACAGTTAGTGGTTGGATCAAAAGTTTTACAAGAAAATATTCTGGCATTTTAATTTTTTTTTACAATTTGACTATTATCATAGAAACTTTAAAAATGAGTATTCGTATTCGCCCCTCCCATACATTATAAAGTTGGTTTGGTCTTTCTACGGTTTAAAGAGCTGTACTGACCAAAATGTAACTATGAGTAAAGAATATAAAATAAAACATAAAGGGTGAGTCGGTGTCTCACTTGTAAGGGGAACATGCCACTTCCGAAGGGGTGAAATGCCAGTAAAAATGTAATGGCTTAATTTTATTCTCCTTTACTTTGCATAAAGCTTTAGCCAAGCATTCTTTTGTCGAAGATGCTCTTTGGGTCTTTCTTTGATATTTTCGAGGTATTCGTGTTTTTGTAAGAAAATAAAATCATAGAGGGTAAAATGCCACTTAAATGGGTAATGACAGTTCATGTAAAACGTATGTGGCATTTTACCCTAAAACGTCAAAATATATAAACACATCCCGGAACGAAAACTAATGGTTTATTAAACGATATTAACCTTTTAGAAAAAATCCTTCGTATATTATTATACTTAAAAACACAAAAAAAAAATAAGGTTTTAATTGAAATTACGTAACTAACTTTCACATTCGTGTTCCCGGACAACTTAGCTTAACTGAGCGAATTGCATTGTCAGCGTTGCCAATATCAAGTTAGATGTGCTAAACATTGAAAAGTGGCATAACGACCAACACTGGCATATCAGGGAAGGGGGGGGGGATTCAGCCCCCTACTTTTTTTTTTGTTGAGTAATGCACAATATTAATTTTAAAAACTATCTTCCATGTTAAAATTTTTCTTTAAACATGTCCTTCGTCATTACAAACAAAACGTTTTAATACTTTCTTTTTTTTTAACAAAGAATACAATTTTTTGGTAAATTTCTGTACTAAATAGCTACTATTAATTACACTAGGGTGTTCAATTTTTTTTGATTAGACACCCCCTTAATCAAAAGTTTATGCCCTATACGAAATTCATACACTTCATATACAGGGGGTGTCTGATCTAAACAAAAAGTGAGATTGGGAAATAACGGACACCCTAATATGCATGCACATGCACAAGTTGTTAAAATTTACCTTTTCAGTCAAAATAATGAAATGGAGTTTTCTTATAAACCTTGAATATTATATCTACGTTACGAGGGTTGTCTGGGTCAAAATTCTGCTAACGAAATTCTGCTTTTCAACATTTCGCTTTTAAAATTCAGCATTTCAATATTCTGCTTTTCAAAATTCTTTTTAACAAAATTTTGCGAATAATACAAAAAAAAAGTTTTGAAAAATTTTAACTTTTTTTTTTTTAATATTTTCATAATTTTGTAAAACAGTGTTTTTGAATTTAAAAAATTATGTTATGTATTTGTTAATAGAAATAATGTTATTATTATTAGTAATGTGTCGCTTAAAAGTGCTGGTTGCTCGCGGAGTCATGTAGTTAAGTTTTTTAAATCTCAATAAAAAAAGCTCTTATTTACTTTCAGAGCTGGATAGCAGATAGAGTCATTAATTGGAGAGAACATAAAGAAAAAACAGAAAATTAAAAATTAGGTAATAGAAAATAGAAAGCGTCTAAGCCTAAGCCAAATAAGATTTCTTAAAGAAAATAGCTAAAAATATCATTTTTTTCACTGAATAAATATATAAATTAAATGGTAGAACGGTTCATGATGAACCAGGGCTAAGTGACTTAAAACTCTCAATTATTCCTGTGCGTGTCCGCAAGAATGGAGGGGACCTACAGTTTATTGTCGAATCCGAACGGCTAAGGTGAGTGGCACTTTTCTATGACAAGAGATACTCTTGGAGGATTTGTCACTTCCTCGCAAGAGGCAGTAGCCCTGAAAAAACTTAAGGTGGAAGCGGCTGATATTGAACGCACTAACCATTACGCCACGGGCTACTACAATTTTTTTCACTAATTATTATAATTTGTACCGTTCGATATCTTGTTTTACAAAATAAAATAAAATATGCGTTTCTCGGTTTTGCTTTTAAAACTCTGAGGAAAAAAAAATTGAGTTTGAAAATTAATTTTTCAAAAATTATTCTTTCAAATAATTTAAATTAAAAACAAAATAAAAGAACGGAACTTTGGCTTTAAAAACAAAAAAGTATAGCATGATATTGTAAATTTTGCCGTTGTTTTTTAATGACTTTTATTCTATTTCAAGTCAATTTGTTTAGAAAATTGCCCCTCGCGACTAAACTTTTTCTGGTCTTGACTCAACCATGCTCTTGCTTTTTGTGACACCGTATGCGAATCACCCTGATGACACATCCAAATGCGCGGCCGGCCTTAGTCTAAACCTAAAATGACATCAGATGTACGTTCTTTCTTATGGTGTGTCATGTCTAAATTTGAAGTTTGTAAGTACAGCTATATACATAACTATACAAGTGAATGGTTTGTAATAATGTTTTAAATTTTTTAATTAACTATAAACAAATCTTATTTAGACATTGTATTGGCAAAACATACTACATACAATCATTAATGTACTTATGTATTTGTATATGTGATCGAACTTCACAAAACATTTTTTCGAACCTTTTTTCTTACCCCGCCAATGTTAATTTTGTGCGCAGAAATGCTAATTCTTTAAAGTGTATATAGTTTATACTTGTGATACATGGATACACTAAAATTTTTTGAAAGCTAACGGATATGATTATTTTCTGTTAAAACTTTTTCTGATGTTACTTATGAATCAAAGCTTTAATCAACATTGTTTTTACTTCGCCGGTTGGCAACATGACGAGGTGGCCGAGTGGTTAAGGCGTTGGACTGCTAATCCAATGTGCTCTGCACGCGTGGGTTCGAATCCCATCCTCGTCGGCCTTATTTTTATAAGACAAACACAAGCTTAAAAACTTATAGCATTCTTAGTTGAGGATAACCTTGGAATAGTTATGATATTAATTTATAATAAGATCGCATCAAGCCATCAACCCAAAAAATGTATAACTTTTAAAAATAAAAATATTTTTCCTGCGAATTAGCCAAGTAGATAATTAGTATCTAATAATAAGTATTATTCTGCGCTCTAGGTGAATACTAAAACGACACATTTTAAAAGAACTGATCAAATATTTGAATTGACTTTTTTTGAGCACCAAAACCTTAAGTCAATAACAACGGAAAGAGACAAAAATATTATCTGTTATGTCAAGGTCTTAAATAATAGGTGTGTTTTTTACAATGTTTATTCGCTTAAAAAATATTTGCCTGCAAAAAACAACATCAATTCCGCTTAGCTAGCGGAGACAATCATATTCGCTTATGAGTAAAGGTAGAAGTAGAACTATAATTGTTGGAACGCAGCGTACGCAGCCGTACGAAACCACACGAATACAAGTAATTCAATAGACGCACACATAATTGCGTTTTGTTACGTTTCGTTCATTTTCGTTCATTTTTGCTTTTTTAATTGTGAGCTTGTACACAAGAATATTCTTTTGTTTTTCTTCACAATACTTTCAAAGCTGTACAGCTGCATTGTGGGCACGAAAAAAAAAAAAACGTACGACACTTTTTAACAGCTCTTCCAGTTCCGTTTGCGGCTACGTACGTTCGTACGTTCATACTTTCGGAAGCTTTTTTTCGCCGCCGATATCTCGAGAACGCTTAGAGTTATTGACTTCACAAAAAAAATATAGAAAATAAAATCATAACGTGCAGAAAGGATTTTCAAAAAATTAGCGGTAATAAAAAAATAATATTTATAACAGTAATTTTAAAAACAGTTGTAAACTGGCTTGTTTCTCGAATATCTCTAGAGCAAATAATGTTATCGACTTCGGCCTGGTTTCCTAATATGCATAATGACATACTGAAAAATTGTTAATACTTAAAAAAACAACCAGCCTGAAGATTTTTCCTAAAATTAAAAAAAACATTAAAAATTGTTAACATATATCGATTATCATGAGAACAAACAAAGATATTAACTTCTGGTTAATTTTATTTAATACACAAAAATATATTTGATAATCGCTAGAGTTTGTAAAAAAATTCAATTAACGGTTTTTTTTCTAGGCCAAAAAACTGCAACAAAAATGCTAAAAATTGTTTAAAAAAATGTGTAATGGGAAGTTATCAGTGTGGGTCAAACCCAGCCTTTTTTTTTTCTTTAAATGAAGACAATAGTTTAGAATTGCGTAGTCCATCGTGGACTGCAAGCGCCACCGTCTTAAGTTAGTAATTCAGAATTTGAACACTTCTTGAGTGATAAGAACTGTAAAAATAAAATGACAAGGAAAAACGATCAAATGAAATGAAAATACTTTATTCCTTTCCGAATAAGGTGACGTCACATATAAATAACTGAAACCTAAAATGACTTTCAAATATCAGTGCTTCCAAAATTTTTTAATGATTTTTCTTAAACAGCGGTGTACGTTTTTTGTGCACTTTTATCATAAGCGAATATACTTGCACAAAAAACACTTATGGTTAAGGCAGAAAGGTGACGAAATAGTTCTTTAATAATAAGGATACCCTCCGTACTCGATATACATAATTCAAAGCTATGACAGCCAAAGTAATTGAAACTCAAAATACACCATAATGTTCACAATTCAAGTAACATTCTGTAATAGGTCAAGGGGCACGGTAGTGCCCAGCCCAGCCAAGTACTCGGCACTAACCTTTTTTACAGGAACAAACTCAAGCGATTTTCGATCCCCTTCGAACTTCAGAACTAATAAAGTCAAATTTGCCATATTTCCTAAGCTGTCTGAGCACAAGGCGCCTCACCAATATTTCAACTCCTAAGCATTAGTGATTTCTGAGTTATAGGACGTCAAAAAACCGTGTGTAACTGACTCACTGATTGATCATACAAATTATGGAGCACTTCCCGACACCTTGAGTGCGTTTCTTTATTCATTCCGGTATGTCCAGAATATTCGGAATACCAGTTTTGCAGTTTTGGTACAATCTTAGCATATGGCACATGATTTTGGGGTAGATTTTAACGCTGAATCCAATGAGACTAAAATCAAAACGATACGACGTCTTGGAACAAAGTTATATCTACTTTTATTAAATGATGACTTTTTTTAAGCGTGACAGTATAAAAACAATCCTAAAAATTTTTTGGATTCAATGACCTGTTAATGAAACTTGAAATAAATGTTCATTTCAATCTTTAAAATGTTTTTATGACTTGGTTGAAATGGGCTTCGCCCAGGCACAATAGTTGCGCTCATCAGTTAGATGCTGCCGTACCCTTCTAGGACGCAATATTTTGGTCGATGATTATTGACAATGATAAAATCTACAGGACAAAAGTTGTGTAAGTTATATTATTCTAGGAATATTTAGTTAAATTCAAAACATTGCGTCTTTAAAAGATACGAAAACATCTAACTTATGAGTCCAACTCGTGCCTGGGCAAAACGCATTTCAATTAAAGGTCATACAATATAGTCCACGAATACGAAAACTATAATTCTTTTATTGTTGGCGTTTTTCTTCTTATTTGTTTAATTTATCATAAAATAAGAATCAAAAATGTACACAAAAATAACTACGGTTATATTTTGGGTCCAATATTTTACGAAAAACACAGTAATTTTCGCTGAGTGAAGAGACCAAAGAAGCTCGCACTACAGATTTTAAGTCATATAGAGAGTTTTGTTTCAAAGAAAAACGATAACCTCACCGACATAGTTAATGGAATGTTCATTTCATCTGACACACCCATGATCCTTAAGCGGAATTTTAACTACAACTGATAAGAAATGTTCGATAGTGAAGATATTTAGATGTTGGTAGACGAAATATAAATAAAAATATACTGTTAAGTCATCATCCATCATGACTCATTTAGTTAAAGCTTTTCTTTATTAAAATCTAAATATTGAATTTATAATTAATTTGTTAACACTGGATAAAACCTTAAAAGTAAAATTCTAGTAAAGCCTAAATTAAAACCTTAATGTACTAATGTAAAATCATAAACATGCAAAAATATAAAGTAAAATTATCAGGTAAAGCTTAGTTATGTAAAAGAAATGGATTATGTACTTGTTATACAACAGTTAAATTATCATGCTATTTTACCGCTTATAAAATGTAAAGAAGAGAAGAAATATTCTATATATTCATTCGTCGTTATATGGTCGTGAAGATCGAAATAAAATTTAATTCGCTACTTGTACTGTTCTTTTGGCTTTTTTTTCTTAAAAAATAGAAATTCGTAGTTTCTCTGAGGTGCAACTTTCGGCATCGATCGGAAAGTGTAAAAATTCATTGTTCCTAAGAGAATATAGGGAAAAATCATTCCCTCAACATTTTGGCGACCGTGACAGGACAGTCCTGTTTTCGATTTTTCAATTAAATTCGTTGCGCCGCGTTATTATTCGTGATTAAAAACATTCACTTTGCCCATTTACGAGCGTGTTATAAAGGCAATTATAATAAGTTCTCGTACTGTGCTCATTGGACATTGCTGGGGCTGCTGGTCATACATATAGTTGGAGTTGCTTGTTGGGCATAGTTGGAGCTGCTGATTGGGCGTAGTTGGAGATTGGACAAAGTTGGGGCTGCTGATCGGATACAACGGATTAAAACCGGTGCTGTTGGTAACGGAGAGCAAATTATCCACCGCAAATTGTAATCGTCAAACCGCAAGTATAAACCATTATTATATTGTAGTAGCTAGCTATAAATACTATAGTTAATTTGCTGGATGCCATCGATATTCAACACGTGCTACTCAAATTCATTGTTGAGCCGACAACATAAAATAATATAATATAATTTAAAATGGCTAACACTGACGATGTAGATAAATGCAATGAGTTGGATAAGGCGAAACGATTAATCGAGCTTAAGACGCTGCGATCTACCACAAAGGGCAGTCTAACGCGTATACGTCAGTATGTAAATGAAAGATCAGCTAATTTATCTTTGCCAGAGCTTGAATGTAGGTTAGGCATTTTGGAAGCATATTTCAAGCAATTGTTAGTAACACAAGCTAATATAGAAAAACTAATTCCAAATGAGGAACATGCTACGTCTCGAGGCGACTTAGAAAATTCTTATGTTGAAGCCAAAGTTTTAATAATGAGTTTAATTGAAGGTCACAAAGCAAAATCAGCTGACTCAAGCATTTTAAATAATTCGTTTGCGGTACCCAGCAGCGGGTGCAACTCCAGCTTACAAAAAATTAAGCTGCCATTCTTTGGGGGCAAGTACTCAGAGTACCCAAACTTCATTGGCATATTCAACAAACTAGTTCACAACAACACGAACCTTGATCGGATAGAAAAATTTAATTACTTGAAGGGATGTTTACAAGATGCTGCTTTGTCTACTATTTGCGATTTAGAGGTTACTGAACTTAATTATAATAACGCTATTGCCAAGTTAAAGGAACGGTTTGATAACAAGAACCTTATGTTTCAAGAGCATATTACAAATATATTTGAGCTTGCAAAGGTATCAAGGCCATGTGCAACTCAAATTAGGGCTGTGATGGACAGCATGAGTGCACATTTGAGTGCAATGCTTTCGTTGGGTAGTTATGAAGATGTAGCAAATGCAATTTTGATTCGGCTTGCTTCTGACCGACTCGATCATGACTCTGTGGCAAAGTGGGACGAATCTATAGATTTCAATAAGCTGTCATCGTGGAAAGACTTTTCAAATATTATAGTTCGTCGTTGTCAGGCATTAGAAGCAAGAAAGTCTAGTGAAATTTCCGCATCAACTAAGCGTCGTTCACTCAATCATGAAACAAAAGGTCGTTTCCGGCCAAAACCAAAAAGGCAGTCGCAAAGCACATTTGCAATTGGTGCACCAAATACAGTCTGCGCATTTTGCAAGGAATCACATTTAATCGATACCTGTCCACCCTTTCTGAAACTTTCAGTTCAGGAACGCTTTAATCAAGCTAAACTTCTCGGACTTTGCATCAAATGCTTGGCAAAAGGTCACTCTGTTAGGCAATGTTCTCGACGCAACTGCGAGGTGTGTGATCGTCCGCATCATCCAAAGTTACATAGATTTGTAGTTTCACCTGGGTGTATTCAGCACATCAGTTCTTCGGAAATGCCTATTCCGGGCGCCATAGCACCCACGTCACTTGTCGGCAGATGTACTGAAGAAGAGAGTGGTTACGTATTTCTTGCAACGGCCATAATAAATATTCGTGATAAATCTGGTACATGGCAACCTATTCGCGCTTTACTTGATTCAGCCTCTCAGTTGAATATTATAACCCAAAATGCTGCTCACCGACTCGATCTTAAACAAGAAGTGGTTAATGCTGAAGCGAATGGTTTGGGTATGAGCAAATCAGCGTACAGATACCAGACTAACGCAGTTATAGGTTCTCGTCTCAACAACTTTGCAGTCCCTCTGCAGCTGGCTGTGCTAAAATGCATAACAGGGTTTCAACCTAATGAGAAGATAGAAGTTGACGAATGGAACCTTCCCAACAACATAGAAATGGCCGATCCTTATTTTAATCAGCCAAATAGAATTGACATGTTAATAGGAGCCGATACTTTTTTTAAAATCTTGTCAGTTGGTCAAATTAAACTTGGTAATGAATATCCTCTTTTGCAAAAAACATTGCTGGGATGGATTGTAGCCGGTAGATTCCAAAAGGAACCAAATCAACAACAGTACAGCCATGTTATATCGAGCAGCGCAAAAAACAAAGTCTCTAATGAAGATCTTCATAGTTTAGTGGAACGTTTCTGGAAGATGGAACATCTAGCTTCAAAAGATGCAGGGCTCAATCAGGAAGAAAAACTTTGTGAGGATCTTTTCCAGAGCACAACAAGTAGATTGCCGAATGGGAGTTTTTTGGTAAAGTTGCCATTTAAAGATAACGTACAGGCACTAGGTGAATCATTTTCATGCGCATATAAAAGGTTTCTCTGTTTAGAAAGAAAATTAGAAAGGAATCCCATACTGAAAGAACAGTATTCAGAATTCTTATCCGAATATGAATCTTTAGGACATATGGTCGTTGTTGATCCAAGTGAAGTCTTTAAAGTTAAATACTATACTCCACACCAGTGTGTTCTTCGGCCCGAATCATCTTCGACAAAATTAAGAGTCGTGTTTGACTGCAGCTGCAAAACCTCAAGTAACCTTTCTCTTAATGATACTTTGATGGTTGGACCCACTGTACAAGATGACCTTTTTGATATTGTACTGCGATTCCGGTTTCACAAGTACGCTCTTACTGCAGACATTTCTAAAATGTATCGCCAGGTGTATGTGACTGATGACGATTCCTTCTATCAATGCATCTTATGGCGTCATAAACCAACCGATCAACTCAAAACGTATCGTTTAAAAACTGTCACTTATGGAACGGGTCCAGCACCTTACTTGGCGACGCGGTGTCTAAAGCAAATTGCGAAAGACAATGAGTTTACAAAACCAAAAGCAGCCAATGTAGTTCTAAGGGATTTTTATGTAGACGACCTAATCACTGGAGCAGGTACAAAACAAGAATTAGAATTCATTCGTGACGGCGTAGATAAACTACTTTTGTCAGCTAATTTCACTCTTAGAAAATGGTATTCAAACGATCTTACAACATTGGAGGGATTAGCTGAAGAAGATTTAGAAAAACCGCTTCGTATAAACGATTCTGACGTTATCAAAGCATTAGGTCTGGTGTGGCATCCTCACAGTGATACTTTTGGGTTCATTCGCCCACCTGTGAATAAGGCTGGAAAAGTCACTAAGCGATCGGTCCTTTCAGATCTTTCCCGTCTTTTTGATCCACTAGGACTTATAAATCCTATACTGGTTCGCGCAAAAATATTCATGCAAGAGTTGTGGAAGAGTAGCTTACACTGGGATGAGTCACTGCCAATGGAGATGCATGATAGTTGGAAAAACTATTTAGATGAGCTCGCGGAACTACCAAAAGTCCAAATTCCTAGATACATTTTTTCACAGAATGCACTAAGCTACATGGAACTGCATGGATTTTCAGATGCATCTATACGAGCATTCGGAGCCTGTATATATGTACGCTCTATCGACATAACTGGCAATATATTTGTAAGCCTAATTACAGCCAAATCCAGAGTGGCACCACTTTTAACGCAGTCGTTGCCTCGGTTGGAGCTCTGTGGGGCTCTTCTCCTTGCGGAGTTAATGCAACGCGTCAAAAATAACCTAGGTTCTATATCTGAGAACTTATCCGGCTCAACTGGTACTTATTTATGGACAGACTCTGAAGTCGTATTAGATTGGCTTGCAGTGGATTCATCGACTTGGAATACTTTCGTGGCAAATAGAATATCGAAAATACAGGAATTAACCAAATCATCTAAGTGGCTGCATGTCAATTCGAAGGCCAATCCGGCAGACATTGTGTCCAGAGGTTCAAAGGTAGCTGATCTGTCAGAATCGATTTGGTTTAAAGGCCCTCAATTCTTATGGGGACCAAAAGAGGAATGGCCACTTCAACATAGGCATACGGCAAAAGTGGAATTGGAAAAACGAATAAAAACCACTGTTCTACTTACAAATACATCAACATTTTTGGCTTACGAAAAATTCAGCGACTTCGAGAAAATGTGCAGAGTGTTCGCAATCATAATTCGATATTTCAATCGTTTGAAAAAAGGAAAAGACTTTAAACCGGGACCACAGCTAAGCGTAGACGAAATTTACTCTGCATTTATACGAATTGCTTGGAACATCCAGCAACGTGAATTCGAGGAAGAAATTCGCGACCTTGAAAACCAACAGGAAGTTAAATCAAAAAGTTCCATTAAGTCACTTTGCCCGTTTTTAGATAGTGGTAAACATAACATCAGTATCTTACGAGTAGGAGGGCGTCTTCGAAACGCAGACCTTCCCTATGAAAGCAAACATCCTCTACTTTTATCGAAAAATTCTAATTTTATAAAAACTTACTTTACATACTTACATACCAAATTCTATCATGCAGGTCCGACAGCACTGGTAGCAATAAGTCGACAGCAAGTTTGGGTGATAAATGCCAGAGCTCTTGCAAGAAAAGTGGTTTCGAATTGTATTCACTGCTTCCACTACAAACCGAAATTGAATCAACAGCTTATGGGAAGCCTTCCTCAGACAAGGGTCAAATTCGAAAAGCCATTCCTAATATCAGGTGTTGACTTCTGTGGGCCAGTTCAGACAACGCATCGAATTCGTGGAAGACAGCCGTACAAATCATACATTGCCGTGTTTATATGCTTTGCTACTAAGGCGATTCATTTGGAGGTCGTATCGGACCTATCCGCTAAAGCATTTATTGCAGCTTTTCGCAGGTTTATTGGTCGTCGTGGATTTTGTCAGCGCTTGTACTGTGACAACGGCACAAATTTTGTGGGTGCCCGTAGCCTGATGGTGGAATTCCGCAAGCATTTTATGGAAGAACAAACACAACGAATAATAGCATCCTGGTGCTCTTCACAGATGGTTGAATTCCACCACATTCCACCTCGATCCCCTCACTTTGGAGGCCTGTGGGAGTCAGCTGTTAAGTCAGCGAAGGGGCTTTTGGTGAGCTCACTGAATTCCACACTTCTGACTTTTGAGGAACTCACAACAGCATGTGTTGAAGTCGAAGCCATCCTGAATTCAAGGCCCTTGTGTCCTCTATCAGCAGATCCAAATGATGAAGAAGCCTTGACACCATCACACTTTTGGACCGGCCAATCATTGGTCGCAATGGTTGAACCTTACAATACTAACTTTAAAAAATTATCTCTTTTAGACAGGTGGCAACAAATCTCAGTTCTAAAACAACATTTTTGGCAAAGATGGTCAAAGGAGTATTTGCTTAGCCTCCAGCAAAGAGCAAAATGGAGGTCAACGTCATCCAATGTTACAGTCGGAACTTTGGTCTTGATTTCTGAAGACAACATTCCTCCCGTACAATGGTTATTGGGTCGAGTCATAAAAGTTATACCTGGGTCAGGTGGACATGTTCGCGTCGTAGAGTTGAAAACGAAACGAGGTATCCTTCGAAGAACAATTCATCGGCTAGCACCATTGCCCATTGAAGATAATTGAATAGCCTCAGGCTTATTCAAAGGCGGCGGTATGTTAAGTCATCATCCATCATGACTCATTTAGTTAAAGCTTTTCTTTATTAAAATCTAAATATTGAATTTATAATTAATTTGTTAACACTGGATAAAACCTTAAAAGTAAAATTCTAGTAAAGCCTAAATTAAAACCTTAATGTACTAATGTAAAATCATAAACATGCAAAAATATAAAGTAAAATTATCAGGTAAAGCTTAGTTATGTAAAAGAAATGGATTATGTACTTGTTATACAACAGTTAAATTATCATGCTATTTTACCGCTTATAAAATGTAAAGAAGAGAAAAAATATTCTATATATTCATTCGTCGTTATATGGTCGTGAAGATCGAAATAAAATTTAATTCGCTACTTGTACTGTTCTTTTGGCTTTTTTTTCTTAAAAAATAGAAATTCGTAGTTTCTCTGAGGTGCAACTTTCGGCATCGATCGGAAAGTGTAAAAATTCATTGTTCCTAAGAGAATATAGGGAAAAATCATTCCCTCAACATATACCTTACTAGGGTTTTGTTTCACTTTTATACATGACACATTAATTTCTTAGTTTTGGGTATGACTTTCCATATGTAGGGCCCACTGTGCAGCGGTGTACATTTTTTTGAGCACTTTTATTATAAGCGAGTATACTTGCACAAAAACCACTTATGGTTAAGGCAGAAAAGTGACGAAATAGTTCTTAAATAATAAGGATATACCCTCCGTACTCGATATACATAATTCAAAGCTATGACATAAAAACATTTATTTCTTCAATTGTTTTGACATTTCACCGAACAACTGGATTGCCATTCTTTTTGTTCTAGTTTTGTTTCTTTATTCATTCCATTCTGGATATTTTGGATAAACATTTCGTCTATTCCATCCATTCTGTTCCTTATCCGGAATAATTAAAGAAACACACTCCTTATATTCTTGTAATTTCCCACGGGGTTAGGCATTCTGTGCATTAGGGTGTCCGTTATTTCCCAAACTCTTTTTTTTTTGGATCGGCCACCTTATACATCGAAATTTTATACGCTACGAAAAATGTATTGGCCCAAAAAATTTTTTTCCTAGGTCATTAACCCGTGCCTCTAAAGCCATACAAATTTATATGGATATTTTGCATTTTTTACCTTTTATTTTTTTTTCTCTCGAACTAATAAAGCTATTCTAAATTTTTTTGTGATTATTGTTTTTTAACTATTCCTTTAAAAAACCACATTTAAAAATTTATGTAAAAAGAAAAATTTATAATTTATTTCGAATTTTAAAAAGTTCACATATTTGTACTTTTCACCTATTTCCCTTTTATTTTTTTTCTCTGAAACTAAACCAGCTATTCTAATTTTGTTTTTTGATTTTTATAAAATAATATTGCTCTTAATAAGAAAACATTCAAAAATTCTGGAAAACTTAACTTATAATTTATTTTAATTTTTTAAATTATTAAATATTTCAATTTCTTGCCCATTTTTTTTTAAATAAAAGGTAAAAAGTGCAAAATCTTCATACGAATTTATATGGGAAATGTATGGCTTTAGAGGCACGGGTTAAAATTTTTTTTGTACAATAAATTTTTCGTAGCGCATAAACTGTCGATTTATAAGGTGGCCGATCCAAAAAAAAGAGTTTGGGAAAAAACGGACACCCTTATATCCACCCATTTTCTCAGAATTGTTATCAATTAAATAGAGCACTTCTGATCATTGTAAAATGATAAAAATTCGATAGAGCCACTTGAAAAAAACGAGACCAGAAATCAAAAAAGCTGTTATTTTTTTATTATTATTCTTAAAATGTTGGTACCCGCATTGCTTTAACTTGAGGATCTCCGGTTTTAATATAATCTTTATTAATTAATCTTGTTGTTGTTGTAAAAAAAAAACCCTTTCTCGAAAAACTTCTGAAAAAGAAAATAAAATTCATATCGTCTCCTTTCGCCAAATTATCGTAAGCGTCATTTTCATACTATCATATAAAGTTAATTATATCATTTTTTCCCGTGCATTAAATGCAATCTGACTTTTTGTTTTCTGTCAGTAACATGAGTATTAATAATGTTCAATGCTAAAAATTTGCCTAGTTGGTTTCATTGCTGAGCAAATAAAAAACAAAATGTCGCTTACGATACTTTTATTTTTTTTCGCTTACGATAATATGACAAGTTAAAATTTAATTTTTTTTTTCTTCTAGAAAGATTCTCAAATTTAAAATCTAACAGACGTGACACCAATGAGTGAATTCTCTTATCAAATATCTGTTGACATATGACGAGGGTTTCTTATCTAACCAGCATTTGCCTACTGATTTTATTTTAACAAATAAAAGTATTCCGACGAGGATGGGATTCGAACCCACGCGTGCAGAGCACATTGGATTAGCAGTCCAACGCCTTAACCACTCGGCCACCTCGTCATGTTGAGAAGAGGCTGACAAATATCTGTTTTCCCCTTTTTCAAACGCGATACAAGGTTGAAAGGTCAGTGAATATTAAATGAACTTGTATTATTTTGTCAACCAGTAATTAAACTTTAAATTTATCACCACAATTCAAACGATGGAAATAAATATGGTAAAGTTTATAAAGACTAGTAGTAGTGGAAATAGTCATTATGAATTAAGAAATCTAATATGAAACTGATTATACCTTCAAGCATAATATGTATATGGTAATATGTAGGTAGGTATACCTATATTTTAATAAATCATCACAGTCGAGTATTATTAACTTGTGAGTAAGTATATTTAAATTATTCAAAGATACTTTCAAATAGATTCACATTGACATTTTAGATTCGAACAAAGTTATAAGGTAATAAAATCTTTATCTTATTTGACGACATTGCCTACAAACAACGAAACAGGTAGATACCAATATTTGCATTAGTTGTTGTTATAACAACACACAAACTGATATAATATCTAGGTGATAACGAAATTAACATAAACATTAAACACTTTTAAGTTAACATCCATCAAAGTACCTATTTTATATCATAAATTGTATAAGCGAATTTGTGGCAATAGTTATGATAAAATTGTTGCCGATTAGTTATTTAAATAAAAGGTTACTCGAGCACCGATGTATGATTTTGATGAATTTTGAATTTGATGACATCAATAAAGAAATCTGAAATATATTTTGTAAGAATACAGTAAGAAATAAGTTCACATAAATGTCTGAAACTAACCGTTTCGCGTACTCTAAAGTATACCACTCTTTTCTAATAATGCGTAGATAAATGTATGTAAGTATGTATGTATGTAAATTACATATACAGGGTGTTCGGTATAACATGCACTAAAGAGCTAGAGCGAGTAGGTTGGGTTAAGACAAGAAAAAAATCGTATGGGAGAGGGGGTCTATTTTCCCCCGTTTTCTTAAAAAAAACTTTCAACATCTTCAGGAGTAAGGCAAGGTTGTACTCTGAGTCCCAGCTTATTTGCACTTTTCTTGGATGATCTGATCGATTACCTTCCTGGTGGAGTTTCCTTTGCGGGTGTACAAATTAAAGCCCTGCTCTTTGCTGATGATGTAGTTTTGTTCGCTTACTCGCCCGAAACCCTTCAACGCATGATCAACAAGGTGCATGAATACTGTCAGTTATGGAATCTCTTTGTCAACATTCAAAAATCGAAAGTTATGATATTCAGAAGAGGAGGTGGAAGGCAAGCTGCCAACGAACGATGGGTCTTCAATGGAAAATCTATTGAAGTAGTCAAGGAATACAAATATCTTGGTTTAATATTTACGAGCAGCCTGAATATGGAGAAGAATTTCAGTAACAAATTACAAAAGGCTAAGACAGCAATAAACATCACCTGCTGCTTTGGAAACGTAAACATAGCTCACAGTAGTAAATACAAAATTTTTGAGTCAGTATCGGAGACGATCCTTCTGTATGGTGCACAGGCGTGGGGATGTAAAAAGTTCGACTCCGTTGAAAAACTTCTTATTTACTATGTGAAGAGAGTATTTCAGCTTCCAGTTAGCATGCCGAATTACGTTGTCATGCTGGAAACAGGAATCTCGCCTCTGTTTATAAGAACGCTTAAGCTTCAAGCGGACTATTTGCTTAAAGTTTTGAGGATGCCTGAATTCCGTTTGGTAAAGAGAGTAGTCCTGAAATCTATTCAAGACCGCAGTAGTTGGTATGGAGTGTGGTTGAGATTGGCGGAAAGATGTAACGTGACACTGAATTTGAATGGTGAAGATGAAGCTGCTAATAGGACTATTCTGTATAAAATTATTTCAAAGATAGACGAACAGTGCAGAGCTGAGTATGAAGCGGAAGCGGCCGAGTCGCTGTTTAGGTCAACTTATAGCAAACTTTCTCATAATCTTCCGGGAAACAACTACTTCTGTGATGCAAACAGTATCCAACTGATTTCTATGATGGTCAAGTTAAGAAGTGAAATGCTCAACCTAAATTTTATTCCACATAGACCGGATCTACCGTTGGAATGTAGTCTATGTAACTTAAGAAAACGGGAAGATGTTATTCACTTTATCGGAAAGTGCCCTGTACTAAGCGAAACAAGAAGATCTGTGTTTGGAAGCAACACCTTAACAGAAGAGCAAGTTTTGTGTGAATTAAATGAGATGGATGTCAAAAAACTTTTTGAGTACTGCAAAATTGCCCTAAGTTATAGAGGAAAAATATTGAACGAAGATCTGTGAATCCTTTATTCTTCAAATAAAATCTTTTAATTGTTTTTTTTTTAATACTGTTTAACTAATACAAATGTGATAATTCAAGTAAGCTTACGATCTACCTTATGAAAACTATTTATTATTTTTTATGTTGTCATTCTGGCTGACGGCTCAAGCCATGCTATAAAGATTTTTGTTAAAATTTAAGATTATATGTATATTAATTGAATAAAAATCATCTATCTATCTATCTAGAAAAAAAAATTATTAAAAACCAAAGGCAACACCTACAATGTCATGCTTTAATTTTTTTTAAAGCCAGAAGTTTGTTCTTTTATTTTCTTTTTAATTCAAAATTAGTTTGAACACAATTTTTTGATTTTTTTTTTTTTTCAATTTAAGTTTGAAAATTAATTTTTGAAAAACTGTTCACTAAAATAACCTGTTTTAAAAATAAAATAAAATAAAAGAAGAGGTTTCTGGCCTTATAAAAAGGTATAATGCCATTGTATTAGGGGCCTTCGTTTTTTAATAATTTTTTTTATTCTGTCTTAACCCATTTACTACCACTGTACCCGCTTGGGTACACAAAATTCATGAAATTTATCGTTTTACCGTTGACCCATCTCTCATATGTTTTAATCAGATTTGACTTATTTTGGTCTCTTGACATCTTGACAACATGTTTTAGTTCAATTTATTATAATAAAACTAAAACTAGTAAGTGTGAATTTAGTCGTACCTGCTTGGGTACAATGGGAAAATCTGAATGCATTTTTTTCGAAGGGATTTCAAATCATTCATTTCTACATCTTGAGTCAGATGTATATAAAAATGACTGCTTTCCAATATCCTCGAAGTGAGCTAGATGAATACTAATTTTGGATCGAACTCGTCTCTATGCTGCACGATAGCTTTGATTTTACGAAAGAACATGTACAATTTTTTTTCAGGAATGTTTTTTTTAGAGTGCGGTTAACTCAATGTCTAGACTTCATGTATCGGCAAATGGACGAGGATAAAAAAATCTAGATAGATAGAAGTTTATTCTCTTGGCCGAAAATATTTATATAACGCTCTAGATAAAACGGCTAAACTAAAAACTCTTATGAACCTTTTATGCCAAAAATATCAGCAGTAGGCTTTTATGCATGAAATATAATATCAATTGATCGAGCGATGATCAAATATTTTGGTTATCATTCCTCGAACCAGTTCATAAGGAGAAAATCTGTTGGATTTAGCTTCAAGAACTGGGGGATGTCGCATCATTCAAAGTGATTGTGTTGTTGTAATTCCGTGTGAAAAATCATCTGGTGAAACAAAAACTCGACGTATCTGAATTTTTTTGGATAGGTTGACAGCGTCTCAGGTATGTTCTTGAACGAAGGTATTGATGCCCCTTAGTTTTTAAGAATTTCACATGCCAGTTAGATGGTTTTGTTGGTTTTGTGGCATAGCTCTGTGCGTTGGAAAAGTATGCTTCAAATTATTTCATACGAAAATTAGAACCCATATCTTACCACTGTACCTGCTTGGGTACAGCTTAATAAACATATTAGTGACTTTTTTAAAAAAATGAAAAAAAAAATTTTTGTATTGCTGTGATCATATTCATCAAAATTTTGTTGCTAAAAGTTTGAATTTTAAGTTTTAAACTACTTCGGTAGTAAATGGGTTAGTCATTTTTTTTTAGAAAATTTCCTCCCCGTTATTTTTAATTTTCTCAACAACAAAAAGACACTAGACAAGACACTTGACTAAATTACGTAAAATTTTGAAAAAAAAACTAGTTTGAACACAATTGTTTTCATTATTTTTTCAAAATTTTGAGTTTTGAAATTAATTTTTCGAAAACTGTTCTCTCTCGTAACACGAATTAAAAACAAAATCAAAGAATTGATTTCTGGCTTTAAAAAAAAGTATAACATGGCATTGTAGGTATTACCGTTGTTTCTTAATAATTTTGTTTTCTATTTCAAGTCGATTCTTAAAAAAATTGCTCCTCCCTCCTAAACGGGGGAAAATAGACCCCCCTCCTATACGATTTTTTTCTTGTCTTAACCCAACTTACTCGCCCTAAGTCTTTGGTGCACCTTATACCGAACACCCTGTATAAAAAGGATGTATGTATGGTATAAGAAGACTTGGACTTATACCGATTTGTAAAATCTAGACCCGATAGGTTGCAACAAGTAAACCAATGAACGCTGCCTGATTAAAGTTTCTTTTTTAACATAAATGTTGTTATTTGAACTTCAAGTAAAGTCAAACCACATTTAATTAGATAAATATGTGCATATGTATTATTTTTGGCTAGCCTAAAATTATGCTACAAAAATATGATGTAATTTTGTTTCTCAAAAATTAACAATAAAACAGAGTGGTGCACTTGGGCGTATACGCACTTTTCTTATTTTATTATTTTCAACAAATTTTTCTCCATTTTTAATTGTGCACGTAACATTAATTTTTGTCAATTGAAATTATTATTTAGTATTTAAAGTAATTTCACAGTTGCTTAATTCAGATGCTTCTTTTTTTATACCTCAACATCAATTTTAACCACAATTTAAACATTTTAAAAGCACGCAGATTACAAACCTGTAGTAAAATCGATTGAGCAATTAAAAGGCTTTACAGGAATAACTCAAAACTTTTCATACAGTTTTCATACAATCACTTTCATTATTAAATGTTTAATGCAAAATGGTGGGAACAAAATTCGAGAAAATTTGAAAAATAAAAACCGGAAACCTTATGGCAATTTTAGGCAAAAATTTGAACTCGAGTTTTTGGAAAAATCTCACAAAAATGCTCCGTTCCAAATTTTAAGCAAATTGGTTTAGTATGTGCTACAATATTGCGTCTTCATCGATGGAATTTTTTTCAGAGGGGTCAACAGCCCTTTTGCACCCTGTCTTGTTACGCCCCTTTCCAGTTATTAATTTACTATTTAAAATAGACATAAAATTATGAAAAAATTCATATTGAATAGAATTAAGATAAATCTAATATTCTGAATTCAATTTTTAAACACCTAAGGAAATATATGAGCATTACCAAACTTCTTCTTTTTTTGTTAATTCTATCGGTTTCCCACGATTAAAATAGATATACCCATGATGGTTCACAACGAATGACTTTGCAAGGTCGCATTTTTGAATTCACTTTCTGTTGTGTCCCCGAGGCATTCAAAAATAAAAAAAAGCGCCACTTCGCTTAATGATAGGGGAATGAACTTGATTCACTCACGGCTCTTAATCTATCTTCTAATCCCATACAAACCAAGAAGTACCAGATACATACCTATACTAGAGGCTTGAAATGTCGGTATATTATCGCTATTAAGATACCTTGTCGTTACTACTTGACGACGATGATGACGTTACAATTACATATTGCATGCTTAAGATCATTGATCTTCCCCGTCTCGTATATGAGAGCATTTTTGTGCAATGAGGGAATGAATGTATGCACCTATATTAAGGCCAGGAAATGTGTGTGAAGATAAAACGAACGAAATGGTGATCTTGGGTGCCAAGAGCAGCCGTCTAATGGCTAACGATGGTTGTTCTCTAATGACTGCTCATATACCATTCCTCATCATCCTCATCTTCACATAATAATAACAATAATAATAGAAAACAATATAATTAAATAGAAGCTGATAGTGTGACGCCAACAAAGATGAATTCGCATGTAAGCCGAGAGGAACAGCCTTTTGTGTGAGCATAAAACTAATCTTTATGGTGTCTATGTTAATGCTAATGAAATTAAACAGCGCGGTTTATGGGTAATCTGATAGTTTATGAGGTTTTTCTGCTTAGATTGATCTGGAATTCAAATGGAAATTAAATAATATAATCCTACAGTAGCACCACTCTTCCCATTGTGTTTCCTCATTCTTTTTTTTTTTTTTTTTTTTTTTTTTTTAAGATAATTATATTTAATCACTTGCTGCTAAATAACACTAAATCAAAAAATCAAAGCGTGTGATGAAAAGATATTATAATATAATTTAAAAATATGAGGCACGAAAGTGTTTAAAACGTTTTAAGTATGTACTATGGTTGTTTTTAATTGAAAATGAGAGTTGAATTATATAGGGGAAAGTAAGTTATATATACATATATAGAGTTTCCGCATACCATCTCGGCTAAGGCCAAGAGTACCCACCGTTACGTCAATATTGGGCTCTATAATAATTCCTAGCAAAAAAAAAGTTAAAGAAAACAAAGTTATTAGTTAAAAAACTTTAAAATAAACTGTAACATCATTTATTTATACATATATATTTTTTGACTAAATGACGTTATTTTTAATAAAAGCACTCAGTTTTATCTTAAATAGATTTATTCCGGTTTCAGCTAGTCTTTACCTCTCTATGGGAGGTTATTAAAATAGATAATACCATCATAAAAAATTGTATGTTGTGTACTGCTTAATCTGCATCTTTCCGGTCTCAAATTGTTAGTATGTACTTCTCAAATTAGATGGCTGGACTTCAGACACTTCTAGTATTGCATCACACAAATATTCCGGGAGCATATGTTAGGTTAGGTTTGAAGGGGTGATGATACGGCAAACCGCATCATCTCACTCGGATCATTTGTGCTCCCCGGGAAATGAGTAGGGAAGGTATAAGGACGGGTGAGGAAAGGATTAAGTGGAGCCTGGGGGTTAGGTGTGGGGTGCCTCCCTGACCATCTTTAATTCTGGATGAATTTTGATGTGATGTTTTTCAGTGGCAAACACGAGATGTCACCCAATTCGTCAAAGGAGTATTCCCTCTTCCGCCTCTTCGTCATAGCACCCTCTGCATAAGTCAGATGTGGTGATACCCATTCTGCTCATGTGGGCTCCCATTGAGTTGTGACCCGTTAAGATTCCCACCAAGAGGGACAGTTGAGGTCTACTTAGCGTAAGAAGGTAGTCTGTTTTTTTCTTAGATATATCCGGCCATATAGGTTCCTCGAAACCCGACAAGTATCAATTGCTGACCATCTGTCGTTGGCGGCCTTTAGGAAACTCTGGCTCATTCTATTTTTTTCTTGTACCAGTGGCATGAATACAGAAGATTCAATTGGGCTCGGATCAGGAGAAGATTCGGTTTTGGCCAGTTTATCCGCCATTTCATTCCCATATATGTCGCGGTGTCCTGGGACCCATCGGAAGGTAACTGTGTTTGTTGCACTGAGTAATTTCAACTCGTGACGGCACCGGTTCACCAGTTTGGAGTTTGTGACGATTGCCGCCTGACCGTTTCGCATTTTAAAAATAAAAACCATTGCATTAAAAATCAGTCTTTGTTTAACACTTATCCATTCAAGCAAGTTAGGACAGAAGTTACACAAAAAAGAATTTTAATCTTTTAAAATCATATAACAATGCAAAGTATGTATTATATATATTAATAGTTCATGAAATTTAAAATAAATAAAATGAGGGAAGATAGAACTTTTTAAAATAATAAGAGCATGTTTATGTGTTAAAAGTATTTATTATTAATTTAATTTAATTGAATTCTTTATATTGAACATTTGAGTGCACTTTGAACATTTTTTTGGAAAAAACGATATAAAAATCATAAAAGAATTTTGAAATCTTTAAAAGGATTATACGATTTTAGTTTCTGCTATATAAGGGGTATTTCTGTTAGGATACAAGTATATTTGAAAAGTTTTGCTCGTCTTGATTTCGACCATTGAAAACTTTCCAGTTGCTTAAACAAACTTTTCAAAAAATTGCCATTTTTCTAGGCGGGAAAGATCAAATTGTTTTGACAATATTTCCAAAATTTCCAAAAGCGAATGAGTAAGTTCTTTGAAAAAAGCAAGAAACAATATACTGCTTCGTTTCTTGTCTTGGGAAAAGATCCAAAAAACTGTATTTAAAATCCATTTCTAAATTACAAGAAAATCCAGGAAAAATATCTCTTTGATATTGAAAAATTATAACAAATGAATTAGTTCTTTGAAAAAAGGCAGAAACGAACATAAGGCAAAAAACATTAAAACCCCTATTTTCGCAATTCGATCTTTTTGAAAAAAACCTAAAGAGCAGTTTTCTTAAATTAACTATGTTCATTATGTGTTACAGCGCATAAATATATATTTTTGCAAATAATAAGCTGATTTTTAAAAAAATAAATTAAAAGACCAAAGTTAGTGATAAAATTTGCATAGCTTTACATTTAACTATTTCAGCGACATAAATGGAATGTTAAATTTAGGTCACTCTTCTATGGCCTGAATTTTAATGACTTCGTAATTTAGCATAATAAATCAGGTCAGTAGTTTTTACTGGTGTCCTTTTTTTTAAAACAGAGTATCGTCCCGTGGCGTAATGGTTAGTGCGATGGACTGTCATGCCAGAGGTCTGGGTTCAATACCAACCGCTTCCACCTTAAGTTTTTTTCCGGGCTACTGCCTCTTGCGAGAAATTGACAAATCCTCTAAAGGCGATTTTGTTCACTCAAAGTTGAACATAACTTGAGGATTTTCATTTTCAACCTGTTAATTTGGTTTTATTCACACAAAATTGACGTTTTTAACTTTCGATTTTCAACTTATGAGTTCATCAACTAAAGAATTTCTCAACTCCTCGAAGTTCTAGGCGTTAAAGGAGCAAACTTGAGAATTTGTTTGATTTTTGTTTATTCACTCTAGTTATTGCCTGTTTTCTCTTGACATCGACAGTCGCAAATAAATAAAAATATAAAAGTAAACGTAAATAAAAATGTTCCGTCACAATTATGTCTGGGAAGATTGGCCATCATCTTCGAACAGCGAAGGTGAAGACAACTTGTATCTTGAAAGACGACAATACAAGATGCTTCAACGTGTTGAATTTCACAAATGGGATGGTTACGACCTCATATATCGTTTTCGTCTCTCAAAGCGTACGACAATGATGGTGCTCGAACTGATAAAGGATTCATTGCCGTGTGAATATTGCGATGATTACAATAAGGCCAGGCGCGCACATGCAACTAAACAGTTTGGTTTCGATTTTGAGCACAATGGGATTATATGGGAGTGCGCGCCGGTTTATGTGCGCGGACTCTCATATAATTCTATAGTACTCAAAATCGAAACCAAACTGTTCAGTTGCATGTGCGCGCCTGGCCTAAAGGGATGTATTTCATAGATTCTTGTTTTTACTTCTTTCATAAGATCGCGGGAATTACGCCCAATCACCCAATTATTAATCGTGTTACGGTATTATGCGCTTGGATCAATTCAATTAACGATTTGATTGGTGTAAGGAATTAAACTGTGCACTGCGTGTTAAAACGTCCTTGTCACGATTGGTAGCACCGTCTGTCATTTTGTTTTCAATAATGCAACTGTAATTTAATGCATTTCTTACCAGCCAATCTTCCTCTTCGGGTGTGTACACTATTTTTGCAGCTTATTTTTATTGTTTCCGTTATGCTTTTTCAATTTTTGTTATTAAATTTTTTTTAAAAAGATAACAGTTTTTCAATACCGGTAAAAAAAAAAACACGTAATTTCAAAATCGAAAGTTGAAACTGACAAATTATTTTATAATATGTCATAAATATCCTAGGGAAATTTTCAAAACTGAAAGTTGGCAAACTTTTGAATTTCAAATTCTAAATGGGGAGTTGAAGTAGTGAAAAAAATAAATTTTAAACTTGCCGATCAAATCTCGAGTTTAGACCAACTTCAAAGTTGGCCAACTTGGGATTTTCCGGCAAGTTGAACAATAGTGAACAAAATCGCCCTAAGAGTATCTCTTGTCAAAAGTGCCGCTCACCTTAGCCGTTCGGATTCGGCAATAAACTGTAGGTCCCTTCCATTGCTGCAGACGCGCCCACAGGAATGGTTGAGAGTTGCAAGTCACTAGGTCCTGGTTCTTCATGAGCCGTTGTCCCGTGGCCGAAACTCGGCCAGCAAAAACTGACACACTCTAGGAAGGAGAAAACTTTCAAGTTCGCAAACAATTTGTTTGAAAATATTGAAGGAAAAAAACACTTTTTTTTATTTTATTTTTTTTTTTAATATGCACAGTGTTCGACAGTACAAAAACAAAAATGACCCACTGTGTGTTAATGCTTGGCTCAAGTATATTATGCGCAAATCTCCGCAATTGTGGCTTTCCAACCATATAAAATTTATCGAAATAGGTCAAATACTTTTTGAGAAAATGGTGCCACAAAATTTATTTAAGGCTATTTATATATAGATATCATATCATATTACATTGAATTGTCACGTGTCATATTGCGACAGTGCATATTTATGTCGTGAGTATAGTATAAATAGAATTGCAAATTGTAATCAGTGTCAAATAAAGTTTTACAGAGAACTATGATCAACCCAGCAGTTTATCCAAGCCCAATCTTGCTGGAAGCCTTTCGGGCCAGGCAGGCTAGGAAGAAACTTCCACGACCAGTTCACATCACCTCAGGTCCCAACTACTCCCTTGGAACCGTTTGGACCCCTGTCCTTGAAGCGATAGCATGGAGGACGTCAAGTGCGACTATATGGAAGCAGCTAGTTCTTCTGTACCAGGCGGCCCACCTTCTTAAAGAAGCGACGCAGCAATTTAAAGAACAAAAAGCCAAAGCCCGTCAAGGGGCTGAGGCGCTAAATCATCGCAAATAAAAAATATCTAATTCAATAATAAAGAGATAAAAATAATTAAATAGTGTCTTGTTTTTTTTTGTTATGGTACCAGTGGATGTCTCTTTTGCGTTTTATACAATACCCCATCCGACAACGCATCCTAAAAAAAAAAAAAAACATTTCAAAAAACATTTCAAAAAATTATAAATACTTCATCTTGTACCATCAGTCGTCACTTCAAATAGTTTTTAAGTCTGAGTAAAAGAATGCTGTCTATTATGGAGTTGGGTTCGATCCTATTCCTCTAATTAAGCACTATATTCAACGGGTCATTGCCAACCGTTTTCAAAACAAAATAACCTTATTTAAAAAATTCAAAGTAAATTAAAAAAAAAAGTTAAAATTATTCAAATTAAAATAATATTTTTTTAGGTATACGTGGTAAAGGCAGTAAGAGGATGACATCCTATAGGTATATCTATTAAAAAACGCTAGGTACTAAGTTTAAAGAAAATCCTCCTTGGTTATACGTACAATCGTGGTTCAAATTTTGATCCGTGCTTCAGAAATTTTAATTCACCGATTTCGAGGGATTAACTGAGGTTCAACGATGGTTCAAGGTTTAAGTATGTGATAATAGCCAAGTAAATGCCTGAACCATCGCTTAATCTCAGTTAATCCGCCGAAATAGGTGAATTAAAAATCCTGAACTACAGATCAACATTTAACCCAAGATTATACAACTGGCACTTAGACTGTAACCGATCACGAATACAAACAATCCCTTTATTTAACTTATTTTTAACTTAAAACTTCTTTATTGACAGTCAGGCGGCGATTAAAGCTATATCCCCAATCGTCACAAAGTCTAAAATGGTAAATCGTTGTCGTAACGAGCTAAGATCGCTCGGCGCAACAAATACAGTCACCCTTCGATGGGTCCCAGGACATTGTGATGTATGTGGGAATGAAAGGGCAGATGAATTGGCCAAGAACGGGTCATCTTTTGACCCCAGCCAAACATATTCCTCTGTATTTATGCCAATAGAACAAGAGAAAAGTAGAATTCACAATAGTTTCCTACAAGCCACAAATGACAGATGGTCAGCAATTGATACCTGTCGGATCTCGAGGAATCTATGACCGGAAATCTCTAAGAAAAAAAACAGACTACCTTCTCAAGCTAAGCAGACCTCAACTGTCACTCTTGGTGGGAATCCTAACGGGTCACAACTCAATGGGAACCCACATGAGCAGAATGGGTATCACCACATCTGATTTATGCAGAGGGTGTCAGGATGAAGAGGCGGAAGAGGGCTCCTATCACTTTCTATGTGAATGCCCCAGCCTAGCCAGAGCCAGAAAGACAGCCCTCGGGGAATACTTTTTTGACGAATTGGGTGATATCTCATGTTTGCCACTAAAAAACATTTTGAAATTCGTTCAGAACTCAAAATGGTTTAGGGAGGCTCCCATACGTACACCTAACCCCTAAGCTCCACTAACTCCTCTCCTTACCCGTCCTTAAACCTACCTTACATATGTCCTGATGGGGAGCACAATGGATCCACTGAGTTACCTAACTTAAAACTATTTCCTTCACTGATTTAAGTAGCACAAAGCACACTCTATCCAATACAGTGTTTTTTTTTTTTTTAAGGTGCATTGACGTGCTTTAATTACCTTTATTTAAGATGATACACTAATTGCATTGATCGTATTTTAAGTCATGCTATAAAAACTACTTTCTCAAATATAGCTATGATAAATAAAAACGTTTCTCACACACTGCTTCTTCTTCTTCATGCAAAGTAATTACCGATCATTAAATGATAAAACAAATAATTATACGATCTTCTATCATACCACCAATATAAGTCATTGTTATGGTGAAAGCAATTCGTAAGACTCATTGATTAAATGAACAAAACTTTGGCAAAACAAACCTCAGGTGTGCAAAGATAAAAGATTCAAAAAGCTTCTTCATTTTCAAGCAATAAATGCAACTACAAATATAGTCAAAGACTGCATAAGTAAGTACGTGAGTATTTTTTATTGTTCCCATTTAGTAAGATCTGTCATTTGGAACCAGAGCAGATGGTGATACAGTTCTATTAATTCAGTGAGACAAATTGCTTTGTTACTGCAATTTATTTTTTTTTTAATTGTTTAATGCAATTCTGCAAACTCATAAAAAACGCATAAGCAGACTAATTAGACTTATGTTATATGTTGTATAGGCTTTCATGATTTATAACGATTGCTAATTAGGGGAACGTTTTGGAATTACGATTACAAATGAAGCCGTTTTTCATATTAAGAAAGTTTTATCTGGACAAAATATTATACAAATTTTATACTTCATAATGATTTTTTTACATTTTTACAGTTTGTCCTTGTTAGTAAGTGGACAAAAACCAAAATATATTTTAAAGTCGTCAAAAATTAGCAATCAATCTCTAAATTTATCCAAAAAAAATAATAGTTCGACCCCAAAAAAGAAATCAAAAAAAGTGGTTTAAATTTAGGATACCTTTTTTAAAATTTAGGATACTTATGCCCGTAATATTCACGCCGTTTAAATTCGGTTTAGATTCGAACACATCATATTTGTGCACGTTATTCAAACATCGGGGTAGAGTTGACCAATTAACCAGAAAGGGCTTATATACCGAAAGCTGATGGTAAACGATTTGCTCAAAGTGTTTTATATCGCTCCAAAATTTGTGATACCAGTGCAAACTACATGCCATAGACCTTTTAGCGATATCGCGGCCCTAAGACCGCACCGTAATGCACTTTCAAAATTCAAAAAAATGAGTGAAGTTTATGTGTATTATACCGCTCCAAATTTTGTGAGCATAATGCTTATATGTGTCCAAATTAAATGCCATCGGTCTGGCAGCGATACCGTGGCCCTAACACCTCCATAATGCACTTTTAAAATGCAACCAATAAAATCAGAATAGTTCGTGGTTACTGTCCACACTCAATTTCATCAACTTGACAGTAATGCCTCACACCTAGCACCACTATAATGCATTTAAATCACAAATTTAAACCGACGTAAGCCAAATCGAATTTTTCGCTTAAACGGAGTGAATATTACCGATTTAAACGAGATTTTGTCATTTAAAATCTTTCGGTTTAGTTCGGTTAAATGTAGTTTAAGGGCTTTTTAACCGAGTTTTAAACGGCGTGAATATTACGGCAGTTACAATTTTTAAAAAGTTTTAAATGTTTTGTATAATTGCCTTGGTCCACTAGTTTCAGAAGACTTCTTTGTGGTTCCGTTAAAGTTTCCTGGTTAAATCGAAATCTCCGAAAGAAGATTAAACAAAGATGTAGTTATGTTTTCTTATTGAATTACAAATGACAACGACCAATTTTTATTCAAATACACATAAGTGTGCTTTGTGAAGATGCTGCGAAGAGGTGCAAGATATTTGAATTTTTTTTATTCCACAGTAGCCGAAGAATTTGATACGTTAACCGTAAGGTGACAGCGACAGGCGTCAATACCTTTAAAACCACATCATAACTATAACCTATCGATTTGCTATTAACCATGCCAAAGCGTTAGTGGTTTTCAAAACGTATTTGCAATATCGATAACAAACATGCATGGTAGAACAAATTAACAGTTGCATTCATATACCTACATAAATGTGGTAGATTTATTCACTGGAAAGAACAGAAAAGCTCATTGATTGATAATTTTTGAATTCTTTTCTTATGAAGTTCTGAGGGAAAATTCTTAGCAATCAGTTTCAGTGATTTAATATGGATGTTCACGATTTTATGCGTTTAAGGGCGGTATTTATCGGCCACTCTAGTCATAATTTTATAAGGCTCATGTCATAAATATTTGTTTGGGCTATAAAGCTGTAGGTACTTGCACTATAGAGTAGTAATATTAATATCGTGTGGCGCAATATCTAGTGCATTGAGGTTTCGAGTATTATTATTATTATTATAAATTCTTTATTTAAACAAAACTCGAGAAATTAAATACAAATGAAACTAAAGAACATTAGCATGGCTAAAAAAAAATTGCCGTCTGCCTGAAATTGACATTACCGAGTGTAAATATTAAGAAAGTAAGGTAAATACAGTAAAAAAAAAAAATATATATAATTGGAAAAGAAAAATATAAATAAAAGTTGATAATTATTTTCGATTAACAATAATAAAGAATAAGGATATTATTTACAATAATTTTAAACAAAAACTATGCAATGTATTATAATTTACAAAAATAAAAAAAAATAAAAAAATTAGGATATTACAATAATTTTAATCTAGAAAACTGTTGCGATAACCCAAGGCATGATATATATATCTGTAGAGATCATTCCAACCTTTCTCTCCATTTAAAATTTTTTTCGCTTCTTGGCGTGTCAGAAAACTTTTTGAAAAGTAAAGTCTACGTAGTTCTTGAAGAATTGGACAAACTGCTAAGAAGTGGCTGATATCTTCGGTTTCATTACGGTTGCATAGGCTACACACTGAGTTGTTATTATTGTGAGGCTTGTAGTTCAGGTTAAGCGTTTCGGTTCTAGCCTTAAAGAGGATACTAATTTGATTAACAGAGTGCTTGGACTGAAAGTAGTTATTTAGAAACAAGGTATGATTTAGTTCTCTGTAAATTGATCTACTTGAAGATGTTTTGGCTTTATTTAAAGACTTAAGATATAACGAATCATCAATCATCGAAATACAAGTGTAGAACTTTTCCAGCCAATTTGCTGGAGTTAAGCGATTAAGATTCAGATCAAAATTATAAGAATTAGCTATATCGTACCATTCTTTAAATGGCGACAGTTGTCGACGGAACGCCAACTCCATCATTTGTGTTTGAAGATTTGTACTGCCCCTTTGCATGACTTTTACGATATAGTCAGCGCTAGATTTTAGATTTCTTAGAAATATAGGGGGCAGGCCTGACTCAACATGTATAGCATATGTTGGTGTACAGCTTGGAAGTTTGAAAATGCGTTTAAAAAAGTAACGTTGCACAGTTTCAAATTCCTCTAGATTTTGAAAGCCAAATACTTGATTAGCATAGCATAAGCATGAGTTTATAGTGGCATCTAAGACTTTAAACTTTACTGAGATATCAACATACTTATTAGTAAAGATTTTATTCCACACGAGGTTAATTGCCGTTTTTGCTGTCAAGCATTTTTCCTTTACATGGGGACGAAAATCGAGATTGCTAGAAAAAAGAACACCTAAGTACTTGTATTGCTTCACTATTTCTATGTGTTCACGCTCCAAGGTCCACACTTCTTGTGGACTTCTTCTTCGCCTAGTGTTTTCAAATATCATAATTTTTGACTTTGCCGCATTAATTTTCAGATTCCACATATCACAAAACCGTTTCAATTTATTTATTTGTAACTGTAAGGTTATGGGGTTGTCTGCCAAAATGACGAGATCATCGGCGTAGAGTAATACTTTAATAAGTAAATCACCATACCTTACACCTCCTGGAAAATCGTTCGAAATATCGTCGATAAATAAAGCGAACATTATCGGACTTAACGGACAACCTTGCGGAACACCGGCATTAGTATTAAAGAAGGTGGAAGTAAAACTACCATTCGATACAACCGACGCCGTGTTGCTGATGAGACTCTTGTACAAATTTAAGAACTTCGTGGATAACCCCATTAATGATAGCTTATACAAAAGAGAGTTCCTATCCACGGTATCAAACGCCGCCTTGAAATCTACGAAAAAAGTGTAAAGCTTTTTTTTTGTTTCGATAAACCTTTTTGCGATGCTATGTAGAGCAAAAATTTGGTCAACAGTTGAAAGGCCAGGCCGGAAACCTGCTTGATAAATACTCAAAATTTTATTCTCTTCCACCCACCCCATCAGTCTATTATAAAGAATCTGGGTAAAAACTTTTCTCATGCTCGGAAGAACAGAAATTCCCCTGTAGTTTTCCGGTAAACTTGGATCACCTTTTTTAAATATTGCACAGATTTAAGACTTTAGAAAAGTTTGTGGGATTTCTTCCTCATTGAGTAATTTGTTAAAGAAAGTAAGAAGAAGATTCATTAGCGATTGTGATGCATTTTTATAAAATTCAGCTGGAACTCCATCTAGTCCTGCAGTTTTGTTGTTTTTCATTTTTCTAAGTGTTTGTTCTAATTCATTCATCAAAATAGGCTGATCAAGTTCAGAAATAGATATAAAAGGAAGAGCATATTGGAAAGTTGTTTGTTCCGAAAAGGAGTTAAAAAGCTGTTTAAAATGGTTTGAAAGAGTTTCTACACTTATTGACGGAGTAGACACCCTTTTCGCCACACCCACAAATCTAATCTTAGTCCAAAATAATTTTGCATCCTTACATGTTGATAAACTTTTAGCCACACCATTTAGAAAATTTTTTTGTTTACTTTTACATAGCTGTTTATATGCTTTATTTGCCTCGACATACAGTGTTTTGAAAAAATTTGATTTGGTTTTTCGAAAAAGCTTTAAAAAAGAAAATGATTTCTTACGAAGTTTTACGCAATTACAATCGTACCAATCGGAAGCAAAAGTTTTGTTAAAATTCCCAATCTTTGTGGCTGATTGCTTGATGATGCTAGTAATTTGTTCTGCTGATTGCTCACAAGACCATGTGTCTTGATTAAAAAGGTTATCTATTTGCACATCGAGTCTACTTCTATAAACCTCCGTTTGACTGTCTACCCATTTTAGATTCCGAACCGGCTCACATGAGGCGGGCTCAAAGTCCTGGAATTTTACACAGGTAATAATTGGAAGATGGGCTGAATAATTTGCGATAGGCACCTCGAAATCCTCAATAATATAAAGCCAATCTCCTCTTGCTATGCAATAATCTATAAGAGAACACCCTTGACCTGAAACAAATGTTAGCTCGCCTCTACTGTCACTTTGAGTGATTCCATTCAAAATCATGAAGCCGAAATCTTCAACTAATTCCAAAAGACGCCTACCACAATAATTAACAGTTTCGTCCATAGAATCTCTCACATTATGAAAACTGTGCGAAATGTTGTCGACCAGAGAAGCTGGGTTTTGAAATTTGCCAATTCGTGCATTAAGATCTCCTAATATTAAAATGTTTTGAAATTCAAATTCAGTTAAAAAATTATAAATATCATCAAAATCGTTATTCCAGTTTGTGCAATTTAAATATGTTGGAAGAATGTAATATTGATCATGCCTATGATTTAACATTAAAACAGTTCTCCCAAAAATTGACTTAATCTTAACAATATTCTTTAAACTACATCGTACAGCTATCAGAATTCCACCACTGGCTCTACCAAAAATACTACTTCGAGTGGCGGGAATGAATTCAGTGACAAAATCTTTGAAATATTTTACAAATTGTGATTCTTGACTATTTTCAACGAAAGTTTCTAATAAAATAATAATATCAAATTTTAGAATGTAATTAAAGAAATCTGGCATGGTTAATTTATTTTTAAGGCCAGAAACATTATAACTTACGATTTTTAGATTAAACATTACTTGGCAGACGGCCACCCTATCCTATATTTGTTGTTGATGTTGAATTCGTTGATGATTCGATCCAGGTTGATGATTGTTCCCACGTTGAGATGGCGCTGCAATGTGTTTGTTAAGATTACAGCTGTCAAAAAATCGTAATCCGTCATCACCAAATGTGTTTTTGATAAATGACCACTCCTCCGAATTGTTGACATGTAATCCACGTGTAATGTCGAATGAAAAAGCGAAGTTATTAATTTGTAGTTTTACTCCTCTGATTGAAATTTGTGCATTCTGTGTGATTGAATTTCGAGTATGCATGGTATTAGCACAGTTTCTCTTGGCATCCACTCACTTTTTCAAAATTCTTTATGAAAAGAATTCTGCGTAGAATAATAGAATTTATCAAGGAAATTCAATTTTTTGTATTAGATAATTTTTTTCGAAAACGGCTTTATTGATATTGATTAAACTTCATATCTGTAAAAGCCAAAGCGTTTGTAAGAAAATATTTTTGAGAAAGTTGAGCTGCTAAGTTGCGTCAACTTAGCAGGACACCTCTCGCAAGCCAACAAAGCAATTAATTTTGTTTTTGCATAACTAATTAGCAATAAAGTAGTTCTCAATATATATCCTTTCATAGATCATTTATCTATAGTTTTCAAAAAGCTGACCTGCTAAAAGTTGACGTTAACTAAGCTGGACACCCATTTTCTCGCAAACCGACAGAGAAATTAATTTTTTTTGTGTAACTAATTAGAAATTAAATAGTTTTCAATATATACCCACACTCCGACCGTTTATCTCTATTTTTGAGAAAGTTAACGTGCTAATTTGAGGTCAACTTAGCAGGACACCCATTTGCTCGCAAACTAACAGAACAATTAATTTTGTTTTTGCATAACTAATTAGCAATTAAGTAGTTCTCAATATATATCCACTCACAGACCATTTATCTATAGTTTTGAGAAAGTTGACCTGCTAATTTGAGGTCAACTTAGCAGGACACCCATTTGCTCGCAAACTAACAGAACAATTAATTTTGTTTTTGCCTAAATAATTAGCAATTAAGTAGTTCTCAATATATATCCACTCTCAGACCATTTATCTATAGTTTTGAGAAAGTTGACCTGCTAAATTGACATCAACTTAGCAGGACACCCATTTTCTGGCAAACCAACAGAGCAATTAACATTTTTTTTCGTAACTAATTAGCAATTAAGTAGTTTTCAACATATATTTAAAACAGGATCGATTTATTTTTGATTTTGAGAAGTTGACCTGCTAAGTTGACGCCAGGCAGGACACACATTTTTTCGCAAACCAAAACAACAATTAAATTTTTGTTTGCGTAACTAATTAGTAATTAAGTAGCAGCTAATTATACTATATACTATTTAATCTGCAACGGAAAAAGTGACCTGCTAAGTTGATACACGTTATGTTTTGGCATAACAAAAACTAGAAATATTTTTGGGTTTATAACGTTAATTTAGGTTTTTTTAAATCTTGGCAATCAAGTGCTTCAAACAATATTGTATTTACAAAGTTTAAAAATACTTTTTATTAACAAAAAAAAATTAATTAAAAATCAATTTGGCTTACTTCTTTTCTATTTTTTAACATTTCCTTCTTAAAGACATTACTTTACGATCGTATTGTCATTTATATGTAGCTGCATTACAGTTATTTGGGGTTACCAAGAGCACGTTCATATTGCAAGTGCATATTTTTTTTTATTGAAATCGTCGTTATTGATGTCGTAAAGTATGCGCATGTCTTTCATCGTATCAGATTTTGTTTGTTATAATAATATAAGACCTGATGGGTTTTCAGTGCGAGATTAAAGTTAAACCCGAGTTAACTCACTAAATTTGGAGGGGTAACTCGAGATTTACAGAACAAATGCTTTTTATATTTTATCCTGCGAATTTTTTAGGTTGATTCGCATATAATTTTTTTTTTTTTTTTGAAAAACTACTGTTTCTTCAGCTAACTGTGAATAAAATTGTTTTCAGGGTTAAATAACACTGGTTTACCTCGCCACTGAAAAACTGTGGGCCTAAGACTTATCAATTAATTTTGCTAAGCACTCTTCTTAAAAACAGTCGTATACAACAAAATTTTGGCTTTCACTCTACCATTTAAATTAATTATAGTTTAAATCCCTTACCCTCACACCAGGCAGCAGTTCAAAAGCGGTAAGTATTTACTAGAAGTTGAATTTCCAAATGCAGTTTCTTGTTTTACAAATTTTGGCAAATTACCTACTTAAAACACAAAAGCGCACTCATTCCAATGGATATCGTGACTGACCCCTTTTGAAAGTCAAACATGTCGAATTATTATTATTTATTATGCAATTCATTCTTACACGTCTCACGTGAGTTCCTCTTTTCTTTTTTTTTTTTTTAGCTCTCTTTTTTGTTTGACATTAAAAACCCCAAATTAAGCCCAACTCGTCAGTTAATCAGTGAAATTAAATTCCAAGAATTATTCAGTAGTCGCTTTAGAAGCAGGCCATGTACCAGTTTAAGATAAGGGCATTCATCTCCAGAAGTGCATCATCCAAAGTTACACAGGTGAATGTGGACAAAGTCGTAAATTTCAATCGTGTATCTTTTTATTAGTTGAACTTATTAACATTATCCTTTTCTTGAAGACGTCTTTACAGTTTTCCTTTTTATTTTCTTAGTTTTTGCAACGTCAAGTTTGTGGACGTTAAGTCTTTAAGTGAGAAATAATTAGTTTAACACTTTCCTGGCCTACGCATGAATCAGCGCAATGTGCTAATTGATTGTCGGACTTGTAGAAGACAACATCATCCTAATTCAACCTGTTTGTGTTAGGCCAGTAATGCAAATGTGCATGAGGTTTAGTAATAGAAGAAGGAAGAGCTTAACTGCAGTCATTTTAATAGGTGTTGCATATTGATGTCATTTCATATGTTTCTTACAAATCTCATTGATTTTTTAATAGCTACTCAGTCGTATATATATTTAAATTCTAGTTTTGTTAGAAATTGATTGCTAACTGGATTTTTATTTAGAAGAAATGCCAACCGTGTAATTAAACAATGACACTGTCCTACTACACCTACATATATAAATATCACAATTATTAAAAAATAAGGAAAAGAATGTTGGCTGTAAAAATAAAATACGGCTGATTGTTGACATCGCTTAACTGGAACATAATAATTGCAGGAAATTTGTTTCAGTTTAGTGAAATTCTCATTCAGAATAAAACAAATTTTATTTTGCCGGAAAGTTTGATGATCATTTTTTAAATATTTTCATTTAAGATGCTACATTAAACTTAAACTTCCAAAAATGTGCTCTATAGACTTCTTAAAGAAGTCTACCAGCATTCGGTAAATGGCAGCATCTGAAAATTCAGCACTCAGTCCCTGTGAGGATGCCATGCAACAAGTGCAAAGATTTCTAAGAAGAAGATCCGGAGGAAGAACAAGACGATGCTCGTCCTAGAAAAGCCCTGCTAGCCAGCGCCCAGACAAATGAAGTTATAGATCTTTGATCTTTGCACACCGATAACAGCTGACGAGAGAACACCCTACTTCCCGCCTGAAAAAATGGCAAGTTTTTGGCAAGCTTAGGCAAGGCCCTGGCAAAATTTCGGTAAGGAAAACCTAGACGAGGAAAGCATGACAGACCCATATTAGTGCCTCGCTTAGAAAATTTATTTAAAAAATTACTGAACAATGAAACATTTAATACAATTAATACGAATTTAATACGAAATATGCATACATATTTGTTGGGGGTCACTTTGACATTTTTTTCAAATTTCACCTTTCATTCAGCCAAAAAAGTTGACAGCACTAAACAGCAAGTCAGAACATTTCTCACTGAACAGCAAAATACTTCTTCTTTTTCGTTCTAAACTGTTCCAACCAGCCTCACTGAAGTGTTTCAGTGCTTTACACATACTTGCACAAACACCAAAGTAAATGACATTTAACTAAACGTCAGTTCAGTTTGAATATTTAATTTTCCATGCGCAAGAATTTTTTAGTGGCCCGTGTTTTATAATAAATATAATAAAATAAAAATTAAATAAAATGGATTCGCGGTTAATTATAGTGAACTTTTGTTAATTTTATCAAGAAAAAACATGTTTTCAATACCTCCTAAAAAGCATAAATATGATGACACTACCGGGCACTGTACGTTTAAACCGACGTAAATGCACACAAACGGCACGAATATTGAGACTATGAGTACTATGTAGTAGACAGGACCAACCAGGACGACCATAAGATTATCGGCAAGCTGGAACGTGGTAAATACATTGAAGTCTTCGAAGCAATCAAACAAACAACGAGAAGTGCCTCTTGAAATAAAAACCATGGAGAACTTTCGTGGAGGCACCAACTCTATCATCCTGGTGGCCGTCGTCGTCAAAGAATTGTCTCCCGTCAGCAATATACAGACTACAACAACTGTAGGTACAGACACTGACTGAAATATGTGGAACAAATCTAGTTTTTACTAGTCAGGGCTTAGGCAGAATTCAACTGTCGAGGCAAAAAGATTCATAACTGGCGAGGGCCTAGCGAATGCCTAAAGTAACCCTTGCTAGACCCTTGTTAGTAACTATGAAAAACTTGCCAGGGCCTTATTGAAAACTAGGTTCTTTTTTCAGGTGGGTTCAGCCTTCTTACATCGAATTGCTCCAATTATGCCATGTAAAATTCGTCGGCAGGCAAAACTAAAACTAAAATCTTTCCACGGGAAGGTAAATTCAATTTAATTAAAACAATTAATTAATTAAAATTTTGCTTCTGCACTCCACTTAGTATTGAAAAATCAATTTTTAATCGCGAACAAATGCAACATATCGTCGCATCGGTTTCGAAGAAAAACGACACAACTCAACAAATTGTTATTGAATCTCTTTATGCTGTACTCTTTTCTATGTTTTTAAATTTAAACCTCTGACGTTTATTTATCTCTTATTTTAACATTGAAAATGTTTATAGGATCGTTTTGACAGAGTTGTGGTGTTACTAAAATGATTAAATGAAATAAATTCAATAAATCAGAAATGAACTCCAGCGTATAGGTCATCACAACGAAATTTTTGGTTGGTGTTACTAAAGAAATGACCGAAATGATTGAAATGAACACATGAACGTAGAATATGAAAAATGAACTCCAGCGTATAGGAGGACAACTATCAAATTTTTGGTTGGTGTTACTAAAACATTACTAGAATGATAAAAATAAACAAACGAACACGAGCGATGAATTACAGCAGGCGTAGGCAATAGGTATACGGGGAAGAAACGAAGAAAAGTCGTCGTCAACAGACAAGCTTCAGTGGAAGAATATTCAATGAAGAATATTCAAAAAGAGAAAAAAACAACAAAAGTGTATGTATCTATAGGTACTCTGCCAGATTTTTGTATGTAGTGTAGGTATATATATCAACATAATTATGGAGGTAGGTAGGTTGTGATTTATTGAAATTGAAAATGATAGGTATTTATTTTTATTCGATACAGAATACAATTCGGTCCTATAAGAAAGGCCAGTGATGCAGTTGAGTGTGAAAGCCGGAGTTAAGCTAGCTTGAAATCGATTTATGTAGGTATTGTAATATGTAGGACAACCAAAAATATGCTACAGCATATTTTTTTTAGTAACAGTATTAAGACGAGACTAGATTAGAAATCCGTTTTATAAGTAAATGCATATTTTTGTACATTTACGATTTACGTGCATATTTTGGCATGCTAATTTTTTTAGGTATGTATATTTTTCATAAAAAAGACATAGTTTGTTCGTTATTAATTATTTATTGTATTATTCATACTAGAATGTCAGTTTATTCGACTTGACCATTCTTTATTGCGTCAATTTCATTGAATTTTTGAAAAACAAACAACAACAACTTAAAGGCGCTACCACTAATTGTTTAGGAATTAATTTTATGTATTTTAATTTGTTTTATTTTTGTTTGGCTGGAGATATAACTATTTCAGGGGGTGCCAAGTCCTATCATCAGTCTCCTTTTAGTGATGCTGAGCTTTAGTCCAATTTTATTGTGAAAAAATTTCTACATGCACACCATGAGGTTTGAACCCATTGCCCAGTCTTCGAAGTCGTATGCACTACGCATTCCACTAGGTACTTATGACCACTGACGTCACTGGTCGAGATGTGCTGTTAATGCATTTGGAGCATCAGCATTTCTATAATTTGTTCAGTATCTTCTAATGTTTATTCAATAAATAATAAAGCTCTATAGGGCAGCATTACCAGCATTATAGCATAGCCAAAAAACTAAAACCTAACTTCAGGTTATGTCGAAAAAATTCGCATTACGGAAATTTGGGTTGGATTTTTTTTTGAGAAAACTAACCTTTTTTGAGTTGGTTAAATCGACTCGAACGATTTTATTTCAATTTTGTAATCTAGTGCTTAAGAATAAATTAAATTTAATTCGAAATAAAATTTTGAAGTTTCTGCGTATACAGATTAACCCCACTATCGTCAAAAATTAATCTTCGGATAAAATTTAACGCGATTTTAACCCAATTCGCACACGGCCTAAACAATAATATGTATAGATAGGTTTTGAAAATTTAGAAAATATTGACCCAAAATAAAAAAAAAACATGTTCCCAGTAATTCTGACTTTTTAACATTTCTTTCCTTAAAAGGTACCAAAATTTTTGTTAGCCACGAGAACAAACTTGTGGGGCTCACTCGTGAAATTTTTTTTTTTTTATTTTTGATGCAATTAATGTCTTAAATAAATCCATGTGAATGAATTTAAACGATTCACCATCTTAAAAAACATGCATGTACTTGTACCTATTTCAAATAGGTTTTAATGGCTTTTAGCGATAAGCAAAATTTGTTCGACAATCTTGCTTGTACACTACCTATTTTTTTTTTTTTTTTTAGATTTATGTCGTCCTTTTTAGTGCAGTTTTTAAACATACCTGTATACAAACCTACTTAGAATATATTTTTTCGGAACTTACCGCGTTAAATATAATATTTCTTATATTTAACGTGGTAAGTTCCGAAAAAATCTGTAAAGTTAAAATGATTAATGTCCGCGAAAAGAATAGTTTAAAGTTTTATAAATATAAAAATTATCGAAATCGGTCAAATTTTTTTTGAGAAAATGGTACCAAAAAATTTATTTTAGCCTATTTATTAAGCAATATTTTTAGGGTTTACAATCATTTTTTTTGGAGCATAATATAATAATTTATTAAGGGCATATACATATGTATGTAATTGATTTTTAAGGGCATAATTATAAGCCCTTAAAACTGTTTTTGGGGCATATTTGTGTTTGCACTAATAGGTATATACATATATATGAGTTTTGATATCAGATCTTAAAAAAACGATTTTTTTGGTTGAACAGGAAAGTTGATATGGGTTAGTTAAAGAAAATTAACAAGATTTATTTTTTGCGAAATGGAAAGTGACATTAAATACATAATGTGCATAACGGTACCTAGAAACTTCAGAACCTATAATGGTGTCTGAAACAGCTTATTACGTTTTAATTAATTTAAATTGAAATGATTAGTCAGGTGTCATTTTCAATGTCCCCATGGTTACTATATGAGTGAAATCTGTAAATTTTTTTCTTAAGCTTTATTTTATAAGCGCGAAACTGATAAAAATATTATTTGTGTGTATTTTTTTCTTTTCTGAAAAAGTGGCAAGTTTTATTTCTGTTTATTTCTCAAAACGTCAAAACTCTAGCTTTCCAATTTCTTCACAGAGTCCTAACGCTAGTACCAGTACTAGTGATGCTAAAGTTAGTACTCAAATCGGTATCAACTCATTTCTTCACACAAATACTAAGCCATAGTCTTGTCAAATTGGAACCGAGTACTAGTTAGGACTTGGACAGTCTAGCAGGTTAATAGTCGAATCAGAGCAATTAATTTCATTTTGTTTGACCTTGCCTGTTGTTCTGAAGAAATAGGTAATAAGTGCGTTTTTTTTTTAACATTGTTAATTTTGATTCTAGTTTTTTTTTTTTATTTTTCAATTTTGTGTAATCGGGTATGGATTTAGTTTTTAGTGGTGGCAATTTGTTTCGCGATTTTGAAAACTATGAAGAAGGAGAGGAAGTGCACTCCAAAAGATATTGCTCAGTTTTGATAACTTCTTGACCATTGCTTTTTTTTTGAATAAATGAAATATAAGAGCGTTTTTCTAGTTTTATTGGTTTTTACGTTTTCAAAAATAGTCAAGACGTTCGATGCATACAGCGGTTTCCGATTTTATGAAAATATTGGCAACCGAAATTTAGCATGGGATAATTGCGACATTTGGATAAAAGCCAGCAACATTTACAGAATTTGAAGCCGGTTAGGCATTTTTCCGATTCCTTGGGCTTTGAATTAATCGCCAAAACGTTGTTAAAAAATTAACCGGAATTGATGCTCGCTCAAATATTTCACCAACATTTAAATTATGCACGCACATTATGAAGCCGGCGAATTTGGCAATACCATCAGTACTATCAGTAGGTCCGTGATTATATGTTACACATGCTACTCCCAATAGTATATTACCTCTCTACGTACAAAAGACAATGAACTCTAATTCATTGCCCTTTGTACGAAATCATGAAATATACTTTTGTGTAATAGTTCAAAGGATTGTTTTCTTGAAATCGAGTTGCATATTGCAAACGATTCCAAAAACTAGTTTCTTGAATGAAAATTTGAACTTCAATTAATCTGTTAAAATATCATAATCACGAAATAGTTCATTAAGTTCCAAATTTTGTATTGAAGTGTGGTATTTTTCCAATTGATAGTTTTTCTCTTATTCCCAAAAATGCAATGCTAGCTCAAAAATTTAATTTGTTAAGTTGTGTCGTTTTTCTTCCGAACCGCCGATATATTTTCTAATGGCTTTGCACTAGGTTGTCCGTTATCTCCCAAACTCTTTTTTTTTTTTTTTTTTTGATCGGCCATCCCCTAAATCGAAATTTATTTATTGACCAAACAAATTTTTGTTTGAGGTCATTTTATTATAAGTGCAAAATTTCCATACAAATTCGTATTGGAAAAGTATGGCCTTAGAGGCACTGGTTAATGACCCTGAACAATTTTTTTTTAGTCAATAAATTTTTCTTAGTGCATAAACTTTCGATTTACTGGCTGAACAGAATGGTGACGCAGACGGAGACGGAGACGGAGACGGAGACGGAGACGGAGACGGAGACGGAGACGGAGACGGAGACGGAGACGGAGACGGAGACGGAGACGGAGACGGAGACGGAGACGGAGACGGAGACGGAGACGGAGACGGAGACGGAGACGGAGACGGAGCCGGAATAGCTGTCAAAATATTGATTACACGCAAATTCAATGTTGCGAACACAACGGAACGTAGACGCATACGGAACTGCAGACGCAGACGGAAGAGTTCACCAACTTTTAACTTTTCACGTACGGCACTTTTGACGTTTCAAATTGTATGGAGAATAAAAACAACTTTTTGGGTCGGAAAAAAATATTGTGGTTATTTGTATCGCGAAAAAAATTATTTATTAAAAGGAAAATTATTGGAAACAAAAAATGTGAATTCTGAGCTTGTACACAGGAATATTCTTTTGTTTTTCTTCAAAATACTTTCAAAGCTGTACAGCTCCATTGTGGACATGTAAAAAAAATAACGTACGGCACTTTTTGACAGCTCTTCCAGTTCCGTCTGCGGCTTCAGTTCCGTCATTCTATTCTGTTCAGCCAGTTAGCGGTTGGCCGAACAAAAAAAAAAGAGTGGGAAATAACGGACACCCTACTGTGCACGCACAATGAGATTTGTTGCGACTAAAAAGTCGCTCTAAAAATAGAACCTTTTTAATTTTTTTTAAGCGCCGCCGCGATTATTCAGTCGCATGTACTTGTGCATGCACTCACATTATTTAAAACCATGTGTCTCATTGTTTGCGACTACAAAATCGCGCGACTAACAATCGCAAGTGCGTGCATGTTTATTTCTTTCCGCGGCTACGATTTTTAAATTTCAGAAATCTAAATCGCAAGTGCCATTTCGCAAACATGTAATTGCATTTATTTAATTTTAATTTGCGACAATCGCCAACAAATTTCAGACTTTAAAGCGTCGCGATTTCTCCGTTGCATGTGTGGTGGCGGTCACTCACATTGACATTCATTTGTTCTATTCCTTGCGACTAATTAGTCGCACGATCGAAACTGCAAGTGCGTGTCTAGCCTAAATGAAGCTTCTCATCAAAAGTGTTAACATAAAAATTTTGGTTAAATCCCCAATAAATTATGTAAACATTGGAGATAGACTTTTACTGCAGAACGATTTTTTCTAAGAATATCGTCGCGTTGTCGGTCGGTTGGGAAGAAAAACGACACAACTCAAAAAATTAAATTTTTGAGCTAACATTGCAATTTTGTTCAAACAAAAAACTATTCATTGGAAAAATACCCAGACTCTACTGCAATATTTGAAAATCAAAGAGGAATTACATATATGGTCTTGACATTTTAACAAATGAATAAAAATTTAATTTTGTATTTATTTTTCTGTTGAATATTTTGAAAAATTAGATTTATTGATTCGCGTCGTTTTTCTTCCAAACCGGGAATCAGAAGACCACCCCGTAGATCAATTCGCGTTATCCAACATTTTGCCACTGTCATAGCGTCCTGAAAACCCCAGGACTACATAATGCTTTCTTATTGCCTTCTTCAGATATGAAAAAATAGACCTTCCCATGTTTTATTCCACAGAACGGGTGTTTTTTATTAAATATTCTGTACTAGAAGGTGTAGAAAAAATTGTTTGTTTAACAGCTGAGCTGTGCAACTTTAGAAACCCACAAACTGACCGAATGTAGAACATTTAAGATTTTTTCTAAAGGAACATTCAATGCTGTAGTTCTTTTCTGTTCTTTTCTGTGCAGCTCTGATTTATTGATTAATTCTTTATATCAGCAAAGAAAGTTCTCACTGAAACTTTTTTATTTTATTCTTGAATCATAAACTAAAAAAAAGTTTGAACTTTTTCTAGAAACTTAATTTTAATTTTTTTTTTTTTTGTTAAAAATAGGAACTTTTCAAATAAATTGTGCTAATATTTAAATTAATACAAAAACGCCTTAAACTTAATAGATAATATTTTTATTAAAAAATAAATGCGACTGTAAATTATATTTATCAACATTCAGCTTAGGTGTAGCTCGATATGCATGTAATCTATAAGGTCGTCCATTGAAATAGTATGAGTGTCCATTTAACCGGGTCATCTTTGTATTAGCTAACCCCACTGCTGGTGGTAGTTGTGAATTTGATGCCGCAGCCGCCGCATTTTGAGGAATATTTTGCAGAGGAATTTGTTCTCTGTTTGGTATAATATTATTAAAGTTTGGTTGAAATTTTTGTGGCACATTTTGTGGAACATTTTGTGGGTTATTTTGTTGCAAATTTAGAGGAAGGTTTTGTAGGAAGTTTTGCGGATTCGGTTGAAAATTTTGCAGAAAAGCTTGCAGGAAGTTTGGTGGAACATTAGGTCCATTTAATATTTGATTTGTTGGAGGTACTGTTGGCCGTTTATTACCCTTCATGGCAGGCCTGATATTCACAGCAGGCTGGTTACCGGCTCCAGGTGAAAAATTATAATGCATCGGTCCAATTGGAATGTAATATATTTTTGAGTCTTTTTGTGAATTTTTTGGCTTTGCTGTTGCATATTTCTTCAGATTGATGGGTTTCGATGATAATATAAATTCTTTGTAGACGTTTTCCATCATCGGACTTTGAAATATTACTTTTGATGACAGCGGCAGATCATTTTTGTTCATATAAGTTCCTCCGAAACAAACTGATGTTGAACTTAGCAATAGAAATAAGGTGTATAGGTTGAAAAGCATTCTGAAAATTAAACAAAAAAGTCATTATTTTTTCTGTTCTTTAAATTGGACAAAAGTATACTAAATAATTAGCCTGCCATTTAAGAACTTAGTTTGAACTGTAAAAATAAAATAATTTTAATATAATTGAAATTTTGAACAACAACAACAGCTTAAAGGCGCTACCATTAATTGTTTACGAATTAATTTTAAGTATTTTAATTCGTTTTATTTTTGTTTGGCTGGAGACAATGTTGCCGCTGTGTGACTTAATTGGCATTTTGACCCCTTTTTGAGCCTCATGCGACCATGAGACCGCTTTTTTTTTTTAACATGGCTTTGTAGACCATTTTTAAAAATCTTCCGACTTTTCTGAACCTATTTCTAGAAAATTGCTTGGACTAGATTTATTTTTTTCTTTTTGTAAAAAAAAACACATTTTTTGTTTCGGTTTGATATTTGTCGCCAAAAATAAATTAGAATTTTGTCTAAAGGTAATGGATCTTCGGCGAGAAATCAATTCGTTAACCGAAATATTGAATTGCAGGCCATATCGTTTGACTGCAATCGAATGTTCGATTCGCAAACCATACCAATGCACATTTCTTTATTTAAAAAAATTATGATAGTTAAATGCAGTAGGAGATGCATACCTAATTACATAACGAACTTCAACGAAATTGAAAGCTTTTATAATTCCGCGAAAAAATATCAGCAAATTTGTTCGCGAAGGAATTCGTATGAATTTTTCAATGTGTTGGATTTTGTGATAATTTTTTTTTTTCGGAATTCGTAACAAAACTTCGATTACGATGGAATTCATTACAAGGCTAATATATTATCTATATATATGTACAATTGTACACTCACAAAGGAAAGACGTTTTTATTTTCCTTTAAAAATATTTTAAGAAAGCCCAAATTAAAAATAGCTACACAATATTAAGTAAGTAAGAGGGAAATTTTGATCAATACAAATAAAATTAAGAAATTAACGTATACGTTTCTCGCCACTAATACCAACTGATTAAAAATTTAAAAAAAAACAAGTTTTAGCTATATTTTACGAAAATTTCAGAATGTGACTTTTTTTCCTCGTGACCCTTTTTTGCGACCATTTCAAATTTGTCAGCGGCAACACTGGCTGGTGATATAGCTATTTCAAGCCCTATCATCAGTCTCCGTCGTCGGTCGGCGCGTGCGTCTCGTAGTCGAGCATATCACGAACCTTGACTACTTTATTTTATTTTATTATAGTAACTCTAATCTAATCTTCTGCCTTTATAAATTAAAATCATAAAGAAATAATTTAATTATGGTTTGGAAAATAATTGCTTGAATCATAATAATTAACTTTTTTATTTCAAAACTCACAACCCAAAAGCTTTGATAAGAGATCAGTATGCAAAATCATGCTAGCTCTTTAACATCGAACTCTAAAACTAAACTGATGATAACAGTGATTGCGTTACTATGAATTAAAATATTTACCATACAGTAATTTAGCAACTGAATACAATTTGTAAATCATCTTTTTTTGCTATGTTATTTAATTGTGTAGGCATTTTTGTGTCAAAAACTTAATGTATCATCAACATCAAAAGAAAGTTGACACATTTTTTTTTTAATTGAGAGTTTCCATATGAGGCGAAGATAAAATATTTAACGCAAATTGTAAATGAATGAATACAAATTTTTGTTTCTGGTGATTTTTATTTGCGCCAACGCAAATTTTATTCTTGCGAAGATCGAAAAAGTTTAAAATGTATGATTCATCAAAATAACAATGAAATGAAAGTGATATTAAAATTGATTTCTGAATAGGCTGGCAAAATAAATTATTCAATTTGTATTGTTGACATAGATTTAAGTCCATCAAATATGTATGTACATATATTGTATAAGTATAGGTGTAAATATAAAATAATAAGCTAAGACAAGACGCATGCGTATAGGTAAGCTTTCGTTTTACTTATTGTTAATTTTTCTAACTCTTAACAATAACTATTTTATTATTGTAAAAGAGTAGGTACTTATTATTTAATTAATTAATTAAAAAAAAAATTGTTATTAATTTATTAAAAGTATTGCATAAAAAATCATAATTAGGGGCAAAGAAAATAAGAAAATCCAAGTTTAAGCTGTATATGATCCAGATACTTAAGTCGTAATTCTCTAAGGATCCTCTCCCATTGATAGATAGATAGATAGATAGATAATTCGATTTATTCTCATTGATTTCGATACATTGAATACAAAAAAAAAATTCAATAAAATCGTTAGGCTTGGCTTTTGCCGTCTGCCCGATTGACATCCGTTTATAAAAAATTAATAACAATGAATTATCAAAATGAAGTTTTTGTTAAAAAATTTAGCATTTAGGCAAATTAATAACTAATTTTATATTTTTAAAAGGATTCGTTAATAATTTTATTACGATATGACATCGCAGTTTGAAAATACTTGAACAGTTGATTGATGTTCCCTTCGCAGTTGAGGAGGGCGACTACTTCCTCCGATGACATCACGTTGCTACCGAGGAAATTTCTGCGTATTTCACATAAAACTGGACATTTTCCTATGAAAAGTATGACATCTTCCCGTTCCCTTAAATTACATAAGCTGCAGTAGGTGGGCAGATCCTCTCGATGTGGTACATAATTAATACTTATCAGCTCTCCTCTCATTTTGAAGATCGCTGATATAAGTTCCCTTTTATTTCCGACACGAAAGTAGTTATGGTCGCATAAATTGTGGTTAAGATGGTTGTATATTGATCTATGCACCGACGATGTAGCCTCATTTATAGAGTCCACTCTTAACTGTTCATCTACCTTGGAGATAAGATTATGGAGGTCTTCATCATAGAATCTTCCATTTTCATCCAGAATTTGGAAGTTAGTTCTGCAATAAGCAGCATGTTCTTTTAATTTCTCATACCATAGGTTTTTCTTCTCGATTGTTTGTAGTGCCAGAATTTTTGGAAGTCTTCCATCAGCCATATTTAATACTTTTGTGATATACTCAATATGGCACTTAAGAGTTTTAATGAAAAGTGGTGACAGTCCTGTCTCAATTGTGATCATATAGTTTGGGGTGTTCTTTGGTAAACAAAAGCATCTTTTTATGAAGAACCTTTGGAGTTTTTCGACCGTTTCAAACTTTTCACCACCCCAGACCTGTGCTCCATACATCAAAATAGATTCAGCTACTGCTACAAAGACCTTATACTTGATGTTATGTGGTATTAACTGATTTGAGAAGCATTTCTTCCATGTTGCGGATATTGCACTTTTGGCTTTAGTCAGCTTTCCTTTGAGGTGCGTTTCCATACTTAGGTTGCTGGTTATGGTAAACCCCAGATATTTGTAAGATTTCACGATCTCAATTGGCTCTCTATCAAAGTGCCATTTCTCGTTCCTGGCTGTTCTGCCAGCACCATTTCGAAATATCATCACTTTTGATTTGCTCAAATTGACTCTCAGGTTCCATAATCGGCTACTAGTCGGTTAATCATAAGCTGTAGAGTTTCGGGTAAATAGGCAAACAGAATGACGTCATCCGCAAATAACAGGGCTTTAATGAGCACCCTCGCAATTTCAATTCCACCTGGCAAAAACTCAATTAAATCTTCTATGAACAAGGCAAAAAGATTTGGACTTAGATTGCATCCTTGTTTGACTCCCATCTTTGATTCAAACCACTCAGACTTTTCAGAACCGTTCCATACAGCTGTTCGATTTCCATCATATATATTTTCAAGAATCTTACCGAACTTTTCTGACATCCCGAAATTGTAGAGCTTATAAAATAGTGATCGTCGTTCAACAGTATCGAAGGCTGCTTTAAAGTCGACGAAAAAAACGTACAACTTCTTTTTTTGTTCAATAGACGTTGCCGCTATGCTTTGCAGTACAAAAATGTTGTCGATGGTCGAGTATCCACTTCTAAATCCTGCTTGAAATTCTCCAAGCAGTTTTCTCTCATGTATCCAACTAGTCAATCGATTATTCAATAATGTTGCGAGTATCTTGTAGGAGGCGTTAAGGAAGGATATCCCGCGATAATTAGATGGATCATCTATGTTACCCTTTTTATGTATGGGAAAAATGAAAGAAGTTTTTAGCTGATCTGGTAGTTCTCCAGTTTCCAAAATAATATTGAAAGCAGATGTTAATTTCAAGGTTAGCTCTTCTGTTCCATATTTAAAGAACTCCAGTGGAATACTATCAGGTCCTGAAGCTTTTCCGTCTTTCATTTTTTCTAATACGTTTTTAACTTCGTCATAAGTAATGGCACTATCTAAAATATCGCTTGAATAAGCAGGTTTAGCGTATTGGATAGGAGGTGTTAAACTATCTGGATTTAAAAGTGACCTCTCCCATTGAATGTTTTTTATGCTTTCAGTAAATGCATTTATATCGAAAACTTAAAAGTTTAGGTATTTACCAATGCGAGCGGGTCAAAATTCTGGGCTTCAAGATTCTGTACGACCAAAATTCTGTATTTCAGAATTCTGTATTTGAAAATACATGTATATCCAAATATCTGTAAATCCAAAATGCTGTAAGTGATTCAGTTTTCCAAAATACTGGTTTCTATATTTTGAAGAAAATTTTTTTTAGCAATATTATGCAAAATTAATGCATTTACTTGTACAAAAATTCATTCAAGTATCTACGGTCTCTTTAAAAACGAGTAAAAGACTTATTTGTAACCAACGTTTTATTAATTCTATTTTTGTGAATATACATATTTCTGTTAAACCTCGATGTGTGGAAATTGAAGAATTTAACGATGAAGTTTAAAATTCTCGAGCAATATTGGTACCAGTCCGAAATGTATTATTTGCAAAATTCATTATAGAATTTGAGTATTTTGAGGTTTTACATTGACATTTTAATATGATCAATTTTAAATTATAGATACAAAATAGCTACATGAAATTTGGCCCCATTGAAAAATAGCCCCAAAAAAAAATGAAAATTTTCACCAAAAATTTGTATAAAAGCAACTACAAAAAAAATTGATAATAATATATTATGAATTGGAGTCATTTTCAATTCTTTTAGGGTTTCTTTTTATTTTTTTAATTTTTCGGTTAAATTTCAGTATGAAAAATGTTTTTTTTTTCATTTAGTTGGGGTCATTTTTTCATTTTGAAAATGGGGTAATTTCTCTATTTTTGGGGATATTTATTATATTTTGTTTAGGGTAAATTTTTGTTATGCCCAAATTTCATGTAGCCGTACTTAATATGCGTAGTAGGTACAAAAAGGCTTGAGTGTAGCAACTTTCCGAATTTTGTATTCCTTACAATTTAATAGAAATTTAGACAGTACAAGGAAAATTGTTGTATATAATTCAAACTTTCTATGTTCTTTCTGTAGTTAAATAGTTTTTTTTTATATGAGTAAAATTCTTGATTTCAATCTTCTGCTTTTCAAAATTCTGTATTTAAAAAAATTATTTTGATAATGTAAAAAATGTGCGCACTTTTTCAAAAATACAAAATCTTACTCAAACAGAATTTTGACCATACAGAATTTTGTGTAACCAAAATTTTAAATTTTAAAAATAGTATTTTGACCCTACGGTATTTCAGCCCCAACCCTTTACCAATCAAAAACCCAGGTGTTGAACATTTAAAAAAAAATTCAACTGCGTTTTTAATATCTTCAATTTCTTAAAAAGAAATGTCTTTGTTAAGCTAAGTACAGACGATTGTCAGATCTTACAATAATGGCCACGTTCATCACCACGTTTTGACAGATCTAAAAATTCAGTTCTGAAAAACGTAACACTGAACGCACAAAAAAGTCTGAAATTATTTATTCTGTTTTTATTATTTTTTGCACTTTAAAATCAAAATCCGAAAAGCGATACGAGACCCAGACGATCAGACCACACACCAAAAAAAACTGGATCAAGAACTGTTTTTTTGTTGCTTTTAGCTGTCATCTGAATTTTCAGATAGAATTTTTCTTCTGGAAACATAACGTTCTGGATCCTAAATAATTAACCATACTTTATATTCTCAATTTTTTGGAGTCAATTCAATATATGGTTCATTATTAATAGTCCACGTAAATATTTAGGTAATACCATGCACGGTTTGTTATTTAGAGCCCATTACATTATGGTCCATTTTACTAACTTATCAGTGATTTTACTGAAATATTTAACTCGTAACTAAATTTGATTATTGGTAGGGCTGATTGTGACTTGAATTTTTATTGATCTGCCAACCGTGTGAACAGAAAATTTTCAAGCTGACAATATTGTCAGATATATAATTGCCCGAAAATTGTCAGACAAGAGCTGACAATTAAATTATCAGACTTTGCACAAAATCTACTAATCGTGTGAACGGACAATTTTACATCGTAAGAAATTTGTCAATTGTCAGCTAATTGTCCGCTATTGTCTATTGACAGATCTGACAATCGTCTATACTTAGCTTTAGACAAGTGTGACAAATTTGTGGAATTGTCACCTGTGAAATAATAGATTTCACAGTCTTTTGTTCAAAATTTAAGAGTAAAAAGAATTATTGTTGACAAAAAAAAATGGTTTCTATATCTTATTAGCCGTTATAAAAAAAAATGTAGATGCGCTGATATGTATATACATTTTTTCAAAATAAAATTGCTCCCACTCAATAAAAAGTAATAAAGCAGTAGGTATAGTGAGAGTCTGTAGAAAATGTTGGTGATTGTTTTTTTTTTTTATAAAAAACCCATAAGTTAGTAAAATTGAATTTTTGCAATGGTTCGTTTTTCGTTTAGAGCAGAGCCTGAGCGATCCGAATAAACTTTGAACGAAGTATGATAAAGTCTCCGATAAAACTATGAAAGACACCTGAGAACTGAAGTAGTTAGCTGTTTAGTTGTTTATACTCCGTTTGCTCGATCATTTAATGGAGCACGCTCCTTTGTTTTTCACTTTTCCACTTTTTGCAAAAATGAATGTAGTTAAGCCTTAAAAGTGCAAAAGTGAAACAAAAAAACATGTGCTAGAGATTTCTGTGTGATGTGTGGGAAAAAGGCATGCAAATTTTGTTTGATATGTCATATCGGATAATTTTGACAAATGAAAAACAATTTGATTTTTTTTTTTTAGATCCAAAATTTTTTTTTTTTTTTTTTTTGAAAATTTTAATATACAGTACCTATGATTTCAACTTTTGAGAAGCTTTTATATAAAAAATTTAATTTAAATCGGTTGAACACATAATGAGATAGTCCAAAATAAAGAAAATGGTTCTACGAGAGGTACTTTTAATAATGGCTAACCGTAAATTTTGTTTTCGGTAGATCATAGACCATATTAATATTAAGAACAATTTTAATCAAAATCGTAGGAGTCGTTTTCGAGAAAATTTATATTTTCTGTAACGCTTTTTTAACATTTTTTTGGAAGGAACCGTTAATTTTGACTATAACAAAAAAAAATTCAAAATATTTTAGATAATAATAAAAAACCAATCGGTACCAAGTTTCGTAAAAATCAACCAAATCGTTTTCGAAATATTTGGTTTTTAAAAACAAAAATTTTAAACTTTTATTAAAAATTAAAAAAAAAGTTTTTTGAAAATTTTGGTATACCACTATTTAAATTTTTCAGAAGATTCTCAATAAAAAAAAGTTATTAAAATCAGTTCTATTTTTTTTTTTCGAAAAAAGAAAGTAACAAAAGTTCTATGGGAGGTACCACTTAAAACCATTTTTGGAAAATTTATTTTCACAAAAAGGTAGCATATACCTAATAAAATTTCTTGATTTTTTTTAGGAAAATCTGTGGAGCCATTTTTGAGAAAAATAAGATTTTCCAATTATGCTAAAAAAAAATTATATGCTAGATACCGTAATTTTTGATCCTAAAAAGAAAATGAAAAAAAAAGACCTGTCGAGGAAATGTCCCAAAAACACTATAATATATAACAAGTTTAATTAAAATCGGCCCATGAGTTCAGGCTGTAGGCGAGTACACAGCCAGACAGACGAAAGGAACTGCGAGACCCACTTTTTTCGTCTTCCCTTTCCCTATCATCGTAATGTGGAGTTTGATCAAAATCTGGAGTTCAATTTTTTTAACGAATCCAAAACTTGCCATATAGTACCTCTATATGTATATCGCAAGTAAAGAAAGGTCAAAATGTCACCGGAAAACACTAAAATCATCGTCCTAAATATTCGGCTATGGGCTATTAGTTCCGTTAATAATAAAATTGTATATTAATAAACTCTATGCCAACTTTATATCTTCGAAATGCCTTCTATTTACGCTATGAATATAATCTTTGTTTGTTATTGGTTATGCTGAAATTCGATTAGTATTTTTCACTTTTTTCCGTGTTCTGCTTAACTTAATTATGTCATGACTCATGATATTAATAATACAATAATAAAAGAATTGTATTTAATTCTACTTGATATCAATAGTCAGTATTTTGAAAAGGTGAATTTTATACAGCCAAAACGAATTTTGATAAGCAGAATTTCAACTCGCTTCCTATTGAAACATATACAGTAAAACCTGGATAAGTGCGTCACCATAAATTCCTCGTTTTGAGAGGCACTTATGCGGGTTGGGCAGTTAAAAAAAAACCGCTTAAATGCGCATAAGCACTTACCTCTATATTTACAAAAATTGTAAAATTTGACAACAAAAAACATTTAATGTTATTTAAAAAATGGAAAATAACATAACATAAGCAGACTAGTACCGTTAACCTTTTGAAAAAAAGCTTTTGTCTTTTTCTGCTGATTTCAGTTATGTGCTTAAAATAATTTTTTCAGGTAAATTTCAATAAAAGTATTCAAAATAAAAGGCAATTAAGCGGGGAAGGTAGTTAAGCGAAAGGTACTTATTAGATGAGTTTTCTATGACAAAATACTCAAAATCTTGGTTATAAAAAATTAAAGGTATTTATGCCGGTTAGGCACTTAAGCGATAGGCACTTATCCGGGTTTTACTGTATTCCGAGATTAAATCATAATAATAAGTCAGTATAGTTTACTCCGTTTTTTTTTTTTTTTTTGCAAAACCCCAAAAGGCAATATAAATGCAATTGCTTTAAACATTCAATGTAGAAGTTTAATCAAAATCGTGTAAGCGGTTTTCCAGAAAATTTAAGTCAAATCAACACCGGTAAAATTCTCCGCTCCAAAATAAATCTCGAAATACTTCATTTTATGAAGATAAAAGAACTCTTTGACTGATTTCGATGAAATTTAGGATATTTATTAAGAATTAATAATTTGGGCTCAGACTTACTACTAAAACTATAATCGATTTTAGGGTCCTACAAAATAACCGTATTTTACTAACTTTGAGCAATTAAAATTAAAATTTTTGCTTCTAAAAATTACAATATTTCGAAGAATAAATTCAAAAAGATTTTAAATTTAAAATTATAGTTAACAAACTTGGCTTGGCATTTAAAAAATTCTTCGGAACAATTAAAATATTTTTAAATTTTAAGATAAACATAATTTTACTTATTAGATATTTATTATTGTCTAAGTTTGGCTTCAAACGCTTTGTGCAACTCAATACTTTTTCGATGGGGAACACGTTAATTGGAACAAAGTTTTGTTGTTAATACTTAATAAAATCAGATTTGTATGCATCTTTTTCTTCAGTCTTAGTTTTAAGGTTACAAAAACATTTTATTAATGCACACTGAATTTTGTTTTTTTGATTCGGCAAAAATCAATTGGAACTTTGTTTTAAAAAATTGTTCTTAAGGGAAACCTTCTATCATCTCTATCATTGTTCAGATTAAAATTCATACAGTTCATATATCACCAAAATTAGAAAACAATTAATATATCTATAAAACAGTGTTTTTAAATTTTATGAATTTAATTTTTCTATTCAAGAACTTACTTTAAAACAAAAATAAGGAAAATCAATTCACTTTTTAATTAATTTTTGAAATTAATAACAAAAAATACTAGTTTATTTAAAAAATTAACAACTAATTTAAACAATAAGCAAACAAACAAACGAGTGAATGAACAACACGATTAAGACAAAACAAACGTGCGACTATAATGCAGCTGCCAACTGCGAACACCTCGAACTTCGTCAAATAAATGATAGCACTGCTCTGCATTTTTACTTTTTCGAAACGAAACAAAAAAAAAAATCTTTCAAAATAATCATCTCCTCCTCTTGAGACTTCCGAGAGTTCATAGTAAAAAAAAAAACAACAAAAAAATATCTGAGCTCCAACTTCATCCGAAGAAGGTGACTCTTGTAATACTCACCTTTCTTTTATTTGGTTTCTTTTTTTTTCTTCCATTTTTATTCATTATGTTTTTTTTTTTGTTATAACAGCTCATTATATTTTGTTCAACATTAAGTCGTATACAGATGCGAATTTTAACTTTGTGACGAACGTTGATTTTGTTGGTTGGTATTAACTGAAGTTGAATGAAGAAGAGATATACATTTGGCTGGATGATGGTGGAATGCCTGGTATGTATCTTTGCGGTCGACCGATTATCACACATGAGCAAATCTGCATTGCCACTGCCACTGTCACTGCACTGCACTGATTCCGGAAAGAGAGTTATCATTATCACTGTGTATGGCTGCGCAGGATGCTTGTACTACAGATCAGCTCTGGTAGCCAAATTGTTGTAAGGGTAGACACCTGAAGGCTATTTTTTTCCCGAAATGACTGCACATGAGCAGCATCTCACTTTGTGTTCCATGGTCTGAAGGTTGGTCATTGGGCCGGCTAATAGCAGTGTTTTGCTACCGCTACACAAAATACAAGAACCTTTCAAGTACGGTAGGTATATATGTCATCGGTTACTTGACGTATGCTGATGCCGAGGTTCTTGACAGCCAATGCGAAATATGATACTCGGTGTAGACCTGTCATTATGATGTATAGATGTTTATTCTTTCGACTGATGCAACTATCGATGATGATGTTGATGAGCTGACTATGACGAGCTAAACCAAGTGGTTAACCTGTCTTGTTGTTTGTAGCTTGCGGTTTCCAAGGTGTTTAAGTGTTTTGTTATTTTTTTTCTTTTCTCGAAAAGAACACCTTCAGTGAGAAAACGGTTTTTTAACTGTTTAACATTCCATGTGTGCACTATCTTTTAAATATTTTGTTGAGGTAACAAAAATTCTTTTTTCGTTTGCAGAAATTTTGTAGAAAAAAAAAAAAAAAAAAAAAAAAAAACATAATTATAAACAACATATTTAAGATGAGATAACGCATATACTGTCTTCCTTGAACACTATTTTAAATCGGATAATATTGACAGACACCGTCGAAAGAAAGTGTACAGTAACTGTTACAACACCAGCAATATATCGTCTGCACATTCAGTTAAAAGAATTTTTTTACGTACTGAGTAATTAAGTGATGTAAAATAAGACAATACGAAACTAGACGAAATATATGGTTATCAATATAAAATTCAAAAATACTACGAAAATAGATGTTGTAGGAATTTTGTTTTTGTAAAAAATTATTTTCAAAATTCTTAGATGCGATATTGTATGAAATATTAAGCAACACCTAATGATTCTAAAAGTATAACAAAATTATTATTAAGATTAAAAATCTATAGGTACGTGAATAACTCAAAAATAAGTTGATTTTTTCAGAAATTTGAAACCCATTTCCGTAATGCGATTTTGTTGGCAAAAAAATTAACCACAATTTTCTTACAATCATGTATTTGGTCATTAAGACTACAACTTTTAATTAGAATACACAAATGGGAGTGATAAAAAAAAAAAATATTGAAAAAATTAAACCGTTTTGTATGAAAGATATACCCGTTTTAGAGATGACCTAAAACAAAAAAATCACATAAAAATGCTTTGTAATACAGTTTGGAACAAATTGGTTTACCACTTTATGCTCTAGCTCTAGAGATTTTGTTGCCAATAATATAGCGCCGAACTTCTGTAGAGGTACATACCACAAAACAACAAGTATAGTTCAACAAGTAACGTAAAAAACGTAAAAAAAAAAACTATGTAAAAAACGTAAAGTAAAAAAGCCGAACAACACTGGTATCCGATAGAAACATAAACCAAAGAAAATTTTCTTCGGAATAAGAACGCACTTCTGTTTAATTAAATTAAAACAGCAGTTCGATTGGCATTTAAAAACTTTAGCTCCCATTCGTCTCTTGAACTCTTATTTACATATGTGTTGTTATGGGATTGTAAAGACTATAAATGACGTTTAGCGTTTTAGTTTCATAACGAGAAACTTAAAAGACCTAAATTGATCTAGATATAGGATATTTATTTGTTTTATTTTTATCATTTTATTTATTCATTTGTTTTGGTTAATTTTATTAACTTCTTTATTTTCTATTTTCAACTTTGCCGCCTTTAATGAAATGACATTTTTATTTTTACATTTTATTTGAAGAAGCTATATTTTTTTAAATTACCTGGGCTTCCACCGGGATTTGAACTCGAGATCTTTCGCATGCCGTTCCTCTGCGCTACCTACTGTATCAATCTGATAAATGCGAATGAATGTCTAAAATAGCTAGTTGAAAAGAACGTACATATAAGTTTTTCAGTTGTATCAACAAAAAATCCCTTCCTCAATTTATATATTTAAGCAGTAAGAATAGCTTTTTGTCTAATTAATGGCTCGTTTTTTTTTTTTAATTCAACAAAATTTACTCCATTCATACATATAATCTTGTCTATCTTACACGAAAACGTTAATAAAAAAGAAAACAAGTGCAATTGAAAAAAAAAATTTTGGCTGCGGCTGAGATTCGATCCCAGAATTTTCGGCGTGAGAGTCCTACGCACTTACCATTACGCCAGGGGCAAAATTAACAATACTTCCTTAAGAAGGCCTTAAGAAGTATTAAAGAGTCACACAAATACCGATTTAATGCGTTAAAAAAATACATCTTTAAGAAAGATTTAAGAAGTATTAAAGAAGCAGAAAAATACCGATTTAAGAAATGCCAATTGAAGAAGTATTTAAGAATGCTTTAAGTAAAAGTGAATATACCAATTTAAGTGCTTGAAAAGATAACCTAATAAAGAAGAAATTAAGATTAATTTAAGAAGTTATAATTTAGAATACCAATTAAAGATTTAATAAAGTATAAGTTAAGAAATGTGATACCGAAATTATACTATTTTGTGCTACTTGTGATGTAGTTTTATATTTTTTAAATATTCTTCAAAGTTTTTTAACCAATTTTTATTATTCAGCAAAGCAATACCAACATCACTTTTGTATCTTAAATAAGGAAAACTTTAATCGTTGTTTTGTGGTACAGTAATAGCTTAAGATTGGCCCTCCGACGACGTGATAGAGCCCAACGAACCTTTACGCCAAGATGAAAAACCACAATCATTTTATAATATTGTTGTTTCGATATCGGTTTTCGTCTCTGTGACAACCAAAGTTTTGCATTTTCGCTGAAATGGTCAAACAGTCTCTTTGAGTAGGTACAACCCCTGGTTCTGCGCGCTCACGAGCTGTTGTTCTTTATCCACTAATTTTTATTTAAAGTGTTTCACCTTAAGAACTAGAACTTCAAAGTTTTTGGACAAAACGATATAAGGTTAAGATTGATCTTCACTCAGGATAACTCAGGTTTTTATTTAGAGCCATGGGAATTATTTAAGCCTTTTTCCACAAAAGAGCTTAGATGGATAACATCAGATATATAAAATAAATAAATTCAAAAATTTTTCGCTTAAAACTTTGTCGTTAAATTCATCTGTCATTTGAGTATAATTGAGTCTCTTGGCAAATACTTAAGGAGTGGGTATTAACTGTTTAGCAAATTAAGTGTAAGTGAATAGTGTATTGCAGCATCGCATAACGTTATTAAATTGACCAAAAGTCCAAAAAAAAAATTGAACATTAAATGGAATTAAAATTGTTATGACATATAATTATGTCATATGAGCCCGCCATATTTATCTTATCATGCCAATCGGTCGGTTTGTACTTTTTCTTATTTTCGGAGTTTCATTTTTTTTTAAATGATCTTTTTGCTAAAGATTGATAGACAATTGGACATGTTATTTTGAATGTATTCACATATTACTAGCTGACCCCACAACCGTTGTCCTGTCTTAGCTATGAATATTCCATTAGAACTGGAATAAATAATAAAAAAAAAATATGTACCTACTCCTAGAGGATTTACCATCAGGTGAAGAAAAAAAATCTAGCCTATATTTACATTTTTTTTTTGGACCTTTTAACCTATTAGATGTTGATATGAGAAGAGATAGAGTTGAAGAAATCCTCTTTATTAATCTTTGCCTGTTTTTAATAACTATGTATAACATTAAAGTCCTTTTAAAATAAAAAAAAATAAGCATTAGGGGAGTCACTTTGGCGTATACGTACTTTTTTTATCAGCATTAGTTATATTTGAAAATTTTGTTTATAACAGCTTTACAGTTTATTTTATTAAGATATTATATATTGAATAAAAAGAACCCTCTTAAGCCAAAATAAGTCTTTATGTGAGTTAAGTCATAGTTTGTTTTTTAAAAAATCGATTGCTTATTTTATCCCACAAATATTTAGTTGTCTTTTAATCTTTGACAAAGAGATCAAACACAATAAGGGATTTATTTTTATATGTATAGAAGATTTCTTATTTTTTCTATATCAAAATTAAGGGACATCAACTATAATTAAGCAATTGTGTACAAACCTTAAAAGATAATCAGATTTTATCACCTATCATCGAAAGCGTAACTCAGATCACTATATGCGATTTTGTATGGAACTATCACATTTTAAATTTCAAATGAATAAAATTTTACACAAACCATCAGTATATGGAGGTTATAGAAATTATATAAAATTTAAAAGTTTTGCAGGTTTTTCATCGTCTTTGGTGGGGTTTAAAAATAACGACATTTTTTTAGGTAATATCTGAATTGATTAATATAGAAATCAATCGAATAAGACTAGAGTCTCTGGACTCAGTAAAAATTAATGAGCATTATTTCCTATTTTTACTTAATATGTAAATAGTGATAATACTCCTCAAACAAATTTTGAAAAATATCGGTATTTTTTAACCCTAACTCCACCAAAACTGTAGAAACAAACTTGCAACACTTTTTCTGCTTTAACGTTTAGCTCGATGGAGGACATGAAGTTGAGTAGGTTCCAGAGATTAAAATGAGTATGTTCGAACAATTCCACTTTTTCCCTATGTTCGTTCATACTCGATCGTTCTGCTTCTATGCTCGCGAGTCATGTTATACACGAGTTAAAATACTCACACGTAGAGTCAAACAAATTGTTCGAACTCGTGAACTTCTAGCACATCTATACCTACGAACAAAATGCTCGTAAACAAATGAAAATATTTTCGAGTACTCAAAGCGAGTATACTCGAACCAAAATGGTAATGGGTGATCGTGAACAAAGTGAATATCATGAACATTTTGCTTGCGGGTTATATGGTCGGTCGTTGTTGTAGGGTAGGTTGGAGGTTTATGGCAAGAAGTTAAACTGGTTTCTGATTTTTTTCGCTATTGCAACATTCCTTTGCATCAAAAGAAAAATTAAATTTTTTGTAGCCGGCGATATGCAACCACCAATACACACACCGAAGAGTTTAGCTAGCCCAATACCCATCAACCACCAACCTAGGATACACATATATCTTACGAGTCGAGTACATCCGAGCACATTGATCGTGAACATTTTGTTCACGAGCGCTTGACTCGTTTTTATTCGGACCCATTCCACTCGGTTGCAAGACATGCTCGTTCATACTCGTTCAGTATTTATCGTGAATCACGAGTCATCGTATAATCGTGAACAGGAAAACTCGTGAACATCTCTTTTGGGTTGACTCTGTTTGTTTGAACTCGCTTTTTTCGAGTGAGTATTCGATGTCTGTGAACATTACTCGACTCGTTTTATTCTCTGAGGTTCTTGCCTTCAGGAGGTGGTCATCAAACATATAACTCATAGATGAGCACCTATAATCATATCTACCAAACAGAGGAGAGAGCAACCGAGCCTTATTGCGCCAACAACTTATCACAATCACTAACGGCTATATTATTGACTTTCTTCAAAGCTAGTTTTACTAAGAAACTAGTTCTATAAGGGTTTCAAAATTTAAGTTTCTCAAAGAAAATTATTGATTTGATTTAGATGTCAAACTATGTATGAATATTTTGATTTAGACGTCAAAGTAATAAAAATTTGTGACAAAATTGAAGCTCGAAACCGCTATAAATCTAGTTTTTCGGTAAAACTAGTTTTGAAGAACGTCAAGAATATGGCCGTAAGCAATTTATCACAAATCGTGATACGATTTAGTTGCGTGGGGTACTCCGAAAAGTTGATTTTTGAGCAGTTGTTTCGTTTTACTCATACCAATTCACAGCTATATGGTCGGAGGCTATGAGTATAGGGCGGACAAAATCCTTGAACTTCCGAGGGATTGACTGTACAAAAGATGAAAAGAATAACAGCACAAGACTTATAAGCCTGAATACAAGTATACAATTTATTGTAAAAGAAATAAAAAAATTAGATTATTCATACAAACTGAAATAAAACGTTGAAAAGGATTTGAAAAAGTTAACTCTAAAAAGCAACATCCACTTTAACTAAATATTGGGCTAAATGTGTCTTTCTATTCTCTCTTAATTTGTGTGCTAAAATATTTTAAATAATGTAAACCGTTTTGCATTAAAATCTCAAATTTAGAATTTGAAATAGTGACATTCTGCAAATTTAGAGAAGAGGCTTACCAAATTTAGTGAATTAACTAAAGTTAATTAATAGTTTTTTTTTTATATCAAGAAGGTCTATTTTAGGTATGTATTTATGATTAGTTTGGAAAAAAATTAAAGACCTATCAAAAAACTGTTAGTTTTCTTTCTTCGGTGACTGTATCTGTCATTGAAAATAGAAGTATCTAAATTAACCTTGAATATTCATTAATAATATAAGATTATGAGCCCCTGACGGAAATTCAATTAGTGAAAACAATTGCGCTAACAGCATTTGTCATCTTCTTTCCTATACTTAACAATATCTATTTATATGCATATTCGAGTATTTATGTTTCTATATATACCTAAAAATGTTAGAAGATTAATTTAAACTAGTGGCCCAGAGGCAACACATGCAATTGAACATCAAGGTCTAGAATATAGAAAAAAGTTATAAAACTATACAGTATTCAGTTTCAAAATTGTATTTTTTTATGAGTATTATGTGTCAAATCTTAGACATATGAACTTGAAACTTTTGAATGAGTACAAACAAACAATGTAATAAATCATAATGTTACTGCCAGATGGTTTGACTACCTAAATAGCACAGCATGATGTCTTACATGTTAGCACAGCATGATATCTTACATGTTTTAAGACACTCTATTGATGTTTAAAAAATGATGACTGATATTATAATTATTGTTATTGCACTTAAACATTAAAAGAATCAAATTGTATTGCTTTTAAAAATACAATTTTTTATTAAAAATATGTTTTGGGCGAATCAAAGTATTTTTTTATCAGATCTTAAAATAAGAATTGGATAGAATGACCTATGTACTACATACATGAAAACGAATGAACGTATGACCTCTTAACTACAGCTGTCTGAAACCATTAATAAAACATTTTTAAGAAAATTCTTACAAAATCGACTGAAACATGACTTTTCCGTCTGCTGATTTACAATTATATAAAATGTACCTAAATTTCAACGGAATTCGTTACAAAATATTTGTTGCTTTTTTTTTTTGAATTTTATTTATGATCCCTTCACACATATTCGATTATTATTTTCAGACATCTTTTGTATCTGATTTTTTTAAATTGATTAATTTGAACATATTTTTATAAAATAAGAAAATAAAATTGTAAATTAAATTAATACAGCTCATAGTTTCTCTTAGCCCCAATTTATTTACTTTCCATTAAATTTAAAATCACCATTAAAAAGGAATTTTTTGTTTAATTTCATACAAAAAATGTGAATTTCTTACTTTTAATAACGATTTCAATTTTAATAGAGAATGAACAAATCGGACCTTAGTTAGATATTTGTCCAAGAACTGGGTAATGTCTTCTTTTTTCTCAAGGTTGCAGTGCAGTGTTGCTGCTGCTTATTTTTGTAAGGTCATCTGTGCAATTGAATCTAGTTGATGTAGTTTAAATTTGAACATCATCATCGGGGTCAATCCACAGGTCCAGATTCAGTGATATTTGGGGCCAGTTATAGTGATTAGGAAAATGCATCAGGAAAAGTTGAAACATTATGAAATTAAATATTTTTTCCTAATAATCGGTTATAGCAAAGACGAAAATTACGTCAGTAGACAAGCCTTACCACCAAATTAAATTTTCCGTATTGAAACACAAGAAACACTTTTTCGTCTGCAATCCTGTCAGTGGAACAAACAGAAATGAAATACCACACAGCTGGCACGGAAAATGACTTCGCACCAGCAAAACAATTAAATAAATTAAAAAAAAAAAAAAAGAATTGTGAAATTAACAATTTTAAGCCCTCTTTTAGTTATTTGTCATTGATTAGTGTAGTAATTGTCTAAAAACGAATGATAACATTGTAAATTTCACATCAGAAAATTTTTCCTGATCGCTATAACTGACCCCTTTAATAAAGGTATAGGTGGTGCAGGGACATAAGGCCCAGGGACATAAAGCCCACATTTTTATTTTTGGGCCTTATGTCTCACTTGAGTGGGACATAAAGCCGAAATTTAATTTGGGCGTTAAGTCCCACTCAAGTGAGACCAAAGCCCCAAATATTTTTTGTTAAAAATGGGACATAAATCCCAAATTTTTAGGGAGCACAGCAGAGTAAAAAGATTTCGCATTTCAATACAATGTTAAACAATAACTTTTTGGTGTTTTATTTGAACGAAAATTAGGAAAAACAAAAGGCACGATTGTTAAAACTCAGGCGTTTATGGGAGTGGGAGGGGTCTAGCACCCAAGCAAAAGAAAGCTTGCATACACCCAACCTCGCACCTACCCCAAATCCTATAGTGGGTCAAGCAGGGGGGGTTGCATGGGGGCAGCATGAGGCACGTAAGGGAGGCATGCTGCCCCCCTGCAACCCCCCTGCTTGGGCCACTATAGGATTTGGGGTAGGTGCGAGGTTGGGTGTGTGCAAAGTTTATTTTGCACTCAAAGAATCTGGATTTAAAGAAACTTAGAATTCATCAAAATTGTGGGTTTTGACTTTATCAAATTCTCTAAAACTAAAATTGTAATTATATTTAATTAATAAAAAAACAAAGTTTGTTGGTCCTGAAATGACCCAAGTTTTATCATTTCGAAATTCTTATTTAGTGGGACATAAAGTCCAAATTTTATTTTTGGGCCTTATGTCTCACTTGAGTGGGACCTAACACCCAAATTTAATTTCAGCTTTATGTCCCACTCAAGTGAGACATAAGGCCCAAAAATAAAATTTGGGCTTTATGTCCCTGGGCCCTATGTCCCTGCGCCGGTATAGGTATCACTTGTAGCAACCATGGCTCCAACCAATCACCATACTAGTCAGTCTTGCCCCTCTTATATTGACTTGACTGGTAGTTTGTTTTAATAGGTTGTCTTGTCTTTCATTTTGACATACATATGTAGTTCATCATTTTAAAACTTTACTGGCTAAAAAGAATGATGACGGAGACGGAACTGGAGCCGAAGCTGGAATAGCTGTCAAAATATTGAACACCCACAAATTCAATGTTGCGAACACAACGGAACGTAGCCGCATACGGAGCTGTAGACGCAGACGGAAGAGTTCACCAACTTTTAACTTTTCACGTACGACAATTTTGACGTTTGACGAAATTGTATAAAGAAAAAAACAACTTTTTGAGTCGGAAAAAAATATTGTGGTTATTTGTATCGCGAAAAAAATTATTTATTAAAAGGAAAATTATTGGAAACAAAAAATGTGAATTCTGAGCTTGAATATTCTTTTGTTTTTCTTCAAAATACATTCAAAGCTGTACAGCTGCATTGTGGACAGGTAAAAAAAAAACGTACGACACTTTTTGACAGCTCTTCCAGTTCCGTCTGCGGCTCCAGTTCCGTCATTCTATTCTGTTCATGCAGTTAGTTAGCTTGGAGCTTGAGTTTTATTTGGGCCACTTCTTTAAATCTTTGACATTATGCATTCCAGGCACCATCAGTCAAGGCCAAGGTTGCCGAAGTGGCACGATCGTGCTTTTTCGACCCGATAATTTCTGTTTTTTTATTTCCGTTATTTTACTTAAAATGAAGCAAATTTCAACAAAATTTTATGAAAATTGGTCCAAATTCCGTAAAAAGTGGGCAGAAACACATAATTTTTGGCAATAGAGCAAAAGATTTATTTTTATTTTTTTTTTATTTTATTATACCCCGTAATAAAATTGATTACAGTTTTTTTTCAAGAAAATAGAAGAATTTGTGGTTTTTTCATTTGGCATGAAAATTGGCACCTTTTTTTCAGAAAATATGGCACGTTAATTTTAATTCGGGCGACAACGCTGGTCAAGACTCTTTAATTAATAACCAAAGTCCATTCGGGTATCTAGAAGCTTTTGTCACTTCCTCGCAAGATGCATATATCATAGAGGAATATGTTTATGTTATTATATGATTAATATGATGGGACCTCTGATGCGACATGGCAGTCCAACACACTTACCATTATGACACCACCGATTAATATAAATTTGTGAATTCCATTAGAAATAAGATCTGTTAGAATAATATATTCATGTAAGTTTGATGAGTTAACCACATCGTAAATTTTAAGTGAATACATTGTCTGTTACAACCTTGAAAAATGTTCACTTTTTATAAAAGAAAAGCTCATTAATCAAAAGAAGTCATAGAAATATATTTTAGTTATTTTTTATACATAGGTGGATATAACTTATAACAATAATAATTAAATTGTTACTAGATCAATAGCGAAACCCTGAATCAATGCAAATATAAAAGATATATTTTATTTGTAACCTACGTATAATTCCAAGGATGTTTTTCACTCAATAATAATAAATCTTCGATAATAGCTTACGCTATCTAAAAGAAAACCTTGTCAAATACTCGTAAAACGTATAATATTATGATGTGAGCATTGAACATGGCAATGTCTTAAAATAAGGTACATAGTATCAAAAATGAAAGAAAATGCCCTTAGGCCTTGTGACTTGAATAACTGAAGCTAATCTTCAGTTTATGAAGTTTAAAGAAATAACCCGATGTCAATTTAAGAGTCCGCAAAGCAATAACATTAAATCTTCCACGAATTTAATTAATATAGCATAATATGTCGTTGATTTTATAAATCTGAAATTAAATTTTAGTTTTCAAACGGGTTTAAATGTCACTGGTTGGTATATGGTTCGAGCCCCAGTGACGACAAAAAGTTTTTCAAATAAAATTGAACATTATTTACATAGACTAAGTCCCACTAATGGATAATCTGATGATCGGCCTAGCGAACGTGAAATAGCTATAACACCAGTCTGTAAAAACGTGGTGGTAGCTCACTAAAATTGTTTTTGTTTCATTCAAATCTTCAATATTACCTAATATGATGGTGCGAAAGTCTTGCAGCCTACACTGCACGTACCTATGTGTTATCATACGAAAACCCTTTCAATAACTAAAAATCTCACACGGAAGTTGCAAAATGGCCAATACACCATACCCAATACCCATATACCCAATACCTATTAACAGCGGCGACGCGTGAATAAAAGGTTGTTTAAAAATTTTTTGACTACATATTAGTAGGTATATGGTATAGTTAGGCAAAGCAGATAATGTTCATATTCTTGGAGCACGAATAGACAAAGCAAACAAATAAAACAGAAGATAACCTACTCTATAAACAAGACCAACTATCCTTATGACCCCCCCCACCATACCTTTATTACTAATCCTTATACCTTATAACCAAATAAATAACAATCCCGACAATTTGAGTAGTGTACGGACCTTGAAAAAACTCGCAATTACTTGATTTTGTTCACAAATCATTTGAACGAATTAAAGGTCAAATGAGGAGGAAAGGAATGGGATATTTTTGTGCACGCAGTGAATACGAGAAACATTTCCTTTCCAAATTATTGGAACGAGTTAATGGTGTTAAATGAGTGGGAAGTTTTGCTGTTGGTATTTTTTTAATTTGATTTAAATTGAGTGCAAGAAGTATTGCCAGAGTTAGAAACTGAGAAATATATTGTGGAATTTTCTTAAATCACCCAAGTAAAAATATTTTGATGGTGGTAAGGTTGATGTAAAAATCATAATAATTTTGTCTGAAAGTTATGCGTTCATGAACGAAATGAACAACATGACTCCTCACCCACGCCACGGCCCGGGATAAAACACTAACTTTTTTGGTAAAAAAAAACATAGCTTCATGCGAATTCAAAGTTTCATCGCGCGACTTGAAAACAAACAAAGTTACCCTATGGGTGTCCAAATCCAAAGTATATCCACCGGCACGGAGAGTCCTGGACCCATAGGCGCCCGCATGGGAGGGCAAGAGGGGGCAGTTGCCCCCCCTTGGCTCTGGGGGGGCATTAATTAACTGCTGAGTGCTGAGTCCAAGTGAGAGCGCAACACCACCACAGTATCAAAGGTTATTAAAGTCTATTTTTAACCAATAATTCAACAATTTGTGAGATGCTTTTTGTCATAGGCTGGGGTATGCTCGTCGGATCCAGGGTTTTACCAAAGAAGCAACAAACTTTAGTGTATTTGAGGTTTAGCTTTATTCACCAATCACTGGCTCTTAACTAACAATGTCTATAATTAATTCTAGCTTTACAGTGTCTTTATAATTTTCATTCTTTACAATATCTTTATAGTTTTCATTCGTTACAATGTTTATATTTGATGTTTTCTTTACAATGTCTTTAAAATTCTCATATTTTACAATATCTATAAACATTATATAATCGCCAATTAATATACTCTTAAAACTAATTTTATATAATTCAAATATATGACTGAGATAGCAGGATCCACCAAATTACAATCTGAGATAGCAGACGTCACTAAATTACAGTCTGAGATAGCAGACGTCACTAAATTACAGTCTGAGATAGCAGACGTCAATAATTACAATCTGAGGTAGCAGATGATACTAACTAACTACTTTAAACTTGGGCTTCCACTGTCAACTCTAGAGCCTAAGTCCTTCAAAAGGGAGTCTCACCAAGTACTCTTGATTGGTACTATTTTCTACTATGGCAGAGCTCGATCTTCCTCTGTTTATTCACGGTCTCTTATATATATTTCGGTTAAAACAGAGTGTGAATTATAATTTCACAGAAAAAGTATTCTTTCCTGTTTTCATGTACGGTGTCAGTGATTGCTGCGGTAGTTTGACCAGGGGTGTAGAGAGTGTTGGCGGGTGTTTGTTTTGATTTCATGCTCATTCCTAGAGCCATGATAACGGTGTTTCGGGTTTGCTTTGCAAGCAATTTGATAAACGGCGGCAGCGGTAGAGAAGAGGGTGTAATGCATCATTACAAATTAATGTCCAATTAATAGATTTATTCAGTAAAATATAAAATTTATATTTTAAGAAACCTTCTTTAAAAAATATGTTCTTGTTTCGATGTTTTTGGAAAATAGAACTATTTTCCTTTAATTTTTTTTATTTTTTTTTTAAGAATCCATGGGTTGCCCTCCCCTGGCATTTTACCTAATCGGGTGGTCAGACTAGCAGAAAAATTTTATTTTTTGTTTTAGCAACCTCACAACTAGTTTGTTTTTCTTTTCAAATCTATTCTTATTGCTGAGAATTATCATAAACAGCAGGGCCATAATGAATTATTATAAAGACGTCGGAAAAAATTTTACGTATAACTGACCGAATACCTAAAAATAAAATAACTTTTTGTGAAATAAAAATGACGATTTAAAATTTTAGTTTAATTTTTGTTTACCCCCCCCTGGGAAAAATTTTGTGGGCGCCTATGTCTGGACCTGCGGGGCCACATAACCATAAGTACTTTTATAAACAAAACTGTTATAAATTGGAACGTCTAAAATCATTTCTTTTTGTAAAGCCAGAAATATTTATTTTTTAATTCAAGTTAATGAATAGTTTTTGAAAAATTATCACGTACCTATAGGTGTAGGTACATACCTTAAAATAATCGATAAAGCTGAATTTTCATGGAGAACTTTATTTTTAAGGAATTACATTTTTTTTTAAATTTACTTTTTATGCGGTCCCGCACGGTCAAGGACATCCGGCGTTAGGTATACCTACCCAGAGTTTGTTTTTTTTTTTATCAAGTAGCACGAAACGCGTTAAACCACTTTTTCTGGCGTTGCTGTTATAATTCTAATAAAGTCGCATTTCTCTAGTCTCTTCCTTCTAAAAAGTACCCAATAAGTTTGTAATCCTTATATTCAGTACTTTAATTTGGAAAGAAAATTCAAAGAAAAAATTGTAGAGTATACACCTCACGCCAAGACAAAACCCAATATGTTATTGTATAGACATTCCACGCTTGTTTAACTATGGTGCTAAAAAAAATTGCAAGTTTAACTAATAAGCTCTAAGAACCTGGGTGGTACAATCCTGTAGTAAATTCCTCAAACTCTAATAAATTCCAATTGAACTTTGAATACAAGATATTCTTAAAGTCGTGTATCTGTCATAATCTTATCAAATACCCATCGCAATTGCACAATTAACACATCAAACAATATAACTTTACGATTATTTCAAAACTCAAATGAAACACCTCAAGCACTTCTATTTTTTTTTTTTTCTATTTACTTGATACTTTCATACATATACTTCCATGAGCCCTAGTAAAAGCTGTTAATTAAATCATTCACCTAGTTTTATGTTCCCAAGATATTCCAATATCGACTTGAAAGGTAACCGATATAGATAAAACAGATATGGATTAAATATTCACCAAAGGCGAAAGTTAAAATAGATCTCTCTCTCCGCGTCACTTTATTGCGAAAATAGATTTTACCGAGAATTAATCTCTATACTATGTTCGCTTCCGATAAGACATCTTTGAAAACGACATATAATTCCCATTAAGCATTTCTGTCATTAGGTTGACTAGAATCTGCATAAAATAATTCACATCTTCTGTTATGGATTCATTTCTTTGAATTTTAAGAATAACAAAAAAAAAAAAAGCGAGAGTCTCCATAAACGTATGTTGAATTTAGCAATGAACAAAGGCGGCGGCGGCGGCGGCGGCGGCGCTTGCGATAGTTGCCGCTGAGGGAATAAGTCATAAAACTTTGGGTCTGCTCATTTAATGGAGTCATAAATTATGGCGACCAACAATGGAAAACTCAGCTCAAAGGTGGCATAGCCCCAACAGCAATAGTGTTAAGTTCAATAAACTGCAAAAAAAAAAATAATTATAAATTCTTCTTTTTTTTTATATGTATTGTATGTATAAAAATGCAAATGCCAGGCACGTAGCTCCTGCAAAGATGAGAAATGATAATATCATGAAAATATCTTTAAAACATCTTCAGATACCCTACGCCTACGATCTGTGATTCTGAATATAATTCATACATAAGTGGAGCGTTATTGGTCCACATACCTACACATGTAGGTATGATGATGATCGCGCACTTTCTGATAAAAACAAATATGTCCGCCCCCTTAAGTAGAAGGGGCTAGTTTCTAAAAAAAAATCACATAGTGCTTATAGAAAAACATAACGGGGACACCTACAATATCGTGCTTAGCTTTCCTTAAAGCTAGAAGCTCATTCTTCATTTTTTTTTTTTTTTTTTTTTTTTTTTTTAATTAAGTTATTGAATAAATCTAGTTTTTTAATGAAATAAGATTAATTTTGAATAAAAAGATAAAAAAGAAAAACTCTATAATATTTTTTTCGAAATTTTACGTTATTAAGTACTTATTTAGATTATAATTTTTGCTACTCTTATCTATTATTTTTATAATCGAATACTAAAAAACGCACGACTGGATCGCACAAACTTGCTTTTATAGTAAAAGTTTCTTCGAATTTCAAAGATTGAGCGTATTTATTTTATTTAATTTTTTTTTATGGAATATTATACATTATAGAGCTTAAATTGAAAGACTATTAAAAATCAACATAATTCGAAATAAATTTATTCGAAAAGTCTTCTTAAATTTGAGAGCTAAAACAAGTACACTATCTGATTTCTTTAACTAATCTTAGTTTTGGAGAAAAAAAAATTAAAATCGTAGGAGCGGTTTTTTTTTTAAATTAATTTTGTATATATAAAATTTTATAAACATTTTTAAGAAAAAAAAAATTGGTACACAATTTTTTAGTATTTATTTTTGTTGAATTAAAAATTAAATTTCGAAAAAAATTATTTACCCGTTTTTGAAATATCTAATTTTCAAAAAAAAAAATTGAAATTTTTTTTAAAAATCCAAAATTATTTTGTTTGAAAATTTTGATATGCAGTGTGATTTCAACTTTTGAGAGGCCTTTGTATAAAAAATTTAATTTAAATCGGTTAATGAGATAGTCCAAAATAAAGAAAATGGTTCTTTGAGAGGTACTGTTAATAATGGTTAACTGTAAATTTTGTTTTTAATAGATCGTAGACCATACTAATATTAGTATTTAGAACAATTTTAATCAAAATTGTAGGAGTCGTTTTCGAAGAAATTTATATTTTCTGTAACGGTTTTTTAACATTTATATGGAAGGTACCGTTAATTTTGACTATAAAAAAAGTTTTTTTTCAAAATATTTTAGATAATGTTTAAAAACCGTTTGTTGCCAAGTTTCATAAAAATCAACCAAGTCGTTTTTGAAATATTTCAAAAAAATTTTGAATTTTTTTTTGAAAATCCAAAAAAAAGTTTTTGAAAAAAATTTTGGTATAAAAAACTATTAAAAATTTTCAGAAGATTCTCCATATTAAAAATTATCAAAATCCCTTTATTCCTTTTCTAGAAAAACGAAAATAAAAAAAATGGTTCTATGTGAGGTACCATTTAAAAACATTTTTTGGAAATGTAATTTTTACAAGAAGGTAGCATATACCTAATAAAATTTATTGATTTTTTTGTAGAAAAATCTGTCGAGATTTTCCAAAAATGCTAAAAAAAATTATGTGGCAGGTCCTAAAAATAAAAGGAAAAAAACGTGTCGTGGTAATGTCCCGAAACACACTTTATACCAAGTTTAATTAAAATCGGCCAATGGGTTTAGGCTGTAGGCGAGTCCACAGACACACAGACGGACAGAATTGCGTGACCCACTTTTTTCGTCTTCCCTATCATCGTAATGTCAAGTTTGATTGCTATCTCGAGTTCGTATTGAAGGCTTGAATGAAACAGCAACAACTTGAGTGAGCTACCGCTATTTCACACCACGGTTTGCCGATCATCTAGACTCCTTAAGTGGTGCTTAGTCTGTGTATGATCAATTTTATTTGAAATAAAAACTTTTTGTTATCACTAGGGCTCGAATTTGATTTGATTTTTATTTTAGATTGGCCAACATTATAGGGTTTGAATCATAATGAGTTTTATTATAAAACATCTTTTAAAAAAAGTTTAAAAAAATGCTAAATCGTAGTATCAATGAAACATTTTTGTATTTAATTATTACCAAAAAAAAAATTTCTTTATGCAATCACTCACTGAATTTATTTAAGACTTGTAACTAAATTCGATATTTTCGTTTGAAAAACAAACATGTCTACGGCCCTGTGAAGATGCTTCAGCTTGAGCATATATGTTCCAATATGTGGATTAACCAACACATCAATATGCTTGAATTGAATATCTTTTGTGATGCAAACCGAAGTTGAAACTGATTTTACAGCATTGAAGAGATATTTTTAAATTGCAGTGTTTACTAAGAATTTATTGATGCACTTTAAAGTGTGATTCAGATTTAAGTTTTATTAATTCAAAATATAATAAATATATTTATTTGATTATAAAAGATCATTGTTCGATGTTATTTATATAAACGATCTTTGAACTTATGAATCATTTGTGGTTCAAACTCAACAACCTTGTGATCTCTGGTTTAATTTCTTAAGTTGTGCTGTTCATACAGCAGGAGCATGATCATTATTTAAAACCACCTGCAATGAAACATGAAAATACACAACTACAATCGGAATGGGCTGCTAAAAAAAATAGTTTTTTTTTTAAAGAGTTGTTAAAACACAAACAAAATGTGGTATCTTAAGTATGGTAAGCTAGGAAAAATACTAGGTTTAGCTATTTGTTGCTACAACTTCTAGCGATTTTTGACCCCCCTCTACCTTCGGAACCAAAAATGTCAGAAATTTCAAACTTGCCATATTTTCTAAACTGGGCAAGCACATGGGCGTCACCAAATTCCAACTCATTCAAAATTAGTGGTTCCTGAGAGGACGTCAAAAATCGCGAAAATCATTACTGACTGACTCACTGCGCTGACTCACTGACTGACAGATCATCAAAGTTATGGATTGTGATTTTATATACTCACAACGCTGCCGTGTTAACTGATAATGACGTATCTGCATTTTTGGAGTTTTTGAGTTAAGACCACTTTTGATATCTCTGATACAGTTATTATTTTATTCTATTATAATATTAACAATATCTTGCTTCATTTCGGCTTAAAAAGCTTAAGAAAAATGACGTATGTGCAAAGAACCATCCTATTTTTAAGAGAAATTGACGTATCTGCACATTTTAAAACAAAATGACGTAAAGCTGATGAAAATCGGTATTTTAATTTCCTCCAATCATTTTTCTCTTTTTATTATAATATTTTGAAACGTTTAATTTTTTATTTATTTTATTATTTGAATTTATGAATATATTATTTTTGTTAAAAAAAAAAAACTTTTAAAAGCAACTGGGATAACTGTGTTTCTCTTTTTATTACTATTATTGTACTATTCATTCTAGAATGTCAGTTTATTAGACTTGACCATTCTTTATTCCGTCAATTTCATTGAATTTGTGTTTCTCTTTTATTATTATAGACAATAATTAAACTTAAATTCCGTAACTACACGAAAAGCTTAAGACAAAATGACGTAACTACCAAAACCTACGTTTATATTCAATACAAGCAAATACATTTTTGGTCAAAAAATAATAACTTCTCTACTTATTATTTTGCCAAAATATGAAAGACATTCATCCAAAAACAAAAAAGTTAGAGATAAAAACAGGAAAACGCATTTATCTTAAAATGCCAAAAATGTAGATACGTCATTTTCAGTTAACACGGCAGAACGGTAGGCTTATTTTTTTCCATTTTCCATTTTTTGTAGTAGCCGTGGCGTGCGCGTGATGGTTAGTGCGATGGACTGTCATGCCGGAGGTCTAAGGTTCGATCCCCAGCCTCGCCACCTATTTATTTAAAAGAAAAAAAACGGCTGCTGCCTCTTGCGAGGAATTGACAAATCCTCCAAGAGTATCTCCTGTCACAGAAAAGTGCCGCTCGTTAGCCGTTCGGATTCGGCAATAAACTGTAGGTCCCCTCCATTCCTGCAGACACGCACACAGGAATGGTTGAGAGTTGTAAGTCACTAGGCCCTAGTTCTTCATGAGCTGTTGTGCCATCAAATTTGTTTTTTTTTTTAACGGTAGGCTTTGTGATATATACATACAAAGGAAAAAATCGATGATCTGGGGTTTTCCATATTAGGGCGTGGTGTCTGCCCACTTTCTCAGAATTGCTATCAATTATATGGAGCACTTCTGATTGTTCAAATTTACAGGTTTACAGTTTGTCGACTTCTTAAATGCCAACATTAATGATTGATTAAAAATATTTGAGCTCCACATCGAACATTTTTCTCCAACTGATCGCTACCGACAAAATGCAAGCCTTACATAAAAGTAATTATTTATTTTTTTCCTGAATATTAAAAGCAATTGGAACTTTTTTCAGCTTTTAGTAATAGTATTGTTGATAATGTTCAATGCTAAAATTTGACCTAATTAGTTTGGTTGCTGAGCAAACAAAAAACAATAATTTTTGAACAACAACAACAACTTAAAGGTGCTACCACCAATTGCTTACGAATTAATTTTGGGTATTTTAATTCGTTTTATTTTTGTTTGGCTAGAGATATAGCTATTTCAAGGGGTGCCAAGCCCTATCATCAGTCTCCTTTATAGTGGTGCTGAGCTTTTAATCCAATTATATTTGAAAAACTTTCTACACATCATGCGGTATTTGAACCCGCGCATCAGATTTGCTCAGTCTTCGGAGCTGTGTACCCTACGTACTACGCCACCGTTGACCACTGACGTCACAGGTCTAGATGTGCTGTTTGTTTATCAATTGCATTTGGAGCATCAGCATTTTTATAAACCCCTTTAAGTATGCTGTCTTGTTCCGCCTCCATTTTTCTCCGAACCTTATTTGATAGACTACAATTCGTAGTACGTATCAAAGGGGGAGAGGTTGGAAGATCGGTAACAAAATGGAGAAAAATGGAGGCGGAACAAGACAGCATACTTAAAGGGGCTTATAAAAATGCTGATTCTCCAAATGCAATTGATAAACAAACAGCACATCTAGACCTGTGACGTCAGTGGTCAACGGTGGCGTAGTACGTAGGGTACACAGCTCCGAAGACTGAGCAAATCTGATGCGCGGGTTCAAATACCGCATGATGTGTAGAAAGTTTTTCAAATAAAATTGGATTAAAAGCTCAGCACCACTATAAAGGAGACTGATGATAGAGCTTGGCACCCCATGAAATAGCTATATCTCTAGCCAAACAAAAATAAAACGAATTAAAATACCCAAAATTAATTCGTAAGCAATTGGTGGTAGCACCTTTAAGTTGTTGTTGTTGTTCAAAAATTCAATGAAATTGACGGAATAAAGAATGGTCAAGTCTAATAAACTGACATTCTAGTATAAATAATACAAAACAATAAATAAAAACAATAATATTATGATTTTTTTTTTTGCACTTACAATAATTTGGTGGAAAACAACTTTTTATGTTTTTTTTCTTTTTTATCTACCTAAGCAAATTCTAGTTCGAATAGTTTGATTCTGCTTAATTGTACATTATGCACTATCTTTAATAACTTTAAATTGAAGTTGTTAATTAAGATCTTAGGTGCCAATTATAGCATTCATTGAAACTCATCATTGAAAATTTTTAATTCAAGTTTTTAGGCTTTTCAAAAGAAAAATTAGTATTTATTGTGATCCAAATATGAAGCTGACAACTATATTAATAGTTATTGTCAAAAAAATTTTTCATTTGATCCCAACCTTTCATATAAATCCACTTTAATTATTTCATTGATTGTACTACCTTACCAATGATCATTGAAAAAATAAAAGGCATTTTATGAGAACGGTTTGGCCGGAATTAATTTTTTTTGGCCATATATATTAATCAAGTTATAAGCTTTATTTTGGCACAGTGGCGTAGCTAGCCCTTTGGGGGCCCTGTATCAAAAAAATTTTTGGGGGCCCCTCTCTTGCCTGACTTTTTTTTTAATTAACTAAAACACTTGTATCAACATATAAGATATGTTTAATTTAAAAAATTGTCTTAAATTTTCTGCAAATTTATTGATTAAATCTTCCATAGCTGAACAAGATTTCAATTAATCACGTTTTTCGGCTTCTATGGAATTGATAAATCCTATAACATAACCGTTCCTGTCCCATAGAAGCTGGAAAAGTTTCTTTCTTTCAGCGGTTGCTGTTTGTTGAAACCGAAAGCGTCAAAAAAAAAAAAATCGTGCAGTGACAACTTCGAGAAAACTAGAAGCAAGACTATTTAATTCAATGACCAATAATTTGGCAAGTTCTTTTTTGGAAGATTTTTTTGAATTTCGGATTTTAAACAGTTTTCTAAATCAGTTCGCGAAAACTTCAAAACATACTACTCAGATTATAGAAGCTTTGAAATCTTTATTAAGTTTGTGTAATCAAAATATCTAGCAGCACTAATACACGGGTTGGGGTTGAAATTCTACCTGGGTCAAAATACTTTTGTTAAAATTCTGATTCAAATTTCTGCTTTTTAAAATTCTACTTTCAAAATTCTGCTTTTCAAAATTCTGTTTTACAAAATTATGGAATTAATAGAAAAGTTTCAAAAAAATGAAAAGGCTCGCGCTATTTGCAGAATTATGTAAAACAGTGTTGATTTGAAATTTGAGTTCTGTTTTATAATTTTAAAAAGAAACATTATATAGCGTATTTATAAACGTTTTTTTAACTTGCAGCCATCCAAGTTATAAATAAAAAATTTTAATTGTTGCTAAAGTGATCTAATTTTTGATATATTTTTAGACAACTAAATAGATTGTCTTTACCTTGGTAAACTTATTACCTAAGATTGGTTTTAATAAATACGACTATTTGGAAATACTAAAAAACACGACTGTATGTATTTATTTATAGAAATAATATTATTTTTATTTTTTTTATAATTTTATATTTATTCTGTTAAAAAGCTCAAAATCAAAAATGGAATCATTTCTTGGAACGAAAAAGAATTGAGGAAGTATAAATTGTCGCTCTTAAAAGTAATTGGTCGCTCGGTCGATTCATATGATAAGGTTTTTACAATCTCAATAAGAAAAAAAACTTATTTTTTTGTCAAAAGCTGAAGCAGATAGAATCACAAAATGGGGAGAATAAAAAATCAAAAAATATAAAAAAAAAAAACAATTGAAAATATACCTAGGCTAAAGCCAAATAAGATTTTTTAATAGAAAATAGCTAAAAATATACTCTAACTTTGCTCAGATTAGCTATTATTTATTTTTAATTGTTAAATACTGACATTTTTTGTTGTAAACTTCGAAATTTTAAGTTTTTTTTTTCCTGTCAGGTGCTCTGTATCTTTAGGGACCTCTATATCTCGGGGGCCCCAATATCTCGGGGGCCTTGTATAATTGATACAGCTGATACAGCGGTAGCTACGCCCCTGTTTTGGCATCAAAATAATCATAGATTTTGCATCTAAAACGTCTTTAAATACATCATTAAAATTTTCAATGATGAGTTTCAATGATAGCTATAACTGGAGCCTTATTTTTAATATCTCCATTATTTTGTTTTTTTTTTTTTGTTTATTTTATAAATTAAATTATTATTTAACCCACAAAAGTTTTCTAATAAAAATAAAATAAAACCAAATAATTTTTTATATCGGGCTCATATCCATTAGAATTTCCAATCTAAACATTATTTGTTACATATTTTCTTTGGCGGTGGGAGGTTGTCCGTTTCCATCTTTAAATGCAACATAGAAACCGTTGTTTACATTACCCCACTTTTATTATGACTTGATTTCCTAAAATTAATTGCATAATCAATATCCTCAAGGATACGCACTCTAGACTGAAAAACAACTCTCCTTGGATTTCAAAGTAGATACATAATACCAGTCAGAATTCAGTTAAGTGACTTCTTCTTCTTCTTCTTCTTAAAATGATAAAATTAATCTTTCAAATAATATATTTTTGAATCATAAAAACACTTTTAAAACTATTTTGTCAAATTTGTGTACAAAAGAATAGAAAATGGCTTCATCCAAAGACTGCGAATCATCGTATTTAAGCGGTTGCGAAGATGAAATTGTGGAATTTGAAAATATAACTGTTAAGCTAAGTATTTCCGATACTCAAGTTGTGGCACAGATTTATCCAAATTGTATGACAATTGAAGAAGTGAAAAAAGATATCGCAAGAAAATTTGAAGTTGATCCGAAATTTCTTGTTATTTGCCAGTGTGAAAAAGTTCTAAATAACGAATGCAAATTATATGATGCTGATAGAAATGAATTTGGAATTTATGAACTTTCATTGGCTATAAGTGAAAGCGAAGACAAGGGAGTAACCACGCCTATTTTAAATTTGGACATTTATTATAAGTAAGTAATTTGTTATTGTTTTTTTTTTTTTAATGTGAAATTAATTAATTAAATTAGGATATAATGATGTTCAAGCTTCTATAAACGATTATAGAAGTGATGTGAATATACATATAGCTGGAGAAAGATTTCCGTTGATTTTTGTGGTGCAAAGCACTGGTCCAATATACATATATAAATTCACGGCCATTGAGTCAATATTGTTTTATTATTTAGTGTGGACAAACTCATTGGTTAAAAAAAAAACAATCAAAAAAATTGATCAACAAATTCTTTTTTTTAATTTCTTTTGTGAGCATTCTATTTTAAAAATTTTACTCAAGCAGTGCGATGGATGCCGGAGGTTCTAGGTTCAATCCCCGGCCTTGTCACCTAATAATTTTTAAAATGAAACGGCAACTTCCTCTTGCGAGAAATCGACAAACCCACCGCCAAGAGTATCTCTTGTCATAGAAAAGTGCCGCTCACATTAGCCGTTCAGATTCGGCAATAAAGTGTAGGTCCCCTTCACTCCTGCAAACAAGCATACAGGAATGGTTGAGAGTTGTAAGTCACTAGGCCCTAGTTTTAATTTAAATTTATTTATTTTTTTTTTACTCAAACGATTTTGTTTAAACTTCGTATTTGTAATGTCCAAAGTTATTTTAAAAAAAATATACTTGTCAAAACAATTAAGGGAACAAAAAAAATCATTTTTTTAGTGCGGTTTTTGAAGAGCTGTATCTCTGTGAAAAGTGGTCATATTGAGATGAAACGAAAAGTATTCTTATTATTATTTATTGTACTATTCATACTAGAATGTCAGTTTATTAGACTTGACTATTCTTTATTCCGTCAATTTCATTGAATTTCTGAACAACAACAACTTAAAGGCGCTACCATCATATTGCTTATGAATTAATTTTTTTAGGTATTTTTAATTCGTTTTATTTTTGTTTTGTCTGGAGATATAGCTATTTCAAGGGGTGCCAAGCCCTATCATCAGTCTCGTTTTTAGTGGTGCTGAGCTTTCTTTATATTTTTTGTATTGAGAAATTTTAGAAAATGATTTTTTTAGGTACCGTTATTGCGCAATCTTAAGAAGCAGCACGACCCAAAAATTTTAACTTTTTTTTTATTTTTTGAACATTACAATACTGATGAGATTTGAAAGAAAAAAAAAACACGTTTTTTCAACAAAAAAAAATTAAGAAAAAATTTAAAAATTTTTTCAAAATTTTAAAATTTTAGTTGTAATTTTTTTTCCTCGAAAAAGATTTTTTGTTTCCCTTTAAATTCTTGTCCGTATTGTAACTAATGCAAAACTTTAAAAAAAGTGGGCAGAATTTGTTCTTTTCGTTCCCATTTCGATGACGATTTCACAATGTTTATGAACCATACAATTTGTTCCTTTAATTGGTTTGTACGAATTTGATCATTCGGTACGGGAAAACGGTTCATTGGAGCAATTTCAAATTTTACATAAATATTGTTGGTCTATATATTTCTTTACCAAATTAAGTCCTGCAGTCAATGTTTATAAAGCAGTAAAAGATTTACAAAAAGACCTTTTTTGAATGTAATAGTGAGGAGCCAACAAAAATAACCGTTATAAAGTTGTGAAAAAATTTTGTAGAAAATTAATTCCAGTTTTTAAAGCTACCATTAAATTTTCCGTGTTGTCATTCCTTGCGAAGATATTGGTAGTCAAAATCAAAAGTCTGGTTTTTCATTCAAAGCCAGATATTCTTCTGAAAAAAATTGAGAATGATGAAAAAAGACGACCTTAAAGCTGAACAACCAAGTTATCGATACGAAAAATTAAATTGGCTCAAAAAAAAATTTTTTCAAAGAAAATGACAATGTTCAAAAAATAAAAAAAAAACAAATTAAATTTTTTGGGTCGTGCTGCTTCTTATGATTCCGCAATAACGGTACCTAAAAAAATCATTTTCTAAAATTTCTCAATACAAAAAATACAAAGCTTCAGAATGCTTTTTGTTTCATCTCAATATGACCACATTTCACACAGATACAGCTCTTCAAAATACACTAAAAAAAGTAATTCTTTTTTTGTTCCCTTAATTGTTTTGACAAGTGTATGTCTCTGGTTTTCGACTAGAAATTCAAATTAACAGACAAAAATAAAATGAGGATATTTTCAGTCAATATACTAACTTGTTTTTTTTTTTTGTTTTCATTTTTTTTGCTCATATTTCTCGTGCTTAAGCTAAGCTCTTAGTCCCATTTTTTTTTTCTGAATCGCTTTTATTGAAATAAATAAATTCAAATCATGAAAACAATAATAATCCACAGCAAATCGCGATTACCTGATTTTATCACAGTACACATACCAGCCGAGGACACAAGTGATGGCAACAGCAGAGATATCGTCGTTGAAATCGAAAACCAAGCTATCACAAAACCATTCATCGGTGGATATAGAGACAAACGAACTGGTAACCTTATAATCCACCCGTTCATCATTAAATCAGATTTAATTAATAAATCATTTCAGGCATAGAATACCATGATGCATTCACACTTACCGGACCCAACTTTCAGAAGTTTAAAACCAATGATTTAGCGACACGAATAACACAGACCAGGGAACTGAAAATGAAACTAAATGTAAGTAACAGGTGCATCTTAATATCGATCCAAGCGCTACAACTCATCATTCATCGTTGCTGCTATATGCAACAATGTAACATAAATTATTGACCTTGCCAATAATAACTCATATATAGGATACAACGGCTGATCAATCAACCCAATCATTTGGCGATGCTTCAAATATTATTTTTGTATCTGCTGCTACAGACTTTGTAATAATTCCAAGAAAATATCAGACATATGCACAAAAAATAAAGCGTGAAGATCGGTTGGCAAAAATTGTATTAATTCAAAGAAATCTCCGCAGATGTCTATTGTGGCGCTATATCAAACGATGTGCAGCGGAACATCGGTATAAGAACCTAAGCAAAACAAAAGAACTGAGCAACGAACTTGAAACTTTATTTTTAGGAGTATTGTCGCTGATCGTTTGGAAGTTGAACGCAAGTTCAACGAAACCGAAGTCAAAAAACGTATCTACCGAGAAAATGCAGTTAAAAATTTTCCTCATACTAAAGAAGACTTTGGTTTGTTGTATGCTCATGTAGAGAAATGGAAGCAGGCAGAGGTGAAGTGATTTACTTTTTTTTTACTGTTTTGTTTATAATGATTTTTTTTTTATTTTAACAGATGAAACGAATTGCAAAAATGTATTCAGGTGCACCTAGACTTGCAGAGGTTAATATTTTGTTGGACAAAGAGATTCAACTCTTAAATGGAATCGAAAGGCAACGTATGGTTGTTAGGAAAGCTCTTAAAGATTTCCGAGAAAATCAGTTGTTAAAAAAAATGGGCGAACCGATTAAGTGGGTGGGATATAAAGGTATTCGTCGTTGTGATTTTTTGAGTTGTTATGTATTTGAATTCAGTCTGATTTATAGACTTTTTGACTCAGTTTTTCAGTGCGAGATTAGCCTAGTTTCAAGGTTTAACTATTTTAGCATAGTTAAATCCTGAAATATGCTTTTTAGTCAATTTAAATCTCGGGTTAACTCGGTATTAAACTCTAGATTAGAATCACTAAGCCATCGACATTATACTTACATATATTTTTTTAAATGTGAATTCCAGATAAAGTTATTGAAATGTATCTTATACGAACACAGCGTGTACGATTTTTAACTGAGATCTTAAAAGATCTTAAAAAAGAATTACCAATGGACAAACGGCTTAGTCTTCTTAATTCTGTTGACAAGCTTTTGGAGGATGAAAAAGATTTCCCACAAGTTTCAGAGGTAAAACAAAACACATTAGTATAAAATAAATAAATAAATTTGATGGCACAACAGCTCATGAAGAACTAGGGCCTAGTGACTTACAACTCTCAACCATTCCTGTGTGCGTGTCTGCAGGAATGGAGGGGACCTATAGTTTATTGCCGAATCCGAACGGCTAACGAGCGGCACTTTTCTGTGACAGGAGATACTCTTGGAGGATTTGTCAATTCCTCGCAAGAGGCAGTAGCCGTTTTTCTTTTAAATAAATAGATGGCGAAGCTGGGGATCGAACCTTAGACCTCTGGCATGACAGTCCATCGCACTAACCATCACGCCACGGCTACTACATTAGTATGCAATCCTATATTCTGCTAAACATTCACGTGAAAGTTTGTATTCTGCTATAGGTTCGAAGGGAAATAAGTGTTCCAATTTTTTTATAAATTTCGACACAAACAGGATTTAAACAATTAGATTCATTTAAGAATTCCAAAACTAAATATCAGTTAAGATTTGCACTCTAAATATTAAAGATTTAAAAAAATAATTGAAGGCAAAATGAATGAAACTTTCACGTGAATTGAAAGTTTTGATCAGATCGAATAGCAGAATAGGGCAGATTCTTTTATTTTGTAATATTCAGATAATTTATGTATCTACTTATGTATCTACTTTAAATTAACAAACAATATTATAAAGGTCAAAAATAATTAAGATAGAAAACTTTGTCTAATCGAGCGAGGAATTATCATCCAATATAATGAAAAAAATGGGAAACGGATCAGCTTTATATTCAAGATGTAAGAAGTCAAGGCTATAATAATGGAGCCAAAAATAAAAATGGTATCGGTTACATACCCAGGAAAAAAACATTTTGCTATAAGTTAAGTCAATGACAAACTGGCAGTTTTTAAATAAAAATTTTAGGCAGCAATTGCTCGGTAATAAACCATAAATAAATCCATTTTTTAAACCTTGTCTCGTTTAATCGGATTGAATTTGAACAGGATTAAATAGGCACATAGAGCTTTGAAATTCACCTAGGCCCTTGTATAGTCGAGGCTTTGATAAACGGGATTTTTGCTTTTCGGGATGTTGAGTTTCCTGGGTTTTGAAGTTTTCTGGATTTCGGGTTTTAAGGCTTTGGACTCTACTGAATTTTGGGTTTTATGGATTGATTGATTGATTTTATGGGTTTTTGACATTTTGGCTTTTCGGGATTTCGAATTTTGTGGATTTAAGTTATCGGGATTCTGTCCGACTCACTGTATCGATATTCAAGAGGTAAATAGGAAGCTAGGCAAGTTTCTAGTTTCTGTCGAAATGATGCATTCTAATCTAGGCAAATCTTATGGGAAAAATGGCTGGAAAGCTAGGTGAGAAATATCTCTCAACATTTCAAGTCAAGTGCTTTTTTGTCAGAATATCAGCTGATTATATTTTGTTATTAAATAACAAGCTGAACTTTATTTTTCCGCGACTTGTTTTTTTTTTTTTTAAGTTTATTTTAACAGTTTGAGTAAAGAGGTTATTTATTAAATATTACAGAGAAGATTTAATTTAAAAAATGTATCATTAGTAAGAAAAGTTTAAAAATTATATTATAAAATTCCTAACTGATTCGTGCCTTGTGTGAGGTGATCCTCAGATAAAAATATCATTAAAAGTACTTTCTTCCTATCAACGGAAAGTAAAGATTTGAAGTATATTCAGCAATTCAGTTACGTGAACAGGATTCCTCAGCAAAATTTCTCAGTTTTGCTGCCAAAACTCTGAGGTAAAAAATTTTGGATTCGCTTGCTCACTTCTGGAAGTTGAGAAATATAGATCTCTTTTTCCTTAACACGCCAAATAAATCATTTATGTATTTATTTTATTTAAAGGATGCCTAGTGGCAGATCTTTCATGTTGGTCGGCTGGTCACCCTATTTCTGGTTAATTGATTTGGGTTTCCGGTTGTAGAGCTGGTCTGTTCTGGTTGTTATCTAGTTAATCTGGAACCTTATTATGTTGGATAACATCTTTTGACGAAGCTGTACCTATATTGCGAAAAAAAGGCTTTCCTGTCAATAAGCAATTAACTAGCAGTAAATTTTTAATCTGAATTCGATATTGTCCTGCTTACTTCATTTACATGCCTACCTACATAGGTACATTTTTCGGTATTCTATGTCAAGACCTCATTTTTTTTCATCCAGAAAATACGATATAGAAAAAAATTAATGCTTGCGTAAAGGTATATACATACATACATATACAATACATATACATATATATTTGAAGATCAGGTACGAACTTTAGGCCAGTTAAATGGTACATAATTCTCATCAAAGGACGTATTAAAATAATTTCTAAAAATATCAACCCTTTTTTACTTCTTTAGTTACACGACCTTATTGACCGCGAGAAGAATCTCTTGATATTCACAAAGCACTGCGATGTGAGTATCTTAAGACAGCGGTTTCTCATTATCTTTTTGGATTTAATTAAATTCAACAAAGAAGGCAAAAATGCAAGTGAGTCTTAATATCATCATTTATTATTTCATAATGACTCACAATCCTATAATTTATAATTCATAAATTAATGCAGAAGCTCAAAAACGTATGTGTGATTGTTGCAAACAAGTCAAATCGATTTCGGAATTTGCTCTAAGAACCCGACAGAGCACAGTCGACACATGCCAATTGTGTTTTTCTCTCAAGGTAACAAACTCTTATTTTTTATAAATTCTAAATTCCATCCATAAGATTGTTGGTCATGGGTTGTTATCGTTATAGAAAGAAATAATCTGATTTTATTTTTAGACTTCCGTTGCTGACAATACTGTTTATAAGGCAATTCTGCGTTCGATCCAGCGCGAAGAACGCAAACACCGATCACTGGCATCGTATGCATTTATTCTTCAGGATGATGATGTTCGATTTATTGTCGATAAAATTTGGCATCGTCATTCGTTTCTGAGCAAGGAGAATGACATTAATTACTTGAGGTTGGTTATTCTAAAAAAATAATGTATTCTTATCTCGAAAGAATTTTAAGATCTTTCTTTTAATTAAAAGACTTCCGAGATGGATTAAAAGCGATGATTGGTCACCATGGAACTGCATTTGTTTGACGGAGACCGAAGCAAGAAATCATAATACTTTAAAGGATTTAAGAACTGTCTATGATGAAAAAATGATGCTGGACATAGCAAATAGACATCTTTTAGCAAAGAATGCATTTAAGAAGCTTCAAGATGTTGAAAATGATTTCGTTGAAAGTGGTCAGTGGTGGGAAGCTGGCATAAAGAATAAGGTTGTTTAAAAATTATCATTACACAAGATTTAGCACTGATTTTAATGAGCAAATAATATACATGTTTCATATCTAAATTGATCTTTGAAATTAAATCTATATCTAATTGTATGAATCATTAGAATGTTTTATAATTAAAGAGATTTTCATAGTCATTAGGTGTTGGAGTTACAAACAAGTTCTTTAATTTCAATCAAACAGTCCTTTTTTGTTTATATAATTGTATCTCCTTCCTTTGAATATATTGTCATCTCTTTTGTTCTTACTTCAACTGAAATTTTGTAACTAACGGATATCTACTGGCGGCAAGCCATTCTTATTCTCATTCCAAACCTTTTTAGATACACATCGTATATCTTTTACTTTTTAGAAATAAAACTTAAAAACCAAATCTTGTGTGCTATCTTTATTTATATTTGGAATACGCTAATAAGGTAATAAGGAAGATTCACTTCAACATTAGGATTAAGGTTTAATATACTACCTACTTACCAAAACCTGTATCAGTTTCAACTAATTAAGGTACATATTATTTTTCGAATTTAGGTATTTCTTTAAGCAATTTTGGTCTGTTTGTAAAAAGTTAATAATAAAACAATTTGGTATTCCATTATTTTTCTCAGTTTCGTAAGTATTCCTTACTTCTTCAGGGGTATATAATCGGCCCTATCGAGGTAACCGTCGGAGCGGAATTCTCTCCGATTTGCTGATCGGAGAACTACCTCGAAGCAAAATGTCTCGGATTCGTAGGAAATCGAAGAAAATTCCGCTCCGACAGTTACCTCGATAGGGCCGAATATGTATTTATTTTATACATATTCCAGAAAAATTATTTTAGTTTCTTAATAAAAAAATATATAAAAACATTTAGTGGCAAAATAGTTCATGAAGAACTAGGGCTTAGTGGGAAAACTAAAAGTACAACTTTTTTAAGCTAATTGTAAGTATATACATACATAAAATTTTACGCGGTGGTTAAGTAATTTTTATTAAGTTTGTAATGATCACTTTGCATGGGCTATGAATTCATAGTTAACCCTTCTTCGACTTTTAAGTTTATAACGAAGATTTTTTTTTGTTTTTAAACATTTGCTACCATTCCTTGACTTGTAGATGCTGAATAGGATTTTCTATTAACTAAAAAAACGTCCTAAAATTTATTTTGTTTTGGTTTATGTTTTCAAAATTTAACATTACATTAAAAATAATTACAATACGTTGTTTTTGTATCCCACCTCTGATCGATTGACTTTTCGTTTCTAACCAAAAACAACTTATTATTTCAATTTGTTAATCTTATAATTGATTTAAATTTTCCTTCCAAATACTGCACTCGCTTGAGGAGTTTGTCACTTATACTAAATTCATTGTATGGTACTGGTAGCACCTTGTGACCACTCTTCTCTAACAAATCAAAGCTCAGCTTTGTAATGCCACTCACTGATCGATGTGGTCCGTGGCATATGTCATGAAAATCAACCAACATTATAGCAACTCTGAAAAAAATAGCAATTTAAATTTAACTTAACATAATTGTCACGAAGTTAAAATACTCACTTGATGGAATTTGGATTTTCTTTATCCAATGGCAAAGGATTCCTTTTCGCATCGAATGCACATAGAGCATCTGAAATTGTTTCAGGAATATTTATGTTATTAAATAGAATTGACTTTAGTAAAAATTCCATCAAACCTATTAGAAATCCCATTTTAGTGTTCACTTGAGGTTGAACGTGATTACTCGACGGCAATAGACTCTTTAATGCGTCCAACATTGCATTTAATTGAATTTGTTTGGTTTTTGAATGAACAATTTTTAGATCGAATACAGAACTTTCTTCTTTTAATCCAGCAACTTGGTTGTTATCTGTGAGGCTCTTCGCAATGCTATTTAAGTTGAGTAATTTCATTTTTGCATTTGGCGTCAGACCGGACATTTCAGTTGCTAACTGTTCGATGAACGTTTCACTGCAATAAAAGTTAAAGAACAATTTTGAACTTAGGAAGTGATTTTTGTTTGGATAATTTTGATTTCACCTTAGAACTGAATCCAAATGAGAGGAATCTGCTAAATTAAGTAGTCCCAAAGCCCAAACATGGTTAAGCCAATCAAACCTTTTTGTAAAGTCTTCTCTGACTAGGCTTTTAAGTAGTTTTGAACGAACTTCATCGGATGCAGTGCTTTGAAAGTTCAAGATCGCTGAAGTAATAAAGTACGCACTTAAGTCCTGTGGCCGGCAGATTTCACAATTTTTTAGTACCCACTGGGTGAGGACTTCTAAGACATCTGTGATAATTAAAATACATACGTATATTAATTGGTTATTCTTTTAAAAAAATGTACAAGCACAATGTGATTTTTAAGGATTCAAATATCTAGCCTTTCCGCAAAATTATCGTAAGTGACAAAAAAGAATTTAACTACTTCAAATACTCAATAAGCCCAACTAACGAAATTCATATTCGTATTTTATTTGAAATACGTTGGAACGGCTTCATTAATTGTTTAATTGTTTTATATACCTAAATAATTTATTTTTCAAAAAAGAGTTATTTGCCCAAATTGTTGAATTATTTTATGTGTTTAAGAAAGTACAACTAAATATTCTCATTCGGCTTTTTGGTCATAATGTTGATGAAATAGTAGTTTTTAGTGGTAAATTTAAATTGCGAAGCAAACATCAATCACATTGAAAATTTTTTACAACAATAACTTTTGTGTGCTACCACGAGTGCCACCTCGATCATCAGACTATCCTTTTTAGTAGTGCTTAGTCTGGTTTTGGCTCATTTTAAATTGAAATATCTTTTTTCCTTCACTGAATTAGTGGTTGTTTTCGATCAAAAGTTTACATATTCTGATCAAATTGATTACATTATTTCCAAACACATTATCTTAACCTTTTCACTATTTTCTATTTTTTTTTGTTGTTGAGATCACTGCTAAAATAAAGTCTGGAATTCTTTGCATGACGTAAAATGCGTTGGAGTTTTTCGCTAACTACATATGAGACAAGGTGCAAGTCAACCTGAAGAAACAATTCATGAAATACTTGATTTTTGTGAATTGGGATCAATTTTCATTTTTTGGGGGCCTCTTTTCATTTTTTATTTTAGGGTTAAATTTCATTATGAATAAATGGCTCCACTTTTATATGTTGTTATTGCTTTACGTTTATATTTTTAAGGCTATTTTTCGATTTGGTTTGAGTGGTTCTTACTTTTTTGGAGCCTTTTTTCATTAAGTTTTGGGTCACTTTGAAAATGGGGCCACTTATCAGTATGAAAAAGCCTCAATTTTGGGGCCATTTTCCATTGGGGCCGAATTTAATGTAGCCATATAAAATGAGTACATATTTCTGAGAATTAGAAACGTTTTAGAAAGATAGGTTAAATAATAATGAAAAAAAACTCACAAAATTAAAATTATTATATACACCCTAAAAAATACGGAACCCTAGGGGACTCCTCGGGTTGTCGGAATGAAACTCACAATTTTATTGCCAGCTGAAAGTACTTGTTTCCTATCCCGATGATAAAAGGACAACAGCAAAACTGCAGAGCATGACAAACCATATAATGATGACAGTTTGTTACAGAGATTATCGTGGTTTATAGTGTCAAACGCTTCAGAAAAGTCAAGAAGAATAAGGAACGTGACAAAAGTCTTCATCCAGATCGACTTTTATACCTTCAAAAATGTTAATGATAGCGATGGTACAACTATGCTTTTGAGGAAACCAGACTTAAGGTGAGAGAATGTTTTGCGCACTGAAGTGGACATTAAGTTATTATTGCACACTCTTCAATATATATATTTTGACAAAGACATGTTCAAAAACCTTCTATCAGTGGGGTAAAGATGTTTCAGGGAAAGATAATAAGATAGAATTTCTACCAAAAAAAGCAACCCATAAAGATATCAGTAGTCATGAGGCTGTATTTAGAAGATACCGCTACTGGTGCAACAGGTATCCCCATACAGCGACCAGACATCCTAAGGAATCAATTAGATGAAAGAGTCCCCGTTGTCTAACTTTGAATCTTTTCCTGCCTTCCGAAAGTTCCTTTTTCAATACAAATCAAACTCACCCAAATCTCTATACTTTAAAATTCCCAAGCTTGTCAGCACCGAACCGACGACGGCTGATTTGTCGGTCTTTGGAAGCACTGCCTGAATATCTGAGCAGACCTTTGCCGCCAATACCGAGTCCTGGAAATTCAAGCTCGCCATAGCGTATAGAACATCAGCACTTTGCTTAATATCCAGCGGCTCTGTGCTGCTGCTTATATTGTAGGCCAGAGATCGCAGTAGTGGAGTACTGCGTCGCTTGCGCTGCGCCAACGTGCTCATCACTTTAACCATTTGCGGTACACTTATGCTAGCAATTAGTTTAGCAGCCTCATCATCTCCGGCTACACCCAGAACTGTATTTAAATCATCTGTCCGGAAGCCGGATATGCGTTTGTTGCTATTGTTGTTGTTGATCGTGGAAGTCGAAGATCCAAATCCGTTTCCGTTCTTTGGAAAGGTTTTTCCTAAAATTTTGCACACTTTAATGAATCTGGAATCGTTCTCGAATTCTGACAACCGCACACGATTAGCCGAACTCCATTCAGCTAAAATTGAAACGATTTTTAGAGCGTGCTTCCTTGATATTGTTGTGCTGTTTTCCGACACGGATAGCAATCCATTCACGGTTTTTGCATTCAATATTCGTTCATCGATACTGTTGAATTTCGCTGAGCTAGAAGAAGCTCCAGAGCTCGTTTCACCTTGTTCAGATGGTTTAGTGTCCTCTGCTTTTAAAGATTCAAATGCAGCTGCAACTATTCGACCTAGAGTATAAAAGTATTTTACTATGGTAATGCGATTCTCTCAGTGTCAATTACTTACTTCTTGGGGCCTTCTCATTTGCGTCTGCGCTTATTGGCGCCTCAGAGGCTGTCGGTGTACTAGAGCCGATGGTAGCGGTTTTAACTGATGAGCTATAGGTACGCCGTAGCCAACGGGTAGAGAATCCACCAGCAATTCTTTGGAGCCCCAACATTTCTGTAAAAAAAAGATACAATCAATGTGATGCCGCAAGTTTACATAACCTTTGTGAGAATTATCTCATTTGAGAGAAATACAATGTAAGATAAAAGAAAATTATAATATATTTTGTAGAGTTATTCCATTTCTTTCATTTTTTGTATTTATTTAATGAAATCAAGCTGAAATTTTGAATAATTTACTTTAAATTATAAAATATAACCAATTTCCAATGAGCTCACGGGTAAGATGTCAAAAATAGAAAAAAAAAAACTACACCACAGACAAGTGTGACAGGTGCTGTCATTATGGCGCATGCTCACTTCGAAAAAATCTGACTAATAACGTTCAGAGAACTGGAAAATTTGTTAAAGGCCCGGTAAAACAGAACGCGGGACGACAAGCCGCTCAATACTTCACCACGGAAAGAAAGAACACGGCGGTCAAATCTTGTTTGTAACCATGAGGCCACACGTGCAAGTACTGGCAAGCAAGTTGCAATCAAAAATACTGAATATAAAGATATGAATCCAAGGCTTCAGTTTGCATAAACGAAAAAATTGGTTCTGCTTTTCGTTCTGCGGTACGCTGTTCGATGAACGAAATTGATAATTGTACCAGATTGTTTGGAGATTTCTCCCCTCTGTTTTCGACCGCCGTATAGTTAGCTGCACTAAGCCAAAAAAGTGAAAAAGTACATAAGTGAAAATTTTCAAACTCATTTTGGGGTAGTTTTTCTCACAGGAAAACTTATAGAAATGATGCAGAAAGCTTAAATTTTGGTTTAAAAATAAAATGTGTACATTCTTTTTCACAAAACAACTTCGCTAGTTGGAAAAAAATATTTTTACTTTTGTAATTTTGCAAAAAGTGGCTTATGTAGTTAAGGCTTTAAGCTGACCGCACTGAGGTGCGTTCTTTTATGTTACTGTGGTTAACTATAGTTAATGTGTCAAAAATAAAAGTTGATGTGTCATAGTTAAGAAAGTTACTCTTGGTAACTTTTTCATTTAGGAACGACCAGAGTTAACAATAGTTAATCTGTCAAACGAAAGGGGTTGAAAAAAAAATCGAATTGTATATTTGGAATGAATAACCAAGAAAAAATGTGATTGCATTAAATTTATTGCAAAAATAATTATTAGGAATTCAAAATAACATGTGCAATTTTCTTCATTGCTTATGGCACAGAATTTTTTGATGAAAAATTAACCAAATATAAAGAAGAAAATGCCGACAGAAAGAAAATGCATCAGAAAATAAAAGAAAACTATTCCAAAAATCAAATTCGACAACAAAAAATCAATTAAATTGATAAAAAACATATTTTAAATATTGAAAACAATTCCAAATCAAATGACAAAAAGTAAACAAAACATCCACTATTGCATTTCAGCTGTGTTTGACAGATCAACTATTTCAATTCATATCGAGGAGATGAGTTGGAAAAAGTTACAAAAAATTACTTTTTGACACTTTTACTTTAGAATTTAGGAACGATTTTATGACGTCATAAAGTTACTCGAAGTAACTTTTCTGTATTAAAGGAACGACCGAAGTTATCTATAGTTAACTATAGTTAACCACAGTACATAAAAGAACGCACCACTGCTGAGCCGTGTTCTGTTTGGCCGAGCTTTAAATTACCATTGAAATTTCCCAATATAAGCCTAGTACGCTGGTGATACGAAACGAAATTTTTAGTTGGTAAAAGAAGCAGTAGTAGTAGCAGTAGCAGTAGTAGCCGTGGCGTGATGGTTAGTGCGATGGACTGTCATGCCGGAGGTCTAAGGTTCGATCCCCAGCCTCGCCACCTATTTATTTAAAAAAAAAAAAAAAACGGCTACTGCCTCTTGCGAGGAATTGACAAATCCTCCAAGAGTATCTCCTGTCACAGAAAAGTGCCGCTCGTTAGCCGTTCGGATTCGGCAATAAACTGTAGGTCCCCTCCATTCCTGCAGACACGCACACAGGAATGGTTGAGAGTTGTAAGTCACTAGGCCCTAGTTCTTCATGAGCTGTTGTGCCATCAAATTTATTTTTTTTTTTATTTTATATAAGAAGCACAGATTTTTTATGACAGCTCAATATTTTGTGCTGAAGAACGCCTTTTGCAATCAAACTACAGCACCTTAAAAACTGTTCCCACTCTTAAATGTGTAACCACCTTAGTGACATTTTGTTATAAATTCATCAATCTCAGCTAACTTCACACCACTCACTAATTTTTTTGGTTTTTAAATGGTGACGGCAGCCAAATCATCACTAAAAAGGTTTTCGTTTTTATGTGAAGGAATTTTTTCGTTTCCCTGAAGCTTTTGCTATTTTAATTTCAATTTTGTGCTCTAAAAAAACGAGAAAACTGACGATTTAAACTAATTTGTGTTTCTATTAAAATCAAAACACGTGAAAATGGTGGACAAATTTATAAGTATGTGGAAAGTGCGTGAATTGGCTGACAAAGTGTAAGTGAAAATGAAAATTTACAAACTTTCTATTTGAATTATTGGCAATTTTCAATTTGTAACAATTATTTGCAAATAACCATAAATAAACTTAACTAGTTTCTATAAATACCCAATTCCAAAAGTGTTTTATTAAACCTAAAAACTTGTGACAGCATCCACTACAAAAACCTGAAAAAAAAATTCTCCATGGTCATGTTTCGAGTTTTTTTTTTGTTTTTCTTTTTCTCCCCAAAAATTGCATCACTGAAAAACCTCAGCTTAAATTTAATTAGAGAGAAATGCTTTTGTTTATGTTGCAAGCATTTTACTTCTTCAATTGTCCGTGATTATGGGTGAGGTGGTGGAGCACTCGACTGGTACAACTGGTGCTCGTGCACTTGATCTATCCGGATAGAGAAAAAAAACGAAAGCAGTTGTTTGTGATTCTCGGTTCATAAAACCTTGAAAAACAACAAAAAGCTTGGAGAAAAAATAAATCTCCAGAAACAAAAGACATGAAGAACGTAAGTGGAGTGACGACGACGACAGCGATGAACAAGAAATAACCAAATAATTGTGCAACCATTTACCACTTGATGTCATTTTTTATTATTATTTTTCGTTTTTGCAACTAAAATCCAATTCAGGTGGTTGATGATAAAAAATTCGATGAATTGAGGTAGTGGGTTGAACGTGTACATGCACAGGAGGTTGCGGCGGATGGAGTAAAATGTGACAAATTGGTTTAAATTTTTCTTTTTCTTGCAAATGAGGAGAGGGTTTAACGGAAATGAAGAAGAATACTACATCCGGACGGATTGACCGAGTGGATCAAAGGAGCATGATTAAAATTTATAATTATTTAGGAGCTAGGGATTGGAAAACGGACGTGAATGTGAGGTGCAGGGATTTTTTTCAATTGTAGTGCGAGGCAAACTAGCCAGAAGTTGAAATCACGTACGTTTGTTTCCAATGAGGTTTCTATGCTATGTGACCCTGTTTTTTTTTTTTTGGAAAACAAAAGTAGCTCAGGCATAAGGCAAAACGAAACTAATTAAGGGTTTGGTATTGGACAAATAAAATTATTTAGTTTTTCAAAACAGAAAAGGTGGGCGTTGGTTATATACACATGTAAGATAATTCTCAAATATAATTCCCCTTTTTTTGTGCTAAATTGAATTTAACGATGTTAACATTTTTTGTAAACACTTAATAATTTGAAAAATTCATTTATATTCAGACGCTTCCGAAATCTAAAATAATGATTGAAATCGTTTTAAAATAACTCTAATATCTATGGAATTTTATACACTAGGAAAGGAAAGCAGACACAACCAAATATACATACATATGTATGTAAATACATGCACATATGTAGGTACTCATGTTTGACATATTTTTAAATTAGTTACATCGGAGTAATTTTAAAAAATATAGTGTGCTGTAACCGAAGAAAATTAGGTATATATTTTCATAATTTTCATAAATCAGCTAATAACACTATTCCTAGTTTATTTCTTTATTTTGCTGCAATAAGTTTTACAATATCAATAGCAACTTAATCTAAAAAATCACAAATTTTAGTTAAAATAAAAATACCTACTTTAAAGAATTCCGTTATTTTTTTTTAACAATAAAAAAAAATTATATACCTACCTATAACTGATTCTGAGTTTGTGCTTAAAAATATTGTCCATCAGAAATTAAGCGGATCTAACATTTCTAATTTTATCCTGTACACATAATTATGGTCCTAAGGCAAATTCCGATTATGTCAAAGAATTCTTATAAGGCAAAGACTAATTGACTAAGACTAGAATTGCTGGCAAAGTAGCTACATAAGCACCTACCTATTTTTTTTTTAAATTTAATTATAATTTGTTTAACAAAATTTCGAATTATTTAGCAACCAAAATTACGTAATTCCGAGAGGGGTCAGTTAAAATGCTTTGTAATGCCAAAAAATACTATGCCATTCGGGTTACAGTAATTCGGGAATATGGATTCTGGATTTTGTGTTTCTGAATTTAATACCCAACCCGCTTAAATTTATCAAAGCATGCACATTGTATAATTTTAAAATTGAATATTATTTTATCAATATTAATTAATGTATATCCCTTGATTGGCAATTGCTTTTTAAAAGGCTGGAAATTATGGCTACTCGTTCCCACCCGTTTAGTATGAATTTCATTCAATACAGTCCACTAAAACAAAAATAATTCTTTTATTTGTGTTTTCCTTCTTCTTATTCATGCTAATTTTATTTCAATTTGTATATAACATTGAAAAACGCTTATAGTTTCTTTTGTTATCTTGCGCTGGTTATGTGAAAAAGTAAACCGAATAAATATTTTTTTAACATTGAAAATGTTTATAGGATCGTTTTGAGAGAGTTATGGTGTTACCAAAATGATTAAATGAAATGTATTCTATAAATCAGATATGAACTCCAGGGTATAGAGGTATAACTACCAAATTTATGGTTGGTGTTACCAAAAAATTACTAAAATGATAAAAATAAACAAACGAACGCAAGCGATGAATTTCAGCAGGCGTAGGTATACGGGGAAGAACGAAGAAAAGTAGGGAAAGTAAAGTTGTTCCGTCAACAGACAAGACAAGCGTCAGTGGAGAACGGTCATGAAGGAATGTTCAAAAAGAGAAAAAAACAACAACAAGTACAAGTACTCAGAAGAAGACAAATGACCAGACAAGGCAAACACACCAACAAAAGTGGATAGCTACTCGCCGGATTTTCGTATGTACATATTTATATGTGCATATGTATCTATATGTATATCTACATATTATGGAGGTAGATATGTAGGTAAAAATTATTATTATTATTGTTATTATAATTTTATTAAATTGTAAGTGAATTACAAAATTAATAATTACTTTCAGGGCTTTCAACTAGGAAAATAAAAATTAATATATTGCTGCGGTAGATTGTTTTAACCCCGTTTGGGTTAAAGTTTTTGTATGTGTGGTTATAGTTTGCCCAGTTATTTTTCTTTTTGTATTTCCAGTTTCCGAGGACGAGAGTTTTAATATCTTTTTTATTGTATTGGTAGAACATTTTTAAAGGTTATTTTATTGCTGATTTTGCTTCTGCATCGGCAGTCTCGTTGCCTCTGATTCCGGTGTGACCAGGAATCCAGACGATTTTTATTGTTTCGCTCTTGGATATAATGAGGTTGCGCATTGTTTCGATGATTTCGGTGGAGTTAGAGGTATTTTTTAATGCAGATATTGTAGATAGGCTATCCGACTGAACCATTTTCGTCGACAACTGCAAACGATGTGTGGCTATCGGTTTTTCAAGCATCAGTTAAAAGAAGATTCCAATCGAGGGATTTGTATTTGGCAGTTATGTCCAGGTACAAGGCCTTGTACATGTCATCAGAAGTGGTGGACTTGGGGTAGTTACACAGTTTAGTATTTATAGCTTGGTTAGATAGGTTCCAGGAGTGGATTTTAAACGAAGTTGGAATATTTAATTCTTTTGCGAAAGTGAGATCGTTGCAAAGGGTTGATTGAAGTTTTTGAGGTCTCTTCCGATTCAAGACTTTCTTGACATCATTGTTGATAGGTGTTTGAAGTGCCGGGTTGATTTTTTGAATGATGTAAGAAGTTAAGAAGGATATTCTTTCGGCTAGGGAGTCCGGCTTCGGTAAAAATGTTGTTGATAGGGGTTGAGCGTAGGGTCTTTAAACTTGTTCGGACGGTAGCGTGATATGGGGTTGTATTGAGTTGTAAAGATGTATGGGAGAATTTCCCATAGTCGATTTTTATAGTACAATAGATTTTATTAAATTTATAAGAGTATTGATATTTGAGCAACTTTTTTTTGAGGATAAATATTTAATTAAATTAACCCTGGAAGTAAGGCTTTTTTTGATATAAGTACAATGATTTTTAAAATTAAACTTAGAGTCAAATATCAGGCAATGCAGTTGAGTAAAGCTTGCTTGAAATCGATATAATGTAATATGCCAGAGAATATTTTTTTTCTAGCAACACTATTGATATGAAACTATGTTAGGCGAGATTAGTTAAGCAATATTTTTGCATATTTCGTCGAAAATGCATATTTTTGCATATTTCCGTTTAACGTGCATATTTTAGCATATTTTTGTATATTTTTCATAAAAAATCATAATTTGTCCAGTATCTTCTAATGTTCGATTTTTTTGAGAAAATCTACCCTTTTTTTTTTAGTTGGAATCAAGTGCTATTTTAAATAATATTTCTTTTAAATATTTAGAAAATATTAAATCAAAATTAAAAAAAATTATGTTCCTTGTAGTTCTGATTGCTTAACATTTCTTTCGTTGAAAGGTACCAACATTTTTGTTAACCACGAGAGCAAGATCGTGCGACTCACTCGTGTAAATTTTAGTTTTTTATTATTGATGTAATTTATGTCTTAACAATGGCAATTTAAACGATTCACCATTGTTAAAAAACACGCATGTACCTATTTCAAATAGGTTTTAATGGCTTTTAGCCCAAGCAAATTGACGATTTGTTCGACATTCTCACTTGAACACTATGTATTTTTTTGTTTTGATTTTAAAAGGCTTAATAAGAGCTTACATTTTTTTTATAGAGCATATTTTGGTTGCCATTATATACGATAAAAAAAAAAAAACGATTTTCTTGGTTGAATAGAAAAGTATGAGTTAAAGAAAATTAACAAAATTTATTTTTGACAAATGAAAAGTGACATTAAATACATATACCTACCTACTTATTACGTTTTAATTGTAAAGATTAGTCATGTTTTTTGTTTATCTAGCAAAATAAAGTCATTTTCAATGTCCCCATTCATTCGCTTTCACGCATTGTTTTGTTTTCACTTTTTCGTTTCACTCGGTCCAAAAAAGCGATTCTGGTTCTGTGAAACTGTCATTTGAAATATATTACCGATCTACCTTACCGTTTCCATTTTCAGCTCGGTCTTTAGTCTATTTCTACTGCGCCACCGTCCCTTGGGGTTGGATTGAAAGATTTTGGGTCGGATCATTGGTGTCTATTGATTTTTTTAAGAGCAATTTTGAAGAGGTCTTTGCGACCGTGATGAACCTAAGTCCAGTTGCTAATAAGTACAAAACCTTTATCAACCTGTTATAAAGGCTAAGTTTTTAATTACTATCTTTGCTACCTATGCCATTCCTTAATTATGTTTCAAATAGAAAAATGAAAATAATCACAACATTTATGTAGATATTTTCGCCATGCTTTGATTAGAATGAGGTCATAATTGTTTGGCTTCAGACAGTGTTTTGAATGATTAATTACTGATTTCATATTAAAAAATAAATTTTATTTCAATTATGTATTAATTTATTTAGAAAAAAATTCTCAGAATAAATCTTCTACCATATTCCTGGAAGTTCGGTAACATAATGTAATAAAAAGACATGTCGACTTGACTTTCATACAAAGATAATGAAATTTGCCCACAAATATGAACGCAATTTTTCCAATATTGAAAAATAAAAGATAATTAATAAAATGTTGCAATGTAGTTGGGGTATAGTAAAAGTGCAAAAGTGTTGCAAGATAGTCTTCAGCATATTTTGTTGCTTAGGTGTAAGAAAATATTACACTTTTGCATTTTTACAATGGTTCTAGATAAGCTGCAACGCATCGTGAATACACCTAATAATTATTTTAAACATACATATTTTACAGCCCAACAATGAATACTTTAAACCCTATTTTCTCATGTTTCTTTAGTTAAACAAAATTCCGGCCAACTTTTCATTGCCATTATAATTCCTGGAAACAATTTAGCGGTTTTTGATTACATTTTTATCAAAAGGCATATGAAAGTGTGTTTTAATTTAAATCTAATCATAATAATCTCTTAGTTTGCCGATTTCATCGCTTGTAGCTAAGTTTATAAGTTTATCGCGTATTTTCTCAAATATGATTGCTTAATTGCAACAAGAACAACATTGCTCAGTTTTTATAAAATATAACCCAGTTGATAGACTTAAACACACCATACATCACAATGACATTTAATTCATATATTTTTAGACCTTATTCTTTTAAAATTATTCTACAATCAAATTTAAGATAAGATAGCCCAAATGATATCTTTTTGATTGCTATTGACGGCTACGACGACGGACGTACGGCGAGGGACGAGTGTGTAAAATAAGCCAGCTAATTAATTGTTTTAGCATGTTTCTTTTTTGTTGTTTTTTCCCCCATCGACATCCCGCACTTTGTTTGGATTGGCCCAACATCAACATCGTGATGTTTGTCTATATATCGTAACAAAATATTTCAATTGTTGTATTGAAAATGTGCCAACTCTAGCTCAGAACAAGTAGAATAATTTCTCTGTTTTCACCTTCGTTTGTAGTAGTTTATTGGTGTCATATGGTTCTTAACTGGTGCTAAGGTCGTTTGCATACCATAATTTTGTTAAACTGAATAGTACGTGGAATGAATACATTGAAAAGCAGACAATAAAGTTTTCATATTATCTAATTTACTCAGATAATACTTATCAACTGCATGACAAAGTTATTCCAATGCACACATCAATAAACTTAATTTTAGATTTTTTTAATATAAAACTTTGATCGACATAATTAATATGTTTATTATTTTGTACGTAATTAAGCATGTCTGAAAATCTAAAAGCTTCACATGTGTGAAATATGTAGATTGTTTATTTTGTTTTTTGAAACAAATACATTTCAATTTTTTATTGGACTAATTTAATAAATTTTAGATAGTTTGACAGTTTTTTGGAGGTCTATGAAATTCCAATGCTTGTATTCATTTGACGAATTTTAAATTCTCTATAAAATTACTGACGATTAGACGAGATCTCAAAGACCTCAGCAATCTCAAAAATCTTAACGTAATTCCTCAGTGATATTCTCACTTTTGCTGTCAAAAAGCTAAGACTGATTTTTTTTTGGATTCGCTTGCTCAATTATTTTTTGTCGCTGTTGATTATTTAATAAAAAAGAGATGGAAATTGTTTTTTACTTTTAGCGGAGAAATTTTGTTCAGGTTTTCCTCCTGTTCAATGGAGCTGATTGAGCTTGCTCAGTGGAGATCTCAGAAACGTGAACTGGCTAAATGTTTTTTTTTAATGAATATGGAATTCGAAATGGTCTTTTAACTGTAGAACTGTTATTTCTTCAGTATAGCCGACAGTAATGTTATTTAATGGTAAACTCTGAGAATTGTCTCTACGCTAAGAAAATGAATAACTATACTCTGCTTTGTTGTCATCTGCGCAATTTTGATTTTTGGATGTCTACATACAGAACAATATCTTATGCCAGAAAAGGAACTTGTTGAATTATTATTGATTCAAAATAGTTTTTAAATATCTGGCCAAAATTTCTAGATCATGTTTCCCCCATATCACCCCTTTTATTTTTATATCGATTTATTTCAAATAAAATAGAAGAGAAAAAGTTCGGCAAAGTTCTAAATTTATGAAGTTCATATAATTATCAAATATTTAAAGTACTCCAAATTATGAGATAAATTTTATATCTAATGATTATTGGTCAAGATTTCAAAACCTTTTAAAAAAACGGCTACTGCCTCTTGCGATGAACTGACAAAACCTTAAAGAGTATCTCCTGTCATAAAAAAGTACCGCTCACATTAGGCATTCGGATTCGGCAACGAACTGTAGGTTTTCTACATTCCTGCAGACAGGCACACAGGAATGGTTGAGAGTTGTAAGTCGCTGGCTCTAGTTTTTCATGAGCCAAATGTATTTATTTAAATCTAACAAATTTCTTTCTAAATTTGGATACTACTCTACTTAAAATTTTAAGTATTCAACCTTCTCAAACTTAGAAGTTGGCATACTTTTAGATCTCATTACTTTTCACGGCTAACTTGTCACATATGTAGGCTATTTTGATATAACGGTATTATTACGATCAAAATGACCCTGCCTGCATATTACGGTTTCTAAAAGGTTAGAAGTTAGTGTTTATGCTACACGTGAAGTGTGCAGAATGTTTCAAACATAAAAACTGTCTTTTTTGAGCTTTTAAAAAGTTTTTATATCTGAAATCTTTATTAAGCGGAAATTTTAGTGAAAAATTAATTCTGATGCTTTTTTTTTATACCTTATTATTTAGCACCAACGTCGTTATGAACTACACAGAAATTGAAGGTAAAGTGCGTGAAGCAACCAACGATGATCCATGGGGACCAACTGGACCACTTATGCAGGAACTAGCCCATGCAACTTTTACATATGAAAGTTTTCCTGAAGTAATGTCAATGTTATGGAAACGAATGTTACAAGACAATAAAACTAACTGGCGAAGAACATATAAAGTGAGTTTCATTTTATCGTAATATTATTTAAATCTACAACTAATATTTCCTTATTGTCATCCAGAGTTTACTTCTGCTGAATTATTTAGTACGAAATGGCTCCGAAAGAGTAGTAACCTCATCTAGGGAACACATTTATGATCTAAGATCACTCGAAAACTATACATTTACAGATGAAGGTGGTAAAGATCAAGGAATTAACGTTAGACATAAGGTTTGTATAGAAAAATAAACAATCTGACAGCGTTTTTGTTTTTAACTTATTTCTTCTTTTCGAAGGTAAGAGAACTTATAGACTTCATTCAAGATGATGATCGTCTCAGAGATGAACGAAAAAAGGCCAAAAAAAATAAAGACAAATACATTGGTATGAGTAGCGACGCCATGGGTATGCGAAGCTTTGGTACTGGAGGAGGTGGAGGTGGCGGATCAGGCAGCAACGAAGGGTGGAAAACTTCACGCACTGATCACGGAGAAAATTGGTGTAAGTTGTGAAATGTGAAGGGTGTTACTAATATATTCAAATAAACAAAAATAATTCTTATTTATAACAGACTCCGATGCTAGGCCTGGAGATCGATATGATGAAGATGATAATCCCTATGAGGGAGAAAAGGAACTTTCGGATAGTGATACACCAAGTCCAAGGTAAACAAATTTAATATTGTATTCTCTTTGCTTCTGGCAATTAAGAATATTTAAATTTAAATAAAGCATTGAGTCAAGTTCAATCTTAAAACCGTATTGAATAAATTCCAGGACATATCGCTACAATGACAGAGCGAGTCCAGCTGATGTCGCCACTGAAATTAAGCCTAACATCAGTATTCGTACCAACAAACCAGTTACAACAATCACCAAACAGCCACAAATAAAATCGACAATAGTGACAAACAAAAAAATCGATATGGGTGCAGCAGCGAACTTCGGTAAATCAAAAACTCCCGGTATCCATTCGCCAACACATCGTGATACACCCCCTGAAGATATTGTGACAAACAGCAACAACACAAACAATAACCTAATTGATGACTTATTTAAAACATGTCAACCAGTCGAAAATAAGACTCAAACTTCTGCTGGTGCCAAATCAAATGATTTTGATGACTTCAATCCGCGTGCAGATGACACACATGAGTTTGGTGATTTCGCCAGTGCATTTGGTAATTCGGAGACATCAAAACCAATCACAACAATTCCAGTAGCCAAAATTGCACCAGTAGCTGCATCGAAAGCAGATGACTTTGCTGATTTTACCGCTTTCCAAGGCGAGGTTATACCATCCAATAATGTTTTGCCATCTGCTGGTGCTGCGATTGGAAATATCTTCGGCAGTGGATTAGCCAGTAGTTCAGCCAATGGTAGTGCGTCACTTGATTTATTTGCAAGCCAACCGTCACAGCCGAATATAATTCCCTCAGGAGTTGGCAGCAGTGCTGCTTCTGATTTACTCTCAGGATTTGGAGATTTGTCAATTACCCAAGGAATGCCAATGGGTAAGTTTTAAATTTTTATTCTTTTGCTAAAACAATTAGTATAGTAAAAGAAAAACTTTATTAATCCTTCTGTTTTTGATGTTATGTTATAACAAATATTGATCAATAATTTATTGACCGAAAATGTAACTTTGGGCCAAAGTTCCGTACAAAAATGAGATTTGTCTTTTGTACTACAAAATATGAACCGATGTTCTCCCTATTCAAGTCTTCAAAAATTGAAGCACTCATTAATTACTGAGAAAGTTTCTTTCATATTGAATCATAAATAAGATTTTAGCGAAAATACGATAAATTATAATATTTAATTAATTTTACGAGCACACTTATTTGTACATACTTACGGCCATATTATTCACTCAATACATCCAGATTAAAACTTAAATCTGGATGTATATCATACAAATTCAATTTAAATTCATCTGGATTTAAATTTAAATCTGAATTAAACGAGTGAATAATATGGCCGTTAGAGTGCCGAAAAGCTTTTCGCACCAGCTTTTGGTTATTGAATGAAGCTACAACAACTTTAATGTGCTACCATCAAGTTTTATAAGCCGGGTTTGTAGATATTATAAAAATCATTTTCCCTTAAGTATAATACATAGGTAAGTCACGAAATAGAAACAATTTATTACTTCTTACAGTAATTGTTAATTGAGATGTCTTATCAAATGAAATGCCTTTGGAAAATAATGGTCACTTATAAGTATGTACTAAAGGTCTGCATGAATGAATGTATTTATTTAATCTATTCAGTATACTAATTCACAAAACATATTGAGCAAGTTTACTCACAAAATAAAACTCACAAAAAAGAAACAAAACTAGTACAATATTCATTCTTCGATAACAGAATGGACACAGTGCTTGTTTCTTCTCTTTTTCGTGGGTGCTTGAAGAAATTGAAATGAGTATTCATTTATTCAAACTCATTTTATGAACACCCAAACCAAATCATGAGTATTCACTGAACGTCTAGTATCGATGAAAGAGGCAAGAAACACAATCCTGCAGGTGCAACTGCCCATTCTGCTCTCAAAGAATAAGAAAAGTTGGTTTTGTGCGAGATCACACATCAATTACCGCTGTGCGCTTGGTCAAGCATTTGATTTAAATTGAATGCATCAAATGAGTAGGTACACACTATTTTCTTAAGAATTAAATTATGAATATTCAAATGGGTACCCATAATTTGCGGGCACACTATAGTGAAATTATGAGTACTCATTCTTAGTGGGTACAGTGCTCTGAGTGTTTATTTGAAAATGAGTATTAAGCTCATACGAGTATTGGTCAGGTAATGCATTCAATTACATATAAAGCACTCAACAAAAAAGTATTTATTGTGTACAGTTTACTAGACCTTTCGTCCAATGTAAATCCGAAATAGAAAACAATGGGACATTAGTTACGGTGGTACAAATGCGAGTTTCCGGTTAGACTTTCTTTTGATATGTTTTGATTTATTTTGAGGTAAAAACATGTGAATTTTGACAAAATAAAAACTACTACCTTTTTTTTATATGAACGAACAAATATTTTTTTTTTTAAATTCTTCTCTAATTTCCTAAGCTTTCCAGTAAACATTGAAACATTCACAATCTTGACCGGTTCGTAAGAGTGTCTTTTTTAAAGTGTTAATTATTATAATTCATATGCTATGTTCATAGATTTATAAATAGAAAACAAACTGACTTGCTAAAAATAAAAATCTTTAAAGCTTTTACGTTATTTATAGAAGTAGTCAATACACCGTATTGAATTTGAAAGTGCTTTGTAAATCATATAAAATATAAGAAAATAAAGCTAAAAACAAACAAAACACATTCCAATTGGATGCAACAATTTTCCTTTTCAGCTTCGACAACGACTTTCAAATTGGACACTGAACTTCAAAAACTTTTACAAGCATTGAAAACTCTTCAAAAAGTTCAATCAGCAAGTGATGTTCAACACATTGAAGATATTATATCCGCTCTACAAGGAAAGTATTTACCAGGAAATGCAACCCCAGAAAAGCTCAATGGTACTGATCAAGATATCGATAAAAATTGGCAAGAATTTGCAACAACTATATATGCACAGATGCTGTCAAACATTGTAAAGCATTTTTCCTTTCAGTGGCCAGTTGATGAGGAACAATGCGCATCAAAAATAATTGTCAACTTTTTAAAAATTGATCATAATTTTAATTTTATCTATGAGACTTTTTATGCTTTAAATGCTGAATTAAGTAGTTGGCCACTTACAGCAGCACAACTCTTTAGGGTACTTCTTACCGATGAACACTACTTGTCCGCAGCATTCATCCATATTTGCAAGCAAATTGTGGGAAACAATTATGAGGAACCAAAAATCAGTGAATTCCTACAAATGCTGATATCTTTACCGAATAGAGTTGCTAATGTATTGCACGGCAAAATGGATGAAATATTTCATCCAACTAACTTCGCTCATATCCTTCTGGTACACTTCATCCGAGCCCTTCATTTTGTTATTAAAACCGATACCTATAACTCGACAAGAAAATTATTCAACTTAAACATCATGAGTCGCATACTAAGTCGAATAATCACAACATTTGGAAATGATGCCAAAAGTAGTTTGACTAAGTTTACATACATACTAGTAGAAGTGTGTAAAGTGAAAGATTACCGTCCCTACATTAATGAATTTCTTCTAAAGCTCGAAAGGAATGCTATACAATTATTCACCATGATCGTTTTAAACGAGAATTTGAATCTCTATCTTTTGATTGATAACGCTGTTCTGGCTTCGGAGGAATGGAATTTCTGTTTGCTAAATAAGATTCCTTTAATGAAGATGTTATCAAATAATGAAGCTATCAACACACTTGTAAGATATATTGCCATTGTAGACGAATCCAATCCGAAAACCGATTTAAATGGTAAAATTTTATGGAAGCTCTTACAAGACCTATTACCTATTTGGGCTAATCGCCATGCAAGCATGAAAATGACCTCAGCTCAGCATGTTTACATTACTAAATTTATTATTTTAACTAGCCAGTACATCTTTAGTAATGAAAATATTTTCAAGATAGGAGATCAGCAAAGGAATGAAATTCGTCGTCGTTTGTATGAAGGGAATAAAAATCATCTGACATCGGTTGATCCCATATTCCGTCATATTGGTATGATATGTGCTGAATTAATTCTTGGCATGCTAGAGAAAGATCCACAAGCTGAAAAGCTCCAATTTGATTATTCGTATGTTGTGAACTTGCCTCAAGGTGAAATTATACAAACTTTGAGAAATTTACCTGAGAAAATTAGGAATATCAGTCGAATAGAGCTTTTAAATTGCGAAATAGATAGCGAAGGTTTGGAGCAACTTTCAAAAGAATTTTTCCAGTTAAGAAAGAAAACTATTAATGCTGAAAAAATAGATGAAATTGAAGAAATACCTCGACGGGCTGAGGATGAACCAATGATAACCGAAATCATAGAAGATGAGAATACCGAGTTGGATTCGGATGATGATGATTGCGTTCCATATGACATGTCAAATGATACTCCTACAATAGCAGACAAGCGACCAAAGTTCCTTATGGACCTCAAAGATGCCCTCATGACCAATGACGACAATGAGATATTTCAAAGTGCTATGGAAGTATCAGAGAAGCTTATTCGCAATCAGTTGCCAACTAATGATGCACAAGAAGCCATTGAGCTATTACAAATCTTCATAAGCCTCGATATGAAATTTTATTTTGAAAATTTTGAAGAAGTGAAGTTCAATAATTGTGTTACGATCTGTGTATGCCATCCTAAGCAATGTGCTGAGTACATTTGCGCACAATTTCACACTGACAACACCTCGTACAATGTAAGCTTAAGAATTCTAATGCTGCAAGTGCTGGCTGCTTCGGCAAAGATGCTTAGCGAAAGTAAAAAAAATGACGATGGAATACTATCTTCAAAAATCATAGAAGTAAATCCTTATCCAAGAAAATTAAAAATACCAAACGAACACAACTCTCGTTTAATTGAATCAGAAAAAATCATTCGAGCTCGTTTAAAAGAGAAAACCAAGCGATTCTTTGCCAGACCGAAGCCAGAAGTATTGGGAACAGTGAATCGTTTTTCATCAGTTGCTGGATCATTTTTCTTTCCATTGGTCAGGGGTGAACGCACCCGGCAAATGGTATTTGCTAAATTTGGTAAAATTTCACATGATATCGACACCTATCTACTGTCGAATTTTTTAAATACCTTAACCGTTGTGGTCATTGCTTCACAGAACAGTCCACTTCTGCCTAAGATGGCAAGAGAAGTATTCGATTTGTATTCTTTCATTCGATTCAGCAGTGAACCAAAAGTAAGAATGAATACATTGCAGTTGATTGGAGCAACATTGGTGACAGTTCCACGTTTTGTGCTATTCAATGAGTTTTCGGATAAATTATTTGAAATCAAGGAATGGCTTGAGGATTGTTCAAGAAGTCCTCTTATCGGTGGGGAAGCATCAGACGATTGTCGAGAAGTTGCCGCTCAAGTGATGTCCGTTTGCTATGGTCTGATTGCGGAGAGAAATAAATAGAAAAAGTCACAGTTTTATAAGATTTCCTTTATGTTCTTGTAAAACTTTTAATCTGGCCATTAAGTTCAAAAATGATTATGTAATAAGGAGCTTACAATACAAGAAGTAATAAAAAATAGAATTTAAATAAAATAAAAAATCAATTTAAAAAAGCGTTTTATTTGTCTTCGAATTGATTTAACATGGTTGTAACTTTCTATCCGTGGCTAAAATTGGTAAGTTTTATACTTTTTATGAAGCTATAGGGTGCCAGTTATAGCTATCATTTAAAATTTTGATTCTTACTTTTAAGACAATTAGAAAGTGAACTCGATAATTATTTGGATATCAAAATAAACCGCGTGACTTTAATTATTATTATTCTAGTCAAAAAAAAATTAATTCTGGCCCAAACTTCAGCATAAAATGACTGAATTTTTAAATGATCATGGGTAAGGTAGTTCAATCGTTAAAATAATAAAACTCATTTTATGTGGAAAGTTTGTCCAAAATGAATTTTAACTAGAAACATTAAATGAGTTGAGATCTTTATTTTGGCATACAAAAAAAAATCTGATTTTGCTTTTAAAATGGCTCAAAATTAACAATTAAAATTTTCGATTCAATATATGTAGCTTTTAACGGCCTTTAGTCCATGAAAATTTTTGGCGTTTCGTCCCGGCGATCTCACTTGGACTCATCAGTTGACTAGTGAGGGCCTTGTCAATACGCAATTTCTAACCAGATTAGAATTCCTAATCATTAAAGCTAGAAGTTTTTTGTGCCCGTGGCCTGGCAATGTTTATATACGAATATTTTTTTTTTTTTTTTTTTTTTTTTTTTTTTTATAATACAAATTCTATATACTACTGAAATAAATCAGCCAATTAGAAGACTTAGCACTATTTTATTGGACTTGTTGAATTATTGATTCAATATAGCTTTTAACGGCCTTTAGTCCATGAAATTTTTTTTTTTTTTAACAATTAAAATTTTCAATTTTCAATGATAGCTATTAACAACTTCACTGTCCAATGAATCATATATGATCCATGAAATTTGATTCGTCCCGCGTTTCCTACGTCCATTAATCACATATGATTCAAAAGTTTTATTAATCGAAAATTATATTACGTCCCCATAGAAACTAATCAAAAGACTTCTCTACGTTCAATTTTTTTTCTTTAAAAAAGAAAACATAAATATCACGTTCTATGAATCCAATTTGATACATAGATTTTTTTTGGTACCGAGTTTACAGCATCCATGAATCACATTTGATTCATGAACATATGATTTTAATAAAGTATATATTCTGTGAAAACATTGTCTTAAAGGCATAATTTTAATATAAATGTAAAGGTTAAATACAGCCCTTAACAGAACTGCGAAAAAAAATGAAAAAAATGTTTAAGAAAACGCATTTTCCCATCAATGAATATTTATATTATAATGATCAAATTTATTTAAAAAGAATGAGAAAGTAATCCAAAAATGTGAACAAATTTAACAAAGAATAATAATTTACATTTTTTAAAGTTTAGGCATTTGTCCATTTATGCTATGCAAAGTTAAAACATGTTTAGCAGAATGCCTTATTGAAGTGTTTGCATTCTGTATCCATGCATCTGTTTTGCTTTCAAGGCAGCTATGACCGTCTTTTCTCAGGTTCTTATAGCGCTTGCGCACAATTTTACCATAGTATTGGATTGCACATAATATTGTCGGAGGAATTCTTGAAATATTTGTTGCGGATGCACAAAAACAGGCAATACTTTCAACAGAATTTCTTGAGCATCTAACATTGGACCTTCGTTTTTTAATTTGTTATATATGCATCTTGGTATTAATAACTGAAACTCGTAACAAAAGGTGTACACAAGCCTTTTTTTATACTGTAATGTCGATTGAAATGCAGCTAATTGATCTGCTTATTTAACGTAATTATAACCTTTAACGGCATTTGGTTTCATTTTTTCACCATTCCACTGAATTATTGCTGACGATTCATTTCCGTGGTAGGGGTAGTTAGCATAAGAACATTTTAGCACCGTGATGCATTACTCCTTTTTAAGCAATTCTTGAGTATTTTTTTTTTCAATTTTTGTTTAGTGACTTGTTGATGGAAGATCGGCCTAATTTTTTCGTAATGTTCCACATAAGTCTGCGCTGCGACTTTTTAAGTATGTTCATTGCTAATGATAAACTAGTAGGTATAATATTTGTCAGCGACAATCATTCGCCCTTCACCTAAAAGGGGTTCACACAATCCCACAAGAACAGATCCCATATTTATCTACAAGTATTTCGCCCTGCGTATGTAACGACCGCATAATTGCCAATAATTTTTTTATTTTATAAGAGGATCAATCTTGTATGTTTTTTGTGTACTTCCTTCAAGCAAAAGAGAAGTAAAATGCCAACAACGCAATATAAATGAAAATCTATTGTAGGTACCACAATATTTTCTGATGCATAAGCGGATAGTTGTAATGTTCACGTTTCTAAGATCTCACTGAGCAAGCTCCGTCAGCTCCACTGAGCAGAAGGAGAAACCTGAACAAAATTTCTCCGCTAGAAGTCAAAACCAATTTCCATCTCTTTTTTACTAATTAATCAACTGCGACAAAAAATAATTGAGCAAGCGAATCCAAAAAATAACAGTCTCAGTTTTTTGACAGCAAAAGTTAGGAATCTCACTGAGGAATTACTTTCAGATTTCTGAGATTGCTGAGATCTCTGAGATCTCAGTGAGCTTGAGAAACCTGAACTGGCTAAGTGTCTGAGTATTTCGAAATCGGAAATATGTATGCTTTATTTAATAAAAAAAAAATATTACATTTATCAAAGTTTAGACAGTCGATTCCGTTGTATAAAATTAGATAAAAAGTAAGATCACTTTAGCAACAAATAGAAATGTTTATTTATAACTTGGACGGCTGTATTTATAAAGTTATACAGCGTTTATAAGTTCGACAATGATATGTAACGGCCATATTTTTGACTTTCTTCAAAGCTAGTTTAACGGAAAAACTAGTTGAATAGAGGTTTCGAGTTTTATTTTTTTCAGAAATTTTTATTACTTTGACATCTAAATCAAAATATTCATACATATTTTGACATCTAAATCAAGTCAATAACTGCTTTTGAAAAACTTAAAACTCGAAACCCCTATAGAACTAGTTTTTTAGTGAAACTAACTTTAAAGAAAGTCAATAATATGGCCGTAAGAGAAATTTAAATAACTGGTCATGTTTTTTTTTATTTTTTTTTATATAGAGAATAATTTTTGTAATTTAATCAATCCTTAGGTCCACGTTATGATTTTTCTCAATATTAATAAAAATATTTTTTACTTTCAGAAAACATCATGTTCCCAAGCAATGATCTACTTCAACCAATTAGTGCAAATAACAATAACAATTACACAAATCAGCAGCAACAACTTGAATCAACTAATGCTGCCCCTACACCAGCAGATTTGGCTGTTGGTGCAACGTGGTCTAACTCAGGCAATCTTAAAATCGACCTTGACAATCTGCTGTCAAGTAAGAACTTGAAATCAAATGCTCCTGCTCCATCTATGAATGCGCTCAAAGTGCAAAGTCCTGTAAAGCAGCCCTTATCAGTGCAAACACCAGCGTTATTTAGTGCTGGCGGTGGAATGCCATCGCCACTTCAAAGCCCGCTGCAGCGTTCTCCAGTTTCTTCTGGTTTCCAAATAAAAACAAATACAATGCTGCCCAATCAACCTCAAATGAATCAAACGCCAATGTTTGCCAATTTTAATAACATGCAAAATGCAATCATCAATCCAAATAATACAAACAATAATATCAATGCACAACAATTCAATTTGTTTCAATGATATATAGCGAATTGAATTAAGTTGAGTTTCCATTGATTTTGTTTGTTTAATTTTTTCTTCCAAACTTGGAAAATAATTTTGGCTTTCCTTTGTTTTTCTCAAAAACCAAATTCTATTCCTAAATTTTTGTTTAATTATTGAAATTATGCATGTTGTCTATGGTTTGTTATAATTTTAAGAAAAGAAATTATCAGATGAGAATTTAAATATATCACATTATTAATTAATAAAGCAATATTTGAATGTAATGTATATAAATATTAAAAATGTAGCAATTTGATTTGATATCATTAGGTTTATTTAAAGAATTATATAAAAATGTATGTCGTGTAGGTGTTATTATTAAAATATTATGTTAATCGTCAAGTTGTTTAAATTATATACAAAACAAAAAACATACACACATGCATATAATGCTTAACTTTTACATTGTTAATTATTTTAGATTTTCTTTGTTAATTTTATAGATAGATTTCTACACTTGAGGGTTGTTTTCCTAAAGATCTACACAATTTTTGTTTAAACAGTTGTTTTATAATAGAAAAAGATATATTTATATACAATTTTCAAACAACTCATTATAAGATTGGAACCTGGGATATATTTTTAGAAATAAAATTGTTTGGATGAAAATTTAAGTGATAATTCAGGATTTTTCAAAATAATTACAAAACAAAAGTTCTTTTATGTCAAAATACAGTCTTAGCGAGAGGTAAGCGTTTTTTTTTTTTTTGTCAAACCATTGAAATAGAATATTTACTGGTTAAGACTTGTATTGAGACTTTAATCACGGGTTACGGTATAAATTTATTCAATGAGTGAATGTTTCACAAATTGGAACCATTTTGAATTTGGTTTGTGATTTTAGTTTTCCAGATTAGATCTTTTAGTTTATTGGACAGTACACATAATTTAGAGCAAAAACCATGCGTACAAGTTCTGGCTTGTTTATTTGACTTGTTTATTTATATTATTTATTTGTATTTAAATTGCTATAAAAAACAAGTACTGATTCTTGTGAAATCCTTATTTTCTCCAAAATTATTCTCTTTTCATAAATAAAATGGTAAATTTCAAACAAAAATAGCTTTAAACCTACACAAAAACAAAAAATCTTAATTAAATTGTTCATCATCCCTAGAATTAAAATCCAGCACGGAAAACTTCAAAAATATATAGTAAAATTAAAAACATAAATATTTCTTCGTCCGTTTCTTTAGAAAATGCAACAATTCCATAAGCGGTACATCTTCAAGAAATCAAGCGTCTGGATATTTATTAAGTCAACCTTGTACAGAAAAAAATTATATTCGTACACAAAATTTAATCTTTTAATTTTGAACAATAAGTACTGACCTCTTGAACTTCTTCAAATTTTGTATTTAAGTTCGAAAAAATGAGCAATTCTATGACTCAATGTTTGCCCCTGATTTTTTCTTATATTTTCATTTATATTTATTGTGTTTGATCCGTTCCAGCCAAATTTAACCACGATAAATTGTCAAAACGATATTATATACATTTATTGGTAACTATTATAAATAATAATATAAATAATAGTTTAAATTTAATGATAAGAAATCGCGATTTTAGTTATAAACAAATTTTTCGTTTCCGTTCGCAGGTGTTGGGCTTCATCAATTTTTAATAATTGGTAGCTAATTGAATTGATATTGACCTTAGTAATTATTTCTAATAAATTAAAATATATGTTCTAACGCACAAGATTTAGTTAAATAATTTGCAAATCAATTTAAATTTGTTATGTTTTGTTTTTATTTTATGATTTTTTAAATATTTTAACATTCCATCTACATAAATTAAGTAAATATAATTTGTATTCCCTTAAAAAAAAAAAAAGAAACTTCCATTTTTTCTATTGGTTTTTATTTAACTAAAAAACATAAAAAAAACATGTAAATATATAAAATTATTTAATTTAAAAAAAATCAAACATTACATACAAACTATATATATTTAAATAAAGAATTAAAATTTATATGAGAAACTTCGTAAGTAAAAACATAAAATTTATAATAAAACAAAAAATATTGTTTAAAAAAATACCTAGGGATTTGTGAGCAAAACTTATAACATAGATTTTATTAAGAATACAAAAAATAAAAAACAATATAAAAATAAAAAACTTCAATTTAATTGTTCAGGAACATTGGATTTAACCAAGAAAAATGAAAGCGTATTAATACAAAAAAAAATTATATTCAACTTGGATGTTATCAAGTTATGTATTTCTAATAAGTATTGAAAAAAAAAGATCAAAATTAAAAAAAAAACTTGTTCGACGTGATAAACCTTGGTATATAGAACATTTTTATTTAACTTTAATTTAAAAAAAATGAAACTTAACGCATATTAATAAAATAAAACGAAAACCGTTACACGTACTTATCTTTTCTTTCTTATATTAATTTAGAAAGTTACTGTACATGCCAATTTACAATAATTTTTAATTATAAAAATACTGTTTATTCGGCCCCGTGGGCATAGTTTGAGACACCCAGAGTTTTTGTTTTATATGCGAACCACGCTAATGTCCATCTACTTTTAATGGCAAAAAAACTTTTATAACTATAAATTGGCAGTCCGCTAGACTCGTTCGTTTGTTAATCTAGCTGTTTCTATCTATCTCATATATTTACATACATATGAGCCGTTTTTTTTTTTTTTTTTTTTTAAAGTGGAATAAGTCCACTTTTGGAAAAAAAAAATGAGTTAGTGGTCAATTAATTAAGATATTTGGATCCTCTTTTTTTATATAATTAATCATATACCCATAAGAGCAAGATTTCTTCCTTAAATAAACAAATGAAGTTTACGTTATAAAATTTAATGCAAAAAAATTTGTTTGAAAGTGAAATAAGTCCATCTTTCTTTATAAGCAATGATTTTTGGTTGGATTTATTTCAGTGGGCATTATCCTACAGTAGGTATCAGTTCGTACTTTAAGAACTACATCAAAGACAAGATAACGGTATTTTTGGTCTAGGAATTGCAATAAGAAGTTATTTTACTAATTTTGTTTAGCAAGCCTAGCTGTTTGGTTAACTTATTACTTAGGCTCAGATTTCAGATTTTTTTATAGAAATAAGGCTCATGAATGTTTGCAAAAGATGAGTAAATAAAGTTCATAATTAACTTGGTGGATATTCATGAAAATAAGTTTTTTTTTATTTGTTTTTATTTTTTAACTTAAAACATCCATTTAGTAAAAAATTCCATATACAAATATGGACTTAAAATTTCTAAATTTTAATTTGTGATTATTGAAAGTGGAATAAGACCATTTGGGGCTGAAAAACCGTTAACTTTCTTTGAGAATTTTAATAAATTTAATTCCATCTTAAAATTTAACATGTTTATAATCTAAAATGCATCACCTAAATTGTTTAACATTTGCCTATGTTTTTCAACATATTTAAACGCAAACCCTTAAATATCTCGAAACATGAAAAAATGGGCTTCTATCACTTTCAAAAACAACGGCTCATATATCAAAATTAGCTTTCCATTTATGCTCTAAGAACTCAAACCTATCTATCACATTGCGCTGAAAATTACCCAATATATTTGTTCTTAAGTAAAAAATTTTAAAGCTGAAACTTACACACAGCCCAATTCTAAATATTCCCTGGGAAAAAACTCCCCGGAAGACATATTCTTTCGAGAGTAAAATACTACCAAATTTTCCGGTAGAATATTTTTACCTTCGGGAATGAGACTTCTGCTGAACAATCGAAATTGTAGAAAACAAATAAATTATTGCCGGGGAAACATTTCCCTGGCTGAATTGGGCTGAAATATTTTGTAAGAAATGAGTACAATTTCTTTTAATCTCCGATGGATGGCTCTGATAAGAAAAAAATTTTAAAATTTTTCAGAGCTATAAAAAAAATTACGGTGTTATGTTCGGTTTCACAAATATTTAACAGGCTTTTAAATGACGTGTTTTGTATGAAGAAAACGTCCTTTAACTACATTCAAAACTTTTTGCAAAAAGTGCAAAGGTGAAAAACTAAGACATGCGCTAAAAATGCCTGGGTGCACAAAATGTACGAAAATTGTGTTTGATGTCATTTCAGATTGATTTCACAGACCAAACACTATTTTTTTGCTCACAGCCAGCTTTTGTTTATCACTTTTTGACATACCTACTTTATGAAAAAAATTTTAAATGTAGTTAATCATTTACTGTCTACTAATTATAATCAAAAAATGGTTATTGCAGCTCTTGCGTTCTGGGTAATTACACAATGGAATAAGAATTTTTTGGACTCAAATGGAGCAGTAAGCAATTGCCCTTAGTTTGAGTCCGGAAAATTCTTATTCCATTATGTAGTTACTTTGAACACAAGAGCTGAAATAACATTTTTTTTTGTTTATAAATAAGGCAGTTAGAGTTTAAAATTTGACTTTCTATCAGAAATTTATTTTATGTGCAGCGAAGCGCATGGGAAACGGCTATTAAAATATAGGGTGTTCTCATAAACGCCTGACTAACCGATTTCTGCAGTTGCAAAATTGGTAAAAAACCATCTATTTCTTAAAGGTAAACATTTTACTGGTTTGATTTTAAAAAGTATTTTTAAAATATTAAAAATCATGAGCTAAAACATATATTTACATTTAAAAAAGTAGTTTTTCATTCGTTTTTGTGATTGCAGAAATCGGTTAGTCAGACGTTTATGAAAACACCCATATTCATACAAATATCTAAAGAACTCAACTATTACGATTTTCATGAAGAATTAAGTATGTATGTATGTATATAACAACTCTCAATCTCTCATGTGTGCTGTTGTACATTCGAAAATTGTTTTGTTTTCTTCATTTTGATAAAAATTGGAGCAGTAGGATTGAACAAAAATTCCATACTCTAATAGAATGGAACGCTCTCAAAATCTAACCGAAAACGACATATCGTCGGCTTAAGTGAAGAGCAGCTCACTTTTAAATTTTAAAAATTCTTTCATTCTTTTCAAATAATGAGTGTAATTAAATAAAAAATTCCCGAGGAAATGTTTGCCCGGAAATAAATTGTTTTTTTTTTCTACAACTTTATTTTTGTAATGTATGTATGTCAAATACTACAAAAAGCTGTTCGAACATTCAAAACTCTCGGAGAGAATTCCGCTCCGACGGATACCTCGATGGGGCCGAATAATTCAGAGTGAAACAAAATTCCCGTCGAAATTCCCGATAGAAAAGCTCTTTCTCAATTGTAAATGAAACATTTTCACAAACTTTTAACTTACATGAGGTACGAATTTTTTCTTTTATTTGTCCTAATCAAAAATTTGGACTTTCGTGAATGTTTCGTTTACATTGTTTTCTTAAATCTTTTGTGCTTCAAAAGTGCAAAGCGATCGCGATATTTTTTTAAAATTCTCAAGATCATCCATTCTATCTTGATTGTAGTTTTTATGCATTTTATTAATTTATTTTTTCTTGAAAAATCGTGTTGCTCCGCCAAATAGCAGAATACAAACTTTCACCTGAAAAAGTAGCAGGATATTATGGCTGCATGATACCATTTTAAAACATATAAATTTTTCTAAAAAAATTAACAAGTGAATTTTGCCAGGTTTGCAAAACTGTCACAATTTGTTTTTTCGTTACTTCAATACTCGCGAATCGCATTCTTTCCATAGTAGAGTAATGAATGGGTAGTTAATCGGGCTTCCTAATCACAGGTCTCCCCGTAATATATTCGTGATACGAATGTTGAAAGGGTTGATGATGAACTGATAAGTTATAAGCATTAATCTTTTTTTTTTTTTTTAAACCGTAATCAGTTTAATTTTTATTGTTAAGAAAGGAGTAGTTCAAAACTTATAGATATAATCAACTTCAATGAGTACCGTTCAAGTAATACTCAAATCATCGATATTTACCATATAGTTACCAAACAGCTCTTATTATACACATTATAGTCTAGTAAACTTATATCTAATAAGAAAAAAAAATACAATTAAAGGATTTGTAAAAGTTCAGCGTGTAGTTGTTTAAGCTTCCTTATTCTTATTCTTCTTCTTTTTCTTTTTTTTCTTCGTTTCTCCATCCTCAACATTACCATTTCCATTTTCTAGTGCTTCAGGTTCTTGCGTCTCGTCGGCTACACCGTTTCCATTGGTAGCAACCTCTTCTTCTTCTAGTTTCCTCTTCTTATTCTTTTTCTTCTTCTTCTTGCCTTCTGAGCTGGCACCAATCTCGATAGGTGTTTCCTTGGCTGCCAAACCAATTGCTTCTTGCATGACTTCAATGTTTTTACGAGGAATCTCTCCAGACTCATAGAACTTCAGTCTGTCCTCAACCTGCTGCTTCAACGATTCACCAAAGATGCTGGTTGGTTTCTCAATGAAGCAATCAATTCGGGATGCAATTGAACACTTATTGGCCAGGAAACGAGAAATTCTTCCCTTGTTCTTGAGGCCTGCTCGGCCAATAAAGGAGGAGTGATACAGGAGTCCGTATTTCGGTGTGTTAGACTTTGTTTTCAAAGCTCTGAAGAGAGCCTTCTCTGCACCAAGTATTTGTACTGTCGACGATGGACACTTGGCTAGATTTGTCAACGAACCGGCATGTGAGATGAGGCGTGCTCCAACTTGGTCCCCTATTAAAGACTGTAGGTTTGGCGCAACGCTGTTCATCTTATTATGCAGATATTCAGAAAGCTTCTTTCGGTATTCTGAAAGCTTAACCACCCTTTCGGCAAACATTTCAATATTAATCAGATCTACAACAGAGATATCCATTCCCATCGACATTTTGGATGCGTCAATAATAGCCTGAGCCTTAGAAGAGTCCATTACAATTTCCTCCAATTCTTCCAGTTTGTCCTGTGTTAGAGACTTACGGTCTTTGATGAATTTAGCAGATTTGGCGAACATATAATTGTCCGGAACGATTTTGACCAACTCTGGGAAGTGATAGGAATACCACTCACGGATCCGCATAGAGAATGTATTTACATCCTTGTCCAATTGATCGAGCAGTGCTATGGACTGAATGATCATGTTGTCCGAACGGTGAACATTGAACTTGACCTTGGCACGAGAGTAGCTGTGACCCAAACCAAGCTGAGCTATACCAGCCCCTTTGTCAGTAAAACCTTCAAAAATACAGACAAATTAGTGCTTCTTCTTATGATAATTTTAGATGGTTGTACCTTTTACCAAACGATGGAAATGAAAACGAATGCCTCGGAGAATCTCTGGAACAGCTCCAAAATGGCTACTTTGAACTTGAATCGCTTCTGTGATAGCTGCTCCTAGTTTGGCATCAGCAACACCTAAGGTACACTTTTTCTTCTTTAGTTTAGAGAAGAAATCGTCAAGAAATACCAATAGATCCTGAGGAGCGACACCTTCGGAAATAGCATTGATATTCTCCAAGGCAGAGACGGCCGTCTTGAAGGGTGCGAAGCTAACCAGCTTTACTATTGAATTGAATCGAGCATAATCTGACACAGACGACTCCACTTGGGGAAGGAACATGGAGATTTCCTCAAATTCCGTGACGCTAAAGAGGGCATAGCCAGCCGCGTGCTCGTACAAAACGTACAAGCGCGACTTTAGAAAACAAAAATGTGAGGTTAAAAAGCGTGAGCTCATTTATTTTTTCGCCAAAAAATATAAAAACAATTTAAGTTAATGATTTTGTAAACCAATAATAACATTTTTAAACAATTTGTTCATATTTACCATTTTGTTAAAAGATTTTGAATTATAAGAAAAAATGTGTTAATCCAGCCAGCGCGTAGAATTGTTTTTTTCCACGTGCACGAAGCGAACTCTTATAAAAATTGAAGCAAATGACAAATGGAATAAAAACTTGCTTCAGACTGTACCAGGTGGAAATTCCATTATTGGAAATAGCTTATGGTGGAAACAGAAGCTTAAGGCGTTTTTATTTTTTAGGTCAGAGTTGGTTGAGAGCAGAGCCTGAGGTGCGTTCTTTTATGTTACTGTGGTTAACTATGGTTAATGTGTCAAAAATAAAAGTTGATGTGCCATAGTTAAGAAAGTTACTCTTGGTAACTTTTTCATTTAGGAACGACCAGAGTTAACAATAGTTAATCTGTTAAACGAAAGGGGTTGAAGAAAAAAAAGAATTGTATTTGGAATGAATAACAAAGAAAAAAATATGATTGCATTAAATTTATTTGCAAAAATAATTATTAGGAATTCAAAATAGCATGTGTACTATTTCCGAATTAAATTTCTTTGTACTTAAGTTTTGTATAAATCGAACAGAAATAAGTGCAATTTTTTTCATTGCTTATGGGACAGAATTTTCGATGAAAAATTGACGAAATAAAAAAAAGAAGATGCCGACAGAAAGAAAATGCATCAGAAAATAAAAGAAAACTATTCCAAAAATCAAATTCGACAAAAAAACATCGATTAAATTGATAAAAACATATTTTAAATATTGAAAACAATTCCAAATCAAAAGGGCAAAAAGTAAACAAAACATCCGCCATTGCATTTCAGCTGTGTTTGACAGATCAACTATTTCAATTCATATCGAGGAGATGAGTTGGAAAACGTTACAAAAAGTTACTTTTTGACACTTTAACTTTGGAATTTAGGAACGATTTTATGACGTCATAAAGTTACTCGAAGTAACTTTTCTGAATTAAAGGAACGACCGAAGTTAACTATAGTTAACTATAGTTAACAACTATATAGTTAACTATAGTTAACTATAGTTAACTATAGTTAACCACAGTAACATAAAAGAACGCACCACAGAGCGAGCGGAGTAAACTCGGTGCAAAGTGTGCTCAGAGCACTCCGATTTAATTATGAAACACACCTGAGCACTGCCCTTCAAGCTAATTCATTAAACCAACTTTCTCGGTCTTTCTTTGATCTTCGTTAAACTGAAGTGTTTAACGCACACCTACAAAAATTCTTTTGGTCAATTTATATTTCGGAGCGCTCAGTAATTTTCCTCCGTCACTTTGAAAGGACAGTATTATATATATAAACAAGATTCCTCAAAAACACTTTCTCTTTCTTTCATTCTTATTTGATTACTGCGACAAAAAATCATTGAGCAACGAATCCAAAAAATACCTTCCTGAGTTTTTGACAGCAATGTCCCCTTTCACACGAAGATACTAGTTGCTGGTGATTTTTTTGACGTTTTCTTTAAATCTCCTTAACAATCTCTTGTACCTTTCACACGTAAGCAACAAAAACCCGGAGATTTTCTTTATTTTCCTTTTAAACTACCTTGGTTGAACGCACACAAACATAGTGTGAAGAGAAACGTCAAAAAAATCTCCTGAATTTGTTGACCGGGGAGATTTCATTTCCCCCTCTTTCTTCCTGCCCTTCTCGACAATGAACTAATTGTTGCCGGCAACTCAGCAGTTGCCCTGTGTGAAAGGGGACAATGAATTTTTGTGAGGAGTTGTGTTTATATTTCTGAGAATATGGATTCCTCTGAGATCTCTGAAACATAAACTGGCCATTTGTAACCTACAGGCATCTTTCCCCACACCCTTGTTTTAGTTCTTTTTTGCTAGTGGAACAGCGAAGACATAGTTTTTTTTTGTTGATCATGGGGCACGCTCAGAGCTAGCTCCGAACGAAAAAAGAAATACAAATTCCGAGCTCTGAGCGCTCTGATCTCTGAATTATTGTTTGACAGTTCGTGATCAGGCTCTGAACTGCTCTGAATGAAAAAAGAAAAACGCCTATTATTTGAAATTTACTGACTGGCACATCAAGTGAGACGGGTATATCTTATATGCGTAAAAAAGAGAACGATAGATTTCACCCGAAATTTTCTGTAAGGCCATGATGCAAATTGGATTAAAATTTTAACATTTCCAATGTGATATCGTGACGTCCAAGCAAAGGACCCAGAGATTTCTGTGAAATTAATATGAAATCGCTTTAAAAGACAAATGGTCTTATTAATAAACATTGTCTAACTTTAGACAGCCGTCCAAGTTTTTAAAAAACCTTTCTAATTTTTGCTAAAGTAATCTATCTTTTTATCTTGCTTTAATCTATTGTCTAAACCTAGATAAATGCAATATTTTTTTTATTAAAAAAGCATATTTCCGACTGTTTCAAAATACTTAGACATAGTTTAAACAGCCAAAAATCTAATCAATAAGACCAAAAGACTTTCGTAGACATCTTCGAAATGCTTCTTTGATGCCTGTGAAAAGTTACCTGCATTTCATGGATTTTTTGGCTGATACTTTTGTGGTTTCTTGGGACTCTGAGGATACATATCCTAATTTTCACTTTCCATTATCTGAAAAAATATGTAAATTAATGTATAAGATTTTATGGCTTTGTAATTTCTTTTACTTTATTTTAATTTTTTTTTCACATTTCCAGTTTTTAAAAAATTTTTGTAAAAAAAATAAACAAACAAGAATTAAAGGATACACTCAATTGTCAAAGGTGTAACTTTTGACTTTTTCGCTTTGCTCCACGGGGCGCTGGTGGCGTTTAGTTTTAAGTGGTACCATCGTGAAGTTGGCTCAATGAAAAAATGGTAAACAAAAATATGCTTAACGGCCATGTATTTTTTTGATTTTTAACTTTTTCTTACTTTTATTATCATAATTTATTTTTATTTTTATATCCTATGTATGAATTACTTTTTTGTCAGTACAAAAATCAAACACTTGGAACTGACGAATATAAATTGAGTTGTTTTAATCTGGATGTAAGTTTCTTAACCTGCCCTCCGGAGAGTAGTTACGGCCATTCACTCGTTTAATTTTTAAATCCAGATGTAAATTAATTTAAATCTAAGTCCATATTATTCACTCATAATATCTGCAGTTAAATCCAAATTTTTAAATTCAGATTCAATAAATCCAATTGAATTTAAACTACTCTCTCCGGGGGACAGTTTAAGTACTTACATCCTCACTCAATTTATATGCGTCACAAGTTTCAAGTGTTAAATTTTTGCGCAAAAAAAAAGTTAAGCCTTAACTACATTGGCCACTTTTTGCAAAATTACAAAAGTAAAAATATTTTTTATCCGTTAGCGCAAATGTTTCGTGAAAAAGAATATACACTATTTTTTTTTTGCTAAAATTTAAGCTTTCTGCATCATTTTTATAAATTTTCCAGTGAGAAACACTATCCTAAGGCCCAATTCACACAGAACTGGCTTATGGTTTTGGTATGGTTCTGGCGTGGTGCATACATATGCCACGTTGTGGAATTTGCATGTTCTCTTATGGGACAATACACACACAGATGACGAGGCGAGGGTATGGTACGACATGTCATCGCCACGCCATATTGAAAACTCCAGTGGCCTACGTGAACCGGCACGCCATATTGAAATCACTTGAAGATTGAACATGAGATCACTACTTTATTTATTTTGAAGTATTTTTATCACTTTATTTGTGTTAAACAAATCTAAAAAAATCACAACGATTAGGAAAATTTTCCAAATACTAAAAAAAGCATTCCTTTGCATCAATTCTCATTAATTCACTCTGCGTTTTCAATTCACTCTGACAAATGTCGGTTCATTGTCACTTCTGTGTAAATTGAGTACATCACACCCACTCCACTCCCGAAGCATGCCAATGACACACCAGAGCCATGAGCCACTTCTGTGTGAATTGGGCCTAAAATGAGTCTGAAAATTTTCACTTTCGTACTTTTTCACTTTTTTGGCCAATGTAGTATAAAAAAAAAAAAAATTCTAGTTCAAAAGTAACCCTGAGGCCACACAGGCATCAAGTACTGGCAAGCAAGTAGGGTACATACTGCCTGCCAAATTCGTATCTGTGTACTTGGTGACGTAGGCGGCACGCTACTTGCCGAGTTACTTGCTTCTTCGTTCTTTTTCTCTACTATTACTGCGAGATGTGGTGAACGATTTGCTCAAAGCATTTCATACATACCACTGCAAATTTGTGGGCATGCCACTTTTATGATTAAGAAACAATAAAAATTAAAAATGTTATTGATGGTCTACCCTACGAAATAGGTTGAACAAAAAAATTAAATCTATTTGGAAAGAATTATAAATACAAAGAACAAGGAAAGTTCACTCAATTAAGAAAAAGAACGTACTACTTGCTTCGCTACTTGCTTCTCAACTGGCTTGGGAAAATGCAAGTGAGTAGACGAGCAAGTTGCTTCGTTTTATATGTGTAAAATATTTTTTTCCAGCTAGCGCAGTTGTTTTGTGAAAAAGAATATACACATTTTATTTTTAAACCAAAATGTTAGCTTCCTGCTTCATTTCTATAAGTTTTCCTGTGAGAGAAACTATCCCAGAATGAGTTTGAAAATTTTCACTTTTGTACTTCACTTTTTTGGCTTATGTAGTTAGGGCTTTAGTTAAAAATTGAAAGCGTCTTGTATCTTGATTGCCAGTACTTGCTCGTGTGGCCTCAAGAAAAAGTGGAAAATTAAAAAGAAAATAAAAAATGGATTGGACTTGGATTTAAGTATTTGGATTGAATAAATCCGGTTGGATTTAAAGTTTACTTAAATCCAACTTAAATGCAATGTGAATAATATGGCCGTTAAAATTCAATTGGATTTATTGAATCTGGATTTAAAAAGTTATTTGCAATTAGAAGGGAACCAAAAGAGAGAGGACGATTAAAAATCACTGTAGTGTGGTTATTATTTTTATCTTTTAATGTACCTAGTCAAATTTGTGTTCCACTTTTTCGCCACTGGACTTGGCCGAATTTGAACTGTCACCTTACACACACCAATAACTTAAATGTCAAACACTCATGCATACAACATACAAACATAGAACAGTCCGAGTCCACTGCCGAAGATTTTGCTTAAATTTTATTGTGAGTGTGAGACAGGGTTATTCTTTCTTTTCAGTTGCATTATTTCTATTATCTATTTATTTCCTAGTAAATTTTTGCAAAAGAAAGATTTATTTTCAACAATTTTACTTTATTTAAAAAAAAACTTTAAGGATATAGAAATAATTTATTATTTATAATTTGACTTGAGTGTGCACACCATATTCTTAAAGCAAGTTTCCTGTTTTGTTGGTGGACAGAAGAAAAAACTTCATTCGAAAAAGTGTTCCGTCCCGACGAAACAACAAAAAGTTTTCATCCAGACGGAAAATGGAGTTCTTGTTGTAAGTATTAGAAGGAAATCAAAATAAAATAAAATTAAAAATAAAACTATGATCACATCGCTGATTCCTTTCTTGATGACCGAAGCTAAAGATAAGCATCCGCAGAGTTCCGGACTGTTGTACAATTAACTTCTTACTAGAAACTTTTTTTTTGTTCTAATAGTGGTAGATCCAAGTCCAGTGACCTCAACCTTAAAATTTCTAATTATGTTCATCAATAATAAATAAATATATCTTAAATTTCAATTATACTTTTTTAGTGGATCACGTTCGAGCAAGACATTCAAGCCAAAGAAGAACATTCCCGAAGGAACCCATCAGTATGATCTCATGAAACATGCTGCGGCCACATTGGGATCTGGGAACTTGCGAAACGCAGTTGCTCTCCCCGACGGAGAGGACCTCAACGAATGGGTAGCTGTGAATAGTGAGTTATTCTCATAATTGCCTATATTATATGTGGCTTACGTCATATAAAATGTTTGATTTATTTGCATACAATTTAAGTGCGTAGTCAAAACGTTATTCAATGAGAACGATTTTGATTAAACATTCACCAAGAAGGCATTGTGAACGCTAAGTTCATTAGCCCCTAAGCGCTATTAAAAACAGTTGATTATCAGCCCTTGATATAGATTTCACTATTTTCAAGAACATTTTCAAAATGGCAAATTTACCTCCCGAACAGAATATAAATTATGATCTTATAAGATCGCGTTATCTTGAGCAATTCAAATACCTATGTAATAGATTTATTGATCGAAGATTGTTGTGCCAGTACTTTGCACCAAATATGTATTGGATCCTCCGATCCGAGCCAAGAAATTCGAATACCGATTAACTTCCGACATGAATTCCATAATCGAAATGATTATAAAGAAATATAATTTGCAAACAAATTCTTAGCACCTCCTTATTAACATTAAAATCGATATGACAGAATAAATAGTACAGAGCCATATTTTAATTCGTCGTTTCGATGTGCAGAAAGGCAATCGAAAAATCTGGCTTTCTCCTTCAAAGAATTTCAGAACGCAGGCTAGTTACCCTTTTCGATTGGTCAAATTTTGGGCTTTCGCCCAAAATTGAGCTTCCTTTATTTTATTATTCGAACGACACGATTCACGCAAACGTTTCATCTTCTATATATTAATTTGGGAAAAACGTACGGAACACTTTTCACCGTTAATAGTCAACGGAAATGCATAAGTCATATATCATTACAAAAGGTTTTATCCCACAGATGTGCAGAAATAAAAAATTATATGCAGATAAGGGTTATTTAAATTTTTTGAGATTATTACTTTTTATCTCTGAGTTGTTTTAAGGTGCCTGAAATTTTGGGGGATGTTGGCTATTATAGATTTGGATTTTTGGTGAAAAAATGAAATTGCAAACTTACCGTAGGGCGGAGAAAGTTACAGTTTTATATATTTTTTCGCAAAAATCACTCATATGAGAAATATTATCATCATATAGTACGAACGGTTTTTTGTTTTGTGAAAAAGGAAGACAAAATTAAACTGGCAAATTAGATAAAATGATGGTATAGCAATAGGTAGGTAGACAGTACCTAGGTTGATAGGTAGGTAGATAGTACCTAAAGTTGAACGCGAGTGGAGTAGCGAATACAAAAATTGGGTGCTTTTTTTTGTGATCTGTCCATTAGTATTCTAGAGAGATTCGGTAGCATGGGGGATGTGTACAAGTATAGGGGTCGAATTTGAAAAATCTTATCTATTCGTTGTTCCTTGCGCGATTTCAATATAACTGACACAGGTTATATCAGAGACAGAATTATAAATGAACAAAAATATTGTCAAGTCAGGGTGGTTTATAAAAATGTCATCTTTGTTGTTTCTTGGGCGATTTCAATGAAACGGCTCTCAAGCTTACAAAAAATCAATTTCTTTTCTTTGAGGTATAACCAAATGAACTAAACACCAATTTTTTTGTAAAAATCTCCTGATTATCAAAATGTAGGTCCAAAATGCTTTGTTTTTAGCCTTATGTCTGCCGGAATTGTTTTTAATTAGTCAATTCGATAGATACTTCAAATATAAGTTTATATGTATCAGCAAAATAAAAAAAAATGGGAAAATCAAAATTTTCAAAAATAATAATCAGGGTTGTGTTTGTTTGAGATGAATTTTATAATGTTGAAAAGGTAGATCAAAAATATACTATATGGTTTAAATTTTTATATAGGGTCAGCAACTGTACTTTATCGATTTTACTAATAAAAGTAAAAACCCTAAAAGATTAAGTTTTTTACAATTAAATTTTTTATATTCCTAGCTAGAATGTGTTAGTTTTTTGGCCGAATTTCGGCCTCTGGACGATATTAGTTTAATTTAATTAAGATAAGTTTCTTAAATCTTTTGCTTCGAATGTTTCTATTACTTATTTTTGAATTCAATTGGTGGATACCAGTTTACAATCTTTCACACACAAAATAGCAGAATAAGGCTTTATGTGAGAGCTGCGATAAAAGTTCAAACAACGATGTAAGCAAAGCTGAGAAAACTGCATTAAGTGACGTTGTTTGAAGCGCTGCTCTAATATAAAAACCCAGTTTCTTATGAATAAAAATGTAGATTTCTCAGCCTAAGCAACATCGCACCTCGTATCGTTTATCGAAGCTACAACATAGCCACAAAAACAAAGATGTTTTTTTTTTTTTTTTTTTTAAGCTAAAATACAAATAGTATGTTGGTTTTTTTTTTTTTGTCTTTTCTCATTATCTTGTATTTTAAAATGCAACTATTTGTTTTAAAGATTTTTTAAACTCTTGGTGATCAATTTTAATATATATTAATGAAAAGCAAATATTCAAAATACATCCCTCAAAAGAATGAGAGAGAATTAGTACTTTTTAATACTTAGAACGTATAAAATTTTTCTTCTTAAAAAACTAGTGTACCTATCTCGAATGTATTACAATTCGGGATTCTTTAATTTTTTTCCTGAATAACTATTTTTGGTCATTTGGGCCTATGTAGCATTAAATTATTGATATAATAAAAGTATTTTTTTGAAGTTTGAAAACGTTTGTTTGCTTTAAATTTGTTTTTTCTTTCTTCTATAGCTGTGGATTTCTTTAATCAAATCAATATGCTTTATGGGACCATTACTGAATTCTGCACTGAAGAAAGCTGTGGTAATATGTCGGCTGGACCAAAATACGAATACTTATGGGCTGACGGCCAAGCGGTAAAAAAACCTATTAAATGCAGTGCACCCAAATACATCGACTATCTAATGACATGGGTCCAAGACCAGCTAGACGACGAAACTCTTTTCCCTTCGAAAATTGGAATACCCTTTCCGAAAAACTTCCTAGCAATTGCCAAGACAATATTAAAACGACTCTTCCGGGTATATGCGCACATCTATCACCAGCATTTCTCTGAAGTGGTAACATTAGGTGAAGAGGCTCACCTCAACACTTCTTTTAAGCATTTCATATTTTTTGTGCAAGAATTCGATTTAATTGAACGTAAAGAATTAGCTCCGTTGCAGGAGTTGATTAATAAGCTTACAGCAAAGGATGAACGGCAGATTTAAATAAAAAAAAAAAAAGTAATTAATAAAATTAAACTGTCACTCTTCCTTAATCTATATATTGTATTTTGTAAATTATATATGTTAAAAATCAATTATTTTTGTAACAAAAACAATTAACACACATAAAATAATTGTTTGAAAAAAAAAAAACAATCATGAAAGAAATTTTTCACGCATCATTATACGTAGTTTGCATTTAATTTTTTTTTGTTAATTCTTTTTCTGTGTTTTTATTTCCAACACAACTCAAAATGTGTACTTTAAGTATTTTTAAAAACAAACTTTATTTAACGCTTATCTAGTTTTTTACGTTTAGCTTTAAGATTGATTTTTACATCTTTAATTACGACTATATAATTGCATATATTAAACAAACAAAATAATGTTTCTTATTTTATTATTTCACATTTACATTTATAGCAATTAAAAAGATAAACTATTTTATTGACATGACAAACTGTATAAATAAATTTGTTTTATTTCCTTCATTTTTATATTATTCTAAAAATATGAACCAATTGTTTGCAAGCAAGCATTATGTTGGATTTGATTTATGCACAAAGAATCAATCGCTGTCAGTTTTCGGTGAGACAGCTATATGTTACATGTTACAGCCCGAAATAGTTCATTAAAAAAAACCATCTAGGAGTAGTTTTATTATTAGAAAAAATCGAATGAAACTAGAAAGAGTTACAGCCCTATTCTTCTAAACATTCACGTGAAAGTTTCTTCTACTATCCGCCGCCGCCGCCGGAGGAAATAATTGCCCAAAATTTTGTATAAATTTCGATAAAAACAGGATTTAAACAATAAGATTCTTTTTAAGAATTTCAAAACTAACTATCAGTTAAGACTGAAGACTTAAAAATATACATATATTATTATTTATTGTATTATTCATACTAGAATGTCAGTTTATTAGACTTGACCATTTTTTATTCCGTGAATTTCATTATAAAAATGCTGATGCTCCAAATGCATTTGATGAACAAACAGCACATCTTGACCTGTGACTTCAGTGGTCATAAGTAGTGGAATGCGTAGTGCATACGACTTCGAAGACTAAAAAAATGTGATGCGTGGGTGGTAGCGCCTTTAATTTGTTGTTGTTGTTGTTCAAAAAATTCATTTAAAGGCGCCCTCACTTCTCGGATATTGGCTTAGCTGTTGCACGGTTAGCCCTAAATAAGAACTAAAATGCAAGACTGGATCGCACGAACTTGCTAATGTAGTAAAAGTTTCTTCAAATTTTAAAGATTGACAGTATTATAAGTACATATAATTAATAATAATTATTATATATATATACATTTTTTTTGTATTATACATATATGTATTTATCCATATAATAAATTGAAGAATATATGGAAAAAAAAGCATGCACGACTGGGTCGCACTAAGTTGCTCTTTTGTACGATCACGCTTATAAATAAAATTTTGTAAACGTTTTTAAGAAACAAAAATTGGTACACCATTTTTTAGTATTTATTAATGTTGAATTAAAAACTAAATTTCAAAAAAAAATCGCCTAACCGTTTTTAAAATATCGAATTTAAAATTTTTTTTTTTAAATCCAAAATATATTTTTGAAAATTTTAATATGCAGTATGATTTCAATTTATTAGAAGCTTTTGTAAACAAAATTTAATTTAAATCGGTTATTCAGATTATGAGAGTCCAAAATAAAAATAAACGGTTTTATGAGAGGTACTGTTAATAATGGGTAATTGTATAATTGAAATTTTTGGTATACAATACCTATTTGAATTTTTCAGAAGATTCTCCATAAAAAAATTATCAAAATCCTTCTTTTCGAGACAAACGAAAATAAAAAAAAATATTTCTATTGGAAGCACCATTTAAGAACATTTTTCAGAAATTTAATTTTCAACAAAAGATAGCCTATGGGGCTTATTGCGAGAGTCTATTCGAAAAAAATCTATTCGACAAAAGTCGATCAAAATTCTTGATAGAATATAAATTTCTTTCAAACAGAAAAAAAAATAAAATAATCAAATAGGAAAATATCAACGAATAGAATTTTGAAATAACGATAGTAGACTTTATAGACTAGAGCCCACAGCAATTTTTGGGTGTGAAGTATAGCAAAAATTCAATGATGCAATAAGATAGGTCTTTACTTTCTATTCGCAAATATGCAAGTCTTGCAAGCTGTGGTTGGGGCGTTGCTGCAATAAAAATGCATTTCCTTCTGAAAGCCCAGATAAAAGGTATAACATTAAAAAAAACTATATTTAATAAAAGAGCTGAATACCATAGACATGAATATGGGGGTCCAAGACCTCTTAGGTGGGCCTTCTGTATGCAAGACGCATTATAAAAATGAATTTTCAAGTGCGTCTTGCACACAGAAGGCCCCAACCAAGAAGTCTTGGACCCTGATATTCATGTCTATGGTATTCAGCTCTAATTAAATATATTTTTTTAAGTGCTATCTTTTATTGGCCTTTCAGAAAAAAATGCATTTTAAATGCAAAATTATTAGCAAACCCCCAACTACGGCTTGCAAGACTTGCTTATTTGCAAATAAAAAGTAAAGACCTATCTTATTGCATTTGAATTTTTGCTATACTTCTCACCCAAAAATTGATGTGGGCTCTCGGTCTATTAGTTCTATTCGACTTTGATTATATTTAATTCGCAATAAGCCACTATATCTAATAAAATAGGCACGTGTAGGAAAATGAGATAGGCACGTGTAGGAAAATGAGACGGAGCAATCTCCGTCTCGTGAATTAAGAGACAGACGGACAGAATTACGAGACCAATTTTTTCGTCTTCCCTATCATCGTAATGTTTGATCAAAATCTCGAGTTCTATTTTTTTACGAATCAAAAACTTGTCATATAGTACGTACCTATCGTAAGTAAAAAGAACAATAAGGCTTAAAATGTAATTTTCGTGCGGGCAAAACTCAAAATAGCTTTTGAAAATCCGGGTGAACAACAAATTTTGATGTGAATTATTTTTCGGGTGAAATTCACAAGTTTAGCAACGCACCGGATTTATTTATATGCGACACATACATACGGTGACCACCCTTAATGTCGATTAATGAACAGATGAACAGGTTTATAATAAATATAACATTTTATAATAAATATTTTCAAAAAAAAATTTTTCAACTGAAAAACAAATTTCCTACCTACATTTTTAAACTGTAGGGATTCAGTCTTTGCTTTAAATAAAACTTAAACTTAAAATCAATAGAAATTCAAAACAAATAAAATGCAGACTGGGTCGCACGAACTTGCTCTTGTAGTAAAAGTTTCTTTGAATTTTAAAGATTGAGTTTAATATAAAACATATAGTTAATAATTGAATATATATTTATCCATTTAATAAATTGAAGAATGGAAATTTGAATATGGAAAAAAGCATGAAACACGTTCTTTTTTAAATTGATAAAACAAGAACTTAAAATGTTTAAATCTCAGATTGAAGAATATCATCTAAATTCTTGAAAAAATGTAAAAAAAATTTAAAAATCGTTGGAGCGGTTTTCTAAAATAATAATTTTTTATATAAAATACATTTCAAGTATATAATAATTTGTAACTAAAACCATAATTTCAAAAAATTCATTAACCCTTTTTCAAAAAAATAATTTTCCAAAAAGTATTTTTTGAAAATATTTGATGTACACTTCATGGACTTTCAGAGTAATAATTTTGATCAAAATCGGTTGAGAAGTTAACGAGAAAGTCGAAAATCAAAAAAACGGTTCTATGGCAGGTACCGATAATAATGGTTCTTGGTAATTTTTGTTTCAGCAAAATGTAGACCATACTACCACTAGTACACAAAAAAATTTTAAAAATATCGTTAAGAGCCATTTTTGAGATAAGTTACTTTTTTTTTTTTGAAATGGTTGTACGGCAAGTACCGTTGTTTTTTGAGCTAAGAAAATCCCGATTTACTCACTAGGGAATCACCCAAAAATCTTATGCTCCAAGTTTGAGAAATTGCGGTACCCACATTTTTCGTGTTCTCTATTATCTTAATGTCAAGTTTGATTGTTATCTCGAATTTTTGCACAAATCCATAACTTTCCCTATAGCACCTATACATACATATGTACTTACATATATCGCAAGTAAAAATACTGGCCTATGTTGAGTTTTCAAAAAACGTTCCTCAACTGTATTATTTGTATAGTATTTAGAGGCACCTAAAACCGCTTGACATGTTTCCAATCAGCCCTTTTATAAAAACTAAAAGAGGACGTTAGTTGTCTCAGATAAAATAAGACAAAATATTGAACTTTGACTGGTAAATAAATATAAGAACAAAATAATTTTATGTATCTTCACATAAATATTTTTGAATAAAACAAAAAGTTACCATTAAACCGAAATTTCTATTATTTAATATTTAATAATTGAACAAACATGTATCTTGTAAACAATACATTCTTTAAAAAATACGTTTAATATAAAAGATTGAAATATTGAAAATTTAAAATTTGTTTCTCTTAAGGCTCACAAAATACAACGAAAGTATGTGCAATATTTTAATATGTAATAATTATGAAATGTGTTTTGGACGTTTTACTGAAATATTTATTAAGGAATGTTATACGCATCTCTCTAATGCCGAATCGATTCTAACGAATTTTTTTTAACCAAGACCATGATCTTCAAAGAATCCTTGAGGTGTTTCGTCCTGAAATTATGAAAAATGAAACACAATTTTAGTTAATGTTTTTTGCTCAATACAATTACAATTTGCACGCACCAAAGGAAAAAAGTTTTTTTTTTTTTTTTTTTTAAGAAAACTTCATTGCTACGTACCTCTAAAATGATCCAAAAACTACTTTTTGTTTTTTGTTTTACTTCAATGTGTTTTTTAATTTATTTGAAAATAGTGGAAGCTGAAACTCACATTTAAGTGCACTACTACCGTGATAGACATGAGAAAACCAATAAAAAAAATCAATGAATTAAATGCAAACAACATATGTAATATTATCCTAAAGAATATAGCTTTTGTGTCTTAAATTCACCTCACCTATAAGTGAATTATTGCTTGTTTGAAATTCATAGGTTTTAAAATGCGTGGAAAAAAAATTCTGACTGCTCATTGCTCAGCGATTTTAAATTCTCCCTAGCCGTCGTGGTATTTAAAAAAAATTTATTTAACGCAAATACAGTTATGTACAAACCTTGCAAGGGCGTATTATGTCTTTCAAATGCCAAAGCTCTCAAAGCATATAAAAAGCATTCATGTGTGACTGATCTTAAACACATGTGATGACTTTTTTTAAAGCAGAAAACATAAAGTGAATGAGAAATAATAGCAAGTTAAATTTATTTTAGTTTTTACTGTAGTCCAATAACATTTAGTCATGAGCGAATGGGCATGCAATATGGAGAAGTGAGAGTATCAACCATCAACCTCCTTGCATTTAAAGATTAAAATCAGTTTTCGCTATTTGGTAGAGACATACATATGTATATGTTTTTTTTTATCAAAATATTTTGTTAATATAAAAAATTCGTCCATATGTATGTAATAAAAATTTCGGAAAAATCTAGAAATCGAGATGTGAACGTTTAAAGTCGAAAACGGGAATACAACATAATTATGTTTATGATTTTTCATAAATTTTTGACTTATTTTTTTTTTTTAGAGAAAAGTTAAAAAAAAAAACACATTATTCGGGATCAATTTTAATAAGTTATTTATTACATATTTTACCCGAGTTTTTCATATATGCAAACAAAGGATAGAGAAAGATAATTTTTCATAAGAAAAGGAGAATATTTAAATTTCTTAATAATTGTATGAGTTGCATCTTGCATCCCATTGTTGTAACACTTTATGACCTATCATATGAAAGGTCTCATAAGTCTGTATCTCATGCAGGGGAAGTGTTATAGCCCACCATAAAAACTTCGATCATTTTGTTATTTAAAGAATGATTAAGTTATATTTAATTGAATAAATAATACCACTATAATACTTTACCTGCATGAGATACAGGCATATGTCTACATAATAAAATATAGCACTCATTGTGACCTTTCATATGATATTATGTCAAAAAGTAACTCATACAATTATGTCCATTTTGTAATTAAATTAATATGGCCTATAAGATCACAAAAATAGGCTGGACTTACAATTTGTTCTTGACAGTCTTAAACTTGTACTAACACAACACAGTCTAAGAACTAGTTTGTTCGATTTTTTATGATTTGATGTTTTTTTTTATTTTCTTTTTCGTTTTGAACATTTTGAAATGGTTCTGTTAAGGAGAAGACCAAGGCTGACTATGAATCCAATGAATTCAGAATGAGGAATGCCATTTCAAAATGTGATTTTTTGCAGAAAAAAATTTTAAAAATCGTTGGAGCGGTTTTCTTAAAAAATAATTTTTTATATATAAAATTTTTTTTTGAAATTTTTTATAAATAAAATTTCTTGAAATTTTTTAGAAAAAAAGTTTGGTATGCCATTTATAAGAATATAAAAATATACAACTAAAACCATAATTTAAAAAAAATTCATCAACCCGTTTTTAATAAAAATGATGTTTTAAAAAAAAAAAAGTTGCAGTATTATTCTAACTTTGTAGGACCATAAGGACCAGTTATAGCTATCATTGAAATTAATCATTAAAAATTTTTAATTTAAGATTTAGGGCACTTAAAAAACAAAATCAGTAATTATTTTAATGCCAATGTGAAGCTGACAACTCAATTAATATTTATTGCGAAAAGAAATTTTAATTGAGTCCAACTTTCCACATAAATCGACTTTCATTTTTTCAATGATTGCACTACCTTATCAATGATCATTGAAAAAATAAAAGACATTTCATGAGAAAGGTTGGGTCGATAATAAATTTTTGTTTGGCCAGATATAATAATTAAGTCATAAGCTTTATTTTGGCATCAAAATAACCATAGATTTTGCATCCTAAACATCTTAAAATACATCATTAAAGTGTTCAATGATGAATTTCAATGATAGCTATAACTGGCGCCTTAGTTAATATTTTGATCAAAATCGGTTAAGTGGTTAACGGGAAACTTCTATGGCAGGTACCGTTAATAACGGTTTTTGGTATTTTTTTTTCACCAAAAAGTAGCACATATTACATATTAAATTTAAAAAAACGTTAGAGACGTTTTAGAGATAAATAACTTTTTTCAAAACGGTTCTATGGCAAGTACCGTTAATTTTCGTGTTCTCCACCATCGTAATGTCATGTTTGATTATTATCTCGAGTTCGATTTTTTGCACGTATCCAAAACTTGCCCTATAGTACCTACATATATCGCAAGTAAAAAGTAGCCTCACACCTATAGAGACTCTTAAGCCTAAGGGTATGTATTATTTAAAACAACAAAAAATAATAATAATAAATAATAATGCCCTTTTCAGTGGATTATTTTATTTCCCAACTTCTTAAAACGAATTTAACAGTTTTTTTTAGCTGTTTATTGCTTTACAGATGAGAAATAAGAAATAAAATTAAAAATTAAACAGTCATTTTTGATCCATTTTTGTTTTGTTATACAAAAAAATTACAATTATTCGAGTTACTTTAAAATAAGTTTTATTTTATTTAATGGCGCTCTTTTTGTACAAAATTTATCTTGATAATTATTGGTAACACATCAAATATATATTTGTTGTTATTGTTATTTCCTTCAATGATTAAATATTTTATTTTAATTTTCTTATAAAAAAAAACATTAATAGATTTATAATTGTCATTTTTACATAATTATTTTTGTAAATGTTTCTTTAATTTAAGAATTTAAAAGTTTATATGTATACATATGTATGTATATAGTTATTGTTAATCAATTCAGAATGAAATATTAAAAGGAGAAAAGTTGTTATTGATGTTTAAAGTGGATAATGTGTTTTTAGTTTAATGAAAAAAGTAAACACAAGAATCTTTAAAGCTTTGTACTTTGTTTATAGGATATATTTAAGGAAATATTTTTATTATTACAAAATTGAAAGAAAAATAGAATATCTTAGAAATTAAAATAAGGAAAATTTAATGTTTTTATTTTCAAATAGGTAGGTGCATATTAAGAAACAAAATAATATTTTCAAAGAAGTCCAATGTCTCTTAAAGAGCCCTCAACAGCTTCATCCTAGAGTATATAAAAAAAAGTAAGTTTTTGGTTGGGTAAGAGGGAAAAGCCTAACTTAATGCTTTAAATGGAATGAATTCTGTACTTACAATGGAGAGCAAAATGAATGATTATGTACAAAAATACTGTAAAATGGATTTATTCGTTTGCAGTGATATTTAAAAGCACATTCAATTCAATTCAATTGGTTTATTAAAAAAAAACATGAGCGGTTGTAATTTTTTTTTTTTTTTGCGGTGATGCTGCTGAGGAACGAATTACATTTGGACACAACAAAGTTAAAAAAATAAACAACATACATATAAATATATGAGAAGAACACAAGGAAATAAAGTATACATTAAATCCTTCAAGTAATGATACCCATATTGATAACGTTAAAAAAGGCTCCTACAACGATGCATTACTTATGCACATATTATATACATTTATACATTTTTAAAGGTAGTATTGGCTTGCACAAAAAAAATATTTTTTGTTTTTTCTGTTACTCGGTAAATACTCAATCTGTTTCTGTTCTATATTGTTCTGACAGTTTTCACACATTATGTGTTGCTCTACTCTATTTTGAGCTAATTTTTTTTTATTAATCATAACTGGGTAAAACTAGGTTTTCACATTACAATAATTGGTAACTTTGCATTTAATTTTTGCTCTAGTCTAAAGCATAAAATAAAAGTTTGGCATTTTGTTTATTAATCGATTTATTTTAATAATTTTTGGTCCAAGAGAAAAATTATGTGAGCAAAAATTACTAAGCTTGCAATGTTTAATCTGGTTGATAGATTACTATATTTTGTTTTAAACTTGCGGTCACTAAAGAAAATATTCAAACATAACGAGGAAAGAGATGGTTAAACAAGATGTGACCACTGTTATCATGTTTTATAAATTTGAATGATCTGATCCGGGTCCGATTATGAGGATAGTATAAAATGCAGTTATTAGCTTGCCAATTTGTAAATTTTACTATAACTATGAATTCAACATTAAATATCGCAAGAATCGCATTTCAAGTTAGATTTGGTTAATTTGATTTGATTGAGCGAATTAATTTCGTAATAATGCAAATTATTTAAAAATATCTAATATAATTTTCATTAATAAATGATCCCATGCAATCAATAAATTGATACATAAAAATCGAACTAAAACAGCAAGCCGCCAGTTCACATTTAAATTATTGAGTAAAAATTTCATAAATAACAATTTTAAATGTATTAGGATGATACCTACTTCTAATCTTCTTTTCAGCTCGTACTTATTTTTAAAAAAATTTCACTAGTATCATGTATAAATGTCAAAATTTAATATAAATTATAATGATACTTAAAATTTGCTTACTTTATCTTTTATCTATAATTTCAAAAAGATATTGGTATCATCTGCGTCGAAAATGTATTTGTAAACTGTTTTCAAACAAAACCTGCAAAAGTCTTTTGTTCGAAAAAACAATTATGTTTGTGTTAATGCAGTAAGTTTGCTCAAGTCACACGTTCGAAAACACTACCATTAGTATTAAAATCGAGAAGAAGATCTTGTCTGAATATGTTAAATGTGCTTTCAAATCGTACTTAATCGAATACAATATTTTTGAAAACGATAATACCTATCTTATGACTGTTAACTATTCACAATATATCTTAGCTCCTCATACAATTTACAGATGATCGTTTATGTTTATGCTCAAAATAAGAAACAAATCGAAGCGATCTCATACAATTTTCTCGTCCTATGACAGATGAATAGCGTGTACCTATCTTTTGTGTGGTATTAATCTAATCCCATGTAATACTTTTAAAAAATCGTTATTATGTGCTGTGCTAAAAGGGAATACAAAATGCTCTTGTATCCATTCTACTTTCTGATTACTTGTTTTTAATAATTAATTTGTATAGTTATTTGGTATTATTAGTTATATTTTGTTTGCATGTGCATTTTGTTAATTAACATTATTTTATCTTTTTCTGTTTTTTTTTTTATTTTGCAATTTAATACATTTGGACCAAAAATGACTGCAAATTGGTTGAATTGTCGAAATAATATATATGTAAGTTGTTTGCATTTAATTCCTTGAGTTAATTTTATAATTCTAAACCTTTTTTTATGAAAGATAATCTTCCATAGGAAGATTCAAGAATTCAAAATAAACCAATTAACACCGATATAAACAAAGCTTGATAAAGGAAAATAGAAAGCTGTATAGTATTAGTAAATATGTATAATTTTTGTTTTATTTAGAACAAGTCTTGGTATGTTTTCTTAACATTTTTTTTTATTTTATTTTCTGACAGTAAATGATATTTGTAAAATTAAACATACAGAAACATACAAACATACGCAATTTTTTTTTAGAAGAAAATAATTTCTCATTATTTTTTTTTGTTTAAGAAAGAAATTTACAATAACTTTTTCTTACATATTAAGTGATACAGTTATTGAATAGAACGAAATAAATATAGATATTAACTCACAAAAATACTAGTGTTAGTGTTAAGAGTTGTAGTTATAAAAAATAAATTTAACATTCAAAGAATCAGAAGAGGTCTTCTGTTTTAATATGTAGTTATTAAATTTACTGTGCTGCTAATATTTAAATGATCTACAATAAGTGGTGTTTTGAATGAATAAAAATATCTCATTAATACAATTAGTAAGCTTAAAACTATACAAATGTCCACCACTCTTTGCATTTTAAATGTTCCTCAACAAGGCTAGAATACTATGTATTTTTCTAGACTATAAGAGGCAGTTTAAGTATTGTAGAAAGATGTTGATGTCTTAAATCTAATTCTCATTAGTTTTGTGGTGTTAATAACTAACATGCATGGTGAGATTTTTTTATATGATTTAAAAAAAAGATTTTTTAAAGTGATATTGCACAGTTTATCCCGTATAAAAAGAAGCTCAGCCGTTAAAACTTTTTTCAATTGATTTCTTAATTTGTTTTTTATTGCTTTTCTTGTATTTTTTAAAATAAAATTTTTGTTTCAAGATTTAAGTAAATGCAAGAAATTTTAAATAAAAGTATGACTTTATGTAGATTGAAGTGAGGTACGATTATTCAAGTATCATAAAAGATAAAACGTTGTTCCTTTTTTCAATTGGTATGATCACACTATTGAGGTTTCGGAAATCTCCGAGTCGAGAGATTTTAAAATTTCTTCATATGTAGGGTCTCCTAACCATTACTTTCAAAAAGTACAAAAATATACCCCAATTTTTTATTAATGAATCAATTGAAGACAAGAACCTCATTCTCATTTAAAGACAGATACCTGAAGCCTGATATCTGATCAAAAAACACCAAAGAAAAATAAACTTTTGTGGTCTCTTAATTTGTTCGACAAGAAGTGTCTGATAGAGTTGTAAAATGGTTTTTGCCCGAGTTCAATTATCTTGGTATAGATTTATGTTTTGAGATAAATAGAAAGTGTAAACCATAAACAGAATCTAATCAAATCAAAAATTCGAAAATCATACTTTCTTGCTTGAGAACATAATTTACAAGGTCTTGTTTCTCAACGAGCTGTCACGCCACCAAATTAATTTTTATTTTTAGCACGTTGAATCTCACTCCATTTTTATTCTTTTCATGTCATTGGTAGTATCTAACATTTACCGTTAAGCCAGTTAGTTAATTTTTAATACTAGTAAGAAAACAATTGACTAGTAAGGTTGTCTCTTGAAAAACTAAAACACTTATGGTCACAGTCTTGCTATACATACATATGTTGCAGAAGTATGGAGTATGAGGAAGCAAATAGCGGTTTGTAATTAGTTTCTAATCATCGTAACTAGAGGACTCGGTAAAAAATGCTTCATTCTACATTAAAAATCTTACTAGAAATAATAAAAAGATTTTAACGAAACTCATTCGAGATCGGTATAATTAATAATTTCTGCTAATTTCTAGCCATTTGTTACAAAAGCCCGGTTTTATTAAAATCAATGTCTACAATATGGAACATAAAATTAGTAGAAAAACATCATTAAGGGCCATTTGCTGAAATGAAACTTAAATATTTAGGTTCAACATAAGAGCTTACGAGACAGTTTACGGTAAGAAAAAAGTAGAACATAGGCGTTTAAGTTGAACATAAATATTTAAGTTTCGTTTCAACAAATGGGCCTAAGAATTTTAATGATTTTTTTTTCATTTGCAATTTTAGATAACTCTGAAACAAATATTTTTTTTTTTTGAATTTATTTGTAACAACTGCAAATTAATGTAATAAAGCAAAATAACAATTACAATTTTATCAAATGAAGAATTAAATCCAATTAGTTACGAGTGCCAATTATGGTTTTAATCAATTTTAAACAAGCTTAATTTTTGATTCAACACTGTTCTCTTCTACGGGAATATCTAATCAATTGAGATACTCATTGAAGTCCTTGGTTTTTTATTTAGAAGTTTTTTTTTTTGAAATTCATATTGAAAGCGTAAAATAAACAAAAACAATTATTAATTAAAATTAGGAGTGTTCAGATTTATTGCACTTCAAAATGAATAATGTATTCTAAAAATTCTACATAACAAGAGTGAATAAATTATTAATAATTTTAATAAATAAATGCAAACAAAAAGAATTAAATTAATTGATGCCCATGCAAGTGCAAGTAAATAAAAAATATAACGTGTTTTAACGTTATTTCATGCAAAATAATAATTAACTAAAAATAAAACTAAAACATAATCATTTATTGCATCCACTGCAATCGAAATTACGCTATTAAAATTTAAAACAGAAGCCTTAATTAAAAATGAAAATCAAATTTCCATTAAAAAAATAAACATTCTGAAATAATTTTTTTTTTGGGATAAGTAGGTATCTATGGATTCTATGGTAGTAGTGGAATAATTATTTAATATGTAAATTTTTTTTGGTTTTTAAAAAGGGTTTTAATAATAAAATAAATGTATTTACTGGCGGTTAATAAATATAAGCAATTTCAGTGAAAAGTGGAGGGATTAGATTACATATAAATTTGTTTTTTACTTTTGACTAAACTAGGCTTTTAAATTCGATTATTTTTAAGGAATATTAAATCACTTCTATCTAATCTAAGATAGAAACAAATGAGGTCAAATTTGAATTCAGAGCATTAGTTAATAAGTTTTCGTCATGCATTGTTTGCAACTTCTTTAAAAATGTGCCTACAAAATTTTAGATCGCAAATGAGTGCGTCAAAATCAGCCGTTGTAATTTTTTCAATGAAAATTACTTGTTTTTTTCCTAAATTTTAGTCATTTCAATAAATTCTTTTTCCATTATAATTAAGTCATTTTGTTTTGAGATGTATATTTGTTGATTTGAGGCAGCAAAATTGTTGTTGATTTTAACTGAGAGCCTAAGCAGCCTAAGAAAATGGCTATTCTGTTCTAACTTGTTCTGACTTTTTTTTTACGAATATGTTCTTATCTGTTCTGATCTATGTAACTTTTTTGAAATCAAACAAAACTGCATGTAAATTTTTTAATATCTTAAATTTATTTAGCAATCAATATAAGGCGATACTTTAAGGGGTATATCTATTAAACTAAAAACAATTGATTTGTTTTTTATAATCGTTAGGAATAGTAGAAAAAAAGAAATTATTGGACCACTATAATTAAAATTCGAAGAAAGTTTTGAAAGGTCTTATCTGACCAAAAACGTTACTGCAGGTGTAAATTGACGTTGAGCCATCAGCTTGAAAGGGAAAGAAGTAAATTCCAGATAAATATCGGATATCATTATATTAGTCAATTGTTAATTATTATTCTTTTATTTGTGACCTTTGTTTTTAATTAAATAAATTTAAACTTCTCGTGGGCTATTAGCCCACATAAACCAGGTTATATTTTTTCTTCAAAGGTGTGTAATGCCCTGAATTCAAATGTGACATCAGAATTGTTCTATCAAGTTCTCGAGATAATCTAATATTTAAGTGCTCGCTACAATTGACATTATGTTTTGACTTTTTGCAAAGAATTCGTATCAGAATGAATATCATGATAAATCACTAAAGATTATTTAATTATGTTACTTGTTGAAATTTAAGTCTGATGCTACCTACAGAAAGCCTACAACTAGCTGTACAATTTTTTTTTTTTATTTTTAGCGGGACAGAGACACATTTTTAAATATTTCAAAAGTTGCCTTTTACTACTCTACACTCAAGAAAATGATTGGACTAAAGAATTAAATAGAATTTACCATACCTATAATTGCATTTTAAACGTTTAACTATAAATATTTTTAGATTGGTTGAAAATTTCATTAAAATTGATAGTTACAGTTATTTATATAATTTTAAAAACCTTAGGCCTAAAAGAAATAGTCATAAGAATTATTAATGGCAAGATAATTATTGCTTAGTAATACTTGTATAAAATACTCCCTTATTTATTGAAGTAAAAAAAAAATTGAAACAAAAAAAAATTAAAGGAAAAGAAAATACGAAGTAACATACATATTCAAAACTTGAGACATTTACAAAAATTATGTAATCACAATATTTCGCATGCATTTGAAATAAAATTGACGATGATTTTTTTGTTGTTGAATGGTTATTTAAAATTTTTAGTTGAAATTTAATATAAAATTTATTATTTATTGAAGTAATTAATGATATCCAGTTTGTGGATATTTTATGATTATTTTTTCTTTTGATGTAAAGCTTAAAGCATTCCAAAAAGAGATAAATTATCATTCTTTTTTTTATAGTTGTAGGGATGCAAACAGAAAACAACAAAACAAAACAAAATTATACAGCATTCGAAATTAAAATATTAACTAAAACAACTTGTTTTTTTAGATTATTTTATAATTTTTTTTACAACTCATACGCTTCTGGTGTACTGACCTCTTGAAGTAGATCCTGAGATGCAATTGCTTTTAGGACATTTTTCTTTGATGTCTCTTGCATCTCACCTCCAATCAGTAATTCGTCAAGTATGAAGTAAGCTTTTTCGAAATTAAAGATTATGTCCAATTCACAGACCTAAAAAACAGATTTGAAATGTTAGACATGGAGAAAGTAATCATGTCGATTATGGAATTCGCAATATTGGATCCGCAGTGATTTGCAATAAAGGGTTTTTGTTTCTTTCCATGTTTAATGGTTGGAGCGAAAAGAGGGCTCTACACTGCGAATCACTGCGGCTCCAGTTTTGCGAATTCCAGAATCGACATCAATATTAAAGCAGTTTCAGGTCATACATAAGACAATGTGAAATTCGTATTATATCTAAAACTTTAAACAAGGAGAAGCATTTGGAGATATTAGGCAAGTTCAGGAAAATGAGATCTGAGAGCCCTCAACTATCTTAGTTCCGTGAATAGGATTCCTCAGAAAAAATTCTCAGTTTTTCTGTAAAAATACTGAGGAAAAAGTTTTTGGGATTTGTTTGACGAAATAAAATCTCTGGGATCTCATTTTCTTGATCATGCCTATTTTTACCAATTTTAGAGAGATCTTTACAGTCGACGATATTTTACGATATTGTACAAAATTTGTTGTCCAAATAATCTGAAGCAAGTTTTCTTCTTTCTGCTACCAAAAATATCTGCGCAAAAAAAGTCATCATAATATGTACATTTATATTGTTGGTCCATAGGGAAACCGTCACAACTCAAGAAACGAAATTTTTGAGAAAAAACGCATTTTTGTGCGGAAAAAAATTCTCTCGAAAAACTAATCACACCTTTTCTTTTCGATTAAATTGCACCAAATGCTGTTCCTGAACAGGCTATAATGTTTAAAGAGAATACTACACAAACACATGTTTTCCAATTTTAAAAAAGTTTTGCACAATACAGAAGAAATTATTACATCAAGCGTTCAACAGCACATTATTATAAACCTTAATGAACTCAAAGCCGAATTCGAACATTCGTTTCCGGATAATAAAAAAGCTTTTTTTGTGCAATTTACTTATGATAAATAAACAGCGAAAACGCTTTGACTGGGAAAGCTTTGTCTGCTTTACATTTTTATTGGAGGTTAATGGAAAAATGTCTTATCATGAAATCAGATAGGGAATCATATTTGTTACAAATTAAATAGCTGTTCAAATTTGGATACCAAAAAATACAATACAAATGTTGATTAGCAACACACATCCTATGTAGGTACCAGTACATGGCTTGAACATTATCAAAAAATAATGGCAAGAATTTATGTACCGAGATTAAATTTCGATCAATCGGAATTTTGTAATAAGTTTCAAAATGTGCAAAATTAGCAGTCCTTTGTCGAACCTTATTTAGAACCCTGTTAAATATTATTTTCTGGATATAATTAAATTCGAACACAAATGTAAAAATATACAAAGAACTAAAGTATGAAAATATTGATTCTATGGCCCAGACAAAAATTTGTGTAGAGCTAAACTAAAGGCTGTTGTTATCTACTAAAGTTAGCAGGCAGCTAAAAAAAAGAACGAGACTAGAGAAATGCCAAACAGTGTCGACATTAAAAGTTGGTGTGCATTAACGCGTTTTATGGGACTTGGTAAAAAACCCTGGGTGCCCAAAGTATGCCCCCGGTCGCATAAACAGTAAACTTTAAAGCAAAACTAACAAATTGGCATATCTTTAGTTAATTCATACAGTAGTCATAGAAAGGAAAATGAATTTAAAATAGCTTACACTTCCAAAGTATTTATCCAACAACTCGACATATCGATGGATTATTTCGAGAGTCAGCAGTTCATTGTCGTTTTGTTCGATTGCACAGCAAAAATATAAACTTGCATATCTAAAATACAATAACGAACAATATGAGTAATTTTATAAGGTTCAAAGAAACTATTCATAGCTACGAAAGCCACCTCACCTTTTGTAAACAATTTTACAATCTTTCCATTCAAGGAACGAGCACATTTTAGGCTTCCTGGCCAATATTGTTGTGACCAATTCTCTGGTGATCTTCTTCTTTGTCTTATCTGGATACGCACCATACCATTTTTGTAATCTCAATTTGCCTTGTCGGCTAAATAAAAGCATAAAAAGCATCTGGAATGGGAGGTGGGAGGAAAAGAACACAGATATTGTTGATTTTTTTAAAAGATTTTTTTAGGAAAATTTATTTAATTAATTTCAAAAACATGAATTTTACCATTTTGTTAAAATTCTCAAGTTAAATAATCACTTTATTTTATGTTTTTCGTGTTTTTTAAGCAGAAAACTACGTGAACATTTGAAGAACACGAATTTTATTTTTTGACAGTTGACCTGACGTTGACGTTTAATTTATCAAGCAACTACATGTGCTCTAAAATCTTGATCCTTGGTCAAACATTGCGGACTGGCGTTGCGGTGAGAACTCATAGGCCGCGGTGTGAATCGAACAGAACGCGGATATTTTTCGGAGTTCTAGTTTTTGCTATAATTTCCTCGTAAACACAAGAGTTGCTATGCTCTAAGTGCCTGTTTACATTGGATTTTTAATGAATAGCGCATCCAGTGAGACGGGTAGATTTTATGTGCATGAAAAAGAGAAGTATAGACTCCACCGAAAATATGCCGATAAAAGCCAGGTACGCAGTTCAAGCTAAGCTAAGGCCGTGTGCGAATTCGTTTAAAATTTCGATTAAATTTTATCCTAGATTAAATTTTGACATTTCTACGTACAGATTCACCTCACTAGTGTCAAAAATTAATCTTCGGATAAAATTTAACGCAATTTTAAGCCAATTCACACACGGCCTAAATTTTATCCCTACACTTCTTGGCGCAAAATTTTAAACATTTAAAACCTGCTCTATTAAAATGAGAGTCGACTCTAAAATCTATTTTTACAACGAGAGTCGACTCTGGTAATTTTAAACGAAAAAGGAAAAATAATATTCGAAGCATTATTTTGCGGGAAAAATTTTGACAGGTCAATAATTTTGCACGATAAACACTTATCAACTTTTATTTATCGATAATTTTACAAAAAGAAAAATAGAATAAAAACATTCATGTCGATTATGAAATCCGCAACAGTGGATCCGCAGTGATTCGCTGTACATTTTTCTCTTATGTTTCCACGTAAAATCGATAAAGAGAAAAGAGAGCACTACACTGCGATTCACTGCGGATGCAGTTTTGCGGATTCCATAATCAGCATGATTAATTTTGCGTGATTTTTCCAACGTTTTTGTAGAGATTAGAATTGTAGAGGTAAAATTTGTCTTTTCCCGATCTGCGTACTAGGCTTAAGTAATTATATAACATTTTTTTGACATGTATTAATAATCGATGGGATAGTGTGGAAGGGCTATAAGGCCGTGTGCGAATTTGTTTAAAATTTCGATTAAATTTTATCCGAAATTAAGGCCGTGTGCGAATTCGTTTAAAATTCCGATTAAATTTTATCCGAGATTAAATTTTGACATTTCTACATACAGACTCACCTCACTAGTGTCAAAAATTAATTTTCGGATAAAATTTAACGCGATTTTAACTGAATTCGCACACGGCCTAAATTTTGACATTTCTACATACAGATTCACCTCACTAGTGTCAAAAATTAATTTTCGGATAAAATTTAACGCGATTTTAACTGAATTCGCACACGGCCTAAGTAAAGTGTGAGGAATATCCAAAAAATTTCCTGAAATCATTGAACGCCGAGATTGGCCTGTTTGGTACCGTTAAATTTCTTTCAAATTTTCACTAATTTCAACATTTTGCTGTCAGAACCCATAGGTGTGAGGAATATCCAAAAAATTTCCTGAAATCATTGAACGCCGAGATTGGCCTGTTTGGTACCGTTAAATTTCTTTCAAATTTTCACTAATTTCAACATTTTGCTGTCAGAACCCATAGCTAAAAAAACCCCAGTTTGTGGGAAACTTGGTGAAATTTTCACGTTATAAGGCCGTGTGCGAATTCGTTTAAAATTTCGATTAAATGTTATCCGAGATTAAATTTTGACACTTCTACGTACAGATTCACCTCGATAATGTCAAAAATTAATCTTCGGATAAAATTTAACGCGATTTTAACTCAATTCACACACGGCCTAAAACAGAGGTTTTGTTTACCCCTACTTCTTTCTGCACTCACCCAGGAATCGAAAGATGCTGGAAACTAGTTTCTTTGTGCGGAAGCAAGATGACAAACTGTCCAAGGCGCGAACAGTGAGCAGAAAATAAACGAGCGTATCCAGTAAGATCGAACAGACCTTAATAAGTAAACGTCATCCATCACTTTTTGTCTTGTCTTTTCCACAAAAATAAAAATCTAAACAAAAATTTATAAATATAAAATAGGTACATATCCATTATCCACGCATTTATTGATAAAAAAAACATCGTTTATAGCACATAAAAGATAACAAAATTCCCACGTATTAAAATATTTCAACAAAAATGCCACATAATGACAAGACGCTCGATGCTGGAAAAGGTGAAAAAACCCACAAATTTTACAAATACATGATCTATTTTCTTATAAATTTCTATATAGCCCGTACCAGTGGTGATGGAATGGAAACTAGCGAAAGCGCCAAAGCCGAAAATAAGCCAACATTTTCAAAGGCTCAATTGCGGCGTAAAGACAGCACAATTCAAGAGACAGTTCATCAAAAAAAACCTCCCCCGCCAACAGCTAGTACAATTCCGATTCCTGGCCTACATACACTCTACAGACCAACGGAAACCTCAAGGAGCCTACCGCCCGCAAAACCGCAAGGTGAACTTCGCCTGCTTACTCCGAGGTTGATCGATGTTCGTGAAGTTCCCGAACATAAAAAGACCAAGCCTCCACGATTCGTTCCATTCGAGCCGTATGCTGGTGCTGTGAATCCAATTTTTCCAAACAAAGACAAATCGAAAAAAATACTCAAAAAAGATCGTAATAATTTAGATATCGCTGTTTTGGTAAGTCATATGTCGACAATGCGAACTCAAGAGCTTCATGAAGCTTCTGGGGAACTGGAAAAAGCAGCCCCAGCGAATGAAATATCGGAAGATCCACAGGTGATTGAACTTAAATCTGAACTGGCCAAAATCAAAGAGGAACGAGACTATTTTAATAGTCAGCTCAAGTTTCAAGTGCAGGTGAATTCAGAACTGAAAGGCCTACTTGTTGCCTCGGTTGGCGAAGACCTTCAAACGAGGGTAAATGTACTGACGGAAGATAAACTGCAACTGGCCAAGGCTCTATTGGACACGGCAAACAATCTTACAACTCATACCGTAAGTTTCAAAATATTAGAGATCTTGAACTGAGTAAGTGGTATCTACTAAAATGTAGATTCTTATTTTATGTAAGGGACGCTACATTGCGGTATGATATGTTCTTGAACATTTCCTGACCAAGTCTGCTATGACAATAGACTAGCTAATTGGCATGAATAGAAATAACTGCTACACTGTCTTAAATTGCTTTGCTTTGCAAGTTTTGCATCTCATCTTCGGTCAACGTAGATCCGGTGGTCCTTGTTTTCATATAATGTCTCAACCTATAAGCCTCCGATTTAGTGACCAAGTGCTTTTTTGTTCCCGGTACGAAGTGGTCAAGTCGCTTTTCGGAACTACAGTCGAGCAGCACATATGCTACTAGATGTTTTCTTAACTGTAAAGAACTCCTTGTTCTTTAATTAAATAATTGTTAATTAATAAATTTTGGCTTGTAAAAACATTATTTGGTAGCAATATAAGATGGTGGGTTTAAGCTTTGATGTGTATTGTCTGATTCCCCCGGATAGGTCCAAATGGTAGGATTGGCCGCCTTAACGAAAATTACCTGAGAGAAATGGTATAGGTAGTTAGTTGTGTTAAGTATTCCATTCTGGACTTAAGATGCTCCTTTATTTGCTATAAAACTTTTCTATTGAGTTTTCTGTTATCCAGTAAAAGTCAATTTAATGAGTTAAATTTTTTTTAACCCTTTTATACAAATATTTTTTTCCTTTTTTTTAAATTAAATCCAGATTTTTTAAAAATAAAAATCTCAACAATTTTTCCCCTTATTTGTCGCTTCTGTTTGTCGTCTGTTAGTTGAATTTTCCGCGTGCGCAAGGAATTACATAACACCCAAAACCTTAGTTGAAGACCCTAATACCTTCGAAATATAGCTTCTACGGCTTGTCCGCAAGTTGTTCAGTTAAAAATGTGCTTCTATTTGGTGCATAACCGTATACTTTTAACTTTGAATTTCAGGAACAAATTGAATTTCTTGCGAGTCAATGCGAAGTTTGGCGTAGCAAATTCCTCGCCAGCAGCGTAATGGTAGAAGAACTAGCTCGATGGAAGGCTGACCTAACGCAAAAAAATGAATTACTCACAGAGTCAACAAAACGATTACTAAATCTCTCCTCCGAAACTCGCAAAACTCAGATCGATATACTTAAAAATCTTAAATTTATGGCTAAAATCAAATATCTCAATCTACCAGCCACTGATGTCAGAAGTCTTGGTTCGGAATGTCTGAATATTCTCCAACAAATTGCGCTTCATTCTGGTGTTGGTATTCCAGACAATCTTTATTTGAATAAAAACAATCAGCAGCTGACTCAAGAAGAACAATATGCTATTGAAGTAAGTTTGATGAATTACTGTAATAATACCATAAGGTAATAATTTTTCGATTCGCAGGCCCTGGAGTTCATAAGTCAGCCGTTGATAGCAACAGACGACGCCATAAAAGCTCTTTTTGGGCAAACTCGACGATCCTATGTGACGGCAAGCGAATTGCCGGTTGAAAAACAAAGTGTTTAATTTAACAAAATAAAAATTTTATTTTGGTATAAATAAAATAAAGAACCGTTAAGGACACCAGTTATTATAAAATCACATTTAATGCCTTCAATAAAAGCAAGATATTGGGTTAAACCTTTGTTTCAGTTGAGTAAAGATCAGTTCTCCTTTGAATGGAGATTGGAATCTGCTGGCGGACTTTTTCCACCAAGGAAAAGTCGAGATCGGCGATTACAATTTCTTCATTTTCTTTAGCACTAGCTAGGATTTGCGCCCAAGGATCCACAACCATTGAATGGCCATAAGCTACATAGCCTGCATTTTCATCTCGGGATGGTGATATCGTAGCAACAAATAGCTGGTTATCATTAGCTCTTGATCTCTGCAAGAGCTCCCAATGCATTGGTCCAGTAGTCATGTTAAAGGCAGCCGGATAGATCAACATTTCACAGCCTTAAAGGGAATTGATTGAATTGTCTACAATGAGCAATTAAATAACTTACCACTATTTCTGTAGATTCTTGCCATTTCCTCGAAACGAATGTCATAGCAAATGCCAATTCCCACTTTGTGCCCATCAAATTCAACGATGGTGAACTGATCACCAGCTGATAGGGTTTCAGATTCTTTGAAGCGAATACCTCCGGGAATGTCAATATCGAAAAGATGGACCTTAAACATCGCAAGGAATATACTCATACAAATACAGAAATTCCTATGTATTACTACAGACCTTTCGATGCTTTCCAATTAAATTTCCCTTTGGATCCCAGATAGTGCAAGTATTATAGATAGCATCGTCTTCTCCTTTCTCCGGAATAGTTCCACCAATAATATAGATTCCATGTTGCTTAGCACTTTGCGACAGGGCCTTGCAGGTGTCCCCATTGGGAATAGTTTCAGAATACTCACGAAAAAAGTTAGTTCCATAGGGTGAATTGAAACATTCAGAGAGGGCAACAATTCGTGGCTTAGAGTCTTCGACAACTTGTGCTATCTTTGCCAGTGCATTTTGTACATTTGAAACTTTGTCCTTTGATACTTTTAATTGTAGTAAAGCAAGACGAAGCACTGTTATGTAGGAAAAAAGTTATTTGAGAAAGAAATACTTTTAAGATCTTACTGTTGACGGTTTTATTCAACGTCCAAAGAAATGGGAATCAATTTATAAATTAAAAATTAAATTGTAGATAAGGGATAATCCATCACCATCACAAAACAAAAAAAGTCGGACTTAACTTGACTGATAACTTTTTTGACAGGTATGTTGTTGGTTGATGGACTTGATATGTTGGGAAATTTTTCGAAATTATTTAATAACCTCAACAGCAGATGGCGGTAGTAAAACAGTAAAGCCTTAACTACATTGGCCACTTTTTGCAAAATTACAAAAGTAAAAATATTTTTTTTTCCCGCTAGCGCATTTGTTTTAAGAAAGAGAATGTACCCAATTTTTTTTAAACCAAAATTTAAGCTTTCTGCATCTTTTTTTATAAGTTTTCCTGTGAGAAACACTATCCCAAAATGAGTTTGAAAATTTTCACTTTTGTACTTTTTCACTTTTTGGGCTTATGTAGTTAAGAGGCTTGATAATTTTTTTAAGGCACACGTTTGGCACCGTGAAATTTTCACAATTTTTTACATTTTGCTACCAATTGATAAACTTTTTCCCAGCTTCACACGAAATTCTATTCTGGATGCCTGAAAAAGTGAAACCAAAAGTAATAATCTCTTCACGTGATAAAATTTGTATCACATAAAAGTTTTTCTGTGAAGGTTTGTTCGTTGAGCCCTGAAGTCGCCCTGGGGTCGCCCCAAAGCGTTTTTTGAAAACCCTGAACTCACCCTAACAATCAAATTCTCTGTTTTTTGAAACCTGGGGTCGCCCTGAACTCGCCCTGAAGTAGATCTAGGTTTTTTGCTGGGGCGAGTTGAAGTAACGAATACACTGCCAAGCGACATACATTGTAAAGTATTTATTTTGTTGAAGATTCGTGATTGTTTAATGGAAAATAAATAAAATAGTGCACTAATAGACTTAAAGTAAATTGGAAAAGCAAATGGAAACGTTGAAAGTTGTTTTTATTCATTTTTCAGTCGTATTTTAAGTCTTAATTATTCGAGTACAGAAATTCTTACTTGCTTAAAATGTCAACAACACAATTCAGAGCCCTAAGTGTTTTTTGAGAAACGAAAAACCCAGGTTTTTTTTGACAACTCTTGGGGTTGTCAAGAAAACCTGGGTCAGCCCTGGGTAAAGTTCAACGAACAAACCTTTTATTTGACCTGCGCATGTGGGTAGAATTGAACCGAGAGAAAAAATGGCCACGTTCATAACAACGTTTTTGACAGATCTAAAAATTCAGTTCTGAAAAACGTAACACTGAACGCACAAAAAAGTCTGAAATTATTTATTCTGTTTTTATTATTTTTTGCACTTTAAAATCAAAATCCGAAAAGCGATACAAGACCCAGACGATCAGACCACACACAAAAAAAAAAAACTGGATCAAAAACTGTTTTTTTGTTGCTTTTAGCTGTCATCTGAATTTTCAGATAGAATTTTTCATCTGAAAATTCAGAAAAAAACGTAAGAAACGTAACTAAATGTCAATCGACGTCAACTGAATTTTTATGACTGCTGGCCAATCAGAAGCTCTAAAAATGACAGTTCAGAACTGTCAAATGTGCTGATGAACGCGGCCAATAAGTTGTATACCAGTGTTCCCAGATTGGTGGGAAATTACGAGCTTGGTGGGAATATTGGTGGGAAAAATTTCATGGTGGGATTTATGGTGGGATAATATTGGAAATATTTTTTTATGGGCGGAAATATTATTTTTACCATAACCACAACTTCAAAAATTCACCACCTCTCTATTTTCCTTCAACTTTTTTTCTTACAGCATATTCATAATTAATTTAACTGCACCCTCGATAAAAAACTATTTAACCTGTTAATCTGATATGTACTTGTACACAGAGAATATGTCAACAAGGAGAGATAATTTTTAAGAAATAAAAGATGGATGGGATTTTTGTCGTTGTGCTCTTCTTTTCTTATGGCTGTTCTCTGCATTTTATGTAGATTAACTCATACCCAGAGCCAAATTTCAAGAACAGAAATTCTTTTTTAACCGTACTACACGATTGCGGAATGCTTTACTATACTCTATTTTTCCCTCTCGTAATATTTTTATATTTATTTACACATTCCCACAACAAATTACAGATCGGTATGTAATGGACAAATCGTGGAGAATGAAAATTTACCCAAGGTATAAATTTATTTATTAATATTTTACTTAACATCCTGAACGATCAAAGAATGTTAAAAATTAATTTATTATAAGATGTGAATTATGATTTATTTTAAAAAGATTGGCGCAAAATTTCAGTTGATTTGATATGATGTTTTGGCATTTTTAGTATGATTCTAGGTTAAAAACAGGATTTTCTAAATTTTAAACGCATTAGAATCGTTTTATATATTTTTAACATTTTACTAAAGTTAAAATCGCCAAATGCCTGTTTTATCTTGTTAGTATCATACTAACTCTAAATGTCAATTTGACAATTACAAATGTGAAAATGGTGTTAGCTGTCACTGTTTTAGGTGTGTTCAGTTACCGCCATATTATTCACTCGATACATCCAGATTTAAACTAAAAGCCGAATGAATTTACATTGAATTTGTATGATTTACATCCAGATTTAAGTTTTAATCTAGATGTATTGAGTGAATAATATGGCCGTTAGAGTTTGTTAGGAAATTAGGTAGTGTGATACTATTTAAAAAATGTTTAAAACTAATAAAATTTTAGTAAAGAGCCTCAAATTTAGAAAATTGTTCAGTAATATCGTGCTTATACCTTAATATTAGGCGCCATTGTTTTTAATGTATTGTTTGTTTTCTTCGCTAAAAAATCATTTTCAGTAGGCAAACTTTTACTCAGCTGAGACAAAAAATGTAGAAGTAAGTAATTTTTCACAATAAACATTTAGATAAAATTAAGGCAGAAAAATCATAGTGGTTTTTTTTGCCTTCCAGTACTAAAATGGTGGGATTTTTTGTCAAATATGGTGGGATTTTAAAAATCTCATCTGGCATCGCTGTTGTATACTTTACTTCGAGACGAGAGGACACAAAATGAATTAATCTGAGAGAAAAAAATGTATACATTATAATAGTTTATATTTCTTTATTAATTTGATATAGACTTCTTCATAAATTGTTTCTATTTATCAAGCGCTTACTCTCGATTACACAAACAGAATGAAGGCTCTCCCAAACCAACGCAATTAATCGCCGCGACAATAGAAAACAATAACAACAACGTGTTGTTGTTTGACAACCATACGTGTTGTTGTTATTTTTTTCTATTGTCGCGGCGATTAATCGCGTTGGTTTGGGAGAGCCTTTAATCGAAAACAACTCGACCAGCATTCACTTATTATATATGGACTGTCAGCAGCCAAATCACGATGGTTCAATGTAAAACTATATGACACCAGCGCTCTCGTGGTATGTCGGAAATACGGTGTAACTTTTGGCCGCGTTTAATAGAAAATCTGAAATTTCAGAATCAATGCCACATTTACATTAATGACCAAATGATGTAAATATACCAAAATCTGCCATTATTTTTGTCAGAAAAATAATGACGAAGTGCAGATGACATTTAATTTTACCATTATACTGTCATCGTGGTATGAATGTTGACATCATTTTGCAAATAAAGGCAATGCATATAGAAATTCTTGACATTATAATGCTATGATTATTGATTTTATCCAGTAAGGCTCTCCAAAACGAACGCGAAACATTCGGAGCGACGACGAAAACAAAAATTACAACACGGGGTTGTCAAAATGTGAAAATTTGCAAGAAATTATAGTGCAGTGAATTGTATGCCCGACTTTTAAATGTTTTTATCGAGATTTATATTATAAATAAGAGAAATTTTTTTTTAATTTCAATAAAAAATTGTTCCACAATAATCCGATGGAGAATAATAGAAATACTTTTGTAAGTTCTTTTATTTAAATAAGTAACGGCTTAACTACATTCAAGACTTTTTGGAAAAAAACGAAAAAAGTGAAAAAGTGATAGATAAAAATTAGCTTATTAAAGGCTCTCTCAAACCAACGCGATTAATCGCTGCGACAAAAGAAAACAACAATAACAACATGTGGTTGTCAGACAAAACAACACGTTGTTGTTATTGTTTTCTATTGTCGCTGCGATTAATCGCGTTGGTTTGTGAGAGCCATTAAACTTAAATCCAGATAAATTTACATTGAATTTGTATGATTTACATCCAGATTTAAGTTTTTATCTGGATGTATTGAGTGAATAATATGGCCGTAAGGGTTAAAAAATATTCGCTTTAAAGTTTTGAAAAGATCTTTCAAAACAGCCCTTATTTTTCGTGTCGACATTCCTTGCTGAGATATTGGTAACCAAAGTTAAAAGCCACCTCTTTCAGTCAAAGCTAGATATTCTACTGAAAAAAAAATTGTAGGATTACGAAAAAAAGACGTTGTCAAAGCTAAATAAGCAAGTTATCGAACCACAACATTAAATTAGCTGAAAAAAAATTCACACACTTAAAAAAATAAATTTGGATAGTGCTGTTTTTATGATTATGCACAACGGTACCTTAAAAAAAAAAAAATCATTTGCTAAAATGTCTCAACACAAAAAACATAAGGCTAAACAATGCTTTTTCTTTCATCTCAATACTACCTACCACTTTTCACTCATCAAAAAACACTAAAAAAAACTGAAAAAACTCTTCTTCAATTAATTTTTTGTTACTAGTGTAGGTATACACGGTATACGAGACAAGAAAAAATCGAATAGGAGGGGTGGGTCTATTTTCCACTATTTAGGCGAGAGTGACAATTTTCTAAAAATCGACTTAAAATAAAAAAAAAAAAACATTAAATGGCAACGGCAACACTTACAATGTCATGTAATAACATAGTTTTAAAGTAAAGTAACTAGGCTAATTTTCAAACTCAAAATTAAAAAAAAAAATAATTAAAAAAATTGTATTCAAACCAATTTTGTTTAAAATTTTAAGTCATTTAAGCAGTATTTTTGCTTTTAATATTCGACAACAAAATAACGGATGGAATTCGAATTTAAGGAAAACTTACTTTCGTTATTTTCAATTTTCTCAAAAACGAGACAGCATTTTGACATCTGGATTTTATTAAGCCAGTTCACGTTTCTGAGATCTCACTGAGCAAGCTCTATCAGCTCCACTGAGCAGGAGGAGGAATCTGAACGAAATTTCTCCGCTAGAAGTCAACAGCGACAAAAAATAATTAAGCAAGCGAATCTAAAAAATATCAGTCTCAGCTTTTTGACAGCAAAAGTGAGGAATCTCACTGAGGAATTACGTTCGGATTTCTGAGATTGCTGAGGTCTCTGAGATCTCAGAGATCTTAAGAAACTTGAACTGAAGGTGTTTGACTAAAAATTGATGGCAATATATAACGTACCTAAACGTAAAATTTTGAACAAAATCAGGTTTTTTGTTCAGTTATTCGATATTGTTTATTTTTTTTTGTCAAAAATAGAAGTTTGAAAATTCATTTTTGAAAACTGTTTACTAAAACAAGTTAATTTAAAAATAAAATAAAAGATTTCTAGCTCAAACATTTTAAATTAAAAACATAATAAAAGTACGAATTTCTGTCTTAAAAATAAATTATAACATGACATGACTCAACCTACACGCTCTAGCTTTTTATAACACCTTAGGTGAATCACCCTGTATAAATATATAAAAAATATTGTTACATCTGTGTATACTATACTCCTAAATATTATTTTTATACTTTACTTGGCTAAATTACTTTTTTCTATAAAGTTCAAAAAAAAAAAAAAAAAAAAAATAAAGTTCAAAAGATGTTCAAAGGGTAGACAACGCGGTGCATTCAAGAGGACACAAGCGTCCACATTCAACCTCTGTCTATCAACTCCTACTCTCACCTCCCCGTGGTTAACATCGGGTGCCTAGTACCTTTGACTGAAGATGGGGATCCAATCCCTGTGGACGGTTTAAGGTGGCAGCAGACGAGAGAGGGGGGGAGGAGTGTTTCCACTAAGGCACTTCTCCTTTTTTAAGGCGGCAGCGGAGGAATTCCCCAGATGGAATCAACGGTGGCGTCTACAGTTCTAGTCAGTTTGAACTACTTAGTGAACACCTTATATGGGCTACTACGACGTATTCGTAGCTCAGGCCTATAAGGAGCGGTTTATCCGGCTCCCCGTCCTTGGAGTCATTATAAGGATCTGGTCCTCCAGGCTAGGGGGTTGTGCGTCGGGGTGACTTCCCTACCACGTAAAAAATTATCGGTTCCGAAACAACAACAAGCCTCGGATATGGATGATTTTAATGTTGACGACCCCAGCAAACGAAACAAGGACAATGAATTTCGGATCTGCACGTGGAATGTACGGACCTTAAACAGGCCACGTGCAGCCGAACAACTAGTGGAGAACCTGGATAGGCTAAGGGCTGATGTAACAGCCATCCAGGAAGTGCGATGGGATGGAGAGGGCATCCGAAGGATGAAAACATGTGACATCTACTTCAGCGAGTGCTGCAAGGAGCAAGGTCAGCGGCTCTTTGGTTGTGGTTTTGTGGTAAGGGGAAGACTTAGGCAAGAAGTCTTGGGCTTCAGAAATGTAAGCGAGCGCCTGGTCACAATCCGCATCAAAGCAAAGTTCAAAAACATCACGTTGATCTGTGCCCATGCCCCAACAGAAGAAAAGGATGACTCAACCAAAGAAGAATTCTACGATCTCCTCGAGGATACGTATGATAGGTGCCCCAAGTACGACGTCAAGATTATTCTTGGCGACTTCAACGCCAAGATTGGAAAGGAGGGCATCTTTGGTTCGATAGTCGGAGGACACAGCCTGCACGACAACACTTCCGGTAACGGACTCAGGCTCATCGATTTCGCGGCGGGGCGAAATGCCATCATAGCAAGCACTCTATTCCCATACCTCAATATACACAAAGGGACCTGGCGGTCTCCGGATCAACGAACCGTCAACCAGATTGATCATGTTGCGATAGACGCCAGACATGCTTCCAGTATCCTGGATGTCCGAACGTTCCGAGGTGCCAACATAGACTCGGATCACTACCTGGTGGTAGCGCAAGTACGTATGCGGATATCTATGGCGCCACAACGACGAGCGGATGCTGTAAAACGATTTAACGTCGCGAAGCTAAAATCGCAAGAGATAGCCAGGACTTTTGCAGACCACGTCTCTCTTAAACTCTCAACAAGCCCGCCACAAGCATCATCTGTAGAGGACCAATGGAAACACTGCCAAAATGCCATCAAAAGTGCCGCTACTGATGTGCTGGGTTTCACTAGGCCACCACAACGAAACCCCTGGTTCGATGAAGAATGCAGACTGGCACATGAAGCAAAGAACGAGGCCTACCAAGCAATGCTGCAGACTAGAACCAGAGCTGCTGAGAGAGCAGCCCGGGAGCTTTACGGGCAAAAGCGAAGGGAGGAACGCCGACTTCTCAGGAGGAAAAAGAGAGAGCATGCGAAGCGGGCGGTCGAGTCTATTGAGGACTGTAGCGGCAGGGGGGATGTTCGAAAGTTCTACCGAAGGGTGAGGCAAACTACCCAGGGTTACAAGGCCAGAACGGAAGCCTGCCGAGACGAGAGTGGGAATATGGTGGTAGACACACAGTCGGTGCTGAGGATCTGGAAACAACACTTTTCTAGACTGCTAAACGGCGAAGATGGCCAAAATTCCGCTGTAAGACAGAACACTCCATTCAACCTGGACGATGATGGTCAAAATTTCCGTCCACCCGACCCAAATGAAGTGCGGTTAGCGATAGCCAAGCTTAAAACGTACAAGGCTGCTGGTGCGGATGGCCTGCCAGCCGAGCTATTCAAAGCAGGGGGAGATGACTTGGTAGGGAGTATACACCAGCTTATCTCCAAAATTTGGTCGGAGGAAAGTATGCCCGATGAATGGAACCTCGGTATAGTGTGCCCCATCCACAAGAAAGGAGATGCTCTGACCTGTTCCAACTACAGAGGTATAAGTCTCCTCAACGTCGCATACAAAATCTTGTCATCTATACTGTGTGATCGCTTAAAACCGTTTGTCAACGATCTGATCGGCCCCTATCAGTGTGGTTTTAGGCCCGGCAAATCAACCGTCGATCAAATGTTCACACTCCGACAGATTTTGGAAAAAACCCAAGAGTTTCAAATCGATACACACCACCTCTTTATCGATTTTAAAGTCGCATATGATAGCGTAGACAGAGACGAGCTATTCAGAGCCATGGCGCATCTCGGCATCCCTGCCAAACTCGTCCGCTTGTGCAGGATGACGATGGAGAAATCTCGCTGCTCCGTCAAAGTCGGCAAGAACACCACCGAACCCTTTGATGTCGAGAAAGGTTTGAGGCAAGGCGACGCGTTATCATGCAACCTGTTTAACATCGTTCTTGAAGCAATTGTACGCAACTCGCAAGTCAACAACAGAGGTACAATTTTTCAAAAGTCTGTTCAACTACTTGCTTATGCAGATGATATTGACATCATTGGGAGAACGAAGCGAGCTGTTACCGGCGCGTTTGCAAGTATTGAATCGGAGGCGGCGAAAATGGGTTTGGCTGTTAATGAGGACAAGACGAAGTATATGCTATCATCGAGAAAGGAATCTCAACATCGTCGGCTCGGGCAAAACGTCACGATGGATAGATACAACTTCGAAGTCGTCAAGGACTTTGTCTACCTGGGTTCCACTGTAACATCGCAAAATGACATCAGCGCAGAGATCAAACGAAGAATTACTCTTGCCAATCGCTGTTTCTTCGGGCTAAGAAGGCATCTAAGTAATAAAGCCCTCTCTCAGAGAACCAAGGAGACCTTATATAAGACCCTAATCATCCCGGTCCTGCTATATGGGGCAGAGGCATGGACCCTGTCAAAAACGGATGAGAATCTGCTTGGGTGCTTTGAAAGGAAGATTCTTCGGGTGATTTTCGGTCCAGTCTGTATCGATGGAGTATGGAGGAGAAGATTTAATAACGAGCTTTACGGGCTTTACAGCGACGTCGACCTGGTCAAGAAGCTGAAAATTCAGCGGCTGAGATGGCTGGGACACGTGGAGCGTATGGACACCAACGCACCAGCCCGACGAGTCTTCGAATCCACCCCTGACGGTCTGCGCAGCAGAGGAAGACCCCACCTTAGGTGGCGCACACAAGTGGAAAACGACCTCAACCAACTTGGAGTGCGTAACTGGAGGCAGCTAGCTAGGGACCGAGCTGGCTGGAGGGGCTTGTTGGTTGAGGCCGTAGTCCATCCTGGGCTGTGAGCGCCATCTAAAGTAAAGTAAAGTAAGTAATAAAGTTAAAAAAAAAATACAAGTCACCCAGTCTGACTTCTGACATTTGAAATTTTGTCTCTATACACGAATCACTGACAAATCATAAGAAGTTTCTTAAATCAGGTAAATTTTCAAAAAAATTTGACAACTTCTGACAGTCCTTTGTCTTTTGAAATCTTCTCTTTCACGCGTTCTACATCAACCATTCCAAAAGACAACTTTGCAATAGTTTAAAAAAAAAGAAATTAGCTTGTTTGTTGGTTTTGGGCTTTAATGATCGTTTTATTGGATGCAATTAATACTTAAATTCATCACTTTTTTCATGCAAACACTTTTGGGTATTCAATAAAACTCAATTTTATAATACAACAAAGAAATGCCTTCTCACGTTTTTATTAATACGACTTTACTTAAATAAAAGGCAATGTAAGTTAGATCTCGAATCTCGATGACATCCACTCAAATATCATAGCTGCTATCAATCAGTTCGTTCATATAACACAGGGAAAGGCTCATCTTTCGGAGGCTGCAGCCAGTTGTTTTCGGAATATTTCGTATTATCAGTCTCAATAACATGGAAGGTATATGCATGTCGGCTTTTATTTGATCGGTTATGATCACTTTTATGAACCACTTGGCCATGAATAATTATGCAGGTTCCTGGAGAAAAAGCATTAATTTTTCCATTTCATTGAATATTTTTTTTTTTTTTTGTTAAGTTACCTTTTCTAACTGTGACCGGAGTAAAATTCGATATTGGGTATATTGGTGCTGGCTTATCGTAGATTAAAAGTTCATTTGATTTCAAATCCGGGTTTCTGATGAACCTTCTGTGAATACCACCCTTATGCGATCCTTTGATGAATTGCAAGCAACCATTTTGAAGTGTTGTATCTTCCAAGGCAAACCAGAATCCAATAGCCGTACTGGGTTCGGTGTGCAAATACCAAGCATCCTGATGAGGTGTAACTGGAAATTGTGAAATGCATTAAAGACGAACAAAAGTGAGGATAAACATTGATGCGCTTACCTTCGCCACCAATACCGGGGTGCTTGTAAATGTACATGCTTTGACAAATTGCAGGTCTTCTATAGTTCAATTGCCAGCATATTTCTTTCACCCGATTGCTGAAGGAGATTTTTTTGAAACTTTCATTTTCAACGTGAAGAGCATGTCCAACCTGAAATGATATTATAGACATTTAATTTAAATTTTTAAATTAATGTTTAAAAAAAAAATCGTTTGAATTTTTTTTTTTTTAAACTTATGTAGATGCCAGTTTATAGCTTTCATTGAAACTTATCATTGAACATTTTTAATTTACTCGTAAGATTTAAAAAATAAAAAAATAAATTTGATGGCACAACAGCTTATCAAGAACTAGGGCCTAGTGACTTACAGCCCCCAACCATTCCTGTGTGCGTGTCGACAGGAATGGAGGGGACCTACAGTTTATTGCCGAATTCTAACGGCTAACGTGAGTGGCACTTTTCTATGACAGGAGATATTCTTGCAGGTTTTGTCAATTCCTCGCAAGAGGCAGTAGCCGTTTTATTTTTAAATTAATGGGTGGCGAGGCTGGTTGATCGAACCTAGACCTCCGACATGACATCCATCGTACTAACCACAACGCCACGGCTACTCTTCCTTATTTAGGGCACTTAAAAAGTTTCAATGATGAGTTTCATGGTAGCTATAGTTGGAACCTTAAACATGTAAAAAATCGCCCGTACGCCATATATATGTACATAATTTTTTAAGGAAAAATTGTTGGAGTCAAATTTCTTTGTTGGTCACATTTTGATAAAGAGAAACTTATTTAAGTTAAGGTGAAAGGGGGAAGAGGAAAATGTCCAGATTAAATTTTGCACGTTTTTTTTAATGACATTGATCGCTCTCAGAGGTGCGTTCTTTTATGTTACTGTGGTTAACTATAGTTAATGTGTCAAAAACAAAAGTTGATCTGCCATAGTTAAGAAAGTTACTCTTGGTAACTTTTTCATTTAGGAACGACCAGAGTTAACAATAGTTAATCTGTCAAACGAAAGGGGTTGAAAAAAAAAATTGAATTGTATATTTGGAATGAATAACCAAGAAAAAATGTGATTGCATTAAATTTATTGCAAAAATATTTATTAGGAATTCAAAATAACATGTGCAATTTTCTTCTTTGCTTATGGCACAGAATTTTTTGATGAAAAATAAACCAAATATAAAGAAGAAAATGCCGACAGAAAGAAAATGCATCAGAAAATAAAAGAAAACTATTCCAAAAATCAAATTCGACAAAAAAAAATCGATTAAATTGATAAAAATATATTTTAAATATTGAAAACAATTCCAAATCAAAAGGGCAAAAAGTAAACAAAACATCCACCATTGCATTTCAGCTGTGTTTGACAGATCAACTATTTCAATTCATATCGAGGAGATGAGTTGGAAAAAGTTACAAAAAGTTACTTTTTGACACTTTTACTTTGGAATTTAGGAACGATTTTATGACGTCATAAAGTTACTCGAAGTAACTTTTCTGAATTAAAGGAACGACCGAAGTTAACTATAGTTAACTATAGTTAACCACAGTAACATAAAAGAACGCACCACAGAAGAACTAGTTTCAGCATGATCGTTCAAATAATTTACATGGTAAAAGTAATAACAACGAATCCCCTTCGACTTCGGGTTTAGATAAGCAGGGTTAATAAAGGTTAAGCAAGAGTTATTTTAGGCTCATTTGCTGAAACGAAATTTAAATATATATTTGTATTTAACTTGAACGCTTGTGTTATAGTTTTTTCCCCAGCCTAAACTGTCACATAAGCTCTTATGTTGAACAGTAATATTTACGTTTCATTTCAGCAAAGGGACCTATGAGGATTTTTCACTTCCTCGCAAGAGGCATTAGGTACCCCTAATGCCCAGTTCACATAGAACTGGCTTATGGTTTTGGTATGGTTCTGGCGTGGTGCATACATATGCCACGTTGTGGAATTTGCATGTTCTCTTATGGGACAATACACACATAGATGACGAGGCGAGGGTATGGTGCAACATGTCATCGCCACGCCGCCGCCGTCCAGAACCATGAGCCACTTCTGTGTGAATCGGGCCTAAAGAATACTTTTATGGGGGTTTTTAATGGAAAAAAAATTGATTTTTTTTTGATTCAGATTTGTTGATTTTGACGGTTTTCGCCTTCAAGCAAAAAGGAAATGATCATCATGCAGATCTGAATCTTGCGACGATCTGCCCCTCTTGCAGTTGACAAAAAAAATCAAATTTTAGACAGAAATCTAAAGTTACTAAAAGAAAACCCCATTAGTTTTAAGATGGAATATTATTCTGGGATTTGATCACCGTATAGCTGATAGCTAGTAATTAAAAAAAAAAAATGTGGATGATATTAGATCTATAATGATCCCCAGCAAAGGGTTTTTCTAAAAGTTATACAAGCGCTTAGAAACACCTCCTACTTTGTTTTGGCCGTGTGTGAATTGGTTTAAAATCACGTTAAATTTTATTTAAAGATTAATTTTTTACACTAATGAGGTGAATTTATACGTGGAAACGTCAAAATTTAATCTCGGATAAAATTTAATCGAAATTTTAACCCAATTCCCATATGGCCTTAGTCCTGCTTCTTTTATAAATTTGTAAGGCACGTTTTATTATCTACGGATCCAAAAATTATGACTTAGGGGCCAGTTATAGCTATCATTGAAATGCATCATTGAAAATTTTTAATTTAAGATTAGGGCACTTAAAAAGCAAAATCAGTAATTATTTTGATGCCAATTTGAAGCTGACGACTAAATTAATATTTATTGCGAAATAAAATTTCGTTTGGCTCCAAACTTCCACATAAACTTACTTTCATTTTGTCAATGATTGCACTACCTTATCAATGATCATTGAAATAATAAAAGTCATTTTATGAGAAAGGTTGAGCCGAAATGAGAATTTTTTTTGGCCAGATATATTAACTAAGTTAAAAGCTATACTTTGGCATCAAAATATTCATAGATTTGGCATCCTAAACATCTTAAAAAGAACCATTAAAATTTTCAATTATGAGTTTCAATGGTAGCTATAACTGGCGCCTTATTCTGGTGGGTAGATGGCTTTTATGGTAAGGCAGTGTTAATTGAAGTGTAAGGAAAAAAAAAACAGGAAATAATTGAAAATTATAACACTCATTATGATCCGTATAGTTTTTTTTATCCTGATCCAAATCGGTAGATAATAAAACGTGGCTATTTCTAAAGAACAACAATTATAGCCGCGTGTTTTTATCTACGGATCTGGATCAAGATCATCCCTTGAATATAAAACGATATGGATCACAATGGCAGCAGTGTTATATGAACATCTCTTTTTTACTTACGTTTAAATTATTTTCAGTTGTTTCCTGTCTCTTTTCTTAACACTGCAATTAACACTACCTTACCATAAAAGTCATCTACCCGCCAGAGTAAGAATTAATGTTTAGATCTTTAAAATGGATCCAGATAGAGAGCAGGATTCCGAATTGTTTTTATATTACGTGTTAAAAAATGATCCTGATTCCTGACCCAGATCCTTAGAAAATAAAACGCGGCTAATAAAAATCATTCCAACTTACCTTATTCAAAGCGCACATTGGATCGACCAGTAGTTCTCCATTTTCACCAATTGCACCCTCTTCGAAGAAATAACGAACTTTGTTGCCTGACTCAAGAAAATATTTCTCCTTAGATTGTTGCTTCTCACTATTGACGGTACTGAAAATTATTCTATCACTTTTTGGTGCTTCCATGCATAATGTACGACCAGATTTGTATAATTCTTCAGTTTCTTCTGGTGTAAGGAAGTCTTCAATGACAACATAGCCATTTTCCATGAGCTGTAAAATTAAAGATTAATTATTCTTCAATAAGTAAAATTAATATTAATGATAAATAAATTAATCTTGATATTGATATTTTACTAGACTGCTAGTCTATTGATAACGATTACAATGTTTCATAATTAATTACAATAAAAAAAATGAATGTCTCTTGGAATCAGAATCAAAGGTTAGAAGTTCAGTCGAGGGCCGATAAGACTTAAAAGCAATTATTAAAATATTGTGTTATCAATTTTCTACTTGTTTTGGTTTTATATCAAAGTCTATTTTTTCTTTGTGATTTGATAGAGGAATAATTGAAAATATATAATAATATATTAAGAAGTGTTCATTCACATTATTAATTTATAATTTGTCAATAATAATCAGCAAGATCTCGAGCACGTGGAAATTTGTATTTTGTTGTTATAAAAAAAAAAACAATGATAAAGTCGTATTACAGTGTAAATAATACAAATAAAATTCACTACTGGCCGCACGAAATTGCTCTTGTAGTGCCAAACAAATACAAATTGACAAATTCTCACATAATGTTCGAAGTCTGAAGTAAAAATTCACTTGATACCTACATAACATATAATGAGTTTCAAAATAACCTTTAACGGCCTTTAGTCCATAAAAATTGGCGTTTCCTCCCGCGATCTCACTTGGACTCATCGGTTGATTAGTGAGGGCCTTGTCCATATGCAGTTTCTATTAAGTTCAGTTCATCTTACATAGATTTCATAATGAGTACCATGTGTTTCAAGAGCAAGAGAGGTAATGTCCCCGCAAAACTCCGATTTGTATACAAAAAAACAGCTCTATGTACAGGGTGTCCTACAGTCACCGATTAAGAGGCTCCTGAAGTGACTTTAAAGCCTTATCTACATTGGCCTAAAAAGTGAAAAATTACTAGAGTGAAAATTTTCAAACTCATTTTGGGATACTGTTTCTCACTGGAGAATTTATAGAAATGATGCAGAAAGCTTAAAGTTTGGTTTAAAAAAATTGTGTATATTCTTTTTCACAAAAAAAACTGCGCTAGCGGGAAAAAAATGCTTTTACTTTTGTAATTTTGCAAAAAGTGGTCAATGTAGTTAAGCCTTAAGTCGAAGAGCTTAAAAACTAATTTTTTAGTTTTCGCTTCCTTTTCGACTTATAACGGTTTTTATGATTTTTGGTCTCGTTTTTTAACTGGTTTTAACTTAGCCAAACCGCAAGCGATTCTAAATTTTTGTTTTGTGTTTAAACAAGAGCAGTTAGTTGTTTTTACCAATCCCGCAATTTTTGTTCTATAAAGACAACGGTTTTTCCGCAATTTATTACCAAACCAATTTGTTGGCATTTTTAGGTTGTTTTTTTTGACTTTGGTTCTAATTTTTAAATATGAGTTTGTTTCTTAACTTTATTTTAATTCAACCAACAAATCTTCAAACAAAAACACACAAAAAAAAAAACTGCAAAATATTATAAACACATAAATTCTTTGTCAATATTCTCAAAGTTTAATGTTGTGTTCACACCACGTTGATGTTCCAAATTTAGACGCCTCTCTCACTTAAGAATGCATCAGGTGCCTCACCGGCGAAAAAGTTTCTTTGTTTGTTTGTATGATGCATAAGAAAACCATTCATTTACCTGACAAATACCTGCGGCGGCGGTGGCGGTGGCGTCCGTCGATGTCGATTAAAAATAGGAAGACTGTCTAACCAAAAAAATACACCTGATGCAAACCACACACCCAATTTTATATTTCAATTCAAAAGAAAAGAAAAGAAAACTGTTTTCATAGTTATTTTTAAGACAAATGATTGATATAAGTGATTTATCATCAACAAGGAGGTGAAAAAGGTGTTCATTAAAGTAAAAGTGTGATAGAATTAAAAATATTCCATTCATTTTTGAGATTTTTTTCAAAAACTGTTTATGCTTTTTTGAAGAAGTATGGTTAAATAGAAATTCTAAATTGGATGAATAAAAATAGATGAATGAATAACATAGATTAATCAAGTGGATTTTCCCACATTTGTCAAAAAATCTATATTTAGAAAAAAAAAAACAATAAAGTTTCGAAAAATGTTGATGAGTTTGAAAACTTTTTGCATACTATTATGATCAAATATGTGTTAATGGAAAAGTATTTACATATATTCTTGTTGATGTTTAAAGTTTGCAACAAAATAATGCCAGATAATGATTAATTGTTTATATTTCCAAGAAAAAAAAAACATTAAAATACGTAATAAGACTTTAATCAAAAAATTAAAATAATTTGTTTTTTTTAGTGTCTTTTAATTTGATGGTTTTTTGGAACGATTCAGTAATCTCAAATAAACAGAATTAATAAAATCAAACAGACAAGAGAATGCACAGAAATAAGTATGGTGGCAAAATATTTCTAATGTGTTTTTTTTTTAATGATCTTTTTAGCATTTTGCGACCAATCTATGTATTTCCAAAGATTTATAACCAAATAAAACTGCAGCTATGTATGAAGATTAAAAGTTGTAGACGAAGAGCTAGTGAAGGATTTACTTATCTATCTAATGTCGTCTTCGATTAAATTTTTGGACTGTTCTACTGCTTTTTAATTTTAATGATAGAAAATCATGGACTTCTAAAGGAGAATGGTCACTTTGGCTCCCGGACCAATAAGGGTCATTCATTCATTTATTTATATGGCAGCAAGTTTCGATTTACTGTGGGAAAAAAGTTATGATCAAAACACGGTTACCTAATACTTTGTTTACCGAGATAGTCCATTGAAATGTTACATTAACCTTGCATTTTATACAGGACAAAATTTTTTTTAATGGATCTTTAGGAGGGATCAGTGAGAGTGTGAAAACGAGTTTTCGGGGTTGAACCTCCCCATTTGGCCGCCATTTTGGAAAAGGGGGCGTAAAAAGTTCTTCGTTATATCTTGAGAACCATACAACGAACAAACAAAATTTTACCATACTTGTGTAGAAAATTAAATTCTCTAAAATTTATGTTAATACACTTTTTATCGTAAAATTGAAAACAAAAAAGTTATAATCAAAAAAAGCGGTGTCTGCCACTGCCACATCTTGTCACCTTTATCGAGCGCCTTTAACTGCATATGCAAATGCAGTCGGTCAATTGGTTTTGAAACCTTAAAGGTAGAACTATAATTGTTGGAACGCAGCGCACGCAGCCGTACGAAACCACACGAATACAAGTAATTCAATAGACGCACACATAATTGCGTTTTGTTACGTTTCGTTCATTTTCGTTCATTTTTGCTTTCGGAGGGGAAGAGTGCTTCTCGAGCGCACCTTACGGAAGAAAATTGACAGCTACATGTAAATTGTTGTAGTAAACTAGTCTCGAATCTCTCATGCATTATGGTTTACGTGTGCATTTGACGTTTCGGAAAGAAATTTTTCGTTCGTTTATGACATTAGTTTCCGACAGCGTGCACCTATTATAGTTCGACCTTAAGGTAGAACTATAATTGTTGGAACGCAGCGTACGCAGCCGTACGAAACCACACGAATACAAGTAATTCAATAGACGCACACATAATTGCGTTTTGTTACGTTTCGTTCATTTTCGTTCATTTTTGCTTTCGGAGGGGAAGAGCGCTTCTCGAGCGCACCTTACGGAAGAAAATTGACAGCTACATGTAAATTGTTGTAGTAAACTAGTCTCGAATCTCTCGTGCATTATGGTTTACGTGTGCATTTGACGTTTCGGAAAGAAATTTTTCGTTCGTTTATGACATTAGTTTCCGACAGCGTCCACCTGTTATAGTTCGACCTTTAGGAGTTGACTTTCATATACTAAATTTAAGTTTGACTTGTGCCAGATTACAAATTTAGTACCTACACCTACAGTACATATGTGTATGACAAAAACTTTTCATAACATTGACAATATATGTATATTTTTGTATTTTGTAAATTCTTTGGTACTTTTTTTTAAGCTGAAAAGGGGTACACGTCACGTCTGCGGGTGCTTGATTAACTGGTTGAACAGAATGATGACGCAGCCGGAGCTGGAATAGCTGTCAAAATATTGAATACACGCAAATTCAATGTTGCGAACACAACGGAACGTAGCCGCATACGGAGCTGCAGATGCAGACGGAAGAGTTCACCAACTTTTAACTTTTCACGTACGACACTTTTGACATTTCAATTTGTATGAAGAAAAAAAAAACAACTTTTTGGGTCGGAAAAAAATATTGTGGTTATTTGTATCGCGAAAAAAATTATTAATTAAAAGGAAAATTATTGGAAACAAAAAATGTGAATTCTGAGCTTGTACACAAGAATATTCTTTTGTTTTTCTTCAAAATACATTCAAAGCTGTGAACAGGTAAAAAAATTAACGTACGAAACTTTTTGACAGCTCTTCCAGTTCCGTCTGCGGCTCCAGTTCCGTCATTCTATTCTGTTCAGGCAGGTAAGTATGTCCACCTAGCGAAAGGCCCTGTCTTTGCCCGGAAATACCTATTTAGGCACAAGTTTTCCAAGAAAAAATCACTTTTTGACCATTTCCTCAAATTTAATACACGATGAGCGACAAATTCGTTCTGCGGGAAGTTATACAATGAAATAATAATAAAATCAATATTCCAAGTTCTTGAATAAATTTATGCACATTATGTACATAGTATATGTATCCAGCAAACACCAGAACACCAGAATTTCAATTTATGATAAAAATTCACCAATAAAACTTAATGACAATGACCTGAAAATTTCAAGTTGATCTCTGAAATAAGCTGTTAAAAAGACCTAATAACATAATCATTTTACTCCAACTAAAGAACCCTCATTAAAATATTAATTTTAACTGATTTATTGATATTGAGATACATTTGAATTAAATTTTGTTTTCAAACACCATAGAACAACAAAAAACACGATTGTTCTAGAAAAAAACCTAATAAATTTGAACCAAAAAAAAAAAAAAAAACAAACAAACAAATTACAAACCTCCTCCAAGAGTGTTTTATGCATTTTTGAATATTTCACTCAACGAATCCACTTAAAAATATCTCCACTTTATTCAACGGCTCTCCAATCGCACTTATATTATTTTTTAAATTGAATTAGAATTCGATAATATTTTGAATTTCTTTTTTATTTAAATATCACTACAAAATATCAACACAAACAAAAATCTATATAAAAAAAATCCACTTCCGATACCGTAACGTTCTACCTTCACCGTTCGCTGCGACTACACAAAAGTATCTCAGAATCGAATGTATTAAACAGTTTCACGATCGCTTACAAACTGAGTATCGTTTTTAAGAAAAAATCAGCAGCAGTAGGCAATTTTTAGTGCACCCAACAGCAAAATAAGTTAGTTCCCAAGTGTTCAAAAATATCGTCTTCGTGCGCAGAATCGGGTGATTTGTATCTGGTTCTGTTCTGACGTACCTAAAAAACACTATGCATAAGCAAAGCAGAACATAACATGTAACCATAACAATATACAATACAGGCTTTTAAAAATGTGTCATGTTGCGGAGACACATTGTCAGCGTTGAGGGTGGCGATCAATGTGATCGGAATCGGAATCTCGAAACATCTACTCAATGAAAATCGAATGAAAAGTACTCATTGAAATCGATAATTACTCAAGATTTCTATGAGTGAAAGTCTTTCACATTGAATGGGTTTTCACTCGTTTTAAATTTATACTTGTAATCGTGGGTGGTAAACTGTTTCCTTTTCTTTCAAAAGTCGACCTTTGAAAATTCGTATACATTCTTAAGAAATTCAAATCATCTTTCTATTTGATTCGATTTGATTTGATTTAGAGGAAACAGATACCTAAAAAAATATAGGTATGTACCTGCTTATACTCAATTGAAATGACATGCGCTTATAACATACCGACCTTGAGAGAAGCTAATGCATTGCATGCATATTAAATATAAAAAAAATACTAAGTATTTGGCATGTTTGACATTAGCTGTACTCTAATAAAAAGGTATAAGCAACTTGAAATTGAAGTGTGATTAATTGTGATCAATTTGCGTAAGTCTTATTGTGAATTGGTTTATTCAGAGCAGGATTTTTCATTTGATTGAGGAGATTTAGCATATTTGATTTGTAAGTAAAGTTATGTTTTAAATGAAACATTTTTTGCTTGCAATAAAGGAAGTAAGGTTGTGGGTACCTCTTCTATGACTCGAATCCAAGTATGAATTCAATCAAATTTAATTTTTTTTCAGATATTAAGTTGATTCGGAACAAATAGACTTGCCTTTTAAATTGAATGAAAAACAGTTGCAACTGTTTATTATTCCATTTCCCATTATTGTTTCCATCCGAAAAAGACGAATGTGGAATTTATATAAAAAAAGATGCTATAACATTCGGCGCTGGCGGGAGAGAAACGTTATGATGGTGATGGTGTGGTGACCATAGTGTAGTCGTGGTGGGAGTTATTGGCGTGTGAGAAATACATAATTTCTTTAAATATTTTTTATTATAAGCTAATTTGATAAATCACCAATTGTTTCATTTTTCTAATGATTTAAATACAATTAACATTGAATTATAATGCATTTGTAACAGAAGCAAAATACACTAACAAAATATATTCCCTCATAACTGTAATATCAAATAAAATATCCATTCACAATCAATGACAAAATTGAAAAATTATTTGTGGGTTATTTGTTTAAGGACAATTTTTTGTAAATCCAAAAATGCAGTACATCTACTGCAACTTTAGCAAAGTGGCAACCTTTCTTTAATTATTAGCATTATTGCGAGTTTCACCCGAACAAAATTCCACCTGAAATTTTTTTTTACAAAAATATTTCATGTTACGAAAATTCCCCTTGTTGTGTGAAAATTCATTTTTGGCGGAATTTAATGCTATATTGATGGGGTCTTAAAATTATCACATAATTTTAGTAGACAAACGAGGGAATAACAAAGCGTAAAATGTAAATTTTGTTCAGGTGAAATTCACAATAACTTTTAGAATTTCGGGCGAACAAAAAATTTTAATATTCGGGCGAAAATCTTTAATACTGCGATTTCATTAGATAGTCCAGTCATATTAGACATAAGAAAAGCCAAATTATATTTGGTATACAGCCTTCTGCTGGTGTTCTTAAGAAACTGTAAAAAGTCCCCATCGATAGGAGCGCCGCTAACAATTTTATGGGGGGTTAAAGGCGCCCCAAAATGGTTTTTCAGCAATGTCTCCCTAACGGTACCTTGTACAGAAAAAATGTTAATAACAAATTTGTAGCTTAGAAAATTTCATACAAAAAAGATTATAAAACTTTTTTTCATAAAAGTAACGGTTTTCGAAATAATTCAATCGGTAGAGTTGAGGCTTTCAGTTTTTTTCTATACAAATGGAGAATGCACATAATTATACAGGATGATTTACATGTGGTGAAAAAAAGCTGAATCATATAGGTTGAGTAAAAACAAAAAAAAAATTGTATGGAGGGGGGCGTCTATTCCCCTCCGTTTAGGCGGGAGGGGAAATATTCTAAACAATTGACTGGAAGTAGAAAAGAAATCATTAAAATACAACGGCAACACTTACAATGTCACGTTATACTTTTTTGTTTAAAGCTGGAAGTCTGTTCTTTTATATTCTTTTTATTTCAAATTATTTTAGAGAATAGTTTTTGGAAAAACTATTTTCAAATTCAAAATTTTGAAAAAATAATGGAAAAATTGTGTTAAAACTATTTTTCAAAATTTTACTTTATTAAGTAATATTTTTGTTTTTCATATTCAATGCTCCTATTAATTTCTAATCCAACACTAAGAATTAGATGCCTAAATGTCTTCTAGTTTTTGAGAAAATTGAAAATAACCAAATCTACTTTAGTATCGCGAGGTCATTAAGGAAAGTTTTGACTTCGAAAAAATCGCCGTAAAGCTGTATTTTGGTATTGAATTGAATTTGGAAATTTTGAACGAAATTACCTCATTTGCCCTAATGAAAACGCAGTATAAGATGAAATATTTTACGAGTAAATGAGGTTAATTAATAAATATATTTTTTTTGCACTTTTCGGTGATGAAAGAGTTTGTTTAAACATAATACCCAAACTCATTTTTTATTATTTCAAAGTTCCACCTACTTCCACGACACAATTAATCAAATAGTTTTACGAGTAGTTTATAAAGCGAAAGAATTTAGTTTCTCACCCTGGGCCTCCACAAGAAATAATAAATTAATTTCATAAAATTGATGGATTTCCAATGCAGACCAAGTTTCATGAAATAATAAATTTCAGTATTTTGTTCTTAACATTTCTGTGGCAAACAGTTCATAAATAATTTGTCGTTTATGCCCGTATTGATGAAATTTGTGCTGCTCTGCTTTTCACCTTTACATGTGGGTGACGTCAAGCTGTTCTCTCTTTAGCGGGGTGATTGCAAATGAGATTCCATAAAATAATTTAACCATTGAAAGGAAAACAATTTGTACGCCAATTATTAATATGTATTTGTTAATGTGGATTGTGGACTATTTATATAGGTACAATGATGTGGAGAACTTAAAAATAAATTAAAAGAAAAGCATACGTATGCACATATGTAGATACCTATATGTAGATACGTGAAATTACCTTGCTACGCGGAATGTGTACAAACGTAACCTGTTACACGTTAAACGCTTAATACACGATACAACCTATCGTACCGACTTGGAGTTGTACCGATATCGCAGCCGTCTTCGCTCCACAGCATTCTACGTGCGATTTAGGTACAGCGGATACCTTCGAGTACACGCACGATACAACCATCCCATGCGACTACGATAATCGGTACGATAATCGTATCGTGTATTAAGCGCTTTAGATCCATGTTTTTAGTTTACCGTACCGTGCGTATCGTGCGACGCACGCCGCGCGCCGGTATATGAAGATGTTTACACATATCAAAAAATAAATATAACAAAAAACATACATATAATGTAGATCCGATACTCCTGTTTGCAAAATTGAAACAAAATTTACTATATTAAGCGCTGAATACACGATACAACCTATCGTACCGACTTGGAGTTGTACCGATATCGCAGCCGTCTTCGCTCCATAGCATTCTACGTGCGATTTAGGTACAGCGGATACCTTCGAGTACACACACGATACAACCATCCCATGCGACTACGATAGTCGGTACGATAATCGTATCGTGTATTAAGCGCTTTAGATATAAATGGTTTTAATCTGGTATATTAACAAATAAATGCATCTTTTAGATATTAATGTTCGTGGAGTGAAAGTCACGTTAAAGTTACCAATAAATTACCTTTCTTTGACATTTCATACACCATATACATATGTACATATGCATATGTATATACTTTATTTATTGATATTGTATGGAGGGCTTATACCTACTAATTACTCAAGAAATTACCTAACATACGAAATCAGCTTTGAAGTATTATAATATAATACACTTACAATGTCATGATAAAGATTAAAGATATTCCCGCTTTTACTGAAAGTTTTTTTTTTTCTCACAGAATGTTCACCTTTATAAATAAGAGTCCCATTGTCTGGCAAAGTCACAATCACCTTGATGATAGCTGTCTGCCAAGGTTGACAAATTAAAGTGTTGAAACAATTTGTGCATCCGATGCGACGTGGAGTGACGTATAATATCACGAGGTCTTTGCTATAGTCGTGTTTTCTTCGATTTACTTTCGATTTAAGCGATTGAAAAATTATTATTAATTGCACTTTTTATTTTAGTATTTGAATTACCTACGAGTTTGTACACTTTCATATTAATTGCACGAGTAAATTAAGTAAAATCGCTAATAAATTGTATATAAGTGACGGCAGGCAGTTTTTCTACTTGGTTTTATCTTTGCAAGAAAGAAATTTTTTAATTTCAACAAATTGAAATATTTAAGGATGAAAATACAAAATTCATAATAAAGTCAGGTAAATGTACAGACAAAATAAGGCTAATATCAGACAAATTGTAAAAAAAGCTAATTCTTCGCAATTAGGTAATTAACCAAAATCCAACAAAAAGAAATGGCTTAAAATTGACTTTACATTTATGTCGTTTTCAGTTGAGTTTTGGGAGTGTTTCAATACGTATTCTTATCGGATACGGAAAATTTGAAATAGGTAAAAGGAGTGAACAAAATTTCCATATTTAATAGGAACGGAACAATCCCAAAATTAGTTTCAAAAATTTTTTTTTTTTTCAAAGACATTTAAAGACTAGTAATGAGGCCATGAGAAGCAGAGTTAGCTTAATGATTTGTTCACTTTTTCAATTGGCAAAAACTTATTATACTTAATTGTTATAACAAACAAGCAGAAGCAGGTGTATGTATTGCATAAAATATTATGCATGCATATCGTTAAATTTGTCATCCGTTTTTTTAACATCAACTGTTTCGAGATATTTACTATTTTTGAAGTTCTTTATAACAAACACGATCGAGCACCTAAAATAATGCTTAGAAACAATCTTGTCTTGTCGTGTCCCAACGTTAACATATACACTGCTGGTCAATAGAATAGGTTCACCCTGTAAACGACAACGAATAGCTTTTGTCTCCTAAAAAAGTATGTACAAAAAGCCTTTTGTGGGTGCACTTTCAAAGAGTGACCTTTTCCCGACCTATTAATAAGAAGAAGCAAAAATAAAACAACCGTGCCGTTAAATTTCAATAGGTTTTTGCAATGCTCCCCAAAAAAGCCTTTTCCGATGGGTCAATAGCATAGGTTCACATGTTTTATCAGTGGAAATGAGGAGAAAATGAAAAAAAAAAGTAAAGTAAAACACATTCGTTTTATAGTTTGATTTTTCTTTTATTGTATTAATAATAAATAGAACCTTTTTTATTTGTGATAACCTCAAAAATTCTATTAGGCAGTTAGGCATAGATTCGTAAATTTTATGTAAGTAATTTTAGTTTATTTTTGTCCAGGCTTCTTTTATTGCTGTTTTCAGTGATTCTTTGTTTTCAAACAGTTGTCCTGACCTATATAGACCTCACATACAAGCCATCCCCACCCATTCTCAATAATATTTAGGTCTGGAGAATAGGGAGGTATTGCAACAATGCGACGTTTTGTTCATTTATCCAGGCTGAAACTGCTCTAACGGTGTGAATTGGGGCGTTATCCAGCTGGAAAGTCTACTTCAGAGGTCCGAATATTTCACTCAACTTTGGAAAAGCCCTTTCAAGAATACTTTTGTATGAATTTGCTGTCATTCGTGATGGTGGAAACTCGAGGTCAATCGTTCCATATTAGGAAATAGCACCTCGAACCATAACTCCGCCCTCACGACTATGATGGCGCTGCAAAAACAGTTCATCCTTTCATAGATCATGACAATAATAACTAAAGCCGTCTAGACCGTCAAGGTTAATTTTTTTTCGCCCGAGAAAACAACAAGCTGTCAATCTTTTTTCCACGACATGTGACATTTACAAAAATCCAGTCGCTTTTCTTTTTTTTGAGAGTTCAACGGAAACCTCCGTTGGAGTTTCTTGCGTTTCAGATTTAAGACACTTTTAATTACTCTCCTAACAGTTGAAAGCCTTGCAAAAGTTCCAGCTGATGTTTGTATTTTTAGTGCTGTGAGGTAAGAATTGGACGCCAACCGAGCGATAAGTCTCCTTTCTGCAGGTGGTGTGGCTTTTTTCCGTCCTTTCATGTTTTTACCATAATTTTCCTTGTTTCTTAAGAAATTGCTCACTGCGTTCTGGGATCTTCGGTTTTTTTTTTTTTGAATATTACAGGCGCACTTAAATTTTGTTCGGTGTACAACTCGATTTTATTTTTTCCTCGGAAGTAATGCACTTGCAATTAACCATTTTGTTTCAAAAAGTGTTTTGATAAATTGAACTTTATCTTAGTAAAAAAAACACTCACTAATCTATGGAATTCCGAGCCAAATCTTACTTTGAAGCAGGTGAACCTATTCTATTGACTTTTTTTGGGGAGCATTGCAAAAACCTATATTGAAATTGAACGGCACGGTTGTTTTATTTTTGCTTCTTTCTTATTAATAGGCCGGGAAAAGGTCACTAATTGAAAGTGCACCCACAAAAGGCTTTTTGTACTTACATCCTTTATTTGGAGAAAAAGGCTATTCGTTGTCGTTTACAGTGTGAACCTATTCTATTGACCGGCAGTGTAAGTGCGCAATTAGGTTTCGTTAACATATTTGAAAATTCTTTTCATGGCCAGATAGCAACAGGTTATAAAAAACTTAAAGTTAAAATCATGTTTTTCCAATTTGTATTTGTCTTAGCATAGAAAACTTCCTCCCCAAAGATAACTCTGCGTCCCAGACTATAATTTTTTACTAACATCATAAAAATCTTGACTTTTTGTTCTGATATGAGATTGTTTTTGAACAACACTATCAAAGATCACGGCGGAACCACGTGTTACTTAAACCAAAACATATTTAATTTCCTCGCACTCAAAGAAATTTTGATAAAGAAAATTTTGTCAGTTCATCATCTTTGTCAGCATCAGGCTCAATTTATTACACTCAACGGACGCACGGTGCGACATCGACATAAACTGTGGCATTGTCGTTCGTTGTTTGTATAAAAGTTAACATGTGTTTTGTGCGGTAGTTTCCGTTTAACAGAGAGAGTATCTACTTATTTCTTTATTTATGAAAAAATCCAAAAGTTAAACAGATGTGATGCGATTTAAATTGCACCCACATATGGAGAAACAAAAGAAACAATGAGTTAAAAGAATTTAATGTTCTTTGAACTGTGAAGAACGCATATACATACCGATACAAAATACCTACGAGTGGATTTAAATAGTTGAAAAGGTGCAGTTCTGTTCTTGAACAACAAAAATGAATAAAACAAATGATCATTATATGGTGGTACATAGATGACCTCGATTTAAATAAACATTTAAATTATGTACTAGACTGAATTTATGATTAAAGAATATGTATCTGTAAATTAAGTTTGGGTCAGATATAAACTTTTCTATTGCAAAATTAAAAATAAGAAAAAAATATATATATTTTTAAAAGAATGAAAAATTTTGGTAAAATAAAATAATAAAAATACAGACAATGCTGTTTTTGCAAGAAAAACAATATATCTATTCTACATAGTTAATGAAATAAATTGAGCAAAAACAAATTGAATAAAATACGGGACTGGGACACACAAAAATTTTAATTAAAATCGTTAGAGCTGTTTTTGGGCAATCTCGTTATTTTTGAGCTATAAATAATACAAATCTTATGCTCCAAGTTTGAAGAAAATGTTTTCAGTGGTTTCGGTGGATGGTCGAGGTACAGACCAGACATACAGACAGACAGACCGTAATTGTAGGACTAGCTTTGTTTTACGAATCCAAAACTTGCCCTATAGCTCCTACAAATCACAAGTAAAAATTGGCACAAAGAAAAAAAGTTCTGTTTTTTTTTTTAATTATTTTGTACTTCTGGAGCACTACACAAAAAAAAAATTCCAAAATATCAATTTTATAAAAAAAATGCACTTTAAAATAATTCGATTCGCACAAATTGAATCGAAGAAAACAAAACTCATAACACGTAACGTTATAATGATGAAACGGTAAAACATAATCCATTATAAATAGTCAAAAAACAATAAAAACAAGCATACTATTATCATGTCAATTTTTTTGCTGGGCGGGATTGTTAAATTCGGTTTGGTGCCCTTGAAAACCGCCAATTCAAAGACCTTCGAGACTTGTAAAGCCTAGGCAAAATGTACCTACTTTTACTGCTTTCTAGCCTTCATCGTTAAATCAAATATTTTTCTTCCTCCAAATTACTTTTTAGGAAGATAAGGTCATTTAAAAATCCCAAAGTGGCAAAAATTACGGTTTTTCGCATATAACTTGTAAACTGTGTGGGTTTTTGAAAACATATTTGTGCAAAGATTGTTCATTATGTAACCTTCTACAAGAAAACATTGACACTTTAAAATTGGTCAGAAGTTAAAAAGTATTGTTTTTTTTTTTTATTTCAACTATAATGTCAAAGTTTCTGGAAAATAATTTATGCTTTTTTTATAGAATAAAATATATTTTTAACAAAAAATGTTACAACACTAATTTCTGTAGGTATACGAGCTATCAGTTAAAGCAAGCTTTTGATAATTATTCTTGGATAAAATCTCAACGAAACGTCTTTTTTACATGACTAGTCTAAGAAAACTTCGGAGCAACGTTTTTGTTTATTCCGTTGACCAATTTTTCACAAGTCTGGAGTTCTCACTTTCTTTTTGGATCGGCCGTTATCCCTAGGAATGAGATGATTCCTTCCATTTATTTAACTTCAGTCTTAAAAACTTTACATTGTTTTAGGCTTGATTTAAATGTTAGTATTGAGGCATTTGGAATTTTGGAAGATCTTTTCTAAGTTTCAACAAAGTTTTTGCATAGTTTTTTAAAGGTTTTTGGAGTGAGACCTCCGTTTTCAATTCAAAGATTAAAGGAATGGAACTTGAGCTGCTATCAAACTTAATTTTGAAAATGAGTTCAAAAGTTCTACAACTTCTTTTGAATAAACTAAATTGGGAGGCACGACGCGACGGTTAGTTTAGAATCAGGGCCTAGTAAATTACAACTTTCAACTCAACTATTCCGCGTATTTTTTTCCGAATCCTAATGGAAGATAAAAGAAATAAGAAACTACTCCCATAAAACACATTTCCCAAAATGACTGTCCCTAACCTACTACATATTGGCCTTTTTCTTAACGAAACCTATGATCCGCTCCTGTAATTGATCAGATATTTAACATTTTTTTTTTTTGTGCAGTGTGTGCTCAGCAACAATATATACCTACCTACCGGAAGGAACCTATTTTTTCCACATTATTATTAACCATCAGTGAGCTTCTGATTAACTCTCTCTCCTATAAGTTGAATTACAGTCTTTGCATGCGTCGCGTCGGAGGCCTAATCCATAGGTTTTTGGCAGTCTTCTCGATGTCTCTATGAGTCTAGAAATGAAACAATCAATTCAGATACTTTCCCTTCCGAAGTTCATGTACGATGTAGCTATATCATGTGCCTATATCAAAATTCAAAACCCAAACAAGTAGGTAGGTATAAAGATATACAATGTGTGTAAGAAGTGCAGGAAAGAGCAACCGCAAAGAGACAACATTCGACTTGTTGCTGTTCAGCTTATTTTTATAGCCTAGCATCTTATTGGCCCGTCAATTGCATAATTAAATAAATTGAGAATCGTACATTGACGTCCACCGCCGGCCGTGTCAGTTTTGGCAGATGCCAATGGCGGCGGTGGCTTCGCGCAGTGTTTTTTCATTTATTATTCAATTTGAAAATCAAGTTATATAGGTACCTAGTAAATTTAATGAGAAAAAAAAGGTAGGAAATAAGTTACCTGCAGTTGCAGGTAAAAATAAAATAGCGATTGTGTCTTGGGCTCTTGGCTGATCTTTGATCGTTTATCACTTTCACTTGATAACATTTTACTCGTTTATCTGTTAAAAGTTTTTTTTTCTTTATTATTTTTTTTTTTTAAGACTTAAATTATTAATTAGTTGGTTGAGTAGATAAAAATGAATATTAGATTGCAGCTTTACTCTATGTAATGTACCGTCAAATTATCCGTTGCATATATTATTGCTAAAGACTTGTGAACACCACAAACACTAATTAAATAATTTACAGTGCTAAATCTAAAGAATTGTATACAGAAGAGAGAGTTTAATGATCAACGAGGGCAAGACAAAGTATAGTCTGTCATCAAGACCAAACACCAACAACATAGACACTTAAGAAGGATTATAACTTTTGAACTTTGTCTATTTGGATTCGATATCTTCTTTCTATTACATACTTTTTGTTTTCAATTTTAAGGTAAAAAGTATCTTGTCATGAATTATAGAAAATTCAATTTTATATACAAATGTGTGCTAAAATTTTGTTTGTAAGACTTATGGTTCTCAAGATATCACCCCCTTTTCCAAAATGGCAACCAAATGGGAGATTTTAACTCCAAAAACTCGATTTGTGCGTGAAGCACACTGCACAAAATGTATTTCAAACAATGTTGTGTGTGCAAGTGCAGGTAGCAAAATACGTTTACCAGCTCTCGGTCTATAAGTCAACAATAACAGGCATATTCGCATATAGTACAAAAATCCACTTCTTCACCACTCACTTGCCACTTGAAAATTAAACATGTTCGAGATATGTGGCAGCAGACTGGCACTACACCACCTGCAAAATATCATGCCACCGCCCCTCCACTTTGATGAGCGCGTCTTCATTGAATTACATAGGTTTTACCAATTCCACCTGCCACTTAGTCACCACGCCACTACCACCCCACTTCGTCACCACTTCAGTGAGCGCCTTGCCTAAAACAAGCCTTTTCATCCCAGTTCTTCTATATAGTGCAGACTGCAGAGGTATTTAACAATAATTAGCAATTTTAACTGAGTTTAAAGAATAAAACGAAATAGGTACGAACAGAATATATCTAAGCATCAATTGTTATAATATAAGTCAGAACAAGGAATTGATCTTTATTTAGGATTCAAAACATAAAAAATAATGAATCGAACGGAGCTGGGTAGTCTAATGGAAAACTAAACTCGACGATTCTCTTTAGCATGTGTTTCAGCAAACTGATCGAAAGGCTATTAACTATTTAATTGCGTATACCAGAACTGATGGTTCAAATGTTAACGTAATCAAAACTCTTTTGCAGCGAAACGAGATTCAACATTTTGATGACAGGAGTTCGAAATTAAGCTTTCAGAAATTACATAATGTAAATAAAATTACGGTAAAATGAAATTACACCCTAACTATAGCTGACCTGACAGACGTTGTCCTGTCTTAGCTATCAATATTTAATTAAAGCTGGAATAGTTATACAAAAATGTGTACCAAATCCTAGAGGATTTACTTCAGATGAAGAAGGAAATAACTAAATGTTATGACCCATACAATAAAATCTAACCAAACGTATTACACACTGATAAATGTTTAAATTTCTATTTATTTTGGGCCCTTTTAGCCTATTACGTGTGGATATGAGAAGAGATAGAGAGGTGAAAAAATCCTCTTTATTAATCTTTGCCTGTTTTTAATACCTATGTACTTATAACATTATAGACATTTTAAAATAAATAATACAAAATAAGCATTAGCGGATTCACTGTGGCGTATGCGTACTTTTTATCGGCATATATTAGTTAGATTTGAAAATTTGTACATCACAGCTTTACAGTTCATTTTATATACAAAATATGTAAGTCCTTATAAGAGTTAAGTCAGAATTTGTTGTAAAAAAATTGAAATCGATTGCGAATTTTATCAAAAATTTAACGTCTTTCGAAACAAATATTTTGTTGTCCTTGAATCATTGACGAGAGGTCCATTTCGTCACACAATTTTTTCTTAGTATAACAAATACCTATATGAAACTATATAAAGAACTAACCATAGTTCTACATCAATAGAAACAAATAAGTTATACTTTTTTAAAAAGATTATTTAATTTCTTATGCAAATCGGTTGATGTTCAGCCGAATTATGCACGTACAGGCAAAACCCCAATTCAAAAAGTATGGTTTTCACGATTTACCGTCTTTTCTGGGTTAATTTTCTAACTTTCGGCTCCGTAGTGTATTTACCTGTGTCAATACGAATCCAACAAAAAGATTCCTATGTAAATTGGATACAAAATAAATATTCTATTCAAAATACTTTTGTCGTGTTAAAATTAAAAAAAAAAAACACCAAAAAAAACACCCCCTTTCTGCTATTTCCCAAAAGATTTTTTTTTTTATCAGACACCCCCAAATCAAAAGTTTATGCCCAACAAAAAATGTATTTAGAAACAAGTTCTGTCATTAACCTGTGTCTCTTACATAAAAAAGAAATAATTTTTAAAATATTTTTTATAGATTTTTTTCTTCCATAAACTTTGAATGATGTTTTTTTTAAGGGATGATAATATAATAAAAATCATCAAGAAAATAATGAATATGTGCAGTTCTTCGGGAGAAAAAAAAAACGTAAAAAGTTCATAAATTCCGTAAAATTTTTTTATGGCTTTAGAGGAACGGGTTAATGAGCTCGGCCAAGTTTTTTTTTGGGCCATACATTTACATTTACTTGTATACAGGGGGTGTCTGATCCTAACAAAAATTTGGGTAATACACCCTAATATGCATGCACAAGCTATTAATTTATTTTCAATCAAAATAATGAAACGGAGTTTTTTTTAAACACTGAATATTATATCTACATACGTTACGAGGGTTGTCTGGGTCAAAAGTCTTTTGTCTAAATTCTGCTTACAAAATTCTGTTTTTCAAAATTCTGCTTTTCAAAACTCTTTTTAACAAAATTCTGCGAATAATAGAAAATAGTTTTGAAAAATTTAAAATTTTTTATTAAATTATTTTTAATTTAATTTCTCAAACAATTTGTTTGAAAATATTGAAGAAAAAACATTTATTTTTTATTTTATTTTTTTTTTTTTTTTTGTTTTGACAGTACAAAAACAAAAATCACCCACAGTGTGGAAATGCGTTTCTCAAGTATATTCTGCACATCTCCGCAATTGTGGCTTTCCAACCATATAAAATCGAAATCGGTCAAATACTTTATGAGAAAATGATTTTCATATTTTGCTTCCACACTTGCATCCAAACAAATCAATTCACTATGACCTCAAACTTCCAAGTGGGATAGAATGTGAGATGGTTTTAGAACCAATCCTAAAAATTTTCGTGTGTTAACACATGACAAATTGTGTGAGATGCGCTGTCAAGTCGTGTGGAATGAAATATTGAAATATTTTATTTCCACACTATTATACATGATTTACTTAACACTTTTTTTGAAATGTGTTAATACTTGATGGGATAGTGTGGAAGAAAAAAGCTTAAGAAAATAGCTAAAAATATCATTAAGTTCTTTTTTTCACTAATTAGTTATAAATAAAATAAATAAAATGAGATGTGAGTTTGCCATAAAATCCCAGCCGAGTTTTTCGCGTACGCACAAAAAACTAATTCAGAAAGTTTGAAATTTCAAGATGTTTTCACGATTTTCTGATTTTATTATATGAGGGTTGTCTTGCCGATGTTACATCAAAACAACACAGGGTGTAGATGGGATAAAAAAAAAGTTCTACGACACAAAATTTGACTGTATGACACAAAATTGAATTTTCGAAGATCCATAATTTTCTAAAGAATTTTGACGGCTGTCATTAAAACAGATATATTTGCATTCTTAGAGGACAAAATACCCTCTAGCGGTTTAATGCATCTTAAACAAATTACTCTGTTTTATTAAAATTATATTTACATAATATGTACATTCGGATTAATGCAAATATCATAACAACTCTCAAACAAAACTATGTCTGTGCTTCCATCTCCTGACCATTTTCTGGCAGATTCACCACATCAATCTTCGTTAAAAAACGATGAAGGAAAACAATTCAGTATGTTAAAGGTATACATACATAACATATATCTTTCCACGTAAAGTAGGTATCTCTTTATCTGCGCATACAACATCTCAACTATGTTATTCTACACCATCACCAAGCTAATGTTCCACCTAAAAGAGATTAATCTTCTCCCAGTGTTTTTTTTAATTATATATTTACAATTTGGCCAACCTATACATAGCTACTGAGATGGTTCAAATGAAATTTATTAATATTATGAGCCACGCGCTAGCTGCAGTAGAAAAAACTTCATATTATAGCAAGTGCTCAGATTTATAATTCTGTATAAAGTTTTCTTACAAACATCTTCGAGTATCAAGATTTAAATGATCTAAACTAAACCAAGGACGTATTTGTTGTTTTGTTCTCCTTAACAACTTTATATAGGTTTTTGAAGGTTTGCGGCATTTATAACATTTATTTATTTATAACTTTTAGTTGTTTGTTTTTTTTTTTTTGGTATAATATTTGGTACATATTAGAATTCATAAAATTGAAGCCCGAACCACAATTTTCCAAAAAAATCTTTATAGTCCTTTGAAATGTAACATTTGATTATGCATTTAGGCCCATCGCCCACTAGGCAACTTTTGTTGCTCACCTCCGATCTAATTACATTGGCGCAAAATTTTAGACTATTTAGTATGATGTAAAAGCATTTTTAGCCAGGTTAAAAACAGGTTTTTCCAAATTTTAAACGAGTTAGGATCATATTATCTTTTTAACACTTTACTAAAGTTAAAATCTCCAAATACCTATTTTATCTTTAATCCAAGTGTCAATTTGGCAGCTAGAATTACGAAAATGGGTTGAACTGTCACTGTTTTAGGCGTGTTCAGCTAGAAAAATGATATGATACTAGTTAGAAAATGTTTAAAACTAATACTACGTTTTCACTGCACGTTAATCTCGTTTAGATTTCATAAATCCCAAATAGTGTTTTCACCAGAAAAAAAGATTAAAAAATAGATTAATTTTGACAGAACCTTTTAAAATGCAGATGGTGGGTCATTTTTCTTATGAAGTGAAAGTGAGATGGCAAGTTTGCTTTAGCAGCTTGTATTGCGCTGAATAGGGGAATAGGTCTGTTCGAATTTTACCTATGAAGATTTAAATGAGATTTATTTTAAATCTTGATTTGAGGAGATTAAAATTTGTATGGTAAATCACGGGATTTGTGAAGAGATTTGTGGTAAATCTACCTAAATCTCGGTTTAGTGGTCGGTGAAAACGTAGTATAAGAATATTTTAGTAAAGAGTTTTAAAGTTAGAAAATTGTTAAGTAGTATCATGCTAATACCTTAACATGAGGCTGTTTAAAATTTTGCGCCATTAGCTTATATGGGAGAGCTACCACTAGGCAACTTTTAGTTGCTCGCGGAACTTTTTTCCCGCCAGCTCTCGGCAACTTTTCGTAGGCAATTTCCGAGCAACTTCCAGCAACTTTCAAGAATTTTCCAAGATTTCGGGCAAATGAGACGCATTTAACCCGAAAATCAAGTTTTATTTTCACACTGAACAAGTTTTGTATCGTCGCTGATCCAAAATACTAGGTTAATTTAACATTTCAATTATAAAAAATCAACCCAAAAGTTGCTCGGAAATTGCCTAGTGAGCGAACGAGTAAGCGATGGGCCTTAGTGTGCGGCATGGTTTTTTGTATGTGTAACTCTCGGTTTTCGGGGTTTCTATCATCTTTGAAACCGTAAGACTCACAAATTAATAATAATTAATAATTTAATACCTTTTATAAAAAACTAGATGAAATCTTTATTATTCAAGCAAATTAATGCGAATTTAGAAGCCGTGGCGTGATAGTTAGTGCGATGGACTGTCGTGCCGGAGGTCTAAGGTTCGATCCTCAGCCTCGCCACCTATTTATTTAAAAAGAAAAAACGGCTACTGCCTCTTGCGAGGAATTGACAAATCCTCCAAGAGTATCTCCTGTCACAGAAAAGTTCGGATTCGGCAATAAACTGTAGGTCCCCTCCATCCCTGCAGACACGCACACAGGAATGGTTGAGAGTTGTAAGTCACTAGGCCCTAGTTCTTCATGAGCTGTTGTGCCATCAAATTTATTTTTTTATTTTAAATTAATGCGAACAAAATTGAAAAAAAAATTTAATACTTTTTTTTTTTTTTTATTTATTACCTTAAATGTTTTTTTAATTTTTTTTTGATTCGCAAAGCACTTAAGTAGCTCGTAAATATCAGACCAAACCAATGCTCTGCTAACTTGAAATCAAGTTACCAGAACATTAATTTTTTCCAAAAGTACTGGACCTCTTAATTTTGTTGTTGGGTACTCAATTAGCACCTTTTAAGCACTTAATGGTGACATCATAAGAACTTTGTTCTGCTGACCTTGCTCTGCTAACTTGAGGGTCATTATAAATAATTTTGATGGTTTTCCGATACTAGAACAGGCGACATACAATTGTCCATGTGGCAACTTAAAAAAAAAATAATTTTAGAGAGCGTTCAGGGAGTATAGAGCCTCGGTTCTTAAACTGTGTTGCGCGGAACCCTGGGGTCTTTGAAGTAAATATTTTTTTTTTTTTATGGATAAAAGTGATAAACAAAAAAATGTTTAGACATGCCACAAAAGAGATGTGCAAACAAAAATTGAGTTAGGTCTGTGAAATCAATCTGAAATGACATATAAACACAATTTTCGTTCGCTTCGTACACAAGCATTTCTACCGCATGTTTTAGTTTTTCACTTTTGCACTTTTTGTAAAAAGTTTTCAATTTAGTTAAGCCTATATATCTCACAAAAAATAAAAAAAGTAGTCAGAAATTTTCTTTAAAATATGTATTTTATCGTGTATCATATTGAACGAATTTTTGATTGGTATTAAGAGTGAATACCATGAACTTGCCAAAAAGGTTATATTAAATTTGCTCCCTTTTGTCGCTATAAAGCAGACTTTATGCAAAAACTAAAAACAGATCCAGATTCGACGTTGCCCCAGATATACGAATAAAGCTTATTCTGACATAGAAGTCAATTTTAAAACAATTATTAATCAAGCAGTAAAAAAGTTTCATTCTTCACACTAACCTTGAAAAAATATTTTAAGTAAAAAAAAATTGATTTTGAAATGTATTGTTTATGTTTTTTTTTGTTATCGTTTATAGTTGGGGTTCCGAAATATATTTGGGCAGCTTAAAAAGTTTAAGAACCGCTGGTATAGAGCATTAAAAAAAACACAAATAAATAAAATTGTAAGGAAAAACTTGGCACCACCTGATGTGTACCTGCTTCTAGAGGATTGACCATGAGCTGAAGAAGGAAATAACGAAATGTTATGACTCATACGAAAAATCTAGCCAAACGTGCTACGCAGTTACATACACACTGATAAATTTTTAAATTTTCCAAGTTTTTGGGGACTTTATAAAGAGTCACGGTGGCGTATACGTACTTTTTTATCAGCATAATTATATTAGTTAATTGGAAAAATGTATACATCACAGTTTTAGAGTTCATTTGAATAGCGAACCCCTCTTAAATTAAAATAAGTCAGAGTTTTCTGTTTAAAAAAAAAATTAAAATCGATTTTGAATTGCATCCCACTAAAATTTTATTTCCTTTGGGACAAACCATTTTTTTTGTCTTTTGATCATTGTGGAGTGGTATGAAAGTTTAGTGAGTTGATGTTAATAAAACCAGAGTCATCATTCCAATTCAGCATGATCTCTTCGTCAAATTTGTCAATTTTCTTAACTTTACTTTCCGTAAGAACCTTCTACCAAAGTAATAGAAAACTTTAAAAAAAACATGAATGAAATCAGTAAAGTCGTTCTCAAACAATGACGGCGTTAAATTTAAAATTGTTGACTAAGGTGGTATAGTCATGTGCTTCAGATTTTTGCACTTAATCCATACAGGACCAAATACCTACATATCTATTCAAATCAGTGGTGCGATATTCTTGTGGATGCTATTGCTATTTTATAATCATATATAATCAAATTTAAGAGACAAAGAGAGAGAAGAGACTTTCTAATTAGAATATTATTTTTTATATAGTTCAAGCTCTCTGCAGCAAGTGCCAAAAGAAAACCTTGCTATAGGACAGCAATAAAGTTTAATTGTTACATATTTTGACCTCTAAAAATTAATCAAGGCATGAACATCAAAATTAGGGATGTAATTTTAGGCCAAAATATTTCCTGGTCGTCTCGCTACAAGAGGCGATTGAATAAAAAAACAATGCCTGGACAAAACAATTTATGTGTTAAATATAACAACAAATAATCTTCTTCGAGTTTAGTCAAGCGCAGAGAATTCTGGTCGCTTAACTTAAGCGCGAAGAAAAGCTGTGTTATCGGCGTGAATTACACATTTGTTATCGATAGTTTGCATGGAAACTCCATGTTTTTTTTTGCTGAGATGGCATCGCTAATTTTTAACTTCCCATTGGAAGTTATTGTAATCGGTCCGAATTGTGAAATTGAAAATTTTGACATTTCTCGACGCTTCGGATTACACTGTTTTTAGAGAAATGTCTGTGTACGTACGTGCGTATGTTCGGAAGCTTTTTTCATCGACGATATCTCGAGAACGCATAAAGTTATTAACTTCAAATAAGTTTAATTTTACAGATAATAACCATAACGTGCAAAAAGGATTTTAAGAAAAATTCAATTGGCGTTTTTTTTTTATTACAGTAATTTTAAAAAAAGTTGTAAAATGGCTTGTTTCTCGAATATCTCTAGAACAAATAATGCCATCGACTTCAATCTGGTTTCATTCTATGCATAATGATGTAGTGAAAAATTGGTAATACGTAAAAAAGAATTAACCGACAGTTTTTATTTTTAGTTAAAAAAACCAATAAAAATTGTTAAAAAAATATCGAATATCTTGATACTTCACACTGATCCTAACCAATGGAAAGTATCAGTGTGGGTCAAACCCAGCCTCTTTTTTTTTTTTTAAACCAATCACCCCGGGATTGCAAAACGACAGGCCTCGTATGGATTCTTGGTGACGCCATCTGATCAACATTTTATTTAAAACATAATCATAAAACTAAAATTCCCAATGTTGTAAACTGTACAGTACCTACTGCACTGGTGCATTTACCAAGCTTTACTCTGCACTAATACTGGCAATTCAAAAATCGGTAGTTATTATGGTTTTCTGGCCCTCTGCGTTTGACTGTAACCTTTCTTTCCATGTCGGCTTAGGAGAAAAATGAGTTGGTAATGCCACCAATTATTCAAAAACCACATCAAACTAGATCTAAGAACAACTCTTCTTCTTCCAATTCTTCCGTACTCCCAAATACTTCAACTTCCAATATATCTAAAAAATCCACAATTCCGCATCAAAAACGTATCTCTTTTAACACTGATACTGGTGGTCTTTATTCCAACTTTCTCCATTCCCACACCATTAACCCCACACCTTTATCTCTTTCTCCCCGTCCTTTTTCCAGGACTTCTATTCCTCCTAACGCTACGTCTGACCATTTACCCCCTCCAATTTTCGATCCAATGTTTTCTCCCGTTGCGAAGCTCACCACTAAATTTGCCGCCCCTATTACTAACAATGATGAGTTTGATGGTCGATATTTAATGGCTAGATTACGCGACAGCAAACTTTATGAAAATGTTCGTCTATACCTTTCCTATCTTTATAACAAGTCTGATAATGTTTGTATTAACGGCAAAACCAAAATGAATGTTTTGGTATCTATACAAAAAGAAGGCCTTCCTATTGACCCAGCCGCTCTCAAAAAAATATATGTTCGCTTCCACGAAACCTTAAATATCTCTCCTTCTACAGTATCTAAAGACCTTGTTACATACGCTTCGCACATACGCTCAAAATGTTTACCCTTCGCTCGTCACGATAATAAACAATATATTTAACTGTAATGCTGCTCTACAGCCTGTGTCTACAATTACCCTATCTCTCTATTATCAGAACGTAAGAGGTCTTCGTACCAAAACTTCAAACGTTTATCTTAATTCCCAAAACCTTCCTTTTGACATCTTCGCTCTAACAGAAACAAATCTATGCTCTGATTTTCTGGATAGCGAATTATTTACATCAGATTTTGCTGTCTTTCGTGCGGATGGCCTAACTAGTGACACTGCTCCTACTGGGCGTGGTGTTTTGTTTGCTGTCCACAATTGTCTCAACGCATCACTTGTTGAAACTTTCAGATCACCCCTATTTGAATTCGTATGCATAAAGTTATCTGTATCAAAACGTTGTTTTTATCTTATTTGTTGTTACATTCGTCCTTCTCAACCTAGCCCTGTCTATCAACAATTTGTCGATTCACTTAGTTCTTTGGTCGAGGGGGCAGCTTCCAATGACGACTTTATTATCCTAGGCGACTTTAACCTTCCTAAGTTGAAATGGATACCATCAGAGGATGAATCTTGCTTTGTGCCCTCTATTCCTTCTTCTGATAAGGAATTTATTTTCACAGATAATTTACTCGAGTTTGGACTTTTCCAAATAAGCGGTATCTGCAACAATTTAGGGAGACAACTTGATCTCGCCTTCTCCTCAGATCCATTTAACTCATCTGTCTCTAAAAGCTAAAAGCCCCCATCTTCTTTCCACTCTAGATCACTATCACCCTCCTCTTTCTTTTATATTTGGGCTAAAATATAGCTCGCCAACTAATGAATCTGAGAACTCTTCCAGTTTCAACTTTCGGAAGGCCGACTTCAATATAAACTTAATAACCTCCTTAACAACATTAACTTCAACGTGTTCATCAACCTCACTACTCCCATCGATATAGCGCTTTCTTTCTTTTACACCTCTATCTTTGCTTGTCTCATTCAATGTGTCCCTTATACAGTTAAAAAAACTTACGTATCATCTCCTCCCTGGTACACAAAAGAGTTGCGAAACATCCGTAGTTATAGAAATAAGTTATGGAAAAATTACCTGAAATCCCAAACACCTTTAAACTATTTTTACTACCAACAAGCATCTTCTGAGTTTTCAGTTCTTTGTCAATTTCTCTACCAAACCTATCTGAATAAAATGCAAACCTGTCTCATCACTGAACCTAAACGCTTCTACCAATTCATAAACGTGAAAAGAAAATCCGACGGTCTTCCTTCAACATTCAATTTCCACGGCACATCTTCCTCCGAAGCTAAAGTAATTGTTAACCTCTTTGCTTCCTTTTTTTGTCAATCCTATAGCAATAATTCAAATCAACCTGACCTTGAATACCACAAATTTCTTTCAAATAGCCCGCACGTGTCTCTGTCTTCTCTTAACATTTGTTCCCATACCGTCCGTGAAAAGTTAAAATCACTGAATGACGACTTTTCACCCGGTCCCGATTGTATCCCAGCAATTTTTCTTAAAAATTGCGCTATTGCACTCTGTGAACCCCTTACTAATCTTTTTCAACTCTCGCTTTCACAGTCAGTTTTTCCCTCTCTTTGGAAAGAATCCTTTATTTTTCCAATTTTCAAAAAGGGTTGTAAGAATAAAATCTCAAACTATCGACCGATTGCTAAACTCTCCGTTATCCCCAAGCTCTTTGAATCTATAGTGTATGATTCCCTTTATTTCCATTTGTTTCTCCACTTCAACACGGATTTTTGAAGGGAAGATCCACTACGACTAACCTTACCCAGTTTGTCTCCATGACACTCTTGGCAATGGAAAAAGGCTACGATGTTGATGTTATTACTACTGATTTCAGTAAGGCGTTCTACAAAATCAGTCACCAAATTATCTACTTAAAGCTACAAGCCTTTGGCTTTCCTCCTTCGTTCATCAAGTGGGTCAAATCTTACCTCGAGAACCGTTTATACAGGGTTGTTTTCAGAGATGAAGTGTCGGACCCCATCCTCGCCTCCTACGGTGTTCCCCAGGGTAGCCATCTCGGTCCACTTCTATTTGTGCTTGCTATAAATGATGTCGGTAGAATCATCTCCTTCTCAGACCTTTCTATTTATGCTGATGACATTAAAATAATAAAAGTAATCTCGTCATCTCATGATTCTTCACTGCTCCAACTTGATCTAAATACTTTTCTAACCTGGTGTAACAAAAACTTTCTTGAGCTTAATGTTAGTAAATGCCAATCTATGACTTTTTCCCGTAAACGCTTATCTTCAAATCTTCGAATTTATCACTTCTGTAACATACCTGTCCCTATCGTTTCATATATTCGTGATCTCGGAGTAATATGTGATAAAGAGTTAAATTTTCGCTCTCACATTGATCATATCATTGCGAAAGCGAATTCTTCCCTCGGGTTTGTCAAACGATGGTCTAAAGAATTTTCCAACCCCCATGTTACCAAATCTCTATACACCACATACGTCAGGCCTATCCTTGAATATGCTGGTCAAGTTTGGTCTCCCTTCCAAATCACTCAATCTCTTAGAATTGAAGCTGTTCAGAGGAGATTTCTCAGGTTCGGTTTGCGAAGTCTACCTTGGTCTGATCCCTTTATTCTACCCCCTTATGAAGACCGTTTGCAACTAATTAGCATGTACACCCTTTCTCAACGTCGCCGTATAGCTGACATAATATTCGTCCATCAGCTTATCATTGGAGCCATAGACTCTCCGGCGTTGCTTGAATGGATCAAAATTAATACTAATCCACGTAGCCTAAGAGCTGTCCCCTTTTTCCACCTCCCCATTCACCGCACCAACTACGGCCATTTTAATCCAATGAGCAGAATGCTTCGATTAGCCAATACAGCACAGGATATTTTCGATTTCTCCCTTAGTTCCCCTTCCCTTAGAAGAATTCTATACAGCTCTCCCTAACCTCATTCTACTTTATTAATTTTTTACTAGCATTAAGTATATATGGATAATTTAAGTTTGTATATTATAATTATTATAATTAGTATTACGCTTGCAATAAGCTAAATAAATAAATGATCTGTGATCATATGGGACAAATTTTCATTATTTAGCAGAAATACATATGATCCCGGTTAAGGTCTAAATTATTATTATTAAGACTGTTAGTATGGCTAGTCCTCTCCTGACCTACCATCAACCATTAATAACCAACAACCATCATCGACCATGGCTGCAATAAGATGGCTTTTAACTTTTATAAGTTACATTTTGTCCGACAATCAACCATGTTTTGGATGTTGTTACACTGCCATTATTCGCTTGCCTCTTAAAAGCACCACAAACAACTTCAACTTCAGTCAGATTTTTTTTTTTTTTTTTTTTTTTTCTTTAACACCGTCAGTCGTCGTCATCGTCGTTACCGTCTTCGTCGTTGCTTTGATCTCAAGTTTGGATCAAGTCTGAGTTGAGGTGGTACCTACTACCTGTTGAAGTCACTAGATCTTCAATTCAGTGTGGTTTGGGTGTCACAACTGTTTGGATGGATTTTTTCTCTGAATGGTTAATAAAATAAATTGTTTTCAACAATATTCATTCGTCTGTGAAAAAAAAAAATAAAACCATCGTTTAAAAGTGAAGTGTTGAAACAAAAAACGGTTCGAGAATAAAGTTTTAATAAAAAGGATCTCAGTTATCCTATAAAAGTGTGCTTTGATACTTGAAAAAGAAAAGAAATAAAAAAAAACAACACAAAAAATCATGATACATTTCAAGGAATTTGTATTTCTCCTTACTGGACTACTTATCATTGCATGTAAGTAAAAGCACTATCCTTAATTATGGAAAGTATTTGTGTGCAACAGTTATTGAACTAATTTGAATTTCTACCGTCATATCGTCAGGGTAAATAGATCTATTTTTATCCATATACGCAAAAAAAAAATCAATCAACTAGTTTTATCTTCAGAATATTGAAGTTGCAAAAATTTAACGGGCTTCTTTGATTTAACAAAAAAAAAATAATAAAATTATTAAGCTAATAGCCAACAACACCAACTACAACAGGCAGATTCGAAAAAAGAGCACAACAAAACTCGCTTAACTGGTGTCTTATGCATTTAAGTTGGCCATAATATTGCCAAAGGCGAAAATGTTATAAAATAATTTGTGATGCTGCTAGTGATGTTTTTTTTTTTTTTTTTTTGTATATTTTCCTTGATTCACTTTTTTTACGATTCAAATAAAATTATAGTTGTATATCTGCTATACGGTAATAGATAGATAGTGCTATATTTTATGGATTGGTGTCTAACCGTTTTGATGCCACATTTTGAATGTTGACGGTGCAGCAATTAAGAGACGTGTTTCCGATGATGATATGAAATTTAGTGGTAATTTTTAAGCTTCTTGATTTTGTTCGTTTTTATTTTTTTTTTGTTGTTGTTGTATTTATTGCGCATAAATGATAATGTTAGATGTTGCTGTGGATAATGCAGTTTGACATACAACTGGGGAAAGAATGTGGTTATACCAAGGCAAGGCTAGAATGTTTCTATAAATTATGTTATCTACATTTAACTATATTTTTTTTACATTCTACACAATTTAGTGGAACATTTTTCTGGTGGAAAATAAAAAAAGTGTGCTGAAATTATTTTATATCAATTAGATAACTGTTAATGGAAGTATGTCATTTAAAACAGACTAATTTGAAAATATCTAGAAATGATAGCGGGTTATGTAGTTTAATTGCTATCGAAAATAACTTGTCGTTTAAGAAGACAAGTTTTTTTGTCAGCTCTTTCGTTTGAAAACATACAAAATTGTAAATTAAAATCGCAAAGTTAACCCAAGTTTTAGAAAGAGAGCATTATTGAAAGTAAGGGAATCAATCTAAATTATTAAGTTTTAGATATTTCTATCTTCAAAAATTATTTTATTATTATTTCTCCTCACAGGGACAATATTAATTTCACTTTCATTATTTTTTTTTTTAATTGAATTTGTTTAAAAGCCGAAGAAAAAAATTGTTTCATATTTCTATACAGCAAACAAAAACTATCCACGGATTGAAAAACACAAGGATCTGGTGAAATACTTGGAACTTAAAGAGTTTACAGTTTTTATTTTCGAGGGAACACAATTTTTTTTGTATGTGTTTTTTCCAACTAAATTTGCAAAGATTCCTGAAAGCATTAATCTTCGTAGATTCAGTTTAAATCTTTCAAATACCTCTTTTATTTTCCGAAAAATCCATTGTCCTTATACTAACTTGTCCCTATATAATATAAAACGTTATAAGGTCAATATATTACGCTAAAAACAAAGATATGAGGTTCAACACAGGATTTCTCAAAGAATGAATAAAAAGAGGGACAGATTTTAATTGAATTTTAAGGATAAAGATTATTGCTTTCAGGAAACTTTGCGTTTGCAAATTTGTTAAACAAAAATTCGTGTTGGGTAATCACGAAAAATTTTTGTCTGCCTGCATTAAAAAGTTCGCCGGCATTTGCAAGCGTGTTTAATTTTGTCCATTTTCTAAAACACATCATACAAAATTTAGACAGCAAAACTAAGAAATTTGACTGAGTAATAATGCTCTTTTGACTGTGAAATTGCTGATAATTTTAATTTTATTTAATTTATAAAAAATAATCAAAGTACTACATATAGGATTATTGGTATCTTAAACCTGGCCAAAATCATGTAGTTTTCATTCTTTGAGTCATTAATCTTGCACAAAATTTGCATTTATATAATAAAATAATTTAACTAGTATTTCATTAATTTTAAAATTTGAATTCAGCGGTTGGTCAAGGTCGAGACATAAAAGTAATTGGTAGGAGATAGCAGCATAGATTATGTATTTTTTTTTTATATAAAGACATATGTATGTAGATGTATTTTTATCATCTTAGAATAAGGTTATAATTTACATGATTAAGTGAAACTTGCACAGCGATCCGATATTTTATATCTTACAATTGAAAGAATAAAATTTTATATGATGATAGAGATTTTGAATGCAACATATTATAAATAATTGAAGGAGAACTACAGATAAAACCTTCATTCATCAATTAAATTTGTTCTAATATTAAGTTTAATAAAAAATTATAAAAAATTCCTTTTATTATTAATTTTGAATAATTGCCAAATAGCGCATATATATTTTCTTTTATAATATGGCTCTTAAACGGAAACTTCAAGAAAAAATGTGAAAACAATTTTGAAATCAAATTCAATATAGTAAACCACATATTAAGTAGTGTTTTTCATTTAAAAATTGTAAGCTTCTTACCAAAACAAGATTAAGTTGGTAATTAAAACTAATCGCAATGTTAATCCACTCAAGGAAAAATACAGAATAATCACTTCGAATTCATTTTATAACCTTTTTTTCAATTTAAATCGAATCCTTAATTTCCTAACATTTTATAGAGAATAATTTGTAGCATTTAAATTCAAATAAAAATTGATATAATCCCACAACATAACAAAAAAAAAAAATAAATTCGATGGCACAACAGCTCATGAAGAACTATAGGGCCTAGTGGCTTACAGCTCTCAATCATTCCTGTGTGCGTGTCTGCAGGAATTGAGGGGACATACAGTTTATTGCCGAATCCGAACGGCTTAGGTGAGCGGCGCTTTTCTATGACAAGAGATACTCTTGGAGGTTCTATCAATTGCTCTCAAGAGGCAGTAGACATTTTTTTTTTATTAATATAAGTTGGACGAGGCTACAACAAATAAACATCAAATTTGAATTTAACTTTTTAGAATTTACTTTTTGGCCCACATTTTAATGCATTTTTCTTAAAGGGGATTATAGGGAGGAATTTTTTTTGGTAAGTTGCATAACACACACTAAATGTAAATGCACAATCATTTCGGATTTACAGTTGTGGAAATATCGGGTTTGGGAAATATAATTACGTCAAACTTCGATAACTCGAATTACTATTATCAACAAAGAAAGTTCGACTTAAAAAGACTTCAAGTTATCCAAATTGTTAAACAAAATTAAAACAATTAAACAAATCAATATCTTAAATACAAATGCACACACATTTAGTGCTTTTATTAAGTCTAATAGGTACCTAACCTACACAAATTTATTGCATGTATTTAGTGACTTTTGGGGCTGAGAATAGTTTTTTCGATTGTTTTTCTCAAGAAAAAAAAATCTAATTTTTTAAAGCTACATAAATTTTATCTGTTGTATCGTCATAAGTTTGCAATAATAAATTCAAATTTTCTAATGCATTGTGCTAAAATACGATCGAAGGCTGTTGAATGAATTCCTTTACCAATACCAAAGTCTTGTCTTCAATTTTTATATTTATAATTTAATATAATTAAAGACGGATTTAAAGATTTGAAGGTATAGAGGTCAAAAATGTCCTCGTCTGTAATAAAGGCCGATGTGCAAATATCGTTATCTGCCTCCATATAATCTTCAAGAGGTATATTACAGTGAAAGCTCCCTTAGCCGGACAGCGACGGTCGCAACACTTTTGTCCGTCCAAAGGAAAAAGATAAAAAATAGTTATGTAAGGAAATGTATGGTATATAGTGGCATCATGAAAAATGTTTGCACTTACAAGCCATGAAATTCATTCAAACTAAAAATGAGCATGAAGATACAAGAAACAAGATACAAAAGCAGGCTACAGCTTCAGAAATAAAATCCGTTATGAATTTGATCACAGACAGTAATTTGGTGAAATCGCATCTATTGTGAACCAGGGGGACCGTTTTTAATGCAAAATAAATATATGTAAAAGTATTTCAAAAAATAATGGTTGAAATGTACGTACTAATAAAAGTTTTTGTCCGCCTAAGGGAATTTAATTTAACAAATCACGGCTAATATTCTTGTCCGCGTCCGGGTAAGGGAGTGTCCGATTGAGGGATCATAAAATGTATGGGATTTATATCCAAGATCCAAGGTCGTGAGAATTTGTCCGCCTTAAGGGATTGTCCGCTTAAGGGAGTTGTCCGCTTTAGGAGCTTTCACTGTAGTTGCTATATTAATTTGCCTGATCCATTTATCATATTAAGCTTCCATTAAAATTCGATCTTTGTCAACATTATTGTAGAAAACTATATGAATGTCGTTTTCTTCTTACCATGTAGAATATTGGCCAAAACCAGGCTTTCTTGAATCAATTTTCTATCGTTTGACGTGTACCTACTCAAAACTTCTTACCAGCAACGAAACATGTAACTAATAAAAAGAGTCAAATTTCTCAAACCTACAAATATGTGTGTCTGTGTATGTAAGTATCTCGTTTTCAAATGAAAATTCCCTTAAAAAAATCGATTTTTAAATGCATACGTGATGTTATTTCTTCTCTTAAAATGGGTATTCCCCTAAAAAGTTCGAATGCTTGAGGCATTATGCCATTTTTTTTGTTCGAGTTAAAAAGAAAATCGAGCTATAAAAGTTCGAGTTATCAGGAAAAAAAAAATGTATGGAATTTGAACTCTAAACGCTACTGCCACATAATTTTGTTTGAGTTATAAAAAAATCGAAGATCTAGTTATCGAAGTTTGACTGTATTTGTATTTTGTGCAATGAAATGTCGAAAATCTATAGTGAACTTCTTACGTGTAAAATCCTTAAAAACTTCACTTTTGCATCAAGTTCAATTTTATGATTGTTGTTTTATCAACAAAAAAACTAATTCTAATTATTCATTAAAATAAAAAAAAAATACACAAAAAATCAATTCAATCCACATTTACTGTATAACATGCATAAATCAAATTTATTACTGCAATAAGTTTATTTAAATATTAACCTCGAACTTACAAGATAAATGCTAATAAAAGAGTTTTACAAATTTACAATGATAAATGTCAAACATTTAACTTTGCATTTCAGTATACATTAAACATTCCGGTTAACGGAAGTACAATAATATCAATATTATCTACATATATACCTAGGTAATTTTATGATAATTTACAGTACTGTGCATAAAATCTAACCAAATTGATATTTTTTTTTATTAATTGTGATGAATAAGAGGCAAAGATTTAATAACTACATGTAATAAATTTGATGTAATTTTGTTTTATTTTTCTAGCCAATTTTAATTTCATCTGATTAAATTAAGTGCAGCAAATTTTTAACTTCTCTTAAAAGTTTTCTTTCATCTCCAATAAAGTTACCAAGATTACCTATGCTTCATCTCTTAGATATCTAAAATAAGGAACGCTTATCGTAAAACGTAAAAAAGAATTATATAGAATTACTAGCTGACCCGGCAGACGTTGTTCTGCCTATAAACGATTTATGTATTGGGAAACAAAAATGATAAATGAGATAAAACCAAATGCGCATGTTAATAGAAGACGCAGTTTTTTTTTATTTTAAAAATTTAGAGTTAAATAATAACAATAATAATTTAATCTGTATAAATATTTATATATTTATTCTAATGCCTTGTAATAAACAAAGTTTTTGGTTTTGCCGTTTCGGACATACACAAACAACGCTGATGGTTTGTCAACTTGTGAACAGGGGACATATTGTTTCCGCATTCATTCCGTAAATTTTCAATGACTGGCCTTGAGCCTTGTTTATTATGTCATTGCAAAAGCAAGCCGAATCGGAAATTGAAAGCGTTTGAAGTCGAACGGCAAAACATTCGAGATCATGAGAATTCGTGGGAACAAAATATCTTTATGCTCCTTTATAATTTCCCTTTAGAATGGTTGCTTCGATGACGTTGTTCATGAGCCATTGCAAAAGCGCGGTTGATTCTAGAGCCCCCTATTGCACGTGTACACGTGTTACACGTGTAATTAAATTATCCGTGTATGAACACGTGTATTTATATTAACACGTGTATTTGTTGTTACACATGTATTTAAAAATACACGTGTAATTCATTGAAAATCGCTTTTATATGATTTTTTATCCAAAGATGATTTCTTTTTTTTGGTGAAAACGTAAAAATTTGATCTCGGATAGAATTCAATCGACATTTTAATTCAATACTTGCATGGCTTTAGTTTTATTGAATCAGAAAATCGTCTTATGCTAAATTAACTTGTATTTATAAGTCCGTCGCTTATATTTTTTGCGCAAATACTTTTTTGGTGAAATACAGGACACCCCGATTGGATTTAAAAAGGAATTTTAATTACACGGTGTATTTTAATTTACACGTGTATTTAGAACGTACACGCTTAGATGTGTACATATGACACGAATACACGTGTAGCTAAATACACGCTTAAAATCGAGAGCTCTAGTTGATTCACACTCGCTTCCGATATGTAGGAAACAACCAAACAACCTTGCCCAGAATCGGAGTTTGAATGGCAACATGAAAATCGTTGAAATTTTTGTTTTTATCAGCCAATAAAGCACGTTCGCTCAACCAAATGTAGTTCTTGTAGTGCTTTACAATGCCCGCGTTCAATCCCTTACGTTTTACATCTGAAATTTCAGATTTCTGAATTTTTGGAGCTTCTGATTGGCCAGCTGTAATAAAAAGTTAAAAGACTTTTATTTACGTTTAGTTACGTTTATTCTGAAATTTCAGACAAGAAAATTTCATCTGAAAATTCAGATGACAGTTGTTTGTCATTGGGGAAGTGTAAAAAGAGGTGAAGTGCTAGTCATGAAAGTTGAACTTTATGATTTTCGGTGTGGTTAGTGGTTGATTAAATTGTAATATTTAACTTATTTGATTAAAAAGAGCTTGCATGTTGTTAATTGTCAGATTTTTTTAATTAAACGTACCCAATGTCTGGAAACACTCTTTGGATGAATCTTCAGGCAATTTTCCCATTTCTAATGCCCATCAATTGTTTTGAAAACGTGTCTGCATTTCGATCATGTTGCAAGTGAACACGCATGCTTATAGATTTTTAACGGAGCGTCTTGACGTACCGCCACAGATAGGCCCTGTTTAGATTGGAAGATTGAGGCCTGCATCACGACTGGATTATTGGTAAGAGAAGTGCGGAGAACCTCTCGTGGGGAACTCCCATCACTTCTCTTTCCCACAAACCTGTCGTGATACCGGCCTCAATCTTCCCAATCTAAACGCAGTCATATGCGTTGATTTCTTCGCAGTATCAGCTATTGATCTCGGAATGACGGGAAGTGTTTGGCGAAAATCAGGGCTAGGATGTAACTATCCGGAATTTGCACCCATAAACAACTGGATAAGTGCACATAAGGTCCTTAACCCACAAAAGATAAAGAACCTATTGACTTACAATTTCATCCATTTTTTCTGGTGAACGGTTGTAAACAAAAATCCACAGCTCTGTGTTTACAAAGTATGCATTTATATAGACAATTTATTCACCCATATATAAAATTCTTTCTCACGTTTGTTAAAAATAGCTGCAATATGTAAATCGATTTATGATTCATTTTTGTTATGGCTTGAGTATAGGTATGGTTTGGGTGAGTACCTCCAACCCAAGCGAATGCAACCGGTGCGCGTATTTTTCTTCAAAGTCAATATTTTAATCTCAATGCAATCATATACCTATAATGTACTATCTCTCTGTTGAAACTAAAATAAGATTTATCCAAGGTCGCATTAACAAAAACCACAACCCATTCACTAAATTAAAAAAAAGTCTTCTATTGCAACTTTTCACTGTTGCCATCGCGCGCCGCCGCCGCCACTGACAGATATAATGATGATGGTTGGTTGATGAACAAACCATCAAAAACTTCTTTTTTTTCTTTTATTTTTGTGCAATAAGTCTAGTTAAATTAAGGAAACAAGAAAAGTTAATTAATGAATTAAACAAGTGATCTTTCAAGATATACAAAGATTAAAACCAAGCAAAACAATAATACAGATTTTATATAGCATATTATGCACCAAGTTTCACCGGCTTGTTGCACAAGTTTTGAACTTCTCGGAAGTTGGAGTTGGTTTTTTTTTTTTTTTTTTTTTTTTGGAGTGGGTCGCTGTGAATGTGAATATTCTTTGATATTGCAAACGTCTTGTTTATGATATTTTGCGGTCAGTTGATTTAATGTTTTATTTCTTATATTTTTGCATAACTAACTGGGAACATGATTGGATTGAGTCAGGTTTACAGTGCAATTCATTTGGTTAGACACACTTTGAAAGTTTTATTTTATTTATTATACTGCCTGAACAAAATACAATACTGGAACCGGAGCTGCAGACGGAACTGGGAGACCTATCAAAAAGTGTCGTACGTTATTTCTTTTTAACGTGCCCACAATGCAGATGTACAGCTTTGAAAGTATTTTAAAGAAAAAAAAAAAAACAATATTCTTGTGTACAAGCTCAGAATTCACGTTTTTTGTTTATAATACTTTTTCTTTTAATAAATAATTTTTTTTAGCGATAAAAATAGCCACAATATTTTTTTCCGACCCAAAAAGTTGTTTTTTTTTTTCTTGATACAATTTGAAACGTCAAAAGTGTCGTACGTGAAAAGTTAAAAGTTGGTGAACTCTTCCGTCTGCAGTTGCAGCTCCGTATGCGGCTACGTTCCGTTGTGTTCGCAACATTGAATTTATGTGTATTTAATATTTTGACAGCTTTTCCAGCTCCGGCTTCGGTTCCGTCTTCGTCTCCATTCTGTTCAGGTAGTTAATTAAATCGAATATGTTATAAATTGGGCATTTCCTTGAAATTTAACTGAGATTTAAATAATTTAAATTAAAAAAATGACGAACCCAGAAATAAATAAAATAAATTAGATGGCACACATCAGCTCGGTAAGAGCTAGGGTCTATAGCGACTTACAATCCTCAACCATACTGCGTGCGTGTTGTTAGACAGGAATAGATTGGACTGGGGCCTACAATTTTATGCCGAAATGGCTAAGAAAAAAGGAACTTTTTTGTGACAAGAGAGATATTCTTCCTCGCAAGAGGAAGTAACCCTGAAAAAAAAAATGTTTGTTTTTGGCGGAGGAGGTGGCAATAGAACTCAGACGTCTGGGTCTGGCATGACAGTCCAACCCAACGCCACGACGCACGACGCGGCTACTACAGTGATGAAAATTATATTATAAAATAATAAGCTGCATATAATTTTACATACATAAAACTTATAGTTTTCGAGTAATTTACAAAACGCTTTACCCCAGTTTAACTCCCTCACCTGTCATCGTTTGCCATTTCTCTCATTACACATACATATAGTGTTTTCAAATAAAAAAAATAGGCACATCCTCGTAATTTTAAGCATAATAACGTTTGAATAATTTTTTTTATGTGCATCTAACTATGTTAACCGCATCGTTAAAAATAAATAGTAGATTTGGGGGCACTCATCATCGTCATTCGGCTGGTATTCAGCTCAATCTGTTCAGTTCAGTGTCGTTATACTTCAGGTTCCAAAAAGTAGGTAATATGGCAAAAAGAGAGAAGCATTTATCACGATTCAAGAAAATAAACTTGATGCATTTTAGCAACAAACAAGAGGCTCTCTCATCGTGGATCGGTTATATGGATGTAACTATAAAAATACCTAGGTTAATAGAAAGATGGATAGATAAGTGGAATTGAAATTGAATAGAAGTAGATACGATGATGGTGGAATTGCAAGTACATAACATACATACTTATATATATGTTTGTATATGGCTGGGAAGCGTGGTTGGATTTATCTGCAAATTGTAATCTGTTTTATGGTGCCACCACCACCATAATGACCCAACTATAAAATAAAACTCTTACAAGGTAAAGGTGATCGTTGTTTTAATATTTTGTTTTTGTTTATTTTTTTTTGTTTGTTTTGATCGTTCACTGCTACGATGTTGATTCTTGTTTTTGGTTAATTTATTGATTGTTTATTAGCTTTGTTATTGTTAGAAGGAGGTATTATTAACAATACCGGCTAGGTCACATAAAAGGTTATCCATTTCGTTGTTCCAAAATTAGGCATAGGTACATTTTTATTTCAATATACTATTTGGATTGGATCTTTCTATAAATAACATCATTCAAATATTCTGTACGGCTGTTCCTGCAGGACTCGATACTGAAAACGTAATTCTTGATGATTTTTCGATTAATATCGGGAAATACCTAACTTTTTTACCACTTCTCGGGTACTTATTTTCAAAGCTTCAATAGTTTTTTTTTCGATTGTTTGCATTAACGCGATCTTGTCGCAAATATATCACAAAAAAGGAATATGTAACTCTTCCAGGAAAACTTTTTTGCAATAATATTACTTTTCTACCGACCACTTGTTCAAGATTTAAGTGGATTTACCTAAATCTTCTTCAAATCCCGAAAATTTAACATACAAATTTATTTCCTAAATCTCGAAGATTTGAAATAAATCTTTTGTTAAAACTTCATAGGTCCAATAGTTTGACAACTCGAACTGGCCTATATTTTCTCACACTGAATGCATTCATTGTAAAGCGGAAATACATGAAATTTTCTTTTTCACTTCAACTTCATAAGAAAAAATGAAACAACATCTGAATTTTGGTAGGTACTGCCAAAATAAATACTTTTTAAACTTTTTGTAACCAAAGAAAGTATCAACAGGGGTTTATAGTTGTATGAGATGTGGCAGCGTGTTGTTGAAACAATATGTCTTTCAAATCCATATTATTTTCATTCTTCGATTGTATAGGTAAAAAAAATTCGGTTAAAATTTGAATAAAGCAATGTGAATTATTGGTGATGGTTACACCTTCTTCGTTTTCGAAGAAGTATGGATCAATGACATCATACGACAAAATTGAACTCCAATTTTGATTACTACGTATCCACTGAGTGAAAAATGATCATATCCAAATACGGATGTTCAAGGACCCAGAATAGAATGCTGTAACTGCAACTAGAGACGAAGGTGCAAAAGCTATCGAAAGGTGTCGTATGTTCTATTTTTTAAGCACTCACAATGCAGTTTTATAGCTTTTGAAGTTGAAGAAAATTGAAACAAAAATAATATTTTTGTGTACGGGCTCAACATCTACATTTCTTACTTCCAAATTTTTCCCTATTAATTAATATATTTTTTCGAGATACAAATAACCAAAATAAAGCGGCAAAAGTGCTGCACGTGAAAGGGTGAAAGTTGTCGAACTCTTCCAGTAATGGCTAGAGCTCCTTATGTACCTACCTATTCAATAATTTTGACAGGTAGTCCAGCTGCAGCTCCAGTTACAGCTCAGTCTCCATTTTTTTCAGGCAGTTATGCTCGACGCATTCCGTTAGCTGCAGTACCCTCAGATGGCTGATTATTATCAACCATCACTGATTATCAATAATCACTATTTTCTGCGATTGCTAAACGATCCATATTGTATAATAGCAAACTAAACATTTGGTCAGTTTATATTTAAGAGCGCTCGGTAATTTTCTTCCGTCACTTTGAAAGAGCAGGAGCATTAAATATAAACAAGATTCCTAAAAAACACTTTCTTTTCCTTTTTTCCCTTTTTTCTTATTTGATTACTGCGACAAAAAATAATTGAGCAACGAATCCAAAAAAAACCTTCCTCAGTTTTTTGACAGCAAAACTGAGGAATTTTGTGAGTAATTGTGTTTGTATTTCTGAGAATACGGATTCCTCTGAGATCTCTGAAATATAAACTGGCCAATTATACAGTCTCGGAAGACAGTTCGGTTTGACGTAGTTTTATAATTGGAAAACAGAGATCCAGAAGGTCTGGCCTTGTATTGTGACGCTTTTTAATGCATTGAGTTTCATGGACGGCCGCTATATGTTAGGTTGGATGTTGATGCCTTCTGCTGGTTATTGGTTTATGTGTGTTGGATGATGATTTAGGCTGGAAATGGGCAGTTGGCTAGTGGGTTCAAAGTGTAATGCGCTATGCAACATCCAGAAAAGCTGAAAATCTAAAATAATGGTAGCTATTATAAAGCTGTAGCTGTCAAACTGTTGAAAGTACGAAAATAATATACACACAAATTTCAACTTTCTTCTTCAGTTAAACCATTGTGTTCAGCCAGTAAGATTTGTGACAAATGTCCGCGGGCCTAATTTCGTAAAACGAAAACAATCGAAAGTTATTGTTTAGACAATAGCTGCCCCTAGATGTGATAAGTATTACCCAAAATCCAAACAATCTTTTCCGTTTTACGTATAAATTCCTATAGCTTTTCTGCAAGCTCTCTATTCTAGACCTTCTTAGAGAGAGGCATCAAATGATGCACCGTTTCATTAACTATTCCCAACAATGAAAATTTCATGATAAAATTCAATAAAAAAAAAAAAATTGTTAAGTGCTGGGACCTACGATGAAGATGGTGTAAGCCCTAACGTTCGTCCTAATGCCATTTTTTTCCAATAACTGTCTACCCTATTTCAACCCTTACCTAACTCGATATTTCGATACAGTAGATAACTGTTATTGAACGTACCCAGTTAACTTAATGCAACTTAATGTAACGTTTTCGAGTGACACGTAATATGTGACAACGGACAGGTTACGTGCTTTACGTAAGTCCCACGTTTTAAATTTACCCACCTCCACCGCCGCCGCGGCCGGAATAAATGTTTACAATAATAATAATAATTCTATGCTCCAAAACACTGCTGCGACTCAAGTTTTTATTTCATTGTGGCTTCCATCGCTAGTTGAAAAGTTTACCACAGATCCATCATAAGCTCAGCCGAAGAAGACAGCTACACACACTTATCAAATTTTTAAAAAACACGGCCAAAATTATAAAAAAATATTTTTTTTTTTTTTTTAAATTAACATGAGCTTAGTTTCTCATTGATCCCGCTATTTATATTGCAAACATTTCGTCAGTTAATACGTTCAAAGTGGGAGCTTTTTGAGAGCAAATGCAGTACCAATTCTGGTAGTGATAACAAGAGTACCAGTACGGTTACTTGTACTTGTAATTATAATTCCACAAAAGAATTGAAAATTTTGGACTCATTTGTTTAGAACTTAAAATTGTTGTAATTAAATATTCTTCAAATACTTTTAATTCCTTAAGTAATTTTGATTCCTTCATATTTTTATTTCAGAAGGAATTAGAAGTTATTAAGGCATTAAAAAGGAATTAAAAGTATTTAAAGAGTATTTAAGTACCTACAATAATTTTAAATACTGAAGTAATGAGTGCAACATTTTCAATTCTTTTGTGGAATTATAATTACAAGAACCAGTACCGGAATCTTACTTGTATTTAAAAATTTAAAATACAAGGTACTTAACTTGTACTTAAGTCACAATATATTTAATTATTTTACAGCTCTGATTTCAAGTATAGGGCAGATTTTTTATTTGTCCAAAAATCATACTTTTTTGTTTCATACAGGAAAAGTTTGACTTCTGGGCATTGCTGAGCAATGAAATTAAGCTTCAAATTTACCTTGAAGTATATTTAGATTAAGAATCAATCAAAAACCATTGCGACTTTTTAGAAAAATGGAAATTCAAGATATTTGGAATACTGAAAAAATAAAAGTGTGTCCCATAATCATTTAACTTTTTTTCCATACAATTTTTGATAAAAAGTCCAATTTTGGTTTTAAGTGATAAATGTTTTATTGTTTTTTATTCGAAGACTAAAAACAACTATGTAGTTGGTCCTATGTCTTCTAGTTTTTTGATAAAATGGAAAATAAAAAAAAATATGTACTTCCAAAAATATTTCATTTTTTTTTTTCGAATTTGAATTTACTTACTTTTGCATTTTAACGAAATTTTACTAGAAATAGTGTATATACATACCTTAAAAAGCTATATTCGACGAATTTATGCAATAGTAGACCCCAAAAAACACAAAAAGTAATTTGGCCGTGCTACAGTCAAAACTTTGGGATGGGGAGGAAGATGTTTGTAAGAATAATGCTACAGTTTTCAGCGTTCAAAAGACGTGTTAACCGTTCATTACCCATTTCGCATAGCGTCATAAGTCAACTATCCAAACAAATTTTTTTTGGATTTTTAACCTATTCATGTAGATTAAAAGGCAACTAGTTTGCCAATGCAGAAACTTATTACGTATATGTGTTTTATTTTTTAATAAATAAACACAGTTACTTTAAGACGTGAGAATTAATAAAAACAAACACCTACATATAGTATAATAATTTTTTTTTGATAATGTGAGGGCGTTTCTTCCTAAAAAGTACAAAGTTATTTAAAATTATTCATAAATTACAAATTAATATTTTATTGCCCAGATAGCTTATCCAAAAATGGAAATACCGATTTTTTTTATAGAAATTCCAACAAATTTGTTTCTGAATTTATTTTTTATTTAGGTTTTAAAAAAATTTGATATTTTTATTGTTTAGTTTTGCCAACTTTTTTTTTTCAACAAAACAAAAGTTATATTATAAACAACTTCTTAATTTGGCACAAGTACAGACATAAAAAATATTAATCATAAAGATCGGTTTGGTACATTTCATTTGGAAATATTCATGGCTGGCTTGTTTTACAATCTAGACATTAATGTGGGCACAAATATTAGCACTGCGTATTAAAATTTAAATATTAATAGACTTATAACTACTGTCTAGAGTCTAGAGGGTATTAACAATTATTATTAGTGTTGTGGGTTTTGAAAAACTTTTTTTTATTTCCATTAAATGCATTCATATTTAAATATTTACTTTTATTTAAACGATTAAATTGATAATCGACAGAAATTGATCACCCTTGAAATTGAAGTTTATGAATAAAAAAAATCCTTAATGAAGTGGCCAAGGTAAACAAAATTGCAACACTCATACTGACAACAAATATAGCAGTTACAGAAATATATTCACTTTTCAGAGCGATTATAGTTTGAAGCTATGAATATGTAGTGACTTAGTATTATAAATTAAAAGGTTAATTTGAATTTATGCTAACCTTTATTTGGGTGTCATTTATTGCTTTAGGTCGACCAAGGACTAAGTGAAAAATGTTACCTAAGTGAAATGGCTTCAGATTGATTTTTGTTTTGAAATTCGCCAGCTCAGCTTGTAGAATACAGTAGTATTGGGAAGAAAATTTAAAGGGCCGATATGACCAAATACTAACATTTCTCTCTTGGAATAGGAGGCGTTCGGAAATCTTTTAGAGAGTTTCGGGAATAAATAATAATGAGGAATGTATTTTTTTAAATTACTATAAACAGAGATACGTTTATTTAATTCTAAGAAAATAAAATAAAAAAAAAAAATGGAAAATTTTTTGGATGTTTAATTTCCAGGATACAACTTAAAAGGCTGGATTGAACAACAAAACAACAAGCTTTGTTTTAAAAAGTGAAAATTGTTTAAACCCCCGCTTAACATTTTAATTTAATATTTTAATTTAAAAAAAGCGCCATTAAATTTTCAAATTCTTGATTTCCATTTAAATGAAGTCAACTACCGTATTAAATATAAAAAAAAAAATAAAAAATTATTCTTTAAACTAATAACTAATCGGAGGACTTTGTTTTTTTTTTCTATTGTTTAAAAAACTATTAAAATTTGATTAAATCATAACTATTGTTTATTTCTAAAATTTTATTTGGTTTTTTTATTGAATATAAAATTAATTAATTCAAGTTTTAATATTAAAACAAAAATCAAAGTGTGACTTCTTCTCGAACAACTCATTAATCATGATTTACTAATTTTTTAATAGATCGCTTATAAGTAAATGCAGTCTCGTATGTTTTGTTGAACTAAGTTCATCATATTTTTTTTTTAACATGATGTTTAGTTTTTTTAAATTTTAACTTCAAGATTATGACATGGTTAACACTAATTGGAAAATGACATTTTATATTATTAAAACATCATGTTCAAGGTTAATTGAAACACACATAAATAAGATGGACTTGTTTATCAATTAGGTATAATATATATGTCTCATCAATATGCATCGTTGACTATGGATTTAATAATAAATAAATAAATTAACAAATAAGGTGATATCTGCATGAAAATAATATGTCTAACACATAAATCTATTAGGATTGAATTATATTGGCTTTTTTTCTTTAAATCGAAAACCGGTAAACTTAGTCATTCACCACAAAAAAAAAATTAATAAAAACATACACGAATTTCAAATTATGTATTTAAAAGCTTCGTGCTTTTGATTAAAAAAGTAAACTAACTGATTATGAGACCCAATTTTTGAATTACAATATAGTCAATTAAACAACCGTTTCCGATCTTCACAACAGTTAATGTGTTCAAATATAAAGACATTCTGATATTTGGTCAAACTGACACAATTTTTGCATTTTAAAAATCATAAAAACGAATTTTGTTAGGTCACTTTGCTAAAATGAAATTAAGATCTGACCAAAAAGTAGTACATATGCCTTTTATTGGAAAATAAATATTTATGTTTCATTTTTCATATCAAAAAGCAAGTCCCATTGGAAATAAGCATACACAATATATTGTACAGTGTAGACGGGAGTCTAATTCGCATCGTTTAGGCGGGAAGACTAATTTTCAAAAGAACTGACTCAAGATGATACAAAAAAATACGAAAAAAATTACAAAGACGGTATACTTACATTCAAAATTAAACTTAATCCAGATCTACTATTTTGTTAAAGATAGAAATCCATGATTTTATTTTTATTTTAAACTACATTTAGTATGTTATTGCAGTGAATGATTTTAAAAACCATACGATTTTTTTTTAATTTTGAGTTTGAATTCGTTTCAAAATAATTAAAAACATGGAATACGTATGGATTATCACCTTGTTAGCTTGCCAAGAGTAATTGCCGAAAAATTAAAAAAATGAAAAGAAGCGCTAAAACAATGAACAATGACCCGAATTCATAAAAATATTAACAATTTTTGGTTGTTGTTGTTGCTTTTATATACATTTTTGGGGAAAATTTTCATTTTTTGTTTGGGACTATTTTTCAATTGGGCCAAATTTCATGTAGCTATTTTGTACTTTTGATTTAAAATTGATCATATTAAGATGTCAATGTAAAACCTCCTCAAAATACTCAAATTCTATAATGAATTTTGCAAATAAAACATTTTAGACTTGTACCAATATTGCTGAAAAATTCTAAGTTTCATCGTTAAATTCTACAATTTCCACATATCGAGGTTTAACAGGAATTTATTCACGAAAATAGAGTTAATGAAACGTTGGTTACAAATAAGTCTGTTGTATATCTTACTAAAAAGGTCCTTATTTCCAGTAAAATAAAACGCTTTGACCTAAGATATATACAATTCAGGTTTTATTTGTTAATTTATGAGAACTTACAAAATTACGACCAGATGGGTCGGAAGTCAGAATAAAAAGAAAGAGAATAAAACCTCGTGGGCCATTTGACACAAATTAGGATTTTGACATCTCACATATTTCCGACAGCTCGCAGCTAACTTCTCTTGGAAAGGTGGAAAGTGTTCGGAAATACGTAACAGTCCTCACCACTAAATTTAAGTATATCCTAGACGTTCTACAGGTTTCTTGGTGCGGGTGCTCCGTCTAAGGGTTGGCTGACTATCTAAACTCGGCTTGCGGTCACTGCTTTCTACTTCAACATCGGGAACAGTGATATTTGATGGCTCCGTGGTCTGCTCTGGATGTTCTGGTTTCTTTAGAGTTGCTTCAGGGTTATTATCTGTGAAAGAAATTTGAGTTTCAGTTAGCGGAGGCAAAGGTGCTACTTCGAGATCAGAATCCTTTGTTATTATTGATGGATCTATGTTGCAATTTGCAATTTGATCCACATGCCTTCGCCAAAGTTTCCCATTTACATTTATGAAGTAGTGTAGCATACCATCTTTGCGTACTATCTTACCAAATTCCCACTTCTTGTCCTTGGATGTATAATTTCTCACCTGCACCCTATCGCCAGGGTAGTACTGTGTTCCGTTTACGTAAGGCGTGCGTTGTAGTTTCTCTTGAACCGTTTCTTTTGTTCCAGAACGAACTAAATCCAGGCGTACACGGATCTCTCTCTGCAGGAATAAAATGCATGGAGCTATCCCAGTTGTAGAATTTGGTGTTTTTCTGTATTGCATCAGGTAGTTGGAAAGCTTAAAATTCAAATCTCCAGAGTCCTTTACCATCTTACGAAGTGCCACTTTCATGTTCTGCACGAATCTTTCCGCCTGTCCATTAGTAGCGGGATGATACGGTGCGGAGAACTTGTGAACAATTCCGTTTGCTCTGGTGAATTCCTTGAACTCCCCTGACGTAAAAGTAGTCCCGTTATCGCTGACTAATGTGACAGGTAAACCGAAACGAGCAAAAATATCACGTAAAACTGATATTGTTTTCGACGCCGTCATACACGTCATCGGTATAATCTCCGGCCACTTCGAATGCGCATCAACCACGATCAAAAAGTATTTGTCCATGAATGGTCCTGCGAAATCGATGTGGACTCTCTGCCAGGCGCTAGTTGGATACTCCCATGGGTGATGAATTTTTTTTGTAGGCTGCTTCATAGTACTTCTGCATGCAAAACATTCGTGAGCCAGATTCTCAATATCCAAATCTATGCGTGGCCACCAGACATAGCTTCTTGCTAGAGCTTTCATCTTCACTATTCCTACGTGTGCCATGTGCAATTCTTCCAGAATGAGTTTTCTCAAGCTTGTAGGTATCACTACTCGGCTGTTTCTTAAAATAACACCATCAGCTAAGGAGAATTGCTCATCCCGTCCTGCGAAATCCGGATGCAAGAGTTTCTTCCCCGTCAGCAAAGAAAAGTAAACCTCCTTCAGCACGTCATCTTTTGTTGTCTCCTTTGCAATGTTCTTTTGCGTAACAGGAAAAGTATCAAATTGCTGCATTTGATGGTATGTGATGCCATCTTTCTCATGATGAATTTCGGAATTCAACGGCAAACGCGAAAGAGCATCTGCATTTGAATGTTCATCCGTGGACCGGTACACAATATCGTAGGTGAATCCTTGCAGGAATTAAGCATAATGCAACATGCGTGTTGCCACCATGCTTGGCAAATTTTTGTCTGGGCTGAAAATAGCTACCAAAGGCTTATGGTCTGTTATTAAGGTAAACTTACGTCCATAGCAGTACTGAAAAAAACGTTTAAGAGCCCAAAAAATTGCGGTGGCTTCCTTGTCAATTTGGCTATAGTTCTTTTCGGACGCTGACAAAGAGCGGGAAGCATAAGCAATCGGATGTTCATGTCCATTTGGAAATGTGTGCGACAGCACTGCACCCAGTCCATAAGGACTTGCATCTGTGGCCAACGTCAAAGGCAGAGCTGGATCATACGCTACGAGGACCACGTCCGAAGTAACTTCGTCTTTGATGATATTAAACGCGTTCTCGCATTCCTTATCCCACTTGAACACAACATCTTTTTGCAAAAGGCGGTGAAGCGGGTACAGTTTGGCTGAAAGATTTTGTAAAAACCTTCCATAATAGTTTACCAGCCCTAACCAGCTTCGCACCTCCGTGATATTCTTCGGCGCAGGCGCATCCATGATTGCCTGAACCTTGTCCCTGGTCTTCTCCAGTCCCCTCGCCGAAATCACGTGACCCAGGTAAGTAATTGATTTTTCGAAGAATTTACATTTGTTGAAATTTGCTCGTAATCCAACTTTATTAAGTCGGCTCAGCACCTCCTCTAAACGAGCTAAATGTTCTTGAAAATTTCTCCCCTGGACTTTGATATCATCAAGGAAAACACATACTCCACTAATGCCTTTCAACGTCCTCTGGATATACCTCTGCCAAATAGCCGGTGCCACTTTCGTCCCGAACATCAGCCTATTGACTTGGTAATCTCCTTGGATGGTAGAGATTGCTTGCATTTGAGCGCTTTGTTGATCCATCGGCATGTGTAGATAAGCTTCACTGATGTCCAGAGTTGTAAAAATTTTCCCACCTTCCATCGACGTAGCAAAAATGTCTTCTATTGGCGGAATCGGGAAGTTATCATTTTTAAGAACCTTGTTGAGGGTGATTTTGTAGTCCGCACACAACCTAATTGATCCATCCTTTTTCAGAATTGGCACCACCGGTGTGCCCCATTCACTAAATTGCATCTTCGTGATGATTCCTGCTTTCTCTAAACGGTCAATCTCTTGCTCCATTTTACCTCGCATAGCGTACGGAACCTTACGTGCAGCGATGTAAACAGGTTGAGTGTTTTCTTGAAGGTACAGCTTGGCTTCGTAATTGTTAATTTTTCCAACTCCAGGTTGAAAAACTTCAGCGAACTTCGACTTCAAAACACGCATAGTTTCATCCTTTACCGCCGGTGTCACTTCGTCTCTTATTTGGTTTATTTCTGGCAGTGAAACTTGGAAAAGCTTGAGCCACTCTCTGCCAAAAATTGGGTCAACCTTCCCGGGCATTATGTAAATGTTTGCAATGGAAATCTGGGTACCATATTGTACTTGCATGGTGGCGTAGCCCAAAGGATTTATAACTTCACCGGTGTAGGTCTGAAAAGGAATAGAGGATTCATTAATTTGTTTTTTAGGCCACGATCTTACGAAATCCGTATGTGAAATTGATGAAACCGCTGCTCCCGTGTCTAACTCCAGACATTTCCCTACCCCATCCAACTTTACTTCCTACATGATTTTGTTCGGTTTTTTTTTCTCTTCTGGGAGAAAAACTTCACTCAAATGATTTATATAATATTGATCGTTATCATCCGATGATTGATAATCTAGGGACTGCAGCTGATTTTGACAAGTTGTTCTGCCTTGCCATGTTTTTTGTTTTTGCGAAGTGGCTAGTGAACCTCTCATGCACACCCGTGCCAAATGTCCAATTTTTTTGCACTTGGAACAAATTGTTTTTGCGTGATGACATTCACTAGCCAGATGCTGCTTATCTCCACAGCGAAAACAACTGATAGTGTTCGTATGTACTTTTTTACTTGATATTTGTTGCCGTTTTTTTGTATTTTTTTTATTAAGCTGGGGATTATATTTTTCCACCTGATTTTGGTGATTCGATGACGTCGTGGCTTGTAGATTTTGTATTTCTTTTGAATCTTTCTGTGCTGACTCCATCGCCAGTGTAGCCGTGACGCAGTCAACGAATTTGTTGTTAGGTTCTTTAAGCTGAATCAGTTTCTCCAGCCAGTGAGCATTTCGGAGACCACTAATAAATTGTTGCCTCAAGTGAGCATCGGCTGTTGATGCCTGGCACGATGCGCATATATAGTTACAATTTTTGCACATTTTCTTCAAATCTGCAACAAAATTCGATATGCTTTCGCCCTCATGTTGAATACGCTTGGTAAACCGATTTTGTTCAGCGATTACACTAGGCGCTGGATGTAAGTGGTTCTTTACCAATTTTACCAACTCATCGTAGTCTTTAGTTTGGGGGTCATCAGGGCTCGTCAAATTACAAAGAAGTTGCAATGTTTTTGCACCGATTGCATGTATGAGCCAATCCTTTTTGCTTTTTTTTACTTCTTCCGTAGATCCAGTTAATTTCTTTAAATTAAAGAAATTTTCTAGTCTTTTAATGAAGATTTCCCAACTTTCGTTGTCTTCATTGAAACTCTCAATTTGGATACTTTCTTGCTGTGATGATTGACCGGTATTTGTGTTACCCTTAATCGCAGTTTCGATAGCAGTTAAAAGTGCCTTGAGTTGTGCAGCATCCATCGTTCTTATATTTGCTCCTCCTCGTCGCCACTGTTGTATATCTTACTAAAAAGGTCCTTATTTCCAGTAAAATAAAACGCTTTGACCTAAGATATATACAATTCAGGTTTTATTTGTTAATTTATGAGAACTTACAAAATTACGACCAGATGGGTCGGAAGTCAGAATAAAAAGAAAGAGAATAAAACCTCGTGGGCCATTTGACACAAATTAGGATTTTGACATCTCACATATTTCCGACAGCTCGCAGCTAACTTCTCTTGGAAAGGTGGAAAGTGTTCGGAAATACGTAACAAAGTCTTTTACTCGTTTTTAAAGAGATCTTACTTGAATGAATTTTGGTACAAGTAAATGCAAAAAATTCTATTTGTACTTGTTCGTGCTTAACAATGATATTGTAAACAAATTTTTCTTCAAAATATAGAACTTTGATATAACCAGCATTGTGGAAAACAGAATTTACTTACAGCATTTTGAATATACAGATATTTGGATATACAGAATTTTGAAATACAGAATTCTGAAAAACAGAATTTTGGTCGTACAGTATTTTCAAAAAAAGAAAAAAACAGAACTTTGGTCATACAGGATTTTAATAGTCAGAATTCTGAACCGGTCCCAAATTCTACGCCTCTTTCCCCCCCATATCCCGCACGCGCTGGGTCCATTTACACCGAGTACGAATGCAATTGCGATTGCCAGTCATATCGGAACTTATTATTGAATTATAATTGAAAAAAAATGGGTCCGCCTAATGCAGGAGTTATAAATGTAGAAAAAAAAAAATTAAAATATGTTAAAAATTAAAAAAAAAAGATCATACGGAAGAGATCTTAATATAAAACGTCAATAAAGTAAAATATAAGAAAATATAAGAAAAAAAATTATTTGAAATGATAGATGAGCATGCTTAGGCATTTCTTAAGTTAAGAAGAGTAGTTTCAGTTTCTCAATAGAATTACAGCTTTTCTATTTACACACACATTACACATTATTTTATAAGATTTATTTTAGAAAGTGGAAGAACCGCATAAAGGAGTTTTTTTTGTGTGATCTTGCTATGATAACAGTGGAAAACATTAAAACTAGCATTTACTTTCCCTCAACATTCTTGTAACTGGCTCGTTTCTACCATAGTCAGTTCTGTGAGAAGCTAAATGGAATTGGGGTACTGCGATATAAGAGAACGTGAGTTGATGTTAATACTCATTTCATTATCTCAAGGAGGGCAGAGGATACAGTTACACCAGACAAAATTTAATGAACAAACATAATATCAGCCACTTTACGTCGTTTTTCGAGAGATTGCAAGTTTATGAGCTGCAACCGATCATGATAAGAGGGTAAATTGTAGTTGTCAATCCATGGAAGTCCTGCTCAGAGCGAAATGTAGAAATTTACGCCGAACAGCTTCAATTCTCCGGAAGATGAGTTCACTATCACAGATAACACCCAAATCCTGAACAGTCGTTACTCTGGAAACAAGGACGTGATTGATATAGTATAATTTCGCGGTGGCGGAGAAAACCATTTTCGAGAATACGTAATTGTTTGGCATTTCCCAACATTAATTTCTAATTTCTAATTTACGTCATTCTGCAGAAGTACAGCATCGCCAAGTGAAGAAATTATTCTAAAAATTTTCATGTCATCCGCGTATACGTGGAAAGTTTGCAAATGACTGTGGAATGTAATTTTATAGTTAAAGCCATTTTGAAAGTTAAAAACTTTTGAAATACGACTTTTTAGTCAATTAACTGAGGTCATCAACTGACTTAAGTTTTCACATCTCTTCAAATATGCAGTACCGTACGCGCCACCGCGCGCTGGTCGTAGCCACTACGCTGGCCGCACCGTCGCCTTTAGGTGATTGGAGTAATTCTTGTGATGCGTCATCATTTTTTCGATTACAAAACTCTGTCAGTGTTCCAGTGATAATAATAATTTATTACAAAAAATGTGTTTTTATACAATGGCAGTTGATGAGAAAAAGTAGTAGCCGTGGCGTGATGGTTAGTGCGATGGACTGTCATGCCGGAGGTCTAAGGTTCGATCCCCAGCCTCGCCACCTATTTATTTAAAAAGAAAAAAAACGGCTACTGCCTCTTGCGAGGAATTGACAAATCCTCCAAGAGTATCTCCTGTCACAGAAAAGTGCCGCTCGTTAGCCGTTCGGATTCGGCAATAAACTGTAGGTCCCCTCCATTCCTGCAGACACGCACACAAGAATGGTTGAGAGTTGTAAGTCACTAGGCCCTAGTTCTTCAGGAGCTGTTGTGCCATCAAATTTAATTTAATTTTTTTAGTTGATGAGAAAAAAACAATATTCTCTCGCAAGGTTAAGACATTTTTTGAAGCTACAAAATCTGTGTTATCATGTAATAAGTGCTGATAAAAACGAAATTAACAAATTGAATTAAATGAACGTAATATAGTTATAATTTAATATTAAAAAAAAAAAAAACAGATAAGAATTTTGAAAAAAAATTGAAATAGACAAAAGATTAAATACAAAATTTAAATGAAAAAATACAAAGTAATTTCAAAGGAAGAGCCTACTTCGACTTCTAGAAGGCTTATAAGAAATTAATACCATTATCGGTCGTACTTATAAATGTGTCTAACTCTAGACAGTCGTCTTAATTATAAAAAAACCTTTCTAATTGTTGCTAACGTGATCCAACTGCAGTATGTTTTTTTTTTTATTAAATAAAGCATATTTCCGAGCATTTCAAAATACTTAGGCACTGTTTAAAGTGTTTCCCAACCTTTTTTGTACTACGCCCCACCACAACTTTTTCAAAATCCTCATGTCCCTCTAACATTATAATGTTGATAACTAAACAATTTTTAAATAAAAATAAAATCCATAGAAAAAAAGTACACAGTGAGTTGGTTTTCGAAACATAATGTAGAACAGAAATTCAAGTACAAAACAATTTAATAACTATTAATTATTTCAAATTAGTGCGCTTGATGCCTCCTGATGCAAATAGATTTTATGTCAGGTTCAAATTTAGAGAGCTTCAGTCCCAAGTCTCCTCATTTTGCCATATCAAGAAGATTTTTTTCTTTATCAGCAAGCTATTTTTGGCACTAAATTCGCATTCAGTTAAATATGAAGATGGAAAAAGTAACAGCAGCTCTCTTGCATATTTGGTTGCATTTGGGTTTCTGATTTCAGTTTCCTCACAAAGCCATGCCATCGCTCCTTTTATGTCGAATAAAGTTTTAATGGACTTATAATATTGTATGTCCACGAGTTCTTATTGAAATTGGTATTTGAAATATCAGAAAAATTCAATAACATTGATTGCATTATAATATTGGGAAATTAATCTTTTTTCAAATCAGAAGATTTTTCTTTTATATCAGACGATAAATTTTTCAAATGATCGACAATTACATCTATACTGGTATCGGTCATTTCAAATTTTTGGAGCCAATGTCTGATAAATTCAATAAAGCTAACGAAATCAAATAAATTCTTCTTCATGCCTCAAGATGAACGAATACTGGCGAATTTTTCTCTTGCTTGAAAAACCACTTATACTCATCAGAAATATATCTCCAAAGGTGGAAACACCAGAAGCATACATTTTTAGAAGAGATGTGTAATGATGCATACATTTATATTGCCCCCCTATAAAATGAAATTGCCCCCCCTGTGGGCCGTGAGCCCCACGTTGGGAAACACTGAAACAGTCAAAAATGTGATAAATACGACTGTATGTATGTTAATAGTCTTTAATGCGAAAATAATTGAGATTTTTATTTAATAAATAAGATGCTTCATTAAGTGATGAAATTCATTCAAATGTGGTACACTTGGTACACTTGGGCGTATACGCACTTTTTTTAAATTTTTTTTTAACTTTAAAAAAGATTACTCCTGTCATTATTTTCGCAGGCCAAGTTGTTTTGCGTTGATTGAAAACTTATTTCTTTCTTGTCTGGTTTCGATCTACAAGCCTAAGATATATTTTAAAATTTATGCGAATCACCTTGTTGTACAATGCAAAATAGCATATTAATTTAATTTATTTATCGAATCGACTCTGTACATTTAAGTTTGTACCACTTACAATGACTATACTGGATGAAAATACAAATTTAAAAAAATTAGAACATTTTTTTATCATTTATTTGAAGCTGATTTATTCTCATCCAAGACAAAATTTGTTTTAACGACCACAAAAATTGTTTACAAATTTTCTGATTTTTGTTAAGGGATCTTTAAATGACATAAAAAATGAAACTCTCAAACCTTTACATTCATATTTATTAGTTTACTGTAAAACATTGCTGTTTTTCTCACAAAGTGATATTCAATAACCTTCGTAAAAAATAAAAAAAAAAAACATTTTTTTTTATAATAAAATAAAGTATACCACTCAACTTACCGTGCGAATATCATGATGAAATATTTTTGCTTTTTAAGTCAAATAATTTTTAATGCACATATACAAAGGAACAATAACACTATAACTTCAGTGCAATCTCGAACATTCGCATTTTTATTACTCAATTTCCATTTTGGGTTAAATAGTTTTTAATTATAAAGAGAAATAAAATTTAAAGTTAATTCACATCACAAACAAATCCAATTCTCATTTCCATCCATCGTTAACTCCTTTTTAATTCCAATTATATATTTTTTTTTGTCGGTTTAAGTTTTTTAAATTGAGTATATTTATAATCAAATATGTATGTTTGCCATTCTTGGTGGATTAATTAAAATAAACTTAAATATGTTTACGTTTTGTATGTCATGTCAATTAATCCCGACAAAAATAACAAAACAAAACAAAAAAATCTAAAAAAATTTTACATAATTTTAAATTTAACTTATAAATTTGTTTTTGTTTCTTTAATTTATTATTCTTTGAAGTTGAATTTCTCGAAAGACATGATAGTTGTCTGAGAGAGACTCTTATAACGTTGATGGATGAAGATACATCATTCATCTTAACAATGGATTATGTATCTCTATTCTTTAATGAATAGTGTGGGAGTGCGCGGGTATATTAAAATATTACAAAATAATAGGTGAGAATATGAAATTCATTTGAGTTATAACAAGTCTCACTTTCAATGGTCATTTGCGGTTAATTAACGTGGCAAAGGTTTCGTTTTGTGTATGTTGTATAGTGAATTCTCATTAAGAGTGTCTTGGCCAGGTGAAGAGCGTGCATTTATTTTAATTAAATATGAATCAACGGATTTCAAGTGATAGTTAATTATTATCACTTGAAATCCTCGCTGTGATGTAAATTAGTTGTCTTTATTTTTTTTCATAAAGTACTTGCTGTCAGTTTTTATAATTGAACAATAAACAAGTTTTTCATATAAAAAGGGTAAAAATAATAGATACTCGTAATAAATCATAATTTTAATTTTTTCAGTTATACACATAATATGTTTATAACTTGGGATAATAATAGGTATCTATTTATTGTCAGGGAAAGTAAACGTTTTGAAAAATCAATCAATATTTATGAAATGTAGCTAGTAGAGGATAATGGTATAGTTAATGGAGCTGTGTTAAATTTGCCCTAAAAAAGTGTCTAATTGTTTTATGACCAATTAAATGACCATTTTTGACCACCCATTAAAATTGTTTGACCACCCACAGTTATCGAAAAAAAGAGGCTGGGTCTGACCCACACTGATAACTTCCCATTGGTTCCCTTTGAAACTCGACACCCGATGTTATTTTTTATAAGAAAATTACCACTTAAAAATCTTCGAAAAACTTATCAGTTGAGCAATCAAGGGAAGGCTGTTTGATCTTAATATATGCGACACGACAAATTTCAACAACTATCAGCATTTTATTTTGCAGTTTTCTTTGCCTAGAAAAAAACCGTCAATTGAAATTTTTACAAACCTTATTAATTATTAATTATGGTATTGTGTGTAGACTAAAATTATTATTATATCATTGGTTGTTCTCGAGATTTTCGAGCCGAAAAACATTTTTTAACAATTTTTAGCATTTTGTTTGCAGTTTTTTTGGCCTAGAAAAAAACCGTTTATTGAATTTTTATACAAGCTCTACCCAACAATTTGTAATGTTTTTTTCAATTAAAATATTACCAATTTTTCACTACTTCATTATGCATAGAATGAGACCAGGCCGAAGTCGATACCATTATTTGTTCTAGAGATATTCGAGAAACAAACTATTTTACAACTTTTTCTTTTAAATCACTGTTATAAAATAACCGCTAATTAAATTTGTCTGAAAATCCTTTCTGCACATTATGACCTTATTATCTGTAAAATAAAATTTATTTTAAGTCGATATCTTTATGCGTTTTCGAGCTATCGTGAACGAAAAAATGCTTCTCTCTAAAAACAATGTAATCCGACTCCAGAGACCTCGAAACGTTGAGAAATGTTAAAATTTTTAATTTCACACATCGAACCGATTACAATAACTGCGATTGTTCTTTTGTTTAAAATTTTCTCTTAATGTTCCTATTTCAAAAATTTGACGATACAAATTCTAAAAAAAAAACACAAATGGACACCTTTTAGAATTTTTCTATCTTTTGAAAAAATATTTTTTTCGAATCTTGAAAGATGACGATTATAAAATAACTCCATTATCTTAGATTACCAAAGTTAAAGGGTTGTCAATAATGTCCAACTAGAGAACTATCATAACGATCAATCACTTTTGAAAAAAAAATCGATTTTTCGGGGGCAGCGTTCTTTTGGCTCCTCATTTTTAAAAATCAATTTTTTAGATAACTGTGGGTGGTCCAATTTTTTTGGGTGGTAAAAAATGGTGATTTAATTGGTCATCTTTTATAAAAAACAAGTTAACACAGTTAGTTAGTCGATGTACGGATCACTCGAACTTGATCAACAATTTTGCTACTTTTTAACGAAAAAAAGTTCCAAATAAAAAAAAAAAAAAATACAAAAGTGATGTTGTTTGTTTAAACATTTTTTTTGTCCTAGATATTTAAATATAATAGATTCTGAATTATTTAGAATGACTAAAAAAAAAAAAAAAATATAGCGTACTTAATTATTCGAGTTATTAAAAAACGCCAAAACTCTATTCCCGTAATGCAAATTTATTTTGGCTAAAGCTTATTATTTTTTTGGTCTTTATGTACTAGATACAAGTTTCATCAAAATCGTTGTAGGCGTTTTTCCAAAAAATTGAAAAAAGATAAATGGTTATATGGCTAAAAGAAAGAAAAATTAGAATTTGTATCTCAAAAAAGTGCTCTGTACCTCCAAAATTTTGCTTCCACCAATGATGTGCCGCACGGGTGCACATCAGATGCACAGACGTAGAGACGCAGATACTGTCGCGCGAACGGAATGACGCAACCTTCTTGTTCTGACCTATCTCTCATCGTAGTATCAATTTTGGTTACAATCTCAATTATTTTGTACATAGAACCTGTTATACTAGAGCAAATAAAAGTATCGAATTTTGGCCTATATGTATATTGCCGATTACCCTTATCTCCTGTTGTACTTTGTTTATTTGCTGTTTAGGCTAAGGGTAAATATTGGATTCGTGTCAAATAAAATTTCGACTTTTTAATCAAATCCAACATTATGATGGTGCGGTGGAGGGGTTCAAAAAATTGGTTATCGACATAGCGTTCTTCTCTTGTCCGTCGGAGTCGATCAATTTGACATTTCGTATTTGGCCTAACTTTGCTTTAAAATTGAAAGATTTTTATGTAAAAAACTGTGGTTTATTTTTGGCTAAATCTGTTGATAGCCGGCGAATACATGATAGCCAGCGAAAGCTGTTAATAACCAGGGAAAGCTTTAGTTAGTACCCTGGAGACCGGCCGGCGGCGGCGAGTAAAACCCTACGGCTCGCGTACACCTAATCCGTCATCAGCCGAACTATGATCGGACGCCATCGGTCGAATTCGGACGATCGAACCAAACGTATGTAAAAGGAAGGGAGCGCGTACACCACTCCAACTGACATCGAGCTATATCGCCCGATAATTACCGATCAACGGACGAATCCGAACATTTTTAGATTTTTCATCAGTTATTACTTGGGATTATGCATGCGAAAATAATTGATACTTTACAAAAATGTACGGGCTGGTGTGAGTGTACGCAGACGAATGTCCGATATAGTTGCCCGAATAGTTCAGAACCGAAATCGGCCGCTGATTCGGTTGCAGTGTACGCGAACCATTAGCTTTACGAAGTACATCATAAGAAATAGAGTTTTCGGATAAGGTATTATGTTTGGGTTATCTCATTATTGGCATGAACGATTTTGTTTAAATTTTGCACACACAGCAGAGTTGTAAAAACTGCAGTCTTTTCGGTACTGCAGTTAATTGACTAAAAAGACTAATTTCAATAAGTCTTTTAACTTACAAAAATACTTTAACTAAAATCGAGCAGTCAGCAGTCAGTACTAATATTCTGACTGTGCAGTTAAAAAAAAAAAGTTAATTAACTTTTAGTTAATTAACTGCAGTACTTTTTAAGTGCTTTTAGTCTTTTTAGTCAGTAAAAAGTCTTTGTACTGCGATGATTTAACTTTTAGTCACCAAGTCTTTTAACTACAGTCAATTAACTGTAAGTTTTTTTTAACTTTTTTTTCTTTTAAATTTCTTTTCTTTTTATTCCATCCTGTTTCTTTTAGTTAAAAGACTATAGAAAACGTTAAAAGACTTACAGTTAATTGACTGTAGTTAAACGACTTGCTGACTAAAAGTTAAATCATTGCAGTACAAAGACTTTTTACTGACTAAAAAGACTAAAAGCAGTTAAAAAGTACTGCAGTTAATTAACTTACAGTTAATTAACTTTTTTTTTTAACTACACAGTCGGAATGTTAGTACTGACTGCTGACTGCTTGTTTCGCAGTTAAAGTACTTATTTACAGTATTAACTTACATTCAAAAGGTAAGTTAATTAACTGCGACTTTATTAACTGCATTACCAAAGTACTGCAGTCTTTTACAGCTCTGACACACAGGTACCTCAAGTGGAACAAATAATACTTCATTCAAAAAATTGAATAATAACTTCATTCCCTATTCATAATAACAAAAATGTGGATTGGGTGACCCGTCATAAGCAGATTAGACGAATATAGCTACGCAAAATTTAAAAATGGCGAACTGAGGAGTAAAATTTCTATCGCAATCTTTTTCTCAACAGTTAAATATATAATATCAATGTATAATACATACATCCATATGTATAGACATACATACAATAAATAATAAACAATGCCAGCCAAACGCACCCAATGCCGATACTGTCAGTTGCCATACGTTAAGAATATATGGCGGTGTTCCAGGATTGTATACAAGCTTTGTATCGTTGTTATCCTTAATAAAACCACTGCTGGCAAATAGAAGATTTCAAGCTATCCTAAAAATTCTGGGTTATTCATCTATCCGATGAAAAATGTTAAGAACAGATGACATAACATTAACCGATTTTAGTCGTTCAGAAACAAACATTGACACTCGAGTATCCAAGATAGGAACGTTGGCAATGTATCTAAAGTCTATGCTCTCTCTATCTCTATTGGCTTGGTATTTTTTGTCAATACAAATCGGAAACGGAATTCACAAAGTGCTCGTTCAAATGCTTTTTTTTTTTTGCGTACTCCCCATAAACACGAAATTCTCCCCTCTAATCCTCTTAAATACTCCCATGCAAATTTTTCAAACGGCAGCCCTGGTCCTAAGCCCAACTCCTAAGCGCCTAAAATCAAGTAACAAGTAATTGATCAGTTTAAGTTCAGAAAAATGAGATCCGACAAATTCTGCTTCGTCAAAAACTGAGCAGTATAGCTGAGTACTGCTGTTCGTATCTCTTGAAATCTCATTGGGCCTTACTAATAATCAAATTTAGTTAATAGTTAAATGAAAATCTGCAGGTTTCATAAAAGTCACATACCAATAACGAATTTAGTCTCCAGGTTAGTCACTAGCAAGACGTTAAAATTTAATACATGGAAATCCATGTTTAAGCTATACATTAAACACATCAAAATGGCGTTTCAATGCGAGTGTTGCATGTTGTGCTTTTTAATGGTACATAAAGTAATGTATTAAATACTTAAATATATGTACCTACTCTCATACTAGCGATGTTCATTGCACGTCTTAAGAGAACAATTGGATGAAAAAAATCGACATCGAATTAAGTAAACGATGCCTTTTTAGAAAAATATTGTTTCTTTGATTTCTTTAGGGTTGGGACAAAAAATAACTTTAATAATATTTTGGTTTTGATTGGGTATATGCATATTTTAGGCCGTGTATGAATTGGATTAAAATCGCGTTAAATTTTATCCGAAGATTAATTTTTGACACTATTGAGGTGAACCAATTTGCACATGATTTTATTATTTTGTTGAAACGGAAGCGGATAGTTATTTCTTTCGTTTTTGTTGGTATTTCTTAATTGCAAAACTAACAGCCAAAACTACTTTAAACGTCTCTTTCAAAGATAAAAAATAAGCCAAAACACACACTTCTAAAAGAACTGATGCCTAACAGCTGAATATCTCAGGTACATTTTTTAATGAGTGGGTAAACAATTTTTCGTTCACCCTTCCAATCGATCAGAGGAAAAATACTGCATTGAAAAAAAGAACCGAAATCAATTTTTTTAATAGGATTTTCTTACCGATATATTGCGAATGTGATAAAATAATGAAGGTTAGAAAAAGAAAAGCTGAGTACTAAATGTGATGTAGTAAAAATAAAATAAAATAGAAATTGTTTAAACACCTTAAATAGACAAATTACTTTACGTACTGAAATAGTTACTATTAAAAAAGAATACGGCAATACTCCACTTAGAATGTATTGAAAACATTTTGACAGTTCACTTTGCATTTTTTCATTTGACAGCAACTTTGTTGGAAATTGTAGTAGATTCAAGGAAAGTGTGGGGATTTTTTTAACCAGAAGGTTTAATTGTTTATTGGTAGGATTTTATTTAAGCTCTTCACTTTTTTTAACCTTACATCTTGCATTACATTAGTGATTGATTATTAGTAAGGCCCATTGTATCTAATTATGTAACTGGTCTTAGAATAAAAATCGCTCGGAGGTCCTTTTTCTTCCATTTGGGACTAAATATTTTGATTGAAAAACAAAATATGTTTTTATCAAAATATTTTTGTTCAATAGTTAAGTACCATCAAAATTGTAAGAGCGTTGTCGAAGTTCTTCTTCTCGTAAATTAATCAATTCATTCATAAACTTTAAATTAAAAACAGTTAACTCGAAGGTAGGATAATACTTTAGTACAAGTTGCGAGAAAAAAAATTCTAAATATATTTTCTTGTTAATTTTGAAGAAAATGGATTCAGTATAGGGTCAATATACAGAAAGACCCATTTTTTTCGACTTATCATCGTAAACAAATGTTTATTAGATAAAATGCTTATAATCATATGTGCAAACATATATGTAGTTAGTAGGTCGCAAGTAAAAGGTTTATTCATACTCGTAATGGATTCAATTTGAATTAATATCCTATTTAAGTTTATTTTTGTTTTAATTTTGTTTATTTTTTAATAAATAGGGACATTTAAAGTCAGAAAACTAGTTGCTTTTTTTTGTCAAGAACAAATGTTTACACTATAAACAAATTTATTTATGCATCCTAGAGTCAAGTTAGGTCATTATTTCGAAACCGGCAAGAGGAGCTTTGTTCAGATTTTAAAAGTAAAATTTTTAGAATTGAATTCAAAACTTATTGAATGATTGTTATTGAAAATATGATTTTTTAAAATCATCATGATAGAAAAAATGATAGAGAAACATGTTAGACTTAAGTGCCACTCATTTAAGTTAGTGTACCCTGAGATATTAAGCCTATATACCTCCCATATTAGCAAACTTAAGTGCCACTTCCTTTGATTGTGCAATTAGGATTTAATCACAAAAAAATATACTTTTCGAGGATTTGTCACTTCCTCGCAAGAGGCAGTTTTTTTTCCTTTAAGGGAAGTGGGAGAAATGCTTTATGCACCATAAGGAGACCTTTTCGGGGTTGACCCATCGACCATTCCCGTGTGTCGGACTCGTTCAGTGTGACATACCGACCAAAACTCCTCCATAACTCTTTTTGGCTTCTGACCTAGCCCCCGGGACCGCTCTTCGCATTACTTCAGGGGGGTTGTCATTATTCCCTTGCGGGATTAACTTATGGGTTCAACTGTTTCCCGATTATTTTCTTCTTCTCTTCTGAAAATATGTTCTATGAACGTCTGGATCTTATGCCAGTTTTCTTCGCAATGTAGCATCTTCTGGACTACGTTTTCTGGTGTGATGGTCACCAATGCTATTTCCCAGGTCTTGGCGTTCGCTTTGCCATCTGCTGCAGGCGAAGAACGTGTGCTGGGCATCGTCTGTTAGTGAGTATCAATACTGACAGGCTGGGTTGTTCTTTTTGCCGATCTTGTGGGGGAAAGCATTGAAATATCCGTGTCCGATGAGGAACTGGTGGATGTAGTAGTTTACCTCACCGTGTTTCCGGTCGTTCCAATCTGCTACGTTCCTGATTAGCCTAGCCGTCCAGCGTCCTCTGGTTTCCGAGTTCCAGCGCTCGTGCCACTTCTCTTTCGTGCGCTCCATTGGTTGCTCGGTTGCCGCTTCAACTCCGATTTTCGCCTTTTTGTCATGGACGTACTTCCTTTGTGCTGCAAGGAAATCAATGGGGGTCACTCCTGCGACAACAAGGACGGCTGGTTCCGACACTGTTCTGTAGAAGCTTGCGACACGTATAGAGCTCCACGTTTCTGCACTGCTGCCATCTGCTTTCGGCAGTACTCCGACAAAAGTAGTTTTGGTGTAATAAAATGGGCTCGAATCCATATTTTGTACGTGATAGTTCTACACCACTAACCATTATATCAAGGAGTGACACCAAATTGCTCTTAAACTACCAAAATAATACAATTAGCTTACGGCCATATTATTGACTTTCTTTAAAGCTAGTTTTACGATAAAACTAGTTCTTTAGGGGTTTCGAGTTTCAAATTTATCACAAATTATTATTACTTTGATATCTAAATCAAAATATTCATACATATTTTGACATCTAAATCAAATCAATAATTGTTTTTGAAAAACTTAAAACTCAAAACTCCTATAGAACTAGTTTCTTTAATAAAACTAGATTTAAAGAAATTCAATAATCTGGCCGTTAAAGAATTCTCAAAGTACGATGCGTCTAAAAATTAAAATAAAAATCAAAAACCAATACAAATTGTATGAAGTTTTGAACATTTATTCATTTTTTAAATTTTTTTTTCAGTTATCTCAAAAACACAAGCTTCATTCCCATACTATGGCACAAAAATTGGATCTCTTAAACGTTTGCATCATGGAGTGGGCGGTGATGTGTACGCAGTTGATTCGCGTACGATTTTTCTAAAAAATTTCAACTACGATGGAGATGCCCCAGGTATTATGTCATAATGAATTTTTCAATCCACTAAATAAACTCCAAAATATTTGTTTTCTTTAATTTTCCAAAGCTGCCTATTTTTACGTTGGAAACTCGAAAAAACCCACAAATGAGGGTGCCAGCCGTCTCCGAGACGAAAGAGGCGGTACTTCATCTTTAACACGTCGCTATCGTAACAAGGATATCACACTATCTCTCCCAGAGGGAAAAACCCTGCGTGACATCAAATGGTTCTCCGTATGGTGTGATGAATTTTCCGTTAACTTCGGAGATGTTTCTATTCCACCAAATCTTGACTTTCCAAGACCTCAGAAAATTTCCTCACTTCAAGGAGTTCATGGTGTAAGATCAGACAATATTGTGATTGTTGATGCTCAAACTTTGCTAATTCCAAATTTCAGTTATGATGGTGAAGCACCAGGTTGGTTAAATTTTAAAACATATACAAAACAAAAATTCAAATCAATTTTTTTTCTTTCTGTAATTTAGATGCCAAATTCTGGGTTGGCCGTGGTGCAAAACCATCTCCACAAGGACTTCGTATTCCCGATGAAAATGGCAAGGAAAACCCACTACGTCGATATGATCAAAAGACAATTGTTCTAACTCTCCCAGCAGATCTAACCATATTCGATATTGGTCACTTTGGTGTTTGGTGTGAAGCCTTCACAGTTGACTTTGGCCACGTTCGAATTCCAGACGGTCTTAATGTTCCACCCTCATTGAAAATGCTCGGTATTAGTCCTCAGGTAAAGAAGCCATCTGCTTCGGAAATCAATTTAATTATCCATAACTCGTAGAGTAGTATCTGCACTCAATTTTCGAATTAATATGCATTATATATATTTTTTTTTTTATTATTATTTCAAATATTTATTTATGTTAAAATATTTAACTAATATTCTTAAGAATTTGTTTTGAACAGAATCTTATATTTTGTTTGTTTAATCAAAATTATAAAATTATCTGCGCAGCAATTGTGATTCGTAACAAAATATTTATAAATATTTATGCTAAAAACAAAAAAAAAAAAAAATTATAAAGAAATTGTAATTGGAATTTTAAAATTCAGTTTTAGAATTAATGGAAATAAATTATTATTATTTATTAATACAAAATGAAAAATTGTTTTAATTTAAAATTTGTTGATGTTGTTCTTTTTGTTGATTCTTTTATATTCAAGTCAAAAATGGAAGCTGTATTCAATTTTTTTTTTTTAAATCTTTTTACTTATTTTTTTTTGAAATTTAATTTCTTCTTCATTGGCTACTAACTAAAATTGCAGTTATCTCCTCCTATAGTTTATTATTTATTTTATTTAAAAATTTTCCTCAAATCATATTGCTACACAATTATTTTCTTTCAATTTATTTGCTTAACAATTTTTCATTTTGTATTACTCTTTATAAACAAACAAAAAAATAATTAATACATTATTTGTTTATTTAACCTTTCGACAAATCAAATTTAATAATTCACACCTTTTTTGGAAACCAAAAAAAAAAAATGCCTTTGAAGCTTTAAACATCTTCTTTATAAATTTATATACATTTAAAACAGCTTTTATTTAAATTTACTATTTTTGGTTATGGTGCTTAGACTAATCAAATCAATTTCTGAGGTGTTCATTTTTTTAAGCCATATGGTTTAACGGAAGTTAAAACAAACCTACTGCTTTACGTCCATTTTAAGGCAGGCTTAAGGGATGGTAAGACATTTAAATTTTCATAAGCGGATTAAGAATTTATCATTAATTCACTGGAGGATGGAGAACAGCAAAGAGATGCAAATATATGTTTACTTAAGGTCGATACGGTTAAACAAGGTTAATATAATCTAAGAGAAATTGAATCATTGAAGAAAAACTAGCTTCTACGTTGTCAGAAAAAAAATCATTTTGTTGATTTGCAGACGATAAGCTTCAGTGGATAGAAAGTTTATTCAAATCTTCGCAAACTCTCGATATGGCTGCTTCACGAAGTAAAAACCTAAAGTTAATGAATTAAATTGGTGGAAAAGTGCTGCATATTTTCGTATAGAAAAAAAAAATAGGCGATGTTTACAAATTTAATAAAAATGCAAAATTCTGATGAAAAAATTAAGAGTTTGGAAATTTTAAAAAGTTTTGGCCACAAGCCATCTTTTACAAAAATGCCAGTGGTCATATATAAATGGAATAGGTGACTAGGTAGAACACTTAATTCGATTTTTCACAAAAAAAAAAAATCAATTTTAATACAAAAAGGAGGCTAGATGCGACCTAAACTGGTAACTTTCCCATTAGATAGTGCCCTTGCAAACTAGAGTGTTATTTTTTTTAATAAGAAAATTGTTAATTTAGGATTTTAGACAACCTGTTTAAACGTTCAAAATGCTATGCTATCCAGTTGAAAGCAAAATCGAGCCGTTTGCCCTAGAGGTTAGTGGCCCAGGCCACTCCACGTGGCACTGGGGAAACACTTGTCTGAATCTCGCCATTGAAATCCTAGCAGTGTGGGATTTAGCCCCGTTCTGTTGGAACCAGATGTCTCCCAGATTAGTTGCTTCACCCGATTCTTCCAGCTCGGGTTAAAAAAACTCTTCCAACATTGTTCGACATCATTTCTAAGCAAGATGACATTTTCAGGAGTTCTTACAGTTCTAGGTCTTCCAATTGCAACTCCTTGCTGTTGAACCAGTGTTTTCCAATGCCCTATCCCAACGTCTAATTGCATTACTGCCAGGGACGTTTCCCCCAACAGGCATATTGAAGTATACTGTCGGGAGGCTCTCTGCGTGGCGATAACAGAACGGCCATTTTTAAAAAAAAGTCCTAACAGCAAACCCATGATGGTCTTCCGTCCAAACCATGGTTGCTACTGAAAACTAGACTCTCTCACTGCCACAACGAGACCCCTCTCCTTTTCCCACCACAAACACAGGCCGAGCGCCAACCGGTCAAAACCGGTTCATACATTTTTTTCGTTTCAGCAAATGGGCCTTAATAATATTGCATATCAAAATTGAAGAAAAAGTTATCTAGTTTTGAAGTAAAAAAAAATGTCCTGTATTGTTCATGTTTGTGTTCTCACATAACTCTACATTTGACTATTTTTCAGGGTTTTTTTTGCTTTTTTGGAATTATCTCCAAGGGAATTATCATTAAGGCTATGTTTAGAGGGAGAAAATTGTTTTATTTATATGATTTATTTGTATGATAAAATATAGCCCAAGATTAAATTTGTGCTATTTATAGCGTAATTATGATTGGGCTGTCATACTGAAATTTTTGTCGGCAATTTTTGAAAAAGATAGCCCAATTTCCGATAAATAGCCCAATCTGGCAAGCCTGGTTTCAATCGGCTGTTTGCAGACGCAGTGATTCGCAGTATATTGTTCTCTTTTCATTCCAAGTTAAATAGGTGAAGAGAAAAGAGAGAACTTTCCATAATAGGCATGAATAATACAGCAAAATCCAAAGTGTTGGTTTTCAAAAAAGTGGGAGGCAGAAGTTGCATTTAAAAGAAAAATGGAAACTCAATAGTGAATTGGCTAAGGTGGTTAAGGAAGTACAAAACCTAGACATAGGAAGAATTTATACTATGCAGAATCACCTGAATAAAAAGCTCAACAACGCAAAAATAGCGATGAATTAAACGTAGAGCCGTAGAAGAAGTATTTAACAACAAAATCATAGCAAATACAAAATATTTGTAAAGGTAGCGTGGTTCCAATTGTGATTTAATTTACGCTGCATAAATTTGAGATGGTGAAAAAAGCTATTTGAAGAACGAAAATGGCCAAAAGGAAAATTAAATAGCAAAGAGGACTTGCCACAGTCACGTTTTGAATTAGAATGATTTTTAGTTTTCGCAGGAAGTTACATATATGGCGGAGAACTTTAGTACACTTCGAAGCGAAATGCTTTGGAAGTTTTAGTACCGTTCGAATTTAAAACTACTGTGCTTACACGGTAGGCTAACTTAGTGCCAGTTGTACAATCGTGGTTTAAATTTGGATCTGTGGTTCAGGAATTTTAACTCGCCGATTTCGGCGGGTTAACTGAGGTTCAACGATGGTTCAAGGTTCTTATATGCACTAAAAACCAATTACATGCCTGAACCACCGTTGAACCACAATTAATCCGCCGAAATTGGTGAGTTAAAATTCCTGAACCACGGGTCAAATATTTGTACAACTGGCCCTTAGTGTTTACTCGATAGTATGTGTGACGCCACACGTTCCTTTTAGCGACAAAGCACCGATTTATTCCATAATATTCGAAATAGTAAATTCGCCTGTCCTTTATTAAAACACAAAAAAAAACAGATGAATTAATTTCATTTCATATTAGAATCGTTTGCTTAAAAAGGCAGTTCCTAAAATAATTCATACAGAAGGTGGGACTACTAGCGTTGAATTGGAAAATGGATAAAATGTAATGTAAATTATTGCGGACAGTCCAAAAATTAATCATCCTATCGGAAGATGTTATAATATTTACAAATGCCTTCGAACGTCAATCATATTTGACATTTGTGAACTAGACAAATAAAGAGCCTGATGTTAAGGTATTAACATGATACCTACTACTTATCAATTTTCTAACTTTAAAGCTCTTTACTAAAATGTTCTTAGTTTTAAATATTTTTGAACTAGTCTCATACTAAACCAATTTCCTTATGGCCAGTTGTACAAACGTGGTTCAATATTTAACCCTTGGTTCAGGAAATTTAATTAATTCGCGAATATCGGCGGATTAACTGAAGTTCAACGATGGTTTAAGGTTCAATTATGTGATAATAGCTAAACCATCGGTAAACCTCAGTTAATCCGCCAAAATCGGTGAATTAAAAATCCTGAACCCACGGATCAACTTTTAACCCATGATTGTACAACTGGCACTTATTTAAATCCAGATGAACACTCCTAAAACAGTGACAGTTCACAACATTTTCACATTTGTAATTGTCAAAGTGACATTTGGAGTTTGATACTAAAAAGATATTTGGATTATTTTATCTATAATAAAATGTTAAAAAGATAATAGGATTCTAACTTGTTTAAAATTTGGAAAATTCTATTTTTCACCTAACATCATACTTAAAATGTTTTAACGTCATACTAAATCGTCTAAAATCTTGCAACCATGATTAATTTTGCACCAACTTGTATATTGCTATACTCCGTTCAACAAAAAATGTTCAGTAAAGGCCTTATGGGGGAAGCTTTTTTAGAGCAGTGGCGTCTGATGCATAGAATTGAGAAAAATTGCCCCAAAAAAAAACAAGCACGCCGCTGACTTGTGCATAATTCCTTGGAAAATATCGTACATCTTCCACGACCTTTCTGCTAACATGCTTAAAGCAATAAACATATAAATATAATACAAAGTGTGCTTATATTTTCTTTTAGTTTACGGTTAACACTTTTATATTCATGAAATTATAAAAAACAGTTGATAACCCAGTCTACATTTCTGATAGAATTATACTGCGTTTTCATTAGAGCTGAAATGAGGTAATTTGGCAAATTACAAAAAAGTGTTCACATTTCAAATTTCGTAATTTTGTTTGACCGTCCAGATTGTCAATCCCTTGTTTTTGTTATTTTTTACCTTGAATTCTGAAATGGAATCCACTTTGAATGGATTGCATTTGGGTGTGTTCATGAAAGTTTAACGTAATTATCTACAGAATTTTGTGCAAATTTGGTTGAAATTACCACATCTGTTAAAATGGATGGAAAATGGTGGATCCAGTGCTCCTTTACTTGCCAAATTTCGATATTTGTTGTTGTTTTAAGAATGTAACTTAATGTTTTTGGGGCACTTGAACAACCACTTTTTATTTCTGACAGTTTCAATTTTGAAAATTTGCGAAATATATTTCCTTTAATTTGTGTACAGTGGTCTGTGGGTGTTAAAAAGCTCGGTTAGATGGTCTTAAAGGTAATACTCCGAAAGATGAAAGTCACACATATTCTTTTATTTAGTAATAATATCACACCATTTACATTTTACATTTCATACATAAAAACACATCACTTTTACATTCTAAACCGAACACATACAATCCATGACTCTATTTCTCTGTAAAAATACATTTTGTTTTATTAAAAAAGTCATAATAAACTCTTCATCGAATTTGAGGGTTGTTCGTTCCAATATTCCATACAAAAAAAAAATTCATTCAAAATCGAAAATGGTGTCGATAAAAAAAAAAAAACAACGGCTGCAAGAACTGTCAACTTAAGCAAATTGGTTTGATTAGATCACTTTTCTTCTCTGTCTCTCTCTCTCTCTCTTTCTTTCAATAGCGTTCAAATTTACATTTACAGTCAAAACTAAATTGTGAAGTACTTTATGATGATCTTGCTTTTGAAGTGCGTTGGGCTGTTGCCGGTGAAAGTATCGTTGTGCAACTTGTTGCAAAACTAGGTAAGTGTTTGCTTTTTATACATTTTTATTATATTTTTTGTTATTACTCAAAAGCTATATAGGATCGGATTAATGACAAATTGTGACTTTTTTGTGTCATTAAGCAACTTCAAGTACAATCAGCCGTATTGATTATGCCTACCGCTTCACGGTCTCTTTCAAGTTATGTATACTTAAAGAGATGAAAAGAAATTACGCCGACCACAATTTATTGTTCGAAAGGTTATTGCGCTGCCATTGAAGCCAGAATAACGTGGTGCGCTTGCGCAAAACCACATAAAAGTGAAATGTTATAGTAAACAGAAAGAAAGAAAAACAGAGAAAAATCAAAACAACAACAAAAAAAGCGAAGAATAAAAACACGAACACAAAATGGATGACATAACAGGTCACATTCCAAGTCACCTATCCAATATCACTTCCATTCGATGGTAGGTACCATCGTACATATCGGTATAGGATAGTATATCTCAACGGTTTATATAGTGGTCGAACAACTTTCGCATGGCCAGTGGCAGTGGTAAGCTATGTTACCCCAAGCCCCCCAACAACGGTGTTGTGTATTCTGCGATAACAGATTTGGCACGCAAAGGGAAACCAGTAACACTTCAATTGTTTGTAAATGGCCGCAGTGTGTCCACCGGTGAACACTAACTGCACATGGCACGTTTCGCCGCACCGCATCGCACTGGTCCAAGCGAATGCTGGCTGCAATCTGCCGGATCGGGATTCACTGTAATTTTGTTATTATTGCATAATGATTTTGCGGAAAGTAGAATGAGCGAGCGGGCAGGCATGTCTTGGGTGTTACCATTATACTTAGCGACGGCTACCGATGCCAAGGAGGAATATTTCCGCTGTGGGTATACCGCAATAATAATCTCAATCTTTTTCCAAGAATAGCCAAGTTGTTCGGCTTTGTTATTTTTTTGTTTTTTGTTTACCTATAAAAAATGAAATTAAAGTTTTTATCTACGCACACAGAGCCTCGATTTGATAGAGAGTAAGCTTCATAATATTTTGAACGTATGAAGTACATCATTTTCGACTTAAAATGACCTCAGGAACCCGTCGTTTTCGTCTGCGTCGCCGACCGCGGGACACCCTGTATATTAAGTTTCATATCCGTACAGTACTGTATTTTTTTCATTTAGGGAAAGTTTGCTCATCTTGCTTAATTCTACCTTGGCTCCTGGGAATGGGAACATCCCATAGGTGTTTGTGTTATTTGTGCGTATATAGGTACCTACTTTGTTGCCATATAATAAAAGTCCAATAAATAATTCCAAAACCAAATTTTGGAAATTTTTGCACTGTGAAGAATGCATACAAAACTTTAAATCTAATTTGGACTTTTTCGCCTTCTTAAAGTGCAATAATTGTAGGTTACAAGTTTAACTTAATTTTAACATTTAAAAGAAGCATTTTCTCAAGATAATTCGAATAAGGCACAAGGAAAACAGCAGGCTATTGACATGGCTCCTGCCTGGCGACTAAACTCAGCCTAGGATGCATGAGTAGGACAGAATGGTCTTGGACCTACTGTTCCGTGATCAGGGGAGCATTATTGGTGAAAACGAATTTTGGTTCATACGATTATCTCCAAAGTTGGTTTTTTGGGGTTTTTCAAACGGTATGGCAGAGCAAAAGCCGCTTCCAAATGGTCTTGAACCAACCAATCTGTGATCAGGGGATAATGTAAAAAATAATGGGTAAAAAGAATTTTGGTTCATACAATTATCCCAAGAGTTGATATTTTTGGGTTTTTTGGTCTATTAGTGGAAATAGGAACTTAGGAGCAACAAAATAAAAGATGGAAGCCGAATTTGAAAAAAAAAAAAAACTTAGAGCAAGTGTACCAATTATGGAATACGCTCCTAATGGAATAGTGCAATATCCTGAAAACCACGTTATTTATATATCTGTTTATTCCACGTAAAGCTTGCAATTCATGTGCATATTTGTTGCTAGTATCCTTGTGGACGGCGCGATTGCTGTAGAGGTGCGCAGTTATTAAAAGTATTTTTTTTTTTGTTAACTATGTCACATATAATTGTAAGTTTGTTTTTCTTATATTTTGTTATCGGTTTAACTTTGAACATATTTTTAATCTCGTGTCATTAGAAAAAATCAATCTTTGAGATAACTATAGTTCGTCGAACTATTCTTGCCAGTACAGGATGTATGGGAAAGCTTTGTTCAAATCAGTGGGACCTACTGACATCCCAAGGCACTCCACGAAACAAAATACCACTTAAATATACACTACCACGACATTGTTTTTGTAATTTCTTTTTCAAGCGTCGTACATCCCTCACTGCACGACCTATCACGCCCAAAGCCGTAGGCAGTAAGCACAATGAATAACCAATCATGATCTCTTGCTGTTTGTGTGTTTATTAAAAATATTCACACAATATAGTGTGACCATTAAAGGCCGTGTCAAACAGAGCGCGGTCCGGCGCACAATGGGGCAAATCGACCCAAAAGCTGGCAATAATTAAAAAAACTAAATTGCAAATATACTTAATTTTTTAATATTTTCTAATAGAGTAATATCCATCCTTTAAAAAAATACTACTCATTATTTTTTAGACCTTCCCGTTTTTTCACAACACGGTTTTGTTTAAGCTTAACTAGTAGTCAGCTGAGCCAGAAGTAAAATTGTCGATTTTTCATCGTGATCTTTGAGAACAGTTTTTCCTTTTTTTTGTTGATTCATTAAAAATTTAAGTATGCAGCCTTCAACTTCGGGTATGTAAGAGTGATTTAAACAATTTTTTATTTGTTATATGTAAATATATATGTAAAATTTTGGTGAAGTTCAGTGATCAGTTTTTTAAAAGTGTTATTTTAGAGGTTCTCTGTAATCCATTGACTTTTGAATGTGTTCCGAGTGGGATCGAGTTGTGTTTTATGTGTTTTTTAAATGTTTGTGATGTTAATTTTGTGATTCCGTCAAAAAAACGTACTCCTTTTGCACCCTTTTTGTGATATGTGAATTTTCGTAACTCTTGAACCTTAATTTTTTTTTTTTTATTTTTTCGTTGCTTTAGGAATCTCTTCAAATTCAATTTTTTTTTACAAGAAGGTAACTTGTAGACATTATGAAAAGATGTGAGAGTGTTATGATTGACGATCAGATGGATTTTTTAAAAAAACATCTTTTAAATATAACAAGAAGTACCGAAATTAGCCAAGTTAATGAATTCAATAGACTTTTTTCGCATTTTAAATCCGAATTCAAAACGCGGTGGGTCAAAGCTTCTAGAATCGAAGAAAGATTTAATACAACAAACGTAAATTGGCTCAATACCTTTGCAGAAGAATCTGCAAAGAAACGTGGTCGTCCCGAAGTGGATTTTGAAACATCTTCTGAACGCACAAAAAGGCTAAAAACTCAATACTTGAGAGAAACCGTTTCAATGTCGGCTTTCTGAGGAAGCGCAAGAGGCTCGAAATAAAGATTTTAAGAACGTTCGAGAGCATTTTTCAAGAAAATCAGGTCGCGATAAAACAATAGAGGATATCTTCAATTATTTTCTGATAAGCTCCGATCCTATCATTACTTCCAAGCAAAAACCACACACGAAAAAATTGCAGTCTTATCCCCCAGAAGCACTAGCGCTATTGAAACCTCCAGGCATTCCCGCAGCAAACATTTTTGTTGAAACGAACATATCTGATGACGAAAGTGATGAATAAACTTATCTATTAATTTCGTTTTAGTTTTTTTTTTATTTAAATTAAAAAAATCGATAAAAATAAAAAACTTTAAATTAAAAAAAGGATTTTTTTTAAATCAGATTTTCTCCACAATCAGGGTAAAGATATAAGAGAGCATGGATAAAAGTTATGTCAGATAAAAAATTAATTTATTATTAAGTCTCTTAAAATAACCTTTCAATCTGAAAAATACCGACATTCTTATTAGTTCCCAAATAACCAAAGTTTAAGTGGGCGTTTTAGTGGGCGTGGCAATTATAGCTTTAGATATGACCTAGTAAGGGTCCTAGAAGCATATATGCAAAATTTCAGGTTCCTAGCTCTTACGGTTGATTTAATACCACGTTTAAGGCATTCTGCCCCACTGTGCGGCGGTCTTTGTAAGAAATTACAAACATAATTTGCCCGCCGCGTTCTTTCCTTCCATGTTGAAGTATTGACCGTCCCGTCGGCCCGCGTTCTGTTTGACCAGGCCTTAAGTAAGCTAACGCATATAAAAGACTCCTTTTCCTATTGCTTATGTGCAAGAGCTTACAGAATTAAAGCTCTTATGATCAAAAAACACTAACTGGCTGAAAAGAATAGAATGACGGACTGGAGCGGCAGACGGAACTGGAAGAGCTGTCAAAAAGTGTCGTACGTTATTTTTTTTACATGTCCACAATGGAGCTGTACAGCTTTGAAAGTATTTTGAAGAAAAACAAAAGAATATTCTTGTGTACAAGCTTAGAATTCACATTTTTTGTTTCCAATAATTTTCCTTTTAATAAATATTTTTTTTCGCGATACAAATACCCACAATATTTTTTTCCGACCCAAAAAGTTGTTTTTTTACTTCATACAATTTGAAACGTCAAAAGTGCCGTACGTGAAAAATTAAAAGTTGGTGAACTCTTCCGTCTGCATCTGCAGCTCCGTATGCGTCTACGTTCCGTTGTGTTCGCAACATTTAATTTGCGTGTGTTCAATATTTTGACAGCTATTCCAGCTCCAGTTCCGTCGGCGTCACCATTCTGTTCAGCCAGTAAGTGTGGTCGTTCGTCGTTGGCAGAAGTTTTTTTTTGCAAAAGTATACTGGTCAAATATTATGATTGAAATTAGTGTGTGTGTTGTTTTTGAGTATAAAAATAAAATGGCGCGGCTGTAGGTGTTGTGCATCGGCTGCCATTTAAAAAAAAAAAGCAACCAATATCTTGAGAACGGCTCATGGTACACAAAATTTGTAAGCACATTACAAATGTGAAGGTATTCATGTATTAAATATTTTGTTATTTTATATTGTTAAAATGATTCTGTTTTTTAATTGCTTAATGAACTATTTTTAATAAATGAAGTGGTATTTTTTGTTATTTGTTTCTTCTTTTTTTTAATGGATTAGGCCTATTGCACAATTACAATTTTGAAAAACAGAAAAAAAATGAAGTAGGAAAATAGGTGCGTTTTTGTAAGGATATCCCCACCTAACAAAAACGCACCTATTTTCCTACTTCATTTTTTTTTCTGTTTTTCAAAATTGTAATTGTGCAATTTTACCTACTAGATGGTAACTAGAGAGTACTATATCTCAAGCGCCGCAAAATAATATAACGGATTTTAATAGAGAGGTTTAATACAATCATTTTTTATTATGGAAGGAACTTCAGAAAGGAAATTCAGAACTTCATTTCACAATTTTGAAAAAAATTGGTCTAAACTTTTTTTTTTAATTTTTTTTTTGTATCAAAATTTTTAGTTTGCATGCGATTTTTTTTAAACTATTGCCCTAAATGATTTAATTTAAATGTAGGATTTAAGTATAGATTTCAGGTTTTCAAACGCTATACCCTCCCATATTAAAAAATGCTTGACTTTGGTTCTTCTATAAAAAACCGTTATCAATTTTTGGCGCCTTAATTATCGTACTTGTGTCACTAAAAGTATTTAGGTAAGCTCATTTCAATAATTTGTGAACTTTTACATAGTTCTGTGAATCTCCTTGGAATATCAGTGTTATTCTAATTTGGAATAATATTCCATATTGGGAACTAGCTAAAATTTTTTTCGAAATGTTTACATGAAAAAACATGCGCGACTGGATCGCACAAACTTGCTCTCATAACTTTAATGTTATGATGTCTTTCAAGAAAAAATGTTAAAAAATTCTTTTAGTAGGCACTAAAAATATTTATTTTATATTTTTGATTTGCAAAAAATGCAATAAACTCAAGATCAGAAATTTTGTAGTTAGGGCCTTATGGGCAGTACAGTACTGGCCCATTTTCTGAAACGTGTTCAGAACAACATTTATTTAAAGGAATGAATAAAATTTAATGTTTTTGTGTTTCAAAATGAGTTTATATTTTTGTATCCCATAATCGGTATACACTTCCTCTATGTTAATTTCGTTTTTCTCAAAAATTAAAAGATATTTAGGCATCCGGTTTAAAATTTTTGACTAAAAAATAATAGGAGCGAGCATCAAAACCTAAAAACCAAAATACTAATCAATAACGTAAAATTTTTAACAAAATTAGTTTGAACACAATTTTTTTAAATATTTTTTTCAAAATTTTGAGTTTGAAAATTATTTATTCAAAAACGTTTCGCTTAGAATTAAAATTAAAATAAAAGAACGAACTTTCGGCTTGAAAAGTATAGCATGACATCACAAGTGTTGCCGTTATTTTTTAATGATGTTTTTTATTTCAAGTCGAGTTTTTAGAAAATTGCCCCTCCTGCATAAAGAGAAAACAAAAACCACCCCTCCCATACGATTTTTATCTTGTCTTAAATAAATAAATAAATTTGATGGCACAACAGCTCATGAAGAACTAGGGCCTAGTGACTTACAACTCTCAACCATTCCTGTGTGTGTGTCTGCAGGAATGGAGGGAACCTACAGTTTATGCCGAATCCGAATGGCTAATGTGAGCGGCACTTTTCTAAGACAAGAGATACTCTTGGAGGTTTTGTCAATTCCTCGCAAGAGGCAGTAGCCGTTTTATTTTTAAAAATTATTAGGTGGCGAGGCTGGGCCTGGGATCGAACCTAGACCTCCGACATGACAGCCCATCGCACTAACCATCACGCCACGGCTACAACTAAATCTACACGCTCTAGCTTCTGGTCTCACCGTATGTTAATCACCCTGTATAAGAGATTTTTATACTTTTTCTAATTTAAGTTATTAAGTTTTACTAAAAATAATAAACTGTCAAGGTTTTTTGCCCACGATTGACGTTTTTTGTCGCTTAAAATAAAATTTAAAGATGAAAATGCCCTTTTAATTTTGGCTTTAGCAAATAGCAAATATGTCAGGAAACTTAATGATGATGAATAAAAAGCATAATTAACTGCATTTCAGCATGCAGTGCTAACAAATTACTAAGGGCCATACTAAGGGACATTCTGATTGATAAAATTGCAGATGAGGTTTTTTTTCTCTCAACGATAAATCTCACTGGTTGACCGACCGAAACATAAAAAAAATCAGAATAAGGTTTCTCTCTTTTTCTCTTTTTTTTAAGAATAAAGGTTATTTGGTGATTTTTATTGCAATGAGCAACAAATAAGAGTTATTAAAGAACCTTTAAAAAGGTTGAGATTTTTTTCTGATCTCTGATCTTGAATTGTTAATCATGTAAATAGTTAAACCAGTCCATTTTTTGTCTTTGTTACTACAGGGTTCCATTCAATGCATGGAACGTTATAATTCGAAATAACCAGTTCCATTTTTTGTGTTTTAATTTTTCTAGAACGCGCCTTGCTTATTATTTAATTATTATCTTCAGACATAGGTAAATTGACGATATTAACAGGTTGTTTTATTTTTCAATCTATTCTTTAGAAGATGGCGAATACATGTCCTTTGGAATTTCATCAAACAATGACCGACCAGTAATGATTGGTTCCGATGTTGTAGTTGCTTGGGTGGACAAAGAAACTGGCAAGGGCTATGCTCAGGACTATTATCTCGATGACAAATCACAATGCTCTGGAAAACGTGGAAGTTGTCCGGACGTGAACATCGAGGTAAAATAACATTGAAAGCCTGCAAGTCGTGTTCAAAATTTTACTTAAATCGAAAATAAAAAAAAAAAATCCTTCTATTTTCAGGAAAACACGAATTCTATTCGACTTCTTAATGCGGCCATGGTAAATGGATATTCAATAGTCACGTATCAACGCTCCCTTGGTGCTGCGGACCGTTACGATCTACCCATAGTCATGAATACATCTCAAGCTATTGTTTGGGCCATCGGTCCACTTAATCAACGCAACGAAGTCTCCTATCATTCCAAGTACACGAAAAACGTACATTTAGTGAATTTTGGTCGACAGCCGACATGGAACTGTCCAATGCCCGAGGGGGAGAAATCTGAACAAGATGTGGATGAGGACGATGCAGATGAGCAAGAAGAAGAAGAAGAGTTCTATGACAGCCGAACTCAAAAGCCAACCCCACAGGCTCTATTGCGACCAACAAGGAGACAAGAAGTCTCAGCATCCCGCAAACCAGTGCCCACGCCAAAGCCAGCAAATACCAATGGGGCATGGGACATCCCACCGATTCAATGTTATGAACCAGAGGATGGAGTTTTTTACGCACAAATGGGTCCAACTGGAGGCAAACATGGATATCCGGCAATTACCGGTCGGTTGAGGTTTTGATTGCATTAAAAGTGCTTGGCTTTGAGTAGTAAAAGCTTGCATTTGAGTTTGCTGATGTGCATTGCGTCCGTGTGTGATTTTTGCTTATTTTTTTTTTTTTACAGGACACGTTGGATGGGGTATTTCATGGTATATAAACGGATTACTGATACCCGAGATTCATTTGGTTCGAGGCAAGGCATATACGTTTGTTGTTGAAGGCGGAAATAATCCCGATATTCCGGCTAAATATCATCCTTTCTATATTACGGATGATCCAATTGGTGGTTACGAATACAAGACGGACGAAGAAAAGGCTGTGAGTATGGGAATGGGTTGGGTAAATGGGAGTGGGGTTGGCTAGTAAAAATGTCAAAGGGATAAGGGTGCCGTGATTTGGAGACATCCATTTGGGTATGATGAACTTTGATTTTGTACATAATAAGAAGCTAATAATATTTTCCTTGGAGAGGTAGCTCAAAGGATCAAAAGATACATATATGTTTCCTTATTTGAGTTTTCTAGCCTCTCCAATAATTCTTCCATTTATTTTATTTTCAGACTGTAAAAGTGTTCGCTGGCGTCCACAGATCACGGTCCGGCAAAGTCACACCAACTGGCGTTGGTCGCCTTTGTAACTGGACCCCAGATGCCGATGGCCCTCCAGCTGATGACTTCCAATCGTTTGGTGCCTATCAACGTACCCTGACGCTAGAATGTGACGATGGTGAGCCTGGTGTGATCACTTGGACGCCAGACCGTAATACACCCGATACCGTTTACTATCACTGTTACACGCATCGCCATCTAGGATGGAAGATACATGTGCACGATAGTTGCGACGAGGGTGCTGCAGCTTCAGAGATTGACGAAACCGTTGTCCAGCCGGAGGAGGATTACGCCGCCGAATCATCGATTCGACATGAAACTAAGGTCAGCCCAAACGATAATTTTTTATTGAAGCATCAAACAGATTTGATTAAGAATCACAATATGAACGGAACACCGCCAAAATTGAGTTTTGAATTATCGAAGTCCTCGGAAATAACTAAACTGATTTCAGATGGAATCCGCGCTGCTGAGGCTCTCGAGGAGAGCTTAAAGACCCGAAAGGTTCCACCACCACCACCATCATCATCATCATCACCATCAACTTCAGGACAGATGTTTCCACCTAAATTCCCACAACTATCAACATCGACCCCGGAAATATTAAGTGGAGAAACCATGAAAAACCTCAGTTTACCAATCAACATGCATTCATCTATATCACAGGATCCATTAACATCCCAAAGTTCAGGTCCAATGACTTTTCTGCGACCACCCCAAACTGGCATGCCCTATAGACCAATCAAACGCCGTCCTTATCCGATGAAAAAGGAGCGTCTCCCAATCAAGCGTCCACATCCACCATCCCTCTTGGCATCTATGATGCCAGCTCCAAGGCCAGTTGCCATTCCACAGCCTTCGATGATTATAAATCATTACCGCAAGCCCATTCTCTCAATGATGAAACCCTTCCTCAAGGATAAGCCATTTCCAGTTAAATCGATGCCTTCAGTTTTGCTCCTAGGTCAACCGACGGAATTGGATTACAAACGTCAAACTGAACCATTGCTCAAGGGCACAAAGCCGAAGCCAAATGGAATCATTCCAGTGCCATATGCTGATGTTGCTCCACAAGAGACAATACAGAACTTTGTCTTTGCCTTCAATGGCAATGGACTTTCGCCAAATGAAAAGAAGCCATTGCTGCCCGAAAAGACTCCCACCATGATTTATAAAGCACCTTATGAAGTGCGAGAGTCTCAGGAAGATATCGATCTGACTGCATTGAAACCAGCTGTTAACCAAGGTTTCAAGCCCGATACTGTTGTCGTCGAGGGAGGCTTCAAGCCCATTAACCGGAAGAAGGCTGACGAAGAAGTTATTGGCGAAAATGTGATACAGATTTCACGACGAAAAGATGATCCCGGTTCTGAGATTGATGAAGTTATGGAAACCGATACGCTCTTCCTGAGCCAAGACAATTCACAAAATCAAAACTTTGAGCCCATGTTCATTCCCTCGCCACCAGACAGCACTAATGACACAATCGTCTACAATCAGAGTACAGCTGCAAAACTGACAGCTAATTTGAGTGATATGGAAATCGAAGATGGCGATGACAAAATTGCCGTTGCAGCCGAACGTGTCGATACTTTCTATCTTCCGCCCGATAAGAAGCCAACGACAAGCCAGGGGCCATTGCCTACTGGTGCTGTTGTTACTTATGATGGCAAAGCAGTTCTTGATACATCACTGGTAAATCCGCCAAAGCTTGAGGCTCGTGACACCCTGAAAAGTACTCAAGGTCTATCTAAAAGTGAATCTTTAGTTCGGAATACTCCTCAGTTTGGACCATTCCGAGGAGAAATGCCACCATCTATTACAGAATTTCTTGCTACGGGAAATAGTAGTTCTTTCTCAAAACCCATTACCGAGTACACAAATCCACTGACACTTGATGGAATCACAACACCACGCGTTCCGTCGTCGTCAATTTCAACAAAACTCAGTCTGATCAAATCGCCATCATCATCAACATCGTGATGAGAATGGATTCAAACCCAAACACTTAGCAAATTTTTTTTAAATACATATAAAAGGGGTATTCGTGTCCCTTCGAAGTTTATTCCAAGTCGTCGTAGTTTCGACTTGAAAAGGCTCTGAAGTGTTATGAATATCCGTAACAATTTAGTATTCATTATTAGGTATGCTTATTCGAAACCTATACATACGTGTTTTCTGTGGTATATTCAATGTTCGTTTTTGGTAAACTCTTTTTTCTCATTTTATTTTTTCATTAGGTACCTAATAATGTAAAAATTAAATAAGATGCTAGTTTATTTTAAATAAAAAATTAAGTGATTTTTTTTTACAACAACAAAAGAAGGCTATATAAATCTTTTCGATTATTATTTTTAGATTTAGTTTATTTTTTATGAAAACGAGATTTATAAATTTAAAAAAAGTGTATTTATATTATTATTTTTACCGACTTTTTTAAATAAAATTACATTAATACAAATTATTTTAGGTTGTATTTTTTTATGGTTTAATATAAGAAATGGGGGCCATAAACCATGAATATCAAACATTTCTGTGCTCCAAGTTTTTGTTGGAAACAGCGTTGCCGAAGTGACACGATCGTGCTTCTTTGACACACTAATTTCCTCGTGGCACGGTGGCACACAAAATTTCAATATGGCAGGTTTTTTTATTTTCATTATTTTACTCAAAATGAAGCAAATTTCAACAAAATTTAATGAAAATTGGTCGAAATTCCGTAAAAAGTGGGCAGAAGCACATAATTTTTGACAATGCACGAATAAAGCAAATGATTACCATTGATTTTTGTTATTGTATTTAACCCTGTAATAAAATTTATTACAGGCTTTTTCAAGAAAATAGAAGAATCTGTGGTTTTTTCATGTGGCATGAAAATTGGCACGTTTTTCTAGAAAATATGGCACGTTAATTTTATTTCGGGTGGCAACGCTGGCTGGTTGGAAGCCTTAGTGGAGGTTGATAGGTTTCGGTGAGATAAATAACAACATAGAAATTGTTACTTCTTGTTTTTATATTATGAGCGAGAAAAAAATAAGTTTTTTTTTTAGTGAAATCTTCTCACTTCTGACTCCATAGTCCACATCCACACTGCCACGGGCCCAAAGCTAGAGAGTTCGAACTGAATGTACAAACCGGATCTAATGATTTGGATAACATTTGAATAATTTTTTTTTTACCCAGGGCCTTTTATGAAAAACCATACAAATCAATTACTTCGACTCTTATTGTTCAATATTCAAGGTTAAAATAAATAAAAATAAAAAATACGTGAAGGGATGGTTAATTTTTATCAATTTGATTTTTTTTTGTATGCAAGAGATGATACAAAATTTCAAATATAATTTTACAAAGTTATTGCCCCAAGCTTTTTCTACAATAATCTACGTGATTTTATGTAAAATCCTCAATGTCAGATTTTAAGTATACATATACATCCCGTGGCGTGATGGTTAGTGCGATGGACTGTCATGCCGGAGGTCTAAGGTTCGATCCCCAGCCTCGCTACCTATTTATTTAAAAGAAAAAACGGCTACTGCCTCTTGCGAGGAATTGACAAATCCTCCAAGAGTATCTCCTGTCACAGAAAAGTGCCGCTCGTTAGCCGTTCGGATTCGGCAATAAACTGTAGTTCCCCTCCATTCCTGGTTGAGAGTTGTAAGTCACTAGGCCCTAGTTCTTCATGAGCTGTTCTGCCATCAAATTTATTTTATATACATCCACTCCACTTCGGTTATTTTACTATAAGGGGAGCCACTTGCGGTGAAGCGTAAAAAAAAATATTTTTTGCTAGAAAACTTGGCTGTGGGATCTTAGCACCCCATATATGGGATATTCGCAAAAAAATATTTACAAGGTCACTTGAATTTTTAGCGCCTCATTTATGGGATATTCGAAAAAAGTATATACCATCTGAAAGGTTACTTAACCTTTATAAAAGGTCAGGCAGTTTTAGAAATTGGTCAGCTGTAGATTTTTAGTTATGAGTTTAACAAAAAAAAAAAAGAAAGGTCATTGGCATTTACCTTGATTTTTTTTTTTTTTAAATTATAAAAAACAATCTATGCCTGACCAATTTCTCAAACTGCCTGACCTATTATCGGTATTAAGTAACCTTTCAGATGGTATATATTATTTTCGAGTATTCCATAAATGAGGTGCTAATAGACCTTGAAAAGACCTTGAACAAAAATTATAAAATTTATTAAAAACATCTAAGGCTGACCAATTTCTGAAACTAGCTGACTAGTACAAATTTACCTTACAGATGGCATATATTTTTTTCAAATATCCCATAAATGAGGCGCCAAAGATCACTGATGAACTTAAAAAACTTTGACCCTGGATTCAAAATTTTCGAAGCCTGGCTAATAGCTGACCTTTTATGACCAATTACTGACCTTTTAGATGACATACTTTTTTTTTGTGAATATCCCATAAATGATGCTAAGATCCCACAGCCAGAAAACTTGACAGACAGAAAGACGGGCAGAATGTCGTTAATTGTCTTTTCTATCATCGTATGTAACATAAAGTTTGATCAAGAATTTATGCAAAAAAAATTTCTAATATCAGTAGATCTTAAATTTTTAAATTATTTCTTGTTTCTATGACCTATTCTTTAAATATTAATACCTTTAGGTCAGTGTTCTTTTTTATTTGTTATATGTAGGTACTCTCTGTTTCTTTCCAAATTAAAAAGTCCTCTTGAAGAAATACTTTGACCGAAACCGGTCAAAAATAAAAACAATATAGATTTATGGCAGGTTCTACAAACTGGAGTGAGTCATAGAATTTCGAGAATTCTTATAAAAGATTTTGTGACCCCACCTTTTTTTCAGCTAAATGCAGACCCTACCGCATTTTGCTGGAAAAAAATTGGGGTCAAAAAATCTTTTATATATGTACCTAATACATATTACACACATACACACACACACACACACACGCACAAAACTTATTAGATTTGTGTTAATAAGATTAAATAATAACTTGTTTTCTAACAAATGTATATGTCAAGTATACCTTTATTTTTGGAACTAAAATAATTTTTGATTGAGTTAAAAATCTCAAGAAAATCGCTGTAGTGGTTTCGGCTGCAGGTACACTACAGACCAGACAGACAAATTACGGGACACACTTTTTGATTTTCTTTATCATCAAAATGTCAGGTTTGATTATAATTCCGAGAGCTATTGTTTAAGAGTTTTAAACTTGCCCTATATTACTTAAATCGAAAGTAAAACTGTTAATTTAAGATATTTTGAGGCTCATTTAACCCATTTGCGGTAGCTACCAGTTCCAGTTGACTTAGAAACTTCAAATTTCAAATACTGAATATTTTTTGTGTAATAAAATGAAAGATAATTCATGTTGCGTTTTCGCAACGCTCGCCAAAAGGAGTATCAAAATTATTGAAATAAAATTTTTTTCTTACATAGAACATGAAATTTATTGAATACTCTTATGAATAATTAAATATACCTAGATGTAATTGGTAATAAAAAGATTATTCAAAATTATCAAAAATGAAAATAATCATTGACCTAAAAAAAAATTTTTTTTTAATTAATACAAAATCAAAACAAATTCAAAATTATTTTTTTTTCCAAAAATAAACACTAAAATTATTCTGTATAAATTTGAAGTTTCTTAAATTAACCCTTAAGAAATTAAAAATAAAAAAATGTAAAAAAAAATCATTTAAAAATTTTATTTTTTTTTTCAAAAATTTATAAAAAAAAAAAATCAAAAAACTAATTTTCCGAAAAAATTAACTATTTGTTGTATAAGATTGAAGTTTCTGAAAACAGCCCTTAAAAAGATAAAAATAAAAAACTGCAAACAAAAATTGATCTATTTTTTTTTTTCAGAAATCTAGACAAAAATTTCCTAAAATAAAATGCACGATTAATAAATTGAAGAACGGAAATGGAAAAAAAAGCATGAAAAACGTTCTTTAAATCGATAAAACAAGTACTTAAAATGTTTTAATCTCAGAATTAGGTTTGCCATCTCGATTCTTGAAAAAATGTAAATTTATGCAGAAAAAAATTTAAAAATCGTTGGAGCGGTTTTCTTAAAAAATAATTTTTTATATATAAAATTTCTTGAATTTTTTTATAAAATACAGACATAAGAAGAAGAGAATTAACAAAAACAAAAGAAAATTATTTTTGTTATTGTTTTAGTGGACTGTATTGAATTAAATTCAAATGGAAGATTTTTTGCGACCTTTAGTCCAATGCGTTTCGCCCAGGCACGACAGGCTCTGCGAAAACGCAACGTGGTGCTTTCATTGTCAGACAGGCAACTCATATTAATTGCGTCAACATTATTTCAGAATATAATTTGAACCTTTATTTACCTGTAGTTAACATTATTTTGAAAATTTTTAATTCTTATGGAATTTTTAAATACATATTTCAAAAATGCAACCTAAAAATTTCGAAAACTTCACACTTCGTGAACAATCAACACGAAAAGAAAATGTTTGAAGAAAATCCAAAAACAGGTCGATTAACTCTCAAATTCATTACTAAGTTTATCTAAATTTATCATCAGTTAAGTTCTAGAAGTACTCAGGTATGAAGTTGCGTTTTCGAAACGCTAGCCGGAAATGGGTTTAAATCATTAAAATTTACCTTATATATAATGTAATGTTGCCATAAAACAGTGCAACATTTTTTATTTTCCATTATTAAATCTACCTTTAACCAATTATTTATTCAGTTGCTTTAAATCATTCAACTTGAGATAACCGAGAAAGCTTTTATTTCTTTTAAATAAACTATGAGCAAAGATAATATAACAAGTAAAGATGTCGCACGTAGAACAAAATTTTGTGCCAGAAAATTTCCAGAGCCATGGGTCCACCAACATGTATACAAAACCTTACAAATGAAAAGCAACATCTGAAAGTTGGTAATTATGTTTCCTCACCTTTTCTTGCCATTCTCTAGCTCCTTTGTTGTGTTGCTGGACCTATTATATGTACCTACTAAAGAAATACATTGCATTTGTAAGGTATGCGTATGCAAGAGATGCGTAAATGTGTGTATTTTTTTTGCAGATCGAAATGAAAAGGTGACGACCGCGACGACGAGAAAAAAACTGCCTGGTTTTGTTTTTGTTTGTGTTTTTTTTTAGGGATGTCCTTTTTTTTTTTGGTTTTGCGTCCTTGAGCATTATAATTGTGTCTTGTGCTGGCAAGTGCATTAAAAAAAAAGGGTAGTTATAGAAATATATCTAAGTTGAAAAAAGTACTTAGATTTTATTTATTAGGTAGGAATTTGAGGTTTAAAAAATTGAATTAAAGATATGTTCCTTTGTGAAAACCATAATTTATTAAGGTAGGGATGGATTTCGTTTTTTTATCAAAATTATTATTATCTATAGGTAGGTATGTATGTATGTAAAATAATCTTCAATTAGTTTTCGTTTAGATATCGTCAATCAGTTTGTGGGTACATTTAATAATTATGTACCTAGGTACAAGCGTTGAATAAATATTGTTATTTATTGAATAAATATTGTTATTTATTCAATGGTACAAGGTATACCTAGGTAGGTTTTGCATTAGATAAGAGATTTTTTTCTGATTTGTACCTAATTGAAAAATGTATGGAGTAAGGATAATTTTAAATTTAGAAATAAATCGATATAGGTACCTAATGTAGGTAGGACTAAGGGAACTTTTACAGAATTAAGATTTTAATATGTGGGTATGGTTGACTACAAGATAATTAAATAATTTATTTGTCTATAAAATGTAGATAGGTAGGTATGTAGGTACTTTGAAGCAAATCGATCACCCGTTTAAATTATCCAGATTGCGAAATGGACGTAGGGGTGATAAAATTAAATTGGTAAGGAAGCGGGTATCTGATAGTTAGGTAGTTACCTAGGTAGATACATAGGTAAGGTACAGTGCGTTTTTTTTTTAGTTTTATTGAAACCGGCTAAATTTACCTTCGTGTGATTTAGTAGTTATAGAGGTCGTGTAGTTTATAGGTACATATACTGCCGTGCTACCTGAAAATGACATATCTACATTTTTTTATGATCAGGATTTTTTTTTTGACAATTTTTTCTTATGTACATAGTTATAAAACTATTTTTAATAACAAAATGATGTGTTTTGAATTGGTTAACTGCTCAAAAAGCGATATACGGCTTTGATTTCAATAAATACCATCCCAAGGATTTAAAACTTGGGCTGAACTGAAAAAATAGATATATGTATGTCAGATACGTCAATTTCAGTTAACTCGGCATCAGTATACATACCTATTGTAATACATATAACTTCTGATTAGGTTTTTTGAGTAAAAATTCACAAACAATTGGATTTAGGTAGGTATACATACCTACAAATATACCTACACACATATGTAAATAACGTATGGTGTTGATGGTTATTATTTTCATAAAAAAAAGGGTACGTATGTCTGGTCTACTATTAGTTTGTTCAATTTTATTTTAATTTGGTTACCTTGATATTTTTGAACAAAAAACGATTGAGGGAGATGATTTTTTTTGTATTTTAAGACTAAAATTAACTGCCCTGAGACGCAACCGTAAAGGAAAATCTTATTTTCGTGGAAACACGTATACTTCCTGTATACCTCCATAAATTTTGGAAGTATACCTACTACATACCTACAAGTAAGGTAAGATTGGAGTTACCTCTTACAATAAGTTTTTTTCTTTAAAGAACCGTTGCTCATGGTATGTATTTTTTATACAAGAATTAATTTTTGTTTAATAATTAATTCAAAAATATATTACATTGGATTTTAATTATTCTAGTGACAAAAACTCGATATGTAACGTTATTTATAGCTTTCTTATTTCCCATTAAAACCTAGGTAGGTATACATGTGTTTCATCACTTTGCAGAACAATATTTAGAATTTTTATACATTTTTCCAAAATGTTTTGTTTAATAATCTACATACCTCCTAGGTGGATATGCTCAAGTTGTCAATATATACACTTGTCAAAAAAATTAAGGCAACAAAAAAAAATCATTTTTTTTAGGGGTTTTTGAATAGCTGTATCTCGGTGAAAACTGGTCGTATTAAGATAAAACAAAAAGCATTCAGCAATTACATAAGCGTTAAAATGAAAGAAAAACGTTTTTTTTTTCAAAAAAAAAAAAAATGGAACAAAAATTGAATAATTTTTTCAAAATTTTAAAAATTGAGTTGTAATTTTTTTTTCTCGAAAAGATGTTTTTCTTCCCATTAAAATCTCATCAGTATTGTAACTAATGCAAAACTGTGAAAAAAGTTGACAAAAATTGTTCTTTTCTTTCCCATTTTGATGACAATTTCACAATGTTTATGAAGCACCCAATTTGTTCCTTAAATTGTTTTTTACGACTTTGATCATTCGGTACTGGAAAACGGTTCAATGGATTAATTTGAAATCTTACAGAAATATTGGTCTATAGTTCTTTAAAATGTCTTACCAAATTAAGTCCTGCAGTCAATATTTGTAAAGCAGTAAAAGATTTACAAAAAGTCTTTAAATAGTCCTTTTTTGACCTTTTCTTAATGTAACGGTGAGGAGCCAAAAAAAATAATCGTTATAATGTTTTGAAAAAATCTTATAGAAAATTAATTCCCGTTTTTAAAACTACCCTTAAATTTTCTGTGTCGTCATTCCTTGCGAAGATATTGCTATTCAAAATCAAAAGTCTGTTATTTCATTCAAAGCCAGATATTCTTCTGCAAAAAAAATGTAGAATAACGAAAAAAGACGACCTTAAAACTGACTTAACAAGTTATCGAAAAAAAGCATTGATTTGGCTCAAAAAAAAAATTTAAAAGAAAATACCAATGTTCAAAAAAAAAAAAAATTAAAATATTTGGCTCGTGCTTCTTCTTATGATTGCGCAATAACGGTACCTTAAAAAATTCATTTGCTGAAATTTATCAATACAAAAAATATAAAGCTTTAGAATGCTTTCTCTTTTATCTTAATACGACCAGTTTTCACCGAGATACAGCTATTCAAAAACCCCTAAAAAAAATGATTTTTTTTTGTTGCCTTAATTTTTTTGACAAGTGTATATATTGACAACTTGAGCATATCCACCTAGGAGGTATGTAGATTATTAAACAAAACATTTTGGAAAAATGTATAAAAATTCTAAATATTGTTCTGCAAAGTGATGAAACACATGTATACCTACCTAGGTTTTAATGGGAAATAAGAAAGCTATAAATAACGTTACATATCGAGTTTTTGTCACTAGAATAATTAAAATCCAATGTAATATATTTTTGAATTAATTATTAAACAAAAATTAATTCTTGTATAAAAAATACATACCATGAGCAACGGTTCTTTAAAGAAAAAAACTTATTGTAAGAGGTAACTCCAATCTTACCTTACTTGTAGGTATGTAGTAGGTATACTTCCAAAATTTATGGAGGTATACAGGAAGTATACGTGTTTCCACGAAAATAAGATTTTCCTTTACGGTTGCGTCTCAGGGCAGTTAATTTTAGTCTTAAAATACAAAAAAAATCATCTCCCTCAATCGTTTTTTGTTCAAAAATATCAAGGTAACCAAATTAAAATAAAATTGAACAAACTAATAGTAGACCAGACATACGTACCCTTTTTTTTATGAAAATAATAACCATCAACACCATACGTTATTTACATATGTGTGTAGGTATATTTGTAGGTATGTATACCTACCTAAATCCAATTGTTTGTGAATTTTTACTCAAAAAACCTAATCAGAAGTTATATGTATTACAATAGGTATGTATACTGATGCCGAGTTAACTGAAATTGACGTATCTGACATACATATATCTATTTTTTCAGTTCAGCCCAAGTTTTAAATCCTTGGGATGGTATTTATTGAAATCAAAGCCGTATATCGCTTTTTGAGCAGTTAACCAATTCAAAACACATCATTTTGTTATTAAAAATAGTTTTATAACTATGTACATAAGAAAAAATTGTCAAAAAAAAAATCCTGATCATAAAAAAATGTAGATATGTCATTTTCAGGTAGCACGGCAGTATATGTACCTATAAACTACACGACCTCTATAACTACTAAATCACACGAAGGTAAATTTAGCCGGTTTCAATAAAACTAAAAAAAAAACGCACTGTACCTTACCTATGTATCTACCTAGGTAACTACCTAACTATCAGATACCCGCTTCCTTACCAATTTAATTTTATCACCCCTACGTCCATTTCGCAATCTGGATAATTTAAACGGGTGATCGATTTGCTTCAAAGTACCTACATACCTACCTATCTACATTTTATAGACAAATAAATTATTTAATTATCTTGTAGTCAACCATACCCACATATTAAAATCTTAATTCTGTAAAAGTTCCCTTAGTCCTACCTACATTAGGTACCTATATCGATTTATTTCTAAATTTAAAATTATCCTTACTCCATACATTTTTCAATTAGGTACAAATCAGAAAAAAATCTCTTATCTAATGCAAAACCTACCTAGGTATACCTTGTACCATTGAATAAATAACAATATTTATTCAATAAATAACAATATTTATTCAACGCTTGTACCTAGGTACATAATTATTAAATGTACCCACAAACTGATTGACGATATCTAAACGAAAACTAATTGAAGATTATTTTACATACATACATACCTACCTATAGATAATAATAATTTTGATAAAAAAACGAAATCCATCCCTACCTTAATAAATTATGGTTTTCACAAAGGAACATATCTTTAATTCAATTTTTTAAACCTCAAATTCCTACCTAATAAATAAAATCTAAGTACTTTTTTCAACTTAGATATATTTCTATAACTACCCTTTTTTTTTAATGCACTTGCCAGCACAAGACACAATTATAATGCTCAAGGACGCAAAACCAAAAAAAAAAAGGACATCCCTAAAAAAAAACACAAACAAAAACAAAACCAGGCAGTTTTTTTCTCGTCGTCGCGGTCGTCACCTTTTCATTTCGATCTGCAAAAAAAATACACACATTTACGCATCTCTTGCATACGCATACCTTACAAATGCAATGTATTTCTTTAGTAGGTACATATAATAGGTCCAGCAACACAACAAAGGAGCTAGAGAATGGCAAGAAAAGGTGAGGAAACATAATTACCAACTTTCAGATGTTGCTTTTCATTTGTAAGGTTTTGTATACATGTTGGTGGACCCATGGCTCTGGAAATTTTCTGGCACAAAATTTTGTTCTACGTGCGACATCTTTACTTGTTATATTATCTTTGCTATGAGCTTTGTTAAGCTTTACAACCAATTTATTTCATTGACAGGTGTATTGACTAAAGTAGCGGTTCAAATCTTAGATATTCGTTATCTACTTTGCAAGGGTCAAGTATGGGTTTTGCAATCTTTTTAGAAAAAAAAAAATTCATTCGAAATATTATAAGGCAGCAAAATGATTTTCCCCTATTAAGAGGAAGGGAAATTATACGAAATTTCCATAATTGACCATAATGTGATTGAAAAAAGAGAACATTTGAAAAACTCATTCCTAATGGTTCAGGTGGTTGACGAAAAGAACCAAATCAGTGGATTATTATTATTGTACACGTTGAATGCCATAAATTAACTGAGAAAGTGAGAAAATTTTCTTGATTTAACTTCTAGCATTGCTGAAAACAGTGTTACTGGATCACTTTATTATAGATATTAGACATGTACGAAAACATTAAAATATTTCCAACTTAAAACTTTCGAGAGATACAATAGATTACCAGAAAATATTCGAAAGCATTAAGAATGCTGATAAAATATTATAGACAAAACTCTGCACCAATTCAATGCTCCAAAAGAATAAATAATTCAATATTGAATGCAGATTACAGAAACGAAATATGAGACAAAAAATGAGAATATACTGTAAAGACCCCAACAGCTTAGGAAAAAGATCTTATCACATCAATAGCAGAAAACAATATTCAACTACAACAAATTTAGATAAAAAGCAGTACAATGGGAACCTATCTCGAAAACTTCAGGATACAAAAAGCAGCAAGGATTTTTGGAGAGCAATCAAAAGCATCCAAACGAACTCCTTCACACAAAACCCCATTCCGAAAGAAGTTTGGGAGATCTATATAGGAGAAATGTATAAGTAGTGGAAATATGATCGAGCGCAGTCTTTCTGCTGATACATATCATGCAAGCTTAGAGAAATTAATATCTGTAATAATAAAATTACGTAGTAGCCGTGGCGTGATGGTTAGTGCGGTGGACTGTCATGCCGGAGGTCTAAGGTTCGATCCCCAGCCTCGCCACCTATTTATTTAAAAGAAAAAACGGTTACTGCCTCTTGCGAGGAATTGACAAATCCTCCAAGAGTATGTCCTATCACAGAAAAGTGCCGCTCGTTAGCCGTTCGGATTCGGCAATAAACTGTAGGTCCCCTCCATTCCTGCAGACACGCACACAGGAATGGTTGAAAGTTGTAAGTCACTAGGCCCTAGTTCTTCATGAGCTGTTGTGCCATCAAATGTATTTATTTATTTATTTATTTATAATAATAAAATTTTGTGCTGGGGGGCATTTTTAACAGAATTCCGTTACGCAGTCGGTGAATTCCCTTTTTGTTCCACAACTTTTTATATTATAATATCAAGTTGATTTAAAATAGAAAAACAATTATTAAAATCCAACGAAAGCACATAAAATGTTGTGTTATATTTGTTTCATTTTTTGAAGGCTAATATTTTTTTATTTCCTATTATGTTATTTAGTTTTGTTTTTTCTTAATTCAAGTTGCTTAAGTGAACAATTTTCTTTTTCTTTTTTATATTCAATGCTCTTTTTCTAAGTCAATTCTGTAAACTAGATTGTATCGTAGCTCAGTTATAATTTAGAATAAAAGAATACAAACCGGGTTCCCTTTACAGGAATCGTCCACCGCTATACAAAAGAGAATTATTCCGTCACAATTATCAATAAAACACAAGATTTTAAAGTGGAAAACAACCACTGTGTTTTATTTTTATCCTTCGACCTTCCAGTTCGAGTTAGCTTATCCAACTGGCTTTCGTCTTTTCATACACATTTTATATAGAAAAAATATTCTTTCGTTAAGTTTTTGTGTAAGCTTTTACAATACAATTATAAACATCGACTGCTGAGTACCAATACACATGCAGATCGATACATAGATGTTAATTTGTTTTTAATATTTGAGAAATTAATTAATATTTTTAAAAACAATTTACTTAAACAACTTCATTTAAAAAATAAAAAAAAAAAAATAATTAAATATAAGCCTTCAAAAAATCTATTAATTTTTAAAAATTTTGTCCATTTTAAGTTAACTTTTCAGAAAATATTTTTGGTACTAATTCACGATCGGTATTTGTACCTTTTGTATAATTTTTCAGGTCTTATAAAATGTTCGAAAAAATAATTATGATAATTCTTGAACTATATTGTGACTTGTTTCGAATTAAATTAAAAAACTGATTATAATTTTTGTTAATGTTCTCTTGTCCCTTTAGAGGTCAAAATTCCCAGAGAAATTGATTTTTCCCACGATCCTCCAGCATTGCATCAAGCATAATTCTCTTAACCTTTTTTGCATAGGCATCATAATAGGTCCGTCGAGCTGGAATTTCCACAACGGAAATTCAAAGTTAATTTAGTACCCCAATCCCGAAGGAGCCCCAAATTCCCTTGACTCTTTAGGGGGCAAAAACTGATTTGATGACGTCATCATACCGTCAAGCTGGGTCCACCACAACGGAAAATCAAAAATCTAATAATGCAGAAATAAGCGGCTAATTTGGGGCTAATTAAGTACCCCAATTCCGAAGTTGCCCCAAATTCCCTTCACCCGTTAGAGGGCAAAAACTGAGTTTTCTCCTTTGGGGTTAGGGTACTAATTTAGCCCCAAATTAGCCGCTTATTCCTGCATTCTTAGATTTTTGATTTTCCGTTGTGGTGGACCCAGCTTCATTTCATGATGACGTCATCAAATTAGTTTTTGTCCTCTAAAGGGTCAAGGGAATTTTGGGCTCCTTCGGGATTGGGGTACTAAATTAGCCCCTAATTCCTGCATCATTAGATTTTTGAAATTGTGTATTGGGAGGTGTGGTGGATCCATCATCCTGACGTCAAACTGAGTCCACCACAAGTTTTAAGGTGAAGGGAATTTGGGGCTCTTTAGGGATTGGAGTACTAAATTAGCCCCAAATTAGCCCCTAATTCCTGCATCATTAGATTTTTGAATTTCCGTTGTGGTGGACCCAGCTTGACGGACCTCATCATAGTCGCGCTTGTTTTTTTTCTTTTTCACTTTTCCACTTTTAACAAAACGTCTTGAATGTAGTTAAGACTTACTCCTACGTTCAGTTGGGTAGACGTAGACTTCAGTTAAATTTTTATATTTTGGTTTTCAAGAAAATTAGGAAAAGCTTAAAACTGAAGCTAATTTTAAACTAAAGGTAAGTTGCAAAATTTGTCTCAAATTGATAACTATTGTTTTCAAGGTAATAAGCAGTACTAGCCCGCAAAATGTTTTATCTTAATGAAATAAAGATTCTGATGCCTGAGGGCTTTAGGTGATATGGTATCTTTTTTGTTTTGACTTCTGACTGCTCGCTCCATACAATTTATTTTTCGAACCAATACAAAGGCTAAATCTTTTAATTAGAAAATGGATTATTTATGAAAACAAGAGCATTTGCCAGTCTTACCTTTTATTTGGATGTTATGTTAAAAAGCCCTTAACTTTAAAAAAACTATGATAAATGTCCTTTTATTAAAACAACAAAAACGTCACGAAAATAGAAATGATTAAAGCGAGCATAAATAAAGCTGCGATGTACCTACATGATTTCTTGCACAAAATCCATGTGACATTTAAATTATTTTTTAACGTTATTTTCTCATTGAAATGCAAACATCTGTTGGCATATCTCAGGGTTATCGGCACAATGTTAAAATGCATAGGTGCCTACATTTGATAACAAGCCTAATTTTGTCAAGAATTAAATAGCTCAAGGTATCTGTTACCAACAAGTTGATGAAATTGAAGAAAACAAATCGTCCAGTGTTAAAGTTCAAGGCTTAATCTAAACCAAATTAGAGAGAGATAAGATACACTCCAGAGTCACACACCACCTATAAAATCTCCAGTGCAGTTCCAGTCAGCATCCAGTTCGTGAATCACATTGATCTGACAAACTTCGCTATGAAAATTGCATTATTCCAATTACCTGTGGGAACAGATCCTACTGCCAATGTCAACCAAGCCGTTGATGCCATTAAGCAGGCCAAGACCAAAAATCCTGATCTAAAAGTAGTTGTTTTGCCGGAGTGTTTCAACGGCCCATATGGGGAAGAATACTTTGCTCAATACGCCGAGAAAGTACCTCAAGGTCCAACCTGTCAGGTTTTATCAAAACTGGCAAAGAGCCTAAGTCTTTACATAATTGGCGGAACTATAGTCGAACTAGTTGATGGCGGTGATTTGTACAACACCTGCACGGTTTGGTCTCCCGAAGGCAAGTTGATTGGCAAGCATCGCAAGGTATGTTTTTTTTATAGTCCTTTGAATAATTTTACAACAAAAATTAGCTTATTATGACCTTACCCCCAGATGCACTTGTATGACGTTAACATTACCTCTGATGTTATTGGTTGCTCTAAATTCCATGAATCATCGGCTCTTAAGCCAGGCAGTGAATTCACCGTGGTCGAAATTGAAAACCGAAAATTCGGCATCGGCATTTGTCATGATATTCGATTCGAAGAATTGGCCCGAATCTATCGCAAAGAAGGTATAGAAAGTATCAGCATTCGGCCGCAATAACCAACTGATATTGTATTTTTATTTTTAAGGGTGTGACATGCTTGTGTATCCTGCATGCTTCTGCCATAAGCAGGGTCCAGTACAATGGGAATTACTGCAGAGGTCCCGTGCCAATGATGACCAAGTCTTTGTGGCAACGGTTGGACCTGCCCGCGATGAAAACGGTGTTTTCATTTCGTACGGACACTCGATGATTGTGGATCCATGGGGCCGAGTGATGTGCGAGGCTGGAGAAAAACGCGAGGTCGTTATTGCTGATATTGGTAAGTTGTAGTGTTCTTATGTGGTCAATTTCATCAAATTATAATATTTTACTATTTTATAGACTTTAAAATGGTGGATGAAGTTCGAAAGCAAATCCCGATTTATGAACAAAGGCGTACAGATTTGTATGATACCATCAAACTAAAGAAGTAAATCAAGATGAATTCAAAATAAATTGTTGACGCTTGCAGTTTGATTGAATCAATAAAAATGCAATAGCTTGACCTCACAAAATGATAAAAAGAGTTTTCATTTACAATTTATTATAAATAGACCAATTTCAATTTCAAGTTCGTGGTAATAGTCAACCATGTATTATGTGTGCGATATTATATATGTATATAGTATTTTAACAAATTTCCAAAAAAAAAAAAAACATCCTAAGTAGCAGGGTTTTTACAACATTTCACGAATAAAAATACACCATACGCAGTGTGGAACTTCTGCTTTTACCGGCAGTAGTTCTACTGTAGATGTTGTATTTGTGATTCCTGTAAAATCCTACTGTACTATTAAGAACTTTCCCAAAAAAAACACGACTATTGTAGTTTACGAATTCGAATGGCAGCATTGAAAAAATAAATCACAACAATTTATTTATGCGGACCATTTGATGCGGTCATATCAACTGACCTCCCAAAGCAACATTAACATTTTATGACATTATTGTAACAGCCCTTCCACACTATCCCAGCCAGTATTAACACATGTCAAAAAAATGTGGGATAGAATTACTTACTTACGACTGCCAAATTTTGTGTGAAGAAAATGTTTTCATATTTTGCTTCCACACTTGCGTCCAAACAAATCAGTTCACCATAACCTCAAATCCCAAAGTGGGATAGAATGTGGCAACATTTTTTCATTTTTTCAAAGTAGGCAACAGATGATTGAATGAAAATTTGAATTTCAATTAATCTGTTATAAAATATCAAGACCACGTAATACCTCATTGTGTTTAAATTTTTGTATTAAAGTCTGGTATTTTTCCAATTAAAAGTTTTTCTTTTATTCGCAAAAATGCAATGCGAGCTCAAAAATATCATTTGTTGAGTTGTGTCGTTTTTCTTCCGAACCGATGACATGTGAAATTGTTTGAGATGGGCTGTCAAGTCGTCTGGGATGGAATTTCATATTTTGTTTCCGCACTATTAAACTTGATTTACTTCCCACCTTTTTGACATGTTAATACTCAGTGGGATGGTGTGGTAGGCCTTAAAGAAGACACTGGCAATAAGTGTGCATAGAATATTAGATATAGCGTACTAATATTTTTTTTTTGTTTTGATTGTTTAATAAAAAATATTGTTGTGTTTAAAAATTGTTTTTTTTTTTTTAAATTAATAAAGGGAAAATAAAATGTTGTATAAAAAGGGTAATCGACATGCCAAAAATCTGACAAGGCTATGCGAGACAATAGTTGTCGTACCAGCGACCAATTTGACTGTCAAAGTAAAGAACAGAGTAACATCAGGAACTAAATCAAAAGAGTTTACTGAACTTTAGAAATTATTTACAAAATTATACAAACCAAATACAAAAACATCATTAATGGGGCTTACCAATACAACCCGTTTCATGCGTTGCGTCGACTTATGCAACAGAAAAATTTGTTAAATACACGCGTTATTATGAGAATTGACCCATAGACAAGGCATGCGAAGGCCGGGCGCAGCTCAAAAAGCAGCTGCACTTTTAACTTTTCTCCGGCGCATCTATTGATTTGAATTAAGTTGTCTCATCATTGCACAGCTTATTCTAGATGTTATAAAATATGTAGTGAATTTTAATAGTTAGAAATTTTATTAGAAATATACGGGATTTTTTGAAATTTCAATCACAAGTAGGTTAAAATGGGGTTTTAATGATACTAAAATAATGATTGCATAGACAATGTAAAAAATATGTAAGAAGTACATAAATATGTAATAAGTACATAAATAAGTGAATTAAAGTTATAAAATAAAATTTAAACACAGATTTTTTATTTTTAAATAAAATTAAAATTTATTTTAATATATCACAACATTAATTTATTTGATTTTAGCGACGCGTTTCGGTTTTAGATAACCATCATCGGGCTTAAATGCGTTGACTCGGAATTCCGAGTCAACGCATTTAAGCCCGATGATGGTTATCTAAAACCGAAACGCGTCGCTAAAATCAAATAAATTAATGTTGTGATATATTAAAATAAATTTTAATTTTATTTAAAAATAAAAAATCTGTGTTTAAATTTTATTTTATAACTTTAATTCATAAATCACACAACATGGAGACTAAACCACAATTAAATCACATAAATAAGTAATGAGTGAATAAATATATACTGATTTAATGAGTAAAGAAATTGTGATCATCACAGCTTCTTGTACTTCGTACCTCGCTGATGTAATGGGTACACCTTTTTATGTACTCATTACATATTTGTGAACCATTTCTTTACTCTAACCTTTGTTTCCTGTTTTTCCCTTCATTGTGAGTCGTCTCTGTCTAGCTGCATATCGACTAGCCCGTTTTATCTTTATTCCTTTATTTTGAAAGTAATGTAGTAGGTACATATACAAAATGATATTTTATTTTATTAAAAAAAAATACTCCCACTTTCACAGTGAAAGTTAAAACTTAAGTTCAGCTGAACCTGAACTTAAGTGTAAATTCTAAGTTTAACTCCTTGCGTTTTCCAGCATAAACTGAACCTCAGGTCATTTAAACGAACTACATTACCGAACTACATTTACATTTTCTCAGAAGCGCATGCGCATTCAGTGCAATACTCTCAGTTTTAATTTTGTTTAAAGAGAAAAGAGAAACACATGAGCGATTACCATGAGAAACATTTTTGGAAGAGTTTAAATTAGGCAGAATACAAGCGTTTAACATCTTGAACTCAGTTCAGATTTAAACGTACACTGTGAAATTGAATTAAGTGTTGAACTTGTTGCGAGCAAGAGGAGGGGGAAGAAGCGGACCATGGTAGGGCAGGAATAAGGAAAGGTTAGGAAATTAGAATAGGAAGAGTTTGGAAAGGAGGGAGTTGAATGTCAAGTTCCGGGGGACGCGGCTTGCTTGAAATGCGCGGCAGCTAGCTCGCCGGAATGGGGGGGATCTTGCCCCCGAAACTCAACCTCACCTGCAACAAATAACAAATCAGGCCAGGGAAAAAAAACTGAAAAGACGACGGACAGACTATCACCACACCAAGAGGCTGCTGATGACGTTGCAGCGTGGCCTTAACCCACCCAACCTGGAAATCTGCGGCCATATTTAGATTTCTCCAATGATGGTGGATGGTCGCGTTCAGATCATACCATCTTCACCAAAGTCCTTCAGCTACCGTCGGCAACCCTGAAAATTAAACTTTAAACATTCATGGTTCTTCCTAGGAAACCAATGAAACACATTCTTTCAACCATAGGAGACGTTGTATGAAGTTTTATTCAGATTAACATTGGAATTGGAACTTAGCTTAATTTTTCTTATGATACCATTGATACATACTAAAAAAAAAGAAAATGAAAATGAAAACTTTATCTTTACAAACACCTTAAGCCAAAAATTTTAACTTGTTTCAGATCAAACATAAAGAAAAACTGAAAGGAAAGAAAACAACGTGAGACGGATATGAATCTCTAAAGGACTATCATAAGACTCCGGATAGTGTCGACTGTAAAAATAACTCCCTACCATCTAAGAGCTCTTTGGAGGTGGAATGTGAAACTAAATCAATAAACAAAAAAAAAAGAAAAAGTCAAACAAAATGACAGGCCTCTTACACCAAAACGTTCCACTTACAATATGAGTTACTTAACCTAGAAAATCAAAATTGGAACTAAAAAGTTTAAAAAAAAGAAAGTATAATAATAATAGTATTAGATAAATAAAGCAACAATTTTTAAATAATAAAACTTCAAAGTCTCGTAGAAATCTATTAGAGTTAACAAATAAAAACAGGATCGAAACGATTACAGGAACGAGCCGAAAATCCGGATATGAGAAGTCTGTGGTAAGTAACCTCTCCTCTCAATTTTATCGCCAAAGAAAAAACAAGGGGTACTCGGTGTTGCGTCTCATTTTGTAGGCTTACAAACCGTTACTTATAGTGGGAACATATGGTGGAAATAGCGGATAAATGAAACTGGACTCCGACAACCGCGCTTAAGACCAAAAGCCGCCAGAAAAAGTTGTTTTCCCCGGAACTGGTCTCTCGGAGGTGTTTAGACGGACACAATATTGGATTTCCAAGAATCAGCACCTTGTTTTAGACTGGGGGTGTGACGGAGTCAAATCTTCACCGGTACGCAGTCCACTTGATGATAGTGGAACACAAAAATAAATGAGGGGCGGCCCAGTGCTACGCTGGCAAACTGGGTCCGCCAAAAACTCTCAAAATGTGGGGGTATAGTAACCTGTATAAAAGAACCGTTGAAAACACTAAAAACACTCTCATAAAACTCACCGTATGATTTTAAATTCACAAGAATTATTCATAAGATATTTGTCCAAGTAACGGTTTGGCAATGACGCACTTGTTTGTAAGTATAACTGTTCTGGCCGGTAGTAAATAACCTTTTAAATAACTTCACCGAGTTTCTAATAATTTTTTTTCACACAAAATAAGGCATAACCGAAAAGAGTCATCTGACTGGTTAGCACCCGGGGAAGGATTAATTTGACAGTTGAATCGTGGTTTTGACTGGCAAACACGACACTTGTTTTCTAACAAATTTCTCCCCCCGCACATTCAAAGATCATCCGATCACAACATCTCCTCCTCCCGTTCCCATGCGGATGTCAATGTATTGGTTCAATTTTTGCCAGTCATCTTTCTCTGACATTTTGACAACCTCCTCTACTACTATTGCTTTTGACGGCCTCCTCTACTACTATTTCCTATAACCTCTCTTTCCCGATAGATGCCTCTATGTAAACTGCACTTAAGACCCCTTTGCACTTGAATAAAACTAAAGTCTTCCATAATGCAACTAAAGTCACCCATCCTACTCTGAAGTTAAGTCACTTTTTTTTTTGACGTTTCACATTTTCTTAAGGCGTTCGGGCGTCCATAACAAACTCAAGTTTAAACTAAGATCAGAGTTCAAACTTATATTGTGAAACTGGCCATTTTTTATTTAAATTTGAACTGGGTGGGATCCTTTCAGGCACCGAACTTGTACAAAAACTGAATGAGTTGAAACCAGTGCTAGGTGGCATTTTTAACAGAATTGCTTCGCGCAGTCGGGAAATTCCCTTTTTGTCCCACAAATATTTTCTTTTTTCCCCTTTTATTTCCCAGAGAACAATAAAGTTGAATAGTTGATTTAAAATATATTAAAAGCACATAATAATGTTGGGTTATAATTTTTTTGAAGGCTGATACTTTTTTATTTCCTTTTATTTGTTTTTTTTTTTTTTTTTAATCACGAAGTTTAAGTGAAAAGTTTTTGCTGCCGTAAGTGCTACTGCTTCGCTTTAATATTAAATGCTCTTTTTCTTAGTCAACAATAAAATTAAGAATTCGAAATTATTTTTTTCAAAAACTATTTATTTAAACAACTTGATTTACGAAAGAACTAAAAGAAAGAAATATTCGCCTTCATAAAAAAAATACAGTGATTTTTAATAATTTTTTCCTTTTTATGTCAACTTTTCAGAAAATACTACTTTTCAAATATCAAAGTATTCTCACAATCCCCCAGCACTGGTTGAAACTTGACATTTTTGACAAATCTTTCTACTAAGATCAAATCAGAGAATATTGTATGTGTATGGACTCAATACATGTTGCTTGTGTTCTTGAAAAAACTTATTATAAAAAGTAGCGAGCCAACGTCGATAAAGACTTGACGGTTTTTATTTTCTTGTCGATGAAGAATAATTCGCTACCAAAAAAACCCGCATACATTTTTTTTACCAACCCCATCCATCACTTATCCTCATCAAAAAATTTTTTTACCATTTTTACTACCTAAACAAATTATTAAAAAATAAAAACATTACATAAAAAAACTTTTTTTTTGAGCCGATTCTGGAAATCAGCTCAATCCGTTGAATATATTTGCCTTTTGTACCGAAAAGTGCAATCGGCATCAAATGCAAAGCGACAACCAAAAATATTGATGTGAATCAGTCAAATCTGCAACAAAAGGCAATTTTCCATGTTAAAACAATTCTTCCTTATAAATAAATCGAACAGAATTTTTCAAGAAAAATACCTACATGCCTAATTTTAGAAAATTTCCATACGAATACCAGCTGAGTGCAGCTTTAATTATATCTATTTTATATAAAAGGCTACTTTTCTTTGCTTGTGAGTTTTGCTGGAACATACAGCCAACATGAAAATCAAAAAAGTTACTCTTTTATATAATAGTATAGATAATGGAGATACAAAACATGCCTTATTAAACTTTTTCATGCTACCGTGCCATGAGGAAATTGCCATGTCAAAAAAGCACGATCGTGCCATTTCGGCAACGCTGCAGTGCTCAATGCACTATTTTAAGCGTTTTGAACAAAATTCAGAAAAGAGATTTTAAAAAGTGTTAGAAATGTAACTGTGCTGGCGTAATGTTTCATTTGTATGTTATTTTACAGCTTCATTTATAAACAGCCAGTCACATTTCTCCTTTATAACAATTCCAACATAATAATGGCGCTTCCATAAAGAGGACAGTTGCAGTCGATTGAGGACTACGTACATCTTTCTCCAAGGATGAAAACGTGCGATCGATACAGAAACAGGGTGTTGGACCACCCGCACGTGCTGTAATTTCAGTGCTCTACAATTTTTTATGATGGGAACAATTTAAATTAACTTCTAAGAGAAGGAAAAAACCTCGAGAATATTGCCTACAAATAGGTCGCTCCAACTTTAGTCCCGCTTAAACCAATAGTTTCGTAGATAACCAATAGTTTCTTAGGCGCGGTTTTTATCTATGCTGCGCATGATTTCTTGCACAAAATCCATGCAACATTTAAATTGTTTTTATATTATTTTCTAATTAAAATGCAAACATCTGTGGTATCTCTCAAGGTTATCGGCTTACCGAACTATTCAGAATGTTAAAATGTATAGGTTTGATAACAAGCCAAATTTTGTCAAGAATTAAATAACTCAAGGTATCTGTTACCAACAATTTGATAAAATTGAAGAAAACAAATCGTCCATTGTCAAAGTTCAAGGCTTAATCTTAAACAAATTAGACAGAGATAAGATATTCTTCAGAGCCGCATCACCTATAAAATCCCCAGTGCAGTTCCAGTCAGCATCCAGTTCGTGAATCACATTCGTTTTGATCTGACTAACTTCGCTATGAAAATTGCATTATTCCAATTACCTGTGGGAACAGATCCTACTGCCAATGTCAACCAAGCCGTTGATGCCATTAAGCAGGCCAAGACCAAAAATCCTGATCTAAAAGTAGTTGTTTTGCCGGAGTGTTTCAACGGTCCATATGGAGAAGAATACTTTGCTCAATACGCCGAGAAAGTACCTCAAGGTCCAACCTGTCAGGTTTTATCAAAACTGGCAAAGAGCCTAAGTCTTTACATAATTGGCGGAACTATAGTCGAACTAGTTGATGGCGGTGATTTGTACAACACCTGCACGGTTTGGTCTCCCGAAGGCAAGTTGATTGGCAAGCATCGCAAGGTATGTTTTTTTATATAGTCCTTTGAATAATTTTACAACAAAAATTAGCTTATTATGACCTTACCCCCAGATGCACTTGTATGACGTTAACATTACCTCTGATGTTATTGGTTGCTCTAAATTCCATGAATCATCGGCTCTTAAGCCAGGCAGTGAATTCACCGTGGTCGAAATTGAAAACCGAAAATTCGGCATCGGCATTTGTCATGATATTCGATTCGAAGAATTGGCCCGAATCTATCGCAAAGAAGGTATAGAAAGTATCAGCATTCGGGCGCAATAACCAACTGATATTGTATTTTTGTTTTTAAGGGTGTGACATGCTTGTGTATCCTGCATGTTTCTGCCATAAGCAGGGTCCAGTACAATGGGAATTACTGCAGAGGTCCCGTGCCAATGATGACCAAGTCTTTGTGGCAACGGTTGGACCTGCCCGCGATGAAAACGGTGTTTTCATTTCGTACGGACACTCGATGATTGTGGATCCATGGGGCCGAGTGATGTGCGAGGCTGGAGAAAAACGCGAGGTCGTTATTGCTGATATTGGTAAGTTGTAGTGTTCTTATGTGGTCAATTTCATCAAATTATAATATTTTACTATTTTATAGACTTTAAAATGGTGGATGAAGTTAGAAAGCAAATCCCGATTTATGAACAAAGGCGTACAGATTTGTATGATACCATCAAACTAAAGAAGTAAATCAAGATGCATTCAAAATAAATTGTTGACGCGCAGTTTGATTGAATCAATAAAAATGCAACAGCTTGACCTCAAAAGGATGAAGAGATATTTTATTTAAAATATATTTTATGAAATGGTTCCCATAAACTAAGGTCAACTAAGATTTAAAATTGGTTGTATCAGTCAACTATGTATGCGGTGTATGGTCATATAGCACATAACCTCTTAAAGTAACATTTTTACTAGCTATAACTTATTATGACTTAATTGTACGTATATAAGTAGACACTTGCAGGACCCGTAAAAACGATTACTGTTAAGACCACTTCTACCCCAGGTCTAAGAATTTTTCCGAAATGACGGACCCTATATATTTGAGTAGATGAGAATCACAAAACTCGTCATATACATACCGGAAAAACTCTTTGTATTGAAGTTTAATTGTTAAAAAAACTTTTAAGTGAGAGAACTAAAAAAACAATTTATTTTTTTAATTACTGATTTGTTAAGTAGGGTTCCCAACTTTCTTCGAAATGAAAGGAGGACACATTTTTTCTAAATAAAAACAAATAGTAGCCGTGTTTTTTTGCAAGCCTGTAGTATAAAACATAAATAAAATAAAGTATAAATAAAATCCTACCCGCCTGGAAAAACAATTTTGTCTTAGATGAGGGCCTAAAAAGCCTTACATAGTAGCGTATTAAAAGGGACCAGCAAGGGTTACTATCGAAATCATAGTAGGCCCTCACCTAGTTTTTATTTATTTTTGCCTCGAGACAAAAATAAATTTAAAAAAATTGGTGTAGGTATTTGAGATTCGGTACTGGAATTTTGCGCTAACTGATGTGATACGCTAAGCAATTCTGGCATTATTCGAAATACAAAAGTTCAATGTTGAAAATGAATAACATAAAAGGGTTATTTCTTATTTCTGATGGGATAGCAAAACTTGCTCAGATTTTTTACTATCAAGGTCCTATTGAGTATTTGCTACGTTTCGTCGACGGGATTTTCCTAACCTACTGTAAATTTTTGGGGGACGTGGTTAAACTTGAAAAAACATAAATAATATGAAAAAGGCATAAATAATATGAAAATAGATATACAAATGTTATTTTGTAATTCCTTATGCTGTTAAAAAATTATTAATTAAAAATTTGAAAGATTTTGAGGAAAATTAAAAGTTTTTACTAAACTTTTTTTATTCATAAGAAAATAAACTGTATTTCAAAGCGTAGAATTTTTTGGAAAAAACTATGAAATTTTTTCACACACATTAGTGCAGCAAAAAAAAATATGCATTCTAATTAATACTGCGAGATACATATTATGTAGTAGGAGTATTACACTACACTACATTTACCGGTAAAAAAAAAGTAGTTGAATATGTTTAAACGATTGACGAAATGTCAATAATTGTGTCATTTAATGACAATTGTTTGTCATAAAGCAGGATTATGACATATATTATGGCATAAAGCAGGTTTATGCCAAACAATTGAAATAAAGTGACAGAAATAGTGAAAAATTTACACATACAACACCAAAGGTATATACTTATCAAATGAATCATTGATTTTATCCTTCAGATTTTTGAAAAGGAGGACATTTTTAAGTGAGGAAGGACGGGAGGACAAATAGTTGAAAAGGAGGACTGTCCTCCCAAATGGAGGACAGTTGGGAACCCTATTGTTAAGATACAAAAGAAATATATAATTTATAGTTTCGTTAAGAAGTTATTTAACAATTAAACTTGGTCCTGAAGGAGTTGTTCTGATGGTTTGGATATGGCGAGTTTTGACTCTCATTGCCTCATCTAGGCGCACGGTAGTGCGCCCGCCAAGACGAGCGGTAAGCACTACCTATATATATTTTCTCGAAACGTTTCGTCGTATTTTCAAGCCCTCATAGCTTCGGTATAGATAGAGCAAGAGAGCTCAAATTTTCAGGATTAGATGTAGCGGCTTTATAAAACACACCAAATTTCATATTTCTAGCTTTTATAGTTTGGATGTTATTAATAGCCAAAAACGTCGATTTTGTCACTGACCACTCACTCATCAAAACCTAAAGGGAACTTCCCGAAGTGCTAGAAAGCTGAAATTTGGAATGTGGACTAGGATTTGCATACAAACAACAAAAAAATTAAGAAATCTGTAACTTTCACCCTCCAACACCCCAAAAGTGGAGGTTCATAATAAAACCTCTAAAACAACAACAATTTTCACAATCACACACAACAATGCAATGCAAACCCCGCCTATAATTGATGTGAGGGTTGTTTTTTTTTTATTTTATATTCACGAACACAAAAAACAATGCACAATATGGCTTTGCTTGAAATAAGGGTTGTTTATATTATTTTGTATGATTTTCACTACGATCGGTGAACTGTCGTCTCGTTCAGTATGACGTATCCTTGGAATTTTATGTATGTATATGTACTTATATTCAGGGGTGTGCGATAGGAAAAAATAATGAACTTTCATTTTTCGCTTCGGTCAAAATAAATAAAGATATTTTACATTGACGGATCATTTTTTTAAGGTTTAAGTACCTTATTACCTTAATTTTTGCGAAGATAAAAATATACGTTACTTTTACTTATATAATTTCTAAATAAATGCGTAGTAAGGTACATAGGTATATTTTTTCATGTTTCTGGTCTTTGCTAAGAGACTTAGCTCAATATAAAGGTTAGGTATGTAGGTAGTTACTTTATTTCGAGGTATTAGGCCTATTGCTACAATATTAATTGGGAAGTAGATTCATTGGAATCAGAATCCCACAGTGAAGTATTTAAGGAAGGTTCAGGTGTTTTTCTTATGGATAATAGGTGATCCTACAAAAAGAAATGAAATCCCACCATGTAAAATAGGTCGCCAAGACTCACAAGCTCATAACGCTTTCGCTATGAAAAAGTTATGAGATCTCATGAAGAGCCAAGCCCTTAACTCTATTAGGCCTAACTCTCCAAGCCCTAACTCTACAAACCCTAATTCGTCGTCAAAAATTATGGCTTGGCCGTTTCACATAGAAGTTTAGCATGGCAGACTTCATTTTACAATAAATCAATGGGAAACGGCCAAGCCATAATTTTTGACCACGAATTAGGGTTTGTAAAGTTAGGGCTTGGAGAGTTAGGCCTAATAGAGTTAAAGGCTTGGCTCTTCATGAGATCTCATAACTTTTTCATAGCGAAAGCGTTATGAGCTTGTGAGTCTTGGCGACCTATTTTACATGAAATGTTTTTGGTGGGATTTATATGTTCGGCAAACCTCTGCATAATTAAAAAGAAGCATCTACTCTTCATTTTTTGATTAAAAATTTTAAGGATCATAGAATATTAAAAACAAAAATACTACCTAATCACGTAAACAATATTTTTTCATATTTTTTTCAAAAAATGTTCCCTTTAAATGATTTGAATTAAAAACATAATAAAAGAACGGACTTCTGGCTTAAAAAAAAAGTATAGCATAACATTGTAAGTGTTGCCGTTGTTCGTTAATGATTTATTTTTCTATTTTGAGTTGATTTTTTAGAAAATTGCCCCACCCGCCTAAACAGGCGCAAATAGACCCCCCTCACATACGACTTTTTCTTGCCTCAACTCAACCTACACGTTCTAGCTTTTTTATTTATCAAATTTTAAAAAAATTTATCAAAAATGACACCGAGATCTTTTTTTCGCCAAAAACTTTATCTAGAAATTTATTTCCAATTTTATATTCAAAGGAACTTGCCTTTTGTTTTTCAATATTTATGATCAATTTTTTCAATATTTACGGCCAATTTTCTCTCCTAACACCCAGGTAACTACCCTAATGACCCCAGGTTACAGGAACCCTACGGTCAGACCAGGCAATCAAAATGTCAAGCTTTCGAAATTCCCAAAGCTTAGCTATGCTAGCCTCACACGTTATCCAAAGTCCACTGAAATCCCCACAATGATTCTTTTTTATAATTGCTTTCAAATAGGAGGATAAAGGGGAGGAGGAAGTTAGTCAAACTGAAATACCCGTCTTGGTATAATATCAGAAGATTATAAAACATGACTATGGGTACTTTTTAATGCCTGATCTTATGAAACCAAATTTAGCACGATACTACCACCCTAAAAATAGTTATAGTTTTTTTAAAGATTAATTTAATTTTTTAATTTTTAAAGATTACCAAATTTCCCGTCTAATAGGTAAAATGTTTCGAAAAAAAACGGTGCATAGATGAGACTTGGGACAGACATTTCATTTGCCATAAGAACTTAGAATCAAAAAGTCCATAAAAATACCTGCAGTTAAAGGGTGTTTTTTTTTTAAGTGTGGGAAAACTGTGGAACTATTACGTGAAATACCCCTCCCTAAACTGGTAAATTGATGAAAGGTGATAAAAGAATTGTTTAATTTTTCATTAAAACCAGAAATTAAGCATGCTCGAAGTTTAGGATATTTTTTTTGCGGTAATTTTCCTCCCTCGGAAAAAAAAACACTTTTTCATGTCTGATATTTTTATGAACTCTTTTGATTATAATTTCTTATGGCAAACTGAAGGCGTGTGCCATAACTATACCATTATTATTTCGTAATATTTTTGTTTAATTTCATACGAAAACACTTATGGTTGTATTAATAAACACTGTCTAACTTTAGACAGCCGTCCAAGTTTTTAAAAAACCTTTCTAATTGTTGCTAAAGTGATCTAACAACGTAATCGATTGTCTAAACCTTGACAAATGTAATATTTTTTTTTTATTAAATACAGCATTTTTCCGACTGTTTTCGAAATACTTAGACATCGTTTAAAGGATGAAAAATCTAAGATTTTAAGAATTTAAAATCATCGTAGCCAGTATCGGGGATATCTTAAAGAAAATACTATTACTTTCATATTTGTTATCTAAAATGTATACACTTTCAATCGACATATATGTTTTATTTTAAAAGACTCTGGGGTTTTGCCCATACATATTTGGGAATTCTCCTTTTTTTCGAAAATTGAATTTGACAATTTAAAAAATTTGACAACCAAACGAACAAAGATTATAATGCGTATACGCCATAGTGAACCTATAAAAATATTTTTATATAAACCTAAATTATTTTTATACGACGATATTTTCTGAAATAAATCAGCCAAGTAGTAGACTTGTTGAATTATTGATTCAAAATAGCTTTTAACGGCCTAAGTTCAAAAAAACTGGCGTTCCGTCCCGGCGATCTCATTTGGACTCATCAGTTGGCTAGTTAATTATTTTTGCCACTTATTTTTGTTTCGTTTCAATTATTCTTGTTAAGTATATTGTATTAGAAATTCTATCGTGATTTACGACCACTACAAAAATAGCACGACTGGAATTTAGACCTCTTTATCATTACAATTTTTTGTATGTTTGGGTCAATAATTCAAAACATTTACATTTTGGATTCCATCACTTTTCGGAACGAAAAAAAAAATTATATTTTGTTTAGCAGAATTAATTACAACAAACATGTTTAAAGTGGTGCAACTTTGAGAAAAAATTTTTAAAAAATATAATGTCATTCCCCTAACGTGTTCCCAACCGATTTTCTTCAGTTCAATGGCTTTTAGCAACGAAATTGAAAACGGTACAAAAAATCTAACAATTAAGTCTTTTAAACATAACATTCACCCTTCTTGAAAAATAGTACCTACTTACCCACGTACTTACATTTTGGTTATACTTTACCTACCTAAATTTATCGTCACGTCTTTGAGACCTTAGAGTATTTTAATACTATTTGGAACCCTGTGTATGAAGTTCACTCTTTTAGAATCGAGAAAATCCAAAAACTTTTTACAAGAGTATTAGTCAAAAGGCTTTAACTGGGAAATAGATATGCCTTCCTATGATATAAGGTGCAAATTATTTGGAATCTTGCCACTTAAAATTAGAAGAAAGTTCTCGGAGGTTATGTTCATTCGTGACGTATTGGCAAATCATATTGAGTGTTCCGATATTTTGGCCTTAATTAACTTCAATGTTCCTGCGAGGATGCTTAGAAACCGCTTGTCTTTTAATATTCCATTTCACAGAACAAATTATGCTGGCAATGAACCGTTGACTAGGTGCTTAAGAGAAGCCAATGCCGTTTGCGATATGATCGACTTTAGTCTGAGTAGACTTTCATTTAATTGCTGATAATTTTAAATACACTATCTTAGTTAAGGAAATACTTTAAATTTGTTTTTATTAACTTTTTTATCTTTTATTGTTATTTATTCATGCTATGTTATGCTGTATTATATTATATATTGTATTATTGTATTATTATTGTTAAGTAATCACTAAAGTCTTTGTAACTTTGTTGGATGAAATAGACTAAACTAAAGTTTTTTCCTTTAACACATTAAGAATTTTAAAAATAGCAATAGTTAAAAGTTCGGCAATTTTGAGTTTTCGACAACGGTTTTGAAAACAAAATGGTACCATCGTACTCGTAATTAATCGGTTCTTGCGCTGATACTATTTGTAATGAAAATACCTATGCGGGTAAAATGGAAAAAAAATCTAAAACCACCAAAAATTGATGAAAAAAATTTATATTATTCAAAAATTCCCTTAGCAAAAAAGGGAGATTAAATAAAAAATTTAACAAATACGGGTCAATTCATTTCTTGTCTTCTTTCTTAAAATATAAAAATTATATCCAGATAACATTATCCTGATTTATGGTAATTTTTTTCTCCAACGTCATTTTTTCACTTTTTTTCTTTCAAACGTTCATATCTCGAGTTGTAGATTTTTCACATTTTTTGCATATATCTACGACTTTTTTATATTAAAAGAATCTATCGTTTACAAAAATCAACTCTCTGGCGTTTTTCAATTAGAAAATAGATTCTACACTTTTATCTTTGTTTACCCTAATTTAACCTATTGAAATTGCGATTTTTAGAAAATCACGTTTAAAATTTTTGAAAGAAAATGTCCTTTTATGTAGTATTTTTTTTTATGTCCTAAAGATATACCATCTGAGCTGTGTCAGATAATTGTAAAAACCCGAAAAATTACCTTTAAAGCGTGGCAACCTTATGCTTTGACCACTTTACGCTAGGCAACCCTTGCGCAAAATGTTTATTTAGACACTACCTACAAAACTGTAGTGAATTAGCTACTAAGCCTGGAAGCGGAGGAGGTGATTGCCTATGCGGACGACGCACAGTGGATCGACTCCATACAATTAGGTGGCGTGAAAAAGTCAATGATTAAAATTGCAAAAAATTCTATTTCTTATCTATAACGGATAACTGGTAAGTCTGAAAACATTTTTTTTTAGCGTTTAGCTTGGAATAAATGACCTCCAAACTTGAAAGTGAAAAATCATTTTTTGATCTGGTGCGTTTAAGTTTTTTAGAAAATAATTTTTAAAATTACAATTTTAAGTGAAATTGAAAAAAAAAAATGCCATATGTTCGTGAAGGTATTTACTTTTATAAATCTGTATTAAAATTGTCTTAATGTTTGTTTTTTTAATACAAAAATTGTGTTATTCAAAGAACAAAAAAAAATGGTTTTTACCGTGTTTGTTTTGGAAAATCTAAATATGTGCCTAAGGTTGCTTTAAAAATAAATTATGTGTTTTGGATAGCTTTGAACGTCTACTTTCTAGAAATATATAATATAAATCTCGCAAAGATTTGCAAAGCCCTTTTTGCCCACTTTTTAGGAAAAGATTTATACGTCCCAAGGAAGGAGTTTCTTGAAGTTTGGTGTTCGAATTCTAAATCGACTCGGAAGACTCAAAACCATCCAATTTTGATTTAAAGATTTTTTTTGTCGCGATAAGGCTACCAGTTTATTTTTTGTAAAATTACGTTACTTTTATACATTTGTGAACATTATAGATAGAAACAGATATTTTCCAAGAAGATTAGAATTTTTCACGTCTAAATGTATGGAGTCGATCCACTGCCCGACGTTGCTATAGCTGCATCGGAAAAGCACCCTAACACGTTGAAAGAACTCCTACAAAACGCTTTAAATTTGCTTACAAACTGGGCAGATCAATGTGGACTGGGGGTCAATCCTCATAAGACCGGTCTTGTTCTCTTTTCTAGGAAATACAAAATCCCTCATATAGACCCACCTACTATCAAGGGTGTACCACTAACTTTTTCAGATGAAGCGAAATATTTGGGTCTTATTTTAGATAAGAAGTTAAGTTGGAAACCTAATTTAAATGAAAGTGTCAAAAAGGCCACAGTGGCACTCTTCTCATGTAAAAAGGGCGTTTGGAACAAATGGGGTCTGCAACCCCGCATTACTCATTGGCTATACAGACCCAACATATGGTGCGTCAGTATGGTGGACCGCCTTAGATAAAACTACTAACAAAGAAAAACTAAATAAGATCCAACGCTCAGCAACACATACTACACCACTCCTAAATTAAAGTTTGATCAAAAGGTTATTATGCCCTCCAGATCCATCTGGGAGGACTCAACGTTCCTGGAAGATGAATCAATTAATTTTTACACTGATGGATTAAAAACTGATGACGGGGTTGTTGCAGGGGTGTACTCCGACAGACTTAATTTAAGTCTCTCCTTTCGTCTTACTAACCATTGTAGCGTGTTCCAGGCGAAAATTTTGGCGATAAAAGAAGTCCTGTCTTGGCTGAGAGAAAACGTGATATCAAATAGTGACCGTATCTTCCCAGATAGCCAAGCTGCTATAAAATCCCTGAACTTTGTCTCTACAAACTCTAAAACAGCCCTTAGCTGCCGATCATCTCTTATGGAGATGGCACAGCAGTCACCTATGCTGGGTGCCGGGCCATAGGGACATTCCAGGTAACTGTAAAGCTGATGAACTCGCCAAAAGAGGAACAACACTATATATTTTGCCTTACAGAGCAGCAATAGGTATACCTATTGCTACATGCAAACTTATGCTGAAACAAGATGCTATTGCGAAAAGAAACCTTAACTGGAATAACATCACCACCTGTGTGGCAACAAAACAAATCTGGCTACAGCTAGATCTGAAGCGCTCTAAGTGTTTGTTATCTCTAAGCAAATCACATATCGGCTCCGTAATAGGTATCATAACCGGACACTGTCTAATAGGCAAACATGCGACAAGGCTCGGGCTATACTCGAACGACTTCTGCAGAAGCTACATGGACGAAGAAGAAGAAGAATCCATTCTTCATCTTCTATGTACATGCCCTGCTCTCTCTCAAAGACGTAGGCTCCATCTAGGAGTAGTGGTGTAAGGAATCCGAACTAATCGTTACAAAGTACTTCAAGTAATCAAAGTAATCGGTACTTTTTTGGGTAATGATTACCTTTGGATTTGGGTACTTTTAGTTACTTTTGGATTTGATTACTTTTAGTTACTTTTTCGATTAAGTTACTTTTAGTTACTTTTTCGATTTAGTTACTTTTGGATTTGGGTACTTTTTAGTTACTTTTGGATTTGATTACTTTTGGCTTAGGATTTGCCGATTTGGTAACTAAAAATGAGTAACAAAGAAGGTAAGGTTGTTTTTTGACCGATTTCGATGAAACTGACATAGGTTATAGCTGAGCTAGAGTTATGAAGAAACTGCAACATTGGTTTTAGACTGGTTGAAGACTGAAGTAAACCCAACAAATTTTAGTCAGTCTAATCATTAAATAACAAATTTCTCACATAGTTTGGAGTTTGGACACAATAGGTCTGTTTTTGTACTTCCCAAAACTTCCAATTTCTACGAATTTCAATCCTAAGTTCTGTAAAATTTCATATAAAAAAATAAAAGTGTTTTGAAATTGGCATTTTCGGGAAGTATAAGAACAGACCTAATAATAGGTTTGTTCATTGAACTTTACCCAGGGTTGACCCAGGTTTTCTTGACAAATGACAACCTTAAGGCCAGGCGCGCACATGCAACTAAACAGTTTGGTTTCGATTTTGAGTGCTATAGAATTATATGAGTGTACGCGCACATAAACCGGCGCGCACTGCCGTATAAACCCATTGTGCTCAAAATCGAAACCAAACTGTTTAGTTGCATGTGCGCGCCTGGCCTAAGAGTTTGCAAGAAAACCTGGGTTTTTCAATTCTCAAAAAACACTGTATGTTCTCATTGTGTTGTTGACATTTTAAGCAAGAAAGAATTTCTGTACTCGAATAAGAGGTGCGTCTTATTCGTAATTCATAGCTAGCGCAGCAATACAAGTTCAATAAAACGCTATATCAACTTTTATGTTCACTCTTTATTCTCTGGATATGTTCATACCCTTGTTTGAGTGAAAAACAAACTACGTTACCGTCATTTAAGGTTCAAGTCCACACTATTTATCCACTTTTATATTCACTAATTTACTGGCTAGTTCATCGGCACTTTTGGTTTTGTTATTGTTCACAAAGGGAAATTTTATTACGCTAGCTATAAAATTGCCAATGAAACGCACCTTAAAAATAAATAAAAACAACTTTGAACATTTCCATTTTCTTAACAGAGAGTCAGGGTGAGTTCAGGGTTTTCAAAAATGCTTTGGGGCGACATCAGGGTTACTTCAGGGCTCGACGAACAAACCTAAATAAGTTTTTGCTTTTTGCTTCCAATGAATGGATTCATGGTATTGAACAAAAAAATGTTAATATAATATTTTTTGCCAAAAAGTAATCAAAGTAATCACTCAAAAGTAACGATTACTTTTGAAAAAGTAACTAAAGTAACGATTACTCAAAAGTAACGACTTTTTACATCACTATCTAGGAGAGTTCTACTATAATAATCCTAGCGAATTGGCAAACATAGACATTAGTCGTCTCGCACGCTTTGTTAGAAGCTCTAAATGGTTCAATGAGTAGGAAGAAATTCCACTTGATTCATGTGGTATCACAATGGACCAACTCATGGTCAAAGTGTGTCAAGCACTTGTGCTGACAGCCACGCTAACCTAACCTAACCTAACCTACAAAACTGTATACTTCTTATCTGGTATCTCGATGAGGGTAGGCCGTTCTATGGCGGGATCTTAAACTATAATCATATTTTGCCGTTGCTGTTCCACATCCGAAGAGCAGGTATGTGAAACTGAAAACGAATACGAAAAGTGGATCTATTGCTGCAAAATCCGTACTGCTAGTCATTAAGAAGCTTTCGGTCTTCGAGAAACACGCACCAGAGAAAATTTAATTGAATAAACGAAAATATACCCGGACAAGACTTGGAATATAACCGGCCACCTTCACTAAATTACTCACGCTTGTAGGTTTGATATGAACATGGTGGCTGAACCACGTTCGGGATGTCTGTTTTCTTGGTAGATGTTAACCACAGATTTCCCGAAATGTTTTTAAAAATTTTTAATTTTGGTTGAGTATATTTCCTGCTTTACCAAAGTGGTTTCCAATCCCAAGCACGCTTTTGTAGGGGAAGGGGTGGATCAATAATGAGGTCCTGTATTGTTTCAAGTTAACTGAGCCCAACGAGAGAATTTGCGCAATCGTCCTGTTTTTTTTCGATTTAAAGCGAGAATTCTGGGATCTTTATGTTATTAAAATTCTATAATATCGTTTTGCTTCGTTTCGAAAAAAAAAGTTAAAGTGAAAACGATATTGTGATACAATATTTTTTGCACTCGTGCAGCAGCAAGATTTCTATTGTAATGTAACCCTCTCATTGCTCTGAAGGATTGTTTTTAATTTTAACGCTGACATAACTACTGTGTAAGTTCTTCTATCTAAGAATCAAAACGCAAGAGCGTGTCGTGTAGGTTTGGTAACAGCAAATTAAATATGGAATTGAAGGGGGTTTTTCTTTCCCCCCGTTAATGTGGGGGTGCAATTTTTTAAGAGAATTACTTAAAATAGATATCAATTTATTTATATAGCAACTGTACTGTAACCAGCTTAGCTGGCCTTTTGTGACCCTTTTTTTAAATTCCAGAAATACCTTGAGCTATTTTAGCTTTTGTTTCGGAAGTTTTTTCATTGGACAATTATTTTACTGAGCCGTTTATCTATGTTATAAATAGTCTTTTGAACAAAATCCATGCAAAAACTAAGTTATTTTGTTTATTTTATTTTCAAATTAAAATGCAAACATCTGCGGTATCTCTAATAGGGTTATCGGCTTACCGATAACCACTTAGATTTTTGAAATGCATAGGTGCATTTGATAACAAGCCTCATTTCGGCAAGAATTAAATAACTCAAGGTATCTGTTACCAACAAGTTGATGAAATTGAAGAAAACAAATCGTCCAGTGTTAAAGTTCAAGGCTTAATCTAAACCAAATTAGAGAGAGATAAGATACACTCCAGAGTCACACACCACCTATAAAATCTCCAGTGCAGTTCCAGTCAGCATCCAGTTCGTGAATCACATTGATCTGACAAACTTCGCTATGAAAATTGCATTATTCCAATTACCTGTGGGAACAGATCCTACTGCCAATGTCAACCAAGCCGTTGATGCCATTAAGCAGGCCAAGACCAAAAATCCTGATCTAAAAGTAGTTGTTTTGCCGGAGTGTTTCAACGGCCCATATGGGGAAGAATACTTTGCTCAATACGCCGAGAAAGTACCTCAAGGTCCAACCTGTCAGGTTTTATCAAAACTGGCAAAGAGCCTAAGTCTTTACATAATTGGCGGAACTATAGTCGAACTAGTTGATGGCGGTGATTTGTACAACACCTGCACGGTTTGGTCTCCCGAAGGCAAGTTGATTGGCAAGCATCGCAAGGTATGTTTTTTTTATAGTCCTTTGAATAATTTTACAACAAAAATTAGCTTATTATGACCTTACCCCCAGATGCACTTGTATGACGTTAACATTACCTCTGATGTTATTGGTTGCTCTAAATTCCATGAATCATCGGCTCTTAAGCCAGGCAGTGAATTCACCGTGGTCGAAATTGAAAACCGAAAATTCGGCATCGGCATTTGTCATGATATTCGATTCGAAGAATTGGCCCGAATCTATCGCAAAGAAGGTATAGAAAGTATCAGCATTCGGGCGCAATAACCAACTGATATTGTATTTTTGTTTTTAAGGGTGTGACATGCTTGTCTATCCTGCATGCTTCTGCCATAAGCAGGGTCCAGTACAATGGGAATTACTGCAGAGGTCCCGTGCCAATGATGACCAAGTCTTTGTGGCAACGGTTGGACCTGCCCGCGATGAAAACGGTGTTTTCATTTCGTACGGACACTCGATGATTGTGGATCCATGGGGCCGAGTGATGTGCGAGGCTGGAGAAAAACGCGAGGTCGTTATCGCTGATATTGGTAAGTTGGAGTGTTCTGTTGTGGGCAATTTCGTCAGATAATAATATTTTACTATTTTATAGACTTCAAAATGGTGGATGAAGTTCGAAAGCAAATCCCGATTTATGAACAAAGGCGTACAGATTTGTATGATACCATCAAACTAAAGAAGTAAATCAAGATGAATTCAAAATAAATTGCGTTGACACTTGCAGTTTGATTGATTAAATAAAAATGTAAAAGCCTTACCGCAAATGATGAAAACGAGTTTTTATTTATATAATTTATCTTTGAATGGTATAAATTAAGAATAAGTGCGAATACAGCCATGTATTATGAGAATGGTCGTTATTTAAATATTTCTTTTTGGATGAGCTTCAATGATAATTTTTCGTCAACAAAACAACTTAACTAAGTAGGTACAAAATCTAAATCAAACATTTTTTTTTTCGAATTTACTTGGGCTTTAAATGAATCGATATAATATTATAAAATAATAGAATCTTCTGTCATTGAAATATTTTGTGACTTCAAATAGAGAATGCATTTATGAAATATTGATGGTTGACTTGCTGTAGGCAATGATAAGCTTAATTTACTTCGACAATGGCAAGCTGTTATTGGTGCAACTATCGAAAATGAATTATACACAATTTTTATTAAGCTTAGCAGCGTATAAAAAAAAAAACAATTGTTTATAGTCCAGTAACCTTGTTGTCTCATAGGAGGGCGTGTTTGCGTTAGCTCTAGTAGTCTTGATTTTTTGCTGAGTCTTTTATGATATTGGCCTCATGAAAAACCAAAGTTTTCGTACTCTAGCGCCGAACGCATCATAGTCAAAAACCAAAAAGACCGCGAAATGTTCACGCTTTTTTTAGTTATTGGCAATTTTGACCCCAAAGGATTAGTTTTTCGACTATAGCTTTGCTCTACGATTTCAAAGTAAAAAAATTTTCTTCAATTTGAGCCCAGAACCATCTGTATAGACGCACCAGTTTCGAAAATACAGTCATTCAAAATTTAGCTATAATAAATTTATAACAACAAGTAGTATAATTTTCAGTATAATTAAAAAAAACCTGGTTCTTGGCACAACATGCATAAAAATACTAGAGCGTATAAATTGGGTCAAAAGAAGAAAAAATTCTTAAGAGGGGGTAGTCTATATCCCCCCGTTGAATAGGAAGGGGCAATTTTTTTAAAAATTGACTTGAAATAAAAAAGAAATCCAACGACAATATTTTTGGAATAAAATCCTGTACCTTTTGTCAAAGCAAGGAATCCATTCTTCAATTTTCTTTTTAAATAAGTTTTTTCAATTAATAGTTTTTGAAAAATTCATTTCTAATCTCAAAATTTTGAAAACAATAAATGTTTTTTTTTCTTAAACTAATTTTTTTTTATTAAAATTGATTGAGCACTTATTTTGTTTTCAAAATTCAATGCTATTTTCCAAATAATAATAAGAATTTGTAAAAAAAAAAATACTTTGCAAAAAAGAATGAAATCACACCAAACACATAAATGTTAAAAAAGATCCAAGTTCTCCATATAAACAAAAAACCTTTATGTAACAAGTCAGCCGTGAAAATTAATGAGATCTAAAAGTCGCAAAGTTCTAAGTTTATAGAGGTTTATTATCAAATACTTTAAGTAGATTAATATCGAAACAGTAGCCGTGGCGTGATGGTTAGTGCGATGGACTGTCATGCCGGAGGTCTAAGGTTCGATCCCCAGCCTCGCCACCTATTTATTTAAAAGAAAAAACGGCTACTGCGAGGAATTGACAAATCCTCTAAGAGTATCTCCTGTCACAGAAAAGTGCCGCTCGTTAGCCGTTCGGATTCGGCAATAAACTGTAGGTCCCCTCCATTCCTGCAGACACGCACACAGGAATGGTTGAGAGTTGTAAGTCACTAGGCCCTAGTTCTTCATGAGCTGTTGTGCCATCAAATTTATTTATTTATTTTAATATCGAAACAACTCCAAATTATGAGAGGAATTTCTTATTACATGATCACTGACTAAAATTTGGTAAGTTTACTTGGCAAGTTTTCAAAACCTTTTAAATTGTGTGGTGACAAAAAAAAAGATAACTTGAAGAACTTGGGTCTTTTTTAACATTTATATGTTTGGTGTGAGTAAAAATTCAATCAACTCCGGAGGCAGTTAGGTTTAGTATAGATACGCTAGATATATATTTGTATTCACAATTAATGCTATCAAAATATCTTCAACAGCTTAATCATGTTGTTTTATTTATTTTTCAATTATAAAAATGCAAACAACTTTTATCATTTAATGTTATCGGCTCAGCATAAAGCAAGAAATCACAGTTCAGAATACATATCAGTGATGGAAATCGACTTTTCTTGATAGTACTGAAAGCTGAAAAAAAAAAATAGTACTGAAAATGACCAAATAGTACCGAAATTCTAAAATAATTGATTAATCTGTGATAACATGCCTTTGTTTTTTTTTTGTTTGTTTTTTTTTTTTTTTTTTTGATAACTAACGTTTGTTCATATACTATAGCTTATTTTTTTTTGTTTACCTATATTTATCATTTATTTATTATATTAAATTATTTATATGTTTATTCATTTATTTATTTGTATATTTATTTATTTATTTTTTTTTTATTTATTTATCTATTTATTTATTGACTTATTTATTTATCTATTTATTTATTTATTTATTCATTTATTTATTTATTTATTTATTTATTTATTTATTTATTTATTTATTTATTTATTAATTCAATCATATATTTGTTAATCTGTTTACCTGTTAATCTATTTTTATTTATTTATTTATTTTGTTAATTAAATTATTTATTCATTTTATTTATTTGTTTATTTCGTTAACTATTTATTTATTTATTTATTTTGGTAATTGATGTATTCATTTATAAATTAATTTGTTTACTTGTTAATCTGTTTATCTATTTTACTTATTTATTTATTCTTTTTTAATTAATTAATTAATTAATTTATTTATTTATTATTTTATTTCTATAATGTATGAATTTTCATCATTATTTAATTTCTATCACATCATTTTTTTTTCTTCTCTTCTAGTCATTAGTTTTAAGGTATCTTAGATAATTCATATCTTATATATATTTTTTTTTTTCTTTCGAATGGAGGTTTTATCGTGTTTCCTCCAAATATAATGTTTAATTAAAAAAAATAAACTTAAAGGAACCCTTAATAAATAATATTTTAGCTGAAAGATATATTGTATCGAATCTCTTAAATGTAAAATGTGCGGTAACAAACCATTGTAAAACTTATAACGAAATAAAAACCTATCTATCTATCTTAATATTTTATTGGTTGTCATCGTTAGAGGAAGATTTGGTTTGAGTATTCTGCCATCGACCCCTTGCAGCCATCTTGACTTGTAGACCAAAAATACTGGTCGATATAGTTTTAAATGTAACATACATATAAATCGAAAAATTTTAAAAAATATAAAGGCTTAACTATATTCAAAACTGTTTGCAAAAAGTACAAAAGTGAAAAACTTAAACATGCGCTGGAAATGCCTGAGTGTGAAAAAGCTTGCGGAAATAGTGTTTGATATGTCATTTCAGTTTGATACTGCAGTTAAAACAACATTTTTTCACACACAGGCATCTCTAAGAATATTTTTGTAGGTCCCATGTTTTAGGAATATTGAATATATGTTTTTTTCGCGGAGAGATTTTTTTAAAAACATATTTTTTTCGAGTGAAAATTTTAATTGTTTTTTTATATACCTATATTTTTTCATATTTGGAATTATTATTTTCGAAAAACGTTGACATTTTTTTTAGGAAAAAATACTTTTGTTTACTCATACAAGGTGTCCCTTAAATCGTAAACTATGCTTTGAGGGATGATTCATTCTGAAAAGCACAAAATTTATTAGGGGAAAGTTCTATCCCCTTTTCTTTTTTAGTTCTTAAGAAATAAACATAAAGGGACATTAGTATGATGTTAAAACATTTTTAGTATGATGCTAAAATAAAAAGAGCATTTTCGAAATTTTAAACGAGTTAAATTTTACTAAAGTTAAAATATATACTAACTCCAAATGTCACTTTGACAATTATTACAAATGTGAAAATGGTGTGATATGTCACTTTTTTAGGTGTTCAGCTGGATTTTATTAAGGCAACTGGTTTAGTATGATACTAGTTAAAAAATATTTAAAACTAAGAACATTTTAGCTTTAAAGTTAGAAAATTGTTAAATAGTATCATGTTTACCTCAATATCAGTTTCTTAATTTTAAACAATTTTTTAACTAGTATCATACTAAACCTATTTCCTTAATTAAATCCAGCTTAACACGAATAAAACAGTAACACTTACATACTAACTCGTCTAAAATTTTGCGCCAAACTTTTTATATTGGTTTTTTGTTTGGGTAGGTTTATGACGCCGTTGTTTTTTTCTATCCAATCATAATTTTTTTTAGAAATTTTGACTTTGAAATTTAAATTTCTCAAAAACATTCACTCAAATGCTTTCTCAAACCAACGCGATTATTCGCCGCGACAAAAGAAAACAACACGTGTCGCGGCGATTAATCGCGTTAGTTTGGGAGAGCCCTAAAACAACATGAAATATAAGATTTAATAAAATATTTTCAATTTTTCAGAAACTGCCTCATTTTGTTTAAAATAGTTTTACAAAATTTATTATTTTCCTTAACTTTTTAGATACGAAAAATATTTGTTTATAATGTATACATATAGCTATGCAAAACTGAGGCAAATTCCTACCGCATCAAACATCTACACTCGGAATGTACCTCAATTTTTTAAATTTTCGATTATCTTAACTGAAATTTGTTAGAAATTCTCGATTTATTTGCAAGAAATCATTATATTGAGTTTCATCAGACTTAAACCAAACTAGCACTTGAGTGATGCGTTCAACTCAAGTGTGAAAATTTCAGTATTGGTGTTTTGCCAATAATTGAAATAGTACTGAAAGTGTAAAAGTGGTACTTACGTACTGGGAAAATTAAATAGTACAAAATTCAGTAAAATAGTAAGCCATTTTCCAACCGTGATACATATTATACCTGTTTGATAACGACAACCAAATTTCAAAACAAAATTACTTAAACCATCCAAATATCACCGACATAACAGGTTGCTTTATACAACGGTTGAACAAATAAAATTCTGGAAAAGATAAGAAATTCTGAAAGATATCAAATTTGGTTTTATTTATGATACACGTATAAAAATAAACTGTTAACCCAGTGAACATCCAGTTTGGCAATCACACTCAAATTCTGTTGATACGTTTTTTTTTCATGAAAATTGCACTGCTTCAGTTACCCGTAGGCTCGGATCCTAGAGCCAATGTCAATCAAGCCGTTGACGCCATCAAGCAGACAAAGGCTAAAAATACTGATTTGAAAGTAGCCATTTTGCCGGAGTGTTTCAATGGTCCCTATGGAATAGAATATTTTGCAAAATTCGCCGAAAAAGTACCCCAAGGTCCGACCTGTCAGGCATTATCAGAACTTGCAGAAAGCCTTGGTCTTTTCATAATTGGCGGAACTATAAAAGAACATGGTGATGGACGCGATATGTACAACACTTGCACGGTTTGGTCCCCTGAAGGAAAGTTAATTGGCAAGCATCGCAAGGTATGTATAAGTCTTTTGAATAAATCCACACTCAAATTCATGTCAACGAGTGCGGTGCGTGGTTGCTGATGACTTCACCGCCAGATGCATTTATTTGACACAAACCCTTGCAACGACGATGGCGGTATTCATTTTTTGGAATCATCAGCTCTAAGGCCAGGCAATGATTTTACGGTTATCGAAATTAAAAATCGAAAATTTGGCATCGGCATTTGTCATGATCTGCGTTTCGACGAATTGGCACGTGTTTATCGCAATGAAGGTAGCAAGAAATGTCATTGGACTTAGTCGTGTAATATTATAATGGAATTTTGTATTTATTTTTAAGGGTGTGATATGATTGTGTACCCTTCGTCCTTCTGCCTTGCTCATGGTCCAATGCATTGGGAATTGCTACAGAGGTCCCGTGCCAATGATAATCAACTCTTTGTGGTGACAGTTTCACCTTCGCGCGATGAGAACGCTGATTTCGTTTCCTACGGACACTCGATGCTGGTCGATCCATGGGGCAGAGTGGTGTGCGAGGCTGGAGGAAATCGCGAGATTATAATCGCTGATATTGGTAAGTTAGAGAGTTATGTTTTGGGGACTTTTATTGGATTACAACATAATTTTGATTTAGATTTTTCGATGGTGGATGAAGTTCGAAAGCAAATTCCGATATATGGACAAAGGCGAACAGATATGTATAATACCATCAAATTATAAATAAATAAATGAGGATTGCTTTTTAGAATTTACTTCATCTTTTAAAGTTTTATTGAATTAATGTAAATTTAATGCGTTTCAAGTGTAATACATATCGTGATCAGTTTGGAAGAAAGCGACACAACTCAACAAATCTCATTTTTCGCAATAGGCAACAAAAATTGAATAAAAATTTGAATTCCAATTAATTCGTTAAAATATCAAAACCGATAGCTCATTAAGTTAAAAATATTTAGTATAGAGTGTGATAGTTATTATTAGTTATTCTTTCCTTCACAAATATGCTTTGTTAGCTCAAAAATTTAATTTGTTGAGTTGTGTCATTTTTCATCTAAACCGACGATATGTATAATTTTTTTTTGGAAATTTTAACTAAAAAATTTTATATTAAAACAAAATTATAATAACAAAATAAAAAAATGGTAAGATGATTTATAATTAGTAAGCCTTAGTATGTTGCTGATGCAAAAATGACACATCGACATCACAAACGAAAAATTTTGTTCTGCTTTTCGTTCTGCGGTACGCTGTTCGATGAGCGAAATTGAAATTTAGCAGATTATTTGAGCCATTTCACACATACCCCGTAACCGTACACCGGCATCGGCCAAAAATCTATGGGACCTTTCACACGTGCCGACAGGTGCTGATGACGCCGATCGGCAGCCGATCACCGGGCGATGCTGCCGACTTTGCTCACTGCAATAACCGGCTGCTGAGATTGAATGGATCATGGATGTATAAAAACAAATTGCACTTACACACATACCCGGTCCGGTAGTTGTTTGCTTTGCTGATTTTTAATTTGAATATCTCCTGTGTACGAGATAAGGGTTGTTTTGTGTTCAATTATTGTTTTTTTTTTTTTGTAAATTTGAAACCAATTCACTTTTAGTTCAGTCGGAATGTACAAAAAAAAGCGTGAAATGCAAAAAATACTTAATTATGTGTTATTTCCCTGTTTAAAATTCTTTTTAAAGAGAGAGAAACTGCGAAGAGATCTCGTCACGCTGACGTCTAGTTTTCTCGTCGCATTGTAAAACAGCATTCAGTGATTATGTGGGCGAGAGAGTTTCGTTGGAACTCAACCTCGGAGTGATACCGTAGCCGAGTTCCACGAAAGCTTTTGATTGAAAGTATGATTGTGTGAGTGAAAGAGGAGGCCAATAGAGAACAAAAGGCTAAGCTTGACAAACCTCTTCTTAGTTGACTTGCATAGCCGTAAGAGGTTTTTTTTTGGTTATTTTAGGAAAAAGAAAAGAAGGTAAAATAGAAAGTTGAAAATAAAGTTTGTAAGAAGAAAAATTGGAAAAGGAAAAAAAAAATAATTTAGTAAAGGTTCTGAAGGTTTTTCGAAGAAGGAGTTTTTGCAAAAGGATTGATATTCGCCAGAAAGGGGCGAGTGAAATCATCGAGGAAAGAAGGAGGAAGAAAAGGAACAGTAGAGTGTTATTTTAGATTTGATTCGTTTTGTAAATAGTGTTGTAAAAAGAAATATTCGATTGGCCCTTGATTCGGTTTTAAAAATCTCAAAATTGTGAGATGCGCAACCCCATTTTTAAATTAGTTTTTTTTATCCGTTTTGTTTCCGGACCGAATGATAGCGGTCCATTTTTGCGGTCTTTATTTTTAAATTGTTTCATTTGATTTAATTGTTTAATAATTTTTATTTGTTTAAATTGGTTTCATCCAATTTAAATTTATATTTTTATATTTAACTATTATTGATCAGGCGTAAGCCACGGTTTCCCAGATATTTTTAAATAAAACTTTCTTAACTTCCCATTGGGAATTTAAATTTGTGTTTTTTTCATATTTTTGAAGAAGAATTTTAAGCATCCCGGTAAAGGCAAACGACCCTAAACAGTTTCCTGGCACCCACCCTTCAGAGTAAGTACGCCCCTGTGCTTACCAAAATTCGTCTTATTATTTATCACCTTTTTTTATCATAAGTACTTTTTATCAATTCGATTTCAATTATTGAACGCTTCTTGCGTTTGTTTAAATTTGACGAACCCACCCCCAGCTTACTAGCCGGTTGGCTGCATCGTTGTTGCAGTGAGTTGTTGCAATACTTTTAGGCCAGGCGCGCACATGCAACTATAAACAGTGTTTTTTGTCATAAGAGGAAAACTGTTCCTTCAAAGGTAAGAAGTATGCAATGTATTTCCCAGTTATTGACCAATATTTTGTGAAATATAGTTTTAAGATATATATGTAATAAGTAAAAACTTGCTAAGCAGGGGGTATAGTTGCCCCCACTTATACAGGAGGAATCATTTTCTGAAAAAATTTGGTTAAAGTGCATAAGTAATCGTTTAAAAACAACGGAAATATCTATAATGCTCTATAGCTTTTGGAAAATGCAAAAACCTATTCTATTATTTCACTGGTAGAACAAGTAATTTAAGTTAAAAGTTTTTGAAAAAATTGACTTTAAATCAAGAATTAAAAAAAGTTAACTTATAATAACTTGTTTTCAAAATTTTTTGTCATAAAGTACTAGATTTTCACCCCTACCACTTAAGAAAATAATCCAGACTTCATGATTTTTTAAATTTATTTTTCCTTCGACTGGACTGTTACGATTGATAAGAGTTGTTAACCTAATCTAAAAATTAATTTTTGTTATGATCAAATTTAATAAAAAAAATTGCCTTAAATTTAAGATATGGCGTCCAACGAAAAAAGGCTAGCATCCCGAACACTAGCTGCATTTTATTTTCTACGGATCTGGATCAGGATCATTTTACAACACGTAATACAAAAACAATGCGTGATCCTGCTCTCTATCTGGATCTATTTCGAAGATCCAAAAATGAATTCTTACTTTGGCGGGTAGATGGCTTTTATGGTAAGGTAGCGTTTGTTGTAGTGCTAAAGAGATAGGAAACAACTGAAAATAATTAAAACGTAAGTAAAAAAAAGAAGGTTATATAAAAAAACTGCTGTCATTGTGCCATATCGTTTATTTTCAAGGGATGATCCTGATCCAGATCCAAAGATAATAAAACGCGGCTACTATAAAGTAACTCCCTCTAACTCTTTTAACGATTGGAAAAAATCGCCGCTTTAATTTTTGCAATACCAAATGAACATCCCAACTGGGCTATTATTATTATCAAAACCATAAAAAGTGAAGCTGTTTATGAGAATTTAAGCCTTATTCACTTGACTAAAATAAAAAAAAGTACAAAACCATATCATAATATAAAGTTCCTCTTTATTCTTTCTTAAGTATCATTCTTTTCCTATGAACATTTCTTCAAAAACTCCCAAAGTCCCAATCGACCAATAACAATCAATTTTCATTTCAAATATGACTTCTGCTATTTTCTCAAAATACCGAATTATTATGTCGACATCCGGACATTTTATATATTTATTTATCTAACATATCCACTTTGTAGCATCCTTTTCCAAAAAGATAAAAAAAAATTGTTCATATATCCCTTTATGTGATTTTCAATTGCAAACAATTTTTTTTTCGACTCAAATCGTATTTTAGAATTGAAAATGGTACCAAATTTTGTCTTTGTTATGGTTGTTGCTATGAGAAATAACCATCATCATTCTCATATTGATAAAACAACAAGAACCAATCCAGAAGCAACCATTCATTCAAAGAAGCAAAGTCCTTCCGCAGGATATGTGATGTGTTTTTATTGATTGTGTTGCAGTTTGTTTCTTTTCAATCATCATGGCGAACGATGCCTCGGAGAACTTTCAATTTTTCAACGCACAAGTTTCTGGTCAAACCATAACGACAATCACACTTCAATGGAATGAAGTCCCTAACTCGGATGTCTATGAAATTGAAAAATACAGTAAGAAGCTTGGCTGGCAGAGAGTGTCCTGGTTCGTATAATAAAAACACACAAACAAACACAAAACCAGAAAAACTGAATCCTTCCTCAACACAAAGAGATTTCGTCAAAGAAAATACCATAAACAAAAAACTTTGATACTCTGACAAAAATTTGTATAAACCTAGTCGTAAAAATTGTTTTTCTTTTGGCTTCATTTTTTTGTCCTTGGAAGGACGAGTGCGTGCAGGACCACAATTGAACAGCTGGATGATAACTTTGCATATCGATTTCATATTAGAGCTCTTAAACTTTCCCCAAACGATGATGAAGACAACGAAGAAGAGTCCTTTGACGAACATGAACATCCAAGAGAATTTATTACGGTTGGCTTGTCCGAGGAAATTGTGGTAAGGACGACCTCAACAGACGCGCGGTGTCATTAAGTTTTATGAGCTCAGCTTCCATCGGCTTCGCCTGTCCGCGTATAGGGCAATTCAATTTCGTTTACGAATATTTATGCCGGAATGGGCTCATATAGCTCCTCCACTTAATTGCAGGGAATGACACTGTCAGCTCCTCCTTCAACTATGTGCCTGCATCGGGCCATTAAGAAGGGCCAACAATTCCTGATCAAACGGATACTTAAACATCGTCCCAGCCTGATTGATTACCCCGCCCAGAATGGATACCTTCCTTTGGCCAATGCGATTACTATGGGTGAAATATGCATTATCGACATTATCCTGACTGCCGGAGCAAGCGTGCACAATGGAAATCCCTTAAATGGTCGCACACCGTTGCATGTAAGTCCTTTGGCTTAAGCTGACTTAAGATAACCTAAACGGTTTAGTTTTTGTCTTTTTTTTGTTTGTTTTTTAATTTTAAAATGTGTTTTAAAGCTGGCATTCTTTTATGGACAACTGCCAGTGGCACGAATCCTGCTAAACAAGAAGGCCGACATAAATGTCAAGGATAACAATGGCGTGACACCCTGCCATTGTGCTGTCGATGCAAACCAATATGACATTTTGAGATTCGCACTTGACAATGGAGCCGAAATGGAGGCGATGGATATGTCAGGATGGACTCTGCTTTTGAGAGCAGGTAGGTTGGTATAGCGGTTATGGTCAAAACATCGATTTTTGTGACCTAAACTTAGAGATTTTGGAGAAGGATGAAAAAGTAGAGTACATATAATTTTGTTTTTGCGATTTGAGTTTCTGCGCAAACTAAAACATCGGGATCATCCTTCTGCAAATCGAATTGTTTCTGTGATATGTTTTTATGTATCAATGTATGTTTATTGATATTTAACAGTTGGAATGCATTCGGATTTGATGATTGTCAAGTTGTTGCATCAGCAGGGATCAAATCTGAAAGCTCTGGATGTGAATGGACTTAATTGTATGGAATTGGCACGTTTGTTTGGAAATAATGAAGCATTGAAATATTTGGAGAATTGTGGATACAGTTGAAAATACAATATAAAATTGAAAATTATACATGCCTTCGTAGAGACAGACATTTTCTCAAACAATCTATCAGGAGAATCGATTGGGTATTTTTATGAAATAATTAGATGGAAATTTTGTTATTTAACTGATGCCTATTATTTTAGATAAATAAACTATTTATTACACTTTGTTCAGTAATCTTTCACTAAAATTTGAAAAAAGGAACTAAAATAATTATGACCCAGAAATGGGAAGGCAAGTACTTGGGTACTACCCATTACTTTTAGTTTTAACTCAGCTAAGTTAGCTTTACAAAATATACGATTTTTACTTGCAATTATGTAGGTGGTGCCGTGACATAAGGCCATGCGTTATAAAGCCATATTTCGGAATATGGTTTTATGACGCTTTCGTAAAGTGACAGTAGGCCATATTCGAACGGTCGGCCGGCCGCCTTTTAACGCTTTGGCGAAGTATAATAAGGCCATATTTTTTTTGCGACTTAAAGTCATATCTAAATATGATATCGTGACACTTTCTTTAAGTGACATAATACCTTATTAAAGCAATTTTGATACTCGCGGTACGAAAAAAAAAGAATTTTGTTGAAAACAGTTTTGTTGGACGTAGCTTCTCCTTGCAGTATTTTTAACGCCCAAAGTTTCAATTATAATAATGAGAGTACATACTTAGAACTTATCAGAGTAAATAAGATTCAATCAAAAATCTATCGATTTTTTTTAATCTTCCCTCAGCCAAACATTTTTTCTTAAAATAGCATATTTTAAGAAATTTAGTAGCGGAAAAAATTTTGCCGATGAAAAGATCAATTTGGTGATATTGCGGATAAAGTTTTGCCAAAGAGAAGAAAATGAAAAATTCGTGCGATGTTTTAATTTTTACACCCCATTTTTACACCTCATTTTTGAGGAAAACTGCTGCTATCAGCATAATTATCTAAAGTCCTAACTTTCACTGATTTTTTTTTTTTTAAATGCAAGAATTTCCATTTAAAATCAGTTTAGCATAAAATGAAGGATTTAAAGCGAAAATAACGGTACCTGCCATACAATTTTTTTTTAGCATTTATGGAAAATCCTACTTTCTCAAAAATGGCTCCGACAGATTTTTCTAACCAAAATTTAATAAATTTTATTTTCACAAAAAGGTAGCTCATAACCTTTTTGTGAAAATAAAATATCGAACAATGTGTGGTACCACCTCCCATATAACCATTTCTTTTATTTATTTATCTTGCGAAAAATTAAAATAGTATTGTATACCAAAATTTTCAAAAAAAAATATTTTTTGGATTTTTAAAGAAGTTTAAATTTTTTTTTTTTTTTTTGAAAATCAACTATTTGTACAAATCTTGGTACCGAGCAGTTTTTTAGCATTATCTATTATATTTTGCACAAACATTTTTCTTATATTAAAATTAACAGTAGCTACTTTCGATATAAATGTTAAAAACCGTCACAGAAAATCTAAATTTTCTCGAAAACGACTCCTACAATTTTGATTAAAATTGTTCACTTATATTAGTACGGTTTACGATTAATCAAAAACAAACTTTACAGTTAGTCATTATTAGCAGTACCTCTCATAGAACCATTTTTTTCATTTTTGATTATCTGCTTATCTGTATAACCGATTAAAATTAAATTTTTTACACAAAAACTTCTAAAAGGTTGAAATCGTACTGCATATTAAAATTTTCAAAAAAATAAATTTTGGATTTTTAAAAAAAAATTTTAAAAATGGTCAGATGATTTTTTGCAAATTTTAATTTTTAATTCAACATTAATAAATACTAAAAAATGGTGCACCAATTTTTTTCTTAAAAATGTTTAAAAATTTTCATATATAAAAAATTAATTTAAAAAAAAAAAACCGCTCCTACAATTTTATTTATTTTTTCTCAAAAACTAAAATTAGTTAAAGAAATTAGACGGTGTGCTTTTTTTAGCCCTCAAAACAATTTAATTTCAATTATTAGAAAAGAAGGAGTGGTATTGGGCTCTGGGCTGTAAACATTACACCTGATATATTCATAAAGTCACAAAGGAAGTTGAAAACAGAGAAAACTGAAACACAAAATCGTGAGCAGATTTTTTTTTAAAACCATTTTCTATATAACTACCTGCCGCGCCTGCCGAATCACCAGCAGAAAAAAACTGTGAAAACTTATGCCGAACACAAAAAACTTTTAAATCCTTAGTAATTCTAAATTATAAACACAAGTTTAGGGGCTTATGTCAAAAGTCGATCAAAATTCAAAATATAAAGAAATATGTGTATCAACTTAGCAGGTCCCTTTTTTCGTTGCAGATTAAAAAGTATATAGTAATTCGCTGCTACTTAATTGCTAATTTGTTACGTACAAAAATAATTAATTGCTCTGTTGCTTTGCGAGAAAATGAGTGTCCTGCTAAGTTGACGTCAACTTAGCAGGTCAACTTTCTTAAGACTATAGATAAACGGTCCGGGGATGGATATATATTGAAAACTACTTAATTGCTAATTATTTACCCCAAAAAAAAATCTAATCGCTGTTTTGGCTTGCGAAATAATGGGTGTCCTGTTAGGCGTCAAGTTAGCAGGTCAACTTCTCAAAATCAAAGATAAATCGATCCGGTTTTGAATACATGTTGAAAACTACTTAATTGCTAATTAGTTAGGCAAAAAAAAAATTAATTGCTCTGTTGGTTTGTGAGAAAATGGGTGTCCTATTAAGTTGACGTCAACTTAACAGGTCAATTTTTTTTTAAAAATAGAGATAAACGGTCCGGGTGTGGATATGTATTGGCAACTACTTAAATGCTAATTATTTATGCAAAAAAAAAATTGAATCACCTTTTTTCGTTTTCGAGTAAATATGGATGACGTCATCATATAAGGACATACCAATTTTCTCGCAAACCAAAACAGCAATTAATTTTTTTTTGGCGTAACTAATTAGCAATTAGGTAGTTTTCAATATACATCCATCCCCGGACCGTTTATATTTATTCTTGAGAAAGTTGACCTGCTAAGTTGACGTCAACTTAGCAGGACGCCCATTTGCTCGCAAACCAACAGATCAATTAATTATTTTTTACGAAAATAATTAGCAATTAAGTAGCAGCCTATTACTATATAATTCTTAATCTACAACCGAAAAAGTGACCTGCTAAGTTGATGCACATGAAATAAATATTAAAATATGTATTAAAAAAGTCAAACAGAAAAATATTAATAAATAGAATTTTGAAATAACGATAGCAGACTTTAGTTCCATTTGACTAGATTCTATTTCATTCGCAATAAGCCCCTTACTTTCAAGTATTGATTTAAAATAATACTCTAAAAAAAAAATAGAAAAATATTTGAGGTTCAATAAGAATATATTAAACAGTTGTAAGTAAAAATGTATTTTTTTTTCAACTTAGATTCAGAAGTTGATTCATAACAAAGATATAGATAATTTTAACTTAATCTACATATAAACATTCTGAGCCTTTAGGAGTTCGATGACCACAAGAATAAACATGGTAGAAATCAAGATTCTGCTTTAAGCCCAAAAAGAATACATTTTCAGCTATTTCCTTTCCAAAGTTACAAAAATTCTGCGCATAAAGTGTGAAAAACACACGCTTGTTATCTAAATCATATCGCTTAAGAATTCTATTTTCATGATCGAATATTTCTTGAGTGACCGGTGAAGTTAATATCCAATCTCTGTATTCAGACCAGGCTTGTTGAAAACTCTTTGTATAAACTACAGCCATCAAACGTGCCTCATCCAAAGCGTTGATTGTTGGCGGAAGTTTAAGGCAATCGGCAATACGAAAATATTTCCCTTGACCCATTCTTGCCGAACTATTGTAGAACATCATCCAAAGATGTACATTTAAAGTTGACATATAATAGGACATGGGTTTATTTCGGCTTTGATACATGTACATTGTCCAATCAAGAACAGTCTTGTAAACACCATGTGTGTAGGTTGAATTATTGCTTTTGCGCAGTTCTTCAAGTGCTCTTATATTATGGTGGTAGCCATCGCTAAAGATTCTGAGATCTTTGTATTCCTTGTCTAAATCGGAGGTCTGAAAAGAAATTTCAAAAACTGAAATTATTTAAACATTTTTAAACTAAACGATTTTTGAATTTGTATAATTTTAAAGAAAAAGGGCAAACAAATTTTTAGTGGATTAGAGATTGCAATTCGATGATAAGACAAAGAGGTTTGGAAAAAAAAGAACATGAATTTCAGACTTGAATACGTTCATTACTTATTAATTTACTGTGCAAAGAAAATACATACATAAATCGAAATAGTAACAGAATCTCGAAAGACAAAGGTTCGAAAACCAAAAGTTTCGAAATTTCAAATTTTTGAAAAAAATTTATCTAAGAATGCTGCGACCTCAGATAAAAATATTTCGCTGATACACTTACATATCGATTTTGCGCTAAAGCGCAACTTTATTTCTTCTCCGTTTAAGGCAAGTCATAGGATGGTGAACTTACAAAAAGGCCAGAAGGTGGGGGGGGGGGGGGGGGGGGGTTTAAATGGTCGACTAACTGGCGGAGAAAATAATATTATTTTGAAAACAGCCCAGTTTACTTTAAGTGATAAGGTTTTGTTTGTAAAGAGAAATTTAATTTTTGGTTAATTGGTATTTTGATCAAGAAAACATTGACATTGTCGCCTGGCCTTTTTTTCCGTGGCCCCGCCCATTTCCTTGAATTCATAAAAATTCTTAAAATGTTATTTAAGCGTAAACGAATTAAAAAAAATCCAGCTTAAAATGAAATTTGTATTTTTTTTTTCGGCGGGATTTCATGATTCGGGATTTTGTGTTACGCTCCCATTAGCGCAATATTTTTATCGGAGTTTTCTCACCTCTATTTAATACTAATTCTTACGAAAAATAAATTGTCCGCAGCATTCTAGGATTAATTATTTTCAAAAATTTGAAATTTTTGGTTTTTGAACCTTTGACTTTCGAAACTTTGTCTTTCGTAACTTTATCTTTCGAAACTTTGTCTTTTCGAAACATTGTCTCTTCTAACCTTTGTCCTTCAAACCTTTGCCTTTCGAAACTCTGAAGGTTTCCCACATAAATCTTCCTCGAAAGTGGAAATACCAACAACAAAAAATGCACTTTTTTTGTCAGATATATTTTTTAAAATAAATGCTTCGAAAGCATTAAACAAAAAATACTTCAAAATTACATCGGCCTTATATCGGCCTTGTATCTCACAAATTTCAAATTTAACAAGAAATTTATGTTATCTAGGCCTAGTTGCTGAGTTAACTAGGGATTTACTAAAAAAAGATGCTTTTAATATTTAAGTTCAGCAGGTCGATTCGCATTTTTTTTTTATTTGAAACACTGTTCACGTTATAGCCTTTATTACCTGTAAAATAAAATTTATTTGAAGTCGATATCTTTATGCGTTCTCGAGATATCGTCGGCGAAAAAATCTTTCGAACGTACGTACACAGACATCTCTCTTAAAACAATGTAATCCGACTCCAGAGACCTCGAAACTTCGAGGAATGTCAAAATTTGCAATTTCACAAATCGGACCGATTACAATAACTTCCAATTGAAAGTTAAATCAAAGCAAAATAAAACAAAACATTCACCTTAAAATAAATCCTCGGATCCCTGAATATATTCTTAAACGATTCCAATTTGTTTTTAAATAAATGATTTCCAAAGTTTTCCGTATTTTTAGCTCGATTAATAAAACTTCCCAGTAATTCAATAAGATTCGTATGGTCATGTGTATCCATATGATTATGGGCCACAATATATCCAAAAAGTGGACGAAAATAATCAAAAGTTTCACGATAGCAATCATCAACTGATTTAACTGAAACACACGATATGCTAAATTCCATCATCTTGCGTTTGGCTTCGAAGTTGTGTTCGTCTTGTTGTAGGCCAACCAAAAGTTCGATCAGTTCTTTTTGACCTGGTAAATTGCCCATAATTGAAAACATCGGTTGATTCCGATTGCACACATATTCGTAGTACCTATCACAGGGTGGATGTTGTTTGTAAATTGAGTGATCAATTCGTTGAGCTAGGCTCTGCATTTCCTTGATACGTAAGTCCGACAGATGACGCGTGTATGCTATTTGACCAAAAACCCCGCTTAAGGGAATGGACAAAAGCCCGAAAAACAATCCGAACGTTAATGACCAGTAAAACATGTCGTATACCAACTAACTAAATATACTAAATGACAGAAATGTGTCGTCTCAACCTAAAAGTGTGCTGATGCTGATACAGAGAGAGTGAGTTTTGAAAGTTTATTGATTTCAAAGACGGAATTAGGTTAGGTTTTATCTCATAGTATAGAAAATCTGAAGTTCACGTATTTGACATTTCACAAGTAAATGGCTACATATATGAGATACAGAGCATACAGAGATACAGAGATGCTATTTGTGTTAAGTTAATCATTTGGATTAATTACATCACAAAGTTAGCGTAAGGCATACCAAGTAGGTATTTAATCTCTTCAAGTAGCTTTGGAAGAAAGTTTTGAATTATTTGAAATGACTTTGTGTTCATACTTCGAGATAGATAAGGAATGAGAATATGTGTGAGCTTGAGATTATTATAGCTCGGTAAACAGAGTTGACATTTGATTAGTTTTTTTAAGGCAACTAAATAAATAAATACATTTGGTGGCACAAACGGCTCATGAAGAATCATGGCCTAGTGACTTACAACTCTCAACCATTCCTGGGTGCGTGTCTGCAGGAATGGAGGGGACCTACAGTTTATTGCCGAATCCGAACGGATTCCACGACAAGAGATACTCTTGGAGGATTTGTCACTTCCTCGCAAGAGGTAGTAGCTCCGAAAAAAAACTAAAGGTGGAAGCGGCTGGTATTGAACCCTAGACCTCTGGCATGACAGTCCAACGCACTACCCATTACGCCACGGGCAACTAGGTTCCCCTTAAATTAACATTTCGATAATGGAGAAGTTTAAAAAACTATGGTTCCCATCAAACCATTCTTTGCTACTAAACGTTGGCATTGTTCCGGTTTACCAGGGACTTCCCGGATTTCAGGCATACATCAAACTATTCCGCTGGAATAGCTTTTTTTCAAGGTTTTGACCAGAATTTCATACAAAACATCCAACATTCAATTTGAAATTTTTTCTATTATTTTACCTTAACTCCCATCTTATGGTGAGAAAAATGTAGTGAAGTAAGACTTGTTTGAACACAACTTGGAATTTTTATTTGCAGCTTGCGATTTTATATACATTTACTCAAAGTTGACAGTTTTAACTTCCGATTCTCAACTCTACAGTTTATTAACTTTTGATTTTCTCAACTCCCAACAAAAGCAGAAATTGGCAAGCAAACTTGAGATTTTTCATTAGAATTTAGATTTTTGTTTTATCAAAAGTTATTTTGGCTTTTAATATCGTATATTAATTAATTTAAAGTTGCAATGTTTTAAGGGAATTGGAGAAGAATTATTTTCGGGAAATTTAATCATCTGCTTCGGGTACCGAAGATGAAGAAAACGAAAAGTTTTGGATTGTTGAAAGAACAGAACATGAACACGCGATTTTAGAACTTTTTTCTATTTTCCGCGGCGTGGAAGTGTTGCGATATTGAAAGCCTTCGTTAATAATTATACTTTTTAGTTTATAATTGTCAAAAAAGATAACCCCGAAACTTATATTTCAAATTAATTACAATTAGCAAGTTCAGGTTTCTCAAGCTCACTGAAATCTGAACTCCTCAGTGAGATAGTGAGATTCCTCACTTTTGCTGTCAAAAACCTGACTGATATTTTTTTGATTCGTTTGCTTAATTATTTGTTGTCGCAGTTGATTAATTATTAAAAAAAGGGATGGAAATTGGTTTTGACTTTTAGCGGAGAAATTTTGATCAGGTTTCTCCATCTGCTCAGTGGAGCTAACGGAGCTTGCTCCGTGATATCTCAGTGAGATCTCAGAAACGTGAACTGGCTAAATAAATTCAAATCTACAATTGAAACTGACACAAATATCCTAGGGAAGAACTAAGGTTTTAAATTGCAATTCTCTCAATTGATAATTTGAGTAGTGAAAAAAAAAAAACAATTTTCAACTCAACGACCAACTCTTGGTTTGGTATTAACTCTAGGGTTGGCCAACTTTGGAGTTTTTTTTTTTTGCAAGTTGAAAAATAGTGAAGAAAACCGACCTTAGTCACTGTTTTAAGTTAAGTTTTGTTAAGTTTTTATTGAAATCCAGGTACTTTTAATATATTTGGCATTTGTTCCGCTCAGCTGAAAGGAAAATCTGGTAACCCATCCAAGTGCAAATCTAGCTATAGTCTAATTTAAATTATGTTTGCAATGTTACTTCCCTGACTATACTAAGAGGCATTCTATATTTCCATTATCTATGTAGAAGATGTAAGTTCATGTTGTTTTTATTTACTTAAAAACAATGTATGATGAAGATGTTTACGTTCATAGTACTATACTCGTATTTGTGTTAAAATTATATTTTTCCTTAATTTTGAGGCATTGTATCATTTCATAAATTTGGAAAAGATCGTTTGATTTTGTTAGCAGAGAGAATTAAAATGTCTATGAACATAGAAAATCACTTCTATTAAGCTGATTTTAATAAAAAATTAATTAAAATATACTTTGAAGGTTTGAATGAAAAAATATAGAATATACTTTGTTCCTTGTTTTTAATTTTTTGATTGATCTTTAGTCGAACCCGAAAAACCAAATGGTTTTTTTATAGTTTTTGAAAAAATAATGTACGAATGAACCTCTTTTCTTAGATAAATTGGCCGTCCCGCCTAAAAGAGGAGAAATAGACCCCCCTCCCATACGCATTTTTCCTAGGCCAAACTAACATGCTTTAGCTGTTTTTTTTAAAATCTTATGTTACCTTATCATTAGTCTTGGATGGACTACGGCGTCAACCAACAAGCATCCCCCATCAGCCAGCTCGGTCCCTATACCTAGCTGCCTCCAGTTACGCACTCCAAGTTGGTTGAGGCCTTTCTGCACTTGTGTGTTCCACTTAAGGTGGGGTCTTGCACTGCTGAGTAGACCATCAGGGGTAGATTTGAAGACTCGTCAGGCTGGTGCGTTGGTGTTCATACGCTTCACGTGTCCCAGCCATCTGAGCCGCTGTATTTTCAGCGTTTTGACCAAGTCGAAGTCGCTGGAAAACTTGTAAAGCTCGTTGCTAAATCTTCTCCTCCATATACTCCATCCATACAGACTGGACCGAAAATAACCCGAACGAATCAAAGCATCGAAGCTGATTTCCATCCATTTTTGACGGTGACCATGCTTCTGGCCCCATACTGCACGACCGGGATGATTAGGGTCTTATAAAAGGTCTCTTTGGTTCTTTGAGGGGACCTTACTGCTCAAATGTCTTCTCAGCCCGAAGAAACAGCGATTGGCAAGAGTAATTCTTCATTTAATCTCTGAACTGATGTCATATTAGTGGAGCCCAGGTAGACAAAGTCCTTGACGACTTTGAAGTTGTACCTATCCATCGTGACGTTTTCCCCGAGTCGACGATGTTGAGACTCCTTTATTGATGGTAGCATATATTCTTCGTCTTGACCTCATTAATAGCCAAACCCATTTTTGCCGCCTCCGATTCAATACTTGCAAACGCGCCGCGGCGCCGCGCCGCCAGTAACAGCTCTCTTCGTTCTTCCAATCTGCATATGCAAGTAGTTGAACGGACTTTTAAAAAAATTTACCTCTGTTTTTGACTTGCGAGTTGCGTACAATTGTTTCAAAAACGATGTTGAATAGGTTACATGACAACGCGTCGCCTTGCCTCAAACCTTTCTCGACAGCAAAGGGTTCGGTGGAGTTCTTACTGACTTTGACGGAGCAGTGAGATTTCTTCATCGTCATCCTGCACAAGCGGACCAGTTTGACGAAATGCCACATGGCTATGTATAGTTCTTCTCTGTCTACGCTATCATAAGCGACTTTAAAATCGATAAAGAGGTGGTGTGTATCAATTTGAAACTCCTGGGCTTATTCTAAAATCTGTCGCAGTGTGAACATTTGGTCGACGGTTGAGGCGCCTATAGGGATTGAAAATAAAATCTGGAAAAAAGAGGATCCCCCCATCCAAACATGAAAAAAATAAACAATATAGCGACCACCCGTACACATTCAGATTTCTTCTAATGTGCAATTGAAAAACATCGGAAACGACTACATGTAACCTAGAATCCTTAAAGAAAAGAAAAGCTATTCTGAAAAGAGAAAACCATTCAATTTATAAATAAGATCCCAGCATATACTCGTACTCGTTCACCACTAAACCTTACTCAAGGCACCAATTCTTCATAAGTTGTTCCACAATAAATTGCACAAATTTATAGAAAAGCGGATCTAGGGTAATTTAATATTCACTCAGATTGCATAAATCTATCTTCTTGCACTCTTCCCTGTGCAGAGTCTATTCCTTCATTTGTTTGGTTCTTGAGGGTTATCGTTAATTCGTTCCTCTATAGTTTCAAATGAACTACTATATACACACTTCGCAAAGCAGGAAAGTTTTAGAACCACAAAGAACTAACTTTCCTTTATATACTCTCACAACCACAGTGCACAACATTATTAACCCTTGCGATGGATTTGGATATAATTTTTCTTGTTCCGTTTGCAATAATTTTAACTTGCGATATAGATATTTTATAGCAAGTTTTTGGATCCGTAAAAAAAAATGCAGGTACCTACTACCTGCTGGTACATGTGCTTACCCATAATTTTCATCAAGCCTGACATTACACGCCGACTCCACAGGACATACAGATGCCCAAGATCCAAACCACAATCCAAAATTGGGCACTTCATGTCATGTCGTTAGTTATGTCGATAAATTCAACTAATAAGTGAGAGCAAGAGAATCACACAAAAATTCCTCTCAGTACTACTTCTACCTCTCTCACATACATAAACCGTCAAATCTCATGGCCAAGCTTTGAACAGAGCTCATGTCTTGTTCAAAAATTAGTTTTCGTCGACATGTTCATGACATGGACATGTATTTTTGTGCCTTCATTGGATTTTTCGTAGACATGTTCATAATCCTGCCATTGTTCATGGCATGTGGAGGCGGCATGTTACAACGATGGTTTCATAAAAGCGATGTGTTTTATTAAATTCATTAGTTTTGACTTCCTCGTTAACTGCTTTACAAATTTCAATAGAATTCGAAATATGTAGTATTTTTTTTATTTTGATTTTCGAATGTTAATCAATACATTATTTCCTAAATTATTTCCTATTTTTGTGAACCTTTCATCTAAATTATTACCTCTTTTTTTGGTATGATTTGATATACCTAGGTGATGTTTCGGGCGTGATTACATTTCTTACTATTTCCTACTATTTTTATTATTAAAACTCCCAACCCCCAAACTGGCAACCCTGCGTCATGTTAAAATTGAAGAAAACAAAAATGATTTGCGCACTATTGGCTTTATTGCGAGAGTTTATTCGGAATAAAACTATCAATATAAATTTGAAATAATCAAATAGAAAAATATTAATGATATAAGACTGTTAAAATAATAACACTAAAAATTTACTCTATTTGAATATTCTATTTTGATTACGCTCTCGCAATAAGCTTCTGTTCTGTATCGATACACTATCAATTTGTATCAATCGCTAATGTAAAATGACCGTTCGAACAAAAAAAAAAAAAAAACAATTCAGATGATATGCAATTTATTGTTATCACGACTTTCCGACTTTTCCGGCCTAATTTTCCAAATTGTATCTTTATAGTGTGTTTATCTGGTTCAATACGAATTCAACAAAAAAATCTTCATCCAATTTGGATGATGTTGAGCCGAGTTATGTGCGTACGAAAAAAAAACTAATTCAGAAAGTTTGAAATTGTTGTCACGATTTTCTGATTTTGTTGTTCGAATTTTCTAATTTTAGTTAATTTTTTTTAATGTTCAGCTCAATTGTGTGTGTTAACCTGGCTCAATACAAGTCAAACAAAAAATCCCCATGCGAATCGAATGATGTTTAGCCGAGTTAAGCGCGTACGAACAAAAAAAAAGATACATTTTTGTATGGGTCAATATTACAAAACATTCATATTCTGAACTCAAAAATGAATCTTACCTTAGTTTTCTCTTTTTCACCTAAATGTTTTTTTTTTATTTCCATTGCTGGAAAAAAAATGACCATTCAACTAGGTGCACTCACCAAAAAGCTCTTATTTGCCAAAGTAATAATAAAGTAACTATTCAAGAAGGGTGCACGTCGTGTTTAAAAGACTGCATTATTAGATTTTTTGTACCGTTTTCAATTTCGTTGCTAAAAGTCATTGAATTGAAGAAAATCGGTTAGGAACACGTCAAGGGAATGACATTTTCGGTGTTTAAATCCGGATAACGGGTGTGATATTCTTTTAAAATTTTTTCTGAAAGTTGCGCCAATTAAAACAAGTTTATTGAAATGAATTCCGTTAAATACAAAAAATATAATTTTTTTTTTTCGGTACGAAAAGTGATGGAATCCAAAATATTAATGTTTTGATATATTGACCCATATAGAAGATTTTATTGATTGAAACCTGAATACAGTCATTAGTTCTATAGAATTTAAGACTAATTCAGGTTATATTAGTGCAAAAACTTCGCATTTTCTTCTTCCTAACCATCCATCGATAACTTCTTCTCCTCCGATTGTGTTAGGGATTTCTGTGGATTTTCGTGCAACCACAAACAATGCAGAAAATCATGCTGACTATCGATTGCATCGTCTTTACCATTTTTGCCAAGGAATGTTGACTTGTTGAGCTTCTGTTTGCTGCTGGCTATTGCCAGGGAAAATATGGTCAAATTACACTGGACAACAAAATTTTTTGCCGAAGAACTAAAGTACACTTTTTCGAAGTTTTCCGATGATTTGAAGTCCGAAATTTTCTATTACATCACGGTTTTGAGATATTCCCGTTTGAAAACATACTTTTTTTCGCTGTTTTCAAGGTCATGGTATAATACGAGGTAATTTGTTTCAACATAATTTCAACAGTTTCTCAAATTTCTAACTTTTTTTCTTTAAAATTCTTCCAATAACTCTTTTCTGCTCCAAGAAGTCTTAGGTTGAATTAAAATGTGTTTAAGTATATTACAACATAAAAACAAGTTCATGCGACACAGTCGTGTATTTTATTTTTGTTTCTTTCGTGGAATTTGGATTTTTGCTTTTTTATTGTTGGATATTTTTCGAGGGAAGCATCTTGCTTCAGAGTTAGGAGTTCATACATTTTACTTGCTTCTACCTATATGTATAGAGGAAAATGTTTCGGTCTTGAATTGTGAGTTTCACAATAAATGAATAAATGAAGGGGGTTAGTGTTCCACACAAATTTATTGCAAAATGTTAAAAGTTTTCAACTCAGCGGAAAAAGTTGTAAACTTTTCGTTTTCATTGTGTACTTGGGTTGGGTTATTTCAGATAAAAATAAAAGAAAAAAAAATATTTAAAACTACAAAAAATTGTTGAGAACAAAGTTCAACATGAAATGGAATATTATCGACAGGATACGGGGCAGCATGGCCATGGAGGTAGCAAAACGGTGTGGAGGACATGATGAGAATTTTGTTTTCCTTTCAAGGAATTAAGCCTGAATCCAGTTAACAGATTGAATAATAGCGGACATTTACTGTAGTATCTTTGTAAATATATACATAATACAAAGTTTTATAATTATTGGGGAAATAAGAAAATTTGGTGGAACAACATGGAGTGAATTACAACTCTCAGCCATTCATGTGTGCGTGTCTGCAGGATTGGAGGGGGCCAACAGTTTATTGCCAAATCCGAACGGCTAAGAGTGGTACTTCTTTATGACAAGAGATACCCTTGGAGGATTTGTTACTTCCTCGCAAGAGTCTGTAGCCCTGAAAAACATATTTTTTGTTTTTAGGTTGAAGTGGCTGGGAATCGAACCCACCCCTCTGGCGTGACAGTCCAACGCTCGATACCCATTACGCCACGGGCTTCTACAAAAAAAGTATTTCAGATACCGTTATAAGTTGGTTTTAGGAAAAAATATTTCTTTTTAAAATATCATTCTGTACTTTAACTAGCAAAAAAATGGTATTTTGGTACATTTAGGTTGGAGTATCTCGAAGATTCGAATTTTTAGAAAACAATATTCCACTTTCCAACACTTGACTAGAACATTAACCTTTAGCGCTAGAATCTAGGGTTTGCGCTAGCGCAATATCAAGCATCAGGATCTTAGGCTAGAATTTAGCATTACCATCATGCCCTAGAATCTTTAGGATAATAGATTTCTATAGAAAACACTAAAGCCGTTTTTTAGAATCGAAAGGCTTGATTATAGGTCTTGATTATAGAAGAGGTTGAGGGGTTTCTATAGGACTAGAATCTAGATCGAGGGCTAAAATTCTGTGGCTAGAGTCAGGAAGGCTAGAGTAAATGGCTAGAATTTAATTGATAATTGATAGAGCATAAGGGCTGAATGTTTCAACTAAGGCATTTAACTCGAATTCAAACAGCCGGCAGTGGAAGAAACAATACAATCAATGATGGCGTCTACATTTTGACATTCTCATATTTGAAGCTTAGTTCTATATAGGCATATAACATATATGTCATATAGGCAGGATCCATTAAGGTGATGTGCATTCGCTATTGGATGCAAATTTTGACAAAATATACAATTAATATGTCTGAGTATTTTTCGAAATTTACATCAAGGCTATATTGGTACCAAAAGCTTTGTCTCACTTTTGTCTGAACCTTAATCGTTTTCCTGCAGCAATGTAACATTATAACATTGTCATTATTATTGAAGCTTTACTTGATTTGCATAATTTGCGAAACACTACCTTTGATAAAGGATGATGACACATCAAGAAGTAATCAGAACGTTAATATTGCCATCATATAGGTATATTAAATATTAACGTCCTGTGATGATACAAAAATAAGCTCCCTCACAAATAGACATTTTGATGAGGGTTCAGTCTTAAACAAGAGACTGTCATGTGACACCCCAAGCTTTCGTTTTTCCAACAAATTGGCGGGAATGATAATCAAAAATGCTTATATAAACTTCTTATAATGTAAGTGCGTCAATGTCAAGAACCAATATGAAGGTAATTTGTCATATTTTGAAGAATAACATTTCTTCAATAATACGCCCATTGTCATTCTCTTAAGAAAGTAAATTTATTATGAATTGAAGTTGTTTCGTGATGGTAATAGATGGCTCTTAATTTAATAAGAAAATTATGTCAAATAAGGATTTACTTTGATTTTCATGAAGCCAATTTTTTAGTAATTGGCTGAATTTGTCAAAAATTATTTACCCACGTCTAAATTATGTCCTTATTTTTTTGTTTATATTCGTTTTAAAGCAGTGCGTAGTGACAGCAGTGATTCAGTTGAGCTCTGAAACTGAAATGACTTTCATATTAGAGACAGCTAAATAAGTTCACCTTATTTGATCCGCCGTTTATTAATTCGACTTCGTTTATTAATTATAATTTATTTTTGGTGAATTGGTAACAAAATATTTATATTAAATAACAAATTATATTAAATAGCTGACCCGGCGAACTTTATCTCACCTATAATTGATTAAATTATTACTGATTCTTTCGAGAGTCTAGCAAGCTCCAATTGTTATCACGACTTTCTGACTTTTCCGGACTAATTTTTCAATTCTATCTCCGTAGTGTTTATCTGGTTCAATGCGAATCCAACAAAAAAATCTCCATCCAATTTGGATGATTTTCAGCCGAGTTATGTGCGAACACACAAAAAACTAATGCAGAAAGTTTGAAATTTCAAGATGTTTGCACGATTTTCTGGCTTTATTGGTCAAATTTTTCAATTTTCGACTCCGTTGTGTGTTAATCTGATTCAATACAAATCCAACAAAAAAATTATCATGCACATCGAATGATGTTTAGCCTAGTTATGCGCGTACGAATACAATTTAATTCCAGACATTTTGAAGTTTCAAGGCGTTTGCACGATTTTCCTAATTCTTCTGTCAAATTTTCCACTTTGCGTACGAACGAACACAAAAAGGGATTCATTTTTATATAATGAATAAAATAAAAGGAACCTGACGAAATCATTATGCCAAATTCTTCATGTCAGTTTGAAAACGTCTGGGACCTAAGTATTTTTAATCAGTGCACAATCCTTTATTGTGTATACAAAGGGTGATTCGCATAAAATGTGACAAACAACTAAAGCGTATAGGTTTGGCCAAGACAAAAAAAAATCGTATAGGAGGAGGTCTATACCTCCCCCGTTTACCCAGGAGAGGCATTGTTTTTTTTTAATTGATTTAAAATAAATAAATTTGGTGGCATAAACGGCTCATGAAGTACCAGGGCCTAGCGACTTACAACTCTCAACCATTCCTGTGTGCGTGTCTGCAGGAATGGAGGCGACCTACAGTTTATTGCTGAATCCGAACTGCTAAGTTGAGCGGCACTTTTCTATGACAAGAGATACTCTTGGAGGATTTGTCACTTTATTGCAAGAGTAGCTCTGAAAAAACTTAAGGTGGAAGCGGCTGGTATTGAACCCCAGACCTCTGGCATGATAGTCCAATGCATTAACCATTACGCCACGGGCTACTTAATTGACTTAAAACAGAAAAAAAAAAAATTAAAAAAACAACGGTAAAACTTACAATGCCATGCTTTACCTTTTTTTGTAGATTTTGTTTAACTAAAGTTGTTTTAGGGGAAATAGGAGCACCAAAATAAGGGATTGAAGTCGAATTTAAGGAAAATTTACTTTTGTTATTTTCAAATTTCTCAAAACCCAGAAGACATTTTATCATCTGGCAGCCTTATTTATTAGATTTCACTAATACTCGTTTTAACCTCAGAGTAGCTAAACCGAGTCGAAGCACTTACTTCGTCTTTACGCCACGTCAAACTAATTCTTATGTATAAAATATATTATAAAAAAAAGATTGAAAACTCTGGTTATTATAAACGTAAACAAACCCCAACTGATTTCCACAATTATTCATTTTATTAATTAATTTATTAATTTTATTTTATTTAAATAATTACCTATCTAATGAATGGATAAGCATAATAAAAGAAATCGGTCTGAAAACTGCGATTTCGTTTGCACTCCTTTTTGTAAACTTCACACAATGCCGATGTCATGTCAAAATAATATAGATCCTAAAACGGCTTTACTGTGGCGTTATTCCTTTTATGTACCAGTTTTAGCTTACTCCGCCTCTATTCCGCGTGTATTTTTTTTATAAATACATTTTAAAGGATTAGAGGTGTCGTTATGTCGGAGTAACCTTACTCCGTCCGTAAAACGAGTTAATAAATGAGGTTCTATGGTTGTTTAGTATTTGACTAAAAATTTATTGGATCATTGAATATTAAATATAAAAATACAACTTAATCACGTAGAATTTTGATCAATATCAGTTTTATTTGCTAAAAAAATTAAGTTTATTTATTTCTTTAATTTTGAGTTTAAAATTTTATTTTTCAAAAACTAGTCACTAAAACAATAGGTGTCAAATAACTTTATAAATACGACAGAGCTATGAAAAATTTGATCATAATTAATTTTCTAGAGAATTTTTTAGTCTCAGATTATTTTTTCAAAGGACAAACTGGTTCTTAACATAAAAAAAAACCGAAAAAGACAACATATTTTACTTTCCTACCGCTAGAGCTAGCCTCGGATTCATGGGGGCTTTTGTACACTTCACCATTAGGCCTCTCTTAATAAGTTTTTCATGTTTCAAAACTGTTGTTTTTTTCTGTCCAGTTGAAAACCTTTATTGACTGGACTGATAACAAGATTTCAGTCTGGTGCTTCTAAAAAAATATTGTTTTGTACTGTTTTGTTCCCTACAACTATAACAAGAGGAAGTTCATGCGATCCACTCGTGCCTTTTTTTTTTTTTTGAAAAAAGAAAAACCACTATAGAATCAAAGGACTAATGTAGTCCCATTGAAAAATTAATAAATATCGTCATAAATGTTAAATCGTAATTTAAAAAATTCCCAAAATCAATGAGAGAAGGAACTGTGGAATTTATTCCAAAAAAATAAATTTACTAGCCTCTCCTCGTTCTCTGGATAAATATTTTAAATTCTGAAAAAAACAAAAATTCAAAACTCAAAGGGCCTTACCAATAATCAAACTTAGTTATAACTTAAATATTGCAGTGAAATAAACCATAACGTTATAGATCAGTGTTTCCCAACGTGGGGCCCACGCCCCACAGGGGGGCAATTTTATTTTATAGGGGGGCAATATAAAATTATGCTCCATTACAATAACACATCCTAAGAATCTATGCTTCTTGAGTTTCCACCTTTGGAGATATATTTCTGATGATTGGTTGTTCAAGCAAGAGAAAAATTCGCCAGTATTCGTTCATCTTGAGGCATGAAGAAGAAGATATTTAGTTTCGTTTTCGTTACCTTTGTTGAATTTGTCACACATGTATTAAGAACAAAAAGTTTTTAAAATGTAAAGTGACCGATACCGCTATATAGATGTAACTGTCGATCATTTAAAAAATCTATCGGCTCATATAAAAGAAAAATTTTCTGATTTGAAAAAAAAAATTAATTTCCAAATCTTGGATAATGCAGCCAATCTTAGATAATCTTTCTGTTCTGATATTTCAAATATACAGTATCAAGAAGAACTCGCGGGAATACAAAATGATGAGTCAATTAAATTTTTATTCGACATAAAAGGACCGATGGCATGGCTTTCTGAGAAAACTGTTCTACTACATTATTATGTATCGAAAACAAACTTACTCAGCCTTATTTATTAACTCGTTTTAGAGACGGAGTAAGATTACTCCGACTTTACGACACCTCTAATCCTGAAAAATTTATTCATAAAAAAATACATGCGGAATAGAGGCGGAGTAAGCTAAAACTGGTACATAGGAGGAATAAAGCCGGAGTAAAGCCGTTTTAGTATTTATGTCATTTTGACATGACATCAGCATCGTGTGAAATTTACAAAAAGGTGTGCAAACGAAATCCCAGTTTTCAGACCGTTTTCTTTTATTTTGCTTATCAATTAATAGATAGGTACTTGGTTAGATAAAATAAAACCAATAATAATTACTTTAAATTAATAATTTGTGGAAATCAGCCATGTTTATAATAACCAGAGTTTTAGATTTGTCATTTTTTGATAATATATTTTATAAATACGAATTTGTTTGACGTGGCGTAAAGACGGAGTAAGTGCTTCGACTCGGTTTAACTATTCCGAGGTTGAAACGAGTATTAGTGAAATCTATTAAATAAGGCTGACTGTGTTTACTCTTTTTCTATGGATTTTTTCTGATAACAGCAATTTTATTTTTATTTAACATTTCAGATTTTTATGTTAAACATTGTTTAGGCATCAACATTATAATGTTAGGGGGGCATACGAATTTGGAAAATGATGTGGCGGGGCATACTACAAAAAAGGTTGGGAAACACTGTTATAGATCCTAAATAACCATAGATTATATTCAAAATTTTTTGGAGTCAATTCGATATATGGTTCATTATTTATAGTCCACGTTAATATTTAGGTAATAATATGAACGGTTTATTATTTAGAGCCCATTTAATTTTGGTCCATTTTGCTGAAACATTTTAGTCGTAACTAAATTTGATTATTGGTAGGTCCAAAGAATTACATAAGACAACATTGAGCTTCCTTTTGTCTTTCTCAACTGACCACACGGAATATTCATTAATTAGTCCTTCGTGGCATTTCTATTTAAAATTGAAAAATGCTTAAAGACATCACTTGGTTTATTGGCTAGACAAATGTGTAATATGTTTGCTCGAAATCACGAAGAAGGTAGCAAAATTAAAAAACTACGTATACGCCCCAGTGTACCTTTCTGAAAAATTTTATACCTTTTGAATCAGAGATATCTAAAAGGATCCCTCACAGGCTCTATAAAAATGTGGACTCAGTCAAATTGCTTGAAAATGTAGTATAAGGGCCAAATGGTTGTGATAAGTCAAACCTTGGTTGACCTTCGTTGAGGACATTAGGACCTAATTCCTATAGTGATCAATTTCTTCAGACGCAACATCACATACAAATGGTACTAGCCCAGCACCTTGCACTCCTGTACATTTGGCATACTGCTCAATACTTCTAATATGATACGCTCTGAATTAAAAAGATACAAAATTGTTGAAAAGTATACCGCGAACATGTAAACCTTTTCAATCAAATTTCAATTGTACTCGTTTAAATCAATTTCTAGAACAAAACCAATTCCCCCAAAGGACCTTTCAAGACGTCAATTCCATTAATCTACCGTTAATTTAAAAACAATTTCTACTTGAAATGACCTTAATTATCTTACTTAAGTACCTACCTTTTAACAAAACTCCATTTACCCATCAGCAGCAAATTGATTCAAATCGAACAAACTTTAGCTCTTTGGACTTTTAATTGCCTGACAGTAGTCCCGATGTTGATGCCTTAACCCATTAATGTACAAATGAGAGTCTCGTGTTGCTGTCCATTTTAATATAATAATAATATAACCGACTTTGTTTTGGGTATATATGTAGGTATAGTGGTCCTAGCTGGATTTTCACTAATTGTGTGTGAGTAAAATTAACTGCTGACTTTTCTGTTTTAAGGTCGACCTTTATTTTTTATAGCAAAGGTCAAACGATGTCAGAAAACTATGACTATGATAATAATAACGATAATACTCCCAGAGGAGCAATTTTATTTTGTTCTGCAATGCTGATGGACTCGATTTTTTGTTTTATAGACTTTTTTATGGTTAGCGGCTGGATATAGATTGTTCGGGCTGAGCCTTCGTCATCTAAACTTTTGTCATTCTAAACTTTGTGAACTCCAAAACCACAATCCATGAATATAAACGATTATCTTCCGGTCTTCCATTAAGCCACGTTAGAAGGATGGAGGCCTAACCAATCGGCTTGTCCAAGCTGTGCAGTGTGGTTGGAACCAGGAAGAATTTGTTAAAAAAGTTTTTTTTTTGTTTTGTTCTCGCCGATGGTTGTTTGTTTTTTATTTTCCTGTGGCATGTTCTTTGGTTTTCGGTTCGTTTGTATAGAATCTGTATACTTTGCTTCATACAGTGGAACAAAATAGACTTCAAGTTGGAATGATATGTGAGATTGCTACTGGGGTATTTTATGTTTTCTTTATTCCGACTTTTTCGTTACCGGCTTTAAGGACTTTTAATGGATTTTCCAGTCAGCAACTTCTATAAAATATATTAAAAATTTGATGGAACCCTTAAAATTATTTGATTTTTTTCTTACTATGTCACATAAGCTGTCCCACAGTGTAATCGTGGGACTAAAATAGAGAAAAATACTGTGACATTGTATCCTTTTTTATGTTCATTGGGTGCGCTTTGAGGCTGCGAAAAGTTATCACTCTGTGGTGTTATCGCATGAATGATATCCTTTAATAGTTCCTTACCCCTGTGTTTGTTTAGGTTGGTTCGGGCGTATTATCATGATTGGGAGATGAGTTTTTTTTTTTTTTTTTTTTTTTTTTTATACAAGGTGTCCTTCGGTTTTATGATGGCATATTTTTAGGTTTTTATTCAGGTCTCAGGAATGGATGGAAAGCTGTTGATAGATTTTTACACTTTTTTTTTAAACCTGTTTTTGTTTTTTTTTTGAGTTGTGATGTCAATGGTAAAATGTTGTCTTTGTTTTGGGAAGATTGGATTTTTCAGGCAAACAAATGAAAAACTTGAAAAATATTATAGGTATAGTGAATTACTTTTGTAAATTTTTCAATGTAAATGGAAAATGTTTCTGACAGTGGTAGAACTAAATTATTTTTTTTTTAAAAGCATATAATCGATTGGTTTCTCTTTGAAATAGTCCAGTCAACGGAGACACAAAATCATTAAGTAAATTCAAAAAATCATGTAGATGGAGTTTTTTTTTTTTTTTGGTGGAAGAAGTGATCCCAAGGTATAAAATTCTTAAAGTTCCCAGTCAGTCCAGGGCTGTGAGCTTCAGAGAGGAGATGGTTATGCCTATGGTTTAACGTGGATACCTGCCTATGACGGCCTAACCCCACGGGAGGACCACCTCATAACGTAGTTGATCTTGTCAACCACCAACCTGGTCGGACTTTTGCCGCACCAGTTGCAATTTAGAGACATGTACGGCTGTTACCCCACCCTTGCTTTAAGAATGCCATATGTTGACGCAATTGCCTTCAACACAACAGCCCGATGATGCTCCCACTTGGGGGCCAAACTCATGTGTGATCTAATCGGGTGCTTAGCGGGGAGGACCACAACCCGTCGTACTCAATTTGGGTTATTTATGGAAGTTGAGAGCATCCGGCATTTGGGTATACAAGGCACCGGCACCACCGGCACCGCTCAGAACGAACAGATCTCTTGCCTGCCTTACCAGTTAGAAAAGATATTCCTTCGTGAAACCTCCAGCCTAATCCCGAGATTGAAAGATACAGCCGTATTTTCCCTAAGACGGGTAACACCCAGTTTTGCCAGATAGATCTGGACACCACACCTTTAGTTATACATGACTCTGTTAGGAGTCATTCTTTAATTATGGAATGGCGGGTGTCTCTCCACCTCAGTCTTCGCTACTTCCCCGTACAGCAAGGATAAGACATTCCTTGACAATCCGAAGATCATCTCTTAACCTTGTTGTTTAGCCAGGCAAAGACTTCGGTCATTCTAGCATACTCAGTTCAATTTCTTCTCATCATTATATAGATTAAGAATACTTTTTACTTTCTTCACTATATGCAGATACGACCTTACGCATCTTTACCAGTTACCGGCTTCCAACACGTGGAGGTACAACATAGGTACTTCCAGGTCCCGCTGGTTAGAACACGGCAAGCCGCGCTCAGTCCATGGGGCCCTAGTTAGAAGCCAGAGAGGAGATGGGGGGAGGGGGGCGTTAAATGTGCGCTTCTTTAGTTTTTCATGAACATTTTGAAACACCAAGCGTTTTAGCGGAAATAAACAACGCCAATATTTTTAAAATTGAACAAATTATGTTTTTTTTTTAAATATTAATTCAATTGATAAGATGTTACTAGCTATAAAAATAGAATTTCATTTTTAAAAAAATTTGCTTTTTTATTTATTTTCGAACCGTGCCAGATTTGGTTAACATGGCTATATCTTTCGATCTTAAGCTAGCTTTCATCAATCATCATGTCCTCTAACCCCGTTCGGGTCATAGGACGACAAATCGTCTCCATCCTTCATGGTCTGCAGATAGATATTTTAGCTGATCCTTTGAGATTCAGCTTCTGCTAAAACTGTTGATTTCCATGTTGTTCTTGGTCTTCCAACCCGCCGTGCACCCTGAGTATTCCATTCAAAGGACTGCTTCGCAATATCATCGTTTGGTTTCCTGAGTGTGTGACCAATCCATCGACATTTACGCTTTCTTATGTCTACGTCTAGCCGCTCTTGACGTGTCCTGAACCGCAATTCTTCGTTAGATATAATTTGCAGCCAGCGAATGAATGCGCAGGCATTGGTTTACAAAAGCCTGCAACTTCCTTGAGATGATTGCGAGACTTTCCAGGTTTCGAAAGCATATAAAAGCACGGATTTGACATTCGATTCGAAGAATCTCAACATAGTGCGCATTGAGCAGCGCATTGCGCAAGGAGATTTGACTAGATTTCCAAATTAGAGACAGGGAACCGAAGGCAGCTGCGACCTTTGTTTATTTTTATTTGGTCGTCTAGATCCGTACCGCCGTTTACGGAAACAAAACTGTTCGACCTCTTCAACTAGAGACTCCTGCAAAATAATACGATGATGTGTGGATCGGCCTATGGGCATTATTTTTGTCTTTTTGATGTTTATTCTAAGACCGATCGACTCTCCTTTCACATGCAATGCTTGACACATCCTGTTCAACCTACTGATGTTGTTTGCCATGAGACATACATAGGGCAAGTTCGGGCATTATGACGCACCTCGAAAATGTCATACTTCCAAAACTCTAATAATATTAACAAAAACAATGCGAAAACTTCAGTCTCTGCCGAACACGTGTCCAGTATAAAGATAGTTATTCGGTACGACTAGTTTCGCTGAACAAAAAACGGATTTAAAAAAAGTGTTTTTTTATAATTTTGCTTTGCGCTTGGATCCATGTTTCTTGGTAAGTATACATCGCAGGTGTTCGGCGTGAAGAATAAAATGCACAGTGTTGTCGTGTACCTAACGGTAAATATTTTAAACGAAAATAGAACTTAGTTTTTTTTTTTAATGTGTTGTGAAAAGTGTTTTTTTTGCAGACACTGGGGCACCCGCGCCATAATGCCCTTATGAAGTTTTCATGTAAATTATAGTTTCATGCCTACCTAATTTCTCTTCGTCCTTTCCGTTTTTTTGGGTTTTGTATTACACAGTTATTTATGTTATGTGATGCATATTATATAATTATCCATTGCAAAAATAGTACTTTCAGCTAGCCGACGAGCCGGATTGGCCCGAAGATTTCGGGGAGAACATTTGTGCTGGATGTGGTGAAGATTACACCACTACAACCAAAAACACGAGTGGATGCATTGTGGTCTTTGTCGACAGTCGTCCCACGATTCCTATACTGCATTTAAGAACACCTGTGATGGACGTGGGCGTTCAAATCGAAAATAAAAGCTCCCCGCCATAATTGCTCTCAGGGGTGCGCCATATTGCCCGCAGGTAGGGCAGTATGGTTTTTTTTTTTTTTTTAATCTTTTTAAATGAATTTATTTTTCGTTAAAGCCCTTGAATTATTATTTTTATTTAATTTATTTATGTTAGTTTTTTCTTTAATTTAATGAAAAAAAAACTTTTATGAATTATAAAATGTTGTTCGTAGTAAAGTTATTTCAGATTGACGTTAGGTGCACTATAATGCCCGAACTTACCCTATATCATCGGCTAAATCTAAATGGCAAAGTTTTTCAAACGGCTTCAATGGAATGCCCTGTCTCTTCGCAGTTCTGATGTTAGCCGTCAATACATCATCTATCGCAAGAAGTGAACGGATTGGCGATAGAACATCGCCTTGCCTCACTCCTTGTTGCAATTCGAAAGAGTCGGAGAGCTTCTCATTGTACAAAACAAAACACCTTGCGTTATTGTAGGACTCTTTTATGATGGAGACAATTTTGGGCGGAATTCCTCTACCAAGAAGTGATCTCCATATACATTCTCTGTTGACTCGGTCAAAAGCCCTCTCAAAATCTTAACCAAAATTTAAACTTTCTGCATCATTTTTATAAGTTTTCCAGTGAGAAACACTATCCCAAAATGAGTTTGAAAATTTTCCCTTTTGTAATTGTTCACTTTTTTGCCTTTTGCTTTTTTGTAAACAAACACTCCCAAAAGTACTAAAAGCATTTTTTTTAACATTTTCATTTTCCTATTTTTCAAATTTTGTATTTTATTTCCCAAATTCACTGACAAACACGAATAATTCTACGCTGTCGGTGTGAAGAACTCGCTGCATTGTGAATTGGGGAACGATTTTATAACGAGAAAAAGATGAAAGCGTTTCTTGTCACGCTGACGTCTCGTTTTCTCGTCGCATTGTGAAACAGCCTTGAGGATGATACGCAGGGAAGCTAGCTTGATGCCTCTTGAGTGTAGATACGATTCTAACCTTTATCCCCTCCAGTATGATGATTGCCATAAGTTTTGGAAAAACAGGCATAACAAAAGCTAGCTTTGCTAAGATCATGGATAATTTTAAAAAGTAAAAACCAGTCTACACCAGACGAATTTTTTTCAAGGCGCTCTTTTAAAAACTCAAGTAAAACATGAGGTTCGATTAAAAAACTATAATAACTATACATTTCCAGCAAAATATTATAATAAAAACAATTAGTGTAATTTTTAGCCAATATTTAAGCATAGAAATTGGAAAAAAAATCAATTATGGGCAGGATGAGCAACAAAACTTGTGCAAACTAGAATCTGAAAAAAAAAAATCATAGTTAACAAAATTTGCCAGTTTCTGATAATACAAATCTGTAGAGCGGCAGTGCGGAGTGCGCCAGTGCCTGATATAACAAACCTATTTGTACTACAATGGTTGAGATGTCTTGTCTTTAATAGTTCAATATATATGCTATATCTGTGCATGTTCTAAAAAATAAATAGGTTTTTTTGTATTTAAGTCTTTGGTTTTTTTTTTTTTTTTATTTGATTTTTTTTTACGTAATTAAAAAAGCAACTTCATTTATCCAATTAAACTGCCACATTTTTCATTTCCTTAAAAACCAACCATCATCCTGTACAAAATAAACAACTTAACCACAATACCCGAAAATAAAATTCCAATGTTTTTCCCTTTGTTTTCGGATTTCCTCATTTTACGAAATAAAATTTGAAAAAAAATCCCATACCCGCATTATACGTTACATAACTAGCAAAACCACTCAAAAGTCAAAAATATTTCCGACATCCTGCTCATTTTTGTTGAAATGAAATTCTTTATTTCCAACCTCTTGCCCGCTATACTATAACACGAAAGTCGATTAGAGCTAACTTTGTAAAAAAAAAAAAGGATACCTATGTACACATTTCCAAAATATAAACGAACGAGAGATATTTTACTAGGAACGCCATGCATCTGAATCTGAAGTCAAACCGAAAATCCGCTCCGAATTTATTTGGGAAAAATGAGGATTACGTTTCTTTTAAAGTTTGCTATGTCCTTGAAGGGTTTTCTATTGTTTTCAGAGTTGTCCTTATTTTCTGTTTTACCCCTTTTGCATGGAATTTTTCATCTGCATAAGAATTTTTCCGTCAGGCATAATGTGCTTCCTAGAAGGAAGGACGACGATGGCGACACGGTCGGTGGTTTGAGTTGAAGCTTCCTACAAAATACCTCTAATTGTTCTATCCTTCTTTTTTTGTAAGGGAATGCGGGCATACAACGGCACCAGATGTTTAAGGATATGGTTCATCATCATGTGATGCCTTTGTAAAATGTACGAAAGATGTTTTTAAGGCATTGTTTCATGAAAAACGGCAATCTTTGTCTATGTTATGTTGATGCTGCTGTTTATCACTTGTGCCACAAAACACTCATTCAAATTCAGAAAGAATTTTCGATCCTGGTGAGTGCCAAAAGTGCGACACGGGAAGAGGAAATTACATCACAAGCAAGCTGCTGCGATGCTGAGTGTTATAGTCAAAGGTATTCTTGGTATTTTTTACTAAATATTCAATAAGCGACTGCTAACAAACAGCACAACTTCCAAGTATTTTAATGAAAAGCCAGAGATATTTTTTGATTATGGGAAATATTTGTGGGTTTTTGCTATGAGTACATGCATATAATAATGATAATAATAATATGGTGGTAGTGTCCTTGTTTTCGAGGTAAGCCAGTCATCAGGTGAATGTTTGGAATACATTTCTTGGAAGACAGGAAATACATAGTCAAGAATTTCCATATACGAATTGCATTCATGCGAAGATTATTATATTGGGATAAGATAGATATATCCAAGGAAATTTGCATATTTTATGAGTAAGTAGGAGGGTAGGTATAGCATTTATTTGGGATTAAAATGAGATTTAGGATGGCTTTCAGATGAATTTATACCTATTCCCATTCCCTTAAACTATTTGAGGACATATTATTTATGAGTATCTATTTATAAACATAAACATAATAATAATAATTCGTTATCTTGAAATTTATTTTTAAATTGAGAACCTAGATAATACAAAGCCTTTGAATAGTCTGGAAAACTTCTTTGATCTAATATGATATGTAAATATGATATTTATGATAAGTAAATTGCGAATGTCTTAAATTATGATACAAAAGGTCTTAACAATTGAGTGAGTTCTAACTTCTTACTTAAGGAATTTTATTAAAAAAAAATATATTTATTATTCAAAGAGCTTTGTTATTTTTATTTACTGTAAAGGGCAGTAGGTAATAGTACTAGGTATTAGGTAGGTATTTGATTCGTGTTGAAAAAAAATGTCGACGTAGTCTTGTAATCAAAATTGTCATTACACGATAAATCAATGCAAACTGGAAACAACTCTGAAGAAAATGAAAACAAGTTACAGATTTCACTCGTATAGAGTAACTATGGAGACATTAATAGTGAAATGTTTTTGGTAAATGAAAAACATAATTAGAATGGCTCCCTGAAATAACTCATCATGAAGTATACCCCCAATTTAAAAATGAAAAAAGAGGCTGGATTTGACCAACACTGATAACTTCCCATTGGTTCCCTTTGAAAATCGAAACCCGATGTTATTTTTTTATAAGAAAATTACCAATTTAAAAAAAATTTCAACAATTATTAGCAGTTTTTTTGGCCTAGAATTTTTTTAAAAACCTTATCAATTACTAATGATGGCATTGTGTGTAGACTAAAATTATTCCGGAGTTAATATCATTGGTTGTTCTCGAGACATTCGAGCCGAAAAACATTTTTTTTAAACAATTTTTAACATTTTTATCAGTTTTTTGCCTAGAAAAAAAAAAACCTTCAAGTGAATTTTTTTAACAACCTTATCAATTACTAATTATGGAGCATAAGTACGATAACCTTGGCGCTAAAAATAGATAACGTTTTTTGTTTAGAGGGGTCAAAAACAAGCATTTTTTTAGTATGGGAGGGGGGGGGGGTCCATCTTGCCCCGTTTAGGAGGTAGGGGGAATTTTATAAAAAATGACTTCAAATAAAAAAAAAAAAAATATTAAAAATCAACGGCAACACTTACAGTAAAGTAATATACCGTTTTTGAAAGTCAGAAGTTCTATAATCCTACATTTAAATTAAAATTTGCATGCAAACTCAAAATTTCGTTAAAAAAAATGTAAAAAAAAAGTTTAGACCAATTTTTCTCAAAATTGTGAAATGTTGCGCTGAATTGGCTGTTTGTTATCAATGAAAATATCAATTCTGAATCGAAAACAAAAAACCAAGTTGATTTATGTCTTCTAGTTTTTGAGAAAATTGAAAATTACAGGCCAAAGTTGATAGCATTATTTGTTCTAGAGATATTCAAGAAACAAGCAATTTTACAACTTTTTTTTTAAATAAATGTAATAAAAAAAATCAGCTAATTTAATTTTTTGAAGATCCTTTCTGCACGGTATGGCCTTATTATCTGTAAAATAAAATTTAATTGAAGTCAATATCTCTATTCGTTCTCGAGATATCGTCGGCGAAAAAAAGGTTCCGAACGTACGAACGTATATGAAAGTACATGGTACACAGACATTATCCAGAGACCTCGAAACGTGGAGAAATGTCAGAATTTTCAATTCGGACCGACTACAATAATTTCCAATGGGAAGTTAATAAGCCCCCAAAAACCGATGAAATAAATCCGCAATTTTGAGGAGTTTTTTTTAATGTGAAAAAAATTCTGATTTCCATATACATTTTCAGATTTCAGATTTATTGATATCAAATCATAAGCATATTAAGACATGGTGTCTTATTTGTTATACTTAGTACATTAGGTTAAGAAATAATTTAGTTAAAACAGTTATAATAAAGAAAACAAAATATTTAATTTTTAGTTTGGGGGCTTATTTCATTATAACTTTTATAATTCAAAGCCAACTGAAGCTTTTCATGCCTTTTAGGCATTATTTCACTGCCTAAGGCTGACAAGGCCCTCACTAGTCAACTGATGAGTCTAAGTGAGATCGCCGGGACGAAACGCAAATTTTTATGGACTAAAGGCCGTTAAAAGCAATTTTGAATCAATATAAAATACATATAGTGTACAATAAGTGTAGTAGATTTTCTTAAGGGATTTTCAGTAAACGTCACTTTGCTATTTAACCGAAACCAACAATTCGTTCTACCCGTATAAGTATGCTTGCTGAAATTCATCGCTTGTGTTCGTTTGTTCATTTTAATCATTGTGGTAATTTTTTCGTAACACCGCCTACACGCTGGAGTTCATTTTCCATCTCTTGAATTCATTCATTTGTTAATTTTAGTAACACCATAATTTTTCTCAAAACGATTTCAATATTAAAACTTAAAACAAAGGACCAACATATTCCGTTTCATAAACTCACATAAAGACAATTTGCTTTGAGAGGGAGTTGCTTTTAGAAATGAATTGTAAAGCCAGAAAAGAAAATTAAAATTGTTGTGTATCAAAAAGCATTACAATAAACACTATGGTTTTTGAAATGATTTTGTTTTTATTATTTATTCCAATTCAAATTTAATATTCATAGCTAAGACAACACGATGGATCAGCTAGTACCTATATATTAAAACAAAAAGTATTTATTTATTTATTTTAGTCGAAAGGCTTACAATGGCTGCAGTTAAAAGACTTGCTGGTGGTGAAACGTGGAGGCCTTTCCGATCATCACCAAATCTTACATGTTTTTTTTTGCCTTTTATGATTCCAATAATCTTGTTAGCCACGTGTCTAACATTTTTGTCTACTGACTCTATAGGTTCGTTCAAATACCTATCTAAAAATATCCTTATTCTCTGCTCAGCTTTGCTGAGTCCCCTCAAAATTATTCAAAGTGCCCTTTTTTTTCTGAAAACCCAAACAAAGTATCAAAGTGAAATTTACTGATTTCCGGCCGTTTCCTATAAAATGTTGATTGACGCGTAAAAAGTCACCCATATTTGCGCTATACCTAAAGAGACTCTTATAATAACAACTACTCAAAAGTTTCTAATTTTCTAGTTTAAGCTATTTTTAACCACACAAATTGAAGGATAGGCTAGGAAAAACAAACTTATACTAAAGGAAACTAACGCTTTTTCAAAACAGGGAAATGACATCTTTAACCAGCTATAGCTTAAGCTTATTTTCCTCACGTATAACATAGCTTTCACTAAAAAATTCAAGTTTTAGTTTGTAGCCTGTGGTGTAATGATAGTGCGTTAGGCTGTCATGCCTGAGGTCTGGGTTCGATTCTCAGCCTCGTTCACCTCAAAAACAAAAAATTGTGAAAAATACTCAGAGATTAATCCTGTCATCAGAAAGTTCCGCTCACCTTAGCCGTTCGGATTCGGTCCCCCCCATTCCTTCAGACACGCACACCAAGAATGGTTGAGAGTTGTAAGTCACTTCTTCATGAGATTTTGTGCCAACAAGTGTATTTATTTATTTTCTAGCTTTAATTTCTGTTTTTATTCATGAAAATTTAAAAATAGGTGTGTTTTATTGATAATTTTATAGCTAGTGCAGTAAAATTTTCTTTGATAAAACAAAATTGCCGATAAATGAGGCAGTAAATTAATAAATAATAAAAGTAGATAAAGAGTGTGTCGGTAACGTAGATTGTTTTTCGCTAACAAAAGGGTGTGAATTTTTCCAAGCTCTTGGAAAATAGCAAAAGTCATTCCACTTCAGAAAAAGACGGGATGTAATGAACTGTCGAGTTACAGACTTATTAGTATTATACCTCTTCTTTTCAAGGGCTTGGAAAAATTGATGTTTGGTCAGCTTTCCATTTTCATTGAGTCTCAGAATCTCCTGTCACCTCTTCAATCGGGTTTTCGGAAGAGACACAGTTGTACATCTGCTATATTAAAGTTGCAGGATGACATTCGAATTGCATTGAATGCTGATAAAGTATCAATATTAAGCTTACTTAATTTTTCTAATGCTTTCGGGTCAGTTAACCATTCGGTTTAACTTCATAAATTTAAACATCAATTCGATTTTTCTTCTTGCGCCCTTAAACTAATTAAAAGTTATCTAACAACCCGCAGACAAGCCTTTAGCATTGGAGCCTCGGTTTTTGACTTTGTGGATCTAAAAGCGGGTTTCCCTCAAGGATCTTTATTGGGACCTCTACTCTTTAGCATGTTTATAAATGGTGTCGTAAGTGCTATTACTACCTTTATGCCGACGATTTGCAAATCTATTCGTCTTTTCCTCTCGGCCTTTTGGAAGACGCAATCAGCAACATAAATGATAATTTAAATAGCATACATATTTACAAAAGATGTTTGGATGATTCTTATTTCCGCCACGTAATTTTACGAGGTGTACAGTAAAAAACTTTGGTTTTATTTTTAACAAAATTCTTACCTGGAGTGATCATGTAAAAAGCGTTTTAAGAAACATTTATGGATGACTTAGACGGTTGTGGAGAGTTTCGTTCTACATCCCACAAGCTACAAGATTGATGCTGGTCAAAACTTTGTTGGCTCCAATTATAAGCTACGGTTCTCCTATCTATGGTGGGATGGATTCAATAAGCAAACAAAAATTAAATGTAGCTTTTAACTCAAGCGTTCGTTTCATTCATTCATTAAGAAGGTTTGATGATGTATCGCATTTGTCCGGTTGTGTTTTTGGCGTTTCATTAATGTCACATTTCACTATTGAAATTATTAAGTTAATCTTTAAATTTGTTCGATCTAAGACACCCACTAATTTATTCGAGATACTTGAATTTTAAACTTCTTCACATACTAACAATATTAATATACCAAGAAACACAACATTGCAGACACGCAGATCTTTCTTCGTAATTGGTGCAAGAATTTGGAACACTTTACCTGCGCCATATAAAACAATTTTAAATTTAAATAATTTTTTTCGCTCTATTAGTATTTTAGTAATCACCTAGAGAATCCAGACGAAGCGTTGCGTTTTTACTCTCTAATAATAATTAATAATTTTCTTATAATTTTTTTCCTTATAACTTTACTTGAACTTAACTTTTCTAATATACAGAGTTTCTACTTATTAAATTACATCAAAATTTTGTTATAAAATATTTACTTTTGTAATAATACTTTTTTTATAATTTGAAATTTTAATACATACATACATAAATATGTACGCTTTTCTATAAAATTCCTAAATGTACTATAGGTATATGTTTTTGAGCCATAAATGAGATCCCATCTCAAGGCTTTTTTACGTAAATAAATGAAATGAAATGAAAATTAAATGAAAACACAGCCACAGATAGAAAGTGGAGATACAAATGGATATAGCGTTTTATTGTACCTACTGCTGTTATTGCTGCGCTAGCTATGAATTACCAATAAAACGCACTTCATGTGTCTATTAAAGTTGTGCAAGAATTGAATATTGAAATACTGTTTTGTTTTTTAATTTATTTGTAATATATCATTAAAATAAATACATTAACAAAAATGTAATCACACAATTATAATAAAAAAGGGAAATGTGAAACTCTTTCTGTAAGTCAGATTTTAATTTACAAAATTAAAACTAAGCAAAGCAACGCAAGCACAGGGCACCTATTTAAAAATAAACATAACATTTCCATCATTTTGCCACTACATTTATTCAAATAAACTTAAAACGGTTACATGAATAATTACTAGTTATATTAGTCGGGTTTTATCCTCATTTATTTATTTACTTTGATGGTATCATACAAATCTGTACGCCTTTGTTCATTAATTGGAATTTGATTCCGAACTGCATCGACCATCGTAAAATCTAAAATATAAATCGGTTGTAATTCAACGAAAATCCCCACAACAGAATTCTGTCTGCAACCTACCAATATCAGCGATTATAACAGCGCGTTTTGGTGAAGTTTCAAACATCACTCTGCCCCATGGATCCACAACCATCGAGTGTCCATACGAAACGTAATCAGCGCTCTCATCGCGGGCCGATGAAACTGTAATCACAAAGACTTGATTGTCATTAGCACGGGCTCTCTGCAGTAATTCCCAATGCAATGGACCTTGAGTAATGCAAAAGCATGCAGGATACACAATCATGTCACATCCTTGAAAATAAATTGAAAATACGTCAGGTGATTCTTGCACACAATAAATGACTTGGTCGAAATGCAGACACTCTACCTTCCTTGCGATAGATACGAGCCAATTCTTCAAATCGCATATCATGACAAATGCCGATTCCTATTTTTCGGTGTTCAATTTCGACCACCGTGAATTCATTGCCTGGCTTGAGAGCTGATGATTCTGTGAAATGCATGCAACCGCCAGCTTCAAGGTTAAGGTTTATGTCAAACAAATGCATCTGGGGGTTAAGTCATCATCAGCAACGACACCGCTCGTAGATATACATAAATTCGTGTGTGGAATTATTCAAAAGACTATATACATACCTTACGATGCTTGCCAATTAACTTGCCTTGGGGAGACCAAACTGTGCAAGTGTTGTACAAATCACCTTCATCATCTAGCTCAATTATCGTTCCACCAATTATGTAAATGCCAAGGCTTTCAGCCAACTTTGACAACACCTGACAGGTTGGACCTTCAGGTACTTTTTCGGCGTATTGAGCAAAGTATTCAACTCCATAGGGACCATTGAAACATTCTGACAAAATCGCAACTTTCAAATCAGGACTTTTGGCCTTTGCCCGTTTAATGGCCTCAACGGCGTGATTGACATTTTCAGCAGTATCCGAGCCTACTAGTAATTGAAGTAATGCAATTTTCATGGCTTAATTTTAACAACTCAAAATGAATATTATCCACGAACTGGATGAATAATAGAATGGCCATGGGATTTTATAGAAATGATTGGTCTTTGATTGAGATAAGCTTATCTCTTTCTGAACTTATACTGCGGATTTAGCATTGAACTTTGGGAATGGATGATTTGTTTTCATCTTCTATTATATAAATCTGTTGGTGGCAAATACGTTGAGTTTTTTTTGTTATTCAAGAGTAAATATTTTTAAATTTTAATTTTATTGGTTGGTATTTTAAATTCAAAAACAATAACTTATAGGTAGATTGCTGATATCGCTTGTATGAATATTGTGCAAGAAAACATGTACATAGCTCGGCTTGGTTTACTATATTATCGTATTAAGAAATTTTTGTTTTAGAATTTAAAGGGCTTGTTTCGCAATATCTGAGTAAATTTCTCATTAAAAAATTTGACAGTTTTTTTTCAATTTTTTTTTTTGTACTCATAAATGCTTATATTTTTAAATGGAATATTGTTTGACCTAGAAGCACGAGATTGCGAAAAAATATAAATAATCGGCCCACCCAATAAGAAGCTATATATGTATGTAGGTGTATAATTCGCAAATAAGGCAATTTTGTCCAACCGTTTAGGCTCTAGCTCAAATTACAGTTGACTCGCGGTAGCAGAGACGCACAGACCGACGCACGCGACGGATGGTTTAGCGAAACCAACTTTTTCTGACTTCTCTGTCATCTTAGTGCCAATTTTGATTGATTACAGCCACAAATTTTTTTTATTAGCCCTGTTCCTTTACTTTGAAACTCTGTGATTTTCTGTGCATGTGTGTGAATTTCAGTCTAACGTTCTGTCAAAGTTCATATAAAAAAAATAAAATGGCAGTAAAATGCACAGAAAATCACAGAGTTTCAAAGTAAAGGAACAGACATATTAATCGAAACCAATAACTTGCCCTATAGATCAAGTAAGAACAGTGGCATTTAATAACGCAAAATAAAAAAAAAAAAATAATTTGACAAACTAAATTTTTTCAAAAATTTTGACTTTGAAAGGAGAATTGTCGGCTTCGTTCCATGGGTTTTGCTTTTGATGAAATGATGAAATTGGGCAATAGAATTTAAAATATAAAACACCGTACTGACCGAAATAATATTATAACCGCCAATACTTTATGTCATACTAGTAGGCCCGTGCTCCCCTTGCTTCGCATGTTTAAATAACTTTATGAATGTAAAATACTTTTGTATTTATTTTCTGATATTTTCATATTTGAATATCTGACATTTAAAACAATGTACCACTTTTTTTTTATTTTTTTATTGTTTTTAGGTAAACTGTTGTAGATTTTGAAAACAAAAGTAGCCTATGTCCATCCTCATGTTCCAAGCCGTCTTTCTACCAGTTCTCATTACAATCAATTAGATATTTTCGGAGATTAAGAGGAACAAACAGACAGACAAACAAACTTTAACATTTATAATATTAAAATAGGATTGACCAAACTCAAAAACACGTGACATATTTTGGGTGATTTGACAGTTTTTGATTTGGAAATTATTTTTTTTTTCAATGATATTACTTTGGTCGATAAAACTTCATAATAACCAAATTAAATGTCGTAAGTATGCTCAAATTGTACAAAAATAAATTGTTCATAATTTTTATTTTTGCCGTTTGATTTTGGGCAGACAAAATGTCCAACTTAAAGGTAGTAAAAGTGATTTTCACAAAGAAAGACATTGAAATATTTATCAGCCCAAGGTACTTAATTGAAAAAAAAATTTGTTTGTCCGCGTTTTTCTCAGAAAGTATTCAACCGATTTACTTGAAACAAATTTTATAATTTTCCTTATTCTTTGAAGCATGTAAATAGATATTTTTTATTTGTTAAATATATTTGTTGAATTAGATTATTAACTTTTAAGAAAATTTCGTACACTTTTTTGTCGAAGCTGACCAACATATTCAATTATGCTCTTAAATCAGCTTGATATTTTACAAAAAATGGGATTTTTTGTATAAAGTCAATAGTTTTATGCAAATTTTAAGCCTTAAATCATTTCTTAACTGTACTTACAAGCTGAGAATTAAATTTATCTACAAATTATAAATTTATCAACTTTTTGTATTTTTGCATCTATGAATTCGATTCAATCGCAATGACTGCGGGTTGCTGCTTTGTTCCATTTCATTATCGTTCCGTGTTTTGTGCATTTTATTTTGTTTATTGGCCTTCTGAATTTTTGTCCACTCAATTGTTCGCTCATCCACTCATTTTATATTCCTCCTTTCATTCCACTCAACTGTTGACCTTTTTTTGTGTATTTGCTTCTGAATCTCTGTCCACTCAATTGTTCGCTCATTCACTCATTTACATTTTTATTCCTCCTTTCATTCCACTCAATTGTTGACTTTTTGTAAGGACGACGCCGACGGCCAATGGAAGTGTGTTTATTTTTTGCTTCTTCTGCAGTGACCGAAGTGTTACATAAATGTATATATTTTGAGAGGAAAATGGGCAGGGCATTCAGTTGAAAGCAGCATGAAAAAAAGGTTTACTGAAAGCTGCTAAAGATTATGAAAAAGGTTAAACATTGCTGATTTCAACTGGGTGGAGTAAGGAATAAAGTACAGTGCAAGCTCCCTTAGCCGGACAGTGACGGTCGCAACAATGTTGTCCGTCTAAGGGAGTTTCCGTCCAAGGGAAAAAATAAAAAATAGTTATAAAAGGAAATGTATAGTTGGCATCATGAAACTGTTTCAGTGAGAGAAAATAAAATTCTTTTTTTTGGTTACGGAAAGCATATGGAAGTATGTATATAAAATTTTTGTTAATAATATAGTAGAAATTGCGGTTAGTCTCATGGAGCATTTAATATACTTTTACCTACTCATATTAATAAGTATATTTAAAGCTTGCGAAGCAACGCGAGCACGGGTCGGCTGGTATTATATAAAATTCAATTTATCATTATTTCAGATTTTATAATTGCAGGACTTCCTCAACAGTAAGAAGCCGGGAAATACTTCTATTATTACTAGCTCTAACCCTACAAAATTCAAATCCTATTAGCAAAATATTGGACTTTTGCACAAAATTCCTAGACTACCGGAGCAGTGTCGATGATGTGGATCATGGTTGGAAAAGGGCTTACTATTGTACTGAATTTTGTACTATTTAATTTTCCCAGTACGCAAGTACCACTTTTCAACTTTCAGTACTATTTCAAATTCAAAAATGTAGGTACCTTTCGAATGGAGATGTTTGCTGCGGTAGGAACTTGCCTCAGTTTTGCATACATAATAAAAAAATATTTTTTCGTATCTAAAAAATTAAGGAAAGTAATCAATTTTTTAAAACTTTTTTAAACAAGCTGAGTCAGTTTGTATGAAAATCGAAAATAAATATTTTTAAACCAAATGTAAAATCTAATATTTCATGTTGTTTAAATGAATGTTTTTAAGAAATTAAATTTCAAAGTCAAAATTAAAAAAAAAAATAGAAAATGGTAAAAAAAAACGGAAAAAAGGGTTTTATGTAATTATGAAAATTTGTTTACGTCAATACAAAACAAAAAAACAAACAACTAAAATAAAAATCATTGTAGGTATTGGTCTCCAAGTTGAGTTAATATATGAAATAAAAGATAAATACTTTTATATATTAAAAATATAAATATTTATTTATTCAAACTACATATATCACAACTTTTGTTTTTTAATATTCAGCCCTGAGGTATCCGTTCGGAAGAAATTCCGATACGAAAGTCAAATCCGATCGCAACTTAGATAGCGTTCGAGGTATCTGTTTTGGAACAACATTAAATGAAGCATACAATCGCGTTATTTTGACATTGGGTCAGCTTCAGCTGTTTTCTTTCATAAGCGAAAAACTTTTATCTGAAAAATTGTTGAAAAATTTATAGATTTGTTTGCAAATAAATTAGTAGGTAGTGTCGCTTTAGTTTTGGAAGCCGAAGGCTTAAACATAAGGAAAAGACAAAAAGAGGAAAGACGAGTTCCACTCGAATATAAAAAAAAAAATTTGATGCAGCGTAAGTAGAAATGGGTACCATAAAATTGCAGTATATCCACCAATCCCTGTTGCTTAGCCCTAGCTATTGTTTTCTTTCTCAAATACACACTTATTACACTAAAGACAACACATAATTTATAAATAATTTTTCAATAACAATTTTGAAAAGTTTCCATTTTTATATCGCAACTGTTGCTTGTCAGAATCGGAAAAAATCGGAACAAATTTAACACACAGCTGCCAAACATTCTTTACTTAACGCATTGTGTTGCACTGCGATGAAGTGGCAGGTGCGTTTAATTTTTTCGGAAGATTTGATGTGTCAATCGGAACGGATACCTCGATTGAAAATTCTCCGATTTCAAACAAATTGGAGAAAATTTTCTTCCGAACGGATACCTCGATAGGGCTGATTATTTTTAACGCGTTTCGGAAGTCAAAGTTCCATTGTTCATCGTTCGATATAAAATCGAACCTGAAGGTGGAACTCTTTATGATATAAAATCGAACCTGAAAATGGAACTTTGACTTCCGAAACGCGTCGAAAATAATATTAAAAAACAAAAGTTGTGACATAGTTTAAATATATAAATATTTATATTTATGATTTATAAAAGTTTTTATCTTTTATTTCATAAAATAAAAAAGTTTGTTTTTAATTTCTTAAGAACTAAAAAAGAGGGAAGATAGAACTTTCCTCCATGCATTTTTTTTCTTAAAATTATCCCAGGGATCATTCCTGTCCTAAAAACATGTGAACGTTTTATGAAATTTGAATTTTCACTCAATATTTCCAAATATGAAAAAAAATATGTAGGTATGTATAAAAAAAACTAAAAATTTTCTTTTGAAAAATATGTTTTAAGAAAAATTCTGTCCTCGAAAAAAATAAGAAAACCAAATATTCATCAAACATGGGTTAAATATTCTATTATCTTTCCAAAAATATTCAACAACATACCTACTATGATTCCGATGTATCTCAAATTATTTATTAAACGTTACATTTTTCAGAATTTGTTGACATAAACATTTAAAATGTACTAGCGGCAAGCCTGGCGAACTTTGTATCGCCCTCAAATAAAGTTGTCAAAAATATTAATTAGAAATTAAACTTATTTTTTTATTTGGAATGTATATGGCCCATGCATGCGCTGTTGCACCTCGTTTGCAGAATGCTAGACCAATTTTTACCAAAGATTCACTTCAGATTTTCTTGAATTTTTAACAAAATATACCTAAACTTGTTTTCCGACATAAGTACGAAAAAGCATGCGATGCTGCATTGTTGATCTCCAAATCGAGATGGTTGCAAGGGGTCGATGGCTGAATACTCAAACCACATCTTCCTCTAACGATGATAACGTCCAATAAAATATTAAATTCCTGTAGAATTCACGATTGGAAAAATTTCGGTACTATTTGTTCATTTTCAGTACTATTTTTTTTCTGCTTTCAGTACTATTGGCAAAAGTCGATTTCCATCACTGATGTGGATATAAGCATTATTTCTTGTGTATTGATACTGTATGGCTATTGGCACTTAAATACAGGGTAGTAGAGCAAGTAGGTTGGGTTAAGACAAGGAAAAAATAGTATAGGATGGGTGTCTGTTTCCCCCCGTTTAGGCGGGAGGGGCAAATTTCTAAATGAATTGACTTAATACATAAGAAAAATTATTTAAAAACAACGGTAATAGTTACAACGGCATGCTATACTTTTTTGTTAAGCCGGAAATCTTTGCTTTTATTTTATTTTTAAAATAAGTTGTTTAAGTGAACAGTTTTTAAAATAATAATTTTCGAACTTAAATTTTTGAAAAGAAAAAAAAATTAAAAAATTGTGGTCAAACTAATTTTTTTCAAAATTTTACGTTAATAAGTAATGTTTTTGTTTTCAATATTTAATGTTACCATCTATTTTTAGTCAAACATTAAAAACCAGATGTCAAAATGTATTTCAGTTTTTGATAAAATTGCAAATAACAAAAGTAATGTCGTTTTCGATTAGATTTTCATGAAAAACTCTCTTCCGTAAAATGTGTATCTATGACGAAGTAAAAACTAAAATGAATTCTTCAATAATTTCAATTCCAGAACATTCCAATAAGAAGCATTTACTATTTTGACAATTAGTCCAACACATACTTTTAAAAGTAATGAAATCCGGAGCGAAAAACCACTCCTAAATCATCACTCCGAACAGCAAATGGAAGATTTTTGGATTGTCGGGAGTGTGAATGGAGTGAAAAAAGAGTGCTAGGAATGACCAACGGAAAACGACATAAGTTTTCCTTAAATTCGACTTCCATCCGTTATTTTGTTGTTCCAAAGATCATATTTCTACTAATTAAGTAATAAAGAAGACTTCGTTATTTTCAATTTTCTCAAAAAATAAAAGTCATTTTAGCATCTAGTTTTTGATTTCAAACTAATAAGAGCATTGAATTTTGAAAATAAAATTAATACTTAAATACGTAAAATTTTGAAAAAAATCAGTTTGAATTTTTTTCGTGATTTTTTTTTTTTTTTTTTCAAAAGTTCGAGTTTGAAAATTAATTTTTCAAAAACTATTCACTAACACAACTTAGTTTAAAAAGAAAATTGAAGAAAAGATGTCTGTCTTACCAAAAAGGTACAGCATTGCATTGTAGGTTTTATCGTTATTTTTTAAATAATTATTTTTTTCTGTTTTAAGTCAATTTTTAAAAAAAAATTGTTCCTCACGCCTGAACGGGGGGAAATATACCCCTCCCCACCAATTCCCATATGATTTTTTTCTTGCCTTAACCCAACCTACTCGCTCTAGCTTTTTGGTGCATCTTATACCGAACACCCTGTATAGTACCTATATACATATCGCAGGTAAAAAGGACAACAAATGTAGAGACTCGAACCTTTAATTTCGGTAACGTAAATTATCTTTCACTCAAAAAAAGGTGTGAAAACAACCACAGAAATAAAGAGTGCGGGCATACAAAAATAAAAACCATTTTATTGATCTTATATTGCTGCGCTAGGCTAGCTATGAATTACCAATAAAACGCACATAATAATTCTCGATGTGGCTTATATGGCATTTGAAAAATTATTTCAGGTGATATGACATCTCCTTTAGGTTTTGTGGCACCGTTAAGCATCATTATAAGTTAGAAGTTAACATTGTTAAAAACTAAAACAATGAAAAAGTCTTCAAATTAGGGGAACTTTTTCATTATTGAATTTGGATACTTTTTTCATCCGGAACTAATTTCCCAATTTTGAGTTCGAAATAAATCCCCACAAACCATGATATAAATGAGATTATTTTCATATGATAAAACTCTCAAACTTCGTCCTCTTTGGGGGGGTTAATTCATTTTCGTATTGATTTTATTTTTTCATTTGAGAATTAGATATCATAGCTTAGTAGGGATGATATAAAAGGAAATATCAAACGATTAGTGTAGTACTTACGATCACACATTTTTTCCTAGATGACAAATGTACTAGCCCGTGGCGTAATGGTTAGTGCCAGTGGCATAGCTAGCTCTTTGGGGGCCCTGCATATATCAAAAATTTTTTTGGAGTCCCTTCTCTTGCCTGACTTTTTTTAATTAACTAAAACACATGCCCTAATCCAAAGTCAAATAAGATTTTTTAATAGAAAATAGCTTCTTTGGAAAAGTAGAATGAGCAGAATTTTATTCTATTAAAAATGTATTATCAGTACCTACTACATATGTATTTTGAAAAGCAGAATTTTGAAAAACAGAGTTTTGTAAAACCGAATCGAAAAAAAAGAGAATTTGAAAAGCAGAATTTTCGCAAGGCAAGACAGAATCATGAAAAACAAAATTTCGAAAGGACCCGCTCCCATAATACACATTAACTATCGAAAAGACACAATCCAAAAAAAAATGTTTATAAGTAAACTTTAAAAAATCGACCTCAATGAAAATTTGTTTCACTTTCTTGTCGGGTACCCTGTATCTTCAGGGGCCTCTATATCTCGGGGACCCCAATTTATCGGGGCCCTGTATAATTGATACAGCTGATACAGTGGTAGCTACGCCCCTAGTTAGTGCGTTGGCCTGTTACGCCCGAAGTGTAGGTCTGATTCCCAGGCTCTGCCACCTAAGCACAGAAAAGTGTTTTTTCAGGGCTACTACCTCTTCTCCAACAGTATCTCCTGTCATATAAAAAAAGTTTCCCTTTTTAAAAAAAAAAACAATAAATATAAATATTTGTATATTTCATAGAAAAACAACTCAAATTTTTGAAAAACAACTTTACATCTACATACATATGTCAATTTTTTTTAGTAAATTAGTAAATATTAGTTCTCAAGAAAAAAAAAAAAAAAAAACAATATTTATGGTGAATTTATGTACATTGATCTTCATGGGAGTTCTGCAAAAAAGGGATATAAGATATAAATTTCCCACTATGTTGAATATAGAGAGAAGACAAAAATGCAGAGATTTTCATGGAATGCAGATTATAGGGATAGGGACACAGATGAATATTATAGCGAAGACGAACATGTTCATCTCTCTTTCATACATTTTGTTTTTTGGTATGAATTTATCCCGCTGTACTTTTCTCGATGAAGATCAATGTAAATGCACTATTATTCGCGTTATTTTGTTGTTTTTAAATAATTCACACCAATGTGAATCAGCCATAATAGATAATAGGAACGTCAATAAAAAGAATGTAATCCAAATGTTCCCGAACGATTAAAGAAATAACAAAATGGTTTATCCCAAATATTCCATCGAATAAATGCCAAACTGGTATTCCAAATATTCTGAACATCCAAAATGAATAAAGAAACACACTAAAGCCTTAACTACATTGGCCAAAAAAGTGAAAAATTACAAAAGTGAACATTTTCAAATTCATTTTGGGATAGTGTTTCTCACTGGAAAATTTATGAAAAAAAAACAGAAAGTTTAAATTTTGGTTAAAAAAAATTGTGTATATTCTTTTTCACAAAAAACTGTGCTAGCGGGAAAAAAAATATTTTTACTTTTGTTATTTTGCAAAAAGTAGCCAATGTAGTTAAGACTTAACTCAGTAAAATACATAGATGTCACAGAACCCAGAATGATTGGGTTCCACTTGACCACGATTTTGGAGTCAAGTGGATTGAAGCTCATTTAAACTCTACTATACCGATGTTTACAAAAGGTAGAATTGAGCTTGAAGCGATTTTGAATCATAAAATTCAATAAAAATATTCGTACGTTTATGAAAAAGAGTCCCAAACTTGTAAAAGGAGTCAAATTTCATTAATTTTTAAAAAGAGGAGTCCTGGAGTCTCAGCGTTTAAAAGCTAAAAGGAGTCAAAAAGGACTCTAAAGAGTCCCGAAGGTAACGCTGGTTGAGAGTTGTAAGTCCACTAGGCCCTAGTCCTTCGTGAGCTGTTGTGCCATCATATCTATTTTTTATTGGACAAAAGCATTTTTATGGAGTTTCGAAGGCTTTTCTAATGGTCCATACAAAAGTCAGTACACTGTTTTTTATTTTGTCCAAACTTTTTATCTTAAATCTAAAAAAAGGTAAATTTTTAGAAAAAACTAGGTAAGTTTATGTATGGTATGTACATTGTACATATATATTATTTACAAAATTTTGAAACAATAAAGAAATTTTAAAGCTTTCATTATTTTAACTTTTATAAAGTATACCTACATATAAAGCATAAGTAACAAAATACAAATTTGAGTCTACCAATTATCTAAAGCCCCGCATAAAATCCATAAAAAAGCAAAAGAGCAAAAATCATTCAACAAGAAAAGTCATCATTTAATACTTATAAGTATGTATGTACGTAACGTATATATAACATCTGAGTATGTGTACACATGTAGGTACCAATATAAGCTCCACACCTCCTTCACCTAATTTTCCATAATTCAATTTACAATCAGATCACATCTTTGAAAATTTATTACATCATTACAAAAAACTTTTCTCTTCACACCCATGGCCACGAAACTGAGCAAAGACATCAACAACCCTCCAACCACCATAAGCCAACTCAACCCCTGTCGTCTGTCTTTATACTCGTAGCTCGTAGCTCGTACACATAAGCGAAAGAGAGTGCTTATCGACACTTTGGAAAACGAAATTCACACATCATGAACATTTTTCATAAATTTGGTTTTTACTCCCTCGCTTACACACACACACACACACACAACCACACACCCACCCACCAACACATACTAAACATTTAATCAATGAAAATGCTTTCAACGAAAAGATAAATAAATTGTAGCTTCATAGCATTTATTGCTAATCAATTCAAATGAGTCCTGTTGTTCGAACAAAAAGGGAAACAAAATTAGAAAACGGTACTTGGTGAGTATATCTGAGTATTCTGAGCATCTAAATGTACACTCATTTCAATATCCGTAATTAGATCAAAAGGAAATTTAAAAAGGGATTCTCCAAATAGAATTACTTCCGTTTTTACTTTTTCTATATTCGACACACACATATTGAATTGCCCTCACTTTTTTTTGGGACTAAATTGATTGGCAATTGCACCAGCATCAGGACCCATATCTATATCCTGAGTTTTATTACACTTCTCCTAAATGGAGCAGCGGTGAATCTAGGAACTATCATTGCATCAGTTTAAAAGCTGTGATATTTGTTTAAATTTAAAGGACGACGAAGGACGTTTTGATTTGTGGATTCTTTGAGCAAAAGCAGAGGACGAAATTAAATAGATTCTTAAATGTCTGGATTGTTGGAATTACCTCACTCTGCTCTAAATCCAGTGACCGCAGAATTCATTTGGCTCGAGGGCTTGAAGTTTCTGTATAATAAGTTTCCTCTTTGGCTCTTAAAAGGATGGCTAACAGGATAACGTCTGAAGGAGCTCAACTTAGCAAAGATAAAGTGTTTAAACTATTCTCGCAGACGTGTGTTACTCGAAAGTGACCACTCAAAGAGGAAGCGAAGATGAACCAGCTGCAGTGTACACATAGTAAGCTCGTCTTTGCCTTCATCACCATCATCATTGCCAGAACTTCAAGGACATTCCACTTGAAAATTGCATGAAAAATTCAACGACAATCGGAAATTGAATTATTTACGAACACAGAAAAATAAAATGAGACTGTAAAGCAAAACCAGAAAACATAAAATAATAAGGCAGGAGTTTTGTTTTTTTAGTCCTTTTTGTTGTCTGTGAGTCTGTTTGCCGTCCTGTTGTCATTGTCGACTCTAAGCGACGTGGTATAGTCTTTCGCTTGATTTTGACATTCGATGTTCTTCAGTCGTATTTTATTTTCATCCAATGGTATCTGAAATTGCAGTAGATACTAAACTGATGGTAGACAGGAGAAGAGCACTCCTTTTGATTCAAAGGAATCCACCAATCCACCATTTTGAATCGATGCTGATGGTGAAAACTCATTAAATGTCGTCTACCGAATTGAATTTTCTATGCCAAGATAATGCAAGACGTGAAGGAATTTTCTTAAAACTTATCTTGTCCCATCTCGAAAGCGAGGAAGAGGAAGAGTAAGTAGAAGAAGGAAAAGCTATTTGCTTTTTTGCTTATGGATTGGATATGTGATCTGATGATGATGCTAATAGGAGGATGGGATGTAATTTCTATTAGTTACTCACACGTGAGGTTCTATATATGTATAGAGAAATGAGTTTTGTAAACTTTTAAGATCCTTAAAATTGAGAAAGTTTAGGGTTTTCTTTTGGAATAAATTCAATTGTTGAGATAAGCAAAGTATTATGCTGTAAGGCATATATGCGTACCTAAAAGAGTTGACTTAATTTAAAACTTTTATTTTAAGTCCGTAGACCGTAAGGAATGGAGAAAAGTTTATATAGGGAATAGAGAATAATTGTACACTAATTTATGAAAATTTTAAAATTCATAAGACTATAAAGTGTTATAGGAACACAAATAATCTTTGTTTGATAAAGAATTAGAATACAAAAATGGAATGTAAATATGGATAAATCGAAGGTTTCCTGGACTTCAAAAGCTCCATTCCTACGGGCAGATAAAATTATTACATTTCAAAGTTAGCAAGTATTAAAAATACTCTTTAAATAAGTAACAGGCCTAATACTTTGACTTAAGGTAAATGGAACTTAAGTCTGAAGGTGTAGGTAGTAAGAAAGAGAAACTGATGTCGATGACAATTTTGTGAGTGTCGATATTGAAGGAGCGGATGGTTTAAAGGTAAACGAGGAGACAACGCTATAATCGACAGCTATAACTAAAACGTTGTTTATGACTTTATCTACTTTGGCTCCGTTATAAACTCGGGAAATTGCCATCCAGCTTATCATTCTTTACTTCTTTGGAAGCAAAAAGAAATTGATTTGCAAAGCATTATCTGAAGCAAATAAAGCATTCTTAATCAGAAATAATACCATTCCTGATAGTGGGTGGTATGCATAAATGACAGCAAATGCTTTTACTGTGGATTTTCTAAGTTTATACTAATTTTGGTACGCATAAAAGAACACCTAGAAGCGCCTCTCGATGCCGAACAAGCGAACAAGCAGGATTCCGCGCTGGATACTCATGTATTGATCATATCAACACCTTGAGGATCATAATTCAGCAGTGCTGTTCATCGATTGAGAAGCCTTTCGACAGCGTCAACAGAGAATTTAGCTGGCATGCTTTACGCAGAAGGGGTATCCCGGATAAATTAATTGCTATTATTTAAGCAACTTATGAAGGTTCCAAATGTCACGTTCTACACAAAGGTAGGTTTTCAGAAGAGTTTGAAGTTCAAAGCGGAGTCAGACAGGGCTGCATACTGTCGCCAATATTGTTTTTGGTGGTGATAATGATAAGCGATGTCCTACGCGCAGCCTTAACAGAAAACGGAGGAATTCGATGGACTCTGACATCCTACCTGAAACATCTTGATTATGTGGATGACGTATGTTTACTCTCTCATAGGATCATGGATCTCCATCAAATGACAACAAGGGTGGAGAGAGAAGCAGAAATCGTGGGGCTAAATATTAATATCGGCAAAACAAAAATGATGAGCCTCGGAACTCAAACATCTTCTCTTATAAATATCTCCCAGCAGCCGGTAGAGAAAGTACAGAACAACTTTCAAAAAGTGGTTTCCGTTCCCACCTAGTGGGAACTAACACCTTCGGTGGACTTAGTTCCTGGGGAATTAGTTCACGGCACCTTTTTTTCACGTGTCCACAATGCAGCTGCACAGCTTTGAAAGTATTTTGAAGAAAAACAAAAGAATATTCTTGTGTACAAGCTCAGAATTCACATTTTTTTGTTTTCAATACTTTTCCTTTTAATAAATAATTTTTTCGCGATATAAATAACCACGATATTTGTTTTCGACCCAAATAGTTGTTTTTTTTTTCTTCATACAATTTGAAACGTCAAAAGTGCTGTACGCCAAATGTTAAAAGTTGGTGAACTCTTCCGTCTGCGGCTGCAGCTCCGTATGCGGCTTCGTTGCGTTGTGTTCGCAACATTAAATTTGTGTGTATTCAATATTTTGACAGCTATTCGTATTCCAGCTCCGAAACTCATCTAATAAGCACCTTTCACTTAACTGCCTTCCCCGCTTAATTGCCTTTTATTTTGTATAATTTTATTGAAATTTACATGAAAAAAATTCATTTAAGTATACACAATTGAAATCAGCAGAAAAAGACAAAAGCTTCTTTTCATATAGCGCTTCCTTTTTAAAAGGTTACCGATACTAGTCAGTTGATGTAATGTTATTTGCTATTTTTTAAATAACATTAAACGTTGTTTTATGTCATTTTTTTTTATTTTTGTAAATATAGACAGAAGTCCTTATGCGCACTTAAGCGGGTTTTTTATAACTGCAAAACCCGCATAAGTACCTCTCAAAACGAGGCATTTATGGTGAGGCTCTTATCCGGGCTTTACTGTAGTTCTATATGCGTTTCGAGATTTAAGTTTTTCACAAATGTTTATACATATTTTGACATCTATGTACATATGTAAATCAAATCAATAATTGTTTTTGAAAAACTTAAAACTTGAACCCCTAGGTACAACTAAAGTTCTCAGTAAAACTAGCTTTGAAGAGAGTCAATAATATGGCCTTAATTTAATTAAAATAATTTCAATTTAATTTTAAATTTTAGGTTCATACGTTCCCAGGGTAATTTTTTTAAGTTCCTGACACTATAGGCAGCTCGGTAAGTGTTAGGTTAAATTAAAACTTTTTTTCTTCCAAAAATAGCAAAAAAAATTATTACAATTTTCTAGTCATCATAATAACATGTACATATCCGGTTTAAGCATTTGTGAACAATATAATTTACTTTTTAAATATGTAAACAGTGATAAACCTCTTTTATATCCAAAAGAAATTCCATTAAATTTAATTAATATTTAAAAACGATTCCTGTAATGTCACAATACATCCTCTTTACTCTAAGAAATACACTCAATTACAACTCGTTACATCAACTAATGAACATAAATGTTTCCAAATAGCGAATCCCGCTTCAACTGGATGGTAGTGTGATGCTATCAAAGTCTCTCCTTGAATTATCATTTTGCGATACCTAAATCCATGCACTCAGCTCTTTACTCACGCCAACAGGAACAACCACCATCATCGTCGCCATCATCATCATTACCTCCACATCCGGCAATATCCACTCAAGCATTATTTCTTTGAACTTTCCAAATAGATTTTGATTATCACACCAGCCAAGTGGAAAAAAGCTTCTTCAACACGAAACCTTCAAATAATGTTCTTCGACTCTTACATATTACATATGCAGAAGGATGAGGATCTAATCTATAAATATACAGAGGAGTATATTCCCCGAACGCCTTAAGTATGTCAAAGCTGGTTCTATGCACTCTTTAGTCTTTAATACAAACTCAGCAACACCAGTCCCAGTCCTACGCGGGGTTTTCTGGAATTATTTTATTATATTAGAACGAATGGTGTTTTACTTAGAACAATGTCTTCGGAGCTTTGGGTTGCCATTTTACGCAATAAAGATATTCCAAAATGTGTGTGTGTGTAATATTCACTCTCGAGCGTGTAAAATATTACTCGCTCTTCATCTAGCTGTAGGATTTCCGGGGGTGATACTGTGTTAAAATTTTGCACCAGATGGCGCGCATTTGTTATTGGATTAAGTCACATATAATACGCCCAGCGCCAGCGATGAATATGTGCATCGTCTCGTCTATTCTGAAGAGAAATGCAGTTTGCTTAAATGAAGCCATAGTTTTTGCTACGATATGAAAGAAGAATATTCCATGGATGGCGTTATGTGTGTACTTGTGCGCATTCTTTGAAGCCATCTGTGTTGGCGCTGTTTTCACTTTATGATTGCTTTCAAGAAATGCAGCTTGTGAATAAGAAACTTCCTACGCGCAAGCGAAAGCAAAAATAAATCGAAGATTTCTTCCTCTATTTTGGAGGACGCTTTTTGTTTGCAGAAAAACTTAATTTCGAAGGATGCTTGCCCCCAATGTTGGTAGTCAGGTATATATAAGCCCTTGGTTCTGATGGTAGTTTTTCGACCTTCAACGAATATTTATTTTAATACTTAAATTGAATGAATTTTCTTCGAAGCCCCTTTGAATTCAATGTATGTACGTACATACGTACTTTGGAATACTTCTAGTTCAAACACTTTATCTTCTTACATCTTAAAGTGTTTTTTTTTTCACGTAATGGTTTTCAAATTGAAACCCTTTCTATTAAAAAACCCCAAGAACCACTATTTCGAAAATAAATCAATTTGAAACTTTCTGTAACGGTGCAGTTATATTAACCCAAAGTGAAATACTTCTTGAAGAATATTAGCTGACTAACCATTACTATGGATTGCTTACCTCAATCTCACTCAATTCAAATAGCATTGCAATGAAAGTAAATAAACTTTAAGTTTTCAAAAAAAAAAAAAAAACAATAACGAGAACTTAAGAAAGTTCAAACTTTAAAAGGACTTTACAAAAAGAGTTTTTCTTTTACTTGTGCTCCAGGTGTTCACTTATACCAAAAACCACACTTAAATATTTCAATGCGCTTTTTGGGGGAATTTCAATTTCAATTTCCTCGAATTGGTTAAAGGTTCACTATTACCATCGTCAAATAGTTCTATTCCCTCCATAGCCATCGTTTTTCTGTAACCGAAATGCCATTAAAACCTTTCTTTCGCTTTCGATTTGCGGATGAGTTTTAATTTTTATTTTATTTTGATTTTCAGAAAGGAAGAAAAGTTTGCAAAAGAAAGCAGGTACCAACGTAAAATACCCACACAGAACTACAGTGGCGTAGTTAGAAGTTTTTAGAATCAGTGCGCATAAAAAAAAATCGTTTTAGTCCAGTCAAGGAAGACCTACAATTATAAAATAAAAATGCAAATATCCATGCAGTCTGGATTATTATTGTGATTGATGGAGTGATCCCCAGGTGAAACATACTAAAAATTCCCAGTTCAGGGTTCCGAGATTTGGACAGGAGGGGTCGTTGAAGGTCCTCTCTTGTAGTTCCTCTCGTGAATAATTTGAAAACCAAACGTATAAGTGGAAAAGTGTACACTATAAAAATTAAGTACCTAATTTAAATTTTCTCCAAAAAATACTTCAGCTATATTTTCGCTAGGAGCAAATAAAATACAAAAAACTTTTTGTGACTTTGGTTCGGTACAGCTGGGAACCGTCCATATATGGTGTGATCTCGAGGAGTATATGGTTTGATCTTTCTCCCGGAAATTACGCCAGACGAAACTACGCCAGAGTTTGTTTTCGGAACAAACTCTAGAATTTTTTTCTGCTCAAAATTCTAATAAAATCCAGAAATATTGTTGGAAGATAAACCAGAAATATTGGATATCATTCCAGACGAATATGGAAAAAAGCCAGAAACCAACATGAATTTTGGAAATTATGCCATAAATTGTTTTTATTTTCAAATAGACAGTTTAGTTAATAAAGAAATAAATTGAATAATTTAAGTGGGCTGAAGTCAGGAAAGGCCAAATGTCACTTAAACATTATTTACTAATTGCTAATCAAGTACGAATAGAACAAAAAACCTGCTGTTACGCGATGTCACGATAAAGCTCTTTGCATCCGCCCTTCACGACTAAGCAGACCTAAAATGTATCTCTTGGTTGGCGTTCTATGGTGGATCACAACACAACTCAATGGGAACTCAAATAAGGCGAAGTCTTGACTTTTTGCAGGGCAAGGTCAAGGAAATGGATTTCTTTTAATAAAAACACGAAAGGTGAAGGTGTTATTGAGTTTACATCTAAGAATAATTTGGCGGAAAAAGTAAGTCTTTTTGACAAAAATCTTGAACGTAGGTGGACGGCCTAGACACGAAACTCTTGAAGACTCGGATAGTGATCTTTCTTCGTAATTATTTATTTATCAGTTTTTTTATTACTTTTTTATGAATAGTTTTTTTGCCATGAACAAAAACATTCATAATGTTTTGCAAACTATTTTTGCCAATATTCTCTGGTTGTTGTGCTTTGAGAAAATGTATAATTTCCTACTAACCTTCAAAATTTTACAACTTCTGTGTAACGTAAAAATCATAAAATTTTTGAATAGTTTGGCTTCTAACTAATAATAATACAATTGTGGGTGGATTTCGGTTCAAATTTTTTATCACACACATCAATTCTTGACACTTTTTTTAATATCGTGTGAGAAGCTTAAACAAAAAAACAATTTTATTGCAAAAGTGGGCGTGACAGTGGGCGGACTTTTACGCTTTTTTAATTTATAATTTTTTAACTGACCAGAATATTAATACTTGAAATCACTTCCGTACGAGAGGTTTTCATGCAACCAATTTTTTACCAATAGTGGGCGTGGCAGGGGGCGTGAAAATTCCTCAAATTGAGTAAAATCCCCTATTTATTACATTTACCAACCAATTTTTGTGAACCTTACTTTTGAAAAATTTATTTTTGTCCACTACCTCCATACAATCGACGCACTGTGGAGCGCAATGAATGAATGCAAGTGAGTTGATGCAGCTTGCCGAAACCACCCTGCTCTAAATTATGAGCCAGTGCTGGCAAATCATAAGTGGCAAGTTGTTGCTTCCTTTAAGCTCTCCTCGACCAACATCTGATAGGTAGTGTAAAAGTATTTAAAAAATTACAAATTTAAACCTACGCCACTGTTTTTGTAATGACCTCACCCTTTTCCATCCCTCAATAAAAAATGTGTTCTTCAAAAATAGTTTTCAAAAGCATAAAGTTTGAATTTCAATAGTTCTTTTGTTTTCTAAAAGAAAAAAAAAAAAACACTTCGATCGATTTTAAGAGATGAAAACTTTTAGCTGCGAAAAAGAAGACAAAGAAAAAAGAAAATTTCGGAATTTCATTTGACGCTTATGGCATAGGCTGGCATGTTAAACGTTTAATTGTTCGAAATAACTTTGCACATTTGGTTCGTTTCATGTCTATAGTGATGTCTGCGACAAAGATTTTTCGAAAAACAATAAAAGCACTAGAAAACATACTAGATAGACATAATTGCTTTTGATCAACATTGTAAAGAAATAGTTTTAAACCATTCCCCTCTTCGACAGGCACAGGAAAGTCTTTTTTGATGACAAAACTTTGGGAATTTGACACCACTTTTCTTCTTCTGTTTTCAAATTAAAATTTCAGATAAATGGTGTGAGGAAAGGGCTGACACAAACATTATTTAAACTGGATTATAGTAGACATAATTTTAGTCTGACACGTTGTTGGAAAGAGAGAGAAATCAACAAGGACTTCTTTCCTCAAGGAATACACTACTTTGCACATAATCATATCGTATAGGTATACTGTGACACCATTTTATCAAAATTTAAGCGATTTTGTCGGTTATTTCACTCGATTAACATGATAACTCCATTAAAAATATTGGATGCTTCGGTTGTCTTTCTTCGGAAATACTATACTCGACTGTCGAGTGTCGACTCAACACCCAAACCAAAATAATATTGAAATTGAGATGTTTTCAGGTTCCCTTGTGATAGCCCATTCCTTTGAATATAGCCTTTAGCCATGTTCGAAAAACATTATTTTGAATGAGAATTACCTTGTGGTAGATCAAATTTTTTCTTGTTGACGAAGAAAAGTTGTTAACGCAAGTTTTCTTCTCTTTTGCTGACAAACCCAGAAAGTTTCATACTGTCTCATAGCCACCACCACATCTTCCTTCGAAATAGATGAGATAAAAAGAGTGCCGTATAGGCTTAAGTATAGAGAAGCTGAAGGAGAATCACCACCCATATAAGGATGTGATGGAAAATTTCCAATATTTCGGCGATGTTAAAAGGTTCATTTTTAAGGATTGTTATCGAAAGTTATATCTACACACATGGTACTAGGTATGGGTACAGAGGAGGAAATCGTTCCGAGTCATCCGTTTATCATTACCTGACGTTAATATCGCCCAATTGTGTTATACCTGTTGTTGGAAGAATTCTGAGGAAGTCGAGGAAAGGTATTGCGCTGTTAGCGCTATAAAGAGTGTTTGGTTTCTTGTAATTTTGCACGGCTAAAAGGATGTCATCCTTAGATATCACGATAAAAGAACGATTGAATCTCTTTATTTGGCTAATTGTATTGAAATCATGACAAAAGGGGATACTTTATAGAGAATGTGCGCTTGTGAGGAAGATTGTGGCTTCTATTTCTCGTTTTGATTTTTTTTTGTGTTGGGGTTTAAATTGATACCTAAGTATGTACATTATATTGTATATGGAATTTGATATGGGGTTACTTTTTTTTTTTTCTTAAACGATGTCTTAACCAGAAAATGGTAGAATTTTTGTTTGTATCATGATAATATTGGAAATTGAAATTGAAATTTGTAAAATTGAACTCAAGATTTTTATGAGACATGACCAAAAGGAGCACAGTGGGGTCTTCATAAGAAGACTGAACCTTAACGGATTCTGATCAAATTTTTAGGAGTGCACATCTAATGAAATTTACAAAAAATCAAAGCAATTAATTTCCATCCACCGCCGCGCCGTGTCGTCCACTGTAAAAAAAAAAATAAAATCTAGACTCATAAAGAGCTAAAAAAAATAGTGACCACAACTTAAGCACGTTTTTTTTTCAGTAAAAATACAAAAATAATAACAATTTTACGGTTTTTACAATTCTTAATTATTCATACCTAACACACGAGTACGTTGCCTTAGAAAGTTGGTACTTTAAATATGTGATAGTAAGGGTGAAAGCTGAAGACTAATTGAGAAATTTTTTGTAAAATATCCTATTTCTGTTGCACTCTTCTGAAAAATTAAATAAAACCTAACCATCCAACCACAAGAGGTATTAATTAATACACTAATTGCGAGCAAAAAATGGAATCATTCCCTTTTGCCTTTTAAAACCAACCATCTTTGTGGTTACAAAAAAATATGCTTAAATGTTGATGGTCACGTTTGAAAGCTTGAACTTCTAACTTTAAATTAGACGTAGAATCATAAAAATCCATTGGATAGTTTTCTCGTTAACTGCCACAACAATGAAAATAACAAATTATACTAAAAAAAAGCACGTGGCCAGAGAGGGGGCTTGAGGGGCTGATGCCCCTCCAGAAATGATTTTAATATAAGGAAATCTTTCTTTCTCTTATTAACATCAGACTAAATTCCGAAGATATTTTCAGACATATTTTTTAATCCCCTCTAGGGAATAACATAAAAATGATCTATACCTAATTTGAAACAAATCAGCCCCCTCTTTTAGGCTCTTACTCATATAACAGTGGACGCACAGACTAACGGACGGCATGGCGAAGCACATTTTTGGCTTTTCTATCAGCGTAGTGTCAATTTTGATTACAACCTCGAATTGTTTTTTACATACGAAACCAATACTTGCTTTGTAGGGTAGGTAGGTAGAAATGGCGGCCCTGAGCAACCTAAGCTCGGTGACAATTAGCGCTGAGGAGCGCCGTTTTGATACCATGACTCGTGTGACCTATAAGGGATTCGCGGGTCAAAATGTCAGGCTAGGCAGATTGTTGGTATCAGAAGTCCGTTTATCACCTGCTTTTGGTCTAGGGATTCTGACGGAGAAATAGTGCAGTAGCTCCTTAGTTCATCTTAGAGCCACTTTGACCCGTTGAGAAAAGAGATCAAGTCTTTGACCCTTAGTTCGGAGAGTTCATTGAGATCGTTGAAAAAGGCCTTTCCAAATGATTGTGCTCTGATTCTGGCCAGAGCGGGACATTTACAGAGGAAATGAAAGACAGTTTCCCTTTCCTGCAGGTCCCCACAGCTACGACAGTGAGTGTTGTGCGGGATGTCCAGCTTCGCCGCATGCTCTCCGATCGGCCAGTGACCAGAAAAGGTCGCAACGACCCTGGCTATATTTCGCATGGGTCTGCATAACAGGTCAGTTGTTCGGGTTTTGCTATAGGTGGGCCACGTCATTCTAGATATGACGCAGTTAGCTAAACTGCGCCACCTACGGTTGGATTCATTTAGAAAAATTGAGAATATATTGCCCTTCATAACCCCAAGAGGAATATTGACTCTTTCTGCATGAGAGTTATGAAGTGCTGATCCTTACCAGTTCGTCTGCCCTCTCGTTTCCCTCAATTCCACAATGACCTGGAACCCAGATAAGAGAGACCCTGAGGTTTCCATCTAGGCTTGCGAGCTCATCACGACATTGTCGAACCAATTTGAAAGACGATAATGGTAAAACAAATGCTTTGACGGCTGCCTGATTGTCTGTTAGGATGACAGTATTACGGTTCTGGTTAGGGTCTTGTTTGAGTATCCTGCATGTTTCCTTAATTGCTAATAATTCCGCCTGGAAAACACTAGCGAAGTTGGGAAGCCGATAAGATTTGGAAATATTCAGAGATTCGGAAAAGACACACGAACCAACTCCACACTCCATCTTTGACCCATCAGTGAAGATAGTTGTGTCGAGGTCTCTCGTCACGAGGTTACTTGCTTTATAGAGCAAGTAAAAATTCTATAAGGTGAAGTGCAGCCTTATTTTAAAAAAATTTACAGATTTCACTCATATAGGCCTTCTGCAGACGAATCGTCGTGTCATAGACGCGTACAAGATTCGTTATGTAGCGACGATGATTCAACTACGGCTAGTCTTCTGCACACGAAACGTCACATCATAGATTAGTCACTATACAGATTTTTAACCAATTTGACAATTTTGGCATGTATCCGACGTTGTACTTCAAGCTGTATACGCCTGGTGACTGACATTGTTGTACGCCCGGCGATTTGCGGTTTTCGTGCTGCGACGAAAGCATGCAGCTTATACGCCTTGTGTGCAGTTGTCTATTGAAACAAACGTGAGATACACACAAGCTCCATACAAGCCGCAAACATTCGTTGTACGCGTCTATGACGAGACGCTTTGTGTGCAGACGGCCTAAGTATGGGGATATTGAAAATAAAAGAGAAAAACAAATTTTTAAATTCAAAAGCTAAAAAATAATGAAAAAAAAATTTTTTTTTGAATTAATTATTAAAAAGCCAAAGTTAGACCGGGCCGAATCCATTTATTTTGCTCCAAAAACTCCAAACATATACATATGTATAGCTACCGCTGTTTTGGTGTTAATTTAAACACATTTCAGTTTTTGAACAAAAATTATGAAATTGTTTATCTGCGTTTTAAATTTGCCATTATTTCCATTAGATCTACATTATTTCAAAATCAACTTTGGAAGGATTTCTATTTTCATTTGAAAATCGTTATTTCCTCCTTCTATACTGTTTTTTGTCTCATAACTTACCAACGCACCGTCATTACCAATGTAACGTAAGCACCCCCGCACACAAAATAGGGAATTTTCAATTTTCGCAATCCGCGCTTGTAATAGCATTTTACAAATGATTGCATCTGGGAAATGGTTTCCGACGTTAAAGTAGCACACAAAAAATATAGCTCTCCCTGCAATCTACCGAACTTTTTACCACAGCTGAAATGGTTACATTTTGAAAAATAAACGAAAAAAGGACGAGCAATACGTTACAAATCTCGTTAATACCCTTGAATTGTGACAAAAAAAAAAATATAATAAAGAAATAGACGACCAAACCGTAGTAGCCGTGGCGTGATGGTTAGTGCGATGGACTGTCATGCTGGAGGTCTAAGGTTCGATCCCCAGCCTCGCCACCTATTTATTTAAAAGAAAAAACGGCTACTGCCTCTTGCGAGGAATTGACAAATCCTCCAAGAGTATCTCCTGTCACAGAAAAGTGCCGCTCGTTAGCCGTTCGGATTCGGCAATAAACTGTAGGTCCCCTCCATTCCTGCAGACTCGCAAACAGGAATGGTTGAGAGTTGTAAGTCACTAGGCCCTAGTTCTTCATGAGCTGTTGTGCCATCAAATTTATTTTTTTATTTTTTATTTTTAGACGACCAAACCGAGGCAAGAAAATCCTCCCGCAAAAAGATATCGGAAAACGCAGAAAACCTCAAAAGCATTAATCAAGACAATTCCTACAGTGTAGAAGTAGAAGTTGTACCTATATGTATATATGTAGGTGGTACCATTCTCTAGAATTTAACTGTCCTTGCTTTGGATTTTTTCCTTGCCCCATCTAGTAAACCAGTCCCGCAGTCCCGTCCGTTCCTACCTTTGACAGTAATTTTTCATTCTGCTGGTTTCGACAGCACGATTATCGAACACACGACCATGATGTGTTCACTGTTCAGCTTTGTTCCATGCTCAAGCTCAAATGCCTCGCCCCTTGTCATGTTCTTTTTGCAGGTTTTTTGGTGGCAAAATGTTTGTTCAACGAAATAAACCGAAGGACACCAATTTTAAATTTTTCTCGACGAAATTGTCTGTAAATTTAATAGGGCAAGGCACAAAATCGTTTAATTTTTTTTTTTTTTTTATTTTTTTTTCATCTGATGGTTCGCTTAAAAGTTTTTGGATATCCTCTTTTTCAAAGACTTTTAGAGGCATTACCTAAGTCCTCAGGAAATCAGATGAGAACTTTTTATCTAGAGTGAAGATTTATCTATAATCACTTTTTTTAACGCGACATGTGACCATAAATCGAAGGGTAAAATTAAATGTTTTACTAATAGCAGTGTGACATTAGGCTTTAGGCCCGATTATTATGAGGTAGGCTTTTAAAATGAAGTATAATGAATTGACGGATTCGAACGCAGTGGCGTAGCGTGGGTATCAGCCACCCGTTGCGGAAAAACTAAAAAAGCTAACTTTAAGGCGCCTTAAATCCAAGAGAATAAGTCCTATAAAAAAATGTTCTGTCAAAAAAAAATAATAATAATTAAATTTCTTATTAAGAAGGTGAACGCATCCTAAACTATTCGAGGCCTGGCAACCTTCTCTAAAAAAAATTGTTTATCTGGCGGTGCCGACATACACGAAATGTAAGCAACTTCAAACTAATAATGTTTTAAATTTGACAGGTCAAAGTATCTTTAGCCATCTCCAAAAGTAGACTTCATACAATTTTGTGAAAAATTTGTTGACAAAAAACTCTATAAAAAAAACATACAATTTTGGAGAAAGCAGTAAATGCATGTAAGTATTAATTATTTTTTATTAATTTACTGAAATGATTTGTCCTAGTACTATTTCAGTTTGTTCGGAATTAAATCTTACATAAAAAACAACCTAAACGGGCAAAATGGCATACTAAGCACTCGACTAAAATGGCATAGTGTGCCATTTTATATACTTACACTTACATTTTAATTTTTTTTATATTGAAAATGGTTGAAAAATATTAACGATCTACAGAAAGGCAATCCTGGACTGAGGACGCATTATCAAAAACCGCAAAAAAGAAATAGGCTGGAAAAAAGTATCCAAAACATTCGGAATCCCAAAAACTACATTCAGGAGACGAGCAGCCAACAAGAACAAAAAAAGGAGCTCGTTGACTATTTTTTGCCTATGCTTGCACACTCATGGTTTTGGTTAACTTGCCTGGTTGGTGCACTTTGAATACGTTTTTAAAATTAAATACTTTAAATACTTTTTGTAACTTTTGAAACTCGTAGAGCGAAAAAAGTAAGCGTTATTGATTAAGCTTTGAAAAGAATATAACATTTAAGTTTGAATGTCACTTTTTTCCGAGATTTGGGACATTTTCCTTAGGGGGGGGGGGGGGGGGGGGGGGCATTTTAGGCCACCTTCCCCTATATTATTATTGTAAAATTTTGCTGCCCCCTAAAAGTTCCAGCCGGGGCGAACCGTTCCCCCGCCCCCACTACGCTACGCCACTGTTTAAAAGTATTATTTCTTTTTGTCAATGATAGAATTAGTTACATACAAATATAATATTTTTGTTTACATACATAATATATGTGGGATAGGTAGGTTTTTAAAATTAAGTAGATTTATTTAAATTTGATTGAATATCCAAGGTATTGTTGTGCACAGTACGGACGAAGAGAGGTTTTGAGGTAAAATACTACAGCCTTATACACGGTGGTAAAATTCGTCAAGCTGGGACCGCCAAAATCGAAATTCAAAATTCTAATGATACAGGAATTTAGTTCCAAATATTTTCCAATTATGTACCGCAATCCCGATCTGGAACTAAAATCCCCTCCCCATCAAACCCATGGCGGACTCAGCCCACTCATCGTAGTCACAGAAATAAATATACATCCACGCAGCTGGGATTGTTTTGTAAGTCGCGCGATTTTTGAGTCGCAAGAAATGAGACACATTTAAATGTGGCGCTTAAGAAAATTAAACAGGTTCGATTTTTAGAGCGATTTTTTAGTCGCAACGACTTAAAATGGCAAGTGCGTGTCTAGACTTATACTTTTTATTTGAATTACAAATAATTGAATCAAGGTTGATTTTTCTTTAAATGTTAAATAGTTTCCTGTGTGAGTAGCTCCCTCCGTTTAGGCGGGTGGGGCAATTTTCTAAAAAATGTAATAAAATAAAAAAAAAATGATTTAAACACAACGGCACACTTACAATACAAAAATTTTAAGTTTTCTGAAAGCCAGCGGTTCTTTTATCATTTGTTTCAACCTAGTAATTATTTGTGTTAATAGTTTTTGAAAAACATACAAACTCAAAATTTACCAAATTTTGAAAAAATGTTAATGTTTAAAAATTAAAAATTGTGAAAACTGAATTGGCTTTAGTTATTTGATGTCCTTATAAATTTTTAATCGAATGTCGACTATTAGTAAGATGTAAGGTTAAAAAAAGTGTAGAATCTTCCCAATAAGCAATTTTACCTTCTGGTTAAATAAATCCCCATACTTTCCTTGAATCTAATAAAATTTCCATCAAAGTTGCTGTCAAATGAAAAAATGCAAAGTGAACTGTCAAAATGTTTTCAATACATTTAAAGTGGAGTATTGCCGTATTCTTTTTTTAATAGTAACTATTTCAGTACTTAAAGTAAATTGTCTATTTAAGGTGGTTGAACAACTTCTATTTTATTTTTACTACATCACATTTAGTATTCACAGCTTTTCTTTTTCTAACCTTGATTATTTTATCACATTCGCAAAATATCTATAAGAAAATCCTATGAAAAAATTGAATTGCGGTACTTTTTTTCAATGCAGTATTTTCTCTGTGATCGATTGGGTGAACGAAAAATTGTTTACCCACTCATTAAAAAATCTCCGTGAGAAATTCAGCTGTCAGGCATCAGCTCTTTTAGAAGTGAGTGTTTTGGCTTATTTTATCTTTGAAAGAGACGTTTAAAGTAGTTTTGGCTGTACAAATATTTCATACAAATTTGCTATTAAAAAATACCAACAAAAAGGAATATCGGCTTCGTTTTAACAAAATAATAAAATCTTAAAACTGAAACTAATGCCGTGTGCGAATTGGTTTAAAATTTCGATTAAATTTTATCCGAGATTAAGGTTTAACGTTTCCACGTACAAAAATTAATCTGCGGATAAAATTTAACGCGATTTTAACCCAATCCACACACGGCCGCCTATAATGTGTATATCCAATCAAAATCAAAAAATCAAAATATAATAAAAGTTAGGTTTTGTCCTAACCCTAAAGAAATCAAAGAAAAATATTTTTTTTTAAAAAGGCATCGTTTAATCCCCCCCCCCAACGATGTCGAGTTTTTTCATCCAATTATTCTCTTAAGACGTGCAGTGAACATCGCTAGTATGAAAGTAGGTATATTTAAGTACTTAGTACATTACTTTATGTACCCTGAAAAAGCACAACAGGCAACACTCGCATTGAAACGCCATTTTCATGTGTTAATTGTACAGCTTAAACATGGATTTCCATGTATTAAATTTTAACGCCTTGCTAGTGATTAAACTGGAGACTAAATTCGTTATTGGTATGTGACTTTTATGAAACCTGCAGATTTTCATTTAACTATTAACTAAATTTGATTATTAGTAAGGCCCATTGTTTTGTAGTTTATGAGAAAATTGAAAATTACCAAAATTGCTTAAGCAAGCTTACATAAAAACCAAAAAAAAATTAAAATTGAATAAAAAGTAGTTTTGGTAATTTTTTTCCAGTTAAGTTATTCTTTTTTTAAAGAAAATTGCCCCTCCCGCCTAAAGTAGGGGTGATAGAGCCCCCCTCGTATAGCAAAAAATGCTTGTATTTTACCCTTCTACAAAAATCCGTTATTATTTTGCGGCGCCCTAGTACCCGTGCCTTTTTGCACATACAACGCATTACATCCTTTGTGTCCATCAGGGGATCATTAGGATCATTTAATAGTTAAAAACCTTCCTTTTTTTTCCCTCAGACATACAAAATGCAGGACTCTCAATGCAAACTAATAATTACATCAAAGTAAAACAACCAACTTAAAACACTAGATGCTCTTTTAATTTGTTATGGGATTATGACACATTTAGGTACTGGAAAATACTGACAGCGAAACTTTGACTTGACCGCATGACAAACTAAAATAAAATAAAAACAGAAATAATGTGAATTTCAAAACCACATTTCAATTTATTCTCGACTAAGTTTTCAACTAATCTGTTTGCCATTAAAATTATAACAACTGAGATGGTCAGTAAAATCTCACATTCCGTATGGGATGGTGTATGGCGAGGTACCATCATTTAGCGAAAGGACATCACAGTTGGATCAAATCTTTCCTCCATCTGCTAGCTGGAGTACCTAAATATAAAATATATTTTTATCTCTGTGTACATAAATTTAAGAAAGTTTTAATTTTTAAGTAAATACAAACTCCCATAAAGCAAAGTTTTCAAACGAAAAAAAAAAAAAAATATAAGTAAACTCATAGAAAGAACGACAAAAAATAAGTCAAAACCGAACTTTTCCTCATGTTGACAAGGATATGCTCGCAGGATATGGGGTAAAAGATCTCAGCTGGCTTTGACTGAATGGCGCCCAACCTATATCCCCGCACACACATATAGAAAACTTCTGCAATATCGCATAATGCCTTAATGTGATAAACCCTATCCTTACACAGAGTTAAAAAAAAAGAAACAGCAAGGAGATGAGGAAAGAAGCAGCTTTGACTGGAGCACAGCTGCTGTGCTGTGTCAATATCGGTGAATGTGAACAGGGCATGCAAATGGAACAAGGCCCCTATCAAATCATGATGATGATTTTGTTCAACATTAAAGGATAAAGCATACATATTTGACATTTAAAACACATAAACACGCAAAAAAGGAAAATATTTGGAAAAAAAAGCCAAACATTCATCGCCCCTTTCAAACTCAATTTATTTTTTATGTGAACTTTGTGGTATGGGAGAGGTATTAGGTATCTGGAAATGGGAAGTTCAAATTTTTGCTAAACTTTGTACTTTTTTTATTAGAAAATGTGCAGCCTAAACGGTTGTTCCAATTTAATAACTCAAATTTTAAGAGCTTTGTCTCGATAAAAAATGTGCAGTCATTCAAAGCTCGGTAAATTAAGCATAATATTGTTGATAATACCTTCTTACACGTAAATGATATGATAAGACATTTTAATGAGAATCTCTAATCGAAAGATTAAGCATAATGGATTTCGTATTATAAGCAAAGATTTCTAAATATTTCAGAAAAATGCGTAGCTGCGAGGAAATAAATTTTCCCACAAGCTATGTTGAGTGGTGGACATAAGTGGAGATTAAAGTTAATTTTTCTTCCAATGAATAATGTGTTAGTTCCATTTAATGATATTTTAAGTTCATTAACACATGCGTCATACATAATCAGTCTTATTTTTATAAAAGTTATCTAACTTTGTTAGGTTTATTTTACTGGGTTTCTTCTCACTTACCCACAGTTGAATTCGTTCTAAGTCCTCATTTGTTCGAACTACAGCATCTTCAATCAATCCAAGTGGAAGATTGATGTAAAGTATAATTTCATCACGTACATAAGAACTGAACAGTCATCAAGAACATCAGGATGATCATTGATAAAAAAAATAGAATAGAAGCGGTCCCAAAACAGAACCCTGTGGTACTCTCCTGTGCTTGCAAAAAAGAGGGAAGAGATACCGCTTTCAACTTCTATCAATCGCAGTCTATTTTTCAAACAAAAATGTTTTGAAGCTTGGAAACAAGAATAAAGTTATCAATACAATCGAAAGTCGTTGAGAAGTCTACAGGACCGAAACACCAGTGTTGTCTGTCAGCATCTAAAGCAAAACGAAGATCGGAGGTTACTTTCATAAAAAATCTACGTTACCGACATTTAAGGTTCAAGTCCACACTCTTTGTCCACTTTTATATTCACTAATTTACTGGCTTATTTATCGGCACTTTTGATTTTGTTACTGTTCACCAAGGGAAATTTTACTACGCTAGCTATAAAATTTCCAATAAAATCATCTATTATTCAATATCGAACATACAATTCTTTTTTGATTCTATTTTTAAAAAAATATATGAGAAAATCACTAACTGATGGAAGTAGATATACTATTTTTGTGATGTCTGACTTTGAAATATTTTATTTACCTTTTTCATAAAGTTAAGGAAATATGACAGAAAGTAGAGCCGGACAACATTTAATTAAAAATTGAATTTAATTATTTCTTATATAATTTATATTTTTTCAATTCCTTTTGTCGAATTATACCTTCGAAATGAGCTCTTAAAAAAATGTCGGACGGGAACCCATTGTTCGGTAACCATTTTCGTAACTGCTTGAAATGAAAACCAATGTGCTTAAGAGACACATTAAAAAAGTAAGCTTTGACATGATACATAAAATAGCTCTCTAACGGCCAATTTCTCACAAAGTTCTAAAATTAATTTAAAACTCGATTCAGTAACTCTCGGTTTATCTTTGGAACTTAGTTTTAAAAACATTTAGAACTTGATCATTTCTTCACTTCTAATCATTTCCTTAGAACTCGGTCTAAGATCACTATTGAGTTTTAAGTACCTTAGATCTCGGTTTAAAGAAACGAAGTTCTAGTGTATATTTTAATACTTTTGTAGCACCCAGTATCATTTTCTGACACAAATTTCTGACAATCTATCAACAAATATTTAAATATTTGTCAGTTTCATTTTGCTGGATTCTTTTTTTGTGTATATATTTCTTTTATTTTGCTCATTAATTAAAAACACAATGTAAAAAAATGTTATATGTACCACGAGAATTAAAAACAACAACAGCATATGCAACTAAATTGGATACAACAAAATTGCCCACTTACTCAAAATTAATAAAAAGGATAACTTTAAAACAATATGTATATCTACCTACATAAATGCTATATAAGGTTATTCCAAAAACGCCACAAAGATCGTGTTTTTTGTGGCTTCTGTCCGGTCCGGGGTTGAGATTACTCAAAATGTCTCTCAGATTCAAATTCGAACTCTTCAGTGTCAAGATGCGAACGATTGTCATTAATTACTTTATTTTGAGGAAAATAGTGCATTAGATGCATTTTTTTGTCTTAACCAACAACGGCAGCATTAATGCATTTCTGTTTATTTCCTTACCAGGAAAATATAGTAGTTAAAATCTTGTTATAGTTATATGTATACATATAAGTACACAAATTTGTGTTTTGTCCAGCATGCTATCTGGTTACATGCATTTTTTAGCGCACGCGAGAAGGCTTGCACCTTAAACTAGATTTATCCCAAATTGATTTGAATTACCTTTTTTTTTAAAGTCGAAGCTAAATTTATAACCAAATAAGTTTTTTGAAGAAATAAAAATGTTGTTAAACCGAGTTCTAAGTCTCTAGACCCCCGAATTCGAGGGTCCAAATTTATCGAAGTTCTATCTCAAACTGAGATCCAAATCGAAGTTCTAACGCGTTAGAACTCGGTGAAGAAATGAGTTAGAACTCAATCAAGTTCTAATTTTTCGATAAACCGAGTTTTAGGGGTTAGAACTTTGTCAAGAAATTGGCCGTAAGAATGACGTATTAGGCCGTGTGTGAATTGGATTAAATCTGATCCCAAAATTAAATTTTGACATTATTGAGGTGAATATAAGACGTCAAAATTTAACATGGTTCGGGGGCACGTTAAATTTATGCTGCTAGATTAAATTTTGACGTTTACCAGCACCCACGAAAGGTTTTGTTTGTTTTTATGTGCATAAAAAGAACATATTCAATGAAGATGCATTAAAATATAATTAAATGATTTCACTCTAAAAATATTAAGAAAAAGTTCAATGCCAATTTGTGTAATCTTGTTTCTAGAGCCACAATGAAGACCACTGGATCCAGCTTACAGAGAAATAGAAGCTATAAGTAGAAGTAGAACATTGTTTGTTCTCTTGGATACAATTTCTTATGCGCTACGAGTTTGAATTGACGCAAAATAGAACCCCGGATCTGCTGGTTAAAATGAAATTCTTAGAAAAACACATCGTTCTGAATGAAAAGTCTCCATACAAATGGTCATTACAACTCAAAGATGAATGAATTGGTCCCCTTCATTCATCTGAAGAACAACATTGGCTAATTGCAGCAATGATAACAAGCATTAAATAAAGTTGCCAGCTCATCGTGACCACCACAAGCGACCCGAGTTTTTTGCGTCTTGTATTTTTGATCTTCAGCTACTTGCAACAGAATGCGAACCATAAGCGTTCTTTATAACAGGCCCAGGGTAAGAGCACTCTCTTTGAACTCATTACAATGGGCGTTCAATTTTTTAACTCGCACAGAGTTAAATTACATTTTTTTTGCAATAAATTTACAAAAAAATGTGTTCTACTTTCTTCCAAAACTCGCGGACGGAAGAAAAATATTAGAATTAAAAAAATCCCATTTAATTGAATTCACACAGCAAAAAGATGAAATTGTGTTCACCACTGATGAAACGTCAAAATTTAATGTGGGATCAAATTTAATCGAAATTTTAAACAAATTCGCACACGGCCTTAGGAAAACTGTTGATGATGGATTTACATGTATCTTCATCTGCAAACATCAAGAAAAGTAGAGCGGGATAGAGTGATACCAAAAAACCGAATGTGTGAAAGAGCACCACCATGAAGATGAACATGTTCGTCTTCGTTATAATCTTCGTCTGCGTTCCTATAATCAAGATCTCTGCATTTTGTTCTTCTCTCTCTATCCAACAAACACCCATTTTATATTTTGTATCCCTTATTTTTTGCAGAACTCGCATGAAGATACATGTAAATCCAGCATGAAGGAAATTATTTCGAAAGTATTTAATGAATATTATGCTTTTGTGTTTACAAAAGAGTTCCAAATTTTAAGAGGGAGTCTAATTTAAATCATCTTCAAAAAGATGAGTTCTGGAATACCAGCGATAAAAAGGAGTCAATATAACTCTATCTATAACAGTCCCGAAGGTAACCTTCTGAAACTAAGTATCTATTTCTTGCTTTTTTTTTATATCTATATTGCTTTGTTTGTGTGTTCGGACTAATCTAAGAAACAACATGTCCGATTTCAGTTATTCTGTTTGTGTTTAAAAGGCTATTTTTGGGATGTCTTGATTTTTATTTCAAAAATTTTTTATTTGCTGCATGAAATTACCCTATTTTGTTGTTCGATTGAAAAAAAAAAATATTTTTGAGTTTGAAAGTTAGTTCCAAGAAGATGGCTTTAGAGACAATTTTTGAAATTTGTGTTTGCTATTCACAAGGTGAAGTGGGGTAAAAATAAAAAATGGTAGGTAATTTATATCTTTGTGATATTTTTCAAAAAATGCAAATATGTAAATAAAATAAATTAGTTCAGTCCCAGTTCGAGTGAGATTGTCAGGACAAACGACTATTTTTGGACGAGATGCCAATTTATAACAATTATAACAGTTTATTTCATCAAAATTGTTCGCACTTTAACGGCGCGCTTCGCAAGACCTAAAAAAAATCCCTAAGTGGAAGTATGACGACCGACACGCATGGAGGGCCCTATAATAAATACCGATTCACTTCGTAATAGTATTACAGCGGTATAAATTAAGTTCAAATTCCTGCATGTTTTGATTTTTGGATTTCATTCTGGCAATGCCATCTTGACGCACCTCTTAATTGGAATCCTAACTGATCACAACACAATGGAAAAGGAAAACTCACATGAGCAGTATGGGTATATAACCACATCTGACTTATGCAGTGGGTGTTAGGATGAATAGGTGGAAAGGATGGCCCCTATCAATTCCTTTGTGAGTGGCCCAGCCTAGCAATTAAGAGCGAAAAAGATAGCCGTTCGGAGCGGATAATATTTTTTTGACGAATTGGGCAACACCTCGTTTTTGCCACTAAGTGCCAGTTGTACAATCGTGGTTTAAATTTTGATCCGTGGTTCAGGAATTTTAACTCGCCGATTTCGGCGGGTTAACTGAAGTTCAACGATGGTTCAAGGTTCTAATATGCACTAAAAGCCAATTGCATGCCTGAACCATCGTTGAACCACAGTTAATCCGCTGAAATTGGTGAGTTAAAATTCCTGAACCACGGATCAAATATTTGTACAACTGGCCCTAAGAAACATTATGAAATTAATCGAGAATTCAAAATTCTGGGGAGCACAATGAATCAACTGATATCCAAATGAGATGACGCCGAATCATCACCCCTCCAATTCTTACCATGGTAATCAGGAATTTTGTCACTTTTATTGCAAGAATTCATATACTATAAGGGGCCAGTTATAGTTATCATTGAAATTCATCATTGAAAATTTTTAATTTAAGATTTAGGGCACTTAAAAAGCAAAATCAGTAATTATTTTGATGCCAATGTGAAGCTGACAATTCAATTAATTATATTTATTGCGAAAAAAATATTTCGTTTGGGTCCAACCTTCCACATAAATTGACTTTCATTTTTTCAATGATTGCACTACCTTATCATTGATCATTGAAATGGCTATGCGAAAAATCGCCCAAAACCTAAAAATCAAAAATCGCCCAAAATTATTCTTGGGCGATTCTTCATTTTACACTATTTGGGTGATTTTTCATAATGAAAGATCGCCCAAAAATTTTAATTGCAAAATCGCCCAAAACAGCTATTTTTTTTATGAAAAATCACCCAAAATATTTTTGGCAAAAAATGTAAATGAAGTATCACCCAGAACATTTGGGCGAACTTGAAAAATGCAAGAAAAGCCCAAAAACATATTTTCAACAACACCCAAAAAATAATGAAAAATCGCCCAAAAATGGAAACAGAAAAAAATGTATTTTGATGTATAATAAATGAAAAAATCTAAATAAAAAATATCGCGCGCCAGCAGCTCGGTCGGCGCGGGCGTGTGCGGGTGGCGCTGTCACGTCACGACACGCCCGCGCTGTACGCGCTGCCGACCGCGCTGGACCCGCACACACCCGCGCCGACCGCGCTGCTCGCGCCGCGCCGCGTTTTGTTTTTGGGCGATTTTTTGCATAGCCCATTGAAATAATAAAAGTCATTTCATGAGAAAGATTGGTCCGCAATGAAAATTTTTTTTGGCCATAATTGTATATTAATTAAGTTACAAGCTATATTTTGGCATCAAAATAATCATAGATTTTGCATCCTAAACGTCTTAAAATACATCATTCAAATGTTCAATGATAACTATAACTGGCCCCTAACTTAAACTGTTTATTTTTGTTTTGACTGGAGATCAGTGTTGTGCCATGTAAACTATAAATGTAGTTTACACGATTGTAAACAATCAAAGGTAGGTAAAAGTCGATAATTACTCTCTAAAATTTAATTTTTATCGATCAATTTACCCAGAAAAAGTAATCAGGCGAGGGGGGGGGGGGGTAGGGTTTAAAATTTCATCTATCGTAAAGTGGACAAACCTTTTCTGTAGCAAATTTAATTTACTTTCATTTTGTGTTGTACACTTTTCTTAAACGCTTGGTTTTCGAGATATTTACGAAATAGTACAAAAGGGGACCTTTACCCCCCCCCCCCCCCCCTCCTGTATAAAGCTCGCGGGCCTGGGCTGGGGACTTTTAGTATGTTGTACCTGGGGGTCACCTCTACCACTTAAAAAAATAATCCAGACTACACGATTTATTTCATTTATTTTTCCTTCGTTGACTCTTGACTGGACTAATTAGCTGGTCAACAATGTAAATAATGTACAAAATTCATAAAGTACGATTTTATTAGTACCTTTTTCTTTTAAAATTGACAAAAACATTTTTGAATTCTATCTTTATAAACCGAGTCTACATCCACCAGGAACGAGACTGAAATGAAACTTTTTTTTAACAGAAAATTTACCTCGAGTTCCAGCGCTCTAGGTGATCTTGGCAAAAAAATTAAAAAAAAATTTTAGCACTTCTAGATTTTAACTTTATTCGATACTTCATTCAAAGGAATACAGAAATATACGGCAACGGCATTTCTGTAACGAAATGAGATCGGGACGACTCAGGTATACGAGACTGGACCAATACCGTGATGACTCCGAAATTTTGTTGGCAAATTAAAAGATCTAGAAGCTATTGTTGACATTGTCGACACATTGTTTACATTGTCGACATTGATGACGCATTGTCTACATTAAAACGTAGACAATTAAAGTCGAAACGTAGAGGAACAACACTGCTGGAGATATAGCTATTTCAAGGAGTTCCAAGCCCTTATATCATCAGTCTCCTTTTTGAGGTACTGAGCCTACAAACAAAAATGGATTCGTAAAACAATTGGTGGTAGCGCCTCTAAGTTGTTGTTGTTGTTGTTCACAAATTCAATGAAATTGATGGAATAAATAATGGTCAAGTCTAATAAACTGACATTCTAGTATGAATAGTAGGTACAATAATAATAATAAAAACTGTTTATATTTGTGCTAATCTTTGTATTGAAGTGCAAAATATTTCAAATTAAAAGCTTATGGTCGTATTAATAAACACTGTATAACTTTAGACCGCCGTCCAAGTTTAAAACAAAACCTTTCTAGCTTTTGCTTAAGGGATCTAACTTTTTATCTTACTTTAGACAACATAACGATTGTCTAAACCTTGACAAATGTAATATTTTTTTTTTATTTAATAAAGCATATTTCCGACTGTTTCGAAATACTTAAATATATGTATGTTGTTTAAACCAATCAAAAATCTAATTAATACGACCATTACTGAATAGTGCAAAAATTTAAATTTCCTCTAAGATCCATTTTTCTTGTTTCAACAGAACTTAGTTCACGTAAGTTAAGTCAATGGTAAGCTAGTTAAAGTGGAATGAGTTTGTATGAAGAAGGAAAAGCAGTAAATAGCTATTTACACTGTTTTATAATCTGAATGTAGACATGTACCGTGTGCATTGTGCATATATAAACATATATTTGACAGCTTACATTTTAAAGCTCTTATGTTATTTTTTTGATTTCGACTTTTTACTTTACTACGTACAAGCCTTTAAGAAAAATTTATTTCAACTTTGTGTTTCATTCGACGACGCATGGTCCACTCTATAATATGTAGGACTGTTTATTAAAATTTGTTACCGTCCAGACTATAAACTTTAACTGCAATAAAACAATTATATATTTTATCGTCTTCCAGATTTATTTCTCTTTTGGCTCTTTTTTTGGCATTCAAAACTAATGACGGCCATCACTGCACAAAGCCATTACCAATGTTGAAAGGCTTAAAGTGGATTCCTTGAAATGGCATCCAAGTGGACACTTTAATACCCGTTCGTCTATATATGGACGTGAGCAGAGCACGCGTTCCTCATAACTTTTTCGCTATATAAGCTGCTCCGACTGCCATATTTCTACATTATGAGTACCTATACCCTATAGTTGTATTTGTAATATGTAAGTATGTCGAAACCCAAAAAAAAAAAAATGATATTACATAAAATGAAAACCCTTTTTTGCAGAATACTGACTGCGTCGCTGATGGTGAATGGTGCTACTGCTGACTTGGTCACCATTTATATTTTCCACTCTCTAGACTCGGATAAGGGGGTTCGTCCTGTCTTGTCCTTATATGTATTATAGTGCGAATGTGGCTCCTTGAAAGCATTCCTTGGTTAAGTCCTTGTTCATGATGGTGCTCTGAAAGTTGGTACTGGTGGGGTTGTGGTGTAATAATATTGTACCGCATTAGGTATATGAAGTCAAACTAATAACCGTGTGTGGTGGCATTACTAAAGGAATGTGAATATGGATCGGCTTCTTAGGAATTTCCGTTCATTCTGTAAAAGGAAAAGGACTCACAAGAAACATGGTCCTTTTATATGGGTTTTTCAGTGGTTTCTTCATTTTTTGCTCATTTTCTTTTATTGTTTCGTTGACTTCTGCTGACTTGAGTGTACGATATTACGTTTGGAATTTCGCCTGCAAGCCGATGCGATGTTGGGAATACGACAGAAATGGATGGAATAATCCACGCCCCACGACTGTCAGATTATGTCGAAAAATTGTATACAACTTACTGTACAGCATGGGTACCCACTACCAAAGTAATGGAATTCTTTGGCAGGACATTTCGACACTGATCTGGTGTCAGAATGCGGCAAAGCCGGCATCAGTGTCCTTTTGATATAGAGAAATTAACTGTACAGCAAATCTTCATTTCGGATCCCATTGTTCCATAATATCCTTAGTTTTTTTTGTCTTGACGACTGCGACTGAAAGTAACTGGATACCCAGAAGTGATTATACATAACTTAACTACATCTATATATATAATATATCAACCAAGGATTCTTGGAACTTTAATATAAGTGCTTTTACGTGTGCGTTCACGTGTATTAAATATTAATATCACATATTTTTTTTTTCATGCCCAGGATATTACATTTGTCCTGGGGATATAGATATTATATTTAAGGCTACTATATGAGTGATGGTGAGGATTTTGGGAGAGAATGTTATTTTCTTGTTATCTGTCGGCTTTAATCCTTAAGATGCTCAAGAGAATTAATAACAGAGGAGAGTGTATTGTTTGTTGTTCTGCTGCTATAGGCGCATACTGGCCAGGGCCACAATGCTGGTTTATATATGTGAAACCGATTCGAATAAAGCTTTAATATGAGAGTGTGATACGGGGAATGATGTTTTGGTAATTAGTTTCATGATTGAGGCCATAAATTTTAATATACTAGAGAACGATTAATTAAGGGTAAAGAAAGCTGGCTGACGAGGCAAAATAGAGTATGGGGTGTGGTCATTATTAAATAGGTTTTAGTAAGCTTTTCTTTTTATTTTTGCTATTGTGTTTAACCTCAGGGATTTGAAGGTATAAATTAGGTTTGCTTTTAGAAGAAAGAATTAAGCTAAGACGGCTTAGACTCATTGTTTCTATAAGATTAATAAGTTTTAACTATACAAATGCCAGCTTACATTAACTATACTTATTGTGATGGCGCTTATTTTGGCAATGTTCGAATTTCTTTCATAGCCCACTATTGTTGTAATAATGGAAGTGTGGATTAAAGATAATAATTGTTTAATCAAAGAAAAAATGGGCCGCGAAAAACCATTAAACGCTGCAGAAAAAGCTAAAATAGAAGTACATGCGGAAAACAAGCTTCCCCTACCCACAATTGCCAAAAAAATAAGAAGAAGTGCACAAATTGTTTGATCGTTCCTTAGAAATAAATGAAAATATGAAAAAAATATGAAAGGTAGACAACTAAGAGCCACAAAAGAAGCAGACCGAAGAAAGATAATTAGACTGGCTTCCAATTCAAGTGACTCTGCTGCTAAAATCAAGGCGAAGAGTGGAATTACAGCTAGTCTTAAAACTATTAGACATGTTATTCGTGGGTCACAACATTCAAAGCGCCTAAAATTGAAGAAAAACCACCGTTATGGCCAATACGAAGACAAAATAGAAAATATTTTTGAAGGAAGAATATGACATGGAAGGAAGAGTGGAGAAAAGTGGTATTTTCTAACAAAAAACAATTTAACTTAGATGGTCCGGATCCGGACGAATATAATTAGTATTTTTATGACATGAGGAAGGAACCAGGGTTTTTGGAGCGCCACCATAGTGAAGAAGGTAGTGTAATGGTAAGGAATGCAATTTCCTGGTTTGGAACAATTAATCTGGAGTTTCCCACAATTAAAATGACGGCAAACTCCTACAAGCAAATATTGCAAGAAGCTTTCCCTAAGTTTACCGATATCTTTCGACCAATACCATGGGACATTTCAACAAGACAACGCGCCAATCCACAACGCAAGGATTAATAAAAGTTGGAATTCCGAGAAAAATGGTACCTTGTTTCAATGGTCACCGTACTCTGCGGACCTATAATTATTATCGAAAACATATGGGGATTGATGCTTCGTAGACTGGACGACTCTGGACGTCAATATGAGGACAAAAAATCACTTACTGCTGCAATCAAAGAAGCACAGAGTGCAATTTCTTTAAATTACATAAAACAACTGTACGATTCATTTTCCAACAGGATTTTTGGAGTTAATTCAAATGAGGGTGGTAGCACACATTATTAGAATATGATTATAAATAAAAAACTACCCTTTTTAACTGCATTTTGTTTCAATTTGTGTCTCTTAAGACTGTTTCTATTCAAGTGACGCAAAAAAAAAAAACAGTGTTTTAAATGAAGTAATTAAAAAAGTGGTAAAAAGTAACCGAATCGTATTTTTCTGAATTATTCTGCCCATGCAGTTTTATTCGCAAATAGATCCCTCTTAAAAGAACATAAACAAAAAGGTGGATTTATAAATTAACCAAAGCACTACACGCTCTGAAAGTAAAAAGAAAGTTTGTTTCTATTCAAGTGGAGCGGAGTGTAGGATCAAAAAAATTTAAATAAGATAGAAAACGGGGTTCCACTATAAAATTCATTGCATTATTTCCTCTAACTGGGATTTTGAAATTAAGAAAGTTTTTTCTTTATTGTTAATTCTTATTTAACTCTCTTTATCTTTATTAATTATACTCTAACACAATAAGAAACTACTTATAATTCTGTGATAGATTATGTTAAAATAATTAAAATTTACAATTATTTTAAATGCAGGTATGTATTGATAAAATTTTAAATACAATAAATAAGTTGATGAATGAACTTAAATTATTTGGCTTTTAATATATTTAATGATTATTTTTAATCTTAGTATTTTTGTTTTAATTTAAATATTTTATTTCTTACAATATAGTATATTTGCGGAATAAATTCCTAAATATAGCTAAAAGCTATTTTGAACCATTAATTAGAATTATTAAATTAATAAGGAAAAATATTTAAAAAAAACGGAAAAAATATAAGATGCTGAGATTGCAGGAAAACAAAATAAGAAGATGTGTACATATAAATGCAAACACATAAAAAAAGTTTATAGTTTGATTCCTCTAATTTGCAAGAAATGCTGCCAATTGCCCCTTAAATCAATGTGTGTCATTCAATTTTCGAAGATAACGCGGAAGCGTATTGCAAAGGCGGGCAGCTGCAATAAAGAACTGCCTTTCCGAAGTCAAATAATTGAATCGAGGCAAAATCAAAACTGCAGATCTGTTAGATGTCGGAAACCTGATTTTATTATAAAGACATGTCGGTTGTTTTGTTTTGATGATGCCCTGCAGAAAAATAAGTGTTTTCAAAAGTCATGTCCAACAGTTTTTTTGACAAATGATCATTATGTATATAAGTAATATAATATTGATAACTTCACGAAAAAATAACAATATACCCAGCGAAAGATATTCGAACATTGCCAAGATAAGTGCAACCCTAATATTTATACGTCTTATTTCTCACATATCCCAAGATTAAGTAATGGTACATGAAAAATGTAATAAAATTTAAGCAGTTTTCATTTTAAATAAAATTTTCCTTTCAGATAAATATCAAGTTAGCGAAGCACCAATCGCCAATAAATTTAAATCGGTTAACTAGATAATGAGACAGCCCAAAATCAAAAAATGGTCATATTGATGTTAGATGCTAGCAAAAGTTCTTTTATCTCTGTTTTTTTCTTCTTCTTATTCTTCGCTAGCCAGATCACCGACTTTATTTTTTCTTGGTTCACGAATTTAGTCAAATTCCCTTAGAACGTAAAATAAGTACCATTTTACATAAAAGTGGTCAGACTCATTCCATTAAACAATGAAAGTCTAGATTTAATAAGATGACAGTTTTACCTTTTAATTGGAATATCAAAGAAATTATCTATGTATACTCTAGCTCAAAATGTTACTTAAAAGTGCATTTTCTATCCGAAGCAGCCATGAAAAGCTTTCGATCAGCGGTTTTGCTAACTTTTGGACCAAGCCGTGATGAGGGAGATAATCTTCTGCTTACTTGCCTCCCAGATTTTACGAGTAGAGCTTTAAAAAGAAATTGAATTCAAAGTCACACATTTTGTAATAAAAGTGCAAATATACAGGGTGATTAATCTATAAGGTGTGACAAAAAGCTAGAGCGTGTAGGTTGAGTCAAGACAGGCAAAAAAATCTTAACGGATGGTGGGGGTCTATTTCCGCCCGTTAATGCAGGAAGGGCACTTTTCTAAAAAAATCAACTTAAAATAGAAAACAATATCATGCTATACTTTTTTTTTTAAGCCAACAGTCTATTCTGTTAATATGTTTTTAATTCCAGTTATTTAAGTGAATAGTTTTGGAAAAATTAATTTTCAAACTCAAAATTAAAAAAAAGTAATATAAAAAAATGTGTTCAAACTAATTTTGTTCAAAATCTTACGTTATCCTATTAATCTTTCCTATCGTTAATATTATAAAATGTAAAAGTTTGTTTCTCTTACAGCCAATTTCTTCACAGAGTCCTAACGCTACTACCGGTACTAGTCCTAAAGTTAGTACTCAAATCTGTATCAACTCATTTCTTCACAAAAGTACTAAGGCTTAGTCCTGTCAATTTGGTACGGAGTACTAGTTAGGACTCGGTACTAGTTAGCTCCTCAAAATCAGCTAGGACCTGGTTATAATACCAGTTGTTAGTACTCAAATCGGTACCAAATGATTTCTTCACATAAGTACTAAGCCCTAGTTCTGTCAAATTGGTACCGAGTACTAGTTAGGACTTGTTATAAGCTGGGACCTTAAAATCGATAGTCTAGCAGGTTAATACCTAAATCAGAGCAAATGATTTCATTTGGTTTGACAATTTCTTGGCTTTTGTTCTGAATAAATAGGTAATAAGTGCGTTTTTCTTGTTAAAATTGTTAATTTTGAATCTAGTTTTTGTTTTATTTTTCAAATTTGTTTAATTGGTGATGTTCTAGAAAATGGATTTAGTTTTTGGTGGAGATAATCTTTTTCGCGATTTTGAGAACGATGAAGAAGGAAAGGAAGTTCGCCGATTTGTTCGCCGCATTTACCATATGCCACAACCGAAATAACTTGTCTAATTGGGATGATGTTGACTTCTTTCAACGTTTTCGACTATCAAAAAGAACTTTTCAATTTGTTCTTTAATTGGTAGTAGAAGAATTACAGCATCCACTCACACGGTACAAAAATATTTCCATATTTTTCTTCTTCCTTTCATTCCTTTTCCATTACCAGTTCCCGTTATATATCACCTGAGCAGCAATTGCTTATTACTTTGCGATTCATGGCAAGTGGTTCGATGCAGATAACGGTTGCCGATTTCATGAAAGTATCGGCTGCTAGCGTGTGTCGCATATTACCAAAAGTTTGCATGGCATTAATACGACATTTGAATCAATTTATCAAAATGCCCCTAACATTGGCAGAATGTGAGGCGGCCGCTGCTGCATTTTACCGATTTGCTCAGTTTCCATGGACAGTCGGTGCAATCGATTGCACACATGTTAAATTGCAATCACCTGGTGGGGAACTGGTGAGTGAGATTTAATAAATGCAACATTCAATGCTTTTCTTAAACGGTTTCGTTTATAGAGCGAAGGATTTCGGAATCGCAAAGGATGGTTTTCTCTAAACGTTCAAACAATATCGTCAGCCGATTTAAAAATTTTGAACGTTGTTGCTTGTTGGGCGGGATCTGTACACGATCAAACAATTTTCCGGCATTCGAATGTGCGCACACGTTTTGAAGCCGGCGAATTTGGAAATTATATTTTGATTGGTGATTCTGGATACGCAAACACGCGATATTTGGCAACTCCATACACTGCAAATAATCCTGATATTCGTCAAAATCAGCGTATGCAAAACTATCAATTTGGTTCCAATTTGAACTGGGTGACTTTTTAACATTGTCGGCTTCGGTTTCGTTTTGAGCTTCCCGCCTCTTCATCATACCACAACCCACACTTTGTATCACAAAAAAAAAGAAAACCGACGAATGAAATACGAGTTATGTATAATAATAAAATATTAATTATTTTTTGTGAATTTGCGAAACAAAAGAAACAGCTATGTAAATAGATTGCGGAAAGCTAAAGTAAAATTTAATAGAAGAATATGTTAAAAAACTACAGATTATGCTAAAAGATTTTCCAAAAACGATCATACTACCTACATTTTCAATAACTATCAAAATAATTTAAAAAAATGTCAAAATAGCGTCAAAATTAGTATTAGACCAGTTTTAGACGTATTAAGTTCCTAGTACCGCTGTGTGAATTTAGATCGGGTACTAATAATGTGAAGAAATGCTCAGGTACTAACTTTTCATTAGGACCCAGTACCAGACCTAGTACCTGGTCCAGCTAGACCTAGTACTAAGCTTTCTTAGTACTTATGTATGTGAAGAAACGCAAAGTTTCCTGAAAGCAATAATCTTTATCCTTAAAATTGGGCGTTAATGTTCGAAAATACCTATGTACTTGCTTGTAATGAGAATTGGCAGACCGAGAGCTTGGAATATGAGGATGAAAAAAACCAACTTTTGATTTCAAAATATACAACAATTTACCAAAAAACAATTAAAATGTAACACAAAAGTGATAAATTGTTTGTTTGAAAGTATCTACATATGTAAATAAAATTGGCGTTAAAATTATATGGTCGTATTAATAAACACAGTCTAACTTTAGACAGCCGTCTAAGTTTTTAAAAAAACCTTTCTAATTTTTGCTAAAGTAATCTAACTTTTTATCTTACTTCAGACAACGTAATCGATTGTCTAAACCTTGACAAATGTAATATTTTTTTTATTAAATAAAGCATATTTCCGACTATTTCGAAATACTTAGACATAGTTTAAAAACAGTCAAAAATCAAATTAATATGACCAATAATGTTTTTTTCTCGATTGAAAAAGTCGATAGTTTAAACGATTGTTTATGGTGGACTTCCATTTATGTTTGTTGTATAGAAGAAGAAGAACAAACTGCAGAGGTCTTCATAAATGCAGAATTTAGGAACATACATCGATTCATCTTCATAATGGTATACTCTTTCACACATTCGGTTTTTTGGCCTGAATTTGTCCCGCTCAACTTTTCTTTAAGTTTGCAAATGAAGAAAAATGTAAATCCATCATTATTCCTCGGGTATGTAACCAAATATTGAAAAGTTTCATTTCTCTTGAAAAAATTATTATCAAAATGAAAATGTTTTTCTTACTAATTTTACGATCATAAATTAAAATTTATACGAAGCAAGGCGAGCACGGGCCTGATAGTTATGTATGTAAGTAATATTTATTAAATTTTGAACAAAATCTGATTTAACACAATTTTTTAATATTTTTTTTTTTTCAAGAATTCAAGTTTGAAAATTATTTTTGATAAATTGTTCATTAAAACAACTTAATTAAAAAAAAAAATAAAGAAGAAATGTTTGTATTTATAAAAAATATAGAATGCTTTTGTTGCTGTTACCTTTGTTTTTTAAGAACTTTTTTTTCTGTTTTAATTTTTTTTTTTTTTTGGAAAATTGGCCCTCCCGTTGAGGATCTACTCTTCAGGTTTTGACTATAAATTGATACGAGTATCGAATATTAAAAATAAAAAAATAGTACTTAATATCGTAAAATTTTGAAAAAAAATCGATTGAACACAATTCTGTCCATTATTTTTTCAAAATTTTGAATTTTTTTTAAAAACTATTCTCTCAAATAATTTGAATTGAAAACATGATAAAATAAACGGATTTCTGGCTTAAAAAAAGTATACAATGCATGACATTGTAAGTGTTGCCGTTGTTTTTAATGATTTTTGTTCGCCTAAACGGAAATAGACCCCACCTCCCATGTAATTTTTTTCTTATCTCGACTTAGCCTATACGCTAGCTTTTTGTCACCTTACGTGAATCACCCTGTATAATCAAATAATATTAGTTCATCAATACCACAAGCTATTTGTTTATGTTATTTGGTAAATATCTTGTATTCTTTTTATACATTGTATATAGTTTAATGTAATGTATACATGGAAAGAGGTAATTCACATTTATGATAGTTCCATGGTCGCAAGGTTTGTATTAAATTTCATCGAACCTGCGACATGCAATTACGTACTTGAATGTCCCCTTTAAGATCAAAAAGTTCAAACAATCAACATCAATCAATTATATGTCGTTTCCAGTCACATTCTTGTACATCCATTCAACTTTATTAAACTGATGATGATGTGGAATTTCATTTTCTTCTATTAATTAATTTGTTCATCTGAATTGATAAAGTTCTATGTGCTGTGTGTTTTTGAAAAAAAAAAAGAATTCCTCTTCTAGTGCTCAGTTTATAACAACACAGTTCATAAGTGAGTTGAGGAAAAACGAACGCAATCATCATGATGAGAAAAGGGTAAGTTAAAATGAATTTAATAAATTAAACACACAAATTAATATTGACTCAAAGATGACAAGCAAAAATAATGTTAATGTACATTTATTTCCGTCTCCACATATTTAAAGATGCTTGTATGGCTGTCTATGTCGGGTTACGGAATTTTAAATACGAATTAAGTTATGTTTTTAATATGCCACTTTGAAATTCTGCCTAACCACAAGCACGTTTCGCATCAACGACACATTAATCCTTTTCCTACCCGTTCATTTTCTGAAAAAAAAAAAAAAAAAATATTTTCTTACTCTGCTGCAATCCTATATACTCGACTCTTTATAAGACATTGATTAATGAGTTTCTTATGACTCAAGATTCCTTCACGTTCTGCTCATTTGCAATCAATAATTTTGTTCATGATAATGCTTTATCCCCCCATGTCAGCCATGACAATGCCAAAATTCTGTCTCCATTGTTTTTATCCTACCACCAGAATTTTGTGGATGTTTTGGCCTCTTCGCATCAGGAAAACCCCAGTTAATGACGGTTTTGCACCCTTTTTTCGTTTTTCTCGTCAATCAATTTGATTATGATTAAACTATGAGATGCATCTGTGCATTTTTGCCATTGTCAATTATGCTATGACAGAATTTTGATTAAAACGGATAGATTAAGTTAATTTTAATTTATTTGAAAAGTTATTTAAGAAAAGTAAGAAGTTATAATCTATTCAACACAGTTTTTTTTCTATTTGATGAAATTAGACTAGAATTTCCCGAAAGTTGTTGATGTTTTTGAACTTGATTTCGATTTCAAAACAGTTCCATGCTTTCAAGATATTATAACTTGAAAGTGCAAAGCTATATAAAAATGATGATTTTTGAAAACCGTTTTATCTGAAAAACTAAGGACGATTACCTTTCCACAAAACACTAGCAGGAACTGTTTTTTCCACAATACCTCACAACAAGACAATCTGAAACAGAATGACTTTTTTTGTACCTCAAAGTGTAAGTGTGCGCTCTTTTATATTGCAGCTATGTGATAAATAATTCGAGCAGAGATGCCAGCAACGATGAAATCGAAGCTAAGCCGCAGGTCTTATTTTGGTGTTTTAATGATATAAATTACTACCCGTTACCCCGTGTGCTTAACTGCAAACGAACTATCGGAAAAGTTCATAATTCTAAATTGAATAAGTTTCAAATTGATCGGATCTTTTTTTTTTTTATTTTTTGGCTAATAAAAAAAATATGTAAGTATAAATATAAATATAAATATAAATATAAATATAAATATAAATATAAATATAAATATAAATATAAATATAAATATAAATATAAATATAAATATAAATATAAATATAAATATAAATATAAATATAAATATAAATATAAATATAAATATAAATATAAATATAAATATAAATATAAATATAAATATAAATATAAATATAAATATAAATATAAATATAAATATAAATATAAATATAAATATAAATATAAATATAAATATAAATATAAATATAAATATAAATATAAATATAAATATAAATATAAATATAAATATAAATATAAATATAAATATAAATATAAATATAAATATAAATATAAATATAAATATAAATATAAATATATATATAAATATAAATATAAATATAAATATAAATATAAATATAAATATAAATATAAATATAAATATAAATATAAATATAAATATAAATATAAATATAAATATAAATATAAATATAAATATAAATATAAATATAAATATAAATATAAATATAAATATAAATATAAATATAAATATAAATATAAATATAAATATAAATATAAATATAAATATAAATATAAATATAAATATAAATATAAATATAAATATAAATATAAATATAAATATAAATATAAATATAAATATAAATATAAATATAAATATAAATATAAATATAAATATAAATATAAATATAAATATAAATATAAATATAAATATAAATATAAATATAAATATAAATATAAATATAAATATAAATATAAATATAAATATAAATATAAATATAAATATAAATATAAATATAAATATAAATATAAATATAAATATAAATATAAATATAAATATAAATGTAAATGTAAATTAATGTTGCATTTTCGCAAAGTTAGAACCATTATAACCATTATAAGTCGAAAACGAAATAAAAAAGAGAAAATTGCCTTTTAAATTTTTTGACTAAAAATTACATCAGGAACAGGAACCTATGGTTTTCATTTGCATCGGTATTGTTAAACTCCTATATATTGATACCAATCTCGATACGATAACATATTTTCAAAAAAAAACGTTTGTATGCATGGCCCTTTATTTATTTGTTCGTGGTTTAAGCAGCAATTTGTTTAAGGATTTAATTTATACATGTACAATATCTTTATTTTAGGATAAATATCCATAAGCAAACACTCTGGAAATTTAATAATTAGGATTTGGAAAAAATTTCTTTAGAATATTTGCTTTACTTAAATGTAGTCATCTGTTACCAAACGCTTTATTATAATTAAACTTTTTGAGCATTTAATTTTTCACGTTCGCCATACCACCACCGCAACGGCTACCTTCCCACCATACCCCAAACGAATATGAAAATGAAAATATCCAAGCTCTCTGACATCAAAAGGAAATTCAATGCCGTACCTTTTTCATTTTTGAATTAAAAAAGCTAAGGGTGCTGGCTGAAGAGCCCGTTTTACCTTTTTGAAATACTTCTGTGATTTTTTTCGATAATAGGGATGATTGCTGGTGAATCGGCTACGCGTAAACGTCCTTTTTGTTGTGCAGTTTACGCTCAACATGGAATACTAATTAGATATGGGACAAAAGGAGATTACCTTACAATAAATTGAGAGGTGCTTTTATTGGTAGCCCAATACAGTATTTTTTTGGATATTAGAAACTTTGACAAAAAATCAATAAGAGCTTAAATTCCTTAAAGTTATTTTGATTTGAAACTTTAACTTATAGACCGAGATCTGGTGAACGATTTGCTAAAAGTATTATGTTTGGACATAGCATATTATACCAGCGAAAATTACATGCCACCAACATGCAGAATGCAGATGGATATCGCGGCCCCAAAAAATTTCATACTGCAAATGCAAATAAATAAAGTAAATATTTTTAAATTCGCTCCAAATTTAGTCCTTATAATTTTGATATATACAAACTGAATTTCTTCATATAAGTTCTAGGCCATTGGTTCGAATGTGCCCTTTTGTCATATTGTGAAAGCGTCATATATTTCAAAATATGGCCTAATTGTCACGGCACCTTCTATTTCTTGTTATTTGAAAAATATTTGGCTCTCTGAATAAACAAAATAATATTCTAATTTTGGTGTAATTTTTTTTTAAGTATTACTTGAAAATCATAAAAATGAACTTTATTACTGAATAAGAAGTAAAATTTCAGTAAGAAAACGAAAAAAAGTTATTAACGCCAGGTTCTAAGCTAATGAAGATTTAAATATCAAATCGAGTAATATCGAAACAACTCCAAATTATGCGAGATATTTTGTATTTAATGATTACTGTTTTAAATTTGGTAAGATTACTGGTCAAGTTTTCAAAACCTTTTGAATTGTGAGTTATCAGTTGGAAAAAAAAGGAAAACTTGCCAAGTAAACTTACCAAATTTTAATCAGTACCTAATCATTAAATAAAAAATTTCACTACCTAATAATTTGGAGTTGTTTCCATATTACTGTACTTTTAATATTTGATATTAAATCGGTAGAGTTCGTAAAAGTAAAACTCGGGGAGCCGTAACAATGTACTGTATTTCATCAAAACCAAAAAGTCTCCAGTATTGAAAATAATTCTGAGAAAGTGGTCGGATGCCACGCTCCCTGAATAATTGGCCCCCAATTTTTTAATTTTTCCTCAGCATGCATTATAAACCCAACCGATCTACCAAAATTCATAATTCTACAACAATCAGAAGTGCTTCATATAACTGAGAAAGTGGGTTGATGCAACGCCGCGCCCGCCGCCTTTGAATATCAAATCTCAAATTTTCAATTTTTTCCGTTGGATGCGTTGCAGGCCTTTCGTTCTACCATATTCAATTATTTTACAACAATAAGACATAAAATTTATAACAATTCTAATAAATCGGGTGGATGCCAGGTCCCCTGATTGAAAAGTTACCGCCCTTCCCCTCATCAGAATTTCATAATTTTACGATAATCAGGAATGCTCCATATAATAGATAACAATTATGAGGAAGTGGGCGGATACCACGCCCTTATATGGAAAACTCCAAATGTTCGATTTTGCGAAATTACAAGATTCTAGGATCTCGGTAAGTGCTCCATTATTTTGATGATTTGTCAGTCAGTTACGGTTTTCGCGATTTTTGACGTCATATATCTCAGAAGTAGCCCGTGGCGTAATGGTTAGTGCGATGGACTGTCATGCCAGAGGTCTGGGTTCAATACCAGCCGCTTCCACCTTAAGTTTTTTTCGGAGCTACTACCTCTTGCGAGGAAGTGACAAATCCTCCAAGAGAATCTCTTGTCATAGAAAAGTGCCACTCACCTTAGCCGTTCGGATTCGGCAATAAACTGTAGGTCCCCTCCTTAAGTGAAAAAAAATTTCACTTAAGCGGATAAGTGAAAAAAATTTCACTTAAGCGGATGTAAAAATTCCACAAATCGGAGAATTAATGCTAGAAACAATTGTATTTGTCTTTTATTTATCTTTGAATTATGAAAATGTAGTTTTCTTTTTAATAATTGTCAAAAAACGTATACCTCTTGAGAGGACAAAGCAATTTGTTTATAAAATGTAAATGTAAACGTTTGTGAAATAATCAGAAATTCAAATATCATTTTCGTGGTGAAAATGGTGTGAACAATAAAGAAGAAACGAAAGCATTCAGCAAATCTTTCGTTCTGTGCGATTCTATTTTTTTTTTCACTTAAGAAAGTGATGTTGTCTAAACGATTAGTACAGCTGTTTTTTGGCGTATGAAACTTTAAGTTTCGAATATTCTTTAATAAAAAAAATCGTAAACCTTTTATGTCAAACAGATGAATAATTGAATGAATTGGTGAAAATTCATAGAAGTTATCCAAAATAAAATTTTGAAAGGACTGCTTGAGAAAATTGTTTCCGCTTTCTAAGCGAAATTGTTGTTGTGTTTTGCTTGATGATTATTTTTTAAGCGATTTTATTTGTATAAATTACCACATCTATTATTACTTGAACTTGAAACTCGAAGTAAATTATCTAAACATTACCTTTCAAGCACAAGGAATTTTTTAAAATTCGAAATATTTTTTTTTATTACCCCATTTCACCCTAAAAAAAGTGAACAAACAAACAAATGAGGTAAGGTTAGTAGATTGTTTGATAATATCTAAGTAAGTCAAACGTAAAAATTTAAAAAAGAAACTTAAAACAGACTTTCTTATATCCGTAGACTGTTTACGTTTCATATAATTTTGGAATTATAGACAGTTTAAATGACGCCGGTATTACTTATATAAGTACTGTTTTCATTGTGCAAGAAAGCACGGATGCAATTTACTATAAAAAAATTTTACAAATTCAATAATCTGGAATAGATAAAGCGTGACCTTAGCATGTTGCAGGAAGGGATCTAGATAACTTATTCAAAAAGGCAAAATAAAATTACATCACGATTAAAAATAACTTAATTTTTACTAGAAATCGTCTCAGGAAAATGTAAGGTTTACAAATTTGGGAGCCTTTCGTTTTTTTTTCAATATAATGGTAACCCCTTGGGTGGGCGTAGCATGGTGAGCGTTCCTTTTGCTTCTTACATCAATCAAAGTTGAATTCAAATATTCGAATTCATTTATTAAACCTTTTGTCTTCTTTTTGTGCTCAGTGATTTTGTTTCCATTTGTTGTATGAAATAATACTAGATGAATACAAAAAAAAAAATCTGCTGGAAACTGCTTGGTTTTCTTTTCCAAGAACTCAAATTCTCAGGTAACTGCACTCTTATAAATGGGTTTTCTTATTCAAAAACAGATGTTATGTCTAAAAATGAATTTCTGTTAAGAAAACCACCAGCTGGAAAGATTACAGTATCTTTTGTTTTTTTTTTGTGTGTCTGCTTAAGTTTATTGTATTTTCTGACAAAGGATATCCAATTTAAAAAAAATAATACAATATTTTGAGTAAGAAAACCTCTATCCAGTTCCGTTTCCTTTCCTTTTTTTAAGTAAGTAATCTAATATAACTTAAAAGCATCAAATGGAAACTTTAATGTCATGTTCTTATAAATTGATGGAATATTTGATAGACTCAATATAGAAGAAGATTGGGGCAAGGGAACACAAACAAAATATAAAAATACATTGGTCTGAAAATATAAAACTCAATGACACCATTAGATGTAAAAGAACAAAGAATGAGATGCTCCTCAAAGGTTGGGTTTGAGTTTGGCTAACAAAAAAAAAAAAACAAAAAAAAAATCAATAATATTATATTCTTGAGATGCTTTTACATTTACTAATTTGAGAACATTTAAAATACAAATTGAATCAAATGAAACAACGTTTTGTTTTGAGATAAAAAAACATTAATTTTTATACCTATATTAACCCCATTTTTTGTTCTTGCAGGAATTTATAAATCCTTCTCCTCCTCCGCCGCCGCCGTTCGGACTCGCAATAAACTTTAGGTCGCCTCTTTTCACTTTTCCTGTTCTTCACGTGCTTCACCAAGTTTATTTATTTATTTTAGAGATGCAATTTACTTTATTATTTAAGATGAATCTTTATTTCATAAAATTAATTAAAATTTGTATACACATGTGTACACAGTGTGCACTTGCCAAAACAATTAAGGGAACAAAAAAATTACTTCTTTTTAGTGTTTTTTGAAGAGCTGTATCTCTGTGAAAAGTGGTCGTATTGAGATGAAACAAAAAGCCTTCTGAAAATTTATATTTTTTTTATGAAGAAATTTTAGCAAATGATTTTTTTAAGGTACCGTTACCGCGCAATCATAACAAGCAGCACGACCAAACATTTTATTTTTTTTTTCTTTTTTTTGAACATTGTCATTTGTCATTTTTTTCGAGCCAATAACTTAATATTTTGTTTCGATAACTTGTTTATTCAGCTTTGAGGTTCTCTTTTTTCCTCATCCTAAATTTTTTTTTCAGCAGAATATCTGGCTATGAATGAAAAAACAAACTTTTCACTTTGACTACCAATATCTTCGCAAGGAATGACGACACGGAAAATTAAAAGGTAGTTTTAAAAACTGGAATTAATATTCTACAAGATTTTTTCAAAACTTTATAACGATTATTTTTTTTGGCTCCTCATAGTTACATTCAGAAAAGGTCAAAAAAACCTACTTTTTAAAGACTTTTTGTAAATCTTTTACTGCTTTACAAATATTGACTGCATGACTTAGTTTGGTAAAGCATTTTAAAGAACTTTAGACCACCAATATTTTTGTAAAATTTCAAATTAATCCATTGAACCGTTTTCACGTACCGAATGATCAAATTCGTAAAAACCAATTAAAGGAACAAATTGGGTGGTTCATAAACATTGTGAAAAAAATGACGGTATCTGCCACATACTTTTCTTATGCATCAAATATATGCATCGAACGTCTTGAATATTTTCGAAAAGTTGAAAATCTAAATCCATTTTCTACACAAGAACATAACCGATTACACAAAAAAACTAAAATCAAAATTAACACAAAAAAAAACGCACCTATTACCTATTTCTTCAAAACAACAGGCAAGAAAGGGTCAAACCAAATGAAATGAATTGCTCTGATTTGAGTATTAACCTGGCTAGACTGTCGATTTCGAGGTCCTACCTAGCTTAAACCAAGGACAGGACTGAGCCTTAGTACTTGTGTGAAGAAATGAGTTGATACCAATTTAAGTACTAGCTTTAGGACTCTGTGAAGAAATTGGCTGCTAAGTCTCTTACTATGTATCAATTTATTTTAATTTGAAACACTTTTTGCCTTATATGAGTATCCAAAAGCAAACACTCTGGAACTTTAGTAATTAGCATTTGGACAAAATTTCATTAAAATATTTACTTTATTTTTTCTTGAAAATTTGAAAAAAAAAAAATTCAAATTAATACTTATAGTCCAGTCAACGAAGACCTAAAATCATAAAATAAATGATATAAACCGTGTAGTCTCGGTTATTTTTTTAAGTGGTAGGGGTGACCCTCAGGTCCAACATACCAAAAGTCCCCAGCCCAGGGCCGCGAGCTTAAGCCTGGAGAGGGGGTGAAAGGTCCCCTTTTTAAGTTTTTCGCGAATATTTCGAAAACCAAGGGCTTAATTAAAAAAGTCTGGACCAAGGAATTAAAGTAAATTAAATTTCCTACAAAAAATGTTAGATTTATATTTTCGCTTGGAGCAATACTAAGGAAGATGCGGGTCGGAGAAATGTCAAGGAATCTAAAAAATCGGTCATTAGCCTACAAAATTTAGTGTTTCTAGATCAATTTTATCTAGAAATAACAGAAAAAATAAGTATATGTATTCAAAATTATTCCATTGATGATTTGGAAGGGAGTTTATGGGGTTAAAACAGGTGGCGAAGGTTAGAATTTCCCAATTTAATTTATTTGCTACAGTGTTTGCATTCACTATGAAAAATACTGTTTCTTTAAAGGTAAAAAGTATAATGGATTTTTCCAAGTTACTGACCATGACTTTGTAGAATAATTTTCAGACATGTACTAAGAAAAAAATCGTTTAGGATAGGGGGGTCTATATGTCCCCTCGTTTATAAGGGAGGGACCATTTTCTAAAGCATTGACGTAAAGTGCATTAATAATTATTTAAAATCAATGGAAGTACCTATAATACAACACTATAGGTTTTTAAAAATCCAAGGACCTATTCTTTTATTTTGTTGCTAAAACAAGTTTTTTTTATTAAACAGGTTATAAAAAAATTGAACTTAAATTTAAAGTTTTGAAAAAAAAAATTTATAATGATTTTATTTTCAAAATTTTTTGTAGCTAAGTGCTAAATTTTAGTTCAGTATTTATGGCCGTTGTTAATTCTTAGTCGAATGCTAAAAATAAGATAGCTGTAGGTCTTTCATTTTTTGAGAAAATCAAAAATTATGAACACTACTACTTTCTTAGAAATTTTTTCTAAAGAACCTTTACCCCCCTCCTGTCTAAAGCTCGCGGCTCTGGACTGGGGACTTTCAGTATATTATACCTGAGCATCACCCCTAACTTATGAAAAAATAATCCAGACTATATGATTTTTCCTTCGTTGGCAAAGTGACGGTTTTACAAGAGAAATAATTTTCTAAAAAAGTAGTAGTTTCCATAGTTTTTGATTTTTTCAAAAACTGAAAGATCTACAGCTATCTAGTTTTTAGCGTTCGACTAAGAATTAACAACGGCCATAAATACTGGACTAAAATTTAGCACTTAGCTACAAAAAATTTTGAAAATAAAATCATTATACATTTTTTTTTCAAAACTTTAAATTTAAGTTCAATTTTTGTATAACCTGTTTAATAAAAAAAATTTGTTTTAGCAACAAAATAAAAGAATAGGTCCTTGGATTTTCAAAAACCTATAGTGTTGTATCATAGGTACTTCCAGTGATTTTAAATAATTATTAATGCACTTTACGTCAATGCTTTAGAAAATGGTCCCTCCCTTATAAACGAGGGGACATAGGCCCCCCTATTCTAAACGATTTTTTTCTTAGTACATGTCTGAAAATTATTTTACAAAGTCATGGTCAGTAACTTGGAAAAATCCATTATACTTTTTACCTTTAAAGAAACAGTATTTTTCATAGTGAATGCAAACACTGTAGCAAATAAATTAAAGTAGGAAATTCTAACCTTCGCCACCTGTTTTAACCCCATAAACTCCCTTCCAAATCATCAATGGAATAATTTTGAATACATTTACTTATTTTTTCTGTTATTTCTAGACAAAATTGATCTAGAAACACTAAATTTTGTTGGCTAATGACCGATTTTTTAGATTTCTTGACATTTCTCCACCCCGCATCTTCCTTAGTGTTGCTCCAAGCGAAAATATAAATTTAACATTTTTTGTAGGAAATTTAATTTACTTTAATTCCTTGGTCCAGACTTTTTTAATTAAGCCCTTGGTTTTCGAAATATTCGCGAAAAACTAAAAAAGGGGACCTTTAACCCCCTCTCCAGGCTTAAGCTCGCGGCCCTGGGCTGGGGACTTTTGGTATGTTGGACCTGAGGGTCACCCCTACCACTTAAAAAAATAACCTAGACTACACGATTTATTTCATTTATTTTTCCTTCGTTGACTGGACTATTAGTAGAAATAATATGTGGCCTTGAAGCAACAAAATAAAGGATAAAAGTCGAATTTAAGGAAAAAATTAATTTTCATTTTAATTTTTTTTTTTAAATAGAAAAAGTTAAGAATCTTTTTGTTAGTGTTTGACCAAAAATTGATAGGAGCATTGGATATTAAAAACAAAAAAATACTTTTTAATAACGCAACAAAATTAGGTTGAAAACATTTTTTTCATTTTTTTGTTCAAAAACTTAAGTTAAAAAATAATTTTCAAAAACAATTCGCTGAAAATTTGGATTTAAAGTAAAAGAAAAGAATAGATTTCTGGCTTAAAAAAAAAAAGATATAGCATGACGTTGTAAGTGTTGTCGTTGTTTTTAATGACTTTTTTCTATTTCAAGTTTTTTTTTCGAAAATTGCCTATTTAACATAAACGGTGGATTTCCATGCTCCCTGAACTCTAAATGTACTTAAGCTATTCTGTTTGTAGTCTTCTAGTTCGAAAAAGTCAGAGACATGCACCGTATCGTTTTTAATAAAAAGGAATAATATCAAGTTGAAGATCACTGCAACCGAAGTTTTTTTTCTTTTAGAATAGGATATCACGATAATAAGTATCACTGATATTGTAAAATTTTGAACAACAAAATGAAGGGCGAAGATTTTTCAAAAAGCGGTATCTCTCCACATTTTCTTATATTTTTTTTATACACGACGATTTATTTAATAAAAAAAAATATTACATATATAACTACTGCTGAAATAAATCAACCAAGTACCTAGAAGATATTTAATATTTTTTTTAGTGAGTTTTTAGACTTGAAAATTATTTTTTTAAGGTAAGGATATATACCACAGTGAGTAAATGACATGGAGGGTTCACAGCTGTAGTGAACCAAAAGAAAAGGTTAAACTCGAAGATATTTATAGGTTAAGCAAACCATTAATTACTAAACTAATATTTTACTCGTATTGCAGGCAAATTGATAGTTTATTCTCTAAATTTTTTTCTGATTTAAAAATAAAATAACCGAAATACGCAACATTTAATACTAGTTTTAAACGTTTTTTTTTGGTTTGACTTGGTTCGGTAGAGCTGTGAATCCCTCCAAATATAAAAACAACAATACAAAATTACCATATGTAAAATATACCTGACTTTAGAGGCTATTACTTAGGGCCACTTTCACCAAACGAACGGATAAATACATAAATAAAAAAATAAAAACTTATCGTTTTTTAATTGCACGAACGGAAAGTAAATAACAAGCGGATAAGAATATTTCTTCAGAATCACGAACACAAAAAACATAAAAAACACATTGAAAAATAAACAAACTCTAACGCTTTGACTTGCTTTCTCGTAAGAAATTCTATAATTTGACTTGAGAGCTATTCAGAGTTTAAATATTTTTATCCAGAGAACGAGGAGAAGATAAGGCTTGATTCACATTAAAGTGCCGATACCGATACAGTCTCGACACGTTCTCGCTCCGATATAATCCCTTTCTGTGCACATTGCCGCTTCAATATCGATACCGATTCAAAATTATTTATATTCCTAATATTTTCCTTTCTATTAATTTGTGTAGATGTAGATATATCTAAATATACCTACATGTATTGTATACATGTAGGTATATGATAAAATACTCTTTCCAACGAATCGAAACTGGAGCGAGAGGGTATCGGTATCGATGGTGATATTCACACTATCGATACCGCTCCGATACCGATACACTCTCGCTCATTGTTTTTTGTGTAAGAATATTTTATCGGAGTAACAACGTATCGAGACTGTATCGGTATCGGTACTATAATGTGAATCAAGCTCAATATTTTAAACTCAAATCGAGAATAAATATTTTGCTACAACGTGATTTGAATCAAATCAGTCAGATAGCTCTCAATTATTTATAATTATATATTGCTGTCCTAAAACTTTTGTGCAAGTGGCCCTTAGTTGTCTTTTCTATTTTGTTTGATTATAATCAAGCTTTTTTGCTAACGAAACTTTGAGAGAAACACAAACAAGTTTAGCTTAGACCCTTATAATTTCGGATTAACGAATGCTTGGTATAGATAAGTAAAGGTAAAAAAATCACTTAAGAACATGAAATAAAAGAAAAATTTAAAAATCGGCTATCATATCATGTCTGGCAAACAGGGCTGCTAATGCTAAGCACAGAAAATGTAAGAAATCGTGTAGCAAAGACGCATAATAAATTTTAGTCAATGGCTACCGTCACAAATATATTTTGCAGCAATGATATGCTTGGACTTAAGGTCGCAAAAAAACTTCCATTTGAGTTTTATTCAATATACTCCACAAAACAGCAACAATAATATTAACGCGATTAATCGCTGCGACAAAAGAAAACAACAATAACAACACGTGGTTGTCAAGCAAAACTACACGTTGTTGTTATTGTTTTCTATTGTCGCATCGATTAATCGCGTTGGTTTGGGAGAGTCTTTATTCATACTAGAATGTCAGCATATTAGACTTGCCCATTCTTTATTCCGTCAATTACATTGAATTTTTGAGCAACAATAACAATAACTTAAAGGCGCTACCGCCAATTGTTTACGAATTATTTTTTTTAGGTATTTTAATTCGTTTTATTTTGTTTGGTAGTAGCCGTGGCGTGATGGTTAGTGCGATGGACTGTCATGCCGGAGGTCTAAGGTTCGATCCCCAGCCTCGCCACTTATTTATTTCAAAGAAAAAACGGCTACTGCCTCTTGCGAGGAATTGACAAATCCTCCAAGAGTATCTCCTGTCACAGAAAAGTGCCGCTCGTTAGCCGTTCGGATTCGGCAATAAACTGTAGGTCCCCTCCATTCCTGCAGACACGCACACAGGAATGGTTGAGAGTTGTAAGTCACTAGGCCCTATAGTTCTTCATGAGCTGTTGTGCCACCAAATTTATTTATTTATTTAATATACAAAGGCTTTTGTAAATAAAATGTTTCTTAAAAAAATGGTATTCTCTTTTCCCACAGAATAAAATTCTGATGCATGCGCCTGAGTTGCATTATTTCCTAGAGTATTTTATTTTAAGGCTCTTTTTTAATTTCATGATATAATTTTCATAATAATGAATGCACAACCCTTTCTCAGTACCCCACATCTCATCTAGATGGTCAACCCTAAAAGCTTTGTCAAATTATTATTCCGCAAACGTGCACTCTTCTTTTCCTTCCCAAACACATATTTTAAATGTATAATTAATTTTTTAATTATATTTTTTTTTTTTTTGAAACAGTTATATTTGTATGAATACCTTCTCAACTCGTTTCCATTAAAAGGCTTTTATAAATTCATTTAAATCATTTTCAAGGCCGACACCGACACCATTATCAGCCCACCCATTTTCTTGCTGATATTGGAACGAATTCAAATACGAGCGGCCGCCATAATGAGGACATAATTTCGCATTTCGGTTGAATCAATAAATTTGATGCCTCATTAAACTTCTTTGTTCTTATGTATAGCAAAAAAAAAAAACAATAAGGAAGAGCATGTATAATGAAAGTGCTTTGATAGAAAAAGATAATTTAAATAGAGACTACATTCCTCGCACAAGGACGCAATGAAACTCATTCGAGAAGAATAAATGCTCATGTCGATTGAAATGGCCCAACGTATCCGATAAGATCCTCATAAGCTTATAGCAATAATAATTATAATAAATTTCTACTCAAAGATTCATTATTAAAGTAGAAGATCCACAAGAAAATAATACACATTGATGTGATTAACCCCTTCACATTCTTCTTAACTTTTTTTCTGTACGTGTAGATGCGTTGGGATGCGATGGCTAAAAGTTTTGTCTCATCTTAATTATTTAATCCCACAGATACAGTACACTCTATCCAGGCTAACTAGGATCAGCTAGAGCCAGCCGGCAGCCAATATTGCTGGACGGAAAAATGATTATTTTATGTCCCACCATCACCATCGCTATATCACTCTGGCATCACAGTGCCTGTACCACCCCTCGCACATAGTCACCCAATTCTGGGGGGATTAGATGAAAATGATGCAATAAAACTGGCTGCTATAGCAAACTGTTAACTGGTAAGTGTTCAGGATTTCAGGGTAATCTCTTGTGTTTTGTAAAACGATTACCAAGCAATCTATTCTTGGATAATAGTGTCCGGTAACGTAGTTATAGTTCCCAGCGACTAAAGAAAACAGGGAGCAAACTCTATATACTATATTAAATGAAAGATACACACATCTCCCCATCCCCATCATCGTCATCGTAATCCCTATCCCCACTCCCTGCAACATCAGCTATATAACCTCTCACAATGCTTGAACTTATTTGCCATGTGCTTCAATCCAACAAAGATGAACATCCACAATCTGGAACGTTGAAGGATTGCAAAGCTTTTGTGTTGTGTTGTAGAGAAGCGATTTATAAATCTTGTCTATTCGGTTTGGTTCGGTTCGGTTGGCTTGGATTCAAATTGTAAATAGTCGAGTCATTGAAAGAATTGGCGCCGGAATCCTTGGTCAGAGACATTTTGGCGGAATATATAGAGAATCTTGGTCATCGTGCTTGGGCCAGAGGGCAGATAACAGTGCCCACATCGATTGACAAAGATAAATCAAATCAAGCGAAAGATGGATTATGTGATATCAGGGGGTTAAGTTGAGTTCGTTTCTGAAGGCAATTACCTAAAGTTTTTTTTTTATTAGAATTTTTTAGACAAACAGAGTTCGTTGGGTTAAAATAAAAGTGAAAAAAATATTGCTAGGATAAAGGAGAATGAAAAAAATAAGATAGATTTGATTTGTAAGTTTAGGTTCAATGTTCTAAGAGTGCAAATAATGCCATGATGATGGTCAAAGGAATTGGACCCCAGATGTTTCTGGAGGCGATAGAGAAATCAACTACTGGTTTTTTTTTTTTTTGCAATGTGGAAACTAGAGTTAGTGAAGCATTCGTCGAGCCTTACATTTTAACAAAATATAAAATATGGCATAACATCGATAGTAAACAAGTCAGAGCCGAATTCCCGCATCGGCGAGTGGGCCCTACGTCACTGAAATATTTTACATTAAATTTTTTACCAGGATTTGAAACAAAATATACACGACACCCCCCCCCCCCCTCCATCAAAACTCCTTATTTGAAAAAAAAATGTCCAATTTAAAAATAAGTCTACCAAACAAAAATTTTAATTTAGATTCTATAAACAAAACATATATATAACCTCGACCCAACCTAATGTTTTGTCACACCTTATGCGAATCGCCCTGTAAATAAAAAATAAAGTATTGTACACTGATTTAAAATACCAGACGTTTTCGAACGCCCACTTCCACCCTCGGCTGAAATAAAAACCTGCCAGACGGTTGAATTCGGTATAATAACGCATTTACCGAAGCATACATGTTAGTATATGAATTTGGATTATACTTATACATCCACTTCCAAAATTTTCTACCGCCTTTAGACTATATAGAATGTAAATATTTTAGGAAATTTAAAAAATACCAATTTTAGGCGCCAAATAACTTTATAGCTATGACAGATATGAAAAATTTGGTCATAATCAATTTTATAGAGAATTTTATAAGCTATTTTTTTGTCGCAAGTTATTTTTTTTTGATAGAACAACCAATTTCTGAGATAAACACAAAAAAAACGAAAAAGACGGCATATTACACCTTCCTGCCGCTAGAGCTCGCCTCGGATTCATGGGGACTTTTATACACTTCATCATCAGGCACACGTATTGAAGTGTGCCAAATTTCAAAACTGTTGGATTTATTTCCAGGTGAAGGCATATTTTTTCCTGCGTTGACTGAATTAAATGATAAACTTGTGTATCTACGTCGCCGTTGGGTTATATGTGAGTTATATGTGATAAAAACCGGGTACCGTTATCTGGGTTCGGACTTGAGTTTTAAAATTTCGAAGCAGATGCAGATAAGGAAAAAAATCGAAGTAAATCCAAAATTTCCGAAGAAGATTAAGAAATTAAAAAACAACTCAAACTTTCAAAAAATATTTCTTAAAGAAAATTTATTTAACAAAAATTATGTTTTTCAACAAAAGAAAGTAGCTAGTTAAATTAAATAATTATTACGTACAACGAATTCAGACCTTTGCATATAGTTGCTTACTTAAAAATAATTTAAGTTTAAAAAATAATTTAAGCTTGTTTTTTTTTTTATAAATTTTTCAATTGAGAATTTTGTCATACCATACATTCCTTTTCCGTTATCGCTTACAGTTAGGCACACAATTAAAGCAAATTTATTCAATAATTTTGTTGAAATGAAAATTAAAAATTAGTACATTGTCAAATTAAAAGCGAAAGAGAAGGAAAACGAAGATTAGAGAAAAATAATTCCTTTAGAACAAAATTTCTGCCATTTAGAATTTGTTGGAAGCAATAGTGCCTTCCCAACTAACAATTTTAGTCCTACATTCATCCAAAAAAAATTCTTATTACTCCTTAACCTACTCCTATTAGTTTTGTATTATACTCCAAAGAGTTGAAAATAAGGCGACATTTTTTCACTCCTATTTCACCTTTATGGAGTAAAATCGTTTTACTCCGAAGAATGCTCTCATAAGATTTGTAAGAAGTGCTATAGAAGGAATGTATTTCTGTAAAAAAAAATTGTATTTAATTTGTATTTTAATTTTATATTTGTATTGAATATTGTGTGTATGATCACCTCAGATGGTCTTTAGAGATAATAATTATTATTTAGTATTTAAATATTTGTAATTAAATTAAAAATTACTTGCACGTCCTTGGAATCGAACCGAATACCCCTTGCACCAATAGTCTAACACGCTAACCGCTCGACCAATCTGGATTATGCGGTGCATTAAATCGGGTTCTCTTTTATACAAAATTGTAACCTATAAGCCTCATATAGTCATTCATCAAAGACGCTGCACAATAATGTATGGTATTGTTAGGTATACATACTTATATCATCGCTATAGAAAACAGAATACGCCTATAGTTTTTCTATAGCGATGATCTAAAATCGTTTGAGTTTGTTGTTTACCGTTGCTCTCTTTCTGTCATCTTTTTTAAATTGTTGGCGGTCTTTGTTTATACTTTTATAGTAGTTGCTAGACTTTTTGATTTTTTGCAATGATTTCATTATTATTTATTTATAAATTTAGATATGAATAAAAAAATATTAATGATATAAAATGGCTGCGTAGAAGCCATTTTAAATCATCCTCAATTAAAGCTTTACAACATTTTCTTATACAATTGATATCGGAACGAAGCGACAAGGGTTCTTTAACTTTTTTATAGGATAATTTTGGGAGCAAAAACTTTATGGTCATTTTATAGTATAAAATAGTATGATTATAGAAAAATTGACTCATTGTGCCTGTAAGGCTGATATAATGTACTCCAGAGAATACTTAAGCGATGAATTATACCAAAATTAACTCCTATAACGACTTATCTCCGCTCTGGAAGGGCTATAAAAGTGCTATAGCAGCGAATAATACTTATGTTGCCAAAATCGGAAGCTATTTTGTTAGTTGGGTTTTAGCTAAAACGGTATAATTGATTAAGGATTTTTTCAATAAAAAAAAAATAGAAGTAGATCTTGAAAAGGCGAAGTAGGTAAGTAGATTCTATTTTTTTTTTCCTCTAAACCGAAGTAAATCTACTTCCTTCGAAGTGAAGTACGAACCCAGACTATTATTTGAAAACAAAACAAAGAAAAATACTTACAACACTAAAAAAAACAACAGAAAACAGGACTGCGCGGCTTGCTTGGTTGTAGCTCTTGGGCGATAATGGTATATGTATTTCCATATTACCATATTAAAAGGTCAGAAACTTCAATGCATAGGCACAATGTAGGTAGGTTTTTGGAAAAAAAAATTACGGATTTATTTGTGTTTATATTTTGTGCAATGTGCAAAACAGTATTTTTGATATTACTGATGGCACCCCCTTATAGGTTGCAACACGGGGCAAATGAAAAATCTTCATTAGTTTTCAAAACGTTTCTTTTTCAGGGGCAAGTTAAAAAACAATTTAAAAAAAATAAATTTAAATACAACCCTATTAATAAAAAGTCAGCGTCCATAAGTGTTAGCTAGCACACGGATAGACAACTTTTCCGTTGGATAACTTTAATCATTATTCATTAATAAATATATCATTATAATCTAAACCACTAAAAGTATGGCACCGATTATTAAACCGATTATTATGAAATGTAAGCATGATGTGTGTTTTGAAGTTATCCATCAAAAATTTGACGAGTTAAAGTTATCTGCTCGCTGTCACCATGTCACATATACCATTACATATTTATAAATACAAATTGCAAGTTGTTACAGATGTGTTAGTCTTAGACGTTCAGCCAAAATATGCGCGTACGAACCGAAATCCTATTCAGAAAGTATGCAATATTGCGGTTTTCTAATTTTTTTTTAGATTAACTAAAAGAAATCGTGACATGAACATTTTTATCATTTAAAATGATATAATCTTCGAGAGCGCAAAAAAAATAAAAAAAAAAAATTAAGCAAAAACTTGGTATTTGGGAAGCTCACCAGATGTGTACCTACTTCTCTAAAGAGGATCTACCATCAGGTGAAGAAGGAAATACCAAATGTTATGATATGACCCATACAAAAATTTAGCCGAACAGAACGTATTACACACTGATAAATTCCTATATTTTCATTTTTTTCGGACCTTATAATCTTATACATGTGGATATAAAAACTGAGAGACGTGAAAAAATCCTCTTAGTTAATCTTTGCTTGTTTTTAGTATGTACAAGTACATAATGTATAACATTATAGGCCCTTTAAAATAAATAATACAAAATATAAGCATTAGCAGAGTCACTGTGGCGTATACGTACTTTTTTATCAGCAAATATTAGTTAGTTTTCAAAATCAGTACATCACAGATTTACAGCTCATTTAGTTAAAATAGGTTTGTATGTGAGTTAAGTCAGAGTTTGTTGTTTAAAAAAAATTTAAATCGACTGCGAATTTTATCCCACTAAAATTTTACTTCCTTCGGCACATATATTTTTTGTCTTTTGACCATTGTCGAGTGGTGTGAAGTTTGGTGAGTTAGTGTCAACACATTTAGTGTCATCATTCATATTCAGCCTGATCTCTTCGTCAAATTCGTCGCACAATTTGTATGTATTAAGTTTTTCTTAGTACCACAAATATCTCACTATTTATCTTAATATTGCAATTTATTTCATAACCAAGTGACGTAGGCTTTTTTTACTTACGTATTCGAGAACGGGTACAACCTCCCCTATCAACCGGTACCCGGCTTGACGTGAAGTTTCGGGGCACTCTGTATATATAAAAATGAATTTCCTTTATGTGTTGGAACGCGCATAACTCGGCCTAACATAATCCGATTTGTTTAGGATTTTTTTTTTTTTGGATTTGTATTGAACCAGATGAACACACAACTGAAAATTTGAAAATTTGACCAAAAATTAGAAAGTTCGAATGACAAATTCAGAAAATCGTAAAAATATCTTGAAATTTCAAACTGTCTGAATTAGTTGTTTTTTCGTACGCGCATAACTTGGCTAAACGTCAACTAAATTGGATGGGGATTTTTTTCTGGATTTGTATTTAACAAAATAAACACATACCGAGATAAAAATTGGAAAATTAGGCCGGAAAAGTTGGAAAGTCGTGATAACAATAAATTGCATTCTTTCTGAATTGTTTTTTTGTTCGAACGGTCTTTCTACATTGGCAATTGATACGAATCGGTAGTGCATCGATACAGAAGCTTTTTAATTTTAAAAGAGTTTCATACTTTCAATAGAGAGGCTCGGCTTTTAAAAGGAACATTAATAATTTAATCAATTATAAGTGGACCGAATTTCACCGGGTCAGCTAGTTTTAATACGTATAAATTAATATGCTACATAAGGTTAAATACGTAAATTAACATGCTAAACAAGCTTCATAATAGTTTTAAAAAAATCTAGTAAAAAAAAGACAACAATCAAGATAAATCGAAGAAAAGTATGTAAATTTCATCTCCGTCAACAGACAAGCTTCATTGGAGAACGGTCATGAATTAATAATAATCTAAAAACAGTCGATATGAGTGCAGCAATAATCATTTCATTAAAGCTGAAATGTCAAGCATTAAAATTTTTGGAAAATGTCACAAAAATTTGTACAAAAAAAAATTTTAAGTCATAATTGTCTATCTAGCAAACAAATCATTTTCAGGGTGCTCATAGTTAGATACTCTATGAGTGAAATCTGTAAATTTTTCAAAAAAGTACACTCGGGCGTATACGTACTTTATTATTTGTACATTATTTACATTTGCAGCGTTTTCTGCGATTCCAAGAAAACATTAAAAAATTATTGTTTTCCTAAATACATAATTTCAAAAACGCCCCACAAGAATTTTTGGAAAATTTAGCAATAACCTACTCACATATACTGCGCACAGCTGAAGTACCTGAAGCTTTTCGAAAGTCACTTGTTTTCCCAATACACAAAAAAGGAGATGTAAACAACGTAGAAAATTATAGGGGCATATCATTTTTAAACGTAATTGCAAAAATATTTACAGGCATTATATTAAAAAGGCTTGAATTTTGGGTTGGAACAATAAATTATTAAACGAGTTTCAAGCTGGCTTCAGAGCGGGTTATTCAACGATAGATCACATTTTTACCATACAGAATATTGTTGACTATTATATTAAAAGTGGCAAAAAGTTATATGTTATATTTATTGATTTTAAAGCTGCGTTTGATAGTATTGATCGAAGGGCATTGTTCTACAAGCTAAATCTAATGGGCTTATCCTCTAAGATTTCAAATGTACTAAAGAAGCTCTATGAAAAAACTATGTCAGCGGTTTGGGATGGTGAACAAATGTCGGAGTGGTTTGAAACTAGAAGTGGGGTGCGTCAAGGTTGTCTTTTATCCCTTTTGTTGTTCGCTCTTTATATCAACGACATAGTTGATTCCCTTCCAAATGGTATTGCAATTGCAGGAGTTGTTATTAAATGTCTTTTATATGCTGATGATGTTATTTTGTTTGCAGAATCCCCAGAAAGTCTTCAGCTCATGATAAATAGACTAAATAATTATTGCAAATTGTGGAATCTTGTAATCAATATATCAAAATCAAAGATTATGATTTTTAGAACAGGCCGAGGTAGACACAGTAGAAATGAAAGGTGGTTTCTAAATGGGGAAACATTGAAATTGTGAATGAATTTAATTACTTAGGTATGATTTTCACACCTCAACTTAGTTTAAAAAACACTTTCAAAACAAATTAAAGAAATCACTATCTGCTATAAACGCTACATGGCAAAACTTGTTTAGGAACATGTTGGTCATAGTGTTAAATTTAGAGTGTTTGATGCTGTTATGAGATCTATAATGACTTATGGGTCTCAGGTTTGGGGATATCAACAGTATGATGAAGTTGAAAAACTGCAACGGTTCTTTTCAAAGAAAACTTTCAGATTACCGCAATCAACTCTGAATTATATGCTTCAACTTGAAACAGGCCTTTCTCCTATCTTTATTTTCACTTTGAAAATGCACTTTGATTATATCAGAAAAATATTTTCTTATGATGATATGCGGTTACCAAAAATATTGGCGAAGCATAGTTTACAAAAAAATATTAGCTGGTTTAAGAAATATGAGGATTTAACCATTTTGAGCGGTGTTTCAATCAATTCTTGGGAGATGCAGAATGTATGCATGGCAGACAAGTTCAGATGTATTCTTGAAAAACTGGACACCAGGATTAGATCAGATTTGACGGAAGAAGCTAGGGGCTCTTCACGTAGATCTTTGTATCCAAAGCTAGGATACAATCTGAACGATCTGAACTATTTTACCGACAAAATGAGTGAATATCAAATTTCTATGATTTTTCGAATTAGGGGAGAACTCCTTGACTTAAATTACAGGCCATATTTTAACAACCGAGAAATATTTTGCTCTTTATGTAATTTACAAGAACAAGAAAACTCGTATCACTTCTTATCAATATGTCCCATTTTGAAAGAAATAAGATTTGTGTACTTTGAAAAGACAATTTTAAGCGAATCAGAATCCATACATATTTTAAATGGACAAAATTGGAAAAATCTTGCTGAATATTGCATTGAAGCCTTAAGTTATAGAAAAGATTTTGTTGAATAGTTAAGGAATTGAATCCAAAAATCATAACGCTTTTTGCTTGTCTTCAAAAAAAAAAAAAAAAAAAAAAAAATAAAAAATAAAAATAAAAATAAAAAACCTTCTTGCACTGCAATTTAATTACCTACTTTTAATCGAAATTGTAAGTATGTTACAATATGTTACAAAAAAAAAAAGTACAGTATAGCAATAGTAGTAAAATACATTGAAATGTTAATTTAAACTTTTAAAATTATTATTAAGTATTATGAAATTATTATATTAAATATTATGAAATATTTCTATTATTTGTAAAAGTATAAAAAAGAACAGTTGGCATCTGGCAGACGGTTTCAAAACCAAGACCATAATTTATTTATTACATATAAAATTGTTTAAAATGTTTAGAATCTGAGAAATAAAGCTTATTATTATTATTATTACATAATCACATTACTGCCAACTGAAGTAATCAATTAAAATTTGTGAGTAAAAGTCCTGTAACTGTAATTTAATTACATGGAATTGTATTTGTACTTAATAAATTTAAGTAATTTTATTTAAGTAGTTTTACTTAACTTATAGGTACCTTAGTCGCAATATACCTATAATTAGTATCTTATAACTCTTAACTACTTAGAAAAAATATAACGTAATCAGTCGATTAATTGACTCGTGTGATTAACTTACTCGAAAATAAAGCAATTTTCTCAAAAAAATCATCAAAATAATGCGATTTTTTTTTTAAGAAACCTAGAAACCTTTGCAATGTGCGAATTTTAATTAAAATCGTTACCTATACCTATCTGATTTAGAACGAATTTTGAAAGAAAAAGAAATAGTAGTCACACCCTTTTTTCAAAAATGTCATTCCATATAAACTTCTCCACTCCATGATGGATAGGTATGCTCTTAAATTTCCCACATACTTTAACTTTTACAAGATAATTTAACTCTGCCAAACTGAACGGCTCTTCTGGAGGTAGGTGGCTTTTTTTTTTTTTTTTTTATAAGCGACTTAAAAATCTGTAAAATATCCAATCTATCCACCTGTAGTAAGAAAAATGGCTTTTTCTCATTCTAGCTTGGTATATTTTTATTTAAGCACACATTGCAAACAAATAAAATAACAGTTTGTTTTAACTGAATTTAATGTTGATACAAAACAAAAACAAAAACAAAAACAAAAATAAATGAATGTATAAATACATATAATTAAAATCGAATTCATAAACAATGTGACAGCAACTGAAATTCTATAAACCTGTCATCCAGTCCAGATAAAAAAAAAGTTGAAACAAAATTCCATGTTCGAATTTCGAACATTCCTTTAGGGCTAAAACTACACAGCCACCATACCAGCTACCAGCTGCTGCCACTTTACTTTTTAACTGTCAGATTTAAAAGCTTTATCCTCACCCGAAAGGAGCTGAATGTGATGGAGATTGAGGGTAGGATTCGAATGCGATAAAGCTTTGTGGTTTAAATACAAACAATGTAACATTTCTAATTCAAAAATTCAATTTTATAAATTTTCAAATTATTTAAAAATAAACATTAATGACCAATTGAAGGGTGTAAACATCAACAGTAAAAAAAAAATTATATAAATTCCTTATAGTTATACGAGTACTTTTTGGATTTTGCAGTAGTTTTCACAAATCCTTTGAAAATTTTGCGATTCCTTCAAAATCGACCATTTCCGAATTCTGATATACATGTGGCTAAAACCCAGACATCACCATCACAACCACAGCCAAACTACACATAGTCAAGTAAAAAGAGCTCCACGACCGACCATATCAACCAGAGGGGTGTTTTTTGGCGACTGTAACTCTAACATACCTACATACATACTTACCATACCTATACCAATATCAACACACACGACGAGTTCCGAGCGTTCGATATAATCATCAACACGTAAAAATTCGTTCATCTTCGATTTTGTTGAAAATTCCTTAAAAAACAAATCGCCCTTTAATTAAATTAGCTCCTAAATCATCAACAAGGACCTCAGCTTTTCGGGTGTGTTAAAATAATTAAAATTCTTCAACTAAAAGATTTAATTTCTCACCGGTGCAAATTCGTCCTGGTATAAAAGTTACGAAAAAGTTTCCGTTTTTCCTGGTATTTTTGTTCCTTTCATTTTTATTGCCAACTAAAAAAAAAAAATCCATTTAACCTGTTGTATATGAAGTTGTTGCCGTACGGTAGCTGAAATCCTTGTTGTTGTTGTTGTTGTTGTTGTCAACGAATTTCTTATCCTATGTCGTTGCCGTCGTCGTCGTCGTCGGTCGGTTGAGTTGAGTAGAATGTTTCAAGTCCCATTGTGTTCCTAAGGACACTGATGTTTGTTAGTTAATTAACGTGAATTTCCTGGGCCGATTTTCAGTTCTAACAACCACGGTTATGTGAGTCAGAGTCCGTCTCTTGCTAAAGTATCTAAAACAACGATTTATAACGTGTCTTTTAGTCTTAAATTAATTGAAATCCTTTGTCGAAAAAATAATTTAACGATATCGTCTTGTTGTAGATATATTTTGGTGTAAAAGTGTTATTCTAGTTTTGGTATTATCATCGGTTTAAGTGTGTTTTACTGGCGAAGGAATAAAATTGTATAGAAAATTGTCCTTTTTCTCTGTAGGCATCGGTGAGTAACAAGCTTCGACCCATCGTTCCATTCTCCACCTCGCCCACTTTTGACGAACGACACGGTGACGGTACAAAAAAGTAGTAATTTCTCATCGATACTCGTTTGAAAAAGCTCTCCCTCATCCATATGATTTTGTTCGCGTGTGTGTGTGTGTGTGGGTGCGTATGTGATAGTGAATTTGAATAAAGTCTTTTTTGTGTAACAAAACCAAGTTTGTATAAATCATTGAAACAAAAGCAATCGTGTATTCATATAAAACGTGAATTAAAAAGAGAGGACACTATATTCTTATTCTCAATACTATTACAGGAATAACCGTAAAAAAAAAGCTTTCATCACACTCAAAAACTACACAACGATGTGGTAATAAAAAAAAAGTTTATCGGTGCCTTTTCCTAATTAAGTTCAAGAAAAATCGTTTTCTCATAGAAAAACATAATTTCTAATCAAATTTAAATATTGTAGTGACCAGGAGCGGAATTTCCTCCTTGAATTTTCACAAGTAAGTGGATTAAATCTTCAATGTTCTTTTACATTATTTCAAAGAATGAGCTTTTGCTTGCAATAAATACCTCTACCGTTTATAGATATCCTGTGAGTGTATGAGTAAGCAGGTTTACGAGTATGTTTGTGAATTTTCATTGTTCGTTTGCGGATATCATAAATCAAAATCACTGACAAAAGAAAAAAACTAGTAAAATTGCACATCCTGTAACATGGAATATTGTCCTGTATTTGACATTTACATAACACCACCGTAGTGATAGTGTAAACATTTTTTTTCATATTTTTGCAACTGCCATTTAAGGTATACGAGTGGGTTGACAGGAATTTCAATTGCATTTAACTTGCTAAGCAAATCCTGTTTTTTTAGTTTTCTGGGTCAAATTAAACAAATAAAAAAAAAAAATATGAAATCAGGAATAAAACAAAAAAATTAAAATACAAAATCAAGAATTCAGTTGAATCAATATTTTTTTTTTATATGTTGTCGTATTGGAATTGTTAGGGAAATTAATTCTTAATAAAAAAAAACAAAACAAAAAATGGCAAAAGTTGCCTGTAGGTATTATTAAAACCTGTACAAATTTTACAAACTGACAAATTTTAATTTCTAATAGAAGTTCGTCAAACGTTTTGTATTATGTCATCTTATTCTATCTTAGTTTCCATTTTTGAAAGGATTTTTTTGAATCAGGGTTTGAGTAGAGTATCAATAGTTGCTCCTTTTATGTGCCTACCCAAACAGATAATGTACTTTACATAATAGGTACTGTACAGTTTCGGTAACTATCTTTACATAAGTAAGATGAATAAAGCTTGGAGAAAAATTGATTACGATTGTGGAGTTGGTAGCACGTGTTTCCGATTTATATGGACCAAGAAGATTGAATGTAAATTTAGGTTTCAGGATTTTGTGATTGAAAAATTATTCAATGAGAGAGGAATTTTCATAGTGTTCTTGTACAGAAATTGATTAGTTTAAGTGGATGATCGTTGGATGTGAACACATTCTTTGAAAAATCGAGAAATATAAGGTCAAACTAAAATTAATTTCTAAGATCCACAGAAATCAAAGTATTGGCATTTTATTTAGTCGCTTTTTTAAACTACTTATAAAGTGGTTGAATGTAACGTTTAACTAAAAACTAAAACCAATTTTCTGGGAAAATCTACAGTCGTTACCATGATACAGTATTATGGTTATTAGTGACTAGACGTCCTGCATTTTGCGGGATCGTCCCGCATTTCACATATGGCTGTCCCGCATCATCGATTGTCCAGCAATATTATGGCCCACATTTATAGATTTGTCCCGCACAGCCGCGCAAAAAAAAAAAATAAATTGCAAAATATGACAAGCTAAATTGCCAAAACAATTTTTCAGTCACCCTGTAGTAACTAGTATTTCACAAATAGTGCCCATGCAGTGTAGACCTTTTTTAATGGGATAATGGTAAAAATAAATCAAATTTTTTTTTGATATAGATTTGTCAAAACACCGATTTTGACTAGGTTCGCCCTACAATGGGCAAAAAATTTGTTTTTACCAAAGGAAAACCCCATTAGAAAGCCAAATGTCAATATTATTTTGGCGATCCCGATTTGTTAGTCAAAACTATTGGGGTTTTCCTATGATAAATTCAGATTTATCTCCGAAATTCGTTCGTTTTTCGTTAGAAATAGATTACGATTTCATGTTGATGTTTTTGTCTCGTATCTGGGGAGCTGCCAGTGGTCAAACTAATAGATGTCAATTGCACTGGTGTATAAGCTGGTGTTAGTAAAAAAGAGATCTGCCGCAAAATCGAGATCTGCTAAATTGATTTATTTTTCGAAAAAAAAAATCATATTTTTTTGCCTATTGGCAGACGAAAAAAGTAAAAATCGGTGTTTTCACAGATCTGGATAAAAAGAATTGATTTTTTTTTTACCATTGATGAAAAACCCCATAAATTTCTACTGTCAGTTAAAATGGGTTGTATTTTGTATTCCGGTAAAAACTTGTTTAATTCTTGTGGTCTAAATTATAACAAGTCCCATAACAAATCGAAACATAGTTCGTTAGAATGTTGAAAAAATTCTGGTCACTATAATTTATTATGGTCCTGGTTAGCTGATATTTTTAATAACAATAACGAATACTTAGTTGACTGAAAAAGCTCTCCACGACTTTATCTGCTATAACTGTTGATAAGAGATAGATTTGGAGACTAGTCAAGATGCTGCGAAGCTATTTCATATATATACTACGAGTGTCTGAGCTATATTCATGTACCCATACAACATTTTTAAATTTATTTGGGGATATAAAAAAAGTTCAAGTGAAAATTTTGAACTTTATTGCACTTTCAAGAGTACAATGAGACTAGGGTATCTGAGAAGATGCGATATACTTTTTAAAATATCATGTTTTCTGTAAGCCTAGCCAAGACAAGACTTCTTTTATCACTAAAGTTCCACCTGGAATACGCTATAGTGATTGGTAAGACGAAAGGAGAGACTTAAATTAAGCACCAATCCCATAATAAGTCTTGATCAATCTGGTGTTAAAATCAATCAATTCATCTTCCAGGAATGTTAAGCCCTCCCAGATGGATCTGGAAGGGATGGTAATCTGTTTTATCGAGCTGTAGTGGAATGGTGTAGTCTTTGTTGCATGGTACTTGGAATTGAACCGAATGAATTTGAAATGGTGAATTGGCCAATTTTATTATTGTTCCACTGCCACGAAGGTTTAAGACAAATGGCTGTTTGCCAAAAATATCGAGGGGTTGGTAGACAGAACAGAATGTCCAGTGAGGTGGAGGGAGTGATGCGAATTACCTTGGACATTGTTTAGTTTTTCAGAGTTTGCTAAAAAAAATAAATAAATTTGATGGCACAACAGCTCATGAAGAACTAAGAACTCTCAACTTTTCTCGTGTGCGTGTCTACAGTTTACTGCCAAATTTGATTGAAATTACAAAATTTGCATTTCAATCGATCCCAATCTCAATCATTTTGATGATTCTCGATTTTCCATCCCGATGATATGTCGATGATGATATCGTTATACAGTATTTTTCGTAGCATTAACCGTAAAAAAGTTACAATACATTTTCATGGCCATTTTTAAGAGATTTTTTGACATTCCGATTTGCTGTAACTTTTTAACGTTTTATGCTAATAACTGTAATAAGATTATTTTAATGGCAAATTGCCTCAGCTACAAGATTGTGGAAAAAAATTTTCTTTAGCATAAACCGTTTCTGAAATATCTGCAAAAAACTCATTTTTATGACTTTTGACCCCTTATACTGACCTAGCGGTCATCGGATTGGTGAGGAACGCTCTCATTGGATTCGATCAAAATCGGTACAGTATTGAATTGAATTCGTTAGATTCTGAGATTGAATTTCATCGAAATAGAATCGCGGAACAGTATGAAATGATCGATTGATTTAAATGATCGCACCATTTTGGTAATCGATTCTTAAATGATTTGATCATTTGAAACGATTTACACAGCTAGCTCTCCACTTCATGCATGTCAGCAGTCCAAACGGTCGAACCGCCAACCAAACCAAATATGTGCTGATCGATGGTATAGGCACTTATTCAATATCTTAGATGTACGTGTGTACATTTCGAGAAGAAAACTTTAAATTTGCGACCTTATTGCAGCAAAATTCAAAGCTTAATGGTAAAATACAAAAAGTTGGATATCTATATCGTCTAGTCTAGAAAAAGAACTTCAACCTTTAGTCCAAAGAGACCACCTGAGTGAGAAATCTCGCCAGTGTGCTCAATAACTTACAACAGACGTCAACAATCATAGTTTGGAGAGAATATTGACCCAGAATTTGGAAGATAAAAAAAATCTTGCATAGAAAAAAGAAAGCGTACACACTACACAGCCTCCCAACCGAGCGATATTTAAGAATCTAGCAATCGAAAAAAACACCTTGGTATTTTACATAGTTTCAAGCATCCAGCTGCCGCTATATTTAAGACGCATTCTGAGAAAAAGTTAAACACGGCAGTTCTGATGGTCTACCAAATAAAATATACGGAATGGATGTGTTGATAGATAAATTATCAAACTAAAGAAACATTTTCTATGACTGGACTATCTGTTTCATATATCCCACCTAGAAAAAGGCTATTCTATATGCAAAAAAATTCAAATCATATTACTCCTAAGTTTTTTGTGTGATATCATAAGCAGGTTGTACAATTATTGTAGCTTCCAACTACCCGAAGATCAACCATAGACGCTTTAGATTCAAGCTTATCCTAAAAAAGACCTATGGATTGCAAGTCGAGACTTATCTCAATGATCATTTTTTTCATCAAAACTTAGAATCTCTACATGGCGATCAAGGTTCCAATTCGTTCAAAATTTTTAAAGAAGAAGGAAATATGGTGCAATGTTTGATTAGGGAAAAAGCTCTTTCGAACTATTTCAAATACTCACACGGTTTTGGCAAGGATATACTTTGTTATTTCCTCAATTTCGTTCTGGAACGAATGTAGTGGACAGGACTGGTGCTAATACGGAAGACGGAAGGCACTTTAACAAAATCCGCTCAACTGCCAGAGAGTGTGGACAGTATCGCAATTATTGATCCTTCTATACGTGCCGTTATAGAATGACGATTAAAAAACACGGAATAGTTGACGGTCTTAAGTTCAAAAAGGACAAGGCCAAGCACTCACTATACTTTAAAACGAGTTTTAGACGAAAGGCAGGAAGGAAGAGTTGGTACTGGGCTCTTTCGATAGACAATATTTTCGACAGAAACTCAGGGCTCAGGCACTAAGGATTCTACAGCAAAGTCTCTTGTTTCTATAATAGTTGTGGAGTCAGGAGTGGATGTAGTTTTAAAAGTCAAAACACCTCAAAACAATGTAGCTATACTAAATAAAGTCTTCGAATTTTAGTGGAGGGGTTTAACTATGACTAGGTTTCATTCATCAGCAATACTTTCATCTCGATCAAAATTTCAAAGTAAGTTGGTGCTTGCTCTTCACTACACTGCACTATTTTGAATAGCTTAGCTGGTAGGGGATCTGATGCATCAACTTCAACATCATAACCCTTCTTTGGCATTCTCCACAGAAAATGTCATGTGATAGAAGTGTTCTCAACTTTATTGATGATTTTGTTGAAATGTCGGACAAATATCAAAAATATTGATTAAAAATGTATCAGTGTTTTGCCAGTAACAATACACATATTATGGAAAAAGCCTTTGGATAAAGCTATCTAAGAACAGAAAATTTTCTTCGCTGTCTAAGTAATGTTATTTCCAGATCCTCGTGGTCAACTTCTATACTGTATAGTCTATCCCATGTCCTACATCACTCATATCGAAAGGCTTAAGTTCCGGCCCTTATAGGGCCAGTTGTACACAAATTTTATCCGTGGTTTAGGAATTTTACCTCACCAATTGTGGCGGATTAACTGTGGTTCAACGATGGTTCATGCATGCAATTGTCTATTAGCGAATATTTGAACCTTGAAACATCGATGAACCGCAGTTAATTCAGCGAAATCAGCGAGTTAAAATTGCTTAACCACGGATTACATTTTGAACCACTTTTTTACAACTGGCTCTTAGTCCATTAAGCAATCGTAACAGTACCCCATTTGGTACGAATCCCCGATAGTGTCGATCGTTCTGTCCTTGGTTATTCTTCTTTTTTTACTAAGAAAGTCGGTGAATTTTCCATAAGACCATATAGTGCTAGAAAGTGATTTAGCAATATTTAATTGAACTTGTTGATTCAAAATAGCTTTTAGCAATCTTTAGTCCAGGAAATTGACGATTCGTCCTGGCGATCTCACTTGAACTCATCAGTTGGCTATATAGTGAAGGCCTTGTCAATATGCAATTTTTGTTAAGTCCAGTTCAACTTAAATGAATATTATGGCAAACATATACTCATACCCATCAAAAGCTAGTATAGAACTCATCAACTGGAAAGTTAAGCTTGAAAGTTATGACATTTTTACCAAAGACACACGCAGTGCGATAAATTCATTCACTATTTAACAGTCTGTCTCTAGAGATTTTAAAGTCAGATTTCCGTCCAGGAAGGAGTGGGAAGATGATGTCGTGACAAGAGATTTCGATACTACTATTTATACTGATGGTTCAAAGATGGAGTGTGGTGTTGGTTCAGGAGTCTTCTCCGAGTCTTTAAATATGTCAGATCTTTTCGGCTCCCTAACTTTGCAAGTGTGTTTTTAAGCAGAAATACTGGCAATAAGGGAGCCATGCAAGATGCTTAAAATAATCCCAAACCTAAACCAAAATGTTGCCATTCTGACAGACAGTCAGGCGGCTGTGCAAGCAATAGCTGAGGCTTCAGCATCATCAAAACTGGTCCAACAATGCCGTGATGAGCTCGCAAGCCTGAATGTTAATCTTAGTGTCACCATTATCTATGGGTTTCGGGTCATTGTGACATTGAAGGTATAATGAGCGGACGGAAGAACTGGCCAGGCAAGGATCAGCCCTTCATAGCTTACTGGCGGAACGAGTTAATATTCCTCTAGGAGTTATAAAGGGCAATTTATTCTCAAATCCCGAACAAAAGATCTAATCTGCAGATCAAGGCAGGACATTGCCAGGATTGTTGCAACTTGCACTGGCCACTGGCCAATAGGAGAGCATCATGCGGCAAAACTGGGTATACCTTACAATACTCACTGTAGAAGTTGTGCGGAGCAGTAGGAAAAGGAAATAATAGTTCACTTCCTCTGTAAATGCCTTGCTCTAGCCCGGTATAGAGTAAAATCCTTTGGACATGCTTTTTATGACGAACTTTCTGAAATGAAGATCAAAGACTTGATCTCTTATCTTAACGCAACGAAATGGCTTTGAGACGATGAGACGGTAGCCTTTGCATCGAGGCCCCCTTCTGATTCGCTAGACTGCTAGTATATGCGGACTTCGAGTTTGGAGGGGACACGGGATGCATGGTAACCGAAGGATCGCAGAGTGCCAGCCAACGAGTGCCTAGTATAGTACTCTGAAAATGGTTTCCGATGCGGAGGGTGATTCTTCTGAGCGAGTGTCTGAGTCATCTTCAATTGATACTCAATCTATATAAATAAAAATGTAAATGTACGTTTGTTCCTTATCGGTAATCTCCCAAAGTTCTTAACCGATTGCTTTGAAATTTTGACACAACATTGCATTCGAATACGGGTGTGTTTTTATATACTTTTTTTTAAACAGCGCCGTCTGTTTGGCATAAACGCAACACCTCCTGTATTGAAATATCAGCAATCTCAGTTACATGAACATTATTTTTCAGAATATTTTCTCATTTTGTTGTCAAAAATTTGAGGAAAAAAATAATTTATGAATTTGGTAACAATGAGGTCTAACATCATTAGTAAAAAAAAGATGGAAATTGGTTTTGACTTCTAGCGGAGAAATTTTGTTCCGGTTTCTCCTCTTTCTCAGTGGAGCTGATGGACCTTCTTCATTAAGAGATCTCAGAAACTTGAACTGCCTAATGCACGCCAAGTGGAGCAGGCATGTCGTTTACCATCAGCTCTTTTTCCTGAGTAGTTTTTTTTTTTTTTTTTCATTAATAATTTGATCTTAATTTTCTTTTTTGTTTTCAATCTTAAAGGTTCTTCCAAACCAACGCGAAACATTCGGAGCGACAAGGAAACTTTCCCCTTTTTTAATTTATTTACATGGTAAGTAATGAGACTGCCCACACTGCCATGATGTGAATCTTGGTACATTTTTTGGTCGTCGTTTCGGGCCGCGGCGCGCCGGTTTGAAAGAGCCTTAAGTCTTGGAAAGTTCGTCGAACTGACTGCTTTTAAGTTTTCACGCAACGTTGTATTTAAATATCTTCGTGTTTTTATATACTTTGGCCAGGCATTCTTTATTAGGCTAAATCGGGGTAAACATAAAAACATTAATTGACAAATTTTGTTTGTTATGTTTATGTTTTTGGAAACATGTTTTGATGAAGAAAGTTAGACTCACTTTTAACATGTTTACAGAATCTATTAATCCGCGGCCCAACCGTGATTTATAGAAATATTTTTTTCGTATGTACTTTTGCAAATATTGTATTGACTTTGGTAGCAGTGGATTCAGTCTGTCTTGAGAGCTCTCTTTAATCAACAAACCGATATATGGAGTTTTCTTTGCTCTTTTGGAGCTGCAAATATTTTGGAGTAGAATTCTATAAAATTGATGATAATAGAAAGCTTTTTTAAATATCGGTTAGATTAAAAAAAAAAAAATTTTGAAAAAAAGGAAAAATATCCCATCTACTGAATAACTTGAAAAATGTCTTCTTTTTCAGAACACAAAAAGTGTGAAATCACACAGCAGAAAGTTTTTTTCAAATTTCAAATGGAAATTACTGTGCAAAGAAATCTTTATCCCTCTTTAAACATACTCAATACTAAATTTTTGAAACGATAATTGTTTGGACTTTTGTCTTTCATCCAGTTAACATCACATTTCGACTTTGAAATTATTGGCATTGACAAGGGACCTATCATATAATTCTTTTATATTTATGCATTTATTTTGCTATATTCTTAAGATTTACTACCTGTGCGAAACCGGGTTGGGCCAGCTAGTATTACATAATTTTAAAACAATCCACAACCAATAAAATCCAAAAGGCCAAACCACGGAGCCCATCTGAGTCTGGCAATGTAGTGACTAGTCTGACACTTAACTGTCTGACTCGGAGCGTTTGTGGATTGCCTCCCGCCAGCTTCTACTCCACTCTTCTATAAATAGGTTCCAACGAGTTTGTGGTATCAAAACGGCGCCTTTTTTTTTGCGCTAATTGGGTCAGCGAGCTAGCTTGTTTGTTGGCCGCCATTTCTACCTACATACCTACCTACAGTCTGTCTAAGTAGGTACTTAAACTTTAAAATATCATAAAGGTCTGTCCAGACAGAGCGTTGGCCGACGGGACGGTCAATAACTTTACTATAGAGAGAAAGAACGAGGCGGTCAATTTGTTTGTAAATTTATACAAAGACCGCCGCCGGGCCGCATTCTGTCTGACCAGGCCTTAAAACTATCTCTTAACTACCCCCTTCATTTCGCCCTACACAACCCATGCATTATATGTATATCACGAAAAAAGGCATAATCATGCGTTATATCGACATATTCGATTCAATGGCAAAATTCATTAGAACCCATCAAAGCCCTTCGAGAATGATTGAAGGACTAACATACTTTCGTAGTTTTAATATTTATTAATTGGATTCTTTTCTATAATTTTTGCTACAGAAAATGAAAAAATTTTCAAAAAATTTCCAACAAATAATTCATTAATAAAACAGAAAATACTGAACAAGTCAAATTTTATTTCTTTGATATACTCTACTCGTACTCTACAAAGCTAATGAAAAATCTTGTTAATTAAAAACTTTCTTTGAAAAACAGACAACAACTGAGTAATTCATCAGAAAAAAACTTAAATCAGGTCATTGCTAAAGTTTTTTCAAATAAAATAAGAATCTCCGTTTGTAATTTATTGAATAATATTGGACGAACTCTCTCGTCCAGTATAAATTATTGACCTATTTCAACAAAACAAGTGAACTTTTTGTGTGTAGTTCGCGTTGCGTCGTGTCATAATGAATATGTCATCATCAGATAGTTTTAAATGGAGCCGGTTTGAACTCCCATTGTCTTCTTTTCGAAATGTTTGATCCATATAAAACAATAAAACACCGTCCATCAATTAGACATAAAAGAATGCTTTTAGAAATGATAGGTGTTCGGATTGTGAAGGACTTAGTAGTACCTATCCATAGCTTATTAGATAAAAATTAGATATATTTTATTATATAACAACTTCATTTAATTTATTTCATAGATATTTTCTATATTTTAAATTTTAAAATAAATTAGTTTACATTAGTTGTTCAGGGGCGACTTTCCATTACGACATCCCGATTTCGAAGTTGATTTTTTTTTAGGGGTAGGTAGACATCTTAATAGAATATTTTTCAAATATTAAGGTGAGGAAACCCCCCTAAATGCAATTAAAAAATGTTTAAAATTTTCAAAATCGGGCATTTTTTTTTATTATTTGCACTTTTTATACGCGGAATTTGGAAACGCGGATAGTCTCATTGGAAAAATGAACACCTAAAAACACTAAATATCACAATTTTAAAGTGAGGAAACATTTCTACATAATGTATTTTTAGTTAATTTTTAGAAGTTTTTGTTTTAAAAACAATACAAATTAAAGAAATGTCATACGGTCTGTTTAGTATTGCCAGGCATGTATTTTTTCACTTGGGTTTTTATTTTGGAAATTTTTTTCGGGAAATTTAAAACTCTTTAACCTCATTTAAAATGTATTTCAAAATGAGTTTAAATAATAGTTTAAAATTTAGCGCGAAATTTAAAACTATTATTTAACCTCACTAAAATGTATTTCAAAATGAGTTTAAATAATAGTTTAAAATTTAAAACTATTATTTAAACTCATTTTGAAATACATTTTAGTAAGGTTAAATAATAGTTTTAAATCTCAAATTTCTCAAATAAAATGCAAATAACATTGCAATTGTGACTTGTTTCCCGCATATTTTACCGTTCAAATTTTACTCTTTCATAAGTGATCATATAAGTAATTTCCCTAAAAATCGGGCTAAAATCTGAATATTCCGAATAAAAATCCCAGAAATCGCAAAAATAAAAAATATCCCAAAACCATTGTGTACGTTTGGCAATACTAAGCATACACTGTCACGACAAGGGAAGTTCTTTCATCCCCATCTTGGTGTTTTTTATTTATTTCCATGCATTTTGTATGGAAAAAGTGTAACTTTGAAAATTAATTAAAAATACTTACAAATATTTCCCCACCCTAAAATTGTGATATTTGGTGTTTTTTAGTGAATATCTATCGAATGAGACCATCCGCATATCCAAATTCGGGATGTCGTAAAGGAAAGTTGAGCCGTTGTTCATGATGTTGGTTTAAGGAATTTTCCAAGTTTTCGAACTCGAGCCCTAAACGCAACACTGTCAACACCTCAGCAAAAATCAGGACTACCAGATCTAACGCAAGGTCTCCCTCCTTTGAGACGACAAGGTTACTGAACTTTTTCATAATTTTACTAGCTTACCCGACAGACGTTGTCCTGTCTTAGCTATTAATTCGAACTGGAATATATAAAAATACAAAATGAGTACCTACTTCTAGAGGATTTACCATCAGGTGAAGAAGAAAATAACCAAATGTTGTGACACTTAAGAACAAATTTTTTTTTTTTGGGATCTTGTAATCTATTACATGTGGATATAAGAATAGAGGGAGGTGAAAGCATCCTCTTTTTTATTAGTGGAGTCACTGTGGCGTATACGTACTTTTTTATCAGCATATATTAAAATATAAATAAATTTGGTGGCATAACGGCTCATGAAGAACCAGGGCCTAGTGACTTACAACTCTTAACCATTCCTGTGTGCGTGTCTGCATAGGAATGGAGGGGACCTACAGTTTATTGCCGAATCCGAGCGGCTAATGTGACCGGCGCATTTCAAGACAAGAGATTACTTTTGGAAGTTATGTCAATTCCTCGCAAGAAGCAGTAGCCGTTTTTTATTTTTCAAAATTATAAGGTGGTAAGGCTGGGGATCAAACCGAGACCTCCGACATCACAGTCCATCGCACTAACAATCACACCACGGCTACTACTTTGAGATATGTATATATGTATATAGCTTTAAGATTTGTTTATATTTTTTTCAAAAAAAAAATAATTAAAACTATACAAATCATTCAGCATAAGTATTTGAAGTGTGTATTTAAAATTCAAGACCAACGGCTTTTAGATAAAAAAAAACACATGTCTTTACTTTTTGAAAATAGAAAAGTAAAGAAAATGTATATGTATACAATATTTGTTTTTTAAATTTTCATTTTGAAATTTAATTTCTCAAAAACTATTGATTTAAAGAACTTGATTTGAAAAGCATGTAAAAGCTTGGAATATTTGCTTTCAAAAAAGTTATAGCAAATTGTTGAACGTACCTACTTCTTATTCTAATTATTCTTTATTGTAGCTAAATTATTATAAATTTTTTTTCATCATTTAACCTATATTGCACAATTTACAGAGATTTCGCATATAGCTACCTTACTACTGAAAAATTAAAAACATCGTTTTATTAAATATCACAAATTTCTTATATTTAATTTACAGAGAAGGAAAAGCTACAGAAAAAACCTTCATTTAATAGATGAGATGGACAGAAAGGGAGGGAAAGCATCTCACTCAAATAATTGGCTTTTTACAAATTGTATTTGAAATTAATGTAATATAATTATTGAATTAGATTAATAGAAAATAAATAAATAAATAAATAAATAAATAAATAAATAAATAAATAAATAATTAAATAAATAAATAAATAAATAAACAAATAAATAAATAAATAAATAAATAAATAAATAAATAAATAAATAAATAAATAAATAAATAAATAAATAAATAAATAAATAAATAATTAAATAAATAAATAAATAAATAAACAAATAAGTACATAAATAAATAAATATATAAAATAATAATTTAACAAATAAATAAATTAACAAATAAATCAGACAAGAAATAAACGTCTTATTTTTGTAAATAAGCAAACATCTATAAATAAATAAATACAGTAATTCTATGAATAGTTTATAAAGCCAAATTTGATATAAGATAGTTTTCAGATAAACTACAGGTTAAGATATAGCGTTCAAATAGGTTGATTATCCTGGATGGAATTCTTTCAATATTTGTAATATTGTGTAATTCTTCTGTCGAATAATGCTAAGGCAAATTAAGCATCATTTTCAAAATTTAGTTTTGAATTCCTTGCAACCTTAATATATGACTTTTCGTACCTACTTTATTTAATTTTTAATAAATATTTCTTTAAGTCAATTTTTTTAGAAATCACCCCTCACTGCCTCAGGTGGAGGAGATAGAGTTTGTTTCCAAAACTATTTTTATCTTAGAATGATTCCAGGAATCATTCCCTAAAATACATATATAGAACGAATTTGGGGGCACCCTATATTTCTTCCTTAACCAATATTTTTTTTGTTATAAATTATAAAATTAAAAATAGTTATTGTGCCACGCACAATGCATTTACATGGCTCTTTCTCTTCCAGAATTTTGGAAACACAGGATTTTTAAATTACCCTTTTAGCTTAATTTGATATTAAACTATTTTTTACAGTTTATCTGTACAATATTTTTTAAAAATTGCTTCTGTTAATTATTTAAAACAAAAATTCAAATTTATTTGTTTATGGGTTGGATATTAGATAAATTCGACAGCTATTCTTTTCAACGACGATTTTTTGAAATATTTCCCATCCATATCAAACACTGTACCCATCAGACTTCCAGATACAAACGTACTTCTGGAAAATATACGTATAATGTATACAAAATTCAAATAAATTATTCCTCTTCAAAATCACCTCCATAATATAATGGATACCAAAACTCTCCCTTTATCTCCAAAAGTTATATTATATCTAAACAAAACACTTATGATGAATACTTAAATCAGTTGATTGATGATCATAGAGAATGAAAAAAACCACCATATCTTACACATACCACCACAAAAAAAAAAAAAAAAAAACAAAAAAAAAGAATAATATTACGAGTCGTTAAAATGATTTATCTATTTAGTATCGACTTCTGAAAATGCAAAGAAGAGCAAAAAAAAAAATAACTAAAGTAAGTTCCCATTGTTCATCCTAAAAGCAGTCTTCTGCAACTAAGTACTTTAAGTTAAGCACATCTCTGCATATCCTAAACTTTGTCATTTGTGTCAATTACTTGCTTCCTGCAATTCCAAATAAATTTTCATTTAAAATTATCCCTATCCCATCATAAAGACCGACCGACGACGACAACGATGGACTACAACAAGACTTCGGTCAACAATCTCTCCCTACGAAGCCCTTCTAGAGATAGACGTACGTTGCAGGCAAATTGATAAAATGATGGATTTCCGTACTTCTGCAATCATAATAATTCGAGCCACACTATGGTAAAATTGGAAATGGAATATATCCTTTTAATTTGACGTCCAAAATGTTGGAAGGTAGGAAAATGGAAAAATGGACAAAAGGTCGGTGTGGTAGCAGAGGCGGGTGGTGTGATGGGCTGCTTGAGAGAATTAAATTATGTAAAATCTGGCATTTCAAGAGGCCAGGGCAAGGGAGTAGGGGCCAAGAGGGATGCGAAAAAAGGGTAATATCTTGCCTCTGTCCAACAAAGAGAACAACAATCAGCTCTTTCGTTATTGTAAACATAAATCAGTTTACTCTCCCGACCAACACGGACGCATGCCATGCGCACTATAAACCGCTATATTGTCAAACTGTGTATCATCTCCTTTATGTACTTCAAACATTTTATCTAGACACATAGTCGCTCTCTCTAAATACAAAATAGGGGCTTTGGAATTCATCCAAAAATAGGGGCACATGACACAAAGTAGGAGAAAAAAGCTTCCTTCACATTTCTCTCGGCTCTAGATATTCGGATGTTATCATAGGGATGAACTAACAATCAACTAAACTTCAGCAGGAGTACCAACAATGCCAACAAAAAATAATAAAAAAAAAAAAAAAAATAACAACAAAAACCCTATAGCATAAGGAAAACATATCAAATCAACCCTCCGAAAAACGAGAACGAGTACCGCCACCATCCACCACCATATCGCTCCAACTTATAGGGGTTGCATGTGATTTTGCCAATGTGATTTTAGTATAGGAGCAGTAGTGCCCTGTAAAAGAGTGAATAACCAGTGATCCTTCAATTTTTCTTCGGTTGGTAGTGCGCTTAGCTCTGCTGCTACTACTACTATTTTTCTTTCTTCTAACACATCTACTACTCAGTATAAAAAAAAAAATATCAAAAATAATTTTTTTTTTGGTTCAGTTCCACATACTACATCCAGACTATACATCCAGAATATATTAACTTGGTTAGTTCTTTTTCCCTTTCTTACGTTGTTGTTGTTGTTTTTTGACATTTACTTATATTTTTTTGTTACGTTCATTCGTTGTTGTTGTTGCTACTATACTGTTGTTGTTGTTGTTGTGTTGTTTTGTCTCTGTGTGTTTTTGTTGTTGTATGTTCCTGTTCTGCCCAACCGACATGAACCACATGAAACATACTAAATGAAAATTAAATCAAACATCAAAACTCAAGGAACTCTCTCACTATAGTGATTCCTCGGAAACCGCTAACTTAACAAGCAAATACCCATCTACTATACCTACTCATTCAACCAACGGTAAACGAAGTACAACTACTACACAAATTGAACAGGAAGTTATAAAAAGTTAGCATATTACACCATTTATATACAAAACCGACTTCCCTGCGTATGTATTAAATTTAAACCTAAATATATAAATATTTTTTTTTTTTTTTTAATTTGTATATACCAACTATTGCGTGTACTAGTAGTGAGTGCATTTGACAATGAAGTGTGATCTTGGTGTGTAAGTGCGTGGATAATTGTCCACTATTGCAAGATACAATCTCCATTATCCTTATTTGTCCCCTCAGGACACGAATCAAATCAACTCCTAAATGAGACACATCGTCGAAGAAGTGGGAAAGGGAAAAGTATAAAATATCCCCACAACCATGCAGACAAAAAAAAAAAAATACAAGAAGACATAAATCCTTCCCTAACCTCTAATCCTTTCCCAACCTAATTCGGGGAGTGCTTTTCCTTCCCAATATAGCCAAGCCACGTTGCGGCCAAAGAAATGCTTACATAAGATTAACTTATTAATTTTTTTCCGATTCCTTTTCTTTATTTTTTTTTTCTGTATTGTTCGTGCCTCTTTTAGTTATGGGGACGAGGAGGCTTACACCCCCGTTCCTTAGCATCCTCCCTCTATGAGTTTATGTCTATGGTTGTCGTTCGTGTCAACGGCACACTAATATACGTAATAGTTTCCTGTTTTGTTGTATTTTTTTTATATTTCTTGGCGTTGAATTCTTCGTCGTCGTTTTCTTCTTTTATTCGTTGCTTTCTAACACATTAAGGGTTGTATTTTATTTCTTTTTATTTTCCTCTGTTTTTTTTTTATTTTTTTGTTTGTTATTGTTGTTGTTCTTATTTTTATGGACTTTTCTTTATGACACGAAAGATATTGAAAAATTGATTTTTACTTTTAAACAAAAAAACATACAACTCAACAACTTACATATTTCAGGGTAAAAAAAAATAATAAAATTTTATTTGTAAGAATTCAAGTGAAAATAATTACGACTTTAAAGACAAAATTAATTATTTTTGAAGTAAAGTCTTAAATATCACAGGTATGTCTCTGTAGTGATGTTTTTGTTATTTTTTTAAATGAAAAATTTAACCTTTTTTTTGTTGGCTTCATGTCAGAAACTAAAATATTTACGTACATATAGCAAAACTAATTAAGGGGTTCACTGTGGCGTATACGTACTATTTTTTTTTTTCGTCGGCGTCCCCATAGTCGTCGTCGTCGTCTAAATGAAAATATCGACAAATTTTAATGTGTGTTTGGCAGTTGGCCAGTTTTTTTATTGTTTTTTTTTTTATTTTTAACAGGAAAACACAATGAGTTTTGAGTGGCGTTTTATTGCATTGAAGCTTGTATTTTTGTAGATTCTCATTTTGTATATATTTAGATATAGATTTATATTGCTAAGCTTTTATTTGGCACATGAAATGAGTTTTTTTTTGTGTGTGTGTAGTTCTGCTTATAAAGTGATTTTTATTGATTTAAGGATATAAAATTAGGAATAACGAGAGAAGGGGTTAGCTAATCTCGGCATTTATAATATTTAATTGCTCTCGCTGGTTTAATGATAACAAAGTAAATAACAAAATATTTATAATCCTTTTTTTTTGGAAACATGTAATTAGAGCTAGAAATCATTGGTATCTTGAAAAATGATTATTGTCAATTTTTAGGACAGCAAAATTTGTAAAAATAAATTATTGTGTCCATAAAAATAATTTTAAGATAAATATTTCAAGTAAACGATTTTCCAAACGTCTTGAAATTGTTTAAAATTATTTGAAATTAATGTTCACGACTTTTTTTTTGAACATTTTTTTTTAAATAAATAAAATTTTCACCTTAAAAACGCTTCTATATATTTTAATCTCGTCCAATTCATAGAGTTGTATAGTCCTCTCTTCATTATAATTACTTTACACTCTTCTACATAATAGGTTTGTTCCTTTTCATTGAAACTCTGTGCTTTTCTGTGCGTTCTGAACGTTGGACTGAAAATCACACAAATGCATAGAAAATTACAGATCACAAAGTAAAGGAACTATAGGCTAATATATACATTAATTAGTAATTTTTTTAAATTTTTGTAAACATGCCTAAATTCAGAAAATGATTCTGAAATACTCTGAAATGCATTATTACTTTAAATTTATGGTGTTTTAGTGAACGCCTTGTTAGTCTCTATGCAATTTATGGTATTTTCAGTTAACATGATGTGTCCAAGTGAGATGGCCGAAATGAAACGCCAATCTCTGTCGACTAAAAATCGTTAAAATCTGTTCAAAATCAATAATTCAACGTGTCTAAACAAATAGTAGTGCTAAGTCTTTTACTTTGCTTTGTCAGTCGTACGTATTATAAAATTTGTATTATAAAAAAACCTCGAAAAAGTCATTATTTGATCCCTTTATGGAGTCGGTCCTAGTATTTAAAAATTTTGACTATATTAGTTTACATGTTGCAGGTAGGGTAGGGGGTAATTGTGAACAGGGGTAGTTGGAAACACACTTTACTCTCTAAGGACCGTTTATAATTTGAAATATACCATGGCTTTATTTGAAAACACATTATAGGTCTGTTCGTTTACTGCCCAAAACAGCCAAATTTCGTCCAATTTTAGTTTTTTTATATGAAGTTTGAAAGAACTTCGGACTAAAATGGGCAGTTTTGGGCAGTAAACGAACAGAGGTTATATTTACTGGGGCCGAATTCTCGCATCCGTAAGCTCATTAGGTAACTGAATTATTTCAATTGGCACTACTGTTTACAATGTATTTTAAATGGAGCAGTAATGCCAATGTCAAATATTTCAGTTACGTATGGCCCACTCACTGATGCGAAAATTCGGATCCTGCACTGTCGTCAAACGTGAACACCATAGCAAGATGGTTTATTTCAAAATTTCGTGCTGGTTAGTCGTGAGATAAGGAGGACCTGATTTAGTAGGTACCTAAATAAGGATAGCAAGCATTTTGTTATACCTTTCTATAATGGGTGGCCAGGAGGCTATACTGGTATCGGAGTTTCATGTCAAGGCTATTTCACAATGCGACGAAAAAACGAGATGTCAGCGTGACGAGATCTTTTCGCAGTTGTTCTTTCTTAAAAACAAGTTTTAGACATTGACACCGAAATCGGCGAGTTAAATTTCCTGAACCGCGGGTTAAATATTTAAATACGTTTGTACAACTGGCCCTATAAGTCTCGATAAAGCAGCCTTTTTTCTGAACGCAGCGCAGATGAAATCGGTTTTGGCAGTGATCCAAGTTCAAGATCTAAGCGATAAAAGTTTTGTCACTATAAACCAAATTTGTGGATTGTTATGCCAGAACCAAAAACAAATGTTATCGAAGGAATTGCAACAATAGAATTTAGTGCAAAAGTATCAGTTTTTGAAATTTAATATATGGACTTAACATTTTTTAAACAGTTAACCTTATTTATCATTTATTTAAAATAAAACACTGAAATAAAAATTTTCGCCTATAAATTTAGTTCTGTATTAAATTTTTTGGGATAAATGTGAACATCGTTATTTTGATTTCTTTTCTTCGTCACATGATTTAGTTTTCATTTTGTTCACTTTTGTACCAAAAGTTTTTCCTTGTATTTATTTACCCATTTTTTTCTCGTTTTCCTAAAAAAAAGACGGGGGTAAATATTAATATCTATCAATTTTTTTATGAAAATTAGTGAACAAACACGTTTAAAGTTATTATTTTTCAAATCCAAACATAAGTTGCATCAACAAAAATTTTCAACATCGCATAGTTTATACACACTACAAGTTAAGAAAAAAAAATTAATTGCAAAATCGTTTACAATTACCCCCCCTTTGACCCTATACAATAGGATCACAAGAACAGTGCTTGCGACGAGAGTTCAGGTGCACAAGCCAATTGTTAAATGATCTTTAGTAACAATATAGTTAAATCTGGATAAAATTACGCTAACATCAAACAATTTTAACAATAGATAACCTTTACAATTAGGTTCATTAAAATATGATACAACATAAAGCATAAGTACAAAACCAAAATTTGTCGTAATCAAACACCGGAAAATTAAAAAAAAAAAAAAAAACATTTTCGTCACCTTTTAAATTGCAGCCAATACTTTAGCCTTATCGGATCAACGATGTGTAGTTTTTTTTTTAACAATATTCTTGGTAATTTAGATTGTATCATGAACGTTAAACTTTAAATCATCAATCAAAACGGTAAGCGCATTGCTCACCGAATTATATTAAATCATTTTTTTTCTAAAATATCTGTAAATAAGCACACATTCCATGAATTTTATGTTAAATGCCGAATGGGTAAACATTCATTCAGGGCTTGGATTTCATTGTGCTAAAAAACATAAAGTATGCGCATAACATTATGCACATAAAATAAGAAAATTTTCTCTTAAAAATGAAAACATATGCTTTGAAAAAGTTGTTAAGAAGTTATTAATAGAAAAAAAATGTATTTAGTGTAAAAAAAAATTTTAATTTATTAAAATAAACACAAAGTTAATTGAACTGAAAAAAAAATTAAAAAATTATAATCAAAATGTGATTTGAATTAAGTTCGAACTAAATTTCAAAATTCTTTGAATAAGCCTTGTTACCATTTATGTACATACTATTGCCATAACCTTTTTTTTTGAAAAATGTATAAAAAAGTTATAAGCGTTCAAAAATGTGCTGCGATTTCAATGCACACCATGATGTAAAGCAGAGTTTAATACCATTGTTTTGTTTTGTTTGAAAGAAAAGTAAACTCAAAATTTAAAAATAATTATTTTCACCTTAACATTGAAAAAGTTTTTAATATTACACATCTAACGTCCAATTTCATGACAAACAACTTCTTTGATTTTGAACTCATTTTATTCACTCAGTTTGATTTAGAACTACGACAAATTTGAACACTCAAATTTGAGGGTACGTCCGTCAAGTTAGCATTACCACATCAAAATTTTGAAAATCTAAAAATTGGATTAACTGTCGTAAATTTGTCGTGAATGAAAAAAAATTTGTCGAGCTTGTTTTTTTGAAAATTACCCCCTGGTAAATGCTAACTTGACAGTCAAGTTAGCATTACCTACCATACCCCAAAATTAATTTAAAAAAAAATTTTTGTAGGTACGTCAATATTAGTCCTGAAAAAAAAAAAATAGAAATTAAAATCAAAACAAAAAGTTCAAAAAACGTGAAAATGAGATTTTTCCATGAAGTTAGCTAGTTACCACAATTTTAAATGACTAAAATTTTTCCTTGAAACTTTTTTTCCCAAAAGTTTAATTAAAAAATTGTCGCTCGATGTCGTTTAATAATTTGTGCCATCACAAAAATTTTAGCGCGATTTTTTCTAAAAAAAAATCTATCAATTATGAAAAAATACGCCAAAAATGGTATTTTTCCATCAAGTTTGAAAAACCAACTTCAAATTTTTGGAAATCCAATAAAAAGTTTAAATGTCTTGAATTTGTCGTGAAAGAAAAAAAATTGTCGCGCTTGTTTTTTAACAATTACCCCTGGTAAGGCTAACTTGACAATCAGGTAAGCATTACCACCCCCCTAAATAAATTTAAAAAAATTTAAGTACCTACATACGTCATTATTTATCATATTTGATAAATTTTTTTTTTGAAAAATAGGGCACGAACATTTTTTTTATGGCACAACTTATTTAAGGACACCTAGCGACAATTTTTTAAACAATTTTCATTGCAAAGAAGCTTCTAGGAAAAAAGTTATAAACATTTAAATTTGTGGTAATGCTAACTTGAAGGAAAATTCCAATTTTCACGTTTTTTGAACATTTTATTTCAAAAAAAAAAATGCTTTCTTTCATGACAAACTTACGATAAATTTATGAAGATTTAATCCCATTTTTAGTTTTTCAAAATTTTGAAATCGTGATAAGGAATAAAGTGAATAAAATAAAAAAACCAAACAACATTAATTTATGAAGTAGTTCTGTTGAACTACCTACTACTACTAAAAATTCAGGTTAACAAATTTTTCGTACAATTTGACAGCTTCTTAAGAACCTCAGTTTTTTGAAATAATGGCTTTGTTCGTTGAACTTTACCCAGGTTTGACTCAGGTATTCTTAGCATCCTACTAAGGGCTAAGAGCTGTCGAAAAGAACTGGGTTGTCAATTGTGTTTTTGTAATTTTAAGTGCACCACATATTTTATCTGTAGTAGCCGTGGCGTGATGGTTAGTGCGATGGACTGTCATGCCGGAGGTCTAAGGTTCGATCCCCAGCCTCGCCACCTATTTATTTAAAAGAAAAAACGGTTACTGCCTCTTGCGAGGAATTGACAAATCCTCCAAGAGTATCTCCTGTCACAGAAAAGTGCCGCTCGTTAGCCGTTCGGATTCGGCAATAAACTGTAGGTCCCCTCCATTCCTGCAGACACGCACACAGGAATGGTTGAGAGTTGTAAGTCACTAGGCCCTAGTTCTTCATGAGCTGTTGTGCCATCAAATTTATTTATTTTTTACATATTTTATCTAGTTTCCATTTAAAAAATTAACAGACACGAATCTTTAACATAATAAATGCTCACAACTTGTGTCACTTTGGAAGTTTATTCGTTCCCTCAATTCACCCCTGGAACCTGGAACTATATACTTCAGGGCAACAGATCTGAAAAAAAACAGAGGATTAAATTGAATTTTTGAACAACAACTTAAAGGCGGTACCACCAATTGTTTACGAATTAATTTTAGGTATTTTAATTCGATTTATTTTTGTTTGGCGGGAGCTGGAGTTTTATTTTTGTTTGCCGAGCCCTATCATCAGTCTCCTTTTTAGTGGTGCTGAGCTTTAATCCAATTTTATTTTTTTTTTTTCTACATGCTAGATTCAAACCCACGCATATAAGATTTGCTCAGTCTTCGACGTCGTATGCACTACGCACGTCGTCGGTGGTCATAAGCAGTAGAGAATTTTATTGTTAGGATGAGTTTATATATATAAATACTATGGGACAACCCTAGGGTGGCTGCAGGGCTCAACGAACAAACTTAATTTTAAAACGTACAATATACTTTTTCACACTAAAAATTAAAACAAAAATGATGCCATAGAAATTCAATTATAGGGTGTCTCATAATTCATGCTTTATATTTAAGGGAATGATCATCATGGCATCATTTTAAGAAAAAACTGTATGGGATAAAAATCCAGTCTCTTCCCCTGGAGGTGAGGAAGGGCGATTTCTCAAATATTGACTTAAAATGAGAAAAAAATTATTTAAAATTTACGAAAGTACATACAATGATGTACTGAAGCCTTTTGAAAACGTTTTGTTTTGTAAGAAGAAAATAGCTCTTCAAATTTTCCCTCATCTTATACCGAGAATGAATTTATCACTCAATACTCATATACAAATAAGTGTTTTTTTCACATTTACCAGCCTTTTAAAGTAAAGAGAAGCAATGAATAGATACCAACATTGAAATAAATTATTCTACCATATTGTACTCTTGTATGCAGTTCGTAACAGTTTAGTTCACTTAGAGAATTTCAAAACCAACCTAAACATAGAGGCCTCTGTCTGATGCTTTCTATTTGCAAGGATTTTCTATTCAAAGACTTAGTGATGCTTCAATGAACATTTTAAGTTATTTGATATCATCATCAGAACACATTATTCACTTTTATTTTTGTTGTTTTCAATTCTATCGTCATCTTCTCAAATAAAGACAGCAACAAAAGAACTATATAGAGGAGAAAAAAAAATTATTTCGTCCACTCTGGTGTATACGTACTATTTTATTTATTTTTGCTGATTTCACTCTAAACGTTGTTGGCAATTTTCCAGTTTTTCAACAATGTATCAACATCCTTTCCTCAATGCAAATACACACATTCACACACATGCATTAGTGTATTTGCCATCACTAAAAATTCTTGTTCACTCTTGCAACTAGGTATGTGCGAAAGTATTCCAACATATTATTATAATAAAATTCACCCATACAAATGGCAATTTCCTGCATGAAGACTAAAATCAAATAATACAAAAAAAAAAAATATAATCAAAAAATACAAGGAAGCAAATAAAAATAGAAATATGTGAGTCGAAATTTGTTCTAGCCCTGCCGGCGGCGTCTCTCTGGTGATGCTCCTAAATTGATAATCTAAATGCGACGTTTTTTCATCCTTTTTAATTTATACTGCAATAAATATCATCGCATTTCCTGCAACACTCTTTGTCAACGCCATCCCCTCTATGTGACATTTATGAATTTCTTCTTACACCCTCACAACACTGGTGACCAACACCACTGACCGACTTTTTGGGTATTAGCATCTCATCCTTTGCCCTCCTCTCCTCCCTTCTCTATCACCACCAAAATGTTTTTGCAATGCAAATGGGAGTTTGATGTTGATGGGGATAATGGAATTCCTCTTACCCTCCTCGTTACGTACCACATTCGTTGCAAAGTTATAAATTTGGCAAAGTTCACGTGTCGCAAGTTTTCGCATTTTACTGTAGATTTATGAGGGTTGCGGTTCTGACTCGTTTGTGAGTGTGTGCGTTTTGGGTTCATGTATAAATGACAGGGGAATTAAATTGGCCCTTCTGTTTTACTTTTTTTTTTTATGGCCCCTGTGTTCGCCTTTTAAATATATGTTTTCGAACTAAGTTACCTACACCATATGTGTAGTCTGGTTTATTTTGAAGGTGGTTTTACAGCTTGCCAGCGATGTTAACAAGCACCATAAAGTACTAGGTACTAGTTGTTATTTTAAATGAGAAATTACTATCGCTTCGCTTACAAACTAACACGACTCCATGTGTGTAATTATATTTGATAAATTATGCAATCGATTTCATAGTTTAATTCTTTGGGGAAGTGTTAATTAATTTTAGTGGGAGCATACCAAAATTTTGATGGAATTTACGATTTTATTGTTGTTTTTTTTATCTGATTTACTAAACCGTTTCATAAATGCGAAAAATCTGGCTGCTTGGTACAAACTTCTGAGTTGTGGAGTGTTAAAAAATCGACGTGGAGTGATAAAAAATCGACATGAAATCGCAGAACCAGGTATATGGTTCTGCGATTTACGTCGATTTAAGTCGTTATCTTAAACACATAAAAATTAATTTTTTTTTGAGAGCCCAAAAATTGCTAAACAGCAGGCCTACCTCCATAGGAGTTGATCAGATCATGCCAATAGACATACTGGTATGGCTCGGCCGCACCAGTTGCAAAAATGTCATTTAAACAAACGCGTAAACCTTAAAAGTTATATTCATTCTCGAGGCCGAGATTAGATCCGTATTTTCACTAAGTAGAGTATCACCCAGGTTCACCAGCCTTGGCTGGTCCAAATTTATTTATCATGACTCATAAAGAACCATGTTTAATTTTGGAATGATGGGTGTCCTCCATTCCAAGTCTTCGTCGCCCCTCGAACAACAAGGAAAGACATCGGAAGACATTCGAAGACAATCCGAAGATTGCCTTGAATCCTGTTTTTCAGCCAGACAAAGACTTCGGTCGTTCAACACACTCAGTTCGATTTTTCTCATTACTAAATTGATTAAGACGAAATTTACCATCTTCATCGCATGTATCCTCGACCTTACGAATCTTTGCCTGTTACCAACTTCCACCACGAAGAGGTAAAACATAGGTACTTCCGGGTCCCAAAGTTTGGGCACGGCAAGCCGCATCCAAACTAGGAGCCCCAGTTGGAAGCCCTATGGTAACTGATAGAAAGATACGAAGATACAATTTTAAAAACAACCTCGCTTGAATTTAAAGCATGAAATGAAAAAAAAATTTAACTTGTTTAGGAGTCATAATCAAACTTGACAACGATGACATGGAGAACAGAAAAATTGGATCTTTAGCTAAACGGATTGGATGATTTTCTTTGAAAATGATACCTAGCGCTTTTTTGACATTTATAAAAAAAAATTTATTTAATTTATTTTAAGGTAAAATAGTATATAGTTGCCATATAATTTGTATTTTTGTTTATTTCTTTTAATTTTCTCAAAACATACCCAGAGTTTTTGTAGTAGCTAGCCCGTGGCGTAATGGTTAGTGCGTTGGACTATCATGCCAGAGGTCTGGGTTTGATTCCTATAGCCACTGCCACCTACACAAAAGTGTTTTTCAGGGCTACTGCTTCTTGCGAGGAAGTGGCAAGAGTATCTTTTGTCAAAGAAAAGTCACGCTCGCCCTAGCCGTTCAAATTCGGTAATAAATTGTAGGTCCCCTCCATTCCTACAGAAAAAAAAACAGGAATGGTTGAGAGTTGTAAGTGACTAGGGCCTGGTTCTTCATGAGCTGTTGTGCCATCAAATTTATTTAATTTTGTTTTACACACAGCTTTATTGAAAATTTTGGTAAAAAAGGTACAAATTCCAAAAATTGGTTCCATAAAAGGTTTTTTCTCTGGATTTCCGCGTTTCTCAAGAAAAGGTTTAACTGAATTTCATTAATTAAAAAAAAAGAAGTTTAAATAGTTTTAAAAAAAAAACAGTGAATTTTTATTAAAGTGCTAAGCTTTTTAACATTATCTAACAAATTCTAAAAAAAATTGTTTTCATAGGCAAAACTAACCACACTTTCCATACAAAAACCTACCTAAAAATCGATACAACTTTAAAAATATTGCATACTAAAATTTGTATTATAATAAAACTCAAATACTTAGGTACTTAATTTCTTATAATTCAATATTTAAGAAATTCATTTTTTAAATACCTAAAATTAGCGTACCAAACTATTTTCTTCAAAAATGTTTAAAACATATTTTATAAATAAAAAAGTAAACAAATACTGCTTCAACGATTAAAAAAATTGCGAGACTGATTTCCATTAACTCGCTCGAAAATTATTAAAAATTAAAAAATAAACAAAAAAAAGCAAGATTCTTTTTGTTTTTTTTTTTTTTGAAAAAATAATATGTATTTCGAAAACAACTTAATCGGTTAATAAATTATATTAAAATGTAAAAAAAAATAAACCTTTAACAGGAATTAATGGTACATTCCGTTTAAAAAAAAAAAAACATCAAGGAGTATTTCTAATTTATTTCGTTTTCAAATTTAGTCTAGGTACATGAAGTTTCATAAAACTAAAAGTTCTAATTGTTAACTAAATATAAGTAAGAAAAATAAAATGAAATAAATTGAATCAGATTAGAATTCATAAGTTTTTTTGTGCCTGTGACCTGGCAATGTTTATATCCGAAGATTTTTTGATAATACAAATTCTCTATACTAAAAATTCTACTTGGCTGATTTATTTTATAGTATATAGAACTAGCTGACCTGGCGAACATTGTTTCACCTATAATTGATTAAATTTTTAATTTTCCTTTCTAAAGTCGAGCCAACTCCATAATTGTTATCACGACTTACCGACTTTTCTGGCCTAATTTTCCGATTTGTATTTCCATAGTGTGTTTATCTGGTTCAACAATACAAATCCCAACAAAAAGATCTCCATGCAAATCGAATGATGTTTAGCCAAGTTATGCGCGTACGAACACAATTTAATTTCAGAAATTTTGAAATTTCAAGGCATTTTCACGATTTTCGTAATTCTTTGTTCAAAAATTTTTAATTTTCAGTCAAATTTTCCAATTTTCGGCTCCGCTGCATATTAATCTAGTTCATTAAAAGTCCAACAAATAAATCCGCAGTAACCGAATTGGATGATGTTAAGCCGCGTTCATAAAAATTAGCGTTATGTCCTGGCAATCTCACTTGAACTAGTGCGGGCCTTGTCAAATGTCAATACGCAATTTCTATTAAGTTCAGTTCATCTTACATACTAACTACATGGCCGATTTATTTGTATTATTCAAAAATATTTGTATACAAAAAAATACGCCACCTTAATTTATTTTCAAAATAGACAGGGTCTTTTTTCTCTCTGAGGTGAAGGGAGCAAACAAAGGGTTTTAAATAAAAACTTCACATTTTAAAATTCGCAAAGTTCCTGTAAAGCATTCCCTGCTTGCAAATTTTATCTTTTATTTGTAAAAAAAGTGACAGAAAACAGACCCTATATAAGAAAATTAATACTAGTTCTCAAAATGAACTAATATTTCTTCACAAATTGGCCGGAAAGAAAAGATAATTTGTGTGTGTAGACTAAAGGCCTTCGGAAGCTATTGTGAATCAATAATTCAATTAAATTTTTCGAAGAATTCTAGTAGAAGACTTCTCTACTTGGCTGATTTATTTCAGTAGTAAATATATAAAATTTGTATTATAAAAACCTTCATAAGGACTTGATATGGCTTATTTTCACTTCTATGCATAATTTGTTTGTAAATAAACAATATTGATTCTTAAAATGCACGGGGAGGGAAAATCCTTTAGTAATTCAGGCGAGATCATAAAATTTCCAAAAACTGACTGGAAAATTAAAGAAAATTAAAGAAATTAATTATGGTTGGTCTGAAAATGACGTGCACAAAAAATTAATTAATAATTAATAATTAAAAAAAAAAATAATTAATTTCTTGTAGTAGCCGTGGCGTGATGGTTAGTGCGCTGGACTGTCATGCCGGAGGTCTAAGGTTCGATCCCCAGCCTCGCCACCTATTTATTTAAAAGAAAAAACGGCTACTGCCTCTTGCGAGGAATTGACAAATCCTCCAAGAGTATCTCCTGTCACAGAAAAGTGCCGCTCGTTAGCCGTTCGGATTCGGCAATAAACTGTAGGTCCCCTCCATTCCTGCAGACACGCACACAGGAATGGTTGAGGGTTGTAAGTCACTAGGCCCTAGTTCTTCATGAGCTGTTGTGCCATCAAATTTATTTTTTTTATAATTAATTTCTTGAGAGCGATGATAATAAATTATTTTAAATTTATGGAATTTTAAAATTATGCACTGGCGAAACTTCAAGTACAGATCAAAAGGATAAACAAAATAATAGTTTACACTTTCAATTTATTAAAACATTTTACAGTCATACGAGTATAAATAAATTTAAAATACGTACTGAATAATTTTGCTAGAACCTACCTAAATTCCCATACGGAAAGATGTTCTTTGTAAAAACCTTTGTTTAAATCAATTCTTGAGTATAATATTTATTCAACTTTCTGATAGGTATATAAAAATTCAATGGACTTTTTTTTCTTTAAAATTGAAAAAGTAAAAACATTTCCTAATTAATGTCCGTGTTTTCGGAAGCTATTATGATAATATTGGCCACGATTAAATTATTTTAAATAACATCAAAATATATTTTCTTTAATTATATTTCTACTTATATAATCTTATTTAATCATTCATTAAAAGTTCTTCGACAGTAAAAAAGAAAATAATAATAATCAAACTTAATTTTATTCATTTGATTTTTATTTCCAAAAAAAGTTAGTTACTTATTTAATATTGATTAAATATTTTTAACACAAAATTATATGGTGAATTATTAAATATTATTATCATCTCAAATTCTTATCATCAAATCGTTGAATATTTACGATTGTCAAAGTCAAATCAAAATACATCAGGAGGGAAGATACAAATTACTGTTGTAAAATTCCTTCGTGTTGGTTCATCTCCTTTGTATTCATCAGTTAGAATTTTGTCAGGGAGACAAATTGATCATTAAGGTTTGGCAAATGTCTTCCTGTGTAGGACAATTTTTATACAGCTTTATATTCGCTAAGCAGGATTAAAAATTATGAAAAAATTTTCATCAAAAATTATTACGACTGATGTTTTTGACAGAATTTAACAAGATGTTGCTGTTGTATATTTGTGAATAATGTAGATGTATGATGCGATGTGATGGAGTGGTCTACAATATTGTGAGCAATTCTGTTATAATTTTTACATGGAAGGAAGCAATGTTATTTTAATTATATGAAGGAGGTGTTTATTTGAAAGCGTAGTAAAAATTTCTTTAGGATGTTGTGACAAGCTCTTTAGGGTGAGTAATACGTTATTATTGCGTGTATGGATTAATACTGATATAATTATTATTGTTTTACGGCCATGTTATTCACATTGGATTTAAGTGAATTTTAAATCCATATTATTCACTCTAATCCATTTTTTCGAGTTTATACTTATATTTTCGAGTTTTTCTTACTTTTGAACTATATAATTGTTTTTATTTTTATATCCTATGAATGAATTACTTGTTTTTTGGAACGTAAAAATCAAATACTTGAAACTTGTGATGACGATTATAAATTGAGTTTTAATCTGGATGTAAGTTTCTTAAGCTGCCCTGCGGAGAGCAGTTTAAATTCAATTGGATTTATTGAATTTGGATTTAAAAAATTGGATTTAACTGTGAATTTAACGAGTGAATAATATGGATTTGGATTTAAATTAATTTACATCTGGATTCAAGTTTAAATCTAGATTAAACGAGTGAAAAATATGGCCGTTGGTGTGCTTGTTTTAAACTTACGGCCATATTATTGACTTCCCTCAAAATTAGTTTTAGCGAAAAACTAGTTCTGTAAGGCAAGGCGCTCACTGAAGTGGTGACGAAGTGGAGTGGTAGTAGAGTGGTGACTAAGTGGTATGTGGAATTAATAAAACCTATGTAAACAAATGAAGACGCGCTCATCAAAGTGGAGTGGCGGTGGCAAGATATTTTGAAGGTGGTGTAGTGCCAGTCGGGTACCACTTATTTCGAACATGTTTAATTTTTAATTGGCAAGCGAGTGGTGACGAAGTAGATTTTTTTTAATTCTAGAAGATGCTTGTGATTATTGACTTAAGTATGAGTGGCACCATATGTAGTTTGCTACCTCAGTGTGCGTTAGATCACTTTCATATCACTTCGCCACCACTCCATCCACAATCCAAATGTTCACTATTCCACTGCCGCACTCGCTACTCCACTACCACTCCACTTCGTCTCCACTTCAGTGAGCGCCCTGCCTAAGGGTTTCAAGTTTTAAGTATTTCAAAAAAATATTATTCATTTAATTTAGATGTCAAAATATGTATATAAATATTTTTGTTTTCATGTTAAACAATAAAAATTAGTGAAAAACTTAAATTTAGAAACCCCCACAGAACTAGTTTTTCCATAGAACTAACTTTGAAGAAAGTCAATAATATGGCCGTATATAGTATCCTCATTAAAAAAACAAAACTTACAAGCACTTGTTTAAACACAAATTAAGCAAAGTAAATCCAGTATATTTTTTAACCTAAAATAAATTCGTTAGAATAATGCATGCGTTTGGACTGTAAAGTCATATTTTCATTGATTTTCCTTTGCAGTAAGCATGTTGAGTCGTAGACAAAAGTCTGATATCATTGTTTATTCTTAAATGGATATATTACAGTCGTTCAAAGTTTTGAGATCTTTCGAGTTTACTTGGGAATTGGAACATTTGCCACCTTTGAGCATAAATACAACCCTTAATTTTTTCCATGACATAAATATGGACTAAATTTGACCAACTATTGAAAAGCATCTCGGGTTTTTCAGATACATATTAATTATCTTTAGCCATTTATAGAGTTTGGATATGGTTCAAAGCTCTTTATTACCCATTGTAGCTTGTTCCTAGTAATCAAACGCTTTGGACAAGTTAATTTTTTATTTTGACCTAATGTAGTCCGTGCAATTAAAGTTTGAGAACTATTAGTGAAGTGAGTATTTTGAAATAGGCTAAGCGATTCAACCCAATAGTTTATTAATGAACAGTGATCATTTGTTAGGCAGCTAGGCATAACCGAATCCGTTGAGAGGATTTTTCTTAAACCAGATGTCCACTTAACTACGTGTACAGAATAGAATGCTGGAACTGGAGCCGCAGACGGAACTGAAAGAGCTGTCGAAAAGTGTCGTACGTTATTTTTTTTACATGCTCACATTGCAGCTGTACAGCTTTGAAAATATTTTGAAGAAAACAAAAAATAATATTCTTGTGCACAAGCTCAGAATTCACATTTTTTGTTTCAAATATTTTTCCTTTTGATTAATATAATTTTTCGCGGTACAATATTTTTTTCCGACCCAAAAAGTTTTTTTTTTTTTCTTCATACAATTTGAATCGTCAAAAGTGTCGTACGTGAAAAGTTAAAAGTTGGTAAACTCTTCCGTCTGCGGCTACGTTCCGTTGTGTTCGCAACATTGAATTTGTGTGTATTCAATATTTTGACAGTTCCGTCTCGGTCGTCATTCTTTTCAGGCAGTAATACGGAAACAAATGCAAATCATCCTTTAAAATCTGCCGCAGGGTAGTTTTTTCGGCCCCAAAATGCTGAGCGTGGTGACGATACGACGCACGTGGCCGCTTCTATCAGTCCACGACCTTCCACTAGCTTTGCCGTGCTTTTTTGACAATAATTTCCTCGTGGCACGTTAGCACGAAAAAGTTCAAGTGGTACGTTTTTTATTTCTATTATTTTACTTAAAATGAACGAGTTGTATTCAGCGTTGCCAGCCACTGTGAAAAAATGCGTTTTTCAATAAAAAAAAGCATCGCCTAATTTTTTTTTAATTAAACAAACAAAATCTTTTAAATAACAAAACACTCCTTTATTAAAAAAAAAAAGAAAAAAAACTTAAATAAATCACAATAAACATCTTATTAAGGAACATTTGTTAATTGATGAAATTTTTAATCGAAATCGTCCTGTTCCTTAAAAACATACTTACTTTTTATATATTCAATAATAACATAAGAAAAATGCAGTGTAAGCGGTATTATAGACTGGTTCTATGAAATTTAGATAGTTTTTGCAAAATCACATGCATTTAACGTTGAGGTGTTAAAAGCAATGCATGCTTTTTTCCTCCCAAGTATGGTCGAGTTCGTAAAAGTAAAACTTCGGCAACACTTCCAAGTTCAAGTCGCGTTTCTGCAAGCAAATTATGTCCGTTTCAAATTGTGTTCACTGTTTTAGAAGCGCTGATGTTTGCTCTCAGCATTAAAATCAAATTTTGCTCAAAATGTACATAACTATACTACCATTTTTTTGCAATTATTTTTAACAGTGATTGAGCATGTTTACATTTTACGAACTCGGGGTATATCTCTTATAATGGCACAAAAATTGTCTTTACTATCATTGGAAAATTGTGAATAGTTTGAAGGTGGATACACATTCTTTTAGAAAATAGTAATTATAGATAAGAATTATTTTTCGGCCAAGATTTGTTTAGAATGTTTTAGACAATAAATTAATAAATAAAACATAAGAAGAAGAACAAATGAATTTTGAAAAATGTACATAAATTGTATGAAATGAAAAAAAAAAGCCTTTTTGAAAAAAAATAAGCCTCAAAGCCTAGGTAGTGGAATAATGCCTAAAAGGCATAAAAAGCCTTAGTTGGCATCGCTGGTTGTATTACACCTCGTAATAAAATTAATTGCAGTTTTTTTCCAACAAAATAAAAGAATAAGGCCCTCACTAATAAACTGATGAGTTCAAGTGAGATCGCAGGGACAAAACGCCAATTTTTATGGACTAAAAGCTCTTAAAGGCTATTTTGAATCGATAATTTATTCAATAAGTCCAATTAAAAGTCTTTTACTTGACTGATTTATTTCAGTAGTACAAATAAATTGTATTATTGAAAATTCTTCGTATAAGAATTAGTGTTTTTTTTTTGTTTTATATGTCAAGAAAATTGCATGTTTTTTTTTTCAGAAGTATGGCACTTAAATTTTTTTCGGGCGGAAATACTGCCTTCCTTCAACAAAATTTAACACCAAACGACAAATGGTGTTGTCAGACGGTGCTTGTTGACCACGATCGTTGAGTTAACTCAACCGAACGACTATATTTTCAATGTACAGCGTCACTATTTCATCGCGTTCATAATTAAAATTGTACTGAATCGATGTTTCAAAAAAAAATATTTACTCAAATCAGTTGGTTGATAAAAGTCTAAGTTTAATGTTAACATAAAAATCATGGCCGAGATACGTTATGATACTAACAACTATAAGACAGTATGATCCCTTGACCGTTTTTAGAGGAGGGTATATCGCTATTGCTAAAATCAGGAATTATATATAAGCAAGTGCTACTCTTCACTTGTATATACGATCTAGATACTGCATTATCTGTGTGAAGTATCCATCAGGAGTCTTGAGTTCCCTAACTAGGTATATTGATTTTACGATCCAACGCTTTTCGGTCACGACTATATCATCACCTGTTCCTGGATAGACGGAGAAAATGTTTGGCCGAAACCTTGATTGAGTTTTGAAGATTAATCGGAACTACTTACAGCATTTCGGCTACAAGGCTAGATCAGCCTCCTGCGGAGTTGTAGCCATCTTCCAATTCAGAAGATTAACCTGAAAGCTTGTACTCTCTTAAAAAACCCGTGTTTAAATCTTCAGTCATTATGTCGGTCAGACTCTTGACGTAAGTTTAGAAGACTGGACCGTAATCGCCTGTGGATGCACAGGCTTCCATTAAAGGCTAATCTGGGATACAAGATCCTCAACAACAAGATTAGCAAAGCCGTAGTGTAGAAGCAATAATTCCATATCCCCCCGTATTTTGTACCTAAATACATAAATTAATTGTCTCATAACCAATCCTTTCCATACCTTTGAACTTCGTCAAGGGGATAAGGGCAATTTATTGACCACTTTTCAGTTATTCAAGTATAGGAATATCTGAGCTTGATTCTTTGGCAATATATCCAGCACTAGTTCTTAAAAAATAAAATTATTCCGTATTTATGCTAAAAAAAACTAATAGAAGAACGTATAAACAATCCAAAGATTAACAAATTACATGATTCCCAACTTTTTTCATTTTCCGCTTCAATTTCACGAGATGCTCAAGCTTTGAAAAATCCTCTATTTGCTTTGTTCCTGTGCAAAACATATTTTTTAAACTTGCAAAAGTAGTTTTCCTTCATTTAAATTCGAAAATAGAAAATTCCAATGGATGCTGAAAATACTTTTTACTCAGCAGTTTTTTTTTCCGGCACATTTCCAAAATAGTAAAACTTAATTTCATCACCATTCAGTAACTAGTCAGTGTCAATAACCCTTTTGATAGTTGACACGATGCCAACACAAATTCCCTCGTCCGTATTTATGCATCGCTGCTCTTCGAAATGGGGAAAATCGATTCGGAAGTCCTGGTGTATAGAAAATTCAAGTCACTACTTTTGTAGGTGCACTATAGGCGCAAGCAAAAGAGTTAAAGTTCTAGTTCAGTAACGAAGGATATTCAAACTCAAGCACAGCCCCTTTCTCTGCACACTCATCTTCAAATTGGGCAACTATTCATGTACAGTCTAAAATTGAAGAACACACAACTGAGACCGGAAATAATCCCCTTTAGATAGATAGTTTTTTTTTTTTTTTTTTTTTTGGTTTTCGTTACGAGTATATGGCCAAAATGGGGTTTAACTAGGCCATTCTCGAAATCAAACAGAAAAAAATAATATATAACAGTCTTTCCTCCATCGCACTTGAACTCAGTTCCAGCGGAGCCAGACCCTCAGAGGAGTACAAAATGGAGGATTTCTATTATGCCGTCGTGGGTTTCACAGGATAATGTAAATTTCGGCGTCATGTTGGCTCGTTTTTCTTTCTTTAGTTTTTTTTTTCTCAAGTTGAGAGATAATACTTGGTGCCAAGCAACGAAGACGATCGATATCCTGATAGTTTTCCTTTTGGGTGAACATCCTTCATTGCTTGAGTATCATTCAGAGTCCCCTTGGCACCAGTTCCGAGCCTTCTTTTTTTCATTCTTTCCGTTATGTTCTATTTTCTGTAATATTTCTTTTTTTTTATTATTTTGTAGTTTTTCGGGACTAGTTGGCACCGTGCCAAATTCGAAAAGAAAACTTATCAGCACACATATAATGACACAAACAAAAATCAGGACGTTAGTTGGTTTGAACACAGGGTATGGATATGGCGGGCGAAGTTATAAGGGACAATGAAAACAACCGACTCAAAGAGGAAGAATGTTCTCATTTGCTCTGTTGAGCCATTTGCCACCCTTAGCATACAAGAGCAGAGATGGTGGGCTCTATAGTGGTGTTATGTAATCCCTGAAATGTGTATAGTTTTAGGTTTGTTTTTGGCATCCTCTATCGTAAAATTTCATAAATGACGCTTTTTCATTGAATCGCTAATATAAAGGAAGGCTTATTCACTCATACTCGCATACACTTGCATGGGTATGAGGACCAGATGAAGCCGTTTTGTATATTTACCGTCATTGATGCTATTTCAATTTCATTTTTTTGTATTATTAAAATCTCCTTTTTGGTGGATAGGGGTTTTGAAGGAAGATGTTTTGGTTATGGATTAGGGAGATCTAAAATAGGATAGGAATACAACAAAAATCTATACAGTGTTTTAGAACTCAGCAGATAACTCAAAACTTTTATTATACAAGTTCTTAACCGTTCACTTTGGTACCAGTCGTAGTACATAATATGAGTAGATATGAGTTTAAGAACTCAAAGATGCAGAATAAGGAATAAATATGTACCTACCTGTGCATTTATACAGGGTGCTTCACCTAAGGTGTGATAAAAAGCTAGAGCATGTAGGTCGAGTCGAGACAAGAAAAAACTCGTTGGGGCGAGGGGGTCTATATCATCCGTTTAGGCAGGAAGGGCATTATAAAACACCGGAAACGCCTATAATGTCATGCTTTACTTTTTTGTTTAAAGCAAGGGCCAAATCATCGCATCAGTGAGCTCTTTAGGTTAGGTCACTGAAATATTTTAATTGGCACTACTCTTTACAAATTATTTTAAATGCAGCAGTATAATGCCAATGTAAAATATTTCAATGACGTTTTGCCCACTCGCCGATGCGGGAATTCGGCCCCAGGAGTCCGTTCTCTTTTTATATTTTTAATTCAAATTATTATTAAGGGAATAGTTTTTAAAGAATAAGTTTAAAACTCAAATTTTTGAAAAAATAATGAAAAAAATTGTATTCAAACTAATTTTGTTCAAAATATTGGGTTTCAAGTGGTATTTTTGTTTTAAACTTGCTGATCCCGGCGAACGTTGTATCGCGCTACTCCATGTATATGTACATAGTTATAGGGGTGTTACAGACTGCATGCAACCAATTCGTATCAATCGCCAATGTAGAAAGACCGTTCGAACAAAAAAAAAAAACAACTCATAAAATAAGCAATTTATTGTTACCAAGACTTTCCAACTTTTTCGGCCTAATTTTCTAATTTTTATCTCCGTAGTGTGTTAATCTGGTTCAATACAAATCCAACAAAAAAATATCCGTCCAATTTGGATGATGTTCAGCCGAGTTAAGTGCGTACCAACAAAAAACTAATTCAGAAAAAGTGTGAAATTTCACGACTTTCTGACTTGGTCGGTTGAATTTTCTGATTTCCGTTCAATTTTTTCAATTTTCGGCTCTATTGTGTGTTTTTCTGGTTTAATATAAATCCAACGAAAAAATCCCCAACCAAATCGGATGCTTTTATGCGCGTACCAACACAGAAAGGGACAACAATCAAACATCAACATTACGATGATAGAGAACACGAAAAAAGTGGGTCCCGCAATTTCGTCTTTCTGTCTGTATCTCTGTGTGTCTGTATGTCTGTATGTCTGTATGTCCGTATGGCTGTATTTCTGTATGTCTGTATGTCTGTCCACGGCCTACAGCCAAAATCAATGAAGCAATTTTCTTCAAACTTGGAGCATAAGATTTTTGTGTGATTTCCTATATTGGGAAAATCGGAATTTTTTCCGTAGCTCAAAAAATAACGGTACTTGCCATAAAACCATTTTAAAAAAAAAGTTTTTCATCCCAAAAACTGCTCCAACGATTTTATTAAAGTTTTTGTGGTGTTATTGTTTACATTTATTTTTGTGGAAAAAAAATTTACCAAAATCCTTTATTACCGGTACCTGCCAAAGAACCGTTTATTTTTGTTTTCGATTTTATCGTTAACCGCTTAACCGATTTTAAACAAAATTTTTACTTAGGAGGTCCTATCAAGTTAGGATAATACTGCAAAAAAATTTTTGGATTAAAAAAAAAAAACTTCAAATTTTTTTTTGAAAAATCATTTGTTTGAAAACGTGTTCATAATTTTTTTTAAATTATGGACTTAGTTGCATATTATTATATTCCTAAAAATGGCATACCAATTTCTTTTTCTACAAAATTTAAAGAAATTTTATATATAAAAAGTATTTTTTAAGAAAACTACGCCAACGATTTTTAAAGTTTTTTTTGCATAGATTCACATTTTTTCAAGAATTGAGATGGCGTTCTTCATTCTGAGATTAAAACATTTAAAGTACTTGTTTTATCAATTTAAAAAACGTGTTTCATGCTTTTTTCCATATTCAAATTTCCATTCTTCAATTTATTAAATGGATAAATGCATATATCTAAATAGGCTTAAATAAATTTTGTGGTACCATTTTCTCAAAAAGTATTTGTCCGATTTCGATAAATTTTATATGGTTGGAAAGCTACAATTGTGGAGATGTGCAGAATTTACTTGAGACACGCATTTACGCACTGTGGGTCATATTTGGGCATATTTAAAAAATAATAAAATTTAAAAAAAAATGTTTTTTTCCTTCAATATTTTCAAACAAATTGTTTGCGAAATTTAAAGTGTCGAATTTCGACACAGGACAATACTAGTTATTATTAATTATGTGTTTTATATTACACTCAATCTTTAAAATTCGAAAAAAACTTTTACTACAGGAGCAAGTTATTGCGACCCAGTCGTACACTTTTTTTTTGTATATAAAGAAATTGATTTATTCGTTTCCCATGGTTGGAGAAAGGAGAGTACGTGATTACTTGGAGACAAATTTACTTTCGAATAAAAAAGTTTTTGATCTTCTGTCCTCAACTACTCCCCCGGTTTTAATATTGTTCTGATACTTTTTTGTCGGAAATAAAAAGTTAATTGCTTATTTTATTTATTAAAGTCCAAATATAAAAGACCTTCTTATTAGAAACTTTACAGACGTCTATCTAATTGAGCTCCAACTACAAGGAGTCGGAGACGGACCTGTGTCCTTGTGGCAAGATTTATTAAAAATTTCTGGCTTAATATTTTTGTCTATACAAACTTTTTCTCTCCGACGAGAAAAGGAATTATAAAAGCAATAAAATGGACAAAATGGTTGAAATCCATGTTTGTTAGTTCCAAATTTAGGTTACAACCTCATTTAACAGAACGAAAGAAATATATTTTAAATTTCTCCCATGTGTAAGCTTGAATTTGATTTATTTAAACTAAGATGATTACCTTAAGGACTATTAAACACACAGATTTTAATGTACTCTATTCCTTAATGTTATAGTACCTACTTTACTGTATGTATACAACAACAACAAAAAGCCAGTCCAAATACATATAAATGTAAGAGGCTAATGGTTGCTCTAATGACTTAATATCATAAATAAGCTTTCAAATAGTGCGAGGACATGGACATTAGCTACTTCACTGAATTATTGTATAAGAGACATAGCCACAATGAAGACACACTGAGTGCTTTATGGTAAAGAACATTAATGCCAAAAGGACAAAATGTAATAAAATAACAATTATTATTAAGTTAGCCCAGCTGTGTGGGATTGGGTTGATGTGATGATGGTGATATTTTGTTTTTGCGTATACCATACGAAAAGTATTGTAATGTTATCATATAAATTTTATGTACCTGCCTACCTTCTTGTTGAAACAAAAGGTTTGCTTGGTTTTATAGTTAATTTTTTGTTGTCGTTTATTTATGAGGTTATTAGGAAGAAAACAAAAGGTAGATTTAGACACATATAGAAATATTGTTCTTTTAGCTTATTTTATACCTTGTCATATTTTATTCAAGAGGTGTTTATTGTGGGAGCTAATAAAATAAAATATTTACAGAGAGCTATAATTTCTATGGAATATGTGAATAAAAAAGCAACGTATTATGACAGAGACTTTTTTTTGTATATTTTTTCATGGATGCAGTTTGATTTCAAATTACCTACACGGAATTATTTTTTTTTTAGAATATTTTATTTAGTATCATATTGTGTTTTATTGTTGTCGTGAAGTTTTGTACCTGTAATTTAATTAGATTGAATGACACGTCATAACAAAAAATAATGAAACCTATTCATTGGATCCAAATATTCAATTGGATTTTCAATATTTTTTTGGTTGATGTGTATTATGAGAAAGCCTGTAAAAAATAGGAAAACATAATAGTTCCAACAAAAAAAAAAAACACAAACAAAATTTTAAAGGAACATAATGGGTGGCGCAAATTAAGCAAAAGGCACCCTTTTTAAACATTTAAACTACCTACACCATGTAAATGGGAAATTTGTTTAATTAAATTGTCCAACATATGGCGTTCATTTTCACGTTTTCAAATTTGACCAATTTCAAAAACTTTTTCAATAACTTTTCGCAAAATTTTAGGTGGTATCGCTCGGGATTCTTCTTGAAAATTATTGTTTAGTTGAAGACGAAATCGAGACCGGTTAAATTTGGAGAATATTTGAGCTAATTTAATTGATATCATTACTTTCTGAAATATTGTGCTTTCTTCTATATTCTATTACGGGATACGGGGTGTAATACAGCAACAACAACATCAACAACAACAAAAACCAAAGGAAATCATTTCCTCTATTCGTTTTTGAGAACGCAATGTGAAATATGAGTTTCTGACATTTTTTACGGAATTTGGACTAATTTTTATTAGGTAGGTAGGTAGAAATGGCGGCCCCGAGCAGCCTAAGCTCGGTGACCCAATTAGCGCTGAGGAGCGCCGTTTTGATACCATGACTCGTGTGACCTATATAAAGAACCGGTGTTATAAGAGGGATTCACGGATCAAAATGACAGGCTAGGCAGATTGTTGGTTTCAGAAGTCCATTTACCACCAGCTTGTAGTCTATGAATTCTGACGGGGGAAATGGTGTAGTAGTAGTAGCTACTTAAAGAATCATCTTAGAGCCATTTCGACCCGTTGAGAAAGGAGATCAAGTCTTTGATCTTCAGTTCGGATAGTTCATTGAGATCGTCAAAAAAGGCCTTTCCCAATGATTGTGTTCTGATTCTGGCCAGAGCAGGACATTTACAAAGGAAATGGTAAACAGTTTCCCTTTCCTGGTGGTCCCCACAGCTACGACAGTGAGTGTTGTGAGGGATGCCCAGCTTCACCGCATGTTCTCCGATGGGCCAGTGCCCAGAAAAGGTCGCAACGACCCTGGCTATGTCTCGCCTGGGTCTGCATAAAAGGTCAGTTGTTCGGTTTTTGCTATAGGTGGGCCACGTCTTTCTGGATATGACGCAGTTAGCTAACCTGCTCCACCTACGGTTGGATTCATTTAGAAAAATTGAGAATATATTGCCCTTCATAACCCCCAGAGGAATGTTGACTCTTTCCGCAAGAGAGTCATGAAGGGCTGATCCTTGCCTGGCCAGTTCGTCTGCCCGCTCGTTACCCTCAATGCCACGATGACCTGGAACCCAGATAAGAGAGACTCTGAGGTTCCCATCTAGACTTGCGAGCTCATCACGACATTGTCGAACCAATTTGGAAAACAAAGGTGGCGAAGCAATAGCCTTAACGGCTTCCTGACTGACTGTCAGGATGGCATTATTACGATTTTTGTTAGGGTCTTGTTTAAGTATCCTGCATGCTTCCCTGATTGCCAGCAATTCCGCCTGGAAAACACTAGCGAAGTTAGGAAGCCGATAAGATTTGGAAATGTTCAGAGATTCGGAAAAAACACCCGAACCAACTCCACACTCCATCTTTGAACCATCAGTGAAGATAGTTTTGTCGAAGCCTCTCGTCACGAGGTCATCTTTCCATTCCTCCCTGGTAGGAAAAATAACTTTAAAATCCGAACTGAGGTCCAGAGTAGGAGTGCAGTAGTCAGTGGCTGTTGAGAACATTTCCATAGGGATCAGTTTTGTAATATTGCTATGACCATAAGGTCTGGCAACCCAACAATTAGACTCTTTTAGTTTTATCGCGCTGCAGGATACTAGATATTTTTTATATGTAAGTCGGGTGGTAGTAGGTGCAGAAAAACGCTTAAGGCATCTGTTGGGCATGTTCGTAAGGCCCCTGTTGTGCCAACGCTAGCTGTTCTTTGTACTTTTTTTTAGCTTGTTTATGTTGTAGGCTTTATTAAGCGCGGGCAACCATACAATTGAATCGTACGTAAGGATTGGTCGTACCACGGCTGTGTACGTCCACAGTATAATTTTCGACTGGAGGCCCCACTTTTTACCAAATGTTTTGCTGCAGGCGTAGAAGGCTATGCAGGCTTTCTTTACCCGTTCTTCAATATTTATTTTCCAGTTTAATTTAGGGTCGAGAACTACGCCCAAGTATTTCGCACTGGAGGACAATGAGAGAGTTTGACCGTTAATTCGGGGTAGAGTGAAGGGTGGTATTTTAGTTCTGGTAGTAAAGAGCATCAGTTCAGTTTTACTTTGGTTAACTCCTAGTCCACAACTCGTAGCCCAGTTACTAACCTTGTTCAATGCCATCTCTGTGATCTCACTGATCACGGGCGGGAACTTTTCTGACACCAATAGTACCAAATCATCCGCATACGCAACTGCCCTCACCCCACAATTTTCCAACTTAGCGAGAATTTTGTTAATGACTAAAAGAGATAGGAGAGGGGATAGAATCTACTAATATATTTGGTCGATTTTAAATTACCTAACGAAGCTTGAATCCTTCTATCGTTGAGCATGGATATAATCCACTCTAAGTTTTATTAAATTTTGTAGAAATTTGTTTTCATTTTAAGTTGAATTTGTTTTTGTGCTACCGTGCCACGAGGAAATTATCGGTTCAAAAAGCACGTGTCGCTTCGGAACGCTGATTCTAGTTCGAGGAAGATCAGGGTTGTTGAAAACAAGGCAATATGCACGCTGTGTTAAAAGCATTAAACGTTTTTGTTGGTTATTAACGCAAATCAAAAATACAAAATTAAAAAACAAAAATGGTTATTAAAAGTACACCAATTTGTATTTGCGATGTACTCTATGGAGATTTACTCGAGATTTTGATCGAACTTGATGTTATATACGATTATACGGTAGATAGAAAAGTCTTGATGTTTTTTTTTTTTTTTTTTTTCGAAAAAATGGTTATTAAAGGATACTCCCATAGAACCATTTTTCCATTGATTTGATTTTCGATTATTGATTTTGGTAATTTTTTTGTGAAGAATTTTTGGCAAAGTTTAAATGTTATTATATTCGAAATATCTTCAAAAAATTACCTTTTTTTGGATTTTTAAAAAAAGTTTTGAAAACTCAACATCATGTAATTCGAGAACAATTTAAATTATACTTTTATTTAAAATACCATAAGCAGATTTAAAAAAAAATTTTCTAGTAGTCAAAATTAAAAATTACCAATAAAATAATAATAAAAATTGTTATACTCCAGTAACCTTGTCGTCTCTTTGATTTTTTGCTGATATTGGCCTCATGATGAAAACCCCAAGTTTTCGAACTCGAGCGCCAAACGCATCATGGTCAAAAATTAAAAAAATTTTTTTTTCAGTTATTAGCAATTTTAACCCCAAGGGATTAGTTTTTCGTCTATAACTTCACTTTACGATTTCAAAGTAATTTAATTTTCTTGAATTTGAACCCAGAACTATCTGTGTAGACCCAACAGTTTCGAAAATACAGATATTTAAAATGTAGCAATAATAAACTTATAACAACAAGTAGTATTTGACCTAGAATTGATAATTACATTAATTTTGAAAACAAAATAATTGCTCAATAAAGTTTTGAAAAGGTCTTGTAGGAAATCAGTTCAGGTTTCCAAAAATTTCATCAACATTCGTTGCTAAAATGTTGGTTACCAAATTCAAAAGTATCTCTTTTCATATATGCCATATATTCTTCGGAAGAAAAATTGTAGAAATAAAAGCTAAATCAACAAGTTATGGAATACAAAAATTCAAAGTAAATAATACTCCTCAAGAAAACAAAAAAAATACAAATTTTGTTTCATGCTGTTTCTTATAGGTAGTTGCCATAATGGTACATTAAAAAAAAAAAAAAAAACAACACAAACATATATTTGCCAGTAAGACCTAGGGTCTTATAAATTAGGCAATGTTAGAAGGAATAGATGGATAGGATAGATTTTTGTTGGCACAGTGGACTGAGAAATAAGGTTTTGATTATCTCATTAAATCCCAGGGATGGCGTTCAGTTGAGGGAATATAGAAAAGAATACTACCTAGACTGGGGCTCGAACCCACACATCCAGGTTAGCAGTCAAGCACTATTTCCACTGCGCCGGGCCACCCCCTAATTATTTCTCATCACAAAAAACAAAAGGCTTAAGAATTTTTTTTATTTCCTTTCAATACGTCCCCTTTTCACAGAGAAACAGCTCTTCAAAAAACACTACAAAAAAACTGAAAAAAAATGTGTTCCCTTAATTTTTTGACTAGTGTATGTTGAAGTATTTTTGAATGAGATATTAATCACGGTATATTCGGAGGAATGGAGAGCGAGCGAGATAATAGGTGCGCTTTATTATCGCCAATAATCCATATGGTTCACACCGAAAAAGAAAACGATACACAGATCCAATTGACAACAGTGTTGTATACCTACCCACTTCTTCTTTCCTTATGCCTTTTTATTTTTCATGTATTTACCGGTCTCTTTTCTTTATACTGAATTTTACACTACCTTACCATTTGCAAAAGGCACAACGTCATCTACCTGCCACATTAGAACGAATTTTTGGGTTTTTGAATGAAACCCCCGATAGAAACCTAGATCTTGTGTTGTTTTTGTTCTACGTGTTAAAAGATAATCCCGACCCAGACACGTAGATAATAAATCGCGGCTAATTTAATTAATGCAAACTAAGCTGAAATTTTTCTCCGAACAACCAACCGAAAACAATAAGTTAGGCATAATACGATGTGGACTGGATATATTGAGTGTGTTTCTTTATTTATTCCGGATAAGGAATGGAATGAATGAAGAAGACGAAATTTTTATCCAGAATGGAATGAATAAAGAAACAAAACTATAGAACAAAAAGAATGGCAATCCAGTTGTTCGGTGAAATGTCAAAACAATTGAGTAAATAATGTTTTTATTGTGGGCATTTATGTATTCTCAAAGTCAAAAGTTTATTAAATTTTATATTAAATACATAGCATTTATACTTTGGTGCGTTTATTCGCGTTATTAAATAATAACACCAATGTGAAGCTGCCATAATAGAGAATAAAAACGTCAATTATACTGAACGCGCCCATTATCTTTTTAATTCCACATTTCACATGGAATAAAAAGAAAAGCATTCCAAATATTCCGGAATGAATAAAGAAACAAAAAAATAGTTTATCCGGAATATTCGTTGGGATAAAGAAATGCAAAACTGGTATATTCCGAATATTCTGGAAATTCCAGAATGAATAAAGAAACACACTCATTAGCTGCGTTTTATTATCTACGGATCTGGATCAGAAATACTGGCTGAACAGAATAGAATGACGGAGCTGAAGCCGCAGACGGAACTGGAAGAGCTGTCAAAAAGTGTCGTACGTTATTTTTTTTACATGTCCAGAATAGAGCTGTACAGCTTTGAAAGTATTTTGAAGAAAAACAAAAGAATATTATTGTGTACAAGCTCAGAATTCACATTTCTTGTTTCCAATAATTTTCCTTTTAATAAATAATATTTTTGGCGATACAAATAACCACAATATTTTTTTCCGACCCAAAAAGTTGTTTTTTTTTTCTTCATACAAATTGAAACGTCAAAAGTGCCGTACGTGAAAAGTTAAAAGTTGGTGAACTCCTCCGTCTGCGTCTGCATCTCCGTATGCGTCTACGTTCAGTTATGTTCGCAACATTGGACGGTGTTCACATTGGACTCAGATTTACGATTTTTTTTGGCATAAGTCGGTCAGCTCGTGTTCAGACACACACGACCGATTCACTCTGACGTTCAGTAGTCGTTAGAATAAAACACAAATTTCTATTCGCCGGAGAATTTATCTAGAAATTTTTCAATCACAAAATTAATATTTCTCAAAAAAAATATTTTTCCAATTGAAACAACTTCGATTCTGTTGTATTTAAGTGCCAAACAAAAACTAAATACTAACAAAACACATGTCACAAAAGGAAACGTCAAAAAAAATCCACAAATTTTTAAAAAATTTAAAAAATCCTGCCTCACTTGCCTGTCTCTTTCTCACCACAGAGTGGGAACGAGAAAAAGTATATAGACGTCAAAAAAAATCCAAGGAATAAGTCCAATCTGAACACCGTCTTGACTTTGCGTGTATTTAATATTTTGATAGCTATTCCAGCTCCGTCTCCGTCTGCGTCACCATTCTGTTCAGCCAGTTAGCCCTTCAAAATAAAACGATACGGATCATCATGGCAGTGATATATGAGCATCTCTTTTTTACTTATGTTTTTTTATTTTTCATTTATTTCCTGTCTTTTTTCTTCACTCTGCTATTAACACTGCCTTACCATCAAAGCCATCTACCCGCCAGAGAAAGAAGTAATTTTTTGATCTTTGAAATAGATCCAGATAGAGGGCAGGATCCCGAACTGTTTTTGTATTACGTGTTAAAAAATGATCCTGAACCAGATCCGTGGAAAACAAAGAGCGGCTAATGTGTTCTCTGCCAGGGTTGCCGTTCTGACGAGTCTATCTAGCGCAATTTAGGGACATTATTGTATTAAAATGTATAGGAATCGATCTATTACCTACTTATTTGGCTATAAGTTTCACTTTTCATGATTTAGGTTTTTAGATTACGTAGATTTTGTGTATTATAAAAAGCTTAATCATGTTCTGTGGAGATGTTTATTTTGCATGTACCTCCCAAACGTACTGCGGTAACCTTGGAGACTTTCTTTTATTTTCAAAATTTTCCTTAAGACCCGTCAAAACTTAAATTCCATATTGCAACTATCAACGACGTTTTAGTGAAGAATTAAGCCAAAGCAATTCATGTGAAGTGAGGCAATTCGATACCACCATCTTCAGTCTCTAATTCCAAATCGCCTTATGATGAAATGTCTTTCCTCATTCATTCTAGAAAAATTAAGAGCCAAAGTACACTTGAAAGCTTATCCTCTGAAAATTCAGGTAATATCCGTTATTAATTGGACTAAGGGGCGTGTTTTCTAAATATAGACGCGCACGTATCGCATTTGGGTAGCCTTCTAAATGCCAGTTAATTTTAGCTTAATGTTTGCACAATATACCCACAATTTCGAAGAGACTCTATGGAAGGGGGGAAATGGAGAGGGGGAGGTGTATTATAGGATTTTTTTATGACTACAAAAGAAAAAGAAGACAGGATTTGGAATTAAAATCAGTTATTCATTTTATTCAAATGAAATTTCACAAAACGTTTTCCCGTTCACGTTTACCCCCTCTTATATCACCTCTCGCACAACCCTCACTTCTATACTCTCCCGAGTATGCACCACACAGAGCCCCTCTTAAATAAAACCTTTTGATTGGTAAATTCCTCGAAGGTTTTATTTTTAGAAGCCAAAAAATAATCAATAGAAGGATATTAAATTTGTGAGTCTTCGTCAACTTGCCACTTCATCATCACACACATATTGGCTTTGTCTAGAGAAGCTTCCAAGCATTGTCCTTTGGCAAGGATTTTCCGCACAAACAACAAACTTATGTATAGTTTTTGAAGTTGTTTGGTTAACTTGAATGAGGCGACTTTTCATGGAAGTAGGTATACCTTATACACTACACATACTTCAGGAATATCCTCCTGTGTTTCCTCCCATTTGGTTATTTTTCCTCGGTTGAATGGTCAGATATGGAAAATCAATGATTCGATATAGTATAGTCGAAGTGAGCTCGGAAAATGGTTTTCCAAACTCAATTGGATTCGACCGGATGAGGAAATTATAGTTATGGCAATATACTGTACTTATAGTAGTATAGTTTGACTTTTTCGTCAGTAATAATTCCTTTGTTGTCCGAAGAATTTGTAGAAGAAAAATATTTACTTTGAGGTTTGCCCTTATTAATATTCGCTTACGTGACTAAGTTATTGGTTGAGGTTTAAATAAAGTGAGTTTTGTGTTGCCTGAAATATAAAAAAAAAAAAAAAGTGCTTAACTTTGTGTTTGTGTGCGTTTTTGTGTGTTCCAGATGGTTTGTTTTAGGATATTTTTCTGTATGCATAATTTAGGGGTAAATTGTATTAAGTCTTACATAGAAAATGATTGATTCAAAAGTGAATATACACCTAGACACAATGTGTTCGAGAGGATTAATATAATTTGAGACAGAATTAGGGATTCATTTTGATGGATGGAGGGATTTAGAAAAATGTAAAAGTATTTTTGATTGATATTCTATAAGTGGATATATTTTTAGTAGCTTGCCTACGCATAATAGATGATTTGAGTTTTCTCATCAAGATCAATGGTTTTTGATTATTTAAAGTTCTTTTTACTTGGTTTATAGAACAAAGTATTGGTTTGGAGGAAGAAAACTTTGTACATAGATAATTAAATTTAACATTAAGGATTATTGAGTCAGTAGACCAAAACAGTGAGACCTTGTCAAATCGTACATCGGGTGACGGGTTGTGCGACGTGCGTCCATACAACAGTGCGTCTGTGCTTTCGTCATCGAGTTAGAGCCTAAACGAATAAATCGTTGCTAATTTTTGTTAAATTTGGTACAAATAATTTTTATATGATTCCATAGCCTAGAGAGGATAAATTAAAATATCATTTCAGCTCACCTTGATCGATTTTAAGGCTGAATAGTGGTGGAGAGCTTTATTTTCATATTATCCAAGAAATAACTTTAATTGTTTTATCATAAAGAACCAGGGCCTAGTGAGAGTGACTTACAATTTCCAACCATTCCTGTGTGAGTGTTTGCATGAATGGATGGGACCTAAATTTTATTTCCGAATCCGACAGCTATGGTGAGCGGCACTTGACAGGAAATGTGGCCCTCCAAAAACATTTTTTTGTTTTTAGGTGACAGAGGGTGGGAAACGAACCCAGACATCTGGCGTGACAGTCAAACGAGCTAACCATTACGCCCGGGCTACTACACCACAAACTTATACTGCTAACATTTTTAAAGGGGGGATGGGGGTAAAGAGCAGTTTTTATCAAACACATTGGTTTACTCCCGCGGTGGTGTGGAAAATAGTATCTATACAATAAAAGAAAAATAAAAAAACAGTTGTTATTTAAATGTTTTTCCAATATTTTCTAGTTCAGGTATAGATAGAACGAAATACACAATATAGCCGAACTTTTAAGTGTTATAACTTAAATTTGAATAAACATTTTTTCAAAAGAACATCAATTATTGAAGACCATTTTTCAGGGGTACCAAGGGTAACTGAGTTTCGGTGAAGATGGCGTAATCCGAAACCGATCGTTCACCATCTTGGGGAATCCAAAAATGGCCAAGGATTCCTATGCAACTACAAGCAGGCCGCGTCCCCGAAACTTGACATTCCACCTTCCCTTTGCAAACACTTCCTTTCTCACTTTTCTACTTCTTCCTTTTCCAACCCTTCCACTTTACCGACATCTTCCTCTCCGCTTGCCTCACAAAGGGGAAGTTCAAATGAGGCCAACGAACTTCCAGGTTTGGTGGGTTAAGGCCATGCTGCGAAAACACTTGCAGCGCTCTGGTGTGGTGAAGGTCCGTCCTTGGAGGTGAGGCTTACTTTTGGGACAAGATTGCCCCCTTTCCGGCGAGTTCAAGCCAAGCCTCGCAAGCAGGTCGAGTTCCCCGGACTAAGCACTCCAGTCATTTCCTTTTCTTTTCATTCCTCTTTCCTACCTTATCCTTTTTCCTACCAAACCACTTTACCTACTCCTCTCCTCGCTTCCTCTTGCCCTGCAACAAATGACCATCTTATTGCGGGGCAAGAGGAGAGGAAGAGGTCGGTAAAGCGGTAGGGTAGGAAAAAGGAATAGGTAGGAAAAGAGGTAAAGAATAGGTCGGAAAAGTAGTAGCCGTGGCGTGATGGCTAGTGCGATGGACTGTCATGCCGGAGGTCTAAGGTTCGATCCCCAGCCTCGCCACCTATTTATTTAAAAGAAAAAACGGCTACTGCCTCTTGCGAGGAATTGACAAATCCTCCAAGAGTATCTCCTGTCACAGAAAAGTGCCGCGCGTTAGCCGTTCGGATTCGGCAATTAACTGTAGGTCCCCTCAATTCCTGCAGACACGCACACAGGAATGGTTGAGAGTTGTAAGTCACTAGGCCCTAGTTCTTCATGAGCTGTTGTGCCATCAAATTTATTTATTTTTTTTAATAGGTCGGAAAAAGGGTAGGCATGCTAAGTTCCGGGGGCGCGGCTTGCTTGCGTTGCACGGCAGTTAGGCCACCGGAATGGGGAGGGGGTCTTGCCCCTGGAAATTAACCTCACCTGCAACAAAAACATACATCAGGCCTGAGAGACTCACAATGTGAAAACCTCCACGGACAGACTATCACCGCTTCAAGGCACTGCTGGTGTAAGCACAGTGTTGCCCCCAACCAACTTAGGGATCCGATGGCTTGGTTTGGATTCCCCTAAAAATGCGATGACCACGTTCTGGTCATACCATTTTCACCATAGTGGCGTGGATACTCTCCACACCCCTGAAAGTTTGACCTTAGCACGTCATGATTTCTTTTTTTTTTTCCTAAGAAATCAAGAAAACACAGCATTTCATCAAAAGAGACGTTTTTTGAAGTTTTATTATCATTATCATAATAACATTAGGTCTAAGAAATTTAAGAGAAACTGAATTTCCTTAAAAAACAAAATTTGTATATAAAATTTCTCTTTAAAAAAATAGTATCCTAGTTTTAAATATAAACCCTAAATCGTAATTTAAAATAACATCAAAAACCCGTTTTAAGATATTAATTAAAAAAAAAAATTAAGATCCATTTATTTTTTTTTTAATTTTTCACTATTACTTTGGATTCAAATCTGTTTAATAGAGCAGTACCTTGATATGAGTATATACATTTTTTTTTCACCGAAATCCAGACCATATCAAAATTTTTTTTTTTTGTATCAAAATCGTTATATCAGTTTCTGAGATAAGTTACTTTTTCTAGTATGGTAAGTACCGTTTTTTTTTTTTTTTGAGAGGTAATACAAATTTTTATTTCGACGTTTCGGAGAAAAGCGCTCTCGTAGTTTATCTTGTAGGTCAAGGTGCAGACAGACAAGAAACTGCGGGACCCACTTTTTTGGTGTACTCTATCATCGTAATATCAGGTTCACAATATCGGCTTTTTTATGAATCCAAAAAATAATCAGCCCTATCATAGTATCCGGTCGGAACGGAAATTTCTCCGACTCATACTTGAAAGGGAAAAATTAAAGTGGTATTTTTTTATATATCTAATATTTCTTAAAATTCGGAGAAAATTCCGTTCCGATCGGATACTATGATAGGACTGAATATTTGTGGATTTCAGTACCTTCATATTGCAAGTAAAAACTTATGGCCCAAAAAATCAGATTTTTTCATTAACGGTATAGTTTAGTTCTTTATGAAAATTGGTGGTAGCATTTGAGAACAAACCACGATTTTGTTTTTTGTCTATTGAATTTTTCATTTCCTCATTTCCGCCAGAGTATATGCTTTAAAATAAGGTATCCTTAACTCTCTTCTTTAATAGAGCCATTTACTCTGTCCTCTCATAACTCTTTAACTCAAACTATGTATCAGTTCAGAATTTATAAACCAAAATAAAAAAAATAAATAAACTTTAATTTTTCTCAATGGGTTAATTTCATATAAAATTCATATAACACTCCTTTTCAAACTTTAAACTCATATATAAATAATAAAATAAGTAAATTGTATTGCACAGAATTTAATTTTATTTATATTATATGCAACAAAGGTACTTATCGTCGATCCTTGATTGAAAATGGAAATTTATATTGAAATAAAATTTCCCATTATAAATTATAATAATATATCCATCGTTTTCAATATTAAATTATATTCATTGATTTCATATCAAGAGTTCCCTTATTAATAGCTGATAATGATTTATGATTAAATAAATTGCTTAGACATTTATTGCACTCACATTATACCTCTCATGTATTATAAAATATATGCAATCAATTTATGTTCCGAAAGTACATTAATAACAATGCTCCAAAATCATATAAGAGCTATAATAAATATAACTATAATACAAAATTGTAAATTAATTTACATTTAAGTAGTTTTAACTGAACTAATATAAATGTAGTAGGTTAGGTAGTATAAATTGAATGCACAACACATTAACAGAATATTCATTTTAATTCTGCGATTGACGATGATAATGATAAATCTCATCCAATGCTATAACAAAGGTTAAATTGATGATTTTGGTATTAAACAATGCGCATAATATCCAATCACATTGCGACCTTTTGTTTGAGTATAAATTCAAACTGAAGGAGAGTTGATTAAGCCGTATGTGCGCTGTGTGCTGTGCATGAATAAGTAGAAGAGGCTCTTATCTTTGTTTAATTAAGCTAATTAAATTTTGGTTGAGATAAGTTTAGCAGCAGTGAAGCATAGTTATATACGAGGATGACCTGCAATTTTGAGAGAGCGATTGATTAACACGCCAAACATTATACCCGATTGAGTGTGCTTATGTCAAGTATACGCCATAGTGAACGGTGGCGTGGAGTATGTATAGTTTCTGATTCTGAAGGCTTGGAATATGAGGTTGGATGAGGTCAACTCAAGTAGAAAATAAGTCTTAAGTACTTTAAGTTTGCTCTCTCGGTCAAGTAATAGTTTTGTGTAAAATTACGGAGAACGAGAAGTCCGAAAAAGTAGATTTGCTTGCACCACCCTTGGCGTTGGCCAGTGCAACCGTGCATCTGTAAGTCAATACTTCCATGTGTGGTTTTATTGCTTAGTTATTGACTAAGTATATGTAAAAGCAAGTTCATGAGATGTAGCTTGGTAAAATATACTCGTAACAAGCCTTAAAATTTAAAATAGCAGCAGATCGTGTGGGCTTGGATTACTTAAACTTATTTATCTGTCAAAATACTAAGACTTTTTAAATGTGCCAAGAACATATTTTCCAAAACATATCCTTTTTTAAATCAATTTATTTCAATATATGTAATTCTATTGGGTAAAATCCAAAATTTGAATTCAAAATATTTTTTTTTCCTCAATTTTCTGTGAACAAAATATTATGTAAATTTACTATAAGAAACAGAATTAAAGAATATACATTTCTGGCCTTATCGCTTCTTCCATCTAGTTCTTGTGTTATGCTAGTCACTCTCAATAATGTCAATAAATAATCATCAAGGTAAACCAGCAGTTAAACGGGTATTTTATAATTGTTAAGGTTAAAATGATTTATGAGAGTTGGGTTGCTGTGAATGATGTTAAAGTGTTTATGTACATTAATGTGTCATTAGCTCTTAAGGCTGGTTTCCAATGCCGCGTTGGGCGTCGCTTTGACAGATTCTTCTTTCAACCCGAAAGCTCACTAATAGCAATTTAAGCAAATTGTTTACAATGACGCGTAGGGTATTATGTTACGATTTGGCACCTATAAGCATGTACACAAACCAACGTAACATAAGCTACCTCAACGTTAAAGTTGAAAAAAAATCAACTTCAGCGTGCGTTTTGACAGTTAAATTAATGTTCGAATTCCTTTCCACAAAAAAATCGATTTATTTAGAAGCAAAAATCGGTTTTTCTGGACAAATTCCTTTTATTGAAAGAAAAAAATCGATTTTGTTTTAAAAAAAATGGAATAGTTTGTTGAAAGGAATTCGAAATTACAGTTGTGTAGGTTCATTTTGATTTTCAGTTTCTCTTCAAGTCGTCTGTCAGTCGACGCGTTCGTAAAGCTTGTAAACGTATACGTAAGCGTCTCTAACGCGAACGCGCCATTGGAAATGAGCCTTTATGCCGTTTTCGATTGGATTTTCAAGTAACTTCACTCCTTTTTGATTCAAATGGAATATGAAAAGTTGTCTTCTGTAATGTGTGCATAAAGTGTATGTACATTATGTAGTAGTAAAAATTAAAATTAATTTTTCCGAGACGTCGTCCCAACAAGAGTCATTTAATACTTTGACAATTAATCCAACGAAGGACTTTTAAAAGTATGTGTTTTGTTCAGAGAGAACTCCTAGCTTTCTTTAATAAAATACGGGGGTAAAAAACACTCCTAAATCATCACTCCGAACAGATAAAGGAAAGTATTTTCGGTGTTAGGAGTGCAAATGGAGTGAACAGAGTGGCCAACGGAAAACGATATTAGTCTGTCTTTCCTATCTATTGAGGAGAGATGTTGAGGGAGATGTTGAAAATTGACGGAGCACCAAAATTAATCAGTATGTCCATCCTGCTCAAGCAATAGAGTTTAACAGGGGTACACAAATAAGACTTGGCTCTGCTAAGATCGTTTCTATATGAAGAAAATAGTTTTGTTGTGTATAAATTAGCAATTCCTAGGGGTTTGTTTTGAAAATCCATTGAAATGTAAACATTTGATCAAACGAGCGACACATGATTTCACGAGCTTCTAACCTAACCCATGCAGCTTTTCACAATGATCAAGATTCGTTCCAATCATCCAGAGTTCAAATGTTTCTGACTTGATCTCTAAACCTTGTGACCTCGAACCTAGGATCTAATATTGGAAAACTCTCTTGGATGCATCAATTGTCAATTCACTCGATGTAGCCGAGCCCAAAGTGTTTTGTACTTTTTTTTTTTAACTACATCCACATTTTGGTAAGGCTCATAGAGTAGTAGCCGTGGCGTGATGGTTAGTGCGATGGACTGTCATGCCGGAGGTCTAAGGTTCGATCCCCAGCCTCGCCACCTATTTATTTAAAAGAAAAAACGGCTACTGCCTCTTGCGAGGACTTGACAAATCGTCCAATAGTATCTCCTGTCACAGAAAAGTGCCGCTCGTTAGCCGTTCGGATTCGGCAATAAACTGTAGGTCCCCTCCATTCCTGCAGACACGCCCACAGGAATGGTTGAGAGTTGTAAGTCACTAGGCCCTAGTTCTTCATGAGCTGTTGTGCCATCAAATTTATTTATTTTTTCATAGAGTTTGCGGTAACACCTGCTCATCCGTTAACCCTTTTCATATTCAGCAGCACCCATCAAAGAATTTTTCTTACCAATAAATCCAGTGTATTTGTATTAGGTATAAAGTATAACAGATATAAGGGTATGAAGGTTTTGTATGGATGGTGCACTTCTTGCCGACATTGTGTAAAGAATTTCGAACCTCTTTATTTCACCTAATCGAAGTCAGTTCAGTAGTAACCAAGAGAAATTCTTAGCTTAGTGTCCACTAAATTGTCATTTGCGTAGTTAACTTTTACCCAAAGTTATATGGACCGTTTCAAAATAAAAAATGAGAAATGATTAATGATTTTTAATACTGGGCACACAATAGTTTTCGAAAAACGGCTACTGAAAAAAATTCTTTAGGCCAAAAGAAACAATACCAAAAATGTTAAGAAATCGTTAAGCAAAAATTTTAATTTTCTCATACTATTTTGTTAAAAAATGAAAACATCATTGTAAGTATACAGTATACTCTTTCCTTATGGACACCTCCAATAAGCAGACACCTCTTATAACCGGACAGATTTCAAAGAACGGAATTAAATTCATGATTTTTTGTATAGTTATAACGGTGCCGTGACATAAGGCCATGCGTCATAAGGCCATATTTCGGAATATGGTTTTATGACGCTTTCGTAAAGTGACATTAGGCCATATTCGAATGGATGGCCTTTTGACGCTTTAGTGAAGTGTCATAATGCCATATTTTTTTGCGACTTAATGCCATATCTAAATATTGCATCGTGACACTTTCTTTAAGTGACATAATGCCATATTAAAGCAATTTTGATACTCGCGGTACGAAAAAACAAATAATTTTGTTTTTCGACAGTTTTTTTTGGACGTAGCTTTTCCTTGCAGCTTGTAGTATTGTTAACGCCAACAGTTCAAATTATAATAATAGGAATACTTAGAACTTATAAGAGTAAATAAGATTCAAGCAAAAATCTATCGATTTTTTTTACCTTCCCTTGGCCAAGTATTTTTTTCTTAAAATAGCGTATTTTAAGAAATTTAAAACACTATTCATAATCCTTAAGACTTTTCCACGTGAACATCTCACATCAAATTGTGTGTTCCAATTTTCATTCACTTAAAGCGTAGCGGAAAAAAAATTTGCCAAAGAGAAGATCAGTTTGGGGTTTCAAAATTAAAAATTTGCACGAACTTTTAATTTTCTCACCCTAAATTTTTTCCGCTATATTGTGTTCGAATTTTATTTCACTAAAAGCGTAGCGGAAAAAAAATTAGCCGATGAAAAGATCAATTTGGCGGACAAAATTTCGCCGAAGAGAAGAAAATCAAAAATTCATGCGATGTTTTAATTTTTACACCCAAAATTCATCATTCATTTTTGAGGACAAATGCTGCTATCAAAATAATTATCTAAAGTTTTAACTTTCTTTACATTTATTTTTTTTTTAATGCAAGAATTTCCATTTGAAATCAGTTAATAGCATAAAATAAAGGATTTTAAGTTCTAAAATCTAAATGAACCCTTGTTGCCCTTACAGATTTTATTTTAGGGTAAATAAGAAATATATGCATCTGAAAGTGACACAAGGCCATAATGGCCTTACGTCACTTTAGGTAAGCGTCACAAGGCCATTTGTTCGAATATGCCCATGTCACATTATGAAAGCGTCATACAGCCATATTTTAAAATATGGCCTTATGTCGAATGGCCTTATGTCACGGCACCGTAATAACTCTCCCACAAGCGTACTCTCTTATAACCGGACGCGGACACCAATTTAAATAACCGCAATAGAGTTTGGCTCTTTCGTAAGCGGACAAAATACTATTTTTCCCATTTATTTAAGGTCAACTTCTGTACTTTTTGTATAGTAACTCACAAGTTGTCGAATTTTAAAATAAATCCAAGAAAACACCAGCGAATAAAACTTGTAGAAATTCATTGATATAGAAGAAATTTTGTGGTGCGTCGTAAACACTTTTCGGTATATTTGATTTATTTTTAATATACGGATACGCATTTCTACTCAAATAATAAAATTCAAGAATATCGATATTATAATTTTTTTGTTTTAAGTTTTTTAAAATTTTTGTTTTTTTTCCATAACCGGACACCTCTCATAACCGGACAAATTTTTGGGTACCGTCAGTGTCCGGTTATGAAAGAGTTTACTGTATATACCTACATGTAGATACACATACATACTTTATATGTATGTACACTTTGATAAATAAACAATTTTGCAGAAATTATTTAACTGGACCTACCTTTACCTATACCTATACCTGATGATAAAGTATAAATTTTTTGGAATTTTCTTTTTAAAGATTTTACCGATTTCGATTAATATTTGTAAACACATGAATGTGATTAAATTTGGAAATAAAATTCCAAACAAAAGTATTAAAAAAATATTTTATGGATTGAACAAAAATTTTAATTTATTTATGAAAATTTGTACGTCTTAAAATTTTTATACTTGAAATGGGCACTTCCATGTTTTTCATTTTCGCTTTTCTCAAAAACGATTTATCTGATTTTGATATAAAATTTTACGGAAAATGTTTTAAAAATTTAATAGTTTTGTGATACGTATATAACGAATAATCCATTTAACGGGAACATAATTTATATTAAGCCATAATTAACAGTACCTCTTATTCTCATAATGTAGAACCATTTTTTGATTTTAATTTTTCGAATATCTTATTATGGTGTTAAATTTAAGTAAATTTTTGTATACACGTTGATTTTAATGAGTTCTAATTAATAATAAAAATTTTCAAAAATAAATTCTGGACTTGAAAATTTTCAAAGTTTTTTTTTCATTGATAACATAACTTTGCATTGATAAATAATTTAAAATAGTAAACCATTTAAATTTAAACCATTTTTTTTTTCTTTAAAATTCTAACAAATAATTTTAACAAAACGCGACCCTATGTTTGTATATTTTTTTTTTTTCATAAATAAATTAAATAAATTGATATTTTTTTAAACTTAAATGGAATACAAAGCGTTTGTGTCAAAACAAATTCAGAAGTTTTTTAATAAATTTATTTGTAATTGTGTTATGGTTAGTGCCATGGATTGTCATGTCAGAGATCTGGGTTCAATACCCATAAGTTTTTTTTGCCACGAATTGACAAATCTTCTACGAGTATCTCTTGTCATAGAAAAGTGCCAGTCACCTTAGCCGTTCAGATTCGGCAACAAACTGTAGGTCCCCTACATTCCTGCAGACACGCACACAGGAATGGTTGAGAGTTGAAAGTCACTAGGCCCTACTTCTTCATGAGCCGTTGTGCCACCAAATTTATTTTTTTTTATGTGTAATTATGTATGAGCGTGTTTTTTTTTTGAAATTAAATCTTACATTTTTTATTTTTTATTATTCTGTTTTCGAGAGCATTGTTTTCTCTTGCTCACACACTAAAAAAATGTCTTCATCATAGCGTGATGTTGATTTCAAGTAATGTTCAAGTTTATTAGTGTAAATTCCATCCATATGTATGTGCACTGTGCAGTATGATGCTATGTCATTAATTTTTATATACTCAAATGGTACCACATTAAACTTAACTAAATTTTGGTAGCTGCCATAAAAAAAAGCATTTCTATAATTAATTTATATCTTTTAAATTCAGATGAATAACTGCATTAATCATGTACTACTCTGCCTTAAAATTTCTTTCTTATGCATCACTTACTAGTATTTTAATTTATTTTTCCTTCAACAATATAGATGAAAAAATAAATACACACGAAGCATGCAAGCGAATTTAAGAAATTTCTTACTCAACCAAAATTGCAATTTAACAAACAAATAAAAATGTACGCCCATCAGCATGGCATCCCCCCACTCAGCTGTAGGTATGACCTTTTGAAAAACAACAAGAGCGTAAACTTATTGATAACAATAGAAAATGTATGCATTTTTGACTTTTCATTTCTTAAATAAAAAATAAAAAAAAAGTAAGAAAAAACTTTTTAATTTAACATCAAATTTCTTCAAGCACAGAACTTAACAATCTTGGATTTATTATTTAGCTTTTCTCTTTTCACAAAATGAAAAATATTTTCACATGAGTGCGAATTATGTTTTCAGTCTCACACAATGATAAAATCGTTAACATTTTCACTAATTGAAATATCAATATAATAAGTAGCGAACAAATTGTATGCATTGTTTTTGTTTTTCACACACTTCCCACGTATTTTTAGCTGAGTCTCGTGAGGATCATGAAAGGATATATTCTAATAATGCTGTGGGTGGAGGTATCCATAATTGCCTTAAATCTGTTTTCAAAGCTTTCTTTTATACTCCAACGCACAGTGTCTCAAAACATAAGTGAAATAATGTTGAAAAGTCACGAATCCCTGGAATTAAATATGTAATATTGTTGATTCCATAACCGACAAGATTATTTTTGTTTTATTCACAAAAATTAAATTCGTATAATTTACATTTGAAATGACGTAGGCATACTAACTTCCATTTGTTGTTCTCAAAAATAAACAAATATTATAAACAAAAATATTACGTAAAAGAATTTCGTATTCAAATTCATTCAGGATACACAAAAAAACACAATTTAACTAAATATTTATAAAGGACAAACAAATTAAATTTACAACAGGCAAATTTAGGGAAAAAATCGTAATTTAATGGAACAATTTTAGGATGTTGTATGTAATTTTCAAACATAAATACCCTTGGTTCTACCTACATACCAACGATGCCTTTTTCGTACGTAAAGGTGTGTACTGTACATGAGTAGGCATATTCTGTGGCATCGTTTTCGTATAATTTTTGTCATTCATATCTTACCTCCGTAAAGCGTCAAATTATGGCACAGGGATACGACTAGCTGGGAAGAATTTCACTACAATTTTCTTGATCTTTATTTCATAACGAAATGATGCCAACACATTTTCCTTCAATTTCCTGTGCATAAAATATTTTTGTTACATTTTTTGCTGACACTGTTTTCTATTTCTGTTTTTCTTTTTTTTTGTATTTGAATCAGTTAAATTGATTTTATGTTTTCTTTTTATTGGTCTAGAGAAAATTGTTATTAGGATGACTTTGATTTTTTTAGTAGAATGTTTGGTCGTTTTTTTTTTTTTTAATTAAATCTTTAAGTACAGATTAGGACATAAGTGGGGTTAAAAAAGGTCCAAATTCTTTTCATAAGGTTAATATCTCCCATGAAATAATGTTTAATAGTAATCTAGGTTTATCATGCTTCAAAGATTGAGATTGTACATATGTCGAGAAACAGAGAATTATTAAAAATAACTCCCCAATGAAATAACTCCCCGAAAAAAAAAATTAAATAAATCCCCCAAAATTTATAGGAAATCGGAAGTTTTTTCATACGAAAAAACTCCCCGAAATTGGGGATTTGTTTCATCGATTTTTAAGGACTTATTTCATTTTTACATTGGGGGGTTATTTCATGATGATATAAATCCTCAAATTTAACTATGAAATAAGTCCCCAAATTTGGGTAGGTACTTATTTCTTTGAAGAAATAACAAAATTACGGCGTAAGAACAGTGAAGTATGTATGTGGGGGCATGCTGCCCCCCGGCAACACTCTTGCTTGGCCCACTATAAGATTTGGGGTAGGTTCGAGGTTGGGTGCATGGGAAGTTTCTTTAAATCACGATTCTTTAAAAGCAAAAGAAAATTTGCATACTCCCAACTTCGCACTTACCCCAAATCCTACAGTGGGCCAAGCAGGGGGGTTGTAGGGAGGGCAGCATAAATAAATAAATTTTGTAGTGCGACAGAGTGCGTAAAACTAGAACCAGTAGCGTAGCTAGCCCCTTTGTGGATCCCATATCAAAAACTGTTTGGGGGCTCTCTTTTTCCTGATTATGGGAGGAGCCTCACAAACGTGTTTTTTTCGCAAAATAAACAAAAGTATTTGAATTACTATAAAAACAGGCCCGTGTCTATAGGAATGGGAGGATGGAGAGGAGAGGTGGTTATCAGGGTATAATAAATGTAATGAGTGGTCAAAACATTACAAATCATTTTATTTGAATTTTAAATATTTTATTTTAATTGAAAACAAATATTTGTTATTCATTTATTAGTAAATTATATTTAAATTTTTTTCTCTTTTCAGAACTTAAGCTGAAAACTCCTTTCAAGAAATCTTACCAGAAATTGTAAGTACCTAGTAAATCAAACTTTTCCTTAAATACATCAAAAAATGCCGATTAAAAAAAAAAGGACCATAGACATTTTTGACACATTTTTCAACATTGCTTAACAGTAATGAAACTTAGGTCATATAAAGGATTACGGAGAGTGCTTTCTTTTTTTTTTTATTATATGAAGGCTTAGTTGGAACCGAAAAATGGTGTTTTAGTGAATTTGGTTTTAAAAAAAGTATTTAAAATGGAAAAATTTTATATGTATATACAAAATGGCAACACTTACTAAAAAGTGTTTTACTTTTTTTTGAGTTTTTGTTAAGTTTTCGAAAAAATTACTTCTATCTAAAAATGTTGAAAAATAAATAATTGAATACTGATTTTTTGTCACAATTTTAAATACAAAGCTCTAACAGGTTGTTAAATAAAATCCAATTTAAAATATAATATTTAAAATTGTGAAAAAAAAATCAATATTCAATTTTTCGTTTTTCAACATTCTTGAGTTTGAAAGTAATTTTTTTCAAAAACTATAATCAGGAATAAGTTGATTTAAGAACAGAATGAAAGAACAGACTTTTGGCTTTCGAAAAAGGTAAAACACTTTTTAAATAAGTGTTGCCATGATTTTTTCTAAAATATTTCCTTTTTAAATACCTTTTTTTATAAAATGCACCAAAATACCATTTTTGCGTTCGGTTCCAATAAAGCCGTCATATAATAAAATAAAGTATTAGCTTTCATGTGACATAAAAAAAAAAGCAAAAGAAACTTGAATTTAGAACCTACTAAATATATTGACAGTGGCAGTATTGAATTTTATAGAATTATAAATCCAATTTTTTAATTTAAATCTTTTATACTGATACCACCCAGGCCAATAAGACTTACGATGAAATTCGGTCAAAAATTTAGCGTCTTGCCTAGGCAACTTTGGATTCTCATCTTGAAAAACTAAAAGAGATGAGGCCGATATTACTATCATCTCGTCTCGTGCTCAGCTCAAATTTATTATTTTTGGCTTCTGAAAACAATTTTTAATTTACTAATTTTCAAAACAGAATTCAGCTTGATTTTTAAAAAATAAAACGAAATTAATTAAAATCTAGTTATTTTAAAACAACAAATTTAATATAAAAAATGAATTACGAATCTTTTATGTATGATTGGATAAATATTTAAATTATAGAGACGATTTTTTTTTTTTAAATTTAATATGCACAAGCTTACAAGTTTTAAATAAATGCATTCTAAAAATATTAATATAATATTTTAAAAGATTTTCAAGGATTTTTGTTATTATTAAACAATATTGTTAATGCTTCGTTTTATCCGTTACGCTTATTCGAGCAGAAAATTAATATACAGGGCGTCCCGAAACTCAACGTCAAGCGGGTACCGGGTGATAGGGCAGGTTGTGCCCGTTCTTTAATAAGTTTGAAAAAATAATCCATCTCGCTTGGTTTAGTAGTTATAGCAATTTTAAGAAAAATAATGAATATCGATACCCTAGCTCACATTTTTCGATACAGTGCTTACAAATTTTAAAATTTTGCTGTGTTTTCTTCTTTTACGTAGTCCTTAATAACCATGCTAGTGATCGCAATCTCAAATCCAAGAATTAATATTGTCAGTTTCGTAAGAAAAATAAAGTTTGACTGAGTCATTGTTCAAAAAAATTTTGTAAGCTAACTTTGACACTTCATATTTTTAAAAAAATGTACCACACTACCCTCGGCAAGTTATTTAAAAAAATGACCCGTTTCATCAAGATTTCAAAATGGTACAACACTTGCTATTTATTTACTCGTAAGAAATACGATTGCTTTTTTATTTGCAAAAGGGCCTCAGTTCACTTCATATCACTTTTACGTAAATAATGCTTTTTTGTACTCAAAAATCAGTTTTACCGAGGTGTATGTAAGATAAACAGAGGCACTTGAATAAGACACTGTTTGCAGTAAATTAGAGTGAGACAGATCAACATTACACACGGTACGCTGCCGCTACGATCAACGATCTGTGGGCTGCGTTCCTGCCTTTACTAGCAACTTCTTGTAGTTGTGCGCCATTGTGTTACCCTGGACTCGATTAGTGTTGTGAAAATTATGTTAGTTATTATTTGGTAATTCGTAATAAAAGCTTTTCACGAATAGCGTATTAGTACATGGCTCAAGAATATAAAAACATCCATATTAGTCCATTGAAAGTAAGAGTAACCTGGCATTTTATATCCCTTTAATTATAATTTTCCTAAAACTCTCGTCTGTTTTAAATTTTAATTTGTTTTCAATTTTACGATAAAAAGTGCCTTACCATTTATTGTACAGAATTCAATTTCATACACAAATATGCAAAATTATTTTTGTAAGACGCATGGTTCTCAAGATATAGCGAAAAACTTTTAACACTCCAGTTTCCAAAATGGCGCCCAAAAGAGGGAGGGGCTTTAAGCCCCGAAAATTTCATTTTACACTAACACTTATCCCTCCTATAAATCAAAAACATTTAGTCCTGAACAAAATGCCAGGCTAATGTAACATTTCAATGAGCTAGCCTGGATGTTCTTATATTCTTGAGCTTCGACAAATACGCTAGTCGTGAAAGGTTTTAAGTACCTACGTATTATTAGATAATAACTAACATAATTTTCACAACACTAATCGAGTCCAGGGTAACACAATGGCGCACAACTACAAGAAGTTGCTAGTAAAGGCAGGAACGCAGCCCACAGATCGTTGATCGTAGCGGCAGCGTACCGTGTGTAATGTTGATCTGTCTCACTCTAATTTACTGCAAACAGTGTCTTATTCAAGTGCCTCTGTTTATCTTACATACACCTCGGTAAAACTGATTTTTGAGTACAAAAAAGCATTATTTACGTAAAAGTGATATGAAGTGAACTGAGGCCCTTTTGCAAATAAAAAAGCAATCGTATTTCTTACGAGTAAATAAATAGCAAGTGTTGTACCATTTTGAAATCTTGATGAAACGGGTCATTTTTTTAAATAACTTGCCGAGGGTAGTGTGGTACATTTTTTTAAAAATATGAAGTGTCAAAGTTAGCTTACAAAATTTTTTTGAACAATGACTCAGTCAAACTTTATTTTTCTTACGAAACTGACAATATTAATTCTTGGATTTGAGATTGCGATCACTAGCATGGTTATTAAGGACTACGTAAAAGAAGAAAACACAGCAAAATTTTAAAATTTGTAAGCACTGTATCGAAAAATGTGAGCTAGGGTATCGATATTCATTATTTTTCTTAAAATTGCTATAACTACTAAACCAAGCGAGATGGATTATTTTTTCAAACTTATTAAAGAACGGGCACAACCTGCCCTATCACCCGGTACCCGCTTGACGTTGAGTTTCGGGACACCCTGTATACACAATAGAAATTTATGCTTAAAGCTCTTGCACATATAGAATGTTTTAACCCATAACCTTTTGCTTAAGGGTTTTGAAGACACATTTACTTACCTGTTGCGGAAATAAATAATTCATTTTTTTTATTTTTATAATTCAACTTTTTCTTTCAATGCAAACTTTTTTTTGTAGGAAAACAAATTGAAAGTGCATTATTATTTTATTAAAATAATGAGGAATAATAATAATAAAAGAGAGGAATTTTGTTTGTTTTTGGTTTTAATTTTTTTGTTTGTATTATGAATATGAATAACCTCTTGAATTGAGGTTTAACATTTTGAACGATTTTAAAATAAGTTTTGAAAAATATATACTTGTATGTATATAATTAAAAATGGGGTCGTACATTACATTACTGAAAATAGGAATAAACTCATAAACATACATGCATTAACTCACAGAATACATATCCGCACATATAACATTTTTACTCATTTGCATGTGAAAATCTATTAGTGGAGAGTACATAGAATTATATTGGCATTTTTTAAGGCCAGTAAATTGTTCTGTTGGCCCATTAAACATGATTATAATGTATCGCTTATCTCTGAGTTCATGATTATGTAGTGAGTACAGGAAATGTAACTATCCGCCTATAAACGTTTTTTCTATAGCAAAAATATATTTTAATATATTTTTATTCAAATAAATAATTAAAAATACGAAATTTAGAAAAAAAAATGTTTTTTTTTTACGTATTTTAAAATACCTTTTCATTCTGAAAAATACGAATTATTATTTGTCCCAAAAATAATTAAAGGCATGTTAAGTTAAATACTGATAGTAGTATTAAAACTTTGTAGTATTTTATTTAAAAGCATTTGGTCAAAATGCTACCTCAGAATGCTACCTCAGTGCTCTGCTCAGTCACAGAAAAAGAGAAAATAATGAGATCGTTCGTTATGTTTAAGAGCAATATGGAAAATCTAGGTTAGGTTAGGTTAACTGGCTGAACAGAATGGTGACGGAGACGGAACTGGAGCCGGAGCTGGAATAGCTGTCAAAATATTGAATACACGAAAATTCAATGTTGCGAACACAACGGAACGTAGACGCATACGGAGCTGCAGACGCAGACGGAAGAGTTCACTAACTTTTAACTTTTCACGTACGGCACTTTTGACATTTCAATTTGTATGAAGAAAAAAAAAAAAACAACTTTTTGGGTCGGAAAAAAATATTGTGGTTATTTATATCGCGAAAAAAATTATTTATTAAAAGGAAAATTATTGGAAACAAGAAATGTGAATTCTGAGCTTGTACACAATAATATTCTTTTGTTTTTCTTCAAAATACTTTCAAAGCTGTACAGCTGCATTGTGGACATGTAAAAAAAATAACGTACGACACTTTTTGACAGCTCTTCCAGTTTCGTCTGCGGCTCCAGTTCCGTCATTCTGTTCTGTTCAGCCATCAGTAAGAGGGGAGTGCCCAGCTTAGAAAGCTGTCGCGTACACGTGGCCTAATGGTAAATTGTGCAGAGATGAGCCTAAACTAATGGTTTAGAAAGACTGGTTCATTTAAAAACCAGCGCGTGCTATCTATATATTTTTTCATGTTCGTCATTGAGATCCGCGCTAGATCGTCGTGTTCTCCAACAAATCTGTTTCCAAATCAGCGGAGGCGACTTGTTTGAAGGTTTGGACAGTCGGAGAGCATAATTATGTTTAATGGTTTCTATTTCTTCAACATCCTGACAGCTCCTACAGAAGTCGGGTGCGGATACACCCAGTCTATTGGCTATTATGCCGATGGCACTATGTTCCAGTAGTACAGTACACCTATCAGGGTCCTAATATTCTTTTTACTCAGCCATAAAATATACTGAGTTTCTTTTTCATTAATTCTACGCCATAAACTTCTAGAGATAATGCAGTCGTTCTTGGACATCCCAAGAGTTATTGATTTGCTTTTTCATTATTAGGTATATCGTCCTTTTGATAACACCAATCGAGACGTTTGGTTCCATCCAATTGGCCACTATAATGTCTTTATTTGATAGTGACCCCTTCCTTGCCAGTTCATCCGCAATATCATTGCTATGTCTAGGAACCCAGCAAAGTTTGACTTGGTTGGTGTTGCAAATATTGTTTAGTATGGCTCGTCATTTAGCAACTGCTTTAGATCTTACAGTCTCAATGGCTATTGCTTTGATAGCTGCTTTGCTGTCTACGAAAAATGTGATCTCCGACGAGATCAGTTCTTTTTTGTGAACCATTTCAGCTAGCATTTTCAATAGCGTAGATGTCATTTTTTTTTTAAATCCATAACAGGGTGTACGTAATCCGTTGCCACATAAAGTTCGGCATACCTTTGTCAGAGGGACCCATGCCCGAAGGTGGTGCTGTGCGTCCGTCTTACATATAACGGTTGATATATTTTTGTTAATTGTATCGATTGTCTTGACAATTTTCCAAAAAAAGTAGAATTATATAGTTTTAATTCTACCAAGCACCCCAGTTCACAACTTTAAACAAAAAAAGTTATTTCCAAAAATTGCAAAAACTCACTTAAGACTTAATCACATGAATTTATATTGATTCGTCTTTTATTTAATGATGAAACTCAAAGTTCTCACACTTCTGTTGGTTGTTGGTTGAAAAACGAACTAGGATAAAGTTTTATTCAACTTTTCGCACCAGAACTTAATGATGCGCTGTTAGACAACTTGAAATTTAAATACTAAATCAAAATGATAAAAGAAAGAAGAATAAGAAAAAAAAAAAACGAAATCACAAAAAATTAAGAGAATCTCTAAAGACTTGGCAGTGAGATGCGGGACGAAATGGAAGGACATCACAACACAAATCACAGGAATACAATTAAAACTAAATAAACGAATATGGAGCAACGTCAAGGAGCAGTAAACTTGGAAGTTGGAAGTTGTTTCTTGCTTCGGAGCGTTGACGTCAAAAAATGGCTTCATTTGTAGACTTCTGTTCGTGATGATGAAAATTCCGTCTCCTGACACCACCACTGCTGCCGCCGCCCGTGCCACCCCACCGCTGACATCATGGCCACACTGTTCCTATATATTATAGAAATGGTATAGGAGTTTGAATGTAGGTCCAAAGGAAGTTAGTGTTCGCGCACCGGAATAGAATTTCACTGCCTCATTTTCTCCTCTAATACACTTACACACAAAATCCTAGAAGCTATTGTTCGTTGTTGAAAAAAGATCCATATTATAAAACTGTATAATGTTCAACTAGGACTCGAAAGGCTCGTAAGGAATATAAATGAAACAAAATAAATCTGTCACGTACACTCCCACCGAGCTCTCCGTGTTCCGTGCTCCGAAAGGAACGTGTGTGTGTGCAAGAGGCGGAAAGTAAACTAATTGCTGCACATAAATTCGCAATCCAACGGAACAATAATAATTATTTTTATTCCCATCCGCGCTTCTTGCATTGTTCCGCAATGACATTGTTTGCGGAGATATGGCATAGTGAGTTTAATTTTTTTTTTTTTTTTAAATAGCTCCTTCCTCTGAAACGCGTTTTTATTGCAATCGTAAAAAGATCCGACCTTGAGCTTTGAATCATCTTCTCCATTACGAGATAGATAACTTAGAAAGCTTAAAAAACCGTTGAAAAAGTAAATATGCTCTCATTGTCAGTTTGTTTTAAAAAAAAGTTCATGGACATTTTTTCTTTAAATTCTTTTCTCAAAGTAAAAATTACGCTTGACTTTGTTAAAATATTCATTCACTATCATCAGTGCCGGACCTGAAGTTTTGCCGCCCTATAGGTAAAAATTTTTGTTTTTCCGCCTCAAATAAAAAAAGTTGTCTTTTTCAACAATAACATTTACAAAGGATTTTATTTAATGATTAATAACAATTACAGGCTTAGGAACATGTTTACAAAATTTTTAAACTAAAATGCTGCTCTGCGCGGTTTCATGTTTACAAATCTTGTCGAGATTTCTTCAATGCGATTAAGCATACCTTTTTCAATTGAAATACTTTCAAGTTTTAAGTCATTCGGCCCTAACGAGGTATTCTGTCGGAGCGGAAAATTCTCCGCGATGGCGGAGGATATCGGAAGAAATCCACACGAAGATATACTAGTTGCTGGTGATTTTTCTTTAAATCTCCTTAACAATCTCTTGTACCTTTCACACGAATATACAAAATCGGAGGAGACTTGCTGTATTTTTCCTTTTAAACTACGTTGGTTGAACGTAGTGTGAAGAGAAACGTCAAACAAATCTCCTGAATTTGTTGACCGGGGAGATTTCGTTTACCCCTCTTTCTTCCTGCCCTTCTCGCCTATGAACTGATTGTTGCTGGCAACTCAGTTGCCATGTGTGAAAGGGGACTTATGAATCTGTCAAAAATGTCACTCAAAGACGCACCTGATCACAATGCAACGCAAAACACCGTTGTGTGTTCCATAATTTTGGAAAAATGTTTCGAACAGCCGGTCGGAAAAACATCGCGAAGCAAAAATCCTCCGATTTGTATGAAATCGGAGAACTTTCCGCTCCGACGGATACCTCGATAGGACCGATTATTGAGCGAAGAAAGGTTTTTATAAACTTATGTTTCGAGAAGGTAGTTTTACGTAGTGCAAAATTTACAGGAAACTTTAGCCGTGTCCCTTTGGAGGTGATGAAGTTCTCATGAGTACTTTGCTAGAAATTCTCAATAGAACGCTCAGAAATGGCATTGCTAGTGGAATATACTAAAATTTCATCTGACTATTAGTGTCAACTGTTTATGTTCTGTGAAATCTATACAAACAACAAAATCGAGAAATTCTACACAGAAATCATAAAAACAACACATAATCAGTCTTATTAATAAACCCATTCCAAAGTATGTCTAACTTTAGACATCTGTCCAACACCAAAATCGTATTGATAAACATTTCCATCGGTTGTCCAACCTAGACACCGAAATTGGTTGTCCAAACCTATTCTAAAGTCGGCACGTTCAATGAACAAAGTAAGGCAATTTTCGGTTAGTATACAAATTGAAAGCAAATGGCATTTTGCATGAAAAATTTAAATTAAATCAGGTTCCACCTAGCGGTTGATAGGTGCGTAACTATTCTGCTCATCTACTCGCGCATAAGAGCACGAGTAAATGGTAGTACTAGAAATTGCTACTCCGCCAAACGTTCGTCGAGAGAAGATAGCGTAACATCGATAATGTAAAAAAAGATATCAGCTTTAAATTTCCATTTTAGATCGATTGTTTCAAGAGATTGGTTTGATAGATAGATTGATAACGGCGTCGGCTTCTACCTAAACTTATCGAATAGGACACAATAAAATCTACTTGAATTAATGTTTATATAGCGTTCTTGATGTATAATGAACTCCCCAGGATAAAGATAGGTCAGGTATAAGGACGGGTGAGGAGAGAGGAGTTAGTAGAGCTTTGGGGTTAAGTATGTGGGGCCTCCCTGAACCATTTTGAATTCTAGACGAATTTCAGAATGTTTTTTAGTGGCAAACATAAGATGACGATGGCGCCCAATTCGTCGAAAAAGTACTCTCCGAGAGACCTGTCGTTCTGTTTTTTTTTTTTGCTAGGCTCGGCTGGGGTATTTTAAAAGAAAGTGATTGGAGCTCTCTTCCGCCTCTTCATTTTGGCACCCTCTGCATAAAGTCAGATGTGGTGAAACCCATTCTGCTTATGTGATGGGTTCCCATTGAGTTGTAATCCATTAGGATTCCAACCAAGAGGGATAGTTGAGGTCCGCTTAGCTCTGTTTTTGTTATTTGAAAGATTTGGCCATAGATTTCTCGAGACCCGGCAAGTATCAATCTGACTATTGTTTACGGCTTTGAGGAAACAATGGTGCATTCTGATTTTTTTTGCTGTTCCAGCAGTGGCATAAACACCAAAGAATCAGTTTAGCTTGGTTTAAGAGCTGAGTTTAGCCAACTCATCCACCATTTCATTCCCATGTCAGTCACGGTGTCCTGGGGGCTGGGACCCATCGAATGGTGACTGTATTTGTTGCGCCGAGTAATCTTAGCTCGTTACGACAACTATTCATAAATTTAAAGACTTTGTCATCTTAGAGGAAATAGCTTTGATCGCCGCCTGACCGTCAGTAAAGAAGACGAAATATCTTCTTTTTTTTTCTAGTTCGTACTTAGCAATACTTCTTGAGAGTTTATAAACAACAAGCACAAGCACCTATCCACTTAAAAGACACTGCATAATTTTTTTTTTGATCCATTTAAGGGTGGATTATCTGAAAAGATGCCTGGCCCTACTTTCCCATTAAAGCCGCCCGTAAAAACCGAAACATGATCAGCGTTTATGACCCGGTTTTCCGTCCAGTGCCTACGTTTTGTAACTCTCACATAGCAAAAATTAGTCGAGAAAAGGTTACAAATGGAACAAAACTCATATAATTTGTTTCAGTTCTCATCGTTTCTCGACCAATTTTATCGATGTGAGAGTTGCAGAACATAGGCACAGAAGTCCCTTGTGAAGATATCCGTTAGGGTCATTATTGGGTTGAAATCAATGTTCGGTAGGTCTGCTAAAATGTCTTTGTCAATAAATGTAACTGTGGAAAGGGGATCAACCTTTTCACAGTTATTGCACTGTTTTAGTCGTAAAGTACCTTTGGCCGCCATTTCTTTCGTAAAAACTTTAAGTGGGGCTAATAAAAGGAAAGCATATAGGGCTGCAGATGGTGTAGTTTTCATGGCACACTAATAAAAGTCAGCCTTTAAATTTTAGTCATGGTTTTAAGACTGGTTGCCTTATCTAGTGCTGGCCTCGTGCGTTTGTCAAAAGTGGCGTAATAATGGCTGTTTACATCGAATAAATGGTTTTGGGGCTGGGACCCAATCTTTTCCAAAAATTCTACTGCACAAAAGAAGGCTATTGAGGCTTGTCTCTCTTTCTTTAATATTTTCTTTCCATCCATTTCCAAACCAACATATTTTGCCGTACCAGTAACGTGGAGTGGTGTCCCATTTATGGTGGGAGGGTCTACAATTTGGAATGTGTATTACGTCTTCTTGTAAACAAAACCAGTTCTGTCTTCTTAAGTGGGTTGAGATTAAGTCCATATAGCTGCTGGCCCAATTGCTGAGCATGTCAATAGGGATGTTTTTTAGAAGCTTGAATAGTGTGGGTATGAATTTCTATGAAGCCGTATAATTATGTCGTCGGCGTATGTCACGACCTAAACACCTTTAAGACTGAGTTAGAGTTTAACCAAAATCTGGTCAACGACCAGAATCCAAAGCAGGAGAGATAAGACCCCACCCTGTGGTGTACCTCTACACGTCCTAACTATAAGCGACCCATTTCTAAATTTACAAGTCTCGTTTGAAGTATATAATCAATTCAATTTGACGGCTTCGGATCGATATTCATCATAGAGCACAAGGCTCTTCGAGTCACAGTATTAAAAACATTATTGTGTAAATTCTTTGAATTGGATTTATTACCATCTTAAGAGATTTGTCCTTCATAATATGCATGTTGGGCCTGCGAGAGGATAATATCTAATATGTTCCTTTCAGTTATATTCTTTCTAACGTCTTGAGGAGAAAGGAAGATAGGCTTATTGGCCTATCAGATCTAGTATGAGTGGACTTGCCAGTTTTCTGAAGTTAACATTGATTTCTCTTCATGTTTAGACATCCCCTAAAATTGTCCACTAGATTTGAACATGTCATGGAATATGTCTTTGAAACATTGAAACGTAATCGTAATTATTCCAACAGGCTACGAAGATTTGTGTGCTTAGAGGGAGTCAGTGGCCAAGTAACCTTTCCTACTGTATACGATTTGGTTGCCAATTTTAGATGTTATACTTACGTATGAGCCTCCATCCACATCAAGGGATGAATCAATGGTGCATCCTGGAAATTGAGTGCTTATAAGTGACAAGTTTTCGAGCAGGAGTCTGTCCAGGTATTATCTGGTCTTTTTATGAAGTCCGGAAGAGTACTGACCTTTGACATAACTTTCCTGAGCTTACTGGCATCATTTGTAGACTCAATATCTGTACAGAATTTCCGCTATACTGCTAGACTAGACCACCAGGTTCATTACAATGTCTTGCTCTATTAAAAAGCCTCCTTGATTTTTTCCTATGCATCACAGCATGTAGCATTTAATTAATGTATAACTAACTCAATGACTTTTTGAAACTGTCAGAATGCATTACTCAAATTCGTTTGTCATCTTACCCAGAAACATTATTCACCTAGAAAATGGAAGTCTATTTTCACAATTAAATTGATTGAATGGAAATTATGCTTTCAATTTTGGAATTAATTGATTTACGCCTTAGCTCAATTACTTCTTGATGACAAAAACAAAATTAATATATATACCTACCTACTTCATTTAACCTGACTTACCTTAAATTAATAAATTATATATAAATTTTATCATAAATAATTAATTTGTCACATTAAGAAAAATGTCATTCATAAAAAAACCAACATACCCCTACCAATAATATTATATTCATACGACGCAGTAAGAAAAAAAAAATCAACCATAAAATCCTCAAATCCCCAATCAATATTTCAGAGTGTCATACAATCTTGGTTATGGATACCTACCGTACCCATACCTACCAACTATACACAGCCCATCGATTACGTAAATTTCTCCAAAGAAATTCCATTCTGACAGTTCCGTCCACTCCCCCTCTGACTTGTCATCATGATATTTAATTTATTTATAGGTACGAACTGTTTCTGTATATTCACTTCACTCTACAATATCACTCATTCATAATGAAGGCCCTAACAACCTCGTTCTTGCCTTCGTTAACGATGACAGCTCAAAAGTGTCAAAAGTAATTAGGTTCAATTTTAAAAATAAACTTTTGACTATAGGTACCTTATGAAATGTCAAAATTACAGTAACTGACAGAGGCGAATATTGTAGCAGGAACGCTAGAAATATTGTTCCAATAATTGAAACGCCTCCAAGAAAAGAATATTCTTTCAACCCCGTCCGCAGGTCTGATCTTATAATTTAAAAATGGGCTGACATTAGCAGCTCACGCAAATAGACAGCCAAAGTATAAAATCCACATCTTCTCTGTAAATGGAGGAAAAGCAGTTAAATGGGGCAGCAGGCTCTGGCTTGGTCTGCTTAGAAAGTAATGAATAAAATATTCCATTAAAAACAAAACACAGCTTACATCCTCTTCTAACGTCACATTTAACTAAAAGTACAGCTATATTATGTACAAAGCACATATATGTATGATGTGTTGTGTACCTATATGTTTTGTATACCTACACTCGTATACAAAAAAGGATATGTGGCTTTTTTCATTTCCACATCTCATAAATATAAGAGCTGGAGCTGAATGGAGAAGATGAGAATTACAACTTGAGAGTTGAGAACTAGCACAGCCCTTGTGCTAACTGTATGTACTTATGTAGGTTCGCTGTGCTGTGCAGTGAGTGTAATTCTTAACGTATGTACATCCCTTCAGCAAAGCCCACATAGAATCCTTGACCTTAAAAAGCACATCATGCATAATATTATGTTCTTGGGAATTATAAGTATGTGATTTGAAGTGAACCGCAAAACAGATCTGGGCTTAAATAAGGGCTTCTTTTTTTTGTGAAATTAGAAATAAAATGGTAGGTACTCAGGCAACGTCATAGAAATATTTCAAACATTGGCGTCGCGAACTTCGTAAGTTGAGGTGGCTGTACTATTGTAAAGAACTATCGAAATTTGTATGGAAATTGAAATCCCACCAAAAAAATTTAATGTATAAGATAGGTCGCCAAGACTCAGAAGCTGATAACGCTTTCGTTATAAAAAAGTTATGAGATCTCATAAAGAGCTAGGTCCCTTACTCTACCAGGCCTAATTCTCCAAGCATTAACTCAAAAAACCCAACATCGTGGTCAAAAAGTACGGCTTGGCCGTTTCGCAGCCGTTACACAGGCTTCCAGAGATGTATACTAAAATAGAGTCTGCCATGCCAAAGGTCTATGAAACGCCCCAGCCAACTTAACGTCCAAAAATAAAATTTGAAAATAAGAAAAGTGCGTATACGCCCGAGTGCACGACTATTTCAATTGAATGAATTTCATCACTTTTTATGGAACATCTTTGTAATTAAAACTAATAACGTATGTCAAAGCCTTCCAGAATTCGAAGGCTCTTTCTTTGAAATTACTTTTATTTTGTATTTCATTGTTTCAATTTTTTATTTAAGGCTTTTTTGTTTTTGTAATATGATCTGTGTATCAGTGACAGGTTATTTCTTTGTTTTTGTTTTGTTTTATTTTTTTCTTTCGTGGTTTGCTTAAAACTTGAAAACGACTGGACCAAATTGGATACTTCCCTTGGCGGGTTTGTTAGTAATGGCTACGCGAAGGTTTAGAAAAAAAAACCAGAGAAAATAGGTGGCGTTCTAAGGCGCAAATATTAGCTACTCAGTAATAAAAAAAAATTCGGCTATTATTGATATTTCCATCACAAAAAAGTGAGTTAATTGTTTTTGTTTGTCGGCAAAAAACAAACCTCATTTCTATAGGGAATTTTACCAATCTGTCAATGTCTAAAATGATAGCCATAACTTTGTGGGTTTGACAGATGCGAACGAAGAACGAACGCGAAAATAAAAAAAGGCGGTTTTTTACACTAGAAGTTTAGTATGATATTCCGAAGTGAAAACATGTGAAACCCACAATATGATATTATGAGTGAACGAGAGAGAGATATATTGCTATTTGGTAAAGAGACCTATTCTTATAGATCGGTAATCGATCTGATTCGTTCATTTGTTTTCTTCACTTTGGTTAATTAAAAGGTAAATTATTGATAAGTGAACACTTAATGTGCGATTTATACAAAAAAAAGCCAAAAAGAGGTTCTTAGGTTGGTCGGCATTCTCAGAATGCAAAGCAACACCGAAATGCCACACCACGTCGAACTGAAGGGGAACGTTCTATTGAAAGGCAATCCAGCTCGATTCAGAATGATTGAAAATCGTACGCGACAGTCAGAAGAGATCAACGAAGCTTACAATGAGCAAGAACAATTGAGAAAAAAAAATGTCCGTGCTCGGCAAAGTGATGAAGCAAGATCCTATCGTGCGACTATTCAGCAACAACGTCCAACAACAAATTCTTCAGTTGAACATTGAACGTGCTGCCTTTCTGTATGAGCCAAATATTCAAACCAGTGAGTACGCATCAGTTTAATTTTGTCTGTCGTTTTTCAGCATTGTAATGCATATTATAGTTAAATTTGAGAAAGAACCACCTGGATTATGTTTCTCGAGCGCCAAAGGTGAAATTGCCAGAGTTGTTTCGACCACCAAAGCCATTGCGCACTCTGCTTTACGGTGAATCTCTCCTGATTCGAACCATTTCTAGCAACAAATAAGATACATAACGATTGTTTTGAAATGACGTCGTGTTTGGTGGTGAAATTATAAATAAATGAACGAAATTACAATCCAACATTCACGGTAATTTCACCAGCATCATAATACACAAATACTAACACCACACACAATGTATCGTGCCATCCTGATAATAACACACCCGGCTAGCTATATGTGGCGTGTTCCCGAGTTGGGAAACCATTCTCACTCTTCATTCAGAAAACAAAAAAGCATTGTGTATCATTCAGCCTTAAATTGAATACAATCATTGTTCTATTCTTTTTTTTTCAATAAAACGAATAAAATTCAATTAAATGTATATACTTGAATTTATTCTATTTTCGCCAAATATTAGACAGGACGAAGTCCCTCGGGTCAGCTAGTTTTAATAATAATTATTATATTAGCCGTGTTTTTTTTGTTACTAAGTTTAGCTACTCATTTTTCATTTTCATAACGCTAAACACAAACAAATCGACTTACTCAGTGTTGCTTTTGTTATTGTTTTGCAAATAAAATGAGAAAACTAAAAAAAACTCAGCTATTACGTAAATTATAATTATACACCTTTTTTAGTTTTTGATATTTTTTCAGCACTAAGACTAAAAAGCTTCAAAAAAAAGTCCATTCCAATAAAGTAAGTCAACCAATATACCAACTTCAACCAATTTTTCGGCATCAATCACTTCTCAGTAAGAGAACTTTAAAACCAAAGAAATCTTGACGTGCCTTGTGAATTACTCCGATTACCTAATATAACTAAGGCGGTGGCGTGGCGTGGCGTGGCGGCGCGTGGTAACTTCACTTTTTACATATTTTAATATCTCAAGAATAACTGGCTGAACAGAATAGAATGACGGAACTGAAGCCGCAGACGGAACTGGAAGAGCTGTCAAAAAGTGTCGTACGTTAATTTTTTTACATGTCCACAATGGAGCTGTACAGCTTTGAAAGTATTTTGAAGAAAAACAAAAGAATATTCTTGTGTACAAGCTCAGATTTCACATTAATATATTCACATTATAATTTTCCTTTTAATACAAATTTTTTTTTCGCGATACAAATAACCACAATATTTTTTTTCCGACCCAAAAAGTTGTTTTTATTCTCCATACAATTTGAAACGTCAAAAGTGCCGTACGTGAAAAGTTAAACGTTGGTGAACTCTTCCGTCTGCGTCTGCAGTTCCGTATGCGTCTACGTTTCGTTGTGTTCGCAACATTGAATTTGCGTATATTCAATATTTTGACAGCTATTCCAGCTCCGGCTCCGTTTCCGTCTGCGTCACCATTCTGTTCAGCCAGTTAACAATGAGATTGACTTCGGGCCAGTTTTATTCCAAACATAATTCCGTAATTGATAAATTCAATTTGACAGTTTTTTTTGCTAGCAAAAAAACTGCGAAAAATTGTTGACAAATATTTTTTGTCGGCCCAACTTTGGTCTTCAGTAGCTTGAAATCTTGGAAAGGTTTCCAAAAATCATAGATTGGCGATTTTATTATAAAAACTAACATCGGGCACCGAATTTGAAAGAGCACCAATGGAATGTTACCAGTGCGGGTCGCAACCGGCCTATTTTTACTTTATAAAATTATGCTGAAGTCAAGTTATTCCCAAAAAAAATATTCAGTCATAAGAAAAAAAAATTAAGAACAATATTAAATGAAATAAAATAACAAATATTTTTTCAATTAGTTATCAACCCATCCGACCATGTGCTATCATGATTCAGGGCCATAATGCGTTACATACATACATTATAACCCTCCATCAATTTCACAATATAATTTTCTGTATTCGAAATTCGAGTAAAATAACGATTACTATAACGTTCACGTCCATGCCATAAATTGGCATAAGTGCTTCGTTCCACTTCGTCATATGAAATTAATTTTCGTGGCACCACCACCGCACCGCACCGCACCGACTTTTATGACCCATTCCTTATAATATTGACACCCTCTTGCCCATAATATTAAGTGGGCCAAAATGCGTTCCCCACACTCCATTTGATGCGAATTGAGGAAAAGGCTGAATGCAGTGCACGTCACTGGCAATATGTCAGTGCGGTAATGTGTCAGTGGCTTCCTAACCCAATTGCCATCAAGTGAAATAATTAAACATAAATTATTCCATTGGATCACTTTTGGTGCTCAACGTGCAGCACACCCAGGCACACTTCACTCGAAATTGAGTGACATTGATGCAACCGCTCTGCACTACCTACTATCATCATCGTCATTTTGCAATTGCGAGGCCCACCACATACCACCCTCCCTTCCTCCCTCTGCCACTACGTTGATCGCAGCTGGTAGGTTCCTTTTTCAATTCACCTAACTTAATCAACGAGCTTATTTTACAAAAAGGTTTCAATGGGCCAAAAAAGTCATTGTTACACTTCACGAACGGTATATGCGGGTATACGAGATATGTAAGGGGGTGAAGGGTAAGGTACAGAGACAAACCCTTTCATTGAAAGAAGGGCCTTTGTATCGTCACAAATTAGCGCGCTGAGTGCATCTGATATAACCATCTCCACTCTAAGTAGATATTGTTGGAACGCAACTTGGGACTACAACCCATTCAAGTGCAACCTTACAAGTTCTTTAGACTATTTCTAGCTTCTATAGACACACTGACACTGAATGCGGATACGTAGGTAATTTGATGTTAGTATGCGTCAAGAGCATATATATGGTACAATCAGCACTTAAAGTTGTTTCAAGATGAATGCACTGGGGCTGAAGCAATAGTTGTTGTTGTTGTATTGTAGCACATGAAAAGTTATTAGCAACTTGTTAAAGGCATAGCAAGAAGAAGGAGATAGAAATTTTATAATAAAACGAAAAAGAAAAAAAAAATAATAGACGGATAGCAATTTGTCTACATATTGTGGCTTAGATCCTGTCATATACCAGGAGGGTTCTTAAATGTTAGTGGGTGAAGGACATTTTTACAGTTGAAAGGATACAAAAGCCTTTCTAAATGGAAAATTAATGATTGGACGATATACTATGTGTGAGTTGGTTTGTACATATGTATGTGAGTATTGCATTCAAAAAGTGCTGGAAAAGGGAAATAAGGGATGCGCAGTTGAATTTATTTATAATTTCCCATTATAAGTTTACTATGAATTGTAACTCGTTCGGGCATCAAGAAAAATATTCAAGTCATTTAAGACATTGACTTTGCTACCATATTTACGGAGGGGTGAAAGGCCCCTAAAGAGTGTGCTGGTCATGTCCAGATTTTTACCAAAGAAGCAACAAACTTAATTGTATTTTAGTTAAGATTTACTCACCACTCACTGGCTCTTTATTATTTTTTTTACAATTCTAATGCTTATATAAAAATCTCGTGTCAAGGTGCTTGTGGTCGTACTCCTCCGAAACGGCTAGACTGATTTTTATGATTACCGTTATGTGATTAGGGTGACCATATACAGAAAAAGTATTCAATTTTTTAACGTTTTTTTTTTTAGATTTGAAATAAAAAATACTTATAACTATAAATTTTCACTCTCCTACCACCACCCTACATTTTTTAATCGTGATTTTAGTATTTTTGTATATGAACAATATCTAAATAAACCATTATCATTCGTGTTTTAAACAGAACCAAATTATTTAAATTGTTGAATGACAGATGACGCTAGGCTACCTCATCGAACTTTCATCAACACAATCGCCCGGTCACTATATGGCGTACAATGTTGAAAAGGTCAAGTTTTTAATAAATACGCGCATCAACGTTCTACAAGATCAATCCGCTAACACATTCACGAAATAATTGTTATAGATATCGGCGATTCAAAAGTTGATTTGCTGTCCATGATATACTGGCTGCATAAAATTGCCGACCGATTTTTGCACAAGCAGAATTGTTGATTCGCAAAATGTTTTCATTGACTGCATATTACCCGATGTACGCACAGAACATATAAATAATGCGTGGCTGGCAGGAAGAGCAATCTTGGCAGCAAAAAGATATGTTGACGATTTAAACTTCAATATACAGAAGCTATTGCCAGGCGACTTGGTATCATACAAATCGATCGATACAGTATGCGATGCCATCGAAGTTGTAAATTATCCTACATAAATTTTTAACTCACTGTATGCCACAACACCTTCTGCGACTGAAATTTTTATCTCCGGTTATTTTACTTCGGAATTTGAACCCACCACGGCTGTGCAATGGCACGCGATTTGTCATTAAAAAATTGATAAAAACATAATCGAATGGCCAATTCCAAAGCGAAAATATTTTTCAGCCACGAATTCCAATGATTCCCACAGGTGTGCCAATTGAATTCAAACAAACAAATCGTCGTGTCATAGATAAATCACTACATATTTTCAATCAATTTCACAATGTTGGTATGTACCCGACGTTATACTTCATGCTGTATACGCCTGGCGACTGACATTGTTGTCCGCCCGCGATTTGCAGTTTCTGTGCTGCGGCGTAAACATGCAGCTTACGCCTCGTGTGCAGTTGTCTATTGAAACAAACGTGAGATACACACAAGCTCCATACAACCGAAAACATTCGTTGTACACATCTATGACGAGACGCTTCGTGTGCAGAAGGACTTATTCGTTATTTTTTATTTAAAAACCAAAATATTTACTAGAAATAATTTATATGACAGAACAACGTTTGCCGGGTCAGCTAGTTGCTTTACAATTTGCATATTCTTGATACTTTATAATATTCTCTTATAAATACTTATATTCATACATATAATCGACAATTAATATACTCTTAAGACTAGGTTTATATAATTCAAATACCTATGACTGGGATAGCAGAGAGCACTAAATTACAGCAGACGTCACTAACTAACTACTTAAAACCTGGGCTTCTACTTTCAATTCTGGAACTAAGTTTTTCAAAGGGGAGGTACTCTTGATTGGTGCTATTCCTACTATATATGGCAGATCTCAATTTTCCACTGTTCGTTCACGGTCTCTTTATATGTATAAGTGGTGTTGAAACTGACTGTGAATTATAATTTCACAGAAAAAGTAATATTACTAATAATACACTATGCCAGTGATGACCTCAGTAGTATGACCAGGGGTGTAGGTAGGGAGTGTTGACGGATATTCGTGCATCATTACAAGATTTTGATTAATTAATTTTTTTGTATTATTTTTTCATAATTTTGAGTTTGAAAATAAATTTTTCAAAAACTATTGTCTGAAACTATTTGAATGAAAAACGAAACAAAGGACTTCCATCTTTAAAAAAAAGGATAGCATGACAATGTATGTGTTGCCTTTGTTTTTTTATGATCTCTTTTCTACATATTTGTAGTCGATTTTTTAAATAATTTCCCCTCCCGACTAAACGGGAGGACATAGACTAACTAAACCTATACGCCTTAGCTTTTTGTCACACCGCATGCGTATCATCCGAAGTATTTTTGTGCATTCTCCATTTGTGTGGAAAACTAAAAACCTTAACTCTACCGATTGAATTATTTCGAAAACCGTTATTTTTATGAAGAAAAGTGTTATAATCTTTTTTGTAGAAAATTTTCTAAGCTACAAATTCGTCACCAACGTTTTTTCTGTGCAAGGTACCGTTAGGGAGATATTCCTTAAAAAAACATTTTGGGGGGCTTTTAACCCCCTGTAAAATTGTTAGCGGCGCTCCTATCGGTGGGGGCTGTTACAGTTTCTTAAGAACCCCATCAGGAGACTGTATACCAAAATCCAGCTTTCCGGCGATTTTTCCAGAGTCAAAAATGTTTAATATAACTGGATTACAATTTGTAGCTTAGAAAATATCCTACAAAAAAGATTTTGGGACTTTTTTCATAAAGAGCGATAGAAGAGTGAACTAAAGTTCAGTTACTAAAGTTCAGTTACTAAAGTTCAGTTAAATAGTTATAAACTGAAAAGAGCGCTCTTTTGAAGTGATTTGAAACGCACTAGTCTTTTGCATATGGTTAGGATAAAATAAATTGGATTAAATGTAGCCAAAACTCTTTTTTGTTCCTTAGATAAAATTGCGTTCTTATCTAACTCAAAATCGCGTTCGAGTACAGCAAAAAAAAAATTCACTGTCAGTTTTTTTTTTTTTTATAGAATCAATGAAAGTACATGTATGTAGGTAATTTGCTTTTTTATAACGTTACACATTTATGAACTTCTCCAATTTTCATTTAAATAAGCTCGTCCTTGTGTTTTTTTCTCTCTCGTTGCACAAAGCTTCTTATTAACTAGCTTGAAAATATACATAGGTAGATAAATTTTCAATAAAAATCTAAATTCTTATTGAAAATTTATACATTTGTACATATTTTCGTTTTCAGTTATTTTCATTTTTGTTTTTGCTGATGTTGTTTTTCAATGAGTTTGATATGTATGTAGATACAATTGAAAAACTCAAGTGTCTGCTTGAGCTTTGGCACTAGGTCTAGGTATGTATTTTTATTTATTCAATTGAGCAGAATATATCCATGGTATGTGAGCAATTATTATTGAAATTGAATTGGAAAATAAATTATTGAAAAGCGAATTTGTACGTCAAATGAATTCTTTCTTTTTGAAAAACATGGTATCAATTCTTTTTGTATACATACTGGTTTTGGTTTGCATTTGAAAGAGATGATTTTTATTTGAAGTTTTTTTTTTTTTACATAGATATACTACTTACTCATCAACAGAGAATATTGGCTTTTGTAAGGCTCCATGTTTGCCATAGTGAAATCCTCAAAGGATGAATACAAAAAAAAATTATTTATTTTTTTTTCAATTTTATAAATGTAAAAGGTCACATCGCATCTGTCTTTTTTTTATTGAAAGTTACTTAAGGGGTAATATTTAAGGCGCATAAAATATACGCATTGGTATGACTGTATCTACTCGATTTAAATGGTTGATTTTAGATTAAAACAGGCTCGACTATATTTATAGGAGACATTTACTTTTGAAAATATGTACAATAAAATTTAAAAATAGACTTTTGAAAGTGCTTGAATTTTTTTTAATATGATATTGGGTAATTCCATGGTAACTCACGTTACATTTAGAGGAATTTTACGGGCTATTTTATTAAAATTTTAATACAATGCAAATAAAAATAATATAGTAGCCGTGGCGTGATGGTTAGTGCGATGGACTGTCATGCCGGAGGTCTAAGTTTCGATCCCCAGCCTCGCCACCTATTTATTTAAAAGAAAAAACGGCTACTGCCTCTTGCGAGGAATTGACAAATCCTCCAAGAGAATCTCCTGTCACAGAATAGTGCCGCTCGTTAGCCGTTCGGATTCGGCAATAAACTGTAGGTCCCCTCCATTCCTGCAGACACGCACACAGGAATGGTTGAGAGTTGTAAGTCACTAGGCCCTAGTTCTTCATGAGCTGTTGTGCCATCAAATTTATTTTTTTTTAAATAAAAATAATACAAAATATATTTTATGTACATACATTGTAGTAATTCTACCCGCTAAGATAAATTTAAATATTTGGAAAAAATTGTTTCTTACTTAGTTAAAAAATATTAAAACATTTGTAACTCACGTTATATCTACATTTTCAAACGCACTTGGTTTGTGGCTGCTGTTTCCAATTTTTTTAAAAATTAAATTAATGTACCTACTATTATTCTAAATTAAAAACAATAAGAAAATATCGACCTAAACTATGGTGAATCTTATACACATCATCGCAAAATTTTAACAAAATCGTCAGACCCATTTAAAAGATATGAGCCGTTTTTTTGAAAGTTAAATAAGTCCATTTTTCTTTATAAGCATAAGTTAAGCAACTGTAAAATCGGAGTTATTAATTTGTGGGATTTATTTCAGTGGGCATTATCTCACAGTACCTAGGCATCAGCTTGTACATACTTCAAAAACAACATCATATAGGTACTTTTGGTCTGGCAATTACAATTTGAAGTCATTTTACTAGTTTTGTTTGGTTTTCTTTCGCAAGCTTAGCTGTTTGTTTAAATTATTACTTAGGATCGGATTTTTATGCAAATGCATGTTTTTTCTCAAAACATTTAAAAATCTTAGACCAAGTTATCTTTACTAATCATAATTATTATTTTTTGGAAAAAATAAAGGAAAACAATAGTTTTAAGTGCATATTTCCCGTTTAGAACATATTTTAAACGAATATTTCTATTTTGAAGTGTATGAAAATCTTACGGCTATATTATTGACTTTCTTCAAAGCTAGTTTTACTGAAAAAACTAGTTCTATTGGAGTTACGAGTTTTTATGTTCTCAAAAAAAATTACTGATTTGATTTAGATGTCAAAATATGTATGAATATTTTGAATTAGATGTCAAAGTAATAAAAATTAGTGAACAAATTAAAACTCGAAACCTGAATAGAACTACATAGTTTTTACTCAAAACTAGCTTTGAAGAAAGCCAACAATATGGCCGTTAGCCTTACGTCCGTAATTACTAATAAGGTGCGGCGTAAATATTTTTTTTTTATTGTAATCAAATTTTAAAGCATACAAAAAAATCTATTATAAAATAAAATTACTTAAAAATTAATTTGGTCTGATATTAAAAGTGATATTGGTAAACAGAAAATGGTTAACAATTTTTGTTATAGAAATTAGGCCCGTGAATGTTCGCAAAAGATGAATAAATACAGTTCCATATAGACTTGGGTATTCATGAAAATAATATAATATACAGGGTGGGGCAAAAGGTATAAACCGGTTTTAAAGGGACGTAAAACAAAAACAATTCAACGTACAGAAATTATGTTTATTATATTGTTTAATTCAGTACAGAATCTAGTAGGTGGCGGCCGTGAGCCGCGATGTACTCTTGAAGGCGAATTCTGAAGTTTTCAATCGCTCTTCTGCACATTTCGATGGGTATTGCTGTAACTTCCTCTCTGATTCTGTCCTTAAGTTCTTTCAGGGTATGTGGACGAAGTTTAAAAACTTTTTCCAATAACGAAAATTCTTAATTCTGTTTGTTAACAGTTCCACACAGGTAGGAGTCAGTGTACCTCGTCACTGCTGAATTTTCTGGAACTCTGTCAAACATTTGTTATTGTTGGCAGCAGTTTCGTCGATGTTCAAAGTCCAGGGCATCATTATTTTGTTTGGGTGAAACTGTAAATCTTCATGCGAAATTCTCCTTAAAGATCTGCTAGAGCTGCCCAAAGCAAAACTGCATGTCTCCGGGCTGAGCCCCTGCGAGACTGCATTTCTCGCCAAGATGACATTTTCAGGAGTTCTTACAGTTCTGGGGTCTTCCAATTGCCGAATAAGTTGCTGTTAAACCAGTATTTGCATTACCGCCAGGGACGTTTTCCCCAACAGGGATATTAAAGTGCTGTCGGAAGGCTCTCTGCATGGCGATAACAGAACGGCCATTTTCAAAAAAAGTCCTAACAGCAAACCCACGATGCTTTCCCGTCCAAACCATGGTTGCTACTAAAAACTAGACTCTCTCACTACCACAACGAGACCCCTGTGTGTCCGGATTACCACAGATGGCGTGCGATGTATCACAAATCCCCTTTTCCCACCACAACCACAGGCTGAGTGCCAGCCGGTCCAAACCGGTTCATACCTTTTGTCCCACCCAGTATAATTTTTCGACCCTTACTCAATCAATTTAACATTATTTTTTTTTTAATTTATTTTTACTTTTAATACTTGAAAAATAGTCTTTACTAAATCCACCCAACGTAAACTTTCTTTGATAATTTTAATCAATTTTATTGCATTTTAAAATTCTGCATGTTTTACTTAGGTAAATTAAACCTGAATTCTTTGACAATTTCTTAAATTTTTAAACAAATTCGAACGCAAACTTAGAATCTCGAAACATAAAAAAATGAACTTATACCTACCACTTTCAAAAGCAATGGCGCATACCTAGCTACATTAAAAAATTATCGTTTTTGAGAAAAGCAAATAAGTCAAAGAAACGATTCTGTGAAAGGTGCCCCTTAAAAATATTGTTTTCACCAAAAAATAAGATTTTCCAAAAATACATATACAGTGAAACAAGGATAAGTGCCTATCGCATAAGTGCCTAACCCGTTTAAGTACCTTTTATTTTTTAGAATAAAATTTATCTAATAAGTACCTTTCGCTTAACTGCCTTCCCCGCCTACTTGCCTTTTATTTTGTACCCTTTTTTTGAAATTTACCTAAAAAAAAATTCTTTTAAGTAGGTACACAATTGAAATCAGCAGAAAAAGACAAAAGCTTCTTTTCATCTAGCGCTTCCTTTTTAAAAGGTTACCGATACTAGTCAGTTGATGTAATGTTATTTCTTATTTTTTAATTAATATTAATTTTTTTTTTTATTGTCATTTTTTATTATTTTTGTAAATACAGAGATAAGTGCTTATGCGCTCTTAAGCGGGTTTTTTATAACTGCAAAACCCGTATAAGTACCTTTCAAATCGAGGCATTTATGGTGAGGCACTTATCCGGGTTTTACTATACTTCTTTTTGTAGGCTTTAAAAGCACATTACTATATATATACCATTAAAATAAATAAATGAAATGAAATAAACTGAAAAAATAGTATCTAATTGTTATTGTTGATATTCTATTCTTTTTAAATAATTTGTTTTCATGCGCATGCGCCCTGCGTTTTTTCGTTTTTAATGTATGAGGTTAGGAGAAATTATTTGTAATTGGTTTTAAAAAGTTTTATAATTAAAAATTTAATTAATGTTTTGTCCAATCTTAATGGGTATGTCATCTCCCACCCAAGTAATCATCGATTATTTCATGTTTACTTAGAAAACCCTTTTGTTTTCAAATTCTTTCTTTGGGTTCAATCTTATATACTGCATCCGTTTTATCATAACACTTTTATTTATTGATCCTGAAACTCTCCTTCCATCATCAGCAACAACAAAACACCATAAACTTCCCCCACCATCAAGAGACTGTATTTATACTTATCTACCTAAATATTGATGTCTCTGATGATGCTTAAACCAAAACATCATCACACTCACTTCCCAAGAATACATATCAATCAAAATGAACAAGAATAAGAGGTGGCTCCTTTGAAAATAAGGCATTTTATGGATAGATTTACTTTCTTTTATTACAAAAAAAAAAGAAAGAAAAAAAATAAGAAAAGGGTTTGACATCAACCCCGCACCGGCCGCTTCTTCTAGAATACCAAGAGAGATATTTCATATGGTTCGAGTTCCGCATCCGCACATAATAAAGTGGGTACTCATTTTGTGAAGCCACTTTTGATGTTTTACGAATTGATTCTCTTGAAGAATCCTTCCAAAACCTTTCACAGGGTTCCTTTTCTTTTTTTTTTTGCTGTATCCATTTTCGTGATATCATCCATTTGCCCCATTGTTTGATTGTCATGCCAACCAGCCAAGCAAGTTGAGTGTTGAGATTGAGAGTTTCCCGTAAAATTGTTTTTCATTAAAGTTGAAATGGTTTTTATTGTACCATGGTGGCCCTAGTCCTGGTCATGGTTCTATTGTGTACTGTGTGCTCTCAATGGGGGATGGTACGCTCTGGGGGTCGATGGGGTTGTTTCGTGTCAGAATGTCGCATGTGTGGCAATAAAGCAAATAAAACAAAACAAAAAACTTACAAAAGAAAACAGCACTTCCACACACCTACTCCTGTCCTAATGTCAGGCACTTATTCACTCTGATTTGAATGAGAGAGAGACGACGAATACGCGTTCTAAATTGACACAAAAATCACCTACCTATACTCCCAAAACCTAAGTGGGTCGGATACCTATTCTATATGGCATACAAAAATACTTCTATATGGCACAGCGGGTTAAAGTGACTTTTAAGGATGTGTTAAAGTCGTCCACTGAACAGTGAACGTGAACACTGAAGTGATTTTGGTGATGAATGATGAACGCAAGAGTGTTTTCGAAAAAATGACAAATGATGACAGTTAACGGATGATGATTGGTATTTCTAAATAAAAAGAACTGTTAAGGCTAAAACTTGGCCCGTTAACTGTGTTCGTCTATTGCATTTGGAAAATATGCTTTGATTTGTAAAGATACTTTGATTTGAACTTACATAGCAATCGAACTGTTATAGATGGTATAGAGTCAATCATATTGAACAAATGGGTAGAACCGAAGGACAACAATTTTGACTGGGTAGCAGAACTCTTCAAGTTTTTTTTTTTTTTTTGAAAATGTTTGTAATTTTGAACTTGTATCAAAGGATTTTCAAATTTAAAATATTCCAATCGGATGAACTTATGGCTTAAATGGGTTTCATTATACGCAGTTAACTGATGCTGACATTTTAATTAAAAGTTGAAGTTGTTAGTTTTGTTTTTTGCACTTTGTTGAGTATACAACTATGCATATATAGGTTCATAAACAAAATGGATGCTAATGGAAGTGGATTTATGTGCGGTGTAATTTGAATTTAGTGCTGCAATGCATTATGAAGAAATAATGAATTGTGGGTGGATAGAGTGAATAATATAGCAGGATAAATTTTAATAAAGCTATGATGGGTTTATTATCTCTTTTCAATATTTCATTATTGAAAGCTAATATTATTATTGTGTTGATATTGCACATTTCAATGATTTAATTAAATTACAAAAAAAAAAAATTACTTGGTAATAATAAATTTAATTCCATTTTGAAAACTTTTGAACTGAGTGCAGTACAGCACATATTATTCTGTGGATTCAAGTATTAAAGGCTTATATTACAAAAGCTTTGATTTTTGCACAAATATTTTGTTTGTCCGCGTTTTTCTCAGAAAGTATTCAACCGATTTACTTGAAACAAATTTTATAATTTTCCTTATTCCTTGAAGCATGTAAATAGATATTTTTTATTTGTTAAATATATTTGTTGAATTAGATTATTAACTTTTAAGAAAATTTCGTACACTTTTTTTTGTCGAAGTTGACCAACATATTCAATTATGCTTTTAAACCTGCGTAATATTTTACAAAAATGGGATTTTTTGTATAAAGTTAATAGTTTTATGCAAATTTTGACCCCTAAATCATTTCTTAACTGCATTTGCAAGCTGAGAAATAAATTTATTTACAAATTATAAATTTATCAACTTTTTGTATTTTTGCATCTATGAATTCGATTCAATCGCAATGACTGGGTTGCTGCTTTGTTCTATTTCATTATCGTTCCGTGTTTTGTGCATTTTCTTTTGTGTATTTGCTTACTGGCTGAACAGAATAGAATGACGGAACTGAAGCCGCAGGCGGAACTGGAAGAGCTGTCAAAAAGTGTCGTACGTTATTTTTTGTACATGTCCACAATGGAGCTGTACAGCTTTGAAGGTATTTTGAAGAAAAACAAAAGAATATTATTGTGTACAAGCTCAGAATTCACATTTTTTGTTTCCAATAATTTTCCTTTTAATAAATAATTTTTTTCGCGATACAAATAACCACAATATTTTTTCCGACCCAAAAAGTTGTTTTTTTTCTTCATACAAATTGAATCGTCAAAAGTGCCGTACGTCAAAAGTTAAAAGTTGGTGAACTCTTCCGTCTGCGTCTGCAGCTCCGTATGCGTCTACGTTCCGTTGTGTTCGCAACATTGAATTTGCGTGTATTTAATATTTTGACAGCTATTCCGGCTCCGTCTCCGTTTCCGTCTGCGTCACCATTCTGTTCAGCCAGTTATGAATCTCTGTCCACTCAATTGTTCGCTCATCCACTCATTTACATTTTTATTCCTCCTTTCATTCCACTCAATTGTTGACTTTTTGTAACGACGACGCCGACTGCCAATGCGTAGTCTGTTTGTTTTTTCCTTCTTAAGCGAACTAAAATGTTACATACATACCTACATATTTTAGGTATGTGCACCACTGCCGTGCGCAGTGTGTTTATTTTTTGCTTTTTCTGCAGTGAACCGTAGTGTTACATAAATGTACATATTTTCAGTAGAAAGCAGCATGAAAAAAGGTTTACTGAAAGCTGCTAAAGATTATGAAAATGAAACATTACTGATTTCAACTGAGTGGAGTAAGGAATAAAATACAGTGCAAGCCCCCTTAGCCGGACAGTGACGGTCGCAACACTGTTGTCCGTCTCAGGGAGTTTCCGTCCAAGGGAAAAAATAAAAAAATATTTATAAAAGGAAATGTATAGTTGGCATCATGAAACTGTTTCAGTGAGAGAAAATAAAATTCTTTATTTGGTTACGGAAAGCATATGGAAGTATGTATATAAAATGTTTGTTAATAATATAGTAGAAATTGCGGTTAGTCTCATGAAGCATTTGATATACTTTTATCTACTCATAGTAATAAGTATATTTAAAGCTTGCGAAGCAACGTGAGCACGGGTCGGTTAGTCTTAAATAAAAAAAAGAGGAAAGAAAACAATTACAGGCAGGGTTGCGAGTTTATGAATTAAAAAATCTTTAAGTCATAAGTCTGTAGGTGACTTATGAAATGAAAAAAATTTATTTATAACCCAGCTAGACTTATGAATTAAGAAATAATTAATTTATGAGCTATTGGTGAATTAGAAACTTGTAAGTTTATTTTGACTGCATTGTTATTAACGAGAGTGGTTTTCAATTTTTAGCATATATTTTGTGAGTTTCCGTTTATGCAGAGTGCTTTATTTCAAGCTTATTGATTAATTATGAGCAGGAGAGTTTTCAATTCATAAGTTAGCATATAAATTGGAAAATTTATAATCAATTTACAAGCTAGACCAATACTTACTGCAGTACCAAAAGTTTCTAAGTACCTAATTATATTAAAGAAAATAGATTTTTTTTTCTATTTTTTTTTAAAGACATAAATAAGGTAACGAATTTATAAATTCACCAACTAGCTTATATTAATAATTTTTTTTTAACATTCAAAAGTCACTAACTAGCTTATGAATTAATTTTATTTTTTAATTGATAAGTCACCGACTAGCTTATGAATTAAACCCAAGCTTAAGTTAAAAAATGATTTAAGCTCTGCTACGAAAACGAAAACAACAATTTCTGCCCACTTTTTTCACAGTTTTGCGTTAGTTACAATACTGATGAGATTAATGGAAAGCAAAACATCTTTTCGAGAAAAAAAAATTACAACTAAAATTTTAAAATTATGAAAAAAATTATTAAATTTTTGTTCCAGTTTTTTTTTTGAAAAAACTGTTTTTTTTTTTCTTTTCAATGCTTATCAGTATTGTACCTAACGCAAAACTGTGAAAAAAGTGGGCAAAAATTGTTGTGTTCGTTTCAATTTTGATGACAATTTCAGAATGTTTATGAACTACCCAATTTGTTCTTTTAATTGGTTTTTACGACTTCGATCATTCGGTACATGAAAACGGTTCAATGGAATAACTTGAAATTTTACAAAAATATTGGTGGCCTATAGTTCTTTAAAATGTCATACCAAATTAAGTCCTGCAGTCAATATTTGTAAAGCAGTACAAAATTTACAAAAAGTCTTTAAAAAGTCGTTTTTTTGACCTTTTCTGAATGTAACGATGAGGAGCCAAAAAAATTATCGTTATAAAGTTTTAGAAAAATCTTGCAGAATATTTATTCCGGTTTTTAAAACCACTCTTTAATTTTCAGTGTCGTCATCACTTGCGAAGATATTGGTGGCAAAAGTCAAAAGTCTGTTTTTTCATTCAAAACCAGATATTCTTCTGAAAAAAAATTGTAGAATGACGAAAAAAGACTACCTTAAAGCTGAATAAACAGTTATCGAAAAAAAGTATTGATTTGGCTCAAAAAAAATTTCAAAGAAAATGCCAATGTTCAAAAAAAAGAAAAAAAATTAAAATTTTTGGCTCGTGCTTCTTCTTTTATAATTGCGCAATAACGGTTCCTTTAAAAAATTCATTTGCTAAAATTTCTCAATACACAAAATATAAAGCTTTAGAATGCTTTTTGTTTTATCTCAATACGACCACTTTTCACAGAGATACAGCATTTCAAAAAACACTAAAAAAAAGTGATTTTTTTTTGTTCCCTTAATTTTTTTGACAAGAGTGCATAAGTAAAATTTTTTTTTGTTATTATAAAAATAGGAATTTATAAGATTAGTCACGTTTTTTTATATTTCATTTTTAATGTGCCCATAGTTACTCTATGAGTGAAATCTGTTAATTTTTTTGGCTCTAACTCTTGCATGCATCATTGTTCAGATAACGGCCAAGAGATATGCCAAAAGAATTGTTTTCTATCAATAGACTCTCCAGCAAGATAACATTTTTTTTTACTCACAGTCAAAGAGTTTTGAAAAATTGGCCCTATGTGCTACGATGATAGAAAATTCAAAAAAAAAAAAAATGGTTTTTGTCACACCGACGACGACGTCCATAAGTCCACTTCAATTTGAAGCCCAGCCTTAAAGTGAGTGAAGCCTTAGAATTTGGTACAATGATGCATTTGTATCTAAAAAATTGTATCTAAAAATTTCATATAGGAAACAAAAATAATAAAAAAAAAATACTTTTTGGATTCATATTGTTATATTATATAGGCTGCCCCCTAATTCATGCTTTATTTTTTAGCTGATGATCTCTGAGATCATTCAATAAGAAAAAAAATGTATGGGCGAAAAGCTCTATCTCTCCACTTGAGGAGGGGTGAAGAAATTTCTGAAAAACTAACTTAAAATGGAAAAACAAATTTTAAAATGAAATCAAGAATAATGTACAACAATATACCTACTTTAACTTTTTTGGAAGTGAATATTGCAATATGGTTATATGCTTTTTAAATCAAGTTCTTTAAATGAATAGTTTTTGAGAAATTAAATTCCAAAGTAATAGTTTTTGAAAAAAATTGTGATTTTTTTTTTCAAGTTGAGTTTTTTTTTTCCAAATTTTGCGTTACAAAATATACAGAAAGTTCCCAGTCCAAGATCGTGAGCTTTAGGCAGAAGGGAGTATAAGTATTTTCTAGAATTTATTTTCTAATAAAATATAAAAGTGTCCACTGAAAATTTTTTAGTTAACGGTTTTTGAAAAAAAATTACAAAAGCCATAAACTGAAAACATTTGTTTTAGCAACAAAAATTGAAAAATAAGTTTTTGGATTTTTTTTGGACTCATTGTACGACAAACAATCTATTACATAATTATGCATTTTATGGATTTTTTTATTACAATATTTGCCTTAAAAGTTTCTATATCCAAGTTTCAAAGTTAAGTTTTTCATCAAAAATCTTTTTGTCGTGATAAATTGATTCCAATAGAAAGCAAAAAAATAGAAAACCGATACCAAACGACCATTCGACTAGCAGCATTCTGAATCAGCACACTCAACATATTTTCGACCTGTTCAATTGCAAATTCAACTAAAAGCTATTAAATTTAATTATATTTTTTTATTGGTTTAAGTTTGAGATCGACGATGGTCCATACGATATTTATACATTCTTATTCATATGTGTAGGTATATCTAAATTAAAAGTTCATGGGAATTTTGTGTGTAGCAATGGATAACCTGACCTGGTTTAAGGTATATCCGGATACATATGTACGTACGTACTTTCTTAAAATAAATTACTTATTTCAAATTGTGTAGGATGGACGACCCGCATGCCGGAAGACTCTAAAGAACTTTTAATGCCCGAAACAAAATTTTAACTTAACCGCCCCAAAGATGTCGTTGTTTATGTTTTGTTTTTCCATTATTTGTATATCTAATGTTGGTATGTCTTCTGAAGGCAAACAAAACGACCCTTACAGGTATGAGAGATAATGTTTAAATAATCAAACATTCTTTGAATTAATAGGAAGGAAAAGACGAAGTACTTCAATGTTTCTTAAAAGCATTTTCTTTTTAACACGAAGCAAAATAAAAACGTGATGAGGGTTCATAAAATTTTTTAAGATCTACGAAATCGACTGGAAGGTGAAAAATTATTGTCAAAAAAAAAAAAAAAAAATAAAGTTTATAAAAAAAAATCCTATACAAATAAATTGAATTGAATGAAAAAAATGAAGACAGAAATGGAATGAAAAGAGGTTTTATGGTTGGCAGTTTTTGTCTTTGATGAATTATTAAGGTTTAAAAAATTAACGATAAAAAAAATTATTGAATTTATTTAAAGACCACCAAACATAAAAATCGTTTTATTTAAATTTAGCACCTTGTACTTTTTATTTTCAAAAACGTTCAAATCCTTATTTCAATTTAAATTTTGAGCATAATTCTTTCCCAAATAAGAAAGAAGTGAAAATAGGTATCTGATGATAAAAAAAAAAGAATAATAAAGAGAATTTCAATTTCAATTATTTTTGACTGTATACCTGTTTAATGAAAATAAGATTGAATTGCGGATCAAAGCCTATGGCTGACATAAAATAGATGATGGTTATAAAGGTTATGGGTTGGGTTGATTGAAAAAAAAAAAATAGAAAAATAAAAAGAATTCCTCTAAATTTAAGCTTTAATTAAATTAGACAAGCAAAAAGAAAAACTCATTGAAATGAATGTACGTTTTTCAATTTCTCTTTTCTTTTTACCTTCTGTTTCTAATATTTTTTTTTTTTTAGATATACCAACCCTTACTTTAAAATTATTTGGTCTGGTTTCTCAGTTATTTTTTTAAAGAATTTTTTTTTCTATTTTAAACTCAATTGATCAATATGTATTATTCTGTATTTTAAGGCAAAGTATCTATCTACGTTCTAGCAACATATACATTTACATGAAATAAAGTTATATTATTAATTCAAGGTTATAGAATGTACGTAATACCCTTTGTAGTGCACACATATCGAAAAATAATTTAAACACAGAAAGGGAACCTAATTGAGAAATGCAGAATTACACTTTCACTTTCATTAATAAATTCAATTTTCTTATTAAAGTGCCTGTCTCTTACAGAACATAAAAAAAAAAACAGTGCTGTAGCAACGTAGGGGCTAGGAGGGCTTTACCCCCCCCCCCCACGCGTTGCTCTACAGTATGAAATCAATACCGAATAAGATGTCAAAATATGGATGAAATATTTTGATTTAGATGCCAAAGAATATTTGAATAATAAAAATTTGTGAAAAAAGAACTTAAAACCCCTATAGAACTAGTTTTATCCATATTTAATTAGTGAAGTCATAAGTTCATTGTTCATTTCTCTCTCTATCTCTCCTGGACAACACAATTTTTTTCCAAACAATCATTTTTCCGATGTTTTTTTTTGTTGAAGTAGAATATAAAGTCAGAAGTAATCTATGACATCACGTTTTTGAAATATTCTCGTTCGAAATTCGTAAAAAATCGTTTTTTCGCTGTTTTCGAGCTAATTTGTTTCAACATACATAGGTAATTTGTAACGGTTTCTGAAATTTCTAATATTCTTCATTAAAATTCTGTTTATGCACTGGTGAATGGCAAAATTCTCATAAATAGATATGTTAGAAACATTTATTGAGTACAGGATGGGAAAGAAAAGCATTTTATTTAACAAAAAAAAAATCCATATTTACTGCTTTTTAAAACGAAAAATTTGCATTATAAATTTATACATATGTATTTAGTTTTAGAAAAACTAAAAAACTTAAAACAAATTCAAGTGTATTCAGATATTTAAATGTGTGTACGGTATGTACTGTTTTGATAGCGAAATTAGTTCTGGAAGTTTGTAACATAAAGGAGTAATATAAACAAAATTACTGTAAAAATTTAACTGTTAAAACCAGTGTTTTATTTTTAAGTTGGAATTCGGATTACAGCGTACAGAAATCGCGGTAAGTTCGGATCTTAAAAAACATGATGGAAAAAACGATTTTGATTTGAATATCTACTAATATTGGTACAATCTATAATTAACCAAAAACAAAATTAACAGTTAACCATTTATTAACAGTAGGTAGGTACCTCTCCCATTTTTTTTTTTTTTTGGACAATCTCTTTATTTGTATATTCGATTTAAATTAAATATTTTATACAAAAGCTTCTTAAAAATTTAAATCAGAGGTACTGCATATCAAAATTTTCAAATTTTTTTTCAATTGGGTTTTCTAGTATATTACGCCACGGGTGAGATTAAAAACTAAAAGACGTTTAGGCAACCTAAAATTAATTCGTAAGCAATTGGTGGTAGCATCTTTAAGTTGTTGTTGTTGTTCAAAATTCAATGAAATTGACGGAATAAAGAATGGTCAAGTCTAATAAACTGACATTCTAGTATGAATAATACAATAAAAATAATAATAACCAGATTTTAGTATTTGACTAGAAATTGTTAGAAGCTTCGAATGTTAAAAAAAAAAAATAATACTTAACAACGTACAATTTTGAACAAAATTATTTTGAAAACAATTTTTTTGATAATTTTTTTAAAATGTTGAGATTGAAAATAAATTTTTCAAAAACTACTCTCTCAAATTATTTAAAACAAAAGACCGTTCTGGCAAAAAAAGTATAGTGAGCCTTTTAATGTTTTTTTTTTCTATTTTAAGTTGATTTTTTTAGAAAATTGCCCCTTTCGCTTAAACGTGGGCAAAAAGACCCCTCCCATACCATTTTTTTTCTGGTCATGACTCAACCAACCCACCTTATGTGAATCACCTGTATATTTTTTTATATTTTTTTAAAATTTTTAATGCGCCTTAGGTTTGTCAACCCGTGCAACAAAGCATGGGTGGGTCAGCCAATATAAAATAATATGGCCGCGCAATAATACTCCCCATTATACTTTATTCATTATGGCCTTAAACTTTTTTGCTTTTGTCAGACAATTTACGAACAAAAAATATACATAGTTACCTCAATTTGTTCCAGTTATAAAACTTCTGCCGAAAGGTCACATCCTCAAATCATTTCAAGCAATTCAAGTCTAATTTTTTTTCCCCAGTACCTAGGTAAATTTTTTCTCTACCTATACTGGAAACTATATGATGTAAATAAATCACGTAACGAATGCAAAAATTCCAACTGCTAGTTGTTATGTATCAAAGGACTATTAATCAAAATTGTCACACACAAAAATATGTTTCCTGAGTAGCGAGCGTAACGAAAAAAAAAAAAAATAAAATTCAAAACAGCTTCCAGCAAAGAAAAAAAAAAAAAAAAGAAAAATTCACCAAAGGTCAAATAGGTATACAAAAATCCTTAATTCGCATACAAATTCGAAAATACTACCACGTTTGCTTGTTCGTGTTTACTCAGAAACAGAATTCACAATCAACAAAAGTTACGTAACGATCGATTAATGTTTATCGACTGTAAAATTGAATTCATGCCACGCATACCGAATACAAAATATCCTTACAAAAAAAAAAAAAAAAAAAAAAATGGAAGTATTCAAAATAGAAATAAAATAAAATCAAACGAAATCTAAACCAACCCTCTTCGGGATGAGAAACTCTATACATACTTACAAGAATTCAAAGCCAAAAGGTAATGCAAAATTGTTTACATCCTCTTCTTGCTGCATGACAGGATACGTGAGTTGAGTGTGTACCTAGCTTTACCTTTATTTCTTGCTTAGACCATTTAAATGCTACACGAGATATTGTTAAGGCGGTCACTATAAAGGACTAGCATGGTCTTATAATCATTTATATGGATATGGAGCAGAAAGTTTATGAATTCTCGAAATTGGCTAAGATAAGCCCCATGCACACAGTAAAAGCATGCACAAAACTATGTAGGTATACTGCTCTACAACATAGCAATATATTCTTTATCCTCACAGAAAATATCCTTTACCTACTCACTTACATGGGCATCCGTGTCGTAAGGCGATAAAGGTGATTCGTGCGTTAAAGGAGCAGTACAGAATTGCAATTGCCTTAGCGGAGACTTGGAGAGGGCGGGCGCGTGCAGGTGGCTATGAAGTTAAGTGGTTTGTGTATTGGATGGAGAGCAGAAGCAGTCCTGATGATGTCTGAGCCCATTCGACCCAGAGAATAGCTATAAGTACGTGTGGGCTTGATGTGTTATGGAAATGAGAGCACAATTGCAGCATTAGTTTCGGAATAATATTACCAACATTACGAATTACTTATATATACCTACATATATCTATATCTACATAAACACAGAGGGTTATGGATGTGGAAGGTCTAATGTTAATGCTGTCCTTCGGGAAAGGTGCTTTGTAAACAAAGCGGAAACTAGAAAATGAGAAAATTGTCCAAAATGTTTGCTCTTATAACGTCTTAGATATATAGTTGTGTCGGTGTGGTGTGGGCTCATATTATAACCTATCTCATGGCAATCCACACAAACAAAAAATAAAAACTCAGATAGGACAGCATAGATTGTAACTTGATCTGTTTTCTAATTATAAAATGAAGCCGGAGATAGATAAATGCCTTCAGGCAGGAAGTTAGGGAAAGGCAGATTATTTAGCTGTAGCTTTAAGCAAGCTGATAATCGCGTTATGGGTTTTGTTTGTTAACAAAAATGCGGGTGAAATTAAAAATTCCACAAAATATTGTTAAATCTATAATATAGAACAGCTTTTATCTCTAATAATAGCTTAATTTGATTGTCCAATGGGGTTTAATTTCCTCGAGCTTGAAAAAATAAATTATTTATGTGGATTTATGATAGATTTTCCAAACTACTTAACGTTTTTCAAGGAAAAATAAAATTGCAAACTCTCTAAGAAAGACTGAGTGCCAAGGGCGTACGCAGCGGACGGTTTACTGGATAATATTTTTATACGGGGGGCGTCTGATCCAAACAAAAAATTAATTTGGGAAATAACGGACACCCTAAGCTGTTAAAATTTACTTTCTCAGTCAAAACAATGAAACACTGGAGTATTACATATACGTTACGAGGGTTGTCTGGGTCAAAATTCTTTTGTCAAAATTCTGCTTTTCAAAAATTTGTTTTCGAAATTCTGCTTTTCAAAATTCTGTTTTTTTTTTTAATTTTGCTTTTCAATATTCTGCTTTTGAATATTCTACTTTTCAAAATTCTTTTTAACAAAATTCTGCGAACAATAAAAAAAAAGTTTAGAAAAATTTAAAAAAAAATAAATTTTTTACTTTTTTTTCATTATTTGTAGAATTTTTTAAAACAGTGTTTTACAATTTTTAAAATTATATTATGTATTTGTTAATAGAAATAATATTATTTTTTATTTTTTTGTTATGTTATCGTCGCTTAAAAGTGTTTGTTGCTCGGAGTCATGTAATCAAGTTTTTTTTTTAAATCAATAAGAAAAGCCCTTATTTACTTTCAAAGTTGGATAGGAGATAGAGCCATGAAATGGAGAGTCTACGAAATGTGAGTTTGCCCCCCCCCCCCCCAATCGAAATCCTGCGTACGCCCTTGGCTACAATTATTCATTACTAAATAAATTCTGAACTTCTGTCTTCTGTGCGAAAAAAAACCTATCCATCCATATATGTATAAATTATGCCCCTTGGCTATTTGTAGACAGCGTAAATTGTTACACCAAATTCCGTGTTTGCCGTTTAATTAATGATTAAATATTTTTAATACTTAATATGAGATACATAAATTCTTAACGTTTTTTTTTTTTCATTTTTCTTGCAGATTCCTGAGCTAAGACAACAAAATCGTAAGTTTTATTTTTAAAAGCGAGCTGGGTTTTGTTTATACAAGTCGGTAAATATGGGAGAGGGAGTACGAAAGCAACATTTTTTTTATTTAGTTTTTGATCATCGACAAAATTTCATTGACTATAAATAATTATTATTGAAATTGTATGTAGGTACATATGTACATATGTATGTAGGTACCTATGTATACATATGTCTCTAAAATTATCGTCATCACTTATGAAATGTTTGTGTTTTTTTTTTTAAATTTCATAATAATGCTTAATTGTTCATAAAGTATGCGAAAAATATAATTTATAGCTTTCTTTAACCAATATACCAAACGTATCCGACCGACATCGGATTATAACGCCCGATAATTACCGATCAACGGACAAATCCGAACATGTTTGGATTTTTCGTCAGTTTGTCGGTTATTACTTGCGATTATGCATGCGAAAAAAATTATACTTTACAAATGTACGGACTGGTATCATCCGAAAACGGAGGGAGATTATGAAGATGAACGTCCGAGACAATCGCCCGAATAGTTCCGACCCAAAATCGGCCGATGATTCGGTTGCATTGTACGCGAACCGTTAGTCTTGGAACCAGTGCTGGGGGGCATTTTCAACGGAATTCCCTCCACGCAGTCGGTAAATTCCCTTTTTTCCCACAAATATTTTCTTTTTTCCCTTTTTATTTCCCACAGAAAAAAAGTTGAAAAGTGGACTTAAAATGAAAAATATAAAAAAAAATAAAAACCAACAAAGCACATAAATAATGTTTAATTTGAATTTTTAAGAAATTAAAAAAACAAAATGACGAAAATTTTAAAAATGAAAATAATTTTTTTTTAAACTTTTTAAAGCAACTTGATTTAAAATATTACTAAAAAAATGAAAATACTAGCCCTCAAAACATCCTTTTATTTTAAATAATTTTTTCCATTATAAATTAACTTTTCAGAAAATGCCACCTCCAGCCTCAGGGGTGTTCCCCCATAGAATGACCCAAAAATCATCCCCCTAAAATGTATTACACGAAGTAGATGACACCCTGTATATTATTAAGTGCATACAAGTACCAAACATGAAGCAAATCGGTCCAAGCGTTTATGCTTTATTAACTGTGGAAGTGAAGAAGCAATTTATTTCTGGATATATCATGTTTTTTCTAAACACTAAAGATATATAACTGAACACGAATGTAGAAATAATCACTAAAGATATATATCTAGTCGTTGATAGTACCTACTATATTCACGATCGCGATTTTTACCTATTGTGTATAAGGTGTTATAAGATCTTCTAAGAAATCATTCTTACATTTCTTGAACTTTATTTTCACTTGTTTCGAAATTATTGATTATAATTTTGTTGATTTGCTCTTTTCCGGGTAAAATTTCAAAAATCAAAAAATTCCCACAAAATGGGTCGGTTTTCCCTTTTTTCATTTAGAGGTTAAAATTCCCACAAAAAGGGATTTTTCCCACGATCCCCCAGCACTGCTTGGAACTCACGTTCGTTAACAAATAAGTATGTAATAAATGCATTTGTTCCATTTCAATTTGCGACAATCGCGTCACCCGAAAAATTAAATAGATACATTTCAGTCTTTTCAGCGTTGCGATTTATCGGTGGCAAGTGCGGTCACTCACATTGAAACCCATTTGTTCCATCTCTTGCGACTAAGTAGCCGCGCGATCTAAATCGCAAGTGCGTTCCTAGCCTTAAAGCCGCAAATGACAGATGGTAAAAAATTTAAACCTGTCAGTTTTCAAAGAATCTATGATATGTATACCTCAATTTACCCTTCTGGTTGGGATCGTATAACAGGTCACAACTCAATGGGAGCCCACATGAGAAGAATAAAGAGGCGGAAGAAGTCTCTGCTCACATTCTTCATGAATGCCCACAGCTTAGCAAGAACCAGAAAAGCTGCCCTCCCAATTTTTCCACTGAGGAATAATACATAGGTATTATGAAATTAATTCAGAATACAAGATGGTTCCGGCCGGGGAGGCACCTCACACCTAAGCTCCCACATATCTTTATCTGGGGAGCATATTGGATTTATTAAGATCTGAGTGAAATGGTTCGGCTTGCCGTATCACCAGCCCATCTGACCTAACCTAACATAAGTCCAAAGCGAAATTTTGGACTTTATTCCAATTTTAAGAATGCAATATGGTCCAAAACGACTTTAACCTTTTTTTCACTGGCATATCATATCAACTAAGATCCTAAACCTTTCTATTACATATTATATTTATTTTGTACATAAATTGTAATTATGCTGTCCCGCCTTAAAAAAATAATACATACCTACTTCCTAGTTTTTGATGATTAAGAGCTACGCGCGGATGCAAACTGTGTGCCTTCAGCTTCACTTTCCAGTTCACCTCATCATGTTGCATTAAATATGAATATCAAATTTTATAATTATTTTAAACCTTCTTGTAATAATAGCCATAATCTTTTTTATGATTATGTTAACGGTGATTTCGTTTCTTTATCTAATTTTATCCGTTCTTTTGATTGGTTGTCTGTTTTAAGTAATCTCGATTTAACTAATGCGTATAGTAAATTTACTTGCAAGCTTAAAGAGGCAATTGATTTATTTATACCCAAAATATACAAACAAAAAAATCTAAACAAAAGTCCGTGGTTTAATAAAGAATTGATTAATTTAAATAATCGTAAGAACAAAGCTTTCAAATTGTACCGAAGTTCTGACAATAATCCTGCATTATATGAAAGATATTGTTGCATTCAAAAAAGGTTTGACTTCCTCAATAAATTTCTATACAATCACTACATTTTTAATATAGAAGCAAATCTTAAAAGTAATCCTAAGTGTTTCTGGAGTTTTATAAATAACAAAAAGAAATCGGTAGGTATTTCCAACACTATGCAGTATTTAAATGTTACTTCATCTGATCTTCCTACAATCTGCAATCTCTTTGCTCAGTTCTTTCGCTCGGTGTATGTATGTGTCTCCAACGAATGATAATACGAACTATGATAATGACTTGTTCTCAAATTCTGTAAATATCGGCAGCCTAAGTATTACATTTAATGAAATAGCTGATGAGCTGCTTGCTTTAAACTCTGATAAATTACCAGGAATTGATGGTTTTCCCCCGATAGTGCTTAAAAATTGTTCGACGACAAGTGCCCTGCCTCTGAAAATCATATTTAATCGTTCTCTTGAATCGGGTATATTTTTAGATGTATGGAAAAGCTCTTTTTTAGTTCCTATTCACAAAGCTGGTTCAAAAAACGATGTGACTAACTATCGGCCAATTTGTAAAATATCTACTATTCCAAAGCTTTTTGAAAAAATAATTTATAAAAAACTAATTCATTCAATGAAAGAAGTAATTTAACCTCTACAGCACGGTTTTGTGAGCGGCAGATCTCTTAACACAAATCTCGCCATATTTTCTTACTTTGTGCTTACTTCACTTGAAAGGGGTTTACAATGCGATGTGATTTATACAGATTTTGCGAAAGCATTTGATAGAGTCGATCACCATATCTTACTTCTTAAAATGCGAAGGTTTGGTTTTCACTCTAATTTCTTAGAATGGATAGAATCATATCTATGTAAGCGGATTCAATTTGTACGTATTGATAAATGTCTTTCAGATGCCATTAACGTAACATCCGGTGTCCCCCAAGGAAGTCACCTTGAACTTCTGTTGTTCTTATTACTTGTAAATGATATTCCAGATGTTTTTGTTCATTCGCATTGTCTCATTAAAAATGTTTTGTATAGTAAAAGATGTGTCTGACTGTTTAAATTTGCAAAAGGATTTATTAAATCTCTCTATTTGGTGTGTTAAAAATAAACTACATTTAAATGTTTCTAAGTGTCATAGTCTTACATTCTGCCGTGCGTCGTTTGACTTCTGTGAATTTCGAGTATAGCATAGGGAATGAGCCCATTATCCAAATATATGAAAAAAAAGATCTGGGGGTTATATTCGATAGAAAGTTTAATTTTATAACCCATATAGAATATTTGGTAGCCAAAGCTAACTCTATGTTGGGATTTATAATGAGGAATTCGAAGGAATTTAAAGATCCATTCACACTTAAATGTTTATATTTTGCCTACGTTTGATCAGTTCTGGAATATTGTTCTGTTATATGGAACCCATTTTACTCAAATTCCTCTCAAAGATTAGAGAGAATTCAAAAACGTTTTACTAGGCACTTATTTTATCTTTTACGCTGGAATATTGTCAGACCGTCTTATGATCACGGTTGCCACTTTGGTCATTTGTGACCAAATTTGGTCATTATTTTTTCACTATTTCTCAATTTTACATATGATATCTAAATTGCTATAAGACTAGTGGTTTTAAAGTTTCTGTTTTCGTTTATGTAGGTACTTATACTGGGTATTTTACTGAGTTATTCTTCTTCGCAAGTGCCTCTCTGAACAAGGCTTTTTCTGATTCGGCAGCAAATCATAGAGGTTCCCCCCTAGTTGCCTCCCTAAGACCCTAACCCAAGGGCGTACGCAAGGAGGTACAGGGAGGGGAGCTAGCTGCCCCCCGCCCTTATCAATATTTATCTTCTACATGAATGGGCTAAAATAAGAGAAATAAAAAAAAAAAAACGTTTCAAGCTAAAACTTTAACACCAATGCACTAAACAATAAGTTAGAATGTATCTCTTCTCCCAACAGACCGCATCTATGTTAAGCTGATATGTGGTAGTGGTTAATATTAGAGCTCTCGATTTTAAGCGTGTATTTAGCTACACGTGTAATTAAAAATTTTTTTTTTAAATCGGGGTGTCCTGTATTTCATCAAAAAATTATTTGCGCAAAAAAATATAAGCGACGGACTTATAAATACAAGTTAATTTAGCATAAGACGATTTTCTGATTTACTAAAAACTAAAATCATGCGAGAATTGAATTATAATGTCGATTAAATTCTGTCCGAGATCAATTTTTTACATTTTCACCAAAAAAAATTATCTTTGGATAACAAATCATAGAAACGATTTTCAATTAATTACATGTGTATTTTTAAATACACGTGTTCATACACCGATAATGTAATTACACGTGTAACACGGGTACACGTGTACACGTGCAATATAGATGCAGTATGTTTGAAACTTAAACAACAATTATTTTTTTTAATATTATTAAATTTTAGATCTGGACTTTATAATTGTACTTTTCTTTTGGACTTTATTTCATTGAGCTTTGTTTCATATTTAACCATTAAAAAGGCTTTTATATTTAAAGCTTACCTACTATAGGTAGACAGTCCAAACATACAATATGGTGTACCCCAGTTTATTTTTTATTGTTTGATTTATTTAGGGTAGAAAATTGTATCTAAGGTAATGTCAAGTTTGAGTTTTATATGTTTATACCTACCTACCTACATACCTTAATCCATAAATTGCCCTTGGTTAATGGTAGTAAAAATCTCGTGTAAATGAACCGTTTACATAAGTGTCGAACACCTGAGGAAGAATGCCACCCTTGGGGATTTTCTATGATTTTTTTTTTGTTGGCTCTTACCATTTTGAACTGGATATTAAAAGAAGCAGAAGAACGTGCGAAACAAGCCTACGAACACCACCATCATTGATTGTTTTTATTCTGTCACCCTTGTTTTTGTTGCCTACAAGGGATTAGTTTTTATTTTTGTTTTTTCCATTCCCTCGAGTCAATGTTCCGGTTAATTACTACAAATTATTAATGTCAGCTCAACATAAAAGCACAACAGCCTAAGCACAACAGCCTTTGGCATTGGCATAGAACGGAATTAGAAATATATAGATAGATAGCTATCTAAAGTAAAAGAAATAACAAATTCACACGACAAAAAAGGACCAAGCTATAATGTGGATGTTATATAGTTTGTTGGGTTTTGTGTGTCCGATTTTAATTGCGTGAGCTAGTAGCATTATTTTCCGTACTATACCTATACATCCCTTCTGATACCTACCCTTATTTTTTTTTCTGGCTCCACTCCCAACAAACCCAAAGTAAGTTGTTATTGAAATTAATCAAGTGATTAGGATATATTTTCCGCTTGATTATTGAGTCCTTGAAACTCTTAGTTTGACTTTATTGTGTATATATATTTATATGTATCACCACTGATTACGTATTTTACCTGGCTTTTTTGTTCGCTTAGTTATCCCAAGTCCAACATGGAATGGCATTAATGAGAGTTGAATTAAAAATCCAATTAGATTATGTAATTAATGGGCCGATTGCCAAGTCAGAGATGAATGGACAGAGAAAGAGGCAGAATTGTACAATATTGTAATGGAAATTCGTGGGGGGAAGTCAGGTTAAACATGTGATTCGGGGGATGGTATAGTGGGCGGCTTTTTTTGTCGAGGGATAAAATGTTGGAAAATTAGAATTCCTTTTGCCAGAAATAGCTCAGGATTGTATGTTGATGCGTAATATAGAATCTGCGTGTACAAAAAATTGAACACGGATTTCTCATGGGCGTGGCGTGTGAGCTTACTAAGGTGGGAACTTTGAAAAGTAATTCATTACAAAACTTGTTAATGTGAATAATGAAGACAGTTTATTATATGTTTAATTCAAAAATAAAATAGGTAGGAAAATATGTATTCAATTAAATACCACATGCTTTCATAAAAACAAAAACATGCTCTATAAAAACAAATAATAAAAGTTTTTGTATTTTTAATTTCATTTTTATTAGCTAATGGTTGAACAAGAAGATTTATTTCTATTTTCATTAAAATTCCTAAAAAACTTTTTCATATGTAATAAAAATTGTATTCCTAATATGATATTGAATATGTTACAATTTCTACTCTGGTCCAGTACAAGAAAGAAGAAAAGCTTTTGTTCATCCATGATTGTACATTTTAGCTATTGAAACAGCATGGCTAATGAGATTTGCAAGAGTGGCCGCATAAGTTTAATGCACTGAGGGAAAAAAAATGTACTCAGCAAAAAAATCCATTTACTCATAACATAGATTTCTGCACACATAACTTTTGTACTAGTTATATTTTGAAATGTTTACTGACTAAATTCTTTTATTATCAATGATGTGCCCAATAAATAACCCATTACAAAGATATGTGCCAGTTACCTCTGATTAGTTCATGATTATGTGTTGACTATAGTTCTAATATAATGACTACACAATTATTTAAAAACCGTAAGCCAATCACCTGAAAATTTTAACTCATCACATCAAGTTTTGTGCTAGGCAGAAGCAACGTGCGATGAGTTTATATCGACGTATATTGGATAAAGATGATATGTAATGACTAAATAAATATGTATGAATGTATAAACACTACACTAGTAACATAAATATTTAGTAATTACATACATATACCACTGTACTCATTATATAGATATATAATGATTGCATAAACAATGTACATAAGTACTTAATGAGTACATAAATATGTAGTGAGTATATAATTGTGCAATGAGTACATAAACATGTAATGATTACATAAATATGTAATGATTACATAAATATGTAATGATTACATACACACTCTTTATCACAGCTTCACCTATTTCTTAACCTCGCTGATGTAATGGGTCCTTTTTTTTGTACTCATTACATATTTTTGTGGACCATATTGTTGCTCTGAGCTTTGTTCTCTGTTTTGTTAGTCGTCTCTGTCTTGCTGTATATCGAATAGCCACAGTGACCCCATTAATGCTTATTTTGGTTTATTTATTTTAAAGGGTCTGTAATATTATACATAGTAACTAAAAACAGGCAAAGAATAATAAAGAAGATTTTTTGAACTTTATCTCTTCTTATATCCACATTTAATAGATTACAAGATCCCCAAAAAATGGAAATATAAAAATTTATCAGTGTGTTACACGTTTGGCTATATTTTCTTAAGTGTCATAACATTTGGGAATTTTCTTCTTCATCTGATGGTAAATCCTTTAGAAGTAGATACTCAATTTTTTTTGTTATATATTCCAGTTCGAATTCGACGTCTGTCGAGTCAGCTAGTATAGAATATAGCTTATACTTATAGATTAGAAGTGCACCCAACTAAAATTTCAGTTTCTATTAGCTTATAATAATTGATATGCTGCAAGTCTTGATATATGTATACAGGGTGTCTATAACTACTAAACCAAGCGAGATGGATTATTTTTTCATACTTTTCAAAGAACGGGCAAAACCTGCCCTATCACCCGGTACCCGCTTGACGTTGAGTTTCGGGACACCCTGTATATAAGGCTTCTAGGGCTTTCCTCGAAAAAAAATTTCTTAAAGAAGTCATGATATCAATAATTGCTTCTTTAAAATTGTTTGAAAGCTAGATGATGAAATTTAACCAAGTTTCGTAGACAAGTGGACGTCTATAAATGAAGTTTCAGAAGGTAAATGAAGCTATATGTATTTGTATAAGGATTGTATAAGGTTTAATAAATAAGTTATTGTCCTTTCAGAATTTATAAGCCTTCTGTTACAATTTTCTGGAAGCTTTATCGAATACTTCGCACATTTTGCCCGTTACATTCCGCACATTTCGACTTTTTTGCATACAAACTTCGATTTTTCCACGTTGAATTGATCTAGTGCGTGACGGTCAAATAGGTACGAGCATTCTTCAAAAATAACTAAACACCAATTGTATAATTTAACAAGATAAAAACGTGGATCAATATTTGATCTGTACTTACTTATATTAGATGGCGCTCACGCTAACAGCCCAGGATAGACTACGGCCTCAACCAACAAGCCCCTCCAGCAAGCTCGGTCCCAAACTATCTTAGCTGTCTCCAGTTACGCACTCCAAGTTGGTTGAAATCCTTCTGCACTTGTGTGCGCCTCCTAAGATTGCGGGTCTTCCTCTGCTGTATAGACCGTCAGGGATAGATTCGAAGACTCGTCGGGCTGGTGTGCTGGTGTCCATACGCCCCACGTGTCCCAGCAGCTATCAGCAGCTGTATTTTCAGCTTTTTGACCAGGTCGATGTCGCTGTAAAGCTCGTTGAAGTTTTGCCCGAGTCGACAATGTTGAAATTCCTTTCTCGATGATAGCATATACTTTGTCTTGTCCTCATTAACAGCTAAACCCATTTTCGCCACCTCCGATTCAAAACTTGCAAACGCGCCGGTAACAGCTCGCTTCGTTATCCCATTGATATCAATACGATCTGCATAAGCAAGTAGTTGAACGGACCTTTGTTGTTGACTTGCGACTTGTTAAATAGTTTACACGATAACGCGTCACCTTGTCTCAAACTTTTCTCGACATCAAAAGGTTCGGTGGTGTTCTTATACCTACTTTGACGGAGCAGCGAGATTTGCCCATAGTCATCCTGCAATTTGGCAGGAATGCCGAGATACGACTTGGCTTTGTATAGCTCGTCTCTGTCTACGCTATCATATGCGACTTTAAAATCGATAAAGAGGTGGTGTGAATCGATTTGAAACTCCTGGGTTTTTTCCAAAATCTGTCGGAGTGTGAACATTTGATTTGCCGGCCCTAAAACCACACTGATAGGGGCCAATCAGATCGTTGACAAACGGTTTTAAGCGATCGCACAGTACAGATGACAAGATTTTGTATGCGACGTTGAGGAGACTTATACCTTTGTAGTTGGAACAGGTCAGATCATCTCCTTTCTTGTGGATAGGGCACACTATACAGAGGTTCCATATTCATCGGGCATACTTTCTTCCGACCAAATTTTGGAGATAAGCTGGTGTATACTCCCTACCAAGTCATTTCCCCCTGCTTTGAATAGCTCGGCTGGCAGGCCATCCGCACCAGCAGCCTTAGCTTGGCTATCGCTAATCGCATTTCATTTAGGTTGGGTGGACGGAAATTTTGACCATCATAACCAGGAGTTTTCTGTCTAACTAATATTTAATCTGATGGGTTCAGCAATTTTAACTAACCGATTTCGGTTGATTAACTGGGTTTCAATGATGGTTCAAGGTTCAAGCCAATTATATATGCCTGAACAATAACTGAACCTGAGTTAATCCGCCCAAATCTGTAAGTTAAAATTGCTGAACCATCGTTTTGAAAAACTGGTACACGGAAAAAAAAAATCTTGTGTTACATTAACTTTCTATGATAATTCAATTTTTTTTAAAGGTACCTATTGAATCGGAAAGAGTATACTATTTCATTAATTTGAAACAAAAATTCCATTCTGTACATTATATCACATAATACATACGTACCTTAACACATCTCCGCTATATACCTGCCTACTTAATGCAAAATTCCAAACATAAAAAGAATTTTATTCCAAAATAAATTAAAAACCGAATTGTTACATAAATACCTACAACTTATGTTGTAAATACAACAATCACTTAAAATTACATAACTTTGAAAGTGATAAAATGCGACACCGATTTGGTATTTGAATAGTAAATTCTGTGATCTGATATTACTATAGATTTTTGCACAAACAAAAAGCACAAATAAAATATACACGTTTGGTACTTGCGATGTAATGTTATGTTTCGCCAAAAACAAATTAAATTTTTCTGTAAAAAAAAAAAAATATGAATAAAATCTTTTGTGTGGTTTCGATTTAAATTTCATCACATCAAAATTAAACAACCGTTCTACAGCTTATAGCTGTATACAATATTGCATAACATCCTTTTTTTAAGGGTTGCCACAAAATATTTGCATTTCATTACTTTGCCATCATCATCATTATGATTAAAATTATACAAATATTAAAAAAAAAAAAAAAAAACATTATAATTGCATTTCACATATACATACCGTAGGTATGTATCCTAGCCAGAATACACATTCCATCCCCCTCCATCCAACCTTCACCTTTCTACCAAAGCCGCATGCTGCATTATATGGAGAGTTATAATTGCGCTCTAAGGAGTGAAAAGAAATGGCTGCATTAATTATTTTAATTTTACCTCGAATGAGTGTCCCACATATTTTACACACAAATTCCTCTACATTTAATTCAGTTTTCATAAAATGTTTTATATTGTATATACAACAATATAATAAATTGAAGTCCTTTTGTTTTGGAGAATTATCTTTAACAAAACGACACGTATTATACATCGTTAGGCTGACCAGACGTCCTCTTTTAAGAGGGCATGTCCTCTTTTTGTCTTGAAAAAAAAAAAAAATGTCCGGTATCTTTTTGGAAAAACAGACAATTTGTCCTCTTTTTGTGTTTTCTCAGTTAAGTAAATTTCTCGACATCACAAAACTATAACAAAACTTTTTTTCGACACTTATTCAGAAATTGTATGGTGTGATCTAAAATATATTTGTACTTGAACTCATTCACAAAATCACAACCCCATCTAATTTTTTTTTTTTAACAATCGTGTGAACAGACCCACTCATTTGACAGCTTAATTCATACCTCTTTATTTCTGTTTAAAGTAAATACAACGGTTTGTTTATCGTAGCTGTGTTTGGTATCTTGAAATTTCTTGCGAATTAGCACAAATTTTCACAAATTGTTACAAATTCCTGTTTGTTAAGTCAAAAAAGTTGCAACGAGAGAGCAAATTGAGAGAGCAAATAATTTCCCCTCGTTTGGACTTGCGAATTTCTGCTACATAAATGTCTGTGTGCAAGTAGTTTAACTACTGTTAAAACCCCAACTGTCAGTGTATGGCACTTGACATCGGCTAAGAAAAATAAAAAAAAAAAACAAAAACAGTTTGGTCTTCGCTATCTGACTATAATCAATGGCATTATTTCATCATATTTTCGTTAGAGATTCTTGAGAACATATGAAATTATAATGTTATTAAAAATTTATAGTCACAAATAAAAATGATTCATGTCACCGTTTTGGTGCCAAAACACAAAAGTGAATATTTATACAAAAAGTTGTTCAGTGCGTTTGTTGACATTTTGGGAAGTTTACCTCTTTCTGAGAGAAATTTCCCCTTCTTTCAAAATTTGACAGGTTTTACACATTTTAGTGGAAAAAGTTACCAAACAAACCTCGTTTTCATGTGCGCTTTTCTAAAGTGAAAAGAAGTAAATTAAGAAACAAAATTGCAAAGCGTAAATTTACTTCAACAAAGATGTGCAGAAAAATCACCCAATGTTTAAGCAAAAAAATGTAATTGAACGTCATATGTAATTATTGTCTTTGCCCGTTTTGTAATTCTTCATTCTCTGTGACAAACAACAAAAAAGGGAAAAACAGCTAGACCAGCATTTACAAACTGAAAAACCGATATAATAAACAATCAGGGAGTTCTTTTGCCAGATTCGAAAATTGCTCAGCACATTTCCAGTGCGAGAACTAAAACAGAAGCCATTGTTACCAATTTTTGAGGAGTCTTCTTTTTCTTGGGCATAGATCTGGCCACCCTATACATCGTACATATACCAAGTGTATGATGGGGAGTGTGTCTGTGTGAAAGGAAAGAACTGAGACTTACGTTGCACTTTGTGTAAATTATTTCAACCAGTATTAAGGACTCAAAAGTAAACTGTGCATTCAAAAGGACATCTATAATGGGTTATGATATAGGGAACTCATGAGAGATAATACAGTGAAAGCTCCCTTAGCCGGACAGCGACGGTCGCAACATTTTTGTCCGTCTAAGGGAGTTGTCTGTCCAAGGGAAAAAATAAATAAATGGTTATATAAGGAAATGTATAATATATAGTGGCATCATGAAAAATTCGCAATAGGAGCTTTCACTGTATACGACATAACAAAAAAAAAAAAACTTGGAAGTCTTAGGCCAATGCCATACGAGCGTCCAAATGGACAAATTTCGATTTTGAAGCGCTTCCAGTATAAAACTCTCTTGATGTCAAACGAACCTCTTTTTGTACGCGCGGACGGAATATTTTACTAAGTTAGTTCCTTTTCTTTGGTTTATAAATCAAATTAATTTAGAATTAGTGGGTGAAAATTCAAAAAAACGGCCCCTACCGCCTTCCATATTGTAATGAACCCTATAAAATGTATAACATTTTTGAAGAGGGGAGTTGGGGCAGTAACAATGTGGAATATTGTTTTTCAAAATTCTGAAAATTTTCAACAACTTTTGAATTTAGAATACTTTTTTGCTTATAAACTTATTAAATAACCCACATGCCTAAAAAATTACCAGCATTATTTTAGGCAAGGGTTCACGGAATTAATTTTCTCAAGTTTCTGAAATTTTACATAACTTTTTCAATTTAAAATTCCAGGAAATAAATTCAATTGCTTTACCATTACATTTTTAAGGTGAAATGGGGTATATTTCACCAATTTTTTTTTAACACAATTGTAGCTGGAAATTTTATCTTTGTTTTAAGACCTTAACCTTGAAAATCGAATCATTACAAAGAAAGATATAATTTTTTAAAAAAAGCTAAACTTTAAAAAATTTCCACAATTTTGCAATTAACGGACCTTTCTCTACTAGTAGATTACCGAGCGCAATGAACCGAACACACACTTTTTCTATTCAATTTTTCCGATTTCTCGATTAAATTAAAATTAAGATTTTGAGGCTTGTGGTGCACGTAAAATATCAAATAAAATATCAAAATAATCGTTATTTTTCTGACATTCGTAATAAGATAAGACCAAATTAAACCATACATGCATTGAAAAGATTTGAGCTCATAGAAAAAGGGGTCTAATATTACCGTTATCTCAGCTCAACGGTACTTTAGGAACTCAATTTTTTTAATTTAATCTGAAAATTATGTGGAAGCGCGTCCATTTGGACGCTCGTGTGATCTATGGGATCTTAGCACCAATGAGATATTCAGAAAAAACTGTACCATTTAAAAGGTCAGTAATTGGTCATAGAAGATCAACTATTTCCCAGAAATTGGTCAGACTTGACAAATTTTTAATCCAAAGTTAAAGTTTTTCAAGGTCATGATGACCTCATTTTTTGGGGATACCTACAGGCCCCCGATTGTGATAAAAGGTTGGAAAAATCCAGAGCTGACCAATTTCCTAAACCTTTTATGAAGATGAATTAACCTTTGAGATGGTTCTTTTTTCGAATATCTATTCCTTAAATGGAGTTCTACAAATCGCGAATGACCTCAAGAAAATGTATAGCCATCGGTTCAAAATTTTCTAAGCCTGACGAATTTTTTAAAATAGTTGACCTTTTTTGATCAGTTACTGACCTTTTAGATGGCATTACTTTTAATGCAAATATATCCCATATGTGAAGTGCTAAGATCCCACAATTTTATATTCGTAAAAAATCTAACTCATGAATTTTAAGCAGAAAAAAACATTTTTTAAAACTAAGAACAGTCTCTCTACTAAAATCGCTTATTTTTAATAAATTTCAAATGAAGAAATTTTCCTTAAATATTTTTTAAATTGAATTTGAGATTGTTTTAATTTAAATATTACAATTTTTTTCATACGGACTTTGAAAAACTATATGTTTCTTTGCCGAGAGATTACTCGCTGTATCTGTGCGTAGGCTTTGTACATACTTATGCCATTCAATTAAGAAAAAAAAAATTAAATTAGCTAAAAGCTTAAATTCACCATTTAATAATAAACCAATAAACAAACTGAAAGAGTAATAAAAACCTAAGACCCTCATACTTAAGTTCAGTATCCATCCACATAAACCAATTTTGTCTTAATTCTGTCACCGAAATTAATTCCCTAAGCCGATTTGAAAAAAAAAAAAGAAATTCTCTTATTTTCGCAATAAACCGTTATATTCTCCCTACCCCTCCCCAGCCACATATCTCCAAGATTTTCAAAGAAAACAGAATTCTTAACCTTCATCCGTCCGTCGCGTCGGTCGAAATAAGAAAATGATGAATAAAAAAAAAATGTATAATTCCCTCCCTCACCCAAAGGACTCCTTCAACTAATTGGTTCCTTTTTCATAAATTCTTGTTTTTCATTACCATGCCCAGCCCAGGCGATACTTGGGAAAATCACCAAAAAGGAATATCTATACCAGGAGAAAGCATGAAAAAAATATATTACATAAAAAAGGGATTTGACGTCACTAATCTTTTGGGGGCATTCAATAAAGTATACAGTATTATGTAACAAACCGGAATGGAATAGCCAATGTCCTTTGGTCGAGTATAAGGGGTTTTGGTGAAAATGTAGGTGATCTCCAATTGTGGCTCATCGCAGTTGGCATGAAAAACATTGAAAGCCCCCCAACTCACCGGCATTCATTTCGACAAAAGGGGAACTTGAAACCTAAGGATTCTCCATCACCCTTCTACATAAGATTGAACATTTTGAAGCTCTTGGATTCCTTTGAACAAACTAATACTTGAACAACAAAAAAAAAATGGGGATTACAAGAGGCATTTGGGAAAAAAAAAGTGTAAACACGATTTTTCTACAATTTACCTTCCTACATCATTTTTCCTTAACAAGTTTCTTTGAGATTCCAGTAAGACTCTCATAAACTTGGAGTTAAATCGTCCTCTTCCAGAAAATCGAAAGTCTGAGAGAAACTGAAGTAAAACCAAAAAGGATTCAAATCGAATTTCCAATGAAAACATAAGGATTAAGGCATCCGAAAGAGGACAAACAAAATTAAACGAAAGGTTTCTGAGTGAGGTGAACATGAAAAGGCTCAAAAGAGTTATACATATACCTATTTAAGAAAAGAAGCATTGATGTGTGAATTTGTGTATAGGTAGACGAAAAATATAAATGACCTCATAAAAAAAAAAAAAACAGCACCATGATAGTATTGAATACGGGGCTATTAGTATTCATGTTGCCATTCAATTGTTTCGAGGGTGAAAACACCTTAAAGCTTATCAGCCCTCCAACGACTCCAGGGACTTGCTGATGGTGTCAATATCTGACATTGTAATCATGTTCCAAGGTTCTAACGTTTTCATATAATATAAACAATTTTTGTCAGGACAGCATCCTATAATTGCTGCTGTGGTGTCTAGTGAACAGGTCCCGCATAATTTCTATGGGATTTGGGATTTCTTTAATTGAGTCTGATCACAGATGCGTGTTATTATATTATTTCATTATACGTACCAACCTAACTCAAAAAGTAATGCCAATGTTCTGTTTAAGGTTGACTAAATTTTAAATAACTTTAGTTAAGGTAGGTACAAGGTATTATGTAATGGTTCAAATATGCTTGTGCTTAAAAGTAAGTGGCGTCTGATCATGCCATAGATATAGCTCAGCCACAAGTTCGACAGCCTATTTAGACATAAAGTATAAGTGGAAGTAAAAATCTGATTTACATCTTTTTAGAGAAGACTTGGCAAGCTCTTTAATTTGTGCATTTATTTTTCGTAATTTTTTTTTTTTTTTTAATTTTTTTATTTTTATTTGCTATATGACACTTTTATGTGATTCCCTAAAGTAGAAATTCGAAATTTTGATATAGGTCATCTAAAGGCCTGGTAGCTGCCATACAAATGTTTCGATTTTTTTTTCAACGATGTTGATTAAACTTCGTATCTTTATTGAGCGAAGAAGGCTTAAATAAAATTGCGTCTCAAGTTTTTGTCAAAAAATTTGCACTACGGATATAGGGTTTGAATGTTTTTTAAGAAACTTCTATAGGTATCCTGTACTCTGTTTCCGTTAAAGGTGTCTGCCTCTTCCTTTCCCTGGACATCAACATGTCCCAGGAACCCTAATTAATGAGACATTTGTATTCTTATCAAGTTCGTTTAGCCTGCCTTCATATTCCCGCACCAGTTTCGAGTTGATGGCGTAGAGCTTAGTGATTTAGGTGCAGCTTTAATATCTGACATAATGGTAATGTTTTGGTTGCGGTATTTTCTTTCAAGATTTTGATTTGCACATTTCTCTTTGGCATGGGCTTCCGCCTGGAAATACTAGTAGACTGTCCCATCAGCCCAAAAATTCCAGCACCAGTTACACAATCGTTCTCGATCCATCAGTGTACCACTTACACCCAGTTTTTCAGTGGAGAGTTAAATCAAAGTTATAGTCTATTCCGGACAAACATTTATTTACAACTAGCTGACCAGACAAACGTTGTCCTGTCTTAGCTATGAATTCGAACTGGAATATATAATTAAAAAAAATTGATTTCCCACTTCTAGAGGATGTACCATCAGATGAAGACGAAAATAACCAAATGTTATGACCCTTAAAAATATATAGCGTGTTACACACTAATAAATTTTTACATTTCCAGTTTTTGGATCTAAGAAGAGAGAGGTAAAAAAAATCCTCTTTATTATTCTTTGCCTGTTTTTAGTTCCTATGTAAAATATTACAGATCCTTTAAATAAAAAATTCAAAATTAGCATTAGTGGGGTCACTGTGGGGTATACGTACTTTTTTTATCAGCACATATTAGTTAGTTCATTTTATATAATTAGAGTTAAGTCAGTATGTTGTTTAAAAAAAATTGAAATCGATTGCGAAATTTATCCCTTTACTTCCTTCCTTTTATCCCTAACTATCCTTTATTATTTCCTTCGGCACATACATTTTGTCTTTTAATCACTGACGAACAAGTCAAATTCGTAGCACAATTGTTATATATCAAGAGTTTCCTATATGAAGAACTACCTTAAGTTCTAATCAATAGAAACAAACAATTGAGAAAGTATTGTTTTTACGATTTACCGGCTTTTCCAGGTAAATTTTCAAACATTCGGTTCCATTGTGTGTTAATCTGGTTCAATACAAATCCAACAAAAAAATCTCCAACCAAATGGGATGATGTTTAGCCGAGTTATGCGCGTACAAACACAATTTCATTTCATAAATTTTGAAATTTCAAAGTGTTTTCGGGATTTTCCTACTTTTTTGGTGGAATTTTGTAATTTTCGGTAGAATTTTCCAATTTTTGGTTCCGTTGTGTTTTAATCTATAAATAAATAAATAAATTTGGTGGCACAAACGGCTCAGAAAGGCGTAGTGACTTAAAACTCTTAATCATTCCTGCAGGAATGGAGGGGACCTACAGTTTATTGCCGAATCCGAACGGCTGGTGAGCGGCACTTTTCTATGACAGGGAGGATTTGTCACTTCCGCGCGAGAGGTAGTAATTCCGAAAAAACTTAAAGTGGAAGCGGTTGGTATTGTGACAGTGTGGCATGACAGTCTAACGCACCAACCATTACGCCACGGGCTACTACTTTAGTCGCTATTGTATTTTTTTTTTTAAATTTATTTTGCAAAATTTTATAAAATTATTATTGAACTACCTTTTTAGACTACCTATATAGACAGGGCTATCGTTTAAGTTCTTAAAAAAGCAGTACTTCAAGAATAAAAAAGCAATACATACATAGTACGGCTGAGAAATATATATTTTTCATATACAAATTTTTAGGAACAAACAATTTTTTTTAGCGCCAGTTGTACAATCGTGGTTCAAATGTTGATCAGTGGTTCAGGAATCTTAATTCAACGATTTTGGTGGATTAACGGAAGTTCAGTGATGGCTTAGGCATCTCGTTGGCTATTGTCAGATACTTGAACATTGAACCATCCTTGAACCCTATAGTTAATCCACCGGAATCTGCGAGTTAAAATTGCTAAACCACGGGCTTAATATTGAACCACGTTTGTACCACTGACCTTTAGGGCCAGTTGAACAAATATTTGATCCGTGGTTCAGGAATTTCAACTCACCGATTTCGGCGGATTAACTGTGGTTCAATGATGGTTCAGGCATGTAATTGGCTTTTAGTGCATATTGGAACCTTGAACCATCGTTGAACCTCAGTTAACCCGCCGAAATCGGCGAGTTAAAACTCCTGAACCACGGATCAAGATTTAAACCACGATTGTACAACTGGCACTTAATGTTTTATTTCATTATTTTCAAAAATGTCAACCGAGATGAAGTTTAATGTTCAGAAATTTATAGCAAATTGTTTTAAAGCACCCATTTAATTCGTGGTTCAGCAATTTTAGCTCCCCGATTTCGGCGAATTAACTGAGGTTCAACGATAGTTTAAGGTTCAAGTATGCACTAGTAGCCAATTACATGCCTGAACCATCGTTGAACCACAGATAATTCGTCAAAATTGATAAGTTAAAATTCTTAAACCATGGATTAAATTTTTGTACAAATGGCCCTTAATTATCTTTAATGTGACACTTCTTTTTGGTCCTTATAGTCAAGATTTTGGTCAAATATCTGGCTCTATCAGTGAAAAGGAGTCTTTTGGTTTGAACATTTATTGGACAAATTGTTGTGAAGTGAAATTTCTGTGCAATAACTTTTTTCTCGGTTCACCTGAGCTTTAAACTCAAATGGCGAGTGAAATATTGATTGTAAATTTTTCTTCATCCTTAAATTGGAAAAATAAACTAATCAGTGTTTTTTAAAGCAGCGACAGATAAAAACTATGGCGCAAAATTTTAGACGATTTAGTATGATTTTAAAGGATTTTTAGTATGATGCTAGGTTAAAAACAGGCTTTTTCCAAATTTTAAACGAGTTAGGGTCATTATTATCTTTTTAACATTTTACTAAAGTTAAAATCGCCAATTTTATATCTTTTTAGTATCATATACTAAATCCAACTCTCACTTTCGTAGCTATAATTGCAAAAATGGGTTGAACATCTATCACGTTTTTAGGCGTGTTCGGATAGAAAAATAGGTTTAGTATGATACTACTCAGAAAATGTTTAAAACTAAGAATATTTTACTAAGGAGTTTAAAGTTAGAAAATTGGTAAGTAGTATCATGCTAATACCTTATCATCAGGCTGTTCAAAATTTTGCGCCTATATTTTCTTATTTTGTTCAAACAAATGCATTCAAATTTTCAAGACTGTCCTTCAATTTTGTGATTTATTCATCAGAGTCAGATACCTGCCCGAAATATTGGCTCAGAATTACCAGCAAAAATATCAAATTTAATCAAAACAAAAACAAGTTAACTGATTCTTCAATTGAAATTTTAATCATTTTTCCCGACTCTTCAGAAATAAGGTGCTATTTTTTAAGGTAACGATATTGACAAAAAAATGTTAAGACTACAAGCTTTAATTTTAACAATTTTTAACAGAAAAACAGCTTTTCAAAAGACATAAGAAAACTTTTTCTATTTATTGTTTGTTTCTTCAATTTTGTGCAGCAAAATAAATCTCTTCAAATCATTTATCGACACGATTTTGAAAAAATTCTTATATAGATCTACTATCAAAATTTTGGATTCGCAAAAAAAAAAATGTTTAGTCTATACATGCGGCAAAAGTTAAAAAAAATTTGTTAAGTTTGTTTTTTTCATGACATCACATAATGCCAAATTGATTTCTATACGTCATATAATGTCTTTAAAAGGACAAACTGATGTAAATAACCTTCAAGTGAAAGATATTAATATATTTTTGTATCTGGAACTTAGATGATATTTCCTGAACTCTGAAAGAGTGGACCACAATTTCCTGTGAAAATGCATTTCCTCTGTCATTTGTCATTTTTCTCATGGGAGTTAAGGTACGAGATGGTTTTAAAAACTGAATAAAGAATAAGTTCCATCTCGTTTACCATAGGGCCGCACAGCAAGTGCACCTATATATGGATGATGGTTTGGCTGTAACATGAATGAATTTCTTAACATTTAAATTTATTAGATACAGAAGCATATTTTATAAATAAATAAAAAGCAATACTGACACTGAGTTGCACGTACTTTCCTTGACTTTCCGCCATTTTTTCTCTCAATGAGATGTAGGTAGTAGATGTAGAACACATTTTTTTAAGTACATAGTAAAGCTTTTGTATATAAAATATAGCAAATTTTCGGCCTGGGTTGTTAAGTTTAATTTAAGGATTAAAAAAAAAAAGAAAAAAAAACATGGCCGACTGTCGTGTTCGATATCACGACATTTAAACCTACAAAATATAAGTCGGTCTCACATTTTGGTTTCACATTCACTGACCCTTATTTCCAGTCGGCTCTTGGTATGTTTATATAGAAACAAAAAATATGCACGACTGGATTGCACTAGCTTGCTCTTGTTTTTAATAACTATAATGTGAAAGGCATGCTTCAATAATGTAATGATATTGTTAACAAAAATATGTTATATAGTCGAAAATATGTAGGTATAATAAAAATAATTTAAAAAAATATATATTTTCAAAACTTTTAAATGCAGTTTTGTTTTAACTTACTCAGAAGCACATGATTTCAAAATTATAACAAAATCGGTTCACCCATTAAGAAGAACTCGAAAATAAGGCAATTTTCTCAAAAGAAAACATCAAATTCCTATTTCCGTAATTCGATTTTAGTGGCGGAAACCTGATATGCAGTTTTCTTACAAAAAAAGGTACGAAGTTTAATCAAAATCGTTGGAGTCGTTTTTGAGAAAATTTTAAAAAATCGAAATATTTGTATGGCAGCTTAATACCTGTCACCTGTTCCAAGAGCTAATATGAATGTTGAGTAACAAATTTGAAATAAATCGGCTTATCCGTTTAGGGTCTAGCTAGCTCCAGCTCAAATTACGCACAAAGACATGGACGCACAGACCAACGATGGTATGTCGAAAACCAGAGCAAGTGAAAGTAAAGCCGGATCCACACACATGTCTCGTGTGGTGTGTTGGGAAGTCGTGTGTCACTATTTATTTCATATGCGTAGATCCATATTTGTATCGTGTCGTGTGCAGGGTTCGGACTTGAGAATTCGTAAATCGCAGTAAACTGAAAAGTAAATCGCAGTGATACCAAAATTTTCGCAGTAAAATTATAATGTTATTTTAATTATTAATTCAAGTTGGGGCTGGGGTCAGAATTCTACGGAAATTATGTAAATAATAAATTTAAGAAAACGTAGTAATCATTTTCAGTAGTATCCCGTGGCGTAATGGTTAGTGCGTTGGACTGTCATGCCAGAGGTCTGGGGTTCAATACCAGCCGCTTCCACCTTAAGTTTTTTTCGGAGCTACTACCTCTTGCGAGGAATTGACAAATCTTCCAAGGGTATCTTCTGTCATAGAAAAGTGCCGCCCACCAGCCGCTTGGATTCGGCAATAAACTGTAGGTCCCCTCCATTCCTGCAGACACGCACACAGGAATGGTTGAGAGTTGTAAGTCGCTAGGCCCTGGTTCTTCATGAGCCGTTTGTGCCACCAAATGTATTTGTTTTTTAGTAATTATTTCCAATTCCAAAACTATTTTCGTTTGTACACCTACATAACTAATAAATTTACACAGTTTTGCAGTTCAATACATTCTTGCACTCAACATGAAAGAACAATGTAAGATTAATAAAAAGACAAACATTAAGGCTGCTTCTTTACTTTGAAACTTTTTGATTGTCTTTGCATTTTAGTAAAATTTTTATTTTTCTTATATGAACTGTGACAGAACACATAACTCTGGACTCAAATTCACATTCAATTTTGGATTTACTTAGAGTATTTTGTTATGCCGAATTTTGTATTTAAAGAATTTTGGAATACAGAAAAAATGAAGATTTTAGAATGCAGTAGAATGACTCTTTCCTGATCAATTTGATTAAATTTAATTGATTAAATTTAATTCTTAATTTAATAAATTAAGAAAACAAAAATGTTTGAATTATTCTGACTCGTTTGCGCCCCTGTTATGTGTTCTGCGTTACCGTATTAGGAAACAAGAAAAAGAAATATATAATTGAAGAAAAGTTGAACTAAAAACATATAAACATGACAAAACTTGCATAGAAGATAAGAATATTTTTTAAATGTTTGGCATTTTTTTCTATCTATATTAATTTCTTTGACCATTAAAACAAAATCCAAAAATTCGCAATAGATTGTAGGAAAAGGGCAGTGGTGCAGTTGCAGTACATAAACTTGAAAATTTAGAAAAAAACGCAGTAGATCTACTGCTTTTGCAGTAAAGTCCGAACGCTGGGTGATGTGTTGTGGAAATTTATTTTGTAACGATTGCGCTATACCACTATGGCGCAGACATTGGTTTTAGTGTGCGGGAAAGAGAAAACAAAGCTCTTGAAAACAGAATATTAAACAAAAAAGATTTTCAGTTTGTAACACAGCACGCTTGATTAGTGTACTCAGCAGTGGCGTTGCGTGGATGATTTCACATGGTAAGTCTAAGAAAAATTAGTCACCCAAAAACATAGGTAACTAAATTAATATGAATATGTCTACCTTAAATTGCCTATATCGCGTATTGTAGATCCACGCCATAGTATAAGTATTTGCTTTACAAATTTTGTATAGATAGGGTAATAAAAGTTTAATTTTACAATAAAATAAATTAAAAATTACTTCCTTCACACAGCAGCGCAGCGATACACGGACAAAATTATTGAAATAAAACGAAAAAAAACGTGTTATTTTTTCGAATTAAAATTAATTTTTTAAACAGAAACCTACTTCTACCAATATTTGTATGTGACTACCTGCCCTGATTAATGAACTTCATACTTACAACAGCGAGATACATACAAAATTTTCTCTTCTATACCTTATCCAAATAAAAAAGGCAGTGTAGGCAAGATAAGACGTTTGCCTCTCATTCTGGCTATAGTGGATTGCATAAATCTGTCCTTTATTAAAGCTCTCACAGGGTTGTCGTATTGTTTATTTTGAATGAACCCAATTATGAAAGAATGGTATGCAGGGTTACCGCCTTTTTTTTTGGATAGAAATTTTCATTTAATTGTTTTATTGATACAAATTAAAACACATTTATCTTTTTCCAAACTACCATGAGGTAAGATAATACACGACTTAAAAATACAAATTGCACAAAACTCTAAAAAAAACACAAATTGCACAAGTTAAAGGACGATGAAGAAAAGAAGTCTGGTACTGAAGAAGGCCCAAAAGAAACAGTCGACACAAATGTTTATTCTTTTATTTAACCTTTGTAAATATTACTTGAATTATAATTTATTGCACACACATTTTCAAAAAACTTTACGAACGTAAAAAAAAAATACAGTATTTAAAAAAATAAATTACATAAAAATACTTTACTTCACATTAATTGACCGCTACGAAAATCTACGCAAATAATACTCTTTTAAAGAAAACAGCTTAAAATTTTGTAACTGCATTTCAACGTATTTTCCACAAATTAAACGAAATGCAAAAGATGAAAACACTCTACGATAACCCTCATCATTAAAAACTTTTTTTAAAGCTCTAAAACCAAAAGCACCTCAACAGAAACCCAAGGAAAGAAATCTGAACGAGTTGCCAAATGGAAATGGGTAACCCTGAATGTACATCAATATTTACGGGCGGGCAAACACTTTTTATGAAGGAGTTCTTTCATTTTAGTATGGTGCTAAAATATGGTACGCTACTGATTTTGAAAAAGCTCTCCCATAAGACGTGTACTGCCAGTTTATGTTGGATAGACCTTATAACTGCACATATCCCACAAGAAAAACAAATATAGAATTTATAAAATTTCTCGTTGGTTCCCTAAACAAGACGCAGAAAACCGAGTTATATTTTTTGCTTTCTTATAGAAAAAATAACACGGTTTTCTTCGACATATTTAGGGAATTTTCTGTTTATATAGATCAATGTTGCTCGTTATTTAATAAACATGATTTAATGTTGAAAGGTAGAATTTCAAAAGGTAACTCGATAGGAATCGTGTTATATGGACGCCATGCCACTGGTACTCAGTCCACAACACACCACACGAGACATGTGTGGATCCGGCTTAAAACTGATGAAATATTTTTAGTACCTTAGTTTATAATTATATCTACATGTATATGTAATTTCAAAAACATTCAGTTCTGAGTTAATTAATATTCATAGGTATGTACTTTTTTTCTAAAATTAGATTTAATGTTTTTTCAGTTGAAGCACACCAAATATACCTTAAAACACAAGTCATGAAATAAAAACGAAAAAAAGTATTAAAACATAAGCACGAAGGTTTTACAAGAAACTCATATAACTTTTTTTCAAATCCTTGAGGTGTAATATTCCTTTTGCTGTGGTTTCCTCGACCACAATGACTCCCGCAAGGATTTAAATTATGTAGTCCCCCAAATGACTTAAAAAAAAAAAAAAACCACAAAGTCTGTGGTGAAGTATTATACCTGCGGCAGAACTTTCTTCATATTATACTTACATAATATCTTGTTACGTTTTGAAGTTAAATTTATAAGCTTTAATCAAGTTAATGGAATAATATGGGGATTACAAAAAATTGAAACATGCAAAATTGTTTTTAATTTAAAATGTCTTAGTCTTAACTTAAACCCATTGGATCCGATTAACTAAGCGTTTTTTCGTATCCTTCTTCTATTTTAAGTTCAACAAACACATTTCACATTGGATTAGTTAATCTTTTAATCCAGCTTAGATTTTTGTTTCAACGATTTACCATGACCACTTCTTAGCCACAACGCAACGCAATCTGAAGTAGCATTCCAATTAACGTGGGAAGAAAAAAAGATGTGAACTTTTTTGCCTGTCCTTTACTGATGGTTTAATAATAAATGACGGTTTTTTTTTTTTTTTTTTTTCTGCGAGTGAGGTAGATCAGTATGGATTTAGTGCCTACGTATCAGCTTCCTTAAGGGATTTCACATAATTTATTATTCAGCCAGATTCATACAAAATAAATGTAACCGAAAAGGTCGGATCATCATGGAAATGACTGAGGAAAACGTGCTATTTGCTCTGTGTTCCTGAAATTTTTAAATAATGTAGGTTGTTCGTATAGGCCTGTAGGTATTTTTCGTACTAATTTTGTTCCTATAATCAAACTTTTTTTTTGAAACAGGTTTTTGTGACGTGCTGCTGTTGGTGTCAAGATGTCAATTTTAAAAATAAATTGGCAATTTAAATAGGTGACAGGCCAAAAAGAGATAGATATAAAAATGACATGTCTTTTTTCAAGTTATTTTCATTAAAGAAATCACTGTTCAACCTTTTGATTTTGAGAAAGTACCTTCCTAAGTGCCTATACCTACCCGGATATGAAACTTTATTTTAAAATCTAAGTGAAAAATATTTTTTTTACTTTATTAATGCAATTTCATTTGATTTCATTAATTTCGTAATAATTTGAATAAATTTATTTTATTTAAACAGAAATTTAACATATTTGGTTTAATCGAAAGTTTATTTACATAATTAGATGTTTTAAAATTAACCTTCAATAATATTTTATAAGATTACGAGCTGACCCGGCGAACTTCGTTCCACCTATAATTTATTAATTATTGTTATCACGACTTTCTGCTGTTTTCCAGCTTCTGTTTTGCAATTTTTATCTCCGTAGTGTGTTTTTCTGGTTCAATACAAATCCAACGAAAAAATATCCATCCAATTTGAATGATGTTCGGCCGAGTTATGCGCGTACGAACACAAAAAGTGATTCATTTTAATATATATAGGTTCTTAAAATTAGTTATCCATCTGTTAATGAGAATGGTTTTATAACACTTATTTTATCTGTGTTGATAATATACGATGAAATAAATAAACGTAAATGTATACCTACCAGAGTTGTAAAGATTTCATTCAATTAAAGACTGCATCAACCAGTCAAAAAGTATTGCAGCCAATTAATTGTAAGTCAATTGACTTAGGTTAGGTTTTAAGGGGTGATAACATGACAAGCCGCATCATCTCACTCGGATCTCAATGAATCCATTGTGCGCCTCTTCTTCATTGCATCCTCTGCTTAAGTCATATGTGGTTATACCCATTCTGCTCATGTGGGTTCCCATTTAGTTGTGACCCGCTAGGATTCCAACCAACAGGGATAGTTGAGGTCTGCTTAGTTTCAAAAAGTAATGTGTTTTGTCTTTAGAAAGATCCGGCCATAGATTCCTCGAGACCCGACAAGTGCTGACCATTTGTCGTTTGCGTCTTTGAGGAAACTTTGGTTGATTCTGCTTTTTTCCTGTTCTAGTGGCATAAGCACAGAGTAATCAGTTTGGCTCGGGTCAAAAGATGACCCGATTTCGGCCAACTCAGCCGCCATTTCATTCCCCCGTATGTCACGGTGTCCTGGGACCCATCGAAGGGTTACTGTATTTGTTGTAACGAGTAATCTTAGTTCGTTACAACAGCGATTCACTAGATTAGACTTTATGGCGACTGAGGAAATAGCTTTGAACGCCATACGACTGTCAATAAAAAAGTCGATATTTCTGTTTGTTAGTTCGTTGGTTGCAAGATTTCTTGTGGCTTCGTAGACTACCAGCACTAAGCCCACAACTACTAGCCAAACCACTGAGCTTTTCTAGGGATGTTTGTAGAAGTTCGCAAAGCGTGGGTATGAATTTCCCTAAAACCATTATCACCATTACCACTACTTTGACACCGGTAAGACTGATTTTAACTAAAATTTGGCCAACGACTAGAAGCCAAAGCAAGGGAGATAAGACCCCGCCCTGTGGTGTACCTGTACACGTCCTAATTTTAAGTTAGCTTGGACCTATTTCTGCATTAACGAGTCTGGTTTGAAGCATGGAATCAATCCAATTTGACAATGATGGATCGATGTTCTTAGCGTCCAGGGCTCGTCGAATAGCATTGTTTTCAACAATATTGAAGGCCCCTTCTATGTCTATGTATAAAGACTAACCGCTTATATATTTTGTTTGTCACCACATAATCTCAGAAAGTATTTAACTGATTAACGCAAACACAATTTTAGAATATTTTTTATTTTTTAAATTTTTGATACTTTGTTCTATAGGGTATTTGGTATATAAAAAATATTTCGAATTTCTTATCAAATTGACACTAAAATGATGAAGAATTTCGGGAAAGGAGATTTCTTTATGCTATCCGTCTCGTCCATGTATCCGTTGTGAGCGTTGGCCCAATTTGCTTCAAATTCCTTCGAGGGGAATTTCGAACTTTTTTTTAGCTCATCTAAAACGGGTAGCTGCAATACAACGATTTCTGATTTTTTCAAATTTTCTCGAATACTGCTGTAACGATTTTGATTAAGCCATGAATAGTGTGGAAACAAAATATGAAATTTCATTCCACACGACTTGACAGTGCATCTCACACAATTTGACATGTGTTAGCTAACATACGATAACTTTTAGGATTGGCTCTAAAACCATTCTATCCCACTTAGAAGTTTGAGGTTATGGTGAATTGATTTGCTTGAATGCAAGTGTGGAAGCAAAATATGAAAATCATTTTTTTCACACAAATTTGGCAGTAATTTTCTAATTTTTAATTTTCTTTGTTTGTTTTGTTCTCTCCATTTTATGGCTCTATCTGCTATCCCGCTTTGAAAGTCAATAAGGGCTTTTCTGATTGAGATTTAAAAAAACTTCATTACATGGCTCCCATAGCAACCAACACTTTTAAGCGACGATAACATTATTTCATAATAGAATGCATAGTAGAATGTTTAAAATTATTGTAGAGCACTGTTTTACAAAATCCTGCAAATAATTAAAAAAAAAAAGTTAAAAAAAAATTTTAATTTTTCAAAACTTTTTTCTATTATTCGCAGAAGTTTTTTAAAAAGAATTTTGAAAAGTAGAATTTTGTAAGCAGAATTTAGACAAAAGAATTTTGACCCAGACAACCCTCGTAACGTAGATATAATATTCAGTGTTTTAAAAAATAATATTTTGACTCAAAAGATAAATTTTTACAGCTTGTGCATGCATATTAGAGTGTATTTCCCAACCCTCCCTCCCCCCCTGACCCCCCATTTACCCTCCGTTCACCCTTGAATCCCATCTGGCTTCAAATGAAGGCACAGTAGATTTTGAGGTAGCAGTTCAATTAAAACCTCAAATTATTCATTCCTTCATTCGAAATTCAACAGGGTTCAATTAATCCACTGGCATACTTGAAGCCTGGCTGCAAAAGAAGGTTATGATGGCCGAGAGAAAGGACAAAGTTCCAATTTCTTACTTAAGTTCAGTTAACATGTTAAAAGATTAAAGGTTATTATCTCCTGTAAGTGAAATAAATTATTGTCTTGCACAAATATTTGAGGATATTTTTAGAATAAAACGACCTAGAAGAGAAAAAAAACGAATAATAAAATTTTATTAACATGAGTGAGAATTATCCAAGCAAAACAAAAACCATTTACACGGATGATTTGTTTTACATTTTAAAAGTGTTAAAAGTATTCGGAATGGTAGGTATATAAAGTTCGTGAATGTCTAATGTTCGGTTTGAAAATGTCAATATGTTTCTATGTCATCATGATGTGACAAGGATGAATATTTTCATGTTTTTTTTTTGTCTGTCTGAAGTATGTATGATTTTATTTTGCTATTTATTTTCGGATCAAAATATTAATGCATCAACAGAAGTGATAGGAAAAGAGAGAGAGAGACACACACAGGGTATGATGGATGGCGGTACAACCAAAATAAATCCATCTGTGCTAACCTTGTTAGGTCCGTCAAGCTGGGTCCGCCACAATCGAAATTTGAATTTCTAATGATGCAGGAATTTAGGGCTAATTAAGTTCCAATTTTGTACCGCAATCCCGATCTGGTACTAAAATCCCCTCCCCCTCAAACCTGTGGCGGACCCAGCTTGACGTCAAGCTAGAACCACCACATCTCCAAACACAAAATTTCAAAAAACTAATGATGCAGGAATTTAGTGCTGATTTTTGGGCTACTAATTGCCAAAACTCCTAATTAAAAAGTCCTACCCTTGCCCCTTAAACATGTGGCGGACCCAGCTTGACGTCAAGCTAGAACCACCACACCTCCAAACACAAAATTTCAAAAAACTAATGATGCAGGAATTTAGTGCTGATTTTTGGGCTACTTATTTTCGAAATTCCGAATCAGAAACTCCATCATTTGACCTTGAAATTAAGTACCAAACACAAAATTGGTAGTGGAGACTTTTTGTTTGCGACTTTAAAAAAAAAAAAAAATATGTATTAGATGTAGAATGGGTTCATTAGAAAAACTACCAACTTTCACTTTTCTACTTTCACTGGTTTAGTTTTTATGACGCTTTAACTAACCCCTATATTTGTGGGTGGCCGTCAAGCTGGGTCCGCCACAAAAGAATTTCGAAATTCTAATGATGCAGGAATTTAGTGCTGATTTTTGGGCTACTAATGACCCAAATCCCGAATTAAATCCTCCACAATTTGATCTTGAAATTAAGTACCAAACACAAAATTGGGAGTGGAGACTTTTCCTTTGCGACTTAAAAAAAAAAACAAAAATATGCGTTGGATGTAGAATGGGTTCATTAGAAAAACTACCAACTTTCACTTTTCTACTCCCACTAGTTTAGTTTTTATGACGTTTTAACAAACCCCTATAATTGCACACCTTCAAACACAAAAATTCAAAAAACTAATGATGAAGGAATTTAGTTCCGATTTTATTTCAATTAATTTTTGAAATTCAGAATCAAATATGCCACCATTTGATCTATAAATTAAGTAACAAACACAAAACAACAAATACCTAAACACCTATGTACTTATAAAGGTGTAGGTACCTATTTAGTCTATGATTTGACTTATAATTCCCAGACCATAAAATAGTTGAATACAATTGTGTAAGTAGGTAGGTAGGTAGGTAATTATAAAAAAAACTTACAATTTATTGGTGGGTACGCACATACATATGTAGTATTCCTGTGTGTACATGTGAAAGGAGGAGTGGAGTTTTCCCAAAGAGTGGAATAGTGTATGTGCAAGAACATGAGTGCATGTTGCACTATTCGATTTTTTTAAAGTTGAAAATGTGTATACATATAGAGAAAATTTGGTTGTACCCAAAATTATAAATGGAAATAAATTTTATTGAATAGAGAATATTATGTTTAGGCGCACCAAGACAGGATTTTCGAAAATTCTAATATTTAATAAGGTAAAATGGGGTTTTTTCTGATTAAAGGTCGAAAAACTATTTCCTAAATGGGAAAGGGTAGAACATTAATTTTAATTTTAATTGATAGATTTTTTAGATACAAGAAAGTTTTATATTTAAAAAAAAAATTCTACAAAATACACGAAGCGAGTTATAAAATGTCAAAAATTGAATTTTGAAAAATAGACGTTTGACAAATAATTCACCAAAAATCGGAGGTGTTAGTTAGGGTGTGCAATTATAGAAGTTTGTTAAAACGTCATAAAAACTAAACTAGTGGGAGTAGAAAAGTGAAAGTTGGTAGTTTTTCTAATGAACCCATTCTACATCCAACGCATATTTTTGTTTTTTTTTTAAGTCGCAAAGGAAAAGTCTCCACTCCCAATTTTGTGTTTGGTACTTAATTTCAAGATCAAATTGTGGAGGATTTAATTCGAGATTTGGGTCATTAGTAGCCCAAAAATCAGCACTAAATTCCTGCATCATTAGAATTTCAAAATTCTTTTGTGGCGGACCCAGCTTGACGGCCACCCACAAATATAGGGGTTAGTTAAAGCGTCATAAAAACTAAACCAGTGAAAGTAGAAAAGTGAAAGTTGGTAGTTTTTCTAATGAACCCATTCTACATCTAATACATATTTTTTTTTTTTTTTAAAGTCGCAAACAAAAAGTCTCCACTACCAATTTTGTGTTTGGTACTTAATTTCAAGGTCAAATGATGGAGTTTCTGATTCGGAATTTCTAAAATAAGTAGCCCAAAAATCAGCACTAAATTCCTGCATCATTAGTTTTTTGAAATTTTGTGTTTGGAGGTGTGGTGGTTCTAGCTTGACGTCAAGCTGGGTCCGCCACATGTTTAAGGGGCAAGGGTAGGACTTTTTAATTAGGAGTTTTGGCAATTAGTAGCCCAAAAATCAGCACTAAATTCCTGCATCATTAGTTTTTTGAAATTTTGTGTTTGGAGATGTGGTGGTTCTAGCTTGACGTCAAGCTGGGTCCGCCACAGGTTTGAGGGGGAGGGGATTTTAGTACCAGATCGGGATTGCGGTACAAAATTGGAACTTAATTAGCCCTAAATTCCTGCATCATTAGAATTTCAAATTTCGATTGTGGCGGACCCAGCTTGACGGACCTAACCTTGTTTCGGAGTGAAAACAAATCTCTTCTTCAACATCACAGATATGAGGGCAAGGACGATGAACGAGACAGCGTCATCGTTTTAAAATTTTCAATGACACAAAAAAAATATTAGCAAACATTTGAGGGAATAACGGCTAAAAGAATGAAGACCGCCATCACCATCACACACCAATGCCGTTTTTTGCTTGCAAATTATTTATCCTCTGATTTATAAATTTTTGGCAGAGCTTTGTCTAACGAGTTTCTCAAATATCCATTTATGTTTATTTTTGGTTGCTATTTTTGGCTGTTGCCATGAAGATCACAGTATGGAATATAGAATTATCTTCAAGATTAGCCTTTTAAGGGATTAATAAGCTTAAACGATTAATTTTCAAATTTTCATCACAAAATAATTGTTGGCTGGTTTAGGAAACAAAACTTAATTCAGGTTAAATTATGGGGAATAAATTAGATTAAACGTCCATGAAGACAAAGAAAATCTTAGGTTCCAATAAAATCTCTCTAAATCAACCACATTTATATAAATATAAAACAAAAATAATAAACATTCATGTTTGCACCGTGTATCTTTTTTCGGTTTTCTAACTAAATTTTAATCCTGGTATTCTTAAATTTACATAACATGACATTTATGCGAGGCAAACAATCCCAGACCGCACAATTACCAGAAACTAATTTATACAATAAATAAGAAGATGTCACGTTTCGCTAACTTTCTAAGCAATTTAAATGAAGAAGGATCTTATACTATGCACACACCTTTTGCAATTGACTCTGCTGAGGGATTATTTAATCATTAAACAAACCCTGAAGTTGAAGAAGGTGCCTTCTGATGCTATATAGAGGTACATTCAACTGTTGTCTTATATAATTATATGCATACAACATATACATATTTACATTGCGCATCGTTGAATTTAATAAATAAATAATTTACATTAGTCAAATGGGATTAGTTTGTATAAATTTATCAATTCGAAAATTTTCATAAATATAGAATGTAAAGGATCCACACCAAACATGCCAAAGGATTAAATCCATGAGAAAATATCTATAAGAGGAAATTTATGGATATTTTTTAATTCCTAATAAATTAAGCAATTTTAAGGAAATTAATGGTTAAAAGATAAAATATGACAAAATCATTAATATTTCCTTCTGCACCTACATCATTAACAAAGTTTGTAAAGAATGTTCCCTGACCTATTTCAGAAAGAAGTATTGGTTTCTTTTCCAGAATGTATAGACCACATTTATTTTACTGAAGTGACTTTTCACTAAAAATAGAATTTTCAAAAAAATGGCATAATGGTTAGATTTATTTTGTTAAGTAAGACAAATAAGAGGGTGTGAGGTTTTGTGTGTGTTGGGTTTTGGGGTTTTAATATGATAAAACTATTACTATGAATTTTGGGGTTGTTTGTGGTTTCTCAGAATACCATTTTCTTATGAACTCTGAAAATAAATTAAAACCGAGACTATATACCTATAGACTTTCAAGAGGTTAAAATGGTTGGGATTTATATACACTTTGTCTCTCATCATTCCGTCTTGTGATTTGTATTGACTTGGCTTTTAAGAACAAGTTTTTTTTTTTGTTCTTCATTTTCTTATCAAATTGAGCAATGATTGGATAGAGAATTAATTAAAACTTCTTCGTGATAATTCACATGGAGTATTTTTTCTCTTTCTATCTCTGTCTTTTATGTGATATAATTGGGTTTGGAATTAATTAGAAAAGGATCTGTCAACATATGCATTGAAAAGGATCAGAGGGCATTCTGTTCTTGTTGGTTGTTGTTGTCAGACAAGGATTAACGAGGGTTTAGCCTCATCCACGTTTTTAGTGTGGTGTGAGGTTGATCCTTTTATTAAATACAGATATATAGATATATAGTATATGTGTAGTGAAAGAATATTTTTGGGGTATATATGTCCCCATATAAAATTTGATAAGGGATAGCTTTGAATAATATTTTACTTGAACAATCTGGATTTAAAATAAATCATGTTTGTTAAAAATATAAAAAAATATACACAGATCTGTATAGACTGCTGGAACATACAGACATACGTGCCTATTCTTTACATTCAAGAGTAAAAAGAAAATATGTTAGTAACAAAACGTTGGGCCCTACCAAAAATCAAATTTAGTTACGGCTTAAATATTTCAGTAAAATATGGACCATAATGCAATAGTCTCTTAATAATAAACTGTGCATGGGTATTACGTAAATATTTACGTGGACTATAAATAATGAGCCATATATTGAATTGACTCCGAAAAAAATTGAGAATATTATGTATGATTAATAATTATTCAGAATCCATAACGTAATTGTTAATTTCACTGCAATATTTAAGTCATAACTATATTTGATTATTGGTAAGGCCCATTGACTTTAAGACAATAGATATTTATTTTAACGTTTTTTTTTTGATACCCTATATTAATACCTTCCTAGAAGTTACAACATAGGGTAAATCACCGGTGGCCGGCTCGTTATAACAAATTTTTCATACAAAATATTTTTTGTATTTTTGAAACTATTAGGTCTACACAGAGATCGTTCAGGGAGGCACTTCATACCTAACCCATAAGCTCTATTAAATCCTTTGCCTATACCCGTCCTTAAAACTAACCTAGCCCACCCATATCCTGGGGAGCACAATGGATCTACTGAGAACCGAGTGAGATGATGCGGCTTGCTGTATCATCACCCTTTCGAACCTAACCTTACGTATACACAGATGGTTTCAGGTTTTAATTGAAAAAAAAGGTACTTTGAAGTCGTGGAGCAAAGTTATGTTCGAGAAACTTTATGATTAAAATCGTCAATAACTGAAAAAAGCACGATTTCATGATTTTTTGGATTTTTGAAAATATTTCGTTTGGCGCTCGAGTTCGTAAAACTTGGGTTATGAATGAAAAATTCAGCAAAAAATCATAACTACCAGATCTAACGCTAGGTCTCCCTATATTATTTCTATTTACCTTTTTTTCATTGTTTTATCTTATATTTTTTTGACTGATTTTTGTTTTCAAAATTTAATGCTCTTATTAATTTTCAATAAAAAACTGAAAACCGTATGTTATAAATTATAATATACTTTAGTTTTTAAGAAATTAAAAAAAAAAATAAAAAGTACTTTTTTCTAAAAAAAACACTTTTTTTAGTTTTCCCAAGTTTGATCTGCTCGGGTCAATTATTAAATTAGTGGATTACCCCTTTTTTATTTTTTATTGCATACCATCTAGTTTTGAGCAAATAATAAAAAAAAAAAAACAAAAAAAGTGTTTTTCTTGGAAAAAAGTACTTATTATTTTTTTTTTTTTAATTTCTCAAAAAATAAGATACATTTTAACATCCGGTTTTCAGTTTTTTTTTAAAAATTAATAAAAGCATTAAATTTTGAAAACAAAAATTATACTTAAATACATAAAATTTTGAAAAAAATTAGTTTGAAACTTTTTTCGAGTTTGGAAATTAATTTTTCAAAAACTATTCACTAACACAACTTAATTTAAGATAAAAATCAGAGAAGAGATTTCTGGCTTTCCAAAAAAGTATAGCATATATGGCATTTTAAATTGTACCGTTTTTAAATATTTTTTTTTCTGTTTTAAGTCAATTTTTCAGAAAATTGCACCTCCTGCCTAAACGGGGGGAAATAGACCCCCCCTCACATACGATTTTTTTCTTATCTTAACCCAAACTACTCGCTCCAGCAGTTTGGTGCATCTTAAACCGATCACCCTATATAGATATGATGGTTTTTCAGATTTTTGCTAAAAAAAAAGAATATCCAAAATAGAGTTTCGACGTCGCGTCGCGTCGCTTGAAAAAGTTTATGGCTTGGTCTATATTAAGTTATGCTTTTCAAAGCTGATACAACTAAACTAGATAAATAATTCAGACAATATTGCATTCTAAATTTCACACAATAGTTTTTACTTTCTTGCAGTGAAAAAAATAATAACATAAACTTTTTGATTTTTTTTTTTTTCAAATTTTATCAATAACTCGTTACTAAATAAACCATTCATAATGTCTTACCAAATAAAAGGGAAAAAATCATATTCGTGTAATACAGTCATGAATTTTATTTACTCTAAAGATCGATATCTTTGCCTTTAATTTTAAAAACTGGCTGAAATAAAAGTTTGGCAATCGATTGAACGGATTACATAGCCCTTGAGAAAAATAAACTGCTGCAGTGCTCTATGTCTATACTCATCGTAGCTCTCATAAAATATCGTCATAGCACAAATTGCTTTCCTCATCATTTCTCAAGTATCAATCATACCACCACCACACCAATCACAATTTAAGTTGTGATGTGAACAAAAGTTAAGAAGCACATAAACCACATGAAAATAATATTCTCCAATAATAATGCCCCATTGCTATATCAGACCAATAAAATTGATTTCCCTCAAGAAATATTCTTTATCCTTCGCCAGCAATGATAATGGCTATACACGAAAATAACTATGCACAAGCACATGTCATTGTATAGTAAAAATAGCAAAACGTTTCAGAAAGAGGTTTACTAAAGCACTCTTCCCGTTTTCACATCCAGTGGGCATTGTTTTTCTTCATCATCATCCCGATCGATCGATGGTGGCTTTCCTGGAAGTATATTTATGATTGTGCTCATCGTAATATTATCCTTTTTTTTTCAGGTGGAATTTTATTTTTCATACTTTGTGCTTTATTATCTTCCAATATTTGCTTAGGTTGTGGCTCGTGCTTCGAAAAGCATTGTTAGCGGCTTGTGCCCCTGGGGTAAAATATTGCAGAAAAATAAATGAGCATGAGAAGGCAAATATTTTAGCAAAGCATTTTCATTTATTCGTAGGTATCTAATACTTATTTTATTCTGTCCACGATGCGATAAAAAAATATTGTAAAGAAATTGCAAATAAAAAATTGCAATTGCAATAAAAATTGCCATACAAAATACATATTTTAAAGAAATTTCGAATAAAAATATTGCAAACAAAAATTGCTTAGTTTAAATTGTATTTTTAAAATTTTAGACTTCTTGTCCATTTTGTACATTACAAATACATAAGCATAAGAAATGTAGTTGAATGAAATTTGTCCCAGAAATATGTTTTCCTTAAACTATATAAGTTCCTATACAAACAATTCTTTTCTAGAAATTGACTTTTTATTATAAAATTTAATGTTATTTACGAGTTATGGTTTTTGATGTAAAGGCCTTTTTGCTTAATGATTCTTACACAGCCTTAAAATTGGTCTGACTTTCTATGTACCTTGACAATATTTTTACAAAATTATTTATCGACCCATGAAATTATTTTATTTATCGACCCATTAAATTATGTTTTTTTTTTTTTTGTTTAATATTAATCTTAGGTATAAGAGGAATGTGAGCATCACCAAAAGATGTTTTATGTGGCTGTTTAGTTACTGCGGTTTCTTATTAAATTATTTTGTATACAGTTTTGAAATAAATTCAGAGAAAATAAATCATTGGCTTCAGGGAATGTACATACGGCCAAAAGTAATGAAAGAAAAATTATTGTGTATGGATAATTTTTCAAAAACTCCCATAAGACTTTTTTGTATCTCATAACTATACTTAAGAATTAAGATCTTGTTATAGTACTCACATTCGTCTAATAACAATTTTATTATAAGTGGTTAGCATTTTTTAAATGTCAAAGTACTTAAATCGTATATATAGATGAATTTAAGTCTTTTAAGTTTCTCATTATGAAACTAAAACGCTAAACGTCATTTTTAGTCTTTACAATCCCATAATAACACATAAATAATAGTTCAGGAGTGGAATGGGAGCTTAAGTTTTTAAATGCCAATTGAACTGTTGTTTTAATTGAATTAAACAGAAATGCGTTCTTTTTCCGAAGAAAATCTGCTTCTGTTCATGTTTCTATCTGATACGCTATCAGCTAGAAAGAAGTGGCAAGTTCATTAATTTGGATCGATTTTTTTGTTTGGTGTACATATAAAGAGAGGGTTTGAGAAACTTGGTTCCTTGTACTAATAGTAGACACATTGAGTATGAGTATCAAAAAATTTGCATGATATCTTAAATTGCGGTTGCGTTAGTAGTTGTCATCAATTGTATTTTTAGAGGGGATTAAACTAATACCAAACTTAATTTACTTCCAAAAATTATGATGTCATGATGTATTTTCATTCTTTCAAAATAGAAATCTAACAGAATTAAAGATTTTTGTTCATACATCAGCAATAGTAAGAATGTATAAAAGAAAAGAACGTGCAACAGATATTTGTTGTTTGTAGTCCCATAAGAGCATTTGAATTCTCATAAAAAGTGTTTCGATTGCTTGCTAAACGTCAAACCGAAGTCTCATAAGAGCATTTGAATGCTCATAAGAAGTGTTTTGTCTTCTAGCTCTCTTACTCACTGTGTAAATATAACGAAGGTCTCATAAAGACGTTAAACCAAGAGTTAAAGTATCGGTGAACAGCAGCCATATTTCAATACGAATGAAAAGTGTTCTCTTTATTTTTAGGGTTACCGAAACATAAAAATATGGTCTTTGTGAAATATTTTTTGACTAAAATCTTAAAAATGTATTTTGTGTAGATTATTATGTGCAAGTTATGTAAACACATCATGGTTAGTTTTATGTTAAAAAGGTGTTCGGAAATGTTAGTTGCATACAGAATTCAATGAACCTCCATGTTTGAATATTCTTTAATATTGAATATTTCTTTAATACTGAATTTACCCAGTGCAATAATAGTATTCTGATTAAATCTATAGATAATACTGAAAAATATGCGAGTTAATTTTTTCTTGTGTTTTGTCTTTATTTGCTAAATAGAGGCAGCAGAATATTTTCGCAGTAAGAGAAATTGCAATATTATTCAAAGTCAGTTGTTCTTATTGTCTTGTTGGTTTTTGTTATACCTAAATAATAATAATGACAGTAAATGACAAAAAAAATAAAAATCAAGCATAAACGTTTTTTTTACAAAAAAAAAAGTATTCATGGTAACCCCTTTTCTGATAAAAATTAGAAACAAAATTATTTAAAGACGCATTATTTTCAAAGCGCGTTGTTATTTTTCGAAGTAAAATGTGCAAATTAGTAGATAGAATTTAAATTGCAACAAGATTTTAGTTTACATTATGCCAAAATTATCACATTTAATATACCTACCTATTTTAATTTACTTTCCCGACAAATACTCGCATCAAAAAACACATAAGTTTTTTTTTATATGAGAGCATGACGCACACACACAAAAAAGAAATATAAAACGTGAGAGATTTATTTTTTTTTTAAGGTTGCGCATACTCGTTCTCTTTCAAGATACTCCTGTAGGAAAACACGCAGTCTCTTATCAAGATTTAAGCAGCTTATTAATGCAGCGTCTGTCATCCCATAAGGAGAATAAATATACTACTATAAGTATGAAGAGCCTCCCATAACTAGGCCATTTAAGGCTTTTAACAGTCTGATAACAGTCTTGAAGTTCTCTTCAAGAGGGCTTTTAGCGCCCATAAGTAAGTCTCATAAAGCTTTTGGAGCGTCTAATGAGAGCAAAAATGTTACTTGGGGTATGTCAACGATACTTTTTAGATCTTTTAAGTTGCCCACAAAATTTCGGTGTCGGTCGTTTCGGTATTGGACCATCAGTCTCGTATACTAACTGAGTCGAATAGAGCTTAAATCTAGAAGTGCTTAATTGTTTGCATTATAAAATACAATTATGTTATCTGGAAATGCAATATTTTTAACTATTTTTTGCAAAAGTTCACGTAAATTGTATGTTCAAGAAAAAAGTACCTAATAAAAAAATCTTAGGGCCAGTTGTACAAATATTTGATCCGTGGTTCAGGAATTTTAACTCACCAATTTAGGCGGATTAACTGTGGTTCAACGATGGTTCAGGCATGTAATTGGCTTTTAGTGCATATTGGAACCTTGAACCATCGTTGAACCACAGTTAATCCGCCGAAATTGGTGAGTTAAAATTCCTGAACCTCGGATCAAATATTTGTACAACTGGCCCTTAGTTTATGAATTGTCTACATTGTGTACATTGTTGACAAGCTCATGCTGACAATGGTGAATTGTCTACCTTGAATTGTTTACACGTAGACAATCGTGTTGTCTAAGTACATCATTTATAGTTTACATATGTAGTATTGTGCCACATGTTGAGACGAGATCGAAATGAGACTTTTTTCTTGAACAGAAAATTTACCGAGAGTTTCGGCGTTGAATAAACGCTAAAGCCTAGTATGCTGCATACAAAAATGACACAACGAAATCATAAACGAAAAATTTCGTTCTGCTTTTCGTTTTGTGGTACGCTGTGCGATGAGCGAAATCGATAATTGTAGCCAGGGTTACCTTTGGGGACACTTTAGTGTCAATTTGACACTTTTTTGGCACTCCGACATCAGGACAACTCTTTTTAAAAATAATGGAATTTGGGACACTTTTCAGAAATCTAGGAATTTTTTGGACACTATTTGAAATATCGAAACGATTTGTTCGAAAAATTGTATTTTCAAGAGCCAATGGAATGAGATGCACATAGAAAAATGGGTTTCTAATAATGTAGGTACCTAAGTAACTACTCATCCAAAACAGAGAACAAAGTTTTGAAAGAAATAATGTGATCGTTACTTAACGCCATATTATTCACTCGCAGATTTAAACTTAAATGTAAATTCATCTCATTGAATTTGTATGATTTACATCCAGATTTAAGTTTTAATCTGGATGTATTGAGTGAATAATATGGCCGTTATAAAGCTTTTTTTTAATAAACATTGAGTTGTATGCAAAAGATTTTTTTTATTGTATGGAAAATCTACAAAAATAATATTTTAGATTAAGATAATGGTTTTTGCATAAGTCATAATGAAAGCCTAGTACGCAGATCGGGAAAAGACAAATTTTATCTCTATAATTCTAATCTCTACAAAAACGTTGGAAAAATCGCGCAAAATTAATGTTTTTCATCTTTTTTTTCTTTTTGTAAAATTATCGATAAATAATAGTTGATCGTTTTTATCGTGTAAAATTATTGACTTGTCAAAATTTTTCCCGCAAAATAATGCTTCGAAAATTATTTTTCCTGGCAAAATTTAGTGGAGACTTCACTCTACAGGGCGTACGAACGTCACAATTTTGCGCGTGAAATGCGTACTGCCTGGAAAAAAATTGAAGACAAAATTTGTCCTGGGAAAAATTTTGTATGAAAAGAAAAATTTTTCCCGATCCGCGTACTAGGTTTAAAAACAATAAAAGTGTTTTTTATTGCATTTTTACCTACGCTGAGTAAAAAATTCCATGAATATGAATACCTACCTAGCTACCTAGGTATATGGAATATGGAATTATACCAAATTATTGTAGTCTTTAACATACGCAGACTTTTTTTTTAAGCGAAGTTAAAAATGCACTAAAAAACATGGCTAATGTTACCTGAATTTATGTAGGTGTGTATAGGTATGTAGCTATAACAAATATTGGAATTTAATGTCGCGATGTCATTAAAATTTAGTATAGGACACTTTTTTACCTCTCGGACACCTTTTAAGAATTTTAGGAGGTAACCCCGATTGTATCAGATTATTTGGAGAGATCTCCCCCTCTGTTTTCGCACATAATTAATTGGGCTTTTCCAGAATCTGACTCTGTCTTTTCTCTTTCTAATTTTGACAGTTCTTTAATAAAAAAAAAAGCTCTAGATGGGGGGAAAACAACAATACAAACAAATATAAATACACACTGATACTGTTCGCGCCTTTAATAGTGTGTTTGTTTTCCCCCCATCTAGAGTTTTTGACGTTTGGTGGAAGTTCTGAATTGCCTGTACCATTATTGTGCGCGGAAAAGTGACATTTGGTCTCCTATTCTTGTTTGTTTTTGTTGTTTCTTTCATCACGACATTACTTTCTGTGATTTTTATGCGTTTGTGTTTGTTTTTTGTTTTTGCAAATGGTGACACTTTCAAGGGGTAATTTTTCGTTATGGTTTTCGTAAGCATTTCGTTGTCATGTTGGAGACCAACTAAAAATTTCGTTTCGTATCAGCAGCGTACTAGTCTTAAACATCAAATTTTGGCTTCGGCGGTACTAAGGGGGGCAGTTTCTGAGGCGAACACAATATTTAAAATCTTAGTTATAAATACCCAAATTCCTATAATTTATTCCCTTTGATTTATTTTTAGTAAATAAGCAGACAATTTATTTATAATAATTATTTTTAATCCGTTTTTAAAAGTCCTCAGAAGAATAGAAACATTTTTAGAGTTTTACCTACGTATTTTGAGAATGTATACCCGATTGTATAACAAACAATACGCTATATCCTTTGAATTGAATTTAATTAGAATATTTAGAGATTTAAAATATAACTACCTTCGAGAGGTTCCCAAGAGAATTTTCATCCTCCAGCGGGCTCATTAAAACTTCAAAATTTTAGGATTGCTTATAAATTGTTTTATGTATTTTGGGAGATGATTAAATTAAAATAGGAGTAAATTATTCAATGAATTATTAATTTTACAATGGAGCATAAATTCTTAAATCTACAAGACAGATGTCTCATTTCATAATCAATTTTAATTTCCCGTAACAATATTATTTTTTTTTTTTTTTGATTAATCTTCTATAAAATAAAAAATAAAATAAAATAAAACGCACGACTGGATCGCACAAACTTGCTCTTGTAGTAAAAGTTTCTTCGAATTTAAAAGATTGAGTGGGATAATGTAAATAATTTTTTTATGGGAGCGCTAAGTTTAAACTAGTACCTATTATACATTATAGAGCTTAAATTGAAAAATTATTAAAAATCATTATAAATTCGAATTAAATTTATTAAAAAAATCTTCTTAAATTGTTTTGAGAGTTAAAAAAAGTACACCATATGATTTCTTTAACTAATCTTAGTTTTGGAGAAAAAAAAATTTAAAATCGTAGGAGCGGTTTTTTTAAATTTATTTTTTATATATAAATTTTTGTAAACATTTTTAAGAAAAAAAATTGGTACACAATTTTTTAGTATTTATTTATTTTGAATAAAAAATTAAATTTCGAAAAAAATTATCTACCCGTTTTTGAAATATCGATTTTTCAAAAAAAAAATTTTGAAATTTATTTTAAAAATCCAAAAGTTGTTTTTTTGAAAATTTTGATATGCAGTATTACTTACACTTTTAGGAAGCTTTTGTATAAAAAATTTAATTTTAATCGGTAAAACACATAATGAGATAGTCCAAAATAAAATAAATGGTTCTATGAGAGGTACTGTTAATAATGACTAACTGTAAATTTTGTTTTTGGCAGATCATAGACCAAACTAATATTAGTATTTAGAACAATTTTAATTAAAATCTTAGGAGTAGTTTTCGAGAAAATTGATATTTCCTGGAACGGTTTTTTAACATTTATATGGAAGGTACCGTTAATTTTGACTATAAGAAAAATATTTGTTCAAAATATTTTAGATAATGTTAAAAAACCCCCCGTTATCAAGTTTCATAAAAATCAACCAAGTCGTTTTCGAAATATTTGGGTTTCAAAAAAAAATTTTGAAAGTTTTTTTAAAAACTAAACAAAAAATTTTGAAAATGTTGGTATACAATACTATTTAAATTTTTCAGAAGATTCTCCATAAAAAAAATTATCAAAATCAGTTTATTCCTTTTCTAGAAAAACGAAAATAAAAAAAATTTCCTATGGGAGATACCGTTTAAAACCATTTTTTGGAAATTTAATTTTTACAAGAAGGTAGAATATACCTAATGAAATTTATTGATTTTTTTTTTAGAAAAATCTGTCGAGCTATTTTTGAGAAAAATAAGATTTTCCAAAAATGCTAAAAAAAAATATATGGCAGGTACCGTTATTTTTGGTCCTAAAAATAAAAGAAAAAAAACGTGTCGGGGTAATGTCCCGAAAACACTTTATACCAAGTTTATTTAAAACCGGCCCATGCGTTTAGGCTGTAGGCGAGTCCACAGACAGACACACAGACGGACAGAATTGCGAGAACCACTTTTTTCGTCTTCCCTATCATCGTAATGTCAAGTTTGATTGTTATCTCGAGTTAAATTTTTTTACGAATCCAAAACTTTCCATATAGTACCTACATATATATCGCAAAATAAAAATGGATCCCATTTTTGTGTTCGTACAAGCATAACTCGGTTAAACATCATCCTATGTGGTTGGCGTTTTTTTGTTGTATTTGCATTGAACCAGATTAAAACACAACGTAGTCGAAAATTATAAAATTTGACCAAAAATTACAAAATTCGACCGAAAAAATAGGAAAATCCTGAAAACACCTTGAAATTTCAAATTTTCTGTGTTTGTACGCGCATAACTCTGCGTAACATCATCCGATTGGTTGGGGATTTTTTTTGTTGGTTTTGTATTAAACCAGATTAACATACAACGGTGCCAAAAATTTGAAAATTTGACCGAAAATTAGAAAATTCGAACGGCAAAATCAGAAAATCCTAAAAACATTTTGAATTTTTGAACTTTCTTATTTAGTTTTTTTTTTTTTTGTACGCGCATAACTCAGCTAAAGATCATCCAAATTGGATGGGGATTTTTTGCTTGGATTTGTATTGAACCAGATAAACACACAACGAAGATAAACATTGGAAAATTAGGCCAGAAAAGTCGGAACGTCGTGATAACAATAAATTACATACTTTCTGAATTGTTTTTTTTTTTTTGTTGGAACGGTGTTTCTGCATTGGCTATTGATATGAGTGTACTAATTCAGAAGCTTATTGCGAGATTCGATTTAAAATAGATTATCCAAACAGACTTAATTTATGCTGTTGTTATATTTAAAATCTTATCGTTCATATTTTTCTATTTGATTATTTCAAATGTGTATTGATTGTTTTACTTCGAATAGACTCTCACAATGAGGCCAATAGTGCACAAATTATTGCTGTTTTTTTTTTTTTTTTTTTATTTTAACACAACGAAAGTATTTTGAATTGAGTATTTATTTTGTATCCAATCTTTTTGTTGGATTCGTTGCGTATTAAAACAGGTAAGTACACTACGAAGCCGAAAGTTGAAAAATTTGCCAGGAGAAGTCGGTAAATCATGAAGACCATACTTTCTGAATTTCGTTTTTGTTTATACGTGCATGATTGGGCTTAACATCAACCGATTGGCATAGGAAGTGACATTTATAATTTAATTAGTTTTTTTTTTTTTTAAGTTTAACTTATTTCTTCTATTTATGTAGAATTTAGGGTAGTTTTCTTCATATTATGCAACGAATTTGACCTGTTCGTCAATGATTAAAAGACAAAAAATTATATTTGCCGAAGGAAGTAATATTTTAGTGGGATCGATTTTAATTTTTTTTTTAGGCAGCAAGCTCTGACTTAATTCACATAAAGACTTATTCTGGCTTAACAGTTTGTTTTCCTCAATATATCCAATTATATATAAAATGAACTTCAAAGCTTTGATGTATAGATTTAAGTCTAACTATTGCTGATAAAAAGTACGTATACGCCACAGTGACTCCACTAATGCTTATTTTTAATTATTTATTTCAAAGGGTCTGTAATATTAGGAACAGAAAAAGAATAATAAAGAGGATTTTTTCAGCTCTCTCTCTTCTTACAACTACATGTAATAGATTACAAAATCCCAAAAAAAAATCGAAATATAAAACTTTATCGGTGTGCAACACATTTGGCTATATTTTTTTTAGGGTCATAACATTTGGTTATTTCTTTCTTCACCTGATGGTAAATCCTCTAGAAGTAGGTACTCATTACTTTTTATTATCTTCCAGTTCGAATTCATAGATATGACAGGACAACGTCTGTCGGGTCAGCTAGTTACAAAATAAAAAAAAATATTTGTATTGATTTTTAGAAATTTTTTTTCATTTTTTGGCATGACAAAATACTATCTGACTGTGTGGTTGTGGTGTTCTCTGACTAAACATCATTGTTGAAACTTAAGAAACTTTTTCTGTGAACTTTTGTGATAGTGTCCTTGTTCCATTTTGTTGAGAGATTTATCTAAACGGAAAATGAATACTTTAGAGGGACTTGATATTCAAGAAAGTCACGATTATTAAATTGAAAATTAACGTATTGTGCCTATGCACATTGTATACATAAAATATGTAGCAGGAAGAAGTCCGAACAGAATGAGAAAACTTCAAAAGATTATACTCTCTCTCTCTCTCTCTCTCTCTATACTTTTAACGTGTTTAATTAAACGAGCTGTAAGTTGCATACGCTGCCGCAACGCATTTAATGGATTCTATGTATTGGACGTTGGGCCCTTTAGATGCAAGAATTTCCCAACAACTCCCTAACGGAATCCATTCTAGATTTACTCGATGCCTGCAGTGGCGTAGGGTAAAGAATATCTACATTTATGTACATGCTCAGCGGTAGAAGCATTTAAGCTTTGCAACAGCACAATACACATATTGAAACTATAGCTGACTTTTTATGAATTACAAAATCCCGAATACAAGAGATATCAATAAAAAGGTACTAAAAACATGATAAATAAATAAAATATTTATATCCCGTAAAAGAACAAAGGTAGTACTTTTTTCGATATTAAAAATGACGTACAAAGTATTAGTTTTTTTTTTTTTTATTGTATAAAGGCAGTAAATCCTGAATGGATTCGGGATTTTTTCATTTTCGGGATTCTGTTATTCGGGATTATGTAATTTTTGTCGCTGAAAAAATCGTGGTCTTTGGTGATTCGGGATTTTGTAGCGAATATCACATAAATTAGGTATGCCAAAAAACTTTAAATTTGGATTAAAAATTTTGCAAGTCTGATCAATATGACCTTTTATGATGAATAAGTCGAATTTGCGCAAAATAATTCCCAAATTTTTGAAATAATAATTTGGAAACACCCTGTTTAATTTCTAAAAATTCTTAAAACGTGCTTTTACAACAATCTAGTTCTAGATCCATAAGCTTAATAAAACAGCAATTTCAAATAGTCATACATATTTGAGTACATCGATATATATATGTATATCACTGCTTAAAGGAAAACTCTGCCATTTCTTCAAGGAAATACGCTAACTCTTATTTTTTTTATTCAAACCTTTTTCTCGCATTCCAAAGTGGCAAATATTTGCTCAAGCAATCATCACTACACTTTGTCGTGATAAGTTAACAGCGGACTACACACGTTCTCCGGACAGGACATACATTGATAGTAGGTAACCCTAGCAGCATCTTTTGCCCTCGCCTTGACACAAAACCACACACGATAAGAGAAAAGGCGAACACATATATTACACAGATGGTTCTGTTAGACAGAAACATCAGTATTCTACACTCATATAAACACACACATTTTTTCACTCAAAGCGGGTTATAGCAGGGTTAAAGCTTTGAGGGCTGTTTATAAGTTGGTTGGTTGGTTTGGTAAGGCGTGTGGCTATGGTATAGTTTTTGCCTCCTCTAATCCTGTGTAAACTTCGTTTGTTATATCAATCTAGCACAGTTCAGCAGAATTCTGAGAGTGTTAAAGTTCACGATGATGAGCAAGCATATAACATGGTGCTTCCGTTGGATGAACGCTTCGTTCTCTATTCCTTCTAAGCGAATCTGGAAAATAAAAAAAAAAACAGGGGAAAAATTAACAGAGTCATCGAGATTTAACAGAATTCCTTTCAATAAAAAGTATGTAAGTAATGATGCATCGCTGACTGGGTCGGGGTCGAGTATTTGGCTCTCGTAACAAGCTTTAAATTATTAAGTGCACTAAGTCTAGTGAAAGTTATGAACAAAAAAGCTGAATTCAAAATTTTAAGTACGCCCGATTGAGCGTACTTTTGTTTCAAAGGACTTTTTTTTACTGATCATGAAAAAGTCTATGAGTAGGTTATTTCTTAAATAAGTTTTAGTAATATATTTATTGACTTGGTAACTTGATTCGTATTGAGGTATTGATTTGAGTAAATCTATTTAAATACTATTTGTGGCAAGACAGCTCCTGAAGAACAAGAGCCTCCTAGTGACTTTCAACTCTCAACCGTGTGCATGTCTGCTGTTCAGCGTGTTGTCTACTGGCAATGATTTCAGTGGTGTCATCAAAAAGGTGTTGCGACACGGTATGATTTTTTATAAAAGTTGATGCAAAAATATTGGCTTTTATTGAGTCTTGGTGATTGGTAAAGTTGCCTGTTTAGAGAATTCCTTATCTGAATGTAGTTTGTATTCCAGTATTTTAAAAAAAATGGCTGTTTAAGTTTTTTCGGGACATATGAATGAACTGATTCTAGAATTTTATTAGAAAAGACATCGACATTGATGTTTAACATCTCTTCTTGAACGCACCTCATCTAAATCAGTAGAAATTGTTCTAAGATTAGATCTAATTTCTGGCCCTAAAAGACCCCAATTTGCTATATTTAAATCTAGGAAGAATTGTTCAGGGGCAATTTTCTTTCAACTTTATTTTTTTACCATCATAATTTCTTTAAATCCCAACTAACACAATTCAGAAATTAGCTCCTTAAATCTGAAAAAAAAAAAATGTATTATACTCCAAAGAGTTAAAAAGGCGACCTTTTTTCACTCCTATTTCACCTTTATGGAGTAAAATCGTTTTACTCCGAAGAATGCTCTCATAAGATTTGTAAGAAGTGCTATCAAAGGAATGTTTTCTATAAAAAAAAAACTTTTGTATTTATTTTTTATTTTAATTTTATATTTGTACTGCATATGGTGTATATTTTTCCGTATGATTACCTGAAAGGGTTGTGATGCTTTTTTACTAAGGCTGAGGTAAGCTCGTCAGTGTCCAGGGTATTCCCGAAGAAAGCAAGTAAAACTCGGGTTAAGAAAGTAGAACTCTGACCAGTTACCAATTTTATCAATGAATCTTTATTTAACAAGAAATGAGTTACAATCTTACAATTCGTATTAAACTTAAAATAGATAACATAGTTCTTCATATACGGCAAAGCTTTTTATAAAGAGCTACAGGAGTAGACTCGGCCCACGATATACACTTAGAAGAAGCGTATCAGGGAATAAATGGTAGGAATCTGATTCCAGCCCAAGGCTAACCCAAGGGAAGATTACTTGGCCCACTCTGAAGGAGCAAGCGCGGAGAACAACGGTAGGAATCTGATTCCAGCCCAAGGCTAACCCAAGGGAAAATTACTTTAGCCCACGATCTCACTCAGAAGGAGCAAGTAGGGAGAACAACGGTAGGAATCTGATTCCAGCCCAGGGCTAATCCGAGGGAAAATATACTTCGGATATTTTATTACCAAAAAGCGTATCTCTAAATGATACACGAATGTAGTAAGTAAAGTAACATGAGGCGACCAAGAGTTGCTACAAACTTATCTTCGCCGGAACCTTATGCCTCAGTATTTCCAATTCGTAAATTAGGAACTACAACGAGTCAAATAAGCTTATAATTTACAATTTATAAGTTTTATTTTGCTCAAAGTGTTTACAATGATTATTATTTACAATATTTTAAGTCTTAAGTCTATTATAATTTTAAATCTGCGAGCTCAGAGGGGGCTCTGCTTCGTTAGGTGTTGGTTATTTTTTACATTTTAAATAAAAAGTGTCTTAATCTAACATTGTTTGTTTTAAAATAATTGAATTTTTCTCGCCGGCATGAGCGTTGCTGACAAATAAGCTTCCAATTGTTCGGCTTTTTATACGTCCTCTTGTCATGTTTCGTGGCAAGAGCAAGTGTGAATTCTAAAACTCACAAATTAAATATTTTTATTCTGCATGATGACTTTGATGATGATTCACTGGGTTCGGCTGGTGCTATGTTGGTTGGACGGTAGTAGGGTGCTGGTGTTTGGTGTTTTTGCTGGTTCATTGTGAATAAATTTCGGTTGTCGGTGAGTAGCTTTATAATATTCTGGTAGGTGAGGACCCTTCGTTACAGGGTCTTTAGAGTTAATAATTATTATTTAGTATTGTAAATATTTGTTTTTAAATTAAAAATTACTTGCACGTCCTTGGAATCGAACCGGAGACCCATTGCACCAATAGTCTAGCACGCTAACCGCTCATTTTATCTGGATTATACGGTGCATTGCATTAAATCGGGTTCTCTTTCATACAAAATTGTAACCTATAAGCCTCATAAAGTCATTCATCAAAGACGCTGCACAATAATGTAAGAATATATGCATGCTTATATCGTCGCTATAGAAAACAGAATACGCCTATAGTTTTTTTTTATAGCAATGATCTAAAATCGTTTGTTGTTTACCGTTCTTCCCTTTCTGTCATTTTTTTTTAATTTTTGGCGGTCTTTGTTCATACTTTTATAGTAGTTGAGACTTTTTAATTTTTTGCAACGATTTCATTATTTATTTATAAATTTAGATATGAATACGTTTTAAGATAAATATTAATGATTTAAAATGTTGTTGTTGTCATTTTTTTTTTTTTAATTTTTGTTAATATGCAGATAAGTGCTTATGCGCACTTAAGCGCATAGCTGCCAAACCCGCATAAGTACCTCTCAAAACCAGGCATTTATAGTGAGGTACTTATCCGGGTTTTACTGTACTTGCTATTTGTCTTGAAACATTGTTGTTCTAAAATAGCATTCAAAACTCATTTTCATTAAAAAATATTTTTTTTTTTACAAAATCAATAGTTGACCTTTATATACAGAACGCGCAAGTACACAACTATGTTGGTCAATTTATGTCCAAGTATATTTATAACCATAGCTCTTTTTCGTCCTCTTTTTGTGCGTTTCTTTTTTTTGTAATAATAGTGTTCGTTCTTTGTTTTGGGTTAATTTGGAAACAACTGAATGTATACGGATCGTGACCAAACATCCGGCTTACGTGAGGAGTTTTCAAAATACGATTTTTTGTTTCATAATAATATCAGAACCCTTGAATTTCATTTTAAAACGGATGCCACTTTCGATAAAAAAAAAAAAAAAAACGGACGGTTTTACATCGAATGTTGGTTGGGATGAAATATTATATCCTGCCAAGTTGAGTGATTTTTATTCTGAATATAAAAATATTCTATGAAATAATTTTTTAAGGAAACTCTTTGAACAATGAATTCTCGTTCCTTTTTTTGTTTCCCTTAGGCGTTAGCTTGATATGAAACAGAATTTTTATGAATTTTTATTTATGCATATATTTGCAACAGGAGGCATCACTCGTCAACTTCTCCAATTATTAACTTTTTGATGTTCAACACGAAGGATATGAGCCAGATATCCTATATCCATCCATTTTGTTTGTAAAATATTTTGTTTAAATTAAAAGCTTTTCTGTTTTTTTTTTCTTTGAGTTACGCAATGTTATTTTGAATTATCTACAGAAAATGTAAGTATTTTATTTAAAATATAAAACTTTTTTTTTTTTAATAATTAATATAATAAACTTCCTGGTTCTAGGGTTGAATATAAATTTTTTCCCTTCATTGTGTTTGAGTTTTATGTATTTTTACTATATGGTAAGTATTGGTTTGTGTAAAAAAATCAAATTTTCATTAAAACTAGTAATTACGATGGTAAAGAATTAAAAATAAGTTTTAAGTAGGTCCGTCGTCGTCCTTTGGATGTTGTCTGTATATTTATCTGTGCGTCTGTGCGGTCTGTCTGTTGTAGGTAGGTCTGTCTAAACACTAGGGCCCTATTTCATTGACAGGTGACAATTCTACAAATTTGTCACATTTTTCTGACATATTTGTATTTCAGAAAATATTGGCAGGTGACAAATTTGTCAGAAAAATACAACCAGAGCCTGATTACACGAATCATTTTTTCATTCGTTTCTTATTCTTTCGTCATTTTGACATAAAGGGTGAGGGGTGTAGAAACGTTGATGTATTTCCCTTACATTTCTACACTTCTCACCCGATCTGTCAAAAAGACGAGAGACGAAACAACCGAAAAAAAGAATCGTGTAATCAGGCTCTAAAACATTTGTCGTGACAGTTTTGTCATTGTATGATCTTGAAGTTTGTCATATGGCAGTGCCCACGTCGAAAAACGATAAAAACTGAGATTTCGAGATCGAGATCGAGATCGAGACCGAAACGAGACTGCACATTAAAATTTTCACGAGAAAAAGGCGAGTCCAAAATCGATACGAGACTGAAATGTTTCGATTTTTACGAGACCGAAACGAAACTAACAAAAGTCTCGCCTGGTCTCGTCTCGTTGCCAGTCCTAGCCTAAACAAAGAGATGTGCTTAAAATTCGATAAAACACTTTTATGTGATTCCCTAGAGGAGAAGTTCGAAGAACAGGTAGCTGCCATACCACAATATCGGATGTTTTTTTTAAATTTTTCTCGAGAACGGCTTTAAAGAATTAAACTGCATACATTACATAGCGTTGAAAAGGAATTTAAAAATAATACTGTTGAAAAGGTTCTTGCCAAATAAACATAAAGAAAAAAAAAGTTTTGACATTTTTTTAAATAAACTAATTGAAACAGTACCAAAAATTTTTAATATGTAGAAAAATAAAGGTTGTGACAAGAGTCTCGCTGCTGCTAAACACATAAAGAACGAAGAAGAGAATAAACAAAAATAAAAGAAAATTATTTTTGTTATTGTTTTAGTGGACTGTATTGAATTAAATTCAAATGAAAGATTTTTTGCGACCTTTAGTCCAATGCGTTTCGCCCAGGCACGACAGTTGGGCTCATCAGTTAGATGCTGTCGTACCCTTCTAAGACGCAATTTTTTGTCGATGAATACCGACTCTTAATAAAATCTACAGCGCATAGGCCACGGGCTTACAACAACAACATATATTTCTAGGTGCAAGAATGTAACCATGTTCCCCTAGAATAATATAATTTACATTGCCTATGCGCTGTAGATTTTATTAAGAGTCGGTATTCATCGACAAAAAATTGCGTCTTAGAAGGGTACGACAGCATCTAACTGATGAGCCCAACTGTCGTGCCTGGGCGAAACGCATTGGACTAAAGGTCGCAAAAAATCTTTCATTTAAACACATAAAGTGCATTTTATCAAATATCCTTCTGCGTATGCATGTAGTCCAGTCGAAGTTAGTTTGAATAGAAAATTACATAAGCTTTATGTTTAAAATTCGTTCAGTGAAATGGTCTATGAGAACCAACTTTAATATGGGCCAAAATTTCAGTACCAAAATTTCAGGCCAAAATTTCAGTACTCAAACTGTATAGGTACGCCTTGAGATTGACAAGACAATGCTTCGGACTAAGTGAAGTTTACGTCTCGTACACCGTTATCTTTTGAAACAAATGTGAGCTACACACAAGCTGCATACAATCCGCAAACTATCGTATAGTACGCTCTTATGAGTAGACACCTCGTATGTGGAGAATACGAATACCTACCTAACCATTTGAACTTCAAATCTAGAAAGATATATATGGCCAGTTTAAGAATGAATACCTTATAAGGTTTCCCATATTCCCACTTTAAGCTTAGTTTTATAGTTTGATAAAGTGGCACTTATGTGACCTCATGGAAGACAGGTCACTCATTGTCAGCCAGGGTTAGTGTGAGTAATTGAGCCTGTTTCTCCCATACTGATTATACTTAGTGCCACTTAAGGCACTGAATGAGTGGCACTAAAGTCTCCCATATGTTGGGAGACTTCCTCAGGCTATGAAACTGATCCTTAAGTAGTCCCAATATGGGAAACTTAAGTGTCACTTATTTCAGAAATTATGCACTGTGAAACTGGCCCTTAGGCTTCTTTTTGTTTTCATATTTAACAAAGAGAAAATTATTTCTTCGTTGAGAATAATTTTCTGGCTAGTGAAGTGGGGGTGGCCCCGGCGCAGTGGAAGTATTGCTTGACTGCTAACTTGGATGTGTGGATTCGAGCCCCAGTCTAGGCAGCATTCTTTTCTATATTCCCTCAACTGAACGCCACCCCTGGGATTTAATGAGATAATCAAAACCTTATTTCTCAATCCACTGTGCTATCAAAAATCTATCCTATCCTTCTATTCTTTCTAACATTGCCTAATTTATAAGACCCCAGGTCTTACTGGCATATATATGTTTGTGTTGTTTTTTTTTTTTTAACCAAATAGATGCTGTATTTGTCTGACTTTGCTTTGGATTTGTAGCTGCTTCTTATTCGATGATTTTTTTTTAAACAACTTGACTTGAGCACATTGATCGGAGCAAATATGTTGGCCTTCGAACAAAATAATCTTGAAAATATGCCTAAAGTTATTGATATTTTTTGGTAGGAGAAAGTTTAGTCACTTAAAGAACATAAATATTTAACCTTTCACCATTGTTATTATCTGAACTTGGAATGCTTTAAGAGAGTTAAGGCGTTTCTTAAAGCCCCCGCCTCAAGCAAAAAAAAAAACTCTTCACGGTTTGAATGAGAAAAATTAATTTAATTTTTTGCAACCCAACCTTATATTAGTATAACATATTTCGTTCATAACACTTTGATCATTTTTGATACTAGCTATATATTGTTTGATTTTTCATTATAACTTTAACCCTCTTTGGGGGTATAAGGTATAATTAATATTTATTTATATGCGGTTTGAGCTCAGTGGGGATTTTCTATATATTGTTGGGTTAATTTTCATGAAATTGTATGATATTCAAAAGACTATAAAGAAAATCTAATTAGTTCATATTGTCGTTGTGTGAATTTTGTAGCCATATGGGGAGGCAATTTTGGTTTTCGAATGGTAAATTTATGTGATTGACGGTGATTGAACTAGTTAAATTAAGTCTATTGATTGATTTATGTTTGTTGTACATATTTATGGAATTACAGTGAACGCTCGTTATATAGAGTTGTTCAAGTTACTAGAACAAGATAAAAATTGTGGTTTTCTTATTTTTTAAATAATTAATTATTACGTAAATAATAATATTAAAAGTAAACTGTTCCCTTTTCTTGAAACTATGGAATTTTGTGCGCATTTTAATAAAATTTAATATGAACTTTGACAGAACTTTGGACTGAAATTCACACAAATGAACAGAAAATCACAGTTTCAAAGTATAGGAGCGAACTTAATAATTTGAGATGATACAATTTTAAGACGACCTAGCAAAAAAAATATTATTTTATACTGCTAAGCTTTGCGCAGCACGTTTCTGAAAGAAAATTCTCGGAGGTTCTGGAAAACCGTAACTAATTTGTGAAAAGGTTTTTTGATTTTGAAAATTTCATATTTTCCCTTCCAAATGCATTTGAGTAAGACGTACCTAAGCTTGATTTTTTTTAAGTTATCGCAGCTTTTTGTTTTGTTTCTTTAAACCACTTTTTCACGTTTTCTTTAAATCTTTTCCCAAATACGCACTTGTTTAAATGAAATTTACTTCTATTAAGAATAAAGCCTTACAAATAAAAGCAACACTAATTGCCTGGGATTCCCCTTTTAAGAATCGTTCCCAATTTTTACCAATACTTTAGGTACCTTGCAAATATTCCAAGTTACAGAGTTTGCAAATATTTTACATGTTCAAATTATAGAGTATTTAAGGCAAAAAATCAAGTTATCGAGTCTTAAAAATTTTCAGTTCAAGTTATAGAATGCGTAATGGGAAAAATTATTTGTTCAAGATATTGGAATGTTCAAGTTATCGTATGTTCAAGTTAACGAGAGCCCAATGTATGTATTTTGAAATACTGTATTGATTGGATAAAAATCTTCGGGTTAAAAAAGTGATATAGGTAGGTTAATATATTTATATGAATAGGATATAAATTAAATGACGTTAATGACACAATAATTTATAATCTATTTATGTGAAATATTAATTTTATTTATAATTTGTGTTTTAGAAATAGAAATATGCATTTGTCCAATTTAGGCCTGAATGACATTATGAAGGTTTTTAAAATTAGTTTTTTATATTTTTTTAAATTGTACTGTTCTTTTCGGCTTCCAAATCCTCGTTCCTGCCTTTCCTTTTTCTTCTTTCCATACAGGTGTTTCTTCCAATATACTGAGAGAGAGCAGGGCAGCCATGGTCCATCAGCCTGGTAAACTCTCTTAGTATCTTGGAGAAACAAAAATAAAACGCCGACACGCTACCATAGCGTGAATAAGTTATTCACGATTCTGAACTTCCACCAAACGGTACAACCAAAAAAAAAAACACAGCAAAAAGGAAAAAGCAAAAAAAACTCTAGATGTGGCGGTTTACATTGTATTTTTGACGAACGGCGCATCCAGTGAGATGGATAGATTTTATGTGAGTAAGAAAGGAATCTGCCATTCTCTTTCTTACTCACGATTAAATCTACCCATCTCACTGAATGCGCCGTTCATGTAAATAGGCAAAAGCGCGAACAGTATCGGTGTGTATTTATGTTTGTTTGTTTTGTTGTTTTGTTGTTTTCCCCCGATCCAGTGCCTCTTCTTGATTAAAGAACTGTCAAGTATGTAGATTGTAAAAGAAAGTCTGACGGTTACCCCGCTAGCATGAGCTATAAAAACGATACTAGTCACTATCCAGAGGTTATATCCAACATGTTTGCAGAATATTTTAAAAGTGCCTACGAAGACTCTCTTCCATTAAACGATATCAATTCCTCAATGACTGAACAGTACGTACACCTAGGTTTGATCAATCTAAACATTACTAAAGCAACAATACTAGACAATATTTTAAAACTCGATGACAGTCTTAATCCTGGCCCTGATGGCTTACCATCATTTATGCTTAAAAAATGTTCGACGCATTTATTATATCCGTTACATGTTTTGTTTAATCAATCGTTAAAATGTTCAAAGTTTCCTGATCTATGGAAATGTGCGTTCCTTAAACCAACACATAAAAAAGGCCCTAAGCACTTAGTTACCAATTACCGCCCTATAGCTAAATTGTCTGTTATCACAAAACTATTTGAGTCTCTAGTCTGTGATGTTCTCTCTTTTAATTGTAATTCTGTTTTATGTGAAAATCAGCATGGTTTTGTTAAGAGAAAGTCGACTGTCACTAATTTATTAGAATTTACAACATTTTTCATAGATGCCTTTGAAAAAAAACAGCAAGTAGATTGTATATTTACAGACTTTAGTAAGGCCTTTGACAAGTTAAGTCATCGAGTACTTTTAAAGAAATTAAAGAAAATTGGCCTTAATGATTGTTTTATAACGTGGATTTCTTCTTACTTAAGCGATAGATATTACAGTGTTGTATTCAAAGATAACCGTTCTAGTTTGTTTAAAGTTAATTCTGGTGTACCTCAGGGCAGTCACCTCGGTCCATTGTTGTTCGTTTTATTTATAAATGATCTCCCTTCAATTTTACAAAATTCCAGGGCATTGATTTACGCCGATGACGTAAAAATATTTCGAACAATAAGCTCCTTAGAGGATTGTGAAATGCTGCAAAAGGATCTGCAAACATTTTGGGAATGGTGCAATATTAATTGTTTGTTATTGAATATTGACAAGTGTAAAACAATGTGTTTTACACGCAAACATAATATATTAATTTATAACTATGTTCTGAATTCGTCAAATTTGGAAAAATTATCCAACTTTTCAGACCTTGGAATCATTTTAGATCCAAAATTATCCTTCAATGATCATTATAATTATATTCTAAAAAAAGCCAATAAAACCCTTGGTTTCATAAAGCGATTCGGCCGCGATTTCCGAGATCCTTATGTTATTAAAACTCTGTATGTATCATTCGTCAGACCAGTCCTTGAATACGGTTGTATAGTTTGGGCCCCATACTACTCGGTTCACATAAATAGAATTGAAAGTGTTCAAAGAAGGTTTATGAAATTTACACTACGTTTTCTTCCATGGTCGAACAGGGTTATTTTGCCTCCGTACACCCATAGACTTCGGCTTATAAATCTCCCATCACTTTCAGTTCATAGAGAGTATTTGCAACTATGTTTTATTATTGGGATAATAAGTGGATCCATATCATCTTCTTCAGTTTTAGGACGATTAAATTTTAATGTAGGCCGGGTTACATCAAGAAGTAGACTACCAATTCGAACTATTTTTAGCAGATCTAACTATGGTATTTATAGCCCTCTTAATCAGTTAATAAATGTTTTTAATAAAAATAACTTCCTCTTAAACTCTGTTAATGACAATATCAAATCTAATAAATTTAAACAATCTTTTTTTTGCAATATTAATATTTAATTTTGTAAATTATATAATTTTAAGCATAAATGTAACGTTAGTATTTAACGCATTCAAATAAATAAATAAAAGTCAATATTAGAATGAGAAAAGACAGAGTCAGATTCTGGAAAAGCCCAATCGTATATCAGATCAACAGACGGGTGGTCTGTATGAAAACAAATTGAAAAGAAGCATGGGTGACAACTATTCCCCGGCACAACTTACATATAACTGAGAGACAGGCGATCTGTTAAAGCTTAACCCATAAATGAAGCGAGGGTGACACTGGGTCCCTGTCTGCTAGAAGTTACTCACTCATCTGAAAATGGCTTCGTGCCCAACATATCTTACTAATGTTTATAGATGATGGAACGTTAAACGCTGGTCCCCAATAGCCCCTAATCTGCGCAGAAGCCCAACGACTTAGTATATTTTCGTGGTGTAGGGAATTACTGTCAACATATCTTCCTTCTTTATCGTTTTAAAAGTAATTTAGCCTTCCATCATATAGTAGCTCGTGGCGTAATGGTTAGTGCGTTGGACTGTCATGCCAGAAGTCTGGGGTTCAATACCAGCCGCTTTCACCTTAAGTTTTTTTCGGAGCTACTACCTCTTGCGAGGAAGTGATAAATCCTCCAAGATTATCTCTTGTCATAGGAAAGTGCCGCTCACCTTAGCCGTTCGGATTCGGCAATAAACTGTAGGTCCCCTCCATTCCTGCAGACACGCACACAGGAATGGTTGAGAGTTGTAAATCGCTAGGCCCTGGTTCTTCATGAGCCGTTTTTCCCACCAAATTTATTTTTGTATAGCCTTCCATCAGGTTCTCATTGTTCACTGCTTACTTTGTTCCCTTTGATTGAAGAGGAAAAATTAGCGAGGTTTTTATATTGAATTTTTTTTTAGTTTTCGAAAACTTTTCTTTTCGAATTCAAAATATGTATTGGGATGCATGGGATTTTTGGCAGAATGCTTTCATCGAATTCGCCACTCCTGGAAGTGAAACCAGCGATCGGCGAATCCAATGATGACAAAGCATAAAAGCCAGTGTGAAAGTGTGAGTAGGCAGGACCGTCGGTTTTTCAATTGCTTTTGCTCTCTCGAGCAAAGTTGCGGGGAGTAGCTGAATAATGATGCGATCGAAAACCGCAGCCACTGATTGGCCGAAAACACTAATTTCTAATTTCATTGTTGAACAAGGTAGAATAATTTTGGACGTGAATAAAGAGAAACGAAAAGTAATCGAAGAAGAAGAAAAAATTCGTAATTGAGTACATGATTTAAAAAAAAAAAAAAAGAATTTGGAATTTGATGATGGGGAAATTTTCGAAGGAATTGTGAGAGATTGGTTAGGAGAGCTGATGAAATTGGTATAATTGATTGAAGGAGGAAATTGGCAGTAGTGGTATTTGTAAAAGCTAAGTATTCATTTTAATTGTGTATATTTTAATTTTTCGTTGTTTTCTATTCGGGTAATTTTCGAGTTATTGAACTTAATTCGATCGTTTGGCTTCTGTTCCGTTAAAATTCCGGAAAAAAAGACGGAACTCGTGACCCTGCTATAATTTTCTTTGCCCGTTCGGGACCGTGCGATAACGGTCCATCTTACTAAATTTCAAAGTCTTTGTTACGAAAAAATTTTGGGTTCTACTCCTACGTCGAGTAGGAGTTTATTTGGGGTTTCCCAAATAAAATTTTATCTTATTGAAACAAAATTTCAAGTGTTCTTATTGAATTTTTAATTTATCTAATTTGGTTTCTTTCTTTCTTTCACCGTCGCTCTCCCCTTTAAAAGGTTTGTGATTTCCTTTATAAAAATCACTGGTGCCCTTATTTTCCTTATTAAATTCAGCTAACTACGTCCCTGTCGTGATATCGTATCGAAATTATTCAATTCAATTTAATCACTTTAATTAATTTGATCAGGTGAACGCATCCCCTTTTAATGAGCATAGCTGTGGGTGGCAACACTTATCGTTGTTGAGAGTTGCAATTTCAATTCGCCTTTGACTTTGACATTTCATATTCGCTTCATTTACTTATCTTTTAATTTGTTAAACGTTTATCGAGAGTGCGTCATTCACTTTGATTTCTTTTTTGTGTTTTTAATTTGAACGTTCCCACTCGCGATTAAAATTGTAACAAAATAAAATTCTGAAATGTCAAAAAAGCTGCTCATACCTGAAAAATAATGTAAATCAATCATATCGAAATTATAATTTCAAGAAATAAATTAATATCCAATGTAGTGTTACAAGGCTTAAATGTATATTAGTACATTTTGTGTTTCAAAATTAATTAATATGGCTTGAATTTTAGAATTTAATTTACGTGTATTTTGTTTGTCTTAAAATTAGTCAAGAACTGTACGGGTTGTTCGATATAAGGTGCACCAAAAAGCTGGAGCGAGTAGGTTGGGTTAAGACAAGAAAAAAATCGTATGACAGGGGGATCTTTTTCACCCCGGAAGGCTGGGGGGGGGTATGGAAATTTTCCAAAAAATTGACTTAAAACAGAAAAAAAATATTTCAAAACAACGGTAAAAGTTACAATGCCATGCTATAACTTTTTGGAAAGCCAGAAATCACTTTTTTAATTTTCATTTTAAATTAAGTTTTTAAAAAATTATTTTTCAAACTCAAAATTTTGAAGAAAAAAATTCATTAGAAATTGCAAACAGATTTTTTTTTTATTTTGAGTAATTAAGTACTAATTTTGTTTTCAAAATTCAATGCTCTTATTAGTGTTAAGTCAAAAACTGAAAATTCGATGCTAAAATGTCTTTTAGTTTTTGAGAAAATTAAATTTTGGGTTTTCGGGATCTTGGGTTTTCGGGATTCTGGGTTCTCGGGGTTTTGGGTTTTCTGGATTTTGAGTTTTCGGGATTTTGGGTTTTCGGGATTTCGGTTTACGGGATTCTGTCCGTCTACCATTCCCATCGCTACATAACCTAATGCTGAAGCAGGATGCTATACAGAGAACAAACCTCAGGTGGAACAACATCACCACTTGTTTGGCGACATAACAGATTTGGAGTTTCTCAAAAAAAATTATTGATTTGATTTAGATGTCAAACTATGTATGAATATTTTGATTTAGATGTCAAAGTAATACAAATTTGTAAAAAAACTTAAAACTCGAAACCGCTATAGATCTAGTTTTTCGGTAAAACTAGCTCTGAAGAAAGTCAAAAATATGGCCGTAAGTGTTTAATATCTTTAAGCAGATCGCATATCGGCTCCGTAATAGGTGTCATAACAGGACACTTTTTTATAGTCAAGCACTCAACGCGACTTGGGAATAAGAAAAAAAAAATGTCAATTTGTGAAGTAAGACAGCACGCTTGATTACTGTACTCAGTTCACAACACACCACACGCGACATATATGGATCCGACTTAAGGAGCTCCAAGTAGCTCAACGACAAGTGAGGAAGCTACCTAGATTCAATGTGGTATCACAATGGACCAACTTATGGTCTACATGCGTCGGCTCTTTGCTGGCAACCATGTCAACCTAACCTAACCTCTTCTAAAAAAAAATAACATACAAATTTATCTTCCAGTTTCCAATAATTAACTTTGGCCACACAATTTGAAAATCTAGTCAATTGGTTGAATTTCACATCTATCTGCTGCAACCAAATCATTTAAATTTGGCTTTGAATATATTAATTGCTACTTCCATATTTAAGCGATAGACAGGCACTATGAACATATACTGCTTGACCATGACGCATTTAGGAGAACGTTAAAATTAACTTACCTTTACCTATGTATGTATATGTGTACTAGATTTCAGTATGGATTTAAGCATCTATACAACAAGAATGGTGCATTAATTTCTGTAGTGCATAAGCAGCTTTATATTAAGTGGTGCATGGTGCTGGCTAACGTAATGTATTTTTGGTATATCGTTACATTGAAATTCAGTGAATTTATTTTGAACAAAGACAATAATTAAGCAATGTATATTTGAAGGTTTAGTATCGGAAAGCATTACAAAAAATTAACTTGAAAATGTTTGGAAAATTTTGTTAATACTTAACACCGAAATTTTTTACCCATTATTGGGACTCCCGGAAAAAAATCATATACAATTCTGGTCTTTTTTCTTAGAAGAAATAATCACTTGTCGAAAATAATTACGAAAATGAAACAAAAAAAATGTACCTACCCAGTTTATATTTCTGAGATCTCAGAGGGCTCAGTATTTTCAGAAATACATATAAACACAATAAGCAAATTCAGAAAAATTAAATCTCACCGAGACCTCAACATTCAGCAATCTCAGTTACATACATACATAAATGTATATATATGAACAGGATTCCTCAGCTAGATTTATTAGTTTTTCTGTAAAAACTCTGAGGAAACAAAATCTTGGATTCGCTTTGACTTACTTTTTGACGAAGATAAATCTCTGAGGTCTCATTTTCCTTAACAAGCCAAATTCCTCATAAAAATTCCTAAAACTGAGGAATTTTTTAACATTGAAAATGTTTTAACATTGAAAATGTTTATAGGATCGTTTTGACAGAGTTGTGGTGTTACTAAAATGATTAAATAAAATAAATTCAATAAATCAGAAATGAACTCCAGCGTATAGGACATCACAACGAAATTTTTGGTTGGTGTTACTAAAGAAATGACCGAAATGATTGAAATGAACACATGAACTTAGAATATGAAAAATGAACTCCAGCGTATAGGAGGACAACTATCAAATTTTTGGTTGGTGTTACTAAAACATTACTAGAATGATAAAAATAAACAAACGAACACAAGCGATGAATTACAGCAGGCGTAGGCAATAGGTATACGGGGAAAAAAACGAAGGAAAGTCGTCGTCAACAGACAAGCTTCAGTGGAAGAATATTCAATGGAGAATATTCAAAAAGAGAAAAAAACAACAAATACAACGCAACCAACAAAAGTGTATCTATAGGTACTCTGCTAGATTTTTGGATGTAGTGTAGGTATATATGTAAATGCTATGCATGAACATAATTATGGAGGGAGGTAGGTTGTGATTTTTTGAAATTGAAAATGATAGGTATTTATTTTTATTCAATACAGAATACAATTCGGTCCTATAAGAAAGGTCAGTGATGCAGTTGAGTGTGAAAGCCGGAGTTAAGCTTTCTTGAAATCGATTTATGTAGGTATGTAATATGTAGGACAACCAAAATTATGCTACAGCATATTTTTTTTTTAGTAACACTATTAAGACGAGACTAGATTAGAAATCCGTTTTATAAGTTAATGCATATTTTTGTATATTTACGATTTACGTGCATATTTTGGCATGTCTACTTTTGTAGGTATATTTTTCATAAAAACAAACATAGTTTGTCCAGTTATTATTATTATTTATTGTATTATTCATACTAGAATGTCAGTTTATTAGACTTCACCATTCTTTATTGCGTCAATTTCATTGAATTTTTGAAAAACAAACAACAGCTTAAAGGCGCTGTCACCAATTGTTTAGGAATTAATTTTAGGTATTTTAATTTGTTTTATTTTTGTTTGGCTGCAGATATAGCTATTTCAGGGGGTGCCAAGTCCTATCATCAGTCTACTTTTAGTGATGCTGAGCTTTAATCCAATTTTATTGTGAAAAACTTTCTACATGCACACCATGAGGTTTGAACCCATTGCCCAGTCTTCGATGTCGTATGCTATGCACTACGCATTCCACCACTTATGACCACTGACGTCACTGGTCGAGATGTACTGTGTTTGTTTATCAAATGCATTTAGAGCATCAGCATTTTTATAAGTTGTTCAGTATTTTCTAATGTTTATTCAATAAATAATAAGGTCTGTAAGGCAGCGTTACCAGCATTATAGCATAACCAAAAAATTAACCTAACCTAACTTCAAGTTATGTTGAAAAAATTCGCATTACGGAAATTTGTGTTGGAGTTTTTTTTACAGAAAATTAACCTTTTTTGAGTTGGTTAAATCGACTCAAACGATTTTATTTCAATTTTTAAGGCCGTGTGTGAATTGAATTAAAATTTCGATTAAATTTAATTCGAAATAAAAATTTGAAGTTTCTACGTATACTCACCCCACTATCGTCAAAAATTAATCTTCGGATAAAATTTAACGCGATTTTAACCCAATTCGCTCACGGCTAAAACAAAATGTATAGATAGCTTTTGAAAATTTAGAAAATATTGACCCAAAATAAAAAAAATCATGTTCCCATTCTGACTTTTTAACATTTCTTTCGTTGAAAGGTAGGTACCAAAATTTTTGTTAGCCACGAGGGCAAACTTGTGGGGCTCATTCGTGTAAATTTTGTTTTTTTTATTTTTGATGCAATTAATGTCTTAAATAAATCCATGTGAATGAATTTAAACGATTCACCATTTTAAAAAACATGCATGTACTTGTACCTATTTCAAATAGATTTTAATGGCTTTTAGCCAAAGCAAAATTTGTTCGACAATCTTGCTTGTACACTACCTATTTTTGTTTTTGTTTTTAGATTTATGTCGTTCTTTTTAGTGCAGTTTTTAAACATACAAAAACCTACTTAGAATATATTTTTACAAGCAAAATTAAGCATACAGTATCGTCCGGTGGCCGAAACTCGGCCAGCACAAACTGAAACACTCTAGGAAGGAGAAAAATTATAAATTTGTTTTAAAATATTGAAGGAAAAAAACATATATTTTTTTTAAATATGCAGTGTTCGACAGTTAAAAAACAAAAATGACCCACAGTGTGTAAATGCGTGTCTCAAGTAGATTCTGCACATCTCCGCAATTGTGGCTTTCCAATCATATAAAATTTATCGAAATCGGTCAAATACTTTTTGATTAAATGGTACCACAAAATTTATGTTAGCCTATTTATTAAGCAATATTTTTAGGGCATATAATCTTTTTTTTTTGAGCATAATATAATAATTTATTAAGGGCATATAAGTATGTAATTGATTTTTAAGGGCATAATTATAAGCGCTTAAGACTGTTTTTAGGGCATATTTGTGTTTGGACTAATATTTGAGTTTTGATATAAGATCTTAAAAAAACGATTTTTTTGGTTGAACAGGAAAGTTGATGGGTTAGTTAAAGAAAATTAACAAGATTTTTTTTTTTTTTGCCAAATGGAAATTGACATTAAATACATAATGTGCATAAAGGTACCTAGAAACTTCAGAACGTTTTAATTAATTTAAATTGAAAGATTAGTCAGGTGTCATTTTCAATGTCCCCATGGTTACTCTATGAGTGAAATCTGTAAATTTTTGGATTCGTTGCTCAATTATTTTCTGTCGCAGTAAATAAAATAAGAAAAAAAGGAATAGAACGCGTTTTTGACTTTAAGGTAAGAAATCTTGTCTACATTTAATGCTCGTTCTCTTTCAACGTGAAATAGGAAAGTAACTGACCGCTCTGAAATATAAACAAGCCAAATATAAATTCTATGCTTATTTGATATTGGAACTCTCGAAAATTTTCTCGCATATGCTATGTAGGTATCGATATAGGGCAAGTTTTGGAATCATATGCATGAATCGGACTCGAGATGCAATAGAACTTGAAAACACGAAAAAGTGGGTCCCGCGTCCCGCAATTCTGTCTGTCTGTGTGTCCATATATCTGTACTTATATCTTTTCTTTATGTCTGCGTGCCTGTGTATCTGCATGTCTGTATTTCTGTATGTTTGTATGTCTGTATGTCTTTCCTCGACCTACAGCCTAAAGCTGAGTATGCTGCTGATGCGAAACGAAATATCCCATACAAAAATGACACAACGAAATCATAAACGACAAATTTCATTCTGCTTTTCGTTCTGCGGTACGCTGTTCGATGAACGAAATCGATAATTGTAGGTAGCAGATTATTTTAAGAGATCTCCCCTCTGTTTTCGCACATAATTAATTGCCTGTACCATTAATTGTGTGTGGAAAAGTGACATTTTGTCTCTATTCTTGTTTTTATTTGTTGTTTCTTTCATCACGACATTGCTTTCTGTGATTTTTATGTGTTTGTGTTTGTTTTTTGTTTTTGCAACTGGTGACACTTTCAAGGTGTAATTTTTCGTTATGGTTTTCGTAAGCATTTCGTTGTCATGTTGGAGACCAACTAAAAATTTCGTTTCGTATCAGCAGCGTACTAGGCTTAAACCACTGAAGCGATTTTCTTCAAACTCGGAGCATAAGATTTCTAGGGGATTTCTAGGGGATTCCCTAGAAGGGAATTTGAGATTCTTTTTTGAGCTCAACAAATAACGGTACCTGCTTTTCAACCGTTTTGAAAAAGATTATTTAGCTCACAAACGGCTGCAACGATTTTGATTTAAATTCCTTTGTGTACTAATGCTAGTAAGTTCTACATTTTGGTGAAAAAAAGTACCAAATACTGTAATTATAGTGTTATATTATGTAGTACCTTTTTTTTATTTTCGACTTTATCGTTAACGGCTTAACCGATGTTGATACAAATTTTTGCTCTGGAGGTCCTTCTTAAACCTAAATCATACTACATAAGTAGAGGCACAAATATTGAAAAAGAATTATTATTTTGATTTAAATTTTTTTTTTTTTGGAATCGAATTAATACATTTTTTTGAAATTATAATTATTAAATTCTTAAAAATGGCCTACCAAGTTGTGTTTTTAAAAAAATCCAAGAAATATTATTTATAAAAAAAAATTTTTTTTTAAGAAAACCGCTCTAACGGTTTTTGAAAGTTTTACTTGTTTTATCGATTTAAAGAACGTGTTTCATGCTTTTTCCATATATTCTTCATATAAATATAAATAAATACTATTAATTTCAAGGCTTTTGGCAAAAAGTGGAAAAGTTTTTCTTACACTTTGCCACTTTTTGCAAAAAGTTTTTGAATTAGTTGTGCGTAAATTATTATGTCCGTTTGTTTCGGCCACTATTACACTTTTTTCTTTTTTTTTGTGCAAAAATTCTTGTACATAGTTAAGTCTAGTATACAGTTTCTCCTCAAAAAAAAAAAAATACATGTACTTCTTATGGGAGTGATTTTATCGCAAAAAAAATTTTCTGCTGAAAAGTTTTTTTTATTGAACTGTTAACTTTTCCCAAAAATAAAAAAATTATACTCACCACGATTCTTTTTCGCGCAAAACAATGTCAGTGACATTATTTTGTGCAAAAAAATATAGTTTGTGCTTACACGGTGCCTCAAGAGTTATGACTCTTTATCTTTATGAACCTAAATGAGTATGAAAGAGACAAAATATCAGATAGTCATGACTCTTGAGGCACCGTGTAATATTCGACTAAAAACAATTTTGTTTCACCACAGATATTTTTTTTTCCGGAAAAAAAGATTTTTTATTTACCACAATAGTTTTTTTATACTAGGCTTTAAGCATTAAATTCTAATCGAAGATTTTTTGCGACCTTTAGTCCAATGCGATTCGCCCAGGCACAACAGTTGGGCTCATCAGTTACATAGATACAATAGCACCTTTCTAAGACTCATATTTTTAGTCGATGGCTAGCGACACAAATATATTTTACAGCAGTTTTACGCTAGTAGCCGTGGCGTGATGGTTAGTGCGATGGACTGTCATGCCGGAGGTCTAAGGTTCGAACCCCAGCCTCGTCACCTATTTATTTAAAAGAAAAAAATGGCTACTGCCTCTTGCGAGGAATTGACAAATCCTCCAAGAGTATCTCCTGTCACAGAAAAGTGCTGCTCGTTAGCCGTTCGGATTCGGCAATAAACTGTAGGTCCCCTCCATTCCTGCAGATACGCACACAGGAATGGTTGAGAGTTGTAAGTCACTAGGCCCTAGTTCTTCATGAGCTGTTGTGCCATCAAATTTATTTATTTATAGTTTTACGCTGCAAATTATATTTTTCCAGGAGAATTTGGCTAAATTCAGATACCTATAGAAATGTATGCAGTTGTGAGGCCTTAAAGTTATTTTAACACAATAACACTAGCTTATCATTCTAATTTTATTAATGACTCTACTTTTCTTTTTGAAAATAAACCATGGTCGTAAAATTTCCTATTCGTGTTATTTCTAAAAAAAAAATAATGACTTAAGTCTATTGTTACAATATCCCACAGTAATTTTGATTGATACAAGCCATTAATTCCTTAAACATACACTCCTATACTTTCTCCCGCATAAATACAATTCTTCTTAAACTAATAACACAAATTATTATCCTGAATATTACATTAACACTAATGACCTCTCCAATCGTGATCAAATTTCAAAACCTATAAACAATGTATAAATAACACAATAATATCCAGTTGCTTACAATTACCCGAAATAATTCTTAAACATATGGGATTGTGGGGTGTATTATGGTGTATGTTTGTCGTGTGACAAAAACACACTTTTCTCTGTCAAAATATCGAATGCATATTGATGTCGAATAAATGGTTGCTATTGGAAATACAGACGTGTGTTTCCATATTGTATATGTAGTTCCACCAGCTGTTATGACAGATATAATAGAAAATTAAATTATATTCCTCGGCCATGTGATACAAGGACATGAACTGAACATGACAGAACACAGACGCAGACTGTTGGTACTTTTCTTTGTCGAACTACAAAAGAAGAATTCAATTAATGGCAAACAGTTCAGAATTTGCGAATTTCGTTTGGCAACATATTTTTGCCGTCTGACTCAAACTCCAGTCATATATTACTTATACTTACATTCAAAATACAACATATTACATATCACTTAACGGTTGTTGCGTATCATTTTGCCGGATCGCATCGTCTCAAAAAAGTTTTTCCCAATTTTTTTATTTTCATTTTTCGAGAAACACCCTTTGACGGAAAACGAAATGTTTTTCAATATATTATGTACGATGAATACACCCAACCCTTGTAACTTTTTCGTCTGCCACTTATGCTGCTATGAGTGGCTGCGTTTTATGTCCCTGATTTATGTGTGATTTATTGCTGCCATATTACTTGGAACGTTTTGTAAAAATGATGGAAAAAGCGAGGGCATTTTCGGACCAGTAAGCAGTATGGTATATATGGTGCATAGCTTTTTGTGTGTCGTCCTGGTTTTATTATATTTCTCGATTTGGTTATTTTTTGGTTTCATTCATACTAAAAGAAATTCTTACGGTTACTGGATCATAAATTCCATAATCGATGAATGTAATGCAAACCCTTACTTCCGAAACAGTGAAACGAGCATATTAACATACACAAAATGGAAAAATGGAAGTCTAAAGGTTCAGCTACGAAAAAATGTGTTACATTTTCCATCATCAAAACAACCATGATGATAGAATGCTGCTATGCTAGTGTGTTTTTGGAATTGGTTTCCTATTTGCTGTCCTTTTGATATTTTGTTTGTTTTTTTTTTTTTTTTTTTTTTTTTTTTTTTTCTTGAAATTTATGGAAATATCTTTCGTTTCGTGCTGCATGCAAAACGATTTTATATAAAAGTTTCAAGCTCTTCATAGAAAAAAAAAGGACACCAGTTGTGTATACCTATGATTGAGTTGTGTTTAGAATTTCAATAGTTGGAAGCTAAGGGAAATTTTATGATGGAATTTATTGATAGTCCAAAAATTGATTCGAATAAGAAACATTCTCTCAGCAGTGCCCTCAAGTATTTTTAGATACTTTTGGGAATGTTACAATATGAAAAAATGTTGTTTGATCGAACATGTATGTACCTACATATAAAATATTTTATTTTAGGAACCGTACTAACTCCATATGACAAATGGAGTTAGTACAAAAATGTGTTTGCTTATTTTTTTTTAACGTTGTTTTTTAATTGATGTGGTAATCAAAATTATTTCTTAAGGAAGTGGTAAGATATAGGTTTCATGTTTAGGTACTTTTTTTAAAGGTCTCTTTATCAAATCGATGACCTCATTTTGCCTTATCTTAAGCCGCAACCACACATGTCTTGTGTGTGGTGTGTTGTGGAGTTTTGTGGACTGTGTGCACACGAATCAAACCTGCTGTGTTACAAACTGACCTTTTTGATGTTAAATTATTCTGTTTTATAGAAAACTATTTTCTCTTTATTAAATTAAATTAAATTTGATGGTACTCATTTTAGTAATTTTTTTAAATTACTGTACCTACTAATTTTATGCTAACAAAATTTCGAGTTCTTAGGCCATGTTTCAAAGAGCTTAATTGAATGAATAAATGATAGAGTAGGTACTCAAATTTCCCAGTTTGGCAACCTAAATTTATTTTAGAATTTATTGACCTTAAGGTACATACTTAGTAGGTTTTTGGTCCAAATTTAAGCAAATTTTGTGATTAAAATCTCGTTGTTCAAAATTTTATTAAACATTATTTCTTCAGTGTTAAAATAAAAAGCTGATAGTCTTCTGAGAATCAGTTAATCTAAAATAAAGAAATTAATTTCTAGAAATAAATAAAAAAAAAAAAAAAAAAAAAAAAAAAAAAAAAAAAAAAAAAAAAAAACTGTAGAAAGACTTCCAAATTTGCACATTTAGGACATTTTGAATAAGATTTTTAAGAAGACAAATTTAAATCTACATAAATTTTAATTTAGTTCTTTGAGCAGTTCCTGCATAAGATAAGATTGAATTGAAGCGGTCAGATGTAGAAAGGGGTTAAGTGACATTTGGAAAATTTTGAGCTACAAGTCCTTTAACTAGAACTTCTTTGTTACATTTCCTTATTTTGTACCATCTTTTGTCAAGCTCAATTGAAAACCAGTGATCGTAGAAGGCCACCAATCACATAAGAATCAAAGTTTGCATTTAGCCTTTACATTGGTAAAAAAAAAAATGTGTAATGTCACCTACCCCCTTCTTCATCTCAACGCTTAAACAAGAAATACATTTATTCAAAGGGGCTCTATTTTCCCCTATTTAGGCTGTAAAAAATTACTAAAAAATTACTAAAAAAATACTAAAAATAAAAAAAGGAAAAGACAATGACAATACTTACAATATCATGTCATAGATTTGTTTATACCAGAATTATTAAATTTATTTATATTATTAAATTTCATTATTTAAATTTCATTTCAAATCAATTTGTTTAAGAAAGTAAACAGTTTTGGAAGAATAAAATTTTAAACTAAAAAAAAAAAAAAAAAAAAAAAATTTTTATTTATTTTTAACCTAAGTTATCAACTTTTAGTCTAAAACCCTAAAAATCAACGTTTCCTAGTTTTTGAAGAATTTGAAAGGAACAAAAACTTTACTACCGTTTAGACTATTTTTGTTGTTTTCACATGAGTTCGGAAATAGGTCTGACAATTTGGATGAACAATTTATTATCACGAATAAGTACAAAAAACTGGCCCTTAATTACCATTATAACTCTTATTTATATGGGTGCCACCTTAGATTTAAATTCAATTTAAATTATTTTAATATTAGCTGATATCTAAAAAAAAAAGTACGCATACGCCACAGTGTACAATTTAATATTAAATTATGTTACAAAACATTTTAGTGGGTACATGCTCACTGGAAAACGATGCAAGGTTAAATATTTGGTGTCAACCGGATTTTCTTCTATATCTAGTTACTAACGGTCGTACTTTTCATAAAATCTTTGGATTGAAAATACCAAAAATTGAATTTTTTTTTTTCAAACTGATTTTTTTTTTAATTTTGCGTTATTAAGTCCAACTGTTTAAGTCGAATACTGAAAAAAAAAACATTTTTAATTTTTGAGAAATTAAAAAAAAAAAACTAACTTTTCGAAAAAGAAAAGAGGGTTTAATTTATAGTCGATGAACAAAACTAAGTTTTTTAATTTTTTTTTTTTTTAGTTTTTAGTTCGAAATTTACATTTATTAAAATCAGAATAAAAAAGACTATTTGGCTTTAAAGGTGGTATATCGTGACAGTATTAGTGTTGCCGTTGTTTTAAATTATTTTGTTTTCTATAGCAAACTGAATTTTTTTTGTTGAAAATTGCCCCTCCCGCTTAAGGCTGGGGAAATAAACCCACTTCGATACAACTTTTTTTTCTTTGCTCGACCCAACCTAAACTACATGCCTTTAGACATGTGTAAGGCTGCGCTGAGTTGGCGCAGTGAGTTGAAGCAGCAGCTGAGTTACCTGCGCTGATACATTAATGTGTAACTCAATAACTCAAAAGCGCCAAACCGCAATTTGTCAACTCAGACTCCCAACTCAAGAATTAAATAGAGTTTTTTTTTTTTGTCTGTGGAAGCGCAGCACCGACTGCGCCACACAGCAGAAGATGCACGATGAAGCAAATGAAAAAAGCGCTTTGCGTAGCTCATTTTGGTATGCTTTTATACAAGAATTCATGTATATCTGTTGGCGCAATTTATCAATTGTATACGTATTACGTAACAACCCTTTCCCAAATGTCTCAACTCTCAACGTTGCCGATGGCGAACACGATTATTTTGGCAGGTTTGGTGAGCCAAAATTTTTGTGCGTCAGATCGAAAAACGGAGTACGCCAATCGGAGGTGGATATTACCGGATATGTCACGGCCAACAACGCTCTGGGACCACTGGGAACACTATTATTTTGACATGTTTGTGTCAGATGTGCCAAAATTTTTGTACGGCGGATTGAAAAACGGAGTACGCCAATTGATTTAGGATGTGAATTTAGGGCTGTGTCAATGTGTGAAATGAACGAAACATACATACGTGCGTCGTCGGTCATTTATTCAAAAACTGAAATGATTGATGTTGGGATTGATTGTTTCGGTTTACTGTGATTGCAATCTATCGTTCATTTTGATGAACGGGTCACAAAGACCGAATCAATCACGATTGACACAGCTCTACAACCAACCTACTTGCTATCTCTATACTCTATACACAAAGAGAAAGCATGGAACACCAACCCAGTAACACAAGTCTCTCTAAACAAATCAAAAAAAATGTATAAGCCTACCTGCGCCACTGAGTTAGTGGGTTATTGTATATCTTACGAAGCAAGAAAAAAATTGCGCCATGGCGCAAGTGAGTTACTGAGTTACGCTGATGCAGTAGGGTGCGCTTAAGTTAATGTATCAGCGCACGATTTTTTGCTGAGTTACCCATGTCTACATGCCTTAACCTTTCGTTGCATCTTACGCAAAATACCACAAAATACTGGTATATGTATCTTAACTGTCTATCTATTCTATTGTATGCACCTTATTATTAAACGATCAATTCTGTATGCATATGTCATTCAACAAAGGCGAAAACTTCCAGCGGTTCAGCGTTTCAACAAAAATAAAATTAAAATAAGAAGGAATCGAGCGAAACTCGGTCGTTTCAAATTTTAACAATGCAGCTAATAAAACTTTTTAAACTTACAGCATTGATTAAAGCTAATTAGCTAGTAAGTTTAAAAATCAACAAAGGCAAAACTCTTTGAAACTCAAATATTTGCCATCTTTGATCTATCCCCTCTACCCAAAGCGTCCTAATAACTGCTTCTAAGCATTTATTTCGATTAAAACTAATTCCTACAGCTACATAAGTCAATAATAAGTATGAATAAGATTCCCATCGCCTTGGTCTAAACCAGGCCAAAGGAAAACAAATTCATTTTATGATTAATTTAAAATGTTAGACAATCTTACAAATTCACCCCTTGCCAGCGATTTTCTTGTTCGTCCTAATTTGGAATGTTTTTGTTTTTTTCTCTCTTCAAGAGCAAAAGTTACAGTCATCTTGGAAAAAAGTAAAGAGCCTATATATATTCGACACCTCCCCCAAGGGCCCAAGGGGGAATGATGTTTATTTGTTTATTTTATTATTTCCTTTTTTATTTCCTGATTTTCCATTGAGCTAGGGGATGCTTTTATAGTGATGTTCTTCTACACTTTTTCTTCTCTGATGGTTGATATGGTCCTACGAAGCTGGTATAGGTATCTGGAGGATAGTATATCTAATCTCCATGCATGGGGAGATGGCGCCATACGTCTAGACATTATGTCGCATTTAAGACATTGTTTGTATGGATGTTAACGGCATGTGAGTTGCCATCAAAAAGTGGAAAGCAAAGGGGCAGATATAGCAAGCAATATTCCCAACACCATCAGGAAGTTGGAGGTTCTATATAGTATATAATATGTACCTAAACGGGCTTGATAGGATGTAATTATTGTCGGAATGTCTCGTATTTTGAAAGCAATTCAATATTACGATATTGTTATTGGTTTGGCGCTTTCATATAAAATTTTGTATGCCTTTGCACTTGAACAGAGAGTATAGGTATAAGAGTATGTGCATAGCAATAATGCATACGTACGTGTGTCTGCCTACGTTAAACCAAAGTTAATTTTGTTTTTGTTTTAACAACCTATAAACGAAAATTGGAGTGTTGTTATTCCTTATTAACTAAGCCAAGATGACATATCGAAGAGAAGAACATCAAAAAGAAAATAACAAATTTAATAAATAACTTATTATGGACTTACAAAAGAAAAAGAGCTTTATATTGCTTGAGCCTTAAAGACCATGTTTTTATTTTATATGTGCCTACTACTATGTCCCAGCTTGTTTGGAAAAAGTTTTCTATGTTTATCTGCTATGAACAACATGTGGTGAAAAACACTTTTATTTTTCAATAAAAATAAAATAAAAAAAAAACTTTTCTCATTCAACCGTAAATCTAAATCAAGGATCATTACCTTGGGTTTTATGATAAAAAAAAAGGTTTAACTTCTGTGCACATATAGGTACCCCATATGCATAAATCTGAAAGTTTCATATAATGTAGGCATAAGATTTGATGGGCGATTGAATATAAAATATGTTGTGTTTCTACAAGATGGCATTTACAGATTTTTTGAAAACGTTCTCCTACACAAAAGTTACCTCCCATTTATAGGTACATAAATGTATAAATCTCGGTAGGATGCTACAGGTTAAGTTTATCAGTTTTTCTAAAAAAAAAAAATGCTATCAATTTTAATATTAGATACATATACAGTTAACATGATGATAAGAAGCATGGAAATTGAAGATTTGGTAATTCCGTTTGTCTGGCTATCTGCATCTCAACCGAAACCGTAACTTTCTCCAGACATAATGGGTCATATTAAAAGAAAAGTTCTGAGACTATAGGTAAAAGGAATGGTCTCAGAAATTGTCTTTGCTAAAATAAACTATAGGTAGAATTCATGATATTCAAAAATAAATTAAACCCGTTTCAATTTTATTTTTTGATTGCAAATGACAATAACCAATATATTTTCAAACGTGTCGATAAAAGGATGTCTTCAATTTTAAGTTAGTTATAATTGAAATTTAAAAAATATGCATGTTTGGATCGCACGTACTTGCTCTTGTTGTTAACAACGGGAGCGGGTCAGAATTCTGGGTTTCAAAATACTGTATACCCAAATATTTTTAAATCCAAAATGCTAAGTGTAAGATTCTGTTCTCCAAAATGCTGGTTATGTCCAAGTTTTGTATTTTGAAGAAAAATTTGAACATAACTTTAAATAACTTTTTCCGATATCATTGCTAAGTAAGTGCAAGTAAAAATAGAATTTTTTGCATTTATTTGTACAAAAATACATTCAAGTACGATCTGTTTAACAACGAGAAAAAGACGTATTTGTAACCAACGTTGTCTGACTCTATATTTGTGAATATGTTATCTGTGTGAAATTAGCACCGCCAATTTTGAATTTCTTAAAAAAAGTGGTTGTGCTGCGCTGTGCCCAACTTTTGCTGCTATGTGACGTATTTAAAAAACAAAATCGTACTAAGCATATGGTTTTTAGAGGCAACCCGTTTTTTTTTGCGTGAAGTTAGGACCTCCATTTTCGATTTAAAAAAAAATAATGGATGTACTGTATTATGTCCAACTTGTGCTGCTATGTGCCGTAGCAAAATTCGCAAATTGTACGAATGATTTTTTATAAATTAAGTTTTTCTAAAAACTTAACGTTGTGCTCTAAACATGATACTAAGACACAAAGAGATGAAAAAAAATCGCACATTTGCAACTTTTACAAGCAAACGCAAATGTTGCGAAGCACCTTAGCGTGAAGTTAGCACCATCATTTTTGATTTTGTGCCATAAACTTGTTTTTTAAAATTCGAAAATTTGCAAATTTTAGAGCCAAAAATTCATTTTGCACCACCTTTTCGATTTCCAAAAAAAAAATAAAAGATGTGCTATATTGTGCTCATCTTGTGCTGCATTGTGCCATAATTATTTTTTTTTTTTTTCAATTCTCAAGTTTGCAAATTTTACGAATGAAATTTTTTTCAAAACAATGATTTTCAAAAAATTTAAACTTGTGCTGTTTTGTGCTCAGTCTGTGCTTTCAAGTGCCGAAGAGATAAAAAAATATTCACATATTTGCAATTTCTAAAAATAAAAAAAAATAAAAATAAAAATAATAAAAAAAGTTAAAAATAAAAAGAAAAATGTTTAAAAATAAATGATTTTGATAATTTAAAAAAGTGTGCACTTAAATTATCCAATCAATTTTGAAATTTTGTGTTGAAACGCAGAATTTGGCTGAGTTCCAAAATGTAGAAAATGTTTTGTTGCGGATGCAATGCTTAAGTTTTTCATACGCATCACCAACGCAAACTTGATGCTTTGTAGAAATAATACATTGCATAAATCTGACGTTTCGGAATGCAAAAAAAAAATTAAATCGAAGCAGCTAAAACATTTTTGGATGCTCAGTTTGCGCAGTAAATGCGCATCTGATGAATTTTGGAACTCAGCCTTTTACTCTTACAGAATTTTGCTCACATAGAATTTTAAATGCCAAATTTTCTTCATATAGAATTTTGTGTAACCAGAATTTTGAATTACAGTGTTTTGAAATACAGTATTTTTAAAACATATGCTTCAATAATGTAATCATATATTTTATTTTTAGCCGAAAGTACCTACTAAAAAATTTCTTTTTTAAATAATTTTAAATGTAAATTTGTTTGACGAACTCAAAAGCTTCATATTGCTAAATTATAACAAAATCGTTTTACCAAGAAAATATACGTAAATAACGCGAAAATAAGTCAATTTTCTTAAAAAACATCAACACCTAAATGCGATTTTTTTTTGGGCAAAAATCTGATATGCAGTTTTCACAAACTGCTTTGGTCATTACATGCGCGTAAGTTTAAAGTCGTTATTGAGAAAATTTGAAAAAAAACTGAATGTCTTTTTTTTTCAAATTTTCTCAATAACGACTTTAAACTTACGCGCATGTAATGACCAAAGCAGTTTGTGAAAACTGCATATCAGATTTTTGCCCAAAAAAAAATCGCATTTAGGTGTTGATGTTTTTTAAGAAAATTGACTTATTTATTTTTTATTTATTTATTATTTATTTATTATTTATTTATTATTTATTTATTATTTATTTATTATTTATTTATTATTTATTTATTATTTATTTATTATTTATTTATTATTTATTTATTATTTTTTTATTATTTATTATTTATTTATTATTTATTTATTAGATTTCCTTAGAATACTCCAAGACGGTTGTCCAGTTGGCCACTGTCTAAATAGTTGAACAACTCATTATTAATAATCACATTCCAGCAGCTGTACGACCTCATATTGTCCGTGAAATACCCGAAATAATTCATTTTCGAGTGAAGTAATGAATTTAAGCGACTTTTTGGCTATACGTTCAAACATTTCTTTCATTTCATTTCGCAACAAAAAAAAATCCTTACAACCGATGGAAATGTTTATTAATATACGATTTTGGAGTTAGACAGCTGTCTAAAGTAAGACATACTTTGGAATGGGTTTATTAATAAGACTGATAATGTACATATTTTTATGGCAGCTACCTGTTCTAGATGAGTTGAATCAAAAATTTAAATCGGTCCACCCATTTAGCAGGCTTGTAAAAGAATCTAATCTTTTGTGAATGCAATCTTTAATGAAGTCATTTGCATTCATTGACTTTACTTTGAGACTTCAGACTTCAAATTATGCAATCACCAATCATTTGATTTGAAAAGATTGCAATCATTTTTTTCGCCATTCATTTTACAGCACTAAATTGAATGCAATTTTTTGTAAATTCATGCATATTTTGCATCCTTTGGCATTCATTTGCATTCTTTGCATTCATTTGCATTCTTGGATATTTGCACAATAAATGCAAAGAATGCATGCATTCTCAAAAGATTGCTTTCAATTGGTTGCTGTAAAATAAATGGCGAAAAAAATGATTGCAATGTCTTTGAGTCAAATGATTGGTGATGATGGAGACTACTTTTTCGGACTTCTCCATGAATGGTCGCATTGTTTCAATGCAACCTCGAATTTTTGTTTTACACAAAACCAATAATTGCACTAAAAAGCAAGTTAAGAGAATTAATTTACATATGTTTCAATTATATTTGATATGCAGATACACCATATTGCTTAAAGTTCGGATTTATATAATTTTAAATTACTCTTTTCTTTTTTTTTCAGATTCAACATCAAAAAACAAACTTTTTTAGCTTCTGAATTCTAACTCTGAAGTTCTAAAATCGTTTTTTTTTTAAATCAAATTCAAAAAACAACTTAGAAAAAACTCATAGCAAAGCAAATAACCACTTCAAAATGGCTGCGTTTATTGCGAAACAAATGGTTGGCAATCAACTGAGTGCAGTTAAAGGTATGTACAATTTTTTACAACTATACTGCAGTATAAATTTTATTCATTGCTATACTGGTCTGGGACACCGGTAGATATGTATCATTTTTAAAGAAAGAAAACCACATCAAGGACATAATTATACCGTGCGGCTGGCTATATGCAGTTTGAGGCAATTACTATTATTATGGTCGTAAACAGCGGATAATGTAGTTAGTTAGTAAAAGTTAAAAGTTTTAAGTGCAGCCGCCGCCACATAGTCTACAATTTTTTTTTCTTTTTGAAACGTTGGTAATTAAAATTGAAAATAAAAAACCTAAAGTGAATCCTTGTTGTGATTGTGACGAGGAATTGCATTTAGTGTGAATTAAATAAAATCTACGTACATGGCTTTTAACTATTTTGGTTGCCATTTTTTTAGATTTGCTTGTTGCACTTGAAACGATTTTACATGGAAAACATAAAAAACTTGGCATTGAAGTTTGTAAATAAAACAAAAAGTCACTTCTTTTTAATTAAAGCACTTTTTTAAGTACACTGTTTACCACTGGAACTCAACAAGTAATCCGAATGATTTAAAAATATACGCTTTTTAAGGAGTCTTCTAAGTCTGCCTTAAAGCAATTTGAAACTAGAACATTCCTATATCTTCTTCTCGTATACCTTACCCTTACCTGTTTATAACTCTTTTTTTTTTTTTATTATAAAATGTTCATTGTATTTTTATTTATAAATTTATCATGGTTAAAAATAATTTTGATTTAATTGAGATGAATTCTAGACAAAAGTAATTGCTTTTGTCAGATATGTGCAATTATAATATTTTAAAGATTACAGCACGAATTAATTTTATTGTACAAAATTGTTTTTATGGCATGTGCTTCAAAATCCATTTAGAATTTTGCCAGGACTAAAATTCTAATTTGAAATTAGGTTAGCATCAAAGTGGGGTTTCGGAGAACAATGTTACGGTGAAACTTTAAACTGACCAATTTATTATTTCTGTAATGAAAAAATTGGTTCTACGCGTCCATTATGTCCTAAGAAAACTTATAGGAAGGGGCAACCAGTGTTGTTCGACTTTTTTGCTTAACGTTTTTTACATAGATTTTTTACGTTTTTTACATTAGTTTTTTAACTGCTGTATTCTTACTATGTTTATGTAAAAATCGTTAAAATGTAAAAAAGTAAAATAAAACGTGAAAAGTAATCAAAATTGGTACCTAAGTGAGCGGGTCAGAATTCTGGCTTCAAAATTCTGTTTTTTCTTTTTTTGAAGATACTGTACATCCAAAATTCTGTTTTTCAGAATTCTGTATGTCAAAATTCTGTATATCCAAATATTTGTATGTTCAAAATGCTGTAAGTGCAAAATTCTGTTTTCCAAAATGCTGGTTATGTCCAAGTTCTATATTTCGAAGACAAAATTGTTAACATTATCATTGTTAAGCACGTACAATTACAAATAGATTTTTTTGCATTTACATTTACAAAAATTCATTCAAGTACGATCTCTTTACAAACGAGTAAAATACTTTATTTGTTACCAACGTTTTTAAAATTCTATTTTCGTGAATATATTTCCCCAAAAATTTATATAAAAGCAACAACAAAAAATTGATAATATTTTATGAATTGAGGTCATTTTTCATTGTTTTAGGGCTTCTTTTGATTTTTTTAATTTTTCGGTTAAATTTTAGTATGAAAAATGGATTTTTTTCATTTAGTTGGGGTAATTTGTCCAATTTTTTTTTCATTTTGAAAATGGGGTAATTTTTCCAATTTTGGGGATATTTATTATATTTTGTTTAGGGTAATTTTTCATTATGATATATGATAATATGTATGATGAGGCTTAAATGTAGCAACTTACCAAATTTTGTTTTCCTTACAATTTAATACAAATTCAGACAGTAAGTATACAAGAAAAATTGTTGTAATATAAGATTTCATTTCATTCAAACTTTCAATGTTCATTCTGTATTTAAGTAAATCTTTATGATTAAAATTCTTTATTTCAATATTCTGCTTTTCAAAATTCTGTATTTAAAAAAATTGTTGTTGATAATGTAAAAAAGTGCGCACTTTTTTACATTTTCAAAACCAATTTTTTTTAAATACAGAATTTTGAAAAGCATAATATTGGAATACAGAATTTTATTCATACAGAATTTTGACCATACAGAATTTTAAAATACAGAATTTTGTGTAACCAGAATTTTAAATTACAGTATTTTGAAATACATATAAATATCTTGCCTATTCTGAAAGTAGGTAATCGTTCAACCATACAAAAATTTAAAAAAAAAAAAAGATTTTTCTGAGAGCAAGTAGCTCTAATAATAATTTTTGGCGCTTTATAAACAATTCTACTCACTTGAATGACTTGAAACCTTCTTTATTAAGATGTTGGTATATAGTGACAATTCCTCTCATTTTCTCTCTTTTTTCTCAGCTCTCTCTCACTCTCTCTCTCATGATCTACTTTTCTACTTCTTATTTACCTTTTCTACGAGTTTTTGACGTGATTTTTACGTTTTTTACACTTATATACGCGTTTTTTACCTACTTAAACGTAGAAAATGTAAAAAATATTTTTTACATGGATTTGAACATCACTGTGGGCAATAAACGTCCAGCTTTTATGCCGTCTAGCTTTTATGCCGCGCAGATTGTATAACAGCATGAAGGGTTAATGTTGCTCCCCTAACAGGTTGATTTTAAATGTAGTAAAATGTAGTTTTCTTTAAAACGCAATGCATTAATACCAAATTGTCCAAATTGTTTTGTGTTTCACTATCGTAAAAGCTCTAAGTCTGGATTTTATATTTCAGTATTTACATAAAGCATTATAATGTTTTTAAAATATTTAACGATTGTACTTATTGCCATTTTTGATGAAATGAAATGATGTAAAAAAAAATTGATTTTTTAAGTACCAATGTGCCGCGCAGGGTTACCTTGACTCTAAAGAGGCATTTTAGCTTTTTTTTTAACTCTGGCTCTTTGCCACCACTTTTATCAAATTTTTCTAAAATATCTCTTTTTGAAATTTGCAAGTATCTTTTTCCTCTTTTCAAAATTGTATCCTATTTTCAATTTTTTTGGAAAAATAGAAGACATTTATCATCTGGTTTTTAATGTTTGACTAGAAATTGATAAAAGTATTGAATATTCAAAAAAAAGTAGTAGGTAGGTACTTAAAAAAAACGTAGAGTTTTTGAAAAAAAAATCAGTTTGACCATTTAAATTTTTTTTTTTTTTAAAAGAACAATATCTGTCCACTGTAGCAATACATAGTATTGTAACTAACACAAAACTGTGAAAAAAGTGGACAGAAATTGTTCTTTTCTTTCCCATTTTGATGACAATGTTTATGAACCAAACAATTTGTTTTTTTAATTGGTTTGTGCGAATTTGATTATTCGGTACGGGAAAACGGTTCAATAGATCAATTTGAAATATTACAGAAATATTGGTGGTCCATAGTTCTTTAAAATGTCTTACCAAATTAAGTCGTGTAGTTAATGTTTGTAAAGCAGTAAAAGATTTACAAAAAGTCTTTAAAAAGTCGTTTTTTTTAAAACATTTTCTTTATTTCTTTATGTAGAGGTGAGGAGCCAAAAAAAAAAATAATCGTTATAAAGTTTTGAAAAAATCTTGAAGAAAATAAATTCCAGTTTCAAAAACTAAATATTTCGTGTCGTCATTCCTTGACATGGGCATTGGTAGTCGATGTCAAAAGTGTGTTTTTTCATTCAAAGCCAGATAAAAATAAATAAAATAAATAAATTTGATGGCACAACAGCTCATGAAGAACTAGGGCCTAGTGACTTACAACTCTCAACCATTCCTGTGTGCGTGTCTGCAGGAATGGAGGGGACCTACAGTTTATTGCCGAATCCGAACGGCTAACGAGCGGCACTTTTCTGTGACAGGAGATACTCTTGGAGGATTTGTCAATTCCTCGCAAGAGGCAGTAGCCGTTTTTCTTTTAAATAAATAGGTGGCGAGGCTGGGGATCGAACCTTAGACCTCCGGCATGACAGTCCATCGCACTAACCATCACGCCACGGCTACTACATTCAAAGCCAGATATTCTTCTGAAAAAAAATTGTGGAATGATGAAAAAAGACGACCTTAAAGTTGAATAATAAAGTTACCGAAACAAAACATTAAATTAGCTCAAAAAAAAAAAATTTCAAAGAAAATGACAATGTTAAATAAAAAAAAAAATTGACTCGTGCTGCTTCCTATGATTGCGCAATACGGTACCTTAATAAAATCATTAGCTGAAATTTTTCAATACTTAAAATTATAGAAAATATAACGCTTCATATTGCTTTTTGGTTCATCTTAATACAACCCCTTTTTACAGAGATACAGCTTTCAAAAAAACACTAAAAAAAATGATTTTTTTTTGTTCCCTTACTTTTTTGACAAGTGTATATAAAATCAAAAAATGAGTTATAGTTTTTCGTTATTCAGTGCATATTAAAATAGATTTTGTGGTAGACTTGAACTAGGTATTGGATAGATGACTATTTTTATCAAATTTTTGGGAAGAATATTAATTTAAGATTTTTTGCAGAATTTTCTCAATTAAAAAAAAACTGCTGCTTATTTAAAAGAAATTTGTTTCACCATACGGAAGTTCAAAAGTATGACAATTTATGATATCTCAACCGTTCACTCTGCCACTTTATGAAACCCAATTTTTTTCTTCGCAAAAAAAAAAAAAAATTGTCAACTGAAATAATTCAAGTGTAGAAAATTAAGTGCAACATTTTCTAGTTGAAATAATGATTTAAGGACCCACTCTTTGATGCATTCGTGCAGAAATTTCAAGCTTCCGATAAGAAAAACCATTAAATGGGTGGGTTGTTGGTTGGTATGGTTGGATATGTGTTAGTGTTTTTCTTGAATCCTGCAGCAAAAACTAACACAGAAGAAAGTGCGCATTTCTCAGGCTGAATTATTGTAAGATGAACTTTGTGTTGATGTTGCCTTGGTTTATTTTATTTTTAATTTTTTTTTTGCAAGCTATCCACATTGGCCAACTTTGTGTTTGTGCGGTGCGCAGAGCCGAGAAATATGAAGGATAAGCACTTTACTTATCCCCTACTACTTGTCGCACAAAAAACCCACCGTTGTCGTCGTCCTTCGAGTGTGCAAAAGGATAGATTAAGTGGATGCGACATTTATTGTAACCTTCGTGGGTTGCTTTCTGTTTCTTCACTTTAATGTTGGCCCTTCAGCTAAAGATGTATATGGGGAAAGAGAAAGAGGCTTAGAGAACAAAGGCAACCCCCCTCAGGCTTAATGGCAACAAAAATCAATTTTGAATAATGTGTTACGATATCGTTTTAAGCCAAAGGATATGAATCCTTTTTTTTTCAAAGTTCTTATGCCGGTGTTGTTTATGTGTTCAATGATGCGAGGTGAATTTACAAAAAAATAAGGAAAATTGATGTTCATATTTTAAACATTATTTGATTTATGTGTGTTGGTATACAGCATCAGCCATCAGCACCCCCACTCTGATTTTATATTTTAAAGTAAATTATTTTTGTCAAAAGAGATTTGCCGAAGGACAATCGGATTTTATTTTACGGCTCTGTTCCCACTTAATAATATTAATGAAGAAAAGGATGGCAGAAATATTATCTATTTAGCAATCGACGAAAAGTTTATAGATGCCTAACCAACAAGGACGAAAAACAAGAAGAAGACTTTGTCTAAATTGCTTCAATAAGTAAACGAAAAAAGTTTTTGAATTTGAGTGAAATTGTGTTTTTTTTTTTGGGGTTTTTATGAAGAGTGGTTTCTGACTCAAGATAAGACCAACATAATGTTTACATAATTTTTCAATTTAAAAAAAGCTATTTTTTATATTTTAATATATTCTGCTTTGAAAACACTGCCGGCTAGACCAATTTAAGAAGTTAACAATCAAAGCCATTTGGATACAAGAAATAATTCAAGTCTTAATGGTAATACGCATGACATCAAATAGCAAGCTATACAAGCCAAGTTGAGACTAGACATCAACAAAATTATAAACTTCTATCAATGTCAATTTAATGTAAATTAAACTTGAAGCCAAAAAATTTGTTTTAAACTTTGGAGGCTGCCATTAGAAAACTAGCGAAGGGCAAATAATTTTGTTCACTACAAAATCGTTTCAAAAATATGTATGTATTTGTGCATAGGTATATACATAGGGTATTAATTAATTTAAGTCCAGACTAGAAATACATTTTTTAATTGTTTAGTTGATTAACCGAGAGGTGCCTACGCCTGTTTGTATAACATTTCTTACTTTTTTTTATAAAAGTTTAACTGCTGCTAAATCATTTTGATCCTCATGTTTAAAGTAATTGAAAAATAACTTGATTAAAATACTAAAACAACGAAATGCGAAACGATTAAAATGAAATAATAAAAAAAAAACGAGATCAGAAAAACTAAACTAACCATGTCCGCATTCCGGTTGAATATTAATATTGCTGTAAAAACAATTAATTTTGTTATGTTAAAATAACACGATGATTTCTGTTAAATGAAACGGATTTGTAGTTAAAAATAAAATGACATTTCGACTTATTGGGGGAATGAATTTCAATCAAAATTCTTACACATGAAGTATTTTTAAATCAAATTTTTTTTTTTCGTTTTTAAAAACAATTTTAATTTTTTTTTTTTTTTGAAAAATCAATACAATTAGTCCAATTACTATAAACATCAGACATTGCGTTTGATCCGGTAGTTCTGACTTTTTGCTGATTTTTTTTTTATGATATTGGATTCATGAAAAAACCAAGTTTTCGAACTCGAGCGCCGCACGCTTCGTGGTTATTGGTGGTTTTAACCTTAAAGAACAAGTTTCTGGAACATTACTTCGCTCTACTATTTCAAAGTAATAAATTTTCTTCAATTTCCGTCTAGAACCATCTGTGTAGACCGAACAGTTTTTTAAGTATAGCTATTAAAAATTTATCAATAATAATGTCCACATTATGAATATCGAATCGAACGTTCGACCGGATTCAAATGTTTTAGCGAACTTCGCTTGTCGCAGTATTATTAATAACGAACTTCCAGATTCGCTTAAAAATATTTTTTTCCAATAGTTATCACATTGAAATAGCACATGACAAATGACAAAACATTGAATTTTTCATTAAATTTTGTCTAAATTGTAATTAGTTTGAAAATAAAATGTTAAGCAACGTGGACTTATTTTTTTAAGGAAAATAATCGTGAATGAAATAAAAAAGAAAATATTAAAATAGGGAGATTAAGAAGAAAGCTTAGAGACAGTTCTAACCCTTTGGAAATCCCAGATCATTTGTAAGATCTTAACCATTGTTCATTATTTTCAAAGGTTAATTTTTTTCTTTTCAAAGGTTTACTCTTTATTTTAGACTAAACAAGGATACGTTTATGTTTATACTTAGCGAAATAAGTGATTCATTTAAATCCACATGTACGCGTTCAATTCCACCTGTCATAAAATTGGCGTGCACGCACTTCGATTCCTGGGAAGTGGTAGCTACCAAAAGTGTGTGTGAAATGATTTTGATTTGGGTCTTTCCCAACCAACAGTCTCAGTCATTTTGGACGAGGTCATAAGAGTGTTAGAAGCAAAACTTTGTCCGGCTTTTATTAAAACTGAAATGTCCGAAACAGAACAACAAAACCCAAGAAATTACTTCTACAGAAGGTCCAGATTGCCTGGTATAGTGGGATGTGTGGATGGAACCCATATTGGAATAATTGCTCCACACAATCTTCAGCATCAGTATTTAAACCGGAAAGGCTATTATAGTTTATTTCTCCCCGATTTTGAAATAATATATACTTTGTTTAAAAGGCTTGCGATCATAACATGAACATTCGGTATGTTGATGCCAGATATCCTGGTTCTACACATGATTCATTTGTGTGGAATCGTAGTGAACTGAAAGATGTTTTAGAAAGATAATGGCTTCATCCAATATGTGTTGCAGCATAGTGTTTTCATATACCCCCGATGTTGTTTTGTCTACCTCAATTGTTTGGAGCGAAGACTGTGCTTTTACACCAAAACAACTGCCTTTTGGATTTACTGCCTGTTACAGGCTAAGTAGATCGTCAACAGCCTGCTCTATAGGAGACAAGGAAAGGCTGGGAAAATTGTCCTCCTCCTGTGGCTATTACATCTTTCTTGTTCGTGGAAATTTTTTTTTTAATTTAAGCTAGAAGTCTAACCAAACCTTAGAAATAGTCTTTAGTAAATCCCAACTTACTAGAATATTTTAAACAAACTTTATGCCAATCCTTTCCCTCGCGTGAAGGAGGACCCAGAGAGTTAAGTTCTAGGTTATTGATCCAAACGCTCCTAAGCCTTAAGCTAGATCGGCGTTTCGCTCCATTAGCTCCACCAGTTTCGAAAACTGATTGGTGTTTGTTCTTTAAATTTTATATAACAAAATCCTACACCATTTCTTGCAGCCATAAATCCATTCTTTAATATCATATTTATAAATAAAGTTATTTAATTGTTGACAGTCTTTAAAAAAATTATTTCCAAACTCCAAATTTTGAAAAAAATAATTCTGTTTTTTTTTTTTAATAAAATTTTACATTATTAAGTATTTGTGTTGTTTTTAAAGTTCAGCATTATTTATTCTAAGTCAAATACCAAAAACAATATGCTTAAATGTCTTATAGATTTTGAGAAAATTGAAAATAACATAAAATACTTTACTACTTATTCAGTGAAAATAAGATCTTTGAATCTACTTGAATCACGTTTTGAAATCGAATTAGAAGAAAATATGTATACCTCAGTTATTTTTGATTTTTTTTTTTAGAAAATATGAGTTATTTGGGTATCCTGTTTTTGGTATATGACTTAGAATTAGAATAGCATTGAATTTTCGCAATTTTGAAAACAAAACAAGTGTTTAAGAACGATTAATTTTTTTTTTTTAATTTTGTTTGTGAGATGCATGGTTTTTAAGATATCGCGAAGAAATTTTTTTATACCCCCTTCTCCAAAATAGCGGCCAAATGGGTGGGTTTTCAACCTCGAAAACTCGTTTTTACACTTACAATGATACATCGTACAGATCCATACAAAAATTTTGTCCTGTAGAAAATGCAACGTTCAGCCAAAGTTGTGTAAAATTTCATCTATTACATAAACAAGATAAACAGCTATCAAGATCTTTTTGAAAGGCAGTCATCAACACGTGATATCTTCGAAAATTATAGTTTGTACCTTTTTTTTTTTTTTGTATATATGTATCGTTTTCTTTTCTAGCCGACGATATGTAGGTAAGGATAGATATCATCAATGTAAATAATAAAAAGCAAAAGGCCAAGGTGGCTACCCTGAGGAACACCTGACGTCCAATTACCTTACCAGAAAGTGTATTCTCGTCAAATACTAAAAATAAGATGGTTAAATATAGCTATTCCGGTTTTTGAGAAAATTAAAAATAACAAAAATAAGTTTTGCTTAAATTCGACTTCAATCCATTATTTGTTGTTAAAAAAATCCAATTCCCAATAAGTACGTACATATTAGTAGTTAAGACTTTGTTATTTTCAATTTTCCCGAAGTTTGGAAGATATCTAAGCATCTGCTCTTAAATGCCAGTTGTACAATCGTGGTTTAAATTTTGATCCGTGGTTCAGGAATTTTAACTCGCCGATTTCGGCGGGTTAACTGAGGTTCAACGATGGTTCAAGGTTCTAATATGCACTAAAAGCCAATTACATGCCTGAACCATCGTTGAACCACAGTTAATCCGCCGAAATTGGTGAGTTAAAATTCCTGAACCATGGATCAAATATTTGTACAACTGGCTCTAAGTGTTAGGATAAAAATTGATAAGATCATTGAATATTAAAAGCAAAATTACTTCTCAATATCAACAATCAGTCAAAATTGACATAACGATGATGGAGAAATCCGAAAAAAAGGTTTTGGCCATACATTCCGGTGGTCTGTACATCCCTGCTTCTGTGCATCTATGCGTCTGAGCGTCTGATGAGTGTCCCTCCGTCTACTGAAATTTGAGCTAGAGCTTTAACGAGTGGACAAATTTGGTACCTACAGAACGTTTTTATTTGACCCAATAAAGGGAACATTTTTGATTTGGGTCACTTTTTTCGTTAAAGAAATCATTACAAGGATTTCTGGCTTGAAAAATTGTATACCCTGACATTGTTTTTTCACTTTCAAGACGATTGTATAGAAAATTGCCCCTGTATTAATATTAGGGCAAAATTCTAATAGAAATTAATGCTTTGGTTTAGAAGAATATTTTGTACTTCATTTTAAATCATAAATCAGTAAATAGTCTTTTGAATTTGCATCTGCAATCTGTATCTGGATGTTTCCGACTTTTTACAAAAAGGCCCTTAATAATATGTAGGTAATAGAAAATAAATGTTTTTTTTTTTTAGTCCATTTAAGCCCTTTCAAAAAATTTAAGTTACATAGATAACACAATTTAACTAATTGAAAATAAAATTTAAACAAAATAAAACACATACAAACAAATCAAAGTGTTCCCATTGTTTGGTTTTGATTTATAGAGGAATGCGTTCACAAAATTGGGCTATTTACACATCGGTTTTCAATATCACAATGCCAAATCTATTTCAAAGGCAATTCAAAGATAAATCTCACATCGGTTGTATTTATTGACATTTTTATAATGAAATTGAAAAAAGGAAGTAAATCCCATCGACTGTGTTGTGTAGCAGAGCAGCTACATATATATGCATACGAGGTTTTAGAATTATTGGTTAAATCCATTTCCAAATCCTGCTGCGGGTTCATCCATCTGGACCCATCGAATTGCCACTTCGACCAGATATAAAACCATAAGCACACATTTCTAAATTAAATTAAAAAAAAAAAAAGAAAAAAAATAACAAAAATACTAAAAAAAATACAAAGCTTATGGTTTGTTAGGATTTTCTAATTCAGCACACACTTGGCGTCCTTGGCCACCCACTTCAAAATATACGGATATCGTCTATACGGAAAGGATATGGAAATGTAGATTCGTCTATATCTCAGAGTATGCAAATAAAATGGGCTGCAAAATGTTACCATAAATCAATGAAACGGTCAGAATATAACAAAGGCAAACCGGAAGCAGAGATGGTTGTGAGAGTAGAGGAATTCCTGCTTCGCAACCTACTGTTTAATTTTTTTCGGACCATAATCGTCAGCATGGAAACAACCGTGGCGAACAACACTGGCTGTGGGTGTACATGACATTGGTCCCTGATGTGGTGTTCCAGTGGGCAATTATTTTGTGGTGGAAAAATATTTTAAATCATTCGAAATACATCATCAGAGTCGAATCAGTGGTAGCGACAGCGGCAGAGTGGGATGGGTTGGATTGGGTGGTGGAATGAGATACGAAAAATACAAAATCGACTATTCGAATAATTGGTTATCAATTGGATCCTGCATATCCTGCTGAGACTTGTGAATTCCAAATGATATTTTATTAAATTGATAGCGATAGAGAGCCTTTAATTATATTCATCTGCAAAGAATTTTTTTTTACGATTAAAAATTATATAAAAATTATGCTGACGGCAGGAGGTCCTTATTTATCCAATCGTGTGAATCGGATTACCGGCGAGGATGTGTGTGGTATTTCTTCGATAAAATATAATTCAGCTGTGATGGTCGATGGAATTTATTTTTCAAGTATTCAATTGATTGTGAGTGACGAAGGGCTTTAATGCTTTATCACATAATCGGTGTGCTTATGGGATATCATCACAGAAAGTCGATAACCATACATATTTGGTTTGGCAGACTTATCCAAAGGAAATTTTTGTTTAATATTAAAATATTATACAAATTATATGAAGAATGGTTTCTATAGGAATTAATTTATCAAATTTTTATTTACAATAATAATCTCGTAATGAGTTCAAGATTAATATCGAAAATTAATATGCGGCAGAACAAATGAGATAAAGTTGAAATTTCTTTACGTAATAAAATTAATGACATGTTGGACTTTAAGGGATTAAATCATGCATCATAGGATTAAAGTGGGGAATATACTGTTAAAGGTATGAGATATAAGATAACCCACCATTAATTAGGATTTATTGTGTAATTTAGGATTATTTCTACTTTGTATCTTTACATTTTTTGTTTTAGGTAGGTACAGTGAAAGCTCCCTTAGCCGGACAGCGACGGTCGCGACACTTTTAAGGGAGTTGTCGCCATCCAAGGAAATGTATAGTATCTAGAGGCATGATGCACCTACACGCCATCAAGATACAAAATAAAAAAACACTAAAACAGACTACAGCTCCAGAAATAAAATATGTTATACATTTGATCACGACAGTAATTTGTTGACATCGCATCTATTGTCGCTGTGAACTGGGGGGAACGTTTTTAATGCAAACAAAAATATATGTAAAAGTATTTCTGAAAATAAGAGTTATTGAAATTAACATACTACAAAAAAGATTTTGTCCGCCTAAGGGCGTTAAATTTAACAAATCACAGATAATATTCTTGTCCGCGTCCGGGTAAGGGAGTGTCCGCTTAACGGATCATAAAATGTATGGAATTTAGATCCAAGATCCACGGTCGTGAGAAATTGTCCACCTAAGGGGATTGTCCGCTTAAAGGTATAGCTGTCCGCAATTGGAGCTTTCACTGTATTTATATTAATTTATTTTTTTTTTATTGTAAAGCTTATCAGGAATTTACCACACAATACCTTTTTTTACATATACCTATGTATATGCAGTTCTTACTTAAATAAAGAAAATTAATTTAAGAGATTTTTTTTTATTTATATGGAAGTATAGATACATATGTAGGTGGTATCTACAGATATCACTATTCATTTATGTTATCACTAGATATTATTTCAGTAGAGGCAAAAGAAAATAAAAAGAAATTTGGAATTTCTATTTTAAATCTTCTACGCTATCTAAACCACACAAATAATAATAATTTCCAAATGTGTTTTCACTCAAATACATATTTATTTTTTATTTCGAAGAAAGTACGTTGCTAACTTAAAAATTTAATTTTCTGAGTTGTGATGATTTTCTTCCAAACCGACTGACTGATGTATTGTAGGTACCTAAATTTTCAAGAACAACAACAAAAAAAAAAGAATTCTTTTCTTGAAAGCTTATTCCAATTTATTTGAAAATTTCTTATTATACACATGCACATACATTTATACAAAAGTACGAAATGCTTGAGTGATTTTCCATGTTGATACTTAGAAAAGATTTACTTTGATTTTTTCTTGTACAAGATATTATTTTTCTTTGTGCCTTTTTTTTGGGATCCATTAAACTGTCAAAAGATATATTTTTCAAGTCATGTCAAGTCAAAGGATTGAATGATTATATCTATATATTCTACATACATTCATCAGGACGAATTTAGGTTGAAATGTATTTTTTTTTTTTTAAATAAGGAACCATCTTTGTTTGCATATAATATACCTAACTATGTACATACGATTAAGACTTTGTGCATGAAATGGAAAAGTTTTTTGGTTAAATAAAAATTGATATTTATTTATGGGATATTAAGCAATTTAATTTTTTTTTTAACATACGAAAAGGACGAAAAGTTAGATCCATAGATAAGGGTTTATTTCTATCAGTTTAAAGAGTGAATTTAACAGCTAACATTAAAAGAAAATTTCAATAAAATATATGTATTTTTACTACTGAAAAAAATAAGCCAAGTAAAAGACTTTGAAGTTGTTAGTTGGATTTTTTGAATTATTGCTTTTAAAGGCTTTTAAAGCTCTTTACTAAAATATTCTTATTGAATTTTGTGAACAGCAACAACAACAACTTAAAGGCGAATTAATTTTTTTGGGTATTTTTAATTCGTTTTATTTTTGTTTTGGCTGGAGATATAGCTGAGTGGTGCTGAGCTTTAATCCAATTTTATTTGAAAAACTTTCTACACATCATGCGGTATTTTAACCCACGCATCAGATTTGCTCAGTCTTCGAAGCTGTGTGCCACTACGCATTCTGGCACTGCTGACCTCTGACGTCACAGGGCGCGATGTGATGTTTGTTTATCAAATGCATTTGGAGCATCAGCATTTTTATAAGTACTTTTAAGTATGCTGTCTTGTTCCGCCTCCATTTTTTCCATACCTTATTTCGATAGACTACAATTCGTAGTACGTATCAAAGGGGGAGAGGTTGGAAGATCGGTAACAAACCAGACTATTAAGTCATTATTATTACTATTGTACTATTCATACTAGAATGTCAGTTTATTAGACTTGACCATTATTCTTTATTCCGTCAATTTCTTGGAATTTGTGAACAACAACAACAACTTTAAGGCGCTACCACCAATTGCTTACGGGATTTATTTACATTGTTGATTGTCCTCCTACTTTTTATTTTCTTTTTCAACATTTTTAATTTCTTCTCATTCTTCGATTTTATTAATAATTTCAAGTTTTTTTTTTCGATTATGCCTCCGTTTGAAGTTTTTTGAAATAAATATTATACAAGTTGATCGAATGCGCAATGAACTAAGAGTTGCGCATATGTACATTTGCACAACTAAATCGATGTTTTCTATGTTTTTTTTTATTGCAAAATCGTCAAATTGGTATCAAGTTAGAGAAACAACCCCTGGAAAAGCGGTAAAAACTTCTTATATTGAATGTTTTTTTTTTATTTAATAATTTGCTATTAGTCAATCCTGACTTAGTTATGACAATTTCAATTTTGTCATGCCAATTTTTCTATGTTTTTTTTTTGTATTTAATTCATGTATAGTTCGAGAAGAACTCTTTGATGAAAATGGGTTAAAATTTGCGTAATCGAAATGTTTATTGCTTAACAATTTGCTGTCCATTGTCATGCAATGTTTTATTATGTTTTTTTTCCAAAAAAAAAAAAAAAAAAAAAAAAAAAAAACAAAACAAAAAAACAAAAACAAACATAGAAATCATCAAACGACAAAATTAAAATTGTCTCAATGAGTTCAGGACTGATGAACAGCAAATTATTATTAGTCAATATACTATTCGATAACAGACGTTTTTATTCCTTTTTGAGGTTGAGTTGATATCAACTTAGTACAGCAGAAAACAAAAAAACATAGAAAACATCGAACGACAAATTCGAAATTATAACAACTAATTCACGATTAATTATCCAGTTAATAATGTTTTGATCGGCGAATGCAGTTTCACTAACTTGCAACTCATATGCAAATCCTACTAGTTCTACTCGCTTTTCTAAACTGGGGGCTTAGCAACAGTTTAAAAGTGACTATGCATACGGACGGCCCAAAAAATGTTATAAAAATCAAAAGTTGGTAAATAAAATTTAGGGTAGGAAATAAAAATACAAATAATAAATAAAATTAAAAAAAAAAATATTAAAATCATTTAAAAATTTAAAATATTTTATTTTATTTTATAGCTGTATTGGTTTGAGGATGTAAATTAAGAGAAGCTATTTTTTCAATATTTAACTGAAACAGTGTTGGCTTAAGGCTGTAATAAGAAGTGATTTTGTTCATACAATTGCAAAGTTTGTTTATACCGTAGCAAAGTTTTTTTTTGTGTTTTCTTAAAAAAAAAAAAATTTGAATATTTTTTAGCTAATTTTTTGTTCCGTTTCCTTAAAATGCCTTTATACCAACCGATAAATTCTGGTCCCGTCCCCTAGGCAGCCCTATTGTAGTTATACACCTTTAAGCCTAGTATGCTGCTGATGCGAAATGAAAAATCCCATACAAAAATGATACAACGAAATCATAAACTACAAATTTCGTTTTGTTTTTAGTTCTGCGGTTCGCTGTTTGATGAGCGAAATCAATAATTGTAGCAGATTATTTGGAGAGATCTCCCCTCTGTTCATAGAGTACCACCCTACAAGCTGTACTGAGAGGATTTGCCCATTAGATTTTGTATGGTCTTTTTGTCCCGTGCCTTATATTTTGAGCATGTATTAGTGGTCCCGTACATTTAAATAGTAAAATAAGAGAGTTTTCTCTTACTCAATTCAAATAAAATCTGCAGGTGTTTCAGGCAAGAGGGGTACGAGTCGGTTCTCTAGATCAGCGGTTCCTAAACTTTTTGATCTGTGAAACCCTAAATAATTCCCAAATATATTTCGGAACCCCAACTCTTAACAATAGCAAAAATGAAAAATGAATACATTTTAAAATCAATTTTTTTTTTATTTAAAATAGTTTTTCAAGGTTAATTTAAAGAATGAAACTGTTTCATTAATTGATTTATAAATGACTGTTTTAAAACTGACTTCTATATCAGAAAGTTTTATTCGCATATCTGGGCCAGCGTCCAACCTATTTTTGTGTTTGGTAACGTGATATTTTCACCGAAGTTCCCACTCTTGGGTTTTTTTTTAGCTATGGGTTTTAACAGAAAATGTGAAAATTTGCAAAAAAAATTGACGTTACCAAACAGACTGAATGCCAACCCAAAATTTGTTTAATTATACAGGATCAAATATGTTCATATTTTAATAAAGAAAATAAATTGCTAGTTAATTACTATACATTTAAACAAAAAAAAAAAAACCGAAAACAAATTGAGGTATTCACGACTCTCGAGCAATATTGAAAGGAATAAGACGCAAATTTGGAAGTTCATTTCAATTTCATTCTGACTATATTTTCATTGTTGTGAGGTATTAAGGCTCAAAACTTTTTGCAAAAAGCTCAAGGAAAAAACATTTCTTTTTTTTAATTTTAGTTTTTTTAATATGCATAGTGTTCGACAGTAGAAAAACAAAAATGACCCACAGTGTGTAAATGGGTGTCTCAAGTTAGTATATTCTGCACATCTCCGCAATTGTGTCTTCCCAACCATATAAAATTTATAGAAATCGGTCAAATACTTTTTGAGAAAATTGTACCACAAAATTTATTTAAGGCTATTTATACATAGATTACTTTTTCACTTTTTGACATACGTTTTAAAAAAGTCTTTAATGTAGTTAAGCAGTTATGCAGTAACAGCTGTGTATGAACGATACGCACACGCATATATTTTTGTGTAAAATGTTCATTCTTTGTGGAATAGTGTGCTGAACCTTATTAAAGAGTATGCGCGATCCTTACTCACACGGGTGGCTCGTAATTTTTTTTGGAAAGAGGAAGTAGTATCATTTTTTTTTAATTATGGGTCATACTTTGATTAAAAAAATAAAAACCTCAAATATTTCTTTTGCGCAAAAATGTTTGAAATTAACTTACAAAAATCGATAACCCAAGAACCCAAGGGTTCCGCGGAACACAGTTTAGGAGGCTATATAGATGATATAGGTACTCCATGCCTCTGTTTTCGCACATAATTAATTGCCTGTACCTGTACCTTTAATTGTGTGCGGAAAAGTGACATTTGGTCTCTATTCTTGTTCGTATTTGTTGTTTCTTTCTGTGATCTTAAGGCGTTTGTGTTTTGTTTTTAATTTTTCGTTATGGTTTTCGTTGTCATGTTGGAGACCAACTAAAAATTTCGTTTCGTATCAGCAGAGTACTAGGCTTTATACAAAAATATTATGATCTTAACGAAAATTGTAGAATATGTATATAATACATATATTATGTACCTACATATGAAGGTATTGATTTTTCTTTTAAAAAAGGTAAGCTTCAAAAGACCCTAGGACTTGTGTAACTGTATGGGACCTATTCATTAAAGGCACTGCCTTAGATATGATACAAAAATTTGGATAAAAATTCTTAGCATTACCAAAACTTGTCATCTAGTTTAAACATTGGTCAAAAATTCTACTGTAACCTTAACCTTGTCTAAAAAAGTATATTACAAATCTGAAAAAAAAAAGAAAGAAATATTTAATTATTTTTAATTGTTTTATTTTTTATTGGTAAATTCTTATTTAATTTATATTTAAATATAAGCAGATCCTTTTGGCAACTTTATTGAAATTAATTTCTCATTAACAAAATGACTAGGGAGATTCTTTCATACATACATATGTACATATTATAAGCTGTTTCGCATCTTCTACATCAGAACCATATACACTCATCGTCATCATAACAAAATATTCTTAAGCTCTGTAGCTGTGTACCGTTCGTAATTACCATTAGGTAGGTATACCGAACAGGAATCTCCATTATTATTATCCGCATCCGCATGCCGCATCGCATTTATCCTTTTTCATGATTCATGGACACGACCACATCGACCGCAATCGACTCAAATAATTATTTTATGATGACAAAAAAAAAAAAAAGAAGAAAAACCTAGAACGTGTCGTTCTTGTCATGAAAAGAAATAATATTAACATGCCAGAGGGAGTCCTTAAATTCATTTTTGCCTACTAGTATACGGCCCGGGCATAACAGAAAATTATTTCTTCAACAAGTGAATCATCTATGTGGAAACTATACTAAGTCGTCTCTTCGAAAAAGAAAAATATAATTGAACTTGAAAAACGATGAATGAAGGCAAAATACTTAAATAAAATAGAAATTAAATCAACAAAATAAGAAAAAGGACTAAATGATCATTTCTCATCATCATCACATTCCCGCCACCCCATCTGGTTTATTAAAAAAAAAAAAATGAAGTGCTTGCAGTCATCATTTCGTATTCTTGATAAAAATTCAGCTTAAGCAGCATGATAATAGTTCAAGGAAGAAGCTGAAATTTTACCCATCGAAGGACCTTTAAGGACTCTCATTGGAATGCTGATAATGACATTCCGTTCGTCACTTAACATTGGCATGCCAAATGGAGATGAAAGCACAAAAATAAATGAAATAGAAGAATAGAAATTTAAGGCAAATTGAAAATTGAACAAAAAAAAAAAAAAAATACACATCTCTACGTATTTATAGTACACATTGGCACTTTTCCTTGAACCTATAGAAAAACGAAGGAATAATGATTTATATTTTTTTCGGAGGAAGGTAGGTAGCGATGTTCTTTTCAGCAAAAAAAAAAAAAAACAATTGATTTCTCGCGATGAAGATGATGATAATGGGGTGAATGTAAAAGTTTTAACAGAGCAATATCAGCAGTTTTACCATTGGAACTCCACACCATACCCACCGACCGGCCGTCATAAAAGTAAAATGAGAGTCATTTTTCGAAATAAAGGCACTAACAGTCTTTGCCAGTCGTAGGTAGGTATCCTTTGAGCCTTTGGGGGATATAAAATAACTCAAATCATCAGCTAATTACTTAAGGGTGCCATCGGCAGACTTAAACTACATAAGCCAAAGTATCAAGCAACACGCAAATTGGTTACCTACCAGTTTGTCGGATTGATTACTCCCCAGTGGCTTATCTTGTAATCAATTTTCAAATTAATCAGCGGATAAGGTTTTTCTTTTTTTTTTTTTTTTTTTTGTTGGCTTTTCTGCAATTTGACTTTTATTCATCGTTAAGTAAAGGGGTAGATGAATTACGTGTCAATTGTAACGTTTGATCTTGGTAAACAACATTTTTTACCAAAAATATTAATTGTCTACGAAACACTTTCTGGTTTGTGTGGAGTTTATTGAGATTTTTGTTTAGGCTAGTACTGTAGTGAAAATAAATAAATATTAATGAAAATTTTGGGGATTAAGAATATACATAATTTAAATTTAATTAGATTTTAAAATAAACGTCAAGCGCACCAAATGACACTTTGAAAGAAGACAAAAAATATAGTCTGAAAGATTGAAATGACAGACAAGATAGAACACATAATACCTATCCTACCATAAGTATTGGATAAATAAAACATTCGTCCACACCGTAGTTATAAAATAATTCGTGAACTCTTCAACTAAATTGAATTTTACAAATTTTTCCCTAAATTTTGTTGGATTTTCCCAACTTCCTCTAGCGAATTTTTTTAAGTATGAAATATAAGGTTGATAAATTTATTAAAATACTAGCTGACCCGATAGACGTTGTCCTGTTTAAGCTATAAATATTCGAATTTGTATAAATAAACTTAGGGATTATTGTAATGCTTTTTGATACAAAACATTTTTAATTTTATTTTCTGGCGCATAAATAAATAAAAGGTGTTTTTCTTTTTTAGTTCAGAGTTGGTTTAGAGTAGAGCTCTCAGCAGAGCCTGAGAGAGCAGAGTAAACTCTGAGTGGAGGGTGTTTAGAGCACTCCTATTTAATTATAAAACACACATGAGGTCTAAATTGTCAAATCGCATGAAAACTGTATGAAGTTTTCTCGGTTATTTTATTCTGAGCTCAGAGCTAGCCCTGACCGGAAAAAGAAACACAAATTCTGAGCTCTGAGCCAGAGCTTAAAAAGCAACACAGCATTTTTGTTTGACAGTTCGGGCTCAGCTCTGAACTGGTCCGAACTTAAAAAAAAAAAACGCCTAATGTTGATGGTTTTCCGACACTGGAACAGATCGCCCAATTTTCCATGTGAAAACTTAAAAAAAAAAAAAGAGTGCGTTCAGGTATAGAGAATTAACAAAAACAAAATAATTAAATAAAATGAAAGAACAAATTTGGAAAGCACACCTTCTAGAGGATTTACCATCAAGTGAAGGAGAAAATTACCAAATGTTATGAACCATCATAAAATCCAAACGTTATACACAATACATTGAATTTTTATGTTTTTATGTTTCCATTTTTTTTTTTCGTGGGATCTTATAATCTATTGCATGTGGATAAAAGAACAGGTAGAGGTGAAAATATCCTCTTAGTTAATCTTTGCTTGTTTTTAGTATTTAAAAAATTACAGACCGTTTATTAAAATAAATAATACAAAATAAGCATTAGTAGATTCACTATGGCGTATACGTACTTACTTTTTTATCAGCATATATTAGTCAATTTTAAAAATCTGTACATCACAGCTTTACAGTTCACTTTGAATAGCAAATTCCTCTTAAATCAAAATAAGTATTTAAGTCAGAGCTTGTTGTTTAAAAAAAATTAAATTCGACTAAAATTTTACTTTCTTTGGCACAAATATTTTTTTGTCTTCTGATCTTTGTGGAGTGTTGAAGTATATTAGTGAGTTTGTGTTAACATAATTAAAGCCATCATTCAAATTCAGCATGATCTCTTTATCAAATTCGTCGCACAATTTGTATATATGTATTAAGTGGGTGCCAGCCATTTTGGACGAAAATTGTTTCGCAAATCTTACTTCGCAATTATCAAAATAAATTTTGATGACTCGCAATAGTCGATTCGGGAATTTTTGTTTTGTCTTTAAATCAACCCGCAAAACGATCATTTCGCAAAAGTTCTTTCGCAGTTTTTTATATCGCATGTTTATTAGGTGACAATTCGCTGTTTATAGAAAATAACACTGACTTTTTTTATATTTGAACGTAGGTTTTTTAATGTTTAAGGTGCCTGTTTTATCCTTTTTTTCGGAGAAAGTATGTGTTTTGTTTAATAGGGATAAACTTTGTGCTGATGGTTTTTCGTACTATTATATGAGTGTTTGAACAAGACAAAAATCTACGCTTGGTGCTTTGGAAATGGATAAAATGAACAATTTAATAACAAACCAAGGAAAATATGATAGAGCTTTTTCTTTTTTCAACTAATTTATTTTAGAGAAGAGAATTAAAAACATTGATTTTTGTGCCAAATGTCATAAATTACGCATTTTATTATTTTGCATAGTATTATTTAGCTTTTAAATTGTTTTGTCTTTATATACTTTAGGTAAATGTTAATGAATTTCGCGCGAAATTTAAAAGCTAAATAATATTTACTATGCAAAATAATAAAATGCGAAATAATAAAAAGCGAAATAATGAAATGCGATAGAATAATAAGCGAAGTAATATAATGCCAAATAATAAAATGCGAGGTACTGAATGCGATATAATAATTAGCCAATTAATTAATGAAATGCGAGATAAAAATTTGTTATTGCATAAAGATGATTTTGCAAAACGATAATATAGCAATATAAAAACTTGCCAAACAATTAAATGTGATATGACTAACTTGTAAAATAAGAAATTGCGAAATGATCATTGCGAAGTGAAAAACAGCCAAACATAATCTGCCAGATCACCCTTACCCGTAGTAAGTTTTTGTTGTACCACAAATACCTATGTATGTACATGAAGCTTTATATATAAAGTACCTACTACCCGGAATTCAACATCAATAGAAAATAAAAGTTATTTTTTTTTAAACAAATTTTCCAAATTTTGGCTCAATATAGAGTAGGTACACCATGTAAATCCGATAAATAAAATAAATATTCAATATTTACTTTTTATTTGTCGATTAAATATAAAATTGAAATAAATAGTAATGTAAAAAATATAAAAACTTTATCATACACTTGCAAAACTTTTTAAATAAGTATTAAAATGAAGTGTTACCAAAAAGCCTGAAAATTTATAAAATCATTAATCATCCAAAGATTGGGTTTATTTAGAATCTGTAACATGTTTTGTAACCAAATTTTTCAATATCTTAGGTCAGGCGCGCACATGCAACTAAACAGTTTGGTTTCGATTTTGAGTACTATAGAATTATATGAGAGTCCGCGCACTCCCATATGCTCAAAATCGAAACCAAACTGTTTAGATGCATGTGCGCGCCTGGCCTTAGACTTAAAGGAACAATAAAATTGAATTACTGCTTAGTTTTTTTTTTTTTTTTTTTTCAAAATAGGGACCTCAAAATTTAGAGCAGAGATCAGAATATTCCATAAAATCAGAAAATTTAAAAAAAAATCATATCATATGTCAGAAACTAGTGAATTCGATGTTTGGCATGTCTAAAACTAGAACGCAGATTTGTACGAAATTTGGAAATTTTGGCGAAACATAGCATTCGAATACGCAATTGGTGTTTAAATAACAGCGTCATCTATTTGGCGTAAAAGTAATACACCTTATACTGAGATCTAGCTCCACTTATACATGAACAGGATTTCTCAGAAAAATGTCTCCAGTTATTATATCAAAATTTTGAAATCGATAAACAAAAATTTAAATTTTTACAGAGTAAACTGTGATAATAATAAAAAATAGTATTTGATTTTAAAAAATTCTCTTTGTGTCTGGAAGACTTTAATTAATACTTTTTAATTTAATATTTTTCTTATATTTATAGGGTAAATTGGGGTAAATCAAAAAAATAGCATAGTATTAAATTTAGATAATGGACCTAGACATACAATTTTAAATTTTATTTTTGTACTGAAAGTTAATATTTAAAGGAAGGATTTTGGAGCTTTCAAAATCTTACGTGTAAAATGTGGCAAAACATAAAACATTAAAATAAAATATTTTAAAATTTATATGATGTAGGAAAATTACATATTAAATCAGCCAAGTATTTTTATTTGTTTTATAGGGTGGTTGGTGATGAATGGCTAAAGGCCGACATTTAAAAAAAACGAACCTAAACAAAGACAAAAAAAAATATTTTTTAACTAAAATATGCCGGAGAAATTCCAAAATCAAGATATATATGTACATGTTCAAAAGTTATTCACTTAAGATTTCTTTGGGTAGATCGATGTTTTCAAACAATAATGGGTTTCTTTAAACATTTTTATAATATTTTAATTTACAACAAAAACAAAAGTCAAACACAAAACATTTTTTTCCTAAAAATATCATAACATTATTGAACCGTCAAAGTAAAAACCTATGCAAAGCTGCTATACACTATAGTTTTAGCTACTAGAGATAGTTCGTGCGATCCATACTTGATACATATTTTGTAATTGTATACCGACTAAGTAAATCAATAATTTAAAAATAGCTTTTAATAGCCTTTAATCCACGAAAATTGGCGTGTCAACCAGCATATCACATGGACTTTAACTAATGAAACTACATAATAGATTTGCTCGATGGTAACCCTGGGACGTACTGGGTCACCTTGAACTCGCTCCACACCTTTTTATGTAGCATTTTTTACGCTCTATGCACTGTGTTCGATGTAGAAACGTTCAGGGCGAGCTCCGATTCTCAGGGTAAGAATTCAGCGAGATATTAAAATTCAAATAAGCAGCGGTTGAAGATTTGACAAGAAGTGTGGATTTAGCAAGTTATTAATGTTTATGAGAAATTAAGTTAGTTTTTAAGAGATATTTTGTTATTTCCTTGTTCCATATAATTATGTAAAAGGAATGATGTTCCAAAAAAATCATCTGCGCAAACTTGTAGCACTGAAGTGTTCGATGTAAAATAAAAACCCGAGCAGCCCTAAGTTTTTGGCAGTTGATTGACATTTCCCAGGTCGCTCTGGGGCAGAGAACATCGACCAAACTTAGGAGTTAATTATTGTTGGGGGATTTAATATGCAATTTTTGTCAAGTTCAGTTCGTGTTTAGATTTAATGACAAATATCATATCAAGTGCGATTCATGTCATCGGATCGCATCGGTGAGGAACTTTATTAATTTGTAGCCCCATTACCAATTTCCATGCTAAATTTCAGCCAGTAACTAACCTTTTTTTTGGCATTTTTTCGTCTTTTCTTACTGGGATTATTTAAGGCTTTCTTCAATATAGGTACAGCCTTTGGTATTCCAAAATTTAAAGATTTGTCTGTTTAATCTCTTGGTGACAGTCTTTACCTATTATATTCATTCTTTAAACTCAGCCATCACTGTCAAATCCACTCAAAACATTCAAAATTTGCTCATTTATTATCTTTAATCAGGGATTTCACTTAAAAGGATAAAATATATACTCAACATTTTCCATTTCTTCCACACAAAATGTGATGAGAAAATTAAATTAAATTCTCAATCAAAGGATGCCCGTTTGACAAGGCAACTCAAATCCAGTATATTCTTCTATCTTTTCGCTGTTCATTTTGGTTTTTCTTTTTTCTTTGATTTTTTTTTTTTTTTTGTGTGATGAAAGAATCGAGAACAACTTTATCATTAATTCCATTTGGAACATCTGATGCCTAAGCAGAAGCACTTCATTCGCTTTACCATGACAAAGACTCAGATATAATAAAATGGCGACTACTTCAACCACAGCGAGGACATTGACAGACGTTTTCTATGTGCCATGAATTAAAAACGATGATGAAGAGACATTCAAAAACGAGTCTTCATCCTTGAGCCCGTCCGGCATCAGGCAATATATATAGGTTAGGTACAATGATGAGTTCGGTGGAGTAAAAATGTTGGAACAGAAAAAAAAAAAAATGAAAGAACTTTATAGCCATTCAAATGCCATAACAAATCCACATTCAAGTCAATCTAGATTTCAATCTCCAATTTCAGCCATACCATACCACTCATTTCAACACAAAACTCTATCGATGTCGTCCCGGTCCCACAAAAAGAATACAAAAAAAAAAAAAAAGAAAGGAAGCTCACGTGCTAGTGATGGTTACCAATCAGAAGCAGCATCATAGAACCACATGCTTCCCAGCAATGAATGATACCCACTCAGTCATAACACCCTTGACTCAATCGGGCTTCTTTGCCTAGGGATGATTGGATAGCATCTGAAAAATTGTATTTTTCGATTACAGCCTCGCTAAGCAGAAATTACTTTTCTATCAGCTTGAATGTAAAATGAGATTGATATTTTTCGTTTTTGTATTTTCGCGGGATTCAGATGTCGGTGCATATGTATATACACATACATACATATGTATATGCGGGCGGATTAAGCCCTCAAAGAGTTATTTCATATAGAAACTTATACCAATACATTATTAAGAATATCTTACAGCCACGATGTTCGAAATAATGTACAATTCTTCGAATTTAATAAAAAATTTCCCGTCTAAAATTATAGTTCTCTATAACTACACTTGCGAGCAAAAAAATGTGATCACTCTCTTTCGCCTTTTAAAAGCAACAATCTCTGGTGGTTACAATATGTACATATATGCCTAAATGTTAATGGTCACGTTTTAAAGCTTGAACTTCAAACTTTAAATTGGAGGTAAAATCACACAAATCTATTGGATAGTTTTCGCGTTATCCGCCATAATAATCAAAATAACAAATTATACTAAAAAAGGAAGCACGAGTAGGACAACTACTGTGACAAGGAATAATCAAACGTGCTACGGACCGCCATCTCCATCATCTAAGGCCTGAGCCCATCCTGTTTATCAAAAATCTACAAAACGTTCAGAGAAACTGGAGAGTTTGTGCGAACGTCAAAATCAGGACGTTACCGGTGTACCACTTAGAAGGCTGTTTCACAGTACGACGAGAAAACGAGATGTCAGCGTGACGAGATCCTTTCCCAGTTATAAATAAATAACCAGGGCCTAGTGACTTACAACTCTCAACCATTCCTATGTGCATGTCTGCAGGAATGGAAGGGACCTACAATTTATTGCCGAATCCGAACGGCTTAGGTGAGTAGGTTAGGTTAGGAGGGGCGTGCCCAGCTCTGAGGCTGTTGCGTACACGGGGGCCTATTGGTCCATTGTGAGCCCCTATAACAGAGATTAATCCTAAGCTAGTGGTTGACATAAATGGGTTCATTTACGAACCAGCCCGTGCTTTCTATATATTTCCTCATGTTTGCCATTGAGACCTGCGTTAAATCGTCCAGTTCTCCAACAAACCTGTCTCCAAGGTAACGGAGGCGGTTTGTTTGGAGGTTTGGGCAATCGCAGAGCAGGTGTTTAATGGCTTCTATTTCTTCAACATCCTGACAGCTCCTACAGAAATCGGGTGCGTGTACACCCAATCTAGTGGCCATTATGCCAATGGCACAATGTCCCGTCAGTACACCTATCAGGGTTCTGATATTCTTTTTACTCAGAGATAAAATATACTGAGTTTCCTTTTCCTTCATAAGTTCGAAAAATTGAAAAAAAAGACGCAACGTGTCGATGAGAAATGCTTATTTATGTATTGTTTCACTGTTTAAAATTCTTTTTTAAGAGAGAACAACTGCGAAGAAATCTTGTCACGCTGACGTCTCGTTTTGTCGTCGCATTATGAAACAGCCTAGAGATATGAAGGATTCATCGCAATGACTTTTCTCCTGAATCTTCATTTGACTGGCTTTGGCGTCCAATAACACCTCAAACAGTTAAGTACGAGGTACCCCGAAACGATCTGCCACGGGACCGACATTGACTGTAAAAGTGCAAATCGTCGACAAGCTCGACCTCGATTTTCTCTAACGCACTACGATTGGGGAATTGAGCAATGGAGGCGAGTTATGCTCTCGGATAAGTGCAGAATGTGTCTGAATAAAAGTTATCATAGGCTAGGGGCAGAATACACAAATGACCTGGCTATCGATTGGAACAATTTTGTTTTGTCGAAACCATGACCTACGTGTGGGAGGGTTTCGTATGATACAGGGAGGGATTTCAATTGAAGGAAAAGTGAGCTGATTTTTGTGACTGGCGGTGGTAGATGGGAGGTTTAACTTCGGATCAATATATCTCCGATATTCTGCTGCATCACGTTTTAACTTATGCTGGGGTTTATTGCCGAAGATTTCGTACTAAAAAGCGAAAAAGTACAAAAGTGAAAATTTTCAAACTCATTTTGGGATAGTGTTTCCCACAGAAAAACTTATAAAAATGATGCACAAAGCTTAAATTTTGGTTTAAAAATAAAATGTGTATAAAAATACCGCGCTAGCTGGAAAAAAAATGGCGCAAAATTTTAAACAGCCTGATGTTGAGGTGTATGATACTACTTAACAATTTTCTAACTTTAAAACTCTTTACTAAAATGTTCCTAGTTTTAAACATTTTCTAACTAGTATCATACTAAACCTATTTTTCTAGCTGAACACGCCTGAAACAGTGACAGTTCAACCCATTTTTGCATTTGGCCAAAGTGCCACTTGGATTTAGTATGATACTAAAAAGATAAAATAGGCATTTGGCAATTTTAACTTTAGTAAAATGTTAAAAAGATAATAGATCCTAACTCGTTTAAGATTTAGAAAAGCCTCTTTTTAACCTAGCATCATACTAAAATGCTTTAACATCATACTAAATCGCCTAAAATTTTGCGCCAATATTTTTACTTTTGTAATTTTGCAAAAAGTGGCTAATGTAGTTAAGGCTTTATGCATGATAACGCTCGATGCAACACTGCGCGGAACAGTCGGATTCCCTAGGGAAGTTGGTATTGCTACGACGGACTGGCTGGCTCTATAAACCCAGACTTAAACCCTATCGAACGTTTGTGAGACGAGCTTAAACGAAGGGTTAGAGCCAGAAATCCAGCTCCTGAGACCTTTAAAAACTGAAAGCGACACTGGTAGATGAATGGAAAAGAATACCGCAAGAGACAGTCAAGAAACTAATCAGGTCAATACAAAATCGATTAGAAGCTGTAATTAGAGATGGTGGGGCAATACAAGATATTGAACCAATAAATTGCACTTAGTTTTGTTGTAAATGTTAAATTTTCGAGCTACCTGTTTTTCCTAACATGATTTAACTATGACTTATATCTCTTAAAATCCCTAACTGGTTGTTATGTTTTTAACCTTTATTTAAAGCCTAAGGTTCCAGCTTTTTAACGATACCATAAACATTCATGTATGTCAATTACATTGAGACCAATTATTGTCTTTACGTAAAGCAAGAGGGTGATTTCATTTTTTTTTTGCTCGCAATTGTAGTTAACTTATCTTAATTCGTGTCTGTATTTTTATTTATTTTTGCGATTGGTGACACTTTTGATTGGTATTTTTTCGCTGTGGTTTTTGTAAGCATTTCGCCGTCGTGCTAGAGACTAAAGAAAAAAATCGTTTCTGCAGCTTACTAGGCTTTAGGCTTTAGTAAGTAGAGGTACCGTATATTCCAAGAGCTTAAAGTTCCTCACATCAGATTTTTCATACCTTTACCTACAGTTTATTTCCCACATAAATTTTAACCTTGAAAATTAATAACGTCTGGCTCAAAATTTGCCCAAAGGCCCTTATTTTTGTATGTTTTTTTTTTTCGTTTGGATGATAAACTCTTAAACTTTGAACCTACTTCTGCTGAAAAAAAATTCCTAATCATAATTCTCTACTTTTCATCCCACTTCGTCAAGCCTTTTATATTATTATTTAACCAAACTTTATCCATAATACCAATCTACATCTACTCTTTTGCCAAGACAAGTAATTGACTTAACCCGATAGTTTTATATACTCTTTGTTTTTCCCCAAAATAACACTCGATCTGTATCATCTTTCTGCCCTTTAACTTCAAATCCCTCAAAATAAAAAAAAATAAACAAAAAAAAACAAAGCAAACAAAAGTTTACTAAAAACTCGAAAAATAAAAAAATATCGTATACAGTATACACCAACAGTACGTACCTACACATTTTCTTTACCAATGGATACTTCTTGTATTTTGTTTACAACAATGCTCCTTTGCTGGCTTTCTGTGTACCTAGTGTTGTTTTTCTACAACCAACATTTCCTCGAGAGGAAATTCAAAAACTTTTATTCAAGAACACTTTCCTTCGTCGATTCTCTGGGATCGGGGCTTCTCATTCCTCTATATATCGCGCCAACTATACAAAGAACTTAAACTCTCTGTGTGGCAAATATTACAACAAACTTTTCTCCAAGCAAAAGATTGATGGCTTTTGTTCGCACGCCAGCAGGCAATGTATCTATAGATGAGTTCTAGATACAAATTTGTTTGCCCCGATAAGTTTAGCTGTTCAGGACGCTCGCTTCCATCGTCATCGTCTCCACTAAGCCAATACTACTGCCTTGCCCTGCCACGGCACTCATACAGCAAACCAGTGCCGGATTTGAAATAAGAAACTAATATCTCATTGTCCAGATGCATATTGTAAGTGACTTAAGACTTAGGGAAGTGATAATCGTCAATCGAACCAATTTTAGCTGGATAATTAGCCGTTAAAATACTCACTATCTGTGATAACTTCAAATATGCAGTTCTATGTTTTCGATGTTTATTTTCTGATTTGATGAATTCGTATTAAGTTACCGAAGCGCTTCTGGAAGATAAGTAAAACTTCTTATATTGAAGAGTTTATTGCTTAATAATTTTACTTTATTTGTCAATCCTAGTTTAGATATGAAAATTTAAATCTTGTCGCGCAATATCTTCTATGTTTTTTTTTTTTTATAGTTTTTAACAAAATTCATATAAAGAATCGAATTGAAAAGAGGATTAAACTCATTTTATTGATTTGTTTATTGTTTAAAAATAAAGGCTAGAACTATGAATTTTCTATGTTTTTTTTTTGCTGATTTGCGAAATTGATTTCAAGTTAGCGTAACACCTCCAAAAATGGAGGAAAACTTCTTATATTAATTGATTTAGTGGCTAACAATTTGCCGTTCAGAAGTCGTGAATCAATTATGACAAATTTAATCTTGTCGTTCGATGTCTTCTACGTTTTTTTGTTTTTTTTTTTTTTTTTGTTTTTACCAAATTCATATGAAGAAGGCAAAGCACCCCCTCGAAAAAAGGTTTTAACTTATTTTAAGGATTTGAATTGAACCTTGCTTAATAAAGGCTTGATTTACTAATTTTCTACATTTTCTATGTTGTTGATTTTTTTTTGTGAAATTAAGGTAAAGTTTGCGAAACACCCCTCTGAACATACCTAAGTACATTTTTTTCAGCTAATTTCTTGTAAAAAAGTGAAATATATGGGCCCCCTTACCAGAAGCAAAAATTCCTTGCGCCCTTCGAATCGTTTAAATCCTGCACTGCAGCTGACGCTTACCTCTGTTTTGCCCTTTTCAATAGAACAGACATTTTTAGATCTTTCCAAATTTTATTTATTTTTTTTTGTTCAGTATAAGGTTATACTGAAAGCATAGGGTTAGGGTTGGATTGGATCCCATATTCTAAAATTTGACAAGCATGGAAATCGAGTGCATTGTTATGCCTTTTATATACCACAGCGAAATTCGGGGGGTGATATATTCGTCCATATATTTGGGTATTATTGAGACTTTTGGAAGAAATTCAACGAGGTCGATTTGGTTCTGTTGTCGGATTTGTAAGATAAAAAAAAAAAAATTGGAGCAGTCATGTTGACGTAACACAAATGCATCGAATAAGAAAAAAAAAAACTAAGAAAACAAAATATAATAAAACCCTGAAACGGAAAACTTTAATGCACTTTACGTGAACTGAATGTATTTTTTGGTTCCGGGAAAAACTAAACATGATGGTATGATATTGATGATGGTGGGCGGATGTTGATGCAAATTCAAATGAGCAATGATGCAGTAGATACTTTTTTAGTTTGTGCTGCAAAATATTCAGCAAATCGTTTAGAAACTCAATTCGTCGAGCAAAAGCTGACGTATCTGTTTACTAAACTGACAAGTTGATGTGATGGCACGTCTATATGCTTTTATGCATGAATTCATTAAATTAACGAATATTCGGAATATTCGGATACCTAACCTATATTTACAATTTATTTCTTTAAGTGATTTATTATGGTACCTATGTATATGAAGTGCAACGGAGGAAAAATTTAAAGTGATCAAATTTCAAACGTTTGAGCGTTTTACTTTTTTTGGTAATATTTACATAATTAAGTACCTATTTTTAATAAGAGGAAACTCGATAGATGACTGAATAAATAAATAAATAAATAAATATAGATAGATAGATATGAAGATATAAATAAATATACAGATTTTAATGGTTTATTTGTTTTTGTTTCTTTCCAGGTAAGCGAGATCTTTACATATTAGGTGAAACATACATACTTATAATTATTTGGTAAGTCTTTGCTGGAAATTATTTTCATAATGATGACTTAAGCAACAGTCTTGACTCTTGAGTCTTGGTACACTGAACCTGTTATTTCAAATAAATGCTGTGATTGGGGGATTAAGATGACGCACAGTTGAAGGACCAGAACAAAATTCTGTTCATGGGGTTACTGTTTTTTGTCTTGATATGAACAATATTTTCTTTTGTGATGTTTTGAAAACTTTCCCCTCTTTCAGAAACAAGAACATTATTTTCCTTATACAGTGGAACTTCCGTAAGTCGAACTCTCAAAATAAAAGAAAAAAAATTCGAGTTATAGGAACTTCGATTTATAGAAATAATAACAACAAAACTTTTAGATTTATTGTTTTATTTAATTATAAGGATATTCAAAAAGGGACAATAAACACAAGTTTAAAAAAGTAAATATCATTCGTTAACATTTTTTAATGCATTTTGACTTGTAAAATGTTTTAGCTTCATGAATTGGATTGAAGAAACTATTTCAAAGGCTTCATACACTTAAGCTCGGCTACCTATAATGAGTAAGCCTTCATCTGGATCATCTGGATCATTTCTACCGTCACTCATGGTTTCCACTTCAGAAGCTACCTAAAGCAAAATCTATTCATCAGACGTCATATGACAAAGAATAATTTAATTGTCCTAGTTAATGTATTCTTGAAGGCTTCACCTCATGTCTTGTGTATTAGTGGAAAATTCTTGCATTTCACTGAACTCATGTATGGGCACGCCAAAGTCTGCGTGAATTTGATTACAAGATCACTCAAATTCACTTATGACCTCCAGTTTTTGATCAAAAGTTAGATGCTTTAATTTTCTTCCTGACATTTTTTTAATAAGAAATTTTAAACACAACATCTACGCATAAAAACTTCACCCGTAAAAACCGAAGTTTGACATAAAAATCATACATACATTACATACCTACTCAAACAACTTTAAAAATTATGAAATCACAGTAAATTAAGGAAAATTAAAAAACAAAACTTGAAACAAAAGGGGTTCCCCGAGTCAGAGAAAACTTCGACGTAATTTAGGAATGTACGAAACAAACTTGCAAAAGACTACATTCAAAATTTGAAAAAAAAATTGAAAATAAAGAAGAAAAGTTCGAGTTAAAGAGACTTTTTGCCCCCAAATGCGGTCTAAAAACTTCGAAATAGAGAGAATTTTGAGTTACAGAAGTTCGAATTACGGAGGGTAAAATTCATGAAAATAAAGGGGCTTATTGCGAGAGTCTATTCAAAAAAGTCTATTCGACAAAAGTCGAAAAAAAATTCTTGATAGAATTGAAATTTCTTTCAAATAGAAAAAATATAAAATTATTCAGTACAAATATTAAAAGTCAAATAGAAACATATTAACGAATAGAATTTTGAAATAACGATAGTAGACTTTAATTCTATTCGACAAGATTCTATTTCATCCGCAATAAGCCCCAAAGTTGAAAACGCAATGTTCTCAATAAAACTTTGAGTTATAGAGAAATTCGACTTATAGAAGTTCGAGTTATGGAAGTTCCACTGTATACTTAACGGTTTTCGAAAATAATGGCTCAAGTCTAGACATTTTATACGTAACCGAACAAAATAAATGAACAAAAAATAAAGCTCAAATCAAACTACATATGTTGGTCGGAGAATGATTGCACTTACTGAGAAATATCAAAAACCAAGCTTAATTAAAAATATTTAAATTTGAAAACACTTCTTTTTATACATAAATTTAAAAAAATAATATTTTTAACTTTCGGCAAGATTTAAAAAAAATGCTTACATACGCCTGCTTTCTAGTTCACTTTAACGGAATTGTATGCTTTTTCTGAGTAATATTTAATAAAGATTGGATCCGACCGGATCCGATCTGCTTATCTATATGAGCTTTAAAAAAATGTCTATTTACTACCTGTTATTAGACTTTTGTCTGCGAATTTGTATTCTTTTCATTTTAAACGCAAAAATGATTGCATTTTTGTATTTATATATAAGTACCTATGTTTTTTTTTTTAAATATAATATTAATAATCAGACAATCCATTTCTTCTAAATAAATAGGTCTCTAAGTTAGAAAGTAAAGTATTGAAAAAATGGTTTTCAAAAATGTTCGTATATATTTCATTAAATTCATTCAGATTATGTATAAACATTTTGTCAAAAAAAAAAAAACCAAAACCTGAACCGATTAGTTCATAATAAATAAGCATACCTTATGTATATTAAAATATACTAGAATCGCCCAGAGGCCAAAATTCGGCCAACAAAATCTAAATACAAAAAATAAATTGTATAAAAAAACTAAATCTTTCGGGGTTTTTACTTTAATTAGTGAAATCCATAAAGTACAGTTGCTGACCCCACTTATATCTAAATTTAAACCATATATATTTTTGATCTACCTTTTCAACATTATTAAATTCTACTCAAAAAAACACCACGGTGAATTATTTCTGAAATTTTTGATTTCCGACTGATATACAGGGTGATCGGTATAATATGCACCAAACTGCTGGAGCGAGTAGGTTGGGTTAAGACAAGAAAAAATCGTATGGGAGGGGGGGGGGGAGGGTCTATTTCCCCCCGTTTAGGCAGGAGGGGCAATTTTCTAAAAAATTGACTTAAAACAGAAAAAAAATATTTAAAACAAACGATACAATTTAAAATGCCATGCTATACTTTTTTGGAAAGCCAGAAATCTGAATAGTGAATAGTTTTTGAAAAATTAATTCTTAAGTTTAAAATTTTGAAAAAAAAAAATAAAAAAAAAAATTCAAATTAATTTTTTTTTTAAATTTTATTTAATTAAGTATAATTTTTATTTTCAAAATTCAATTCAATCGAATCGACTAATAAAAAAAACAATTCCGGCCTGCATAAGGCTAAAAACAAAGCGTCTTCGACCTTTATTTATATAATCAGAAGATTTTTACTAAATCTTTGGTTATATGTACCTCAAATGAAAGAAGTTGATTTTCTGCAAATTTAAGAGCATTAGGCGCCAGTTAAAACTATCATTGAAAACGATCATTGAAAATTTTAATTGTGAGTTTTGGGCCGTTTGGAAAGCTTAATTTGTGTTTTTTTATAAGCCAGAATAAAGGCTATGACTCAGTTATTATTTCTAGCCAAAAAAAATTTAATTTTGGCCAAACCTTCCACATAAAATGACATTTATTATTTCAATGATTGATCTACTTTACCAATGATCATTGAAAAATTCAAAGTGTTTTTACGTTGAGGGTTGGGCTGGAATTTAATTTTTTTTTTACTAAAATAATAATATAAGTCATGGCCTATATCTTGGCTTCAAAATTTGTATCGATATGACTTTCTAAATGACCCAAAATTAACAATTAAAATTTTCAATGATAGATATAACTGGCCCCTTACTAATGATGGACAGATCACAAATGACAGCGCTTTTTTTTTTAATGCGCTACTCGACTCGCATTTAACTTTAGGTAGTATCACCTTACTTATTGCTATACCATCATTTTACCTAATTGTTGCCAGTTTAAATTTGTTTTTCCTTTTCCACAAAAAAAAAAAAAAAAAACGTTTTTGTAACACTCCCAATTTTGTAATCTCAAAAAATTAAAATAACCTTTACCTGCCCCTTACGGCTTCATATGCATATAATTATTAATTTCTGCACATCTGTGGGACAAAACATTTCTAGCGCTATATCACTCATGCACTTCCGTTGAGTATTAACGGAGAAAAATGTACCGTAAGTTTTTCCCAAGCGTATTAATATATAGATTCAAAAATAGAGAATTTTTGTTTTAATTGAAGAAGTAGTTTTTCATTTTTAAGGAAACAAATTCCGAATTCGAATTTCGGAATTATTAATTTATTAAGTAACTATGAACACATGTATTTATATAAAAAATAAATACAGTTCATTTAACTTAATCACTGAATGCGTTCCGCTTTAATTCAAGGATAGCAAAATAATTATTTTCAATAACTTTATTTTTAATTTGTCTGTTTGGAATTAAATTATGTTATAATTTGAAACTCTTGTCTAAATATACATATATATAGCTATTCCTCAACCTACTTATTGTTTATAAGAAAATAAACTATTTATCAGAGTAACAGTAATCTTGACCATTTGGTCTCTTCACTTTTGAAAAATGGAAATTAGTATTTTATTAATCTAAAACATATTACAAACAAAATCATCAAAATCCATCCATTAATTCAAAAGTTACACCGCGATATCCACTTTGTCTGCTTTTCATTCCACTGTGTATCGGTAGATGTTAAATAAAATAAATAAATTTGGTGGCACAAATGGCTCATGAAGAACCAGGGCCTAGCAACTTACAACTCTCAACCATTCCTGTGTGCGTGTCTGCAGGAATGGAGGGGACCTACAGTTTTTTGCCGAATCCGAACGGCTAAGATGATAACTAATTTTTGATAATTCTGGCGCATAGATCAGACTGAATTTATGTGCTTATGCTAATGTTGAATTTGAGAATTCCATTCATTTGCAGCTTACTGGCATATACCTAAGACTTACTGGCTGAACACAATGCGACGAAGCCGCAGCCGGAACTCAAAATATACGTACACACAAAATCGATGCAACGAGAACAATGGAACGCAACTGCAGACAGTGCTGCAGTCGGAGCCGCAATGATTATTGAACTTTTGACGTTTCAAATTGTATAAAGAACAATTATTCTTTGTATCGGAAAAAAATATTGTGCTTGTTTTTTGGCGAGAATGTTAGATTGGAAAATAAAAAATATGGGTTCTGAGCCGTTGCACAATAATATTATTTTGTTTTTCTTAAAAATATTTAAAAAAAACTGTACAGTTGTATTGTGGGCGCTCAAAACATGGAACTTACGACACTTTTTGCAGCTCCGTCTCCAGTTCTGATTGCAGCATTTTTTTCTGTTCAGGCAGTTAAGAAATTTCTATACACATATTAGGTTCACATCATTTCGAAAACACAAATGTCGTTTATATTATCCAATTAGGACCAGAAGAAATTCGTTACCATCGATTAGTAATGCTCTTCGTAAAATTTTATGGCAATGCCATCATCATAAAGTACCGGCAGATTATTTCTCGCCACCGCCGGCCCATAATCGACACCAAACAGTGGATTTCTACGGATGCATTTCCACTTGATCGACCTCGTGTGAACTAATAACGTCCATAAATTTGGCCATTTAACTAGTTGATGAAACCGTTTCATCTATAAATCGGTCTTGTCTCATAAAGAACATTTATTGAGCTGAAATAGCGGTACGCTATTAAAAAGTAAAATTCTTATTCTACTCTTACCCACTGTCAAAATGTGCTTTGTCACTAATTTTTCTATCCTTGTCTATGCTGTATATACTTACCGTAGTCTTTTTATTAGTTTAATTACGAGCAAAAAGCACCTCTAAGTTAGCAATCGAGCACTTAATTCACTGCGCCCGTTGATATCCGCGATTACTAATTTTAAATATTTAATTGAAAATGATTTTTTTTTTTAAATAAAAATTGAACGGACGGACGGAATGTCATTAATTGAAATTGCAACATCAAGGTACCAATATGGTTTCGTTGAGGGACCCCTTTGGTAACAGCAATTTGATATCAAGTATACAAATGTTTTTTATAAAAAGGGTGAAATCCAAAATTTTGTGTGTAGGTACCTACCTACCTACTATATTGTAGGTAGGTATGGTGTCCATTTTGGTTAAAAACAAATTACGAAAAACTATTATTTTCGGTATCGTTTATAGACCTGTCATAAGACGTTTTTTGTCCTTAATATAAGCTTGAAGAACAAATTCATTCGATCCAGTCATGACTATTAGTTTTTAGGATCTTATTCCAAGAAATTGTAAGTAGGTACATATATGAGGAAGGTACCTACTATTTGAATTGTATTCTTTGATAAACAACTCCTATTTCTTGTTCATATACTAAGACAACTAAACACAGATTTTTTATTATAATCTATGTATATCTTCATCTAGGACATGTATCTATACCTACCTATAAGTCTTATTCAAGCAAACTTCTACAACACTTAATTTTTACATTGATTGAAAACCAAGAAACAGCCTGCTTTCCGCCCCTACCCACTCCTACTTGAGTCTTTTATTAACATTTATCGCTCACGCTCTGCATATATACCTTCATACACTTCATTTATTATTACAAAATTGACTTCTGATCCAAGTTTGACTGAAAAAACAGGAAATCTTCATCTAAATTCGAACGTCATTTTGGTCACATAATCATAATTGTTTGCTAAGATACGACGACAAAGATGACTATGATACGATGCCAGAAGGTTGATACAAGGACACAGCTCTGTACCTTACCTATCTACCTTAACTTCCATAAGACAAATCCAAATATTATTTATACATATATATTGACTCGTATCTATGTATGTATCTATATAGGTTAAGGTATCTATATTCTATCGTTTCTTATGGACATTAGAGATTTGTTGTGAAAGATTTCTGGGTTGTTCTGTCAAAAATAATATTTCACCGCACGTCTCTTTTGTCCGTTTCCCTGTGTAAGCGGATTTTGGACAAAGTTTATTGATATTAAAATATGAAAGGTAATATAAGATATTTTGTTGTTGCTTGTACTTATATAACAGGAAGAAGGACGTATACGAACATTGGATTTATTAGAGCATATAAGAGATATGCATCAGTAGCTTTATATAAAATCTTAGATTTAATAAATTTTTTAAAGTAGGAAGAGTAAGTACTTTTGAAAAGGATTAGCCTCAAATTAAATTGATTTATTAAAAAAATAAATTCAAATAGTTAAATTTTTTTTTCAAGAAATCAACTTAAGCTCATACTTGTTTTGAATTCGTAAATAAATCAAACTCGAGATTTCAAACAAATCTGACAATACGATGATAGAGACCTTGAAAATAAAAATAGGTCGCGCAATTCCATCAGTTCTTATGTCTATTTGTATTAGGCTCGTGTAGTTCACGAACGAACTAGTTCAATGAGCAGCTCCTTTAAGTGAAGAGGGTAAACTAGTTTAATATTTAATAGTAGTTTAATAGCTGAGAACTAATGGGAGCATTGAATATTAAACACAAAAATATTACTTAATAAGATAAAATTTTGAAAAAAAAAATTAGTTTGAACACAATTTTTTGATATTTTTTTTTTTTCAAAAATTTAAGTTTGAAAATTAATTTTTTAAAAGCTGTTCTCTCTAGTAATTCAAATTAAAATTAAAATTAGAGAATGGATTTCTGGCTTTAAAAAAAAATATAACATGACATTGTAAGTTTTACCTTTGTTTTTTAATACATAATTTGTTTTCTATTTCAAGTCGATTTTTTTTTTTTAAATGCCCCTCCCACTTTAACGGGGGCAAATACCCCCTACCCGTACGATTTTTTTCTTGTCCTAACCCAACCTACTCGCTGTAGCTTGTTGGTGCATAGTTTAAGAAAGTTGTATTCTTGTTAGACGTAATAAATAAATCAATAAATAAATAAATATATCTTCGTAAAGGTATTTTTGGTAGGTACTAAGAAAAACTTAATATGTACATACATATATTGTGCGACGAATTTGAATAAGATAATCATGCTGAACTTCAATGATGACACTAAAATGTACAAATGTATGAGATGTACAGATTTCAAAAACTAACTAATATTTGCTGAAAAAAAATTACGTATACGCCACAGTGACTCTGCTAATGCTTATTTTGTATTATTTATTTTAAAGGGTCTTTAATGGATTTTTTCACTTCTCTCTCTCTCTCCCATATCCACTCGTACTGTGTAAAGTAAAAAAAAAAAATGAAATATAAAAATTTGTGAGTGTGTAACACGTTCGGCTAGAAATATTTTTCAACTGATGGTAAATTCTGGTGTGGTAATGGTTTTTCTTACATTTTTTTTTTCATTCTGTTGCGCTCTCTAAGATTTTATCATTTTAAATGATTAAAATGTCCATATCAAGATTTTCTTCAGTTAATCTAAGAAAAAGTCGAAAAATCGCGAAATTACATACTTTTTGAATTGAATTTCTATGCGCATATCTCGGTTGAACTTCATCCGATTTGCATGGGGATCTTTTTGTTGGATTCTTATTATACCCAGGTAAGCATTCTAAGGAGCCGAAAAATAAAAAAAAAAATTGACCAAAGAAGTCAGAGAATCGTTAAAAATCATTTACCTATTTTCTTTTTTTTTTAGGTTTAGTTTTAATATGATAAAATTAAAAATGGTTGCCGTGTCGTAAAACCATCAATATTATTTATTAAGGCGCCATAAAATAAAAGTAACAATTTTGTGTATCGAAAAGCATTACAGTAAAAGCACTATTGTTTTTAAATAATTTTGAATTATTATTTATTTCAGTTCGAACTGAATATTAATAGCTAAAACAGGACAATGTCTGTTGGGTCAGCTAATCGTAAATAAAATACAGTCTACATTTTGTTAAGAACAAATTTAATAACGGTATTTGCCATGGAATCGTTTTTTTATTTTCTTATTTTCGAATTTCTCATTAACGGCTTAACCGATCTAGATGAAAAATGTTTACTCAGGATTTCCTTTTAAGCCAAAAAAATATTGTATAGGCAATACCGAGGTACCAACCTACCTATAAACATTTTCAAAAAAAATATTTTTTTATTTTTGATGAACCAATATTATGAAAATGGGTTTTTGATTTTTTTTTTTAACTAATAGAGTTGCTTGTTTAATTTACTTTTTAAAATGATACCACATAAGTATAGTTGTACCTAAAAAAATAAGTAATACAAAAGTTAATTGAATTACTTCAATTAAGTTATAGTAAATAGCCAATAATAAGCGGCAAAATATATCGCTTGATCCATGCACACTGCACAGCCCTGCGGAACTGCGTTCAGCGGTCGCCCCGTAGCCCTTGTTCGGGAAGCTTTAATGTATTAAAATAAAAAAAATTTTGAGCAAAGACGAAAGCAACGCTTTCGTGTTTCTTATATCCGTTGTTTTCATGTAAGAAAAACTCCGATATGTAGATATAAAGAAAGAAATTGTTTTGAATTTTCAGTTCTAGCAATTTGAAGAATGAGTTTCATACTTCATTTCCATGTTCTCCCATTTATTAGACCTACAGGGTGATTAACCTGAGGTGTGCCAAAAAGTTGGAGCGTGTAAGTTGAGACGAGGGAGGGGGGCTCTATTTCCTTCGATTAGGCAGGAGGGGCAATTTTCTAAAAAATCAACTTAAATTAAATATTACGGCAACACTTACATTGTCATGCTACATTTTGAAACCAGAAGTCCGTTTTTTTATTTTTTTTTTGATTCAAATTATTTGAGAAAACAGTTTTTGAAAAATTAATTTCCAAACTCAAAATTTTTGAAAAAATAATGAAAAAAATTGTGCTGAAACTATTTTTTTTTTCAAAATTTTAGTAGTATTTTTGTTTTTAATATAAAAAAAAATATAAAATTTGGTGGCACAATGCCTCATGAAGAACCAGCCATTGTGCCACCAAATTTTTTATTTTTTTTTTATATTAAAAATTTTATATTTTTTTGTTTTTAATATTCGAGCTACTATCAATTTATAGTCAGATACTGAAAACCGGATGCCTAAATGTCTTTTAGTTTTTGATAAAATTGAATCCAATGATCTTTGGAGCAACAAAACAATGTCTTCTCGTATTGTGGGCATTGTGGCTTTGCTTTTATTTTAATGCAACATTAACATTTCCCCTTCAGAAAACCAACTATTCTTATAAAAATTCTTTTTTTTTTTTTTATAACAGCTCTTTACCGAATTCTTCAAAAATAAAACCTTTTGTTATTGAATTCATAAGTACTTTAACCAGAACCAATTTCAATTCAATCTCAGTGATACCCTTCTCTTATTTCCTGACAACATCATTTTGATAAGAACAGAATTATTATCTAAGAGCATGAATCAGGTTTCTGTCATGTCAAGTCAAGAGGGAGCGGCACTGCCCTGATTTTGTATATTTATTTTATAAAGAAAACCCGAAACCTATTTATTAAATAAAAATGGGGTCATATGACCCCTTAACTCAAATTCAATCCAACGACCAACACACTTATCCCGAACGAATTGCTTGTTCATTACTTATTTATTCGTTTCTAAGAATCTCCCATCCACCCCCATTTTTGAAATCATTAAGTGGAGATTTTATTTCGTTCCTCCAAATTTCACAAGAGAAAGCAAAAAAGAAGAAATTTTCACTGCATACATAGTTTTATCAAAAAAAAAAGGAAAGTTTTTTAAAAGCTTTGAAAAGAACCAACCTTAAAACCAAGTCACACTCAAACCTCGGACTTTCCGTTTTATTTTTGGTTTTTATCTGGATTCTTTTATTTGAAAAAATCTCTCCAACTTAATAGAGTTTTCATGTTGTGTATACTTTAGGTGCTAAGCCAACATTATGCTGACGCAATAGCTATATAGAGCCCGATATAACAGGGATTAGCTGAGAGAGCGGAACCGGAAAAAAAAGTTAAGCACACAAAAGTAACAAAAAATTATAAAAAAAAAAAAAAAAAAGAAAAGTAAACCAATAGTCCCAAAGTTGAAGATGTGTGCTGTATAATAGTGTTTCCATTTAGTGGAGGGCTTAATTTGACTTATTTTCAATGTGTGTACTCTTCATTTTCATTTATTTACGATTTTTGTTGTTGTTGTATCTCAAGGGTTCGTTTTTCTTTTCTGGTTTCATGGATTTTTTTGTCGGTTTGTTTGTTCGGTTGTATTCTTGGGTTGGGCTATAAAGTGCTCAGAAACCATGGAACAGATAAAATTGCTTCTTTATTTTTTTTTTTTTTTATTATGGAAACTTATCATTATTATTTACTTTATTATTTAAGAAGGGCTAGTTGTGGTTGTATGTTCTTATTTTTTATAGAAGGTATCTATACATTTTGTGACAATATGCTACATAATAAAGAAGCAAAGGAATTCAAGCTTTTGTAGTATTTTTTTTTGCTTTATAATACACTTAAAGAAGAAGTCTATGTTCTTATGACGCAGTGCCCTTTTTATGCGGCATTTCTGAGACATTTTTATAAACCATGTATCATCATAAAAGAGAAGGTCCATTAAAAATTGATGGAGTAAAAATTATATTATTTTATCTGGACCGAGGACCGAGGGATACGAAGTGTGACCACTTCACTTTAAGTACGAAATTTAATGACCAAAAAACCTTTATTGTCATTGTTGTAAGCTGTTGTCAATTAATTAAATTTCAATAAAAATTCTTGTACCTATAAATGAATATCAGTTATATAAAAATTTTGTCTTTGACGGTAGAAAACTGAAAAGCGTTGATTTTTTCTGGAAATAAATAGAGGAACTTTTCCCCCCTCTCTATATAAAGCTTGCGGCCCTCTACTGGGGACTTTAAGTATGGTGTAACTGGTGGTTAACCACTTAAAACAATAGCCCAGACTGTACCTAGCTACATGGTTTTTTGGATTTATTTTATGATTCAATTGGCTGTCTACTTTTGAAGTCAAATAATTTTATAAACTTCTATTTTGATATACAAAATAAAACGCACGACTGGATCGCACAAACTTGCTCTTGTAGTAAAAGTTTCTTCGAATTTCAAAGATTGAGCGTATTAAAAGTAATAATTTAAGTTTAAACTAATATTTTACATAGCTTATATTGAAAAATTATTAAAAATCAACATAATTCGAAATAAATTTATTAAAAAAGTCTTCTTAAATTGTTTTGAGAGCTAAAATAAGTACACTATCTGATTTCTTTAACTAATCTCAATTTTACAGAAAAAAAAATTAAAATCGTAAGAGTAGCGGTTTTTTTCTTAAATTATTTTTTTTATATATAAAATTTTGAAAAAATTTTTAAGGACAAAAATTGGTACACAATTTTTAGTATTTATTTATGTTGAATTAAAAATTAAATTTCGAAAAAAATTATCTACCCGCTTTTGAAATATGGAATTTTCAAAAAAAAAAAATTTAATTTTTTTTTAAAAATCCAAAATTTGTTTTTTTGAAAATTTTGATATGCAGTATGATTTTAACTTTTGAGAAGCTTTTGTATAAAAAATTTAATTTAAATCGGTTACACAAATAATGAGATAGTCCAAAATAAAGAAAATGGTTCTATGAGAGGTACTGGTTAATAATGGTTAAGTTTAAATTTTGTTTCTGTTTGATCGTAGACCATACTAATGTTAGTATTTAGAACAATTTTAATCAAAATCATAGGAGTTGTTTTCGAGAAAATTTATATTTTCTGTAACGGTTTTTTAACATTTATATGGAAAGTACCGTTAATTTTGACTATAAGAAAAAGTTTTTTCAAAATATTTTAGATTATGTTAAAAAACCCCTTGTTACCAAGTTTAATAAAAATCAACCAAGTCGTTTTTGAAATATTTGGTTTTCAAAAAAAAAAAAATTTTGAAACTTTTTTTGAAAATCAAAAAAAAAGTTTTTGGAAATTTTTGGTACACAAAACTATTAAAATTTTTCAGAAGATTCTCCATAAAAAAAATTTATCAAAATCAGTCTATTCCTTTTCTAGAAAAACGAAAATAAAACAAAAATGGTTCTATGGAAATGGCCAGATAAACGGTTAATAAAAAGATAGAAACTAATTCCTACCGTAATACCTATCTTTATTATTAAATATTTTTTTTTGTATGAATAATAAAGTTTATTTTATGTTAATTATAATGTTATGAATGTTTGACCTAGTTGAAACTTAAAGCCAAACAAAATGTTAATTTTGTATCAAATTTTATTCTACAAAATTATTAAAGCTTCTCTCTCGAAAAAGTGATCAGGCCTGGGCTCAGATCGCGTAAGACGATTCGATTGAACGATCATCGTTTTGACGATTACTCTCTCTATATTTCCCCTCATATGTGATAGAGAAAGCTATAGCCAAAACGATGATCGTTCAATCGAATCGTCTTACGCGATCTGGGCCCTTGTTTAATCTTAATCTTACAAGTATGTACCTAAAATAATTTTTTTAGCTACCAATAATTTTTTGATTTCAAATAAGTCTTTCATTTTAGAACCCTTATTAAGTGCAATTTTGTTGGCATCTTCTTCTAATGAATAACACCTAATTATTATTTTCTTGGAAAATTTGCAGAGCACTTTTTTCCCTAAGCCACCCCGAGCTACATCTAATATAAAGGAAAGCGACCCCAGCAATGTTACATCTAAAATTAAGAGGGTGATTAAATGGGAGGGTGGCTTAGCGCATATACATTTAGACGAATGAATGTATACCAGAGAGCAAATATACGAAGGAGTATGATGTATGGTAATTGTTTTTTTTTTTTTTGACTAGGGTGTGCAACACGTATTTAATTATATCCAATACCACATTCAACCCATATACAAAAACATTATTTGTGTAATAAAATGGATTTCAAGTTTAATTTAAGAATTAAGATGCCCATTCAACTACATAGAAAAAAAAAATTACGTAAAAGGAAATTACTCAAACAAATATCCCTCTTCTTGAATGATTTTATCCTCAATTTCCTTATCTTTTAGGCTTTGTACTAAATATATGTAGTTTGATGAACATGATTTTGAAATTCTTAAGTTTTTTTTTGTACTTTCAAGGATGTGAATGCATAAAAATAAATCGCTTTTAACTTTTTCTATTTCTCTACAATTTCAATTTGTTTCGAACTTTTGTTCATGGAAACAAAACTTAACACTTATTCTATTTCTAGGTAGATACCACTCAGTGGCGTAGCTAGCCCTTTGGGGGCCCTGTATCAAAAAATTTTTGGGGGCCCCTCTCTTGCCTGACTTTTTTTTTAATTAACTAAAACACTTGCGTCAACATATAAGATAAGTTTAATTGAACATTATATTTTATTGAACTTAAAAAAAATTGTCTTTGGACAAAAACTCCTCAAATTAACACTTTTCTTGACTTTTTTTCTGAAAATTTATTGATTAAATCTTCCAAATCTGAACAAGATTTCAATTTTTCAAGTTTTTCGGCTTCTATGGAATTGATAAATCCTATAACATAACCGTTCCTGTCCCATATAAGCTGGAAAAGCTTCTTTCAGCGGTTGCTGTTTGTTGTAACCGAAAGCGTAAAAAAAAAAGAAATCGTGTAGTGACAACTTCGAGAAAACTAGAAGCAAGACTATTCAATTCAATCACCAATAATTTAGCAAGTTCTTTTATAGAAGAATTTTTTGAATTTTGGATTTTAAACAGTTTTTTAAAGCAGTTCGCGGAAATCATTTTACAACAAGTCTTCTCGCACATTTTTTTTATTATGTCGTTTGAAAACGATAACAATTTATCTGGTTCTAAGACTTCGAACATACTACTCAGATTATAGAAGCTTTGAAATCTTTATTTAGTTTGAGTAATCAAAATATCTAAGCAGCAATAATACACGGGTTGGGGTTAAAATTCTACCTGGGTCAAAATACTCTTGTTAAAATTCTGATTCAAATTTCAAAAAAAATGAAAAGGCTCGCGCTATTTGCAGAATTATGTAAAACAGTGTTGGTTTGAAATTTAAGTTCTGTTTTATAATTTTAAAAATAAACATTATATAGCGTATTTATAAACGTTTTTTAACTTGCAGCCATCCAAGTTATAAAAATACGACTATTTGGAAATAATAAAACAACACGATTGTATGTATTTATTTATAGAAATAATATTATTTTTTATTTGTTTTATAATTTTATATTTATTCTGTTAAAAAGCTAAAAATAAAAAATGGAATCATTTCTTGGAACGTAAAAGAATTGAGGAAGTATAAATTGTCGCTCTTAAAAGTATTGATCGCTCGGTTGAGTCATATGATAAGGTTTTTACAATCTCAATAAGAAAAAAAAACTTATTTTTTAGTCAAAAGCTGAAGCAGATAGAACCACAAAATGGAGAGAATATAAAATCAAAAAATAAAAAAAAACTATTGAAAATATATCTAGTGCTCCTAAAAACTTCACACCGCAATATTAAAAACAACAAAAAATATCAAAATTTGACATGTAAATGGGAACTGGATCCATAATTTTTGTAGATGCGCAGAACAGAACAAAAATTGAAAACGCTTATGATATTACCTTTAAAATATATACCGTGGCTCAGATTAGCTATTATTTATTTTTAATTGTTAAATACTGACATTTTTTGTTGTAAGCTTCAAAATTTTAAGTTTGCATAAATATTGGTAGTAAATGTTTTTTTGGAAAAGCAGATTGAGCAGAATTTTATTCTATTAAATATTTACTATCAGTATGTATTTTGAAAAGCAGAATTTTGAAAAACTGAATTTTGTATAACCGAAAAAAACAAAATTTGAAAAGCAGAATTTTTGCAAGGCAAGGCAGAATTATGAAAAGCAAAACTTCGAAAGCCTAATTGTGACCCCCTCCCATAATAAACATTAAATATCGAAAAGACACATGCAAACAAATTATTTATAAGTACATCTAAAAATCGACCTCAATATCTCGGGGGCCCTGTATAATTGATACAGCTGATACAGCGGTAGCTACGCCCCTGATACCACTTTTCCACAAATTTATTGCAATTGTCCCAAGATGATGGTTTCTCATATATGAATGCATGTACAACGATACAGTGATACACGTTCAAAAGGATCATAAAATTAAATGGTTAAAAGTTTAAAATGAACTAATAGTAGTATATCCTTAGTGGTTGCTTAAACTCCACAAAGAAAAACTTTGGTCTTCTAAAACGTTGTACTCGTGAAAAGTTGAAAATTTAAAAGAAGAACTGATATTCCTTTTATTTGTTCTATATAGTGATGGTCTTAATCCTTTCCACTGTGGAAATAAAGGTAGATCTAAGTTTCTTAGAAGAGCAACAATAACATTTAAGAAATTAAATTTGATTACCAAGTATCCTTTAAATTAAAAAAAAAAAAAAATAGCAATAAGGTTCCTTTTTTCTTTGTATAGGTATATAAAATCACAGAGCAGAAACTTTAACCTTTTCCTGCCCATATTTTAACATCCTACGTATATAGAAGAGGTATATAGTGATATTGGCACTCCATTAAGTTAAGTGGGTGTCCCTGATTACGTCAGCCAGCACACTCAGTCATTCAAAAGAAAAATCCAGACCAGGAAACTAACTCGTTTATTCCATTAAATGTGTAAAAGCCTCTTTTTGAAATGTGTGTCGTCGTATATGTAGGTAGGGCGTATTATACTCGTATATATGCTATCTCGTCACCACATGCCACAAAATGATGCTCGGATATTACGGACCTATATCATCGTTGGTGGCCATTTTGCCATTAAACACTTACTAATACTATATATGGGTACTTATACGTTCCTCTATAACTATACGTACCTTCCTACAAGCTATTCTATTGTTGTATTGTTGAGTTGAGAGCGGGACAATAAAAGAAAACAATTCAAAGTACGCCTAGTGGCATAGAGTATAATAATGGCCCTAAGTTACAGCAGCTGGGTGGTACGGCTTCCTGGGCCTGATGGAACATCAGACTTTATGAAACATTTTCTTGTTGTCTTATACCATTGAAATAAAACTTCATCACACAAAGCCAACATTATATAAAGTGTAATAAAAACTATCAAAGTGGAAAAATTACATTTCTGTCGTAAATTATACCCAAAATTCATTTGACCATCTTGTTGTTCTTCGAAGGTGGTTTGGTTTGTGTGATATTAAAGAGGTTTTGTTCTGTAGGCCGACGACGGATAACCTTTTGTTTGACTTAAAGTATCAATGTTGCCAATTCAATACTATAATTAATTCTCTCCTACCTACAGTTACACTTTTCAACAAGCATAATTATTCGTTTGTGGGTAGGTAATAAAACACTTTGTGCCGCAACCACATTATCCGCCTCTAGATATCCTTGCATAATGTGCTGGGATTAATTTCATTTCCGATAATAATTACACACCTCTGCCTTTGCTCTTCCTTTTTAGTAATTTTTTTTTTTCATTTTCTACCTTTTCGAAGGATCAAATCGGGATGTTATAATATTAAAAAAAAATAATAATAAAAAACGTCATTGGTAAGAGCAACCGATTTGTATTGAGAATTAATTTACGTTGTTGTTGTTGTAGAACAAAAATGTATATGTTTAAACATAGCATCGTTACCATCCTCTCAAGTTACTCTAATTAGTCCAGTTAAATAAAATCAGATGGGATATATATTATGAATGTTCTTTTTCCTTCCTATGAACCTACCTACTATGTGCAAGCACAAGGGAATTTATTCTGGTTCTCTTTGCCGCCATCATTCAATTTCAGATAATTAAAAAAATTAATTGCAGACCCATGTAAATGTTTGGACTTTTCCACTTCCCTTTTGTTGGTGTTTCATTTTGGTTTGATTGGCGTCACAGTTGTGCGATTAATGGTGGAAAACGGATTTAACGCTGCAATGAAAATGAATTCCAATTATTTGCCCAAGCTGGCACCGATTGGCAAATGATTGTGAGTGAGTGATGGATTTTTAAATCCACGGCAAGGAGCTGATTTTTTGCAGAATTATTTTGTTTTTTTCAACTTTTTAAACGAAACCCAATTTAAAACTGGAATAAATAAGAGTGGTGAAAGGAATAATTATAGGATAAGTAAACATTAACTTATGAAAGTTTTATTAAGGGTTGATAAAAAATTTTGGGAGTGGATGGTGTAGGTATACCATGGATACCTATGGTATGTACTTGTAGGTGCCGTGACATAAAGCCATGCGACATAAGGCCATATTAGGCGTGTTTTATTGGAAAAGCTATCCATAGTACAGTACGATTTAACATGCATTATACAAATACAACATCGCCAGTATGATTACGGCCGATAAAAAGCTAAAGGAGAATCCTACTGTGGATAGATTTTTAAAGTTTATTCGAGTCTCGAATAGGATTTTGGAATTTCTCACTTTACTCGTTTTTATTTCATGAATTATTTTATAAAAACTAACTTTTAAGACTTTTTATTACCATATCCTCTGAAAAATTTTTCAGTTAATTTAATTTTTATTTCGAAACATGTTCAATAGTACAAAATATGAAAAATAAAAATCAAGCCGATGCGTTTTATTGGGAGTTTCTTACTATACTAGGTATAGATTCTCAATAAAACACGCCTATTGTAAAAGATGGCTATATGACGCTTTCACAAGGTGACATAAAGGCATATTCGAACAAATAGCCTTGTGACGCTTACCTAAAGTAACGTAAGGCCATTATGGCCTTGTGTCGCTTTCAGATGCATATATTTCTTACTTACCCTAAAATAAAATCTGTACGGGCAGATTTTAGAACTTTAAGTCCTGCATTTTATGCTATTAACTGATTTCAAATGAAAATTCCTGCATTGAAAAAAATTCAGTGTAAAGAAAGCTAAGACTTTAGATAATTATGCTGATAGTAGCATTTGTCCCCAAAAATAAATGATGAACTTGTGGGGTGTGAAAATTAAAACATCGCACGAATTTTTAATTTTCTTCTATTCGGCAAAATTTGGTCCGCTATATTTTCACTAAATTGATCTTTTCATCGTCAAAATTTTGTTCCGCTACGCTTTGAGTGAATTAAAATTCGAACACACAATTTGATGTGAAATTTTTACGTGGAAAAATCTCAAGGATTATGAATAGTGTTTTAAATTTCTTAAAATAGCGTAACGAGAGAAATGTTTGACCAAGGGAAGATAAAAATCTATAGATTTTTGCTTAATACTTATTTACTTTTATAAGTTCTAAGTATTCAAATTATTATAATTTGAACTTTTGGCGTTAAAAATACTGCAAGAAAAGTAACGTCCACAACAAAACTTTCAAAAACAAAGTTATTTTTTTATCGATTTTAAAAGAAATAATTTTGTATATGGGAGCTTTAAGTTTAAGGTATAGTATTTTTTGATAATAGAACAATATATCACACCACACTATACATATATGTATGCATACCATATATGTACATACAAACAAGGGATTTAGAAATTAAATTGAAAAATTATTAAAAATCAACATAATTAAAGAATAAATAATTAAACAAAATCTTCTTGAAATGTTTTGAGAGCTAACAAAAAGTACACCAACAAATCTTAGTTTTTGAGTAAAAAATTGAAAATCATAGGAGCACTTTTTTTAATTTAATTTATTTTTTTAAATATGTACATTAAATTTTGTAAACAAAAAAAAAATAGGTGCACCAGTTTTTGGTATTTGTTAATGTTGAATTGAAAACAAAATTTCGAGAAAAATCATCTATGCGATTCGTAGAAATTAATCGAGACGTTCTCGAAATATGTAAGTACCTACATATTTCGAGAACGTCTCGAAACTCGAGACGTAAGTACCTACATATTTCGAGAACGTCTCGAAACTTTTTTAAAATAAAAAAAATTGGAAAAGTTTAGTATACAATACTATTTGTATTTTTCAGAAGATTTTACATTAAAAAAATTATCCAAAACAGCTAATTCCTTTTCTATAGAATAACAAAAATAAACAAAATAGTTCTATCAGAGGTACATTGAAAACTTTTTTTTCGGAAATTTTGCACTAACAAAATTTATTGTTTTTTTCTTACAAAAATCTGTGGAGCCATTTTTGAAAAAAATGAGATTTTCCAAAAATTCTAATAAAAAATTATATGGCAGGTACCGTTATTTTTGGTAAAAAAAAATGAAAAAATCATTTCGGGGGAATTTCCAAAAAAAAAAAACGCTAGGTACCAAGTTTAAATAAAATCAACCCATGCGTTTAGGCTGTAGGCGAACAGACAGACAAACGGAAAAATTGTGAGACCCACTTTTTTCGTTTTCCATATCATCATAATGTAAAGTTTGATCAAAATCTCGAGTTAATTTTGTTTTACGAATCCAAAACATGCCATGTATGTATGTATGTACATAGTATTTACCTACTTACATATATCGCAAGTAAAAAATATTAAAACACGTAGCTATGTTAAAAATACTGGTTTTTGCTTTGAACCCTGAAATGTTGAAGTTTTTCAAAAAAAAATCTGCTTTTCAATTATGAAACTATATAGAATTAAGATAAAAAATGTTATGCCACTTTTTTCCATACGAGCTGCAAGTTACAAGATATTGCTCCCTCAAAAAAGAAAAGGTGTACAAAATAAGTTTTTTGCATATATATTTTTTAATTACGAAAATTTGTGGAATATGTAATCCTCTACAATAATGCATTAACAATTTTTCACTTGACATTTAAAAGATATCATTAGCCATTGGCGACCAAGGACTCCAAAAATAGAAATAATTTAAAAATATTGGAAATTTGGGCTATTAGTACTCCAACTTAAATAGTTATTTAAAAAAATTAAAAATATTTTTGTAACTTTAGGAAAAGAAGGGGTGTACTCAAATAAGTACGCACTGGCCTTATATGGGTACTAAAAAATATATTTTCTAGAAAAGTAGTTTCTGACAAATGAGTAGTTTTAGACTCTTCTTCAAACCTCTTGACTTCTTAATTGAAGATTTTTTTTGAAATTGCTATTGAAAAAGAAACTGCATGTAATGAAAAGGCATTATCAAAAACCCAATTGTGCAGATATTGTACAAAAAAAGGGCTTGAAACCGAGGCAAAACTTTTAAAATATACGTTATAAGGTACCATACATTATGTTCTTATACTTCTCTTAGTAAACGAGGGAAAGCTCGGTATCAACGTATTGCCACTACAGATATTTGTAAAAGTAATTTCTACTAGAGACTCAATTTATTGGTACTTGATCATCTTATTGTATTGTTTGAAGTTCTTTTTTCCTTCAAAATTAGCATACTTGCCCAATATTCATGCCAAGCAGAGAATTCAAAATGTCAGGAAAAGACTATGGACCGACATCGAACTTACAAGCTAGAATCGCTGAAAGATTTTCCTATGGGGTACAAAATACTCGCTAAAGGGAACAAGTACAGTAAGATTCACCCTAAGATCTGCTACATTGAAAGTAAAACTTGTATGTAAAATTATGCATCACCGACACCAAACCCCCCCTCACTTCAGACAAGGTTTTACTGCCGGCCAAATTTTGAGCATGTGATAAAAACAGAAACATTTCGTTGCCTAATATATATTTTTTTTATGAAAACTTTTTAAATTTTTTTTGCATAGTTTCGGGCAGTGTACTCATTTGAGTACACCAACTTTGTGCGCGACTTACCATGGATAAGATTGAGTTACAAAAGTAAACTTTTTTTTGTATAGGTTTATAAAAGTCGTAGTTTACAATAACATAAGGTTTTATAATCGTGAGTTTAAAAATTTTATTAAAAAAACTACCATTTAGTGGCGGATGGCCGAAAAATTGCTCAAAACGAAAGACACATAAAACTCAGATTCGTAAAAAATTGTCTAAAACTGCTCTAAGCTTCAGTTATAAATTTTTTAATATTTGTACACATGCCTATTCTTCCATTTTAATAAAAAGTTTGCAAAAATGTTTCTTACTTTCTGAATAATAAAATATTCAAATTTGTGAAAAACTGTACTCAACTGAGGACAGTGGCCGGTAATGTGATTTATTAAACAAAATTAAATAAATAAATTAAATAAATTTAATGGCATAACGGCTCATGAAGAACCAGGGCCTAGTGACTTACAACTCTCAACCATTCCTGTGTGCGTGTCTGCAGGAATGGAGGGATCTACAATTTATGGCCGAATCCGAACGGCTAAGGCGAGCGGCACTTTTCTATGACAGGAGATACTCTTGGAGGAAACGGACTAACCATTACGCCATTGGCTACTACATTTTAGCTTCTCACAAGGCGAAATGATTTGAAAAGAAAATGGTTTTTCATACAAGCGCTTATTTACAAAATATTACCACATGAAATGTAAGTTTTTAATATACAGAAAAATGTCCCTATACAATGCAGACAAAAAATCCCAGGTGAGGATTCTTTGGTTTGACATATTAGGTAATAATGGTTAAAAAGTCCATTGGCAAATCGTGATTACTTATAAATTGTTAACCATTTTTAAAGACATCATGAAGACCATATTCCTTTGTAGCAGGTATAGGTAGCTATTTGAGTTTTTAATTAAAAACCGCAAACACTATTAAGAAACCAAAACCAATGCATTTACGTACTTATATACATAAATAATGTAAGAGAAAAATTTTTATACCAACCTATTTACCTACTTAAAAAATAAAAGGTAATTCTTGCTAACTAATCGCACTTAGTTTCATTGAAAAAAAAAGTTTGATTTATTTTTATAATTCAAATAGGTTTTATAACTGAAGCAAAACGAAATTCATTACCGATGTAATTTATTTTCCTCGTGATCATTCAATTCCAGAGCTATTGAATTTATTTTTTTCATTTTCATAATTCCCTTGAGAAACACTTTCAAATCACAAAGTGCACTCATATTAAGCAAAAAATAAAGTGCTGAATAATTAGTGCATAGTATATTTGCCAACTAACAAATCAATTATTCCCATTAGAAAAGCAAATAATTAGCCCCAACGAAAAAAATTATATCTGCACAAACAAACCAATTTATTTTCTCGATATTTTTTTTTTTATTGAAATATTTATCATTTAAGCGTATAAGTATTGCAGGTGATTTATTGAAATTTTAGAACTTATAGGACTGGTGGAAAATGCTTGTTTACTTTGAAATCTTGTATATAGCTTCCAGAGGAGAATTTTACTTTAGGTGCACGAAGGGTATTTTGCATATGGCGCCAGTTATAGCTATCCTTGAAACTCATCATTGAAAATATTAATGACTATTTTAAAAGGTTTAGGATGCAAAATCTATAATTATTTCGATGCCAAAATATAGCTTTTAACTTAATTAATATATCTGGCCATTTCGGTCCAACTTTTCTCATGAAATGACCTTTATTATTTTAATGAAGTGGAAAGTTGGACCCAAACGAAATTTAATTGAGTCATCAGTTTCACATTGGCATCAAAATAATTATTGATTTTGCTTTTTAAGTGCCCTTAATCTTAATTTAAAAATGTTCAATGATGATTTTTAATGATAGCTTTAACTGGCGCCTAAGATACAACAAAAAACTACAACATCTAGCTTGGGTCGAGACAAGAAAAAATTATATCGGAGAAGTGGCTATTTCCCCCGGTTTAAAAGGTAAGGTCAATTTTTTTTTTAAATCAAGCAAAAATAAAAAAAAGAGGCTGATTGTGACCCTCACTGATAACTTCCCATTGCTGTTCTTTGAAACTTGATACCCGATGCTATTTTTTATAAGAAAAATATCAGTTCAAAATCTTCGTAAAATAAAATTATTCCGGAGTCCATATCATTGTTTGTTTTAAAGATATGCGAACCGAAAAATATTTTTCAACAATGTTTTAGCAATTTCGTATGCAGTTTTTTTTAGCTTAAAAAAAACTGTCAATTGAATTTTTTTTACAAATTCTACCAACTTTCAACTATGCATTGTTTATAGAATAAAATTAGTCCCAAAATAATATGATTTGTGTGCTCTCAAGACATTCTAGCCGAAAATAATTTTTTACAATTTTTAGCAGTTTTTCTTATTTAAAAAAAAAAAGTTATTGGTTTATTTTTATTTTTAAGTCTTACTAACTCTTCACTACGTCATTATATTATGTGTAGAGTGAAATAAGGCCGAAGTCTGTTCTCGAGATATTCGAGAAATAAGCCATTTTTTAAATTACTGTAACAAAAAAAAAACGCTAATTGAAAACCCTTTCTGCACGTTATCCGTATTATGATGTCAAATAAAATATATGCAAAGTCAATGGGCCTTCCTAAACATCAAATTTAGTTAATAGTTAAATAAAAATCTCCAATAACGAATTTAGGCCCATTTGCTGAAACGAAACATAAATATTTATGTTGAACTTAAACGCTTATGTTCTACTTTTTCCTCAGCGTAAATTGTCACATAAGCTCTTACGTTGAACTTTAATATTTATGTTTCGTTTCAGCAAATGGCCTGTAGTCTCCAGGTTAGTCACAAGCAAGACGTTAAAACTTAATATGTACATGGAAATCCATGTTTAAGGCTGTACATTAAAGACGCAAAATGGCATTTTAATGCAAGTGTTGCTCATTGATGTATGTGCTATTTCAGGTTACGTAATTATGATTAGTACAGTGAAAGCTCCCTTAGCCGGACAGCGACGGTCGGAACACTTTTGTCCGTCTAAGGAAGTTGTCCGTCCAAGGGAAAAAATAGAAAATAGTTATGTAGGGAAATTCATAATATACAGTGGCATCATGAAACATTTTTGCACCTACAAGCCATGAAATTCATTCAAACTAAAAATGAACATGAAGATACAAGAAAAAAGATACAAAAACAGAGTACAGCTGCAGAAATAAAATCCGTTATGAATTTGATCACATCAGACAGTAATTTGGTGAAATCGCATCTATGTCGCTGTAAACCAGGGGGACCATTTTTAATGCAGAATAAATTTATGTAAAAGTATTACTAAAAATAATGGTTGAAATTTACATACTAAAAAAAAAAGTTTTTGTCCGCCTAAGATAATTTAATTTAACAAATCGCGGCTAATATTCTTGTCCGCGTCCGGGTAAGGGAGTGTCCGCTTAAGGCATCATAAAATGTATGGAATTTACATCCAAGATCCACGGTCGTGAGAATTTGTCCGCCTAAAGGGATTGTCTGCTTAAGGAAGTTGTCCGCAATAGGAGCTTTCACTGTACTTCAATATACTTCTTAAGAATGTTTTTTGCAAGTCCTACTCCTAAGTGAATAATTTGATGAAAAAATCGACATGGTGAATAAGGGACGCCTTATTTATAGAAGGTGTTCAGTTGAAGATTGTTCGTTTTTTTCTAAAAATTATTATTTTTTTTTTTTGTATAGCGATTGTAATCAATTAAAGTTTAACTCTTAGAATTTTTGCAAAAAGTGGAAAAAAGAAAAAAAACAAAACCTTGCGGGCGAATAAATGTACGAACTTTGTGTTTGGCGTATGATTTTAGATTAATTTGACAAAAATAAAAAACAATTTTTTCGCAAACAAGCATCTCTAGAGCATGTTTTGTTTTTCATTTTTACACTTTTTATCACTTTTTTGTAAAAAATGTATTGAATGTAGTTAATCCTTTTATTAAAAACAAAAATTCATGAAAAGTGTAGGTATTTTTTTAGCAAGAAGGTTAAATTGTTTATTGGTAGGATTCTAGCTCTACACCTTATTTTAATCTTACATCTTACTATAATAGCCGACATTAGTGATGGATTATTAGGAAGGCCTAATAAGTAATGGGACAGTTTTGGAGGAACCATAATAACTTATACTCTCTCTACCATTCCTGGCTTACATGAAATTATGGCCGAAATAGGAATGGAATTACTAAATTTGGTAAAAGACATCTTTTTTAAGAATGAAAAATTAAAAGATTTCATTAAAGTTAGACCCCTCTTTGACTCTTTCTATTTTTATTTCACGACTTTTTTTTTTATTTGTTTACCTAAAAAAATACTCGTACATTTGGACTCGACTTTGAATCGAATTAATTCCATAAATTATAAACTCTATCTCGTCTACTATGTAATAAAGGCCATTATTGTCCCAGAGAGAGATTTGAATAAATCGTAATACATTATATGGGTCCCTTTAGCCAATACACAGTTTCAATTACATAATAATATAGACATTCATTATCATGCATGAAACCAACCAACGGTGATACTTTTTTTTATATACAAAAATGTATCGGATATATACATATAACTCATTAAATACATATCATATCTACATAAATGCGTGCATGCATATTCAAATGTAAAAGTATTTATATACCGTATAACCTTCATCCTTATAATGGATTAAGCCTACACACTTTATTACAATACAAACAAGCACAAGAGCATCAGATATAATGTCGCGCACGCATTATCCCTGTCAAGAACATCGATTTTATTGTTATATAAATAGCCCTCTAGCGCTTATGTTCAACTTATCTAGGTGAATTAACTTAATAAGCAAGGCGCTACACGTACACCTATGTATGTATGCATATTTTAATAATACCTCTTAACGCCCTTAATCATTTAGTTTGTTGTTTAGAGTCTGTCGCACTGCTGTTAGTCGAAGTCCAGTCAATTAAGATATTTTACCCTACAAAAGGTCGGATATAGTTCTAAATTTTTGATTTGTTATAAAATATGATGACAATCACTTCGGGATTTCAAGAGATTATCGTTATAATGGAAGCATTTAAGAAAAGAAAAGTGAAATTAAAAGTAGTAGCTCGAAAATTAAACATTTACGACAAAATTCAGCAAAATGTATTGTTTCAGAATCTTGTATTACGATTACCCCGTCCAAGCTCTAGTTACAGCTTCTAAACGATTTTTCATTGACCTGATGGGTTTCTTGACTGTCTCTTACGGTATTCTTTCTCATTCATCTACCAGTGCCGCTTACAGATTTTAATGGTCTCAGAATCTTGATTTCTGGCTCTCACCTTTCGTTTAAGCTCGTCTCACAAATGCTCGATAGGGCTTAAGTCTGGGCTTAGCACCAACCAGTCCATCGTGGCAATACCAACTTCCTTAAGGAATCCGACTGTTCGCCGCGCAGGGTTGCATCTAGCGTTATCATGCATTAGTAAGAAATCTTTGGCAATACATCCTACATAAATAACGACGTGATGCAGCAGAATATCGGAGATATACCGATCTGCAGTTAAACCTCCCCTCGACCACAAAAACCAGTTTACTTTTCCATCAATTAAAATGCCTGCCTGTACCATACAAAGCCCTTCCCCGTAAGTCACCGTTTTTAAAAAACCGCTTCGTTCAAATCGCTCGCCTAGTCGTCTGTATAGTGTGTATTCTGCCTTTACGATCACTTCTATGCAGATTCATTCGAGAACATAACTCGCCTCCATTGATCAACTTCCCAATCGTAGTGCGCTAGATAAAATCGTAGTCGATTACGGGGTAATGTCTGCTTCTTTAAGTCGCCTCTGCTACCTGTCCATTCACTAACAATTCTTACTCGTGCCTGTTTAAGCTGTAGTTGGACGTCTTAGGCCAGTCAAATGACGATTTTATAGAGAAGTCAATGAATCTTTCATATCTCTAAAAGGCCTTCCACACTGTCCCACCGAGTATTAACACATGTCAAAAAAGTTCAAAGTAAATCCAGTATAATAGTGTGGAAACAAAATATGAAATTTCATCCCACATGACTTGACAGCCCATCTCACACAATTTGACATGTGTTAATACATGAAAATTTTTAGGATTGGTTCTAAAACCATAACACATTCTATCCCACTTGGGGGTTTGAGGTTTTGGTGAAAGGATTTGTTTTGACGCAAATCTGGAAGAAAATTATGAAAACGTTTTCTTCACACAAATTTGGCAGTCGTAAGAAACTCTATCCCACTTTTTTTGACATGTGTTAATACTCGATGGGATAGTTTGGACGGACTATAAGTGATACCTCGGCGGCGGCGACGTCCAGATTTTGGCATTCGCACAAACTATCCAGTTTCCCTGAACATTTTGTAGATCTTTGCTTAAATGGAGCTGACGGGCCACAGAACTCTGGGTTATTCCTTGTCGCAGTAGTGTAACGACATATTATTGTATTTATTTTTTTTCCTAACCCTAAAGAAAGTAGATATTATTTTTCTAAAAACACGAAATTTTAATTTTAATTTCAATTGATAATGGCTGGGCGGTTTAGAAGTTTTGCTAGCTTTAAATGGGAAGCATAACTATTTTTAAACTAATAATACCAGGTTGACATGTCAAAATTTTCAACTTTATGCACCGAAACAAAAACAGTGACTTTAAATATCTTTTAGTTTTAGAATTTCAGATATCAATGATGAAACATTCTTGATTCGTGAGTATTCACTGTCATGCGCTTGCAATAACCTCTTGTTTTACGATGCTGACAAATTTTTTAATCTAAAAAGCTGACATTGCTAACACAAAAGTCATTCACAATCAATTCGGATATCTTCACAGAGCAGAGGTTAAAAACAATGCATCAAAGGTGTTGAACTTTACTTGGGCAGTGAGTATACAAGCCAGTATGCATCGGACGATACCCCTTTCATGTAGGATGCTTCGTCATTTTATCGAGGAAGTTTATCGAAATCGATTTGACATGTTTGATGGTTTCCGTTCTGGTGAAGGATAATACAGTTAGGTTAGATGATATTACAAATCCAGTTTTTTTTTTTTTTTTACTCTAGTGTGTCAGCTGTCAGATACAAAATTTTAAAACATTTCATTCGATAAAGTCGGAGGTAAAATCCATGACCCATACTATTAGGTACCTAACCTACCTTAGGGCTACGAGTACCTATACCACTAACCTATGTGAGCAAGCACAATGAAGATAAGTTGCATTGTTTTGTGGTTACTTTGCTGCAAAAAGGAAAAGCTTATATACATATGCTTGATGTTTGAGAGGATAAGAGTATAAATAAAAAAAATATATTCATTTGTTCACATGAGGTGAACAAAAGGGCTGATGCTGTCAAAGTTATTTTCTCGAGAGAAAGAGAGGCTAAATTGACCTAGTTTTGGCAACAGCTCTTATTGTGTGGTCAATAGACATATTCCCAACCGGCATTCCCAAAAAAAAATTGTATTGGATTTTCTGTTGCTCTTAATTTATTTAATCAGATAATTCAGTTTGTACATTTCTGAGTTTTTAAGGAATTGAAATAGATTTTCAATTGAATTTTATTTTCTTATACTTATACCATTAGCTACAGGAATATCCAGGATTTTGGTTGGATAAAATATTTTCGTCATACGTCATTCTTTATTATTTTACTAGGAACACAAGACAATCTAAAATATAGACAGAATTAATACACAATGGTATATACCTGCAGTTATTTGAGCGTTTATTAGAATTCTAGGGGATTATTTTCACGTTAAAACTTTATGATTAGAATCCATCAAAATTTTGGTTCAATAAGTAGGTTCCTTACTCACATACATATATTATTGAGCAAATGTATTTAACAAAAATTCCGTAGTAATTTTCACTTGCGATTCAAAGAAAGGTCCTGAGGAGTGATTTTAAAAGTTTGCTAGCTAATTATCAAAAATAAAGGAACCTGCCATAAAAAGTTTTTGAAAATCTTGCAAATATCTGTAACAAAAAAAGTTAGTTTTTGCGTGCAGCTCATCTGTTTATCTGTTGATGGACGGAATTTTTTTGACATTTGGTTCAAAGCATACATTTGCTTGATTCCTTAGATGTGGAATTTTTAATTTAGCCTCCCTAGAACTGTCATGCAACTATTTCATTTTTTTAAATTATTCTTGAGGAGCTGCTTTGGGCATTTTTTATGAATTTAACAAAAACCCAAACAACATTAAAAACATTGAATAAAATTCGAAAGATCTGTCTATTTCACTCGCTACTTTAACCATTTGTATTTCTCATAAATTAATAATCACAGGATTTTCACTACACCTTCGTAATTTTCGATTGTGGAGTGTAATTTTAGTTTTTAACCGCAGGTCGCTAATTCATCCGGCTCGAAAGACCAAATATTTCGACGTTCTTGGTTGTAGTTCCCAAGTAGTAATTTTGCCTGTCTTAGCTTAGGGAGGTTTTTTTCCAGATTTGTAGTCTTTTGGCCTCCTTTTGTTTTTTGATTTTATTTTTAATCACGTTTTCTTCTATACCGCAATAGGGCTCTGGATCCAGAAGGGGTGTTTTTACACCCATTTTTGCTAAGGAGTCTGCCTTTTTATTGCCTTGGACACCAACATGGCCTGGTACCCAATGAAGTGTTACATTGTTTGTTTTTGCCCAGTTCGTTTAGTCTGCCTGCACACACAGTTCCATACCAGTTTAGAACTAATGGTGTATGACATAATGGCAATATTTTGGTTACGGTAGTTCCTTTCGAGATTTTTTTCTACACATTTTCCTATGGCATTGACTTCCGCTTGGAAAATGCTACAAGACTGCCCCATTGGTAAGGAAAGTTTGGTTTTTGGCCCAAAGATTCCTGCGCCAGTCCCTACAGTTGTTCTCGATCCATCAGTGTACCACTTGATGGCATTAGCTTTGAGAAGGTAGTTGACTGATTCCCCTACCCACTCTTTTTTGCAACTTAACTCCGTTTGGAAGTTTTTCTCGAAATTATATTTCTTAATCATGCCATCTCTTGGAATGTCAAGAAGGTTTGTTACTGTGGACTTACAGATCGAAATTCTTTCCCTATGACCTATACATTTTCCCGTCCCAGTATCCTCTTTAGCGAATCTAAAGATGGCTCCCATAGCAGCACTTTCTATGACCACATGTAATGGGGTCAAGTGAAGGATTACCTCCATTGCTGCTGTAGGGCATGTCCTCATTGCTCCAGTAATGCATAAACATGCGAGCCTTTGTACTTTTTCTAAGGATTTCCTAGTTGGTGTTAGTTCGGTTCTTTTATGCCATGCAACCGCACCATAGGTAATGATGGGTCTTACCATCATGGTGTACATCCATCTTAGGATTTTTGGTTTACAGCCCCATGTTTTACCTGCAAGTCTCTTGCATATCATGAGGGCCCTAGTGGCCTTCCCGACCGTTATTCCAACGTGTTTGTTCCAGAGGAGTTTACTGTCTAGAGTAATTCTTAGGTATTTAACCTCCTTCTGGGTCACGATTTCTTCTCCCGCCGACCGGATTGGTTTCATGCGTGGAAGAAGTCTCCTCTTGCTAAATGGTACTATCGTTGTCTTGGTAGGGTTTATGTTTAGCCCCACTGATAAGCACCATTAACTTGTAATGGATAATCCCCTTTGTATTATATCACAATGAGCTTCTTCGAACTTCCCCAAGGCAGTTATAACATCAGCAAAACCGATGCAGCGTATGCCTCGATAAGTAAGAGTTTCTAGTAATTCATCCACAACAAGACTCCAAAGCAAGGGTGATAAAACCCCGCCCTGAGGACAGCCCCTTGTTGTGATGACCTTCTGGACACTATGTCCTGCGTGTGCTTCCGCCGTTCTTGTGCCTAGCATTTCACTTATCCATCTGATTATGGTAATGGGTACGCACTTCCTTACCAGAGCTTTGTTTACAGCTTCATGAGAGGTATTGTCGAAGGCCCCCTTAATATCTAAAAAGGCACATAATGCTGTTTCTTTCGATTCTAAAGCTATCTGTAAGGTATTTGTGAGCTCATTCAGGGCGGTTTCTGTAGATCTACCCGCTCTGTAAGCATGCTGGCTTACGTTTAAAGGCATCTTTATTAATACTTCTGATCTAATGAAGTTATCAATTACCTTTTTCAAAGTCTTCAGTAAAAAGGAAGTTAAACTTATTGGCCTGAATGACTTTGGATGTGTTCTATCTTTTTTCCCAATTTTGGGAATAAAAATAACCTTATAGCTCTTCTCCATAGATTTGGTATGTACCCAAGTGCAATACTACTTCGAAGTATGCCTATGAGAAAGGGCATTAATTCCTCTTTTCCTTTTTGTAAAAGGGCTGGAAAAATGCCATCCACCCCCGGTGATTTAAAAGGTTGAAAGGCGTTTATCGCCCAACCAATCCTGTTGGCTGAACAGATAGTTGACGCTATTTTCCAGCTTTCCCGGTTTGGTTTGAGAGGTGTTCTCTCTGTTGTGTTTTCTAAAGCTGGTAAGCTGCCCGGGAAATGAGTATTTAACAATAAGCTAGACCTTTGCTCCTCATTTTCGAAGTGCTAACGAAGTTAATGCCTTCTCTTTCGCTAGAGCGCTAGAGCGAAAGGATTGCAAGAAATTCCTTCGCAGAAGGTTGCAAAACTATTTCTCTTAGCTATCCTTATTTCCCTGCTATATTTAGTCAACTCTGCAGAATAGCTATTCCACTCTCCAGTTCTCTTTGCCTCATTAAAGAGTTTTCTAACCTTAGTTCTAAGTTTCGACAGATTATTGTTCCACCATGGAGCATCTTTCTGCAGTGGACAACTGAGTTCATAAGCCTCATTTATCGCCCCGCTAAGCTCATTGACTGACTGTCTATGGTCCTAACTGGCCCTAATTGCTCAAGGTTTGTCTGGAGAGCATTTTTATAGAGATTCCAGTTTGTTTTCTTAGGGTTCCTTTCAGAGGTATTCTCTGTTATAAGGTTTCCTAAGGTAAACACTATGATTCTGTGGTCAGACATTGACGGTTCGTTGGAGACTCTCCAATCCATGGGATACAATACTTCTTTTTTTTACCTACTGAACTACAACTGAACCCTCAGACTCTTTTAATGACTATTTGTATGACTTTTGCTAGAATAAGCCTCCCAACCAGCGTTGCCGAAATGGCACGATCGTGCTTTTTTGACACGATAATTTCCTCGTTGCACGGTGCACGAAAAATTTCAATTTGATACGTTTTTTTTTTCCATTATTTTACTTAAAATGAAACGAATTTTAACAAAATTTAATGAAAAATGGTTCAAATTCCGTAAAAAGTGGACAGAAACGCATAATTTTTGACTATGGCCGAATAGAGCAAATGATTTCCATTCATTTTTGTTATTGTATATTACACCCCGTAATAAAATTGATTACAGGTTTTTCACGAAATTAGAAGAATTTGTGGTTTTTTCATGTGGCATGAAAATTGGCACGTGTTTTTTTTTTTTTTTAGAAAATTTGGCACGTTAATATTATTTCAGGTGTCAACGCTGCTCCCAACCCAAGTCTCGTCGGTCACCCTATCATAAGTCTGCATTTAAAAATTTGGCGAATTTTTAAGTAGTTCGTCCCTCGAAATATACGCACGCACATTTAAGATGTTTTATACGTGCCTTACCTCGGATGGATGGACTATGCTCGATTTGGTTGGCGATGGTTTGACCATCTGCATCTTTAGAATTGCAAATTTAGTGCTACTAATCACCGTATTAAGAGCTTCTGTAAAGCCAATAAGTCGGAATCAGGAGATATTGTCGTTTTGTGGAGGCTGTGTTTACCATCAACTAATCCACCGAAGATTTCTTTCTTCCCAATTTTAAAATTAGTCCCCAAGCACAACTTTGTTATTATTTTGAGCTCAATCGTTAGTTGAGGTGTACCCCCCTTAAATTTTGGAAATTAACTCTGATTACAGATCACAACAAGGCCAAGACTCACTGGTTTAACCTGCTAATTTGGCTTCTTATTCGATTCCCCACTACAAATTTACATTCTAATATTTTTTGTGCATAGCTCTGTATCTCATATCTCGCGGTAGTATGTGAATCTGTCTAAATGCGAGGACAGACTCGAGCCTTTTCTCAGCTACATCATCTTTGGGAGTGTAAATATTTCTCGCGTGATTCAGGTTTGTACACACTCTCAAGTCATTGTCTGTTCTCTTTCTGGGTCTCATTGTCATATGAAGTTAATCATTATTGAAGGGTCTCAGTGACTTTATCAAAACCAGTTAGCCAGTAACTTGCTTTACCCTAATAGTGCGGGAGCCCGCGACAGTTTTTAATGTTTTATTTGTTCGTCGGTCATTACACTCTGAACGCTTTGATTTGTAAGTGAACATCACAAAAAGGGACCGCTTACAACTAGGTAGCGGGACAACGCTTGGCAAGGGCGTTTGAAACATGTAAAAAAAAGCAAAAAAAAAACTTATATGTTCGTCGTTGATCTTTCATGGGCGTATTAGCTAACACCATTCGATGTCAAAAAAGTAACGCTTACACTTGTTCGTCGGGACAATATACCGCTTACAAGCACCAAAAGGTGAAATTATATAATTTTCGAAATGTTATCATTTTTCACTTTTCTCAGAAAATTGAACACATTTTACCATCTGGTTTTCAATGCTTGACTAAAAATTGATAGGAGCATTGAGTATTGTGAACAAAAGTATTACTTAATAACGTAAAATTTTCAAAAAAAAAAAACATTTTGAACACAATTTTTTTTATTTTTTATTTTGAGTTCAAAAATTAATTTTTCAAAAACTGTTCACTAAAATAACTTTATTTAAAAACAAAATGAAAGCTGAGATTTCTAGATTTACAAAAAGGTACAATTTGGCATTGTAAGTATTCCCATTGTTTTTTAATAATTTTTTTTCTTTTAAGTCATTTTCTTCGAAAACTGCCCTTCCTGGCTAAACGGGGGGCTTGTAAGCGGTATATTGTCCCGACGAACAATTCCCCACTAAGCGTTACTTTTTTGACATCGTATGATGTTAGTTAATACGCCCACGAAAGATCAACGACGAACATTTAAGTTTTTTTTTTGCTTTTTTTTACATGTTTCAAACGCTCCTGACATCAAAAGGTCTCGAGGTGCGCTGTAAGTGGTCCATTTTTATGACACACATAACTAAATTGATTATTGCATTACAGTTTGGACGACGAACAAATTGACATTTTTTTTACTGTCGCGGGCTCCCGGAGTATAAGACAGCCTGTAGGATATTCCTATATACATATGAGATCTGCTGTTGACCCAAAGTAAAAAGTTTTAAAATAAAAAAGAAATATGTAATATTTAAATACCTTAGGTAGATAGTTTCTTAGCAATATACAAAATGTCTAGTTTTGTAATATAACCCAGTATCGAATCGATAATCTAGTAAATTTTGTTAAAAAAAAATCAATTATATTTTTTTTTTATAAATTGATCAACACGTTATACGACAAAACTTAATTAAAACCTTTACACTTATTCTTAAAGTACATTCAATTGAAATTATAAAAGAAAACATAAAAACGAATTCGGGTCATGTTTTTTTTTTTTTATATAAATACCGAACTATCCAAATTCTCTTTTGGTAAAAATATTCCATTTCGGTTTTAATTCTCAACAGGAATTGAAAATAGCAAATAATGGTCATAAAATCTCAGCCATCTTTATCAAATGCAACTATAAAAGTAGAAATCAATGAATATTTAATGTGGATTTGTTATTCTCTCACCTTTTTATTTCTTCCATTTTTCTTTCTAAGTGAAGGTGGTAACAAATCTTGTCGAATTCAAAGTGTAACCCACACCCACCACCCACCATTATATTTCCCTTAAACAAAACAACTATACACAAAAAAGGATGGCTACGAAACGTGTGGATCCTGCTGATGGAAAACAACCGTATTGCCCACCAATTTCAATCACTTTAATAGAGTGGACAAATGGAGAAGTTCTTAAGTCCATGCGATTTCTTCTCAACATAAACATTATGCTGAACTCAAATGGAATTAAAAAAAAAAAATACCCCTGTCAACATTATTCACACTGAACAGCGACATTTCTCTTATGATCACACACATATATAAAACTTCATCTACTATTCTGATGGCATTGGAAATCTCTATCCTTTTAAACCGCAAGGACCTTATATCATGCTTTCAACAATAGCAGATTCCAAAAAGCCTTTTCTACTTGACACTTAATTCTTTCCCATTCACTCAAATTCCGTAGCTATAACACACACAAATACAGGTAGTTATACTTAGATAACGCACAAGCGGAATTAGGAAGAGAGCGGTATTGAAGCAGGAGAAAATAATAGAAAGAACCATAAAAACCACAGGAAGTCACTATTTTATCGATTGCATAGACAGATTATTGTCTGTTCAAGTCCTCAAGCTTGAGCCTTATTAGAGGTATGTATACATTGTACATAGATACATTCATTCAATAAAAATAGAATAAACTTAGCGTTAGCACCCTATCCCCTGATTCTCTTGTGACATATTATCACCATTGTCATTATTCGAATTGCTGTACTAAAGAACTTAAAGAAATAACAACAACAAAAATTCCCTCGCCTCGACTCATCTACGTAATTAATTTTTATATAACTGCGATGCCAGTTTGTGGGGTGTAAATCGCTGGCATATGTTTGTGCAGAAAATTATTTCTGCACTAAACACAAAGAAACACACTTTTAGTGACAGATACCAACTTGGGGAAGAATATGGTTTTTATTTTATAGTTTTGTTTTATGTAAGTGAATTGCTTTCATTAGTTTCGGACTTCGGTAATGTTTTTTTTTTAATGAATATCTATAATTTGAATCCGTTGAAACAACGTATTCTTTGGGTCAATCTAATCCATTCTATCCGTCTACGTCAACGGATGCGATGCCGCAACTCATTCAATGGATTCTATGATTTGGGACCTAAAGGGGTTAAAAGCCAAATTTTCACTGTTAGATTAGTTAAACCTGAGCTAACTCAACAAATTTTAAGGTCTACTACCTCGAGTTTAAATGATAAAATCTCACACAGGCTTGGCATGGTTAGTGGCGTAGGAGTAAGTCTGTCATCCCGGAGGTATGGGTTCGATTCCCCAGCCTCTTCTAGTTAAAAACAAAGTGTTTTTTTTTTTTTCATTGCTGGTCCTTCGAGGAAGTGACAATACCCACCAGGGGGCCGATTCTTAATTGCTTACTTTACTTTACTTAAGATGGCGCAGGCGCTTATAGCCCAGGATGCACTACGGCCTCAACCAACAAGCCTCTCTAGCCAGCTCGGTCCCTAGCTAGCTACATCAAGTTACGCACTCCAAGTTCGTTGAAATCATTCTCCACTTCTGTGCACCACCTCAGATGGATTCTTCCTCTGCTGCACTGACCAGCAGGGGTAGATTCGAAGACTCGTCGGGCTGGTACGTCTGTCCATACGCTCCACGTGTCCAAGTCTTGTCAGACGCTGTATTTTCAACTTTTTGACCAGGTCGCTGTAAAACTCGTTGTTAAATCTTCTTCTATAGTCCATCGATACAGACTGGACCGAAGATCACCCGAAGAATTTTCCTTCAAAAGCACCCAAGCAGATTCTCGTCCGTTTTTGAACAGGTCCATGCTTCTGCCCCATATAACAGGACCGGGATGATAAGGGTCTTATATAAGGTCTCCTTGGTTCTTTGAGAGAGGGCTTTACTACTCAAATGCCTTCTTAACCCGAAGAAATAGCGATTGGCAAGAGTAATTCTTCATTTGATATCTGCAGTCTGCACTGATGTCTCTGTTGTTGACTTGCGAGTTGCCTACAATTGCTTCAAGAACGATATTTCACCGGTTGCACGATAACGCGGTCGCCTTGCCTGAAACCTTTTTTTATTTCAAAGGGTTCCGTGTTGCTCTTACCAAGGGTTTCGTTGTGCTGGCCTAGTTAAATTTTGGGCAGTGTTTTTTCACTGGTCCTCCACAGATGCTGCTTGTGGGGGGCTTGCTGAGAGTTTAAGAGATACGTGGTCTGCAAAAGTTCTGGCTATCTCTTGCAATTTTAGCTTCGCGACGTTAAATCGTTGTACAGCATCCGCTCGTCGTTGTGGCGTCATGGATATCCGCATAAGTACTTGAGCTATCACCGAGTATAGTGATCCGAGTCTACGTTGGCACCTCGGAATGTTCGGACATCCAGGATACTGGAAGCATGTCTGGCGTCTATCGCAACATGATCAATCTGGTTGACGGTTCGTTGATCCGGAGACCGCCAGGTCCCTTTGTGTATATTGAGGTGTGGGAATTGAGTGCTTGCCAGGATGGCATTTCGCCCCGCCGCGAAATCAATCAGCCTGAGTCCGCTACCGTGATGTCGTGCAGGCTGTGTCCTCCGACTATCGAACCAAAGATGCCTTCCTTTCCGATCTTGGCGTTGAATTCGCCAAGAATAATCTTGACATCGTACTTGGGGCATCTATCATACGTATCCTCGAGGAGATCGTAGAATTCCTCCTTGGTTGAGTCATCTTTTTCTTCATTTGGGGCATGGGCACAGATCATTGTGATGTTTTTGAACTTAGCTTTGATGTGGATTGTAACCAGGCGCTCGCTTACATTTCTGAAGCCTAAGACTTCTTGCCTAAGTCTTCCCCTTGCCACAAAACCACAACCAAAGAGCCGCTGGCCCTGCTCCTTGCAGCACTTGCCGAAGTAGATGTCACATGATTTCATCCTTCGTATGCCCTCTCCATCCCATCGCACTTGGGATGGCGGTAATGTCAGCCTTTAACCTATCCAGGCTCTCCACTAGTTGTTCGGCTGCACGTGGCCTATTTAAGGTCCGGACATTCCACCTGCAGATCCGAAATTCATTGTCCTTGTTTCATTTGCTGGGGTCGTCAACATTAAAATTAGCCACAGGCTTGTAGTTGTTTCGGAATCGGTTATTTTTTCCGTGGGAAGAAAGTTACCTCGACGCACAACTCCGACCTGGAAGACCAGACCCTTAGTATCTGAAACTTCAAGGGTGGGGAGACGGCTAAACCGCTCCCTATAGGCCTGAGCTACGAATATGTCGAATCCATAAAGAGAAAAAGTTTCGCTCAACCATTTCTCTTTACTCTCCAAAAAATAAGAAAAATGAGAGAATTGTGCTGACAGTTCATTCGCTTCAGAGGAAATGGTAAGGTGGTTCGGTAATACAGTCCATCTGATGGTTTCACAGAACGAGAATCACTTTTTTGTACCAAGTGAATGGAAAAAGTTAAAGCCATTCGTAAAAGCAAATGTGATCCACTTTTTAGCAGAACCAAAATCTGCTTCCAGAAATATGAACAAAAAAATTTTTACCAAAATAAAAAAAAAATTATCTTTTTATTGTTATAGGAAACCTTTCCAGAAAATAGTCAGCTGTCAAATTTACGGGCGCGAGGTACGGTTAAGAGCGCACTTTTTGTCCGAAGGTAAAAGTGAACGAAAACTTAACGAATCTGAGCAATCCGGTCATTATAGGTACGTTATATGATTTTCCTGTATTCGCTTCCTTTTATACGGTACCGTACGCACCGTTCCTACTATTATAGTTGGGCGTTGCAACATACTGCAACTTGAATCTGGAATTATCGGATGATGGCTACTTTGCTGACTTATCAATATATTTATTACACAAATTGAGCGACAAACCGTACAGCAATAAAACAATGCTTTAGTAAAAAATGTTTGGACTATTAAACTAAATTTTCAAACATTCTATGGTTTTGAAATTTTATGACAAAATATTTGATTGTTTTTTAGCATGTGTTCCTCTAATAACTATTAAATCAAAATCGCTTGCTCCTAGCTGGTACGATAATGAAGTGCGAAAATTGAAAAACCGCAGAAATAAACTAGGGTTTAAGTACAAACAAACGGGATTAGTTACCGATTTTAATATTTACTGTGAGGCCAGAAATATTTTCAACAGAGAATCAAGTATTAAGTATCTTTTTTACATACAAAAGGTTCAAAGTAATTTAAAAATGGATCCTAAATCCTTTTGGAACTTCATCAACACCAAACTTAAATCTAGTCAATATCCGTCTGTTCTTAAGCACAACAGTATCTCAAACCATGACCCACGTATCATAACACAACTATTTTCAGAATTTTTTCAAAGTGCATACATCTGTTATTCTTCTAACTGTGATAACTATTCGAACTGTGATAAACTAAACTGTGATAAATCATATTCTCACTTAACTGATATAAATTTTCATATAACTATTGACGATATTATGAAATTTATATTTAATTTAGAAGATAATGACGCGTCTGGTTCTGATGGAGTACCAGCTTCAGTTCTGAAAAAATGTGTGAATCATTTGTCTATGCCACTTTCTGTTCTTTTTAACTGTTTATTGTCTACTTGTAAGTTTTCTCATATATGGAAACAATCTTTCATAATTCCTCTACATAAAAAAGGTAAAAAGGATCAAATTATTAATTACCGTGCAATAGCTAAACTCTCGGCTATTCCCAAACTTTTTGAAGCAATTATTTGCAAAACATTAAGCTTTTATACGAAATCGTTTATTGTTCATAACCAACATGGTTTCTCAAAGAGCCGTTCGACTGTCACCCTACTCATGGAAATAGCGGAATTTTGTATCGATTCTTTTAAAAATAAAAAACAAACGGATTGTGTTCTTACAGATTTTAGTAAGGCATTTGACAAATTATCGCACAGAGTTTTACTTAATAAAATGAGTAGGCTGGGGTTTAGCGTAAACTTCGTTGCTTGGCTAAAATCTTATTTACTTGACAGATCCTATTCAGTGAATTTTAACGGCTACCATTCAAATAGTTTTGTCGTAAATTCTGGTGTTCCCCAGGGAAGCCATTTGGGTCCAATTCTTTTTATATTGTTTGTAAATGATCTTCCGTCAGTTTTAAAGTACTCTAATTGTCTTATGTATGCTGACGATGTTAATATATTTAAAACCATTTCTAGCAATCTTGACTGTGAAAAGCTTCAAATTGATCTAAATGCTTTCTACAATTATTGGTGTGCACGTAATTATTTGTTGTTAAATATCGACAAGTGTAAGATTATAAATTTTACAAGAAAATTGTCCGTTTTATCTTTTGACTATAGTTTCAATGGCGTTAATCTGTTAAATGTAAATGATGTATCTATCCTTGGTGTATTGTTTGATAAAAAAAACTTGAATTCACACAGCATATCAATATGACATGTAATAAAGCCAATTCAATATTAGGTTGGATTAAACGGGAATCACGTTAGTTTTCTGATCCTTATGTTATCAAACAACTATTTACCACATTTGTCAGACCCATTATAGAGTATGCTTGCCAGGTATGGACCCCTTGTTACAGTTGCCACAAAATAAGAATTGAACAAATTCAAAAAAGGTTCCTAAAATTTGCTCTAAGAGGCTTGGGCTGGCAGAATCCATTGACTCTTCCTTCATATAGTAGCCGCGTCTAAAACTCATAGATTTACCCAGTCTGGAGCGCAGACGTTCTTATTTATGTTTTGTTTTTATTGTTAATCTTATTGATGGTAATATCGATGCCTTGAACCTTTTGTTTCCCGTTAATTTTAATGTTCCAAATCGTAATCTAAGAGGTTGTCCTGACCCAATTCATACAAAACACTGTCGAACCAACTATGAGCAAAATTCACCATTTAATAACATGTTTAATTTGTATAACGTTTATCATAACTTATTAATAAATTTTTCTGATGTATCAAATACTGGTTTTAAAAAAATAATTTATAATATTTTATAATTTATTAATTCTTAATTCTAAGAAGTATTTTGTACGCTAGATATTAATTAGCTTGATTTAAATAAATAAATAAATAAATAAATAGATATGAACTAAAAACAGCGCTCTTTGAAGTGAACTAAAATGCACAAACCTACTCTCCATCCAGTCTCATAAGGATTTTCAGAAATAATGGTGTCAAATGTCATACATTTAGGAACGTATTTTTTTATACTTATTGTTATTTACAACTCAACTCTTAAGATCAGAGGTCACTTTGAATGTCAAATGTATTGTCTTAAGCCCCATTGACAATTGACAATGTCTCATGAAATTAGTCTTATGTTAATATCTAGATTTAATCAATTTTATTAATTGAAACTTTTTATCTGTCTGACATTTTTAATAAACTGTGAGAGTAAAATTAAAACGCTTTTTTAAATGCTGCTTTAATGCTCGATAAATTCAATATTTATTTACTGTATTTATTTGGATTTATACAAGAAGCATTCAAGTTATTTTGTATCGTCTGGGTTCTTCTTCGGTCGTTTCGGTTGGAATCCATGAATAAAACATAAAAAGTTACAATCGTATACCAGGTGAGGCTAAAAAAGGATGATAAGTAGACAACCAGAACCACTCAAACGAGATGGAAGTAACAGCAAGTCTATATCATTATTGTTCACATATACCTACTCTATAAAATAGAAGAGGGCGACAAGACAACGTGATGATAAACAAAAAAAAAAAAACATCCTGCAGGACATTTATCTTCGATTTGTTATTGGATGTTGTTTATATGAGATGTGCCCCACGCCTGCCGCGCCACCAGGCGAGAGTTTGACGATACTCCCAGTTGATCTGATGGAGAGATACCTATGTCAGATATCAAGAAAACAGTGTTCTCTATATTCGCATGAGTGCCAGAGGGTTTGTCTTGTCATACAGACAGACTTGCAATCTTCCATGAGTTGACATTGTAGGTATTATTGTATTCCACCTCTCTGATGCCTCTAACCTCTACGTATATAGAATGTAATGCGTTTGTGTTGGGCATAGAATGAGGGTGGCAGTGGCAGAGCAGAGGTAGCAAAATGTTAATTTGGTATTATACAACTCATTGAATAAGTCAATTTATTATGAGAACATTGATTATTTTATATTGGATGGAACACAAAGTGGTTGATTGAGCATTGGAAATAATGCTTCTTTAACACACCATGAAATTATTCTGGTTTGATAGTTAAACGAAAGAGCTGTGAAAGATATATTTTGAAAATGTATTACTACTATCTATCTGTGGTGAAGTTAACGTCTGCAATAAATTGAAAGAAATTCAGTCAACCGAAAGTAATGTTTAAGAGATAAGTGCATTGGATAAACTCAGTTAATTTAAATTATAGGAATAATTGTAATTTGGCAACTCTAAAGAATACTTATAAAAAATAAATAAATTTGGTGGTACAAACGGCTCATGAAGAACCAGGGCCAAGCGAAATACAACTTAACAAGCTTTTTGGGGCCACTGTCCAAGGCCGTAGCCAGGGGGGGGGGTCACAGGGGTTTGACCCCCCCCCCCCCCGAAATATTTTTTTTATTAATAGCTTTTTATTAAAATTTTTTCCCAAATTTCTGCACTAACAGCCCGATTCTCCCCGCCATCACTGATACCTCACAAGTCGTAAGAGGTGGTGAAATTAAATTTGTGACTTTTTCGTATTTTCCCCCAAAGCTACAACTTGTGAGAGTCACAAAAACAATCGAAATTGTGGTCTGCTTCAGAGCAGGTCACAACTCACAAATTACGTGTGTTGTGTGCTGATAGGGACTCCGAAACTTCATCAAAGGCGAACTGCTTTTAAAGATCTGTTACAGCTAGTGATTTTTTGATAAGTTTGTGCAGCTTGAGTGTATTATTTACATACACATTGCCGCTTTGCAAGATCTTACAGTCCCCTTCATGCGACTTGATATCTGCTCTGGAATATATTGAATTGATATCAAACAGATTCCAAAAAATTCGAGAGGATGTTATTTTGGAATTCAATATAATTTTCGAGACAGCAGAAGAATTATCAAGTATTGCAGAAGAAAAAAATAAAAATTCCTCGAGTTGTGGGAAGACAACAGAATAGGTCCAACATACGTACGACAGATCCAGGGACCTATTTTAGGATAACAATTTTTGTTCCTCTCTTAGATGACTTTATTAGTCAACTTAAAATGAGACTCGAGAATCATAAGTCGACACTTTCTTCTTTGTATATTTTAATACCATCGACTATTGGTAAAAATGAAACTAATTTTAATGAAGAAAATTTTAAATTGTATAATAAATGTTTGGATTGGGACACTATGGAGGCTAAATTCTTACTATGGAAGACAAAATGCCACCAACAATTACCAGAAGACCGTGCGAAAAATGCGATAGAAGCTCTTCAAATATACAACCAACAACTTTTTCCAAACATCCACAAACTTTTAAAAAATTTTGGCTACCCTTCCAGTTTCGACATGCACACCGGAACGAACATTTTCAACGATGAAGAGATTAAAAACATATCTGAGAAACTCTACCGGCGATGAAAGACTGACAGGATTAGCTTTGATGTCAATTCATAGAGAAATTGATATCAATACTGAAGAGGTTATAGATGCGTTTGCTGTACAGAAGGCCTGACGGCTTAATTTGCTGCTGTAAAAAATACTTTCAATACCTTACGTATAGATATTTATGTAATGTTATTTTTTGTGATAAATACTCGTTTTGTGATGATGAGTAATAGATATAAAAATATTAAGTAAAAATCGAATTCTATGTTTATTTTATTGTACCATGGACTACATCACTGAATTTCTCACATATATTTTCAAAATTTGCAAGTTTGATTTTAATAGTCTTACAAAAATTAATTGGTTGTTTTCTTTAGAAGAGGGAAGCCTTTTCTAAAAAAAGTTGACTGAGAAGTTCAACAGTTTGTTAAATTACTGTAAGAGGTCCTCATATCATATCATAGAGAGGTCTCTGTAGATTACATACTAAAAAGCCCCCCCCCCGAAATATTTGTCTGGGTTCGGCCTTGGCATAATCAGAAGAATACAATATGATGTCAGTGTCATTTTTGTGAATTTTAAACGGAAGTAAAATACCTAGATGTACAGTACGTGTCCATTCCATAGGTAGCCAGCTTTAAATTCGAGGTAGTTATTGACTCCATAAGTTCCACTAATAACTCAGACAACGATAACCTAAAGGGCTGATGAGATCAAACGAAAAATAATTCTTGCCAATCCTTGGCTTTTTTTTGGCAATTAAGTGATTTCATAAACGGGAAGTAGAAAAGAAGATACAACAATGTATATTCTACGGGCCAATTTAGTAGAAAAAGCCAACGACTTATTTCACTGTGAATAGACCGATTCTCCGGTCTAACAAATCTGCAGCTGAACCACCCCTGTAGGACGGCAAAGTAGAGTAAAATCGTGCACACGTAATTAGATTAACTGGATAGGTAAGCTAGGACCGAGCTAGCTGTCTGTTATATAAGAAGCGTTTTTGGTTAAGGCCCTTGTCCGCTCCAGAATGCAAAATCTTCAAGTCGTAACATTATCAGTGTTGGATAAGCCCACCTGCATAAGTCCATATCTTTCCCAATTTTTTGTTCACGAATTTGTAGCCATTGTGCCATTACTTTAGCTCAACACTCTTGTTAAGGGAGTTCGCTTATATTTTTTTAAATAATGTTCTATACAACCACTGGGAAATTCGTTGTGATCTAACTAAGTGACACTTGGCTTGGAGTGGTAATCAATGCTCCTACAAAATATCGAATAGCATATCGATACTCCATTTATCAAAAGAGTATCGAGGAGTATCGTTTCGACAAAAGGATTGTCATTCGACAGTAATATTAAATTCAAGTCACACTCCATTCGTTCAGCAATAAAAGATATTATTTCAAAACATTCAGGAGGTAAAAAAAAAATAATCCAAAAAGGCAGTTTACATCTCGAATTGGATATTTATGCGATTGAAAACGTTGCGTTGTATAAAGCCGCAATAATTCGTCGCATGCTCAATGAGCTGTGAGGGATGAGGGTGAGAAGGCGTATAACGTCTCAGGAATATTGTTCCCTCTCTTAACTTAACGTTCTAAGTCCAAAGCTCTCTGACTACCATTAAGGGCTTTATTATTTTTTAAAACGTTTTCTTGGATTTAAAAATGAAAATAATGTACTTTCTTTCAAGTGTTAAGGCTAAAGTGTTGGCAGTAAATTCATCTTAAAGTGCGAGCACGAGTGCTGGAGCAAATTATTGTCGATTCGAGGCTTGGATTTAATGTGCGGCAGCTAGTCATTTGTTCGCTTAAGTTAAGTGGCAGAATCAGGGGACGAACTCACCATCCAGAAAGGGTTGTTGATAAAATGAAAGACATTTTTTTTGTTTGCCTCGTTTCAAATATACGTAGTATAAATTTAAGGTTAAAAGCTAATTAAAGAAATGACACACACTCGACTGGAGATTGAGTACAAGTTTGTGTTTTATTGAGGTCAAGGCAAAAATCTTATTTTACGCATAGGTTAACAGCACATAAAAGTAATTCAATTGTTTTCAATTACTTTGATATGAGGATAGAAAAGGTTGATACTAGAAGAAGAGGTAGGATGGTATATGCATTAGATAATGGAGTATTGCTTGACATAAGGAAATAGTAGGAGAAATCTGTTTGAAAAAAAGTCTTGGTTTTGTAATTTGGAGTAATTTTTTTTCAGATGGAGTGTTTCGAATCAGTGTGCGGATAGAAAAACTTGGTAAGGGTTGAAATTAAGTTTCAAAAGTTTGTGATTGCCAGTATTTGGTGAGGAGAAGAAATTTGTTTTTTAAATTAATTTTGAATATTTTTCAAATTTAATGCATTGTCTATAACTTTTCCATTTGATTTCTACATTTTTTTTTAGATTTTTTTATAAAGTGTAAGTCTTACGTGTGGAAAACCAGTTTTTCTTTTATCTAAAAAAAAAGGACTAAAAATATGCAATGGTTTTCGTTTTAAAAATATCCATTATTTTAATACTTTTTAAACTAAAATATTTTATAACGAATCTATAACAATGATAAATTTTCATATCAGGTTCATCTTACAAAAATATATAAGAAAAGTACGAATTAATCCTATTTATATTCGTGACCTTTGTTTTAATTAAATTAAGACTTCTTCGTGAGCTCTTAGGTCTGCTTTAATTTTTATTTTTTATAAACCAGTTGCAACGTTTCGAAAGTGGCTACATTCTTCTTCAGGCTTGTAATTATAATATTCTTTAAATTTAATAATCTTAAACATAAAAATCTATAATACCTTCATACATACATTTGGAGATATTATAAAAAACATTGGCGCAAAATTTTAAACGTTAAAGCATGTTTAGTATGATACTAGGCTAAAAACAGGATTTAACAAATTTTAAAGGAGCATCGTATTATCTTTTTAACATTTTACTAAAGTTAAGATCGTCAAATTCTTATTTTATCTTTTTAGTTTCATACTAACTCCAAATGTCACTTTGATAATTGCAAATGTAAAAAAAGTATGAACTGTCACAGTTTTAGTCGTGTTCAGCTGGAATTTATTAAGAAAATAGGTTTAGTATGATACTAGTTAAAAAGTGTTTAAAATTATGAACATTTTAGTAAAGAGCTCTTAATTTAAAAAATTGTTAAGTAGTACCATGCTAATACCTTAATAATAGGCTGTTTAAAATTTTGTGCCATTATTATCTATCTACATTACATATGTATATAGGTATAAATTAAAATGTAAATGTACGTTTTTTCCTTATGAGTAATATCCGAAAGTTCTTCACGATTGCTTTCAAATTTTGACACAACATGTTTGTATTACTTTTTTTTTTAAACAGCGCCATCAGTTGGACATAAAAGCTACACCCGCTGTACTGAGATACCAGCAATCTCAGTGTAACATTATTATTCCAAAAAAAAATTCAGATTTTTTTGTCAAAAAATTGGAACAAAAATTTAAAATATGTTTGCTCAATTTTACTCGGAAGAAAATATATGAGATTAGTAAATTTATATTTATTTTTCTTTTTCATGATTTACCATTTCTTTTTTAAATTTACATCATATATGTAGATTGTAGGTATGTGCGGATGTACAGTGAACTTTCTCAAAACGGGACACTAGCGGTGCCAAACAAATTTGTCCGGTTATGAGAGGTGTTCGGTTCCATATTCAAATTGTCCTATCCATATTCTCGAATTTTTCCAAATGCGTTTCCGTATTCAAAAAAATCGTACAGAGTTTAAAACAGAATAGTGTTTGCGAATTTCTCTTTTCTATGAATTTCTATCACAAAAATATTTTTTTAATTTTTATTAGCTGGTTTTTTTCGGATATCTTTTAAAATTTATTAAGTCGTGAGTAACAATACAAAAAGTACTGAAATGGATACCTTTTTTATAAATGGGGAAAATAGTACTTTGTCCGCTTAAGAGAGAACCAAACTCGATTGCGTTAATATAAATTGGTGTCCGCGTCTGGTTATAAGAGAGTCCGCTTTGGGTCGGTAATCAAAAATCATAAATTTAATTCCATTCTTTGAAATCTATCTGGTTAGAGATGTCCGCTTCTGGGAGGTGTCCGAAGAAAGTACACTGCTACTGCTTAGGTATATTTCGATCTATTTATATTTCGGCATTCTGTTGAAATTGAGCTTTGTCATTTTGTTATTTCGTGAGTTTTTTAAATGTTTGTATTGTTTTTGATTTCTTCGAAGATGATGATGATGAAGAAATTTTAATGAAGGAAGAAAAAATTAGCAATATTCCTGTTTTGGAAAATATATGAATAATGAAAATGCAGCAGAAGTTAATTTAGTAGAAGATGATGCGACTAATAAAAGAGTATAGTTTAGTTAAGGGTAGTATTATGTGAGTATAAAAATAAACAAAATAAAAAATTGTCAAAAATCAACATAATTTAAATAGTATCAAACAAATTCAGAAATATATTTTTTAACAACAACGAGATGTAAACCATCTTCAAAAAATAACATACAATTTTAGCTTGAAAGTTATTGCAATTAATTATTCTAATTAATTATTCTGCTAAACGATTCGATCGAAACTTTCAATTCGCGTGAATGTTTAAAAGTCTTCTTTTAAATTGTTCTGTCTTTAGAGTGCAAATCTTAACCGATATCTATTATACAAAATCTATATACAAAATCTAGCTGTTTAAATTTTATTTTTGATCGACATTTATACGAAATATAGAAAATTCATTTCCCTCTGACGGATAACAGAATACAAACTTTCACACGAACGTTTAGCTGAAAAGGGCTGGTTATAATCAATTTATTTTTCTATTTTCTTAAGATTTTCTACCCGTGCGAAAGCCGGGTCGGGCCAGCTAGTTATTAATAATTTCCCTTTAATTTTCAAAATATTCTTAATTCTTTCAATTGGCTTAGTCAAGAATTTTTGAATATTAAGTTTTAAATTCATTTATATTGAAATATAAAACGTTTAGAAAATTACTGATATGAAACAAGGTAAACAACATTCTTTAATAATAAAATATACCTTAGCACTGTATAATATGTAAGCAACAAAAAAAAAACAAAAATCTCATAAAAAAGTAGTTTTAGTGATTTCCAATTTTCGGTTTTTTGTGTGTGATTAAGAATTGATACATATACGCATTATGTTTTTTTTAATAAGTTGACCATAAATTTACTATTAAGTTTCTCACAATCTAAACGCCTATTAACCGTATTATCTGTATTTTAAATATGCAACATTTCTTATAAAGCATCCTTTTATTATAATTATACTTAGTTTTTGTTTGAAATTTTAAAATCTGTGCCGAGATTTAGCTATTAAAGTGAAATGAGTAATTTCGAATCTAGTTTCTAACATATGAAATGTCATAACCAAAGACTATCTTTTAATTTGTTGTCTTTGGTTTTGTTTATTTAAGATTTAATTTTTCAATTTTTTATTTTTATTTTAATTAAACTTTATCAAAAAACTTAGGAAAATAAAATTTAATCAATGTGTGACTTTAGTGTGTAGTAAGTGTGCCCTATCCGCTCCTAAACATTCTTGCAAAGTTTTGTAGTTAGTTCTCACGGAGTTGATGGGGTCGTCCTTGCGATGCTGAATTATATTTTTCCTTGTATTAAAAAAATGTTTATTTACAATTAAAATAATTAAAATAACAAATTAATAATGTTCATCAAATATCATTTTTACATAAATGTATGTTTGTATAAAAAAACAAATCTTTTATGTGTGGCATACTAATTTTCACCTACATGCATTGTTGTTTTGCGAAGAAGAGAATAAACAAAAATAAAAGAAAATTATTTTTGTTATTGTTTTAGTGGACTGTATTGAATTAAATTCAAATGGAAGATTTTTTGCGACCTTTAGTCCAATGCGTTTCGCCCAGGCTTTGTTTGTTTATTCTCTTCTTCGTACATTAGCCAGACCACGGGCTTACAACAACAACATATATTTCTAGGTGCAAGAATGTAACCATGTTCCCCTAGAAGAATATAATTTACAGTGCATATGCGCTGTAGAATTTATTAAGTGTCGGTATTCATCGACACAAAATTGCGTCTTAGAAAGGTTAGAAAGCATCTAACTGATGAGCCCAAATGTCGTGCCTGGGCGAAACGCATTGGACTAAAGGTCGCAAAAAATTGTTGTTTTGCTATATTTCATTTCATATACAAGAATAGACACGTTAAAATTCCTTTGGAAAAGAACGCATACTTATGCAAAAGTGTAAATTTACCAACACAAACACCAAGTCACCGCTGAAACATCCGACGACGGCGAGTAAACCAGTGTTCCCAGATTGGTGGTTTTTGCCAACAAAATGGTGGGAAATTATGAGCTTGGTGGGAATATTGGTGGGAAAAATTCCATGGTGGGATTTATGGTGGGATAGTATTGGAAATATTTTTTTATGGGTGGAAATATTATTTTTACCATAACCACAACTTAAAAAATTCACCACCTCTCTATTTTCCTTCAACTTTTTTTCTTACAGCATATTTATAATTTAACTGCACTCTCGATAAAAAATTATTTAACCTATTAATCCGATATGTACACAGAGAATATGTCAACAAGGAGAGATACTTTTTAAGAAATAAAAGATGGATGGGATTTTTGTCGTTGTGCTCTTCTTTTCTTATGGCTGTTCTCTGCATTTTATATAGATTAACTCATACCCAGAGCCAAATTTCAAGAACAGAAATTCTTTTTTAACCGTACTACAGGAATGCGGAATGCTTTACTATACTCTATTTTTCCCTTTCGTACTATTTTTATATTTATTTATACATTCCCACAACAAATTACAGATCAGTACTTGACAAATCGCGGAGAATGAAAATGTACCGAAGGTATAAATTTATTTATTAATATTTTACTTAACATCCTGAACGAAGTCAAAGAATGTTTAAAATTAATTTATTATAAGAGGTGAATTATGATTTATTTTAAAAAGAATGGCGCAAAATTTCAGTTGATTTGATATGATGTTTAGGCATTTTTAGTATATAACTTTTTAGGCTTTCGCGGTGGTTTATCATAATTAATATCTATTATTTTTAGTATGATTCTAGGTTAAAAACAGGATTTTCTAAATTTTAAGCGCATTAGAATCGTTTTATATTTTTAACATTTTACTAAAGTTAAGATTGCCAAATGCCTGTTTTATCTTTTTTTTCATCTTGTTAGTACCATACTAACTCGAAATGTCAATTTGACAATTACAAATGTGAAAATAGCGTTAGGTGTCACTGTTTTAGGTGTGTTCAGTAAGTTTATTAGGAAATTAGGTAGTATGATACTATTTAAAAAATGTTTAAAACTAATAAAATTTTAGTAAAGAGCCTCAAATTTAGAAAATTGTTTAGTAAAATTGTGCTTATACCTTAATATCAGGCTGTTTAAAATTTTGCGCTATTGTTTTTAATGTATTTTTTTTTCTTCGTTGAAAAATCATTTTCAGTAGGTAAACTTTTACTCAATTGAGACAAAAAATGTAGAGGTAAGTAATTGTTTACAATAAACATTTAGGTAAAATTAAAGCAGAAAAAACATAGTGGTTTTTTTTTTCCTTCCAGTACAAAAATGGTGGGATTTTTTGTCAAATATGGTGGGATTTTAAAAATCTCATCTGGCATCACTGGAGTAAACTGACGTTTCATTTCACTCGCCTACTCACTCACTTCTACTAGCTAAATCGATTTTCAATGAAAATTCTAATTCTCGGCACGGGTCTGTATCACGGTTGGAAAAGGGCTTACTATTGTACTGAATTTTGTACTATTTAATTTTCCCAGTACGTAAGTACCACTTTTCAACTTTCAGTACTATTTCAACTATTGGCAAAACACCAATACTAAAATTTTCACACCTGAGTTGAACGCATCACTCAAGTGCTAGTTTGGTTTAAGTCTGATGAAACTCAACATAATGATTTCTTGCAAAAAAATCGACATTTTCTAACAAATCGAAAATTTAAAAAATGTAGGTACATTTCGAATGTAGATGTTTGTTGCGGTAGGAATTTGCCTCAGTTTTGCATAGCTTTACATAGTAAAAAAATATTTTTCGTATCTAAAAAGTTAAGAAAATAATAAATTTTGCAAAACTTTTTTAAACAAAATGAGGCAGTTTCTGAAAAATTGAAAATCCTTTATTAAATCTTATATTTCACTTTGTTTAAGTGAATGTTTTTGAGAAATTAAATTTCAAAGTCAAAATTTCTAAAAAAAAAATTATGAATGGATAAAAAATAAACAACGGGAAAACGGGTTTTAATTATGAATAATAATTTTTCGTCATAAACCTAACAAAACAAACAACCAATATAAAAAGTTTGGCGAGTTACGTCTGAGACTTCACCCTTTACAGTAAACCCATTGTTCCCCACACGCCCCTTTGCCTAACGGTACATAAGCAAATTCCTAACGGATTCCCACGCCATTTTTGCTAACACAGCAAAACCAATCCAGAACGGATACACCCCTTTTCCCTTCCACCTTTGTGCATTTGCACGACGAATGAAATATGAATATTTCAACAACAAATTAATTTTTTGCAAACGCGGCACATTACTCTAATAACCTGAAGTGTAGTTCAAGTTGAAGTTTATTTTATAAGTTAGTTCTAATTCGACAAGCTAACTGAAAGGTGCAGCCTAGCTGAAGACAGCGGCCTTTCTTTTAGTAATAAAATAAATAATATCTTATGTAATTATAAATATTAATAAATAAAAAAGAAAAAAAAACATTTGTTTTTTTTTTTAAACTTGCCGCTTGGCTCGATGACATAAATGGCGCAGTCGGTCGTGCGATTAAGTACAATCAAAAAAAAAAAAAAGTGCGATTAAGTACAATGTAAAAAGTACGTTTAAGTACAAGCTAAAAGTGCGTTTAAGTACAAGCTAAAAGTGCGATTAAGTACAATGTAAAAAATTAGAATGTTTTTAGGACAAGATGAGGGAAATTTAAAATCAACATTCTATAATAATTCAAGTGCAAGGAATAGTTATCAAAATAGTAATAATAACCATAATAAGTCAGGTACATATAAAAATAATTCTAATAATAATTCAGGTACAGGGTAATAATGGTGGTTATAATAACAATAAAAATAACTCAGGCCAGTATACAAATAACTCAGGACAGTATAAAAATAACTCAGGACAATCTACGAATAACACAAATTCAGGGCAGTATACGAGTAGAAACAATAATTCAGGACAGTATAAGACCAATAACTCAAGACAATATAGGAATTCAAACAGTAACGAACCTATGGACACATTGTCCGCCTCCTACCAGAGGCAAATCAATAACATACAGGTTCAGGATTTTCAGGAAGAAAGCCTTCAGGCCGACTTCCCTATATAATAATCAGAACAAAACAAAACAAATACACATTAAGGATACTGATTGACACCGGGTCAGAGACCAGTATTCTTAATCCGGGACTATGCCACCCAAAATGGCAGAAAAAATTAAATGCACCTGTCAAAATCAAAACAGCAGGCTCATACATACATTCATTTAAGAAGGTAACAATACCTTTATTTGAGGAATTCGGCCAGCTGAATAAAACAGCAGAGTTCCTCGAATACCAATTTCACAATGTATACGATGGTTTAATTGGTAATAACATTTTACTTCCAATCAAAGCTGTAATTGATTTCGACAAAAAATTATTGATAGTACAGGAAACGAAAATTCCAATCTACTTCAATGAAAATGAAGAAGAACGTACAACGGAAATCTGCGATAAAGTAGAATTAAATTCAGAGGACTCTGAAAGTGAAGTATATGTAGATTCAATACCAGAAATGTTGCTACACGAAATATACTACACAGAAACAAGTACAAATCCTATCATGGATCAAATAAGGGTTAATCACCTCAACGATGAAGAAAAAAAAGGAATCTTAAACCTTGTTTCTCGTAATGCTTCAATATTCTACCAAGAAGGAAGCGATCTCTCATTCACGAATGCAATTAAGCACCGTATAAGGACAGTGAATGAGATACCAATTTATACCAAAACATACAGATACCCAGAGGTACATAGAACCGAGGTTAAGAAACAAATATCTGATATGCTAAGACAAGGCATAATACGCCGGAGTAACTCACCATACTCGGCACCGATCTGGGTAGTACCGAAGAAGATGGATGCTTCAAATGAAAAAAAATGGAGGATAGTAATTGACTATCGTAAAGTCAATGATGTAACAATAGATGACAAATTCCCTATGCGTAATATGGATGAGATATTTGACAAGCTGGGCAGAGCGCAATACTTCACGACATTAGATCTGGCGAAAGGGTTCCATCAGATCGAAATTGCAGAGGAAGACATTCCAAAAACGGCATTTTCCACCGATGACGAACATTATGAGTTTATTCGTATGCCTTTCGGTCTGAAAAATGCCCCCGCAACCTTCCAGAGGTTGATGAATTCTATACTTGCGGATTATGTAGGAGTATTTTGTTGGGTATATTTAGACGATATTATAATTTTTTCTACTAGCCTTGAGGAGCATCTAGTAGCAATAAACAAAATATTTAAAAGACTAAAAGAAGTAAATTTAAAGGTACAACTCGATAAGTGCGAGTTCTTAAAGAAAGAGACCGAGTTTTTAGGTCATGTTGTTACAATAGAGGGAATAAAACCAAACCCAAATAAAGTATCTGCAATACAAGAGTATAAGTTACCAAAAACAACAAAACAAATAAAAGCTTTCTTAGGAATCACAGGGTACTATAGGAAGTTTATTAGGGACTATTCAAAGGTTGCAAAACCAATGACTAACTTTCTGAAAAAGAATGCAAAAATCGATATTACCAACCAAGAGTACATTGATAGTTTTGAGAATCTGAAAAAATTGATAACATCAGACCCTATACTGCAATACCCTGACTTCAATAAAAAATTTACTTTAACAACAGATGCTTCAAACTTTGCCTTAGGTGCTGTTTTGTCGCAAGACAACCACCCTTTGTCTTACGCGAGCAGAACATTAAATGACCACGAAGTTAAATACTCTACCATAGAGAAAGAATTGTTGGCCATCGTATGGGCTACACAATACTTTAGACCTTATCTCTATGGAAGGAAGTTCACAATTCGTACAGACCATCGACCACTTGTTTGGTTGAGTTCTCTCAGAGAACCCAATATCAAACTCCAAAGGTGGAAAATTAAACTAGAAGAGTTTAATTTTGAAATCGAGTATGTGAAGGGCAAAGATAACCAAGTTGCAGATGGGTTATCAAGAATGGATACCTACTACAACGAAAATGTAGAAGATTCCAATTCAGAAGAAGCACACTGTAGTAGAAAAAGAAACACAGATAATGAGAACACGGAGAATGAAGATGTAGAGTCAATGGTTGCAACTATTCACAGTGCAAATGAGGATAGCAGCAATCACATTCCTATAATAGAATCGCCAGTTAATATTTATAAAACACAAATTATTTTAAATGAAACAGGAAACGTTAACAACCATAAAGTATATTATCCTTTCAAGAAAAGAAGGATCGTTATAGAAATGAAAAAATTCAACGAAAAACTTCTGATAGATATAATGAAAAAGTTCATTCCTGCTAAAGGAATAGTCGGAATTTTTTCCAGACATGATCATTTATTCGCCAAATTTCAAGATACTTACCTTAAGTACTTTAGTAAAAACAAACTCTTACGAATAGTTAAATGTAGTAAATTTTTAGGTGATTTAGATGATGAAGAAAAGGTTCTAAATGTAATCAGCAAAACACATAAAGCTTATAACCATCGTGGAGTAAATGAAACTTATGAAGAAATAAAAAACACATACTATAGCCCAAACCTTAAAACAGCAATACAAAAATTCATAAATAATTGCGAGATTTGTAATAAATCTAAGTACGAAAGATCACCTTATAAAATACCTCTAAAACTAACAGAAATGCCTGAAAAACCGAACCAAATAATTCATATCGACATTTGGTACGCACACGTTAATCTTATGTTTGTCACCATGATAGACAAATTTACGAAACACGTTACCGTTTACGAAATAAAACACAGAACCTGGTTGGCACTACTTAACACTTTAAAATGCAGATTTACAAACTTTGGACCTCCAAACAAAATTGTCACTGATGGCGAAACAGGTTTTTCTTCATTAGTAATTAAGGAATTCCTTAAGGAAAAAAATGTCCACTTACACATTACTACCCCATACAAGAAAACAGGTAATTCGGATATAGAAAGATTTCATTCGACTTTAAATGAACACATTCGTACTTTCTCTGCTGATGAGAACAATAAGGACACATTACGCAACAAAGTTTTGAACGCCGTTTCAATCTATAACAACACCATTCATTCAACCACTAAAAGAAGACCTTTAGATTTTCTAAACGGAAACATTCCTAACACAGAATACCCTAAAATCATAGAATTAGTGACTAAAAATAAAGAAAAATATATTAATAAGATAAACAATAACAAGGAAGATATAGACCTTACCCAAGATAAGCATACTTATTTAAAAAATAGAGTTAGTAATAAGCTGAAACCAATCCATTCAAAATCAGATCCAGTCGTAATTAATAAAGATTATTTACAAAATGAGAAAGGAAGAAAATTTCATAAATCTCAAATAAAAAGAAAATATAAATACGAACAATAAAAAAAAAAAAGTAGATTTCACAAAAATCAAATTAAAAGAGTCTACAAATATGAAGATACATAAAATATTTTTTTTTTCTCTCCAGGTACTATTATTAACACTTCTCTTAGTAACAACTGTAACAAATGGACAGAGACTTGACGTACAGAACTTAAATTCAGGAAACGGTTTTATTACAATAAGAGAGGAACAAATCCCAGTCATAATAGGATATACGAAGATTTTACATAACATTAACATAACTTCATGGACAGACAATTTAGACATAATAGAACATAACATTAACAAACTTGATTTTAAAAACGAATACCCGACAATAGTACATAACTTTAAAAGTTTGTCAGAAGAAATAGAGAATCTGTTAGGATACCAACACCAAAGAAAGAAAAGAGGTTTATTTAACATAGTTGGTAAAGGTTTGAAATATCTAGCAGGCACCATGGACTATGAAGACGAAGTTCAAATAATGCAGAGCTTAGACAATAACCAGAAAAACAATCAAAATTTGATTGAGGGACTTAATGATCAAATCAAAACTAATTATCATTTTAACGAAGTCATAGACAATATCACAAGACATATTAACGGACAGCAACATGACATAAAAAACCAACTTTCAAATTTAGGAAACGCAATAAACAAAGAATTTTTAGAAATAACTAGCATGCAACAAGCATTTCAAATACAATATGACATACAACTGCTTAGAGAACAAGTTAGAAAAGTAAAAGACAACCTACTATTGAGTCAGCTAGGAGTTCTAGGGAAAGATTTATTATCACCAAGAGAGGTATCAAAATTTAATATAACTATTAAAGAATTTTCACATATAAAAAATTCTGTCATAATCCATGAAAATCAAATTATATTTATCCTTTTAATACCAAATTACTCAAGTGTTAACTTTTATAAAATAATTATTGAACCTATTCCTAATCAAAACAACCTAGAATTAGTAACACCTTTTAACGAGTTCATTACAGATGAACACTTTAACTATGAATATATAAACGAGACAATGAAAATTAAAGAATTAAAAATAATAAAAGACGATTGTATTTCAAAAATCTTTAAGGAAAATCCTAAGTGTACTTATAAAGAAAACAAAAGTGTAGAAATTAAACAAATACAAAATAACATCATTATAACTAAAAACATCCCTTATACCCAAGTCTTACACAATTGTAATAATTTTACCTTAAATATTATAGGAAATAATTTATTGAGATTCGAAAATTGTGAATTAAATATAAACGATATAATATATGAAAATTTTGTAGTATATGATAATTTTGTAATCCCTAACTTTAATAATGTTACTATTAAAAAAGTGTCAATGAACTATACTTCAGAGGAACTTAACTTGAAACATATTGAAAATCGTAAACTAATAGAAGAAATAAAATCCAATACTGTCGCACATGAATACATTAATTTTGGAACAGCCATTGTCATACTTACCATTTTAATTTTAATAATTTTTACCTTTAAATCAAAAACTAAAAGTAAAGAAACCAATATAAAAGTTGATATTAAAAATTCTGCGGAGCAGAATCCTAAGGGGGGAGGAGTTACGTCTGAGACTTCACCCTTTACAGTAAACCCATTGTTCCCCACACGCCCCTTTGCCTAACGGTACATAAGCAAATTCCTAACGGATTCCCACGCCATTTTTGCTAACACAGCAAAACCAATCCAGAACGGATACACCCCTTTTCCCTTCCACCTTTGTGCATTTGCACGACGAATGAAATATGAATATTTCAACAACAAATTAATTTTTTGCAAACGCGGCACATTACTCTAATAACCTGAAGTGTAGTTCAAGTTGAAGTTTATTTTATAAGTTAGTTCTAATTCGACAAGCTAACTGAAAGGTGCAGCCTAGCTGAAGACAGCGGCCTTTCTTTTAGTAATAAAATAAATAATATCTTATGTAATTATAAATATTAATAAATAAAAAAGAAAAAAAAACATTTGTTTTTTTTTTTAAACTTGCCGCTTGGCTCGATGACATAAATGGCGCAAAATTTTAGACGAGTTAGTATGATGTTAAAGCATTTTTAGTATGCTGCTAGGGTAAAAAGAGGATTTTTCATATTTTAAACGAGTTAGAATCATATTATCTTTTAAACATTTTACCAAAGATACAATATCCAAATGGCTGTTTTTAGTAACTAACTCCAAATGTCACTTTGACAAATACAAATGTGAAAATGGCGTGAAGTGTTACTGTTTTAGTCGTGTTAAGCTGGATTTAATCAAGGAAATAGACTTAGTATGATACTAGTTAAAAAATCGTTTAAAATTAAGAAACTGATATTGAGGTAAACATGATACTATTTAACAATTTTCTAACTTTAAAGCTAAAATGTTCTTAGTTTTAAATATTTTTTAGCTAGTATCATACTTAACCAGTTTCCCCAATAAAATCCAGCTGGATACACCTAAAAAAGTGACATATCACACCATTTTCACATTTGTAATAATTGTCAAAGTGACAGTTGGAGTTAGTATGATATTTTTACTTTAATAAAATTGTAACTCGTTTAAAATTTCGAAAATGCTCTTTTTATCTTAGCATCATACTAATAATGTTTTAACATCATACTAAATCATGTAAAATTTTGTCCCTTTATGTTTATTTCTTAAGAACTAAAAAAGAAAAGGGGGATAGAACTTTCCCCCCATAAATTTTGTGTTTCTTAGAATAATCCCAGGAATCATCCCTCAAAGCATAGTCCACGATTTAAGGGACACCTTGTATGAATAAACAAAAGTATTTTTTCCTAAAAAAAATGTCAACGTTTTTCGAAAATAATAATTCCAAATATGAAAAAATATAGGTATATAGAAAAAACGATTAAAATTTTCTCTGGAAAAAAAAAATGTGTTTTTAAAAAATTCTCTCCGCAAAAAAACCAAGTAAATCAAGTATTCCTGAAACATGGGACCTACAAAAATATTCTTAGAGATGCCTGTGTACAAAAAAATGTTGTTTTAACTGCAGTATCAATCTGAATTGACATATCAAACACTATTTCCGCAAGCTTTTTCGCACTCAGGCATTTCTAGCGCATGTTTTAGTTTTCCACTTTTGTACTTTTTGCAAAAAGTCTTGAATGTAGTTAAGCCTTTACATTTTTCAAAATTTGTCGATATATATGTACATATGTTACATTTAAAAAATATATCGACCAGTATTTGGTCTACAAGTCAAGATGGCTGCAAGGGGTAGATGGCAGAATACTGAAACCGAAGCTTCCTCTAACGATGACAACCAGTAAAATATTAAATTCCTGTAGAATTCACGATTGAAAAAATTTCGGTACTATTTGGTCATTTTCAGTACTATTTTTTTTCAGCTTTCAGTACTATCAAGAAAAGTCGATTTCCATCACTGGTCTGTATCCTTCTTGTATAGAATGTAAAGCTACCTGCTATACGGTGTTTTAATTTTTAACATAGAGGTGCCTACTTAAACAGAAGAACAACCTATTTTTCAATAATTTATCTTTCAAAGGACCATGGGCATTTTGGGCACATTTTTCAACATTGCTCAAAAGTGATGAAAGTTATGTCATATGAAAGCTATAACAGAGGGTACTTAATAGGGGGTTATCGCGAACAAAAATTTCCCAGGAAATGTTTCCCTTGTTCAAACATTGGGAACGTGAATGATGCCAAAAAAAAAAAAAAAATTTTTAAAATGGAAAAATTGGCAACACTTACTAAAAAGTGTTGTTTTTGTTAATTCTCTTCTTTGTAAAAAGTGTTATGCCTTTTTTGAAAGCCAAAAGCCTCTTCTTTCTTTATCTGTTTATAGTTTTCGAAAAAAATACTTCCAACTAAAAAATGTTAAACTTAGTATTTAATATTATGAAAAAAAAATCAATATTAAATTTTTTGTTTTTCAACATTTTTAAGTGGGAAGTAATTTTTTGGAAAACTATATACAGAAATAAAGTTATTTAAAACAGGAATAAAAGAGAACAGACTTCTAGCTTTCAAAAAAACTTTCTAGTAGGTACTTAAGTGTTTCCATTTTTTTAAATAATTTTGTTTGCATTTAAAATACATAGGCACTTGTTTTTATAAAATGAGCCAAAACACTATTTTTGCGCTCGATTTCAATTAAGTCGCTATATAATAAAAAAATATTACTCTCTATACGCTTTAATTTAACATAATTTTAATTACTATTGAGCAATGTTTAAAGTGGGCCCAATGTCCATACAAAAGTGCCCATGGTCCTTTGAAAACAAAGATATTCTCAGTGTATTTGCAGATTTAAATGCTATACAAACATTTTCTTTGTTTCGAATAGGAGCATCTAATTGCATCTATTGCTTTTCATATTCAAACAAAACTATACATGTTTGGTTAAAATATTTTTTTCCCATTTTAAGCCTTAGGGTTCGCACGAATTTCGTTCACTGAGTTTTCATTCAAGGTCAAAAATGTGATTTAGAAAAAAGTTATAAGCTTTCAAACATTCGCTGGGTTTGGCGCGAACCCCAATCCGTAAACTATGGTTAAAAAAGTTGCCTTATTAAAAGAATCTCTTAAAACACGAACATATACATTGGTCTACCCACTTTTTGTACAATAGTTCGATTACATTATAAAGGTTGAAATTTATTTACCTAGGTAGGTGTTGCAATAAAAAAAAATACATCTTTGCGAACAAAGGACTTTGCAAAAACCGTATTTCACACTTCCCACACACACACACAGATTCTTCTACAAGAAACTCTTAACACGATGTGTGAATGTGTTAAGATTTAATCAATAAACCCGAATAAATCTCTTCCATGACATAAATATACACTTATTTCCGTCCGCCGTAAGGGTACTCGTACACTTTAAAAATACCACTCTCCCTGATGTGAGTGTAAATTTAAAATAAAGTTAATAAAAAAAATGTTATAGACAGATACCTTAACCGGATGTGAAATAATAAGGTATATGAGCCAAGTAGAAAGGCATTACTAATACTAACAAAAAAAAAAATATATTTCCAATTCCTACATTGGTGCTTAAACATATAGATTTGTATTTTTGTGTGTGTGTAAAAAGGACGATTTATTGGATTAAATAAATCAAGAGAATCGATATCATTCTTCTTTCATTTGAGTTTAGTTTTCTTTCTTATTGTTCCTCCAACGTTACCATTCCGTTGCTTATCTATCTAACTGTATATTTATATATAGATACACATCAATATCAATATCAAAACCTACTAAACTGAATAACAGTATATAAATCTCTATAGAATAGCGAAGATGTTATTTTTCATTTTTTTTTTTTTTTTTTTTTTTTCGAAAACGTGACTTCATCCTCTGTGAGATTATTTGGTATTTTAAGTGGTTAATTTTTATTGGACAATGGATTTTGGGTAACATAACACGATATTAATAATGATGTCGGCCATCAATATATGTACTATAATACAAACAGTTCGTTTATACTCTTTTGATAATGGGCCATCTTTTGTTGTTGGTGATTTTTATTTTTATCGGAAATCATAAATTATTGTTTTTCTTTTGTTGTTATGAGACTTCAATGTGTAGAGCTTAATGCGTGTTTTCGAAAAAGTAATGTAATGCAGCTAATTGATGTCTTAGTTTTTATGATTCAATGTAGATTATATAGGCATGAATTATTGATAAGGTTTTTTTTGTAGAACAACAGAATATGTTATTTCCCAACCCCGTTTTATACTTGACCAGATGGCAGACACCACCTAAATCTAATAATATTGTTATCCTAAAAGTATAATCAAATATTTTTTCCGAGGTCATAATTAGGTAAGGCAACTCTTGGGAATTACAGTTTATATGTTTTCAACTAATAACGTAACTCATGTCGGCCAAACGCGTCTTCCACAGATTAAACTCCATACACTACCGAAGTTATCAAAGTTTCCGTACCACTCTTTCGAGTATAGTGCGATCGGAATTTGAGTGATTTCGATCACGATATGTCAAGGACGATTATTAAAATCAATAGATTTCAGATCGTTCCACAGGAAAAAAGGTCAAATGGAGACAATTTGGGTTTGGACAATTTGAGATAGGCTAGTAAGTAGCGAGCTATGAGATGACGGAAAAAACTTTCTTTGAAGCTCCCTACAGATTAGTTTCAGCACATATCGTCGGCTTTCTGTTAAAACCTTGAAAGTCGAAAATTGAAAAACTGTTCAGGAGAAACAGAAAAAAACTATTAAATTCTCGGAACCAAAAAACTTTAAAATCTGGTTGAAAAAACATAAAGTAAAAGGAATCAAAATCCAGAAACCAGAAAAACGAATAAATGAATATAATTTGGAGTTATAAAACTGCGACCTATTGATCCACTGTGTCCTCGCGTTCAGTTGGATGGGGTTGGTCAGCTTACAGCTCTACCTCCAAAACTATTTCTCTGTCGAATTTTAGTGTTTGGGGTTTAACATTTTCTCAGAGAGGAAAAGTTGCTCTCGTCTACCTGGTAGCTAGCAGCCCAGATATTTTATTCTTTGGTAGATAAGTGCAGCACATTTGCCCAGAATGTGGTCTGGGGTTTCCTCATGCATTCTATAGAATTTTTATGTGGCACTCTGCTCACTAAAACAAGATAACTTAGGTGTCTTCTGAGTTTACAGTGGCCAGTGAGAAGACCCGTTAGTATTCTGAGGTTGTTCCTACTTAATCTGATACATTTAGTAAAACGTTCTTGGTTATAGTTCCCAAGGAGGAGTTTGGTCTGCCTCAGCTTGGGGAGTCCTTAGTCACATTTTCTGATTTACCGCAAAAGGGCTCAGGACCTGTAAGGAAAGTCTTAGCTCTGTTTTTAGCTAAGGAATCTGCCTCTTCATTTCCCTGGACACCAACAACGTGGTCAGCTACCCAATGAAATGTGACATTATTATTTTTACCAAGTTCATTTAGCCTGCTTACATATTCCCACATTGTTTTTGAGTTGGTGGGCTAAGAGCAGAGTGCCTTTAGTGCAGCTTGACTGTCTGACTTAATGGTAATATGTTGGTTTGGGTAGTTCTTTTCGAGATTAGGATCTGCACACTTTTAATTGTAATGTATTTCCACTTGAAAAATGCTGATAGACTGTCCCATGGGTATGGAAAGTTTTAGTTCTAGGCCCAAATATTCCTGCCCCAGTCCCTTCAGTCGTCCTCGGTCCATCAGTGTACCACTTAATGGCATTTATGCTTTGAGAGCGTTTCACCTACCCAATAATTTTTACAACTTAACTTTTTTTGCGAATTTGAATTTTCTAGTCATGCAATCTCTTTCGAGTGTCAATAAAGTGAATTTCTGTAGACTTTTGCATGCTGTCTCTAATTCTACAACTCATGTCAACTTATGTTGTAGCAAAAGGTCATTCCCAGTTCCCTCTTTGGCAAGTCTCATTATGGCTGATGGCTCCCTTAGCAGCACCATCAATGACCTCGTGTGGAGGAGACAGATGAAGTATGACCTCCATGGCCACTGAAGGGGAAGTCTAATTACTCCAATAATGCATAAATATGTGAGAATTTGGACTTTATATAGCATTTTTCTAGTCGTTAATAACTCGGTTCTTTTATGCCACACAACTCCACCATAGGTAATGGTGGGCCTTACCCCTTACCATCATGTTGTACATCCACCAGAAGATCTTTGATTTTTAAGTCTTTTGCATATCATAAGGGCCTTTCTTGCTTTCCCGACGGTAATTTGAAATTTTTTATTCCAGGAGTTTACTATCTGGTGTAATTCCTAAATATTTCACCTCTCTCTTTGTTTCTATTACATCGCCATCTAGCCGGATAAGTTTTATGTGTGGCAGAAGTCTTTTCTTAGTAAATGGCGCTAACGTCTCGCCTTTGTAAGGTTGATTGAATCCTATATAAATGAACACCATTTCCTTGAAATTATTATTCCTATCTGAATAGTATCACAGAGAGTTTCTCCACACTTCCCTGAGCTGTGATGACGATATCATCAGCGAAATTAATACAGCGTTTACCTTGAGAAGTGAGATATTCTAACAGTTCATATTTTCTAGGTGCAAGAATGTAACCATGTTCCCCTAGAATAATACAATTTGCAGTGTGTATGCGCTGTAGATTTTATTAAGAGTCGGTAGTCATCGACCAAAATATTGCGTCTTAGAAAGGTACGACAGCATCTAACTGATGAGCCCAACTGTCGTGCTTGGGCGAAACGCATTGGACTAAAGGTCACAAAAAATCTTCCATTTGAATTTAATTCAATACAGTCCACTAAACAACAACAAAAATATTAACATTGAACATTGAATTACCAAAATGATTATGAAATAAATTAAATAAATTCAATAAATCATAAATGAACTCCAAATTTTTGGTTGGTGTTACTAAAGAAATGATTGAAATGAACACATGAATTTAGAATATGAAAAATGAACTCCAGCGTATAGGGGGACAACTATCAAATTTTTGGTTGGTGTTACTAAAACATTACTAGAATGATAAAAATAAACAAACGAACACAAGCGATGAACTACAACATGCGTAGGTATACCGTATACGGGGAAAAAACGAAGAAAGAAAAGTATTGTTCGTCGTCAACAGGCAAGCTTCAGTGGAGAATGGTCATGCATGAAGTATATTCAAAAAGAGAAAAAAAATTTTACAGATTTCACTCATAGAGTAACCATGGGGACATTGAAAATGACACCTGGCTAATCTTTTCAATTTAAATTAATTAAAACGTAATAAGCTGTTTCAGACACCATTATAGGTTCTGAAGTTTCTAGGTACCTTTATGCACATTATGTATTTAATGTCACTTTCCATTTCGCAAAAAATAAATCTTGTTAATTTTCTTTAACTAACCCATCAACTTTCCTGTTCAACGAAAAAAATCGTTGTTTTAAGATCTGATATCAAAACTCATATATATGTGTACCTATTAGTGCAAACACAAATATGCCCTAAAAACAGTTTTAAGCGCTTATAATTATGCCCTTAAAAATCAATTACATATATATATGTCCTTAATAAATTATTATATTATGCTCCAAAAAAAATGATTATATGCCCTAAAAATATTGCTTAATAAATAGGCTAAAATAAATTTTGTGGTTCCATTTTCTCAAAAAGTATTTGACCGATTATGATAAATTTTATATGTATAAAACTTTAAACTATTCTTTTCGCGGACATAATTCATTTAAACTTTAAAGATTTTTTCGGAACTTACCATGTTATATATAAGAAATATTATATTTAACGCGGTAAGTTCCGAAAAAATCTTTAAAGTTAAAATTTTATATGGTTGGAAAGCCGCAATTGCGGAGATGTGCAGAATCTACTTGAAACACGCATTTACACACTGTGGGTCATTTTTGTTTTTAACTGTCGAACACTGCATATTAAAAAAAAAATATGTTTTTTTCCTTCAATATTTTAAAATTTAAATTTTTTTGGATTTATTTAAGACATTAATTGCATCAAAAATATAAAAAAAAATTTACACGAGTGAGCCCCACAAGTTTGCTCTCGTGGCTAACAAACATTTTGGTACATTTCAACGAAAGAAATGTTAAAAAGACAGAATTACTGGGAACATGGTCAATATTTTCTAAATTTTCAAAAGCTATCTATAAGTACATATTGTTTAGGCCGTGTGCGAATTGGGTTAAAATTGCGTTAAATTTTATCCGAAGATTAATTTTTGACGATAGTGGGGTGAATCTGTATACGTAGAAACTTCAAAATTTTATTTCGAATTAAATTTAATCGAAATTTTAATTCAATTCACACACGGCCTTAAATATTTAGAAGTACTGGATTACAAAATTGAAATAAAATCGTTCGAGTGGATTTAACCAACTCAAAAAAAAAAAAAAAAAAAAAAAAACCAACCCAAATTTCCGTAATCCGAATTTTTTCGACATAACCTGAAGTTAGGTTTTAATTTTTTGGTTATGCTATAATGCTGGTAATGCTGCCCTATACACCTTTTTTATTTATTGAATAAACATTAGAAGATACTGAACAAATTATAAAAATGCTGATGCTCCAAATGCATTTGATAAACAAACAGCACATCTCGACCAGTGACGTCAGTGTTCATAAGTAGTGGAATGCGTAGTGCATACGACTTCGAAGACTGGGAAATGGGTTCAAACCTCATGGTGTGCATGTAGAAAGTTTTTCACAATAAAATTGGATTAGAGCTCAGCACCACTAAAAGTAGACTGATGATAGGACTTGGCACCCCCTGAAATAGCTATATCTCCAGCCAAACAAAAATAAAACAAATTAAAATACCTAAAATTAATTCCTAAACAATTGGTGGTAGCGCCTTTAAGTTGTTGTTGTTTGTTTTTCAAAAATTCAATGAAATGGACGCAATAAAGAATGGTCAAGTCTAATAAACTGACATTCTAGTATGAACAATACAATAAATAATAATAATAACTGAACAAACTATGTTTTTTTTTATGAAAAATATACATACCTAAAATAATTGGCATGCCAAAATATGCACGTAAATCGTAAATATACAAAAATATGCATTTATGTACTTATAAAACGGATTTCTAATCTAGTCTCGTCTTAATCGTGTTACTAAAAAAAAATATGCTGTGGCATATTTTTGGTTGTCCTACATATAACATACCTACATAAATCGATTTCAAGCAAGCTTAACTCCGGCTTTCACACTCAACTGCATCACTGGCCTTTCTTATAGGACCGAATTGTATTCTGTATCGAATAAAAATAAATACCTATCATTTTCAATTTCAATAAATCACAACCTACCTACCTCCATAATTATGTTGATATATATACCTACACTACATACAAAAATCTGGCAGAGTACCTATAGATACATACACTTTTGTTGTTTTTTTCTCTTTTTGAATATTCTTCATTGAATATTCTTCCACTGAAGCTTGTCTGTTGACGACGACTTTTCTTCGTTTCTTCCCCGTATACCTATTGCCTACGCCTGCTGTAATTCATCGCTCGTGTTCGTTTGTTTATTTTTATCATTCTAGTAATGTTTTAGTAACACCAACCAAAAAGTTGATAGTTGTCCTCCTATACGCTGGAGTTCATTTTTCATATTCTAAGTTCATGTGTTCATTTCAATCATTTCGGTCATTTCTTTAGTAACACCAACCAAAAATTTCGTTGTGATGCCCTATACGCTGGAGTTCATTTCTGATTTATTGAATTTATTTCATTTAATCATTTTAGTAACACCACAACTCTGTCAAAACGATCCTATAAACATTTTCAATGTTAAAACAACAAGGTATTCAGAAGAAGACAAATGAACAGACAAGGCAACCAACAAAAGTGAATAGGTTTTTGCCAGATTTTTGTATGTTGTATATGTGTGTATATCTACATAGTAATGGAGGTAGGTAGGTTGTGATTTTGTGAAAATGAAAATGATAGGTATTTATTTTTATTCCATACAGAATACAATGCGGTCTTATAAGAAAGGCCAGTGATGCAGTTGAGTGTGCAAGCAGGAGTAGAGCTTGCTTGAAATCGATATACCTATGTAATATGTGGGACAACAAAAAATATGCCAGAGCATGTTTTTTTCTAGCAACACTATTAAGACGAGATTAGATAAGAAATCAGTTTTATAAGAAATACTGGGCCCTACCAATAATCAAATTTAGTTACGACTTAAATATTTTAGTAAAATGGATCATAAACATAATTGAATGGGCTCTAAATAATAAACCGTGCATGGTATTACCTAAATATTTACGTGGACTATAAATAATGAACCATGTATTCAACTGACTTCAAAAAATTGAGAATATAATGTATGGTTAATAATTTAGGATCCATAACGCTTAGGTTAATATTTCACTGCAATATTTAAGTCATAACTAAATTTGATTATTGGTAAGGCCCACTGTCTTTTAAGCACCATGTTTCGTCGAAAACGCATATTTTTTGTATATTTACGATTAACTTGCATATTTTGCTGTATTTTTGTTTATTTTTCATTATAATCATAACTTTTACAGTGTCTTCTAATGTTTATTCAATAAATAATAAAGGTCTATAGGGTAGGCATTACCAAAAAATTAAAACATAACTTCAGGTTACGGCTAAAAAATTGGCATTAAGGAAATTTGGGTTGGAGTTTTTGTTTTTTTTTTTTTTTAATTAACCTATTTTTAAGTTGGTTAAATCGACTCGAACGATTTTATTCAATTTTGTAATCTAGTACTTCTAAATATTTAAAGGCCGTGTGTGAATTGAATTAAAATTTCGAATAAATTTTATCCAAAATTAAATTTTGAAGTTTGTACGTAGGCATACCTGCAGATTCACCTCACTAGTGTCAAAAATTAAAATCGGATAAAATTTAGCGCGATTTTAATCCAATCCGCACACAGCTTAAACAATAGGTATAGATAGCTTTTGAAAATTTAGAAAACATTAACCCAAAAGTAAAAAAATCATGTTCCCAGTCATTCTGACTTTTTAACATTTCTTTCGTTACCAAAATTTTTGTTAGCCACGAGAGCAATAAGCTCGTGGGACTCAGTCGTGTAAATTTTGTTTTTTATTTTTGATATAATTAATGTCTTAAATTAACCCATGTAGATGAATTGAAACGATTCACCATTATAAAAAAATGCATGTACCTATTTCAAATAGGTTTTAATGGCTTTTAGCCCCAGCAGATTGACGTTATGTTCGACAATCTCACTTGTACACTACATATTTTTTTGTTTTTAGATTTAACGTGTATAAAGCTAGCATATACACATGAGTATAATTAATTAAAACCATAACTAGAATTGTGTGCTTAGATTTATGTCGTTCTTTTTAGTGCAGTTTTTAAAAATAAATTACATCGGTATACATACCTACATAGAATATATTTTTACAAGCAATATTGAGCATATTTTTAGGGCCCTAATCATTTTTTTGAGCATATAATTACTTGTTAAGGGCATATACATATATGTAATTGATTTTTAAGGGCATAATTATAAGCGCTTAAAACTGCTTCTAGGGCATATTTTTGTTTGCCCTAATAGGTATGTAAGTTTTGATAATCAGATTTAAAAAAAAAACGATTTTTTTGGTTGAATAGAAAAGTAGGTATGATGGGGTTAGTTAAAGAAAATTAACAAGATTTATTTTTTGACACCTAGAAACTTCAAAACTTATAATGGTGTTTGAAACAGCATATTACGTTTTAATTAATTTGTAAAGATTGTAAAGATTAGTCATGTTTTTTGTTTATCTAGCAAAATAAAGTAATTTTCAATGTCCCCATGGTTACTCTATGAGTGAAATCTGTAATTTTTTGTCTTTTATTTTTGTTATTCCTCTTCCTAACAGTTCATCAACTACAAGACTCCAAAGCAAGGGTGATAGTACCCCTCCCAGTGGGGTACTATCTGTATATTTGGTCCTGCTGTTTTCTCTGCTGTTCTAGTGCCCAGCATTTTGACATCTTAACAATCCATTTAATTATGGTGATGGGTACACACTTCCTTTTCAGAAAAAATAACGATACTGTTTCATGGAAATGCAAAAGAAGGTTTTGACACAAAAAGCGTATTAATAAATGGACCACTTTATTTTAAGACTGAATGTTGGGGAAAGGTGAAAACATACAAAACCATCGACATTCAATTTATGTCAGTTACTCCAATTTAAAATCAATGCAAACTAACAATAGAATTATCAAAAACTGGGTATAACACTGTCTGTAACGATATGCCCTTGAGAAGACGCACCTAGAAAGGATAATGATGAAAAATATCATACGGCCATTGTACTGAAAAATTAATGTTATTTATGTATGCTATTAAAGAACAACTTTTCATCTATTGAGGTAATTTTCAAACTCAACATCAGGATCTACATGTATATGTACACTGGTAAATCAGTGTACATGCAAAGAACAAAAATGTCTATTTTGTATTTTTTTTTATACAAAACTTCCTTCCTCTACTTAAATCAACACTCTGAATATTCATTAATATGATTCTGTTTTTAATTGAAATCCATCGCTCCAAATGAAAATCCTTTTTAAACTTGAATCCAGGATATGATAATTTCATTGAGTTGCCTGTCTTTTTCGCCCATAGTACTTTTCAAAATTGGAATACATAAACATTATATCTAAATTACTTTGTTATTTGTTCTTTAACAAAAATGACAAGTTCAAGAGTGCAGATCCTGTTTAAGTCCTTCCGTTGAAATATCAGAAGCAGCATCAGAAAACGAGGAGAGGGTATTTGCAAGCAAAAAACAAAAACTCGTATGTGTGTATCATGCGTATGAATATATGTATGCCTTTTATGTACAATACACAGAGACTGAAACTGATAAATTAATATCCTTTCTCTGGGGTAATCCAATTTGCATTAGTTTGCGAAATAACTGCATTATTAACATGGTGCTCGCTTGGCTTGGCTTAACTGGGTTATGTCGCTTGGTGTTTGCTTTTAAAAACGAACGCAAAACAAGTGTATTGTTCTTCTTGTTCTTTTTTTGGCAGTTGAATAACTTAGCTAAATGTCTAAAGTGTGAAGGTTGACAAATATAGGTACAATACATACGACCATCTCAAATCCCAAAGACCCTCTTTGCATGCTCCATCACTACCTAACTGTGTTTGTTTTGCCGCCATTGTAATGTGTAAATTTCGTAAATTTATTTTGAAACTTAGTTACAGTTTACTTTGTATGCTTATGACACATACAGCACGAAACGGCAATTAGCATATACTCAAGCAGATATTATCATATTCCTATATAAGTGTGTTTATATAATTATTTTGTGCGTTTGTGTTGTACATATCTTTGCTTTGAATGAAGATAAAGTTTCGCTAGCGCGGAAATTATGTGTACACAGAGTTTGCAATGCAACACTTCATATATAATGGTTTCGGGCGGACAGAAAACTTCGTTTATGTTTGTATCATAATTCATTTTAAGGACTCTTATATATCCTCGCGAAGTGAATGTGGATATAATTTTCAAAGTAGTTTCAAAAGTAAATATTTGCGCGGTTAAACTTTGGGCGTATGTGTGATTTAGATTGATATCGAATAAGTATAGTGTTTGGCAATCTCATGCTATCTTCATCTTGGTTAATTAAATGAGGTTCTGAAATATTATGTACCTATACATATACATGTATAATAAATGAGGAGACCTATGAGTAGGTGGTGGGTATAGGTATGTTTATGAGTAGCAGGAAGGCATGCAGGAATCTTAAATTTAAACTACAGAAAATTTCTTTTTGTATACCTATCAAAAAAGTGTGAATTTTCTGTATATTGAAAAGGTCCCACTTTTTAAATGGCGCCCAACTAATACTACAAAAAAATTATGCGTTATTTTTTTTTTAATTCAAAGTAATATATTATGGATGGATAGACTTACCCAAAGTAGTTTCCTGTTAATGGATAGACATGAAGTGGGTATAAATCAAAACAAAAAAAAAATTAACTATTTCGAAATATGGAATTTTAGGTATTAAAATTTTACAAAGTACCACTTAAACGCTTAAGATTAGATTAGACGACGTGTAAAAACTACACAATTGTGTATCCATGACGTCAAAGAAAAATCATCAAATGAGTTGCATATCTCACATGTATATAGCAAATTCGTGCATACCACAATTATGTGTATTACACGATATGAAAAAATTCTACACAATTTTACCAAAAAATTTGTGCCTTTTGGTTTTGCATTTGTGTGGTAAAATATGATTACATAAAAAATATTACATATTTTTGTATTGATTACACTATATGTCGAGCGTTAACATTATTATTTTGTACACAATACACGACAGATGCATAATTTTTCTGTGACGCCTAGCAGGCAACTTCCACTTTTGTAGGCTGTGAAAAAGGCGCCGGGTGTGTTCACACCAGAACTTTTAATCCCTCTCATAGTTAGGGCGAAATAAATTTAAAAATTCGTATTACCTTCATTTGGGAATGGTTATCATTTATGTAACGTACGAAACACCGATTAATATATTTTGTATTATATTAAGATATTTTTTTTCGCGTCACTATGTTCGAAATAGTTTCTTTAAATTCAAAATATTTTTTGTTTCGATGTGCTGGTCAAAGAACACTTCAAAACGGCATCTTAAATACCATTAACATATCGCACATATACAAAAATATGTAGCTGTAGATTTTTAAGAAGTTTACACAATTCTGAGAGTCACATATTTATATAAAAAGCTAATTGTATGTAAAAAGTTATATGTAAACGCCGATTAGACGAAATGCTAATTTGCACATATTTCATGTGTAATTGGTTCAACATATTGTGCACATACGTATATCTGTCATATGCGAGTCACAAAATTGTGTCTATTAAACGATATACAACCAAAAAACATCGTCCTGACGTCAAAATGACGTAAGAGGCACACAGATATGTAGTTTTTATATATCATCTAATGCTAGCTTTAAATGCAATTTGTCTTTCCTCTGTCAAGCTATTAGACAGGATGGCTACGATACCAATGTTTTTAACATCCAACATTCTGAGCGCACATGAGCCAGTAGGTACTGGCTATCCAGTGATAATACACATAAAATTAAGCAACTTGCTCGCCAACTTGCTCGCCAACTTGCTTTTGAAACCATTAATGCGTAAATTTTTCCTTTTAAATGGTGAACATGTAATGCATTTAAAATGTATTTTGATTTTTTTGCAACCCATTGTTTTTGAAAGGTCAACCACATTTTAAATTTTAATTGTTCTTAGATGAAAATGTAAATGGTAGGAACAATTGTTAAAGTTTCAATAAAATAAGAAAAAGTACGTATACGCCTGAGTGTACCACATTTGAAAGAACTTCAAATCTCTATGTTCATTAATAAATCTCTTTTTTTTTAATATTTATTTTTTTTTTAAATCTTTGATGGCTGAAGGCTTATAGATATGTTGATAGAATTTTCCGCCAATTACAATTTAAATACAATTTATTCATAGAATGATCCCAGGAATCATCCCTTAAAATATGGTGACACCCTGTATTTGTAGCTCAAGGCTATTACTGTTATGAATAAGATTGAAAATTTAAAAATGTACAAAACTAAACAAACTTTCTGTACCAGAATTGAAATCAATCTAACCATTTATTCACTCACATTTTTGACTTTTCCATAATCATAATGTTCAGTTTGGAACCAAGCCATAATAAAACAAATTTACATGAAACCAATACTTGCCCTATAGAAGGGCTTGTATAAGAAATGAAAGTGATTTCTTGCTTTTACCGACAAACTTCATGATTGATTTATAAAAAGTTGCTGTCAAAGTTTTTGATTTTCATTGAAATGGAAATATTCAGTCTAAATAATTTTTTCACTTTATAAGTATTTTTATAAAAAAAAAAAATGTCAAACTTTTCACCAAATTTTTTGAAAGAAAAACTTATCTGTGAGCGTTTGCTTTGCATAATATATCTACCTAATCCTGAGGTCATTTAAGTCAGAAGTATATTCTTGCCTTGTCGCAAAGTAAACGCGAAATTTAAATTTCCCAGCCCGCATTTCTCAAGCTATTACTCCCCATCTTCAATCATTTTCAAAAAAAAAGATAGCAAATTGTCATGTGTCAGGTAGATTTTCCATTTATATTTCCTTTTTTTCTTTGCAGTTCGCTTGAATGCCTTCATTTTAATGCAAATTGAAACATATTTCAAGTTTGTTGTTTTTTTTTTTTTGTTTGAGTTATTTTTCATCCATTCTTCTTTTGGCTCATGTTTCATTCCCTAGGCTTTTATCAGATTTAGGTAGGAATATTTTTTTATTTTTTTTTTTATTTTTTCGGTGTCAAATACCTATATTTCATAGGCTTTTTTCGATTTTCAAAATAAACAGAGTTAATCGCTACAATGTTTCACTTTTCTTTAACAGGATTTCGTAAAATGATAGAAAATAAAAAGCCTTTTGATAAACTTAGGTGTTTCAAAAGATCCTTCGACACTTTTTTTCGGTTTATCATTTGTTTTTTTTCTTTCAACCCATTTATATCTATTCCTTAGGATGGTATCGCATTAAATCGCCACCAGGTAGGATTTATAAAAAGTCAGGTCTGCGTGATATGGAGATAAAGGTAAATATTTATCGTAGAGTGCCTACATATAGAAAAAAAAAATATTTAAGCTAAAACCTATTACCTAAAGGGAAATTAAAAAAAAATGAACGTGCCTTAGAAGACACGATTGTAATTTTAAATAGGGTTCTTATCTTGTATGGAAATAACTTTGAATTCAATCAAATAATTATTATTTTTACATTCAGGTGAGGATTTGGTAAAAAATATTGGGAAGTACTCATTAAATATTAAAACAATCTCACAAAAAGTTTGCAAAGTTTGTGAATCAATTCCTTAAAAATTCACCAATTATATGCAATTGTTTTTATGTGCGTGTTGTTAGTCAGCAGGGATTTACAATAGGTAATTATTGACTATAAAGAAAAATACTCTTGGAGGAATTGGCACTTCCTACAAAATTCTTGAGGCAATAACTATCAACTTTGTTGGTCACATAAAAATTCTTTTTAAGCTATTAGAATTTACTTGAAGGCTTTTGGAGGCAGTAGGCATTAGCCGAAAGCAAATGTTTGGTGTTTGATGTACATATAACCAATCTGTAAGTGCAAGGGTTTTTTTTATAGGTATAAGTCTGGTATGCCTCTGTATGGTGGGTGTGAAGGGCTTAAAAATAGCGATGATAGCAAATTTTTTAAGCCACTAAACGCCAGTTGACAAGCCCACAAGAAGTTTGAATCAAAACATTTAATACGCATCCGATTTTATGTATTTGACTAAACATTATTGGCAGCATTGAATATTAAAAACAAAAATACTGCTTAAACGTAAAACTTTGAAGACAATTAGCTTGAACACAATTTTTTTTTGATATTGAGTGAATTTTAAGAGTTTACATGGTAATTATTTTTCCTTCTTAAGAGGAAAGTGACGAATCCTCAAGAGTAACTCTTGTCAGAGAGAATTGCCGCTAACATTAGCCGTTCGGATTAGGTAATAAACTGTAGGTGCCCTTCATACCTGCAGACAAGCACACAGGAATGGCTGAGAGCTCTAAGTCACTAGGCCCTCTATTGACATGATAATTGCAAAAATTTTAAGGAACATTTCATATTTAGCCAGTTCACGTTTCTAAGATCTCACTGAGATCTCACTGAGCAAGCTCCGTCAGCTCCACTGAGCAGAAGGAGAACCCTGAACAAAATTTCTCCGCTAGAAGTCAAAATCAATTTCCATCTCTTTTTTATTAATTAATCAACTGCGACAAAAAATAATTGAGCAAGCGAAACCAAAAAATATTAGTCTCAGTTTTTTGACAGCAAAAGTGAGGAATCTCACTAAGGAATTGCGTTCAGATTTCTGAGATTGCTGAGATCTCTGAGATATCAGTGAGCTTGAGAAACTTGAACTGGCTAATTGCTTCGAAAATTTTTTTGCTATTCAGAATCTCTCCTGGAATAAATTTCCTTAAACAAACATCCAATAAAAGTACAACCAAATTCCGCTTGAATAAAAGTCAAGGAGAATTTTCTAACATCCCGGGAATAACCCCCAATAACTTATTCGCCACAAAATCTAAAAAAATTTTAAAAAAGTAAAGGGTAAAAAAAGTGGTGTCAAAAAAGAGAACAGATTTGTTCTACAAAACTGTGTATTCGTGTGTAGGTATTGTAGTTATTAGTATTTAATTTTAAAAAGTTTCAAGAGATATTGGGGTACATGAAATTTGGCCTTAAAGGAAAATTATCCCAAACTAAAAATGAAAAATATCTTAAAAATGGAAAAAATTACCACAAATTTAATGAAAAAAAGCCCTAAAAAAAATATTTACACTAAAAGTTATTTTCATCATTAATGTAATGAAAAATTTCGCCAATTCACAAAATTTAAACAATTTTTTGTTGTTCTTGCTTTTCGCATATAAATTTTTTATGCCATTTATCATTTGGGAATCATTTTTTAGTGGGGCCAAATTTCATGAAGCTGAAAAAATATTTCGGAATAAGAACACAAAATAAAGTTTCTTATAGTTAAGACTTTCATTTAAAAAAAAAAAATCCTGACAAATTTCAATTTCATTGGAAAACTGAAAGTACATACCCTAACAGGATTTATTAATGTGCAAAATTGAATTTGAACTGATTTTTGAGAGGAATATGAAAGCAGAGCATTGTGGCACTTTTTTTTTTTTAAGAGCAATACAGTTTGAAAAACTTGCGCAAATGTGCGCACCTTGTACCACCGTGATGCGGAAAAAGTACAATAAAACAAATAGTTGATATTTTAACTCTCGCGCACAGTTTTCTCACAAAAGAAGCTTGCCCAAAACAAAATTTTGTGAAGAATTTCATAAGCTACAATTTTGACTTTGACATTTATAAACAAAAACCCAATCCTATCGAAATTCCTGGTTAAAATTTTGGGCATTTTTTTTTTTGGATATTACCTCTGCACTAAAATTAACTTTAGTTTGAATTTTATTCGATGTGAAGTATAATTTCTCTTCGCTATACAAAACACATGACAAACTTTATTTTTATAATAATTTTTTTCGATAGATTTTCAAATGTACAAAGGTCACAATAGACAATGAGATTTAAATTATTATTTTTTAGATCTTTAAAATCATCATTAGATATTTTCTCAACGCAATTTAAGTTCTTTTTCCATGCTCTCAATATTCATAACCTTTTCTGAAACAAGGACACAAGTTATCCCATTAATCATTTGCAATGCATATTTTATGTTAAACTCTTTTTATTTTTCAAAACAAAATGTATATCCCTAAAAAAAAAAATAAAAAATAAATCCACAACATGAGAATTGAATAATGTGGTTTTACGATCAAGAATGCTTTCATTTTGATAATCAATCATATTCTATATGAAAATCATTGCAATAAGATAAAGATAATATGGTGACTAAATTGCTTTGAGGCATTGTCATTGCAGGAGATAAATGGATTTTTATTCATATTGTGGGTGGTAAACAAAAATGTACAAGAAATATTTATCGAACTCTTAAACTTTGGCGAAAGTTTATTTCTTTTTTCCTAAAAAAAAACAGAAAACTTTTAGAAAAGATAGTATAAATTGAACTTGACAGTAGCTGTCACGTTTGTTGAAATTAATGAACACTCGCAAATACTTTTGCAGAATAATGAGAAACCTTCGAATATTTTATGACATATGTAATATTAACGAGTTATTTTGAAGTTTGCCTACATTTATTTTTAATGGTTTGAAGGATATATCGCCCAGTGTGTGTTATGAAATTATGACAGCAAACTTGCTAGTTCAAAATATTATGTATAACAGTACCTCGCTTATTTGAACACTTGAAAATTCAAACGGTCCACTAATTCGAATATCATTTTATTACATTGGGTACTTTGTAATTCGAATAGTTGCCCAATCGAATTTTGTCTGATATTTCTTTCAATGTTAAAAGGACCAGTTGTACAAAATATTTGATCCATGGTTAATGTATTGTAGCCCAGAAACCTTCATATTAAAATACAAACTAATTATATATATGTATAAATTTTTCTATCTCTTTTTGCTGTGCCATCCTGACTCCAGCACAATCCGGCTCGAAGGACCAAATTGTAGCCCAGTAACTTTCTTATTTAAATACAAACCGAGTTGCAAAGGATTTCCGTCCATCACTATAATCAAAAAAATGAAAAACCGTCACTATAATACTAAATAAAACAAAAAGATTTCGAAGAATCTGGTTTCTTAGTCACAAAAATGTGTTTTTGGCCATTAAATACAAAAACAGCATTATAAGTTGAATATTTTCTAAACTTAATAAAATATTATATTATATAGATCTATTTAATTTTACCAATTACATCATATTAAATATTTCTTTTCTTTTAATTTGCAGGTGAGTTTTAACATAAAATAATCTTCAGATGGCTAACTAGAGTGAGTTGTTATTTTATCCTGATTAAAAATAATTTTAAAAATTATTATCTTCTTCTAAATATCCAAAAAATGAATTGAGTTTTTGTTCGTACGCGATTAACCCGGCTGAACATCATCAGATTTGCATGGGGGTTTTATGGGAAAATTAGAAATTTCGATCGAAAAATTCGAAAATCGTGAAAAACCAAAATAGCATATTTTCTGAGTTTCAATTCAAGGCAAAACGAAGTTTGATGGATCAGCTAGTAAATAATAATAGTTAAAATAACTATAGCTCAGTTATTTACATATCGTTGTTCTACAGTCCAAAGTGGAAAAAGCCCTTAACCAACAAAAAGGTTTCCAGTCAAATTGGTTGTATTTACCCAGCTGTCTCCAGTTTTTTATCAGCTTTTCTTTCACTTCCTTCCGACACCTGAGTTGGCGGTCTTCCTTTACCGCAAACATTTTTTGGAACCTAACATTTTCCGAGCCGGGGCATCTTAACCCCAGGCTATCGTTGTGCTTTTACTCTTTTGATACGTCAGCATCGCCTTAGAGTTCATTCTTCAACTCCCCGTCTATGCGGATAGGTTCAAAAGTTAACCCAAGAATTTTTCTTTTTACAAACAAAAATATAATGCACGACTGGGTCCCACGAACTCGCTCTTGTAGTAAAAGTTTCTTCGAATTTTTAAGATTGAGTGTAATATAAAACATAAAATTCATAATTGTATATGTATTTATCTATTTAATAAATTGAGAAATGGATATTTGAATATGGGGAAAAAAGAATGAAACACGTTATTTAAATTGATAAAACAAGTAATTAAAATGTCTTAATCTCAGAATGAAGAACGCCATCTCAATTCTTAAAAAATTTGAATTTATCCAGAAAAAAATTAAAAATCGTTGGATTGGTTTTCTTAAAAATAATTTTGTATATATAAAATTTCTTGAAATTTTTTACAAAAAAAATTTTGTATATGCCATTTTAAAGAATATAATAATATAGAACTAAGGCTATAATTAAAAAAAAAATACATTAACCAGTATTAAAAAAAATAATTTTTCAAAAAAAAATTGAATATTTTTTAAAAATCCAAAAAATTTTGTTTTTGAAAATACATGTATGCAATATTAATTTAAACCATTAATAACGGTTTTTGGTAAATTTTTTGTCACCAAAATGTAAACCATACCACCACTAGTGCACACAAAAAATGTAAAAAAAATCGTTACAGCCCTTTTTCAGATAAATAACTTTTTTCAAAAAGGTTGTATGGCAAGTACCGTTAGTTTTTGAGCTACAAAAAAATTAGATTTTCTCACTATAGACAATAACCCAAAAATCTTATGCTTCAAGTTTGAAGAAAATCGCTTTAATGGTTCAGGCTGTAGGCCGTGGACAGTAATACAGACACACAGTCTTAAAGACATTGAGAAGGTGATTCGCATAAGGTGTGACAAAAATCTAGATTATGTGTGGGCTGAGTTGAGGCACGAAAAAAAATCATTAAAAAAATAATGGCAACACTTACAATGTCATGCTATACCTACCCTATTTCCAGATATCCGTTTTTTTTTTGTTTTATTTTTAATTTGAATTATCTTGAAAAATTTATTTTCAATATGAAAATTTTGAAAAAATATTTTAAAAAATCGTGTTCAAACTAATTTTGTTCAAAATTTTACGTTATTTTTTTTTTATTTTATTTTATAATCAATTTTTGGTCAAAAACTAAAAAACCGGATGCTTAATCAGTTTCTGAGAAAATCGAAATCAATCAATGGTTAAGGTTTTTCAATTTTTAGCACCTTGTTTATGGGATACTTGCAAACAAAGTATACCATTTGAACGGTCACCGGATAGTGGTCAAGCATATATTTTTTTTAATAATTTTTTTTAATTTAATGTTTTTCTCTAAATTCATGAATAAAAATCTACAGCTGACCAATGTCTGAAACTAGCTGACCTTTTATGGAGATTGAGCTACCTTTCATATGGCATTGTATATTTTCGAGTGTCCCATAAATAAGGTGCTAACAGGTGAAAGAAGACTTAAAAATTCTAAAAAAAAAACTATGCTATAAACTGACACTACCTGACCTTTTGTCACTATACGGAGGCCATTCAAATAATTTACTTTTTTGCGAATATTCCATAAATGAGGTGCCGAAAATCGCTGATGTCCGTAGTCCGTCCGCTAGTCTATATAAATACAAATGGACAACAAACAGAATCACGACGACGTATGAATATACGTATGAATAAACTGAATCTTATCTAATGTTACATACAATCTACAACTTAGAAATTTCATTCCTATACAACTAAACGCTTGCTATGGAGGGAGAGTAAGTAAAAAAGGAACCATTATTATATTATCATGCCTCAAACATATAATACCCGATTCCAAAAGTAAAGGAGTCAAATGGTTTTCTTTTGTATATTTGTATAGAATCTATGTATGTATGTAGATATGTGGGTATTTTTATTGCTCAAACCCAGCTGGGCATCAAAAGCCATTTATTCCAGTTAAAGTTAATATCTCAAAATTACGATAAATAGCTAAAGATTTGAAAAGGGGAAATGTAAATAAAAATTAACGGCCGATTTTGTTAAAAGTAGATAATATTAAAGGGTTATAAAATAAATCGTTTAGATTTAATGCATATCATCAGCATCAGCTCATATTGGTCGATTTCAAAACTCGCAATAAACTTTCATGGTTTTTTAATATATTGGAGTGAATACAAAAAGTAAGCTTTAATGTTAAATGCGAGACAAAGCTAATATTATTTTTCTGTAACAACACAAGAGAGGCTTTATTCTTATATAGGTAAGTCGATAAGTTAAAATTTAAATTTCTACAGCAAATAGAAATACATAATAATTTATGCAGGATACAGGTACTAAAAGAGATTTGCAACAGTAATATTCGACTTTAAGGATGGCGGTGCTGACTTCACGCTTCGTAAAATGAATTTTTGACTCTAAAAACTGCAAATATGAGAATTTTTTTTATCTCTTCGGCACTTGGAAGCACAAACTGAGCAAAAAACAGCACAAGGTTAATTTTTAAATTTAATTAAATTTCAGCTTTGAAATTTTGCAAAATTTCAAATTTGAAAAAACAAATTCAATGCACAAATAGCACAAGTTTGCTGCATTATAGTACAAAATTTTTTTTTTTTTGAAAATCGAAAATGGCGGTGCCAACTTCACGCTAAGGCGCTTCGCAACATTGCAAATATGCGATTTTTTTATCTCTTCGATTCTTAGCATCATTTTTTGAATACAAAACAATCCAACTTTAATTTTTTAGAAAAAAATAATATTTTTTTAAAAATTTTCATCCGTAAAATTTGCGAATTTACGAATTCCAAAAAAATATTTACGGCATTACGCAGCACAAGTTGGGCACATTGAAGCACACCATTTTTTTACGACAGTCAAAAATGGGGGTGCTAACTTCACTCACATAATTCAAGGGTTGTTTATACGGTACATAAATATTGGCGCAGGGTCATACGTCAAATGCAAAAAAAAAATTCGAAATTATTGCCTGCCTATTGACCGTCCTGAATGGGATATATTAATCCACAAAGGGAATGCCATGAGTTAGTTTGGTATCAAATGAAAATTAAAGTTTAGATAATTGTATGGCTAAAATATTTTCAAAATCGCTCATAAGAAATTAGAAATATGTGAGCTTGAAGTTGCCGATTGCATTAAATTTTTTAATTTTTTTTATTGATATGTCAAAGACCACGCAAAAGAAGTTGTTTCCCTAGAAGTTAAATCTTCCTATCTGATCATTAATTTAATATAGTATCTAATAAAATCTTGTTGGTACTATTACAAGGACAAAAATACCTTTCATTTGCTATTAATATCATTTTTCTATACGTCATTTGTTTCGCACGTTATTTCATTTGATTTTTTTTTTAATGAGAACAGGCTCTCATCGCGTAATTTTGATTATATTCAACAACCTCGTCAAACATTTCCTTCGTATAACATCACAATCGTATCGTTTAATTGTATTGTTCATCGTTTAAATTACGAACAGTTTAAGAACAACTAAAATCATCAAAAATCATATTGGCCGCGTTCGGGGGGCAAGCCAAACCTTTCCGGATAATGTTGTGTTGTTGTAATATCATAGGAAAATTCAGCTGATGAACCAAACAGCTGTTCTCAAAAACAAATCTAAAGCTATCCTAAAATTTTCGGGATAATAAACTATCTGATGTGAAATTTGAGGAACAGCTGATTACAGCTGACTTTTGGTTTTCGGGTGTCGCTTGAGTAGTTGTTTGTTTTTATTTTTTGTTGTTTATTTTTGGCTTTTAAACATAAAAATACCTATACAAATTGTTGCAAAAATAAACAAAGTGAAGATATCTGTCAATTGGAAGGACACAACATAGGTTTTTGAAGACACAGCAGAGATCTGAGAAAAAATTATTTCTGGTACGTGCTTAAACTTTTGTCAGCTGTTTTGATTTTTGATAGGTTACCTATCCGGTTCGTTCGAAAACATATCAGATATTAAAGTATCTCAGATAGCCTATCTGTGTACCCCCCGAACGTGGCCATTAAAAATTAAATTTGTGATGTCAAACACGAAAATAGTTGTCATTTTAGTTTAAAATTTTGAAGTTCAAATTTTGTTATTCTCATAATGTCATAATCACGGGTTTGTTTAATTATAAAGGAGGGTTGAATATCGCTGGACGTGTAGACGTGGATAGCTGAAACCCGGTTGGTTGTTTTCTATGGAGTCCAAAGTAAGTGGACTCACACGCCGAAGAACGCGAAATCTATATGTGTGCATAATACGGGGGTTGGCTTTTTGAATGTTCTATTTTTTATTAGTGAACGGCTCAATTTAAGGCTCTCCATTTACATGTCAAATTTCGATATTTGTTGTTGCTTTTAATATTGCGGTGCAATCGGCAACTTCAAGTTTGTGGGAGCACTTGAGCAACCATTTTTTACAGTTTATTGCCGAATCCGAACGACTAATGTGAGCGGCACTTTTCTAAGACAAGAGATACTCTTGGAGGTTTTGTCAATTCCTCGCAAGAGGTAGTAGCTGTTTTATTTTTTTAAAATTATGGTGGCGAGGCTGTAGATCGAACCTAGACCTCCGGCATGACAGTCCATCGCACTAACCATCATGCCGCGGCTACAAATTATAGGTAGGTGTAGGTTAGGTATCAAATATAGTAATTTATTTAAATATAAAAAGCGGGATATCGTATCCAACCCATTTTCTTTTAATTCGGTCTACATAATTCTCATTTCTTAATAATCAAAAGATTTAATAACTGTTGAATATCTAAATCGAAGATGCAGGGTTTCATTGGAATGTATTTTTGCTTGTTTTTTTAATTATTTGGTACCACACCACCGGTAGGTACTACTTAACATTTATCAGACTGACTTGGATTGTTGCCTGTGTATATATCAAGCGCTTAATACTAGATTATGTACTAGATTATGTACATTTAAAAATTTAAGAAGAAAAATCACACAAGCATTAAAGTAGAAGAAAATCCTTTACTTTTATCTAAATCCCCTATCGCAGAAAATTAGTTTAAATACTTATATAGACCCTGCTTTCAAAGTGTATTTATGTACATACATACATCGTATCTACTTTTTCATTAAAATATAAATAAATTTATCTATTTCAACCGATGAATATCTTTTAAATTGAATCCTCTTTGTTATCCTCTCTTTTTTTTAGAATACCAACGATGTGAAATAAATTGTGTTACATAAAAAAAAAAACCTCTCGCTTTAAGCAAATTGTGGGGTGTTAAACTGGATCAAGGGAATTTTTTTTAAACATTTACGTGTGTATGTTGTGTATAAAAAAGTAATATGTATATTTGTAAGGAAAAAGGGTTTTCTAAAATATGTAGAGAGACATAACTAGGAAAAAGTCGGATGTAAAAATGAAATCCATACTTGCCTTGAAAAGCGTGGGTATACTGATGTGATAAATCAATAAAAAGAAACAAGGATTCGATTCAGGCATTTATTTAAATTCAATTTTAAGAAAACAGTAAAGTTCATTCTCTATAGAACTTACGAAAGAATATTTTTTATATAAAAACAATTTTTGCACCTGTTTCAGTAGGATATGAATTAAATATTAAAGCAATCCCCCAAACACTTCTTTCGTCTTTTCTATTAAACTCAAGGTTTGTAATGACGTTTTGATAAGCTACATCTATAAATAAAATAAATTTGGTGGCCCAAACGGCTCATGAAGAACCAGGGCCTAGCGACTTACAACTCTCTCTGTGTGCGTCTGCAGGAATGAAAGTGACCTACAGTTTATTGCCGAATCCGAACGGCTAAGGTGAGCGGCACTTTTCTATGACAAGTGATGCTCAAGGAGGTTTTGTCAATTCTTCGCAACAGGTAGTAGCCCGGAAAAAAACATAAGGTAGAAGCGGTTGGTATTGAACTCCAGACCTCTGGCATGACAGTCCAACGCACTAACCATTACGCCACGGGCTACTACATCTATATCTACAAGCTACATCTAAGCTTTTTAATAAAAAAAAAGAATTGGATTATGGAAACAGATTTCTTTTCTTTTAAAGAAGATTTCATATTTTTGTATTTATTCACGTATGGCTTTGTAATGGCTTTGTAATGTCTTTTCCGATTTTGAGATGGTTTTGCAATCTGGTGCTTTTTAATATTTCATATAGCATTTGAAAATTCTCAATTTTTTTTTTCTAAGCAAAAAAAAAAAAAAATGTCTTGATCAACTTCCGAACAGAAGAAGTTTACAAATAAAAAATATACTCGCACAACTCAAACAGATTTATCTCTAGCATTCAAGACACGCTTAAATGACATACATTTAGAAGCATTTAAAAGCAAAAAACAATCTATTTCGTTTCAACAATGTTGCACTTTATTAGAGCACTTCTGGTAGTTATATTTCTTGCAAACGACGAAGAAGTATGCCAGCAGCACTGTCGGCGGCGCGGCGGCGTTGCGTCGCTGTCAACGCAATTGAAATGAAATAAAATGAATTTCAAGAAATACTTTGCATTTTCTTAAATTTATAGTATTTTTATTTTTTATTTTTTTTTTTTTGTGAACCGTATTTTTCTGACAATGAAAGAATAAAAAGTACAAAGTTCCAGACATCGCCAAATGAAGAATATAATTTATCATTGTCCCCTTGCAAAACATTATTTTTCTCTCCTCATATACAAGATATAAAAAGGTATCCTTCGAATGGACCCCCGTTTAAGTCTTCTTTTCTTTCTGTTTATCATTTGTTTTTTTTTTAAGAAACAAAAAAAAAAGTGTGAAATATATTGTTTTTGTTGTTGCTGTTGTTAGCACATTGGAACATTGTTGTATTGTAGAAATTTGAAAATGGAAGGACTCTTCTTTGACCACAAATTAAAAACATTTTTCAACTAAATTTTCATCACAATATTTGCTTCCGCTTTTGTTGTGGTGTACCAGGCCATCAACTAAAAACAAATAATAATATAGGGGAATTGGTCTTAGTTTGGTGTGAGGATTATTTTTTTTTTACAAATTCTTTTTTTTTTTATTATTTTGTATCTAAGTGTGAAACTTTTCTGACGCAATGGCTGTCATTGTGCGGTCTGGCCCATAGTATGATGGTTACAGATGGTATTTGTTTTTTTTTTTTGCAAATATGGAGTGAGACTTGAAAAAAAAATAGACTTTAAGTGATAAGGTGTTATAAGCTTTGTCTATGTAGGAGGTAGTGTTCAGACAACAATTGCAGTAAAATTGCTGGAAATTAAAACCCAAAAAAATCATGCTCGAAACACCTGAAATACAGTAATTTGTAAGGAGTTTGAAAATTCTTCTATTTAATCGGTGTTTAATAGAGTGAAGTTGAGTGAAGACTGACTGCGTAACGATCTGTCACGAAGTGGTATATTTATTTGTCATAATATTATATAAGTACAGGGTGTCACTTAAGTTTAATCTATTTAACATTTCTTATTATAAAACAATCGGTCTTGTGCTTGTCAAACCGGTTAACGCATTGAGGCTCTAACATCAAGTTCTGTGCCAAAATTATACCATGTGATCGCATTACGTTTTAAATTGTTAAAAAAAAACACGTTTTGCAGTTGAACGCTCAAAGTTTGTTTGTTTTTGTTTCAAAGGTCTTCAAATAAAATCCAAATGTTTACGCATATTTCCCAGTAATAAGAAATTCTAATTTAAATCATATGCTTAGTTTAGGTTAGGTTAGGTTAGGTTATTGGGCTGATAGAGGATCTTGTTCCTATCACACTTAGATCAATGTTGATCCCTTGTAATACCCCGGAGGATTGGACGCTCCAAATAAGTTAACCTATAAATTTTTATGGATTATCTAGCAATCTAGAGGCATAAACGAATTTCGACAATTTCACACCAGATACGTTGAAGAGCTCTTTTAATTTATTAAAGAAGTGGTTTCCTAGGTGTTTATTTTTTAGACATTCATTGCCACAACCTCTGCACATAGATCATCCGTGCTGAGCCTCAGTTTTTTCATGTGCTACTTCAGCAGATTTTGTCCAGTAACTGTACCAACGAAAAAGTGCAGTGATTTAGTTTGAAGATCCTATCTGTCTTCCCCTTGACAAAACATGGCCAAAGTTTTTTGGTATTCATGCAGGAGTCGAATAGGGTCCATCTTACATTTGTTTTCTTATGACTGAAGGAGCAGATTGGTGCATATATACGTTTGGTTCTGCCTGGTAAGGATCAATTGATGATCCAATTCATGCCAACTCGTTTGATGGAATTCCTACATGGCCAGGAACCCAGCAGAGCCTTACGTTGTGCTGCGAGCCATGAACCGTGAGCTCTTCGCGGCAGCAGGAAACGAGTTTTGATTATATTTCGATAGCAGAGAGTGCTTTTATGGCTGCTTCGCTGTCAATGAAGAAGGAAATATCAACTAGCGGTATTGTCAACATTGAAGGCTGATTTCCAATGCCGCGTTGGGCGTCGCTTTGACAGATTTTTCTTTCAACGCGAAAGCTCAGACATAGCAATTTAAGCAAATTGTTTACAATGACGCGTTGGGTATTATGTACGTCCGTCAAGTTAGCATTACCACTTCAAAATTTAGAAAAACTAATAATGGGATTAATTGTCGTGAATTTGTCGTAAATTTGTCGTGAAAGAAACAAATTTGTCGCGTCTGTTTTTTTTAAAATTAACCCCTGGTAATGCTAACTTGACAGTCAAGTTAGCATTACCACCCCCCAAAATTAATTTCAAAAAAAAATTTGAGTACGTTATTATATGTCGTGAATTTGTCGTAAATTTGTCGTGAAACAAAAAAAAATATCGGACTTGTTTTTTAAAAATTACCATCTGGTAATGCTAACTTGACTGTCAAGTTAGCATTACCAGATTAATTTTTAAAAATATTTTACGTACGTCATTAACTGTCGTGAATTTGTCGTAAATTTGTCGTGAAAGAAAAAAAAAATTAGAAATTTTTTTTGAAAATTTTTTTTTGAAAAAACGTGAAAATGGGATTTTTCCATCAAGTTAGCATTACCACAACTTTGAATGACTATAACTTTTTTCCTAGAAGCTTTTTTGACAAGAAGTTTGTTTAAACAATTGTCGCTCGATGTCTTTAAATAAGTTGTGCCATCAAAAAATTTGTCGCGCCCTGTTTTCTAAAAAAAATCTATCAAATATGAAAAAATACCCCAAAACTGGCATTTTTCCATCAAGTTAGCATTACCACAACTTTGAATGACTATAACTTTTTTCCTAGAAGCTTTTTTGACAGGGAGTTTGTTTAAAAAATTGTCGCTCGATGTCCTTAAATAAGATGTGCCATCAAAAAATTTGTCGCGCCCTATTTTCTATATTATTATTTATCAAAAAATAGTGGCCCCATATTTTTTTTTTAAACAATTCTGTACATGGGGAAAAAACCCAAATAAAAAACAATGGACATTTATTTTGCAATTCAAAACTCCTAACTAATTATAGAAATATCAATTACAGTATTGTCTCGCTAATCCGAACCACCTTTAATCCGAATATTGCGCTAATCTGAACATTTATTTTGTTCATTATTTTCTTTATAATCCGAACTACCCCGATTTCTGTACGCTGTAATCCGAAATCCAACTTAAAGAAACACTGGTTTTCATAGTTTGGGTTTTACAGTCATTTTGTTTATATTGCTCCTTTATGTTACAAACTTCCAAAGCTGATTTCGCTATCAAAAAAGTACATACAGACATTGAAATATAAAAATACATAAATGAACTCGTTTTAAGTTTTTTAGTTTTTTTAAAAGTAAATAGTTATAAACCTATTTATAATGCAATTTTTCAATTTTTGGTTTTTAAAAGCAGTAAATACGGCTTTTTGTTAAATAACTAACGCTTTTCCTCTCCCATCTCGTACTCGTTAATCCGAATAATTTGATAATCCGAATACCCCCTTGCAATAATTAATTCGGATTAGTGAGACAATACTGTATTATATATTTTTGTGCACTAGCAAAAATATTATTCATTAAAGTTAAGTATTTAGCATATAGGTTATCGAACTTTTCTTTCAGTTTTCAAAGTTAGTTAAGTAATTAACTTGAAGGGAAATTAAACGAAGTCTCGAGCCACTTGTTTCCTCGTGTGGAAGGGGCCTTATATGTGCTGAAATCACACACCTTTATTGCAATGTCAAATTTGAAGTTCTAAACGTCAAACATAACGTAAAGAAAACGTAATAAATAATGAAGGTTGTTTCACAATGCGACGAGAAAACGAGACGTCAGCGTGAGGAGATCTCTTCGTAGTTTCTCTCTCTTAAAAAAAGAATTTTAAACATTAATAATACAAAATAAAGTATTTCTAGTCGTCACGTTGCGTCTTTTTTTCAATTTTTCGAACTTTACGACGTGACGTGTCCTACCAAATAAAATCTCACTGAGCGCTCAATGTCAATTTGACAGAGGCGAAATCATTTCGTGGGACAACATTCTCCGCTCAATTGTAAAAAACTCAGGTGTTATAATTCCCGTACTGAAATTCTAAAAAACTTTTGCAAAAAATATTTAATTTTTGAAGCAGAAAACTTATTGAAATGAATGAGAATTAATAAAAAGTTTACTTTATTTTAGTTTTAATTAACATTTAAAATTTGACTGTCGAAAGAACAGCTGTTTTGGCTGAGAATGAAAACTGAGAAATGAATCCAAAAAATTTTCGTCTCACTTATTTTCGCAAAATATCTCAGCGCTCAGTGAGATTTTTTGTCCCACTTAAAAAAATCTTTTTTTTTTCTTCGTGGGACTGGCATATTATTTCACTGTTTAAAATTCTTTTTTAAGAGAGAGAAACTACGAAGAGATCTCCTCACGCTGACGTCTCGTTTTCTCGTCGGATTGTGAAACAGCCTTCATTATTTATTACGTTTTCTTTACGTTATGTTTGACGTTTAGAACTTCAAATTTGACATTGCAATAAAGGTGTGTGATTTCAGCACATATAAGGCCCCTTCCACACGAGGAAACAAGTGGCTCGAGTCTTCGTTTAATTTCCCTTCAAGTTAATTACTTAACTAACTTTGAAAACTGAAAGAAAAGTTCGATAACCTATATGCTAAATACTTAACTTTAATGAATAATATTTTTGCTAGTGCACAAAAATATATAATACAGTATTGTCTCACTAATCCGAATTAATTATTGCAAGGGGGTATTCGGATTATCAAATTATTCGGATTAACGAGTACGAGATGGGAGAGGAAAAGCGTTAGTTATTTAACAAAAAGCCGTATTTACTGCTTTTAAAAACCAAAAATTGAAAAATTGCATTATAAATAGGTTTATAACTATTTACTTTTAAAAAAACTAAAAAACTTAAAACGAATTCATTTATGTATTTTTATATTTCAATGTCTGTATGTACTTTTTTGATAGCGAAATCAGCTTTGGAAGTTTGTAACATAAAGGAGCAATATAAACAAAATGACTGTAAAACCCAAACTATGAAAACCAGTGTTTCTTTAAGTTGGATTTCGGATTACAGCGTACAGAAATCGGGGTAGTTCGGATTATAAAGAAAATAATGAACAAAATAAATGTTCAGATTAGCGCAATATTCGGATTAAAGGTGGTTCGGATTAGCGAGACAATACTGTAATTGATATTTCTATAATTAGTTAGGAGTTTTGAATTGCAAAATAAATGTCCATTGTTTTTTATTTGGGTTTTTTCCCCATGTACAGAATTGTTTAAAAAAAAAATATGGGGCCACTATTTTTTGATAAATAATAATATAGAAAATAGGGCGCGACATATTTTTTGATGGCACATCTTATTTAAGGACATCGAGCGACAATTTTTTAAACAAACTCCCTGTCAAAAAAGCTTCTAGGAAAAAAGTTATAGTCATTCAAAGTTGTGGTAATGCTAACTTGATGGAAAAATGCCAGTTTTGGGGTATTTTTTCATATTTGATAGATTTTTTTTAGAAAACAGGGCGCGACAAATTTTTTGATGACACAACTTATTTAAGGACATCGAGCGACAATTGTTTAAACAAACTCCCTGTCAAAAAAGCTTCTAGGAAGAAAGTTATAGTCATTCAAAGTTGTGGTAATGTTAACTTGGTGGAAAAATCCCATTTTCACGTTTTTTCAAATTTTTTTTTTTCAAAAAAAATTTCTAATTTTTTTTTTCTTTCACGACAAATTTACGACAAATTCACGACAATTAATGACGTACTAAAATTTTTTTTTGAAATTAATTTTGGGGGGTGGTAATGCTAACTTGACTGTCAAGTTAGCATTACCAGGGGTTAATTTTAAAAAAACAGACGCGACAAATTTTTTTCTTTCACGACAAATTTACGACAAATTCACGACAATTAATCCCATTATTAGTTTTTCTAAATTTTGAAGTGGTAATGCTAACTTGACGGACGTGTATTATGTTACGATTTGGCACCTATTAGCATGTACACAAACCAACGTAACATAAGCTACCCCAACGTTAAAGTTGAAAAAAATCAACTTCAGCGTGCGTTTTGACAGTTAAACTAATGTTCGAATTCCTTTCAACAAAAAAATCGATTTATTTAGAAGAAAAAATTGCTTTTTCTGGACAAATTCCTTTCATTGAAAGAAAAAAATCGATTATGTTTAAAAAAAAAATGGAATAGTTTGTTAAAAGGAATTCGAAATTACAGTTGTGTAGGTTCATTTTCATTTTCAGGTTCTCTTCAAGTCGTCTGTCATGTCGACGCGTTCGTAAAGCTTGTAAACGTATACGTAAGCGTCTCTAACGCGAACGCGCCATTGGAAATCAGCCTTGATAACTTTGGTTACTGCCAGAACATCAGCTTGAAAAACGCTACTGTTGTCAGGGAGTCTAAGGGAGCGGGCTAATTTTAGGGTTTCCGTATAAAATCCTGCTTTAACTCCACATTCCATTTTTGACTCATCGGTTTTCAATATTCAATTTTTGTTCTTCAACTTATTATATGGATAAATAATTAATATAGTCTATTAAATGCACTTTAATACACTCAATATAATAACTTCGAAGACACTTTTACTATAAGAGAAAGCTCGTGCGATTCAGTCATGCATCTTATTTTTTTAATTGTTGTAATAAAGAAAATCACTGATTGAATTTTTTTAGAAAAATCTTTTTGCACGGTATGGCCTTTATTAACAGTAAAATCTTTATTCGTTCTCGAGATATCGTCAAGAAAAAAAGCTCACGAACGTACGAAAGTTCCTGCATAAGCATAGGCACACAACACAACACAGATAGCGTAAAGGGTACAATGGTTGGCACCCCCGATTTTTGTACTAATTATTGGCACCTTTTATGCAATAAGGAATTTCACCAAAACTACTAGCTGGAGCACAAAATCATGTTTTTTTTATAATCTGTATGTTATTCTCCGCAATTCTGCATTTTCTTCAGGTTTATTTCATTCTCAGTTCCTTTTTGTCAGTGAAAGAGTAAAGACCTTCTGAATTCGTAAAAAAAGTGCTTAAAATACAGTGTTCCCGCTAAGAAGACTAAATTTGGTAAGTGTTCGTTTTTGATTATTTTTTGAGTTTTTAGATGAAGATTAATTTTTTTTAATATAACAATTTAGTAAATTAAATATTTTTAACTTTTTTTTTGTAAAAAAAGTTGTTTAATTTGTTAAAAAAGGGGTGCCAATAATTGGTCCCATATAAAGTAGTTATTCAATTATTGGCAGGGGGGTGCCAACAATTCGTGCAATGGGAATTCAATTATTGGCACTGCCAATAATTGTACAATTCAGACTGCCAATAATTGTACCCTATATCCGTTATAAATTTCAGTTCAAAAAATGGGAAAAAAAAGGCAGAATTATGGAGAAGAAAATATCCAGCAAGCTTTAACGGAAATAAGAAGAGGGTTTATATCCAAAAAAGCAGAAACTGTTTAATACTTTGTTGCTCTGTTAAACAAGCAATTTAAAAAAATATGTGATTTTTTTAATATATTTAATTGTAAGAGATTTTTAAATGAATTATTTAATATATTTTTTATTTCCTATTTTTTTATTATTATTTTTTTAATTACGTTGAATGAAGTGTTTTTGTTATAATAAACTTTTTTTCTATTAAACTTTGATACAAATTAACACAAAAAACAATTGTATTTCTTTCAATTTTAAGGGCGCCAATAATTGTACCCTTGGGTGCCAACAATTGTACCTGGATGCCAATGATTGTACATTTCGGCTGGCTTTTCCTTTTTTGATATTTTTTTAAAATTCTTTGTTAATAAAACATTTTTTTCTGATAACTTTCAAGTAAGAAATTCTTTAAATTTGAATTTGACATATAAGACATATTCCTAACTCTTTAAATGCGAGAGCAATTCGCGAATTAAAGAGAAAAAATGCTTAGGGGTGCCAACCATTGTACCCGTTACGCTATTCTTCTTATAAAAACGATGGATTCGGATTCCAGACAGCTCGAAACGTGGAGAAATGTCAAAATAAAATTACGTCCAATGGGAACTTAATAAATAACTAAATGCGCAACAGTTCTTGAAGAATCGGGCAAAAATGACTTAGATTCTTTCTTAACCATTACCAGCGTGCATGATTTTACAATCAGGAGAAATAAAGAGGACCTACAATTTTTTTTACGAACTCAAACGGCTAAGATGGGAAACCTTATGACTTTTCACACTTCCCTGAATTTTTTTTTGGCTAAAATAGAGTCTGATGGATTTGAACCCATTAAACCTCTGCTATTGAAAGTGGAGTTAGATTTTTAAAAATGTACTTGTTCCTCATCCCACTGCACGTGCTGTTTTCAATTGCTCTTGATTTTCTAAAAAAAAAAAACAAAAAAATTTCATTTTTATTCTTAAAAAAATGCTTGCTGAGCTTAAATTCCTTATAAGTCAACGACAATGCCATTAAATGTGGAAAAAGGTTTAAGATTTTTTAACACAACAACAACACAAAAAAAAAAATATTGTATGGATTTAAAGGAACACAACCAAGTGTGAATTTATTGTATTTAACTTTTGCCATCTTACCCTCGCTGCCTCCGGTCCCAACCCGTTCTTGATACAATATGTATATTCCAAACAAACATTTTCAATTTTATTGTAAGAAAAAAACAAAAATAAAATAAAAACGAGAACAAGGCATATTGTAGAGGAGAGTCGTAAGCCTGATGTGACAGAGTGTTATAGAAATCCCTTGATTTAAATTTCCAACAAGCAAATAACATATTGGATCAGTATATGACACAAGCCTTGGGGATGTATGTGACATGTTCGTCCTTGTCGCAGTCGCTGGATTCCCCATCCCCATTTCGCTCCACCAATATAAAATGTGCACTGCATTTAAAAAAATAAAATTTTTGTGTATTTTTGTTTGTTTGTTTGAGTTTACGTGTGCCTTTTATGGTCCTGGTGCCCGTCTGATGGAAACAAATAAAACACTTTTTTTGTCGTTTACCTACTTAACTTCGCAGAAATCACACAAATATTCGTACATATTCATAAAGCTATAGAAATTTTTGTTCGATCTGTGATTGCTGATGGGGCTATAAACAAACATGGTGCTAGCAGGCATCACAATATCTTCACGTTTAAGGCCCATTCCAATGCTACATCCAGACAATCATTCGTTATGGTAAAGATGTTGTGTTCCCCGCCCTAAAGCCACCCTCTACTACGAAGCAGAAGATTTCCTGGATTTATTTTTTTTTTGTTCGCCTCCAAGGAACAGCATGGTCTTTTTATTTTAATAAAGTGATTTCCTGTGTAAATCAGTTACTTCAATTTATTCAGCATCACTTCCAATCATCGTAAAAGTCTTACATTGCTGTGCTCTGTGTGATAGATGCTCTGGGAAGGAAGATGGAGATGAAGATGGAAATGGTTGGGTCTGTGTAATAGCGGTGTTGGTGGTGGAAGTGCGTATAGAGATATAGTGGATGTGGTGGAATAACAGTTTTACGAAGAAATAAATGTGTGTGTTTATTTGCAATTCAATGATGGCAGGAGAACGAAAAACGAAGGAGTTCTACAGCATAAATTTCTTCTTCTTCCAGCCGAAAGGATCATTCATTGGGGATAAAGTGAATTAACTTCGTTAGCATAGATCAATTGGAATTGATGGTGTCTACTTGTATTCCTAATTTGTTGAAATATATTTTTGTGTTAAGGTTTCTTCCTCTTATTTGCACTATGTTGTATACCATACCAATTTCCTTAGCTTAGATGCTTTGCACTTAATTTTCTATTTCTTGATTAGAATTTTATTTAATTTTATTAATATTAATCTTCTTAAAAAAAAAAACACTCGCCGTATGATGGGAAAACATTCCATCATCCCTTTGTTTTCCATTTAGTACTATTTTTTTAAATAGATATTTTTAACCTTTAAATTAAGCTACACGTTTCAGGCAAATAGGATATAATTTTAAAGGAGATACCGACGCATTGATCTGAATATCGCAATTATTAGATGAAAAATTAAGCAAAGTAAACCATTCCATATTCGTGTAGTGTGGCTGAAGAAGATATTTCTCAACTTAACAGAATCCATATATCCAATGCTAGCCTCTAGATAAGAGTGCAAATATTAAAGGCTGATTATTTTAGGTGTGCAGCTGACTGTTTCACTGGATAGAGTGTTGCAATTTTTTAATAGAGGCATCTCTAGTGCGTGTTTTTCTTTTTTACTTTTCACTTTTTGAAATAAAATCTTGAAAGTAGGCAAACCTTAAGAATGATTAATGAATTTATTTTGTCAATAAATTTTATCTTCTTCTAACATATACGCATAAAAATCTCGTGTCACGGTTTTTGTGGTCGCACTCCTCCGAAACGGCTCGCCCCGTGTTTATGAAATTTGTTTTTGTATATTTTGTAGGTATGAGAATAGGTTTTAAAGTAAATTTCATACCGCTAGGTGATTAGGGTGACCATATACAGAATTTTTTGTTTTTATTTTTTTGACGAACATTTTGTTTGTAGTTTTTTTTTTTTTAAGATTTGAAATAAAAAAAATACATACAACGCTAAATTTTCACACTCCCACCACTACCCCACATTTTTTTATCGTGATTTTAGTATTTTTGTATGAACAATATCGAAACAAATTATTTATGTTGTTAAAATGATAGATGGCGATTAGCTCTGCCTTATCGAACTTATATCTACACATGCGCAAGTTATTGACGTGAAGTATACTTCGACATTTCATTCTGCATTTTTCATATATCAAAACGCAGCGCAATTTTCGACTTTTTTTTTTGCAAAAAGTGGAAAATTGAAAAATTAAAACATGAGATACAGATGCCTGTGTTAGAAAAAGCGTACAAAATTCTGTTTGGTGTTTGGCCCATCAATTTAGATTAAATTTTGTTTTTTAATTTTCCACATTTTGCCCCATTTTTTTTTCACCTCAACTCTTTAAGGACCGGATTTGAAGGCAAAATCTACAACGTCTCTTGATGAAACATGTCGATTGTTAGAGGATTTTTCTCGGGGGACGATTCTGATTCTAATAAAAAGTGAATCGTATTAATGGTTTTTACATTTGCTCTTGTAGTAGCCGTGGCGTGATGGTTAGTGCGATGGACTGTCATGCCAGAGGTCTAAGGTTCGATCCCCAGCCTCGCCATCTATTTATTTAAAAGAAAAACGGCTACTGCCTCTTGCGAGGAATTGACAAATCCTCCAAGAGTATCTCCTGTCACAGAAAAGTGCCGCTCGTTAGCCGTTCGGATTCGGCAATAAACTGTAGGTCCCCTCCATTCCTGCAGACACGCACACAGGAATGGTTGAGAGTTGTAAGTCACTAGGCCCTAGTTCTTCATGAGCTGTTGTGCCATCAAATTTATTTATTTTTTTTACATTTGCTCTTACGCATTGCTTTCACTCTTTCATTCATAACTTGGAAATTAATAATAAAAGCTGCGTTTTATTGGCAATTTTATAGCTAGCGCAGTAAAATTTCCCTTGGTGAACAATCACAAAACCAAAACTTCCGATAAATAAGCCAGTAAATCAGTGAATATAAAAGTGGACAGAGTGTGGACTTAACTCTTGAATGTCGGTAACGTAGTTTGTTTTTCACAAAATTATATGAACACAGTCACATAAATGGGTAGTAGCCGTGGCGTGATGGTTAGTGCGATGGACTGTCATGCCGGAGGTCTAAGGTTCGACCCCCAGCCTCGCCACCTATTTATTTAAAAAGAAAAAACGGCTACTGCCTCTTGCGAGGAATTGACAAATCCTCCAAGAGTATCTCCTGTCACAGAAAAGTGCCGCTCGTTAGCCGTTCGGATTCAGCAATAAACTGTAGGTCCCCTCCATTCCTGCAGACACGCACACAGGAATGGTTGAGAGTTGTAAGTCATTAGGCCTTAGTTCTTCATGAGCTGTTGTGCCATCAAATTTATTTTTTATTTTTAGTCACATAAATGGAGTGGACATAGCATTTTATTGAACTTGTATTGCTGCGCTAGCTTTAAATTACCAATAAAACGTACCTATTAAAAGTTTTCTTACTTTAGGTTTCACATTTTCACAGAATGAGAATCAGAATAAGTGATAAAAGGTAAGAAGTTGTTCGTCTTTTTCAGGCCTGTAATTCAATGATTTTGTATTTGTTTTATATTATTATATTCGTTCTGTTCAGTTCACTCAAACTAAGATTCAGACACTTTCAAATGAATCGATTTGAAGAACAAGTTACCGTTTCCATCTAACTTCCCCACAATTTCAATATAAAGGGTACGTTCCAACTACAACGTTCGTCCATTTGCTGCCTTACATCTGCTGAAAAATTACTCTGTTGCTCTTAATATGCTTTCTAGGAACTTTTGGGTTTATAATTATATTATTATTTATGGTGCACTTGGGCGTATACGTACTTTTTTTTTAAATTTTGTGCTACCTTTTCCTTTTAATTATTTAATTTGTATAAGGCATATTATGACACTATTCAGTGGAAGAGGCTTAAGTTCAACCCGAAAAAGCGTTACAGAGGTGCACCTAATTAATACGCCATACGGGCTGCATTCCATATCTTTTACCTACTTCAAATAATTACGACTTAGTGACTTGGTTTTATCTATCCTTTCTCTCCCCATTTCTTAAATCCACATATAATGTGTTTATACCACTGACCATCTCTAGTTTCTACTGTTTTTTTAAAACAATAAGGATCGCACAAGTCAAGACCTATGCGAAAGGAGATTTCACACGTATTGAAAAATATCGAGAACTATTGTGATTTTAATTTATGTTTGCTTTTTGTTTGCGATGTGCTAATGGTGCTTCATTTTTCCCAATTCTAATTTTATTTTTTATTCAATCACAAAAAAATGCGAAATCAATAAAAAAAAAACTGCAGCACACCTTCGTTTTTACGCCCCTTACTTTGGCTGAATCAAAAAATAATTTATATCTGAATTTGTAGCTAATTAAATGCTAATTTGTTGCGCAAACCTAAAAATTTTTAGCTCTTAAAATTTCCGAGTTATTAAAGTTTCCGCTAAAATAAGTCTGAAGTTAGGGGACGAAAGTAAGAAAATAATAATTCTCTTGGTGTCGGAAATTGTAGCTTTTAAAATGGTAATTTGTTGCGCAAATACGAAATTTGTAGATCTAACGGTTTTTTGTATATTCAAGTTAACAACTTTTAAAGTTAGCTCAAAAGTGAGCCTTCGAGTAAGTAAAACCAAGGAACTAAAAAAATATTTTTTTTTTAATTTCAAGTTCTAGGTGGTTCTTAACGTACCTACGTTTCCGTAGAAAATACGATTTCGTAAATAAAATTTTAAATTCAAACTTCAATTTATATAAAAGGATAACCTCCTCAATCCTCATTCATTAGGGGAACTTTTTTTAAAAATAAAATAAAATTTTAAAAATCAATTTCTTCCAGTTAGAATTCAATGAGCTGAGGCTTAGTGTGTATAAAGTCAGAATTAAATAGTTCTTACTTCCTTTTTATCTACGAGGATTATTGTATAATTGTGGTTTACTGAAATTGTCCTCTTAAAGTGACTAACATGGTACATATTTCGTAATATAATATTCACTGACTTAAAATAATTGTCACAATGATAGTACTTCAAATTATGTGTCCCCATCACCAGATCTGGGAAAAAAAAAAAACGGTTGGAAACTCTAACAGGCGAACCTTGTCCAATTGGATACTCGAAAGGGGTAGGTTCCACAATGGGTAGACGGGAACCCTATATCCCTAGTACGCTACGAAAGCGGTCGGCAATTACAGGGGATAACGCCAAAGAGCTTCTTGAAGATGAACAAGCTGAAAAAAATCCATTAAGCAATGTCATTCTGTCACCGAAACACTTTTTGAATGGATTCTGTTACAACCCGACTTATGTAATCGGTGCCTACACTTAGGGGAAAAAGAAAGAAAGACTATACTGTTATTTTCTCCATCTCCTCTTATGATACCCATACGATACCTTTAAGTGAGTGTGAATTGAGAAAGAGAAACTAAAAAAACTATGCAAAATTTTATAAATCCCAACGAAGTATGAAATAGGGTATGGATAAATTCAAACTTTATCAAACAAGCCCAACACCCAAAATATACCTATTTACATTTAGAAATGAAACCTATCAACTGAGCTATTAAAGAAGTTATGTTACGTGAAGTTTAAATTGTTTTCATTTTTCTCCAACTCCAATGTCAAATGCATTTTCTTATTCATTCAGATAAATGATGCTAAGTTGTAATGTTTAGGATTAAAAAGTCATCCTTAATCTTCACTTCATCCAACAGTTTGTAGCGTCTTGTGCTTAATATTAAAACCCAACGGTTACAAGAATGAGCAAAAAAGAAAAACCTAAAACACAAATTAAACACAATGAAGAAACAATCCTTCATTGCATCAACTTTTACTTCTTTCGCAAATCCCAAATATATCCTGATAATTAAATATAACATCAAATAGTAACTATATCTAGAGCAAAGGGTATAGGTACGTAATGAAGAGTCTCTCGGTATATCCGTGGATATCATAGCAAGAATGCTATATCCACCTACCCACTTTGCCTTATATTACGTGAAGAAGAAGTCGACAACGACTACGATGAACATTTGCAATTTTACCACAAAAAGGAAATCCGCCGCTGAACTTCCTTCTCTTCCTGTCACTATAACTGTAGCTGCTGCATCTTCTATTCTATTGCTTTGTATCTTTCTCATTTTAAGGACTATGAAAGTGTGCTGGCAGAATCGAAGATGAAAAAAAAAAAAAGTAGGAAAATGTAGAAAAAAATAACAGCAGTCAACTTAGAACATGACGATTATATTCCGCTAGTTTGGTCCTCATTCCTCTTCCATACGTCTCTCACTCAATGGTGGGTCTGTGTATACATTTTGATCCTATTATACCCTAGGTCGAGGATTACATTCAAAGGAGCAAAGTCATCCTCCCGCACGGAACATACAACTATATGCTCGGATTCTGTTGATGCGGAAGCGCGGTACGGGTGGCATAGAAGGGCAAAAAATATAAAAGTATCTACGTGTCGTCGTCTTTTGCATTTTATCCCCCAGATGTTCACCATTGCGATAACCATTTTTTTTTTTTGTCTGATTCCAACCTACATAGCTTTTGAAATGTCCTCATTCCTTAAAGTAAGAAAAAGATAGAGAATGAGTGAAAGAAAAAAGAAAAGTTGACATTGCTTTTTGAATTTTTTTCCCCACCACTATATTATACACTATACTACACCTTTCCTTTTTAAATGAAAAAGAAATGTCCTTCAATTGTACAGAAGGACTTTTTTTGTAGGTAGGTACAATATTTTCCTCTAACCTCATTCTATTTCTACGACACACATTCTCAGAGTCGTGGTTTTGTGATATTTTTTTTTTTTATAATTTTAATTAAAACCTCGAATTCGCTTTGTCGTTTTCTGGTATTTTTTTTATGCATTCTTGATGGAAAAAATAATAGATTTAGCTTATCTTAGGAGCGTGTGTCCTTCTGAAGCAAATTTTTCTTTGATGCTGGATCTGCATGTGACTGCGCGACGAGCGACGACGACGATTTGTACCAAAACGATTATGTGATTGTCAATTATTGTTATAGCGAGGTTGGTTTAAACCTTAACATTTATATAAAATGGAATAGGGGTGGTTTTATATAGTTAGTGTAGTTGACGTTTTGATAGCAGTGCTCTGATTATCACTTAATTTATTTAGATGACAGCGTCGAATGTCTAAGGATCAAATTAAAACTAACGCTTGGTTGGGATGGCTTCATTATCTAAGAGTGGTAGTTGCCAATAAAAACTGTATTTGCATAAATTAAGAAAGGTATGCATTTATGTAACTTTTCTAAATACAGAAAAAAATAAAAAAAAAATTCATAAAAAATGTGTTTTTTTTTTTTTGAATTCAATAATTTAATATTTTATAATTATTTGTAAGAACACATATTGGTTTACCAAATTATTAGTATTTATTAATATTAACCTTAAATTAACATATAACTCTCTACCTTCCCGTTTTACTAAATATAAAAATTATTTTAAATTAATGATTTTGATAATGTGGTATTATTAAACTTTATTAGAAGCTTTTCCATAAAAAAATTTAATTTAAATCGCTTAAACTGATAAATTTGACAGTTAAAAATTAAAATAATATCAAACAAATGGTTCTATGAGATTTATAATTATCGTGTTCATTTGAAGACCGTATATTAGCCCTACAGAAAAATTTCGATCAAAATCAGATGAGTAATTTTCAGGAAAATGATATTTTCCCAAATGGTTTTAGGCCATTGTATGGAAGGTATCGCTTAAAATCTGGTAGATAAAAACATAATACTAATGAGAATGAGGGTTTCTTAACCCGCCACCCCCCACACTAAATTTATTTACGTCAATAATGATTAACCCTAAAACGGGTATGGTATGTTTCGCCAGAATTGTTTGGCAAATTAACGTTTCGCGGTGGTACATTTCGCCGTTTCTCGTTTCGCATTTTTTTATTTCGCTATTTTCATTTCGCAATTTTCACTTAATATTTTGTTTGATTGGCATTTTTAGGTCTGACAATTTTTTATTTGGCATTTTGTTATTTGGCTTTTTCTTATTTGGCATTTTATTATTTTGCTATTTTTCATTCAGCATTTTGTTATTTCGCTTTTTTTTATTTGGCAATTTGTTGTTCAGCTGTTTTGGCTTCCATTAAATTACATGCCTTAAAATTTCGCGCGAAATTGCCAAATAAAAAAAAAGCGAAAAAACACTGAATAGAGAATATAAAAAATATAATGCACCTACGAATATAACTGCCCAATTGCTTAAAACCGTTTTTTCCTTGGATTAAAATGTGAAAATCCTCTTTCTGTTCTAAATACTTTGAACGACAAAAGGGATGTCAAAAATTTTAAACAAAAGATTTTACTTAATTTCATTTTTATTTCAAAATAAAATAAAAAAAAATTATATACACTTCTCAAATAAAAAACAAAATTAATCTTGAAAAGAGACGATGGTAATGATTGGTCAAACGACCAAAACAACTAAACGGCAAAATGATCTTTTAGCGAAATAATGAAACAGCTTGACGATATTTCTCGAAATGATTAAACGGCGAAGCGTTATTTCGCAAAATAATGAAACGGCGAAACAATATTTTGCAAAAAAAAACTCTTGGCCAAATAATAAACAATTTAACAAAGAAAAACTAAGGAATAATTTGCCAAATGAATTTTGCGAAATGATTGAAAATATTTTTAACAAAAAGCGAAATATAAAACCGCCGAATGTTAATTGCAGAATGATTGAAAAACGTAATGAATAAAAAACAAAATGTAAATTGCCAATTAAGAATTCTGAATTAAACAAAATATTTAACGACTAAGGCGAAACAAGAAATGCCAAATGAATTTTGCCAAACAATATGGTGACCCATAACACTGCGACCTTTAGATCTAGTGTGCCCCTGTCTAGACCTGGATGGGATTGGTCATCTTACAGCTCGGTCTCCAAACTTATTCCTCTGACCTGGTAGCATCCCAGGTATTTTATTCTTTGGTGGATAAGTGCATCACATTTGCCCAGTATGTAGTTTGGGGTTTCCATGCATGCTACAGAATCTGTATGTAGCACTGCTCACTAGGCCAGCAATACTAAATTGTCTTTTAAGTTTAGAGTGGCCCAGTGAGGAGACCCGTTGTTCAGCTTAGGGACTTCTTTCCAAATTTTTGAAATTGGTCTCCTCTCGTTTTTTGATGTTGGTTTTGTAGATACAGAATTAGCTGGCTATTATGTTCAAGAGGTTTTTAGATCGTAAGAATTATTTAGTTAAAAAAATTAATAATAAAAATTTAACAGGTTCTTTCTTTTTGAGGCAAGTTGCCAGTTTCCTTGCCCCCACGATAATTCACATTTTTAACAAAAAATTGAAAAAGTAGATAGATTTAAAAATCTTATAAATAAGAGATTTTTTCCTCAATTTAATCCAAGTTCATAAAAACTTTCGGCTGGTTACATTAACTAAATCTCAAATCTATATATAAATAGCCTTAAATAAATTTTGTGGTACCATTTTCTCAAAAAGTAAAAATTAAAAATTAAAAATAAAAAAAAAAAAATAAATAAAAAAAAATGTTTTTTTTCCTTCAATATTTCAAACTAATTGAAATATATTTTTAAGTGATTGTAAAAGCATCTATGCCAAAAAGAAAAAAAAGAAACTGCCTGAGAGATGTTATGAGCGATTTTGGCTACGCAGGTTGCTGCGATGTGTTGAAGATTTTGTCCTTTAATATACTCTGTCCAACAAAGATTGTCAGTACAGGGAAAAAGCATTCATTCTGTAAGCTCTTGCACACAAACTATAGAAAATTTTGTGGTTGGATGGGGATGTGTCTATGGCTCTGAGCGATATAGGTCGTGAGGGATGTATACGCCGATAAAAAAAGAAATTACAAAAATAATGCTGTGGGAAGTCTGTGGTTAGTGCAAGTGGCTTTTGGTAATTTGGTAGGTCCTTGAGCAATTTCAATTAAACTGATACAGGTTATAGCTGAGCTAGAGTCATAAAAGAAAAAATATTTTCAAGTCAGGGTGGTTCATAAAAATGTCATTTGCGTTGTTTCTTCAATAAAACTGACATAGGTTATAGCTGACGGCTCTAAACTTTGCAGGAAATCAACTTTTTTCCTTTAGGGTATAACCAAGTAAACGATACATCAAAAATTTAGTAAAAATCTCCTGTGTATAAAGCTCTCAAGATTGGTAGACTTTTTTGTTTTATATGACCGAATTTTAACCAAAAAAAAATTCTTTAATTCAAATGCCAAATTAGATTTAAAATAAATTAGTTTAGAACAAAATTTTTTAAAATTCAAAATTTCAGGTATGTAGATAATAGAGTTTAACTGCATAAGCGCCAAAAAAAAGTGTTCTAACCGGGTGTGGGAGAGGATGTTTTGTATTAGTCTATTCGATAGATATTTTAAATAAGTTTATATGTATGTATGTATATCATCAAATGTTGAAAAGGTTTCACTTTTGATTGTGTAAATGAGGGTCAGAATACTGTTATTTTATCGATTTTACTAAATAAAGTCAAACCCCTGAAATAATTAGTTTCTCGTATGATTTTTTTTTTTTTATTTTCCTTTCTAGAGTGTTTCAGTTTTTGCTGGCCGAATTTCTGCCGCTAATTGACCTTTGGGTCAAGCTTAAAATGACAAGAAAAATAATTGTTGATAAAAATAAAACAACAGGAGAGAATAACAAAATGTGAGCTGAAATAGCAATCTGCGGATTTTCATCTTTTATCTCAAACATTAAACCGCCCTGTACAGTAATGAAGTCGAACCTAATTTGCCTTTTACTATATATGCAAAATAACTGTATTCTAGAAAGAATTCTCCAAAACCACCTAAAATTTCCCCGATGCCTATACACATATTTCTATTGTTGACTGCTAACAAAGATGTACTCAGTCTGATAGGCCATTAATTGCTTCCCATTGTTCCCTAGTCCCGTAGTTACATCTATCTACGCATAGAATGAATGAGTGCCATCAAATTTCTACAAAAGGTAAAGTACAAGCATAACTTTATCCATCGCCTACCATTAATAATAATATGAACAATGTAAGAGATTTCAAAAAGCAAAACAAAAAACCCTTTTAGTGTGACGACGCTTAAAATAATGCCATTTAAACTAAGGATATTATGCATGACATGCTCGCGGAAAAGTTTTCACTATTAAAGCATTGGAAAAGCACGTCATACACATGTAGATTTCTTCAAAAATAAAAATGAGAAAAAAAAGTAATTTCATTAAAAGAAGAAATCTTTCTTTTGATGAAATTTCACTTCCAAAAAGATACAATCTGCTCGTGCACAGAGGCATAATTTTTTTCTGCAATGTATGTATAGGTAGGTTCCTACCCTACAATAAAGGTATGAATATGGGATGGATGTTAGAAATGTCCTTAGTTATGCATATAGTAACTATAGTTTACCACCGAATCCTTCATACTTTTGCCTTTTCTCGAGTCGAGAATGACAAGGATCTTTGTGTGATGAATCAGCCCCCTGCCCCAACCATGATCATCATTATTTCACCAAAAGCATCCTTGTACTAACTCCAAGCCAAGTTTAACATCTTTTGAATTCCTTCCAACAATACTTTTTTTTTCTATAAACCTTGAATAAGAATGCACATGCTTCTGTTGGCGTAGGTGTATATGAACATTGAACATGTAGTACGAGGACTCACATTCCACATAGGTACCGCACCTCGCACAAAACTATAAAATTCCAGAATAAAGACATTACGAATTCCATTCTTCCTGCTGTATAGAGGACTCTTCTTGTAACTAGCAAACTAAAGTGCGCTGAAGGTATAGGTATTGTACGAGCCAGAGATGGTGCTAGGTTAAAGCGTTAGAAAATTCTATCTTCTTTTTAATAGCAAAAATATATGATTTTTAGAAAAAAATATCTCACAATTTATGCGGTGCAATGTTTTTGGCAGAAAGAATTTTAATGATGGTTCCTTATTCCAACACCATATACCACCTTCCCCTTTCTTCCCTTTACTTTCTTGGTTTTATTACTTTCAAGTGGTTGGGGTTTTTGGTTTTTGCATATTTTACAATGCTGTTCGAAAATGGTTTTTAAACTTTAACAAAAATCCTTCCAGGTGGCAATTTTAAGAATTTAATCTCAGAGTCATAAATATTATTTCATTTCACTTTGGAATAAAATTAAAATATTGTGGAATTAAAAAAAAAAAATTTTTTGACATGTTATAACCAGATTTTTTAAAATTAAATAAAAATTGAAAAAAGTTAAGAATTTAAAATAGTTCCAGTCTATTAAAACTTGGTGGTAACTCACTTCAGTGCTTTTGTTCTTTCATTCTAAACCTTCAAAATGAATTATGATGTTGTGAAAAAGCTTTGCAGCGATCTGCTGGGCGTTATAATAATCCCTTCTAAAACCTAACTTATTTCAAGAACTCTCCAACTTTTTATAAGAACTCTCCAACTAAATCCACATGGTTTGTGACATGTTGCACAGGACCGTGTGCAGAAAATAGTTATAAAATTCATTAGAAAGTACCTACTGATTGTTCATAAAAAAAAAGTTAAATTCACATGAAACAGAGATACAGGGTGTCCCCAAATTCATATGGTTAATCCTAAATTGGTGGTTCATGAATGCTCTGATTTTTTACAGGATGTCCCCTGTGATTATTCTAAGAAAAAATTGGAAGTATATGTAAAAAACTCTTCCCCCCCCCCCTTTCTGAGGCGAAAAGGGGCACTTTCTGAAAAATTGACTTCAAATGGATAAAAAATTATTAAAAATTATAGAAAGTTTATGTAACGATATGCTATAGCTTTTATGAAAGTAAATATTCAATTTTTGTATATGTTTTTTTTAAAATAAAGTTCTTTAATTGAACAGGTTTTTAGCAATTGAATTTTAAAGTCAAATTTTTTTCAAAAAATTGTGATTTTTTTCCAAGTTGATTTTTTTCAAAATTGTGTGTTTTAAGTCCCACTGTTTTTGCAAAAATTCAAGGCCCTTATTAATTCTTAGTCAAATACAAATTAAAAAAAAAAAAAAAAAAAACGAAATATAGGCTGAGTTCCAAAATTCATCAGATGCGCATCCAAATTTTTTTTTAGCTGCTTCGATTGAAATTTTTTTTTTGGCATTCCGGAATGTCAGACATATGCAATGTAATATTTTTACAAAGCATCAAGTTTGCGTTGGCGATGCGTTTGAAAAATGTAGGCATTACTTCCGCATCAAAACATTTTCTACATTTTGGAACTCAGCCATACTCTATCATGCTTGTTTTGTTAATCCTTTTTCAAACAAATTTTTGAACTTTTTTAAAAATCCAAAAAATATTTTTTTTTGTTAAATATTTGTACGCAGTTATTGTTCAGACTTGAAAGGGCCTCGATCTAAATCGGCCTTTCTCGCGTTAACGTGAAAGTCCAGAATACAAAAATAACCATTCTATGGCAGATACCGTGTTGGTAACAATTTTTGGTAAATTTTTGATCACCAAAATGCAGATCATACTAACATCATTACACGCAAAAATTTAAATCAAAATCGTTAGAGACGGTCTCGAGAAAAATAATCTTTTTTTTTTCAAAAACGGTTGTATGGCTGGTATCGTTGTTTTTTGAGCTAAAAAAAATTCTCGATTTGCCCTCTAGGGAATCTCAAAAATCTTATGCTCCAAGTTTGAAGAAAGTAGCTTTAGTGGTTTAGGTTGTGGGTCGAGGTACAGATAGACAGGCCGAGGTACAGACAGACATACAGAGAAACAGACGGAATTTCGGAACTCACTTTTTCGGATTTTCTGATTTAATAAAACTAAAGCCATGCGAGAATTGAATTAAAATGTCGATTAAATTCTATCCGAGATCAAATTTTTACGTTTTCACCAAAAAATCATCTTTGGATAAAAAATCATAGAAACGATTTTCAATTAATTACACGTGTATTTTCAAATATACACGTGTTCATACACGGATAATTTAATTACACGTGTAACACGGGCACACGTGTACACGTGCAATAGGGGGCTCTAGTAGCTACCCGTTTTAGATGAGATAAGACAACAGTTTTATCCTCCTCCAAAAAGGAATCGCATAGAAATCCTTAGTACCAAATTTGAATCAAATCTTGCCACCCATTAAACCTCCATCCAAAATTACATTAGACGCAGCGAACGATACACGCATAGTCCAACACGAACAGCAAGAAATGTTTTTTTTTAAACGCAACCATAGAGCAAGCAGGTACAAATTAAAATTCAAAACCAATTCATTTGCGTAGTTTGACAAAATATACAAAGAGAAAAATCAGATTGTCCCTAATTTTTTGAGCAGTACTGTATGAAATCTTACTATGAGTTTGTGTGCAAATGCGAACGCAATCTCATTGCATAAGAAATCGATGTGACTTTAAAATCGTTTTGGTTTCGAAAAGTGTTCATACTAATTTAAATGAATTCAAGGTTATGGAAGGATTATAAAAAATTAATTAAGAAATATTCTAAAATTTCACAATACAATCCAATAAATACAAATATATTTGCATTCAAAGATTATAATAAAAAGCAACCTTTAGTTGCCTTTACCAAGCTCCTTGCATACATACTATTAAGTGTTATTAAAATTTAGTAAAAAAGGATGTCCTTTATCATTCGAAGAACATGTGGTGGATGTTGTGTATGTGTCGGGTTATATAGGGTCGAACATGACATTAGACTATTATGTGGTATACGAATGTTAAGACGCATGAAATATCAGTCAGTTAGAGATAAATTTCATGACATTATACATATTATATTTATGAAGGAGAATTTATAGACTGAAATTAGAATTCAAATGGAGAAGAAGATGCGAGAAGGACGATATTTGCATAATTTATTAAACATGATAATGTCCAGTTATGTATATATGTATATAGGAAAGGGTATAATTGTGGTCATATATTATATTTTATTATCTAATTGTTGTGGATGATATTTTTTTGAGGAATTAAATAAAAGCAATTCATCTGAATGAAACAATATGAACATGGAGTGGTTTGTCTTTCAGATGCAATTTTATGTTCTCTTAAAATGCTGGCTGTAGTCTTAGATGTTTAAGAAAAAAACTTCATATTATATTCTTGTGTATGGAGAAAATCTGTGTTGACATTGATTTCTAAGCAATTGTCAGACAAATAACTTGAGTTCGTAATCCTTACCTTTTGTATCTAGATTCATATTTTCTAAAAATAAAATCTGTATGAGAAAGTTGTATTCAGTGCGCTTACAGAAATGAGAAATGAGTTTTTGAAACATATTCTCCTATCTTACGGGTGGTTTCTGAATTTAAATACCTTGAAAAAGCTTTCAACCAATTTGACTGACATTTTGAGAAAGTGGTCATTGTTGGTGAATATTTAAATTTAATAACAAAGGTTTTGAAGAAAAACATTTTTACTTAAAAAGTTTTGTGCATGTTCACTTTGAAGGGCCCAAGCAGTGGCGGATTAAGGTTTGCTGCCGCCTTTTAAGCCCCCCTCCCCCCCGTTTTTTTTTTTTTTTTTTTTAACTAAAGTCTATTATTAATTACCCTTTGATATTTTTCTTCGTTCTTGCAGAGCCTTTTTTCTGTGCTGCCAGAAATCGGCCGAACATTTTTAACACGCTTTTATTAGGTTGACCTACAGTATGATATGTACAAATATAGATACATTATGTTTGTAATGGAATCTGTGAACGTATAGGTAATTTCTAACAACTTCTAAAAGTCGGATTAACTTGAAAAACTTGCTCACCGATCAAGGACTGATGGCAATATAATTATCTCATAAGTTCGTACCAGGACCGTCATTAGGGGAAGCGATGTGGGGTGTTGGATACCCCCATAAATTATATGGCAGCATTTTATTTCAAGTTTTCAAAAACCGAACCGAGAACCAAATTAAAAAGTTGTAAATAATTTATGCTTACAAAATAAATAAATTCATAGTAAAAAGTGTGAAGTGCTTATTATAATATAACATTTATTATAATTATATTACAATTATACCGTTGGTAATTATTTATTATAATAAAATAATAATAATAGAGAAAGCACTTTCTCAAATAATTATCCATCGTCCCCCCAAAACTACTTTTTCACCACAAGATATTCTCAGGTCTGGTGCCCACCCCCCTGTGGTCACTAGCACCCACTAGGGAGCATCATCGCTCACTTTGAGAATCAATTATTTTTCAGCGCCCCCAAAGAAATAAAATTAAAAAAATTTGTTTTGTAATTTTTTTTTTTTTTTTTTAATAAAATGACGTTTCACCCCCACCTTCTCCCGTCCTCTGATGGCCACTAACGCCAACTCAGAGAAATTCCGCCGGCTTATAGACATTATTTATATTTAATTTTCACACGAAAATTTTGCGGCATTAGATTTTGCCGCCCTAGGCACGGGCCTAGCTTAAGTTCAGCATGGGCCTAAGTAGATTTTCTTTATGTATATTTGTATAAAAGAATTTTTACTTACTCTATAGTAATGTCGAATTCCTTTTAACAAAAAAATCGATTTTTTTGGGAAAATTCCTTGTATTGAAAGAAAAAAATCGATTATGTTTAGAAAAAAATCGAATTTTTTTGGTAAAAGGAATTCGACATAAGTTTCCTTTGTGTATAGTTTCGAGGTTTTAATACAACCATAACATGAATACTTATAATGTTGGTAGAAAAATATATAAAAATTGTCATACTTGAACATTCAAACTAGGTTTTGACATAACAATAAAATTATAAGAGGCTGGTCTTTGCATTTATATATATTCCTCAAAGTGTACAACAGTGCAGACGTCATTCCAGTGCTTACCACCTCAGTCGTTAGAATTTTTTTTCTTTTTTAGGATAGGAACTTTAAAAAATTCGATCATAATCATTAAGCGAATGTTGCCGTGTTAACTAAAAACTACAAATACCGATATCGTTCTCGATACGATAAAATATTTTTATATAAAAAACGATCGTATCTAGAATCAATAGTGTGAATGTTCTCATTGTATCTTGTGTAATAATATTTTATCGTATGGAGAACGATATCGGTATCGGCACTATAATGTGAATCAAGCTTTATTTGAACTACTCAGAAGCACCAGATATCAAAATTCTAACAAAAGTGGTCAAGAAATTCAGAAGCAAATAAATAAGATAGTTTTCTCAAAAAACATCTAAGACCTATTTCCGCAAGCGAATTTTTCGGTGAAAAACCTGAAACACAATCGAAGACTGAGCAAATCTGATGCGCGGGTTCAAATCTCGCATGATTTAGAAAGTTTTTAATAATAAAATTGGCTTAAAGCTCAGCACCACTAAAAAGGAGATTGATGACAGGGCTTGGCACCGCATGAAATAGCTATATCTCTAGCCACAACAAAAATAAAACCAATTAAAAATACCTAAAAAAATTAATTCCTAAGCAATTGGTGGTAGCGCCTTTAAGTTGTTGTTGTTGTTCACAGAATTCAATGAAATTGACGGAATAAAGAATGGTCAAGTCTAATAAACTGACATTCTAGCATAAATAGTACAATAAATAATAATAACTAAAACACAATCGTTGCAGCCGTTTTTGAGAAAACTAACAAACAAAAAAAAAAACACGAAATAGTGTAAGATACCCAGTAACCGACACCCGTAATCGAAATTTTTAGTTTAAAAATTCATAACTTTCCATGCACTGCATCGATCTTAATGATTTTAAAATGATGTTCAACTCTTAACAATTTTTTTTAAGAATATTAAAGCAATAAATATGTGAGTAATTCCAAAAATAAATAAAACATGAAATGATAATACCTTACCAAATTTTTAGTTACTGACACTGTTTTTTCAGTAGTGGAGACCCCTAAAATATTAATGATGGACACCCCTTTTCCTAACACATTACTAGTTTCAAACTACCAAATTTTCGAAAAATTAAATAAACTTAGAACATCCTCAATTCAGTAGTTATTTTAATTATTTTAATTTTTATTAAATAAATAAAACAAATATAATATACCTACACATATGTACAAACAAAACAAAAATAATAGTCCAGTCAACGAAGGAAAAATAAATGAAATAAATCGTGTAGTCTGGATTATTTTTTTAAGTGGTAGGGGTGACCCCCAGGTACAACATACTAAAAGTCCCCAGCCCAGGCCCGCGAGCTTTAGACAGGAGGGGGGGGTAAAGGTCCCCTTTTTTACTATTGCGTAAATATTTTGAAAACCAAGAGTATTAGCGGAAAAGTTTACACTATAATATGAAAGTAAATTGAATTTTCTTCAAATTAGGTTTTAGTCATATTTTTGTTAGAAGCAATACTAAGAGAGATATGGGGGTACAAATATCAGAAAATCTGAAAAACCATGTTAATGCGTTAAAAATTTAACGTTTTTTGATGAATTAACCCTGAAACTATAGAAGAGGTAAATACGTATCGATTCAAGATAATTCCATTGACTTGATGAGAAAGAAGGTATGGGGTTAAAGAATGTGGCGAAAGTTAAAATATCCTTATTTAATTTATTTGATACAGTGTTTTTTATGATATGAAATACACTGTATCTTCAAAGTTAAGAAGTATGCAATGTATTTCCAAATAATTCACCAATATTTTGTGAAATAGTTCAAAGATATATATTAAAAAAAACTTGCTAAGGAGGGGGGTCTAGTTGCCCCCACCTATACGGGTTGGACGATTTCCTGAAAAAATTGGATCAAAGTGCATAAATAATCATTTAAAAACAACGGAAACATCTACAATGCTCTACTATAGCTTTTTGAAAATGCAAAAACATATTTTATTACTCCACTGCTAAAGCAAGTAATTTTAGTTAAAAGTTTTTGAAAAAACTTGGCGTACTTTTAGATCTCATTAGTTTTCACGGCTGACTTATTACATACCAGTTTTTTTGTATACATGGGGAACTTGTACTTGTGCTATGTACATAGATGACGTTAATCAAAAATTTAATTTTTTTTCTAAGAAATAACATACAAATATCTCTATAGTGTCAATTTTGATTACAAATTGGTTTTAATCGTAAACAATATACCTACTTGCCCTATCGAGCAAGTAAAAATTAAAATGATTTTAGCCATTTTGTCAACATGCGCCAAAATCATATTATTTTCACTAAGTGCATTCAGCAACAACTCTGAAACGCAAATGATATACCTAATCGTAATGTGAGGATTGATTACATATTTCTATCCTCCTATAGCCTATACTTGATAAAGTAAAACATTTCAATTAACATTTTGTATGTGGTATTCTAATATGTGCATATTGTTAATCCTAGAAAAAAAAACAAAGGAAGAAAAAGCATTGCGATAAGATAAACTGGCTCTTAAAGTTTATTTTAACGATAAATATAGATACATTTAGTACATATTTCGTTCTCCCTTTAGTTTCGCATTATCAGTTTACTTCCCAAATTGAAGTTTTGTTTTTTTATTGAATGTTGTTATGAATGTTAAGTTCAAGTATTAAATCGATTATTTAAAATTGATAGCTTGTGTTGTCACTATAGATAAGGTTTTTAGATATTTTTGTTTAAGTAGACAATAACCGCAATATAGGTATATCGGATCGAATGACTAGTCTGTTAAAATGTCTGTCAGTTATGAATTAGTTTCTCATTGAAAATAAGGTTTACAAAATTCACTGTAACCGTAAACCTCTTATAGGATAAAAAGAGTAACGGGCACCGGTTATATCCATCTGAAATGGGTTTTACTGTTTAGATATGATCTTATTGCTAACATATGTAGCAGAGGTGACGCCACAGCGCGAATTGAACTCGTACAAACAAGCCCATGTAGTAAGGTGAAGTCTTGTCTCTCGAGATAAACTTGAATACCATTATCGCTTCGCTAGCCCTTGTCATATCTTAGCCGCTGAATTCAAATTCGCTGGACTAGGGCGAGTTTGCTGAAGAAGAACACTTGCACCTAGCGTTGCCAACCACTTTGGTCAAAATCATGCCTTTTTCTATGAAAAAAAAAAGCCTCACTTATTTTTTTTTTTTTTCAAGTTAACGTTAAATATTAAAAATTAAATGTTTAAACAACACAAAAAAAACGAAAAAAGATATGATTTATGAAAAATAAAACACCAGTTTGATTTAAATTAGCAAAAACAATCCTTAATTAAAAAAAAAAAAAAACTTCACAGGAAAACATCGAGTTAAGGAGTTCTACTACAGTTATGTTTGTCCATGTACCCAATTTATCACATATAAACGTATGAATATAAAAAATATGTATATGACTTTGAATTGAGATCGCCCTTAAAATCATACATCATTTTTGAAGTAAAAAATAAAGATTTTTGCAGATTATAGCAATTTTTATCTTTAAAAATTGTTTTTGTGTTTTAAATCTATTCCTCAACTTTGTTTTATTTAAATTAATACAAAGGAAAATAAACATTTTTAAACTTTATAATTTTTTCTCCAAATTCAGAAATATTTTTTAAATCGTTAGAAATAATTAATTTTACTAAAAATCTGAGTTTAACAAAATAAAATGAAACAAAAGCCTTTTTGGTAAAAAATAAGCCTCAAAGCCTCAGATGTTGAAATAATGCCTACAAGGCAAAAAAAAAAAGCCTAAGTTGGCATCGCTGCTTGCACCTTTCCAAGAATTTTTTGGTCGAAGCGACCAAGAATGTCAATCTGCTTTTGATAAAGTCTTTTTGCCTCATTGTCGACAACAGGACTAGAATTAGCAAGTAGTTATGGTTTGGTTAGTGCGTAGGAGTATCATACCAAATTTCTGGGTTTGATTTCAAGCCTCGTCAACCTAAAAACAAAAAAAAAAAAAATTTTTCACGGCTATTGATTCTTACGAGTACCTCTTGTCATGAATAAGTGCTTCTCACCTAAGCCGTTCGGACTTCGTGGTAAACCATTCCTGCCAATAACACGCACATCACAGGAGTAATTGAGGTCCTAGACCTGGTTCTACACGAGTTGTTAGATCAGAATTGAACCTTGGTTTAACGTGAGCGCACTTGCATATCACGGCCTAATCCCCAGGGAGGACTACTTCAAAAACGTAGTTAGTATAATGTCAACCACCATCCTGGTATGGTGTTACCCGTACCAGTTGCAATTGGAGAATATGTAGGGCTATTCTCCACCTTTGCTAAAGGCCGAAGCCTATCTCCACCTCTTGAATCCAAGATCCGAGGATCACGCCAACACTGCCGCATTTGACGTGAAACCATAACCCGACGATGCACTATGGGGGCCAACCTCAAGTATGATCTAATGGTCAGTTAGTGAGGGGATCACACCCCGTCGTACCCAATTCAGGTTATTTTTGGAAGTATTAAGCAATAAGAATCCGAAGACGCATAGGAACGTTAAAAAAAAAACTGTTCAACAGGGACAAGCCCTTCCCTACAGGTTTAGGAAAGATACTCCTAAGCGAAAACTTCAATTCCATTCCCGAGGTTCGAGATTAGAGCCGTATTTTCACTAAGTAGGTATCATCCAGGTTTTCCAGACAAGTCTGGACACCTTTTATTTATATGCTCATAAGAGTCATGCTTTAATTATTGGATTAGTGGGTGTCCTCTATTCCAAGTCATTGCTGCCCCTCAAACAGCAAGGATAAGACGTTCCTAGACAATCCGTAGACCATCTGACAATCCATAGATTATCTGAGCTCTTGTAGGTGATTTTCCCAGAACTTAAGTCCTAATTAGGTCTCCTACTAGTTCAAACCCTTGTTCAACGTCTTCCCAGTAGCACTGTTTCCAACCATGTCTTTTCCAGGCTCATGTTGCCATGAGTACTATTCCAACTTTCTCGTCTTTTTTTCCAGCACTGGTGTTGTACTAGATCTACCATCAAATCCAATCATCTCCCCCAGTAGCACTGGATTCGACACCTCTCTTCTTCCGTCTGGTCCTGTCCAGTACGAATACCAATCCAGAACGCCTACATCGTCCCTTATACTCGTGAGAATACCGGGGAAGATACCTTCTGACTCCTCATGACTCCCTCACCGCTTTCCCAGTACAAACCAGTCAGACCTCTTAATCCTCCCTAGTTCTCACACTTGTGTGTGAGTACCAAGGAAGAAACCTCCTGACACCTCTGTTCCTCTGTTTCTCAGTGTCAACCGTTCGTTCGTGAAGTGATCAATACTTTCCAAAACTGTGTCGTTCACCACAACTAGTACTAATACTATCACAACACTCCTTTCCTCCTGAAGACATATTAGCTTTAGTATTCTACTAGACCCCAAGACGTTAAGGCTTGTCTCCCCTTGGAGGAGAAATTAGATCAACGTCTTCACTGCACTTGATTTTCTGCTTTAGCTAAAGTTTCAAGCTATTCGCATCTCTGAACTTAAACAGTGCTACGAACTTCAGCTACAGCTACACGACACCAGTAAGCTCATCCAGTTGTTCTGTTCTTTATATTCCTATCGATTTTCAGATATACCGAAGCTTTGCGCTGTGATATTTTGTCCGTTTATGTCAATTTCGTAGTAGCCGTGGCGTGATGGTTAGTGCGATGGACTGTCATGCCGGAGGTCTAAGGTTCGATCCCCAGCCTCGCCACCTATTTATTTAAAAAGAAAAAAACGGCTACTGCCTCTTGCGAGGAATTGACAAATCCTCCAAGAGTATCTCCTGTCACAGAAAAGTAAGAGTATCTCCTGTCACAGAAAAGTGCCGCTCGTTAGCCGTTTGGATTCGGCAACAAACTGTAGGTCCCCTCCATTCCTGCAGACACGTACACAGGGATGGTTGAGAGTTGTAAGTCACTAGGCCCTAGTTCTTCATGAGCTGTTGTGCCATCAAATTTATTTATTTTGTATGCCAATTTCGGGGTGTAACTTATTCTTATTGATACTTCTTTGCGACGTCTTCATCTCCATACTTGCAAACACAGTCCGCTGAGTTCTGCTAGTACCAAATACCAATCGTTCGTTTATGTGCTGACTTGTAGAAAATTAGGTATGCTTTCTGCCATGCAGATAAAATATATTAATCGATAACAGAAAATTTATTTTTCTAGCAGTTGAGAGGCTCTCCTTTTCTCCGGAAGAAGTAACTGCTTTCCTGGTGCTAGAAGTACTTTTTTGAACAAATTGTTAAATTATTAAAATCATTTAGTGTATTCTCTCTAATCAATTTCTAGCTGCACTAAGAGGCTCAGCGGGTAAGCCGTCATGCCCAGCTGCGTTAAACTTTTTGCGATTGGCATTATTTTGAAGGTGTCATTCTTCCGATTGTCCAATTTTATAGTTTATATAGCTTTCAATATTATTTTATCAGCAAGAAGAATTAATTCTAATTTTCCCATCAGGAATTAATATACACTTTTATTCTATTCATAGTTTATATTCTATTTTTATAACATTAATGTTATCGTATCTAAACCAAATTCCCAGTGATATCGGTGAAAACTGTGTTATCATTCTCACTTTTGTATTCGCTTTCGGAGTGGCAGCAGCCGATGTTAAACAAATCGCTTATTGTTATCGACTTGTACGCACTTCCATTTCAAGTAGTATTCATTGTTTATTGTTCATAAAGGTGTTATCGACATTCTCTGATACCTAAATTGTACTTCAACAATATGCCGTCTGTTAGTAAATTTTTATTCGATGTTGGCAAATCAAAAAGCTTGAATTCTATTTTGGGTAAGTTACAATACAATAAACATAAAGTCTACGTTATACCTTTCATCAAATTGGCACCTATACCACCTTAGGTTTTTTTTTGTCGATACATCCACTGCAAAGTTTTATCTGATACAAAAAAAAAAAAAAGATAACATTTCGACAAGATAATTAAGTGCTTCACATTTTCACACCCAACTGTGTTAATTAATTCTAATAGAATAATAGACAACTTGACAGTGTAGTTGTCACAAACTAATTCAACTCAAGGGTCACAATGTCAAATTCGTCAATTAAATTCACTTCGTGTCCCAAGTGTGTCCTCCTCTTAAATTTAATTAATTGGAAATATAAGGGAGATCATCAAGAACACAACACAAAAAAAAAATCCTCTGGCTTAAAAAAAAAAAAAATAATTTTCTTGACGAATTTTTCATTTAAATTGGCATGGAATTAAGCAGCATGGTTGCCCTGCTGCTCTTACTTCACAAGATTGAGGGGGAATCTAGAGACATAGTAATGGTTTAAGCCAAAGTATATACTAACAATATAATCCACAAAATTTAATTAGAGACCAACAGAAGAAAAAAAAAAAATAAAATCCTGACAGAGTGAATGTATACCTATATGTATGACCGACCTATACCTACAAATCGGGGAGTGCTATTCTATAGTATAAATGGGTGCGAGTCTGGAATTTTGATTTTAATAGAAGAAAATTCTTTTCAAACTTTTTAACTAACACTCTGAGGGTGCAAGCGTAATGATGAGCATTTTTGTACGTTATCTATGTCCAGAGTTCATTTGTTCTTGGGGGGGCAGTTGTTGTCAACATTGACTTTGCCAAAAACAGGAGAATAAAATTCTTGAAATTCTTTTGGTATGTTTATGCTAAATTAATTTAATTGCAAAAGAAAATTTCATGTTTTTTACTTTTTATTTATGTTTTGCTGAAAGCAAGAAAATAGAAAAAAAATCTGAGAAATCAGCAGTTGGGAAATTAAAATTTTGTTGTTGTTATGTAATTGTGTTGTGTTGACAAATCTAATTATTCACTTTAAGCTTTATTAATCTGTCATTTAAAATTTTTTCTATATCTTAATACATAGATACATAAATATTTATTTTTTAAGCTAAGGATCTAGCAGTGATGACGCTGATTTCGATTAACTGATTTCTGATTTCGATTAGCGAATTGAAATTGGTACGGAGCTCAAGATAAAATTCCTTAATACAATAAACCCAAAGTCAAAATATTGGATATTGCGTGCGAACTTTAGTTGCATACCTTTGCATTTGCAGCATTCTTCCGACATGTTTTTTTTTGTATTTCTTAATGATCATTAATTTTTTACTTGCGATATAGGTACATACTATAGGGCAAGTTATGGATTCGTGCAAAAAATCGAACTCGAGATAACAATCAAACTTTACATTACGATGATAGGGAAAAGGGAAGACAAAATAAGTGGGTCTTGCAATTCTGTCCGTCTGTCTGTCTGTGGACTCGCCTACAGCCTAAACCCATGGGCTGATTTTATTTAAACTTGGTATAAAGTGTTTTCGGGAAATTACCCCGACACGTCTTTTTCCAAAAATAAAGGTACCTGCAATCTGCAATATAATTTTTTTTAGCATTTTTGGAAAATCTTATTTTTCTCTAAAATGGCTCAACAGATTTTTCTAAAAAATATCAATAAATTTTATTAGGTACATATATGCTACCTTTTTGTAAAAATTAAATTTTCAAAAAATGGTTTTAAATGGTACCTCCCATAGAACCATTTTTTTTATTTACGTTTTTCTAGAAAAGGAATAAACTGATTTTGATAATTTTTTTTAAGGAGAATCTTCTGAAAAATTTAAATAGTATTGTATACCAAAATTTTGAAAATTTTTCTTTTGTTGATTTTTAAAAAAAAGTTTCAAAATTTTTTTTTGAAAACCAAATATTTCGAAAACGACTTTGTTGATTTTTATGAAACATGGAAACCAGTGGTTTTTTAACATTATATAAAATATTTTGAGCAAAAATTTTTCTTATAGTCAGAATTAACGGTACCTTCCATATAAATGTTAAAAAACCGTTACAGGAAATATAAATTTTCTCGAAAACGACTGCTACGATTTTGATTTAAATTGCTCTAAATACTAAGATCTGCCAAAAACAAAATTTAGAGTTAGCCATTATTAACAGTACCTCTCATAGAACCATTTTCTTTATTTTGGACTTTCTCATTATGTGTGTAACCGATTTAAATTAAATTTTTTAATACAAAAGCTTCTCAAAAATTGAAATAGTAGTGCATAACAAAATTTTCAAAAAAAAACTAATTTTGGATTTTTAAAAAAAATTTTATAATTTTTTTTTTGAAAATTCGATATTTCAAAAACGGGTAGATAATTTTATTCGAAATTTAATTTTTAATTCAACATAAATAAATACTAAAAAATTGTGTACCAATTTTTTTTTCTTAAAAATGTTTACAAAATTTTATGTATAAAAAATTAATTTAAAAAAAAAAACTGCTGCTACGATTTGAAATTTTTTTTTCTCCAAAACTAAGATTAGTTAAAGAAATTAGATGGTGTACTTTTTTTTTGCTCTAAAAACAAGTTAAGAAGACTTTTTTGATAAATTTATTTCGAATTATGTTGATTTTTAATAATTTTTTTATAATCAATTTAAGCTCTATAATGTATAATAGGTACTAGTTTAAACTTAAGGCTCCCATAAAAAAAATTATTTACTTTTAATACACTCAATCTTTAAAATTCGAAGAAACTTTTACTACAAGAGCAAGTTTATGCGAGTGCGACCCAGTAGTGCGTTTTAATTTTTATGGCTCTACATCCACATATTAATAAAACAATTGTTTTCCGAAAATGCTTTTGTATATCAAATCCCATAGAACAATTTTTATGATTTTTTGAAAACGGATTTAACGGTCCAAAAAACCAAAATATGTACATTTTAATAAAATATTTTTTGGATTTAAAAAAAAGTCTTAAATATTTTTTGAAGTATTTTTTTTTTTTCAAAAACAAGTTGATTGATTTTTTTTTGTAACTTTTAGTGCATAGCAATTTTTTATAACAATAATGTTAAAAAAAGTATTGTCTACATTTTGGTGGAAAAAAAATACCAAAAACCGTTATTAACGGTACATGTCATAGAACCGTAGTTTTTATTTTCGACTTTCTTGTTAACCACTCAACTGCATACAAATATTTTCAAAAAAATATTTCTCGGATTAAAAAAAAAAAGTTCAAAATATTTTTATGAAAAATCTTTTTTTTTTTTTAAAACCGGTTAATGAATTTTTTTGAAATTACGGTTTTATATATATGTATATTATTATATTCTTAAAAATGGCATACCAAATTTTCTTTCTAAAAAATTTCAAGAAATTTTATAAAAAATTATTTTTTAAGAAAACCGCTCCAACGATTTTTAAATTTTTTTCAGCAAAATTTTATATTTTTTCAAGAATTGAGATGGAGTTCTCCATTCTGAGATTAAAATATTTTAAGTACTAGTTTTATCAATAAGGAAACAACTTTTATACAGGAGCAAGTTCGTTCGACCCGTCGTGCATTTTATTTTTATAAAAATAGCTTTCTTCAAAAATGAGTACTTTTAAGAACTTTTATTTGTTAGCTCTTCTAATATTTTACGAAAACTAATTTTGTCTACATACCCGTGCAAAATCGGCTTGGCTTGGCAAGTAGGATTATTAATTTCTTTTTCAGAAAAATCATTAAAACTCTCCTTAAGCTTAACAACAGCTTAAAAATGACTATGCATACGGCCCTTTATATTCAATAAATATTCCATTCTTTTCCTGTATATATCCTGTCTTATATTCAAACAAATTGAGAAGTGTTTAGGTGATGCAGTCATATCTGAAAAAATTATTCAAACTCTTAAAAATATCTACTTAAATGTATGTACGACGTACCTACTATATACACTTGCGAGTAAAAAAATGGAATCACTCTCTTGCTTCACGTAAAAACAATAATTGCTCTCAATGTTATCGACAAGCTTGAATGTTTATGGTATCGTTAAAACGCTGGAACCATAAGCTTTACCCCGCCTAAGCTTTAATATTTAATTACAGCTTCTAAACGATTTTTCATTGACCTATGATGGGTTTCTTGACTATTTCTTGTGGTATTCTTGGTCTAGCAGTGCCCGCTTTCAGTTTTTTATGTGTCTCAGGAGCTGGATTTCTGGCTCTAACCCTTCGTTTAAGCTCGTCTCATAAATGCTTGATAGGGTTTAAGTCTGGGCTTAGTGCCAGCCAGTCCATCGTGGCAATATCAACTTCCCTAAGGAATCCGACTGTTCCCCGCGTGTGTTGCATCGAGCGTTATCATGCATTAGTACGAAATCTTTGGCAGTACATCCTGCATAAAAAACGACGTATATCGAAGATATACCGAACTGCAGTTAAACCTCCCCTCGACCACCACCAGTCAAAAAAACCAGATCACTTTTCCTTCAATTAAAATATCTGCCTGTACCATACAAAGCCCTCTCCCGTAAGTCACGGTTTCGACAAAACAGCTTTGTTCAAATCGCTCGCAAGGTCGATCATTTCCATGCAGACTCATTTTGCACTCATCCGAGAACATAACTCGCCCCCATTGCTCAACCTCCCAATTATTCAATTTCCATCCCCATGTCAGGTCGTTTCGGGGTAAGGTCTGCTTCTTTAAGGCGTCTTCTACGTGTCCATTCACTAGCAATTCTTCCTCGTACCTGTTTGAGCTGTTGTTGGACATTTAAGGCCAGTCAAATAATGATTTTTAATAGAAGTAATTGCGATCTTTCATATCTCTAAGTGGTACACCGGAGCCTTAAAATGTTTGCATTCGCACAAACTTTCCAGTTTCCTTGAACGTTTTGAAGATCTTTGACATATGTACAACATTTGCTTAGATGGAGCTGACGCACCACAGCACGTTGGATTATTCCTTGTCGCAGTAGTGTAACAACTTGAGCAACACCAGCAGGTTTGTTTATCCATTTATTCCTACGATTAGAAGGCCTGTTAAATAGAGATTATGTAACAGTTCATTTTTAAAAGCACACCGAAGAACAAAAACCAATAATGGGAGCGTAGTTGCGTATCAGTGTTTCCTACTCGTGCTTTCTTTTTTAGTGTAACGAAGCGTTACACTTTCAAACCCCAAACCCAATACCCAAATGCAATATAAATATTCACCGCCGGCCGAACTGCCATCAGCACCCTACATCGTCATCTGATATGCATAAAAGCATCCAACAGCACAATAAAATCAAACCCAAAATCGCCCACCTCTCACTACACACCGACAGAGTATCAAATCAACTAGATCAACGTCATCACTGGAAATAATTATTTTCACTTTGTCATCGTTACAATTCACAGTGTGTCGTTACCGCAAATATAACAAGAGGACGTTTGAAATATCAACAATTCGAAGCTTAAGCTTATTGACTTGAGATTTTCTGGCTTGCGAATTAAAAGAGCAGAGTCTAAGTTTCCGGCTGATTTCAGTTTGTAGCAAATGCGATAGCTTCGGATTCCTTTCGTGGTGCATTCGTGCATACGTATTACGTAAAGCCAACCTTTTTGGTCTTAAAAATATTCCGTGGTTATTCCCCTCTCGCTTTAGTGAATAGTGGGCTGGAATTACATATTACATTCCTACCGATATACCCCTCTTGCTTTCAAGTGAGCAGCGGTCCACTTGTTATTCCTTTGGGTTAGCCAGAGGCTGGAATCCTACCTTTTTCCCCAGGTTCACTTCTTCTAAGCGAATCTTGTGGGCTGAGTTTACTCCTGTAGCTCATAATAAACCAGCTTTGTATTATAGATATATGAAATACGCTGTTATTAACAATACATTTTTAATGAAATTGTAAGATTGTAAACACATTATTTTTTGAAATAAAGTAACTTTTTAAATCTGGTAAATGGTTAGAGTTCTTACCTACTTAACCCTAATTTTACTTGCTTTCTTCGGGAATATCCTGGACTTCAACGAGCTTACATCAGCCTAGAGAAAAAAGCATCAAATTAGTACCTATAATTTGTTATTTTCGTTATTTTGGCAAATAACGCCAAAACTATCCGATGGATTTTTATGATTTTACCTCCTATTTAAAGTTTGAAGTTCAATATTTTTCAAATTTAAGCATAAATATTGTATCCATAGCTAGGAGCCGTGGCGTGATGGTTAGTGCGAAGGACTGTCATGCCAAAGGTCTAAGGTTCAACCCCCAGCCTCGCCACCTATTTATTTAAAAGAAAAACGGCTACTGCCTCTTGCGAGGAATTGACAAATTCTCCAAGAGTATCTCCTGTCACAGAAAAGTGCCGCTCGTTAGCCGTTCGGATTCGGCAATAAACTGTAGGTCCCCTCAATTCCTGCAGACACGCACACAGGAATGGTTGAGAGTTGTAAGTCACTAGGCCCTAGTTCTTCATGAGCTGTTGTGCCATCAAATTTATTTTTATTTTTTTTTTATTTTAATTGTATCCATAGAGATTGTTGCCTTTAAGAGGCGAAACGGAGTGATTCCATTTTTTTGCTCGCAAGTGTACATACATAACTTTTTTTAACTTCGAGCTCGAGTTTACCAAATTGCTCGATTTTGCTCTCATATTTCATTGTTCCTCCATAATATGCACAACAAAAACTTTCCTTTCATAATTGTAAGCAATTAATATTCTTCCGTTGTGAAAGAATAGGCCGTTTATCACCCAAATACACACAGTACATAATATACCTACTATATGTATGTAATTCATCCTTTATTTCCAAACAAGAGCAAAAAGGTGGTATATTTAGCTTCCTTATACCAACCAACCAAATTATGTGGGCAGCTTTTTCTATAACTCCTCATGCTTTCTACACCCACCTATACCTACTTGCCATCATTATTTTGATTTATCATTGGCAATATATTTTGTTCTAATATTGAAAATGTATTTTATCTGATAAATCAAATAGTTTACTAATTTATCTTTTTCCTTTTTTCTCTTTGCAGGTATGTTTTTGCTGAAGCTATATTAATAACAAGAAAAACACAGTTTTGTAAGTCATATACTTTCTATAGATTTTGAAATCAATTTCCAAAGTGATTGACATGAAGTTATTGCAACAACAACAAAAAATCAAATAAAACAAATCATTATTTAATAAAAATAAACAGAACATTTATTTAAGTACGATTGCTCAAAATGTCGGCGCTAAATAAAATCTATCGCTATATTTATAATTTTACAAACAATGTTGACCATTTATCAGTGCAAATGGCGAAAAAAACATAAAACATATCAAATTGAATGAAAAATGAATGCCACTTACCGTTAGCTTTTCGTCCTTTTATCATCATCAAGAACTTAAGGAAAAAAGAGCAGAACACCATCTAACCACGTACTATTCCATTTTATTGTCATTCTCACATGCGGAATGGGAATATCTAAAGCAAAATTATCGTAGATTGTATTAAATTGGCAGCACTGACCATACTAAAAGTCCCTATTTAGCTCTACCCCTTGAGCATATTTCAAAAACTTCTTTCTTTTTGTGGGTTGTTTTTTTTTTTTTTTTTAATGGTTCAGTGAAAAAAGATAACTCACAAAAAAGTTTTAACTACCAGGATACGAAAATAGGACATACAGGATGCCTTTTGTCCTTATGTCCTTCCAAAATGACAGTGATGGTATACTTTGTGTTGTCCGGTTGTGTGGTGTGATAGTGATGATGAAGATTTCGATGACGTTCCTTCTTCTACTTGTCCATGGCATTTATGTTGTCCTTGTTCTTTTGACCATGGCCGGGACGGGCATATTATATCATGGGAAGTAGATAGGTATAGTTGGATTGGATGTATGTGTCGTCATTTTCTATTTTTGCTAACGGGTCTAGGTAAGTGGAGTGCAATGGGATAGAAAAAAACTATACTATGAAACATAATGATATAATGACATATACACACCGTAAAGAATAGCAAAAAGGATACCTAACGAACAAAAAACAAAAAAAAAAAAAAACGGCGATAGGAAAAATATTTTTTTTTTTTCATTTTGGAAAAAGTTATATTAAACGGGTCCTTAATAAATGTTTGCGATTGATAGTGTCATTCATCTTGAACACACATATAGGGGAGATCAAAAGTTTGGCTTCGATATTCTCCGCACATCCTATACCTTCTATACCTCCTATGACATATGAATCCTTTTCTAGTTTTCTCTCGGATGATGGTATTGTCATAAAACTTACCCAGAGTGGTTAAGTTTGAGTGAATGGGGGTGTAAGGATTGAAGCGGGAACAATTTAGTTTAGCGCCTGGGTATTGTCAAATCAGGGACATTTTTACAACAAACAACAAAAAAAAGGATGATTGGTATGTGTATGTTATATTTTGATAATAGTTTGTTATGCAAGTGACATATTTTCTCGGTAAATGGATACGAAAAATAACTTTTTTTTTTTTTTTGTGATAGGAACAACTGATACACATTCTACATATGATAACATCTAGAGAGTTTATTTATTTTTTTTTTTTGTGACAGTAAGGATATATCTTAGATTTTGGCTGAGTTTCTTTCTATAAATCCAATTTAACGAGGGATAGGCTTTGGAATTAATTTCATTTGTAGTTTATCGCAAAAAAAAAAAAAGGGTTAGAGTCATGGTCAATAGCTGCCTTAGATTTCTGTATGAAAAGGAACTTGCTATAAAAGATAAGAAAAAAAAAAACGACATTTCTATATCTTTTTGATAATAAAATTGAAGCACATAGTTATTTTCATGACATTTTCCGAATATTTAACGAGGGCAATTGAATACTAGTAACACATCAAAGAAAACTGCTAGAGTTTGTTAAGGAAAAGGGTTTTTGATAGGTGGGTAGGTATCGGGTATAACATCTTTGGACTTTTTGGGCTGTAAATATATTTAAGTGCTTTAATTCTAATAAATATAGTCTTCGGTATAGCCCGTGGCGTGATAGTAAGTACTAATATGCCAAAGGGAGATCGAATTTCAAGATCTCAGCTTCTTTCACCTAAAAAAGAACAATTTTTGTTGTGTGCATGTGAAAAATCCTTCAAGAGTAGGTATATCATGTCACGATAAAGTTCTCTGGATTCGACAAAAAACTTTTGGTCCCCTTCATCACAATTCCTGGTACCTAACAACTACACGTACACAGGAATGGTTCATATTCAAAGTTGAAAGTCACTAACGCCCTCCCTCTTTCTATACGAGCTGTCACGCCCCCAAATTATTGAATTTTTTTCTATTTTTCTACTAGATTATTGAGCATTCTACCTTTAATAGTTCATTGATGTTTTAACAATTGCATCTAATCGGCTGTCGTCCCTTTGAGGCACAGACAGTATGACGGCCGCATTGACTTACAAGTCTCAATATACCTATAAAATTGCTGTATGCATTCGATTGTTTAGTGACAGGAATGAAGGGGACCAACAATTTTTTGACGAATTAGAACATCAACGATGAGAGGTTTAGTTATTCATGGCAAAATATACTCTTGGAGGATTTTTAACTTCCTAAGAAAGTGGCAGTATCTTTCGAAAAAAACATTTTTATTTGCACGTGGAAAAGAATAATCTGCAAATCAAAAAGCTTCGCTTTTTCCCAGAATGTAGAAAGTTTCTTCTCGCTGTACATAATATTTTAAAGGTCATACATATTCAGAGAGAGAATTGAGACAACATTTTCTCTGGTTATTTGGAAAACGCCAAATCATAGTCAATTGACCGGTGATTAATCGTCATTTATGACGCAGAAGTTGCATTCGTCAAATAATATTCAATCATCGTGGTTAGACACATGGTTTTTGATGAACATCAAATAATTCTTTCTAAAGAATTATTTTGAAAAAAAATATTTCTTTTAAAATTGTTTATTATTTTGAAGGAAAAAAGCAAAAAATTTCCGTCACTGCTGCACCGCAGATGATGTTTTCGAACATAGGTGACTTGAGCAACTGCATTATTGAACACAATGCTAATGCATTAAAATTTGCATTTTCGAACAAAAAGATTTTTGTAGTTTGCGTTTAAGAATATTCTGCAAATGCATTTTTAACGCAGGACGTTTCCGAAAACGGTCTTAAATAATCGTTTGGCACATTGAAAGATTCTGTAAATAATAATGAGAGTTATAATAAATAATAATAATAATAATGTGAAAATCAATATCGAAATAGAGGAATATTTGAGATTAAATGATCAATCTCAACCAATGAAAATATTCCACTTTATTTGATTAAATTTACTTAAAATGTTATGAAATAACGAAAATGTGTATGTGTTTCTTTAAAATTCTTAAATAACTTCTTCTCGGACCACAAGTTCGAAATCATGGCTATACCTACGGGGTACGGGGTATTTTTTCCAAGCGTAATCAAATTTTTGTTGATTTTTAAAAATCATCTTCTGTTTGCTTTTGCGTAGGTACTTTATATAATTAGGTACCTACAACGTTTAGTTTATGCGGTGTTGAAGCGAACTTGTTTTTATGTAATTTACAATCGAACTTAAGTCAAAAAATTGATTATTCTCCCTATATTACCTATTTCTTACTATTTCTATAAATGTCAAGAAAATCACAAAAAAAAATGTATTGCATAAAAAAGCAAAACGAAATAAACAGAGGAGGTGGGTGAAATCTAGCTTTGTGAAAGTGCACAATCAAGGAGGTTTTCAACCCTCATCGATATCGACAAAAAAATGTCCACTCAATTTGGATGATATTCAGCCGCATTCAGTGCGTACGAATAAAAATCTACTTCCGAATGTTTGAAATTTCAAGATATTTTCACGATTTTCTGACTTTGTTGGTCGAATTTTCTTATTTTCGTTCGAATTTTTCAATTTTCTACTCTGATGGTGTTAATCTGGTTTGGTTCAATACAAATCCAGAAAAAAAAATATCCACATGCAAATAATGCGCGTACGAACACAATTTCATTTCAGAAATTTTGAAATTGTAAGGCATTTTTACGATTTTCGTATTTCTCGGTAAAACTTTCTAACTTTCGTTAAAATTTTCCAATTTTTTTCAATTGTTAAATTTAATTGAAATATATTTTACGTGTTAAAGTTCCATTTATTTAAGTAGTTTGGTTTCTTTGAAATATTGTGGTTAATGCGAAATAATGTTTATTTATGGATTGTAAAAATAGTTACTGGGCATTAAACTTAATTTAATTTTAGTAATGTTGAGCTAAAACCCTCCGCGGCTTTAAGCCATAGACTGTGTACACTTACCCAATAAATTTTGTCGATATTGATTATGTTTAAATTGTTTATAAGTAAGCAAAACATGAATCTTTATAATCCAATTAAAATTTCTTCAATGAAACTTTGAATCCGGTTTCAAAGTCAAAAGTGCGCAAAATTATCCCAAATTAGATATACATATACTCTATGAGCGTACGGTATCTTTAATATTTGGTTACTGTTTGTCTTTACTCTTCATGATTTTCTCCTAGATGTCAGGGCGAAAAGATAAATTAAATGTCCGATCCGATGTTCGTTGAATTCTCGAAAATACCAATTTTAGTCTAATTTAATTCTTTATATTTAAAATACAAATTTTAGTTCGATATGTCAAAATAAAATTTGTAGTTTTGGGAAGCAAATAATGCATTGCCCACCCTTGCCAAAACGCATAAAAAACACTTTAAGCTAGAAAAAAATTCTGGAAAATTTAAAAAAAAATCTCGTTAAAAAGTTTAAAAGGAAGTTCCACCATTTAATTGATGCATTGCATTATATAAAAAAATTAATATCCCGGCTTGGGATCTTAGCATCCCATATATGCAATTTTCCCAAAAAAAATTATGCAGTCTAAAAGGTCAGTAATTGGTCATAAGAAGACAGGTAGTATCAGAAATTTGTCTGGCTTAGAAAACTTTTAATCCAGGGTTGAAGTTTTTCTAGGTCACCCGCGATTTTTGGCACCTAATTTGAAAAAATATAAGTCGATTAAAATTAAGTCGATTTTTTAGAAAATTACCCCTCTTGCCTAAAGGGGGGGGGGGGGATAGACCCCCCCTCCCATACCATTTTTTCTTGTCTTAACTCAGCCTACACGCTTTAGTTTCTGTTCACTACACTAGGTAAATCACCCTCTATTCAAAATAATTCCTTACATTACAGTTTGGCTTTCGCATCATCGTCACTTTCACTAATGCCACGCACTATCACTTTACACTTTTACCGAACTTTGCTTAGAGAGTGCTAAACAATGAATAACTAAACAGTTATCTGAAATTCCAATGGCAGATCTAACGGACCGAAAAGAAGATAAATCTTTAAAAGAGATTTTTTTTTTTCTCGAGAGATAAGTGGTCAGTGGTTGACCAAATCCTAAAAAAAAAATCAAAATAAAAGTTTCTCACTGAGTTAAACCAAACAAATTTTTTTAAATAAAATGGTTTTTAAGTGACCATTTTTAAAGATCTGAGCAGATAAGCGTTATTTGAAGACCTTTAAAAAGGTTAACTTTTACTTTCGATCTCTGGTCTTAACTCATGTTTGAAGACCAAATTGAAAGCTTGAAGTCTTAGGTTTCTAGTCTTAAGGAAATCAAAATATTGAGTAACTACAACCCTGGCATGTATGGGTAAGGTATGCCAAATATAAACATACCTACATAAATAATATATAATTAATATAACAAAAAGCTTTTCGACAATTATTTTACATAGTTTATTAGAATGTTTGAAGGAAAATGAAAAACTGCATATATTGAAATTTACAAATTATAATATTTCACAGCTTGTAAATTTTTGAGAGAAAATTAAATGATTTGGAGAAAAATTCGTTAATTAATATTTTTTACCTTCCCGCAGACTTTATGACTACAAAATGTTTCTTCTTTAAATTACATCAAATTACTTAATGTATTAAATATTTTATCTTTTCAAAACTGATTGCTCAAGTTAAAATATTTATGTATGTATCTTTTCATCTTAGTTATTTATGTTTCTATATTTGCATGGTCAACAATTATTTGAACAAGACATCTTGTTTCTATCCCGAAAACCAACTTGAGTATACAACACAGTTTTCCTCGGGTATATGAAATTTAATCTTACTGATGCCCGTATAATAATATATCCATTTTAGTTAATGCATCGTCGAATCTATTTACGTATGTTTGGAATCTTTGGTAGTAAATATTTCTATATATTAGATTTATCTTCTTATTAGGTACATTAAAAGTACGTAGTCCTTACATGAAATTCAATAATTGTTCACTGTGCATTTCATTGAAGCATGCTTAGTCGCATATTGCATCATTGCATAATCCAAATATTTACATTTTCCTTATTTATATACAAACATTTCAATACTACGTTCATACATTTGTGTAAAAATACATATTTACATACATATACTTCAATATGTACAACCAAAAGGCATAATAACGGTTCTCATAACAAGATGTCTCATTTCAAATCAATCACGAAAATATTCCAGTTATACTAGGATTTTTTTTTAAAATAGTACATTGGGGAAGACATTTTTTTGAGTTCGTTAGAGTACTATTGAGGAAGCTTGAACCGAAACCTTGAAAGGAATTGGCTCATTAAAAATTTTAATTAATCTCTCTATTATGTGGTAGGTACTTAAACAACGCACGGTAAAAAAAAAAAAAAAACAAGGTACCAGCGTTACCACAAACAAAAAATTATTGAGGTTCGCTTTGATGTACAAGATTTTTTAAATGTTCGATCCCCAGCCTCGCCACCTATTTATTTCAAAGAAAAAACGCCTACTGCCTCTTGCGAGGAATTGACAAATCCTCCAAGAGTATCTCCTGTCACAGAAAAGTGCCGCTCGTTAGCCGTTTGGATTCGGCAATAAACTGTAGGTCCGCTCCATTCCTGCAGACACGCACACAGGAATGGTTGAGAGTTGTAAGTCACTAGGCCCTAGTTCTTCATGAGCTGTTGTGCCATCAAATTTATAGGTATACCTTAGAAAAACTTTTTTATTTTCTTTTGTCGCTAGTAGTTTGGCAAACAAAGTTTATATTAGCTACGAATTTCTATACAATTATAGAAATTTTAATTCCTAATTTAAGCCTAATACGCTGCTGATACGAAACGAAATTTTTCGTTGGTCTCCAACATGACAACGAAATGCCTACGAAAACCATAACGAAAAAATACCCATTTAAAGTGTCACTATTTGCAAAAATAAAAAACAAACAGAAACGCATAAAAATCATAGAAAGCAATGTCGTGATGAAGCAATTAATTCTGTGCGAAAAAATAATCTGCTACAATTATCGAAAAACAGAATGAAAGTTTTCGTTTACGATTTCGTTGTGTCATTTTTGTATGGGGTTTTTCTTTTCGCATCAGCAGCATACAAGGCTTTAGAGAGAAACATCTGATTAAAGATTTTTTTAAGGGGGACAAAAAATCTCACATAAGAGTTGAGATTTTTTCGGAGATTTCGGCTACAAAAATGTTTGTACTCTTCAAACATTTAAACCTTTGTTCAGCAATTTTAACCCACTAATTTTGGCAGATTAACTAGTGTTATGGCAGCAAATAAATATAAAACAAAAATGGAATAAAATACAATACAAATTAAAAAAAAAGAAAAAATTAAATAAATTAAACTTTAATGTTTACGTAATTGCTTAAAGCTTTGTGATTTAATTGATAAAAAGTCAATAAAAACACCATTCTGTTTGCAATTAATGTTCACAATAAGGAAAATTTCCGGAACATGAAATATTTTTCGGGTGAAACTCACAATAAGTCTGGATATATCTTTTCTCGTGAAAGGATTCCGCCTCCGTCAAATTTTCAATATAAGCGCTCAATGATTTTTTTTTTTAGGGTACTCCCAATGAACACACAAAAATTACGAAGTGCGTGCTATTTCGTGGTGGCCCAGGGCCGAGGGCCAAATGTCCCGATCGGGCACATTATGGCAACGCTAATAGTTATCAAATTATTTGCACTATAACCGACACTTATAGGAAGTAGAGGAACCTCTACGTGAAACTCATACTCGTATAGCAAGTAACGACTATGCAATAAAGTATGATACAAACAGAAAAATTATTGGTACTTAATCTACTTATGCCTAAGTCTCACATTAAAAGTGAGGTGGAATTAAGTGCCAGTCTAGTCAGTCTGCGATGGACTGTCATGCCGGAGTTCTAAGTTTGATCCCCAGCCTCGCCACCTAATAATTTTTAAAAATAAAGCGGCTACTAGCTCTTGCAAGGAATTGACAAAACCTCCAAGAGTATCTCTTTTCTTAAAAAAGTACCGCTCACATTAGTCGTTCGGCAATAAACTGTAGGTCCCCTCTATTCCTGCATGCACGCACCCAGAAGTGGTTGAGAGTTGTAAGTCACTAGGCCCTAGTTCCTCATGAGCTGTTTGTGCCATCAAATTTATTTTTATTTATTTTATTTTTTATTATTAAGGATACATAACGTTATGGTTAAATTCACTGCAATATTTAAGTCATAACTAAATTTGATTATTTGTAAGGCCCTATGAAACTTAGCCATCTGTATTTAATGCGTATTGACTCTACTTCACTCTAAATTTACTATAAGGTTGGATTGACAACGCATAAGATTTTAATGAAAAAGAAAAAAAAATGCGTATACGCCCCAGTGAACCATTATTTTTACGTTGTTTTTCGATAACCTAGAAAAAACTACGCCATATTTAAAGTATTATACCTTATCACTTCCTTTGTGGCTGCCCAGTTTAGTAAGACCCAGAAAGACAACCCTCGGAGAATACTTTTTCGACGAACTGGGTGATATCTCATGCTTGCCACTTTAAAACATCCTAAAATTCACCCAGAATTCAAGATTGTTCAGGGAGGCACCCATACCTAGCGCCTAAGCTCCACTAACTCCTTTCTTTTCCCCTCCTTATACAGGGTGTCGCAGTAAAAATGGTGGAAACTTAATATGGCAATAGGCCCGGTCATGACCTTAGAACTTAGTAACTTATTCTTACCGAATCATTACGGTTTTCGTGTAACGGCAAAAAACCCTACTTTGAACAAATTGTGTTATTTTCAGAATAGAAACTAGTCATTCAATTGATACAAGATGTCACTTGAAGAAAAAAAAGAATTAAATTTAAACTCGATCTTAAAAAAGTGATAACTTTTTCACGTTTTATTCGAGGTTGTTGTAGAGTAGGACTGATTTGTATAAAATTGCGTTGGCTCCAAATTTTGAAGTTCTTGGTTTTGGTTGATGAATTTTGTTCCGGTTCCGAGTGTTAAAATATGACGCTTTCCATTTAATTTAATGTAAGTTGCGTGTTAGATGAAATTCGACAAGATCGTTTACAAGTACAATTTTCAGTTATGTTTGCATTTCAAAAGTTCGTGAGTACCAGGTATAGCCAAATAAATTTTTTAGAGCCTGATTCTGGATAATCTGGAGTTCTTTAATTCCTTTGGGCCCGCAGCACCAGATAGAAGTGAGCGAATTACCCTCCCTGAAAATACTCCAAATACTAAAGTTCCTAAAAGAAACAAATTTGGAGGAAGAGCTGTGAATGAGCAAGCTCATCTGGCTCTAAATGGGGGCACAATAGATCTTAAGGTCGCAGTGCAATTATAAACCCCAATTCATTCATTCATTGGGCCCGCAGCAACTTCATGCACTTATACCATATGTTATATGACTTTGAAACAGACTGAAGTAAAGTTTTCTTTTGATTATTTCTGGGATATAATTTACGAATCTCCTGAAAGCTCCAGCGATTTACGAAAGCTTTGTACTTGTACATCAAAATGAGTCTTTCCATAATTCCAAATATTTAAACTCCTTCACTTTTTTGATCATTTCATTTCTGCATTTCAAGATAGTTTTAACTTATCTCTTTTATCTATAATCGAATACTTTGTTTTTTTTTTGAGATTCATGCATAGTTTTTGTTTTTCTATCCAATTTTGCAGTTTTTCTAGGTCATCTTTCATCATTTCTTGTACCAGATTTCTATTTCGTTCACCATAGACCAGACAAAAATAAAAATGTCTCCTTTTAGTTTAAATTCTTTTATTTCGTTAACGTATATGCAATAAAGTGTAGGAGCAATTACACTTCCCTGCGGTACCCCAGATTTCACTTTACAGTATGAAGTTCTTGTACCATCTATATCAGATATTTGTTTTCTTTGACTGATATTTGATTTAAACCAGTTGAATGATGAGCCTCTAATGCCGAAAGATATGAGTTTTCTAGGAAGAGTAGCATCATAGACCGTATCGAATGCTTTTGAAAGATCGATGAAAACTAAATCAACAATATCTCATACGCCTAAATGAACCACTATTTTTTCGTTTTTTTTTCGATCGGATAAAACTACGTTATATTTAAGGTATAATTCAACGGTGGTCGAAAATAAAATCTTAAGAAAGATGGTTTAACTTGACATGAAGTTAAAATGAGAACCTTTTTTTTTAAAAAAAATGAAATTGCAGAATTTTACATTTTTGATACTAAAATAGCACATAATAAATTGTGAATATGATTAAACAATATGTACAGAAATTTTATGCATACATAAATATTTAGGTTCCTTATTTTTTGTTATCCAAATAATTAGTTAGTAATGGTTAGTGCGTAGGACTGTCATACCGGAGCGGAGGTCTTGGTCTCTGGGTTCGAATCCCAGCCTCTTTCATCTAACAAATTTTTTTTTTCATGGCTACTGCCTCTTGCACGGAAGTGACAAATCCTCCAAGAGTAATAATTTCTATGATTAAGTGCCTCTCAACTTAACCGTTTGGGTTCAGCAGACATTTGTAAGTCCCCTCCATGCTTGCCAATGAAAACGCACACAGGAATGGTTAAGAAGCCCGTTTTACATGAGCTGTCGCTGCACCACATTGATTTTTATTAAATTATTTAAAATTTCACCTAGGCGATTTAGTTTTGCGAGTTTAAGGGTTTGTTTCACAATGTCTGATTAAAGTTCCAATTAAGCTACATTGAACATATTCGTCACTTAAAAACCTCATTTATACGTTTCACAATATCTGAATACGTCAAAGTAAAGCTACTCTCTTTTCCTTTACCTCTTATTTTAAAATTCTACAAGTATGTAGGGATAATAAATGTTTCCAATGCGAGGATTGCAATAAATAATTTCTTTACATTCGTAACAAAAATGTTCATTGTTCGAATAGACAAAAACAGAACAATCAACTGACTTATCTTTTATTACTTACTTACCAGACCATAATGCTTCCATCCTTAGAACTCATTTGAGTCCACTATTGATTTGTTTGTTGATTTTTTTTATTTTTGTTTTTTTTTTTGAGCTGAGAGATATAGTTCTTGGGATTTTTCTATATAGACATACCATAGTAGGTAAACATTGTTAAGTGCCCTAACGTATACACCGATAACATTTTACTAAAAGTTACCCGAACAAAAACCACAACAATAAAGTCCTATATCAAAATGCCAAGAATTCTAATATGTATATCCATTTTGACTGATTGCGAGAGTATTCATAAATTATCCTCCTCCTAGTGCTTCCAGTTGCTATTTTAATTTTTTCTAAAGCTTCTTCCATAATACGCATGATGAATAATTTGAGCACCCGCAGTGAAAAAAAAAAAAAAAAACAAGAACAAAAAAACACGAACCTATTCCAAAATTCTCAAAGGATTCACGATGACGAGGACAGGGATGTTTTTATTTATGTTCTCTGCCTATCTGCAGCACTTTTAGAAACTAGAAATTTCGTGAAGTGCATAAATAAAATTCCTTAACTTTAGAAATTAGGAAAAATAGAAAAAAAAAATAAATAGATATGCATTGCATCAACTAACAGCACTTAAATGTCAAGGCTTTTAGTCCAATGCAATTGGAGGAATTAAAAATCAATAACGGTTGCATGATTCCTATCCCATCCTCATGGGAAATGGCTATAAAAAGAAAGAAATCCTGAGACGAGACCATATCATCAGACTAATGGAATTTGGATCGAAATTTAGTTGCTCCTTGTTTGATTTTATCAAAATGTAGATAGATTGGTTTGTGTCTGTATGAATGAGCCGTTGCCTCAATCTGTGTTGTGAGTGTTTTTTTTTTTTTTTTTTGAACCTGTCTTTGGAGTGATTTTTTTGGGTCACGCAAAGGAGGAAGTTTTTATTTGTTTTCGAATTTTTTCTGTTCGCGCAAACTTTGTCTGCTATACCTATCCTTTTTGCTACGGGGTCGCCATTTGGATATTTTTTGAAGAAGATGGAAATCACACAGAACAAAATCACAACTAACAAAAAACAAAAAAGCTTCAAGTGGAATGTATAATCTTTCCATCAATCTAGATGAAGTTTAACGAAAAGTGGGCCACAACATGCCACCCTATACCTACTTATGTTTTTTGTAGAAATTTCCATGGTCATTAATGCCATAGTTTGATCGTAAAATTTTAAGGGAAAAATTTGTAATTAGTAAAATTTTAAAAACTTTTCATGAATTTATTGGGAATTCTTATTATTATATGTAAACGGAAGAAAAATAAGTTCTTAATTATGCGCCTTAAGTCATATATGGCTTTTTAAAAATTGCTTAATTGAAAATAACTTTACTCAGCGTTTTTCTCGTTTTACTGCATGATGGGCAAATTTAAATAATATCAAGTTAGACAAGCCAAAGTATTTTAAATAAAGCCCTAGGACATTATTGTTTTTATCTTTTAAAAAGTTCCTTATTTAATATCTAGCTATGCATATACCTACATTACATAACTCATAAAAAATGACTTGTTGTAAGAAAAAAGGATTTAAAAAAGGATAACACTTCTTCCTTAGAATAGGAGCAGTAATCTTTTTAATCAGGACCCTATTTCATAAAAATTGACAGGTGGCAATTCTACAAATTTGTCACACTTTTCCGACAAATTTGTATATCATAAAATATTGACAGGTTACAATTTTTTTAAAAAATTCAATGACAATTTGTCATTGTATGATCTTAAAGTTTATCATGGCCTACAAAACTTTAAGCAGTGCCCACCTCAAAAAATGATGAAAAATGACATTTGTTGTGAGACAATGGGAGAGGAATAGGAATATGGTTAGGACCGGATAAAGGACTTGGGGATTAGGAATTCAGGACGGGAACGAATAGGTAGGGTAGAATGGCTAGTGCGTGGGCGGTGGCACGCTAGCGACGCACGGCTAAGCTCGCCGGATGTAGGGGGGGATCTTGCCCCCGCAACTAGCCCTCGCCTCCAACAAAAATTTATTCATGCCACTTCAAAATTCAAATTCGTTTGACTCAAACGCCCCATCCACACCGAGAGTACCGCTGGTATTAACGCGGATTGGCCTTTCCCCTCCCAACCTGGGTCTCGGTCGGCCTTCCTTTTTGAGACCCCCTTGAGCCGCCTCTGTGTTGGTCGCCTTTAGGTTACCTCATCACGTCGGACTGCCCACCGGAATCACTGCAACCGCCTTCCCACCCCCCAAGAACTACTTTCACCAACACATCGTGCTCTCGTAAAGCACAATCAAAGAAATGGCATTGCCGTGATTTACAAGTATTTTATTTCACGAGAAACAAATTTTCATCGTTTCTCGACTGATTTTCTCGAAACGTAGTGGTACGGAAATTATATTTTCAGTTGGTCAGCGATTAACATAAGATTACAAAACACTTCTGACACACCACTGAATTGAAGTTTTTGACACTTCCTGTCCATCAATAACTACATGGTACTGTGTTCCGATTCCAAGCCAATGTAATGCACAAACGAGATGAACTTAAGCATCTAGAGAGTAATAAATTTCTCTTTTTGGGATGCTGTAAATGTCCACCAATTATTCTAGATTCTCGATTAAATTATTCCGCAGCTGTTTATAGAATTTATAGAATTTTGTTGTAGAATTGTTCGTAAAATTTGCAAAGTACAGTAGAACCGGGATAAGTGCCTCACCATAAATGCCTCGTTTTGAGAGGCACTTACGCGGGTTGTGCAGTTATAAAAAAAAAACCGCTTAAGTGCGCATAAGCACTTATCCCTATATTTGCAAAAATAAACAAAAAATGACAATAAAAAAATGTTTAATGTTATTTAAAAAATAAGAAATAACAATACATCAACTGACTAGTATCGGTAACCTTTTAAAAAGGAAGCGCTAGATGAAAAGAAGCTTTTGTCTTTTCTGCTGATTTCCATTGTGTATACTTAGGCCGTGTGTGAATTCGTTTAAAATTTTGATTAAATTTTATCCAAGATTAAATTTTGACATTTCTACGTACAGATTCACCTCACTAGTGTCAAAAATTAATCTTTGGATAAAATTTAACGCGATTTTAACTTAATTCACACACGGCCTTAAAAGAATTTTTTTCAGGTAAATTTCAATTAAAGTATTCAAAATAAAAGGCAATTAAGCGGGGAAGGCAGTTAGGCGAACGGCACTTATTAGATGAGTTTTATACGAAAAAATCCTCAAAATTTTGGTTCTAAAAAATAAAAGGTACTTAAACGGGTTAGGCACTTATGCGATAGGCTCTTATCCGGGTTTCACTGTAATCGTATTTTCTACCTTAATGCTGAAAAATGTATAACTGTTTTTCCGACACGAAATTTGTTTTTAAATTGAAAGACATTTAACGCGTCAAAAGCATTATAATTACTCTCAGTTTAAAATGTCAAGGACACCGTCGTATTACACAGATTTCCAACTGAGAATCGTCATACTCTTTAACTTGAAAAAATATTATTTACCTTTTTAGCTCAACTTCTGTCTTTTTAATGTCAATACTTGACCGTAATATATAAAAAAAAAATTCTCACCAAGATTGAGCTCTTAATTCCAATTTAAAGTAGATACAATTTAAATATGAAGTTTTCCCATTTAAAATGCACGTACAAATTTTTTTTCAAATTTCTAATGCTTAGACACCTTTTATCATATTGGGAATCGGTTTGATGGACCTTACGGGGAATTTCACGCTCTTTAAAATTGTCTTTCTGTTTTTTTGTGTAACTCGCACTGGCTCGCCAGTAGGAGTCATCAAAGTCCAATTTTCGGAATAAATTGTTTTTTGTATATTAATTGTATAATTAATTGTGTATTTTTTCGTCATCTCATAAAAGAATTGTCATTAAAAATTTGTCATTTCTGTTAGTCTACGTAAATACGAAGTTCGTTAATAATTTCATGTTTTTGTTAAACAGGCGAATATTGCTTTTGCCGAAGTTTTCAATTTAGTTTTTTATAACTATTCATGCGTAGGCTTTAAATAGTATGCCCGATTTTGTTATTAAAATTCAGTCTGATTCTTCTAAATAATAAATTTAAAAAAAAAATTTTTTTTTTTAAATCAATTAAAAATTAAAATAAACGTGTTTAAAAGATTTTTTTATTTTTTGTTTTTAGCTTATCCAAAACGGAAAGCTTCGATAGAAGGATTTTTATTAAACTTAATGATCGACAAAAAACTACGTTTCAAAATTAAAAAAAAAAAAGTCCACATAACGGAAATAGAATTTTTAAGAAATTTTGTATTTGTTTTAGATTATTTAGTTCAATTAATTTTTTTAAAGAAAAAACAAAATAAAAAATTTAGTTTTATTTAACTTTGACCATATTTTTGTGTAATCAATGTACTTTTTTTTTGTATTAATGAATTAATATCAAAGATAATAGAGTAAAGATAAGTAGGAACTATAGTATAGCTGTGCTTTTTGACTTTAGTTTTGTAACCCCGGAGACGGTCCAGGTGCATTTTAGTTTTGGTAATTTTCTACGCTTAGAAAATAATATTTTGTATCTGAATTATATTTTTTTTAGCAGTTCTTATAAATACCTACTTACATACATATCTTTAATTTGAATGATATATGTATTCATTCAAATTAAAGATAATAAACATAAAAAATATTATTCATTAAATTAAAAAACTACTCAATTAATTTAATGAATAAATGTTATTTTTTTTCTGTAAAAAAAAAAAATTGTTTCTTAATAAGTATTTCTCAGAAAGGGAATAAGAAATATAATTAAAATATTTTGTGTGTTTTAAAATAATACAAAACGAACCTTTTAAGAAAGTGTTGACCTTTACCGTAAAGAGGTCCTATAGAAAACAGTTTTAATCCGTATGAACAAATTCAAAGAACACCAAAAAAAATCAATCTTAAACACTTTTCTACCATAATTGACTCCATCTTCGTCGCTCAATATAATGTGTTTAACCAGCCAAAAAGGATATCTGGGGTTTCAAAAAACAAAAAAAAAAAGAAAGTTGCATAATCATTATTTTACCATTTTAAGGATTAATTTTGATGGTCGTTATTGAATTTTGGTGTTTGTATAGTAAGTCAACCAGCAGCGACGAAACATAAAAAAGCATTTTTTTTCCTTAAAATAAGGGTATCGCATAGATAAATATTTATATACCAACTTTACTTATATATATTTATAGTCTTAATCGCTATTTGGCCTTTAAGCTTTTTCTGTTCGAAGAATATTTTCTTTTTCATCTTTTCTATGTTTAATTAAACATAAATCCTTTTTTTTTGGTCCCATCGGCTTGTTTTTAAGTCTAGTATTGGGAGAAATTCTTTAGTAATTTGAAAGAAAGTTGTAAGATAAAGAAAAGTAGGTAGAGGTACTCGTGTTTTCGTGTATATATTTACATATAATCAAAAAACTGAGCTATTTTATTTGGAAAGCTAAATTCTTTTTAAATTCTTTAACCCATCACATTGCTTAATAAAATGGAGAACAATTTAACTTTTAAGAAAACCTAGGGCTTCAAGCTATTAACAGGAATCTACCTCAAACAAAAAGGCTTTGCAGTAATACTAAAGAAGTTTGTATTTTCATTTGTGTTTAAATTATTTATATATTTTTATACATATAGACTATAGCTGACCCGGCTAAATAAATGTTGGATTTTTGATATAATTTTTCCAACAATAAAAGTTCGTGCGTTTTATTTAAGAATAGTCGTTTTAGTGTTTTTTTTTTGTACATATTTAGGTTTATAGAAGTTCATTTGGATAAGAAAATAAAAATTCAATAAAATTACAAAAATCCAGTATTTCAATGGCAGGTCCATAAGAGCTTTGCTTTGATGAAGCTATTTATTTTGCCACAAGGGTTACACTTAGGTTGACTCTCTTCAGTGAAGCACTTTGTGAAATATGACATTTTTCGATTTGTTATCATGTGCAAGAACAAATAAAGCGGAAGGTTTGCCGACGCGTGAGCATGTCACGTACAATTTACCATAACAAAAATATGCATTTTCTAAATTCTCAACCAACAAACACTCAAGGATTGGACTTGTAATTATTTAATCATCATGGTGAATGCAAGACGAATCGAAAATTGAATTCCTTTAAACTCAAAGAGCATATCGGTCGGGATCATCGAAATCCTCGGAATCAGATGAGAACTTCCTCACCTTTGATTTTTCCTTTAATCGTTGCATAGTTTTAATTGGTATAGATTTCGCAGCATGATGACTAATAAACCCACCTTTACTTGTAAATTGTCTGCTGGTAAGCCAGGCACATCCAAGGAGTTTAAAAATTCAGTTGGGTAATTGGTGACTTCGTTTGTTACACATTCAATAGCTTACGTTTACGTTTACAAGCTTTACGACCGCGTCGACATGACAGACGGCTTAAAGAGAATCAGCTGATTAAAAACAATTGAAATGTCATTTTGAAAATCAAAACAAACCTACATAATTGTAATGTCGAATTCCTTTCAACAAAAAAATCGATTTTTTTCTAAACAAAATCGATTTTTTTTCTAAACAAAATTGATTTTTTTTCTTTCAATAGAAGGAATTTGTGAAAAAAAATCGATTTTTTCTTCTAAACAAATCACTTTTTTTGTTAAAAAGAATTCGACATGAGTTGAATCGTCAAAACGCGCGCTGAAGTTGAATTTTTTTCAACTTTAATGTTTAGGTAGCTTATGTTACGTTGGTTTGTGTACTTGCTAATAGGTGCCAAATCGTAACATTAATGCCCAACGCGTCATTTCACTTCATAAATTGTTATGTGTGAACTTTCGCGTTGACTGGCAGTGGGTACGTTCAAAGCAAAGAAATCTGAAATTTCAGATTTTTTTATTGAACGCAAAAAAAATCTGAAAATCAAACTTATAAGCACACATCAACCACTAACCACACCGAAAATCATAAAGTTCAATTTGATGTGTAGCACTTCAGCTCTTTTTACACTTCCCCCACCACAATCAACTGTCATCTGAATTCTCAGATGAAATTTTCTTTTCTGAAATTTCAGAATAAACGTAACTAAACGTTGGCCATCATTGCGGAGTGTTTCGGAATGTTATACATGTCGGTTGTTAAATAGTTTGAAGGTTTATTGGCAATTTTAACGCTAAATGAGCCGTACATCCTTCTAGCATCCTTCTTAAAGTGTTCCAGAAGAATCAACTGTTATCGCAATGTCATGAGGAATGCCTTCCCAGTTCGACCGGGGGCATTCAGGAAAAATAAGCCACCATTTTCATCATTGCCTTCATTAATGTATCATACACTTCCTTCTGTTGGGAGTCTAACATCAGGTTTACATTTGAGCTGATTATGGTCTAATTCATTTCGATAAAATTCACGTTCACGCTCCAATTATCGATTGAATGCGTCATTCATTCCACGATCTGGCGCTGGCATTCCTAATCTGACTAACAAACTGCCGCACATGACGTAACACATGACTTCGATCAAGAGTAGAGCCTGGTTGGCTATCCATCTCCTCTTTCGCTTCAATTAGAATCATGTCGAAATGATGATAGCAAATAATGTGCGCATCTGACTTGGCGATGCAGAAATTTCTTCTTCAGCGATTGTTGTGTCACAATGAGTATCGTTTTCAACAGTGTTGTTCGACTTTTTTACTTTACGTTTTTTACATAGTTTTTTTACGTTTTTTACGTTAGTTTTTTACCTGCTGTATGTTCAATATGCTTAAAAGCAAAAAATTTAAAAAAGTAAAATAAAGCGTGGAAAATAATCAAAATTGATTATAACTTCAAAACTGAAGATGATGGTTGGAGCTGATTATTTTGTGCCGTTTTTTTAAAAAACTTTTGGATTTTCATTTTCTTTTCGATATGTTTATAAAAACAGATTTTCTAATCCATTTCCGTTACTATAAAATGCTTTAATTATTTGTTTTATCTTTCGATTTCAAAAGCAAAAGATTTTGCCTAATCTGAAACTACTCGTTCAACCATCCAAATTTAAAAAAAATGCTTTTTCTTACAGGAAGTAGCCTTAATAATATACTATTTTTGGCACTTTATAAACAATTAAACTTACTTGAATGACTGCAAACTTTCTTTATTTACATAAATTTTGACAGATAGTGATAGTTTCTTCGAATTTCAAAGATTGAGCGTATTAAAAGTAAATAATTTTTTTTATGGGAGCCTTAAGTTTAAACTATGGAGCTTAAATTAAAAAATTATTAAAAATCAACATAATTCGATATAGATTTATTAAAAAGTCTTCTTAAATTGTTTAGAGAGCTAAAACAAGTACACTATCTGATTTCTTTGACTATTCTTAGTTTTGCAGAAAAAAAAATTTAAATCGTAGGAGCGGTTTTTTTTAAATTAATTTTTTATATATAAAATTTTGTAAAAATTTTTAAGAAAAAAATTGGTACACAATTTTTTAGTATTTATTTATGTTGAATTAAAAATGAAATTTCGAAAAAATTATCTACCCGTTTTTGAAATATCGAATTTTCAAAAAAAAAATTGAATTTTTTCAAAATCCGAAATTTGTTTTTTTTTGAAAATTTTGAGAAGCTTTTGTTTAAAAAATTTAATTTAAATCGGTTACACACATAATGAGATAGTCCAAAATAAAGAAAATGGTTCTATGAGAGGTACTGTTAATAATGGCTAACTGTAAATTTTGTTTTTGGCAGATCGTATACCATACTAATATTAGTATTTAGAACTATTTTTGTTAAAATCTTAGGAGTAGTTTTCGAGAAAATTTATATTTTCTGTAAGGGTTTTTTAACATTTATATGGAAGGTACCGTTAATTTTGACTATAAGAAAAAGTTTTTTTCAAAATAAAAAACACCTTGTTACCAAGTTTCATAAAAATCAACCGAGTCGTTTTCGAAATATTTGGTTTTCAAAAATTTTTTAGAAGGTTCTCCATAAAAAAAAATTATCAAAATCATATTATTCCTTTCCTAGAAAAACGAAAATAAAATAATGGGAGGTACCATTTTAGAAAAATCAGTCGACCCTTTTTTGAGAAAAATAAGATTTTCCAAAAATGATAAAAAAAAATTATATGGCAGGTACCGTTATAACAATTAAAATTAATCTCAGAAAATTCGATTTAACTTAAAAATTTCGCTAAGCAATAGCTCAAAATTGATTATAAGTAATGAGTTTTTATGTACAGGAGGTTAAAGCCATTTTGTAGGTGTAACCATATCCACCTTATTTAAAAATAAATTCCTGCATCCAATCCTTGTAATAAAAAAAATATAAAAACCACATACCTCACACATAAATTTTATATAATTTACAATAATTTTTTTTTCTCAAATTTGGTATTTTTCTGGGGGACACTTATTTCTGTTTTCCTCAGTCCTGGCTGATGCGAACTCATACACTTATGTCGCAGATAATAACTTTTATTCTTAAAACTTTCTACTTTATATCCTTGGTTTTTTTTTTATATTACAATCTTAAATTATTAAAGTTCTAGACATAAAGTTCTTCTTTTTATTTTATTTTTAACATTAAATCATCCAACATTGCTGAGCGTTCAGAATTTTAATAAAGCAATTTCCTGCACCAAAAAGCCTCAATTTATTATTTCCGCCCACACTCCACAGTCCACACTCACACACACAAATTCAATGTTTTATTTCATTTATTTCTTTTTTTTTGCTCTGTTCCACTTTATGATATCACACACATATTGCACTTAAGTGCCAGATACCATGCAATGTCAACTGATTTCTCACACATCCTCCTCCCACGTTCCTACATATAGACTAAGCGTCTTCATGGATCTCCCACTTGTTCACACATTTTAAGTTTCGGGCATTTGCAAGGACGAGAACGAGGACGAGGACAAGGACAAGGATAACCCATATCATTTATAGAAGCGAAATATTTTAGCATTTAAGATTCATCGCACGTTGTAATGAAATCATTTTTAGTTTCTCTGTTCGAGTGTTTTTTTTTTTTTATTTTATTTTGGCGAAAATGTCGCAGTAAGGATATTTTAAGGAAACAATATATATAAAAACATCATCATGTATGAAGTTACCAATTGCTTCTAACCAAAAAGTGGCACAAAGCCATAAAAAAAGAAGTGCGGGTCCCATATAGCAGAAGCAGAAGAGATGAACCTTTAAGTTTAGCGTATAGTATTTTTCGTTCCCTTCCCCATCAGCCGCAAGATACCCTGACTTCTGAAGTCCTCGCTATCCAAATGGAAGGCTATATAACTTTGTGCAATTGCGGAATTCCATTTAGAGTTTGACTTTGTTTTACACAAGAGAGTCACGTCCCATCACAACGCATTTAATGCTTAAAACGTGAGCCTTCTTATATGCATATCTATATCTCCTGCGAGGAGTCTTAATTTTTTTTTTTTCATGTCCACAAGGATTTCAACGATTATGAATGATAAATTATGAAGAAAAAAAAAACTACCCTTACTACCGCACTTTGTCAAGGAATCTCCACAAAACCCTGGCAAAAATATTTTCCAATTGTTGTCGTGATCTAATTTTAAATAGATAAACCTTCCTGAAAACCCAGAGGGAGAGAGATAGACAGATAAAGGACTAAGATAAGTAAGAAAAATGCGAATAATAAAGATGATGACAAGACCAACTGACAGCATCAGGGCAGGAGGAGGGGGTGGGTGGTGTTTGCAAAAATGATGAAAACTAGAAGTAGGTATAGAAAATTTACTTTGTGAAGTTGATAAGTCACTTTCCGTTATTTACACCACTCACGTCCGATAAGTTCGGAACAAATTAAAATCAGAAAATATTTTTGGGATCCATCAGACGATGGAATTTTATCGTACCCAAAAATATAATCCCTCCTGTCAAATTTTCCTATAAGTCGGATGGTAAAATGCCTGGGGGAGAATTCACGTGTTCGTGTTCCACATATTATAATACATACAACCTTCTTAAAGACCTTTTATCTTTTAGATGAAATTTAAATGTTCATCTACTTTTGATTAGTTTGAGAAAAAAAAAAATGTTGCATACCATGTTGATCTATATTTTACCTTCTTTCTTTTGATATCGGTTTGATTGTATCGGTTGCTTATAAAAATAAATAGGTTCTCATCAAACGTGAGATTAAAATTAACAGGAATTGGAAAAAAAAATTTGACTTTAGATTTTTGACTTCATGGAAATAGAAACATTTTTAAATGTAGATCCGAACCACTTCCAACAGGAATGTTTTTAACGAATTTAACAAGGTACGAACTTTTTTATGGTACCCCGCACATTTACATCATTCTTTAATCGTTGGCAGCTGGAGACCTTTTAATACAAAAAAAAAAAAAAGAAGTAATAAAATAGAAAAGTTTTTTAAGCATCAAAGTCATTTATTTATAGTCCAATATTCCTTATAAAAAATTACGTAATTTATGAAAATAGTCAATTATGTAGTTAGACGAGAAAAATCCAAACTTCAAAAAGAATTTTATGAAGCTTTGTTTTGTTTTTGTTTTTATGTCTTTAGTATTTAATTAAAATTACCCTAAAGTTGGCTTACAAGTCGTAAGTTTTAAAGGGGGATGAAATACGCGAAAATATTACCTGAGTTTTATTTAGAAAACATTCAAAACATTGTAATTGTAATTGTAATTGTAATTGTAATTGTAATTGTAATTGTAATTGTAATTGTAATTGTAATTGTAATTGTAATTGTAATTGTAATTGTAATTGTAATTGTAATTGTAATTGTAATTGTAATTGTAATTGTAATTGTAATTGTAATTGTAATTGTAATTGTAATTGTAATTGTAATTGTAATTGTAATTGTAATTGTAATTGTAATTGTAATTGTAATTGTAATTGTAATTGTAATTGTAATTGTAATTGTAATTGTAATTGTAATTGTAATTGTAATTGTAATTGTAATTGTAATTGTAATTGTAATTGTAATTGTAATTGTAATTGTAATTGTAATTGTAATTGTAATTGTAATTGTAATTGTAATTGTAATTGTAATTGTAATTGTAATTGTAATTGTAATTGTAATTGTAATTGTAATTGTAATTGTAATTGTAATTGTAATTGTAATTGTAATTGTAATTGTAATTATAATTGTAATTGTAATTGTAATTGTAATTGTAATTGTAATTGTAATTGTAATTGTAATTGTAATTGTAATTGTAATTGTAATTGTAATTGTAATTGTAATTGTAATTGTAATTGTAATTGTAATTGTAATTGTAATTGTAATTGTAATTGTAATTGTAATTGTAATTGTAATTGTAATTGTAATTGTAATTGTAATTGTAATTGTAATTGTAATTGTAATTGTAATTGTAATTGTAATTGTAATTGTAATTGTAATTGTAATTGTAATTGTAATTGTAATTGTAATTGTAATTGTAATTGTAATTGTAATTGTAATTGTAATTGTAATTGTAATTGTAATTGTAATTGTAATTGTAATTGTAATTGTAATTGTAATTGTAATTGTAATTGTAATTGTAATTGTAATTGTAATTGTAATTGTAATTGTAATTGTAATTGTAATTGTAATTGTAATTGTAATTGTAATTGTAATTGTAATTGTAATTGTAATTGTAATTGTAATTGTAACGAAAAAAATATCTTCTCAGCCCTCCTTGAATGCTTCGTTGTTTGACAAAAATAATTAACCACTATCATTTGCTTACATTATTTAGGAATACATAGTTTGTTTTTGAAGTGGCTTAAATATGTAAATTGAATGGCAGACAAAAGGGGTTGATTAGCAATTTATATATGATTATGTCACAACTCAAATTACATGTATGTCCCATACACCATACAAATCAACGTTTTGTATAGCATAAATAATTTTTTGGTGTTTAGGACAAATTTTTTATACAATGTTAAGTAATTTTTTCGAGTGAATTGGTTTGCCCCACGTCCATATGTGTTAAAGAAAAGCAATGTTTGTTGAATACTGATCGCATAAAAAAAATTAGTAGGCATTGGTTTTTACCACCTCCATTACAGTCGACACGGCCCTCATTAGTCAACTGAAGAGTCCAAGTCAGATCGCCGGGACGAAACGCCAATTTTCATGGACAAAAGGCCGTTAAAAGCTATTTATAAACTAGCCTTTTTTAAGTCTATATTTGAATAAATAAATAAATAAATTTGGTGGCACAAACAGCTCATGCAGAACCAGGGCCTAGTGACTTACAACTCTCAACCATTCCTGTGCGTGAGTGTCAATGAGTGTCAGGAATGGAGGGGACCTACAGTTTATTGCCGAATCCGAATTGCTAAGGTGAGCGGCACTTATCTATGACAAGAGATACTCTTGGAGGATTTGTTACTTCCTCGCAAGAGGCTCCGAAAAAAACTAATATTTTAATAAAAACATTAATAACCAAAGAAACACATTTTTTTTTTTCAATTTTGATTGAGCGAATTGTTTTGTACTTTACCCAGTTTTTTGTGTCCGCATGTATGAGAAATTTTTTTCAGTACTAAAAAATAGAAGGTGGGACACACGTCCAAACATTATTTATTTATTAATATTCTATCAAGTACATCAAAACTTTCTTAGAACGCTAGATATAATATAATATAAAAAAGTTGGCTTTTAAGTACATTAACGTAGCTTCTTAACGGTTCTTCAAAACACCCTGAAAATTGGTGGGTTACTAGTTATAAGGTGGAATTTAGGCAAAAAATAAAATCACACGGTCTTGGAATACCAAGTACTCAAACCTTTAGCTTCATTTTTCTCGAAATAGTGCCAATGGCGTATGAGACAAAAAAATTATTGGGCCACGACGAGGACGGTTTGATGTTTTATCATTTGCAATTATCCTTGAATAAAGAATATTAGCCGTGAACAAACTGGCCCAAAGGCTGCGCCCACAGTAGTGCGAGAAGCGATGCGAGAGCGTTTGAGTGCGGGATAAGTTTTTCCTTCAAAATAAATCAAACAAAAAATTCAATTAAACAATAAAGTGAAACTCGTACTTGTTGCACGAAATATAGCTTCAATGTGCGCAGCTACATAAGAATATTATGTGAACACTTTTCTCGCACTCGCAACGCTTCTCGTATATAATATCGCTTTTCGCAAAAATGTGCTGTGCGCGCAGCCTTAAAGCGAGATATTTTAATGAAATTCAGTTCGCAAACATTTAATAATTTCTAAGATTAAGAAAAACTTTTTCTTCCAGTAATGTAAGATCATTTAAGTATCCTACTAACAAAGGGAATTGCTCATTTCTGGCCAAGAGTGTACATGTACACGAACGATATTGGTATCAAATGGAATGTGACGTTTAGCTTAATATATGTGTGAAATATTTTCTAAATCGTTCATGGAAATTCCGAGATATTTGAGCACGATACATAAAATATATCTTAAAAAAAGTATATGTCATCACTAAATTTTTTGATATATCGGTGTTCCAAAGACCGCATAAAAAAAGTTGCTTCACATGAAGTAAAAACTTAATATCTCAAAATGTACTGAAAGTAGAAAAAGATTTTTAGTACTGTTTTAAAGACAAGCAAAATACTTTTCATTTGATACCTGAATCATTGTTCTACCTTATTTATTTTGCACGTTATGAACAATTATTTGGAAAAAAAATAAAATCTTTATTTTGCAATCGGAAACTTTGAGCTCAAATATCTCGGCAGATTTAAACAATATTTCCACCATTTAACAAGCTAAAGGACACCTTTCATTTTATACCAAATTCGTTCGTGTACATACACTCTTGGTCAAAGCTCCATAGTAAAATGGGCATTCCCTTTTTATTTAGCAATCTTTCAAAAGCCTAGGGTTCTTGGTCTACAATTTAAAGATTTAATTTAATTTTTCATTGTAAAAAACCTAAATACCATCCTCCTTCCATGGTACCTTACTACTTTAACAAAACAAAAAAAAATGTTCAGCTACTTAACGCTGTATATGGAATTTTAGAAAACTACCAAACTTTCCATTAAAAAAAAAAAACTTTAAACTTAGATATTAATATATTTAAAGTCTGTGATAGCAACATTAAATTTTAACTAACTTGAATAAAAGTCCTCGAAGAAACATCTAAATATCACAGAATTAAATTCTTATAACAACCCAGCTCATTTATAATCGCCTACTGACAATCCTTCTAATGACTATGTGGCTCCGTATTAATGATCATATAAGTTGAAAACCTTTTTTACACATAAAACTCTATATAATATGCACAGTGCGAATAAATAAAGTCAGTTGGGCCATTGGCAAAAAAAAAAAAATATACCTTCATAAACTTCATATAGTTATTCCTTCAAAGCAGGAAGTAAAGATTTTCGTATAGTTATATGTGAAGATGTATATCCTCATCCATAGCATAGCATAACTTATGCCTGTGTGTGAATCTGACAGATGCATGCTGTGGGAAAATAATCACCAAGTACATCATGTGATTAGGTTTAAAAGGACAAGGACCATTAGAAGGAAGGGCGATATATGGGTGACAGCAGAAGTATGCTTCTCAAACTTCCTTATGTACAACATTAAATGGATGGTGTCCTATTGAAATTTTACAGAGCGGAAAATCTCTTTATGTGTTTCTCTTTCTTTCTCTCCAGTCTCTCTTTCTCTCTGCGTATAAATGAATTCACATTTGGAATTTTAATTTTTCTTCATTTCTTCTGCTGGTAAGGTAGGCCAAATATATCTATTATATCAATAACAGTAAAATGTGGGGTAGGAAAATGAACAAAGCTTTTCCCTAAAGACTTCTCCAATATTTGCCTTCTCTAGAGAAAATGACAATTGCTGTTTTGTTTTTGGACTCTGAATGTTGGCAACATTGCTGGCTATTGCGCACATCAGTGATTCAAAAAACCCATTGAGAGAGAATAATATTAATTTGATTGGGAAAGCTTCGATTTGCAAGTTTCTGCGCATTGTTAATTTTGTTTTATGTTTGTCTTATATGATGTGAGAAAATTTTTAAATTAAGGCCAAATGCCTCTGCATTATTTCCATTCCCACCCACTTGCACCCTTCTATATCAATCTTGAAAGTATTCATGCGCGCTCTCGTTTTACTCCAACTCTCACGCGCAGTTGCTTCCTGAATTTGACGCTCATTCCTGTTGTACGCGTAAGAATCCTATTCTTCACTCCCTTAAACCTCAAGAAATTCCATCGTTTCTCGCAGTTTTGCACACTGATTTCCATTTATATGAATTCTTCATATCTCCCCTCTCTTTCTCCATCCGGAAGCAAGTGTAAAAAGGATTCTCATCGCTGAACTGTGAAATAATATAAAAACCCCGCTAGAAGTAATGAAAACTCCTACTCTCCTGTAAAAGCTTTACTCCGAAACATCGTTACATCCGCGCGTCGTGGTGGCCGTGTTGGTCCATTTAAGATCCCTTCTAACGCAAAAAGGACGAATCTAAAAAAAAAAAAACAAAAATTACATCGAATTATAGCTATCATCGAGTTCCAGAGTTTTTGGGTTAGTTTAGTCTCACGGAAGGCAACAAATCGACTTGTCCCACTGACGTTGACGACGACGCACGCCAGCACCAGGACGCCAACTTTAAATACAAAAAAAAAAAATAAAAGAAAACAACGATAAAACCGAGAAAAACACCAAGTTGTAGAACACAAACCATCAGTAATAGTAGTAGTACTAGAACGGTCTACAACAACACTACGTCGCCGTCGTTGATTGTTGGTTTGTGGCGCTGCTATATACGGAAGGTGGTTCTACTTCGAACCTAGAGCACAACATTCAGGCCAGGATGGATTCTAGTTCAGTGCACAAAGTGCGTCAGTGCAAGTGTGGTCTTCTACTGAGAACCAACAAGCTCTTTGAAATTTTTTGAAATACATTTGCCTTCGAACCTTCATATCAAGACGGACTTCTTGGCGAGCTAGTATTAAGTGAAAGCGCCAACGGAATATGAATTTCATTGGTACGTTGTTATATGAGATTTTTGGCTTTTGTTTATAAATTAATTTTGTTTTTTTTTCTTGATAAAATTATTTAAAATTAAATTTTATAAAAATTGTTTTTTCTAAAAAATTTTTGAAAAATCTATACAAATAGTGCCATATGGTGGGGAGTGTTGTGTTTTTTTATGGGAATTTTCGAAATTCTGGTCTTTCTGAGTGTATTGAATAAACAATTTAAATTTCTGTGAATTTTTCTTATAATTCTGAAAAAAAAATATTGTTAAATATTTTTGAAAAATGTTGTGAATTTTCGCCTACAATTACATAAACATATGTTTTTGGCCTCATATTGACGATGATGACGACAGTTGATGGATTTTTTATTTCTTGAAATGACGGACATCGATGACGAAATTCCGGTCGATTTGTAAAACGTGACTGCTCAGGGGTGGAGGTGGGGAGGGGTTTATATAGTTTTCAGTGTGTGCGACTGTGTTTTCTATCATCAAATGTTAAGTGAAGGAAAATAAAAATACGTTGTGTCTCATATTTTTATTTGCAATCGATATCCACGTGCTTTTGGTGTGATTTTGATGGAAATTGATTAATGATTTTTTTTTTCAACAAAAAACGAATTCATTTACAGCTATTGAAATGGTATGAAATTTAGAAAGAACAATTTTAGTCACTAGGTCATCGTTAGTAGGTCAAATATCAAAGGTCAAACCACGTGCACATTCGGTCTTCGTTTTTTTTTTTAAGATTCTCTAAAGGGGTTGAACTTGATTTTACCGAGTTGTGCTTGTGTATGAGTGAATAATGTGTGTGGCAGCAAACAAAAATTGCTTGAACTTTTAAGCATTAAATATTTATGTGATTAAACATGGCTTCTTAAAAGTTGCTATGAAGACACTTAGATTTGTATGTGTTTTGTTCTTCTCAGTTGTATTATTGTTAAATAGAACAAGGTTGATTTAATATATTCAAACACATTCATAAAATGTATTGCATTTTTTTTATTGTTTCTTGTAAAAAAATATTTTTTGCGTCTAAATTTATTTAATTAACACAGTAGTTTTAATAATTTAATGTATTCAAATTAACAAAGAAATAAATCAAACGATACAATCGTAATAGGAAAAATTTTGTTTAGCTATCCGAACTAAAATGAAAATTGAAAATATTTTCGTAAATAAGATTCAACTACACCAAATCGTTATTTATATTGTTTTAAATTAAAATATCATAAATTATCTCAAAAATTATTAAAATCTAAAAATTACCAAAACACTGAACTTAATGTTTTTAACTAAGCTAAGCATTTTTGTTGTGAGGCATGTAAATTCAATTCAATTCTTAAGAAATATAATTAGGCAGAATTGAAAAATTTTTAGGCTCATTTTTTCAATGTGAGATTAAAGTTAAGCCAGACTTAATGAGCTAACTCTTGATTAACTTCAAAAATCGCTTTTATCCTTCAAGTTTGTTAAAACAATCTGAATGATTTTTCTGCAGAAAAACTGTGTTTTGAGTTAGTTATTGTTAATACATTTATGTCTAGAGTTAACTGTGACTAAGTAATCTTCTTTCCACTAATATCGAAAGAAAAACAGAGTTTGCATTATTTTCTTTTTAATTTGGTTTTATATGAAGAATTGTATGAAAGGATCTTAAAAAGCACTTCTGAATTAGGTCACTTGACTTTTTTATTGAGGATCTTAAATAGTGTCTAGCTGTATAAATTCAACTGTTTCTAATGTTTCTGCGGTAATATTATTTCAACATTTTATGACACGTGTAAATGTTCAATTTTATTGGCAGTAATTCACTGTAGGTGATAGGAGTTTGATACTAATCGTTTTTTTTTTAATTTTTAACTCACTTCTGAATTCTTATGTCCATCAGTACAAGCTATCGCTTAATTTATCCATTATCGAAGCAATTCTTCCAATAATTTTCCGTCAAACGAAATCGTTGAGTGAAAAATTTCATCGAAATTTCTTTTATATTCAAACAAAAACTAAAGCTTTGGTGACAAGCAAAGACATTTACACTAAAAAATACGATTCTTTTCGAAATATTTACATATTTTGGTACCAAATATTAAAGCAGTTATCTGCCTATCTAGTTTAAATAAATTATTTTAAAATCCAAACAGTTAATTGCAAATTGCCACCTACACTGGATATAATATATTTGTCATCCACAACAATTCACTTTCTTTTACCACAAGATACCAAAAAATTGTGAATAAAATTTCACTATTTTGCACATTGTATCCCAATTATTATTATAATTGTATTTATGTGTAAATTTATTGTTATATACAAATATTTTATTGTGAGCTTTATCGCGACAATAAAAAACTGTTAAAATTCACAAAATAACGAACTTATGAATGAAATTGAATGAAAAAAAAAACATTATCCTTGAATATTTATTTAAATAAACAATAAAATACTCAATGGATGTTCAAATTTACATGAAAATAAAAGTCACAGAATGAATTCCCATAGCACACATGAATGATTTTTGCCAACGTTTTATTTAAGTGTATTATCATCAACATGAATTTAATGGCCAAGGATATGTTTTTATTCCCTTGGAAAAACCACAAAAATAAAGATTCCATGAAAAAAGTCAGCAAAATAAAATAAAAAAAAAAAAAAAAAAAAAAAAAAAATATAAAATATAAATTTAGGCGCAGTAAAGTGTACTCGCATCGCATACCTAAGAATAACGTATCTATACCTTATAAAAGGTTTATTTCAATTTGTTTTTAATATAAAAATATTGAAATATTCAATTTGTGCTACACAATTGCAATTCGTTTTAAAAATTTAAATGCAAGTAATTTTTGACATTAAATATTCATATAAAATTTTGCATTTTTTTTAAAGAAAAAAGGACTGTATAATTTTTTTCAGTACAAAGAAACTTTATTTTGAGCTCTTAATATGAACACTGTCTTTTTCTTTTTTGTCTAAACGGGAATTTAAAAAAAAAAAAATATTTGTCACGTTAGAGCGCTTATGTAATTATGTAGGTATTATGTAATTCATCAATTTAGAAATTCTTTGCTTAAGAAAGAAAGCCTTTGATAAATCTATTTACTGTTGAAATTTTTAGCGAGAATTTCAAAAACCGTTGATTTTTTTTTTGGTTTTTTTTTAACTCCAAACGTGAACAATCTCACAAAAATAAACTGGCTAATTGGCATAATTTTAACTGGTTAAGGTAAAGGTTAAGCTCATAGTATTAATTCAGACAAATTTTTAGTCAAAGTTTTTGTTTTTTGGTATCAAACCAAAATTTAAAAAAATTTAAGACACTGTGGCGTATACGTACTATTTTTTTTTTTTTTTTTTTTTTTTTTTTTGAAATAATATGCCATAACATGTAACAAACAAATTCAAAATATTTTTTTTGTATATGTCAAGTCGATTACCACATTTCTTTTAGCGGTGCTTTGTTTCTTTTTATATTGCAAACGCTTCTCCATCACTATATTGATTAAATTAGAACATCGACCGAGGGTCTTTTCGGAAACTAATTCAATATGAAACGCATTGCGGAACACTGACTGAACCTTCATTATCAGGTCGAAACGAAACCCAAAGTAGGTTTTATTGATTGTTAATTGCATTGAGCCTACTACTTTAATGCTCGTTCACACAAGTTTGCCGTTGTATATTCTATGTCTTTTTCTCCTTTCGTCTTCAATTTATAAGCCAATTAAATTTAAAGAAAAATAATAGCTCGGGAATTTCTTCACTTTTAATCTACATCTTACTGAAACTCTGTCCAAAGAATTTTAAAGTGGCCCGTACACATGCCACTTGTGTCAACACTAATGTCAATATATTCAAATGTGTTGGGTGTGTGTGTGCGCAAGTGTGTACACAGATTTATGTGTCGAACACAAGGTCAAGAAAATCAAAATCTTTTGATTTTTTGTGTCGGTGTCGCTAAATGTGTGGCATGTGTGCGATTTACTGTTCATTCCTTCCTGCGATTCACTGTTCACAATTTTTTTACTTTCTCTATAAGGCAAATATTGTTTTTGTCTTAACAAAATTCGAGGTGGTAATCAAAATTGACACTACAATGATAGAGAATCCCAAAAAAGTAGTTTTCGCCATACTGTCCATTGGTCTGATCGTCCGTTTGATTGGCTTCAAATTTTGTATAGAACATTTTTATGTAATGCTCTGGAGGGTAAATTCGTATTTTTGATTTAGATAATTTAGAGCATGTAGCTCCCATAAAAATATTTCGGTTTTTTTCAAATTTTCTAAAAAAAAACAGCTCTAACGATTTTGATTAAACTTAGTATGTAATGACTAAAATATTTTGTAAAGTAATTGCGTTTCAAATTTTTGTTAATGTATTTGTATTATAGAAATATGGATTTGTCGTTTTTTGAGAAAAATGTCTTAATTTCAAGTTATTAACATATACATTCTTCTGAATTTGTCGACCAATTTTGTAAAATTTTTGACATATAGCGTTTTTAGAGTGCTTAAAACAATATTGCGGGTAAAAGCTTTGTAAGAATTTTTTTTTGTTTAAACAAAAGAACAGGAAACATTATGTAAAATCAATATTTTTGATACAGTGGAGTCTCGAAAAGATGAACAGATATAAAACAGGCCGCGTTTATCTTTTCGAATTGTTCTTTTTTCGAAGCATCGAGAATTAGTTTAAAGAAAAACATATGGCTATATGCCTATATAAGAACATAATACTTCATTTTATCAAGAAAAAAAAAAAAAAAAAAACATAAAAAAGTTGTTCATAAGAATTAAAGAAAACAGACTTATTTAGACATTTTTCTAAAGAACTCCTATATAGTAGACTTTCACCCCCGTTATTGCTTTCTTTCATAAATTTCTTAAGCTTAAAAGTCTCGATGCATCGGCCTCACTCAGTTTGCCTTTTCAATGAATTAGACTTTCTTCTGAGGAAAGTTCTTCTTCAGCATGAGAAGGCAGTTGAACTTCATCTTCATTCCATTTTCTTATATCGTTAGAGCAACATGGAACCTTAAAATAAATAAACACAGCACAGTTTAAGGTTTAAAAACTTAGCTCTACCTTTCACGGGAATCATCTTTCCTCTTCAAAATGCACGTTTAACTGAATAATTTACACAAACTTAAATACAGTAACTAATAAATGGCACGATTAAATAAAGGGGCAAGAAATAGAAAAAAATCTTATTAGAAATAAAGCGTTCATCTTTTCGAGTGCCCAGATTTCAACCTGTTCATCTTTTGGAACACTGCAATGATGGTAAAAAAAAGCGTTCATCTTTCCAAGCTATTCATGTTATAGAACAGTACATGTTTTCGAGATTCTACTGTACCTACATACTTTTAATTTTTTTAAATTTTTTCGTTAAAGATATCATAATATGTATTACGGTTTTTATCTACAAAAGCAAGTTCATGTGATCATCAACATTATCAATATTTCAACTTAAAATACATTGGGAGTCTGTTTTACAATTTTGCAGACATACTTTGTTCAGTTTTATTTTTCTAGATTTGGTTATAGCTTTTTTATAATCAGCCAAATTTTACTCTCATACGCTTAACATCTCTGCTAATAGCATACCATCAATCTAGCAGAGACATCGTTCCTCTAAGATAGATACAAAAAAAAATATATATATTTATAAAAATACATCAATGGCAATTTTTAGGTACTTAGACCAATTATTTCAAGAAGCTTTTATTGAAATTAAAAAAAAATTATAACTTTTCCCATCAGTAATTTTCAATTGGTTGCAATCTAATATTTCAATGAAATAGAACAAATGTAACACATAAACAAAAATCAATGAGAGAACAATAAAACATCAATTTGGATTGTTAAATTTAAAACCCACACATTATTTAAATTGATTCTCTGTGGTATTAATATTTTATTGTAAACAGTTCGTAATAGAATCATTTTATGTATAAATTTGTTTATTGGAAAATTGGGGTTATTGGGAAATTATTTCATATCAAAATTGTGCATCAATTAGTTTTATAATTCCATAATTACTATAGATTTTTATGGGCAATTAAAAACCTACATATATATTTGTATGTATAAATAATTTAGAGGCATTGAATTTAAAATTATAAAAATGAATGCTTTGTTTTTAATTTCATTCTGATTAAATTCAAAATCAGATTCTTTCAAATAATTCAGATTTATTTTATTTTCAAATACATACAATGACTTCCTAATACAGAAAGTACCTACATATGTATATATTTATATTGATAATAAAAAGTAAATGTTTTTCTTTGCTTAAAATATAATAAAACTAAAAAAAAAATATGATTCTCCCGGTACAGTGTACAGCTAAAATTCTAACAAAAATAAATACTCTCGAATCTTATATGTTGTAATATTATTAATAAAAACATCCCCTTATTCATTATATTCATCCCTTAAAACAAAATCAATACAACCTTGTATCTTTCATCATTCTATGATTTTGGGGAAAAAAGTTCAATGTATCTATTTTCGTCAAGCTGATCTGATAGAATCATGTCATGTCAGTATGTAAGCTTCCAGCAAGAACAAAAAAGGGTTTAAAACAAAGTCATTGTTAGATTTACCCACCCCTCCATCATAACATTCTCAATAACTCTACCTCTCGCCCCTCCCCGAATAGGTACTTACATACGTCCCTAACAGCAGTATTTTTTTTTTCTGATGTGATTCACACCAGCCCTAGATATTTTTTTTTCTTAGTCCTGTAACATGCAGATATACCTACATATATGTATGATGTATGTTTTTGCTTTGCTGTGATATTGAGTGTTATAATGTTATAAATGACAAAATTGAAAAAAATCTATTATTTTTTCCAAACGAACAAAAAAAATTATATATCTGTCAGAGGTAGATTGAAAAGTAGGAAGATAGATACAAGTATCATCAGGGTGGATTGAATTGAGTACTTAATATTTCGTCTGTGTGGCCCTTAACCTAGATTTGATTTTTGGATGAAAAACATGACTTAGATTGACAAAGCACACGTCTGTTTTATCCATCACATCAGATACATATTATATAGATTGTGAAAGATAAAAAATAAATATTGACAATTCAAGTAAAAAATTGAAAACATTTGAAACAAAATAATGTGAGTCGAATGTTAAGTATTTAAAGAACACATACATACATAGGTATATTAGATTAATTAAAGAATTTCACGTACATATGCTTAAAAATTTTAAATACTGAAATTTGTACTAGAAAAAAATACGCCATCTGATTCCTTCATAAAATAAAAATTAAAAACTAATAAATGGCTTAAGAAATATGCACGACTTGATCGCACGAATCTGCTCTTTAAGTTAACGATTGTACCTAATAAAGTTAAAAGTTGTGTGAAAAAATAATGTTTTATTTTTGTTTTATAACTTCCCATTGGAATTTATTGTAATTGGTCCGCAACACTCAAGAGGAGATACCGGACCACATTTTAGGTAGTTGTGAAGCACTTTTGTATCAAAGATACAAACATCTGGGACATCACCAGAAAGCAAAGAGTGAATTACCCTCTCTAAAAATACTCCAAATACTAAAGTTCTTCAAAGAAACAAATTTGGAGGAAGAAGAAAGAGCTGTAAATGAGAAAGCTCATTTGGTTCTAAATGGGGGCACAATTGATCTTAAGGTTTGTAGTTCAATTAAAAACCACAAATTTTTCATCCATTCATTTCAATTGGTCCTACTTGTGGAATCAAACATTTTGACATTTCTCCACATTTCGAGGTCTCTAGAATCCGAATCCATCGTTTTTGGAGAGATACATTCGTTTGTGAGCTTTTTTAATCCGATGATATCTCGATAACGAATAGAAATTTGGACTTTAAATATAATTATTTTAACAGAAAACAAAGGCCATAACGTGCTGAAAGGGTTTTCAGAAAAATTCAATTAAAGGTTTTTTATTACATTTATTTAAAAAAAGTTTTAAATTGCCTTTTTTCGAATATCTCGAGTACCTACAAATAATGCTATGAACTTTGGCCTAATTTCATTTTATTTATAATGACGTTGTGAAGATTTGTTAAGACTTAAAAAAATTCAACGCACAGTTAAAAAAAAAAAAAAAAAAAAAAAAAAAAAAATGGTTAACAAAATTATTTTCAGCTCGAATAGCACGATATTAAATTCGGGCTAATTATAGTCTATTCATAGTGCCATAGTTGATAAATTGGTAGAATTTGTAAAAAAAATTCAATTGACAGTTAAAAAAAAAAAACAACTACAAAAAAACTTCTAAAAATAGTTAAAAAATGTTTTTTGGCTCGATCATCTCTAGAAAAAACAATGATATCGACTCCGCACAAGCCACAATTGTTAATTGAAGGGTTGTAAAAAACTTCAATTTATGGTTTTTTTTTTCTAAGCCAAAAAATTTGCAAAAGAAACTGCTGAAAATTGTTGAAAAATATTTTTTGTATCGCATATTGTATTATAGACCAAAAAGGTCAACTTTGGCCATCATTTGATTGCACAACTGATAAGATTTTCGAAGATTTTGAATTGGTAATTTTCTTATAAGAAATAACATCGGTCAAAGGGCACCAATGGTAAGTTATTAGTGTGGATCAAAACCAGCTGCTTTTTTCTTTTACCATTTTTTACAATAATTGTGGTTATGTAATTTGAAAATGTCCTTCCTCTTGTTGGCCAATTGAAGAAAATGAAAAGCAGTTTTATGAAATTTCGCTTCCTTTTTTTTTGCAATTTTGACGAATAAATTTGACTATCTAATCCATATTAGTAGCTCTTTTAAACTTTTGCCTATAAGGAAAAAAAAAGTAATAGGTACAAAAAACTGTTGCCAAAAATGTTCTCTGAAAGTTAAAAAAATACATTTTCAAAATCTACATATTTTTAAATGTGAGCAAAAAAAAAATGTATACATAAAATATGGATTAACATTACATTCTTCTTTTAAAGAGAAGAATTGTTAAATTGCTTAAAAATTAACAGAGTTAAAAATGGTTGAATTAGACAAAATTAAAGAAAAAAAACAATATTTTTGATTTTGTTATTTTCTTAGTTGTTTTTCTTTTTCTAATCAGTTTTAGAATACAAGTGTGTCGTTGATTATCAAAACGGTGCTAAAGGCACTTTTTCCAATATATTGAGTGTGATATACCAAAATTTGTGTATCAAAGAGAGCTATCAGATGGTGAAAATTTATTTCAAAACGTTATAATTAAGAAGTTATATCGTTTTAATTGAGAGTTTGGGATCAAAATGAGGCTATTTATGAGCGCAATTTTCAAAAGGGAGCTAAATATTTTTTTTTGTAAATTTTATTTTACAGGCATTTTAGAATCAAAATGCTCTAAATATATTTTTAACTAACAAAACTGCCTAGGAAAAAAAATCATTTCACTACAGGGCGAAAATAAAATGTCCTTTTATTATTTTTTTTAGTCAGTCTTGTCTTGTGCAAATACCTTCCACAAATCAAACAAAATTTACTACATTAAATTATCTTGAATATTTTAGAAACTACAGGTTTTCGCCCTTTTTCTCGGTTTCATTATCCAATTTTTTAGCCTATGTTTGATAATGATCAACACAAGTGTTAAGGGGTTGATTCAACACATGTTTCAAAAATTAAATTTTTAAGTCCTCATATTAATGCCAATATTTTCTTTAATAAAAAAAATAAACTCATTTGCTTCTATTTTCCATGTACCTTTTTATTTTATATGAAAACAAAAATTACAAAAAAAAACAGTGTTTGTATTTAAAAAGTCAAAAATCAAAAATTGCATAAAATTGATGGTCGATCTATTTTAATAGAAATAAAAAAAAAATTGATGGCACAACAGCATACCTATGCAGAACTAAGGCCTAGTGACTTACAAACTCTCAAACATTCCTGCGTGCGTGTCTGCATTTAATAAAAAAAAAAATCTGAAGAAGTTCTGGTAGTTGTTTTAGGACAATGTGAACTCAATTCAAAGAGAATTCTTTAAATAAACCAAAAAAAAAAAAAAATGAAATCTTTAACAACCCTTACGTATGTATGTACCTTTCCTACCTATGTAATGGACTTGCATGTTATTCACGACCTAAATCAAATTTTTAAATTTAAAATATAGAAGATTTATGTCGATTTTATAAAGGACTTTTTAATATTTAAATCCCATTCTCTTCATAATTTTTATTCAACATAGCAGTTAAACTCTATAGATTTTGAAAATATACTCAACCATGACTGTTGAATGTCAAAAAAAAATGGTAACGTACCTTTAGGCTCTATTATTTTTTTGTCTAAAGCCTAGTATACAGTTCTTTTGAATAAAAAAAACTATTGTGGTAAAATAAAAAATCTTTTTTTCCGAAAAAAAAAATATCTGTGGTGAAACAAAATTGTTTTTAGTCGAATATTACACGGTGCCTCAAGAGTCATGACTATCTGGTATTTTGTCTCTTTCATACTCATTTAGGTTCATAAAGAGTCATAACTCTTGAGGCACCGTGTAAGCACAAACTATATTTTTTTGCACAAAACAATGTCACTGACATTGTTTTGCGCGAAAAAGAATCGTGGTGAGTATATTTTTTTTATTTCTGGGGATAGTTCACAGTTCAATAAAAAAAAACTTTTCAGCTGAATTTTTTTTTTTGCGATAAAATCGCTCCCATAAGAAGTACGTGTATTTTTTTTTCGAGGAGGAACTGTATACTAGGCTTAAGTGAGAAACTATTTTTACTAAAAATATAAAATTTTATCTTGACATACAAAATGTAAGATACACAGATATAGTTTGTATTTGTATTATTTTTATTTACATAAGTTTTTAAATAAAAAGCCGAATTATCATGCTTAGTTAATTCTTGGAATTTTTTACTACACGAAATCTAGACATATAGCAGCAGAAAACGTACATACTTTTATGGTTGAAGTTCAAGTGAAGCCAGAGATTAAATTGAAAAACAAATTTAACCCTATTTTCGAAATAAAGAAAATGTAATTAAAAACAAACATTGTTTGCAATAACTCGTTAAAATTTGTCCTTTTATAATAATTTTTTAATTGTTAAATAAATCTTCATTAAAATCTGTTAATTTATCTAAAACATAAATTATTCTCGCAATATTTTAACCCCTAGTCAGCGCACTTATTTTTTACGAGATACATATAAGAACTTTGATATTATTTTGCTATACATTTATTGGTATCAAAGTTTTTAAGCTTTAAATTACGACCAATTTATTAAATTTCCGTTATTTTTACGACTTTCATCATCTAACTTAAAAAAAAAAGAAAAAAAAAAACATTTTAATGAATAAACCTCTTCGCTCTCATACAAATATCTCTCTATACTTTCAGTTCCATTCAAAAAAAAATTTCATATACATAACTAAGCCAACCCAATTTCAAATCCTTAAAAACTTTTTCTATAAAATAAATAAAAATGAATAAAAAAAGAATAAACATTCATTTTAACAGCCATCTGCTTTCAGTTGTATCACACACACATTCTATACTTTTTTTGTCAATGCAAGATGACCCGAATTCAGTGCAGAAAACAACAAAAAAAAAATGTATTCAACCAAATATAACGTAAATGCCCCTTGGCCCTCTTCAAACTAAGCACCATTACCTGTACATTTTTGCCACAGACAAAAAAAAAAAAGATTATATAAAATAAATTGGACCTCGTTTCTGAACTTTCCATTCGTTTTTTTTTTTTTTTTGTAGCAGGAAGCCAAAAAAAAAATATGAAAAGATCTTTATATTTTTTACCTTATGTTGGACATCGTCAAATGTCCTTTTTTTGTTTTTGGATGTTTCCATTGAAAAGGATTTTTCATTTTTGCCATTCAATTTGTTTCAAAAAGATTTTTCGGTCACTTGACAAAAAAAAAAAATGTTTATTTGGAGAATTTTAATGTATATGAATATTAAAAGAGTAATTGGCTGTCAAAAAACCATTAGGTTTAGCAATAACAAATTTTCTAAATTTTGATGGAACCTAATTGGATGTCATAAAAGTTTAATTAAGCTGAGGTCGTATGTAGAAAAGTAATGCTTCCATAAACATTAATCAAATGCAATTTAAGTTCAAGGACTTCAAATATTTCATTTCTTTCGACAATAAAAATGGATAAATGCTCCTGCAATATCAATTTATTAAAATGGTGTTTATATTTGCTAAACAAAATTTTAGGAAACTGTAAAACAACATAAAACAAAACATAATAAAAGGGATAACATAATGCTTTAGATGACATCGAATTTTAATAAATAAGAATAAATTGACTTGGCAAAGTAAAATTTTCTTTTTTAAATTTTATATTTATAATAATTTAAATAAATTTATGATAAATAAATAATTATTTTTCGTATTTTTTTTCTCTTTTCAGGTAAGCGAGTTACTTTGATTTTTTGAAGAAAAAGAAAATATTTTAAACGTTGTACGGTCGGTAAGTTATTTCTTTTTTGACTGATACTTCAAATTTGGTTAAAAAATATTGAACATAACTTATTTTTGTTAACATAACTAAATTTATAAAACAAAAAATATCAGCACTTATGTATGTACGCTACTGTTGAGAAACTAAAAATTCCATACAAATATGACGCAACGAAGCAGAACGCTATAGTCCAGTCAACGAAGGCATAATAAATACAAACAATCATCTGAATTATTTTTTTCTAAGCTAGGTCTGTTGTCCATGGTATGACAAACTGAAATCCCCCATTCCAAGGCCACAAGCTTTAGACAGGAGGGGGATAAAGGTTATTTAGAAATAGTTTTCTAAGAAAATAGTAGGTAGTGTTCATAGTTTTCAATTATCTAGTTTTTAGCGTTCGTCTAAAAATTAACAATAGCATCAAATACTGAAAGAAAATCATTTACCTACTATGATAAAAAAATTATTGAAAAAAAGAAATCATTAGGTATAATTTTTTTATCAAAATTTTAAATTCAAATTCACCTTTTTTTTTAAACCGTCTACGGAAAAAAACTTGTTTGAGAAACCTATATGTACTACTGTCTTATATGTATCAGTGGCGTGGCGTGCAAATAACACGATTCCTATCGAATTACCTTTCGAAATTCTATCTTTCAATACAAATCATCATTAAAAAAGGAATGTAAATGTAATGTCTTTCTTCTCCAACTTCACACCACACATCAAAAAATCAAAGAGATATTAAAGATATTTCTCGCTGGAACTGAATAGAACAAATCTGTTCTCTTTGTTTTTGTTCCCTTATCAGAAAGAAAACCATGTTATTTTTTTTTTTCAAAAGAAATCGTGTATGAACAGAAAGGTGTCACGCTCCCTGTTCAATACACGCTTCGTTATGCAAAAAAAATAAGTCTTATTTAGGGATACGTGGTATAGGCAGTTTAAGGCAGACAATAAAAATTTAGTTACCTACGTTTTCGTGACTAATTTTTCTACGACTTACAATTTGAAATCATCCACACGCCACGCCACTGATAGTTATACTTCCGTTGTTTTTAAATAATTTATCACTTTACGCCAATCCTTTAGAAAATAAATCCCTCCATAATAAACGGGGGGCATAGAACCCCCTCTGCCAACCGATTTTTTTCTTATTAAATGTCTGAAAATCGTTTAACAAAGTAATGGTTATTAACTTGAAAACACTCAGTATACTTTTTAGCTTTAAAGAAACAGTATTTTCCATATGAATGTGAACACAGCAACTAAATTAAATTAGGGAATTCTAACCCTTACCGCCGCGCTTGCTTTAAACTCCTACTTTCTCTCCCAACTCGCCAAATGGAATAATTTTGAATATAATGTTTGTACATATATATTTACTTTTTCTGTTAAATTTTGTAAGCTAATGACCGATTTTTTAGATTTACTGACATTTCTCTACCCCGCATTTCCCTTGGTGTTGCTCCAGGGGAAAATATGGATGCAACATTTTCTAAAGGAAATTAAATTTACTTTAATTTTGTAGTACAAACTTTTCCTTTTATACTTTTAGTTTTCAAAATATTTTCGAAAAACTAAAAAAAAGGGAACTTTAACTCCCTCTCCTGGCTTAAGCTCGTGGCCCTGGAGACTTTTAATATGTTGGACCTGAGGGTTACCCCTGCCACTCAAAAAAATAACCCAGGATACATGGATTTTGGCATTAATTTTATGATTTCAGGTGTTCGTTGACTGGACTATACTACGCTATTCGGCGAATTAAATTGATAATTATTGTAAGATTATTTGGAGAATTCTCTAAATGAATTTGAATGTTTTAAAGTTTTTGATTTAGAAATGTCAAATTAAAAATGATTTTGTCTAAACCAATACGACGGGCCTACAGTAAAAAAATGAATTCGTTTGTTCTTTCAGGAAATTAGGATATGATTTCAATTTTTCATTGATATATTTTGTTTTCTAAGAATTTAAATAAAATACCGAAATGATAATAATGAAGAACTTCTAAAGATGTTCTATATATCTTTTTATATTTCTCTATACAAAATAATTCCTGATGAACGAACATCTTTTTCAATTGCAATACTGTTCGTTATAGAGTTTTTTCAGTGAAGAAATAATTAGAACAGAACAACAACTGATTTTGACATTTCTCACAAATCTATTCTACCTCAAAAGCAAGTACAGAAAATCTTGCTCTAAAATTGTTCCAAACTATTCCGAACAGACTCACTGAACAGTAAGTCAGAACAGTTTAGAAAAGAAAATTTCTCACTGAACAGCAAAAACTTGTTTTTTTTATATTCTAAGATGTTCCAAACTTTTCGGAACAGCCTCACTGAACAATCCTATAATATTAATAGGATCGACGATACGGTAACAGTATGTACATTAACTTATCTCAGGAAATCAACTCTCAAAACAGTAAACTTGCGATATTAGAAATTTGAAAAAGTAAATAAACATTGTACCAGAAACCCGAGAGAAGCTCTCGAGAGTTCACTACCGAAAGAACTTTGTGAAAAAGAACTGAAGCAATTTCTGCAACATGTACGTTACACCTAGGGTTCCCAACTGTCCTCCATTTGGGAGGACAGTCCTCCTTTTCAACTATTTGTCCTCCCGTCCTTCCTCACTTAAAAATGTCCTCCTTTTCAAAAATCTGAAGGATAAAATCAATGATTCATTTGATAAGTATATTATAGCTTTGGTGTTTTATGTGTAATAATTGCACTATTTCTGTCACTTTATTTCAATTTTTTGGCATAATCCTGCTTTATGCCATAATATATGTCATAATCCTGCTTTATGACAAACAATTGGCATTAAATGACACAATTATTGACATTTCGTCAATCGTTGAAACATATTCAACTACTTTTTTTCAACGGTAAATGTATTGCAGTGTAATACTCCTACTACATATGTATCTCGCAGTATTAAGGCTCTCCGAAATCTACGCGATTAATCGCCGCTACAAAAGAAAACAACAATAACGACACGTGGTTGTCAAACAAAACAACACGTTTTTGTTATTGTTTTCTATTGTCGCGGCGATTAGTCGCGTTGGTTTGTGCGAGCCTTTAATTAGAATGCATATTTTTTTTTTGCTGCACTAATGTGTGTGAAAAAATTTCATAATTTTTTCCAAAAAATTCTACGCTTTGAAATACAGTTTATTTTCTTATGAATAAGAAAAGTTTAGCAAAACTTTTAATTTTCCTCAAAATCTTTCAAATTTTTAATTAATAATTTTTTTAACAGCATAAGGAATTACATAATAAAATTTGTATATATATTTTCATATTATTTATGCCTTTTTCATATTATTTATGTTGTTCCAAGTTTAACCACGCCCCCCAAAAATTTACAGTAGGTAAGGAAAATTCCGTCGACGAAACGTAGCAAATACTCAATAGGCCCTTGATAGTAAAAATTCTGAGAAAGTTTTGCTATCCCATCAGAAATAACCCTTTTATATTAATAGTTTTTTTATTTTCAACATTGAACTTTTGTATTCCGAATAAGGCCAGAAATGCTTAGCGTATCAGACCAGTTAGCGCAAAATTCCAATACCGAATTTCAAATAGGTACACCAATTTTTTTTTATTTATTTTTGTCTCTAGGCATCAGGCTTGCAAAAAAACACGACTACTATTTGTTTTTATTTAGAAAAAATTGTCCTCCTTTCATTTCGAAGAAAGTTGGGAACCCTAGTTACACCTGACTAAGAGAAGTGCAATATCTCACACATACTACGTTTAATAAAGACAAATTTTTTAGATATACATATACAAAACTGTGAAAACAGATAATTAAAAAAAAAAAATAGAAGTTCCTCCTATTTAAATGTGGTACTTTAAAAAGAAAATAACATATAAACTTGTTTGTGACGTCAAAAAAACGGTGTAATAAAAGTTTAATATGATAGTCGTCTTTGATCACACTAGGTCACTATAGAATTTTTACAATCAATTTTAATTAAATCAAATTTAAATTAAATTTGGTGGCACAATGGCTCATGAAGAACCAGGGCCTAGTGACTTACAACTCTCGACCATTCCTGTGTGCGTGTCTGCAGAAATGGAGGGGACCTACAGTTTATTGCCGAATCAGAACGGCTGGTGAGCGGCACTTTTCTATGACAGTAGATACTCTTGGAGGATTTGTCACTTCCTCGCAAGAGGCACTAGCCCGGAAAAAAACTTAAGGTGGAAGTGGCTGGTATTGAACCCAGATCTCTGCACTAACCATTACGCCACGGGCTATTACAATCGATTTTAATGCTCAGGAAAAAATAAATCAATTGTTCTTCGTTGCATCTAAGCATATTTGTCGCTAACTATAAAATGCTATGATTAGTATTCGAAATGTTGATAAACTGCAAATTATGCAATGCAGAATTTTAGAGTAGATTTTCCGCTGCAAGATATACCAAATTATATCCTATATCCCTATTATTATATGAATTTTGTTCTTTAAAACTCGAAATGAGTTTTTAAAAACATATATTTAAACTTTGTTTTTTACAGTTTGATGATAAGTTAAAGTCTGAGCTGATTACAATATTCATTCTTATTATGTGTTTTAGGCGTTACTGTTATACATTCGTGCCGTTCGGCTGCTGGTCCTGACTCCTGATAACTTATGGCCTTGGAGTGTTATTCATGTCCAGTTGATTACTTTCGGTTGAATATGATATCGTGTTTATTGGTTGCGGCTTGTTCTTCTAAGTGCTGCTCTAGAGCATACATAACTTATGTAATTTAGGAAATGTTTTCAATTTCAATATAAATGTTATGCATTTACATGTAAATGTATATTGAACTTTTTCCCAAACAAAATATTTATAATATTCTTTCAATTTTTGTCTAAAAAGCCGACTTTATACCACCATTATGGTTAAAAAAAAACTAAATTTAAACCAGACAATTTCAACTTTTTCTATTTGAAAATTCAATTTAATATTTTTTTTTACAAAATTTTCCTTGCCTTGTAATTTGCATGGTTATGCCCTGGTTAAGTTGTCTGTGTTTTTTTTTTTCCCATTTTCCCAATTATTTTGTCTCAATTTTTGTAGATGATGCTTTTTCTTGTTCTTTTTTGCATACAACGACCGGACGTTGTGATATTAAATTTCCATTTATATAAAGCCTCAGGAGAAAATACACTCCTAAAAAAAAAGAAGAAGTAAAAAGAAAAACTTCAACACCAAGAGATTTTATAGAAAAAAGAATTTGTACAAAAAAAAAAAAACAAAACAAAAATATATAAAAAAAAAAATTGTCATACTTGCTAGAGATAGCTGGCGCATCAGGGCTGAAAATCTGTTAATAATTGAAAATTCTATCTCTTGGGAAAGTGATTTTAGAGTCAATATTCCTATATCCTAGGCAAGAAGCTTGTTGAAATATCAACTTCATATCGGCTCTCTAGGGAAAAGTTACTTTATGTAAAGATACAGAGAGATATGAGAGAATACAGTTACAGTTATATAGGTATGATGATATTATGTATAGACTTTCGTTTAAACCAGGAAAATAATATCTTAATACGATTTGCCTGCTAATCTTCAATTTTATTTCCTTCCAATTACCACTGGCTCTGGAACATCCCAAAGGACGTAGATGACAACATCCTTTCTTAAATATATAAACGCACTTGCACAAAAACTTTAAACTTAATTTTCCCTTACAATGACGTACATGATATCACTGTGCTGCTCCATATTGCGTTCGCTATACTGCTCGGATGTCATTTACTTCCATAATACCGTTCGATGTCTTTGATATTGTAGTAATTACTTTTCTTCAAACACAAGGGCTGCTTTAGATTTCTTTGTTCATCATTATCCTTTACACTATTTCACTTATGAAGTCCTATATTTTACAGGTTTATTTTATTTACACACACTAACTTGACTACCTACACTATACCAGACCAGCCTTTCCAGTGTCCATCATCTACGGATGGTCGGTCGGTCGATCGATCGCACTAAAGACAGGATATAGCTATTGATTTTTAAACTTTTGTTTTTCATATTATAAATTAATTAAAAAGTTTCCTTCGGAAATCGCAAAAGCAGACAGAAGAGAATCACAAGTACAAGCATATCCATTATCCAAACTTGTTATACCTGCCTGTCTCACATATGTATGTGTGTTTTCCTAGGTAACTTAACTACAATATATGTTGTGTTGTGAAAAACTAATAAGGCACTCATAGATGATAGTATAGTCGGTATAGTTTTTCATTTTTTGAATTAATTAGTGAATATAGGTACCTAAGGTTGATGGTAGGCAAATTAAATTGGCTTTATTACAACATGGTGTTTTGCAACGGGATTATTATTTTATTTTAGGTTATTTAGTTTTAGTTACTCGGTAGATTATTTTGCAATCGGATGATTTTGCCACAAGAAGATAGTAAGTTGAGCAAAAAAAAAATTAAGAAACTTTAAATAAAATTTGCGAAATTAAAATTAATTTACGTGTGAATAGTTGGGGTAGATACAATCTATTTTTTAACAATTTTTTTAATGCTTAATTTAAATATTCAAATTTGTGAAATATTTTTTTCTTTAGTGCAACAACAATCGTATATTAATTTAAGTGAATTTATTAAAAGCATTAAGATTTTTTATTGAAAAAAAATATATTTTTACGCTGATTTGTAAAATGTAACAAAATACAAAAACAAATTAGCAAGTGATACCTCTGTTTTAGCTATAAAACTAGCAGATCATATGTTCGCCTAGCTTCGTGAAGTTTGTGGCATCAGATGAGGAAAACTTTTAAATTACATATGTACAAAAAAAAGTAGAATTTATTGAGATATGAATTCAACTTATCGTTTTGTCAAGTTTATTCAAAATCATCAAATGTAGTTAAAGTGTCAAATCGGGAAAAAAAGACAGGCATGTGGAATGGAGGGCTCATTGCTGAAATGAATCAAGTCAAAAATGGAAATTTGTTTTACTCGTACTAAAGGCAATTTAAAAGTTTAGTCTCTATAAATTGTCTTCTGATTTAAAAATGAAATTAATGAAGTAAAACTCAGAATTTAGCACAAATTTTGGAATTTTTTATGACTTGAATTGGAACATCTGTGAGTCCCCCATTTATACACTTTCATATTTTTTTTTATATTGTTAAAAAAGCAAAAACAAATTGTCAAACTTAAGGCTGTGTTAGATGAGTTCAACTTTTGACAACACAACAAATTTTCTTGTTACTTTTTTTCTCTTGCAAGACTTTGATGTCCTGTCTGTTAGGTTTGACTTTTTAAACTTTGTCTACAGGGCAAGTGTTGATTCCATATAAAAATCATAATTTTGATCAAACTTAATATTTGGATGACGAAGAAGTTTAAAAAAGTGGTTTCAGTCATTCCTACTGTTCATCGCACAGTGGTCTCTTTGTTGAATTTCTGGATAAAAATAAATGTGTAGTATACCTGCCTATTCAAAATGGGAGCTCAAAATTTAGGTCAGAATATTTAACAAAATTTCAAATTTAATAAAAGGCAGGATTTCAGTTAAAATTTTGTCTGAAATGTTTAAAAAAAAGTGCTTGAATGAATATATGCTTTGCATATGAAAATTTTTCCAATGAAGATATTATTATCGTACAAAATTATTAAAAAGCAAATCTAAAATGTAGCGGAATTTTTCTTAGCTTAAAAAAATTTGAGCCACTGTTTCGAATTTGTTTGATTAAAAAATATTTTAAGCAAAATCTGATTATTTCTGTTAGAAATATATTTACTTTTACTGTTGATAGTTGTTGTTGCCAGTCAGGTTTAAGACCCATGACTTAAAAAGAAGAAATACATAGTCATCAAAATTAGTTTTAAAAATGCAATTTTCCATTTCTGCATTTAAATATGAGGACAGATTAAGAATTATTGTTAAAATAATTGATAAACTGCTATTATACAGGGTGATTCACCTAAGGTGAAAAGATAGAGCGTGTAGGTTGAATCAAAACAAGAAAAAAAAAGTAACGTATGGGAGGGGGCGGTTCTATTACACTGCCTCTAGACAGGAGGAGCAATTTTCTTAAACATCAACTTTAAATAGAAAAAAAAATCATTAAAAAACAACAGCAACACTCACATCGTCATCATGCTATACTAGAAATTGATAGGAGCATCGAATATTTAAAACAAAAACACATACTACTTAATATGGTAAAATTTTGAAAAAAAAACAAGCTTCTGGCTCTAAAAAAATGTATAGCTTGACATTTTCAGTGTTTAAATAATTTTTTTTTATTTAAAGTCGATTATTTTTTTAATTTACTCTTCCGCCTAAACGGGGTAAATAGACTTCCCCAACTATACGAGTTTTTTTTTTGTATTAACTCAACCTACATGCTCTAGATTTTAGTCACACTTAGGTGAACCACCCTGTATTTATTAAACAAAAATTTTGTGTTTTCCCACTAAATAAAATAAATAAAACTCATGACTGCGTCGCACAAACTTATTTTTATGTAAAGCGCGTATTGGGACGCGCCAGGATGCGTGTGACGTGACACAGCACATCAAGAATTTTTGCAAACAATCATTGTATACTTAAACCAAATTGCAAAGCTAATATTGATAGAGCGGTGCTAACTCGCGTTTTAAAAAATCGATAGAGCAGTTAAAAAAAAAAAAACATTTTTATACAAAAAATTTTATAAACATTTAAAAAAAAAAAATTCCAAGCAAACGTTTAATATTTAATATTAATGTAAAATTAAAACTCTCGTAGTAAACGTGGCGTGATGGTTAGTGCGATGGACTGTCATGCCGGAGGTCTAAGGTTCGATCCCCAGCCTCGCCACCTATTTATTTAAAAGAAAAAACGGCTACTGCCTCTTGCGAGGAATTGACAAATCCTCCAAGAGTATCTCCTGTCACAAAAAAGTGCCGCTCGTTAGCCGTTCGGATTCGGCAATAAACTGTAGGTCCCCTCCATTCCTGGGGACACGCACACAGGAATGGTTGAGAGTTGTAAGTCACTAGGCCCTGGTTCTTCATGAGCCGTTGTGCCATCAAATTTATTTATTTTTTTTTTAAATTAAAACTCGAGTTTTTAAGAAAAAAATTGTGTAGGGTGAAATTCCCGCCGGTGACTTGATGGGGCAATTTCTAAAAAAATGACTTAAAATGGTATAGAAATTATTAAAACTTAAACGGACACAATGATATGCTATAGCTTTTTTGAAAGCTATAATATTCCAGTTTTGAGGAACTAAATTTTAAAGTCAACATTTTTTGTTTCATGTTGATTTTTTTCAAAATTTTTCCATCGTTTTTTTTTTTGTAATATTTCATACTCTTATCAATTTGTTCAATTAAACAAAATGGTAGCCTGTACCTATTTGAAGAAAATAACTGATTTATTTTATAAAAACTTGTTAATTGTTGACAAAAATACGTTTTTCATGAAATGCTAAAACAAAATTATATGGTCTTATTTTTGGTCCTAAAAAGAATTTTTAAAAAACCTGTCGGATGAGTGTCCAAATTACGATAGGTACCAAGTTTAAAGTGAATCAATAGGTCTGCGCTATAGCCAAAAAGACAGTAGATAATACAGATGGACAGCGGCAGTAAATTAAAAACTAAAAACTTAAAACAAAGAAGCATTCTGAAATTCGAAATTAAATATCAACAAAATAAAAATGAGATAAAAAGTCAAAAAATTGGAAATTCGCCCGGAACACACTTTTCCTAACCAAATAGCTTCTTAACTCAATTTGTGTAGAACAACTTTAATTTTTCTGTGTAGGATATATGTATATCAAGTTCAGCATCCACTTGCTTTAAAATTCCCATTTTCAATCTGAGTCATCATGCTAAAGTATGGTATTTCTCAGTCTCCATCAATCTTCCGATTGAAAGCAAAGCAGATTCCTTGCGCTATCACTTACTTACCATATTATAATTCCTCCCCTGATATGAATATTTTAATACAAACCAAAACAAATACCATAATATTTAAATAGATTTTTCTCTTTGTTTTATTGAAAACAACTTCCTCTCCACCTTACAATACACTACAAACCTTAAGAGGCTTTAGCGGACTTCTACTCGGACATCCAAACGTCTCAGCAAAATCCCTCGAGTTCTTTAAATATGTATTAACAAACTCATTGCCCTCGGGACAATGTGTATAAACGGAAATAAGGAAGTATAACTTCTCTAGATTCAAAGTCCCATCACCTAGTGATTTCAAAATACCACGAATCCGATTTGCCGCATTCGCATTGCCAGCTATCCAATTCCTAAGAGCTTCATAAGTCTGTCGTTCTGCCAATATCCTTCGCACCAGATTATTCCCTATAGCTGAAGTTAATCCGAAATTAGCATTCTGCTCCCTTAGGCACCCCTGGAATTCTTCAAACTTTTCATCTGAATCGCTACTACGCCAACTACCGGGTGTTAAACTGCCACCTCCATCGATCATCTTCTCTGAAAAAGCCTCCCCAATCGAGCCAAAGTACAATGGCTGTGGCAGCAACTCATTGTACATGGGTCCCATAAAAAATTCATACAAATCGCTCAGAGATGTCGCCGAAGAGGATGCCACCGCCCCTGTTGTGCGAAGAGCACCACCACCACCAGCGATATCCTTCATGGAATCAGTGAATTTTTGAAGTTGTTCAAAGTTATGGTAGAAATTCTCTTTCGTTAGATTAAGACCAGCATAATCCGCATCTAGCTCTGCATTGCCATTCAAAGTCGTATGAATCATTTTTCCCAAATACAATTTTGACTTCTGGTTTGCAATTTCATCGATCCAAATGGAGTTGGGAAGCAGGGACTGGTAGACACTGCCAATTTCGGAAAACATATTTGCCATACGACGTCTGTCGATTGTGGTAAATTGCACGATGTAACGATACAGGGGTTTGAAGTATTCCCGAACCAAGTTCAAACAACTCTCTGTGCTCTTGTCCAAGAGATAATGTATCCAAACGTAGTTTAGGATGCGACTTTTGGGTGTTGTCGAAAGCATGCTGAATACCTTTTCAAGTTTTTGTTCATCTTCGAGTCGGACTCCATCGGTGTCCTTCAATGGCTTACCCAACACGCGACGGAAGTAAACATCCCAGTCCGTGTTTGCAAATCTGGCTTTGAATTCGCTATAGGTCATGGAGGTTGGGACTCCATTGCTGGGCTCAGCCACAACTTGTCGTCGATATCTTTCGAGCCCGGCGAAATCTAGAGCTTTCTGTCGTGCTTCGTCAGAGTTCATGCCGAAGCTTTGAAGAAGTTGCTCGGCCAAACGGGTGTTCTTTCTAAAAGAGTACTTTAGGTCCGAATTAGCTTTAAGCTCGACAGTCCTCTGATTGCTTCTTATCTCAACACGATGACTGAAGAAATAGTCCACACCGATATCATGAAATTCGACCAAAATATTCATCCACGAGGGTGTATATCGATTTTTGGCGGCATCGCCTTCTATCAACGGCCAGCCTTTAGTGAGCTGGTATAGAGGGGATTTCTTTAAGTGTTCAAGAGTTCGGCCATTCTGACAGGATTCGTAGAAATCTTTTATTTTCAACTCAGCATCCATGAGTTGGTCTTCATTATCGACATTTTGAATGAACTTTTGAAATATCTCCTCTTCACTGGGGCGCTGAACAAATTGGCTCGAATTTCGTTGTTTGTTGCAAACGAAGCCATGAAAATCGTCACATGGGGATTTGCTACTATCCACAATAGCCAGCAGTTGCCGAACAAACTCAACTGTGGCTTCTTCTATTGTTGAATTCCAGGCGACATCAGCGTGGCTTTTACCGCAAAATGCCAACACAAAAAGAATACCAAATGAGAAAAGTCCGATTTGACTGCTAAAAATCCCGAAACACATGTTACCGCACACGACTATCGAAAAAGTTTTGTCTAGTTCACTTTTTTTTTTCTTATTCTATCTCCACGGTTTTTAATTCAAAAACTCAACCGGTCAGGGACATTGAAAAAAAAAAAAAACACTGATGGTCTGAATACCTTTTGCTGTTTTAAAACTTTTTAATTATTCAACATAAATTCACATATAGCGATTTGGGTTCGGGTAAATGTTAATGTCATTTGATTTGGAAAAGTTTATTTTGTCCTCGGATTGGGGTTTTCTTTGTTTTTTTTTATTTATTTTTTTTTCAAAACATCATGTGGTTAAAAAAAAAAGTTTTCAAATTGCAGAGGACACCGTTGTTGTGCACACAATAATACCGAAAGTCAAATATAGATTAATAGACGACAGATAACTGCTCTTACCCGAGTAGGGAAAAAAGCAAACCAAACATTTGAAACGGCTGACTTTTTCATTTGGTGATTGTTTGCTCTTATTTTGGTTCTTGATAGGGAGGTGACATGGGTCAAGTCAGCTGAAAATAATAATAAAAAGCTGAACTTTATTGTGGAAAGTGGAATGTGAGTTGAGTTGAAAATAACTTTGTATGCTAAATATAGAAAGATGGAGAAGGAAAGAGTAGTTGGTAGTTGGTCAGGGATATTCAAATAAAAAAAATCAATCTTATTAATAAAATCCAGCTTTCTAATTTTACTCTCCAATTTATAAAGAGCTATTATTCGTATAATTACTTGTCATACACTTACTATAGGACAAGTTTTGGTGTCGTGCGAAAAATCGAACTCGATGTTTCAATCAAGCTTGACACTACGATGATAGAAAACACGAAAAAATGGGGGCCCATAATTCTGTCTGTCTACGTAACTCTGTATGTCGGTCTGTAGGTACCTTGAGCTCGACCTACAGCCTTAGTCACTAGGATCTTAAGATTTTTAGGTGATTCCTTGGAGCGAAAATCGAGATTTTTTTTTTTAACTCAAAAAATAAAGGTATATAGGTACCTGCCATACAAAAAAAAAGGTTTGTTATCTTAAAAACGGTTCTAAAGAGTGTGATTAAAATTTTTGTGTGTACTTATGCTAGTATAGTCTGCCTTTTAGTGAAAATAAAGTTAATTTTTTTTTGTTAAAAATCATTTTTTTTTAAACGGGTTAATGATTTTTTTTAAAATTATGTTTTAAGTGCATTTTCTTAATTTCTTAAAAATGACACCACTTTTTTTTCTAAAAAATTTCAAGAAATTTTTATTTTTATACGCACATAAAAAATTATTTTTTTTTTACGAAAAACCACTCCAACGATTTTTTAATTTTTTTTTTCTGCATAAATTCATATTTCTTCAAGAATTTTGATTGTGGTTCTTCATTTTGCAATAAAAACATTTTAAATAGGTACTTCTTTTATCAATTTAAAAAAGTTTTTCATGCTTTTCCCATATTCTGCAATTTATTATAGGTATGAATAAAATAATATACATATAATAATCATAATAATAATTATTTATAAATGTGCCTATAATATACAGTCTTTAAAATTCCAAGTAACTTTAACCACAAGAGCAAGTTCATGTGAGTGAATAGCTTCTTCGTTGGATTAGAAACTTTCTTTAGAACCGTTCTATACAAGTTGCATTGGACAGATTCAAGTCTGGAACCTAAAACATAAATGCTGGTGTGCCCCAGGGCTCTGTTTTGTTCCCAAATCTCTTTCTTATTTTTATTAATGATCTGCTGTCTACAACTTCTAATCCAATAAATTGTTTGGCTGGCGATAGTACTCTTAACTTTTCACATCCCTGCTTTTTGGATGTGGAACTGCAACGGCAAAATATGATTACCTCATTAAATTCTGATTTATACAGCATTGTACAATGGGAAATAAAAAACCGCGTAGAATTTAATGCTTCGAGAACAAAATGTTGTCTTCTGTCTTTAAAGCGAGACTTACCCCACCCCCATCCTTGCCCCTGTCTGTGAGTGGCACTTGCATAGAGAAACTAAACAGATTGAGATTCTTGGGATGTGTATCACAAACCACCTCCTGTGAAATGAGCACATACTCGACGTTGCCAAAAATTCCGTAAGATGTCTAGGTTTCCTTCGGAGATGCAAGAAATTTTATTCCCCTGCTGATCTGGCTATTATCTATAAAAGTTGTCCAAAGCTTTAGAGAAAACGAATACAAAGTGTCGGCAAGAAAAATGTACCTACCAAAAACTGTTTTTATTTATACGGCCTTAAGTCCACAAAACTTTTCACTGCGGGCTTTGTCAATGCGCAGTTTTTTTTTTTTTTAAGTCCAGTTCAACTTACATGAATTCTGAAAAAAAATTATTTATTTTGAGAAACCTTCTACAAACATTCATGAAAAATCTTTTTTATTTTAAACATTTGCTAAAGCTTAAAATTAGTCTTTACAAAATTGTATATTTAATTAATCCTTAAAATTTCGGAGAATCGAAATAAAATTGCTCATTTTTGTTTACTCACATCAGGGGCGTAGCTACCGCTGTATCAATGATACAGAAAGAGCAGGAAGATTGGTGGAAAAATATTAAATGAGACTTTTCAGTTGATTTCTGTGAGCAACTATTTGCTTTAAAAAACTGTTTTAGATACGAAAATTCATTCCATAAAAGAACTTGCTAGATTATTGGTGATTGAATTTAATAGTATTGCTTCTATAGTTTTCATGGGAATTCCGGTTACAACAGCAACAGCTTAAAATAGTTACAAAAACACCTAGGAACTACTATTTGGCAGGAGTCAAGAACGGTTATCTGATTTTTTAATTTTGTCCATAAAAACCGAAAATCTTGAAAAATTAAAATATTGTTAAGCTATGGAAGAATAAATAAATAACAGATAAATTTGTAGCTAAAAAGTCAAGAAAAGTGATTATTTTGGTCGAAAGCTAATTTTTAAGTTCTCTAAAATATATATGTATGTATGTACCAAATTAAAGCCCCTAGATGGTTATATTTTAAAATTAAACTTATCTTATGATGTTGACGAAAGTGTTTTAGTTAAAAAAAAAAAAAAAACTAATAAGGATGTGCCGCAGTCAGGCAAATTTTGTTGGGATCCCCCAACAAAATTTTTGGGTTAGTTACGCCACTGACTCACAAAATAGCATAATAGCTATTTTAAACTAAACAATTTTTTTGGCGGCCATTTTTTTAAAAACAGAAAAAGTGTGTAAGTTTTATTTCAAATTTATTTTGCATTAAATCCATGTTTAAAAATTACAAATCTTTAAACTTGTAAGTACGAATTTGAATTCTATAATGATGATAGGGCTTGGCACCCCTTGAAATAGCTATATCTCCAGCCAAACAAAAATAAAACGAATTAAAATACCTAAAATTATTTCGTAAGCAATTGGTGGTAGCACCTTTAAGTTGTTGTTGTTGTTCAAAATTCAATGAAATTGACGGAATAAAGAATGGTCGAGTCTAATAAACTGACATTCTAGTATATGAATAATACAATACGAATAATAAGTCGATAAGTTTTTCACCATTTTGCATGATGCAAACAAACAAAATTCTAACTTTAATAATTTTATTTTATGGTAATTTCTTTTCTTTGAACAAAATTATTAACTTCAAAGTAAAATTTACAGCTAATACTCATTATGAATAATTTAAATTTGCTTCTCATATAGAAGATAAGGGTAGAAAAATTTTCAAAATCAACAACAAATAATGACCCACATGCTTAGACGACTCTCCATAATGATAAGAATTATATTGATAGTAATTCTTGCATCAAAATACACATAGGTACCAAAGAACTCAAAATGTCAAAATTTGTAGTTCAAGGCGAGATAATTTTTCTTAAAATATTTTAAATTAAATATAACAGTTTAAATTATAACTAATTCAAACAATTTGAAAGCCTTGAGTGTTGAGTATACGAGTACCTAAAATGTTTTTGAGCCTTGCGTGATAAAGTAGGTGTTTATTTGTACATACCTATGTATGATTTAGTCATAGTGAATATAATCACGCGTAAACTTGAAATGAAAGTGTATATTTTGATATGAAAACAAAATTTACGCAGTTTACCTTTGTATGTTTTGTTTGCAATACTTTGCTATGCCATTGAGATTATTGTTGGCCTAGGTGTATTAAGTTGTGTTGGGCTTATCTAAAATGTGAAATTGCATGGTGATGATTGATGGTCTCTTTTTGAATGAACTTTAAAAGCACTATCAGATGCTAAATTTCTATGGAAAATTCAATTCAGTAAGAGTGTCTGTGTATGGACATAATGAGTACTTACTCTAAACTCGTCAAAAGTTTTATGAAACGAAGTCCAATTAAAAATATTATGGTATGTTAGTTTAATTAATTCTATTAAGCTTTTATTAAAATATTGAGTTCTTTAAAAAAAAGGCTTTAAATTCTTTAATAGTTTTTTTTTTAATTTTACTATTTTTTTCTTTTTATTATTTTTTTTATTATTTGTTACAATTTCATTGAAACTTTTTAAAACATTTTCCATACAAAAATTTATCGAATTGAAATAAGTTGAACCATTTACGGTTTTTTAGATAGTCTTTACCTATACATACCTACTTTTATACTTACATTTAACTAAAATAAAATAAATTTGGTGGCACACACGGCTCATGAAGAACCAGGGCATAGCGACTTAAAACTCTCAACCGTTCCTGTGTGCGTGTTTGCAGGAATGGAGGGGACCTATGCAGTTTACTGCCGAATCCGAACGGCTAAGGTGAGCAGCACTTGTCACTTGTCACTTTTCACTTCCTCGCAAGAGGAAGTAGCCCGGAAAAAAACTAAAGATGGAAGCGGCTGGTATTGAACCCAGACCTCTGGCATGACAGTCCATCGCACTAACCATTACGCCACGGGCTACTACATTTTTTTTTTATCGTATCTCTGAATATTTCAAAATCTTATCGGCTACCCAACTGCTCTTGTGTTTTCCAGGCGGAATAATTGGCAATTAGGAAAGCATGCAGGATACTCAAGACCCTAACCAGAACCGAAATACTGCCATTCTAACAGACAGTCATGCAGCCGTCAAAGCAATTGTTTCGAGTGATGTGAAAATAACGCGCACTGGCGCGGCGGTGGCAAACTGCGTTCACCAGCTCTCGGTCTATAAATCAATAATCACAAGTATACTCGACTCGTATACAGTACAATTTTCCACTTCATCACCACTCACTTGACATTTGAAAATTAAACATGTTCGAGATATGTGGCAGCAGACTGGCACCACACCACTTGCAAAATATCATGCCACCGCCATGCCACTCCACTTTGATGAGCGCGCCTTCATTTAATTACATAGGTTTTACTGATTCCACCTGCTACTTAGTCAGCATGCCACTACCACTCCACTTCGTCACCACTTCAGTGAGCGCGCCTTGCCTAAGATGAAATTATTAGCTATACTGCACCATGTCTCCCGTCAGACTCCCCAGACCACTAGCAGGTAGTAAACGGATTCTGAAACCAACAATCTGTCTAGCCTGGCAATTTAACCCGCAAGTTACACGAGTTATGGTATTAAAACGGTGCTTTTCAGCGCTAATTGGGTCACCGAGCTTAAGTTGCTCGCCGCCATTTCTACTAACCTACCTATCGCTTTTTTTTTTTTTTTTTTATTTAAAAAAAGTATGCATATTTTCAAAATTTTTAAATGCAATATTTTTTGGCCAACAAAATCGGTCTACCTTTAAGAATCTTTCCGTGAATAACTCGAAAATAATTCAATTTTCTCAAAAAACATCAAACCCGTATTTTTTACAACAGGGACCCTGATAAAACTAAAGATTTTCTTTTGTAGCAAAAAAAGTTACTGGAAATTTATAATTTTTTTTTTATTATTTTCAAAGTTGATTTTTTTTTTAATGAATATTTCTTATATTTTTCCTTTTTTTTTTTACTGTAGTGTTTTAATTTGAATAGTTATGTATTTTTATCATTTAATTTAATTTTTATATTTAATATATTTTAATTATTTCATATTAATCAATTATTTTCATTATTTATATGAATAAATATTTAAAATAAATCTTAAATATTAAGTTATTATAAAAAAAAAAAAAAAAAAAATGAGATGTAATGTGACTTTTTTCATTAATTCATTTAGTAGTGGTGGTTTGGTTAAGTTTACTATTTATTTTTTAATTAATTTTTATTTTCCATTTAACTTATAACTAACATATTAGACAAAAATTCATAGGTCAGGCCTGATGTGGATTGCCATTTCGACCTAAAAACCAATTTATTTATCCACAAAATAATTAGAAAAAAAAACTTTGTCCTTATATCATTTTTATTTTGATTAAGGTATATTTAATAGAATATCCTATGACCTGGCCTGACCATATCAAACATTGTTTATTAACTGATGCGTTAATGAAAGGGCTCGCGTTTTGCATATATTATTATTAATCAGGATCCCGACTATGATTAATTTTTCATTTCTTGATTAAAGAATTTTTAATCAAACCTTTGTAACATTGACAGAATCCATCGGTCAAAGGTTCAAAGTAAAACTGTGAAAGCTATATAATATGTATATTTTACAATATTCACAAATATAATGCTCATGTACCTTTAGAATGATATACAGACATACATATGTGGATGAATTTTGTCTGGGAAAATTTCTGTTTCGGCGTATTTTAATTAAAAATCAAAGCTTATTTTTCAAAATGTTCATAATTATGTCGCGATTATTAAGTCTGTAAGTTTTCTCTTCTATTCTGAAATTGAATGCTTAAATCAAGTTTTGAAATAATTTAAGGCAAACAATAAGATTTTAAAGTTATTTGATACCAAAAATTAACTTCTTGTTCCGCAACTTGTGTTAAAGTTATTTGTTATTAGCTAAAATGTATTATTTAATGCAACTGTACCTTGTTAAATTTAAAACTTGAAAATATGTGAATAGAATAAAATTGAACAAAAATTACCAACATTGATTGATTTGGTGCGACCTATATTGTTATTTTATCAGGACTAACGTTTATTGAGTTCCCCTGACTGGAAAGAGTTCTGATATTAGCTTTTCTATAAAAGCTCAAAAAGACTTAAAATAAACTCCTTATTTTCATATGTTTTTTTCTTCACCATATACAATTGGTACATCTACGAGTACATTTTTTCCAAGACTTAAATAAACGAAATTTAAACAAATTATAAATAATAAAAAAAAAAACAATCGTGAGATGAAATCTTTTGCAAATAAGTTCATTAAAACTTTGTTCACTTAAGACACCACTCACCGGAACAGACAATCAGACAGACAAACAGACAGATATAGTTTTCAACCATATTTCAGGACGAATAAACAACAAAGTAGAACACAATCTATTCCTTACCTATACATTGTACTATAAGGTAAGGGAAATATAGGTACATATCTAAGTACTTGTTCTTTGCAAATTTTATTTCTTCTTATTCGAGACAAGTCGCTTAAAGTCCGGAAATATTATGACTTTCTGTCGCCTGCCATCGCAGGTTAAAAATAAAATCCCTTAAGAATTCATGAAATCAGAACAAGAACAATCTTACTTTAAGTTTTTGTTTTTGAAGTGGACTTGAAAACTTTATGTTGGGTTAGGATAAGAAAAAAAAATAGTTGAGGATCCTTTTGACTGTAGTTTTTTCTTCATTTTGTTTCTATGTTAGAATAATTTTTGAACATAAAAGGCACACCAATAGGTCGTACGTGCTTGCTCTTAGATTTGCTTCAGAGTAAAGAAGTGAAGGGTAAAAAATTTCGTATACTAGAGGGGTGATTGAGTCCGTCTTCAATGTGATTTTTGATTTTTAAAATGCAAAAGTTGATGAAAAATTTTACAATTATTTTGAAAAATAATCTTCAACAAAGACATTTCACCAACCCTCCTCTACAAAGTTGTCATAGGTTGCCACAGAATGGGAAGAAGGGTTATCTTAAAGCTAAACACCACTCCATTCAACCACATTAGATACTTCGACAAGCTATAACTTAAAGATGAAAAAAGTCCCAGAGATCGTTAATACCTTATTTCGTAGGTATTTTGATTTTCTTAAAGTTTTTCAAAGGACATTTTGTTACAAAATAAAATCCAGGCGAGTTATTAAATGAAAAGGAAATTACCAGCTTTTTTAATATGACGTCTTTTTCCTAGCCCATATCACCATACAATAATATTTGCCCGTCAAAACATGCAACTTCAGTAAATTTTTTTTGACTAAATCCAGTACACTATCTTTAAAGTGTGTGCACGTTTTTTTCAAAACCTATATTTATTGTACGAAAAAAAGTGTCATAAAATTTTTAATGTATAATTACATAATCTACAACTTTTGCCCTCACATTTTTACTGATAGTTTTTGAGAAATTAGCATAAAACTGAAATTCAACCCCTATGACCCCGCTCGAATTTAACCTTAAACTCTCATTTTTCTTGCTTATGTTTTATGACAATTCGCAATTGTCAGCGACCAGTCATCATGTGAATAAAATGTCAAAATACGCGCCCATTTGCAATTCGCAGTTCGCTGTGCAAAGCACTTTACGCAACGTTCTAATATTTTTATATTTTTATAATTTCACTTAAAATGAAGAAATTTTCGACAAAATTTAATAAAAATTGGTCCAAACTCTGTAAAACTGATGGAAATTCATATTTTCTGACAATACACAAATAGAGCAATGAGCAAATGATTTCCTTTGATTTTTTTTTGTTGTAATAAAACTGATTACAGTTTTTTTTCAACAAAATAGAAGAATTTGTGTATTTTTTATTTGGCACGAAAATTGCAAGTTTTTTTCAGAAAATATGGCAACGCAGCAGCTGCTTCATAGCCATATGCACTAGGTATTGCGATACGTGATCAGGTTCATCTCAATTTACAGGTTTTTGTTTTTACTAACTGCAAGTGTTGGTTGTACAATACTCATCATTTGGCCACTTTGATTTTTTAATTGTTCCCCGTAGGATTTGACATGCCTTACCATTATTCCCCATCCCCAGTATTCCCCAAAAACATTTCTCAGTTACAAAATTATTTAGGTATGTCGTGTATTTGCATTGCTTCACTTATTTAACTGCTATATCCTGACTACACTCGTAAGATTTAAGATTCTCTCCCGGTAATTCAATGGGGACACATAATTTCACTAAAATTTCATGTTACGGTTTGACATCAGGGAGAAATAATGTTTTCTATAGAGTCGTCGGACATGCGTAATATTCAAACAAATGTTTTGAGTTAGCTTTTTAATTATTTTAATAAAAAAACAATATTTTAAACAATTTTATGAGGCAGTCATTCGGAGTTTCGGACGATCCCATGGTCGTGGACGGTTAAAAATTTTGTGGAGATACCAAGTCGAACGGTCGTTAGCTACCGAAATGGTTTGGGAGGACCAGCCTTATAACGACTCTCAACGTGAATGGTCCATATAACTCGTTGTTTTATATTGTGGAAAAATAATACCATAAGAATATTATTTGTTTCCTAAAAATAAATTTAAAAAAAAAATATCTTTAGAGTTTAACAGAATGGGAACTGACACCCTTTGATTTCGAAGTACTTTGATGGTGAAATTTAGATATATATATTGTTTTCAAGTCTTTACAGTAAGGCATTCAGAATTTAAAACCACAGTGCGTTCGTACATAAGAGCAAGTTCGTGCGACGCAGTCATGCATATTTGGCTATGAAGATTTAACAATATGAAGATTTAACAATACATATTTACGAAGAAAAGAATAAACAAAAATAAAAGAAAATTATTTTTGTTATTGTTTTAGTTTTACATATTTTTATTTAAATATTTCTATAGATTTAAGAAATAATATTTCCTTCAGATTTTTTATTTAATAAATTCAAAAACTTTAAAATTTCTTCATGTAGACATAAAAATATCCATCTATATTTTTTCACGTTTCACTTATTGTGAATTGAAAAGAAAACCTAAACTATTTTACGTCTATACAACCGTGTACTTACTAACTATCTATATTCTTTCTTCTTTCTTCTATACCTAAAAATAGAATCCTTGATAAAAATATATTTTGTATACAGATACAGGAAACAAGGCTAGAGGATATTCCAAGCCTATGCCACATGAAGTGAAGGCATAAATACTTCATCCAGCCATTCATCCGTCATAGCTCTTTTGAACACAGCATAACCACAATTTTATACCCCACCCCCACCATACTCTTTATCCTTTCTTCCTTAGATATGCTGCATTGAATTTAGTTCGGTGTGCTAGTATGGTTTTCACAAAAAAAAAAAAAAAGGAAAATATAGAAACTTTGACTTGCAAGTTAAAAAAAATAAAAATAAAATAATAATGTGCATAATAAAAAGTGTTCAACTTGAATTAGGTTTCCTTCTTCGTTTTTTTAAACTTTTTTTGTGCGCATTCTTTTTGATTGAGTTTCCTGCTGCTCCTTCTAGCGACTAAAGTCCCCATTCCCTTTCTTTCTATTTCCTTAAAAAAAAAAAAAAAAACACTTCCTTTTCAAAAAAAAAAAAATTATAATAATGGAAAAGTTTGCAATTTATTTGATATTTTACTTAGGATAAAAAAAAAAGTAAGCGCTGAAGGAATAATGCCGTTGGAAGGTATCGAAAAAGAAGCAAACTTTTTCTTCTACTTTCTCATACAAAGCAACTTTTTACTCTCAAACATTACCCAACGCCATCAACGTTAAAATAATTTTAAACAAAAAAAAAAAAAATATGTAATTAATCACTTTGAGAGTTTTTAAGGCGATGAAAATAAAACAATGTGCAAGGGTTGGTATATATTTAGCCTCCTTTAACCCCAATTAGCCTCGTTTTAAGCTCAAATGGATTTTGGATTTTTTAAGTGTGAATAAAAAAGTATTTAATCGTATATTTTGTATGTACGTAAATCTATATATACTCGAATTATGTAGGTATACTTTCGGAAAAGAATTAAAATGGAATCAATGCAATCTTTTGGAAATGGGTTGATGGTCTTGCCAGGTTATGTTTTATTTACTTACTTCCTTGTTTTTTTCGAACCTAGGGACTGGGGTCGAAGACTCTGTTTGGCTGATGGAGCATCGCTTAATCGGGCTTAGTCAAGGTAGTTTACGTGTTTCGACTTTTTGGGATCCATACAGATCTTTCTATACAGCTCATAGAATTCGCGATTGAACCTTTCCTCGCCATTCGGTCTTCTCGTAAAAGGGAAAATTAGTTAAAGAATCCTTTTTTCAAAAGAACGTACGCAAATCTAATGGCAGTTTAAGCATTTTGTAAAGCTTCAACTACGCCTTACGCGCATGAAGATTTGCCTCATTTTTTTACCAAACCGAAGTTTGTTGGATCTCACTAAAGCTAGCGGCCCAGACTACTCTGCGACTTAAAAAGTATTTAAAAATGGGCCACTGCAATTATATAATATCGACCCCTTTCCACCAAATTATCGTAAGCGACATTTTCACATTGTCACATACAGTTAATTATTTCATTTTTTCTTGTGCATCAAAACAATTACAGTATTGTTAATAATTTGGCCTAATTGGTTTTGTTGCTGAGTAAACAAAACACAAAATGTCGCTTAGGATACTTTTTATTTTTGTCGCTTACGATAATTTGGCGGAAAGGGCTCGATAAAAACTATTGTAGCTTCTGTAATGCAGACATGCAAAGAGAAGTAGACTTAAATTAACCGTTGAGCCAGTAGAACTAACAGGAAACCCAGTGAGGGCATTCTGGAAGAAAAAAGCGGACGGGCGGTTGGTTCCAAGATTGGTTATGGGTTAGGGACAAGCATCTTCTCATAGCCCACCCATTAATAGATCATAAAGATTGTACATTTTTGCAGCGTTTTCCAGGTAAAAATGCTTTGCCTGTGAGGCCGCAAACCATCTTTTCACGTTAACTTGCCAAAATCAATAGTAATAATGAGAGGGACAATCAACACCATTATAAGCAAGGTAATGCGGTCACAAAGTCAAAATTGATTCATCGCTTCGTAAGCGAGTTTAGAATGTTCAGGTACACCTTGACATAAGCGGTAACGAAATGGCAAATGAACTGAGCGAAAACTGTGTACTGGAATTGAAACTAAGGAACATCCTGAAGTTCATTCAGATTTCAAGATGGTTTAGACATCCTGTACATAATTTTCCATTTCCTTTTCTTTATCACCTTACAAGTACTTAGTTACACTTGAAACATGAGCAGTGTAATGTATCCATCGAGATCCGAATCAGGTCAATAAAAGCGAATGTTCAAATCGGCACAGAACTGAAACAGTTTTGCTGAGATCCTGAATTCGGACATCGTTTAATTGTAGACCTCTTGATTATGCTAACATATGCGATTTTAAAGTCGATTGTGAGTGGTTCTTTTCCAGGATTTTTTTTTTCAGTCTGAAGATTAAGTCTATGATAGTCGATAGTTGTTGCTAGACGAAAGCGATTATTATGATTTTTTTTTGTATATAGAGCATATGGAGCTCATAGTTCAATTTTTCTTATGAATGAAAAACGTTGGTTCTGCTTTTGGATTATGTTTATTTGATAATAGATGTTGATGTTAATTTTGTCGAGAAAATGGTATCGGCTAAGAGGCCTGACATAGACTCATGACATCGAAAAACCCCACAAAAAGAAGTCTGGAATATGGTTTAATCGAGCGATCTTTTCAGCCAGTGCATAAATCGCCAAAACGAGAGATTGAGCGACCTGGAAATGCAGTCTTCCGAATTTCGGTTGTGTAGTATGCGCCTTTGATCAATCACTTGTACCTTATACATATTCACAGAGATGAAATTGAGCCTCGTCGCTCATGATGATTTTTGATAAAAAGTTAGCACGAGATTCAGGATGGCTTTAGCATAACGAACCTACGATATTCTCAGCAGAACGGCTGCTCCGGGGCCGGCTAGACAATTGACATATCAGCATCTCGTGTAGTCCCATAGCCTTCTAGGAGAGCGGCTAAATACTATGACAGTATTTGCCCAAATGTGCCTTACACCAACACTTTCCCTCCGTATTTGAAGAATTCTACTGGCAATCCATCAAAACTGACTAGTGGCCTTGTTTTTCTTGCTTACTTACTTTACTTTATGAGCGTAAATTCCAGCACAAATTACGACCTTGACCACTTAAGCTTTTTTATAGCTGAGTTTATTTGTTCTATACAGGGTGATGGATCTTTTGTTGCCATATATGAATCGATCTACTCTAGCTAGCATATCCATTTAGCAGCTACCGCCTGAATATACCTAAGTCCTCCTTTCACACAAGGCAACTGAGTTTCCAGCAAAAATCAGTTCATAGGCGAGAAGGGCAGAAAGAAATAGGAGTAAACGAAATCTCCCCGGTCAACAAATTCAGGAGATTTTTTTGACGTTTCTCTTCACACTACGTTTGTGTGCGTCCAACCAAAGTAGTTTAAAGGAAAATACAGCAAGTCTCCTCCGATTTTGCATCTTCCAAAAATGCCAAAAAAATCTCCAGCAACTAGTATCTTTGTGTGAAAGGGGACTAAAATTCGGTGACTAAGTTACTCAGTTTCTTGTTATTTAGCAGCCAAAAAGCTCGCAAATCCGCCTGCTCTAAGATTTGATGACTATGAATAAGGCGAAATAATGACTCTTCCCTGCCAATGGATACGATAGTACTGATGATTTTCTTAAAGAAGTCTTACACAAGCTTTATTGGACCGAACGTGTTAAGTTTTAACAGTTTCGGTTGGGTACTTTTAACTACCTTCTTTTAATGCAACTTATAGATATTATGTCCATCTTAAAGAGTCATGGATTTAATCGGGTATAATATATTCATTTAAAATAGTCTTACGCAATACTATCAACATATTACGGAAATTATTTTGTTTACGTGATGATTAATAAAAATCCCTACAGTCTAGCGTGGAAATGAAATACTTTATTAAAGTTTTTCTTTTTAAATGTTTATTATTATGGTCACGTACTAATTCATATTGTATTTTCGAAAAACCTAGAGAATCAAACTTAATGATTAATTGTAATTGAACAAAATGTCTGCCACGAAAATGTTGTATTGCTCTCCGCTAAGCCTATAGTGCACGCCAAAAGTCTTCCAAGTAAGATGATTTAATAAGTAATCCTAAATGGCAATCCCTACAAAAAATCATATCAAAATAAGCAGGCATCAATTTTGATCTAACGAAAAAAAAAAAATAAGTTCGTTATCTTGGACCATTAAATCCAATTTTCTTTCATTTTAAATGAAAAGTACAAAGCAAAAAAAAAATAAGGTTCCAACAATTTAATGTCTGTCTCATTTTATTTTATTTATGTAGATTTTTATTTTTTTTTTTTTTTCTTAACAGAAATTTTATATTTTGGGTTTGTTTTTTTTTTTTTTTTCATGATGGACAACACATTTCTGTACATAAGCAGGCTATTTTGTGTTTAGCTTTCAAGTGTTTATAAGCAATTTTCAAGTTCAAAGGATATTTTTTACAGCTTAACATAATACTACACTTTTGATGCAAAAAAAAAAAAAAAAAAAAAAAATCAAATGTTTTCAACTCAAAGAACATCAAAGTGTAAGAATATAATTATGTACATTCTGGCAATTATGGCATTTTGCATTATTTAGGTTTTATAAACGAAAGGAAGGTTTATTTAGGTCGGAATAATAATTTTGTTGGACTAAGGATTTTATGTTGTTGTCGTCACTATCAGGGCTGCCGAAGTGAGTATTAAAGGAGTATCATATATTGGTCTTTTGAGTAGATAACATGGGAGGGGTGCCTGATGTAGGGTACATAGGTATCTTATATTCTTATTGTAAACTCCATATATGGCGAAATTGTAGAATTTCCCGGAAAGACTTAGATTATTTTATTAACATATTCTATTTTCATAATTGTGCTTTATTCATAATTTTTCGTATAGAACCTGAACAAAAGTCTATTAGTTAGGAAATTTTTCATTATATTTATCAAATGTCCTGGGAAGCCAAGTCCTGTTGGCTTAAAAATGATTTCTTTTATCCAGATAGGTCTTTCCTATGTCTATATGACGCATGCCACTACTGTCCCAGTAGAGGATGTATTGTTGAGTGCAAACAATCTTTGCAGTTTCCCGTACTTCGGGAAAGTAGCAGTTGTTCAAGCTGTTATTAAAGATAATTGTCAAAAAGGAAGATGGCAATTTTCGCCAATATTTTTTTTAAAACAAATTTGGAAATAACATATAAGGTCCTGTTGAATTCTTGGAGTTTCCTGTATTAATAGTGGAAGCCACTTTCTGAGGATTTGTAGACATGTCATCAGTGTTTGGATGGTGGGCAGGATTCTCCTTCTCATTGAAATGAAGTGTAGTGATGTCTTCCTGTTGTACTCTTACCTCAACTTCTATCAAAAACTCTGGGAGGTGAACTGGCAGTGGCAGATGATCTATGAAATTTCCTTTGAAGCGGTTGGTTAATGCTTCTGCCTTCAGCTTCTCTGAAGTAAATGCCGTACTGTCTAAAGTTAGACAATGTTTATTAATACGACCGTTAATTTCTTGAAAGCAATAGATTTCCAGAAAAAATTGCACAAGACTTACAATATAAGTTTTTTTTTTTTTTGTGTTTAAACTGAATTCCTGTTTATTCTTTTCATTGACATCCCTGATTTCAACCACTTTCTTTCTCTTATAAATAACCTGTCTTCGCCTTATATACATTTCTTTAATAATGTCCCAAGTTTTCTGCATTCATTATTCATACCATTCACGATTCACAGGATGCGTCATGCGTGTGAATGCAAAATAAGAGACTTTGAAACTAGGTTAGATATGGCGGCCTCATTTGTAGAGTAGAAGGGGTTTGTTTGTTGGTTGCTTTGGCACAGTTATTTTTATAGCCAGGTATTATAGTATTTGATATGGTCTTGAAGCACAAAGCTTATATTGTATGCATCATTTTAACGCTCATTTAAATGCTCGTCAATCATCATACTCACATTCGTAGAACAACGGTTAGTTATACCATTGCAGCGTGTGTGAATGAGCCATCCAGAATACCTACTGTTTTTTGTTTTCTTCATTTTTTTTCAACTCAAAGCAACTGTTTGAGAGGTTGAATTTTTGAGTGCTGCATATTAATAAGGTGGTAAACAATATTATTGGGGAGCGAGTAAAAAAAAAAATCGATTTTTTCATCCCCTGCTGCTTTTGCAAAACAAAAAAACCAAACACGGCCTACATTTTCACCAAGAAAAACATGCAAAAGGATAAAGCTGAATAACAACAACAAAGTACTTTAACAACTACACTGGCACACCTGAATGCATGAAGAAAACTCAAGGTTGCCCCAAACAACATGCCTAAATGTTAATTTGAGAAACTTTTTGTAGAAACATCGGTGTTTGTGTACCTACTGGTATACCTACTCATATGTATTGTGTGAGGACGAGGACTGTTGGAAATTACGTAACCACCTGCCACCACCCTCTCGTGTTATTGTCAGATCAATGTCAGAAAAGCTTTTTTTTGATTTCTTATAGAAACTGCCTGAGTTTTCGCGAATTTGTTGTCATATGTCATGTCGTGCCGTAGGGAAATAGTGAGAGCTATAATAATCTCTTGTGGCATGTTGAATGTAGATGTGTGGCTTGGAAGATAATGTTTTCTTTATATATGTACCTAGTTGATAGTTAAGAAAATGATTTCGCAAAAGAAATTTTTAAAGGTCCTTAGGATGCGCCCCTGCTTCAATTTTGATGTGAACACCGCACGATTGCACCGCAGCGCTGGGAAAAAAGAACTGATAAAAAGTCGAAATTATAGAATTTCCCGCGCAATATTGCACGTCTTATTAGAACTTTAATAAATTTAGAAAATGTAAAATACCAACTTTGAACTAGGTATTACTCTACCGATTAAAGTATTTCGAAAACCGTTACTTTGGTGAAAAAAAGTGTCATGATCTTTTTTGTAGGAAATGTTCTAAGTTACAAATTTGTCATCAACATTTTTTCTATACAAGGTACCGTTAGGGAGATATTGCTGAAAAACCATTTTGGGGGCATTTAACCCCCGTAAAATTGTTAGCGGCGCTCCTATCGATGAGAACTTTTTACAGTTCCTTAAGAACACCATCAGGAGGCTGTATTCCAAAATCCAGCTTTCCGGAGATTTTTCCGAAGTCAAATGTCTAATATGACTAGACTATATGTACTGTGCACCTATGCACTATGCACTCCATCTATCTGTACCTAATCAAGTTATAGTTGACTTGACTCAAACAGTATTAATTTCGCATTTAATGGGTTGGATTAGACAATATAAGAACTCCATAATAATCCCTAAGAATTTCTGTAGACCCTATTGTAATGGTACGTGCGTACGGCCATTACGTAGCCGATGACTGGCTGGCTGACAGACGGCAATGATCATGTCATGCCTATATTTTATTTAAAAGAAACACAAAGTGTGCTTATACCATACTGAACATTTAATAAATATCTAATCTAAATCTAATCCAACGTAGCCGATGATGGTCGTGGGCTCGGATCCCAGTCTCTGGCATCTAAAAGCAGAACGGCTTCTGCCTTTTCCAAGAAAATGATTCGGTAATTGAAGATTCAAATCTTCAAAGAACAACAACTTGAGTGAGCTACTCCACCAAGTTTTATAGTCTGGAGTTATATCTATTTCACGGTCGCCAGGCATATGTATGTTCAATTTTATTTGAAATTTTTTTTGCCGTGTCGGTAACTAATCGATGTTCCAATTCATTCATACAGCAGCAATTGTTGAAATTTGTAAGTCACTTAGTACACGCTGGAAGAACTGTTGTCAATTGGTGACCTGGGGCTGGGGGCCTGTAACACAACGTGACAAGTTGACAAGTCTTAATCCTCTTGTCCGAAGGATTCGAACTTTCATAGACTTGTCACTTTGTGTTACAGGATTTAGGACAAGTTTGTCGCTTTTCACTTGTCCTACAAGTACTTGTGATGTTGTGTTACAGGCCCCTAGGATGCACCAGGCCAACTGAAAAAATTGGTCGAAGAAAGGCATATGACGTATGACCGATAAAAAGAACTTCTGCATTGTACCTATGCCTGATTCTCAAAAAAGGAGACTTTCCGTAATTCTCCAAATACAGAGGTATCAGTCTCCTAACCATTCCCTAAAAGTTCTACCTGTAACCACCTCTAAAGCCGAAAACAGATGTGCAGCTTTTTCCCCATGCAGCGAAACTAGAAATAGAAATATCGTGCAGAGAAGGCTGCATGCAGATCCTGGAATATGTCAGCTCTCATAAGAACCTGTGTAAATTTATTTTCGCTGCATTGGAAAAAGCTGCACATCTATTTTCGGCTTAAAACGTTCATCAAATAACTGATAGGCCCATATCAGTGTTTGTTTTTGGCCAGGAAATTCGAATGGTCACACGGCAGGTCTTGGCAAAAAAAAATAAGGAAATTCAATTCAAGAGACACTACTTTTCTTCGATTTGGGGACTGCTTATGCCAGAATTTACTAAGACGAACCATGAAGAGCAGTTTCTAGTTTTAGCATACATAACATTCTTCATTTCATTTCAAGACTGGCTGTTTTTTTTTTTTTTTTTCAAATTTACTGAAATTTGTTGCCTCACAAAAGAAAGACTGTCAATGTTAGGTTATAATTTCTGGTTAAAAACTGCATGATTTTTGCAGTTTTCGATAAAACATAAATGCAGCACTTATTTATTAAAAACTTTAAATCCTCAGTTCGAAAATCAATGTATGCCAAAGCGATTTGTTGGTTTTTGTCAAAATTTTAATCCTTGTTTTACAAAAAAAGATTTCCCCAGCAATAATATTAAAACCTACACAAATGAACATTATAATTAAGTCTTTTAACTTAAAATAACCACTTTCCGAAAAATGTCCAATCCTCCTGATGACCAAAAGAAAATCCCATTGCAATTAGTAAGAGTTTTTCCAAAGCTACCAGTTATTGTGATGAAAATGATGTGATAATTTAAACATCAGATACTACAAAAACATACTTCCTTCATTTTCCACACCGCATAGTTTATGCAATATGCATGGATGGTGCTATAATTGCAAACCAATTAGCTTTCACTCAAGTTTTATTAGTTTCCATATGTCCTAGAAACTGAATCCCACATCCGTGCTGTATTATTTGCCAGGAGTTCCTACCTGGATAATGCAGCCATTGCAGCATAGGTAATCAATGGATATGTACCACTTCGTAACGAGACGACAGTTTAATTTTTGTTTCTGCAACACACTTATATCAAACTGTTGTCGTTGTTGTAAAAATATAAACGGAAGCATAAAGGAAGCACAACGTTGTATCCTATTTCAACAAAACAACCATTTCATCCGTTGAAAGTTTACAGTGGCAATGGTAATGGTAATGCCAGTCAAACTTTCATCGGTTACACCACTTAATGATTATGAAGGTTTGTGCTGGATGAACAACAAAATTTAAGATGGGATTTTAAATAGGAAAAAGGTTTCCAGTCAGTAACTTTATTCTTGCATCATTTATGTTCTTTTTTATGGATATTGTCATTCTAGTTCTTAACTTAATGGATTGTTTTTTTTTTTTTTTTGACGTTGTTCGGTATAGAGTGAATGAGCAAAAGTTACACTTTTTTCTTAAAGGCTTAATGAACAGAAAACACTCGATTACGAAATGTTGATTCTGAAAATTGTGGTTAAATTGATACTGCACCTCTGCATATAGATATTTATAAGTCTTCTACTTGGCTGAATTATTCCAATAGAGTTAAGAATTTTTTTTTTTGTATAACCCAGCTCTAACTTTAGAGGTCGGGCATTATCATCACTTACTTACTTTAGATGGCGCTTACAGCCCAAGATGGACTATTTCCTTAACCAACAAGCCCCTCCAGACAGCTCGGTCCCTAGGTAGCTGCATCCAGTTACGCACTCCAAGTTGGTTGAGGTCGTTCTCCACTTGTGTGCGCCACCTAAGGTGGGGTCTTCCTCTGCTGTGCAGATGGTCAGGGGTAGATTCGAAAACTCTTCGGCACTGATGCGTCGGTGTCCAGTCCATACGCTCTACGTGTCCCAGCCATCTCAGCCGCTGTATTTTCAGCCTTTTGACCAGATCAACGTTCACTGTAAAGCCCGCAAAGCTCGACTCCTTACCAAGTCATCTCTTCTGCTTTGAATAGCTCGGCTGGCAGGCCATACGTACTAGCAGCCTTGTATGCTTTAAGCTTGGCTATCGCTAACTGCACTTCATTTAGGTCGGGTGAACAGAAGTTTTGTCCATCATTGTCCAGGTTGAATGTTCTGTCTAACAGCGGAATTTTGTCCATCTTCGCCGTTTAGCAGTCTAGAAAACGGTTGTTTCCAGATCTTCAGCACCGACTGCGTGTCTACTACCATATTACCGCTCTCATCTCGGCAGGCTTCCGTTCTAGCTTGTAACGCTGGGTAGTTTGCCTCACCCTTCGGTAGAACTTTCGCTGCAGTCCTCAATAGACTCGACCGTCCGCTTTGCATGCTCTCTCTTTTTCCTCCTGAGAAGTCGGCGTTCCTCCTTTCTTTTTTGCTCGTAGAGCTTCCAGGTTGTTCTTTCAGAAGCTCTGGTTCTAGTTTGCTGAATTGATTAGTAGGAGAGTAGGACTCGTTTTTTTCTGATGTGCCAGCCGTCATTCTTTATCGAATCAGGGGTTTCGTTGTGGTCGCCTTGTGAAACCCAGCACATCAGTGGCGGCGTTTCTGATGACTTGTTGGCAGAGTTCGCACTGGTCCTCTGCAGGTGATGCTGGTGGCGGGCTTGCTGAAAGGTTAAGAGAAAGGTCCTGGCTATTTCTTGCGATTTTAACTTCTCGACATCAAATCTTTTCACAGCATCCGCTCGGCATTATGGCGTAATATCCGCATACTTACTTGAGCTACAACCAACATGCCTGGCATCTATCTCAACATGATCACTCTGAAAGTTCGTTGATCCGGAGACCCCAAGGTACCTTGTTGTAAATTGAGGTGTATGGGAATCGAGTGCATGCATGCATGATGACATTTCGTCTCGCCGCCGCAAAATCAATCCGCCTGTGTCCGTTACGGGAAGTGTGCAGGTGCAGGCTGTGTCCTCTGACTATCGAACCAAAGATGTCCTCCTTTACAATTTTAGCGTTGAAGTTGCCACGAATAATCTTTGATGGCATCACACTTAGGGCACCGTTAAACTATAATTGTCAGATTGTTATTCAGTCGGTTTTCTGTCTATTTTCTCCGAATAACAACAAACTTCTGTAAGCTAGTAAAAATGCTGGTCACCTTATTGCGATTGCGATTTATAAATAATAAAACTTATTTCACTGGGGTTCGACTCGCAGTAAGGAGGGCATAAGAGATTTTTTAGTTAAAATGAACCTGAACCAGACTAAGAGCCACTAATAAGGAGCCTGATGATCGAGGTGGCACTCGTGAAATAGCTATAACTCCAGCCTAACTTGATAATAGCACACATAAGTGTTCAATCCACGGTTTTTTTTTTTAAGTAAAAAAAGTGCAGAGGAACTTCTATAAATTCTTGAAAATTGTGATGTTTCGGCTCGAACTTCTCTTTTATTTAATTTATAATTACTTTTTGAACAACTTAAAGAAATTGTAAAAATAATCAACTGACAGTTCTTTAAGAACAAAAAAGAATAAAAACACTTCTAAAAATTGCTGAAATTTCAAAGGGTTAAGAAATGTGAAAAAAAATACTCAACAAATGCTAAATGATAAATTTGGTGTTTCAAATAAGCAATTTAAAAATTAGTTTTTTTTTTTTTAATAAGCGGAGTTGACTGGTTCCAAATGAACAGACGCTTTTATCTCAAAATCAACAGAACTGCGTGAACTATAAATCAGTTTATTTTTTGTATTTTTGAATGTTTCGAAAATTTCTCAGCAATTAAGACTCAAATTTAAGTTTTAAGGGTGGCTATATTTAAGTTGAATATTATTCTAAACATTCAATATTTGTAATACGACCGCAGTTTTTCTAAAAATTGTCTAAAATTCAAAATGAAATTCCATGTTGCAAAACTACGGAATATTTTTTTTTTTTTTTTTTGATTGTATCTTAAAAAGAGAACATTTTTGTGATTAAAAATGTTTCTTAGCATTTCAGCAGAAAATGGTCAAGATGGTTCTAAATAATTAAATATACCTAACGACTGTGTAAAACTTCCAGACAGTTAATTTAATTAAATGATTGAAAGACTCTCTCAACTACCATCACTTCGGCGGCCGGCCGGCGGCGGCGCGCGGCGGCGCTCGGTCTTTTCCACCCTCTGGGCTTTTATTTTCTCCTTAATTTCAACTGTCCTTTTCACTAAAATAAATGTTCTTTTTATTTCACTTTTGAACTTAATTAAAGTAAACATTGATCAAAAAGAAGAAGAAGAAGAAAAAGAATTCTTCACTTTGAAGTTATTCGGCCATGAAATTGTCGCAAGCAAGTACAAAACGAATTCTACACTCTGATGTCAAACGCACATATTACAGGACATTTTTTTTCCATTTCATGTTGTTTTCTTCTATACAGTACCTGACAAGGATCACAAAGACTTGTTTTTGTCAACGTTAAAAATGACAAAAGAACTTCAAACAAAATGGAGAGAAATCCAAGAGTCAATTTTGTATTTTTCATTTTGTTGTCTCTTTGGAAATGGACGAGATTGTTCTACTTTATTATTTATCTTGGCTAAATTTTCTGCTATAGCAATAGGTGTGCAAGTAGGTATTCCCCCAATTGATTGTACCCTGTGGGGGCATTCCTTAAGGTTGACAAAGTGTACCTTTAACATCGCCCCTCGTAAAATAGACTTTTGTATATATCAAGTTGGCTGACATAAAGCTATTCAAGTGCTTTGTTGGTAATTTATCTGATTTTTGGTGAAAATACTGCTGCATGTTCAATCGTTCATATATATGTAATACTTCAAGTGGGCAACACTTAAATTTAAATGGATAGACCCAAGCAGAGTGATGGGAGGAAGATGTGCGCCTCCGATTAACTTGATTCTTATGGCAATGACATTAGAGTCGTCACTGGGGTGTGACGTGTTACTTTTTTTTTTAACTTGTTTATGGAAAAAACGAACTACGAAGTTTTGTGTTACGACGAAGTGTCCTTGAATTTGATTGATTGATTCAGCATGAGTGATAGGTTGGGAGGGGTAGCGTAAGTACAACCAGAACCAGATCAATAAAAAATTTATTCAATTGTTTTATAATAGCTGTAGAAAATGTTTGCGGTGAGTAAAGCCAGTAGGCTAGGCGTCAAGTCAAAGCGAAGAACATCGACTACAAAGTATTTGATAGAAAAGTACGCCTTTGTGTCATGAACTGGGGTGAAATAAATTTATACAGATGAACAAAAAGAATTAAAAAAAAATTCTACAAGTTTATTTTCAAATTATGAACATTTTTGCCAAAAATGTAATTAACATTTTTTTTTTTATTTTGAAATTCAAATATTATCCGAAATTTCCAGTTCTATATATAAAAAAGCGAAAAATTGTTGTCATAGTTTCTTGTATTTTTTATCATTATGACTTTAGCTTTTGAATTCTCTTAAAAACTGTGCAAAAGTACGAGAAATTCTAGCAAACTTGCGGTTTAATTTACACTAAAAATGAGATTTTGCTGAATTGTGGATTTCTGTCCAAAGAAATTTCTTGGAGAAAAAGAGAAATTGTTTTCTTCTTTCAAGAGTGTTCTCTTTTGTGAAAAACGGCGAATCTTTCGATCTGACAAATTGAATTGAATTTGAACTGAAATTCACAAAAATGCACAGAAATTCACAGAATATCAAAGTAAAAGGCTAACTGTGCTGAAAATATCATGGAAATTATATATGAAAAAATATTAGAAAGAATAAACTTGGTCATATTTTTTTTAAATAATATTTTTACAGTGCTATTACTTCACTAACTTACTTTATTTAGATGGTGCCCACAGCCCAGGATGGACTATGGCCATTCAGCCAACTCGGTCTCTAGCTAGCTGCCTCCAGTTATGCACTCCAAGTTGGTTGAGGTCGTCCTCCACTAGTGTGCGCCACCTAAGGTGGGGTCTTCCTCTGCTGCGCAGACCGTCAAGGGTAGATTCGAAGACTCGTCTCAACGGGCTGGTGCGTTGATTTCCATACGCTCCACGTGTCCCAGCCGCTGTATTTTCAGCTTTTTAATCAAGTCGACGTCGCTGTAGAGCCCGTAAGGCTATAAGCACGCACTTGCGATTTCGATCGCGCGACTATTTAGTCGCAAGAAATAGAACAAATGAATTTCAATGTGAGTGACCGCACTTGCGACTGAGAAATCACGACTGAAATTTGTTCCAATTTTCAAGCGAAGCGATTGTTGTAAAATAAAATGAAACAAATGCAATTAGATGTTCGTGACCGCACTTGCGATTTAAATTTTTGCGATTTAAAAATCGTAGTCGCGGAAAGAAATAAACATGCACGCACTTGCGATTGTCAGTCGCGCGATTTTTCACCCGCAAGAAATGAAACACATGGTTTTAAATGTGATTGCACGCACATGCGACTCATAAATCGCGGCGCTTAAAATAAATGAAACAGGTTCTATTTTTAGAGCGACTTTTCAGTCGCAACGACTTTAAATCGCAAGTGCGTGCACAGCCATTATAAGATGTATGTTGCATTCGATCACAATTAAAAATCGCGCACTAAAAATCGCAAGTGCGTGCGCGCACAGCAAAAAATTGTTGCGATCGCAATTTTTTAATCGCAACGACTTTAAATCGCAAGTGCGTGCCTAGCCTTAAGCTCGTGGTTGAATCTTCTTCTCCATACTCCATCGATAAGACTGGACCGAAAATCACCCGAAGAATCTTTCTTTCAGAGCACCCAAGCAGATTCTCATCCGGTTTTATCAGGGTTCATGCTTCTGCCCCATATAGCAGAACCGAGATGATAAGAGTCTTATATAAGGTCTCCTTGGTTCTTTGGGAGAGGGCTTTATTACTCAAATGCCTTCTTAGCCCGAAGAAACAGCGATTGGAAAGAGTAATTCTTCGTTTTATCTCTGCGCTAATGTCATTTTGCGATGTTATAGTGGAGCACAGGTAGACAAAGTCCTTGACGACTTCGAAGTTGTATCTATCCATCGTGACGTTTTGCCCGAGTCGACGGTGTTGAGATTCCTTTTTCGATGATAGCATATACTTCATCTTGTCATCGTTAACATTTGTGATTGAAAATCTGACAATTTTGTCAGTCGTGTAACGTCAGTCCCACTTGTAATTTCTTTTTATGATCAACCACGCTCACTGTTTAAAATCTGAAGTCAATTAAAAATAGAACACCTCACGGATTTGTTCGTTCTTTATATACTATCACTGCACATATTTTCCATCTTCCAAATTTTTTGAACTTCCGGACTAACTAATGATACAAATTTTATAAAATCCGTGTCATGTGATATAGATATATACCCTACCCACACTTTAAGGCATTCCGGAAGGCATCGGTAAGTGGACCCTAGTAGAAGCAGTAGGCAGCTCCACCAAAATCGAAAGAAAGGAATTTCTCTCGGTCGATGTATGACGAAGAAGATGAGAAGAACATAATTATTTCATTTGTAACCGATATTTTGTTTCGAATTTTGCGAAAAAAATCTTGTTGTTATTCTGTATATGAACCTAAATTTATATACTACTAGCTGACCCGCCGAACTCCGTTCCACCTATATTTAATTAAATTATTAATGTTCCTTTCGAAAGTTGTTTATCAACCGCCAATGTAGGAAGACCGTTCGAACAAAAAAAAAAAACAATTCAGAAAGTATGCAATTTATTGTTATCACGAATTTCTGAATTTTCTGGCCTAGTTTTTAATCTCCGCAGTGTGTTTATATGGTTCAGTTAAATTAAAAAAAAAAAATCATCCAATTCGGATGATTTTTAGCCGGGTTACGTTCGTACGAACAAGAAACTAATTCAGAAAGTTTTAATTTTCAAGACTTTTTCACAATTTTTTGACTTTGTCGGTCAATTTTTTTAATTTTGGTCCATTATTTTTCGGTGTGTTAATCTGGTTTAATACAAATCCAACAAAAAAAATCCCAATGCAAATCGAATGATGCTTATAGTCGAGTTATACGCGTACGAACAAAATTCCATTTCAGAAATTTTGAAATTTCAAGGTGTTTTTTTACGATTTTCCTACTTTTCTGGTCCAATTTTCTAATTTTCAATCAAATTTTCCAATTTTCGCTCAGTTGTGTGTTAATAAAAATACAAATCCAAAGAACACAAAATTCTAATTTCTTCACAAAAATCTTAAAGAAAATGATTAAAGCCAAACTGAAATTTGTTATCTTTTGCTCAACTTCCACTTGGTTTTGGTTGTATTGGAATAAAAAAAAAACCCATCTGTATTTATCATTGAGTTTTTATACTCTGTTATATTGTATAAACTTAACAGTATAACATTTTTTTTTTTACTTGAACAAAAAAAGTAAGGAAACTGACAAGAATAAACTGTCTTGGTGTCGTTCATCTATTTTAAACTTTACTAATAAATGTAACCGAAAGTAACTCTGTAGTATACTTTTTGTGCAACCATTAACTTAACAGCCATCATCATGAACAGAAAACTTAATGTGCCATGTCAAGCCAATTACCATCATCATCATCATCGTCAAGAGAGAAAAGTCCAAATGAACAATTTCAAAGCTCTCAATTAACAAAAAACCTTTTGAACTCCTCTGGGTATACCTACTCGAAACCTAGCTCCTTTACTAATACCAGAAGCCCATAACTACTTCGACTTTTTGTGCTTCACAAAATAATTAAATTTTAGATCAACATAGGTAGCTAGCTAGTTTCATGGTTCTGACAAAAGGTGTACCATGATGGTCGGCCATGACATGATATATATTATAAAATCTAATAGTGAACCAAACTAAATTTTCTCATCTAGTTAAGACAACTTTAACTTAAGTTAAGAACTTTTTATTTTTTTTTTCTATCACAATGAATGTTTTTCGTTCGTATACAAAATTTAGTTTATTAAGGTTTTCAGTTTCTATTCCAGTTAGGTGAGTGAAGATGCAAAATCTCAAATATTTGGAGAAAATTTAATTAAAAACTTATACCCTTGCGAAGCTGTATGTATTTATATGGGAATAGAAGAAAAGTTATATAAGGATACGAAAAAAGACTTAACTGACAATCATGTTAAAGTTCAAAATGCACAGAGGGAAAAGCAAAAGAGATGTACCTAGTTAAATGGTTAATAGAATTAACCAACTATAATAGTTTTGGCTTGGCTGAATGAGTAGATCCGTATACTTGATTTGTGGTCTTATATTGCGGTTGATGGGTAAAATATTCAATCCCAAAGGTGGTAGTATAATTATTGGTTTTGACGTGCCGTCAGGTTATTTTCCCAGACGCCACCTCCTATACCTACCTACTTACTAATGGCCGTCAGAAAGTTTCATGCAAAACTTCCTCTGAAGTTTTATTAATTATAGTTTTTATTTGATCGAGGTCCTTTCTGAAGGATATTTTATTGATTACTTTTTTTGTTTATTTGATTTTTTGCAGGCGCAGTTGGTGGCGATAGTGAAGGTGGTGATGGAGATGACAAAGAGAAGGCAGAGGAGGAGGAGAGGGAGCGTCAAGAAGCCATCAGAGAGGCTGAAGAACGACGAAAAGAGAAGCATCGTAAATTGGAAGAGGAACGAGAGAAGATGAGACAGGACATTCGTGATAAGGTGAGTTTATACACACATTATACATCATAATATCTAAAATAAATATACAACTCGATTTTTATCTCTACTTAAATGAGTTTGCGCATTTTTTTCCATAAGAGAATTGAGTCATTTCTTTTTCCCGTGCTTAGCTGATTTTTATTACTTTTGAAATTGTGTTTCATTTAGGTCCGTCAAGCTGGGTCCACCACACCTCCCAATACACAATTTCAAAGATCTAATAATGTCATCAAATCAGTTTTTGCCTTCTAAACGGTGAAGGGAATTTTGGGCTCCTTCGGGATTGGGGTACTAACTTAGCCCCAATTTAGTCCCTAATTCCTGCATCATTAGATTTTTGAATTTCCATTGTGTTGGACCCAACATGACGGACCTGTTTCATTTGTCCAATCAAAGGGCACGCCCACTTTCCCAGAATTGCTATCAATTATATACAGCACTTCTGATTGTTTTAGAATAATACAAATTTTGTGGAGCGATAGGCCTTACAAGGAGTGAAAATAAAAATAAAATTAGATTTGTCATTCAGGAGGCGTGGCATCACCCAACTTTTCTCAAAATAGTTATCAATTAAATGGATCATTCTTGATTGTTATAGAATGATGAAATTCGGTAGAGCGATAAAGCTTGCAACGTGTGCAAAGCTTACAATTTTAAATTCGAGGTTTATTAATAGGGGGCGTGGTATCCGCCCACTTTCTCAAAGCTTCTAATAATTACATAACTTCTGACTGTTTTAGAGTGCTGAAATTTGGTATAGCGATAGGTCTTCCAATGGATGCAAGGTTCAAATTATAGAACATTTGAAATTTTCCATTTAGGGGGCGTGGAATCCATCCACTTGTTTAGAATGGTTACCAATTATAAAAGACACTTCTGCTTGTTGTAGAATGATGAAATTCGGAAGTGCGGTTGGGCTAGCTTGCAATGCTTACAAAATAAGAATTTAAAATTTAAGGTTTTCCATATGGGGGGCGTGGTATACGCCCACTTCTTCAAAACTGTTATCAATTATATGGAGCACTCCTGATTGTTGTAGAATTCTGAAATTTGGTAGATCTGTAGGACTTGCAATGCGTGCAAAGGAAAAAATTTAAAATTTGAGATTTGACATTCTGGGGTGTGGCATCAACCCACTTTCTCATAAGTGTTGTCAATTATATGTTCTATAACTATGAATTTTGGTAGAGCAATAGGATTTATAATGCTAAGGAAAGATTAAAAATTTGGGGGTTTATCACAAGAAACCTGATGTATGTAACACGTCAGCCGTGAAAAGTAATGAAATCTAAAAGTACGCCAAGTTCTAAGTTTATGCAAGTTTAATATCAAATATTTTAAGTAGAGTATTATCGAAACAGCTCTAAATTATAAGAGTTTTTTATATATGGAGACCTTGGCTCTATTTTAAATTTATATTTTTAGTGTGATCAATCTTAAATGACAGACCACAAACACAATTTTTATATTTTTTTTGTTGGCACAGAGTCGTCACTAGCGCGTGCTTTTATTTTTCACTTTTTGCAAAAAGCATTGAATGAAGTTAGGCCATAACATTATCATCTGGAAGGAACAATATTATTTCGATGGTTTGCTTATATTTATGCCAAAGTGGTCAATGGCGTTAGAACGTGGACAAGAGCTTGAATTCATTTATACAAACTTTTCTAAGGTTTTTCGATCAACTATGCTTATAAAAAATCATCTCGTTTAAACTAGAAGTTTTTCGGTTTTCTCCTGAAATTATCATTTTGATTTTGTCATATATCTTAATTTAATATTACTTGGTGAAATTCAGAAACTCATTCTCTATTCATTGCCAAATCTGGAGTTCCTCTGGGAAATCATCTAGGGCCTCTTCTTTTTTGGTACTTTAGCACTTTAGCTCGATTTGTAATTGGTTTCACATTTTTTCGGGTGGTTTTTTCGTAAGGAATGATAGATACTGTTTACCCGTAATTTAGTAAATTTTGAAATTATACAAGGCACCCAGGGCCATATACTATGTGCCAGATGGCCTTTGGACTAGTATTAGATCAGTAGTAATAACGTAGAATTCATTGATACTGTCTTTATAATACCTCTCGTGAGCTTTAGGTCCTGAATCTTTTTTTGATTTCATTTACATAAATATGGCAATACTTTAAAACTATATAAAATATTATAAAAGGTAAAGAAGCGTTATATTATTTTTTTTTTGGTGTTTAAATAAAGGGTCGCGAAAATAGAAAATAACTGTCTTTTTTTCTCAAACATTCTCAAGGTCAGGAATTTACTTATTTTACTTTAGATAGCTTTTACTAAAAACTATCTAAAACTTTACTACTCAAGAAGACTTTCCTCAGGCACTGTATAGTTTCAGCTTTTTGATCAAGTCGACATCACTTTAAGACCACCTCATGGGTTTTTTGACAGATACCATGTTTCCACCCCATACAGTAAGACAGGGATGATTAGAGTCTTATATAAGGTCTCGGGTCTCTTGCCCTCTTAGTCCGAAGAAACAGTTATTTACAAGAGTGATTATTCGTTTTATCTCTGCGTTTTGATTTCATTATGCGAGGTCATATTAAAGCCCAGGTAAACAAAGTCCTTGACGACTTAGAAATTGTAGATAACTATCCATCATTGACGTTTTTTCATATTTGTGTCCTTAAAGAGATACTTAACATTAACATCCCTGCGATAAAATACCAACGTATGTGTATTAAGTCAATGACTAGATTGGCATATCTGATACCCCCTTACTTAAAACTACTAAATATATTTTAGTTACCTGTCCGTGGTTTTGATTTCTTAATTTAAAATGTATGTCCAATCCATTTGATAAAACTCTTTTAAAACAACAACAAAAAAATACCATGACGTTACGCTATTGATTAAATTTTATTAAGACTATGAACAAGAATTTATTTGACCTCCTGAAAATATAAACCCCTTCTCATATATCTTAGGCACGAACTCCATGATTTATTACCAAATAGCATGACTAAAAAAAAATTTGTTTTCTTTAAATGTTGAATGGGATTGGTATTGAGTTGAAGTTTAGCACCAAAATAAAACCAAACAGGAACTGAAAGTATATAAAACATGGTACATAGATATTGTTAAGAGTTCTAAGGGTGCCTCACTTGGACACTCTTACATAAGTTGTAAGTTTTTATTAATGTTCAGACTCGCAGGAAGAACTTGAACTACTAATTTTAGCATTTTATTTTCGTGGCGGGTGGCGGCGAGGAGACATCTCGTGACAGATTTGAATTTACACAAATAAACCAACACGCAATATAATACCTATTTACCTTTATATTATATGAATGTGAGCATTTGAATAATGAATAAACCCAAGGTTTGATTGTTGAATAGGCTTTCACAAAGTGAAAACAGTCTTGTTTTGAAATTTACTTTTGAAAAGTTTTCAGTTCAACTTCATATACCTAATGTGAATGATTTGCAATAGATTTTTACAGCTAGTTTCAATATTTGACTTATGAATGAATGAATACATTTTGGGTATTATTGCACTGCGACCTTAAGATCTATTGTGCCCCCAATCTAAAGCTGTGTGATGAGGTTGCTCATTTACAGCTCAACCTCCAAAATTAGATTCCTTTAAGGAATTTTAATGTTTGGGGTACTTTTAGAGAGGGTAATCTGCTCTTTTTTATCTCCCAGGTATCTATGCCTTTGGTGCATAAGTGCATCTAAGTTACCTAATAGATGGTCCGGTGTCTCCTCATTGGCGTTGCAGAATCTGCAAGTGGCACTGCTCACTAGAATACACAGAATACTGAGGCATCTTCTTAGCTTGCAGTGGCCAGTGAGGAGGTCCGTTATAATGCGTAGTTAATTTTACTTAAGATGATGCAGGATAGAAATCGGTCCTGGTTGTAGTTACCATTTACCAATAAGGAGCTTCGCCTGTCTCAGCTTGGGGAGTTCTTTCCAGATTTTTAATCTTTTGTCCTCCTCTTGTGTTTTGATTTTGTTTTTGATTACGTTTTCTCCTATTACGCGGTAGAGTTCTGGCCCCGTTAGGAGTGTTGTCGCCCCTAGTTTTGCTAAGGAGTCTGCCTCTTCATTGCCCTGGACACCGACGTGGCCTGGTACCCAATGAAGTGTGACATTGTTGGTCTTGCCCAGTTTGTTTAGCCTGCCCACACACTCCCATTATTTGACTAAGAACTGATTGAATATGATTGAATATGTAAAAAAAAAAACACAATTTGCACTTAATAACTTACGAAAAATTTTAATTTAATTTTATTTGTTTTAATTTTAAAAAACAAATAAAAGAATGGAATATAAACCTTCAAAAAAGATGACATATCATTTTCTATATGGTCGTTGATTTTTAATAATTTTTTCTTTCATTTGAAGTCAACTTTCTAGAAATTGACCACCACAGCCTCAGTGGCGGAGGGAGGGGGGGGGGGGGGGTAATTGCCCCCCCCCCCCCCTACAATTTTTCTCTTAGGATAATCCCAAAAATCATCCCCCAAATTAAAGTGCACGAATTACATAGGTGACACCCTGTATATTAAAAATTTCTTCTTTTTCTATATATGTACCTATCCTATATATTATGTACACTTTTGGATATATGTATTTGAGGTAAATGCCTCATAAAAAACAATTCCAATAAAAATTATTTTACGAAAAATCTTTTATAAATAAAATAATTTAGTGGTCTTTGAAAATTTCTTAACGAACACAAAGTTTTTCATAAATTTTCTTATACATTTTCAATCAAAAACATATTTTTGTGACCCAAAGTCTTTTATTGTCTGAGTGTCACTGTCTAGTTGTAAATATTAGAAAATAAAAAAAAAATGTCTAAATGATTGGACTCCTTTGTGTATAAATATCTTTACATTTGTGCACAATCATTTAGATATGCAAATTAAATTTAAACCAAATCATAAAAAAATAGAAAATTTCTTAAATTCATGTGTTGACCTAACGTCAATGATGTTGTCATATCAATTTTTTTAGACGGATTGGATTGTATTAATATAAATTGCCAAATTTATTTTTCTCTATGGATATGGATACAAATTTGTTTTGTTATTCAAACAAGCATACAAAAAATAAAAAATATATAAATAAAATGTTACAGAGAAAAAGGATCTCTCTCTCTCTATATGAAGAGACTTCATTTTTGTACCAAGTGATATGAAAAAAAAAAATAGAGAAGCTTTTCCTTTGCCAATTTTAATAGTGTTGACAAAGTGTTTTCCTGAAGATTACCTGTGTTTACACAAGGTATACATGAGCTAAGCACAGTCAGTGTATGTTTATACTAGTTTTTCCATTAGAGTGGACACTGGATAGGACATAATGTTGTATAAACCATTAACAAAAAGAAACGAGGTAGAAGAAAATGAGAACAAATAGAAAAAAAAAAAAAACACTTTACCAAGAGGGTTTTTTTTTTTTATTTGAATGACCGTATTTGCATTATGACCTAAATTTGTTAAGAATACGGGTTAAAATTTTTGTTGTTGTTTTAAAGTGAATGAACTTAATTTAAGCCTTTTGTTTAAATACAGAGGTATTTAAAAATATGAGTTTTATACTTTACTTTAGAAAATGAAATCTGACCTAAAAAGAAAATAATATCAAATATGTAGTTATTATGTCAGTCTGCACAAAAATAAAAAATATACGTTGGTGCTGAGGCTGACCATTGGTCACATACGATGCATGGAACTTACAGTTGAAACTAAAAAATTGTTTAAAATCAACATAGATTTTGAAAAATAAAATGATTTATGCACATTTTTTCTATAAACAGTTAAGAATAAATACAGTTAGCTGTCAGAGGAATAAATCTATGGATAATTTTCTTGTTTGGTAGTAGCGGCCGTGGCGTAATGGTTAGTGCGTTGAACTGTCATGCCAGAGGTCTGGGTTCAATACCAGCTGCTTCCACTTCCACTTTCTACCTACCTACTTTTGTAATATAAAATTTAAAAAGAAAAAATTTTTTCAAAAATCCGAAAAAATGTTATTTTTTCTTTTTTTTTAAATTTGATATGCAATATTATTTAAATGTTTTAATTATTCGAAAATCGAGCACCGTTCGAACATAAAAAAACAATTCAGAAAGTATCCAATTTATTGTTATCACAGCTTTCTGGCTTTTCCAGCCAAATTTTCCAATTTTTACCTCCGTAGCAGCGTTGCCGGCCGAAATAAAATTAATGTGCCAAATTTTCTAAAAAAACGTTCCTTTTTTCTTGCCACATGAAAAAACCACAAATTCTTTTATTTTCGTAAAAAGCCTGTAATCAATTTTATTACAGGGTGTAATAACAATACCAAAATTTAATGGAAATCATTTGCTCTCTTCGTGCATTGTCAAAAATGATGTGCTTCTGCCCACTTTTTACGGAATTTGGACCAATTTTCATTGAATTTTGTTAAAATTTGCTTCAATTTGAGTAAAATAATGGATTTAAAAAAACGTGCAATATTAAAATTTTTCGTGCCACCGTGCCACGAAGAAATGCCACTTCGGCAACGCGGCTCCGTAGTGTGTTTATCTAGTTCACCATCATCATCACCATCAATAATAATGTTACTAATAAAAAACTGTGAAAAAAGTTGACAAATTGTTCTTTTCTTTCCCATTTTGATGACAATTTCACAATCTTTATGAAGCATCCAATTTGTTCCTTAAATTGGTTTTTACGAATTTGATCATTCGGTACTGGAAAACGGTTCAATGGATTAATTTGAAATTTTATAGAAATATTGTTGGTCTATAGTTCTTTAAAATTTCTTACCAAATTAGGTCCTGAAGTCAATATTTGTAAAAGCAATAAAAGATTTACAAAAAGTCTTTAAACAGTCCTTTTTTTGACCTTTTCCTAATTAAACGGTGAGGAGTTAAAAAAAATAATCGTTATAATGTTTTGAAAAAATCTTGTAGAAAATTAATTCTTGTTTTTAAAACTACCCTTAAATTTTCCGTGTCGTCATTCCTTGCGAAGATATTGGTAGTCAAAGTCAAAAGTCTGTTTTTTTCATTCAAAGCCAGATATTCTTCTGAAAAAAATTGTAGAATGACAAAAAAAGACGACCTTAAAACTGAATAAAAAAGTTATCGAAAAAAAGTATTGATTTGGCTCAAAAAAAAATTTTCAAAGAAAATGCCAATGTTCAAAAAAAAAATTAAATTTTTGGCTCGTGCTCCTTCTGATGATTGCGCAATAACGGTACCTTAAAAAAAATCATTTGTTGAAATTTCTCAATGCAAAAAATATAAAGCTTTAGAATGCTTTTTGTTTTATCTCAATACGACCACTTTTCAAAGAGATACAGCTTTTCAAAAAAACACTAAAAAAAAGTGATTTTTTTTGTTCCCTTAATTTTTTTGACAATTGTATGTATATGAATAAGCTGTAGCCGAAGAAATAGAAAATAGGAAAACAACACCTTAAATAAGTATTTTTAACTTAGATAATTAAAATAAATTCTATTGAACGGTTTGTTATACCTTCGTCAAAATCTTTACTCAAACCCAATGTACCAAATAATTTTTAAATATTTTTGAGAAAAATTACAGACATCTGATGTCATGATGGCTCTCATAGAAAAGGCCTTGTAGTATCCCTGATGGTGTCAATTGTACCCCAAAGGCTTTTCTCTTAATTACCCTAAATAATTCACCCCAAAATAGAAAGATTCATTTTAATACCACCACCTACGCCGCCACCACCACGACAAATATGTACATAGTGTTGTATTTCTACATTTTAAAGGTATTTCGTGAGAGATTTATTGAAGTCCTTTAATTTGGTGCAAATTAAGAGTCACCTTTTGTAGAGGATTTATTAAAAACAAGGGAACCGTGAAGGTAAAATAAAATCACAAATTTCCCCTAAAAATAAATTTAAATATTTGGCAAGTTTATTTATACAAAAAAGTCTTTGATGTGATTGGCATTTTAATTTTAAATTAAACCATTTTATAGAAATAGGCCGTGTCAGAACTATAATTGGAATTTTCATCGGAAAATGACTGTGTAAATTATCTTACAGCGATACTATAATATTATAAATAATGTGAAATTATACAAAAATATGATTACCATTTACGCTCGAATGTCTGGATTAATTTGTATAAAATTTGTCACAAAAGGTGAATGATTCATGAAAAATACTTTTTTTTATAACAACATAAAGATATAGCGCTGGCCCATGAGAAATGGGAAGTTTACACCTTAAATTACATAAAATAAAAACAATCATTGAATTGAATATTTATTATTATTTTTATCTGTGATGTATTTTTTAGTAAAAAAAATGTTCAATCAAATCATATTTTATTTTGCTTATAATTAGAAAATAAATGGAATCATCTTTTATTTTGTATTATATTTTATCATTTCTATGATTTTGAAAAATTTTAGTGCATTAAAAAAATCAAAGAAAAAAAAAAGCTAGCAAACATGGATTCGTATATCGTCCTTATGGGGGATCAAATTGACTCTAGTAGGGAGTCCGTTTTTATAAGCGACTCCCTAACGGAGTCAGATTGATTCCTATGAGGTAATTCAACCTAAAATAAAGCTGCTAACCAACATCATATTTAAATGTAGAAATAGTGCTTTAAAGTGAAATTTGTTTTTATTTTATTTAAATAAACACATAAGTGCTTTATGTGTATTTTTTTTATAAGTTTGATAAACACTCATAAATATACATAGTTTTTTGTTTTTCTTTAAAATCATAATAATAATAAACAATAAACTACAAAATGTTCATGCCCAATGTGGTAAAAATTAAAAATATGTATTTTTGAAAACTGTTTTTTATACGCAAAGGTATTTGTACATAAAATAATAAATATTTAACTGAAGCCTGTTAAAAATATATAAATTGAATAATATTAAATAAGTATTTATCACAACCTTTTATTGGTGGCTAAATTTATGTTTGGTAAACAACAAAAATCGAAAAAGTTCAAATGTATGTACGTGGGTCTTAAAATTTGTATTATCAGTAAGAGAAGTGACAAAAATAATACCAAATTATTCAAGCGAAACGCATTGGACTAAAGGTCACAAACATTTAGAGCGTGTAGGTTGAAGATAAAAGAAAAAAAAATTGTATGGCAGGGGAGCTTATTTACACCCATTTAGGCGGGAGGGGCAATTTTCTAAAAATGGACTTGAAATAGAAAAAAAAAATCATTTAAAAACAACAGCAATACCTAAAATGTTATGCTCGTACTTTTAAAGCCTAAAGTCCAGTCTCTTATTTTTTTAAAAAAACTTTAAAATAAATTGTGTTCCAACTTATTTTTTTTTTTGAATTTAATGTTATTAAATAATATTTTTGTTTCAAATATTCAATGCCTCTAACATTTTCTAGATAAACATTAAAAACTGGATGCCTAAATTTTTTTTTTTTTTGTTTTTAATAAATCGTATTTTCATAACGAAATCTACTTTACTACTTAATTATTAGAAATAGGATCTTTGGAGCAACAAAGATTAATTTTTCTTTAATTTGTCGTGAATTAGTTCGATGTTTTCTATGTTTTTTTTTTTGAAAAATTGTCAAATTAGTATCAGTCAGGATTCTAGATCTCATAATTCTGTATTTCAGAATTCTGTATATACAAATATCTAAAAATACAAAATGCTGTAAGTGTAAAATTCTGTTTTCCAAAAAACTAGTTATATGCTTTAGTTATATATTTTGAAGAAAAAATTGCACATTTCAATAAAAATCTTTTTCAATATCATTGCTTAGCATGGTGAAAGTACAAACAGAATTTTTTGCAAAAATTCATTCGAATAGGTACTATCTATTTAAAAACTAGAAGAAGACGTAGATAATATGTATTTGTAACCAACGTTGTTTTGACTCTATATTCGTGAATATGTTTCTGGTAAACATGTGAAAATTTTAGAAATTAACGATGAAACTTAGAGTTCCTCAGCAATATTGGCACAAGTCCGAAATATTTTATTTGCAAAATTCATTATAGAATTTGAGTATTTTGAAGCTTTACATTGACATCTTACTTCATGAAATTTGACAACAATGAAAAAAAATAACCTTAGTAGATTGCCCTTGTGGCACCTACCGAACATGGATTACATGTCTTATGTGCTATAACGTGAATTAACGATATGGGATATACGCGTAGGGATGCCCTTTTTCAAACCCTTTCGAAAGAGATATCAATGACGTCAGTGGCACTTATGTATCCGAAGAAATTGAGTCAAATTAATTTGAGTTAATTTGCAATTTACCCCAAACGCGATGACTCATCACATGAAACTATGAGGCGGTAGCTATAAAACAATTCCTCTATAATCTTTGCGCAATCTTTATCTATCGATTGGTATATTTAAGATGTCTATAGTGCAAACAGTCACTTAGCAGTAGGGCGCGAGCGGTACATGTTTTCGTGACGGTCCTCATTTCGCTACATCACACCCAACCGTCCGAGATAGACATGTTATCCATGTAAAAAAGCCCCAAACAAAAAATGAAAAATTGCCACAAAAATTTAGGTATATGGAAAGCAACAACAACAAAAAATTGATACAATTTTGTGAATCGGGGTCATTTTTAATTTTTCGGTTGAATTTCATTATGAAGAATGGCCCATTTCCATGACCCATGGGGTCATTTCTCCATTTTGAAAATGGAGTCATTTTTCATTTTCTGTTTTATGCGGCCAAATTTCATTTCCAAAATATGTTTATTGAGGCTTAATTATTGTTTCAACGTTTCAAATTTTGTTTCCTTAAATTTAAAAGAAATTAAATACATATTATATTTAAGACAATAAAAGAAAAATTGTTGAATAAATTAAGAGTTCATTCAATTCAAACTTTCTATTGAATAGTTCACTCTGTATTTAAACAATTTTGTATTTCAATATTCTGCTTTTAAAAATTCTGTATTTAAAAAAAATTGTTTTGATAATGTAAAAAATTGCAAACTTATTTACGTTATCAAAACAATTTTTTGTAATACAGAATTCTGAAAAGCAGTATATTAATACAGAATTTTACATCCAAATGACTATTTTATCTTTTGTCATATCATACGAGCTCCAAATGTCACTTTGACAGTTACAAATGTGAAAATGATGTAATCTGTCCCTGTTTTAGGCGTGTTCAGCTGGATTTTATAAAGGAAATTTGTTTAGTGTGATAGTAGTTAAAAAATGTTTAAAACTAAAAACATTTTGGTAAAGAGCTTTTAAAGTTAGAAAATTGTTAAGTAGTATTATGTTAATGCCTTAACATAAGACTGTTTAAAATTTTGTGCATTTAGCGTATTTTAACCCTACAGTATTTCGACTCCAACCCATTTAACGAGAAACCCCTGGAAAAGAGGTTAAAACTTCCTTTATTGAATGATTTATTACTTAATAATTGGCTGGTCGTCAGTCCGACAATCACAATTTTGTCGTGCGATACTGGGCACATACTCCATCAGTGATAAATTTATCAATGCTTAACAACAATTCCCCCGTCAATTTAAGATAAATTTTTGAATTTTTTTTTGTCAGCCTATACAATTAATCCCACAGCTTACACTTTTCAAGTAGATATCAAGTAGATAGATTTATGAGAGCAACTCACATTTTCAAAAGGTACCAAAATTCTTACTCCAAGTGCTGTCAAATTCAATGAAATAAAATCCTTTTTATTTTCTTGTATCAAAGTTTCATTCCATTAAAACATCCTTCAACCAGTAATCCGCTTTGTCTATCAGATTCACAATGTCTTACATGTTAACGTTTGTTTAATGTGTCTGTCTGATGCCTGTTTCTGAATCCTGAAATAAAGTTTTTCGTACGAACCTTTTTTCTCTTTTGCTTTTATATATTTTTTTTTTTTTTTTTAAGAAAAACGTTTAACTTTTTGAAAGTCCTTTTGAGCTCTTTTTTGCCATTTTTGCCTTAAAGAAGATCAAATTGGCTTAATTATTGAAGACATAAGTCTTATTATTATTTGATGTGGGCTTATGTACATAAGAAGGGTTATTCAGTGAGTTGAATGAAAATACTATTTTTTTTTTGTTGTTTGTTATTTTACCCTTTGCTTTTCATGTGAGCTTAATATTATAACCAAAAGCAGCGTATTCAACCATAAAATATAGGTAGAATATGTACGTACATATCTGAATAAAAAATGAACAAAAATAAAAGAAAAGGCTTTCATTGATTTATGATTATTACCAACAGCAAACAACCTCAAATAGCTAGATGTGACACACATGAAAATAAATGTTAAGGGTTCATTTATGGAACATTAAATATGTTTGTCTGTCACGCGTACGAAATAAAAAAAAAAACAAAATTTATATTTCGCATGTATCAAGGAGGTTATAAATATTTTAATGATTAAAGGACAAATGAAGATAAAAAAAATGATTTGTTTTTATTTTGGATATAAAAAAAATAATTATGACAAAAATATTATTTTCCGCAGGTAAAAAAACACAAATATTTTGGTCTTTCATTTGTAGATTTGTGTAACAAATTAAAGATGTCTTAAAGGTTATTTGTGATAATTTTTCGATTATATAATTTATTTATAGTACTGAGCGTATAAATTGGTGTTACTTGTTTTTATGAGATTTGCTCATAATATACATTTAAAAAAATATGTATGTACGTATGTACATAAACATTTTTGCTTCGGCTGAAAAGACAAGAGCGTACGCAGGATTTTAGTTATGGGGTGAAGGCTAACCTCTCTCTCAGTTTTATTTAACCTTCCGATAACAACACATTTAAAATATGCATACACCAGAACAGGGGTGGCAAAACACCCCAGCCAAGAATAAATTAAAAATAAAATACTTTCAAGGACAACAATTTTTATTCAAACATAGCAATTCATATACTTTATCAAAAACAGAAAAAAAAATTAATTCATAAAAAAATAAATATATTTACAAAACAAATTAATTTTAAATACAATTTAAACAAATATGTTCAGGGCATATAGGACATTGGCATTTAAGACACGCAATCCTGCTTTTGCGGTCTAGTTTCCTTGGACAAATTGCACATCGCGATTGCTTCTGCTGTTTCGGAGGGGGCTCACCTTAATTGGACTCCATTGGGTGTCCTACAACCTCCTTTATTCCTTCAATTTTCACAAACATGGAACACAACATGGGGTGAAATCCAATCCCAATGCATACCTTTTGCCTTCGCACCCAACAAAATATAACCTATCGCGGGGACTACTCATCAACAATTGGAACCTAAGATATTAAAGGACAAATACATAGAACGACAGGAAGGGGAATAAAGCGAATTAAAATTGCAGTTAAAATAAAAATGCCTGGGGTGATAGAGCACCCCTGTTGTGATCAGAAGGAAGGATATTGGTCAATGGCCAGTAAAGAAGTCCTGGGACTAATCCAGATGATAGATGGCACTTTTGAATGCATCTTAAAGCATTCTCACCCCCCCTTGCCCCCTTCTAACTACGCGCATGCACTTTCTTATTATTTTTTCAACAAAATCCTAATCGTAGGAGCAATTTTTTAAATAAACAAATTTGTAAACATTTTTAAGAAAAATAAAATGCACGACTGGATCGCAATAATTTTGTCTTGTAGTTCATAACATATGACTTCGAATGTTAAAGATTATACATATTATACAGGGTGTTCGGTATAAGTTGCACCAAAGAGCTAGAGCGAGAAGGTTGGGTTAAGACAAGCTAAAATTCGTAAGGGAGGGGGTCTATTTCGCCCCGTTTAGGCGGGAGGGGCAATTTTCTAAAAAATCGACTTGAAATAGAAAACAAATTATTAAAAAACAACGGCAACACTTAAAACGTCATGCTATGCTTTTTTTCAACGCCAGAAGCTCGTGCTATTATTTTATTTTTAATTTAATTTATTTGAGAGAACGGTTTTTGAAAAATTAATTTTCAAACTGAAAATTTTGAAAAAATAAAGAAAAAAAATGTGTTCAAACCTAATTTTTTTCAAAATTTTACGCTATTAATTAGTATTTTTGTTTTTAATATTCGATACTCCTTTTAATTTCCAGTCAAACACTAAAAACCAAATGCTTAAAAGTTTTTTAGTTTTTGATAAAGCTAAAAATAACGATATCTAGGCGCACGGTAGTGCGCCCGCCAAGACGAGCGGTTAGCACTACTATATATTTTCTCGAAACGTTTCGTCGTATTTTCAAGCCCTCATAGCTTCGGTGTAGATAGAGCTAGAGAGCTCAAATTTTCAGGATTAGATGTAGTCCGCGGCCTTATAAAACACACCAAATTTCATATTTCTAGCTTTTATAGTTTGGATGTTATTAATAGCCAAAAACGTCGATTTTGTCCCTGACCACTCACTCATCAAAACCTAAAGGGTACTTCCCGAAGTGCTAGAAATCTGAAATTTGGAATGTAGACTAGGATTTGCATACAAACAACAAAACAATTAAGAAATCTGTAACTTTCACCCTCCAACACCCCAAAAGTGGAGGTTCATAATAAAACCTCAAAAACAACAACACTTTTCACAATCACACACAACAATGCAATGCAAACCCCGCCTATAATTGATGTGAGGGTTGTTTTTTTTTTTGTTTTATATTTACGAACACAAAAAACAATGCACATATGGCTTTGCTTAAAATAAGGGTTGTTTATATATTGTATGATTATCACCACGATCGGTGAACTTTCGTCTCGTTTAGTATGACGTATCCTTGGAATTTTATGTATGTATATATACTTATATTCAGGGGTGTGAGATAGGAAATAATAATGAACTTTCATTTTTCGCTTCGGTCAAAATAAATAAAGAGATTTTACATTGACGGATCATTTTTTTAAGGTTTAAGTACCTTATTACCTTAATTTTTGCGAAGATAAAAATATACGCGTTACTTTTACTTATATAATTTCTAAATAAATGCGTTCATGTTTCTGGTCTTTGCTATGAGACTTAGCTCAGTATAAAGGTTAGGTATGTAGGTAGTTACTTTATTCCGAGGTATTAGGCCTATTGCTACAATATTAATTGGGAAGTAGTTTCATTGGAATCAGAATCCCACCGTGAAGTATTTAAGGGAGGTTCAGGTGTTTTTTTTATGGATAATAATTGATCCTACAAAAAGAAATGAAATCCCACCAAAAACATTTCATGTAAAAAAAGGTCGCCAAGACTCACATGCACATAACGCTTTCGCTGTGAAAAAGTTATGAGATCTCATGAAGAGCCAAGCCCATAACTCTACAATGCCTAACCTTACAAGACCTAACTCTACCAACCCTACATCGTGGTCAAAAAGTATGGCTTGGCCGTTTCGCAGCCGAAACACAGACACTTCCATAGATTTTCAGTAAAATTAAGTCTGTCATGTCAAAGTTTTATGAAACGGCCAAGCCATACTTTTTGACCACGATGTAGGGTTGGTAGAGTTAGGTCTTGTAAAGTTAGGCCTTGTAGAGTTATGGGCTTGGCTCTTCATGAGATCTCATAACTTTTTCACAGCGAAAGCGTTATGTGCATGTGGCGACCTTTTTTTACATGAAATGTTTTTGGTGGGATCTAATTTACAACAAAATAACCGATTTAAGTCAAATTCAAGGAAAACTTACTTTCATTATTTTAATTTTCTCAAAAACTGGAATATATTTTGACATCTGGTTTTTAGTGTTTGGCTGAGAATTGATTGGAGCGTTGATTTTTAAACACAAAAACATTACATAGTAAAATAAAATTTTGAAAAAAATTAGTTTGAAAACAATTTTTTGATTTTTGTTTTTTTCAAAAATTTAAGTTTGAAAATTAATTTATGAAAAACTGTTCACTAAAGTAACTTATTTTAAAAAGAAAATTAAAGAAGAGGTGTGGCCTTACAAGAAGGTATAACATGCCCTTGTAATAGTGACCGCTGTTTTTTAATAGTTTTTTTTCTGTCTTAAGTCATTTTTTTTAGAAAAATTCCCCTCCCGTTATTTTTAATTTTCTCAAAAACAAAAAAGACACCTGAGTATTTTTTTTCCGTATTTGACTAGAAGTTTACGAGTATCGATTAATGAAAACAAAACTATTACTTAATTGCGTAAAATTTTGAAAAAAATTAGTTTGAACACATCTTAAAATGTGTGTAGCTTTTTCTATAATATTCTAGTTAAAGTATTTTTGTTTTATCACACGAACTGAAAGTTTAGTTGGAAAAACAAGCTAAATCTAATGGAATGTAGCTTAATATTTAAAAATAGCTATTTCTAAATGACATCTTTAACTTGCTATAAAACATTTTCTTACTTTTTCTCTTATTTATGGGTAAAATTGATCAATAAACACTAAATTTTGTAAATAAAAATTACCGATATTTAAAATTTCTTGACATTTCTCTACACCTCAGTGCTACTCCTAGCAAAAATATATGTAAATAAAAGTGTTTTTGTAAGAAATTTAATTTTCTTTAGTTTTGTACAACAGACTTTCCCACTTATACGCTTGGTTCTCAAAATATTCGCGAAAAAATAAAAAAGGGGACCTTTCATCCCCCACTTCCCCTCCTGGCTTAAGCTCGCGGCCCTATGGGCTGGGGACTTTTAGTATGTTGGACCTGAGGGTCACCGTTACCACTTAAGAAAATAACCTAGACTACATGATTTTTTTCATTTTATATTTTGGGGAATGATTCCTGGGATCATTCTAAGAAAAATTTTTAGGGGGAAAAAACTCTATCACCCCCTCCTGAGACAGGTAGGCGCAATTTCTGAAAAATTTAAATAAAAGAAAAAAATATTTAAAATTAATGAATGATATTGTATACCTATTTTGAAAAAAATAATATTTCACTCTTTTATTTGCTTTTTAAACCAAGTTCCTTAAATTCATATTTTTGAAAAAAAAAATTTCAAGTTGAACCGTTTTTTGTAAATAAATATTCAGAAAAAAAAATCACAATAGAGATAAAGGTTTTTGATCATACAATTTTTTTTTAGAATGATCCCAGGAAAATCATGTTAGGTAGGTGTTTTTTTTTTAGTAAAGAGATTATGATTGAAACTAAATTTTAATGAGCTTTTAATACTTGCTGGTGCTGGTGCTTAGCTTTTATTTTTAAAACAAGTTTATGATTGAGAAAATAAAGTCAAATAAAAACACAACTTTACACGTGTTTTTTTGATTTTAATCCTTTTGTCGATAAGCTCTTTTTTTTCTCTGGAAAACCTCAAAACTCAAATACATGTCAAAAGACTTAACGTCAGCTTTTAAACACTTTTGTTTAAATGCGGGAATGGCTTTGTTAAATATGTCAAAACCTTTATTTGTTGAAGCGCCTTTCTCTTTAAAATAAAATAAAGAACATGAGTGATGATCAAAATTATCCAGGCAAAAAGAAATAACATTGATTTTTGGATAATTTGTAGAAGTGTGTTGTTTTGCTTTAAGGCTTTTCAAAATGAAGTACTCTGTACGTACATATCTTTAAGCCTTTAGGCAATTCAAAAATGTCGGAAAACATGATTGTGTAGTAGGTATCTATAGTGTTTCATATACAGATACAATATGTACTTGTACATATTTAATAATGATAATCAAATTTAATTTTGAGTGATGCACTCGAGGGGTGATGTTAAGGACAACATCTTGAAAACATAATATTATCCATCACCAGTTCAAGGCGTACTCTTCTAAGTGGCGAAAAAACGGAATGTGGAAATCATTTCTAATGTATTTTAATTTTTCAACCCAGGAGGATGAAAGAAAAAAACATTTCTTAAAGAATTTTTGAAGTATCAACACGCACATAAAGGAAAAGAAAAAACATCCCACGGCACTATGTTGTTTTTAGGCATAATATCTCAAGGATATTGATTTTTGGTGGTGATGGTGGGTGATGGTAGGGCATAGCAGGATATATTCTGTTATGCGGGTGCGTATATAAGATGAATCAAATGATTCTGTTTTATTATTAACATTTTAGCTCAGTTTGCATGAACCGTCATCACTGACGCCAAGGACGACGACAACGACGACTATCCGCCGCCATCCAGAGATAGACGCCCCCCAAGTGGTTGTGAATGTTCAATGTTTTTAGAAGCTTTGTGTATATTTTTTGAAAGCAACTTGATGATAAATAATGACTATGTTTATTTTCGAAAGTTTATATCAAGGTTGGTGTAGGCAGGCAGGCATGCCTATACTTTTTGGAAATGGAAATCTTTTGGGGAATGTGTGTGTGTTTTTTTCTCATTTTTGGTTTTGTTTTATTATTTACTGCGATTTTAGTGATGAAGTTTTAAATTTAAATAAGATTTATTGTTATCATGTTCTACTTAAATTTTATTGTATCTCTTTTGTTTATTTTTTTTTTAGGAAAGGAATGGGCGTAGAAGTTTAGAGGGTGTATGGTCCCCAGAGTCGTTTCTAAAAATAATAAATGTAGACAAATTAAGCAATATGTTCTTTTTAGGTTTTTACATACCTAACCTACTACTCTAAGCTAAGTCACTTAAATTAGTTAGGAGTGCCAGGTTTAGGTGTCTTGTATGTACATATGCATACAATAGGGTGTCCGTTATTTCCCAATCTCTTTTTTTCGATCGTTCACCCCTAAAATCGAAAGTTTATGCATTATACAAAAAATTTATTGACCAAAAAAAAATTTGTCCGAGGTCAATAACCAGTGCCTCTAAGGCCATACTTTTCCCATACAAATTTGTATTTGTCGTTTAATACCTCAGGTATCAGTTACTGATGAGAAGTCCCCGCAATAGGTTATATTTTTTGAGTGCGAGGGCAAAAGGTATGCATTGGGGTTGGATATCACCCCATGTTGTGTTCCATGTTTGTGAAAATTGAAGGAATAAAGGGGGTTCTAGGACACCCCATGGAGTCCAATGAAGGTGAGCCCCCTCCGAAACAGCAAAAGCAATCGCGATGTGCAATTTGTCCAAGGAAACAAGACTGCAAAAGTAGTATCGCGTGTCTTAAATGCCAATGTCCTGTATGTCCTGAACACAGGAAAGAGATTTGTTTAAATTGTATTTAAGCTTAATTTTTTTTTGTAAATATATTTACTTTTTTATGAATTAAGTTTTTTTCTGTTTTTGATAAAGTATATAAATTGTTATGATTGAATACAAAATTCAAGGACAATATATAATCCTTGAAAGTATTTTTTTTAAATTTATTTCTGGCTGGGGTGTTCTGCCACCTATGTTGTGGTTTATGTATATTTTAAATGTGTTGTTATCGGAATGTTAATAAAAGTGCTGAGTACCCTAGACATGAATATTGGGATCCAAGGCCTCTTAGGTGGGCCTTCTGTATTCAAGACGCACTGAAAAAATGGAAAAATCTATTTTACAAATAATTGTAATAGCAAAATAATTCGTAGATAGAGTGGTCCCTTCTCATCACCAAAATGAGGCCAAGACTTTTTCCATGGGACCATCTATAGGCAGTATTCACTTTAATAAAATTCTGCTCATACTGTATTGTTTAAATTTTTTAAGGTAGTCTTGCAGACATATGGCCCCATGAAAAAAGTTTTGGACCCTCATTTTGTTGATAAGGAGGGACCGTAATCGTATAGATATTTTATACCAATCATCACGCCTTCTCTTCACTATACTTGCCTGAACAGAATACAATGCTGGAACCGGAGCTGCAGACGGAATTGGAAGAGCTGTCAAAGAATGTCGTACGTTATTTTTTTTACGTGCCCACAATGCAGCTGTACAGCTTTGAAAGTATTTTGAAGAAGAGCAAAACAATATTCTTGTGTACAAGCTCAAAATTCACATTTTTTGTTTCCAATACCTTTCCTTTTAATAAACATTTTTTTTGGCGATACAAATAACCAAAATATTTGTTTCCGACCCAAAAAGTTGTTTTTTTTTTTCTTCATACAATTTGAAACGTTAAAAGTGCTGTAGGCGAAAAGTTAAAAGTTGGTGAACTTTTCCGTCCGCGGCTACGTTCCCTTGTGTTGGCAACATTAAATTTGTGTGCATTCAATATTTTGACAGCTATTCCAGCTCCGGCTCCCTTTCCGTCTCCGTCACCATTCTGTTCAGGCAGTTATGTAACACGATTGTCGGCTTGTAAACAATTGATCATAGACAGTTCGGAATTCATTGCTTGCTTCCTTGGCACGCCTCTGATGTCACACTTTGTTGTTGAAATTTGAAAATTTGTTTTTAATCTGATTTATTAGCAAAATCCACTCTTTTTATTTGACATTTTGTTTTCATCGTTGTGCGCACTAAATATTGAAATATTACAAAAGCTTTGGTCTTGCAAATCCGAAGGTTTTTGTTTTGTCTTAGCTGTTAGAATTTGGAATACAATCCCCGCTCAATTAAAGAAAATTTTAAAATTCCACTATATCTTTATTAATTAAATAAAAATATAATTTAATTATATTTCTATTAAGAATTAATTCTTCGGTAAGCTATCTAGATGTTTAAAAATTTGTTGAACTGTACTTTCCATAGCTGAAAAACGTTATTGAAGGTATATTTACTCTCTAACCTTGTAACCCAGGAAAATAAGACAAAATTAGGTTTAACTTGTGCACACCTTCAATAACGTTGAAAATTGCGATTCGACGAGCCCTTAACTCAAGAAACATTGATCCGACGCTGTCAAATTGGATTGAATCCATATGCTTCAAACTAGACTAGTAAACGCAGAAATGGGTCACAGCAAGTTAAAAGTCAGGACATGTAGAGGCACTCCACAAGGAGGGGTCTTGTCGCCCCTGCTTTGGCTTCTGGTCGTTGACCAGATCCTAGTTAAGCTCAGTCTTAACGGTGCCAAAGTCGTGGCCTATGCAGACGACATAGTGATAATGGCTTCAGGGAAATTCATAACCACGCTGTGAGAGCTTCTACGATCATCCATTAACAAGCTCACTAATTGGGCCAGCAGTTGTGGACTCAATGTCAACCCACTCAAGACTACTGAACTGGTTCTTTTTACAAGGAAACATAATATTCCAAATATTTTTCCTTCCACCATAAATAGGACACTTCTCCATATCACGGGTACAGCAAAATATCTTGGTTTGGTAATCGATCGTAAACTTAACTGGAAAGAAAATATCAAAGAAAGAAAGAGGAAAGCCTCTCTAGATTTCTATACCTGCAGTGGAATTTTTGCTAAAAGATGGGGTCCCAGCCCCAAAACCATTTATTGGATGTACACAGCCATAATTAGGCCAATTCTGACATACACATGTTTGGTTTGGTGACCAGCCCTAGATAAAAAAAACAAATCTTAAAACCATGAATAAAATTCAAAGACTGGCTTGTATTGGTTCAACTAGTGCCATGAAAATTACACCAACTGCCGCCCTGGAAACTTTCCTTTCACTAGCCCCGCACTTGATCTCTTTACGAAAGAAATGGCGGCCTAGAGTGCTTTACGACTGAAACAGTGCAATAACTGGAAAGGGGGCCACTTCGGGCATAGTACCATTATAAGCTTTATTGACAAAGACATTCAAACAGACTATGCAATACCCAACATTGATTTCAACTCAGTTTTCCTAACGGATATCCCTACAAGGGACTTCTGGACGGTAAACCGGGTCATAAACGATACTGATGTCTCGGTTTTTACGGACGGGAGGGAGTAGGGTCAGGCATCTTCTCAAAAAATCCACCTTTAAACAGATCAATAAAGCTTCCAAGTCAAGTGGCTTTCAAGCGGAAGTACTGGCAGTCTATGAAACCGCAAGAAGTCTTGCGACGTGTGAACTCGCAGGCAGAAACATCGACTTCTTTATCGATATTCAGGCGGCGATAAAAGCTATTTCCTCTATTACCACAAAATCTAAACTGGTGAATCGTTGTCGTAACGAGCTAAGCCCACTATAGGTACAGCAAATACAGGCACCCTTAGATGTGTCCCTGGACACCGTGACATATGTGGGAATGAAATAGCGGATGAACTGGCCAAGAAAGGGTCATCTCTTGACCCAAGCCAAACTGACTCCTCAGTGTTTATGCCACTAGAACAGGAAAAAAACACAATCCACCAGAGTTTTCTCAAAGAGACGGAGGAGGGCTCCTGTCACATCCTTTGTGAATGCCCCAGTCTAGCAATAACCAGAAAGACAGCTCTCGGAGAATACTTTTTCGACGAATTGGGCGACATCTCGTTTGCCACTAAAGAATTGAAAATGGTTCAGGGAGGCCCCCCATACCTAACCCCAAGCTCTACTAACTCCTCTCCAAGCCTTCCCTATACCTACCCTACCTACATCCTGGGGAGCGCAATGGATCCATTGAGATCCGAGTGAGATTCAAATTTTCATTCAATTTTCTGTTGATGCCTATACCTACTTTGAAAATTGAGATTTTTTGAGTTGTGTCGTTTTTCTTCACAAACCGACGATATTCTATTTTAATTATGCCAACATTGAATTTGTAAATACTTTTTTTTATCTCCAAACAAATGCTTGTAAGAATAATCAAATCAGTTGACAGAAAATACATAAACTGTGTCTCATTAAAAAAAAATGTATTCTCTTAAACCTTTTATGCAAGAAAAGCAAAAACTGAATTTTAAACAGTAATGAATTTAAGCTCTGAGGATTTTATGGGTACTCACCCATTTCTACAACTTTCAATCTTTTATCGAACAAAAACTCAAAATAACGAATCAAATAATACAATTTGATTCCCTCGTCCGCTTTTAATTTAATAAACGACTTTTCAATCCCCACACTTTATAAGTACCAACAACTCAAAAAAAAAAAAAAAAGAAGAAAATAAAACTCCTCTAACTTAATCATCCCAATAAACCCCAACAAAGTCAAAGTAAATAAAAAAAAAATAAATGAAGAATTCCCTCGGTTGCCAATAACATCAACTGACGAACTATCAAGCTATATATTCTCCAAAGGACAACAATGAACAAAAAGAAAACTTTACCCTTAAGATACTATAAACTCATCCTTTTCCCATTCAATTTAAGTTTATCCTTTAGTCAAGCAAAAAATCAGCAACGAGACGAAGTAGCAGCAGTTACCCAGAGTACCAACCAGAGTCAATCGATTGCTCCATGAAAAATATCTTTTTTGAGCAATTTCTCAAAAAAACCCGAGTTCAATGAAATCGCTCTTCAAAGTATATTTTTTGTATTCTTACAACCCATCCGTTTCGAGGAGAGAAAGCTCATCAATAATTCCACTTCATTCAAGTATAATAAAAGTAGTAAACCATAAACTACAATATAATGCTGCATAGCACATCTGCACGCAGAAAAAAAAAACTCCTTTAATTCTAACGAAAAAAAAAAAAAAAATAGTACAATCCACAAAGGATGAAAAATTCATGAGAGGATAAATATTTTGCTTGTTCGTTTTTGTTGGTCTATCTCTATTTACATCTTATTCGCATTTATGCATCCATTCATCAATATGTCAATCATGAATCAGTTAATTTGTCGTATTGTGATTGTGATAAGAAATTTCCCTAATTTTTGTTTCTGTTTGTCTTTTTTTTTAGTATAACATCAAGAAGAAGGAGGAAATCGTAGAGCAAATGCCGCAGGAAGAACCAAATCCTTTAATGCGGAAAAAGAAAACGCCCGAAGAATTGGCTGCTGAAGCCGAACAGGAAGAGTTAGATGACTTTACAAGTAAGTTTTAATCAATTTTTTTTTTTTTTTTTATCGGTTACTATCGGATCTTCGATTCATTTTTTTTTTTAATAACAATCTTCTACTAATGTGCACTCTCTTTTTGGTGTTACTATCTTCACTACAATTATTACAATATTTTCATCGAAGTACAGTCATATTTTACAAATTAAAAAAAAAAGTGCTAAGAAAATTGAAACGAAAATACACACTATTATTTTCATATATACTAAAATACTGGTTTTTTAAAACCTTCATTTTCGTCAGAAATTTAAAAATTTTTGCAGAAAATATTAGGTCCCTTAATATAAGTACAAACGATTAGTAGATCTTACAATTTCAGATGTGTCAGTTAAAAAAAATTGTCCCAAATATCTTACAACCGTGTGAACTTACAAAATTTTTTCCCACAGCATTGTCAGAAAGGTAACTGTTAGTTCATTGTAAGACGACCATCTGACAATAAATTATCAGGTATCTGACAATTGGTCAGTTTATATTTCAGAGAGCTCAGTAATTTTCCCCCGTCCGTCACTTTGAAAGAGCAGGAGCATTAAAATTAATATAAACAAGATTCCTTAAAAACACTTGCTTTTCCTTTCATTCTTATTTGATTTCTGCGATAGAAAATAATTGAGCAACGAATCCAAAAAAAAAAAAAACTTCCTCAGTTTTTTTACAGCAAAACGGAGAAATTTTTGTGAGGAATCGTGTTTATATTTCTGAGAATAGAGATTCCTTCGAGATCTCTGAAATACACTTGTCAAAACAATTAAGGGAACATAAAAAAAAAAATCACTTTTTTTTTAGTGTTTTTTGAAGAGCTATATCGCTGTGAAAAAATGTCGTATTGAGATGAAACAAAAAGCATTCTAAAGCTTTATATTTTTTGTATTGAAAAATTTTAGCAAATGATTTTTTTAAGGTAACGTTATTGCGCAATCATAAGAAGCAGCACAACCCGAAAATTTGAATTTACATTTTTTTTTTGAACATTGTCATTTTCTTTGAAAAATTTTTTTTTTTGAGCTAATTTAATATTTTTTTTCGATAACTTGTTCATTGAGCTTTAAGGTCGTCTTTTTTTGTCATTCTACAATTTTTTTTAGAAGAATATCTGGCGTTGAATGAAAAAAACAGACTTTTGACTTTGGCTAACCAATATCTTCGCAAGAAATGATGACACGGAAAATTTGAGAGTAATTTTAAAAACTTAAATTAATTACAAGATTTTTTCAAAACTTTATAAGGAGTATTTTTTTGTTTTTTGGCTCCTTGCCGTTACATTCAGAAAAGGTCAAAAAAACGAATTTTTAATGACTTTTTGTAGATCAAAATTGTAAAAACAAATTAAAGGAACAAATTGGGTGATTCATAAACATTGTGAAATTGTCATCAAAATGGGAAAGAAAAGAATAATTTTTGTTCGCTTTTTTCACAGTTATAGATCTGAAAACTTCTAAAAATCGTCTGTACTTAGCTTTACATTTTAACGTAATAATTGTTTAAGGGATATAAATAAAAAGACCTTTGTGGGCGCAGGATTTGGATTTGGGGAGGAGGTGACAAACTCACATTTCATTTTATTTTTTAATCAAGATATTGGTCGGTACAAATTATAATAATTTATTAGTGAAGCCGTTGTGCCACTAAATTTATTAATTTTATTTTTAACTTTTTAATATTAATTTACTCTTTTGAAAAATATTTTAATTTAATTGAATATTTCAAATTCAAAATCTTAAGGCGTTATGAATACTTTGGTAGCATTCAAATCCATTACAAAAAAAATAGTCTCAAAATCAAGAATTAATTTTATTGAATTATGTACATTTTAAGTTTATAAAAAATATTATTAAAATCATTCAGCTAAGCTAAGTGTATATTTTTGTATATTTGTATATTTCTTATCAAAATAAAATATGACTGTACTTTACATATGAATTTGACTTTTCCCCTGAAAGTCAAATTCAAATTTGAAAGCATTCTGCGATTGGAAATAATAAAATAATGACAATCTTAAAAGCCATCCATAAAAGTACATCATTCAAAGTACCAGATTTCTAATCATCATCTGCAAACGAAAAAAAGTACACAAATCCTCGCGCACTTAAATAATAATTATATTATCCAGCGACGTTTTAAATAAAAGAATACTTATAAGAAGCATCGGGCGCAATGAAAAAAAAAATCATGATGGCTAAATGTATCTATGTTTCCGCAGTCTCTTCAAAAATCTATCGTTCTATATCTATCTTAATCTATATCTTTTTACTTTTTTTTTATATCGATGTATATGTGTGTGACTCTCTATCTTCGCCAAATCTCTATGTAGTGCTATTGTGAATCTTTGAAATAAAATCTATATCTATCTATCTCTACCGGATTTATTTTATATATATCTTTATAAATATTTTTAAGTATTTTTTTATATATTTTTTTTTAATTAACAAAATCCGATTTAAAATATTTTTTTTTCTGTTTCATTTTGACTTTATTTTTATTGTGTGTGGAGTGCAAATTAAAAGTCATCATCGTCGTCATTATAAAAGACAAATATAAATTATCGCTCATCCTTGTTCTTCGAATCAAGAAAAGATTGTGAGTTTTTCGAGGAATTGTTCAACAATTTATTGAAGCAAGTAATTATATAAATTTAATACTTGAAGTTATCTACCAAGTGGCAATTATAAATTGACATTTTTCAATCTACTCCATCATGACAGAGAGAAATTCACCTCTGTTTAAAATAGTTACAGAATAACATACATAATATTGGATTTCAAAAATGCTAGAATTACCTATAATTTCAACACTTAATTATTCAGAGAATTGAGCAGAATCCTGGAATAGAACTTTGGTTGTCATTGTCATAGTCAATTATTGTGTAAATGAAGAAAGAACAAAAATGATGTCTATCTTCCATACTTTGATCCATCCTAACCGGAGGGGTAGATATAGAATTGTATGCTAATTATTCTATGATTTGAATCAAAAAGTATGTTCAACTGAATTTAAATGAACCCATCAGGACAAGAAGGGATTCATGATATGATTGGGAATTGCGTGTCGTTGTGTTCTTGATAAATTACTATATTAATTGTTCATTCTATCTTCTTTTTTTTTTATGTATTTGCCCTCAGGAGACTTGTACGAAATCACCAAATTTATACAGTCGGAAATGTAGTACCTTCATAACACAATATCTGTAGGTATATATTTAAATTTGTATAGGAAAAGTTATATGAAGCAACAAAGAAATTCATTGGAGCATTTTAATTTGGGGTAATTTTCTATATTATGACAGCTTTTCCCAACATCGAAAAATTTGTTGTTTAATTTAGAATATAACTTTGGGTTCTATAAATATTCATATTTTAAGTATAAGAAAAAGAATTATTTTAAATATTTATATTTTATTTAAATATGAAATATAGAATCGGAACCAGGCACGTAGCCAGAGGGGGGGGCTTGAGGGACTGAAACCCCTACCGAAAGGATTTTAATATAAGGAAATCCTTATTTTTCTTAATAACATAAGACAAATTCCGAAGATGTTTTCAGAAATGTTTCGTAATCCACATCGCAACTTGACTTATTTTAAATTGAATTTCTTTAAACAAACAACACGTTATAGCCCGGTGACGTAATTTACTGAGACCTTTTTTATATTAGAAAAAGATACTCTGCAATTTTCCTTAAGCCTAAAGATTTATAGAATACAAGATATTAGCATTTTAAAGGAGAATAATCATAATTTTTTTTTGGAATCTTTATTTTTGTTTATTTTTTATCCAAAAAATTCCAATAAAATTCGCTTAAAAAGCTTACGTGTAGATTTCCTTAGTTCTATTTATCTGATTCTAAATTTTTAGGTATTCTATATGTTTGCCACTGAAAAAATCGGCCAAATTTAAATGGCCTTGTTTAATAATTGATTCAAAATAGCTTTTAATGGTCCTTAGTCCATAAGATTCAGGATGAAACGCAAAGTTTTGGTTAAAGCTATGAAGCAAGCCCCCTTCGAAATAAAATGCTGGCTACGGGCCTGATCGGAACACAAAACTTCTTAGACGAAAAGAATGTCAAAAATAGTATTATTCACATTTTGAGATTTCAAGTTTTGGATTCGTAAAAAAATCAATCTAGAGACTTCAATCAAACCTGAGAGAAAACATGAAATATGTGGGTCCCACAATTCCGTCCGTCTGTCTTTAATGTCTGTTTCTGTCTGAACCTTGACCTATAGAGCCTGAACTACTTAAAATTCTGCATCCAGACTCATCAGAATTCCAGATTGAAAATATGCAACTGAGAGACTTTTAGCATATGAAGCTAATCCTCTGATTATGGGGTACAATAAAAGTGCAATACAGTTTATTTTTATTCTTATTTTTCACGTGAAAGGAAAATTTAAAAAAAATATAATTATTTGTGCATGTGCAAGGCAGGTAGATAGAAATGGCGGCCCCGAGCAAAACCTAGCAAAACCTAGACCCAATTAGCGTTGAAGTTCACATTTTGATTCCATAACTCGCGTGACTTGTAAAAAAAACGATTTTTAAGTGTAACTTGCCAAACAAAATGCCAGTAAAAATCAGTCGAGAAACGCTGAAAAATGGAACAAAACTTATGTATTTTGTGTCAGTTTCCATCGTTTCTCGGCCGATTTTATGCATGCGAGAAGTTACAGGACATGGGTTCAGCCTAGGCAATTTGTGGGCTTCACTAATCTATATCCACTCGCTTTTGGTCTCAGGAGACTGACTAAGAAAACTTAGAAGACGGTGCACACGCAACCGCTCAGAGACGCTTCGTTCCGTTGAGAAGGGAGATCCAGATCAGTGCCTACGTTCTGTAACTCTCACATGGATAAAATTGGTCGAGAAACGATGAGAACTGAAACAAATTACATGAGTTTTGTTCCATTTTTCACCGTTCCTCGACTTATTTTTGCGATGTGAGAGTTACGGAACGTAGGCACAGGTCTGTGAAAGTTCATCGAGGTCATTGAAAAATGCTCATTCCCAATGATTGTGATCTCGCTTTGGCCAAATCGGGACATTTACAGAGGAAATGAATGACTGTTTCCTTCTCCTGCTGGTCCCCACAGCTACGATAGTGAGTATTGTGAGGAATGCCCTGCCCAGCCTCGCCGCATGTTTTCCGATTGCACAGTGACCAGAAAAAGTTGCAACAACCCTGGCTATGTCTCGCCTTGGTCTGCCTATCAAGTCGGTTGTTCGAGTTTTATTGTAGGTGGGTCAAATGTTTCTAGATATGACGCCGCAGTTTTTAAGACTTTGTCACCTACGATTTGATGTAGTGAGAAAATATTTGCCCTTCATAACTCCAAGAGAAATGTTGACTCTTTCCGCAAGTGAGCTATGAAGGGCTGATTCTTACCTGGTCAGTTCATCTGTGCAAAGCGCACGAAACATACATTTTTTTTTTAAAAAATCTGACACCACGCCCATATTCCATAATTAGAGATTCCATTTTATTAAATTTACTGTTGATATAAAATATTTTAAATTTAATACAACTAGAACGAATTAATAACAACAAATCCGTTTTCTTAAATTACCTGGAATTTCTACAATTCTTTTAACAGCAATATTTTTAGTCTACTCTTACCCTCACAAGCATATTATGTAAGATTTTCAAATCAAATAAACAATTTTGTGAAATTATTTCGGTCAGAAATCTTAAGATTTAAATTTCACTTGAAGCTTAATTATATTATTCCTTTTGCAAAAATTTGCCAGAGGGTAATTTGACTATTCCCTTTGCGTATAATTTAAAACGAATAATCTCAGTTTGTTAATCCTTATTAATTGCCTACTTTAAAATAATGTATAACTTGATTATCAAAGAGAATTTACTCTTTGGGACTACATAGTAAATAATAATTACTTCCCTTTAATTAATTTTGTTCTTGGGGGACTTAATCTCTCATTCAGGTTTAAGTATGTTGCTGAATTAATTTTGATTTAAATATTAGTTTGACCATTTTAAAAAATTGTAAAGTGAACAAAAAAATTCAAAATCATGTTAACCTTTAATAGATCTATAATGGCTGAAGATAGTGTGACCATTCGTTGATAATAATAATAGTTTTGTAAATATTATTCGGATTATTTTTATGAATAAAACCAAATCCCTTTAAAAATTTAACGACATTTCAGCATAAAAAAGTTTTTGAAGAAAAATAGAAAAAAAAATTAAAGATTTGGCGTGTTCAGAAATGAGATCTCAGAGATACATACATCCATGTCAAAAAGTGAGCAAGCGAATCCAAAATATTTTTCCTCAGAGTTTTGACATCAAAACTGATAAATTTTGGTTAGAAATTCTGTTCATGTAACTGAGATTGCTGAGGGCTCTGGAGATCTCATTTTCTTAAATATGCATATTTATATAAAAACCTATCTTCTTGAAATTTTTAAGAAATTAATAAGAAGTTTTTAAAGAATTTAATGAAAATATTTGAATATCTAAATAAAAATCTATATAATTAACGATTTCATAAAGCACTTTCAACTATTTAAAAGGCTTTTAAATTTTTGAATGACGTTTGTTCCTTACAAAATACTTCATTTAAAAATAAAAACTCTGATATTTTGGTGGATAGATTTATTTTAATACCATATTTTTTGTGGAGGGGTGCAAAGGGAAGAAATTCTTTATTTTGTAAATTTCTTAAAAATATCATTTTTACTGTAAAAGTAAAAATTTAAACTTGAACTTGAAATTCTACGCATCTGAAAAATGTATTAACCTTACAAAAAGAGTTTTAAATGGTTTTCGAATCGGCGGAACTTAATAGTGTAGGAACCTATAATTTTTTTTTTTACATTTTTTCGTAAAAAAAATATAGTTTTCGAGAAATTTATCAAAACAAAAAAAAAGAAGACATTTGCTATCAAATGGCTTTCTTTATTTGAAAACAAAAATGTTTTTATGAAAACTGATACTTTAAACTAAAGTTTAGTTTAGTGATTATGACGTGCGAAAAAAGATTCTTAAACGTTAAAAAAAAGCGCAAAAATATACATAAAATATAAATACGAATTTTACCATAATCGTTGAATGGTCAGATACGGTCATTTTAGGAGCTGGAAAAAATCCATAATTTAAAAAACTTACTTAAAATCAATTTAGTGGTTAAGGCAGCAGGTCGAGTTACAGACAGACTTACATACATACAGAAAGTGCTTGGGTTTAACGTGGATACCTATGCCTATTATACGGCCTCACCCCACGGGAGGCCTACCTCGTTGATCATGTCAAACAGCATCTTGGTATGGCTCGGCCGCACCAATTTTAATTAAAAAACGGGGCTTATCATCAACTTTGCTAAAGGTAAAGGCCGAGGCCTATATCTGCACCTCTTGCATTCAAGATCCGAAGATCCCGAAATACCAACGCTGCCGCATTTGACATGAAACAACAACCCGAGATGATGCTCGCACTACGGCGGCAAAGTGTGATCTAATGGGCTATTAGCGGCGGGATCTCACCCCATCGTCGTCCCCAATTTCGGTTATTTTGGAAGTAATGAGCATCCAGCATCCGAAGACGCATAGGCAACGCTCATACAACTAGATCTCCTGTCGCTCCCCTACAGGGTTGGAATAAGATATTCCTATACGTAAGACCTCCAACTTCATTCCTGAGGCCGAGATTAGAGTCGTATTTTCACTTAGGGTATCCCCCAGGTTCACCAGCCTTAGTTGGTCCCCTTCTATTTACCATGAATCATAAAGAGCCATGTTTAATTTCGGAATGGCAAGTGTCCTCCATTCCAAGTCTTCGTCGCCCCCCGAACAACAAGGAAAGACACTCCTTGACCATTCGAAGATTGCCCTTAACCCTGTTGTTCAGCCAGACTAAGTCTTCGGTCGCTCATCACTACATTGACAAAGTTTGGGCACAACGAGCCGCATCCAAACTAGGGGCCTCTGACAGGCAGGCAGGCAGAATACCGGGACTAATTTTGTTCATATATTCTCCATAGAATCCGTTATATCAGGTTTGATTAAAATTCCTGCGTCGTTTATTTACCAATTCAAAACACGCCGTATAAAACACATGTATCGCCAGTAAGAATATAAAAAAAAAGTGTAATACAAATTTAGCTTATTTTGTATTCAAAACATTTCTTCATAGATTCACAAAAGAAAAAACTTATAGAATATGGTCACCCTATCTAGATGTTTCGCTTCTGTATTTTTTTTAACGGTTCTAATTTAATTTTCGCATGCAAAATGTCGACGCTTGATAAAGAAATTTTGCCACAGGGACTGGTTGGCGCGGGCTATGTGGCAAAAGGAGGACAAACGACAAAGAAAAATGTTTTCCCTGATTTTGGGTATTTTCTCAGTGTTCTGCTCCTTGACTTTAATTTAAATGGGTTAAATATGATTAGGATGTAGTATGCTTTGAAACTGAACAGCACTATTTTAAATTTGCCTCCTAGGGTTTGAATAGAACGGTACATTGGACCTCCCCCTCGAAGGACATTAATGAAACATTTATGTAAGAGAAAAAACAAAATAAAAAAGGTAACCGTACCGTGGTGTTTTTTTAAGTGGCACACTTTAAGGGTGGTAATACATTATTCACCTTATCATGACCCAGTAGCGACTAGCTGGTTAATTAAAGAGAAAAATACCATAAGGACATTACTGTATTCACAAAGAAACGCTTTATATTTTATTAAGCCTTCCGGGGTTTTCCTTCGTTTGCGCTAGAAATATTCGTCCTTAATTTTTTGGCTCTAGTTCGTTTCTCATTTAAAAACTTAATGTCCATTGCGAAACATGTTATTTAATATTCATTTGTACAATAAAGTATTCATTTGTTCTGGGTAAAAATGTTCGTTTTTTTTATTTTTATCATTTTTTAACGAGCCATTCGTATAATGAAGGGGCAATTAGTAATAAATAAATTTAATATCTTTTTTTTTTCTTCAAATTATTGGGTCAACCCGGATGTTATTGTATACATTATTTATGTATCATGGAGTAGATATACACAGGATAATTATATTTAATGTATTTATTTGCTGAACTGCTGGATAAATTCGAATTATAATTTAATAATTGGTCCTGTACATTTACGATTGTGTAATTGCGATATCAAATGGTATACTTTTGGATTTATTATTTTTAAAAACTATTTGGGAAATCGTAAATCAGGAATAATATTGATATTTGCAATTATGTACCTAATATTTATAAAATTGTAAAATTTGTAAAATTGAAAACAAAAAAATTATAACCGCAAAAAGAGATGAACATTTAAAAATATTAAGCTTAAAGAGTACATAATAAAATAAATAAACAAGAAGATAATAATATTTTTCTTCACAATGGTCATCTTATTATGATTAAAAGTGCATTAACCTAAATTGTAGAGAGTTAAATTCTTTACACAAGTGTGTTAAAATTTTGTTTGTGCGATGTATGTTTCTCAACATATCGCGAAGAATGTTTTACGCACCCTTTTCCAAAATGGCGGCCGAATGGGGGGCTTTCAACCTCGAAAACTCGTTCTTACACTTACACTGATCCCTTCTACACATACATCAAAAAAATGTTGTCCTGTATAAAATGCAAGGTTAATGTAACATTTCAATGGATTCAAAGTGGAACTTAGAATTGAGTCAGTCAGAAAACCGTGTGAAGATACAAAAATGGACACTTCTTGAAACAAAGCTAACACAACTATATAAACTTTATATAGAATGAAAATATTCTTATTTTGGATAAATACTTAAATGCTAACGGCCATATTATTGACTTTCTTCAAAGCTAGTTTTACTAAAAAACTAGTTCTATAAGGGTTTCAAGTTTTAAATTTTTCAAAAAAAAATATTGATTTGATTTAGATGTCAAAATATGTATGAATATTTTGATTTAGATGTCAAAGTAATAAAAATTAGTGAAAAACTTAAAACTCGAAACCTGAATAGAACTAGTTTTTGCTCAAAACTAGCTTTGAAGAAAGCCAACAATATGGCCGTAAGAGTTTGTTGCAATCAGTGAGAATTTTGTTTTTATTTGTGTAGTTAAAAACTGCCTGCTACCACGCCCAGTTTTCTTATTTTTTCTCGAAAACGACTTAATTGATTGAAATTTTCAGCTTTTTTTTTTCTTTTGAGCAAGAAAAAAAAATTAAGCAAAATATTTTAAAAAAAATCCGCGCACTTCCACGCCCACTTTTATTAATTTTTTTCTTTCTAGGAGACGGCTCTAACAATTTTCATAAAATTTTCAGAATTCGTTCTTATGAATGAGAAAAAAATTAAAATTTTGATATGGTAAAATCCACCCACTGCCACGCCCACTTTTATAATTTATTGATTTTCCTCATTTTCTCGGAAATGAATAATATTTTCAGAGTATTTTTTTTTAAGTATAAAGAAATATTTTAAAAAATATTTTTAGTAAATTCTGCCTACTTCCGCGCCCACTTTTTTTAATTTTTTTTCTCGGAAACGACTTTTTTTTTTTTTTTTTTTTTTTATAATTTACGCGCACTCAAGGGAATTGGTACCCTTAATATGTCTAATATGTCAGAGACACAGTGCGAGCATTAGGTAAGGCGGAGGGGATTTAAAAGGAGATGTCGGTGTACATTGGTCTTGAATTTTTGAATATCACAATGAGAGGGAAAGACAGAGCTAGGAAGGGCATTCCACATTCGCGTAGTACGGCTAAAGAACGAATCCCTGTATTTGACAGTACGACCGAAGTTGGGCTCAAGGGTAAACTGATGGGTATTCCTAGAAGCGCGAGTATTACGGTTGAATTGTTTAAGGGGAGGAATGCAACTGGCTATTTCACTAGAGCACTGACCGTAGAAGTAACGATAAAAGAGAGAGAGACATGAAACGTTACGACGATGTTCGAGAGACGTAAACGATTCTATAATGTTCCTATCTCCAATCATTTTAAAGGCTCGTCTTTGAATATTGTCCAAGAGGCTTAAGTAAGTTGCTGGAGCACCAGCCCAGAGATGGGAGTTATACTCAAGCTTTGGTCGTATATAACTTTTATAGATAATAGCCAGATCAGAAGGGGAAAAAAATTTCTTGCATCTCCGAAGGAAACCTAGACATCTTGCGGAATTCTTGGCAACGTTGAGTATGTGTTCGTTCCACAAGAGGTGGTTCGTGATACTCATACCAAGAATCGCAAGTTGTCTGGTTTCTTCGATGCAAGTGCCACTCATGGACAGTGGCAAGGGGGGTAAGTCTCGCTTTAACGACAAAAGACAGCATTGAGTTTTCGAAGCATTAAATTCTACGCGGTTATTCATTCCCCATTGTACAATGCTATCTAAATCAGAATTTAATGAACTAATCATATTTTGCCGTTGCTGTTCCACATCCGAAGAGCAGGGATGTGAATCAGGAAACGAATACGAAAAGTTAAGGGTACTATCGTCAGCGAAACAGTTTATTGGATTAGAAGTTACAGACAGAAGATCATTTATAAAAATGAGAAAGAGGGTTGGGGACAGAACGGAGCCCTGGGGCACACCAGCATTTATGCTGTGGGTTTCAGACTTGAATCCGTCTAATACAACTTGTATAGAGCGGTTCGAAAGAAAGTTTCTAATCCAACGAAGAAGGGATTCATCAATACCGAAAGCACGCATTTTCGATAAGAGAGCAAGATGCCAAACTTTATCAAATGCCTTTGAAATATCAAGTGCAATAATCTTACTTTCTCCAAAACGATGTAAAGATTGGTTCCACTGTTCGGTGAGATAAGCCATCAGATCACCAGTGGACCTATTGCTGCGAAAGCCGTACTGCCGGTCATTAAGAAGCTTTCGGTCCTCGAGATATTTCTTAAGCTGATAATTTATCAGCGTTTCCATGACCTTGGAAAGAAGGGACGTAAGTGCAATCGGTCGGTAATTGGAGGGTGAAGAAGATTCGCCTTTTTTGGGGATTGGCTGGACAAATGCTGTTTTCCAACTGCTCGGAACAAGCCCAGAAGAATAGGATAGATGGAAAAGCTTACGCAGAGGTTTTGCCAGCGTGGAAGAATACCTCTTCAGAACAATGGCGGGGATACCATCTGGACCAGCGGATTTATGTGTATTGAGATCCTTCAAGACTCTCGCCACAGAACGAGTGCGAAAGTAGATTTGTCCCATTGAATCGTTTACGCGCTCAAGAACCGGGGGAGTCATGACACTATCTCGCAGCGTAGAATTTGCGGCGAACTGCCTAACAAAAATGTTAGCTTTCTCCAGAAAGCTAACGAAAGGAGTGTCATTGACAACGAGCGTTGGAACCGAGGAAGATGAAGTATTCCGGATGTTTTTTACAAATGACCAAAAATTTTTACTACTTGTGGGACATTGTAGTATTTTCTGCCTTAATTTTTGGTCATGTAAAAATTTGGTCCGTCGAATATGGGCGTTGCAGGTCTTCCTGGCTTGTTTGAACTTTTTCCGGTTTTCCTCAGTGGAGTTGGCTCTAAAACACCGGAAGCTTTCCTCTTTAACCCTAATAACCTCTTTACAGCTCGAATCAAACCATGATTTTTCTTTGGGTCTGATGCTCTTAGCCCTATTCGGGATAAAAGTTCTCATTCCCAAAAGAATCATATTAGTAATCATATCTGCACTGGAGTCTACGTCACTACCGAGGAAGCATAGTGACCAGTTAAAGATTCTGAAAAAATTGTTGAGGCCGTCCCAGTTGGCTTTCTCGTATTGCCACACGGTTCTCACAGGAGCTCTTTCTCTAACTGGATTGGTTTGACACGAAAAATTTGCAGAAATGACACTATGGTCAGATGTGCCTAGAGGTGTTAATACACTGATAGTGTATTTATCAGGGTCAGAGGTAAGATACAAATCAAGAGTGTTTTCCGCTCGACCATTAACGTCCGATATTCGAGTGGGCTCGTTGACAAGCTGAGTGAGGTGGTTAAACTCAGCAAAGATCTCAGCACACATTCCCTCGGGTGTTGTCTGGCCCGAATGGAGAAGCCAAGAAGAATTGTGTACATTGAAATCGCCCGTAATAACGATTTCAGTGTGAGGATAAAGGGAAACAATTCTTTGGATGGAGTCGGACAAAGCATCAAATTCGCGGGAAGTTGAAACTCTGTCCAGATTAGGGCTTCGATAAAGAAAACAATAATGAATGATGTGTTTGTTCACCGAGAATTTGAACCATAAGAAATTAAAAAGGGGATTGGTACTAGGACCATATTGAGGTTGGAATTGGTAAGCAACATCATTTCTGATATAAACGGCGAGACCATGGTGGGAAAAGAATAAAGGCACTAAGTTATACCCATGAATATTAAATTCAGCAGGATCAGTAGCTTCACCTACTTGGGTTTCACTAAGTGCCAAAACAGCTGGCCTGTTAGAAACAGTGTAGACGTATGTCGCCAGAAAATTCGCCCTTAGCCCACGAACATTACAATAATCAACCCTGAAATTGCCAATCATTGTGATAAAACTAAAACAATAAAACCAAAACAGACGAAGTCTAAGAAAAACCACTGAATATGATTGGAGAAGTCTTTTTGATACCACAACACTACTAGTGTTATGCCTTAATAGTGACGTGAATCGATCCGAACCCTAACAATCAAAACAGTAATCATCTATACATCTGTTATCGTTAACTTAGCATATGCACCAGTTGAGCGAGCTTAGGTAAGCTCAACACAATGTATGCACCTGCTAAGCCAAGCAACTGTAGGAAGGGAAGGAAAAGAAAGGGAAAATTGCACTTACTGCGCTCTGCCATATGTAGGTAGGTACGTTGAATAGAGTTTATATTGTTGCTTGTTAATTTAAGCGGCGCGCGAAACTATTTTTTTTTTTTTTTTTTTTTTTTTTTTTATTATTTTATTTTATGTAGGCTTTTTTTTGTTATTTTAATTTTGTATTTGTTGGGTGGCTTTTTTTTTTTTTTTTTTCTTGTAAGAGTATTACTGGATATCACTGGGCACTATTTTGTTATTTATATAAACGAATCGTCAGAAGACGGCAAGGGGGGACGACAGACGCACGAAACGAACAGTAGCACAGCACAGCACACGGACAGAAGACCCAATCTCTTCCAACGCTCACCGCTCACTCGAACACCGCTCACTTTAATGATTTTAAATAAATTTTCAGAGTTTGCTGCTATTTAAAAAAAAAAATTCAATTGACTGAAATGTTCTAAATAGGGGGTCCCAAGGATCGCTGATTGTTTATGTTTATGATTTTGATAAAATTTTGTATTCAGATAATATTTTACTTTCCAACGTTTCGATTTTATAACACCTCCTATAATTTGATTTGAAATTTCATAATTAACATCATTATTTGCCTTTTAAGGTTATCTAGGTTCGGTTTTAACTTTTCCTTGTGTCGTCATGGTGAAACAAAAAATCAAAGGTGTTCCGAAAAACAATATTCTATAATGTCACTGCCCGAAACCCTTGTTTACAAAATTGTTTAGTGGATTTATGCGGGAAAGCTGTCATGGTCATAATTTTTACTATACGTCCGCTCCCAAAATTTGCTTTCCTGACTTAAAGGGGAGCATTTTGATAAAAAGCCAAAAAAAAGACTAATTTTTCTTAAAAAAATTGATATAACTAACATTGAAAAAAAAAAAATGCCTTGCACTCCTGTAATAAATTTAAAACTCGAACATATAGGTAAACAGCTGGTGATGAAGTATCAGCATAGGAAAAAGAGGGGTATGGACGATATAATGAGACAGGTTGTTTTCCCTACCTTCTCCATTCATTTAAGCACAATAAAACCAAAAAATTTGCCGTTTAAAAATGTTTGTGATTTTAAATTCTATTTTGACTATACCTACGAGAAAATGACTTTATTTACCTGATGTTACGAATTGTTATGGTATATAATAATTAAAAATCAATTCTTTGAGTAAAACAGAAGTAAATCAAAAGTAGGAATTATTTAGGTATTTTCTTAAGATGTGTATGATGATGATGACTAAAGTGGTATTCGTCTGTAACAAAAATTAATTTGCAACTCTTTCACACAAGCAATCGAAAAAGAAAAAAAATATATTTTAAATAAATTGACTATTTTCCCTTTTTTAAATAAATTTTCTTTTACTTTGAGTTGATTAAAAAAAAAATTAAAAATAAAAAGAAATAAGGAAAATCCTATTAATAATCTGATCAAAATATAAAATAAAAAGCAAAGAAACCGGGAAAAAAAATTAATACACAGCAAAGGAACGAAAATGAATTTTCTTTGCTTAAATTAAATTGTATGTCTTCAAAAAAAAAAAAATTAAAATCATTTCCTCCTTTTCCTTTAATTTTCCTTTTATAATGCTCAATTTATTTTCACTTTTCACAATTATTTATTTTTTTTTTTACTTCAATTTTATTTGTCTTCATTGCATTTGCATTTTATTCCACTTTTATTTTATTTCAACTCTGTATATATATTTTTGCACTTAATATTATTTTCATTCATTTTTCATGTCATTAATGTGTGCTATTGAATAGAAAATGCTTTTTCCCTCTTAAAAACTATCCTTCATGTACGTAGGTTGAATCACAAGTTCTATGACTTTTATACGTGTGATAATTTTTGGTATAATTAAATAAGATCTATTTTTTATGTCAACTATAAAGAAAAAATCAACATAATATGTGACATTACAGTTGGTACATAATGTAAGCTTTAAGAAATTATTACTTTCAGTGGTAAGAGAACTTTATGCTGTATAGTTAACCCTAACATAAAGAGTTTTTATGGTCCTCGTATATAATAAAGCCAAATGTTTTCAAACTTCATAAAGGATTTTAAGTGTTTTTAGAATTGAAATAGATAAAGGTTCCGTTATTTTCTAAAGCTTCCATTTACTTTTAAATTGATTTTATACAATTTGAAAACGTTTTAGGAAAATAAAGTTGATAAAACATCATCAACACCAATTAATCTCTTAACTAGACTTTTAAGCCCAGAAACCAACTTCAGTTATTTATTTTATTTTATTTTATTAATTAATCTCAGGACAATGGTTTATCCCCTGCATCCTGCAAAGACCTCGAACATGAAGTAAGTTAAAAAAATTTTGTTAAAAACTGAAAATCAAGACTTTTTTCTTACTAAGTTAATTCTTTGACGTAAGTCAAAAATCAGCTAACGTCAAAAATGTTAATTACCCAAGAAAATGAGATAATCGTTTTAGTAATACGAGTGATTTAGGCCCAGTTTTCTAATAAAAGACCATCAGAGTTTAAGAAGGCTTAAATTCGATGTTTACTCCTGAAACATATTTTTCATTGAAAATTCCAAAATCGCCCTTATTTAGGCCCTTGATTTCTAAGTCCAGATAATTTTGATAACCCTTGCTATACATCTCTAGCCAGTCTGATCTTATAATTACTTACTTCCTCCAGTTACACATCGCAAGTTGATTGAGCATGTTGCTCGTTTTTGAGGCGCCTCCTATAAGGTCCAGAGTCTTCGACTGCTTCATAGTCTATAAAGAGTATAAATGGAAGAACTCATCAGAACGCAGCGTAGCTGTACTTTCAGGATTTTGATCAGGTCAAACTTGTTGTTTTGCCTTCGAAGACCTTTCTCGACATGTAAGATTCAGTGGTCTTCTGGCTAGATTTGACCATTTTCAACCTCTTATCTAGTTAGGCTTCTGTTTTAGCCTTTTTTTCTGGTCTTAACCATTTTTTGATAGTTCATAAATAATTATAGAATTTTTATTAAGCTAAACGTATAGATTTTCCAATGCATTTTAGCAAATAAATTATAGATTTAAGGCTTTAACTACATTTTTTTTTAAATTAAAATACAACTTTGTTTAAATCCACGATAAAAATTATAAAGCTTGTGATCGTACCTAGGTGTATACTATATATGTTAACTAGCATAAATATATGGTATAATCAAATAAAAAAAAAAAAACAATACACAAAACTTTTAATATAACAATTAAATATTAAAATTTAAAACTATTGTAGTTTATCCTACAATAACACGCTTATTTATTGCTGTTTCCATTACTCAATTTCTTTTTACAGAACTGAAAAATCAAATAGAAACGCAAGTAAATGAGCTAAAAACTCAAATAGAGGGAAAATGTGTCATGCAGTGATATGTCATCATAATAAAAAAAATTATTTAAAAATAAAAAAAAAAAAACAAGAAAAAAAATTAACAAAAAAAAAAATTCAAATCCACACATATATATATATATTTATTTAACAAAACAAATCCCCAAAAAAAAATCATATAAATATATATATACAAAAAAAAAAAAAAAACAAACCATATATACATGTATTATAAAAGAATTAAACTGCAGAATTAATTTTGAAAATAAGGAACAAAATAGAAGAACTAAAAAAAAAATCGAAATTCAAAAATTAATTAAATCAGAGTTCATGAAGCACTACAAAATCAACCAAAATTAAAACAGAAGATCCAACAAAAACAATATATTCAAAGCCCAAATTTTAAACCCAAAATTTCTACCATAGCTGCCAATCGTCAAAATTTAAACAAAGAGTCTACATTAAACAAAAAATTGCAACTCTCAACAAATTGGAAATATAATTCGAAAAAAAAAAAAAAAAATTATAAGGGCAAAACGGGTTGAATCATTTGGCCGACTTTTCATTTAGTAAATTCGTCAAAAAACAAAAACTCTTCCCACATCATTCAATCACACACATATTTTCCTCTCTTAACTTAACTCCTACGGAATAAGCGCATTGGAACAGATTCGAAAAACAAAAAATTTAAACTTCTTTAAAAAAAAAAAAAACAGTTTTTAAAATTAGCAATGATAAATGTAGCAAATCAAGTGTAACGAAAAAAAAAAAAACAAGAAATTAACACAAAAACAAAAAAAAAAAAACATAGACATTTAGCCAAGCAATTCCAAACTTAAAACCAAAACCAAAGCAACCACCAACCACTAAATCTACAGATAATTGTTGTTCCGTATTTTGTTACTATAGCGAATATATAATTAAATATATTTCTTTCATCCCCAAAATATATAAAATAGAAGAAGAACGTAACTAAAATGTAAGTATCAAATTAAATTAAATATTTTTAAAATATATATGAAATTTAATTTATTATTGTTTTGCATTATTTATTTTATATAATTTTAAAAACTAAACATGTAATATATAATTAAACACTAGTAAATATTTAATATTTATTTTATATTTATACTCATACTCAGCAGTTTTTTTTAGAATCTTAGGTACCATAAAAATACTCTTAACAAATAGAATAATTAAAAAATATGGTAGACAAATAATAAATTTAACGAATAACCAAATCAGGCGAATTTAGGCATTTTTTTTTTTAGATTTGTAGGAATTCCTTGTTAAACAAGTATAAAGCGAAATTTGTGATAAACAAAAATAAAAAACATATTGCAAGTAACCAATTTGACCACAAACTGCACATTTTTATGTTAATCAATATTTAATCAGAATATTCATGTAGCGAATCACGTTTATCTAAAATTACACTCTAGCATCATTTTTTGAAAACAAAATGACTGTGATAGATTCAATTTGTTTATCAATCGCACATTCAAGAGTTTGTTAGTTATTTTGTAGGTACTTAAACTAAAATATTAATTACTAGTTGGCACAACCCGCCTTTGCACGGGTAGGAATTCGTAAGAAAATAGCAAAATAAATGGATAAATATAAAATAATTCTAGTCAATGCCAATAATTTCAAAGTCAAAATGGACAAAAGTCGAAACAATTATCGTTTAACAAAATTAAGTATTAAGTAGGTCTTATAAAGAAAGATAAAGATTTATTCGTCATTGCCAGTTAAAAATTGAAAGAAACTTACTGCTTTGTGATTTGATACTTTTACGGCCATATTATTGACTTTCATCAAAGCTAGTTTTACGGAAAAACGAGTTCTATAGGGCTTTCGAGTTTAAAGTTTTTCAAAAAAAAATTATTGATTTGATTTAGACATCAAAATATGTATGAATATTTTGATTTAGATTTCGGAACCCCAATAGAACTAGTTTTTCCGTAAAACTAGCTTTGAAGAAAGTCAATAATATGGCCGTTAGTGTTCTGAAAAAGAAGACATTTTTCATGTTATTTAGTATGTAGATGGGATTTTTTTTTATTTATTTTTTTTTTTTCATTTTTTTTCTTAATCCACCCGATATTTAAAAAAAATACTCCACATTATTTACAGTTCCAAAAGATCAAAGATATCTCCCTAAATAGGTTTGTTGATTAAAGAGTGCTCTCAAGACAGACTAAATCCACTACTGCCAAAGTTGATACAATATTGAATTTGCTAAAGTACATACGGAAAATATTTCTATGAATCACCGTTGGGCCGCAGATTAATAGATTCGGTTAACATTAATATGTCAAAAGTGACTCTTAGGCTAGACACGCACTTGCGATTTAAAGTCGTTGCGACTGAAAAGTCGCTCTAAAAATGAAACCTGTTTAATTTTTTTTAGCGCCGCGATTCTTCAATCGCATGTCCGGTGCACTCATATTTAAAACCATGTGTTTCATTTCTTGCGACTTAAAATCGCGTGACTGAAAATCGCAAGTGAGTGCATGTTTATTTTTTTCCGCGACTACGGTTTTTAAATCGCAGAAATTTCAATCACAAGTGCGGTCACAAACATGTTATTGCATTTGTTTCATTTTAATTTGCAACAATCGCGTCGCTCGAAAAATGGAACAAATTTGAGTCGCGATTTCTCGGTCGCAAGTATAGGGTCAGTCACATTGAAACTCAATTGTTCTATTTCTTGCGTGCTTAGCCTTACTCCGACCGCCAGACTCCAGCCAACTATTTTCATCAAAATATGTTTTCAAAAATAGAAAAATAACAAACAAAATTTATTAATTAATGTACTCTTTGATAAAACCTAACTTAACTTAACCTTCAAATATTGTATTAATTACTTAGTGTAATTTTTACCATGTATGGCACATTTTGAGAAATGTTTAGCCTTTTAGATCGTCGTTTCAACCATTCACTCAGCAAGCAGCAAAATTTTGAAAAAAATCTTGCCTTAAAATGATCTCATAAGTCCGTCCTTTTTAAAAAAAAAATTGTTAAAATTGAATACTATTTTTCATGTTTACCCTAAATGTAGCCTAAATTTTGAAGAATGTCTGGCTAAAGTATATAAAAACACGCATGTATATTTAAATACAACGTTGCGTGAAAACTAAAAAGCAGTCGGTGGCGATGAACTTTCCCAAACCTAAGGCTGTCCTAAGTCGGCGAGCCGTGGCGCGAAACCGTGGCGATTGTACCGAAATTCCCATCATACCAGTGTAGGCACTCTCATTACTTACTATGTAAATAAATTTAAAGAGTGGAAGGTTTCGTCGTCGCTCCGAATATTTCGCGTTGGTTTGGCAGAGCCTTTAAGATTGAAAACAAAGAAGGAAATTAAGATCAAGATTATTAATGACAAAAAAAAAAACTATACTTAGGAAAAAAAATCTGATGTATGTGGATGTAAGAAGAGTAAGAGGTAAAAAAATCGTCTTATTTAATTTTTGCTTGTTTTTAGTATCTATATACATATAACAACACAGACCTTTAAAATAAATAATACAAAATAAGCACTAGCAGCGAGTCACTGTGGCGTATACGTACTTTTTTATCAGCATATTATATTAGTAAGTTTTAAAAATCTGTACATCCAAGCCCAGCTTTACAGTTCATTTTGAATAGGAAACCCTTATTCAATCAAAATTTGTTTTTATGTGAGTTAAGTCAGGGTTTGTTGTTTAAAAAAAAAATGCAGGTACAAACAACAATCCAATACAGAGAGTATGGTTTTCACGATTAACCGGTTTTTCCAACTTTCAGCTCAGTAGTTTATTTGCCTGGTTCAATACAACAAAAAATCGCTATCATAGAAATAAAATAAATATTCAATATTTTTATTTTTGCAATGATTTAGTAAACTCTGTGTTCAAAAACTCTCAACCGAATTTCAATGTTAAATTTCATAATTTTCTTAATTTTTCTTTCCCTATAAACCGTTTAACAAAATATTATAAAACTTAAAAAAAAAGATAAATAGAATCGGTAAAGTCGTTCTCAAGTTATGGCGTGACCAAGGAAAAAAGGAATTAATTTTTATACATAGATGGGTGCAAAGGCGGTGCTAGACCAAAGTGAGGCGTGTGCAAGATTAAATTCGCGGGGCCTCTGGCAAAATCATATGTCTTTTCAATTTTAGGCCGCATCATTGTTTGAAAAGAAATATATACCTACCTAATCCACAACTTTTGCACAGACTCTCTTCCATAAAATCTTCCAAAGGCGATAGTTTAAGTATAGTTTAATTCGAAATTATTTTAACAAATTTAAGACCATTATTTGATTTCAAACTTTGAAATTTTTCAGTTTCAAGCACTTTCTAACCGTGGGTCCTGCACTATATTAACTGTCCAATTCCTATTTCGCTTTGAAAAAAACCAGTTGGCGGGCGAGTTGCTAAGGGTTCTGTTCATTAGTTAAAAAACTTGAGTGCAGAAAAATTCGCTGGCGAGTATTTGCTCCTGTGGCCTACACAAAAAAAGTAGTAAATGTGAGACGATGCAAAAATGTTGCATGATGAATGCACTGGGAAGTGCCTCCTAGTTTTTTTTAAATACACCGCTAAACAAAATTAAAGTAAAAAATGTTTTTTTTTTTTAAAGAGTAAGTATATTTAAGACCGCATAAAATTTAATGTTTTTAGATTTTTTTAAAACTACAGATGAAGATTTAAAAAAAATCTTATAAATTTTTGAAATGTTCTTGTAGGAAATGCATTCTTAAAACTGTCCTTGGTTTTTTTTTTTCTCCATTCGTTGTTGAGATATTGAAAAAGAAAACACTCTTTTCTCAAATAGACAGATATCTGGCCAAAATCTTGTCGCAGACATATAACAAATTAAAGTTAAATGAAACAATTAGCTTCTGAATGCATTAGTTCAATTAAAAAAATTTTTCCAAGGACGTAGATTCTTCCCAAGAAAAACTGAACATTTTGGTTCAGTGTTATTTTTCATGATTGCAAATTAACGGTACTTAAAAAATTGCTAAAATTGTTTCATGTCAATTAATAAAGTCTCATTATTCCCGCGACAATATGGTTTTCATTTCATCTCGATTACACCTTTTTTATCCCATTCTAAAAACAAAATTTATTATTTCTTTAATTTTGCAGTGGTGCGGGGCCCCTCGAAGCGCGTTGCCCTATGCGGTGGCACACTGCACACACCCCTTGCGCCACCTTTGGATAGTTGTATTCATTGCAACAATAATTTTTTAAAATAAAATCATCAAATGGAGAACATGAACTTGTTGTTCAAAAATTGTAACGTGGCTTGGCATTGAAGATGGTGCTGATGATGTTATAATGTAATAGTATTATTAAAGCAATTAGGTAATTTTTTTTAACTAAGCTTTTGAATAAGCCTGAAAATTTGTTTTGGCGGATGGTTGCCAGCTTTATTTGATAGGAACTAATATTATTTTTTTTTTTTGCTAATTAAGTTTCAGCTAAAATCAACTGCGAAAGGACGGTGCTATTGTTGGAAGTATTATTTATTCTTGAATTGATGAAATTATTTTCCTGTTATTAAGGTACAATATTGTTCAGTTTCTTCCCGAGGTGGAGTTAACTGTACCAACAAAATTTTAAAGTAGATTTTTCAGAGAGGTTTAGGTATCTTTTAAAGTTCTTTTCACTTTCTATAGGTTTAACTAAAATAATTTAATAGAAGTCAAGTAATGTAGGCTATACAAACTAATAACCAGAAGCATCGAATGAGAATTTATTAGAGTACATAGGTTTAGATTAGAGTATAAATAATACACAAATTCATAAAAAAAAAAAAATAAAAGCATCATAATTATTTACATCTTATTAATAAATATAATATTTTTTTTTTATAAAATACCTACTTCAAACAAAAAACCCTGTAAATAAAACAGATAATTCTTGTATATTATGCTTGTTTATAAATAGGAAATATGTTCATCCTGTGAATATTTTTTCATACCGTAATTATTTTTTTATTTTTTATTTTTTGCATGAAATGCTTTTTCGTAATTATTTCTATAAGCACTTATCTTAAGAGCCTTAAACTTCTTACAATACACCAAATACTTATATACATTTCAATGTCTTCTTTTTTTCCTTTTCTTGTTGTTTAGCTGGAGTATAAATTATAACTCAATTATATATAAAAAAAAGTTATGCTAACGATATCTATAACTAAAAATAAGCGCTTTTCTTCCTATCTTCTATATTCAAATGCATCCTTATATATACTTATATATATATATATATATGCATAAGTATTACATATGTGTGTATCTTCTATCTGTTAACTTCAAAAATAAAACCAAATCTAAAATATAAAAATTAAATTAAAACCTACAACATTCATTAAACATATATAAAACAGTACAGAACATCACCATAATATTATTATTACCACCATGACAACCAACTACAACTACAGTAACAGTTTATTATATTATTATTATGTATATGTATATCTCAAGCAGTAAACTTAATTTAATAACAAACAGAAATATAAAAACATTCCTTGAATAACTTCTCTTGTATTGTGTTTAAATAACAAAAAAATCAACAATAAAATGCAAAAAAAAAAAAAAACAATTTTCAACAAGCTAAATATAATAAAAAAGAAATATTTTCTAAAATAAATAATATCGAACCAAAAAATATATATGTGTGTCAGTTAATTTTAAAATATTTAAATAAATATTTTGTTGATTCAGTTCGGTTTTTTGTTCCATAAATTTTAATTTTTTTTAAAATAATATTTACATTATTTAAAGTAATTTAAAAAATTTAAAATATATATTTATTTAATCATTTTTTAAATAATTAAATTGCAAAAGAAAACCGTAGAACAATTTGTTAAAATATTAGACTTATAAGGAAATTTGTTAAAACTGTAGATTAAAACAAAAAAAATCACTTTGTCATGTTTTAGTATGAATAATATCAATACGATAAAAATATTGAACTTCATATATTTAAAAGACTCAGAGAACACCTAGTTATTGTCTGGAGACAGACTTTCAAGACAACTAAAGCCCTTATACATATATTTCTCTTTTCATGATTTACAAGAACTATAAAGCTTAGGAGGGTGGAAAGTAAGCCATATGAAAATATTTGACTGCAAATGTGCTGCCGATGTTGACATTTTTTATCTAAAATACTTTAAGGCCCAATTTGTTAGTAACCATTTGGTAAACTGCTATTTCAGCATAAAATGTTAAAAATATCTTCTCACTTAAGCCAATGCTATTTAACCAAATTTAGCGAGTTAACTTTGCGTTAACTTACGATTGAAGAAAAATTTATTTAAATTTTATATTTAACCTTCGATCTCTTAATAAAAAATTGGGCCTTAAACCAATAATTATGTTGTCATGGTTAACAAGGGCAAGCCAAAGATAATGGAAAGTAAAGTATTAAAATATTTTAAAACAAATTTAAATAAAACACTTTAAGGTCCGGTTTTTCAGACGCTATTTAAGAAATTAAGACAAAAAATATCTCTCGAATTAATCCAGAGTCAGATCAATACATCTTCGCTTTCAAAGTCTTAATTTGTATAAGTCGTTAATGCTGAGGAACATTCAAACAGGTACTTGTACCATATATCGTAAAATATTAAATATCGTAAAATTTTAAATCACGATTTTCTAGTCATATAAATATTCATATACTACATAAATGCAAATGAAATGTAGTATAATAATTTTTAGGAACGATCAATACTAAAAGTTAAAATACTTGAACTATGGGCAGTATGCATAGTTAGTTTTAAACACTGTTGCTAAAATTAAAATAGGTTTAAGTGGATCTAATGACATTTATTTAACTCTTTATGGTTTGTCATTCCAAGTTTTGAAGTCGAATAATTCAATAATTATTGATTCAATAAATTTTAATTAAAGATAGGACCTATATTCATATGAAAACAATAGATCGTAAATTGCAGTTAAGCTTAGCTAATGGCTATGAAAACGAGATTTTCTATAAAGCTTTACTACTTAATAAAGTTAAATAATTCCAACTCGTTATTAAAATTATTCAAAAATTAACCAATTCATGTTAATAACCAAAAGTCTAATATTCTTCATAATTAAGTACTCGTACAAGTTCCTGTACTCGGATATCCAGCTATAAGTACCACTCAGGCTTCTGAACTTTGAAAGAAAAATCAACATGCTTTCTATGATTTTACTATGATTTTTTTCAAATTTTACTAAACAATTGAGTTGTAAATTTTGGTATTCTATTCTAAGCAGGCTGTGAGCTGAGAATAGTTTTGTCAAAAGCCCTGTTAAAATTCTAAACCTAGAAAAAAATTGATTTAACTATTCTTGATGGAAAGGAATCACGTTAGGTTCTATGAGGTTCTTCTAGTTCTTGATGTAATTAGAAGTATTTTTATAAAGTTCAAAAAATCATGAATCATGAGATTCAGATTTGGAAATCTGTCTTAAATAAATGTTTTGGGGCATTTCCTTCTTAGCTTGCCCCTACATTGTATTGATTAAAAGTAAATCCCAAGACCTTAAAAATGTTAAAGCAATTTATTAGTAAGAAATTTATTAATTATTGTATAAATTTATATTGCTTGTTAAATATTTGTAATAAATTAATAAAACAAATTATATATTAAAACTCACGTTATAGAAAAAAAAATATATATTTGTTTAATTTGCAGTTCTTGTTAGTTTTTTTTTTTTTTTATTTTTACTTAACATTTTTATATTATGTATGTATTTCAATTTCACAAAGCTATTTGAACATATTCGTACCATAATATATGTGTGGGCATAACTGGAGGCGATCTATGCAAACTGAATGTCTAAGACTTACAGGATCTGTTGGACAAAATTCAAAGGTTTCTTCAGTATAACAACAATATCCATGCCAGCAAAAAAAAATATAATAAAAGCCTAGAAGGATCTTCACTTATTTATAATTTTAAATTATTTAACTAAGTGCAATTGTTGAGTTTTATAGAATATTATAAACACATAATACATACATACATAACACATTTATATAAAAATTGAAATGTGTATGTATCGAAACATAATAGGGACATGAATACTAAAAATTCTAATTCAAACAACAAACAACACATTGTAAACATAAAAAATAAAACAAATGAATATACAATACATACAAAAACTACTATTGAATATTTAAATAAAAATGAAAGTTATATTATATACACAATGAAAGTGATGAAAATTAAAAAAAAAAAAAATGATAAATGTTAAATAAATGAATTATTGTTACTTTGAGAAAAACCAATACAAAACAAAAAAAAATGAGACAAACCAGAAATAATAATTTTAAAACCAAATATAAATAAAAATAAACTTGAAAATAAAACAAATAAACTTAAAAAAAAAAACTATAAAAGAAAAAAATCTCTGTTTTCTTCTTATTTATTTTGAATGTGTTGTTATTTATTTTATGTTCTTTAACTCGGCATAAAATACCTAAAAAGACACACTAAACTTTTTTTTTTAAAGAGAAAAATTATTTAAAAAAAAAAAAAACTCTAAACTATTATCTGCTGCTTTTGGTGTTTTCTTTTATTATTGTCTTTTTCTCTATTTCTCTTTCTCTCATCTCTCTGGATTTAAGTATTTTATTGACTTTGAAACACGACAATAAACACTGCATTTATCTGTCAACATTTTTTTTTTATGAAAAAATTATAAAACACTTTTATGATATGACATAAACATGAATATCGTGAATATTTTGTGCATATAAAAATGCATTGACGTTATTTGCTCGATTGTCTTTTTTGCTTTTAGATGTGAAAATTGATAAAAATGTGTGTGCTCTAAGAAGTTAGGTAAGAAAAGTAAGTATACTCAAGTTTAAAATGAATGTAAGACTCCCATTCAAAATTCATCGATTAGATCGGTTTGAAGTGATTCTAATGGCCGATTTCATAAAGCCCTTTTAACCATTTAACCAGGCTTTTAATTTTTTAAATGACGTTTTTTCATATAAAATACGTCATTTAAAAATTTAAAAGCCTTTTAAATCTTTATGACCATAAGAATAGTAAAAGCGAAAAATTAAGCTTGAGTACAAAAAGGTAAATAAATAAAATAATTGAAATAATTAAAATAAATAAAATAAATAATGAAACTGATAAATTAAAATAAATAAAATAAATAATATAAATAAAATAACTAAAATAAATAAAATAAATAAAATAACTAAAATAAATAAAATAAATAACATAAATAAAATAAATAAAATAAATAACATAAATAAAATAAATAAAATAAATAAAATAAATAAAATAAATAAAATAAATAAAATAAATAAAATAAATAAAATAAATAAAATAAATAAAATAAATAAAATAAATAAAATAAATAAAATAAATAAAATAAATAAAATAAATAAAATAAATAAAATAAATTAAATAAATAAAATAAATAAAATAAATAAAATAAATAAAATAAATAAAATAAATAAAATAAATAAAATAAATAAAATAAATAAAATAAATAAAATTAATAAAATAAATAAAATTAATAAAATAAATAAAATAAATAAAATAAATAAAATAAATAAAATAAATAAAATAAATAAAATAAATAAAATAAATAAAATAAATAAAATAAATAAAATAAATAAAATTAATAAAATTAATAAAATAAATAAATCTACAAAATAGAACATAAAATAATAAAAAGGCTTCCATATCTATTTCGGCAACGAAACGTCGATTTCCATAGTATCGAACCTCGATTTCGAGAGATTTTAGAATACTGAAAGTTAAAGTTAATCCTGCATTTGAAAACGGCTTCTGAGTTAATCAGGCTTCAATATATTTGAAAATTTTGCTATTTTAGTTAAATTCGAGAAAAGTGTTTCCTAATGGTCTTATATTTAATCTTACTCGATCGATTTTCTTAGACGGTGGTGTTGGAAGAAACTGTCAAAACTAAAAACTAAAATTTAACAAATAAAAAGTTAAATTCAAGAAATTTTTGGACAGATATGCAAAACAAGAATACAACTAAGGTTGGTTTTTTAGTTAACATTACTTGAAATCAGTGCTGGGAGATATTGGGAAAAATTCTTTTCTCTGGGAATTTTGACCCCCCAAAAGGGACTAAGAGAAAACCGATCCAGTTTGTGGGATTTGCTTGATTTTAGAAAATTTTACCCAGAAAAGAGAACATCGAAAAATGTAAAAGCAATTTTTTTAGAATAATTTAAACCAAGTTGAAATAAAGTAGGTACAAGAAATGTCAGAATTATTTCTTGGTAAATTTTATGAGACATGAAAAATTACACAATAAAAATGCAAATCGTGAATTTAGTATCAAGGAATAAAGCTGGAACCACATCTATCTCATGTGGTGTCTTGTGGAGTCAGGTGTCGCTATCGCTCCAATGTATTTCATATGCGTAGAGCCATATTTATATTATGTCGAAATCTGTTTTGTTACGATTGCGCCATACCACGCTATAGTGCAGTCATTTTATTTAGTGTGCAGGATAGAAAAACCAATGCTCTTGAAAACAGAATAATAAAAAAATTAAAAAATGTCAGTTCGTAAGACAGCACGCTTGATTACTGGCTGAACAGAATAGAATGACGGAACTGAAGCCGCAGACGGCGTGTATTCAATATTTTGACAGGACAGCTATTCCAGCTCCGGCTCCGTCTGCGTCACCATTCTGTTCAGCCAGTTAGTGTACTCAGTCCACAACACTCCACAATACACCACCACGACACATGTGTGGATCCGGCTTAAGTTATATATCTTTATGTCAGGTCATAACAAGTGGATCTTTTTAATCAATTTGAAACATAAAACGTATAAAACCAATTTTAATAAGATACTCAGCAATACAAACTCTAGTTTTTCACCAGCGTAAATTGAATAAAAAAAATAATACATCCCCTTTGCTTCTTTCACAGAAGCAAGATATAAAAAAAAACGATACAACAGTTGCTTGTTTTAATGTTACTTCTATTTTCCAAATCACCGTGAAATTAAGAACAGGGCCGAAGCGTTTTTCGAATTTTTTTTTTCAAAATTTTTTAGTCTTACGAAAAATGTCAGAATATTTTTGAGCAGTTAAAAAAACTAATATTGCCCATTTTCAACTCACAAAATCAAAAACCCCTGGTCAAAATTTAGTGTTTTTTTAAGGAATTGTTTAGTATATGTACAACAAAAGGAATCTTTTTATCGATTTTTCAATGTTTTCAAATATTCAAGATGTTTTTTTTCAATTAACACATTTTTACATTGAGCGTTAAATGATGGAAGGCATTTTTGACAAAGTTAATACTTTTGTGTCCTACATTTTGTCCTAGAGTCACAAAAGCTTTTTTATTAGATATCGTCGTTCTGCATTCTTCAATATCTATACTTAAAAGCCGACCTTATTCTACGGAATCAAAAAATAAATATAACTTATGATTATGTATCTTTAAAACAAACAATAATTATTCACTATTAAACCTTAATTTATTTATGAAATTGCTGCTGTTAAAAACGGATTCAAATTTAAAAAAAATCTACAAAAATAAAAAAGGTGTTAGCGACTTAATTTTAAATATGTATAAAAGCATCATTTCTTTGATCTCTCATCTACACGCTGGTAATGACCGCCTAATTTAATTAAAAACTAATGCTTATTTTCATTATTTTAAAGCAATTTGAATTATGGTATATTAAAATAAGGCAAATCAACGGAACTAGGTTGTTGAAAGGTAAGTTTGTATTTAATCATTTAAATATCGACTTTTATCTAATAAAAATTACACAACTAAAAACGTAAACCAAAACAACACATTTGAATAAAAATTGCTTTACATAGATTTTTTACACATTTTATTTTTTTTTCTATATAAAATAGGTATTTTAAATTAAAAATAAATTATTTTTATTAAAATGATTAAAATTATATTTCAGCTAAAAATGTTTTAACTTTTAACACTACTTTATCCAAAATTCAATATCGGAATCCGGTTTCACCGCAGTTCTATGACAGTTCCAATTCAAATATTAACAACAATAAATTAAATTAATCTGCAAAATTCCCAACAATACACAACAAAAAAAACATCATTATATATAAAATCATTACTCCCATATTAATAAACGAAAAAAAAATTATAATAATTTAATTTTAATTATTTAAACAAAATGCAATAAATAAGCAATCAAGTTAAAAAAGAAAATGCAGTTCTTTATAAGTGACATTTTATAATTTTAATTTTTAAATAAAAATAAAAATTTTAATTTGAATTTATATAGGTCTTAAAAATTCACAAATAAATATTTATAATGTTGTTTTACTTAAAAGAAAAAAATAAATAAAATAAAATGCCTTTGAAAAAAAACCTAAGATAAACTGCATATATATATATTAAATACAATTAGTTAAAAAAAAAAGTTAATATAATAATTTATATGTGTATGTGGTTAGTAATGTTATTTAAACCAAAACAAAAAAAATTAAAACATCATATAAATTTAAGTGTTTATTGTGAAATCAGGAAATCATTTCCTTCTTTATTTTTGTAAGAAGGGGTTATAAACGTTGTCTGGATAATATTCAGTGTATAAAGTTTTAAATTTTTCATACTGTGTTCGTTCTAAAAATACAACAAAAAAAAAGTATTATTTATTTCAAAGAAATTAATATTTTAAAGATATTTAATTGGCATTTATTAATAAAAACTAAATTTATTCAAATAAAAAGTGAAAACTTTTAAAAACACTCATTTTCTTAAATGATTTGAAAAACATTCATTGAATTTAATTTAGCTAAATTTGTTTCTTTATTACCATTAAAAATTAATAAATTTAAATTAAATAAAATCACAATTATTTCTGTTCCAATTAAATTTTTATTTATCTTTACTACCATTATCAATTAAATTTAGCACTTATCATTTATTATCCTTAAAATATTAATTTTCATTGAATAACTCTTTACAAATAAAATCTAATCGTAATAATGTTAAAAAAAAAAATATTTCAAATTTCCATAAATACCTAATAGTAAAGGCAAAACGATTAAATAAAACGGATAATTCATGATACAACGACTCTAGTACATTTATATACCTTTCATATTATAATTAGCAGATAGGATAATTGAAAAATAAAATTTTTATTAAAAACAAAATACATTTCTTCTGAATTTCAATTTTTAAGTTTTACTTTTATTTAAAAAAAAAAAATAAAGTTTTGGTTGTATTAATAAAAATTTAAACAAAAAAAATCTAAAAAAAAAAAAATGGTAGAAAGAACTTATTTTAGAATACAAAAATATATACATAAATATAAATAAAAAAAGTATTGAATATATATATATATATACATTTTTAAACTGGAAATACCTAAATGGTCTATATAAAAAGCTTAAATAGTGACCGACTGAAATTATTGTTAAAAAAAAATTTTAATTTTTGTGAGTTGTTTATTGATGTAATCAATTTATATAACAGTATATAATATATTATTACCATTTAAATTTATTGAACTTGTAAGAGTTAAAAAAAAAATAACATAAAGCAAAAGTTAAATTCCAGACTTCTTATATAAACAGAATAAAAATAAATAAAAAATATTAAAAGAAAAACAAACAAAAAAAAAAAACACTTCATATTGTTGTTTCTCAATAAAATTTTTAATTTCCATATTTTTCAAATCATACTATCGCTGTCTAGTCTAGATTATATTGTTCAGTTATTGAATAGAGTTTAGAAGCTGAAAATACCAACACACTTACGGAAAACTGCTGAGTTATTATTTATATTACACTTTTCTGGTGTAATGTCCAGCGATGAAAAATAAATAATAGTAAATAAAAACAAAATGTAATAATATTATTATATATATACTATACACATTTACATAAACATTCATGAAAAAAAAAATAAAACAAATTTATATACGTCTAAGATGTATATAGACATATTATATATAAATATCTATATATATACAAATGATATGTATATATACATAAAATAAATTAAAAAAAAAGTTTTGAATAATGAGATTTATTATTTCAAAATTCATAACTTAAGAGATTAGACGCATATTAATAAAATTAATATATTATTATATTAACGAAATGTTAATAAGAAAAAAAAATAAAAAAAAAAAACATTGATTTAAAAAGTGAATTAATTTATGTAGTTTAATACACAAGTTTAAATGTGTATTACTGTTGAAATATATATTATAAAAAGAAAAGACATTGAAAACAAATAACGAATAAAATTGCATATAATGAATTGACAAAGAACATGAAAAGTTTTTTTATTTAAAAGGATTTTCAATTTTTTTGTGCATATAAAAGGGTAAGTTCTTGCAGAGCTGACATAGATTCAAAACAACTTGAAAAAACCCAACAGAATAATTTTTGAATAAAAGGCATTATTTTAAGAACAGTAAATACATACGCGCATAACTTGGCTAAACATCATTCGATTTGCAAGGAGATGTTTGTGTTAAATTTTTATTAAAATACCGAACGGAGTCGTGTTCAAATTAAATAAAATTTGAACGAAAATAAAATAGCAAATTCGACCAACAAAGTCAGAAAACCGTTTAAACATCTTGAAATTTCAAACTTTCAGAATTAGTTTTTTGTTCGCGCACAACTCGACATTCTTGGTTGAATATCATCCAAATTGGATGGGGATTTTTTTGTTGGATTTGTTTTTGTATTGAACCAGATAAATATACTACGAAGATAAAAATTGGAAAATTACGCCGAAAAAGTCGGAAATTAGTGATAGCAATATATTGCATGCTTTCTGAATTATTTTTTTGTTCGAACAGTCTTTCTACACATTGGCGATTGATAGGAATTCTGCCCATAATTTCGTATAGGTAAAAATGGATACATGAAATTCTGCAGGTCCGTCAAGCTGGGTCCGCCACAATCGAAATTTGAAATTCTAATGATGCAGGAATTTAGTACTAATTAAGTTCTACTAATTTCCAAAACTCCGAATCAGATGCTCTATCATTTGACCTTGGAATTAAGCACCAAACACAAAATAAGTGGTGGAGACTTTTTAAACGTCACACTAAAAAAAAAAATAGGTGTTAGATGAATGGGTTCATTAGAAAAAATACCAACTTTCACTTTTCTACTCCCACTGGTTTAGTTTTTATGACGTCAAGCTGGGTCCGCCACAGGTTTGATGGGGAGGGGATTTTAGTTCCAGATCGGGATTGCGGTACAAAATTAGAACCTAATTAGTACTAAATTCCTGCATCATTAGAATTTCGAATTTCGATTGTGGCGGACCCAGCTTGACGGACCTAAATTCGGCCCCAACGAAATTTAACCTTTAAGAGCCATTTAAGAGCCATTTCCTGAAAGGAAACTTAAATATTTATGTTCAACTTAAACGCTTATGTTTCCCTTTTCCTCAGCGTAAACTGTCACATAAGCTCTTATATTGAACTTAAATATTTAAGTTTCGTTTCAGCAAATGGCTCTTAAAGGTTAAATTTCATTATGAAAAATGGCCGCACTTTTATATGTTTGTTTCTTTATTGTATGTCAATATGTCATATATTTGGGGCCATTTTTCGATTTTGGTTTGATTATTTCTTTCTTTTTCGGGGCTTTTTTTTTCATTAAGTTTGTGGTAATTTTTTTTCCAAAGCCCCAATTTCAGAGCTATTTTTATTTTTTGTTTGGGGTCCTTTTTCATTAGGGCCAAACATCATGTAGCCGTACAAAAAATTGTGTCCACATATATGTCATTTTTTAATGGACGCTAGGTTTTTTTGGGAATTCTCTGTTAAGCGAACTTGGCACCTTCCCTATCGATTACAAATAATCGCAAAAAACAAATGAAGAGGTGCAGTGTATGTAGCATCAATATGACTGTCTCCTTCTTAACTTCCCTTTGCACGCGGCGAATTAGAATTAAATTTCTAATCACCATTTTGTCTTCAAATTATATAGCGAGGAGAAGTTCCAGAAATATCTAAGTATCTTAAGATTTCACCAACGTTAGATTTAAACTAAAAGTAACAAATTTATTTTAAGAAAGTAAAGATATGAAAAAAGAACTAAACGTAAGTATTAGTAAAATAAGAATAAGATTGTATTAGACTAAAAGAAAGTGTTTTGTTTTTAAGAAATGGAAGTTATTTTATACTTTCTTTGTACTGAACTACATTATACAAAGTGGTTTTACTTAAATTTCGGAATAAGGAGTTTTTTATTGAATAGAGTTGAGTTAAACCATTTTCCTTTTCTTTCAGTCTTTAATGCTGTTATTATAATTAGATTTAGGGGTGATGCCCAGGTACAACATATTTAAAGTCCCCAGTGCAAGACAGGAGGGGGATAAAGGTTCTATAAAACAATTATCTAATATAGTAGTAGTGTACATAGTTTTCAATTTTTTCAAAGCTAACAACCATCTAGTTTTTAGCGTTCAAATAAAGATTAATAACAACATTAAAAACTGAAAGAAAATTAAGTACCTACTACCTACTTTGTTACAAAACATTTTGAAAAAGAGGAAGTTATGATTTTTGTTTTCATAATCTAAAATTAAAATTCATTTTTTTTTCTAAACCGTCAACTGAAAAAGTCATTTTTGCTCCAAAATAAAACAATAGGTCTTTAGGTTTTCAAAAATAAATATAAAATAAATTTGATAACACAACAGCTCATGAAGAACTAGGGCCTAGTGACTTACAACTCTCAACAATTCCTGTGTGCGTGTCTGCAGGAATGGAGGGGGCCTACAGTTTATTGCCGAATCCGAACGGTTAACGAGCGGCACTTTTCTGTGACAGGAGATACTCTTGGAGGATTTGTCAATTCCTCGCAAGAGGCAGTAGCCGTTTTTTTTTTCTTTTAAATAAATAGGTGGCGAGGCTGGGGATCGAACCTTTAGACCTCCGGCATGACAGTCCATCGCACTAACCATCACGCTATGGCTACTACAGGTTTTCAAAAAAATACCAATAATATTGTACTATAAGTACTTCCGTTGCTTTTACATAATTATTTATCCACTGCTAGTGACCATTTTTAAAATTTCTCTGCCCGCATCTCTATTAGTGTTACTCCCAGCTAAAATATATGTACATATGTAAACAAAACAATTTTTGTTGGCAATTTAATTTTTGTAGGCTATTTAATTGACTTTATTTTGTAATACAGACTTTTCCATTTATTCGCTTGGTTTTAAAAATATTCGCGAAAAAGGGGTCCTTATATCCCTTTTCCTGGCTCAAGGTCGTGGTCCTAGGCTGGAGACTTTTAGTATGTTGGGCCTAAGGGTCACCCCTACCACTTAAAAAAAAAAATAACCCAGACTACATGCATTTTTGTATTTATTTTACGATTTTATGATCGTTGACTGGACTGTTAGCAGAATCACTGTGGCGTATACGTACTTTTTTTTATTGCATATGTACATAAGTTAGTCTGTATATCAAAAGTTTACAGCGAATTTTATATAATTGGTATGAAATATATTTTGAGTAAAACACCCCTCTTAAGTCAAAATATGTAATAGACCTAGAGCCGGTAGCAAATTATGGCAGTGAGGTATAACCAAAATTCATGTGCATGTATGTGTAGGTATACGCATTATTATATCAAAATCAACCGTCTGGCAGGTTTTTTTTTCAGCCGGGGGTGGGGGTGGGCGTTTGAAAATGGTAATTTTTCCGTTTTGGATGTCGGAGGTATAACCACTTGAATTTATATACAAACAATAAAGGATTGTACACTGATTAAAAATAGTTAGGTCCCAGACGATTTACTTTCAGCTTTCCCCTTGCCAGACGCCCCCAAAAGTGGGTGAAAAATCAACTTTGGAAGTTTAAGATATAACCACATAAGTGATACATAAAACAAAATAAATAAATAAATTTTATGGCACAACAGCTCATGAAGAACTAGGGCCTAGTGACTTACAACTCTCAACCATTCCTGTGTGCGTATCTGCAGGAATGGAGGGGACCTACAGTTTATTGCCGAATCCGAACGGCTAACGAGCGGCACTTTTCTGTGACAGGAGATACTCTTGGAGGATTTGTCAATTCCTCGCAAGAGGCAGTAGCCGTTTTTTCTTTTAAGTAAATAGGTGGTGAGGCTGGGGATCGAACCTTAGACCTGTGATACATAAAAACATCAGAATAATTCTACTGATTACAAATATGTAGGTTCCAGACGTTTTGGTTTCAGCCTTTGCGTCGCCAGACGGCTCCAAAGATTGCAGAAAATTAACTTCTGTCCTTTGAGGTATAACCAAATGAACGATACATCAAAAAATCAGTAAAAATCGCCTGATTATAAAAATGTAGGTCCAAAACGTTTTACTTTCAGCCTTATGTGTGCCAGACGCCATTTTAGCATTTTTTAATGCATTTTTCAACTTAAAATCTTAAAAACTGTTTTCTTTTCAAATGTAACCAAATGAAAAATACACTATAGATTCAGTAAAGAACCTCCAGATTTTAAAAATGAAGGTCCAAGACGTTTTTCTTTCAGCCTTATGCCCGCCAGACGCCGTTTAACGTTTTTAAATGCATTTTTCAACTAAAAACCTCAACTACTTTTTTTTTCTTTTCTTTCATTTGGTTATATTTGAAAAGAAAAAAGTTGTTGAGGTTTTTAGTTGAAAAATGCATTTAAAAATGTTAAAATGGCGTCTGGCGGGCATAAGGCTGAAAGTAAAACGTCTGGGACCTACATTTTTATAATCACGCGATTTTTCTGATTTTCTGATATATCGTTCATTTGGTTATACCTCAAAGGACAGAAGTTATTTTCTGAAATCTTTGGAGCCGTCTGGCGACGCGAAGGCTGAAACCAAAACGTCTGGGACCTACATATTCGTAATCAGGAGAATTATTCTGATATGTTTTTATGTATCACTTATGTGGTTATATCTTAAGCTTCCAAAGTTGATTTTTCAACCTCTTGTGGGGGCGTCTGGCAAGGGGAAAGCTATAAGTAAATCGTCTGGGACCTAAATATTTTTAATCAGTGCACAATCCTTTATTGTTTGTATATAAATTCAAGTGGTTATACCTCCGACATCCAAAACGGAAAAAATACCATTTTCAAACGCCCACCCCCACCCCCGGCTGAAAAAAAAAATCTGCCAGACGGCTGAATTTGATATAATAATGCGTAAACCTACCCATACATGCACATTAATTTCGCTTATACCTCCTCTGCCAAAATTTGCTACCGGCTCTTAGACTATTATAATTCTTCCTCGTACGGGTTTGAGCTGTTGTTGGACGTTTAAGGCTAGTCAATTGACGATTTTGGAGAAAAGACATTGCGATGAAACTTTCATATCTCTAAGTGGATTTTGGCATTCGCAGTTTCATGGAACGTTTTGTAGATCTTTGATACACAATATACATATATATATTAGATGGAGCTGACGTTGTAGCCCGTCAGCTCCATCTAATATATATAGGTTAATCTTTGTCGCAGTAGTGTAACAACTTGAGCAATATCTGTAGGTGTGGTATCCATTAAATTCCAAGATTAGAATCAATGTTTCCTACTCGTGCTTCCTTCTTTAGTATAATTTGTTATTTTCATTATTTTGGCGAATAACGCCAAAACGATCCAATGGATTTTTATGATTTTACCTCCAATTTAAAGTTTAAAGTTCAAGCTTTAAAATGTGACCATTAACATTTAGGCATAATTATTGTATCCATACAGATTGTTGCTCTTAAAAGGCGAAACGGAGTGATTCCATTCTTTTGCTCGCAAGTGTCTAGGTATAGTTCAAAAATTCAATTTTTTTAATTTATTTTTTCTGCCGAGACTAACTAGACTGAATTTCAGTCCAAATAATACAGTCTCGTTTCGGATGCTCAGTTTTTCGTGACGAGACCAAAATTCTTCTCGTCTCGTGGTCAACCCTAGCTTTGGAAATGATTGATTAAACTTAATTTAATACCAGCCATCAATCTCCGCCATTGGTTATATTTATTGTATAAATTATTCCATCCTGTTTTTCCACTAATTTCGATGTGTACTCTGTACAGACAGGCTACCCTTCACTTCTACCATCGTTCTTTCAGGAACACTCCATTCCACTCACATTCCACTTCAAATTAAATTCCCTCTCTGGTTAATTTATCGAATAAATTGTGTCTTTCCTGATAGAAATAAGTTCTAGGTACTTATGTATTCTGGTATCGTCCTTGAATCGATTTTCATTCTTAATGATCCCAATAAAATGTAATGTATATACAATACATAGGTACTAGGTAAGGTAGGCTATAAACTACACTCACACACAACAATGCATTAAATTATCAGTTTGAAAATATTTGCTCGTTGGCTTTAATATAGGTCTGAGGGTTGAGTACCTACCGACCGTTATAGACATCACGCAACAATGCGCATTCCTTTTAAAAAGATTTATTCGTTCTGATCGAATTTAGGTCAGTACACACAGCGTACACTACACAGCCTCGAACAAAGGCGGAACGCGATTATTTCTAATTTATTCAGTACGCGTTATTTCAATACAATTACGGTTTTCTAATAAACAATTGCGGTTTACCTACAAGCTACAACCCAATTTCTATAATACAAATTTTATAATTGGTATTCAGTTAGCTTCTGTAATGGCAGCAGACGACGGGACAGGCAATATTGGACTTTCTCACAACTGTGGCCACCGACACAGTGGACGTCAAAGGACCACATACGTTTTATTTAATTTTATATACAATTGGATCTGGTTAAATAAATTATTTTGCAAAGTGCTTTTGGAAAAAAGAGAAAAGGGTTATAGAAATAATGTATGAGGTGTAATTGAATCAAAACATTCAGCTTAGCGGAGGCTTTGTTTTGATTTTCATTTCAAATTAACTTTGCAATAGAATCAGGATATTTTACCCTTTTCAAAAAAAAGACTTTAGAAGAGATAGTAAACAGTTCACAAGTCTTGAAAATAGTTAGACTATAATTTTGAATGAAATAGCGTCTCCTAACATAATGCATTGATAAATATAATTTTGTTGTCGGCTTAAGTGACTCGAAAGCCATAAATTATAAATTATGTAAAAAAAAAATGAATTACGCACCAAACTTATATCTCCATACTCCTTTCCAACGACTACCCCACGCAGGCATATTCTATAATCAAAAATAATATCCAATTCTAGTTACCCATAGCAGCAGTCTATCAAATTGGTTTAACCGAAGAATGTTGCCATGGTTAACCAAAACCATTGAAAGTATGGCAATTTATAAGTATTTAACCTATATGAAAAGCCAATTTTGTAAACGCACCCCCGAGTTGATTTTGTTTCAAAATGACTAGCCTCTGCCCCTGCTGTGCACAGCGAACAAAACCAACTCCACAAAATATGGTCCATCACCCTTAGTAGCCCAGGCATGTGGGCGGGTGACGGGTGAATAATATGTAAAGACCCAGAATCACTTCGGTTTACGGTCTATATTATATATGTATGTGGTGTGGAGGGTAGGGTGGTACTCAACCAGAAGGTAATAGGTATGAACAATTTATGCTCCAATTACTATGCTAATCGGATAAAGTTTAAATTCAGGTAAAAAGCAACTTGACAGAATCCGTTCGTTCTCTTTATTTTGAGTTGATTTTTATTTTTTTTTAATTTAAAGGGATGAATTTCATATTATTTATTTGAAGTAAAATGTTGAAGGATTTTATTATTTCATGAATTTTCATTATGATTAGTTCCAGTTATATAGGGTTAACTCATGTGGATGAAATGATGGGATAATGAGTTTATTATGAAAATGTCTGCTATTTATATTTTAAATTAATAATCGATATAAATAGATATTCGAGGTGATTGGTATTAAAGTAAAATAACTCTTTTAACCTTCCAATAACAACACATTTAAAATATATGTACATTGTACATACACCACAAGAGGGGTGGCAGAACACCCCAGCCAGGAATAAATTAAAAAAAAAAAAAAAAACTTTCAAGGACAATATAAAATTTTTATAAAAAAAATAACAATTTATATAATACTTTACCAAAAAACAGAAAAAAACTTAATTCATAAAAAAATAAATATAATTAAAAAAAAATAAACTTAAATACAATTTAAACAAATCTTTTTCCTGTGTTCAGGGCATACAGGACATTGGCATTTAAGACACGCGATACTGCTTTTGCGATCTTGTTTCCTTGGACAAATATTGCACATCGCGATTGCTTTGGCTGTTCCGGAGGGGGCTCACCTCTATTTGACTCCATGGCGTGTCCTACAACCCCCTTTATTCCTTCAATTTTGACATACATGGAACACGGGTATGGTATGTTTCGCCAGAATTGTTTGGCAAATTAACGTTTCGCGGTGGTACATTTCGCCGTTTCTTGTTTCGCATTTTTTATTTAGCATTTTGTTATTTCGCAATTTTCGTTTTGCAAATTACGTTTGGTTTTTTATATGATATGACAAATTATCATTTCGCAATTTTCAATTAATATTTTGTTTGATTGGCATTTTTAGGTTTGACAATTTTTTATTTGGCTTTTTCTTATTAGACATTTTATTATTTTGGTATTTTTCATTCAGCATTTTGTTATTTCGCTTTTTTGTATTTGGTAATTTGTTGTTCAGCTTTTTTTTATTTGGCATTCAATTGTTTAACAATGTTTTGGCTTCCATTAAATTACATGCCTTAAAATTTCGCGCGAAATTTTTTGATGAAATTTCACCCAAATCGTGACCCTGGCAGTGTCAAAATTGATTTTGAAAGTATATTTCGCGCGAAATTTTAAGGCATGTAATATAATGGGAGCCAAAACATTGCCAAACAATTGAATGCCAAATAAAAAAAAAGCTGAACAACAAATTGCCAAATAAAAAAAAGCGAAAAAACACTGAATAGAGAATATCAAAAATATAATGCACCTACGAAAATAACTGCCCAATTGCTTAAAACCGTTTTTTCCTTGGATTTAAATGTGAAAATCCTCTTTCTGTTCTAAATACTGAATTAAAAAAAACTATATATACACTTCTCAAATAAAAAACAAAATTAATCTTGAAAAGAGACGATGGTAATGATTGGTCAAACGACCAAAACAACTAAACGGCGGAATGATCTTTTAGCGAAATAATAAAACAGCTTGACGATATTTCTCGAAATGATTAAACGGCGAAGCGTTATTTCGCAAAATAATGAAACGGCGAAACAATATTTTGCAAAAAAAAACTCTTGGCCAAATAATAAACAATTTAACAAAGAAAAACTAAGGAATAATTTGCCAAATGAATTTTGCGAAATGATTGAAAATATTTTTAACAAAAAGCGAAATATAAAACCGCCGAATGTTAATTGCAGAATGATTGAAAAACGTAATGAATAAAAAACAAAATGTAAATTGCCAATCAAGAATTGCGAATTAAACAAAATATTTAACGACTAAGGCGAAACAAGAAATGCCAAATGAATTTTGCCAAACAATGGTGAGGTGACCCATGGAACACAACATGAGGTGATATACAACCCCAATGCATACCTTTTGCCCTCGCACTAAAAAAAATATGACCTATCGCGTGGACTACTCATTAGCAATTGACACCTGAGATATTAAACGATAAATATTAAATACATAAGAACGGCAGGAAGGGGAATAAAGCAAAATTCAAATTACAGTTAAAATAAAAACCCTGGTAGAGCAGCACCCCTGTTGTGATCGGAAGGTTACAAATTTGATTTTTTTAATAAAAAATATGCAGGATTGGATAATGCGAACTTGTTCTTATGTAATTAATAACCATGCAGCTACATTTTAACAAAAAAAAATGATAAATACATCAAAAGTACAGAAGTTTTTTTTTTTTTTTATCATTTATGAACACTATATTTCAGAATTATAACAAAATTGGTAAAGCCATTGAAAACCTTCACGTAAATAACTCAAAATTCGGATAATGTTTTTCCCGCAAATAAACCCATTTGTTAGCATTTTTATGTTGTACAAGGTTTTACTCTTTTCACAAAACCACGTAAGTAAGTATCATTTTCCAAATTTTTTTCCAATAAATCGAAGCCGAGGTAACAATCAAACATGGCATTACGATGATATGATAGATAACACGAAATAAGTGGGTCCCGCAATTCAGTCTTTCCGTCCGTATGTCTGCATGTATGTCTATCCACGGCCTACAGCCTAAACCAATGAAGCGATTTTCTTCAAACTTGGAGAATAAGATTTATAGATAATTCCCTAAAGGGAAAATCGAGATTTTTTTTACCTCAAAAAATAACGGTACTTGCAAGACAACCGTTTTGAAAAAGGTTATTTATTTTCGACTTTCTCGTTAATAGCTAATTGATTTTAATCAAAATTTTTATACTTGAAGGTCGTGCCAAGTATTAATAATATCTTTATACTGCTTACAAATATTTTCCAAAAAATATTTTTTGGATTTTTTAAAAAAAAAGTTAAAAATGTTTTTTTTTGAAAAATCATTTTTTTTTTTTTTTTGAAAACGGGTAGATGAATTTTTTGATGTTATGGCTTTAGTTGTATATCATTGTACTAATAAAAATGGCATACCTACTAAATATTTTTTCTAAAAAATTTCAAGCAAATCTTATATATAAAAAAATATTTTTTTAAGAAAACTGCTCCAACGATTTTTAAAATTTTATCAGCATACATTTTTATTTTTTCAAAAATTAAGATTGCGTCATTTGTTCTGAGATTAAAATATTTTAAGTACTAGTTTTATCAATTTAAAGAACGTGTTTCATGCTTTTTTTCCATAATTAAATTTCAATTCTTCAATTTATAAAATTAATAAATACATATGTAATTATTAATTATTTGTACTTATATTACACTCAATCTTTAAAATTCGAAGAAACTTTTAGGACAAGAGCAAGTTCGTGCGATATGCATTTTGATTATTTGGAATGCTCAATTTGTTGTCTTAAAAATACATGACAGACTATGAGCGAAAAACTACATTTAAAATTATAAAAAAAAAATAACAACAAAAAAAGAAAAAGAGAATTAAAAAAAATTCTTTATAACGATTTTTTATAATTATTGTTATCAACTTTTGGTTCTTTCTAACGCTAAATAAACGCATAGGCGTTGTTTTTTAATATTCAAATTTTCTTTTTTTTTTTAAGCTATTTTGTTTATAATTTTAAATGTAGTTCTTTGCTAAAACAAACTGTCAAGTATTTTTAAGATAACTAATTGAGTTCTCAAAATAAAGAATTAAAAATTATACTTAGTTACGTATTTTTGTGAAAAAATAAACAAAGTAAAAAAAAAAAACAACATAAAAATTCGGCAAAACCGTTACTCGCAATTTGAGTTTAAAAAAAAAAAATCCGAAAAATGGTTTTAAATGGTACCTCCCATAGATCAATTTTTTTTTTCATTTTTTTCAAAAAGGAATCAGCTGATTCCAATGTTTTGTGGAGATTTTTCAAATTTTTTTGTTTTTTTGGATTTTTGAAAAAATTTTCAAAGTTTTTTTTTTTAACCAAATATTTCGAAAACGACTTAGTTAATTTTTACGAAACTTGATACCAGGCGGTTTTTAACATTATCTAGAATATTTTGAACATTTCTTCTTGTAGTCAAAATTAAGAGTACCCTCCACACAAATTTTTAAAAACCGTTACGGAAAATCTAGGTTTTCTCGAAAACGACTCCTAACTGTACCTAACTGCTATTATTTTGCTTTTGGACTATCTCATTATCTGTAAAACCAATTTAAATTTTTTAGAACAAAAGCTTCTACTAAGTTGAAATCAGTATGTATGTACATCAAAATTTTCAAAAAAAAACTAATTTTGGATTTAAAAAAAAATCAAACTATTTTGTTTCTCAAAGTTCATTACGTACTTTAAAAACTTTTTTTCGAAATTTAATTTTTAATTCCACATTAATATATACCAAACAAATGGTTTAGCAATTTTTTTTCTTAAAAATGTTTACAAAATTTTATATACAAAAAAAAATTAATGTTTAAAAAAACCGCTCTTACAATTTTAATTTTTTTTCTCAAGAACTAAGATTTATTAAAGAAATCAGATGATGATGTACTCTTTCTAGCTCTCGAAACAATTTAAGAAGATTTTTTAATAAATTAATTTCGAATTATGTTAATTTTTAATAATTTTTCAACTTAATAATTTTTTACCTTAAATGCCGCATCCAAACGGCTAATGCGCAGTTCAGTTCCTCGAAAAATGCAGTAGCCGATTTTGTTTATTATTATTAGGTGGACAAGGCTGGGAATCGAACCTAGACCTCCGACATGACAGTCCTACGCACTAACCATCATGCCACAGCTACTACAGAAATTGAAATATGAAATTTTAAAAGTTAGGACTTTAATTTCTTAAAAAATTTCCATTACATCAGTATTATATTTTTGTATTGTATTTTATATTTTTGAAATTATGAAAAATAGTTTATCTATGTTTTAGGAATATTTGATTTACATTTGTTTTGCGTAGAACACACATTATTTGATATCAATGTTGAATAGTTTTTTATTTTTATCTTGTTAGTTTAAAAATCTTAAAATTGAATGGATGTTAGAAATTAGTAGATATAATGTACAAACAATTTGGTATATACTTCGGTATTTATGAACGTGAATCATTTACGGAAAACATTGGAATATTAAATTCTATAAAATCTTCTAAATTTCCATTGGAAGTTATTCAAATGGATCCGATTTTGTATGTGTTTACGTAATATGTTCAATATGTACGTTCATTCGTAAGTTCGTATAGGCACTCGTACATCCGTCGGTCTTTTTCCGTCGACCAAATTTCGAGAACGAATAAATTTATCGACTTCGGGTTCGGATAATTTTATTTTACATATAAAAGCGTCATAACGTGCAGAAAGGGTTTTCAAAGAAATCAACTGGCGGTGCGGTTAGAAGTTCCATAGAGGAACAGCAAAGGCAAAAAATTGTCGTTCAGATTTTCAAAAGGAATGATGAAATGCTTATTAAAGCAACCAAACTACACATAGGACTATGCTTTGTTAATATTTTAATGCTCTTAATATGACTGCTAGTTGCTAGCATTTCATTTTGCAAGACTTTCATTTTGCGCTCAATGGAAAGTATAAGCCAATTGACGACAAATTGTCAAAGACCATTTAATCTTTTAAAAGACTAATTCACAATCCTCAATGCATGTCCTGTTCGATCTGAAAACAAAAGTCCTATCCCATGAATTCTAAGGAAACAATCTATGCTCAAATCATCCCATTACCCCGCATACAAAAAGTAGAAAACCAACTTAACATCAAATAACTGGGCACGGCCAAAATCAGCGAACAAGGTAAAAAAAACATTTCAATGATAAGCCAATTGCAAGGATGCGGTAAAATGTATACGCGTTCCATTTATCGTTTATTGTACAGAAAAGTACGGAAACATAGTTTCGGTAACGATTTCGTATCTTTGTGCATGCATCCACGGAACGAAATTAATTACTTGCCAACAAAGAATTTCGTTCTCCGAACAAACACTATCTAGCTGGCTAATGCTCGCCTATCGTACAGTTTACTGCAGCAGAAGCTCCATAAAATGTAGATATCTCTGCAATATAGTCGATTGCATTGTCCTTGAAAAGGACACAATATAGTTCGATATGGGTTTTGAATCCGAGTAGAACATAGAATGGGAGGCTGCTTCATCAATTTCCCTGGTTTTAATTATTTGATTGGAATTTTCAGATACTTTGTTTTCCATCGAAATATTTGTATATGCATGCACGTGATCTTTTTCATTTGTTGTTGTGAATGAAATACACTCCGTATCACTTGAATTAGGACTTAGGCCCATCGCCCACTAGGCAACTTTTGTTGCTAGCCCCAGCAACTTTTTGTTGCTCCCAATCCAATTACATTAGCTTATATGGGAGAGCACCCATCACTAGGCAACTTTTTGTTGCTCGGAGTTGCTCGCGGAACTTTTTTCCCGGCAACTTTTTGTTGCTTACCCTCGCCCACTAGGCAATTTCCGAGCAACTTCCAGCAACTTTTGGGAATTTTCCAAAATTTTTGCCAAATGAGGGCTTTTAACCCGAAAAACAAGTTTTATTTTCACACTGCACGAATTTTGTATCGTCACTGATGCAAAATACAAGGTCAATTAACACTTAAATTAAAAATACTGAATCCAAAAGTTGCTCGGAAATTGCCTAGTGAGCGATGGCAAGTAACTCCGAGCAACTTTTAGTTGCGCAACTAAAAGTTGTGTAGTGGGCGATGGGCCTTATAGTTTTGCTGACAAAATGATAAGTACCAATATTTGGTACGTTTACAAAAATTAGCATTCAGGTAGGTATTTAAAAAAGAAAACTTGATTGAGACTTGTGTTTTTCAGAGTTTTCCAAAATGCAGTAGGGCTCCGGTCTCAATAAGGGAGTCGTTGAGCCTATTTGTTCTAAGGAGCCTGCCTCCTCATTACCTCGGGTATACCTAAGTGTGCAGATACCCAATGAAGTGAGACATTATTGTTCTTATCAAGTTCGTTTAGCCTGTCCCAGGCCAGTTTAGGGTAATGCAGCTTTAGTGCTTTGAGTGCAATTTGGCTATCTGGCATAATAGCAATATTTTTGGTTGCAGTATTTCCTTTCGAGATTGCGATCTGCACATTTTTCTATGGCATGGAATTCTGCCTGATGGAAAATGCTAGTGGACAGTCCCATCACCGGTATGGAATGTTTGGTTCTCGGCCCAAAGATTCAAGCATTCCAGCACCAGTCCTTTCAAACGTTCTCGATCCATCAGTGTGCCACTTATGTTTCGTCTACCTACTGTTTTTTGCTACTTAACTCTGTTTCAAAATTTTTCTATAGAATCCCATCTCTCATACGGTTTTGTTCTTAAGGTTATCTAAATTGACCCTACGATGACGGAAAAATCCGAAAAACTGCGCTTTACTATATCGTGCTGTCGGTCTGTGCGTCCATCCATGTACGTCTGTTGGGTCTGCACGTCCACTGTAATTCGAGCTAGATCCAAAACGCGTTTTTAGTCTTTCTGACGTTTTTAACATTTTTTTGTTTAAAATTTATTTGCGTTGGTACTAACCACAAGAGCAAGTTTGTGCAATCCAGTCGTTCATATTTTTTTTTAATTAAAACCTCTTTTTTTTGTCTGTACAATTTTTTGTAAAAGGAAAAACACACCTAGGACCTAGGGTTATCCTGTTCAACATATCCCTATACATATTAGGGTGGCGCTTATTTTGGCAAAGTTCGAATTTTGTTTTATTTTTTCATTTTATATATTTTTTACAAAGTTCTGAAATTTTGCATAAGTTTTTAAATTTATAATACCAAATAATTTGAATTGATACTGTCTTCTTACATCCTAAAAAAAAATAATTTGTTCGACAATTGACACCACTTACCGCTACACTTAAGGTCAGTGATGACATACGGGCAGGTTTTGATAAAGATTGGACAACGATCTTAGTATTTTTAGATTTTTCGAAAGCTTTCGACTCAGTTGAGCATAGAATATTAATTCAAAAATTAAAAGAGCAATTTGGGTTTGAAAGTACTGCTTGCAATCTCATTACTTCATATCTTCAACGACGATCTCAGGCTGTTTTTAGTGAACAAAAAATATCTTCATGTTTACCGGTTCCGTTAGGTGTTCCTCAAGGATCTGTTTTAGGACCATTGCTCTTTTCGTTATTCATTAATGATATTTGTAATGTTATAACGACTTGCAAATTTCATATATATGCAGATGATGTGCAGATTTATTTATCATTCCCGAAAACATTAATACAAACTGGTATATCAACATTAAATGAGGACTTAAATAACATTTTTATGTGGTCTAACTTAAACCATTTGCACCTTAATGCATCAAAAACGAAGGCTTTGGTCGTTGATAGAACATCTCTAGACACAAATATAGTTCCGCCTCATTTGATTAATGGTAACATTTTACAGTTCTCCACAAAAATTAAAAATCTTGGTATCCTTTTAAACCAACAAATGACCTGGAACGACCAAATCAACAAAGTTGTTTCAACTACGTATGGGATTCTTCGTAGCTTGAGCCCTACAGCTAAATATTTATCAACTGAAGTTAAACTTAAGCTTGTTAAATCTTTCATTTTACCAGTATTTCTCTATGGTTGCGAACTTTTTGCTGACATGGACTCAAGCTCACGAAGAAAACTGAACGTAGCCTATAATAGTTGTGCTAGGTATATATACAACAAAACCCGCAGAGACCATATTGCAGATTTCAGCAAGAAAATAATAGGATGTACATTGGATGCCTTACTGAAATACCGAACGGTTTTAGCTCTTTACAACATTGTGTTTGACAAAGTTCCAGATTATTTGTTTAATAAGCTCACATTTCCACGATCTCAAAGAACTCAACAAATTATCCCACCTACGTTTAAATATTTAGCCAGTCGACGTCAATTTTTTGTATATGCGATTTCCCTGTGGAATAGTCTTCCAACTTCTCTAAAACATATAAGTAATAACGGCAACTTTAAGAAAACTTTATTTGAATTTTATGACGATAGTTGATGATTTTTGAACCTCAAATTTAGTAATTATTTTTTTTTTACATGCTTGAATATTCTTCTATTTCTTCTTTTCTTTTCCTGTTTCCTTCCTCTCTCTTTTCTCTCTAATTTTATGTTATCACATGTTATTTTAAAAATTGTTATAATAAGGTCCATCATATCTTACTGTACTATTAAAAAGTGTAAACTTATCTGTACAGGAATTAATTAAGTTAATAAATACAAATACAAATACTTATAGATTTTTTACTTAAACTAGCGGAGCTCGGCGAACGTTGTATCACCCTCAAAATAAAGTTGTTGGCGTATTTGTTCCAGGTGCTATTCAAGCTTGCATGAAAGCCTTCGTTTACCTACCTTATTAACTTATAAAAAAATAACTTTCAAAAATTATGTATCTTTAAAGCCATCCTCAAAGTATAACATTTCAAAGAAAAAATAATTTTCAAAATCTGCCAAAATACATGCGTTGCTGCACCTCGTTTGCAGACTGCTAGACCGATTTTTATTTAAGATACACAAGAACACTCTCGGACTTTCACTTAAGAGTTTTTTTAGGTTTGAACAAAAATGTACATGTTTTCTAAAATTATACCGAAAATGCATTATCTGCTGCACCTTGTTGGCAAACTGTTTGACCGACCCACATTGACCAAAAAACTACAGGAACGCTCTTGGACCTCCACGGAAGATTCCCTGAAATTTTGAACTCAATCGGTATGGTGGTTTCAGAGTCAATTTATTGAACTAAAAAACGAAATGTGCGCCTAACGAAATTTGTGCCTACAATGTCACCTGTTGAGAAATTTCTGATTTTTCTTTACCCCTACACCGCTTCGCGTAGCAATTACGAACAAACCCGCAGAAGCATTCAAACAAACCACGATAAATTCTTAACCTAATATTTCTCCTCGATGTTAATAATAATCTTAGATTTAGCCATTCTAGGTACAAGCCACGAAATGGGACTATACTTATAGTTTGGTATATGTATGTACTTAGTTTAAATATTATGATTAACACTTATACAGGTTGATCGATATAAGGTGCACAAAAGTTAGAGCGAGTAGGTTGGTTTAAGACAAGAAGGGATATGGGGGGGGTCTATTCCCCCCCCCCCCGTTAAGGTGGGAGGGGCAATTTTCTTAGAAATTGACTTAAAACGGAAAAAAAATTATTTTTAAAACAACAGTAAAACTTACAATGCCATATGCTATACCTTTTTGGAAAGCCAGAAATCTGTTTGATTTTCATTTTAAATTAACTTGTGTTAGTAAATAGTTTTTGAAAAATTAATTTTAAAACTCAAAATTTTGACAAGAAAAAATTAAAAAAATAGTTTTTGAGAAATTAAAAAAAAATATGAAAAGTACCTACTTTTTTCCAAGAAAAACTTTTTTTTGGTTGTACCAAGTTTAACCAGGTCAGGTCAATTATTAAATCAGCGGGTTATCCCCTTTTTATATTTTATTGCATAGCAAAAAATAAAAAAAAACTGGGTTAACTAGATTTCATCTTTCTTATTGAGGTAAGTGTTAATTTTTTTTTTAATTTCTCAAAAACTTACATTTTATCATCCGGTTTTCTGTTTTTTTATTGAAAATGAATAACATCATTGAATTTTGAAAACAAAAATTATACTGATTTACATACAATTTTGAAAAAAATTAATTTGAAATTTTGTATTATTTTTTTTTTTTTTTCAAACTTTCACTAACACTGTTACTAACACAACATAATTTAAAATGAAAATTGAAGAAGAGGCTGGCTTTCCAAAAACGTATAGCATGGCATTATAAGTTTTACCGTTGTTTTCCAATATTTTTTTTATGTTTAAATCATTTTTTTTTTAAATTGCCCCTCCCGCCTAAAGGGGGTAAATAGACCCCGCCATCCTTTCTTGTCTTAACCCAACCTACTCGCTCTAGCTTTTTGCTGCACCTTATACACCTTATACTGTACATTTGCGCCACTCGTGTGACCCAGTCGTACATTTTATTTTATACGCAATTTTAGATACAAATTATTATTTTGATATTTTACTTACGCTATAAGAAGATTTCTCACAAAATAATTCCAACATAATATACACTTTTGTTAAGTCGAATATAAGCTGTGGAAAATTTTAACCCCAATCAATAGATATTGGATGTATCTTACAGTTTTTTGTTTTCATTTAATTTTAGTTAACGTTAGCGAGCAGATCTCAAATTTTTCATCTCTGCTCTCGTTTTGTGGGTGAATTCAACCAAAATGGATAAAATATGTTCCTCGGATGATTGAGCGAAGGATTTTCAATTCGAATTTTTTTTTTACGTAAATGTATATACCCTCTATATCCTACCTTTTCATATGTACCTACATGAAAATTTGTATGTTTTCCTTTGCAGAATACCAAATATGTATGTAATAAAAATACAAAAATGGGTATATCGAAATATTTTTTAATTGCAACCACTATGAAGTATGCAATGTGTGTTATTGGGATTTTTCAAGCTTCAATATATGTGGCTTTATTTTTCATTGCAAGTTTCATTTTGTTTGTGCGCATTAAGGAATTACTGGAATTCAATTATAAAATTTTTAACGGATGACGAACACAACAAACAGATGTATGAATTTTTTTTTAATTATTGGAAAATTAAAAAGACAAAATTTCATAAGAACATAAAATACATACATTATATCCAACTGAATGAAAGTTAATTACAAAATATGCACAACTGGATAACACGAACTTGCTCTTTTAGTAAACAATGCAATAATGCAGTTTCTTATAAGAGATATAACTATATAAAATGGACCAAAAATCTAATATCTTTAACGAAAAAAAAAAAATTTTTTTAATCAAAAGTACGAAATAAAATGATGTTCGAATTTTTTTTGGTAAAAAAAATATTTTTAAAGTTTTTTGATGTACTATTGTTTGAAATACCCAACAGAACCAAACAAAAAAATTAAAACAGAATCAGAGAAGCCAAACAAAAAGTTATAAGTGAATAATTCGAAAAAAAAGCGAATTCTATCAAAAAAATTTTACCGTGACACTCTTTTCATAGCAATTTTATTTGTCAAGGAAAACGTTTCTAAAAGCCTTAGCTTAAGACCATGTTTAAGCCGAAAGCAAAGTTGATTGAAACAAACATATTTTTGCCTGCACCAAGGTGTCCTCGGTAAAGTTCTAAAATATAGTATGTATCTACAAAAAAAAAATATCAACTTTGTCATAAGGATTTCCTCAGGATACTAAAGAACACAGCTAAAAATTCTATGTGAACAAAAAAATGAATTACAAAATAATATTGTCCCTCTACATTGGTGGAATAATTAAAAAACTAAAAGTCCTTGATACAAAAACTTCCAACAGTCACATACCTACCTACCAACCAACCGTATCGGAAGTTTCTCATTCCATTAAAAAATTTATATTCCTTTAAGAAAATCTCCTTTACTTTCCAGACAGTTTTGCACACTTACGAATTGCACCACACCCTCTACAACGGCCTGGTACACCAAATAAGGAAACCAAAGAACCCAACTAACGTTTTTTGAATTTTAATTTCCAACACAGAATAAAATAAAAATTAAAACTATGAAGATGATTTTAAAGTAAAAGAGTAAGAAAAATAATAAAACTACACAAAAAAAAATATTTAGAATCCGTTAAAAGGGAAAAGAAAAAAGAACCGTTGAGAAATTTTGTACAAGGATTTCCTCAAAAGTCACGTTCTATTGTCTTGGGTCGACCCCTAATTGCTTTTTCACTGTGCAAAGATTACAATTAGGCTCTAGCGTTAGTGCAGGCAATGGTTATAGTTGTGGTGGTGTTGACAGTTCAGTTTAGCGTAAAAAAAAAAAGTTTTATAGACTTCAGTTTACGCCACCATAACCGCTGTCTTCGTTGTCGTCATCACTAAAAGTCCTTGGAGGGCATCATTATTCACCTAGCATCAGTCAAAAGGTAAGTTGACATAATCCTTGCCACAGGTTGCTATATAGTACTGCTATGGTGGTTGTAGTATTATCTTCTGTGAGGCCTGTGCTCCAACAAAAAGTCTTTAAAAGTCTTATACAGGGCGATTCACCTAAGGTGTGACAAAAAGTTAGAGCGTGTAGTTGGGTCGAGATAAGAAAAAATCGTATGGGAGTGGGGGTCTTAGTTTTTGAGAAAATTGGAAATAACAAAAGTAGGTTTTCCTTAAATTCGACTTCCATCCGTTATTTGGTTGCTCCAAAGATCCTATTTCTACTAATTAAGTGGCAAAGTAGATTTTGTTATTTTCAATTTTCTTAAAAACTAAAAGACATTTAGGCATCCAGTTTCTAGTGTTTGACTAGAAATTAATAGGAGTATCAAGTACTAAAAATAAAAATATTACTTCATAATGTAAAATTTTGAACAAAATTAGTTTGAACATATTTTTTAATTATTTTTTTAAAAACTTAAGTTTGAAAAACTGTTTTTTATTTTTTTAATTTAATTTAAAAACAAAACAAAGGCAGAGACCTCGATATTTTTAATTTTCTCAAAAACTAAGAGACTTTTTAGCATCCAATTTTCTGTTTTTAAATTAGAACTAATAAAAGATTTGACTTAAAAAAAAAAAAATTAGTACTTAAATACATAAAATTTTGAAAAAAAAAAATAAGTTTGATTTTATTTTCATTTTTTTTTTTTTCAAAATTTTGAGTTTGAAAATTAATATTTCTTTAACTGTTCCCTAAAACAGCTCTATTTAAAGAAAAAATACAAGAAAAGATTTCTGCCTTAGAAAAAGCTGGGAAACCGTCAGAGTTTCGAAAGACAAAGTCTCGAAAGGCAAAGGTTCGAAGAACAAAGGTTCGAAAGACAAAGATTCGAAAAGACAAAGTTTCGAACAGTCAAAGTTTCGAAAGACAAAGTTACGAAAGACAAAGTTTTGAAAGACAAATAATCGAAAGACAAAGGTCCGAAAACCAAAAGGTTCGAAATTTCAAATTTTTAAAAAAAATCCCCCCCCCCCTCAACAGTCAAACGGTCGTTCTGACATTTAGTTAATCAAGATATTAGCTTCTGGCCTTTTTGTCTATGACTTGTATTAAACGGAGAAAATCTAAAATTGCGCTATAGCGCAAAATCGCTATGTAAGTTGTGTAAGTGTATCAGCGAAATACTTTTATCTGAGTTTGCTCATCTCAAGCAAACTCTTAGATACATTTTTGCAAAAATTTGAAATTTCCAACCTTTTGGTTTCCGAAACCTTTGTCTTTCGATACTTTGTTTTTCGTAACTTTGTCTTTTCGAATCTTTGTCTTTTCGAAACTTGGTCTTTTCGAACCTTTGTCTTTCGATACTTTGTCCTTTCGAAACTTTATTTTTCGATACTTTGTCTTTCGAGATTCTGTTACTATTTCGAAAAAGGTATATCATGGCATTGTAAGTGTAACCGCTGTTTTTTAATACTTTTTTTTCTTTTTAAGTCACTTTTTTAGAAAATTGCCCTTCTCGGCTTAACGGGGGGATTTGGACCCCACCATCCTATACGATTCTTTTCTTATCTCGGCCCAATCTACACGCTTTATCTTTATGTCGCACCTTAGTTGAATCACCCTGTATAGTACTGTTATGATGGTTAGTATTATCTTCTATAAGGCCTGTGCTCCAAGAAAAAGTCTTTCAACATTTAGTTGTTTTAGCGATCTAATTAGTGCAGATGTAAGAACATCTCTTTGAAATTGATGCTGCGACAGGATATTTCATTTTTCTTACTTTTAAAAAATTGAGCTTTTTTTTATTAAATGGAAATTAAAATTCAGCTTGTGGATGTGTTGTAGTTATGGTAAAGTTATTATAAAATAATTTAATATAATATTTATAAAGTTTGATAATTTCTTAGGTCCAATAACCCTCAATCTATGAATTCGATCAACACAAAACCTAACATCTCGGTTAGTTTAAATTTAGATTATTTCATAATGATAGGTTAAATTTTCTATGAATATTAGGTACCTACATACCTTTTGCAAAAATGTTTTACTTATTTGAGTGTTTACTCAAGGCAACGTAAAATGTGTAGACACGTACATATGTAGCTTAGCTATACCTATCTTATAACAAAACCCGATAAGAAAGACACAAATTATTTACTTAATCTTCTAACAAAAGACACTAGTGTGAAGCTCCGATACGACCAAACGTCTACCATGGATTCATTATGCTCCCCCGAATGTAAGTCAAAAAGGTAAAAGGTGAAAAGGGATTGAAATTAAAAAGAAAATAAGGTATGGGAACCTTTCTGTACCATATCTTGGATTCCGAATTAATTTAATTTTGTCCTTTTTACTATGCTTCCACCGAAGGTTTATCTTAGTTTAGATTAAATAAATCTATTTGGTGTTTCCACTGCACATAAAGATTAAACAGTAGATTTATTTTGACAGTTTGAAGATGTTGTTTCATTTTTTTTTTTAATGAAGTTGAAGTGAGGCAAAAAGTTTCATGTAAGTCCACTTTCCAATGAATATATAGACCAGTTCGAGTTTTAAAACTATTGGGACCTATGCAGATTTAACAAGCATGCAGCATGCCCCCCCCCCTTACATCCCTCACTATTTTTACACCGCGTATTAACAGTGAGGTATGTAACGGGGGCGTGCTGCCCCCCCTGCAACCCCCCTGCTTGGCCCACTATAGGATTTGGGGTAGGTGCGAGGTTGGATGCATGCAAAGTTTCTTTTGCATTTAAAGAATCTGGATTTAAAGAAACTTTGAATTTATCAAAATTGTGGGTTTTGATTTTATCAAATTCTTTAAAACTAAAATTGTAATTATATTTAAATAATACAAAAAAATCTGTTGGTCCTGAAATGGTCCAAGTTTTATCATTTGGAAATTCTTATTATGGGACATAAAGCCCAAATTTTATTTTTGGGGCTTATGTCTCATTTGGGTGGGACTTAACGCCCAAATTAAATTTCGGCTTTATAGGTCCCACTCAAGTGAGACATAATCCCCAAAAATAAAATTTGGGCTTTATGTCCCTGGGCCTTATGTCCCTGCGCCGAGATAGCCGGCATATGTTGAGCTTCAGGAAAAGTGCAACTACTAGAAATTGAGAAACCACCAGAACCATCGCCACAGATCCTTCCAGATTCTAACCTCTTCCTGAAGTTCATTCGCAGATTCAATTCATGATTCCAAATGAAATCGTTCAGAGCAACAGAAATAGTTAACAATACTGCGGTAAATGGTCAACAATTTAATTCAACGTTTAAAGTCAAAGGCCAACAGTACCACAAAGGGGGCTCATTGCTGCCAATTCCGAACGAACTATACACATTTTTTATAAATCTACTTCATGGGCGGTGAGGACATCAATCGTGTGGATCCCCCCGAATGCGCACTCGCCAATCGCGTTGTTGCATGTTGCAACTACAATAATCTCAATTCGCCTGAAGTGAGAAAATGATTGCTTGGTGTTTTTTTATTTTTTATCGGGCGGTCATTGTCTACAGCAGTCTATTCCTCTTTCTGGCATTCCACTCGGGCTCGGGAAGACCATTTACCTACGGCGCGGCACGACGTCAGCAGAACTGAAAAAAGAAATTGCAAAATTTAACAAAGAGAGATATCGAAAAACGTTTGAAAGAACGGGTTATTAAGACAAATCAAATAAAAGTCAGGAAAACAAAAAAACTGAACCGTAACAGAAATGGAGTCGAACAGAACCCCGAAAATCAGAAATCTATAGAAAATACTGAAAATCCAAAACTCAGAAATTCCAAAATTCAGAAAACTCCAAATTTAGAAAACACAAAATCCCCAACGAAAAAAAACATTATCTCCAATCCAGAAAGTCCAAAATCCAAAAAAGCATAATCCAGAAAACCCAAAATACCGTAATTAAATAAAAAAAAAAAAAAATTGATTTAGGCTTATTTGCTGAAACGAAACTTAAGTATGTATGTTCAACTTAAACGCTTATGTTCTACTTTTTCCTCAGCGTAAACTGTCACATAAGCTCTTATGTCGAACTTAAATATTTATGTTTCGTTTCAGCAAATGGGCCTTAAATTGTTAAATAAATAAATATTAAAAATCATCTTCTTATTTGTGAAAATTTACCTAATTGAATAAGAAAAAAATCAACTGTTTATAACAAATAGAATATTAACAATAAAATAAAAAAAAACTTCAAATAAAGAAAATAACTGTTATACCTAAGTTGCGTTAGTAAATAATTAAATTATATTTAACATAAAGTATCAAAGTGCAATGTTTTTAATATTAATTAATCTAATTATAAAGTTTAGAATACAAACAGATTATAATATTTGATATCAAAAGAGAAATTGATATCTAATTTAGTGTTGAGTATACACACACATAAAATTAAATATTAAAATCAACGACATTGCACATCTTATTCTGTTTATTTGATCAGAAATATAAACAACAAACTCTTTCGTGCTACTTTCTTCCATGTTGCAATCCCCCCACAAAACTTCATTAACACGAAGGATATTCCATCGCATATTTTGAACGTTCGTTTCGTAAACCCCAGGCAGAGGCACACGTTTATAATTATTTTCGTTAATGACAACATATTCATTATTTCTAAGCACATATTCAGTGCGCAATGCTCATATCTCATATCACGAGGATTTTGTTTGTTGAGAAGAGCATGAAAGTGTTATTTCACAACTCAAATATTCTAATTGAACTCAGTTAGCCCAATGCAGGGATACGTTGGATTAGAGCAATGATGTCAAGAGTACGCTTTAAAATGAATGTAAATGAATCAGATCATTTTATCACAGATATTGTGTAAAATTAAAAACAGCTTTTGTTTTTGTAAAACAAAAAATACAGCGAATACACTTAAATAAATAAAAATCCGCTGAAAGATGAATATATTCCACTCGTGTCACTGTTATTTTGTTTGTGCCATTATCATGATCTGATCCGCATCATATCTGGAGGATAATAAAACGCAGCTATTATTACATTGACGACCCCTGTTTTATTTTAGTCCTAAAAACGCTAGGTAGGTTTTTATAAGAAAATCGGCACGTAGTTGGACAGAATTGCGGGACCCACATTTTTTCTTCCCTATCATTTTTGATTAAAACTGGCAAATAATGAAAAATACTACACTTGTCAAAACAATTAGGGGACAAAAAAAATCAGTTTTTTAGTGAAGAGCTGTATCTTTGTGAAAAATGGTCCTATTGAGATGAACCAAAAAGCATTCTGAAGTTTTAGCAAATGATTAGCAAATGATTTTTTTAAGGTACCGTTATTGCGCAATCATAACAAGCAGTACGACACAAAAATTTTAATTTTTTGTTTTCCTTTTTTTTTTTAATATTGTCATTTTCTTTGAATTTTTTTTTTTGAGCCAATGTAATGTCTTTTAATAACTTTTCTGTTTAGCTTTAAGGTCGTCTTTTTTCGTCATTCTACAATTTTTTTTTCAGAAGAATATGTGGGTTTGGATGAAAAACCAGAGTTTTGAATACCAATATCTTCGCAAGGAATGATGACACAGAAAATTTAAGGGTAGTTCTAATAACTGGAATTAATAGTCTACAACATTTTTTCAAAACTTTATTACGATAATTTTTTTTTGGCTCCTCAAATAAGACTTTTTGTAAATCTTTTACTGATGCTTTACAAATATTAACTGCTAATAACTAATTAGGACTTAATTTGGTACAACATTTTAAAGAGCTATAGACCACCAATATCCTTGTAAAATTTTAAATTAATCCGTTGAACCGTTTTCACGTTCCGAATGATCAAATTCGTAAAAACCAATTAAAGGGACAAAGTGGGTGGTTCATAAACATTGTGAAATTGTCATCAAAATGGAAACGAAAACAACAATTTTTGCACAGTTTTGCGTTAGCTACAATATCGACCGGTTAAGAATGAATGAATAAGAATGAATGTAGTTATAGTTCAATAATAAAACCTCCTATCAGTTTGGCACTTAAAATTTCTCGTATTATCACATTTGCCTTAGATTTTGTAGGAGTAGATTTCGATTTCCATAAACATAATACCTCCTACCATTCCGTTCAACTGATTTTCACTGTATGATACTTGAACTTCTGGTTCATTTTGACAAACTATCTCTATTCTCAAATCAGCCAAAAAAAATTATTTTGCACAATGAGAATACTTAATTACAAAGACATATTCAGTTTCTTGTGTCTCCTGTAATGTTAAAAGAGTGCGAAATATCAGGTATTCATATTTAACCGTCGATATGTGAACCACATTAATCTTATTTTAAATTTTGAGATCTAAAGTTTAAATACATACTTAAATTTAAAAAAACAAAACTTTTTTCGTAAAAAAAGTATCGGTTTCAATTTAATGAAAAACGAAACTTCATAAATAAATGTGTATTTATTTACTCTAAATATACATGCAACTGAATAAATAAAAACATTTTTCGTGTTTAATTGCATTTGCAATTCAGTTTTGAGACCAACAAAACAACCGAAAATCCAATTAGTTGAAAAGGAAAAACATTGAAAGTCAGATACATATTATTTAGCTGGATATTGTACACTAACCATTCCAATATATTCAGTATTCAAAACCTACAAACGATATTTTGCAATTTATTTTTGTCGGCGAACTAATGAATGGTAATTCACACCTAGCGCAGCAATACAAGTTCAACAAAACGCTATATCCACTTTTATGTCCACTTTATTTATTTGGCTGTGTTCATAGCGTACCGACATTTAAGCTTCAAGTCCACACTCTTTGTCCACTTTTATATTCACAAATTTACTGGCTTTTTATCGGAACTTTTGGTTTTGTTATTGTTCACCAAGGCAAATTTGACTGTGCTAGCTATAAAATTGCTAATAAAACGCATCTGAATATAAAAGTGGAAAAAGAGTGTGGACTTGAACTTTAAACGTTGGTAACCTAGATTGTCTTTCACTCATAAAAGAGTGTGAACACAGCCACAAAATAAACAGTTGACAAAAGAGTTGATTTAGCGTTTATTGAACTTGTATTTCTGGGCTAGCTTCAAGCTTTAATGATTAGGAATTCTAATCTTGTTGGGTATAATGTAGTCCACTTAAGATATTCGTAATAATATATTCATGTAAGATAAACTGATCTTAACAAAAATTGCATGCTCACAAGGCCCTAACTATAGTTAAATGATGAGTCCAAGTGAGATCGCCGTGTTCTCTACCATCGTAATGTCAGGTTTCATTGAAATCTCGAGTTCGATTGGGTTGTCTAAACCTATTCTAAAGTGCGATCGTTTAATGTATACTTACAAAATTAAGGCTAGTTTCAATCAAAGAGTTATTCCGAAATGAATGAAATGTTCTTTGAACACATACAAAAGTTCACAAAAATGTATTAACTCATTCGAAAATGAATTATTCCAGGTATGTACCTGAATATATGAGGTCGTATTTAGGCATCTCCTAGAATGCGTTTATAAATAAAGTGATGGCCAACAGACCAACAATTAAGACAATGACTAGCTAAGGAAATGTAATAAATATGGCTGTTTGAATTTTGAATCTTGTATAAGTATATACTTATATAATATTCTAAATGCAAATGTTTTGATTTTGTTGTAAAAAGTAGTTAGTTATCTAACAACATTTAGCTCTCCATATTTTAAATTTGAAAGATACACTGCCAGGCGACTTCATTAAACGAAGAATATAAACAAAAATCTTCTAATTTGCTAACTTTTGAAGATATTAATTTTTTTTTCGTCTCTAGGAATGTTACATCAAGCGTATAATAATATTGTCTGTATTATCCTATGGGGGTATGAAATTGTATTGCTTTTAAAAACATTCAAACCCACAGCACGTCCAACTGAATGACAAGAGTATATTATGTCACATGAGACCTAAATAAAAAATAATTTATTCGTTATACTGCGATTAACAAAGACCAGTGCTGTCGGGACTGCAAAAACAAAACTGTTTTTGCCTTATGCGAGGAAGTGAGTCTATCACTTATCATGGTAGTTCGTTGTCATCCTTGCCATTCAGATTTGGAAGAAAACATAGGGTCCCTCCATTTTTGGCGACTTCTTCACGAGACCTGTCAAGGGACTTGCTTCGGGATAAATGGGGTTCGGATTTGATGTAGACCTTAAAAGATATTTTGTCTTTGCTTTTGGAAATTTCAAGCTTCCCTTTGACGATCGGAGTTTTTTAACTAAACGAAATTTGATTAGACAAATAAATTAACGAAAAAATAATAAAGTTATTTTCCAAGTATTTTGTTAACTTTTTGTATAAATTTTTCTATACATTCCATAATTCCAAAAATGTTAGGTTTCAAATCACGAAAATGCACTTATAAATAAATAAATAAATTTGATGGCACAACAGCTCATGAAGAACTAGGGCCTAGTGACTTACAACTCTCAACCATTCCTGTGTGCGTGTCTGCAGGAATGGAAGGGACCTACAGTTTATTGCCGAATCCGAACGGCTAACGAGCGGCACTTTTCTGTGACAGGAGATACTCTTGGAGGATTTGTCAATTCCTCGCAAGAGGCAGTAGCCGTTTTTTCTTTTAAATAAATAGGTGGCGAGGCTTAGACCTCCGGTATGACAGTCCATCGCACTAACCATCACTCCACGGCTACTACTACAAAAATGCACTTAGAATTTGCAAAAGACCACAGCCCTGTTCGTGATTATAAACTTTTCAAATGCTATGCATAATTTGTTTTAAAGGCAAAAGGATGAACTCAAAACAGAATTTTAAACGAAATGACAAACTTTTCCTTATATAAGTTGAAAATATAATACATACAAACGGCTCAGAAAAAGTTAGCTCTTCAACTTCGAGGAGTAAGCATAGAAATAAAGTATAGTCTGGGAAATTAATCGTGTTGTACAACACAGTAGAGAGTATTAGCGAATAGAAAAGGAACAGACTTTTTATTGAAGTCATTCAGTCATGGTGTGTGCCTTTCTGTTTAATTGTCATAAAAGTTTTGATTCCCTTTAGGGATCAAGTCTGAATAAGAAATGATTTCATCTTCCTCTTCTTTCAATATCGACTCTCAATTCTCTGTCTCTAAATCCTTGAATTCTTATTCAAAATGATGCTACGATGCAACCTGACGCGGCATCTCTTTCGAATAACCAATCAATGCTAAAATGTGTTGTATTCCCTCGACAAGATGACGTTGATGGAAGAAAATCGTCTTTGCTACATCATCTATCATCATAGTGGATTTAATAGACATGACATTGCATTGACTTTGTTCAATACGGATGCAAATATATGTACTCGTACATTATATGTACAGAAAGGTACCGGTGAAAGGGTTTGTTGACGACATTTTGGAATAAATTCTCCCTGAATTCGTGTGCTTTTTCGCTTACAAGAAAAGGGAGGTATTCATTGAAATCTGTCAATGGCAGGCAGGAGGTCGTTATTTTGATGATGAGCGAAAGTTGCATACAAATATGTTTGTATTCGTCAAATATATTAATTTAGGTTTTTAAATAAAATATACGCCAACCTCTGTGCGATTGGTAATTAGGTGATTTAGACAATCTTCTTTATATACTTATAAAAATGAATCTCTTTTTTGTTCGTACGAGCATAACTCGGCTAAACATCATTCGATTTGCTTGAAGGTTTTTTTGTTTGATTTGTGTTGAACAAGATTAACACACAACGGAGCCGAATATTGTCAAATTTTAACGAAAATAAGAAAATTCGACCGACAAAGTGATAAAATCGTGAAAATATCTTGTAATTTCAAACTTTCTGAATTAGTGTCATCCAAATTGGATGGGGATTTTTATTAAACCAGATAAACACACTACGGAGTTGAATGAATGAATGAATGAATTTTATTTTGAACATTAAATTTTGATTACAATTAATTTTTTTTTCAAATTCTGTATAGCTGGCTTAAGCCGTCAGCCAGATTGACTTTTTTAATGATTTTGTTGTTTTAATTTATAATTTTTGATTTTAAAAAAAGGTTTTACAATTAATTATGATAAACATATTATTTAACTTAGCAATTTTAATGATTTGCAAACATAAAAAGGAACGTGTTTTTTCGTTTTGTTCTAAGATTATTCTTTTTAACAATTTTAAAGTGATTTGCAACACAAATAGGACTAAAAGAAGGAAACATTGTAGATTTTGATCCTAGCAATTTAAAAAATTGAAAACTTTGATGTTTTACAACATAAGGATAGTTGAATCTATTCCTCCATATACTGGTTTCTGTAGTCTAAAGCATCTGAAACATACTTGAAGCACCTTGAAGAGTGAATTCCAGTTTGATCCGTTGAGTATGTGATTAACTTCCTCTCTGGATAGACTGGATTGATTGAAGTGTAGTCTTCTTATCTCTTGGAGAATTGGACATTTTCCCAGAAAGTGATAAGTGTCTTCCTTTTCTCTCAAGTTACACAACGTACAGTTTGTTGAAAGATCTTCCCTGTATGGCCTAAAATTCAACGGCAGCAATTCTCCTCTTGTCTTGAATATGGTGGTAATTAGCTGTATATGATTGTTTGCATTAAAATAATTCCGCTCATTCAAGCTATGGTTTAGTTGTTTATAAATCAATCTACTTGTCGAACATGCTGCTTTCTCCATAAATTCTCGATGAATTTTCTCATCAGATTTCTGCAAAATTTCGTCAAACGCTACAGTCCAACTGTATCGGTCTTCCCACCTTAAGGACAGTTCCACATCTAGTTCCTCAGCCATTTGTTGCCATTTGAGTAAAAAGTTTGTTCTTCTATCTGTAAGCTGTCGAAAAGCTATCTTTGGAAGACGATGATCTGGAAGCTCGATTATTCTTAAAACATATTTGAAATGAAGCCTAGAGAGTGTAGAACCAAAGGAGTGGCAGGCCGGTTTCGACATGAATCATATATGTTGGTGTGTTTGACGGCAATCTAAAGATGTGCTTAAGGAAATATCTTTGCAGTTTTTCCACTTCTTCGTATACTTCGTAACCCCATACCTGGCATGCGTAGCACAAAACGGATCTTGCTGTTGCTTCAAAAAGTTTATATTTGGCATTGAATGGAACGTCTTTTTGACCAAGTACATTCCTCCAAGAGCAGCTTAAAGCTTTCTTGGCATCTTTTAACTTATTTTGGAGGTGCAAGTTGAACGTCAGTCTAGGTGTAAGTGTAACTCCAAGGCAGTGGTGCCGCTGAGAAAATTGAAATGGTCGCAAAAAAAAGGGTCACGAGGAAAAAAAAGTCGCATTCAGAAAATTTCGTAAAATATATAGCTTAAAAAATCCGTTTTTTATCAGTTGACATTATAGTGGCGAGAAACTTAAGGTTTCTTAATTTTATCTTTACCTTCTTTAAATTTGGAAAAGTAAAATCGGCTTTCCTTTGTGATTGTGAGTATATAGGTACCTAGATAAAGTCAGCCCTGTTGGTACATAATGTATTCCATCGTAATTAAAATTTTGTTACGAAATAAGAAAAAGGAAGCTTTCACAGAATCCATCACTTAGAAAAATTCATACGAACTCCCATCGCAAACAAATTCGCTGATATTTTTTTGGGGAACATGTAGGATATATGTACGTAATTACGTATGTACATATGTCCTACTGCATTTTACTATAAAATTTTTTTTTTTCAATTAAAAAATAAAGTGCCTTGTTATGGTTTGTGAATTGCACATTCGCTTACGATATGGCCTGCAATTTCGTATTTCGGTTAGCGAATTGATTTAGGCCGAAAATTCATTACTCTTAGACGAAATAACTAGGTAATTGATCTCTTTGTGACGAATACCAAAGTGAAACAAAAAATGTTTTTTTTTTTTACTAAAAAGGAAAACAATAAATCTATAGTCCAAGTAATTTTCTAGAAAAATGTTCAAAAAAGTCGCAAGATTTTTAAAAAGGGTCAAAAAAGCCAGTTTTCCAAAAAGTCGTCTCATGGTCGCATGAGGCTCAAAAAGGGGTCAAAATGAGACTAAAGTCGCACAGCGGCAACATTGCTCCAAGGTACCGGTACTCTTTGACTACCTCCAGTTGATCAGAGCCTAGTTTCCATCTTTTATTTCTCGCGTATCTACCATTATTGTTCCTGACCACCATGATTTTAGATTTCGTGGTGTTCACCACAAGATTCCATTGAAGGCAGTACTCTTCAAGCCGGATGATCATTAGCTGAAGCATATTGGGTGTTTCCGCCAACAGAACAATGTCATCAGCGAATATTAAGCCTTTCAAGTTTAAGTTGTTAGATTCCATACCACCTGGCAAGTTCGTAATAAGATCATCCAAAAAAATGCTGAAGAAAAGAGGGCTTAGCTGACAACCTTGTTTTACTCCTGAGGAAGTTCCAAACCATTCTAAAATAGAATCTCCATCCCATACTGCTGCTTGGTTATTTGTATACAAACTCTCCAGAACCCGAAGCATTTTTAAGGACATTCCTTTGCTACTTAATTTCAGGAAAAGTGCTCTTCTATCGATCGAATCAAACGCTGCACGAAAATCGACAAAAAACGCATACATTTTTTTCCCTTTTTTAAGAAGCATCTTTCCAATATTCGTTAAAACAAAAATATTGTCTACCGTTGAGTAGTTCGCCCTAAAACCAGCTTGATATTCACTTATAAGCCCGTTTTGTTCTACCCAAGCTGTTATGCGGACTAGGAGTATACTGGTGAATAGTTTTAATATTGTGTTTTGAAATGAAATTCCCCTGTAGTTACCTGGGTCGTTGACATCTCCCTTTTTGTACAAGGGAAAGATTATGCTCTTAAGAAGGCCTTCTGGAACTGTTCCTGTAGCGAATATATTATTGAAACCTACAGTGAGTATTTGCAAAAAGCATGCGGGAGCATTTTTGAAGAACTCAAAGGACACTCTGTCTTCTCCTGGCGCTTTGTTGTTTTTGCTTTTAAAGATGGCTTTTTGGACTTCTTCTACCGTTATTTCTCTATCCAATGATTCTTCTTGGGTTGCTGGGAAGACAAAGTGGTATAACGTTGCAGTATCGTTTTTGTTAAGAAGTGATTTAAAATGGTTGGCTAAAACATTAGTATCCAAATCAATACCTTTCACATTTTTCGTGCCATTTAAGTATCTAACAATTTTCCAATAAGATTTGGAATCATTTATTTGTGAAAGTACGGAGTTAAAAATTGGAAACTAAGGTCGGAAAAATCGGAAAGTCATGATAAAAACAAATTGCATACTTTTTGAAATGTTTTTTTTTTTTTTTTTGTCCGAACGGTCTTCCTACATTGGTGATTGATACGAATTGGTTGCCTGCTGTAACACCCCCTATAACTACATACATGGAGTAGGGCAATACCACATTTTCTGGGATCCACTACTAAAAAAAAAAAAAAAAAATAATTTTATCGGGTAATAAGTATTTATAATCCAGTCAAACCGTATTAAGAGTATAACTTGTGTCAAATTTTTTTGCTATAAATTCTTGAGTTTAGTTTTATCCGTGACTTTGACATCACTTTGGCATCTGTCACATTGACATCTGTCACTTTGACATCACCTGTCAACTTGACATCTGCCACATTATAATATGTTTTAGCCCTTGGATATTATTATTTTAAAATAATATTAATAAATTTGGTGACATAACAGCTCCCACTTGTCTGCGCAGGAATGAAGGGGACCTATCATTTGCCGAATCCAAATGGCTATATAAGCGACGCTTTTCTATGACAGGAGATACTCTTGAAGGATTTGTCACTTCCTCGCTAGAGGCAGTAGCCCTGGTGTCAGGATTGGAATATTTTATTATTGTTAAATTTTTTTCACGCTTAGAATCAAAACGGACCTATCTCGCGCTTTTTGAAAATATGGAGTGTGGTACGCCAAAATTTTCGTTTCAAAGAGAGCTACAAAATGCGATCCGTTTTTGTTTCAAATCGATCTATTTTAAGAGTTAAAAGCATTTGATGTTCAAAATTAATATTAATAGGTTGCAGTGAGCTTATATAAATATGGAAAACCAAAAGAAAGTACAGGCCTTTTTCGAATTGCTGCGGGAGAGCCGCCAGTCTTTTTAAAATTTGTTTTGATTGCCAAAAGAACATGGTACTTCCGAAGGTTCAGGATCAAGCGGCATACTTTAGTCGTCAACTCAATCTCTTTAACTTTGGTGTCGTGCAAGGAAGCTCCAAAGCCTCATTTTCAAAAGACAATGTTCAATTGTACGTGTGGTTGGAAAGTGACTTCAAAAAAGGATCCAACGAAATTGCCTCTGCCGTGTACAACACACTTTCTCAATTAGATATAAAAGACATAAAAGTAGTTCAGCTCTGCGCTGATGGCTGTGCCGGGCAAAATAAGAATACAACTTTGATAGCAATGGCTTCGTATTGGCTTTTTAAAAACAAAACTATAAAGCAAGTGGAAATTTTAGTGCGACTTGACACTCATAAATCCTCCAAATAGAGTATTTCCTGGAATCGAAAAAAAGTTAAATAGGAAGAGGCGATTTCGATCCCAGAAAAGTATTACGAGATATTTTGGGAACACGGTAAAGTGATAAGACTTGGATGTGAAAATTGTCCAGTGGTAGATTGGAAGACTGCTGCGCAGGAGACTCTAAAGCCGACAAATAAATGGCACTTTCAATTCAAGACATCTAAACGTTTCGTGCTGACTCAGAAGCTGGGTGTTATACAAATAAAGGGAGATGTAAGCTATAAATCGGATTTCGGTGTTGGAAGTCGTACGACCTGGAAAAAATTTGCTACGCATGGAGCTCGACCCAGTGCAAATAGGAGTTCCACTAAAAAAATAAAATAAATAAAGAAGAAAATTGTTGTGATTTCATTTAAGAAATTCCATACAACGTTTAAAGACCATGATAACTTACTAAAATTTGTTCACCGTAAGCTAGGGTTTCCAGAACATCTTCTTAAAAGAGATCATGTTCTCTTTTTTGACACCGATCTTTTTTATTCTTTCTTTTTTCGTCAAATTCTCTTTTTGTTATCTTTTTTTTAATGTGTCCTCTTTTTAGTCACTTTTTGTTCATTTTTGATATCCCTATGTTGGTATAATTGGTCTGTTTGGTATCTAATGTGAAATTTCTTGAAAAATTTCACAAATTTTCACCCATAGCTAAAAAAACCAAGTGTGGAAAACTTGGTGAAAATTTCACGTTAACAGAGGAAATATATATAATTAAGCAAAAATTATTGACAGTGGCAAAAAATTGTGCTTAGTTTGGGAAAATATCGATTAAATACTTGAATTCAAACGATAATCTGACTATATTTAAACAAGGTGGCTCTAAAAGCGACAGTAATTAACGTTTTAGTAAAGCGTAATAATAGCTTTATTATGCGGCTTTATTATTATACCGATCAGGAAAACGCATCAGGAAAATGCATCAGTAAAAAATGTCTTTTGCATATTTTACTATTTAATCATAACACGATTTGAAATTTATATAAAAATAGGATACGAATCGATGTGAAATTACTTCACATATTATTTGTTTCATAAATAAAATTTCTAAAAATAAATATTTATACACTTTCCTGATGGAAATTCCGTACGGAAAACGAATGCTTATCAGTAAATGCTCTTTGACAAACAAATTTCCCTCCAAAGAAAATTTTTTTTATAAAGCCTATATTTTATAATGCGAAGTGAAATTCAAATCGAAATGAAACATCAATAAATCTCGCGTCGAAAGTAGAAGTAATGTGTAACTGAGTAGACGTGTGCGGTTGTGTTGCAATAAGAAGTTAAGTTTAAAGCATTAAATTGGCATGCCAAGTTTTTCCAAATCAGTAAAGATTCAATTTAACACGTAATTTAACTACCTTATAAAAAAAACTTGAAATTATTTTTAATAACAAACATTCAAATTCCAAATTTAAATTGAAAAAAAAAAAAAAAAATAATAATAAATAAAATTGCGCGCTTTTTTCCATTGCCCCTCTCAAGTAAATAAAAACAGTATTAACAACACACCTACAGTATTCCACATTACCCCTAAATCTCACCCCAACACAAATACAATATGTCTGGAAAACGCAATAGAGTTCCACTCTCACCTTCTTCGATGAATCAACTTAAGACACCAGCATCCAAAGTGCAGAAAAAACTCTCTTTTCCTGTAGGGGCCAAACAAACTGAGGTTTCTCTTTCCAAGGAAAGTGCATTCATCATCTCGCTCCTTACAATGAAAATTGAAGAATCCGAAAATCGTATACTGAACAAAATTGACACAGAAATTACAGCCTTAAGATCTTCAATTGTAACCATAAACAGCCGTCTATCATTACTTGAATCTGATTTAAAGGAAATTAGCACTTTAAAAACCGAAAACTCTGAACTCAAAAAACAATTACTACAGCACAACGAAGCAATAAGCAGCATAAGATCTCACATCGAACTCAAAGACGAACAACAACATCTAAAGGAAACAATGAGTGATGCGATCTTCCATGAAGTTCCTCAGCTACCGAACGAAAATCTTAATATTTTGTATTTAAATATTTGCACTAGATTAAACGTTCAGCCACCGACTCTTAAAGGCATATTCCGTTTAAAATCTAAAAGTAACACATGTGCACCACCGATTATACTCAAATTTTTCGCACCTCACGACAAGAGCTTACTTCTACGATCGATCACCGAATACCGAAAACAAACAAAACAACAGCTTAATCTTCATGATCTTGGTTTAAATGAATGCAATAATAAACCGATTTATATACATGAGTCTTTAACTGTAAAAAATAGAACTCTCTTGCAACATGCACTGAAAATGAAACGAGATAAGAAACTGTCATCAGTTTTTACCTTACGTGGTTTCTTCCCTGCTGAAGAGGGAGCAAAACTTATTGAGAACGCTGACGATTTGACAGCTTTTGCCACTCCGTAGAGAAGAAATTATAACACCAATTGAAAATTATGACAACAAAAACGAAAAAAAACAATCCTCAACTGATGTCAACAACTATGATGAATCCAGCTGTTTCTGATATTTATTTATTCTACTTATTACTATTTTATTACTTTTTTTATATTTATACATTAATTTAAAACACTAATTTTTTAAATTTTCTTAATTTTTCATATTTTTTTTTATATTTTTTTTTTATTTGTACCTAGATACATTTTAAAACATTTTCTTAAATATTCAACCATCTTAATTATTTTTATGTCCGGGTTAATTGATTTTTACATTGAATGGGTTGTGCGGCTGTTTCACACTCAGGTAGGTGGTGTGCGCCTTATTGGGCTCTTTCTATTTTTATTCATTAACGAGTCCTAACGAGTGTGCAAATATGGAATCTATTGCCGAGGATGAGAATGACAATATGCGTTTAATGTTAAATATAATATGTAGTCAGCAAAAAGGTTTACAAATCTGTCATATAAATGCACAAAGTTTATGCAACAAATTAGATGAATTCAGGTTCTTGTTTGTGGGTTCGCGGGTTGATGTGATTTGCGTATCCGAAACATGGTTTAAATTTGAAGAGAAGAATCAAAAAAAATGTTATGGTGATGCGATGTATGATTTGGATGGCTATAGGCTTTTCCGGTCTGATAGGGTGGGTCGTGCTGGGGGTGGTGTTGCCGTTTATGTTCGAAGAAGTCTGGATTGTAGGACAATTGCTAAATCACACACTGGCAGTGAAATTGATTACTTGTTTGTTAATATAATTTGTAAAGAAAATAATATTCTTTTAGGTACTGTGTACAGACCTAATAGAAACATTGACATGGCCCCAGTAATTTCTGTTTTGCAAGAACTCTCGTACGTTTCACCACTAGTAATAGTAGTTGGAGATTTTAATAGTAATCTACTTGTAGATTCATCTCTTGTTGATAAAATGCAAATGCTTAACCTTTTCCCAGTTAATAAATCGATACCTACCCACTTTACGAAAGATAGTAGAACCTTACTCGATGTGTTTTTTGTAAGTTACTTATATAAAGTTTTATATTTTAGCCAGCTTTCCGCCTCATGTTTTTCCCACCATGATCTTAATCACATAACATTCCATTGTAAGCCGTTAGTGTCAACTTTCACATATAGTTTTCGCGATTTTAAGAATATTAATATAAATCAGTTAGAAGAAGATTTGCGGGGAGTTGAATGGTTCGGAGTGTATGAAATGATCTCGGTAGATGATCAAACAACTTTCATACAAGACAATATAATTAATCTTTTTAATACTCATGTCGCAATAAAAACGAAAACATTTAAATCAAGAGATCAGCCGTGGTTTACAAACTATATAAAAACATTAATTATAAAGCGAAATAAAGCGTATAAGGCCTGGAAACGTTTTGGCTCGGATGTACTCTTAAATGTTTATAGGGCCTTACGGAATAGGGTTACATATGAGATTATAGGGAGTAGTAGCCGTGCGATGGACTGTCATGCCGGAGGTCTAAGGTTCGATCCCCAGCCTCGCCACCTATTTATTTAAAAAAGAAAAAACGGCTACTGCCTCTTGCGAGGAATTGACAAATCCTCCAAGAGTATCTCCTGTCACAGAAAAGTGCCGCTCGTTAGCCGTTCGGATTCGGCAATAAACTGTAGGTCCCCTCCATTCCTGCAGACACGCACACAGGAATGGTTGAGAGTTGTAAGTCACTAGGCCCTAGTTCTTCATGAGCTGTTGTGCCATTATTTATTTTATTTTTATGATAATATTTTGAAATGTCCTCTTTTTTTTTCATTCACATTATGGACACCCTACCGTAAACTATAGTTTCTTAAAAAACTGGTACTTTTTTTTAATAAAAAAAAAATACTTTGGAAGTATAAATTAATGAATTTATGTACAAAATGTTACATTTTTATGTTTCATTAATAAAGAAAAATCTTTTAATACTCTTTTTTCAATTTCTATGCATTTCAGAAACAAAACGGTACTATATTTTGGTATTTTGATTCAAAAAAGCCTATTTTTATTTTTCACGATCAAAGAGACCAAAACAAAATTCTTTTTTTTTTTAGAAAGTCCTGACGAGGTGCTTATATTTTTTTCAATGTTTTATCTTACAAAAAATTTCTAACAGATTAAAACAAAATTAACTTCGCATAATTATCTCTAATAGTTTAAAAGTTATAGGTTTTCGCCATTTTTTTCGGTGTTGAGTTCTAAATTTATAAGTCCATTTTGATCCTAAGCGTCACTTTTATTTGGGAACCACTAAAATAAACTATGTTTTGAATATAAATTTACTATATGTATGTATGTATAATGTACATATATTTTTACTTTTTCCGTTCGGTACCTATTTCGGGGCAGATTCATATGTGAACATAAAATTTGTAAAGTAAAAACATGTTTGTTTTGTTCAGAAAACTGAAAAAGGAGACATAAATCCACCTCTCTCCATCTGCTTAATGCTAGCGGTCTGGACTGGAAACTTTGACTAATTTTTACATTGTGAATCACTCCTACCACAATAAATGATGTCCTAATTTTTTTTTCTGTCTTAATTAAATAAATTTGCTTAATTTTGGCGGAACTAACTATGAGAAATCCTTTGAAACAACAATAATTTCAGTTAACTTAAGAAACACGAGCGGTTCTTAACATCCTGTGGTCTGCGGGCGGCTTTGGTCGATTAATGGTTTTCTGTTCTTAGTAAAGTTGTATTCAACAAAAGGCGGTCTGAAAATATGTAGGGTAGGAATACCTACCTAATTAAATTTGTAAGAAAATCCATTTTCAAAGGGTTTCTATGTATAAATATGCTCTTTGGATTTGGCTTTTAGTCAATGGATTTATTTTTCTTTAAACGTTTGTGTGCACTTAGAACAAGGGTAAATTTGTGTCTTCTTTTTTTGTTGGTAATTAAGATAATGAAATTATCTTTGTTGAGTTAAAATAATCTCCGAAGAGAGCATCAACGAGGGCACTGTCCAAAAGGATTCCTCATTATATTTCGCTTGGATAAAAATATGCCGATGCTATTGTTGTGGGTATACATAAAAAAAGAAAGAGAGAAACTAAAAAGGAATTTAAATTTAAATAATAATTAGGTAGGTACAAGTACATGTATAAAGTATACTACAACATTACTTTTCGAAATACCTTTTCTCATTAGAGAAGCTATTTTAGAATTAAACAGAGAATTGGATAATTTTGGAAGGGAAAAAGTTCGCCATGGTTTTTTATCTTTTTTAAATATTTCAATGGCGAACATAGTTAATTAAGGGGCTTCGTGCACTTACCTAATTAGAGAGCTGAAATAAGAAATAAGGAATCGTACCGGCCAATTCATTAGAAAACAAGTTTTAATTTTAGTCTGTAAGTTTGTTTTTTTATTTAACTTTCTTAATACAATTTTATTGAAAATCATCTTCTATACATATATAAAAATGAATCCATTTTTGTGTTCGTACGCGCATAACTCGGCTAAATATCATCCGATTTGTTTGGGGATTTTTTTGTTATAATTGTATTGAACACCGAAAATTAAAAAAAAATCGAACTAAAGCTAAAAAATTCGACCGACGAAGTCAGAAAATCGCGATAACGTCTTGAAATTTAAAACTTTCTGAATTAGTTTCTTGTTCGTACAATCATAACGCGGCTGAAAATCATCCAAATTGGATGGAATTTTTGTATTTGAATTGAACCATATCTATAAACACACTACGGAGATAAAAATTGTAAGATTAAATTTCATACTTTCTAAATTTCTTTCTTTCTTCTAGAAATGAAAAATCAATAAATTTCGCGTTCAAAGGTTTACAAAGAAAATACATTCTGTTTCATATTTGGTTTAAATAAGTCCGTCGAAATATATTTAACACGCCTGGGACAAATGCTATTTTTTTGTATAAAATTTCACTCTGCTTCGATCTATAAACTGAGCTTAAAAAAATTATACGTAAAATTGAACAAGTTTTGATTAATAAGGGCCAGTTGTAAAAAATTTGATCCGAGATGGTTGAGGGATTTTAACTCACCAATTTTGGCGGATTAACTGTGTTCCAACGATGGTTCAGGCATTTAGTATGGCTGTTAGAGCATACTTGAAACTTGAACCATCGTTAAACCTCAGTTAAATCGTCGAAATCGGCGAGTTAAAATTGCTGACCCACGGATAAAATTTTGAACCACGTTTGTACAACTGATCCAAAGAATCCTATTATTTATGATTGTCATTTTCGTGTGGAAAACATTTATTTGTCCTAGATTAAGCTAATAAATATGTATGTAGGTACAGGTAGATATGAATCACAGTCTTTTCTCAAAATCATAGTTTAGGTTTTGCGTTTATTAAAAAGGACCTAAAATTTAGCTTTGGTAGGTTTTTCTTCGGTTTGGTAGGTTTTTTTTTTTTTTTTTTTTTTTTTTTTCAATTATTTATTTCATTCTATTATCTAAGTATAATTTTAATAATGTTAACATAAATAAATTATTTAGAACAAAATAATAGGTACCATTCTGTAGTTGAAAACTAGAGGCGAATGAACCATATCAGGAAATTTAATGCATTTATAAAACAAAAAATGAATATTTGGGGTACTATGTTACATGCAAATAGCAAAAAGTTTAAAAAAAATAATTATTGAATGAATTTAAAGAAAAATAGCTAAAAAGTTATATTTATTGTATATTTAAAAACAGATTTTTGACCATCGAACTATTCATTCCAAAGAGCCATTTTTTTACTGATTTCAAAAACAAATTAGGAAAATTAAGTTTTCTTGTTTCAAAGGGCAATTGATTAAAAAGTTTAGGTGCTGTTGCCGTCTAAAAATTTGAGAATTGGGTTCTATTACTCATTGGAATATTTACTAAAAATAGATTATTGATTCTTAAGTTATGTGTATTCGAGCTTCTGAGTACCTGACTGTATCCACTTCTCATGTAATAAACTTTAAGAACTTTATATACATATAGGTGTTTCAACGGCAAGATACCACGATCTTTAAATAAAGGCCAACTACTTGTTAACCTCGATTTTTTACACACGATTTGAACAATATGTTTCTGCGAAGTAATTATGGGATCAAGCGTGTTTTGATATGCACCTCCCCAGCTGGTTATTCCATACTGCAGCTTAGAATGAGCTAGACCAAAGTATATTTTTGTTAAAAGATTTGTTGCACAAGTTCGTTTTAGTAAAAACATTTTTCGTGTTACGGATATCAAGTATTTTTTTAAATCCCCAGTATGTTGTTTCCAGTTTAAATTTTTGTCAATTGTTACTCCTAAATATTTAAAACTATTAACTAATTCGATTTCAAAACAATCATTGGAACAAGGTGTCAAAGGGTCGAAGTTAGATTTTCCACAAGTATGTGAAGCTAGGCTAAGTTTCTTACATGTTCCTGAATGGAAGGTAACATTACAGCCTAAGATTGGAACTGTTTGTTTTAAATTGCAAACCATTATTTTTGTTTTTTCACTTAAAATGAGCTCATGTCTCGAAAACCATTGTCTTAGCACATTTAAATCTTCTTGTAGCATAGTGATCAATTCAAATAACGAATTGCTAACATATGTCAAGGCCATATCATCAGCGAACGCTGTTATTTTGCTAATTGATGATTGTTTGAAGACAGAGTTTATATAAATCAAAAACAATATTGGACCTAACACAGATCCTTGAGGAACACCGGTAGTAAGCTCCTGAACATTGCTGAATATTCCATCGATTTTTACTCTTTGATGTTATTTTGATAATTTTGGTAGGAATTTTTTTTTTGGGAGTGGCAACCGTGATTAAAGGTATTCTAAAAATATGTATATTGGCTGTATGGGCTTGTTGGTTGAGGCCGAAGTCCATCCTGGGCTGTGAGCGCCATCTAAGTTAAGTATAGTAAGTAGATAAGTAAAAATAAAGGAAACCTCAGCTTTCAGTTTTACTAGAAGCTGAAATTCACAATGCATAAGAATTGTAAAAGCAAGGGGTTTGTTTCACATCTTTATATTAGGTGTCTATGGTTTTACATCTTCACCGTCTGAAAGCCTTTTTAGCCTGAGTGAATTGAATGCATCACTTCCGTTCAACGCCCGTAGCAGGCCAATATTTCGCCAGCACAATATGCCAGTTCTGCGTGAATTAGGCCTAAACGTAAGAGATTGAGAGCTGTTCATAGTTTATATGTATATTTATTCAGAGAACGGAGAGTTAGAGAATAAAAATAACTTTTAAAATGAAAATAGAGAAAAAATATTTTGCTACTACAACAAGAACGTGATTTGATTCAAATCAGTCAGATAGCTCTCAATTATTTATAAATCAGAGGTTACTGCTATGACAAAATTTTCGTGGAAGTAGCCCTTAAGCCAAAACCACATCTACTATCTCGTGTGGTGTGTTATGGAGTCATGTCTCATGTTTCGCTATCGCTCCAAAGTATTTCATATGCGTAGAGCCGTATTTGTCTCGCGTGATGTATTGTGGAGTGGTGTGTTGTGTCGAAATCGATATTGTAACAATTGCGCCATACCACGCTATGGCCCAGACATTTTTTTTTTCGTGTGCGGGTGAGGGATAAAGTAAACAATGCTCTTGAAAACAGAATAATAAAAAGTAAAAAATGTCAAGGCTGTTAAACAATGCGACGAGAAAACGAGACATCAGCGTGTCCAGATCTCTTAGCAGTTGTTCTCTCTTAATAACGAGTTTCAAACAATGAAATAATACATAAAGTATTTCTCGTCGTCACGTTGCGTCTTTTTTCAATTTTTCGAACTTTATGACGTGACGACGAGAAATACTTTATTATGTATTATTTCGTTGTTCTGAACTCGTTTTAAAGAGAGAACAACTGTGAAGAGATCTCTTCACGCTGACATCTCGTTTTCTCGTTGCATTGTGAAAAACACTCCACAACACACCACACGAGACATGTGTGGATCCGGATTTAGGCTTTAGTATGATGTTAAAGCATTTTTAGTATGATCGTATGCTAAAACTAGGATTTCCCAAATTATGACCGCGTTAGAATTGTTTTATCTTTTTAACGTTTTACTTACGTTAAATCGCCAAAAGCCTATTTAGCATCATACTAACACCAAATTTCAATTTGATAATTACAAATGAATGTCATTTTTTATATATGGTTTATAGTTTCTGAAAAAATTAAATTTTTACTGTACTCGCCGCAATATGTTTTGGCGCCAGAAATCGTTTTTGTCCTTTTTTTTCGTGACAGGACACACTGAACACTACCAATCAAAAACGCAGTTGGCGAACTACTGAAACTTGTTTAAACAGGATTGGTCGTGTCGTGATTGCAAAACAACATCTGTGTGCTTTCCACCAGGCTACTGGGGCGTTTTGTATATTTTTACCTATGCAGTTTGAAATAAACGTATTTACCAAAAAATAAAAATATTGCAAATTATTTATTGAAAAATATATTCAGAATCATACAATATTCTGTACTTACCTAAAACCTATGTGCTAATATTCAAGCCAATATATGATATTCTGTCACATGTACATATGTATGTACTTGATAGTTGATAACAAAAAGTAGTGATTTTGGTATACAGGGTACGTTGCATAAGATACGACAAAAAAAGTAGGTCAAGAAAATAAAAAAATTCCGTTTAGGTTTTCTAACAACAAATCGACCTGAAACAGAAAAAAAAATGCATAAGAAAAAACGGCGTCAACACTCACAATATCATTCCATAACTTTTTTTAAAGCCATAAATCAATTGATCGTTAAATTGTTTAATTTTACGTTACTAAGGGTCACTTGCGCGAAAGTTTTCTGACAGCTCTTACCTTTGATTAATAAGTAATTTAGCCCTATCTGACTGTTTGAATTAGTGGTTAGGGATCGTGGGAAAAATCCCTTTCTCTGGGAATTTTGAACTCTAAGGCCAGGCGCGCACATGCAACTAAACAGTTTGGTTTCGATTTTGAGTAGGTACTATAGGATTATATGAGAGTCCGCCCAGCGCACTCCCATATAAGTTGATTGTGCTCAAAATCGAAACCAAACTGTTTAGTTGCATGTGCGCGCCTGGCCTAAAGGACAAAAGGGAAACCGACCCATTATGCGGTAATTGCTTGATTTATAAATTTGTTTGTGCAAAAAATTTAATTTATATGCTAAATAACTCCAAGTACGTACGAGTATATACTTGAAAATTGTTTGCTTTTTTTTCTGTGGGAAAAAAAATATTTGTGGGACAAAAAAATGCCCCTCATCAGCACTGGTTTCAATAAAGTCACGTTGTAGCAAAACATTTTTTCTCTATCTACACTTAATAAGTTATCCTCTCGTGTCGTTCTCTTGATAAATATTTAAGCTTTAAATAATTCGCACGTAAAATTTTAGATTTCCTTACAGCTTACAAGAAAGCAAGTTAAAAAAAAGCGTTAAAGTTTTCTTCAGAGAATTTAGAGCCCTACAATTTTGTAGTCCTATATTTTGAAAAATGCCGATGTTTTATGTGCTAAATTTTCAAAAATACTTGACAATTTTGATTTTTATAATTTTTTTAGCCTCAAGCTTTTCATTATTCAATACCGAAAATACCGACCACAATGTGCGTTTCACAATACATAGTGCAAAAAATTCAGGTCATGATCTAGATGAACTATACCCATCGAATGAATAAAAAAAAATTGGGGTGTTGTGTTACAAACTGCTGGTTTTCGGATTATAAATGCACTGAACTTTAAAAACAAAATGAAAAAACTGAGTCATGAAACGTATCTTTCAATAGCTTCTTCTTTATTCTTTAAAATAATACATAGGTACTGGGTAAGGTTTGTATAGAACCTTCGTGCATGCATCAGAGTAAACCGTAAATTTTCTCTACGTTAAACAACTTTCACAAGGTATGTTCTGCATACCTTAACTCTGACATTAATGTCTGTGCCCGAAACGCGTAGCCAAATTATTAAAAAAAATGTATATAGCTCCCAACAAAATAGCATGCACACATTTCAAAGCCATTTAATACTGATGGAGAGGGTGGGCTTAAATCAAAAACTAATTTATATACAACGCCAGCGGCAGCATTATTCATAGGTATCTGTATAAAAATAAGACATCTGTACCGTTTGTGGAGTAAAACCTGGTTACAACGATGACTGTGAGACTGGGAAATAAATATCCAATGTTGTGGTTTGCTTCCCAGTTCCAAAAGCTCCCACGAACGACGCGAAGCGCTGCGCCATTCACAGCAATATTGGAGAAAGGATTTAATACAGACATATCTCTTACGGACTTTAACGCCATACAAAACCTCAACACATTGTGTGGAAGATTACTTTGAGCCAACCAAAAAAAAATTATTGTAAATTACAAAATGATGATGAACGACAATATCTTTTGTTTTTCACTCTCATATAGTATATGAGTCCTTTTATTACAGAATTGTATACATCGCATAATGCGTCAGGCGTGAGCAGAGTATAACAAAAATGTTGGTTTTCCTGTACCTATATGACTTTTGAATCCATTCCTTTTTCAGGGTTGATTTTCAAACAAGGTAATGAAATGTGTCCGCCTAGGAGTCAGGGCCGTACGTGAAGAAATAGGGCCTATTGGACTTCAGGTCTCAACTATATTCCTCTCTGTTTGTTGTTAGGCAAGAATGGAGGGGCCTAAAGTTTTCTCCGAATCTGAGTCGGGTCAGAAAGGGGTTGCAGAATTCTTTGAAAAATCGTTCAACGAAGCCAAGTGCTTAGGTCGTTTAGATAAGGCTTAATGAGGCTAGATGATTACTAAAATAAAACCATTTTATAAACCGGCTTTTCATATCAAACAAATGGGGTTATATGGGTTTAAAAACGATTCATAACTAAAAAGTTCACTTGTTTTTTTGGTGACGAAAAAGGGGGGGGGGCAAAGAATAACAACAATTATTAAATTATTATTTTATTCAAGTTTTCTTAAAACAATTAAGTTTTTGGCGATAAGATCTAAGTACCCCATATATGGAATTTTTGCAAAAAAGTATACAACCTAAAAGGTCAGTGATTGGTCATAAAAGGACAGGTAGTTTCAGAAATTGGTCAAGCTAAGAAAATTTTTAATCCAGGGTTAAAGTTTTTCAAAGTCACTCGGGATTTTCGGCACCTCGTTTATGAGATATTCGAAAATAATATATACCAAATTAAAGGTTACTTAATCCCCATAAAAGGTCAGTTGGTTTAAGAAATTGGTCAGCTATAGATTTTTAGTTATAAGCCTAGAAAAAAAATTGAAAGGACATTTACCTTTACCTTACAGTTTTTTTTTAATAAAAATTATATAAAAGAATCTAGCTGGCCTTTTATGAGGCATAATTATATATTGTTAATTCCACAAATAAGGTGCCAAACATCGCTGATGGCCTTGAAAAGCTTCTACCCTGGATTAAAAAAAATTTCTAAGCCAGACCAATTTCTGAAAATAGCTGACCTTTTATGACCAATTACTGACTTTTCAGATGACATTTTTTTTTGTTGAAAATTCCATATATGAAGTGCTATGATCCCACAGCCAAAGTTTTTGCTTTATATTTATATTTATATTTATATTTATATTTATATTTATATTTATATTTATATTTATATTTATATTTATATTTATATTTATATTTATATTTATATTTATATTTATATTTATATTTATATTTATATTTATATTTATATTATATTATTTATATTTATATTTATATTTATATTTATATTTATATTTATATTTATATTTATATTTATATTTATATTTATATTTATATTTATATTTATATTTATATTTATATTTATATTTATATTTATATTTATATTTATATTTATATTTATATTTATATTTATATTTATATTTATATTTATATTTATATTTATATTTATATTTATATTTATATTTATATTTATATTTATATTTATATTTATATTTATATTTATATTTATATTTATATTTTATATTTATATTTATATTTATATTTATATTTATATTTATATTTATATTTATATTTATATTTATATTTATATTTATATTTTATATTTATATTTATATTTATATTTATATTTATATTTATATTTATATTTATATTTATATTATATTTATATTTATATTTATATTTATATTTATATTTATATTTATATTTATATTTATATTATATTTATATTTATATTTATATTTATATTTATATTTATATTTATATTTATATTTATATTTATATTTATATTTATATTTATATTTATATTTATATTATATTTATATTTATATTTATATTTATATTTATATTTATATTTATACTAGCCGATTTGCCCGCGTCAGTCGCTTCGCAGACTTAATTAATAGAATGTAACATACTTTTTTTTATATTAAAAAATAAATTATATATGTACCTATGTATGTACATACCTACTTATATTTTTTTTATTTTAAAAATTTTTATTATCAAAAAAAAAAAAAAAATCATATTAGGTAGGTATAATAATAAATATGAATCATAATAATAATAAAAAATATGTAATATGTGTATGTAGGTATGTAGGTATGTAGGTATGTATGTATGTGTGTTATTTTTTTTTATTTATTGAATTATGTAGGTATTTTTTAAATTTATTTATGTATTATAAGTCATCATACCCAACTTCAATGAGCCCATGACAGTTGCTCGGCTGACGAATACTACATATAGTTTTATATTTTATTTTGCCTTCAAGTAAATAGTTTAGCTATGATAATCCAATTATTAAAACCAAATGCATTTCTGTCCCCCCAATCTCACGACTTGCATTGTATTATATTTAAAATTCATTTAAAAACTCTAATCTTGTAAATTTGGCCATTAGAATTGAAGTTATAAATTAAGCGGAATTGTCTGTAAAAAGAAACTCCCCTCAGCTACCCCGCTTGGGTACGTCTTTTCCTGTGTAATAATTCTACAAAATAAATAGCGAATTAATTAAGATAAGAGGTGAAAGTTACTTACTGCCCCTCCTTGCGCACGCCCTTGTGTTGCATAACATTTAATCTTCATTTAAGAAGTCTTACCTTGAAAATCCAACAATTAGAACTCGAGTTGTAAATTAAGCCGATTTGCATGTAATTAGCACCCCTCTATCACCTTTGCTTACGCCCTTGATTGTGAATTATTCAGCAAAAAAAGTAAGAAAAATTATTTTTATTAAGGGTGCAAATGCCTCTTTACCTCTCCTTGGACACGCATTTGTATTGCATTACATTTAATCTTCATTTTAAAAGTCTTACCTTGAAAATCCATCAATTAGATCTCAAGTTGTAAATTTAACTAATTTGCATGTAATATGCACCCATCTATTACCTTTTAGTACGCTCTTGATTGTGAATTACTCGGCAAAAGAAGTTAGAAAAATAATTTTTATTATTCATTAAAGAATTCTAACCAATTAGAACTCAAGTTGTAAATTTAGCCGCTTTTCAGTAATAAGCAACCCCTGCATACGCCCTTGATTGTGTAATTACATACATATGTAGGTACTTAGCAAAAAAAAAATTGAAAAAATAATTTTCACCTTTTCCCGCACGCCCTTGTGTTGCATCACATTTAATCTTCATTCAAAAACTCTAAACTTGAAAATCCGACCATTAAAACTCAAGTTATAAATTAAGGCTGGTTTGTATATCACCCTTGCGTACGCCCTTGACTGTTTAATACTCAACGAAAAAGTTAGAAAAATAATAATTTTGATACGGGGTGCAAATGCTCTCTTACCTTTCCTTACGCACGTTCTTGTGTTGCATTACATTTGGTCTTTATTTAAAAACTCTCATTTGAACTTAAAAAGTTATTAATTTAATCGATTTGCATAAGCACCTTTGCGTACGCCTTTGATTGTGTACTCAATCAAAAAAAAAAAAAATTAAAAAAAAAATTTGTATTAGGAGTGCAAATGTCCCTTTACCCCTCCTTCCGCACGCCCTTGAGTTGCATTACATTCCATTCGCCATCACAAACCACCCACCACCCAACCAACCACTTTCAGTACAAACATTTATTTCTGCTACAAAAAATATACCTACCTACTCATATACCAACTCCGCTCATGTTTTTCTTGCTTGAGAATACCCTACCGACTCGACCGACTGCTTACGTTTTTTTTATATGTTTTACTATACCTATACGCTATACCTTTACACAAATATATCAACGCACATGGTTTGAATAATGTTTTTTTTTTGTATTCTCCCATTCTCCCTCGAAAAAGTTATGTGCTCAAAATATTCAATTTAGATTTTAGTATGAAAATTTTTGGAATTTCGAAAAAAAAATTATATCTGGTACTGAACGGACTTTTCACCTTTCTAAATATGTAATCAAAAATAAAATCCGACAATTAGAACGAAAGTTAGAAGCTAAAGTATGGTTCTAAATCGGCACTTTTTCATATTTCACACAAAACGACGTCTTCACCACTGATGAACTGCCGTGGACAACGAACAATGATACCCATTTTTCAAGATTTTCGTGTAATTTTTTGATGGAAACTTTTTAATCTATTGTGAGGCTTGTGTAGGATGTAGAATTATGATTGAGATGTCAATTTAAACGTTAGCTTTCTGGGATGCTGCTAAAAGAAATATGAAATTTAAAGATGCATCCAGTAAAAAGTTGTGAGGGCATGCAAAAAAAGCATTAATTTTGTAAATATCTCGAGTTGGGGTTGTTGAAAAAATCTGAAATTTTTAAAATATTTATAAATCAATAATCTCCATCAGCTGTAAAAATTTCAGATTTTTAGAACTACCCCTAAAAATATAAAAAATCAAAAACCACAAAAAAATGGGTAAAAAAAATGTGTCTACTTCAAAAATCAAAAAGTAGGTGAAAAAAAATTCCTATCGAAAATTCCTGAAACATGGTCAATTTTTTTTTTCATTATCTTTCTAATAGTGTAAAACATGTTTCTCTATCTCATACCCCCGATTTATAGCGAATTATTTGTCATACGCGTACTATTCAAAAGTTAACTTTTAACATTTTATAACTCGCTTTGTATATTTTTTAGAATTTTTTTTCAAATTACAAAGTTTCTTGTATTTCAAAGATCTATCGATAAAAATTAAAATGAATATTGTACCCCCTCCCGTTTAGAAAGTAGTTTTTCGACTTTTAATCAAAAAAAAATCATTTTACCCTATTAAAAATTTGAATTTCAAAAAATCCCGTCTTATTGACACTTTACATAAAATTCCCTATTAAATAAAATTTATTTTAAATTTTTATCATTTACAGTATTTGCTGTGCAATGATGAGTCAGATGAATGAATGAGTGAGTCAGTGACCGACTCTTTCATTTATAATTATTAATTTATATTTATATTTATATTTATATTTATATTTATATTTATATTTATATTTATATTTATATTTATATTTATATTTATATTTATATTTATATTTATATTTATATTTATATTTATATTTATATTTATATTTATATTTATATTTATATTTATATTTATATTTATATTTATATTTATATTTATATTTATATTTATATTTATATTTATATTTATATTTATATTTATATTTATATTTATATTTATATTTATATTTATATTTATATTTATATTTATATTTATATTTATATTTATATTTATATTTATATTTATATTTATATTTATATTTATATTTATATTTATATTTATATTTATATTTATATTTATATTTATATTTATATTTATATTTATATTTATATTTATATTTATATTTATATTTATATTTATATTTATATTTATATTTATATTTATATTTATATTTATATTTATATTTATATTTATATTTATATTTATATTTATATTTATATTTATATTTATATTTATATTTATATTTATATTTATATTTATATTTATATTTATATTTATATTTATATTTATATTTATATTTATATTTATATTTATATTTATATTTATATTTATATTTATATTTATATTTATATTTATATTTATATTTATATTTATATTTATATTTATATTTATATTTATATTTATATTTATATTTATATTTATATTTATATTTATATTTATATTTATATTTATATTTATATTTATATTTATATTTATATTTATATTTATATTTATATTTATATTTATATTTATATTTATATTTATATTTATATTTATATTTATATTTATATTTATATTTATATTTATATTTATATTTATATTTATATTTATATTTATATTTATATTTATATTTATATTTATATTTATATTTATATTTATATTTATATTTATATTTATATTTATATTTATATTTATATTTATATTTATATTTATATTTATATTTATATTTATATTTATATTTATATTTATATTTATATTTATATTTATATTTATATTTATATTTATATTTATATTTATATTTATATTTATATTTATATTTATATTTATATTTATATTTATATTTATATTTATATTTATATTTATATTTATATTTATATTTATATTTATATTTATATTTATATTTATATTTATATTTATATTTATATTTATATTTATATTTATATATGTATATTTTAATACACAGCTGAATATAAAAATTAGTGTATGTACTAATAAAATGATGTTAAATGAATAACAAAGTCTAAAATATTCACATACAATTATTAAACTGTCATAACAACTCATTGAAAGACTAAAATCAATTTTCAAAAAAAAGTCTTTTAACTGTTCATCCATTTAACTTATGGAAAGTTTTTAAATCTAACAAAATTTCAATTTAATCGACCTAACCACTAAATAAAATCGAAATAAAACCCCAAACTATTACATAATCGTTTTTATGCTAATAACATACTTAATACATACAAAAAAAGTAAAAGGATAAAAAAGGTTGGTATACTCAATCAAAACAAATTCTAACAAGCAAAAAAAAAAAAAACACTTTGCTTAACTTTGAAGCACTTTATGTCCCTCAGCCTAATACATTTAAATATTTTATATTAAATTCAAAAAACTTTTAACTTTTGGGTGGAATATTATTTCAACGCCATTTAAATAAAACACACACAGCACCAGCACCAAAAAGTTACAAAACTATTTATAATGTCTTAAATAAATTATGAAACAGTTTGGAAATCGATTTTTGGTACCTTTCCTATGGTTCTTAAAATTAAAATTTATCGCATCTGGATATTAAATAATACTTTGATAGAAACAAGTCAACTGTTATATTAGATTTTTTTTTTGAAAGAAATATCTGCACAAAAAAAAAGTAACAAAATAATAATTCCATATCCTACCCTTCTCAAAAGGTACTGACTTCTGATTCTCACCATGACTTTATTTTCTTTTTAAAAATCTGATTCAGATTCAATGCGTTGTTAAAAAGGAAAACGCAGATATACCCCAACCATATAAAATTCATCGAAATCGGTCAAACACTTTTTGAGAAAATGGTACCACAAAATTTATTTAAGGCTATTTATATATAGATATTTAGTAGCTCATCTTAATGTCAAAAAATTTGACTATGGACGTCACGTACCTTCATATGTCCCAACTGAATTGTGGAAATTATGTCCAAATAAAGTGGAATATAAGTTAATTATGGGTATATTTCCTGTCCTGTGGTGTTATGTCTTGAGGAGTTATGTCCATGGGCCTCATTTTGCATCCAAAGTGCATAAAATTAAAATATTAACAATATTTATGTAACAAATACAAATTGCATGCGTTTTTTATATTTTTGAAACTTTTTTATTTGCAAAATTTTTAAAAACATGCATCAGTATTCTGAAAAAAAAAATACACAGTTTTTTTCGATTTATCAAAAACCATTATTTGTGGAATATTTTTAATTTCTTTTCAGTCAGCAGCTATTCAAATGGTAAAAATGGAATTTATTTCCAACTGCCATTATTATTTATTTCAAATTTAAAGTTGCCATATTATTTATCTTATAATTTTTGTTTTTTTTTTGCACGCCCATCAAGAAATGACGAAAGATTGCGAAGTATTCTATAAAAAAAAAAATAAAATAAAAAAATAAAACAAAAAAATAAAAAAAAAAATATTTTGGAACTTTCATAAAGATTACACAACTTGCACATTATCAGGAAGTTATTCTTAATAATTCTTCATTTAAACTAATCTGATCTGGCTTACACGCAATTTTTTGTCTTCTCTCAACTCAATTTGTACATATTTATTGCGCACACCTGTGAATTTTGAATCACCCTGTATTTAAAAATATAAGGGCCACAAGGGAAATTAATTATGTTTATCTTTCTTTCCAGATGCAAATTAACAATTCCCCACTCAAAATTTATTAAAACTGAGAACGATCTTCTCACAATTTTAAACTAAATCTGACAATGTACTACAAATACCAACTTTGAAATCATTTCTAATCTCAGATTAATCTAGCAAAATGTTACCAAAAATCCGGTTTCCATACCTACATTCCACACCCGCTCCTCAATATAATCAACTTAATCCAAAAATGGGAAGGACTTCTGCCCTAGACTCGACTCGAACTCTGACAATTTCAAGTTTCATTTATCTATAAAAGACAAAGATTTATTTCCAAGAATTGCCACACCTAAACACTATTCAATTTATCTTTGGTTTAAAAATCTTCCCAATATTCCAATCCCCCAGCACAGCACACTTAGTCATATATTCGTTTCTAATGGCCATCTGTTCTATCGTCGGTCGGTCGTCGTGTCGTTTGGTCCTTGCTACTAGCAGTCACATGTGTGTATAAGATGTAAAGTGTATCCTGGGTCTTTTGCCAAGAAGCTCACACGTCTGTATCTAGGGCAAAGTTTTGATGTGAGGTATTAGTACGGGTTGGAGGACATATACATGAGATACATGTAGCATAAAAATTCGTCCAAATGTGAGGTTGCGAAATACATATTTATGGGTTTAGAATATTGCATATCAGGAAATTGTTGTAATTATAATTATGGAACCAATGGAATGGAATGGTGGGTGGTAGTGGTAGATACAAATGCAGAACCCCTATTAAATGGAAATCGAAGTGAACAAAAATTGCAAAAGAGGTTTGTATACATTTTTGCACAAATTATAAGGAGGGTTTATAGAAGGACGATGACAGAATTAATTTCTCTTAAGAGACCTTAAGTGTTCAACCTTTTGGGATTCGATTTCATGATTATTCGTCACATAAATTTTGTGTTTATCCATTTGCCGACTTAAAACTTGCACCAGGCACCTTAAAAATAAATGTCTGTGGTTTGGATTAAAACAAATTCCCCTAGAATAACTATATGCATGCTATGATTTTTATAAGAGTCGCTAAACATCGTCCGAAATTTGCATCTTAGAAGAGTATATGAAGGCATCTATCTAATTGATGAGCCCATTGGCTTACTAGCCCAGGAAAATTGGACATAAAATGGCCGAATTACGAAAAATTCGACAAATCTGAATTTTGGTAGAGATGTTTATTTTTGTATCTCAGGCATTTTCTAAAAAATGTGGTTGAAAAGAATGTTTAGCTTTAAGATCCCCCTCCTACTTTTTCGGTGGCATTTACTCCACCAAAACCTATAAAAACTTTGTAGAGGATGGTGTTGGTGCAATATAATTTTGTCGAATATTATTTTTGAAAATTGTAAAAATTTTCGTCAAATTTTGCATTTTAAAAATCGAAAATCACCTTCAGCCCTCTAATATGAAACCCCTCTTCAAAAATGTTTATCCAAAAATGGCTTAATTTAAAAACCCCAATCTTGAAGACTCTATTACTAGGACGAAAGTTATTGCCAACAATATTACTTGATTTTGAATTATTTGTCATTATTTTTCACTTCAGAAACAATTCAAAATAGAGCAATATAGTTGGCCATTTTGTTACAAAATAAAATATAGGCTAGCTAACACATGAAAACAAAATGCCAGCTGTTTCAATATGGCGGCTAACCCCTGCCACCCCGAATTTTTTTTTATAATGTGGATGGATATGTACCCAAATACATACGATAAAAAAATATTTGCCTGCCGAAACATTCAACTTCAATAAATTTTTTTCACTAAATCCAGTCTCTTAAAGTTTGAGCACGTTTTTTCTCAAAACATATTGACTGTACAAAAAAAAATGTTAACATTTTTAATGTAAAATTACATAAGGTGCAACTTTTGCCTTCACATCTTTTTTGAAATGACTGATAGATTTTGAGAAATTTGCAAAACTGAAATTCAACCCCTTTCACCCCCGTGAAAATTTTAGCCCCTTTCCAAATTTATGGAACTTTTTGAAAAATATTTAAGAAACAAAAATAAACATTTCCACCAAAATTCAGTTTTGTCGGATTTTTTTTCGAAGTGAAAGTCTAATTTTCCTGGGCTATATCTGGGCAAAATGGCTTCTGGATTTGAGTTAATTTTAATATTTATATTAAAATATAATTTTTTTAATCGGTCTTTGTCTTCAAAAATAATTAATATTTAAAAATCTTCACTTGGATTACTTTTACTTAAGTTTCAACACTTTTTTTATTTTTGAAAACTAAATATTTCGAAAACGAATTTGGTCCATTTTTACGAAACTTGCGGTAGGTACTAAGCGGTTTTTTAACATTATGTAGAATATTTTGAATTAAAATTTTCCTTATAATCAAATTTAACGGTATCTTCCATATAAATGTTAAAAAACCGTTATAAAAAATCTAAATATTCTCTAAAACGACTCCTACTATTTGAGAATCATATTTTTTTATTTTGGAATATCTCATTATTTGTATTACCGATTTAAATTAAATTTTACATAGTAGCTTCTAAAAAATTAAATAAATCTTGGATTAAAGAAAAATTAGATTTTTTTCGATATTTCAAGAAATGGGCAGATGATTTTTTTTTTGAAATTTAATTTTTAAATGGACATTAATAAATGCTAAAAAAAATTTTACCATTTTTTTTTTTTAATGTTAACAAATTTGTATATATAAAAAATAATTTAAAAAAAAAACCACTCCTACGATTTTAAATTTTTTTTTTCTTAAAAATAAGATGATTTGCTAAAGAAATTAGATGGTGTATTTTTAATTCAAAGAAACTTTTACTACAAGAGCAAGTTTGTGCGACACAGTCGTGTATTTTATTTCTGAGGTATACATATTTTGTTGAATTTGTCAAAATAGCTTTTTCTCTAATGTATTAATATGTTTTTCAAGATCTCGAAATTTCCTAACACAAAAAATGTAAATCAATTGACATAAACTATCTCAACGTCCACCAGCTAAATTTTTAATAAAATTTCTTAAAAGTTCAATAAAACAAAAAAAGTGCGTATACGCCATAGTGTACCACTATTTAAATTGAATGAATTTCGTATATTATGGAGCATACGGTTAATCTAATAAATCTTATATATTTCATTGGAACTCAAAAAAGAACTGAACTCTGGGTGCCCGAATTATGCTCAACGGTAGAGGACCCTATGGCCACATAACCAGAAAATTAAGCCATACAAAAAAAAAAAAAACAGTTGTACAGCCCAGATGCAGATCGTTTAATTCAATACTATCTTACAAACTATAGCTCTCATTGAGAAATTCGATAGAGAAAGGTCTTCCTATGCTGCAATCTTATACTATGAGTAATTTAGTAAGAGAAGCTGTCGAGTAGACAATGTCAAAAGGTGTTTTTGTACTATTCTAAACTTAAAAGTTGCTAGTCAGTTAGAACTGTGGAAATATGAAAAAGAATGCTGTCTACTAGCGTGGATATGAAACCCTCAACTTGTTGCAGTCAAATACTATATCCAATGCGCTATTTCCGCCAGTCTTTAAGAAATATTAAAAATTTGATTTCTAAAAAAAATATATAAAATTATTAAAATGGTATATTAAAGAGACTTTTCAGACTCAGCTCTCATAGACATTATATTCATTTGAACAGTTTCTTTCCTTTATATTATTTTCGAAGTATGCCAGAGTATATCTACATATACTTCAAGTCCCGATTTGAAACACCCAACCCTCACGTTTCCAAGGATCGCTGGGGGCTGATATAATCTGGCGGTGTTTTATATTTCAAACAACGGAAAAAAAAATTTTTTTTTTCTGTTGGTATTTAGAGGATATCCTTCTGGATATCAACTTTGATTGAGTATACCCATGTGACAGGTGTGAGACACAAGGTAAATTCAGATGCGTGCAAAATCCGCAGTTTATTCGTATATTTCCTCTCCGTTGCTTATACCTGTAAGTGTACACATAAAGTGTGTGTCCTGAGGGTGTTTTATTATCTCAGACCCATTCTCCTCGGTAAATAAGTTTCCGACAGTTTGAGGAAGTATATAGGATTTGTATGGGGAATAATAAATTAGTGTAAAGCGAGTGAAATTTTAATTTATTCATTACTTTCTTTTTATATGATTTTTTTTTTATTTCAAAAAATAAAAAAAAAAAATGTTAAGTGTCGTAAAAAATACGATTAATGAGGATTAGATGTCGAATTAAATTGAAAAATTGCTCAGCCAAAAGGAGATGATAAGCCAGACTTAAATTATTAAATAATGAGTCGATTTAAAAGATCAGAGTTTTTTTTCCGAGGCTTGTGGATGTATAAGGCAAGAGTTCAAACCTAAGGAAAAAAGTTTTTAGAAGAATTTCATTTAAATTAATTAGAGCGAGATGTTTTAAACACTTAAAAATTTTGGGGAGATTTAATAACAATCATCGAAATTTCAAGACTCAAAAATTTTAAGATTCAAAAGAAAAATTAATTCTATTATTTAACTTAATCTATATCAAGTCAAACCTCATATACACTCCTACCAAAATATATTCTTGCATGATGCTTGCACAAACATCTCATTTTCTAACAGACCAATTTGCATGATCTTTTGTACATTCATCTTGGTTGCTTCCTTGATATACCTCTTACATTCCGCCGCATCCTCCTGCCCATATTTGATCAACTTAAATCCAACATTTTGCTTTGTCACCAAAGAACATCAAAACGACCCAGATACATGCACAAACACATAAACATTCTACATATACATATACCCGATCAACATTAAAGAATGTCCTGTCCACATGTGAGAATGTTTTCAATTACCATGTAAACATGGCCCACAGGCGAACAACGTCCAGCCAACCGCTGCCGTTGTCACCGTTGCCTTAACTGGTAGTTGTCCTTATAAATTATTCAAATCCTCTACGCGTCCTCCGTAGCATATAACAAATTCCTGTCATAAAAATTCCGCCCTATGGCCATTGGCATCCCATATCGTCGTCCTCAACCTCCTCTGGCTTAACATAGAACGAACGAAACGAAACGTCCACCTCCACCTAGCACTCCTTCAATCCAACAACCAACACCATTATATGTAAAGGTAATGAAAAGCAATAAGAGAATAAGGTCCTGGAATGGTTAATGTTACCTCGTCGTCCACTTTAGTTAAGAGCCCGAAGTACTGCACATAATGTCTGTCCAGATAACCTCTAGCATCTGCTATCTATCCATCTTTACATCATCCCTTTGCAAACCCAAGGCAGGTGATTGTTATTCTGATGTTCGAGTGTCGGTGTGTTTGTGTTTCAACTTTGGCTTGGGCGGAACCACAAAAAAAAAAAAAAAAAAAAAAAAAAAAATAAACAAGTATAAAACGCAAACAAAAAAAATCTGCTTTAGTGCATATTCTTAATTTTTGTGATGTTATTTTAAACATCTGGAGCAGGAACCTTATATTTTTATGATATACCTCTTTTTTTTTTTTTTTTTGAAATAACGAAAAGCTGACGGTTGCATTTTGGATCGCATACCAAATTAGGATAAAATTAGTAAATATTTTCTGAGCCATTTGAAAGTTGAACTTTGAAGATAAAAATTCTTAAAAAAGAGACAGGGCGGATGAAGTTACTATCTGTGCTCTGAATTTAAATTAAAAGTGTACACAAAACGAAATGCATTTGAAGAATTTTTTGGTTAAATATTAGTTGCATAATGCATATTTAGGACCTAAGTATACCTACAATTTTTAGTTAGTACAGATATTTAAAAAAAAATAAACGTAAACACTGCTTGACACCATGGAAATTAGTGGGTTTTAAAGAAAAAAAAAAACAAAAATTTTATTTATTAACAATGCAGTGAAATAAGTCCCGGTTAATTAAGATCCACAAAACGAAATTCTATTGGTAAGAAATAAACACTTTTATTTTAAGAATTTAGTGTTTCAGAATGGGCGGTTCCGTTCCATTAGAGAAACAACTTTTGGCCTTTATGAAAGGTCTTAACTAGAACCATTTTTTATTGCATGGGCTGGACATAAGTGTGTGTTTCGTGCAGGTAATGTGTTATAGACTAGGCTTCCCAAGTGTCCTCCATTTGGGAGGACAGTCCTCCTTTTCAACTATTTGTCCTCCCGTCCTTCTTCACTTTGAAATGTCCTTCTTTTCAAAAATCTAAAGGATATAATCAGTAATTCATTTTGTTAGTATGAACCTTTGTTGTTATGCGTCATGATGTCTTTATTTCTGGATTCCTGCCATTTTATTAAAACGTTGGTCATAATCTTGCTTTATGACAAGCTACCAAATGACATTTTGTCACTCATGAAAATGAGGTACTAAATTACTGGCTTTCACTCAATGGTAAATGGAGTCCTGATGTACCTACTAATTTGTAATCTATATAAGAAGAGTTTAACCAAAATACTTGTAATTTTTTGAGTTTAAGTTTTTTTTTTTGTTATTATGGCAACAAAATTCTTATTTTTATGATTTTTTTTATTCATTTTTTATTAATGAATTTTTTTAATAATTTATGCCAAAAATTCGATTGGAAAAATGGTAAGTTTTGCCAAGTTTAGGCAAGTTTTGTTATCCCATCAGAAATACCCCTTTTACGTTTAAAGTTATAAGTTTTCATCATTGTACGTCTGTATTTCAAAGTAGCCTATGCAGTGGTTAGCATATTGGACTAGTAGGCCGAGAGTTCTAGTACCGCATATAAATTAAACCAATATTTGTTTTCTCTTGAGGCGGAATGGTAATAACTGGCGAGGGCCTGGTTGACTTTTAATTTTCTAGGAGACAAGGATTTTATTTATGAGCTTTCGAATTTAAAAAATAAGTAGGTGTCTACCGTATTTTATTTTTATGTACTTACAGTAAGAAAAATTGTGTCCTCCTTTAAGCCTTAAACTACATTGGCCACTTTTTGCAAAATTACAAAATTAAAAATATTTTTTTTCCCGCTAGCGCATTTGTTTTAAGAAAAAGAATGTACCCAATTTTTTTTAAACCAAAATTTAAGCTTTCTGCATCTTTTTTATAAATTTTCCTGTCCCAAAATTAATTTGAAAATTTTCACTTTTGTACTTTTTCACTTTTTGAGATTAGTTAGTTAAGGCTTTAGTTTCGAAGAAAGTTGGGAACCATATTATAGACCGTTATGATAATTGTTGCCCTGCCAACTATTTCTCTGCATAAGTTGTGCTTTGAGCGTTTTAACTCCATTGGACATAGATCTTATGGAATGATCTTTCTTTCATTTATTTAAGAAAATATTAAGTACAACTTATTTTAATTCTTTTAATGACAAAATTATTGAAGTTATTACAAATTGGCTTTCCTTGCACGAGCTATAGATTTATGTACATATAATATATTCGTGTTGGTATAGAAATCTACTTCAATAACACTTTTTCCTTGTTAATTTTGAAAAAATCAAAACAAAAAAATTAAACTTTTTGTTTGAATGGTTATAAAAAAAATTATTACAAGAAAAAGTTGAACTTCGAAAGTGTGGTTTTTAATATTAAGATTGTGCAGGAACTCGACAGAATTAATCAAACAAAATGTTTGACCAACACGAAAAGCTAAAATTGTAGGTACTCGCGACCAGGGCTGGCAATGTACTTAAGATCTACTTCATTTATTTTTTTGTATGCATCTGATACGTAGCAACTTATTTTTTACTTTGTTTGACTCATTTTTATATAACGATAGAACATTCATATGTGTTGTATTGATTCATTTTTGCAAATCGAAAAAGTCACTTGCTTGATCTGAATGCACTCAACGCAAAAATCTACTACAATAATTGTTTTATTTAAATTATTTGCCTTCATTTTAAGTTTATGTGTTTAAGGTGTTGCTAGTCTACCTCATAACAGTGCAGCAGCTGAAACACAATTTTCAGATTTTAGCAACATAAAAAAAATAACTTTGATATGTACCACTTCTTCGCTTTTACGTATCAGAGATTTTGTGGCTGGGCTTGAAGCCTTTGAAACTTCTAAACAATTGATACGATTTAAATAATTTGTTTCAGGGTTCTAAGTCTTAAAAAACTGATTAAATTTTAATCACAAATTCCCAAGTAATATAGTATATTCATATTTTAATTTTTTTTAATATTGTATGAATTTGTGTTATTTTGTATCCTTAATTTACCCTAGTAGTAGCCCGGTGCGTAATGGCTAGTGCGTTGGACTGTCATGCCAGAGGTCTGGGATCAATTCCCAGACCCCATACAGTTTTTTTTTCAGGGCTACTCAGTGTTGTTCCACTATTTTACTGTACGTTTTTTACAAAGTTTTTTTACGATTTTTACGCTAGTTTTTTACCTGCTGTATGTTCAATATGCTTATGTAAAAAAAAGTAAAAAAGTAAAATAAAGCGTGGAAAATAATCAATATTGATTATAGCTTCAAAACTGAAGATGATGGTTGAAGCTGATTATTCGGTGCCGTTTTTTAAAAAAACTTTTGGATTTTCATTTTCTTTTCGATATGTTTATAAAAACAGATTTTCTAATCCATTTCCGTTACTATAAAATGCTTTCATTAATTGTTTTATCTTTCGATTTCAATAAAAAGATTTTGCCTAATCTGAAACTATTTGTTCAACCATCCAAATTAAAAAAAAAATGCTTTTACTTTCAGGAAGTAGCCTTTAAAATACTATTTTTGGCACTTTATAAATAATTCAACTTACTTGAATGACTGCAAACTTTCTTTATTTACTTAAATTTTGACAGACAGTGATTATTTCTCTCATTTTCTCTCTTTTTTCTCAGTAATTTATTTTTTTAACTTTTTATTTACCTTTTTTGCTAATTTTTTTTACTTTTTTTACTCGATTTTTACACCAATATAAGCGTTTTTTATCTGCTTAAACGTAAAAAAGGTAAAAAATAGTTTTTTTCAGATCCAGCAATGAACTGTAGGTCCTCTTCATTCCTGCAGACTCGCACATAGAAATGGTTGAGAGTTTTAAGTCACTAGTTCTTCATGAGCGGTTGTGCCACCAAATTTAATTTTTTATTTTATCCTTTAGAGGAGAATCCAATTGAATTGAGTGAAACAAAAATTTCATATTTATTTTAAAATAACCTAATGACTAGGTAGGTATAGGTACCTTATTAGTTTGTAAAACTTATTCTTTAAAAAGCCGTAAGGTTGAACGAAAAACTAGTCAATGTTATGTTTTCGTTCGGATTATAAAATAAATTTGTTTATTTCTTTTTATAGGAAATTTGTTTTATTATAAATTTTTTTTTTCATTGTGTGCTACACTTTTTTTTTCAAGTCTATTTCGTTTTTTGGGCGAATTGCTACACTTTCTTGGTTCAGCATTGGTAGCTAGCCCTGCTCGGGACACATGTACACAATGTGAGCTGTTCAGAGTGCGATGGTCATGTTGCTTTGGTAGATTTAACATATAAATAAGGAATTTGGTAAAAAATAAAGAAAAACAAAAAAAGTAATGGTGTGATTAAAATTAGTAAACATTGAAAAAGAGTCACCAGCTATTTGTTTTATTTTGTTATTTTAAAGAGTAGATGTTGTGTTTATTATTTTTTATGGTGCACTCTTTTACTTTTCCTTTTTCCAAATTTTATTTGCATAGGGTCGCCTTGATTTTAAATGTGAATGTAGTTGAATTTCAGCCTCTTCCACAAAATATTTCCTAATTATACCACTTAAAATGCATCGCATCCCGACGCCCGCCACGGACCCGCTGATTACAAAAATGGTAATGACAGACGTGTAGGTGGCTGCAAAACCCTCGACGCGCCGCCGAAAAAGCATTTTTATTGGCATTTTTCACTTTTTGGGAAACCAAAATTGGTTTCAAATAGTTTGGTGTAACTCAAAACTCTGTGAGTAAAATTTTTTAAGCGAGGGAGGTAAAACCTTTGAATTGGCATACAAAATTAATAGGTTACCACCAAAAATCTAATTGATAAAATAAAAATAACATGCGCGAATTTTATCGCGGTTTTCGGCAGTTTGGTGTAACTCAAAACGTCTTATGGTCAGGGAGTTCAAACCTTTGAATAGACACCCTTTCAGAGAGGTTACCACCAAAATCCAACCAATAAAACAATAATAACAGGCGCGAATTTTATCGTGATATTCAACATGTTGATATAACTCAAAACATCTGTCACATAAATTTTCTTCTTAAGGGCTTTAAAACCCTTAACTTGAGTAAAAATTAAAAAGATTGTAACTAAAATCCAATTTAAAAACAATAAATAACACCCGTGACTTATTTAGCGGCTACCATCCGTTTATCACCATTTACACGTCTGTCGTTTTAATTTTTATTTTAATGAGGTCAAGACCTTTCAGAAAAGATACATTTCAAGTGGTTTCACGCAAAAGCCCATTAAATAGTCATAAATTGAATAAAAATCCCCAATTTTCATCGCGTTTTCTAGCTGTTGGATAGAGCTCAAAGTTATTTTTGTTTTTCACATATTTATACTCCTGGCAGTCAAGCAAGACCCTCAGATTGCGATGTATTTTGGTGTGTAACATCAGTTACCTAAAATTTTATAAAAAAAAGCCGCGATTTTATTCGCGTCTGTCGCGAGTTTGCGGCCACCTACACCTCTGTGCTGTCATGGGCATATTCGCACTCAGGGAGTAGAAAGCTTTCCATTAACACCATTTTTAAGTGGTTTCCCAAAAAAAAACTCAAAAAAACGGAATTTCAGCGACGTCTGTCACGGGTTTTGCGGCCGTCTGTTATTTGCAGATTCACACGAAAACTTTCGAATGACATAACATTTAAGTGGTTTCCCAAAAAGTAAAAAACGCCAAAAAACGCATTTTCGGCGGCGCGTCTGTCGAGGGTTTTGCGGCCACCTACACGTCTGTCATAACCATTTTTGTAATACATTTTTGTAATATAAAAATGATTATGACAGATTGTAATCAGCGGGTCCGTGGCGGGCGTCGGGATGCGATGCATTTTAAGTGGTTTTCCTCTTTATTTTAGAAAAGTTGTTCTTTTGATGCATTTTTTTCGCGGAAACGCGGCCACTACGTGCAGACATACTTTCGTATTTGTTATCACCTTCCCTAGGACTAGTTTTTTAACATTAATACCGTTTTGTTTCCTTTCTCGGTCTAACCGTTTTTTGCTTCAAATAGCTCATTGGGCAAGATTCTCATAAGGAGATTTTTGATCTCTAAGCTTCCTTTTTAAGAAGCCTACTGGATTAGGAACTTCTTCAAGAACTTTAATCGCTTTGTTTTCTAAAAGTTGAATGTTATGGTATTCGATAAGGATTCCCGACTAAAGAAAACTGAAGAAAGAAAACAGAGCTATTTTATTCGGAGCTTAGACCCTATCTCAGATCTAGCTATGGTGCAAGCTAAGCTAAGCCTAAGCGTTTTTACTTTTTAAGAAAGAAAGCTAAGTACACAGGCGAGCTTACCAAAGCCATCACACAAACATTTATTAATTCCATGATTGAAAAAAATGTCGTGATAAGAATTATCAGAAAAAATACTCAGCGCTACTAAAATGGAGACTGTTGATAGAGCTTGGCACCCCTTGAAATAGCTATATCTCTACTCTAGCCAAAACAAAAATAAAACGAATTAAAAATACCCAAAAAATTAATTCGTAAGCAATTGGTGGTAGCGCCTTTAAGTTGTTGTTGTTGTTCACAAAATCAGAAAATACCCATTTTATTTTGTTTTTAATAGAACATTTGAAATTAACATCTAACCACAAAAAACATGAACAATTTCCAAGCACCTATTATGTACAATGTTCATGTCTTTTAAATACGTAGATATACCTAAATATGTATAAGACATTTTGTTTGTAAATCGTCAGTTTAGTTTAATCTACTTTAAATTTCTGTCCAAGCTCCAAGGACCTAGTCACCCCAGGCAGAGCAACATTGACACACATCTTGTTTATACATTACCTATGTATACACGCTTAATTGACAATGATATCTTATGAACATGAAACAGAGGCGCATATCAAGGACATTTAATAGACGCAAAATCCTCTTTACCAACTCCTGGGGGATTGTATAGCTAAACACGTAGCCAAAGGCTTAGCTCAAGAAAAAATTTATATAAACCAATATAAAATTGATATAAAGTTCTGTTTAGATATCCGAATTATATAAATGTCGGGCAGGATTTTTGAATTAGTTCTGAGAAATTCAAGTTTGTTTGCCTTTATACTTGAACAACATTAATATGTAGAGCAAACCAATAATTACACTCGAGTTTGAGTTTTAATTAAAAAAAAAAAAAAACAATACATATTATTAAATCGGTTCAACGTTCAAGTGTGAATGATTAAAATTTATCAAAAAATATTAATAAAAATATGTAGATAAACATAATTGCATAATAATTAGGGGTATATACAATCAACTATACCGGATACAACTTTAATGGGAAAATTATTTATTTATTTTTTAATCCCACATTCCAGCTAACAAAATGCTTTGTGATTTTATTAAGTAAAACCTATCGCATCGTTCAATTAAATTGTTGACCAACCTCAACCTCAATCGAATAAAAAATAATAATCGTCCTATTGAGTGGTTTGCTGCAGGTTTTTAAATTATCACATTTTATTAATTTAAGTATATTAATTAAAATTTTAATTCAATAAAAACACAAGTAGTCTTTGTTGGGATATTGATGGCGAGTATAGTAATTACTAACAATGTTTTTAATTTATTTTATACAAATATGTAGTACATATCCAATATTGACATGTATGACATGAACTGAACTGAAAAAAATCCATTATTTTATTTTTCATCACAAATAAAAGAGAAATAATAATAATATTAGTTAGGTATGTATTTTAAAATTGGATTCGCCTGGAATGGAAATAAAATAAAGGTCCTTTGAGTTCGCCTGGCAAAAGTATAGTACAATGTACAAATCCATTTACAAAATAGATTCACAGAATATCTCTTTTTCGAACTAATTCGACCCAGGCCCAGCCAATATTATACCTTTCATCGAACCGAAAACAAAATACAAAGTAATTTCCAATTTGTCGCCTGAACTAACTTCAATATTTTTTCCCTAGATACTTTTTTTTATTCATTTCTGTCTATTTGTCTTCCTCTACTGTTTGTACTGAATGAATTAGCTCTATCTAACACTGTTATTTGGTTAACGGTTGGGTGATGACAATTTATTGCATAAAGTAGTAAAATAAACGACTAGGTCGCACCGAGCTGTTCTTAAGCGCTCAATACACGATACAACCCATCGTACCGACTTGAGTTGAACTGATATCGCAGTCGTCTTCGATCCATAGCATTCGACGTACGATTTCTGTACAGCGGATAACTTCGTGTACACACACGATACAACCGCTGTACCGAAATCGCACGTCGAATGGAGCAAAGACGGCTGCGATATCGGTACAACATAAGTCAGTATACGATGGGTTGTATCGTGTATTAAGCGATTTATAGTTCGAAGCTATAAACAAGAATTGGAATTTGTAAGTGTTCATACTGGCTATACAAGAGGGGAAAAAAGTAATAAAATAATATCTTTGTTCCAGCTGCCAATTGTCAAAATTTGTCAACAATTGTTGCCAAATCCTGTTCCACACTTTATAAATTCAGCAGTTTTGGGCAAAAGAGAGCGCTCACGAGAGAGAAAAACACTTCCCCTACCTGACAATTTCCGCCCAAGAAGTTTCTTTGGGCAGAAATCGGCAAGTTTGAGTTGTTCTGTCAAAATAATGGCAGTTTGAATTCAGATAAATTCAAATATAGCTGCTGACTAAGGGTTGCCTAAGTGTCAATTTTATTAACTTCCCATATTGGAAGTTATTGTAATCGTTCCGATTTGTGAAATTGAAAATTTTGACATTTCTCGATGTTTCGAGGTCTCTGGAGTCGGATTACATTGTTTTTAGAGAGATTTCTATGTACGTACGTTTGACGTTCAAAAGCTTTTTTTCGCTGACGATATTTCTAGAACGCATAGAGATATCGACTTGAAAAAAATTTTATTTTACAGATAATACGGCCATAACGTGCAGAAAGGATTCTAAGTTTGGCGGTTTTTTTTTTACTATAATAATTTAAACAAGAAAAAAAAAGTTGTAAAATGGCTTGTTTCTCAAATATCTCTAGAACAAATAATGCTAAGTGCTAACGACTTCAGCCCTTAAAAACACACAAAGACATTAACTTCGGGTTAATTTTATTTAATACACAAAGTTATATTTGATAATCGGTAAATTTTGTAAAAAAAAAACTAACGGTTGTTTTTTCTAGGCCAAAAAAACTGCAAAAAAAATTGTTAAAAAATATTTTTCGGCTCGAATGTCTCAAATAAGTAAAGTAAATTGTGTTTTTGTTTTTTAAAAAATAATGTTTCTCAAGTTTATTTATACTTTGCAATTTGTTTCCTTTGGTTTTAAATTTTTGAGAACTTTCATAATGATTTATTATAGATACATGGCAACTCTAGTCGATTCTTGTGACTGACGTTTAAAAAGTGGCAGAAATGTTTGCCCAGAAAACGTTTCAGATTTTTTCAGCAGTTTTCTTCTCTATGAGAGAATTTCATACCCACTTTTCAAATTTTGACAGATTGCCCAAAACTGCCAAAAAAAAATGGGAACAAAGCTAATTTTATAAAGGGTAGTTCGCAAAAGGTTTCATAAAAAGCTACAGAGCGTAGGTTGAGTTGAGGCAAGAAAAAAATCCTACCAGAGGGGGGTCTATTTTTTTTTCATTATTTTTTTAAAATTATGAGTTTGAAAATTAATTTTTCAAAAGCTATTCTTTCAAATAATTTGAATTAGAAAACAATATAAAAGATCAGATTTCTGGCTTCAAAAAAAGTACAGCATGAAGTGCTGCCATTGTTCTTTAATGTTATTTTGTATAAATGGTGGGAAAAAGACCCCCCCCCCCCCTTCCTTTTTGTCTCGACTCAACAAACATGCATTTTCTCAAACATTTTGCGAATGACTCTGTAGATTGGTTGGCGTCAAACACAATTTACATACTTAAAATATGGGGACCTGTATTTAAGGATTTTGATTTTATGAATTTCGGTTTTGTGAATTTTGGATTTGAAAAATTTTGTTTTGGAGATTTTAGTTTTGTGGATTTTGGTTTGAGGATTTAGGTTTGAGGATATGGGATTTGGGGCTACAGTAACGAACCCATAGTACTTTGACGTAAATGGTCTCAAGTTTTTCAAATATCAATCAAGCCTTTTTTCATATGACCGCTTTAATTTAATTGTGTCATATGATGACACGTTTTTCGAAACATGTACTTACTCTAGGCTTGAATTCCTACACTTAAGGCATACATTTGCACTGCTTAAATTTTTTTTCCAAAGAACAGTGTGTCTAACTGTAAAAATCGAATAAAAAGTTTTGCGCTTTTTAAATTCTACTAGGTTCTGTGGCCATGCAACCATATCCTTTTAATTTTGTTTAAAACAACAACGTCCTTGCTAACATACGGTATAGAGTATTATCACCCTTGAAGTGCAAACAAAAATTAAAATTTTAATAAACTTTTTTTTTAGATCTTTGTGTATCGATGTGTTAATTTTCCCCAAGGGTATTCATAACCAAAAATAACTTAACAGCTAACCTTCGCTTAGTTGAAATTTACAGTTTGTTCACCACATCCATAATAGCTATACGCACGAAATTACCTATGCTTCCGGCAATTTCCATCGGATATTGAATTTCTAGTTATTTTGTCCTTTTGGCTTTTTGAAATTAACCCTCTTTAGCCAGAAATGGGAGAGTTTAGGTTTACCGGAATTCTAAATAATATAATGTAGAACAAATTCTCTGTCACATCATGCTGTCGTATCACTACTAAAGGATTAATGAAATATGTAGGTATTTAAATTTTGTTTAGAGTAAAATTGATACCTACGTTGGAAAGAGAAATTTTTCTCATTCCCAGTTCGTTTATGCAATATACCTACATATTTCAAATTAATCGGTTAGAAAAAAATTAATTTAAGAGTGTATACATATTTGGATTTATTAAATAAATGTATTCAATACTTATAGCAAAATAAGATTTAGGTAAATATATTAAAAGAAAGACGGTTTTCCTTCAAATACCAACAAATGATTCAGATATGTATTATGTACACACAAAGTATTTCGGATTTTTACCAATGTTACTGCAAAAATATTTATCTGCTAAATTTTAAATTTTTTATATGGAATTTTCATCAATAGGTTTTCTTTTATAAAAAAAAAATATTTCTTTAAAAGAAAATATTGTTTGCGAAAAAAAAAAAAAAATTATCATAGATATGTATAACGTACTAGTTGACCCGGCAGAAGTTGTCCTGTCTTGGCTATGAATTCGAACTGGAATATATAATAAAAAAAGAAATTGAGTTCCTACTTCTAGAGCAGTGTTTCCCAATGTGTGGTACGCGTACCCCTGGGGGTACGCAAAGAGTTTTTTGGGGGTACGCGCACCTTTGTCCTTTGTCTACGTGGGCTGGCAAGCAGTTTACATTTTTTGGTTAGAAAAAGAAAAAAAAAAAATGGAAAAATATTTAAAAAAAACTTTTTTACAATTATGGAATCCGTAAAACCGTAGTAATTCGCAATGTAGCGCTCTCTTTTGTTTTCATCGATTTGCTGTGGAAAGAAAAAAGAGCAATAAACCTAATGCGAATCACTGCGGATCGACTATTGCGGATTCCATAATCGACATGGATATTTCATATGCTTTGTATAATCACAAATATTAGTAAAATCAACTTTTTACATTCTTTGAAAGCGTCTTTGCAGGAATCGGTCCCATGGAAAAGGTCTTGGATCTCCACATTCGTTATCAGGAGAAGCTTATATCAGTGCGAATATAAATTGCTATCACAATTTTTTTTTTAGAACTTTGTTTAATACTCATCTTTTGGTTCGTCTGGCATTCAAAAGGCCCCACCCGAGAGGTCTTGGACCCCCATTTTCATAACAAGAGCGCTCGCCTCTTTAATTAAATATACAGCATTATTGTGAGTTTCGCAACAACATTTCAACCGTAAAATATTTTATGTTCCGAAAATTTCCGTTATTGTGAAGTGAAAATTAATTTCAGACAAAATGTATTGCCATCCATAGCTTAAATTTGCACCTATTTTTAGTAGGCCAAACGAGAGAGCAATAAGACGAAAAACCAAAATTTTGTTCGGGTCAAACTCACAATAGCTTTTCAAATTCCGGGCAAACAGAAAATTTTAAGGTGAAATTTTGTTCGGGTGAAACTCACAATAAGGCTGATAATGTTTTAAGTTCTATACCTACCCTCTGTCTAGACTTTTAAAATAAACGCATAAAACTTGAGTAACTTAAGGTAAACGTACTACATGTACACAACGGGGTAAACGAATCCCAAATTCAGCTTTCACCACTAATAGGTACTATTTACCAAAGCAAAATCTAGATTTATGTTTAAACTTTTGAGTATTCAAAGCGTTCATCACATCACACTACAAGAAATAACATTTCGTCTTCTATACCTAAAAATAGTAATTTTTGAACTACTAAAGTAAAGAATAAATAATTTCTATAACGGGGGGTACTCAGGGCTACGAAAATCTTAGAAGGGGTACTTCAGTGTCGAAAGTTTGGGAAACACTGTTCTAGAGGATTTACCATCAAATGAAGAAGAAAATATCCAAAAGACCATTAAAAATATAGCCAAACGTGTTACACACTGACAAATTTTTATATTTCCATTTTTTTGAGAATCTTGTAATCTATTACATGTGAATATAAAAAAAAAGAGAGGTGAAAATGTCCTCTTTATTATTCTTTGCCTGTTTTTAGTACATTTTACTCTACAGACCCTTTAAATTAATAATACAAAATAAGCATTAGTGGGGTCACTGTAGCGTATACGTACTTTTTTGTCAGCATATATTAGTTAGACTTAAAAATACATCACAGCGATTTACCGGCTTTTCCGGGCAAATTTTCCAATTTTCGAATTCGTAGTGTACTTACCTCTTTCAATACGAAACGAATCCAACAAAAAGATTGGATACAAAATAAATATTCAATTCAAAATACTTCCGTTGTGTTAAAATTGAAAAAAAAAAAAAACAGCAATCATTTGTGCACTATTGGCCATATTGTGAGAGTCTATTCGGAGTAAAACAATCAATTCACATTTGAAATAATCAAATAGCAAAATATTAACGATAAGATTTTTAATATAACAACAATTTCTGGGAAAAAATTTAAAAAATTAATTTTTTTTTAATTTGACGTTATACAGGGTGTCCATCAATATAAATAAAGTCTATTTGAATAATCTCTTTTTAATAGACTCTTGCAATAAGCTTCTGTATTTATGCACTACGTATCAATCGCCAATGTAGAAACACCGTTCGAACAAAAAAAAAAAAAAAAAAAAAAAAAAAAAAAAACAATTCATAAATTATGTAATTTATTGTTATCACGACTTTTTTACTTTTTTGGCCTAATTTTCCAATGTTTATCTCAGTAGTGTGTTTATCTGGTTCAATAAAAATCCAAGAAAAATCCTCAACCAAATCGGGTGATGTTATGTCGAGTTATTCGCGTACCAACACAATTTCATTTCAAGGTGTTTTCACGATTTTTCGAATTTTTGTATCTAATTTTTTGATTTCCGATCAAGTTTTCAAATTTTCTGCTCTGTTTTGTTTTAATCTAAATAAATAAATAAATTTGGTGGCACAAACGGCTCATGAAGAACCATGGCCTAGCGACTTACAACTCTCAACCATTCCTGTGTGCGTGTCTGCAGGAATGGGGGGGACCTACAGTTTATTGCTGAATCCGAACGGCTAAGGTGAGCGGCACTTTTCTATATGACAAGAGATACTCTTTGGAGGATTTGTCAATTCCTCGCAAGAGGCAGTAGCCCGTAAAAAAAACTTAAGGTGGAAGCGGCTGGTATTGAACCCAGACCTCTGGCCTGACAGTCCATTGCACTAACTATTACGCCACGGGCTACTATATAGAAGATGTGTGTTAATAATCAGAGATAGAATACTATCATTTGATCTATTCAAATAGTTGTACTACCTACTTTTTAGAGCATTAAATTTACAACACACGTTTTTTAGTAAGCGTGAACTCACAGGAACTCACAAAAATTAAACAGAACCGGTTCAAGAGTTACTTCTAATAATTTAACAAATATTTCCGAATTTTTGAGAAAATGGTTATAAAATGTTTCTGTTTTTTTTTTATAAAAATATACATTTCTAAACACAATTGGCCTTACAACATTCAAATTAAATTGAATATTCGATACATGGTTCATTATTTATAGTCCACGTAAATATTTAGGTAATACCATTCAAAAAAGGAATAAGAAGGAGAAAAGTATTTGAAAAAAAACACGTTCGATACAAGTTACCGTCACAAAATTTAATTATTATTTATGTTAAGTACGTATCCCCGGACTTAAATTAAGCTTTATACAGAAAAGTGTAGCATATACAAATACATACAAATATATGTATACCCTCTCGATGACCTCATTTCAATATTTGATAAGTGCACACATTAATTGCCGCACTTAAGTGGAACTTAATGTCTTAAATCAATACCTGCAACTTCAGTATATACCTTGAGTTAATACAACCTACACAACACACATGCATAGACATACTGTGTCATATAAGGTACCTGAATAAATATCAGTTTTGACTGATTTAAAATGCCACTTGAAGCCAGCGTTAATACATTAACACACATCAAACCTAAGCGCCAGCGTTGCACTGAAGTTGTTCATAAATTTTTTAACATTCACATGACATAGAGACATCGCAAATAAATGCATTTCCCCTACAGATAGAGATAGGTTCATCATGGTACCACCAAACCAACAACCATCAAAGCTCTTCCGCACATTGCGGTTAAAAAGAAGCATCACACACTTTGTCTCATCAAGTATGCATGTGAGATAATCATTTGCTTGCGAAATCCTTAGAGTCGAGCATAATGAATCGTTTGTCACTAAGCGACCGACCGACGCGACGTTAGAATCCATAATATGTGAGCTGGCATATAATCTTTCAGCTCTTAAACTCATAGGAACATATAAGCTAGAAGATCCACCGTCCTCGAAAATGAATCAAAAGGAAGTGGATTTAACACAAATCTTCTCAAAGAGTGATTACAACATACTATCCTTTCATTTCGGGTGAACCATTTATATGGAGAAAGGTTCGTAAAATCAAGGACCTGCACTAAAATTTGTGTCGAACAAGCAAATGACTAGATAAATGTGATACGTATTTCGACGACCCATGCTGCCTGCGGTGACAATTCAACACCCAGTCATTATAGCTTGCCCCAATAGTAATTGGAGCATACGCGGTTGTAGTTACACACAGACGTATACATGTATTTAAACAACATAAAATAAACAGTGCTGTGCAAATATTTTTTTTACATTTTTTTTTGTTTTGCATCTACTTCAAAATACAAAAAAAAAAATTAATTTTAATAAATAATGAACGCTGGGTACTTATTTTCTTGGTGTCCTCTAATTTTAAAGAAATTCCCCTGGAATAATAAAATTCACAGTTTATACATGCTGTGAGTTTTATAAAATGAAAATGACATTAGTGCAGAAATCAAACGAAGAATTATACTCTTGCCAATCCCTTGTTTTTCGGGCTAAGAAGGCATTTGAGTAGTAAATCCCTCTCTAAGGGAACTAAGGAGACCTTATATAAGAACCTAATCGTCCCGGTCCTGTTGTATGGGGCAGAAGAAAAGACCTTGTCAAAAACGGATGAGAATCTTGGATGCTTTGAAGGGAAGATTCTTCGGGTGAATTTCGGTCCAGTCTGTATCGATGGAGTATGGAGGAGAAGATTTATTAACGAGCTTAACGGGCTTTACAGCGACGACGTTGACCTGGTGAAAAAGCTGAAAATACGACGGCTGAGATACGTGGAGTGTATGGACACCGATGCACCAGCCCGACGATTCTTTGAATCTACCCATGACGGTCTGCGCAGCAGAGGAAGACCGCACCGTATGTAGCGCACACAAAAGGAAAACGACCCCAACCAACTTGTAGTGCGTAACTGGAGGCAGATAGCTTGAGACCGAGCTGGCTGGAGGAGCTCGTAGGTTGAGTTCGTAGTCCACCCTGGACTGTGAGCGCCATCAAAGAAAGTAAGTAACGAGAAAACCGGCAATAATCGTTAACAAATGTTTTCGATAAAATTTGTATCAAAAAATATTCGTTAGTTTGATGTCAAAGGTTAGTGATCTCATGAAGAATGAGACAATAAATCGAGCGAATACTACCTAATTATCGTAAGCGACAAAAAAATTATCGTAAGCGATACATTAGATCATGGCGTAATGGTTAGTGCTTCGGACTGTCATGCCCGAGGTCTGGGTTCAATACCAACGACCTTCACCTTAAGGTTTTTCAGAGCTACTACCTCTTGCGAGGAAATGACAAATCCTCCAAGAGTATCTCTTGTCATAGAAAAGTGCCGCTCAGTTTAGCCGTTCGGATTCGGCAATAAACTGTAGGTCCCGTCCATTCCTGCAGACACACACACAGGAATGGTTGAGAGTTGTAAGTCGCTAGGCCCTGGTTCTTCATGAGCCGTATGTGCCACCAAATTTATTTATTTTTTTCAAGCGATACATTATTTTATTTTTTACTCAGCAACGGAACTAATTAGGACAAATTTCAGCATTGAACATTTTTAATGACTCTTACTGTAAGTTGACAAAACATACTACTGCCTTATTAATGCTCAGGGAAAATATGCACGACTGGATCACACGAACTTGTTTTTTAAGTTAAAAACTGTTATGATATTCTTAACGAAAAAAAAAAATTAAAAAACAGCAAAAGTACTCGTAGGTATATTATACTAATTTTATGTTTATTTTTTATTGTTTAAAAAAACATTATTCTCAATTTTTTTTTATTTTTAAATTGGAATCACAGCTTCTTGACCAGGTCGAAGTCGCTGTAGAGCCCGTGGGGAAGCTGCGTTGTTAAATTTTCTCCTCCATACTCCATCGATACAGACTGAACCGAAAATTACCCGAAGAATTTTCCTTTCAAAGCACCCAAGCAGATTCTAATTCAATTTTGATTTAGACAGGGTCGATGCTTCTGCCCCATACAGCAGGACCGGGATGATTAGGGTCTTATATAAGATCTTCTTGGTTCTTCCAGAAAGGGCTTTACTTACTACTCAAATGCCTTCTCAGCCCGAAGAAACAGCGATTGGATAGAAGTAATTCTTTGTTTGATCTCTGCATTGATGTCTTTTTGCGAGCTAGTAGTGAAGCTCAGGTAGACTTCTTCCTTGACGATTTCAAAGTTTTACCCATGCATAGTGACGTTTTCTCCGAGTCGACGATGTTTAGATTCCTTTCTTGATGATAGCATATATTCTTCGTCTTGTCCTCATTAACAGCCAACCCTATTTTCGCCGCCTCCTATTCAATACTTGCAAATTCACTGGTAACAGCTCGCTTCGTTCTCTTGTAGCGATGCGTTACATGCTCTCTAACTAATAACCAGCAACTACACAATACCGGACAGGAACCCTTAGAATTTGCCGACGCACGTCAGCAGCAACAACACTAACAACAGTCGACAGCAGCAGAAGACGCCAGCAATTTATATGGGCTATTTCCATTCACCTCCTTATAATTAACATTCACTTTGTACTGGAAATGTACTATAACGGGGTACTCTGGCGAATGAAAATCACCTTTCGGTCAACGCTCAAGTCAATAGAGTGAAAGTAAACTTACGCTCAAGTCAATAGAGTGAAAGTAAACTTGGACGAATTTGGCAGGGATGCCGAGTCGCCCCATGGCTCTGTATATAGCTCGTCTCTATCTATGCTATCATATGCAACTTTGAAATCGATAAAGAGGTGGTGTGTATCGATTTGAAAATCCTGGTTTTTTTTTCAAAATCTATCTGAGACTTATACCTCTTTAGCTGGCACAAGTCAGAGCATCTCTTTTCTTGTGGATGGGACACACTTTTTTCAAGGTTTCATTCATCGCGCATACTTTAATGTGACCAAATTTTTTTTAGATAAGTTGGTATATACTCCCTACCAAGTCATCCCCCTGCTTTGAGTAGTTCGGCAGCAGCCCATCCACACCAGCAGCCTTGTACGTTGTAAGCTTAAATATTGCGACACTTCATTTAGGTCGGGTAGATGGAAATTTTGGCCATAATCGTTCAGGTTAGATGGGGCGTTCTGTCTAATAGCGGTATTTTGACTGTCTTCGCCATTTAGCAGTCTAGAGAAGTGTTGTTTCCAGTTCCTCAGCACCGACTTTGTATCCACTACCATGTTCCCCCTCTCATCTCGGCAAGTTTCTGTTCTGACCTTGTATATCCCTGGGTAGATTGCTTAACGCTTCGATAGAACTTTTTCGAACATCACTCCTGCCACTACAGCTCTCAATAGACACGACCGCCCGTTTCGCGTGCCCTCTCTTGTTCCTCCTCAGAAGTCAGCGTTCCTACCTTCATTTTTGCCCGTCATAGAGCTCCGGGGGCTGTTCTCTCAGTTCTAATTATATTCTAGTCCGCAGCATTGATTGGAAGGCCTCATTTCTTGCTGCATTCGACAGCCTGCATTCTTCATTGAACCAGAAGCACCAGTTGCCAGTTGATCTTGCGATGATCCCTTTTCGCCAGAAGAAAATGTTGAAGTCTGTTTGTCTATTTCTTGAACAGCACTGTGTGTATGTGCAGTGTAGTGTATAGTGTATGTCCAGGAAAGTAGACATCCTTTAACAAGATAATAGTTTTCTTTTGCACTTAGTTGGTATTGCAGTAATTATTTATAAAGACTGTAGAGTGGTACAGGGAAGCTGTGCCACATTAGAGTTGCATCATCATCAAAGGACCCCTGCGCTGCGGTCGGCGATATAATATATCTGTACGCGAACGTTTTATACACATTAACTCCGCACAATAGTGGGCGTTTCTTTCAAGTGTAGGAGAGAAGTTGATAAAATATCCTGTCACACATGCTCAGCTCCTTCATTTTATGTGCACTGTAAGATAACAGATACATAATACTATACAAATGCTGGAACAATGGTCCCTCATATCCTCCCAAATACTTGCACAGCACAAGGATACATCTCCCAGTAGTCGCAGCAGTTCAGTTCAGTTTTTTTTTTTTTGTCATCCATATTCTTTTGTGTCAGTCACTCATTCATTCAGCATTGGAATTCGCTGTCCTTTCCTTTGTATGATATCGCCATGTTATTTGTGAAATTTAAAAATTAATTAAATGTGCCAGAAACAACAAGGACAATACACACACCCTCTTACAGTTATGAACATACTCGACTTTTACATACAAAAATATCCATTATTGCCAGCATTACAGTACTGATGATGGTGCAAGGAGCTGTTAGGGAATTTATGTCAGTGGCAGCGGAGTGAAGTTACGGGTTTTTCTTTATTTTTTTTTTTTTTTTTGTATTTATGTGAGGTTTTCAATTGAAAGTTATTTATTCGTAAATGTCAAAATTTAACTATAACAATTCACGTAAATGTATGAATGTGTGTTACAGAGGCTGTCAAATTGTTAAAACCCATGGGGAAGTGCAGAGCGCAGAGCAATTCGGTAAATTCAAGAAGAGTGGAGTTGATAATGACTCGAAGTAAAATTCACACACATACTGAGAAACATTTATAATTGTTCAATGATAAGTTGGAATTTTCGAGAAATTTGCTGCTAGCATCAACAGAGACAATGAATATTATACATATACCACATCGGCGGATATTAAAGTGTCACAGTCAACATGTCAAACAGGAAATTATCTGAAGCTTTGAGAAATGGAAAATTATAATCAGTACATATTTACACACATATGTACCTACATACATATTGTGTAGGTATGAAAGAATGATTGAAATGATAATATTATTGTAGGTACATTGTGCATACATTGGGCAGGTATGTAAAAGTTGAATAAGTATTAAATAGATTATGACTTCTCAGTTTCAAAGACCTTACAATACAAAGATAGTGCATCTAGTTTAAAAATTCGCGGTCAAATCGCCAGTACGGTGGTGAACCCATTGGTGACCCATGTATTACGGCCATATTATTCACTCAACACATCCAGATTAAAACTTAAATCTGTGGCCTATTTCACCAAATTACAATTACAATTACAAAATTGTAAACAGATTTTCTGTTTCACAAACAACAAACATAATTCGAACAAATTTGTAACAAAGAGCAAAAAAATAGAGGAAATTGTAGTTGTGATTTACAAATAAAAAACAAAACAGTTTCACCGCATGTTTGCTAGACTTGTAAAAAACAATTCTTTCTCACAAATTTGTAAAAGTCTGCCGAGTCGGAATCGAACGTTAAGCGCTATGAATAAACAAAACAAAATGTTTGTTGCCGGTTTGATTCGTGAAAAATAAGACATATTATTTGGAAAATTTTCAAATATTATAACACACAATGTTAAAATCATCGAGTGGCAAAATATTTATGAAACAGTTAAATCTCATGGCCTTCTTATAGTCCAGTCATTTGGTAGTTTTGCCTGGAAAGTTTTGGAGGAGTTTTGAAAATTGGCATTTTTATAGTTTTCGGGGTGCTCTTTCTGAATTTTCACTTTGCCACCTCGTATCTTTGCCGCTCGCGCCGCTATTTTGAAAAAATGGTGGCCAAAAACAGTTTTTCACCAATATCTCGTTTCCGGCTAATTTTACGATACAAATAGTCTTAAGATAAATTAAAGCTGAGAAAATTTCCTACATTTTATGTCTTATTCTTTTTTTTGTAGGACAAATATTAAAAAAAACACGAGCGCAGGCTACAGTGGTTCGTTGTATGGAAAAAACGTTAAAAGTTAATAAAATCCGAACTACTGAACTGAATTTAATGAAATTTATTGATACTATAAATAGTGGGGTAGAGCATCTTTACAATAAATTTCCGCCCCCTGACACGCCTACTTTTTATGAAAATTTATATAATCCAAAAATTCATAAAGGAGAGGGTTATTTTTAATAAGTAATTTTTAGATAACATATTTTAAAAAAATTTCCCACTGAAAGTTTTTTGCCACGCCCAGTTTGTAGGGTGTTTCCGACCACATTATTGTTATTTTTTTGTAAATAATTCCTTTCCGACTAATTTTAGATGAAAATAGTTAAGGCATGAATAACAGATAAGAATATTTCCTACATTTTATGTCCGATTCTCTTTTTGTACGATACATAGTTTAAGTGTACTAGCGTCTCAAAGCCTATTCGAAAACTTGCATCGGCAAAAAAAAACTCATTTCCACACCACCATGAGGTAGAGTAAGTGGCGCGTTTTTTTTGTTGGTGGTATCCCCAATAGGCCTAATCCATATTTGTGCCACTGATTAATTAGCTTAATTTATATTTTAATTTTCTGCTGCTGATGGACCCTCAGGTTCTGCGAATTCAACCTCTTCAGAACTGAGCAAAAACTCACATATAGAAAGATCTTCGTTATCCCTTGCTATGGTAATTATACAATGTGCGAGAGCAACACTTTTTTCTTCCATGTATCAAGACTACCATGTTTATTCTTTAATATAAAATCATCTAGAAATACTCTTAGAGGATCCGGTATATCTGACTCAAGCTCTTGAAAAAAGTTATCTGATTAAGGATATTGTGTTGTATCCTCTACGACAATAGCTGCAGCTGTTTTTTTGGTTGTACCAAGCTTCCGTCAGTAATTTATATCCTGTGTTTCGGAAGTAAACCACAGGAGCCTTATTGGAAGTGAAGGCAATCAAAATATCATCCCCATATTTCTCGAGGAGTTGAGCCTTCACAGTTTTCATGTGCGGGTGGTAATCGCCTTCAATTTTGGACATCAAGTCATCCAAAGAAAACTGATCTGCAGAATTCTGCTCCAGATAAGAGTAAATTGCAGCATTGCAGTATTGATATCTTTTGCATACGGACCTCTTTTTTTATTTTCACCAGTCGGATGTCCGTATAATTTTTCATGCACGAGTTGTGATACTGAGCATCGACTGCAATCAAATCATTGACTCGCTCGAGACGCTCAACAATTGCTCGATCCCAATCATCATTACGAGCTCTAGCAATTTCTAAAATGCTGTTTCTCATCGATAATTTACGAACGCTATACACAATGTTTCGATCGCACAAGCGAGCCTGTTTTTGTTTTGTTAAAAATTCTGCTGTTATCTCCATAGTGCATAAAAAACAATGACCTTTGAATGCGAATGTTTGAATAGAGAATCGCAGCTGTGGACGTGGCTGTAAGACATCGCCCCCTCTAAGTAAATAGAGATTAATTTTTCATTATTATACCGTTTTCGACACGCATCATGAACCACTATAGATTTAAGCCCCTCTAACTGTTTGCCCTTTCCATCCTTTCTTTTTGCACTTGACTTTTGAAACGTTAATAATCCTTTTTCTTTCACTTCACTTACTTTACTTCCTGTTAATATACTTTCAAAAATAAAGCACTTCACTTCACTACTAGCTACGAAAATCACTTCAAAATAATACTAAATACAGGTAGATTTCTGCCAAAATAAATAATGCGATACTTTTCGCCAATGCGGGTGCTCGAAATAATTATGCGCGGCGCTCGTACTTTGAAACTATTTATTTTTGGCGACACACTTAATTAGTCAGGGGGAGAGGGTGGCAGAGGTTTATCGGAATTAAAAATTTATTGAAACAAAATTATAAGAAACTCATAACTTAAAAAAAAAACGAAAAAAAAAAAACAATAATGTGGTCGGAAACACCCTACAAACTGGGCGTGGCAAAAAACTTTCTATGGGAGATTTTTTTAAAATATGTTATCTAAAAATTACTTATTGAAAATAAAAAAAATTTTGGATTATATTAATTTTCATAAAAAGTAGGCGTGTCAGGGGGCGGAAATTTATTGTAAAGATGCTCTACACCACTATTTATAGTATCAATAAATTTCATTAAATTCAGTTCAGTAGTTCGGATTTTATCAACTTTTAACGTTTTTTCCATACAACGAACCACTGTAGCCTGCGCTCGTGTTTTTTTTAATATTTGTCCTACAAAAAAAAGAATAAGACATAAAATGTAGGAAATTTTCTCAGCTTTAATTTATCTTAAGACTATTTGTATCGTAAAATTAGCCGGAAACGAGATATTGGTGAAAAACAGTTTTTGGCCACCATTTTTTCAAAATGGCGGCGCGAGCGGCAAAGATACGAGGTGGCAAAGTGAAAATTCGGAAAGGGCACCCCGAAAACTATAAAAATGCCAATTTTCAAAACTCCTCCAAAACTTTCCAGGTAACCCCCTTTTTTCGGCCCAAATGACTGGACTATTATTGAAAAAGACTGGAAATACCTTAGAGATATTTTTTGGCAAAATTTGAAACGGATTACAGTGGTAAGCCTAAAGTAGTCTTATATTAAATACATAATAATGTCTTTAATAAAAATCATTGCAGACTAAAATTATTGACAATAGAAAAAAAACGGGTGCCGCTGGTGGTTTTCAAGCCAAGTTGACGGATCTAGATAATATTATAATTGATATTATAGGGAAAGATTCGCCTGCTGTCGAAGGTATTGAAGATGAGTCATCCCGTTTGGAAGATGATTCTTTGGAACACTCAAATGTTGGTGTTATTGAAACGTGCATGTCTGCGAGCCCATGATATTGTCCCCCATTTCCGAGCCAGTGTAAAACTGTTAAAAATTGCTGCCTTGGTGTCAACGAAAAGTTTTTTTCAGACTCATTAGCAATCTGCGGTCCAATTATTCTTATTATTTCCTCTGCCCTTATACTTTTCTTTGAAGGCAAAAGCATCTGAAATTTCGTAGTTTATACGCAACCGATAAATTTTTCTTCGCCTATTTGTCACAAAATATTCACTTGTATCACTATCGGTACTACTATGCCTTCGCCGTAAAGACATTTTTCGGTACAATATGAGATTCCTATTGAAAAAGTACAAATTGTAAATAAAATTACACACGAACTTTCTTCTGTAAGAATTTTTCTACAACTGAACAAATTTGTAGAATTCTAATATTTGGTGAAACAGAAACTTACAAAAATACCAAAGTTTTTACAAATTTGTACTTGTAAACTACAAACAAAAATTACTCTTGGTGAAACAAAAATAATAAAATTCCCACAAATTTCCCTTTGTAAATTACAACTACAATTTTGTAATACAAATATTTTGTGAAACAGAATAAATCGATTTTTTAACAAATATTGTAAGAAATCACTTGTAAATTACAATTTGTAAGTTGGTGAAATAGGCCACTGGATGTAAATCATACAAATTCAATGTAAATTCACCTGGATTTAAGTTTAAATCTCGATGTATCGAGTGAATAATATGGCGGTTAGTTTTACCAAGCGCGGCGGTCTGAAAAATTTAATTTTTTTTGGAATCCTTGAAAATCAGACCGCCATCCATATTAGTCCAGTAACCTTGTCTTCGCATAGGAGGGCGTGTTTGCGTTAGATCCGGTAGTTCTGATTTTTTGCTGAGTCGTTTATGATATTGGCCTCATGTCAATGCGCCAAACGCATCATGGTCAAAAATCAAAAAAACCGTGACTTTTTCGCGCTTTTTTCAGTTATTGGCAATTTCAACCCCAAAAGATTAGTTTTTTGACTATAACTTTGCTCTACGATTTCAAAGTAATTTTCTTCAATTTGACCCCAGAACCATCTGTATACATCCAACAGTTTCGAAAATACAGATATTAAAAATTTAGCAATAATAAATTTATAACAACAAGTAATATAATTTTCAGTATAATAAAAAAGGTGGTTCTTGGCACAAGATCCATAAAAATACTAGAGCGTATAAGTTTGGTCAGAAGAAGAAAAAAATCCTCTGGAGGGCGTAGTTTATATCCCCCCGTTTGATTGGGAGGGGAAATTTTTCAAAAAACTCACATGAAAAAAGAAAACGACTCATAAAAATCCAACGAAATTTTTTTTTTAAATTAATGATAAGTACCATTTTTATTTTAAATATTTAATGCCCTTATTAATTTTGAAGACGCTCAAATGTCTTCTTGTTTTGGAAATAACCAAAAATAACGAAATCTACTTCACTTCCAATTAAACGGGGGGATATAGACTACGCCATCCAGAGGATTTTTTTCTTCTTTTGACCAAACTTATACGCTCTAGTATTTTTATAATTCTTCTGACAAGATCCATCTTTTTTTATTATACTGAAAATTAATTATACTACTTGTTGTTATAAATTTATTATTGCTAAATTTTTAATATCTGTATTTTCGAAACTGTTGGGTCTACACAGATGGTTCTGGGCTCAAATTGAAGAATTATTACTTTTTACTTTGAAATCGTGGAGCGAAGTTATAGTCGAAAAACTATTCCTTTGGGGTTAAAATTCCCAATAACTGAAAAAAGCGCGAAAATTTCGAGGTTTTTCTGATTTTTGACCATGATGCGTTTGGCGCTCGAGTTCGAAAACTTGGGTTTTTCATGAGGCCAATATCATAAACGACAAAAAATCAGAACTACCGGACACACACGCTGATGTATAAAGTTACTGGACTAAGGAGCCTTTTTCGAGATAATTTAGGTTTTCTGTAACGGTTTTTTAACATTTATAGGGAAGACACCATTAAAATTTATTATAAGAAAATTTTTTGTCCAAAATATTCTAGATAATGTTAAAGACCAGGTATCAATAAGTTTCGTATAAATCAACTGATTCGTTTTTGAAATATTTGGTTTTCAAAATAAAAATTTAAACTTTTTTTAAACAAATCAAAAAAAAAAAAAATAAATAAATTGGAAAATTTTGGTATACAATACTATTTTAATTTTTAAGAAAAGATTCTCCATAAAAATATTCAAAATCAATTAATCTTTTTTCGAGAAAAACGAAAATAAAAAAAAATGATTCTATGGGAGGTACCTACTATTTAAAACCATTTTTTGGAAATTTTATTTTCACCAGAGGGTACCTAATAAAATTTATTAAATTTTTTAGAAAAGTGTGTGTGGAGGGAGACATTTTTGAGAAAAATAAGATTTTCCAAAAATGCTAAAATAAATATATGGCAGGTGGGTCAGGTGTTTTCGATCATACAAAAATTAAAAAATGTGTCGGGGGAAAGTCCTAAAAACACTATAGTATATACTAGGTTTAAATAAAATCGACCCATGTGTTTAGGCTATAGGCGAGACAGACAGACGGACGGACAGAACTGCGAGACGCACTTTTTTCACCTTCCCTATCATCTTCATCGTAATACCAAGTTTTATCAAAATCTCGAATTCGATTTTTTTTTATGAATCCAATACTTGCTTATAGTACTTATATATCGCAAGTAAAAATAAAAACGTAGAGAAAAACTTATTTATACGGCCTAGTCAGAGGTAGCAAACAAAAAAAGAAGTTGACGCCAAAAGTAAAAATTAAGACAAAAATAAACTTCGATTATACATTGAACCAAAATCTTCCACAGTTGTTCTGAACCGTTTTCCCATTTCAATTATGAGGTTACAGCAAGAGCCATCGGTATATAGATTGTTTAAAAATTTCTCAATACGTTTCACTTTTTCCTGCTATACAGAAACTCGGTGTAACACATCACCTTGATATACATAAAACCTTCACCAAAATATTTTCTTCGCTAAGTAGATTTCTGGGGTATTATTTTCACAGTTTATTGAAAATCCATACAACCTGAGCACAACTTTCCTTCTCAGCATGAAACTTCAACTTTTCACTTACTTAGTTGGCATAGGTACATAAATCTTTACTTTTCACCAACTTTTCACCATAGTTACTTTTTCGATTTTTAAAACTTCCTATATCGACCTCCACCCAAAAAGAATAAGTGGAGCACCTTATAAATCAACACTATAGGCACATAAATATCTCCTTAAGGTTTTTTTTACTTGCGATATAGGTAATAGGGCAAGTTATTGATTCGTGCAAAAAATCGAACTCAAGATAACAATCAAAATTGACATTACGATGACAGGGAAGACGAAGAAAATGGGTCTCGCAATTCTGTCCGTCTGTCTGTCTGTGGACTCGCCTACTTGGTATAAAGTGTTTCGGGACATTACCCCGACACGTTTTTTTCCTTTTATTTTTAGGACCAAAAATAACGGTACCTCCCAAATAATTTTTTTTAGCATTTTTGCAGTCTTATTTTTCTTAAAAATGGCTCGACAGATTTTTCTAAAAAAAAATCAATAAATTTTATTAGGCACATGCTACATTTTTGTAAAAATTAAATTTCCAAAAAATGGTTTTAAATGGTACCTCCCATAGAACAATTTTTTTTATTTTCGTTTTTCTAGAAAAGGAATAAACTGATTTTAATAATTTTTTTTATGGAGAATCTTCTGAAAAATTTATATAGTATTATCTACAAAAATTTTGAATTTTTTTTTTTTGATTTTTAAAAAAAGTTAAAAAAAGTTTTTTTTGAAAACCAAATATTTCGAAAACGACTTTGTTGATTTTTATGAAACTTGGTAACAAGCGGTTTTTTAACATTATCGAAAATATTTTGAACAAAATTTTTTCTTATAGTCAGAATTAACAGTACCTTCCATATAAATGTTAAAAAACGGTTACAGGAAATATAAATTTTCTCGAAAACGACTCCTTCGATTTTGATTTAAATTGTTTTAAATACTAATATTAGTATGGTCTACGATCTGCCAAAAACAAAATTTACAGTTAGCCATTATTAACAGTACCTCTCATAGAACAATTTTATTTATTTTGGACTATCTCATTATGTATGTAACTGATTGAAATTAAATTGTTTATCCAAAAGCTCCTTAAAAATTTAAATCATACTGCATATCAGAATTTTCAAAAAAACAAATTTTTGGATTAAAAAAAAAAAATTAAAAATTTTTTTTTTGAAAATTCGATATTTTAAAAACGGGTAGATAATTTTATCAGAAATTTAATTTTTGATTCAACATAAATAAATACTAAAAAATTGTGTACCAATTTTTTTTCTTAAAAATGTTTATAAAATTTTATGTATAAAAAATTAATTTAAAAAAAAAACTGCTGCTACGATTTGAAATTTTTTTTTTCTCCAAAACTAAGATTAGTTAAAGAAATCAGTTGGTGTACTTTTTTTAGCTCTAAAAATAATTTAAGAAGACTTTTTTAATAAATTTAATTCCAATTATGTTGATTTTTAATAATTTTTCAATTTAAGCTCTATAACGTATAATATAGGTACTAGTTTAAACTTAAGGCTCCCATAAAAAATTACTTACTTTTATCACACTCAATCTTTAAAATTCGAAGCAACTTTTACTACAAGAGCAAGTTTGTGCGATCCAGTCGTGCGTTTTATTTTTTTTTTTTTTTTGTGGTACCATTTTAATATCCACTCTCGGAGAGTAAAAGGATATCCTAGGAAGGGGATGTCTTAATGCAACTTTATGTCTATGTCGGATGTTATAAAAATAATCCGCAGCAAGCAACTTGGCTAAGCTGGCGAAAAGTACTTAATAAATCTGGTCAAAGTGCATTTAGCTATACACCACTCAAGAAATAACATCGTGAATATTCACTCGAATCGAATATTCTTAAGCTTTTAAGACGCCTGGACCTGGACTATCATCGTCTCGTTGGAGGTTTTTTTTTTTTTTTGTGTTTATGTCTGTTTCATGCTCGTCCATTTTATTTTAATGTGAAAAATCTTTTCCTCTGGATACACTTTGTAATTTGCTCGAAAAAGTATTAACCGGATATTCTCAGCAGTTTGCAGGAAGCAAAGGAACTATTTAATTTTAGTCCTCTTCACCAAAGGACTCACACGAACAAGACAGGGACCTAGTTAATATGTCGTTTACGTGGAATGCACTTTTATTTTTGTCTGGTTAAACTGGACATGTAATTTGTGCTTAAGTGTAATGCCATTTCATGTATAGAATTCAGCTCTATTTTTTCAATTGCAGTAAAGGTGTTTAATATCCTGCAGATAGAATATGAAGTGTTATAACTTAAGGCTTTACCTACCTGTAGTCAACTCAAGCAAAAACCTTTATTATGTCTTTTGAGAAGACGATTAACTTACCTTAGATCCCTAGTAGTGGCTGTATGTAATGTTTAGGTAATGAGCTTATTATTTTGAAATTGAGCATACTGCCGTTAAGAGAGTTATCAAGTTAATAATGGCATTGATTTATACAATTAAAAGGAAAAACAATCAACCAAAACCAATGGATACAATTGTTGATACCCATCTTTATTAGTAGTAGCCGTGGCGTGATGGTAAGTGCGATGGACTGTCATGCCGGAGGTCTTGGTTCGATCCCCATCCTAAATATAAAACGGCTACTACTGCCTCTTGCTAGTAATTCAGGATTATTTCTTTTCATAGAAAAGTGCCGCTCACATAAGACGTTATTCGGATTCAGCAATAAACTGTAGGTTCCCTCCATTCCTGCAGACACGCACACAGGAATGGTTGAGAGTTGTTGTGCATTCAAACTTTTTTTTACCAGTCTTTATTAACAAGAAAGAAAACTTACTTCAAAAGTGGCTCTCTTTTGCTGCCTTTATTAAGGGTAAACGAAAGGGTGAAGCTTAATTGCTACATTTTCAATAAGATGCATTATATATTTTTTTTTATTTTTTACGAGCTCTTAAAATATGAAGTAGAATATTTAAAAAATATTTTTTTTAAATAAAAAAATCACTTATTGCAAATACATATTTAATAATTTAATATTATAAATACATATTTAATATAAATAAAATTATGTACATGTATAAGAACTTTCAATTAAATAATTTCATTAAAATCGGCTGTTAGCCAGAAATTCAGAAATAAAAAAAATTTGTCTATGTAGGTACGATTATTTTAAGTCAGCACACACACACACATATACAGGATGTCCCCTACTTCGCACTTTATCTTTTGGGGAATGATTATTCTAAGAAACAATATTGTATACGCAAAAACCTCTATCTAGCCCCCTCACCCATCCTTGAGGGGAGGTGGGGCAATTTCTGATTTACTTAAAATAAAAAATCAAAATATTAATTTTTAATAATTTTTTCTATTTTAAGTCAATATTTCAGAAGTTTTTTGCCTAAACAATTTCTTTCTTCGAATGATCCTAGGAATCAATCCCCACACCCTACTATGTACATACATATGGATGTATGTATTCAAATTATTCCGGAACGCCAAAAAACAATAGATATTATAAACTATAAATTTTATAAAAATCGACCCAGGCATGGCTTACATGCATGCACATTATACATGCACAGAGGGACAGACAAAAATTGCGGGGCCCACTCCGTGTCATATATTTGATCAATATCTCGACCAGCGATGCCAAATGAGGCTTTATTTATGCCTTTTAGGTATTATTCGTATTTCACTGCCTGAGGCCTTGAGGCTTATTTTTTTCAAAAAGCTTTTTTTTTGAATTTCATACAAACAACATTTTTTTTAAATTTATTTGTTCTTCTTATAATTTATTTATTAATTTATTGTTTAAAACATTCCAAAAAAATCTTGGCCAAAAAATAATTTTTATCTATAATTACTACTTTTTAAAAGAATGTACGTGTATCCACCTTCAAACTACATATTCACAATTTTCCAATGAAACTAAAAAAACTTTTTTGCCGTTAAAAGATATATACTTGGGAGGAAAAGTGGCTGCATACATTGCTGTTAACTCTTCAACGTTAAATGCATGCGATTTAAAGTTATTTCGCCAAAAATGCCTAAATTTGTTCATCGAAAGTGCAAGACAAATTTTATTGCAATTTCCTTTTGAGTGAGTCACTGTTGATTTGATGCTGAAGGAAATGGAGATTTTAGAGCCTTCAGAACTTATTAAGAAGCAGTCGATAATACCTCTTACACTGCATTTTCCTCATGTTTTAATTTAAATTTAAATGACAATTAACTAATGTTCCTTAATAAGATGTTTATTGTGATTTATTATTTTTTTTTTTTTAATAAAGGATTTGTTTTGTTATTTAAAATATTTTTGTTTGTTTAGTTTAAAAAATTAGGTGAGGCTTTTTTTTTATTGAAAAAGACATCTTTTTTTTCTCAAGTGAGGCATTATTTTGGCCAAAATGGTTGGCAACGCTGATCTCAACTTTAAATTATATCAATTTTTACTCAGTTACATGTTATCTATGTATGACATACCACCACGCTGGCTGTGAAAAGATACTGTGAGAAGACGCGAATTTAAAATCAGAAGAGGTCACTAAAACTTTTTCGCTACAAGTCCCTCTTAACTTTTCAGCAAGCTCGCCACCTTCATCAACTGCAGAGGACCAATGGAAATACTGTCAAGAAGCCATTTAAAGTGTTCGATGAAGAATGCCTGCTGGGCGCAAGAAACCAAGAACTTAGTCCGGCAGCCTGAGAGTTCCAAGTTCCAAGTGCAAAAAAGACTATGAATGTCGTCGACTTTTCAGAAAGAAAAAGGGAGACCATGAGAATTAACGTGCGCGAGTGATTACTTTTCTAAAACTTTGGTCAGATGAATATATAATGCGGTGTGTCCGAATTACATACGGAGCCATGTCATATATCTCGGCATCCCTGCCAAACTCGTCCGCTTATGCAGGATGAGGATGGAGTTATCTCCTGTATCATTCAAAGCGCAGGATTTGCGGAATTGTTAGTCGCCATGAGCCACTAGTCGGGGAGCGCACCACGCGTTTGCGGTGGAGCAATATTTGAAGTGCGGTGAATCATTGGTACGTGCACGTCGCGCCTTTTGTACTCATTTTAATATTCGACGACTAAGTGATGGGCCGAGCACGCAACTTATCTGGTCGTGGGTACAAAGATTCAGGCAAGAAGGCACAATGGTCAATTGACCTATTCCTCGACCATCAACGTCAGCAACAATGCCAGAACATGTGTCTCAAGTACAAAATTAAATTATTCGAAATCCACGTACATCGAAAAGGAAGATTGCGGCCTCCACAGAAATAAACAGAAAATCAACAATGAAATTAAAGCTCCACCCGTACAAAATGCAAATTGTTTAGTATCTCAACGAAATTGACTATCTTTTGCGAGAATCCTTCGCAAGAACAATGCTGAAACGTTTTCGGACATTCGATTGCATTCGATTTCGTTGTTTGGTTTTGACCAAATATAATTGACTGAAAATTCTTTCTACTTCTGCATTGGAAATTGGCAATACCAATAACAATACTCGTAAATCAAATTTTAAAAATGGATGTGTTTGTTGATTGTAGTGCTTGTTGATTGCAGAATAGCAGTTTACACTTGGCTTATACTGAAATTGAAGTGCATTTTAAAATATTTTTTTTTTTTTAAGATAAGGTGCATATGTATTGAATTATTAAATCCAGTCAAAAAATCAGTTAAAAAACCAGTCGGCTGGATTTGTATTTCATTTCCAGTTAAAGGCGATGAAAATTAGTCAAATCTGACTGGAAACAAGTCAAAATGGTAACACTGGCTCTTACAGCGACGTCAGTCAAGAAATGTATTAGTCTTCGATTAATATATTTTGGCTTAAAAAAGTAAACAGGAATGGAGCAGTTCTACAACTTACTGATGCCGAATCCAAATAAGAGGTGAGCCACTACACCATGGTACGAGACTTTTGATGGGTTTTGTCACTTCCTCCATAGAGACTTGAAACCATGTTTTTAGTATGTGAAATATATGCTGGGGTTCCCAAACCTCCAGCACTACGGTATAGGTAACTGCTTAACCGGTATTTACAATGTAAATTTAACAGGAGTAGAAATATTCCCAAAAACCTAAATTGTGGGTGTGATTCATTTTCCGTATAGGTACTAAAACAATGAAATGAAACCCTATACGTACATTTTAGATCAAAAACTTCCAATCCGTTTAACATTAAACAAGTAAGTAACATTTTTTTTTATTTTAAGCAAAAGTTACGAACACCGAGTTAGCTTATGATGATGGTGCTCCTCTGGTTAATTCAAAAATCAATATAAAATTACCTTTTTAAACAAACAGTATTTTAAAACAAGTCAAAACTCTCATTTTCATCAAAACCATCCTCATTTCACGTTCACCCACAAAAACGCCCCCAACGACCAACGCAACTAGCGACGACGCAATGGCGAGACGCGACGTTGGCCCTTTCCATGAAATTATAAATTAAATTTTACACATAATCCCTTCAAATTTGGAGATGATACTTCTCAGTCCTGTAGTAATGAGTGCCGCATCCTCAAAGTTTCCCCCAGTAGCACATTTTGTGGGTATATATACATCCTCCTATAACGATGAACTCAAATCGGGGCAAAAGTTTATATTTCAAATCATCCATAGTCTTTCATTCGCCTGGTTGGCCTCTGACCTTTTTAAACAAAATATTTGAGTTAATTTGATGAAGTTTTCGTCAACAAGGACCTTTTAGAGTAACTCTACCGTTTACTTTCAACTCGATTGTCGACTCGACGAGTCTTGTCCTGACCAAAGAGGCATAAGAAGATAACCAACTCTTCCTTGTAAATTTGTTTAATCTGTCTGTCTAATTAAAAATACCTGGCTTACAGGATACCTACCTAATTTTCTTCCTTGAATAAGAAGAACAAGAAAAAGGATGGCCTTGGTTCTTCGTATATTCTTTATTTAAATTTTGTATAGAAGGCGCAGTCATAAAAAGGGAGATATACAGAAAAAAAAAAAAGGATTTACAAGGACCAGTGAGTCTGATGAGCACGAAATGATGAAAGGACAAAAACTGACAGAATTATTATTTATAACGTTGAAGTAATCTATTTCGGAATATGCCCCAAGGTCGGTCGGTCGGTCGTCATCGTTGGTTTGCTATAGTCGTACATCCATGGGGTTGATTGCATTATGAAGTCTACCTTCATTTTTTGGTTCAAGAAACTTGTATATTTATCACAGGACACAACCCAATACCTTAACTCACACCAAAATTCAATTAGAAACAGTTAAAAAGCTTTTTCACCCAAGAGACAAGAATTTTATGCTGAACGAAGAGAACTTTTGGATGTTGGATCCAAGCAGAATTAGTTGAAATCTTAAATTACACTTGCGGCTGCATAACGAAAAAGGTCAGTGACTATGATGACTATAATCTTATATTCTAGTTTCTCCAATTAGCCCATCTTCTAGATCTTCAAAAAGTGTGTTATGCGAGTTGATTTTGTGCACATTCAAACTCAGTTCTTTAGAATCAAAATGGAATAAAGTTGATTTTTATACCTGTTGCAAATATATAATACTGCAACTAATTATGGACAGCTGGTTGGATAGTGTTAATAAGGGTCCTATCAAGGCTCTAATTACTTGAGAAGAATTGCTTCTTTGATCATTTTCTTAGGCAAATGTATTTACCTAAAGACCTAATAAGGCGCCCCTGCTGGCTCATACAATGGAATTCGTATCGTAAGAATACATTTCGAGAAACTTGTTCATGGGCACATTAAGGATATAATAAAAGGATATGGGCTGATGAACATAATACCAAATAAAGTTCTCTGAGTTCTACCGATAATGAGTGTCTATAACATGTGTACGAAGAGTTTGCTTAATATCAAGTTTCAACCTATTTCTGAAAGGAGAAGAACAAAATGATACTATACAACCTCCTTATTTCATTCTTCTTTTTCGTGACCTTTAAAACTAACAGACTTTATACTCCTTTAGTTATAGGTCAGTTTTTAATTTATTGTAGATAGCAGACTACGCAGACCCGTGCTCGCCTTGCTTCGCATTTTTAAGAATTTTTTTTTACAATATAACAAAAAGATAAAGCAAAAATCTCTTCACTCAATTTTCCCAGAGATATAGGGTTTTATAGTTAATATGTAGTCAAAATGATAGCGAATAATATTTTATTTTTTCGCGGATGGCAACAGATACAGGCATCCATCAAAGTAATTACCCAGTGTCGATCATTTTTCAGTAAATTATGTTTTTGGCAATGTCTGAATGTCTGACATTCTACGACATTGTGATATGATGTAGGACCTTTGATATTTATCAGCAGCTTTCTCAAATAGTAGCAGCCAACCAGTCGTCATTAATTTAGCCATTAACTCGCATTTTATTTTTTATTTTGATTGAAAACTTAAAATTTTTTTACGAAGATTTTTTTAATAATAAAAATTCTATATACTACTGAAATAAATCAGTCAAGTAGAAGACTTAGCACTATTTTATTGGACTTGTTGAATTATTGATTCAAAATAGCTTTTAACGGCCTTTAGTCCATGAAATTTTTTTTTTCAACAAGTCCAATAAAATAGTGCTAACCCGCCTGGAAAAATGGCAAGTTTTTGGCAAGCTTAGACAAGGCCCTGGTAAGATTTCGGTAAGGAAAACCTAGACGAGAAAGCATGACAGACCCCTATTAGTGCCTCGCTTAGAAAATTTATTTAAAAAATTACTGGTGAGGCTCTTGATAGTAACTAAAAGTATAGTGAAGTCATTTTATGAAAATTAATAAAAGTGGGATCTTTTTATATCGTAATAAAAATGTAAGTGTTGTTGTTAATTAACTGTGCAAATTTCAAATAAGGAAATTGAATCGGTGTGTCAAATAGTCAGGCAATGTACGCGTTTAAACCGACGTAAATGCGCACAAACGGCATGAATATTGAGACTATGAGTACTATGTAGTAGACAGGACCAACCAGGACGACCATAAGATTATCGGCAAGCTGGAACGTGGTAAATACATTGAAGTCTTCGAAGCAATCAAACAAACAATGAGAAGTGCCTCTTGAAATAAAAACCATGGAGAACTTTCGTGGAGGCACCAACTGTATCATCCTGCTGGCCGTCGTCATCAAAGAATTGTCTCCCGTCAACAATATACAGATTACAACAACTGTAGGTAACATGCAGACACTGACTGAAATATGTGGAACAAATCTAGTTTTCACTAGTCAGGGCTTATAGGCAGAATTCAACAGACGAGGCAAAAATGTTCATAACTGGCGAGGTCCTAGCGAATGCCTATAGTAACCCTTGCTAGACCCTTTAGTAACTATGAAAAACTTGCCAGGGCCTTATTGAAAACTAGGTTCTTTTTTCAGGCAGGAAGTTTTCTACTTGGCTGATTTATTTCAGTAGTATATAGAATTTGTATTATTAAAAAAATCTTCGTACATAAACATTGCCAGGCCACGGGCAGAAAAAAACTTCTAGCTTTAATGATTAGGAATTCTAATCTGGTTAGATATATGTATGTACATAGTTCACACTAGGTATTCATCATGAAATCTATGTAAGATGAACTGAACTTAATGGAAGTTGTGTATTGACAAGGCCCTCACTAGTCAACTGATGAGTCCAAGTGAGATCGCCGGACCGAAACGCCAAATTTTCATGGAATAAAGGCCGTTAAAAGCTATTTTGAATTAAATTTTTTTTATTTTTTTTTTTTTACTATTGTCATATTTTTCTATTTCTTAATTTTTTGATTGTTTTTTTTTATAATCATTATAGTGTTAAAATTCAAATTTTGGTATTAATTTGGTGTGTAGTTGACGGATTTTACTAAAACCTATCAACAAACCCTCCCACTACTAATATGAACCAACTCTGTAAATTTCAACTGAATTGGTTTCACGGTTTGCTAGCCTATAAAAGACGAACACATAAACATTCATTTTTATATATAAGATTTAATGATTTTTCTTGCGCAGGTACATATTTGCAGTTTTTATTTAATTTTTCTGAGAGTGAGAAATCACCTAACAGGACTTAAGTTTTAATTGCCTGTACCTCGACCTGCAGCTGTAACAACTTAAGAGATGTTCTTAGCTGTGTTAAATTTCTCAGAGGGTTGGGACTTGAGAGAGGTAATGCGTGAAAAGATTAGCGTCACGAAAACATTTACCGCTCTCGCCCTACCACCCAGTGACCGTGAATATTTACCGATCGAAATGAGAAGATTTCGTTCACATTAGCCGTGTTCCTTTGGAGGTGGCAAAGTACTCATGAGTATATGAAACTAAAAATCTAGTGTCTGCATGGTACTCGTGCTCTCATGCGCGAGTAGATGAGCAGAGTAGTTACGCACCTATCAAACGCTAGATGGCACCTAATTAAATATAAATTTTTCATACAAAATTTACAAATGCAAAATCATTTCAAAGAATCTTTTGCCTTTTTTAAAATTTCTGTGTAGAATTTCCCGAATTTATTGTTTTTTTTTTAGATTCCTCAGATCATGAACACATGAAAATGTAATAGATTCTATTAGCAAAAGCCATTTATGTGCGTTCCATTGAGAATTTCTGGGTAAGTACTCGTGAGTAGTTCACCACCTCCAAAGGAACACGGCTATTATGGTGGTATTATTTTGGTTTATAAACATTCGCCTCATCGTTTCAGGTGGTGAGTCATCGCGTTTGGGATATAAATAGCATCAGCTCAGTTTAAAGCGCTTAAATTCTTTCGAGCGCTATTGCTTCCAACACAGAATTTCCATTGACGTGATTAATGGGGGTTATCAGTTATCACGAACAAAAATTTCCCATGGAATGTTTCCCTCGTTCAAACATTGGGAACGTGAATGATGCCTAAAAGTCTCGGAATTTATTGGTATCGGGAATAAATTTTCCAGGGAAATCTGGCTGTCATTGCATTGGATTTTTGTTCGAGGGAAATTTATTCCGTGGGAGATTCACGATTGCAGAAAAATGTTCGTGGTAATAAAATATTCCGTGGGAAACAAAATTCCCCGGGAGATTCCCGATAGGGCCCAATATCTCATTCGAAAGGCGAAAAGGCCATCTCTTTTACATGTAACCCATCGGCAATTATTTACAATGCAACACAGACATGGAATCCATGTCCGGTAGGTGTCGCACAATTAAACGACCATTTTTGACCAACTATTATATTTTTTGAGCACACAAGGTTATCAAAAAATTAGAAAAATGGGGCCCAAAAAGAACGCTGCCCCAAAAATGTATTTTCTTATATGTATTTGATTAATCCCTTTGATTGGTCTCTTTTTGCACATTATTGACTACCCTTTAACTTTTTTTGACAAACCATAGAGAAAGTTTTGTTCAATTAAAAAGAATCTATAACATTTTTAATTTTTCCTCACTATTTTAGTGTTTTAGTTCAGAATTTGCAAAACTCAATAATCTGTGAAGCAATCTGTTTTTCAAAATGATTACTAACATTTCAAAAATTAAAATAAAAAATTGTGCCAAGTTAGAGCGACGGTAATCATATAATTTCGAAAAAAAATTTCAAAAAATATGAGTTTCTCTCAATTTTTTACGAAATTTGTACCAATTTTAATTAATTTTTTTTCGAAATTAGCTTCATTTCAAGTAAAACTATGAAAATAAAAAATCGTGCCATATTGAACTGTGCCACGAGGAAATCATCGTGTCAAAAAAGGACGATCGCGCCACTTCGGCAACGCTGCAACGAAGGTCCATTCCTTCGCATCAGTGAAGTTAAACGTGGTAGTTGAATGTTTGTTTCATTGGCGCAAAATTTTAGATGATTAAGTATGATGTTAAAGCATTTTTAGTATGATGCTAGGTGAAAAAAAAGGATTTTCCCCATTTTTAATGAGTTAGAATCGAATTAAATAGATTCGTATAAAAATCCATCTCGAAATATTGAAAATTACGATGATAGAGAAGACGAAAAACTTTAGTCGCGCAATTCTATCCATTTTGCTCTATCTGTCTTAGTAAGCAGCAACCGTTTCGTGAGCATTTTGTCGAAAAGTTTTTTTTTTAGTGTTCTTAGGGCCGAAAATAAAAAGAAAAATAATGGTAATCCATATTTTTCTTAAATAGTCCAGTAACCTTGTCGTCTCATAGGAGGGCGTGTTTGCATTAGCTCCGATAGTTCTGATATTTTGCTGAGTCATTTATAATATGGGCCTCATGAAAAAACCAAGTTTTCGAGCTCGAGCGCCGAACGCATCATAAATTAAAAAAAAAATATATATAATTTTATTATTATATAATTATATAATAATTATATAATTTTAACCCCAAAGGATTAGTTTTTCGACTATAACTTCGATCCACAATTTCAAAGTAATACAGTTTTCTTCAATTTGATCCCAGAACCATCTGTGAAGGCCCTACAGTTCCGAAAATACAGATATTCAAAATTTAGCAATAATAAATTTATAACAAGTAGTATATTTCTGCAGATTACTAAAACAAAATGGTGTTTTGAACAAGATAAGTAAAACTATTACAGCGTGTAGGTTGAGTCAAAATAAGAAAAAAATTGTATAGAAGGGGTAGTCTACATCCCCCTATTCAAGCGGGAGGGGTAATTTTCTAAAAAAAAATAGAAAAAGAAAAAGACCCATCAAAATCCAACATTTGGAACAAAATCGACCCTATACCTTTTCTTGCAGCCAGAAATCCATTCTTCAATATTTTTTAAATAATTTTTTTTTGTCAATTGAGAGTTTTTAAAAAATTAAAAAAAAAAATTATGTTTTTATTTTTAACTATTTTTTTAATAACATTTTACGCGATTGAGCACTTGTTTTGTTCTCAAAATTAAATGCTATGATAAATTCTAAGTCAAATAAAAAAAACAAGATGCTTAAATGACTTACGGCCATATTTTTGACTTTCTTCAAAGAACCAGTTTTTCTGTAAAACTAGCTTTGAGGAAAGTCAGTAATATGGCCGTTATAGTTCTTGAAATAATTATCTATGTTTTATGAAAATCAAACAGATCGATAATCTACATGGGTCAATTCTCATAAAAAACGGCTATTATTGCAATACTTTATTTAAATTATTTAAAGCTTTGTTTTATTCTATCTCTTGTTATACATCATGATTATTTTGTATTTGTTCAATAAAATTTTCACAAAGAAGACATCGTCTTATTAAAACATTGAAAAAATATATATATTTTAATTCGAAAATTGAAAAAAAAAATATATTTTTCAATTTTAGTTACGGGATTTTGGCCTTTCGGTATTTTGGATTTTTGGAATTTTGGATTTTGGTATTTAAGGATTTTGTGTTTTCGGGATTATGGGTTCTCATGATTTTCGGTTTTTGGGATTCTAGGTTTTCGGGATTTTGGGTTTTCTGGATTTTGGTTTTTCTGGATTTTGTATTTCGGCATTGTGTACGATTTCCTTTTATTTTATTTTTTAAATCTAAAAAATAGGTTTTAAGCATTCAGCCTTAAAAATCAGAGTATGATCGTAAGTAAGGAGAAAAACTTTTGAGTTTATGTGAGCTATATATGGCAAACAAGCTGAGTTGTTTTAATCAAAGCACCAAAGAGGCTTTTCTAAGAGATAAACTTAATTGATTTCAATGGCGCCCAACGTGGGGCCATCATTTTTTTTTCTTATGGGTACTATGCGTATCTTGACTGTATCGTTCCTATTTTAGTATATTGTCTGTCTTAGCAAGAAATTATACTAAAAATAAAGTAATATAAGCCGCTAAGTACCTACCTACCTTACATAAATGACTTTCAATAATTTTGAAGCGTGTCGGTCGGCATCGTTAGTAAATTTTTCATCTAAATTTAGAAATAGGAGACAAATGTATTGATTTTATAAAAAAAAAACAAATCGGTGACACCGTTATTGCTCCCACACCACAACCTTAATTGTAATTATGGAATTCGAAGTTAATAAATATAGGTAGGAGGTACTAAAGAAAACTCCTAGGAATTTTGTTTGATCCTATTTAGTTCTTTTTATTTCTATTTCTTCTACCACCACCGAGGGAATAATAATAATATACCGTCAATTATTATCTCCCTCATTCAGTTGAGATGCGAATTAGACTAATTCATTGAATTTTCTTATTCAGTGCTTATCTTTAAGTGCATTGCCATTTAATCACTAGAATCCTTGAAAGGCCTAAGATAACTTCGAGGATATTAACATGCACACACACTCCACTCCATAAGCACACATGCATATATAGACACATATGAATATTTGCTAACAGTGATTTCACTTATAGCTTCGTGAAGAACTCCCCAAATCGCGTTAAAAGGCCATTCTTCATTTTGTTTATTCAAGGATAAAGAATACAGGGGGTCGAAATACTGTTCAACATTATTCAATATGTATAGGATGAAGTGTGTGAAAATGTTATATACAATAAATATACCAGGAGTGTTTCCTTTGTAATGCTTTATGCTCTATTTTCTGATTTGCAATTCAAGTGTGTAATGTGAATAAAGCTATGCATGATGGGGGATGTTAGCTTCACTCACTTGTCTATTTCCTATTCCAACGCTATCACGCATTGGTGAGAACGTTTTTCATGATGTGATATAAAAAAAAAAAAAAAAACATAAAACTTTTGGAATGTCAGTTCAGTACCTATATTTTATAGCTGGGGGATTCAGAAGGGAAATCAACGGATGCTAGCGAATGCGAGCAGAAGATTGCAGATGAAAGATTACTGCATTCAGCTTGAAGAAACTTTAGATGATGGGGAGAATTCTTCGGATGACAGAAGGACTCCAATTCAAGTATATAAGTGTGAAGCATCTTTCAAGGGGTATTGAATAGTTCTCGCCAGATGGTGAGCGTACTGAGTACAATTATTGTTATCCGTGCGATTTAAAGAGGCAAGGTGGACAACGCCAAGTGACGATAAGGGAATGAGCTGTTGCAATAAAAATGGGTGAAATTTGTTTCCTTGAAAGAAGACATATGTACGTTTGAAGAGTAGACCAGAAGAGGGCTATTAGGAAATTAAATTTGTGTGGAGATAGGGAGTAAACTAAGAAGTGTGTACTGTGTACCAAGATCGAGAGTCCTTAGGAGAAAAGTTGCTTGCTTTAGTTGAGTTCTAGTAGTTCAAAATAAATTATTTGATGAGAAAAAGCTTTTTAAAAATATAAAAATAAAACGAACACAGTAGCTATTTTACTTTAAATATTCTTGTCAATATTTTTATATGCATGTTTCTTAAGAGCGGATCCAAAATTTGAGTCAGGAGGGTGGAATGAGGACGGGGGGTGGAGAGAGGGGTTTTTCATACTTCAAAATCTGTCGGTAAACCTCATTTCATTTTACGCCGAAATCGATGAGATAAAATTTCTGAACCACCACGGATAAAATATTTAACAACATGGAGATATACAAATTAGAATACATCGCCATGTTTTTGACAATATTTTTGTTTTTAATATAATAAATGTAATTCTGTTTTTATAAGTCTCAATAAAATGAATCTGAGTCTGAGATATATTTTAATTTTTCTGATTTAATATTACTATTTTGATAATTACAAAATAGAATCTGGTTATAGATAGTTAGGTTAGGTTAGGTTAGAGTGGCCGTCTAGATGTTGTTGACTCACTTAGACCCCAAGGGTCCATTGTGAAAGCACTAAAAGAAAGTTACTCATGGGAGAGTTACAAAATTAAACAAACCATTTTGTGCTTTTAATGAAATTTGAGAGACATCTTGTGTCGATCGTTGCCAGTTCGCTGGTATTATCAAAGAAGGGATTACCGAGGTAATGGTTCCTTCTATTGGAGAGTGCCGGACATGTACACAGAAGATGTTGGACTGTTTCCTCTTCTTCCTTGTCCATGCAGCTTCTACAGAAGTCACTTGTGTAGACCCCCAGCCTCATTGCATGTCTACCTATGAGGCAGTGTCCTGTTATGACTCCAATTGTGGAGCTTTTATACTTTGTCTGCTCAGGGAAATCAGGCCTTTTGATCGATTCAGGTCCATGCATGGCCATATTTGTTTTGTTGCTAGGCAGGTGGTGCCCTGTAACCTCTAGCATTTTTTGATTCTAGAGCATATTGTTTGAAAAGGTGTTTGCATGTAGCAAGTGGTGTTCCTATGTTGTGTCTCTGTCTAACAATGGGCAGAAGTGTTCCGTTTTTGGCGAGTTCATCAGCCCTGGCAATTTCCCGGAATGTCCTTGTGGCCCGGCACCCAAATGGGGTGAATGTTGCACTGTTCTGTCATCTCGTTCAGAGATGATCGACTGTTAGTGGACACAGGCGCGAGAGATTTGAGGGCGGCTTGGCTGTCTGAGAAGATGCGTATATCCTTACAAGATATAACGTTTTCTTTGAGCCAGGATAATGCCTCTTTTATCGCCATTACTTCTGCTTGGAACACACTACATTGATTGGGAAGTCTATATGATAGACTGAGATTCAGTTGTTTCGAATAGATACCACTTCCAACGCCATTGTCGGTCTTTGAACCGTCTGTATAGGAGTGTATCGTGTTTTCTTCTTGAGGTCCTCCTTCTTCCCAAAAAGATCTTGAGGGGATAGAAATATGGAAGTTATTATCGAATACCATTTTTGGGGTGGTATAGTCTAAGCGATCTGGGATAGATCTGAAATTGTCTAAAATAGTAGTATGACCAGTGTTGTTACTGATCCATTGAGAGGTGGCTCTAAGCCTCACGCATGAGTTGGCTGCCACCATTTTGGAGAAGATGTCAAGAGGTGTTAGGTTAAGAAGTACTTTTAAAGCTGCAGTTGGCGTTGAGCGAAGTGCTCCCGTGATGCACATACCTGCTGACCTCTGGACTTTAGTGAGTTTATATAAATTTACCACCTTGTCCAGTGCGGTCCACATATGACAACTCCATATGTGAGTATCGGTCTGATTACCGAGGTATATAGCCAGTGGGTTATTTTCGGAGAAAAGCCCCACTTTGAGCCTATGGCCTTTTTACAAGTAAAGAGTGCTACAGTAGCCCTCTTAACTCTTTCATCAATATTTGCCTTCCAATTTAGTTTTTTGTCTAGAATAAGGCCTAAATATTTGGCTTGGTCGGAAAAGCTTAGGGGTATTCCTTAAATTTTGGGTGGGCTAATTTGAGGAATTTTGTACCTTCTCGTAAGGAGTACTAGTTCCGTTTTATGTGGGTTGACGTCCAAGCCACAGTGCTTTGCCCAATTGGTGGCATTTTGTAGGAGTTCCGAAAGAACTTGTGGGTGTTTCCCAGATACAGATATTGCAACGTCATCAGCATAGGCAATCACTTTGAAACCCTCTGCTTCCAATGATGTTAAGAGGTCGTTTACCACCATGTTCCATAAAAGAGGCGAAAGGACCCCACCTTGGGGGGTTCCTCGATTCACCAATCTGGTGGTGGTAAAGCTCCTCATGTTGGAAATTATTGTCCTGCTGTTAAGCATGAGACTAATTAGATCAATGAGTGATTTCTCTATTTTTAGCTTGTATGCATTGCTGTTGTAATCGCCTGGTAGCTGACGTTATTGAATGCTCCTTCGATATCTAGGAAAGCCACTAGGTTGTATTCTTTGTATTTGAGGGAATATTCAATGCTACGCACTAGTGAATGAAGTGCTGTTTCTACTGATTTTCCCTTAGAGTACGCATGTTGAGCTGTGGAAATGAGACATGGTTTTAAGTTATGTCTAATGTGAATTTCTATCAATCTTTCCAGGGTCTTAAGAAAGAAGGATGATAGGCTAATTGGTCGTAGATCTTTAGGGTTAACGTGGGAAGGTTTTCCTGCTTTTGGAATAAAGACTACTTTTGCCATTCTCCAGGCTTTGGGAATATATCTCAACCTTACACAGCTAGACAGAATGATCTTCAATGGTGGAATGATCATGTCTGAGCATTTTTGTAATTCGGCAGGAATGATTCCGTCTGGTCCTGGAGATTTATATGGTTCAAAACTGTTTACAGCTTATTGCAGTTTTTCCCGCGTTATTAGATCAACTATATTGTTAGTAACGGGTTGAGACTCAGAAGTTAAGTCGTTTAAAATGTTAGAGCTACCTGGAAAGTGGGTGTCTAATAACAGATTTAGGGATTCTTTATCTGTGGTAGTCCACGAGCCCGCTTCAGTCATTAAAGCACTGGGTGTTGTGGGACTTTTTGATAGAATTTTTCTGAGTCTTGAGGCTTCTGAAGTATTTTCTATGTTTCCACAGAAGTTTCTCCAAGAGGACCTCTTGCTCTTTCTTAATTCTTTCTTATATCGCTTTAGAGCTTGTTTGTATAAGTCCCAGTCAGAGGGAGATCTTGTGTATTTAGATCTATTGAAGAGTTTGCGACAACTCTTCCTGAACGGTTCTAGTTCTTTGTGCCACCAGTGAGGTTTCTTTTTACCCTTTACCACGGTTAGGGGGCATGAAGTCCTCATTGATTCATTAAAGGCTTCAGTGAGATGATTCACGGAGAGATCTAGTTCATCTATGGTGGAGGAGCGTTTGAGAAGGTTGTGATCAAGCAGTTGTGCTAGTACTTCTCTATATCGTTCCCAGTTTGTATTACGGTGATTGCGAAAACCCGTAGATACATTTGCCACATCATTGAGATCGAACTGAATATATCTATGATCAGAGAAGGAGTTCTCTTTTGAGACTAGCCAGTTTGAAATTAAATTATGGATCGAGTCAGAGGTCAGTGTTATATCTAATACCTCTTTCCTATTCTTGTTAATAAATGTAGGTTCATTACCAATATTACATATAAGGAGGTAAGTGCCTAGTAGATAATCAAATAAGGACTCACCTCTTTCATTAATGTCAGAGCTACCCCATACTGTATGATGGGTGTTAGTCCCCTTTCACACAGGGCAACTGAGTTGCCGGCAACAATTAGTTCATAGGCGAGAAGGGCAGGAAGAAAGAGGGGGAAATGAAATCTCCCCGGTCAACAAATTCAGGAAACTTTTTTGACGTTTCTCTTCACACTACGTTTGTGTGCGTTCAACCAAGGTAGTTCAAAAGGAAAATAAAGAAAATCTCCGGGTTTTTGTTGCTTGCGTGTGAAAGGTACAGGAGATTGTTAAGGAGATTTAAAGAAAACGTCAAAAAAATCACCAGCAACTAGTATCTTCGTGTGAAAGGGGACTTAGCGTCCGCTCCGATGAGGAGACCCACTTTCTTAGAATGCGCGTCCGCAATTGCTCCCTTCAGTGTCTCTCCGGGAATTGGGCTGTCGTGGCCGAGATATGCCGAGATGAGCCAGTAGGTGGCTTTGTCGGTAGTGATGACAGCAGTCGTTGTATCTTTGTCGCTGTAATTGGGGAGTAAAAATACATTTAAGTCTTTTTTTACTAATATACATGACCTTGGTTCACCTTTTTCCGACGCATATAATAAGTTATAGCCAGGAGTCCTGAGCCCGTTGATCGTGGATTTTGTGATCCACGGCTCCTGTATAAGGACGATGTCCTCTCTGGTTTTATGCAGTCGGAGTAGTAGGTTTGTAGAGGCCATGAAACCATTTGAATGAAAAATAAAGTGAAGAACGGACTTCCAGCTTTAAAAATAAAACGCACTACTGGATCACACAAACTTGCTCTTGTAGTAAAAGTTTCTTCGGATTTTAAAGATTGAGCGTATTAAAAGTAAATAATTTTTTTATGGGAGCTTTAAGTTTAAACTAATATTATACATTATAGAGCTTAAATTGAAAAATTATTAAAAATCAACATAATTCGAAATAAATTTATTAAAAAAGTCTTCTTAAATTGTTTTGAGAGCTATAACAAGTACACTATCTGATTTCTTTAACTTATTTTAGTTTTGCAGAAAAAAAATTAAAATCGTAGGAGCGGTCTTTTTTTAAAATAATTTCTTATATATAAAATTTTGTAAACATTTTTAAGAACAAAAATTGGTACAAAATTTTTTAGTATTTATTTTCGTTGAATTAAAACTTAAATTTCGAAAAAAATTATCTACCCGTTTTTGAAATATCGAGTTTTCAAAAAAAAAAAATTGAAATTTTTTAAAAAATCCAAAGTTTGTTTTTTTGAAAATTTTGATATGCAGTATGATTTCAACTTTTGAGAAGCTTTTTTATAAAAAGTTTAATTTAAATCGGTTACACACATAATAAGATAGTCCAAAATAAAGAAAAAAAATCTATGAGACGTTGTATTAATAATGGCTAACTGTAAATTTTGTTTTTGGCAGATCGTAGACCATACTAATATTAGTATTTAGAACAATTTTAATCAAAATCGTAGGAGTCGTTTTCGAGAAAATGTATATTTTCTGTAACGTTTTTTTTTAACATTTATATGGAAGGTACCGTTAATTTTGACTATAAGAAAAAGTTTTTTTTTAAATATTTTAGATAATGTTAAAAAACCCCTTGTTACCAAGTTTCATAAAAATCAACCAAGTCGTTTTTTCGAAATATTTGGTTTTCAAGAAAAAATTTTGAAACTTTTTTTGAAAATCCAAAAAAAAAATTTGGAAAATTTTGGTATACAAAACTTTTAAAATTTTTCAGAAGATTCCCCATAAAAAAAAATATCAAAATCAGTCTATTCGTTTTCTAGAAAAACGAAAATAAAAAAATGGTTCTATGGGAGGTGCCATTTTTGAGAAAAATCTGATTTTCTAAAAATGTTAAAAAAATTATATGGCAGGTACCGTTATTTTTGGTCCTAAAAATAAAAGGAAAAAAAACTTGTCGGAGAAATGTCCCGAAAAGACTTTATACCAAGTTTAATTAATTTTGTACGTTCTCCATTTGTATGGAAAACTAAAAACCTTAATTCTACGGATTGATTTATTTTGAAAATCGTTATTTTTATGAAGAAAAGAGTTAAAATTTTTTTGTAGGAAATTTTCTAGGCTACAAATTCGTCATCAACATTTTTTCTGTAAAAGGCACCGTTAGGAAGATATTTCTAAAAAAAAAACATTTTAGGGGGCTTTTAACCCCCATAAAATTGTTATGCCGGAGCTCTAGGTTCGATCCTCAATTTTTAAAATAAAACGGGTACTGCCTCTTGCGAGCAATTAACAAAACCTCCAAGAGTGTCCGCCGTTCGAATTCGGCAATAAACTATAGGTCCCCTCCATTCCTGCAGATACGCATACAGGAATGGTTGAGAGTTGTAAGCCCCTTGGCCCTAGATCTTCATGAGCTGTTGTGCCATCAAATTAATTTTTTGTTATACATACAGGTTTTTTGTATACATGGAGAACTTGGCTCTTTTTTTTTAACATTTATGTTTTTGGGGTGGTATCTTTGTACATCACAATTGAAAGGTCAAACAAAAAACTTCATATTTAAACCTTTTAAAAAGTTTCCTTATCGGTTTACTGCGTTACAAATTGTTAAGAACATTGAACGCTACCGCATCCCTCCTAAATCTTTCTTGTACACAAAAGAATAAAAATAAAATGTTTCAAAGTCCACAACCATATTGAATGGATGCCGCATCCAGGGCAATAAAGTTTAGTTTAATATCAATTTCCTTTAATTTTATCGTCGTATGACCTCAAAGCCTGCCGGAGCATATCGCCTTATTGAAAATGTACACTAAATAGCTATGGAGTATCGCGGTCTATCTGTTAATATTAAGGGTTCGTTTAAATTTGCATTTTATATTATTTTTTTTTTTTATTTATTTTTTTTTTTTTCGTATAGAAAAGAGTCTTTTGTTTATGCTTTTGTAAGCTCATTAAATTTTAAATCTGAGCTGTGCTTTTTCCTTTTCCTTTTTTCAATTTTGTCGTCTTGGGTGGAAGATATTACTTATTCTATTTTTTTTTTTAGATCTCCTGCGGGGTCGGCTTTTGAGTAAAGCCAATTTAAAAAAAAAAAAAAAAGGGACGTGCGATAGGGGAATTCGCTCAAATAAATTAGTGTTGTCCTAAGTGGGTAAATGTTAAGCCGGACTATAGGCAGAGCATTGTTTCCCATTGTGGACTTGGGTGCAGACTAATTTTGCGTGCGGCAAATATTAAAATCATCCTTGTTTTGTTGTCATAAATTAAATTAAAATCCAGCTATCTACGAGTATATGTATGTGTTAGACTGTTTGAATCTTTTTTTTAATCTTATTAACTGATATAGTGAAGGATATAATATATTATATTGAAAGGACAAGTCTATACTAAGAAAAAAAATGTTTCTTCACTTTTTTAGGAGTGGCAAGGACATTTTTTTCAATTGTTTGCCTTTGTCTGGAACTAATTAAAATTTGCATGAAATTATGTTTTCTTTTTTTACAGAAATCTTAACTAAAGGGACTGAGTCCGTAACTTTAAGCATTTGATGAGCAAGGTAAAAAGATTTTTTTTAGCTTGAATGCGAAAGGAGAAATTTTTATATCTCATTCTTAAGATCCTTGATCCTGTATAAATCATCCTCCCTGATGGAGTTGAGAACCATTTGCTAAATTTGTACAAATTCAAATTTCACACATTTTCTGTTACCTATACCATTTAGAAGATTTTCTATTATGCTCATCAATTTTACCTAACCTATGACACACTAAGAACAAAAAAACAGCTTTACCTTCCTACTTTAAGTCCATTCAAAAACCCTTTTTTTAATCCTGATGGTTCAGAAAAAAGCAACATCTACTCCTCATAACCTCACACACTCATATTGAAAGCTGAGATTTGTTATTTTTCACATATGCTTAGCTCTGCTTTTCGCAGCCCAATGACAATGAACCACTTCATTATTTTCATGGACGTTTAGTCTCCCTGATGTGTATAAGTACTTGTCTGCTTGTAACATTGCCGAAACCCTAAAGAACACTTTGCTTTACACACAGAATTTACACCAAAGGTGATTTGCATTATCTGCATCAACAAACTAGTGCTATTATGCCAACGCTATATTATAAAGCTCTTATACTGTTCCGGGCATATGATATCCTTGCAAAGCATCACACCCACATCATCATCATCAAACAATATCGTCCTTTCGTAATGTTTCACATTGCCATAATCAGGGTCCACACATCCTTTCCCATTTATAAAAGTGACCTGAGGGCTTAAGGACTTTGCATTAGGTTTTCATTGTCAATCCTGTTGGTTTTTAAGTTTTTTTTTTTTTTTTTGTATTAAACCATGGACCATACCTTCTATCAGTTTTCATGTTGGCTTTTCTGTGGCATGTCATTTCAATTTTTCTTACATACGTCTGTCTCTATCACCTATTGAAGTTGGCTGAAAGAATATTAAAGCCCCTTCTGTGGCTGCATTTACACAAGTCAAAAATGTGGGTAGATGTTATTTGGCTTAATGTGACTTTAGTAAAATATACTAGGCATGAGGGATGTTTTGTTATGAGCGTTACGAACCTTTTAAAATTCTATTCGCCATCAAACTGGCTTCCAATTGGTCATGGTCTTGGTAATGGTCATAAAATAGTATTTTAAAATATTTTTTTAAAGTTATTTCAAGGTCGTGGCGATTTTTAAAAAATTATTCGTGGGATACTTAAAATATATATATGCATATGTACCATCTGACTTTTTAAAGTTTTTACCTGCGATATATGTAGGTATTAAAGCCTCTAGGACAAACTTTGGATTCGTAAAAAAATTCGAACTCCAGATTTCAAAAAATGACATAACTTGACGTTACGATGATAGAGAACACAAAAAAAGTGGGTTCCGCATTGCCTTCTGCCTGTCTGTATATCTATAGATGCATATTTTTGTCTTTAAGACGACCTTTAGCTTAAACAACTATGTATAGCTATTTTCTTGGAACTTAAAGCTGACAATACACGATAGTGCAAAATGGCTCGTCCGAGCCAAATTGCATCATGAGAATGGGTTCGGCAGTGTCATTAGGACTTTCAGAAGGTTATAAATTTCCCAGTACAATAGTTACTGAGCAATTTGGCTCGATCGTGAATGGCCAGTTTAAGAGTTTTAGGTCATTTCCTAGAGGAGAAATCAATTTTTTTTTCAGCTCCAAAAATAGCGGTACCTGCCTAACAACCGACAACCGTTGGAAAAAGGTAATTTATATCAAAAACGGCTATAATGATTTTGATTAACATTTTTGTGAGTATACTATTGCAGTTAAAAAATTTACCAAAAACTGTTATTAACGGTACCTGTCACATAATCATTTTTTTTCAAATTTCTCGTTAACGGCTTTGGCAGATTTCGATCAAAATTTTTACACAGGAGGTCTTTTTAAGTTTATATATTACTAGCCGACCCGTGCTCGCGTTGCTTCGCAAGCTTTAAATATACTTATTAATATGAGTAGGTAAAAGTATATCAAATGCTTTATGAGACTAACCGAAATTTCTACTATATTATTAACAAAACTTTTATATACATACTTCCATATGCTTTCCGTAACCAAATAATAAATTTTATTTTCTCTCACTGAAACAGTTTCATGATGCCAACTATACATTTCCTTTTATAACTATTTTTTATTTTTTCCCTTGGACGGAAACTCCCTTAGACGGACAACAGTGTTGGGACCGTCACTGTCCGGCTAAGGGAGCTTGCACTGTATTTTATTCCTTTACTCCACTCAGTTGAAATCAGTAATGTTTCATTTTCATAATCTTTAGCAGCTTTCAGTAAACCTTTTTTTCATGCAGCTTTCCTCTCAAAATATGTACATTTATGTAACATCGGTTCACTGCAGAAGAAGCAAACAATAAACACACTGCGCATTGGCCGTCGTCGTTACAAAAAGTCAACAATTGAGTGAAATGAAAGGAGGAATAAAAATGTAAATGAGTGGATGAGCGAACAATTTAGTGGACATAGATTCAGAAGCAAATACACAAAAGAAAATGCACAAAACACGAAACGATAATGAAATGGAACAAAGCAGCAACCCAGTCATTGCGTTTGAATCGAATTCATAGATGCAAAAATACAAAAAGTTGATAAATTTATAATTAGTAAATACATTTTTTTCTCAGCTTAGAAGTACAGTTAAGAAATGATTTAAAATTAAAATTTGCATAAAACTATTGACTTTATACAAAAAATCCCATTTTTTTATAATATCAAGCCGGTTTAAAAACATAATTGAATATGTTGGTCAACCTCGACAAAAAAGTGTACGAAATTTTCTTAAAAGTTAATAATCTAATTCAACAAATGTATTTAACAAATAAAAAATATCTATTTGCATGCTTCAAAGACTAAGGAAAATTATAAAATTTGTTTTAAGTAAATCGGTTGAATACTTTCCGAGAAAAACGCGGACAAACAAAATATTTCATTGAATTTTAAACAACAACAACAACAACTTAAAGGTGCTACCAACAATTGCTTACGAATTAATTTTAGGTATTTTAATTCGTTTTATTTTTTGTTTGGCTAGAGATATAGCTATTTCAAAGGGTGCCAAGCCCTATCATCAGTCTCCTTTATAGTGGTGCTGAGCTTTAATCCAATTTTATTTGAAAAACTTTCTACACATCATGCGGTATTTGAACCCGCGCATCAGATTTGCTCAGTCTTCGAAGCTGTGTACACTACGTACTCTGCCACTGACGTTGACCACTGACGTCATAGGTGCTGTTTGTTTATCAATTGCATTTGGAGCATCAGCATTTTTATAAACCCCTTTAAGTATGCTGTCTTGTTCCGCCTCCATTTTTCTCCGTACCTTATTTGATAGACTACAATTCGTAGTACGTATCAAAGTAGAAGAGGTTGGAAGATCGGTAACAAACCAGACTATTAAGTTAATATTATAAACTGACATTCTAGTATAAATAATACAATACAAATAATAATAACAAAATATTTGTTTCGTCTTTATATAATAGTAATGATTGCATATACGGATTTTCAAAAAAAAAAAAAGTTTTTTGGGTTCAAAAGACATCATTTTTTTGAAAACGTGTTGATGAATTTTTTCTTAATAATTGTTTTAGTTAGGTATGTTTTTTTTTTACTTTTAATTTTTTTTTTTATTCACACCTAATATTATGTATCAAGTAGGTATATTATAAGGCCGTGTGCGAATTCGTTTAAAATTTCGATTAAATTTGATCCCGCTTAAATTTTGAGGTTTCTTCAGTGGTGAATATAATTTCATCTTTTTGCTGTGTGAATTCAATTTTTTCAAATTTTCTGAAAGAGCGTAAAATTACCTTTAAAATGATATATATATCGCCTCATTCCGCGATGACGGGACTTCTGCACCGGCTCCCGGACTAAAAGATCTTTCCAAGAACCTGGAATGAATATAGTTCATGCTGAGCTTTGCGTGCCGATGCTTTCTGGCCATCAGTTCTGTTTTGGAATATTGGTTTCAAGCACCCTAGGTACACATCACAAAAATTCTACAACCAGAACCTATATAACATGCACTTTATTATTCTACTAAATACATAATTTTCAAATACTGCATTGCATGTTTGATGGCAGCAGCTAGTCAAGTTGAAATCCATGTTGTACGCTCTTCAAATTATGCCAGTAGTATATTTTTCATCTCCACCGAAGTACATGAGCGCAAACTTTGTTGGGTTTCACAGCTTGGTGCCTTGGACGCGTTTATATCTAATGCATTTTCATTGAATCACTGTTTTTTTTTGTATGCACATGAAAACAAACAAAACCTTTCGTGGGTTCTGGTAAACATCAAAATTTAATCTAGCAGCGGAAATTTAACATGCCCCTGGACCATGTTAAATTTTAAAGTCTTATATTCACCTCAATAGTGTCAAAATTTAATTTTGGGATCAAATTTAATCCAATTCACACACAGCCTTAATTAAAACTAAATTTGGTGGCACAAACGGCTCATGAAGAACCAGGGCCTAGCGACTTACAACTCTCAACCATTCCTGTGTGCGTATTTGCAGGAATGGAGGGGACCTACAGTTTATTGCCGAATTCGAACGGCTAAGATGAGCGGCACTCCTCTGGCAGGACAGTCCAACGCACTAACCATTACGCCACGGGCTACTACAATGTATGATGTAGTGTGTATGCCCTCAAGAAAAACCAAGAGTTTTAGAATAATACACGGGAAATAGCAACCCTTGATTAGTATAAAATACATACATACATTAATTTACACAACTATATTGGTATAGTTTGGTATTCTTTTATAATGTACAATTCATGTAGATTCAATTTAAGAGGAAAATTCAGTTCATAAGAAACGAAATTGAAATAATTGAACTCCCCCCCCCCCCCCCCCCCCAGATTTCCCCCAAACATAATAATCAAGAATAATATTCAAGATTTTTTGTTAAAAACATTCGCCTATTTTTAATTTTAACCTTTCCTATACTAAAATGTGCCAAAATTTTGTTTATGAGATTCATGGTTTTAAATATCGCGAAAATTTTTTTACATCCCCATTTTCAAAATGGTGGCCAAATGGAGTGGCTTTCAAACCCGAATTTTCGCAGCTGCGCCTCTGTCTGCATTTTGCATATTACACGCAATATTAAGGACTTTATCCATTTTCGTCTATAAATTTGGTTTTGTTTTTATTTCATACTGTCGTCAACTGTCATTGTGTGAATTGTTTTTTTTTTTTTTTTTTTTTTTTGAAAATTTCATTTACATCTTATAAACAAAGTTTCATAAAATGTATCAACATGGAAAATAGCATTACAGTAGACTTGTTTAAATTCTATTCGGTTCAATACACTTACAAAATCTCAGCAACTTACTTTTCTTCTAACCTGAATCACGTCATTAAACTGATAGTTTATACAAACTAATTTATCCATGCACCTACCTTGTCAAAAAATAAATAATGTTATGTACCTCAAATGCAGTTGAGAAGCTTATAGTTAATAATTATAGTTTTAATTTATTAGATTTTAGATAAGCTCTATATTTCTGAATTAAATAGTGTTCTTAATTTGTTCTTAAAATATAATAAATACCTACAATTTGTCTAAAAAATATGAGTTCCATAAAGTTTTGTCAATTAATCAATAATAGTAGTTCGAACACTCCACTAATTCGAACATATATTTCTTTGCATTAAGTATCTTGTAATTCGTAGTAGCCGTGGCGTTATGTTAGTGCCATGGACTGTCATGTCGGAGGTCTAGGTTCAATAAATTTAAATTTAGGAATTGACAAAACCTCCAAGCGTATCTCTTGTCATAGAAAAGTGCGGCTCACCTTAGCCGTTCCGATTCGGCAATAGACCGTAGGTTCCCTCAATTCCTGAAGACACGCACACAGGAATGGTTGAGAGTTGTCAGTCACTAGCCCTAGTTCTTCATGAGCTGTTGTGCTATTAAATGTATTTATTTATTTTATATCTTGTAGTTCGAACACTGTCCAAAATTGGTTCTCTGTAATTCGAATTTGTATGTCAACAGCTTCGTGAAAAGGAAGCTGATAAATTTGTATTGGCATACGTCTTCTAGTTCAAAACACTCCAGGAAATGAACTTATTGACAATGAAGAAATTCGAGACTGAGTGATGGATACAGCGAATGAAAACCAACGCAATGAAAATATTTTAACTGACTCTGATAGCAACCCCAAAAAACTATCAGTATAGCTAGCAGCAAGGCTCTTTTAGATGTGAATCAACTACAAAAAGGACCAAGAATGTTTCATATCGACCAGCTTTAAAAAAACATAAAATCATAGCAAAAACTTTATTAAAAAAAAATGAAGCAAGCCACAATGTCAAATTTCTTTAAATAACTTTAAACAACCTTGAAGCTTATTTCGTCTCTTGTCAGACCTCTTTAAGCAATAAATATTTTCTTTCTTGTTTCGACAAACACGAATTATTTTATTATACTTTAAACCACTTTGCACTACTTTCTCAGCCGAATTATTGACTACAAAAAACGTATCCAGTATTTCGAAAACCTCCGTGGTTCAAATTGGTTCAGTCTCTATAATAGTTCGAATTACCGAGGTCCTACTGTAATTGAAGTGATAATCTTAATTAATTTGTATTTTTATAAAACTTATATACTTTTATAAAACTTATATACCTACATATATTTATAATACAATATTGAACGATTTGTTATACATATTGTTTTCATATGTATGTACCTACATTACATACGTAGGTACACATAGCTATTTTATTATAATATGTTGTGTTAATTTCTTTCTGTTTCACATAAGGGCAATTGAAAATGACTGTCCATAATTCTGGGTTACAACTATAAGGATATAATAATTATACATAGCTATATTAAATCGCGTGACAATATTGCATGTTTTATTGCACTTAAAAACAATATCCAATCCATAGGTTAATTGAAAGCAGTCGATAAAATCAAAACATCTAATAAAACAGTACAAATTAGTAGCTTTGTCGTCGTGTTGACATCGTTTTCAATTTTTTCTTATCTACGTAGAATTTTTTAATTTCGTACCTTCTCTAAGGGAGGTGTGTCTATAGAGCTCACTTCACATTCACATACATCTGAAAAAAAATTCAGTACCTATATATTTTTTTTTTTTTATTGTAAGGGTTTTTCTATGCGTTAAATTAGGAAGGATTGTTCCCTTACTTTGAAACTCTATGATTTTCTGTGCATTTGACTGCCATTTTTTTTTTTAGATATGAACTTTGACTGAACATTGGACAAATGCACAGAATATCACAGAGTTTCAAAGTAAAGGAACTATGCGTTTATTTGTTCTCGAGATATTCGACGAATTAAATTTAAGAAGTTTTTTTACTTACGATATTGGAGGATTGTAGGTATGTAGATACTATTGACACCAGTTAAATTGCTTTCGACACCACCTGCATATCAGCGCGTGAACTACTAGAGGGGGATAAAAAAATTTGGATTTGACATTCAATGTATTTCACATAAGAGAAAACGAAAAAATGGTCTGGAAAACATTAATTTTTCTAATTAATTTTATATTATATATCCGTATTTTAATTGCAATGTAATAATAAAACACGTGAGTTTGTGAATCGAGCTTAAAATAAATCGAAACTAAAAACTAGAATGCCTTATTTTATAGATAAAAAGTGTAAACAAATCACTCTTACAACGAGAAACAACAACAACGATACCCAGTTACGTAAAAAGCAAGGCAGGAGGGTAGCCAGTTTTATTTAAAATATGTTTTGTTTTTATTTTGTGCTGTGTAAAATGTGTTTGATAATTTTAAAGAAAATAATTTTATGAAAATACATGAATTTAATTTTTAAGGTGAAAGTTTTTTTTTAAAAAGAATAATGCCAAAAATTACTTTTTATCTTGTTTTTTACTTTTTACAAAATTTAATTTGTATCCAAAGAATTAAGCAAGAATAGTAATAAAATTTTAAGTGAATTATAAATGTGTGCCCTTAACAAGCTGATCAAATTCTATGTGTTTAAAAATTTATCGTATCTATTAATTATTTAAGTTTTCTTTATACCTATTCTGTTAAAACGTTTTACGTTAAAATGTTTTAAACATAAAACATACCTATTCTCCCATTTCACATACTAAATGCAAATACATACATAGGTAATATATCTATACGTCTATGTTAAAACATTATTTCAGTTCAATCCATAATTGATTTTGCCCCTTAAAACCCTTCCCTCACTACGCACATGATCTCATTTCAACTGGCGACGTTCATCCATTTTGAAAAACAACAACAACAATACACGTTTGTTTACATTCTTTATGGGCAAAATAAAGCAAATAAGAAGTTATATTCGGTATATATTCTTCTTGATTAACAAACTAACATACATTATTAATCTATTGCAATTATTATATGGATACCCGTCCATATAAAATTAATTAGTAAAATTAATGTTTTCCAGACAATTTTTTCGTTTTCTCTTATGGGAAATACATTGAATGTCAAATCGAAAAAATTTGTATCCCCCTCTAGTAGTTCAGGCACTGACTGCTAGGTGCCGTGACTCCTGGTGCCAATAGGGCAAGTTATGAATTCGCGCTAAAAATTGAATTCGAGATAACATTCAAACTTGACATTACGATGATAGACAATACGAAAAAAGTGGTTCCCACAATTCCGTCTGTCTGTCTGTCTGTATGTATGTCTGTCGGTACCTCGGCCTACTGCCTAAAGCCCTGAAGCGATTTTCTTCAAACTTGGGACATAAGATTTTTGGTGATTCCCTAGAGGGGAAATTGAGATTTGTTTTAGTCTAAAAAATAACGGTTCTTGCTATACAACCGTTTTTAAAAAAATTATTTATCTCAAAAACGGCTCTAAAGCTTTTTTTCTTAATTTCTTGTGTGTATTTGTGGTGGTATGTTCTACATTTCGATGAAAAAAAAATTACCAAAAATAGTTAGGAGGTCCTATCAAGTTAAAATAATACTGCATTGCATACATATATTTTCAAAAAAATATTTTTTGGATTTAAAAAAAAAAGTTCAAAATTTGAAAAATAATTTTTTGAAAACGTGTTATTGAATTTTTTTGAAATTTTGGTTTCAGTTGTATATTATTATATTCTTAAAAATGGCATACCAAATTTTTTTTTTTTAATTTCAAGAAATTTTATATACAAAAAATTATTGTTTAAGACCGCTCCAACGATTTAAAATTGTTTTTTCTGTATAATTTTCTCAAGAATTGAGATGGCGTTCTTCATTCTGAGATTAAAACATTTTATGTGCTTGTTTTATAAATTTAAAGAACGGCGTATAAACAGTGAGGTATGTATGGGGGGCATGCTGCCCCCTGCAACCCCCTTGCTTGGTTTACTATATGATTTGGGGTAGATGCGAGGTTGAGTGTATTTAAAGTTTCTTTTGCATTTAAGGAATCTTTGAATTTATCCTATATTTACATAAGTTACCGTATATCTGTTACCCAAATCCTAAGTGTGCCAAGCAGGGTAGTTTAAGGGGGGTTGCTGCCCCCCTGCATGCCCTTAATTGTTGGAGTTTTATTTATGATGTCATGCAATGCTATCCAAGGAAGATGCAAAATCATATTCGGATTTATAGAGAAGAAGCTTATTGTCCTTAAGTATGATTTTTAATAGACGATTTGCTTTTTTATACAAGCAGAGCATTTGAAATGTTAATGTTTATCGAAATTTCATTTAATATTTAAATAAAATATATGTAATGAATTCAAATATTTTTTAATAATAATAATTGTACAAATATAGAATTTATATTATTAAAACAAATCTTCGTATATACAAAACATTGCTAGGCCATGCACGGGCAGAAAAAACATGCAGTTTTAATAATTAGGAATTCTAATCTGGTTAGATGAAATCTATGTAAGATGAAATTAACTTAACACATCGCCGGACGAAACGCCAATTTTGATGGACTAGAGGCCATTAAAAGCTATTTTGAATAGCAAATAAATTCATTCGTTTCACACACACACAAATAAGTAGGTACACAATTTCTTGTATTTTTCCATATCTTTGTTGAGTGTTGACGGTCCGCAAAAATGTCAGCAATAACGTCCTTATTGCGTCTTCCAGGAAAATAGAAATATTTTCAATGCAACATAATTCTAAAATCGCAACAGAAAACTCACACTCTGCGAGACTGAAAATTTTGAACTGACTGAAAAAACCAATAAAATGTTAAGGATTAGCTAAAATCATTTAAACCGTACCTTAATTTACACATTTAAAACCGAGTACTGCATTTAAACCGATGATGTTAAACGGCACACCGTGGTTCTTTCTATGGACCAAGTGGAAAAAATACCATACAAATTAAACGTAAAATTATCTTATTAAAATTTGGCATGTGGTTTGAATGAGACAAGTTCTCAATATTGTATTAAAATGGTCAATCTGACTCCAAAATTAAGTGCCCTAACCAACATTGTAACAAAAAAAAAAAAAAAAACCTTTTACGTGCTATACAAAGGGTATATCGCCTACTTCGTGTATTATATTTTAGGGAATGATTAATGCTTGTGCAAAAAATTCAATCTGCACCCCTACCATACCCCCCCCCCCCCCCCAAGGTGAGGAGGGTTAATTTCTGAAAATTTGACTTAAAATGGAAGAAAAAAAATATTAAAAACGAACTAAAGTATGCACCAGTGATGGGCTATATTGGCTTTTAAAGCAAAAAATTAATTCTTTTATTTGATTTTTAAATCAAGTTCTTTAAATGAATAGTTTTTGAGAAATTGAATTTCAAAGTCAAAATTTTTGAAAAAAATTGTTTTTTTTTTTATTTTTGTGTGATTAAGTGCCACTATTTTTTTAATATTCCATGCTCTGATCTATTCCCAGTCAAGAACTGAAAACTAGATGTGAAAATCTTTTTTAGTTTTTAAGAAATTAAAAAAAAAAACGATAGGTTTTCATGATTTGTTTTGTTATGTTTATACGCAAAAAAACTACAAATCATAATTAAAACCCTTTTTTCGGGTTTTTTGAGAAGAAATATCTTTTGTTTTTTAATTTCTAAAAAACCAAGAAGGATTTTACATCTGGTTTTCAGTATTTGACTTACAATCATTTTATTGAACTTTTATTATGTAAATAAATAACAAATTTACCCAAAATAGCTGAAATCAGCAACGGTAATACCGGAAATCGATTTCAAGTGGTGTTCGCAAAACACATGTTGGTTACACTTAAAAGCTTATTGCGGCGAAAGTGACATTTTGTTTTTACATGACAAACAGTATATAATATGTGTATGGGCCTAAAAATAGTATTGGAGCTAACAGTTAGCAACGTTTAGCATCTTTTGTATAAGCTATTAAATAGCAAAAATAAATCGTTTAGAGGTAGCTAAGGATATAGGCCATATGTTCAAAATTTGTTGATCAATTTGAGAAACGGTAAATCTTATAATAAAGCCAAATATGTCATTGATGAAGTAAACACATTTTCTTTAAACAAAAATGTGTCCTTTAAAAAATAATAGGCATATACAAACTGCTAAAAAAAACTTCAATTTTCGGAAAATGAGTAGTAAGACTCTTTGGGTATTGCGAATCTAAATCACATAAAAATAAAAAAAATTATAAGTGTTTTCTTTACTTATGTATGTATTTAGATGTGAAATACATATCATATTAACTTTATTGCCCAATTTTTTTCAATATTTGGGTTTCTTTCCAACTAGGAACCACTGTGCGTCGTGAATATAGGCACGAGCGTAAATATTCAATTTAAACGCATGTTCTATTTCTTTCTAGCGTAAACTGCCACATAAACTTTTATGTTGAATGAGCCAATATATCATATGTTAGTGGGCAATTAAGAAAGTTCTTTTTGCAATTCTTTGACAACGTTTTTTTTTTTTTTTTAATTAAAAAGTAGCGGTTTTAACTTCATTCCTTAATGTATGTATATACTTGTCCTATAGATATCACAAGTACAAAAACATATAGGTAATTACATTGTTTTTACGCTTTCAAGAAATCCTTAGTATAATACACCTATAATGGTTCAAATACCTCCAACAATTCAATTAAGAACAACATGCTTAAATTAACTCACAAGCACGAAAAGTTTTTTGTGTCTAAGTTTAAAACTCAATTTTACCAATTCAAAAACTACCCACCATAACCCATAATCATAAGCTTCCTTGATTGCACGAGTTTACACTTGTTCATACAGAGAGAGTCACATCTCATTCTAATTTATTATCACAGACCGCATTTTTCCTTTTCTGGCACATATTAATTTTCTTCTTTGGAAAAAAAACTAACCAAATACATAAGAATTCTTAACGTTAGCACCACTTGCAGCTCTATAAATCGCTTAACATGAATAGAGTATCGTAGGAAACTCCATCGTTTCATACTAATGTTATAGTGTACTTCTTGAACGTGTTTTTTTTTTTTTTTTGTAGTCACTCTGTTCTGGAAGCCACTCCTTTTTGCAGTACAGTATATTAGTACCTACCTACAGATGAATGAAAACTGCATTACCAAGCACCAAGTACCACCGGCCACCACCACTGGGTCTGTACAACTCTTCCCTGTTCTTTTGTAAAGCTTTGACTAGAAAACTTTTCACACTTAATTACTTTTTGAGAAACGAAGCTGTTTCAGGGCTGTAAGTAAACAAACAGTCATGTTTAGAAATAAAAAGGATAACAAAATAAAAATACAGACTTAGTTGCACACACTTGCTGCTTTAGCTTACAATTATTTTGGAGATAAAAGGAAGATGGCAGGGTTGTAAAAATGCAATCTTTTGTGAAAAAAGGCTTAAGAAATCATTTATTAAAATATTGTATTCATTGACATCATTTTCAGACTTCAACAGACTTCAAATTATGCAGTCACCACTTATTTTAACAAACATGATGATTGCAGTAATTTTTCTTTTCTGATTGTTAATAAATGGGGAGAGTTAGATAATTTTGGTCAGAAACAAGCATTTTTTACTATGGAAGGGGGGGTCTATCTCGACCCGTTTAGGAGGTAGGGGCAATTTTTGAAAAAACATTACTTAAAACGAAAAAAAATATTAAAAAACAACGGCAACACTTACAATGAAGTAATGTACCGGTTTTTGAAAGCCAGAAATCTGTTCCTTAATCACTTATTTAAATCAAATTATTTAAGTCAATAGTCAAATTCAGTTTTCCCACCAACAGGTGGGAATGTTTCCACCAAAGCAAAATCTGAGATTTTTACTTGAAACTTTGAGTATTCAAATAACATTTCCTCTTCTATGCCTTAAAATACTAATTTTTAATTTGGGTTTAGAACTACAAAAGTAAAGAATAAATATATATTTCTATAAAGGGTGGTACTCAGGGCTTCGAACATTTTAGAAGGGGTAGGTACTCAAGGCCGTAGCCAGACAAATATTTCGGGGGGGGGGGGGGGGGGGTTATGACTTTTTGAACAATTATTTTTCGCTTTTTAGTATGTAATCTACAGAGAACTCTCTATGATATGATATGAGGATATGAGGACCTCTTACAGTAATTCAACAAACTGTTGAACTTATCAGTCAATTTTTGTAAGAAAATCAAAATTAAACTTGCAAATTTTGAAAATATATTTGAGAAATTCAGTGATGTAGTCCATGGTACAATAAAATAAACATAGAATTTGATTTTTACTTAATATTTTTATATCTATTACTCATCATCACAAAACGAGTATTTATCACAAAAAATAACATCACATAAATATCTGTACGTAGGTATTAAAAGTATTTTTTACAACAGAAAATTAAGCCGTCTGGCCTTCTGTGCAGCAAACACATCTATAACCTCTTCAGTATTGATATCAATTTCTCTATGAATTGACATCAAAGCTAGTCCTGTCAGTCTTTCATCGCCGGTAGAGTTTCTCAGATATGTTTTTAATCTCTTCATCGTTGAAAATGTTCGTTCCGGTGTGCATGTCGAAACTGGAAGGGTAGCCAAACTTCTTAAAAGTTTGTGGATGTTTTGAAAAAGTTGTTGGTTGTATCTTTGAAGAGCTTCTATTGCCTTTTTCGCACGGTCTTCTGGTAATTTTTGGTGGCATTTTGTCTTCCATAGTAAGAATTCAGTCTACATAGTGTCCCAATCCAAAAATTTCTTATACAATTTAAAATTTTCTTCATTAAAATTAGTTTCATTTTTACCGATAGTCGATGGTATTAAAATATACAAAGAAGAAAGTGTCGACTTTGGTTCTCGAATCTCAATTTAAGTTGACTAATAAAGTCATCTAAGAGAGGAATCAAAATTGTTTGTCTCTGGATCTGTCGTACGTATGTTGGACTTATTCTGTTGTCTTCCCACAACTCGAGGAATTTTTATTTTTTCTTCTGCAATACTTGATAATTCTTCTGCTGTCTGGAAAATTATATTGAATTCCAAAATAACATCCTCTCGAATTTTTTGGAATCTGTTTGATATCAATTCAATATGTTCCAGAGCAGATACCAAGTCGCATGAAGGGGACTGTAAGATCTTGCAAAGCGGCAATGTGTATGTAAATAAAACACTCAAGCTGCACAAACTTATCAAAAAATCACTAGCTGTAACATATCTTAAAAAGCAGTTCGCCTTTGATAAAGTTTTGGAGTCTCTTCCAACAACTATGAACTATCGCTTGAAAAACTTCTTTGAATCTAATCAATCCGTCATGATTTTCAACCCAGCGAGTCTCACACATTGATGTTAAGCTCTTCCATTTAGTTTGTGGATATTTTTTTTTTATATTGGCTTGCAAACAATTTGTAGGCATTGCGGATAGTTTAAAAAAAATTGCCAACTGATTTAATTATGCCAATAGTGTTTCGAATTGGCTGAATTTGGCCAGAATGCCCTAAAGCCAAGTTTAATGAATGCGCGCTACAATGCACGTATAAAGCTTCTGGGTGGGGCTCGCGTACTACTGCTTGAACTGCATTGAAACTTCCCCTCATAGCCACCGTCGTACCCTTGTCCAATTAAGTTGCTGCAGTTAACTTCCAAATTTTGTAGTTCAAAGAGAATTGCGTTAGCTAAATAATTTCGATGGCGGGGAGAATCGGGCTGTTAGTGCAGAAATTTGGGAAAAAAATTTAATAAAAAGCTATTAATAAAAAAAAATAATTTCTAAAAAAATTTTGGGGGGGGGGGGGGGTTCAAACCCCTGTGAGTAAAGCTTTTTTTAACCGCTTCAAATTTTGTCCATATATAATGGGATGGCATGTAGATTGCACTGGTACAAATGCCATGCTCACAAAGTTTGGAGCGGTATAAAACCCTTTGAGCAAAACGTTGACCAGCTCTCGGTCTAAAAGTTGGTGAAACACTGCTCTTATCTATACTTTACCTGACTCTACAGTGTAAATACAAAAAAACTAAAAGATTCCACTGCTGCTACCGCCATTACTGGGAGATAGCTGTCTAGATTTCTGGTTCTAACAAACTTTTTTCTTCTTTTCTTTTTGCGCTATTTTTAAGGGTCAACATTTTCAATTCCACACTTTGGTATTAAAATTTCTATAAGAAAACCTACGAGTACATTGTCCATACGCATCTTTACATCAACTGACTGAAAGTTGAGTTAGGTAGGCGCCAGTTATAGCTATCATTGAAACTCATCATTGAAAATTTTAATGATTATTTTAAGATGGTTATTTTGATGCCAAAATAAAGATTATGACTTAATTAATATATCTGGCCAAAAAAAATTTAATTTCGGCCATACCTTTCTCATGAAATAAAATAAAAAATAAATTTGATGGCACAACAGCTCATGAAGAACTAGGGCCTAGTGACTTACAACTCTCAACCATTGCTGTGTGCGTGTCTGCAGGAATGGAGGGGACCTACAGTTTATTGCCGAATCCGAACGGCTAACGAGCGGCACTTTTCTGTAACAGGAGATACTCTTGGAGGATTTGTCAATTCCTCGCAAGAGGCAGTAGCCGTTTTTTCTTTTTAAATAAATAGGTGGCGAGGCTGGGGATCGAACCTTAGACCTCAGGCATGACAGTCCAGTGCACTAACCATCACGCCACGGCTACTACTACTCATAAAATAACTTTTCTTATTTCAATGAGTATTGACAAGATAGTGCAATCCTTGAAAAAATGAAAGTCAATTTATATCGAAGAATGGACCCAATCTTTATTCGTTTAAGGGATATGATTTTTGCAACCAAAAAAGTCAATAAGGGCCACTGTGCGCCGTTTGAGAGTTATAACCGAGAAGCCAAAATTTTTGTAATAATCTGAAATATTTTAATAAATTTTTTTGTATACAGATTCTTACAGATACAGTTTCAAAGCTATAACGGCCATATTATTGACTTTTTTCAAAACTAGTTCTATAGGGTTAAAACTCGAGTTTTAAGTTTTTCAAAAACATTTATTGATTTGATTAAGATGTCAAAGTAATACAAATTTGTGAAAAACTTAAGACTCCCCGAAAACCCTATAGAGCTTTACCAAAAATAGTCTTTATCTATTCTCTTTCTAATTTTGACAGTAAAAACAAAAACAAAAAGAAATAAAAATGAAGACAAATCCTGAAATGTAGAAAACAAATAAAGGTAGATTCAAATTATTTTTCTGATTAAATTTATTAAAATAAAAGTGTTTACGTACATTTGATTCGTTTGTTCATCATTTATGATTAAAGAATATATTATTAAAATATTCGGTCGAGTTTGAATAAGGAAAATCGAAGATAAGAAGTTATGCCTTAGAAACATAATTTTTGCAACCTAACACAGCAGCCAGTACCTAGGCATTTTTACAAATATTAAAATAATATTTGGAACTGTAAATTGTTAATATTATTATTTTTTAGTTGATAGCCAACTGATTATGTATTCGATTAATATTAATTTTAAGCAGAATTTTAATTTTTCTACATTCCAGATTAGCTGCCTTTTTTTTTTTTGCTAATTTCACTCTGAAATTTGAAGGAAATTCAGGATAGAACTAGTTTTTTAGTAAAACTAGCTTTGAGAAAAGTCAATAATATAGCAGTTAGTGTTGAAAGAATTTAAAAAAAAATATATTTGATGCATTTCTATAGGAATAAAGTGCAAATACTCGTAGTATCATCTAAAAAAGCGAACACTGTTAATGATAACCAAACCACTTAAAAAATAAACACATGTCTATTGACATTCTCTTACATATGCCGGATTTATTTGATTATTAAATCCACTTCCTTCCTTTGCAATTAATTTTATATCATTGATTTCAATTTGCAACTATATACGTTCAAGCTACATACCATTTAACATTTTCAATGAATATATTATGTATTAAGTACTTATCCCAGGAAAATTTCAAATACATTTAGTTTTCCGGATTTATAATTTTCACGTTGTTTCGTTGTGTTTTTTTTTTACTAAATGAAACGCCATTGTAATCGAATTTGTTGGAATAGAATTTTGATTGCATTTTAAAGTGCACGCTCAAACGACTAATATTATTTATTCAATTTTCAATTTAACAGTAAAAAAATGTTCATAGGTATAGGCTTATTTTGTTGAAATTAAATTTAATTTAAATTTAAATTAATACTTCATGGTTCACCGAAGACCTAAACAATTAATTACAAAAATATTGTTCAATATTATCCTTGATTTGTATTTAAAACGTTTTTATAAAATCCTTACTTTTTCGTATACATCCATGAGATTAACCATTTAAAAAATAATCCTATGATTATGATTTTACTTAGGCCATGCATTTTGATTGCATGATTGAAAAAAATTATTAATTTATTTTTAAAAGCCAACAATCGTTAAAAGCGATCCTTTTAAGGGCCATAAATTGACCTTGGACTTTCCCCGGTCACCTATGTGATATATATCGTTCTACGTTAAGGTATACATAATCTGCCGTATTCATAAACAAAAATTGGTTATTTTAGCTCTCGTGTTCAGGGAAACTACACCATGGAATAAGAATTTTCCGGACTCAAAATAAAGGCAATTGCTTACTGCTCCATTTGAGTCCGGAAAATTGTTATTCCATGGTGTAGTTTCCCTGAACACGAGAGCTGAAATAACAATTTTTTGTTTATGAATAAGGCAAAATATGTATAAGGGTGTCCAGGAATTAATGGATAACTTTGCAGACAGACATAGCAGGCCTTAAGACCTTTCAGAAAATAGCATACAAAAAAATATTTACCTTGTGGTCTCCATGGTATAACATTTTTTCAAAACAAATTAAAAAATTACGTCTCTCCTCGAATACCTTAATAGTAGGACCGCCAATGAATGATTTTTGTTGTTTTTTTATTATTATAATTTTCTTGAATAACTATTCTAATAGACAGATACTGAAATTTAACACTTGTTGTTGGATTTTTTTTATTATAATTTTTTTAAATTAGTTTTTCAATACAAAAATTACAAAATATTTATTTTTACAAAAGTTTGGCCGTCTATAAAACAGTAAAAATGTATGAGAATATATGTGGCCAATTACGTTAAAAATTTGCCTGTTTAATGTGCTTTTAAAAATGGTACAACAAATGGTTTAGCCTACAACAATAACTAATACAATTTGCTTTTTCCCCATTTTCTGCAATTTAATTTATCATTGAAATTCAGCATTGAAAATTTGTAATTTAAGATTTAGGGCACTTAAAAAATCAGTAATTATTTTGATGCCAATGTGAAGCTGACGACTAAATTAATATTTATTGCAAAAAAAAAATTTGTTTGGGTCCAACTTTCCACATAAATTAACTTTCATTTTTTCAATGATTGCACTACCTTATCAATAATACCTTGAAATAAGAAAAGTTATTTCATGAGAAAGGTTGGGCCGAATTTAAATTTTTTTTTGGCCAGATATATTGATTTAGTCATAAGCTTTATTTTGACATCAAAATGATCATAGATTTTGCACCATAAATGTCTAAAAATGAATCATTAAAATTTTCAATGATAGCTATAACTGGCGCCTAAAAGTAGTATTTGCAAATAATAAGTTAAGTGGTAAAATAAGTCGATTGATTAATATCTATTTTAATTTAAATTGATAGGAAATACATAATTTAATTATTAACTAGTATCGCCTAGCGGCCGAAATTCGGCCAACAAAAAATGACACACTCTAGTAAGAAAAATAAAAAGTTAAATTGTAAGGGAAAACTAATTCTTCAAAATTCGTACCATTGTTTACTTAAAGTATACATATGTTTCTACTCTATTAATTAACATCTAACCATCAATGACTAACTTTAAAACTAATTCAAAGTCTGGTGGACGGTCATATGCCACCATGAAAGTGCCTAAATTTTTTTTATTTGGTATTTGAATTTATGAATTTTTTTTACCAATGGTTGGAATTCGACCACATACAACAAATAAAATTAAATAACCGTTACTAATCTTGAAAGCTTTACACACAGGACATTTTTAATAAATTTTTGGTGTATCGTTCATTCGGTTATACCTCAAAGGAAAGAAGTTCGTTTTCTGCAAACTTTAGAGCCGTCAGCTATAACCTCTATCAGTTTCATTGAAATCGCTAAAGGAACAACGGAGATAATATTTTTCGAATCCGACCCCGTACTTGTATAAACACATCCCCCACCCATTCTCTTTAAACTCTCTCCAACAAACGTTGTCAGTACAGGCCTTATGATAAAGCTTTTTTTAAATCAGTGAAGGGTACAATACCGAATTACCAAGGCACTCCATGAAAAAAATGTCACTTCACTAACCATAGACTTCCCACATTATTGTTTTTGTAATTTCTTTTTCACGATCTATCTAGCCCACAACCAACAAACCGCCAAATTAGAGTTACCATTGCTAATTGTAAGATTCTTACATCAACCACTTCTTTTTCTATAGTTTGTGTGCAAGAGCTTACAGAATGAATGCTACGCTGCAACCAAACTGAGATACAAAAGTCTTAATTTCCCTGTACTGACAATCTTTGTTGGACAGAGTATAAAAGGATGCAACCTGCGTAGCAAAAATCGCTTATAACATCTCTTAGACAATTTCCCATTGACCACGCTCAATAAAATTTGTATTGAAACGTTCGGTCGGGAAGAGTACTGTATTGAACTCACTTAATGTCTATTATTTATTTACGCAGCTATCCGAAAACTATTAAATGTCACACCTAATTTTGTTTTAATTATTAAGTTAAAAAATTTCATTCTCTCATGTGACATACATACATATGTTACATACATATATTACAACTTATTATTTGCAAATACTACTTTTATTAGTCTAATAATTAACTATCCAATGTAACATAATTTACATTTCAGAAAATTGGGAAGAGCTCCTTAAGTTGATTAACAGCAAATTTTATTAGTTATTGTTGTAGACTAAACCATTTGTTGTACCATTTTGAAGAGTACATTTAACAGGCAACTTTTTAACGTAATTGGCCACAGATACATACATTTTTACTGTTTTACAGACGGTCAAACATTTGTAAAAATAAATATTTTCTAATTTTTGTATTGAAAAACTAATTTTAAAAAATTATAATAAAAAAAAATGCAACAACAAATGTTAAATTTCAGTATCTGTATATTAGAATATTTATTCAAGAAAATTATAAAAATTCATTGGCGGTCCTACTGTTAAGGTATTCGAGGAGAGACGTAATTTTTTAATTTGTTTTGAAAAAATGTTATACCATGGAGACCACAAGGTAAATATTTTTTTGTATGCTATTTTCTGAAAGGTCATAAGGCCTGCTATGTCTGGTTGCAAGGTTATCCATTATTTACTGGACACCCTGTATACAATCAAATAATACTATCGGAAATTATAAGGTTCATTTGTCGAAATATACAGGGTGATACGCATAAGGTATGAAAAAAAAAACTGGAGCGTGTAGGTTAAGTCGAGACAAGAAAAAAATCTTAAGGAAGACGGGGTCTCTTTTCCTCCGCTGAGGCGGGAAGGCAATTTTCTAATAAATCAATTCGAAACAGAAAAATGCCTGTAAGAAACAACGGCTGCACTTACACTATCATGCTATACTTTTTTTTAAAGCCAGAAGTTCATTCTTTTATTTTGTTTTTAATTCAAATTGTTTGATAAAATAGTTTTCGAAAAAATAATTTTAAAACTCAAAGTTTTGAAAAAAAAAAAATTGTTTAAAATCTTACGTTGTTAAGTAATATTTTTGTTTTTAATATTTGATGCTCCTATAAATTTTCTAGTCAAACACACTAAAAGCTTGATGTCTTTTAGTTTTTGAGAAAATTGAAAATGGATGGGAGCGTTGAATACTAAACACAAATATACTACAGAATTTTTTAATTTTTGTTTTCGAAAATTTGAATTTTTTAATTAAAAGAACGGACTTCTGGCGTTAAAAAAAGTAAAGCATGACATTGTAAGTGTTGCCGTTATTTCTTATTGAATTTTTGTCGATTTAAAGTCGATTTTTTTAGAAAATTGCCCCTCCCGCCTAAATGGGGGAAATAGAACCCCCCCCCCTCCTTTACGATTTTTTTCTTGTCTCGACTCAATCTACATGCTCTGGCTTTTTGTCAAACTTTAAGTGAATCACCCTATATAGAATCCACACCAGCCGCTATTATTAAGTAATGTTAACATTGACAGTAGGTACATTTCAGCGCAGTGATTCTGATTCCCAACATCCGACAATAATGGCTTTTCCAGAATTTCAGGACGTTTGCTGTCAATAAATTCGAGAATAATGAAAAACTATAGCACCCACTGATGAACATTTCTAAATACCTATGGTTTTGCCTCAAGCCCTCTACCATTAGCTTAATACTAACTAACAGAGCTTAGTTGATCCAACTCAATTAACTAATGGCATTAATTTCCGAAGACCGAAGCCTTTTGGCAAACAAATTCATACGTACACAATTTCAAATACATAAATACCAAAAGCAGACTTCTATTCTATTATATCTTATATCTTATGTTGACAGTGAAAGAAGTATAGGATGCCTAAGTCGTATTGGGATATGCCATCGTGCTGGACTGGTTAATTGATTAAATTTTATTAACCGACAGAAAATACAATAACCGTCTTTGATTCAAAGCTTATAGATTACTGCAATTAGTGGAGTTTGAAATATTTCATATTTATATCATCGAGTGTTTCCAAAATACAAAGGCGACAAAGTAAATCGAAAATGAGAAAGAGATCGAAAGAGAGAGAACTTAAAAAGAGGGCTGGATTGAAGGTATTCAGGATGTTCAATTTCCTGCTGGCGATGATTATGCTGGTCAAAGCATATTGAAATTTTAAACCCCAATAAATGGAATTATAAGCAAAGGATTGTTAAGGCAATTAGAGGGAATGCCATTTGTAAAATTGAAATTAGAAGGTCCATTCCGAGAAGACCAGACGATTTCGCTTATGCGATTTTATTTAGTAAGTAGGCTTTCATACTCCAATTGAATGTCCAGCTATGAAAGTGGGCTCATCACTGCATCAGTTAGACGCAATCATAATAAATCATATACCCTTTCTTTTTTGGTAGATGGTTACCAACATCTAGTTACCAGCGCCAGTGGCGTGGTGTCCATATAACACGATTCCTATCGAGCTACCTTTTAAAATTCATGAATTTCTTAGAGTTATTTTGTGAATTTTGCATGTATCCATCTGCGCTGCTGTGTGAAGTTTATGGAGGTAGGTTTTTTTGAAAATGTCTGTTTAGTTAAAAAATTCTAATTACCTTGGGTTAAGACCAGTGCTGCCATAATCTCAAGTTTAATTATGCTAGATTTTAAATTTCATGATGCTTAAAAAAACAGAATGCTTGAGTGAGATAAAACAAAGAGTTGTCAAAATGATTCCTTCTCGATAAATCTTGGGTAAAAAAACATTAACAGCCTTATTTAATAGATTTCACTAATACTCGTTTCAACCTCGGAATAGTTAAACCGAGTCGAAGCACTTACTCCGTCTTTACGCCACGTCAAACAAATTCTTATTTATAAAATATATTATCAAAAAATGACAAATCTAAAACTCCGGTTATTATAAACATGGCTTATTTCCACAAATTATTAATTTAAAGTAATTATTATTGGTTTTATTTTATCTAACCAAGTACCTATCTATTGAATGATAAGCAAAATAAAAGAAAATGGTCTGAAAACTGGGATTTCGTTTGTACACCTTTTTGTAAATTTCACACGATGTGAAAATGACATAAATACTAAAACGGCTTTACTCCGGCTATATTCCTACTATGTACCAGTTTTAGCTTACTCCGCCTCTATTCCGCATGTATTTTTTTATGAATAAATTTTTCAGGATTAGAGGTGTCGTAAAGTCGGAGTAACCTTACTCCGTCTCTAAAACGACTTAATAAATATAGCTGTAAATGTATAAGACTTGTCCTCTTATAGCCTTATCGTAGATAGAGCTACCTCCATATTGATCTGCAAATAATTTTTTACTGGTTAAGCCTAGTACGCTGCCGATATACGAAACGAAATTTTTCGAGCAAAATGCTTACGAAAACCACAACAAAAAAAATATCCATTGAAAGTATTACCAATTGCGGACGCGGGGTGCCACGCGCTACGCGACCCGTTAATAAAAATATAAAACATTTTGGGAATTTATTTCATTTTTGGATGGGGGGGTTATTTCACGGAGCCGCAATAATAGTTGTATACAGTGCTATAGTTGTAATTTTGTTACAGAGTTTTACATTATTGATTAAATTATTTTGGGACTTAGTACCTTTCGTAAGCTTCATTTCAGTTCTTTATAAAAAAAAAATGGGATTTAGTTCATTTGGGATTTAATTCATTATGGAACTTAGTCTCACTATTTGGACTTGGTTCATTTCTATTTTAGGGACTTAGTTCATTCAGCGTTGGGTTTTAGTTCCAACAATTAATGGGAGTTAGTTCATTGTGAACCAAGTCCCAATTTTGGTGGGAGTTAGTTCATTGGAAGTTATAGTTCTTTTAAGAGTTAGTTCGTAGGGCCTTCAGGGGAATGTCCAAAAAACGCTACATAGCTAGTTTAAATAAGATCGACCCATCATCAGCTGGAGACGCAAGGGCAGACAGATATACAGACGGACGGAATTGCGAGACCCACATTTTCCGTCTTCCTTATCATCGTTATGTCAAATTTGGTCAAAATTTCGAGTTCAATTTTTTTTACGAGTCCAAAACTTGTCATATATGTAGTAGGTACGTTACGCAAATATATGTATAACATGGCAAATACAAATAAAAACTATATTGATAAGTTGTTATAGCTGAGAGCCAGCCCATTGCAGGCGCCTATTAGTGTATGTACCAAACTTAATTGCCAGCTGTTTGCCCGTGAGGCCTTGGGCTTAACGACGTAATCAAACGAAATAAATTATTTTGGTTTTCACGATGCTGCTTATCAAAACCTCCATTAGAATATTATTTAGAATATTATTATGGTTTTGACCTTTTCTTATCAAAAATCAAGACTTCTCCATTTAATATTCATAAAGGTAAATCCCGAACCATCTCGTTTGGTGTATTTGTTGAGTGGTTTGTTGTGTTGCTGACTGTGCACTGTGCAGTGGGCACGCTAATCAAGCGTGCTGCGCGTATAAACTGGCATTTCGTCGGCTTAGAATGAAAAACAATATAAATCTAAATTTAATTTTATCATTTTAAATTATTTAAATTATAATATTATCAAATCTTTCTAATTCTTATTTGAATACATTATTGTTGGAGTGTATAAGAATAAATTTCTATACTTTTAATTTATTCAAATATTGCAAACACTTTTGTTTTTTTTACTTTACTTATAAAAAAAAGCAACAATATAGTTAACTGGTTTTCTTTCTAAGCCAAAGATTTGCTTTGAATTTGCTATCGATGGGACAAGGAACAAAAGAGTGGGGGATGCTTTATTGATACACATACAGGGTCAGCTTGCAGTAAGACACCTTAATGCCAAAAGAACTTTTTGCTGTACCTATTTCTTTGCAGGTGGTAAAGGTGTAGAATATGAGTAGTAGCTAAGCTATAAAGCCGTGTGTGAATTGGGTTAAAACTGCGTTAAAATTTCTGAAGATTAATTTTTGACACTATGACATTCTCTGTTGTAAAACTTGAAATTTTTTTTAGTTTACATAAATATTGTTAATAAATATAATTAGTCCAGTCAACGAAGGAAAAATAAATGAAAAAAATCGTGTAGTCTGGATTATTTTTTTAAGTGGTAGGGGTGACCACCAGGTATACCATACTAAAAGTCCCCAGCCCAGGCCCACGAGCTTTAGACAGGAGGGGGGGGGGGGGTAAAGGTACCCCTTTTGTACTATTTAATACATTATACACGATTTATTTCATTTATTTGATGATTTCGGGTCCTCGTTGACTGGACTAAATGTGTACTAAAGTTTGTAAGCTAATGACCGATTTTTTAGATTTCTTGACAACTCTCTACACCGACCGCATCACCCTTAGTTTAGCTCCCAGCGAAAACATGACTAAAACATTTTTTGAAGGAAGTCTAATTCACTTTAGAGCCAGTTGTACAAACGTGGTTCAATGTTTAACCCGTGGTTAAGGAAATTTAATTCGCCGATTTCGGATAATTGAGGTTCAACGATGGTTCAAGGTTGAAGCATGTGATAATAGCCAAGTACATGCATGAACCATCGCTAAACCTCAGTTAATCCACCGAAATCGGTGAATTGAAAATCCTAAATCACGGATCAACATTTAACCCACGATTATGTGAAACTGCCACTTAATGTTGTAGTACAAAATCTTCTACTTATAAGCTTGGCTGGTGGATTATGTTTGGTTGTTTTTAATTTCGCAATGATCCTTTCCCATTTTCTTGCTTTGCAATTTAGTGATTTTGCATTAAATATTTTGGAAGTTTTTGTTTGGCAAGTAGGTACTTATTTCGCTATGTTATTGTTCGCAAAATAATAATCTATGTATTTGCAAATAGATTTTTATTTCGCATTTCATTATTTCGCAATAAATTAATTCGCTAATTATTATATCGCATTTTTTTCATTCACCCTTATTGCGGAGTTCAACTATCAACCGATTGACGATTGATAGAATTTATCAATTGAATTAAAAATCGGTATTGTGAAAATGAATTGATAAAATATTGTGCTATTGTGAATGCCTTCAAAATATTTCTATTGTTGTGAATGGGAATATCCGTCTGATAGATGTTTGTTTGCTTGCTTTTGAGGGTCGTACAAAGAATATCATTTATCAAAAAATCAATTAAATTAAAAATAAAATTATTTTGACAACAAAAAAGGTCACGTAAAAGAAAATAAATTAAAAACAAACTGCAAAATTACTTCAACTGAACTTTTTTTTTTTGATGAAGATGAGGAGTTTGATAATCCTGCTAATATTTGAAATGGCAATAATGCAAAGAAGTTTGAGGGATGCATCCAATCCTTTGGAATTGGAAAACCAAATGTTTGTCTAATGGTTTCCATTTTCAGATAGAAATTAATTTTTCTATACGCACTCTACTCCGTTTCTAGTTTTTTAACAAAACTCTCTTCCAGGTGGATGAACGCATGTATTAAATCCTAATAAACTAACAACGGTTTCTTCTAAATCGCTGAATTGGTAAAGCCTGTTCAGCCACCAGCAGTGGCTGTGACTTCTATTTTGTTTTCTGTTTTCTTCTTTTTTTATTTTGCATTTTAGATCGATCCTTACTCTCTGCCACTTTTATGAAGTTCGTTCTGGAGGCCCTAGGCTATAGAGCTCTACAGCAATTATTTCCCACTTTGTAACTGTTTTTTGTTACTTACTACTTTTTGAGACCTTTGGAAATTAAAAAATTTATCACTTATTTATTTTCTAACCAGCACGAACTCATCAACTGCAAATTTACGATTGAAAGAAAAATTGATAGCTGACAAGAAAATCGATGAAAATTGTTGTTCACAATACCGATTTTTTTTATTCACAAAAATAAAATTCATAAGCGATCAACAATATTGACAGTTGACAGTCACAATACCATTTAATAAAATTGATTGATAAATGTCAATTATCAATTGATAATTGATCTTCGAGATAAAGGGTCATTATTTGGCATTATATTACTTCGCTAATTACTTTATCACATTTCATTATTTCGCTAACTATTAGGTATTTCGCTCTTTATTATTTCGCTCTTTATTATTTAAAAGCTAAATAAATTATACTATGCAAAATAATAAAATGCGTAATTTATCATATTCGGCACACAAAATCCATGTTTTTTAATACTCCAATAATATAATATTTTCTTAAGTCTGCAAGCTGCAACGTATCACAAACGCTCATAATTTTACGAAAAACCGTCAACATCTTTATTCTTTATTAAACAAAACCCATAATTTCTGTAAAAACAAAAGACACCTTAAACATAAAAAAACAAAGAACCTACGTATAAAATAAAACCCAGTGCTATTTTCTATATACATATCGGCGAGATAACCAAAAGGCCAGATACGGAAACAGCCAGATAACGTAATGGCAAAATAATGAACGGCCAAATAACGAATAGCCAGATAACGAATTGTCATATAACCATATGTCCAGATAACGAACGGGCAGATTAAAAAGAAGAAAAACACAAGTAAAAAAATTATTTTTGTTTTTATTTTGGTGGATTGTCTTGAATGAAATTCAATTTAAAGATTTTGGTGACCTTTAGTGCAATGCGTTTGGCACAGGCAGATAACAAAATGGCGGGATAACTTAACGGCGCGGCGAAATAACAAAACGAAAATTAACAGTTAGCGAAATAAGATTTTGCAAAAAAAAAAATTGCCACCTAATATGCGACATAAAAACCGCTAAAACAACTACAGTAAAACCCGCTTAAGAGAAAAACCCGCTTATCTGAAAAATGTCTTGTCCCCGAGTATTTTGCGACCAATTACCTTTAGAACACTCCGCTTAAGCGAAACTTGCTTAAGTGAAAAACCCGGATATCTGAAACCATATTTTTAGTTCAATTTTATAGTTTTCATTGAAAAAAAAAAATCTCTTAAGTGAAAAAAAAGTAGAATCGCACAGAACGAAAAATTTGCAGAATGCTTTCGTTTCTGCTTTTTGTTTCACCTTCACCATTTTAACCACGAAAATGACATTTGAATTTCAAATTATTTCACAAACGTTTACATTAATATTTTATAAACAATTTACTTTGTCCTCTCAAACAAAAATCCAAAAAAACATTTTAAATGGCTGAAGAGGTATATTTACGTATTTTGACATTTATTAAAACGAAAATAACATTTTCATAATTCAAAGATAAATAAAAGACAAATAAAATAGTTTCTAGCATTAATTATCCGCTTAAGTGAATTTTTTTTTCACTTAAGCGGGGTTTGTTTAAGTGAAAGAAAGACTGTGACATTTTTCAGTTTCTCTTCAGCGGGTTTTACTGTTTACGAGTCGATCGAAATTGATTTTGATAATCGCGAAGTAAGATTTGCGAAACAATTTTCGTCCAAACGGCCAGCACCCGTTTTAAAATATCAGCTAAAAACTAAAAAAATGAGCCCCCCTCTCCTGGCTTAAGCTCACAGCCCTGGGCTGGGGGCTTTTAGTATGTTATTAGACCTGAGGGTCACTCCTACCACTTAAAAAAATAACCCATATACTGTATGATTATTGCATTTAATTTTCCTTTGTTGCCTGGGACTGACTATTGGACCGATCAAAAAATTTTAAAATAAAAATGCATTTGGATATTTCCATATTTTGAGTGGAAAAAGGAAAATATTCCTGGAAGCTAAAGCCTAAATAGATTTGCGGAAAGCCCTGGTGGTGGCCCTGTGGGAGTGAATTAAAAATACCCTAACAATCAGAAAAGAACTGTTATAAATTGGATTTGTGATTGTGAAATCATTTCAATTTATTTATTATTATTTCCTTGAAAACATTTCAGGCACTAGCCACACTTCTATCAATTTAATTATGCCTGTTATTGCTATCACTAGTTTGACGCAAAACGAGATTATGCACATAAAATATTGCTTTAAAAAAAAATATGTACGATGGTACCTACATATATGCATAGGCTGACAGTATGAAGATAATTCAACTTCAGTTGTGAATTTAGAATTGAAGTGCTTAGGTTAAATCAAGACAAAAATGGGGAGTAGTTTTCGAGTTGAACAAATTAAAACCCCTAAAGGTGCAAATGTAACCCCAAAAGGATTTCTAAAAGTTTTTACAAATACCAATGAGTATCTGCCAATCGATATAGATATTAAAAATAGATTTGGGGTTTTTTGTGCAGAAGGCGAACAATATTTAGAACATTTAAAAAATTTCGAAGTCCGAAAGGATGACGTTTGGGTTATAAGTATGCCAAAAAGTGGTACAACATGGATGTTGGAGATGGTATGGATGTTGGTAAATAATTTTGACTATGAAACAGCAATTAAAATCGATCAGAGGGAACGTTGTCATTATTTGGAGTAAGTTTAAAATTTTAAATATATTTTTAATTTAGTTTTAATTAAAGATTTATGAGAAGAAACAAGTAATCGAAAAAATTTTAACAGAATTTTAAAGAAGTAAGAAAAGGAAACCTTTACAAATTATAGTGAAAAAAATTACGTCGTGAACACGACCTCGAAAACAGTGAAGAAAAGATTAATTTATGATTTTCAAACGGGAATAATATCTCAAAATCGTAATGTTATAAAATATTTTTGACTTTTAATTCTAAATCAGTATAGCATAAAACCTTCAGAAAACAAAAACCTTGTTGACTAGTGTTACTTTAAAAAAAAATAATCAATTAATTGTGATATATGCACATATGGGTTGCCTGCCAGACCAGACGTGAACTTCAACAAATTCATTTTACATTTATTAAGTTATTAGAAAAGGTTTTCAAAAAAAAATCAATCAGCGGTTTTCTTATTACACAAATTTAAAAAAACAATGGAATATGTCTTAAGTCTCGATTATCTCGAGAACAAATAATGCTATCAACTTCGGCTCAATTTTATTCTATTCATAATTACATTATGAAGAATTGGCAATACTTAAAATTAATTGACAATTTTTTCTTTAACAAAAAATCTGTTAAAAATTGTTAAAAAATGATTTTCGACTCGAGAACAAACAATGAAATTTGTTACAATATTTACCGAACGCAACAAGGTTTTTAAGATAATTATAAAGTAATTTACGAAGGCGGCATTGTAATCCGCACCGCAAACGCAAACTCAAAAAAATTTAAGTTATACTTACACGAAACGAATTAAACGAAATGAAATTGCACCCGACCGGCCGGCCGGCGTTCGTCGCGATAAGGAAAACAAATGTCAAGTGAAATGGGTGCGTTCGATAAATTTTGCAACTGACAGCAATTAGAGTGCTGCTGTCCAGTAGCTCAGATTGGGGATGGGTTCAACTAAATTATAACTTTATTGATCCAACCCGATTAATTAAGTTGAGTGCAAATCGAATTTAATTATTACCTATAAAATAAACAAAATTAAATGCAAGTACAGGGGTGTACTTGCACGAAAGTGGGCGCCAGGAATTTTTGTTAGGAAGAAGATATAGTAAAATTCCAAAACTATATAGTTATCTATATATAACCAAATGAAACACAGTTTTATTTATGTCCACACGGGGATTCTAGATAGATTTTATTGGAGAAACCTTACCTTTGGGCGGGAGCCCAGGATAAAAACCCAAAATTTGTTCGATAAAATAAAGAGCAAAAGAAAAGTTAAAATGGTGCTTAAGGGAAGCCGTTAAGCCAATATCAAACAAAGAAAATGGGCCGTCAACGATTGAATAAAAAAAAGAAATTATCGTGTCCCAACTGGGATAAAAATTGAATTAACTAAATCGACAAATTATTTCGAATTATCGGAACGAATTAACAAAGAAAAACAAATTCACGAATTATTCAAAAATTCCCAAAATCACTCTACTTATCTTTTCTCTTGGATTTTCCCTCCGCCTTTTCTCCTTTGTCACTTCGATTTTTCTTCCCAGTTTTCCTGAATATCCTCGACACCTCAAATCACTTTTTTTTACCAATTTTTCTCAAAAAACTTTTTCTTCTAAATTATAACTTCTTGAAACTTTTCCTCGAAACTTCTTAAAACTTCCTGTTGCTTGGATAGCTCTCTCAAGAGTGAACTTTCCCAGCTAAAACCAAAGATACTGAATTATAAAGATATGAATCCTTGGCTGTCATTCCGGTTTGCCAACAAGCTACAGCAATCAGCTGACTCATAAGCTTCTCAAAGTATGTGTGTGAAAAACCAAGTAAAACGCACACATATGTATGTATAAGCAGCTCCTCAGTTCAACTCCCCGTTGAATTGTTGTTGCAATTCTCATCTATTCATCGACGCGCATCGAAATTACAAAAACAACAATGTAAACTAATGGGTTTTGGAGGGTGAAACGTACGAAGGTTTTATATCTTTATATTCAGTATTTTTGGCTTAAACAAATCAATTTCGGACTCGGCCATTCCAGTCACTCACGCATTCATGCAACCAGCCAATCGTTTTCGTGATCATCAATCACGGGACCACGACTTTCTGGAAGGCTACGTGCTATCCTCGAAAACCTCCGTTGTCGAACCTCAACGAAACTTTACTCTCACTTACACATGCACGGATTCAGCAAGTTGTTGGATGTCTTTCCAAAACTTACCGAATCTTAATGGCCGAGTTCAAACTAAATTTAGCTCAAACAAAATTTTTCGAAAAAAAAATTAAAAGAAACAAAACTGAGAAAAAGCCTTCGCTAGGCATTCTCCTAGTTATAATTAGTTTTACGCGAGTGATTCGAAGCGCGAATCAATCATTTAAAATGAAATTTTTATTCGAGACGAAAAAGGAAGGCATATTTATACAATTACGGACCCTGCTCAATTATGTTCTTTTTCTATAGTCCCGATAAATCATATTCTCTTTCTAGCGGCCCATACACACAACACAAGTGTGTGCACTGGTGTCATGACACCAGTGTGGCCTTCCGCCATACACGCAACACATTTAGTAACACCGACACATAAAATCAAAAGATTTTGATTTTCTTGACACCGTGTTCGACACCGAAATCGGTGTAGACACTTGCCCATACACACACCACATTTGAGTACACCGACACCAGTGTCGACACAAGTGTTGTGCGTATGGGCCGCTTAATAAAAGAAATTAAGATTATAACGAGCATCGTCAACTACCCACTTAATTTAAAGTTAAATTTTGTTATGTTGTTTGTTTGGATGCAAGTAAGAGTCCGCCTGACTAGCCTACCTAATGATTACAAGATATCGTGGAATTTGGAACCCCTGTCCCACTAAATTTATAGCTACGCTCGAATACCTGTTTTTGTTGCTTTCCGAACATACTTTCTCTCTGGTTGATGGACACCAGGTTTCAACTGAACTCTAGAAGTATTTTGGAGCTGCAACAGAAAAGGAAGGTTAAAAATGGAATAGGTTGATGGAACTTGTTGTAATAAATTTTGCCGCAACAAATCGCCTTCAAGAAAATTATATTTTCCAAAAAAAAATGAAAATGCCGTGATCTGAAATTAGATATTTCTTATAGATAGGTAAATAGATTTATTATTCATAAAAAACTTGAATTTTTTTAACATTATTTGGCTTATGCATATTGAATAGTCTAGCTTTAGGGCATGGCAGTAATTTCGTCAGCCCGAGTGGTAGCTGTATATGTTTTTTTTTAAATTTCTTAAACATTAAAATAAAAACAATGTTACCGCAATATCAAATAATAATAATTGTTTTTTTTTTTATTTAGATACGTTTCCATAGATCCATCATCCAATTCAATAGAAAAAATCAGCAATATAAAATCACCACGCATTTTAAAATCACATTTACCAATACATATGTTACCCAAAGGCCTCTGGACAGTAAAACCTAAGGTATGTCAAACAAAAATCTAAAATATTTATTTAAAAAAAACAAAACAAAACTTAATAATTTCAAAAATTAAGATTGTTTATGTTACTAGAGATCCAAAAGACGGAATCGTTTCGCTATTTAAATTTTTCAGTGGACTTGGAATATGTTCGGCCAACATGGAGGTTTTTGTTAATGAAACAATTGCAGATAGATCATTTAATAGCCCATTTTGGGCCCATGTTGCAGAATTTTGGAATCTTCGAAATGAACCTAATATTTATTTTACAAGTTTTGAACGAATGAAAAGGAATTTAAGGTGTGAAGTCCTTAAAGTAAGCAATTTACTGGAAAAGAACATAAGCAAGGAGCAGCTGGATAAACTTATTGAACATTTGTCGTTCGATACAATGAAAAGTGAGCAATATATAAAATTTCTATTTATTCATAATGTAGTAAGGTATAGTTTGCATCGTTTTATTTTCAATAACGTTAACGTTTTCTTCCCTTTTTTTAGGGAATTTGTTATAAACTGTTTTTTTAATATTTCGGGGCTCAGAAATTGCAACTCACTGACCTCGGTGGATTAACTAAGCTTAAATAATAAGCATGTAATTATAATTTTCTAAAAAATCGGCTTAAAACAGAAAAAAAAATGTTACAAAAAACAACGGTAACGCCTACAATATATCATATGTTGTACTTTTTTTGTTGTTTTATTGTTAATTTATAATGTGTATCTATAAAAATACATTATAATATCTAATAATTTTTTTTTAATTTTTTTGATTTTTAGATAATCCAGCCTGCAATAATATAAAAGAGGTTGCAAGTATTCAAAAACTACATGGAATCGAAGAAAAACCTATGGGGTATTAAGATTTTTTGCTTAAAAAAAAAACACCATAATTGAAACAAAAAATAATTTTTATTTAATTACAGAGTATTCATTCGAAAAGGTAAAATTGGTTCCTACAAGGAAGAGCTTAACAATGATTTAGTAAAAGCTTTGGAAGATTGGACTCAAAGATCAACAAAAACTTACGGAATTACTGCTGAAGAAATTTTTTATTCATAATAATTTAACAACAACTAGCAGGCCCGTGCTCGCCTTGCTTCGCATGTTTAAATAAATTTATGATTGTATTATTATAGTAACAAAAATATTTTTATTTTAATCATAATTTTTTGAAAAGCCAATACATATGTATAATTAAGCTGCTAGCTATATAATAAAAATATTGACCTTTTTAATCAAACAAAAAAAAAAAAAAAAAAACAATCCATAGAATGTTATATTTTAAACTTTTGATATTTTTATACTTTTCTTTTATGTTTTAATTATTTTGTGGTAAACTGTTGTTGATTTTGAATTTGTCTATTTATGTCCAACCATGTTCCAAGCTCTCGCTCTACTAATTCTCACTACAATCAATTAAGTATTTTCGGATATTAAGAAGAACAAACAAATATTCTGGGGTGCAACATAGAATCCTGCAAATGATCCCTCGTGATTTTTTCGTATGCTCTGCTCATACTCTTAATCTCGTTGTTGGCGATGGGAGCGGGTCAAAATTCTGGCTATCAAAATCCTGTATGAGCAAAATTCTGTTTTTTCTTTTTTTGAAAATACTGTACGAACAAAATCCTGTTTTTCAGAATTCTGTATTTCAAAATTCTGTATATCCAAATATCTGTATATTCAAAATGCTGTAAGTGTAAAATTCTGTTTACTAAAATGCTGGTTATGTCTAAGTTCTATATTTCGAAGAAAAAATTGTTAAGAATATCATTGTTAAGCATGTATAAGTACAAATAGAATTTTTTGCATTTATTTGTACAAAAATTCATTGAAGTACGATCTCTTTAAAAACGAGTAAAAGACTTATTTGTAACCAACGTTTTATTAACTCTATTTTCGTGAATATATTCCTGTTAAACCTCGATATGTGGAAATTGTATAGAATTTAACGATGAAACTTAGAATTCTTCAGCAATATTGGTACAAGTCTGAAATGTGTTATTTGCAAAATTTATTATAGAATTTGAGTATTTTGAGGAGGTTTTACATTGACATCTTAATATGATCAATTTTAAATTAAAGGTGCAAAATAGCTACATGAAATTTGGCCCATTGAAAAATAGCCACAAACAAAAAATGAAAATTTTCCCCAAAAATGTATATAACAGCAACAACAACAACAAAAAATTGATATTTTATGAATTCGGGTAATTTTTCATTGTTTTAGCGCTTCTTTTCATTTTTCGGTTTAATTTAAGTATGAAAAATGGCTTTTTTTTCATTTAGTTGGGGTGTAATTTTTTCATTTTGAAAATGGGGTAATTTCTCAAATTTTGGGGATATTTATTATATTTTGTTTAGGGTAAATTTTCATTAAGACCAAATTTCATGTAGCCGTACATAATATGTATAATGGGGCTTGAGTGTAGCAACTTTCCGAATTTTGTTTTCCTTACAATTTAATAGATATATATAGACAGTAGGTACAAGGAAAATTGTTGTAATATAAGATTTCATTTCATTCAAACTTTCAATGTTCATTATCTGTATTTGAGTAAATCTGTATGAGTAAAATTCTTTATTTCAATATTCTGCTTTTCAAAATACTGTATTTAAAAAAAATGTTTTGATAATGTAAAAAAGTGCGCACTTTTTTACATTATCAAAACAATTTTTTTAAATACAGTATTTTGAAAAGCAGAATATTGAAATAAAGAATTTTACTCATACAGAATTTTGACCAAACAGAATTTTGACCATACAGGATTTTAAAATACAGAATTTTGTGTAACCAGAATTTTGAGTTACAGTATTTTGAAATACAGTATTTTAAAAACAGTATTTTGACCCTACAGTATTTCGACCCCAACCCGTTGGCGATGCTGCTTCAGATACTGGACAAACTATTGGTTTTTTTTTCGATCTTATTCAAGCTATACGATTTTTTTTTCTATATATAGTTCCACGCAGGGGCGGACTGGCCCACCAGGCACTTTGGATTTTTCCCGGTAGGCCCTCGAGCAAGAAAAAATTTCTTCAAAGCACTTGAAATGATCTGTGGGATCAACATTCACGCTTCGATTTACCAAGTTTAATCTGTATTTTGACCCCATAATCCGAAATGGTTTAATCGAAAACCACATAACTGTAGACAGCTACCAAGGGATCGAGCTGACTGGAGTGGCTTGTTGGTTGAGGCCGTAGTCCATCCTGTACTGTAAGTGTCATTTAAAGTAAAGGTAAGATCGCACTCGACGAAACTGCACTTCAGCGGAACTGCGCGACACTACACAGCACTTCGCGACAGTTTTTTAATATGCCGCACTTGAACTGCAGCAGTGCGACAGTAAGCGACAAATCATAAAGTTAGTGGCAATTGAATTTCTACAATACTACAAAAAATATGGCGGCCAAATCACCCCGAAAACAGTGTTTTCCTCTCACACTACCTTCCCCTACACATGTTTTTCCTATCCCAAAATGCAAAGAACAGCCAACATTTTGTATTTCACTGTACTAAAACAAAACATTCAATAATTTTTGACGCACTGCGGCGCGCCGCTTGCTGTATCGCACTATAACGACAACGGAACTGAGCTGCACCGACACGACAAAGATGCTCTGATAAGCAACTTTGTAGTTTAGTGTCGCGCCGTTCCGTTCCGTTATCGCTTAGTGCGATATAGCTAATACAATTTCATACAATTAATATTTGGCCGCTTCGTGCAGTTCTGTTGCCGTGCAGTTCCGCTGAAGTTCAGTTCCGTCGAGTGCGGTCTTACCTTAAGTAAGTAAAACATAAGGCTGCGCAATGCACACACAGTATAGAGATCTCTACCAAATTGTCAGTTTCAAATGACAGCAAAAACTTGGCACAACGACAGATGAAATTGGAAAGAAAAAAATAAGGCGGGCTAATTTTAATTACAAAAATCTTGCTATTTTGTGCAATAAAAAGATTAAAATATCTTATATAAAGTATAAAAACATTTTTACTTGCATCTTTTCTATAAAAAAAGGAAAAAAACAATTCGAAATATTTATTTGCCTCCAAAATAAACCAAACAAATGGCTGCCACTTAAATGTCATTGTGCCGAGAATTTTAGTTTGACATTTAAATATGAACGAGACAGAGATATATTGCTGTTTGTTAAAAAGCCCTATTGCGTGAAGCTATGTGATGCAAGAAGCGATGCAAGTGCGAGAAAAGTGTTTGTATTCTTATCTTTAGCTGCGAATAGTGAATGATATTACATATTTGGTGCCCAAATACGAGTTTCTCGTAGTTGTTTACTTTGATTTATTTTCATATTATTTTGTTAGAAAAACACAAAATTTTTGAGAGAAAAAGGGAATTTTTCAAATGCATCCAGCACTGTTATCCATCCACTCAAAAAGAGATCGGTAAAAATAGTAGCGTAGAAAAGCTTACGCAGTACTCTTCGGAATAATGATTGGGATATGATAGTAACCAAATTAGTCTATATTGAGATTTATCGGTTAATTGCGTTGGATAGATGATTATTGTCCCATGGAAGCATTCATTTATATGCCCTCAACTCAACTATAGGTAGTGATGTCACTTTCTGGCAGCGACGAACTGACAATAAACTATGCTGCAAGGAAATTCTAGTAAAATATTCAAAGATACAAAAATGTACTGATGCACATTGTGTGTATACATTTTATTTCCCCTTTATTTCCTTAGTTAAAATAAAAAAAAAGCAATAATTATGCGGAAAAACTCAACTGGCCACTGGCCAATGTAATGCTAAGGAGGCACTTAGGTGTAGCAATTCAAATTTTCTTCGAGTGGTTCTGCCCAAAGATATAAAGTTATGTACCTTCGGTTCTGCCTCTTTTGAAGTATTCTTCAATTTCTCAAAACGTACATTTTGTTTCTTTAATCGTGTTGTATATTTGGTCTTACTAGGTTATCCATAGAAATGCATGGATTCAGAAATACTTTCCAAAAAGGATATACTTCTCTCATTTCTGCATTTTTATTGGACTTGAAAACCCGGATGGCATATTAATTCTATACCATGTACATGACCAATGCCACAACTGTTTCTTTTTATAATAGGAAAAACCATCAAGAAAGAGAAAAGCAGTCAGGGTAATAATCTATGCCAAATTGGGGTAATTTTGTGAGAAAAATTTATTTTTATTGGCAGCTTGTTTGTTGGATCTCATTAGAGTTTTTTTTTTATTTTTTTAATCCCAAGCAACCCACAGCCATCGATTCTCGTTAACCCGGTCAGGGTCAAATTCATTCACAGCAACAAAAAAAAAAATAAAAAGAACCGATGCCAATCCGTAAGATAAATGTAAATAAAAATGAATGTCGACTACTATCGTTTCATTAAGACTCAGCTTCAACCATGGAAGAGACACAAACAAAACAATATGTAAGGAAGAGCTTTAAAGAAATCCCACAGGAATTTTCTGTAATAAATCTGAAACGCTAATTTGATCACGTTTTTTTATTACCCGTACCCGCCCGAAGCCTGATTTTTAGATACAATTTCTGTGTAAATGTTTTAAATGAAAAATTATTGGATCTTGAGGAAAGAGCATTATTCAATTGGCTCAATGGAGCCAGTGGGACGTCTTGTTTTAATATTGTTGTGTATGTGTCATACACATATATCTAATGAAAATCTACATATCAATAGGTACCTATATGGTACCTATATGGGGATTCGGTGCATACCTAGACGAGGACAACGACCCACAGTGGGGCAAAAGTAGTGATTTTGTGCGATAAATTATTTTGAAAAGTTTAAAGTGACTGTTTGGGTTTTAAAGCCTTGTATAAGAGTAAAAATGAGTTTAAATTTAATTTTTATTAAGAAAATATGAATTTTGAGGGTTGTTTAAGGATAAACTTATGTGTTTACATCGAAAAAAAATCGTTTTGGTGTTTATTATCAAGGATAATGTCTTTTTGCAAATGTGTTGTTAGTTATAAATATACAAAAAGAATTAAATAATATTAGTACAATTTTTAATTGTTGAACCAAAAATTTATATTATCAATGTTTTATAACGAATCTTATAATTTACTTAAAATATTTAATAATTAATACCTAATATTTAATAAAATTTAGTTCATTCATTTTCAAAAGAAATATTCTCCACATCAAACATATTAATATCAACTGAATGAAAATCTTTTTTATTAACAAAAAGGTTCTGACTTTTGAGACTTGATAACAGAGAATCTGATGAAATCATCATTCTATTAAAAATATCTGTTGAAAATGTCTTTTCTTGAAGTTTTTCGGCTGAATTGCTCTCTGAAAATTTTAAAATCTTTGTTTCGTGATTCTTCACTTAACTGATCAATCGATAAGAGGCAAGTAGAAGCAATTAAATGGCCATGTATCTTCACAACAGCTTTTGAATTTTTCGTAGTTGAGCTTAAAACCACTTGAAAGGCATTGCAAAATTATATAAAATTAAAAGTTCATCAATTCTAGTGATGGTGGCGGATAAATTACTTTTTTCAAAAAGAACTCCTCACAACATTCCCTGTGTTGGTGTTTCTGTATCCCAGCTTAGGATGGTCAACAATTAAACCAAATTTTTCTTTCAATTCGCTTTGCATTCGCTTTTTATTTTCATTGACGACAACTTCTGTTGTTTTGCTTGTTTTGCAGAAGGCATTCCAAAATTCAAATCCAGGCATGTAAAACAGGTAATTGAATCATTTTGTCTAGGCTGTTGAACTCTTTACATGTAGCATTGCAAAATGAAAAAAAAAATCCTTTATAAAACTATTATTATTTTAACTGAGAGTAGGGTATAAGTATTTTTACTTTATACTTTATTTCTTTTTTGCTTTGCTTTGCTGTGTAAATTTTTTGTTTTTTATTTTAGTAATGCTTTTAATATTATTAAATTACTATACAGAAAAAAAAACTACAACTATATTCAAGGAATTTTAGAAAAATAACAAGAAGTCATCAATGCTGATGATCAAAATTGTATCAACAAAAGCCGTTATTAAGATATTCGGCAGAGCAAGAAGTTAAAAGAAATTATGTTGTGAAATAAGCTACATAACCTAGACTTTCTTTAAACAATGCAAACTAAAATAAATCGAACGGTTATTGCTTCTTAGGTTCATACAACAAAAAAACAACAATCGGCTCCCTCGAACAATCGATATCACTATATTTCTAAAATTAAAAAAAATATATATTATTATTATTATTGTACTATTCATACTAGAATGTCAGTTTATTAGACTTTACCATTCTTTATTCCGTCAATTTCATTGAATTTGTAAGCAACAACAACAAGTTAAAGGCGCTACCACCAATTGCTTACGAAATAATTTTTTTTGGGTATTTTTTAATTCGTTTTATTTTTGTTTTGGCTGGAGATATAGCTATAAAAAAAATATTTCCGGCATTTCTGCTTTCACTTTTTTATTAAGGAAATATGTCTTAATTATGGGCAATTGATAGATCTGCTAAACTTTTGCCGAAAGAGAAGATATTAGGCAAAAATTAAAACAAAGTCTAAAAAAAAAAACACTCGCACTTCACAAACCCCTTAATTAATTATAAATATATTTTTTCATTTTTGAAATAAACAAATAAAATCTACACATTTTTACCTTCCCCAGAAATATTTTTAATGTATTTTTAATCACACAATAAATAACAAATGTATTAAAAAAAAACTGTAGGAACTACTTTCTTTATACTTTTTCCCAAATGCAAATTTCACAACGAACTTGTCAACTTTGATCGCTTGACTAACTTAGTGCAAAACTTAAAAACAAAACAAAAATGCATTTTTCTTATCACAAATACCGCGTATACTTTGTGAAAAGTAACAGTTTTTTTCTTGTTTACCCAACAAAGTGACCTTTTGCGCACTGATCTCTATAGAGCTGCCCCAGTGTGCGAAGACGACGACGGCAACGACTGAGGATGAGGACGCCAACAACGGACGATACGTGATGCCAAAGTAATCATATAGTCTCGTAGATTTTGATTCTAGACCTTTGGTTTCATTGGCAGAAGAGAAAGGCAAAGGACATAAAATATTTTACCAAAAAGTAGACCTCAGATGCACACAAGATTCAATGTGTGCTTTTATAGTAATTCAACTGGGAAGAATACTGTGCTGGGCTTTGGGATTTGTCGTCAGTTTCAGTTGGTTAAGAAGAGACAAGCATGTTGGGATTATTTGCCTCCAATACCAGAAGAGGAGCGAGGCTTTGCAGGTTTCATATAGGAGTTAGGACTGCTTTCGAGTGGATTATTCTTTGTGTCTTAAAGTTGTAATATTTGGTAATATTTATGCCTGAAATGCGCATGGAATGTAAACAGATTAAAAGTGATTCACAATTTCACATTCTGCTCCAGAGCAATATTTTTATTGGATTAAAAGTGTCAAGTGTATAAAATATGTAGAACAATGCATGTTTTGAATGCATTGTAAATTAAATGTTCATATACTTAAAGGTAGGCACATTATGTAATAAATAAATAGATTTTACTAATTGACCTAGCTGCACTTACGATGCTTTGCCTAATTTTCAAGCTTAAACACAAAGAAATTTCCCTTTCTCATCATTATTGTAATATATAGACGCGTTGAAAGTTGAGATGAAGGAGAGGGTACGTGACAATTTTTATTTTTTTTATTTTTTACAAATATAAAGGGTAATTAAAAACTTCAATTCCTATGTAAATATAATATCTATGTATGTACATACATACATAGATCGTAGAAGATCATATATGATTGGCGGCCTTCTACGATCTTTGGTTTTGGTTTAAAAGGTGACGTGAAATAACACCCGACGTTTCCATGAATAAACTGAAATAACGCCCGGCGGGTTTTATTTCCAACGAATCTTGGAAATAACTGCCTGAACAGAATAGAATGCTGGAACCGGAGCCGTAGACGGAACTGGAAGAGCTATCAAAAAGTGTCGTACGTTATTTCTTTTACGTGCCCACAATTCAGCTGTACAGCTTTGAAAGTATTTTGAAGAAAAGCAAAACAATATTCTTGTGTACAAGCTCAGAACTCACATTTTTTGTTTCCAATACTTTTCCTTTTAATAAATAATTTTTTTCCCGATACAAATGGTTTTTTTTTTCCGACCCAAATGGTTTTTTTTTTTTTTTTTTTTTTTTTTTTTCTTCATACAATTTGAAACGCCAAATGTGCCGTACGTGAAAAATTAAAAGTTGGTGAACTCTTCCGTCTCCGGCTGCAGCTCCGTATGTGGCTACGTTCCATTGTGTTCGCAACATTGAATTTGTGTGTATTCAATATTTTGACAGTTGTAAATTGTAAGGAGTAAGACCGCATTCAAGTATGGAAATAAGTCCACAATTAAGAAAAGAAAACTAAGGCCATATATGGAGAACAAAATACATGAATATGTTAAAGTGTCCATTATTTTCATTATTTGCAGTGCTTTGCTAGCAGCTTTGCCAAAAACTGAATTTGGAAAAGGGTTTAAAGAAGAATTTTAAAAACCTGCTTTTGAAACTTAGCTTATTTAAAATCTGTTTTTAAACTTAAAAACAAATACAGCTTCTTTATTTGCAGAGCTTTTATGCTAAATTTACAAAACTAAACTTTAAATAAGCTTTAAATATTTTGCATAGTTCAGTTTTTGTAAATTCAGCTTAAAAAGCTCTCAAAAAAATCACGCAATTTTTTTTTTGATTATTTGCAGAGCTTTCTAATGTCGTTTTTCATTACAATCTGTGAAATCTCTTCTCACACTCCAAAATTTCTCTTTTAAATAAAGCATATTGGCATCGAAAAATTTCATCTTGAAAGCTTGTCAGCCCATATTTTAATAGTATTGGTCACGATTGTTCACACATATAGACTTTAAATTCACTGAACAAAGATATTTGCAATTTGACATGAGAGTTTATTTGCATGTATGGGTGAACGCAGATCAAATCTCCCAAATTAAACAGATCGCACCTGTCGTCTCCAGAACGCATCCTCTTGTGAATAAAACATGAAAAAGTGCAAATATTTTCGCAAAAAGATGAATTCTTTTCTACAATAAAAAACGACATAAGCCATTTTTGGAAAAACTGAGTTTTAAATGATGTTTAAAAATGTTGAAAAGTTTTAAATCAGCTTTAAAAATTTTGAATAGTTCAGTTTTTGTAAATAAAGCCTAAAGAGCTCTACAAATAATCAAAAAAATCGTGCAGTTTTTGTTGATTCTTTACATAGATTTCTGAGCTGAATTAATAAAAATTTAACATAAATGTAACACATTTGTCTCAAAATTTTTCAAATGTCGCTTAACCCCTTCTTGATCTTTAAGTATCAATTAATTTTGTTAGAAAAGGGCTTTTTTGTTATAATTAATTTGACCTGTACGAAAGTACCTACTACTTTTCAACTTTCAGCATTATTTCAAATTTCGTGTTAAATTTGTATGCCTGTATTCCTTTATTCAATTTACACTTCACTAGAAAATTCTGTTAGGTATAATTTATAAATTGTATAAGCGCAGATAACATAGGCCTTAACATATTTAAGTTATTAGCTTTTAAGCTTCTATGAAAAAACGCATACATAAAATGCAATACATTTTTCAGAAGATTCTCCATAAAAAAAACTATGAAAAACTAAAAATTCCTTTTCAAGAAAAAGTACGAAAATAAAAAAAATTAAAACCATTTTTCGGAAAATTTATTTTCACGAAAAGGTAGCTTATAACCTGATTAAATTTACTAATAATTTTTTTTTTTTTTTTTTTGAAAAATTGCGTGGAGCCATTTTTGAGAAAAATAAGGATTTTCCAAAAATGCTAAATAAAATTATATGGTAGGTGCGTTATTTTTGGTCCTAAAAACAATGAATAAAACGTGTCGGGGGAATTCCCAAAAAACGCTAGATACAAAGTTTAAATAAAATCGACACGTGCGTTTAGGCAATTTTCTAAAATAAAAAATCGACTTTAAATAGAAAAAAAAAAATCATTAAAAAACAACGGCAACATTTACAACATCATGCTATACTTTTTTTGAGACTATAGAAGTCCGTTCTTTTATCTCGTTTAGAATTCAATTTATTTGAGAAAATAAATTTTTAAAAGTTAATTTTCAAACTAAAAATTTTGAAAAAATAATAAAAGTTATTAAGTACAATTTTTGTTTTTAATATTCGATGCTCTTATCAATTTCTAGTCAAACACTAAAAACTAAATGCTTAAATGTCTCTTAGTTTTTGAAAAAGTTAAAAATAATGGTGGTGAATAGGGGGGTCGTTTTTGTTTTTGTAAACTGACTTGAAACAGAAAAAAAAAATTATTAAAAACTACGGTAATTGTTACACTAGCTTGTTATACTTACCTTTTTGTAAATCTCTTGTTTTAGTGAACAGTTTTTCAGAGCTTAAGCTCAATTTTCTCAAAAAATGAGTCATTTGGGCATCTTGTTTTTGGTGTTTGACTTAGAATTTACAATAGCATTGAATTTTGAAAACAAAACAAGTGCTCAATAACGTAAAACTTTATTTTAAAAAATAAAAAATAGTACTTTTTTTTTTAATTTTGAGTTACTACCCCTCCAAGTAATTTTTTTTTTCTTTTTTTAACCCAACTTATACGCTCTAGTATTTTTTTGCATCTTTTGTCAAAAACCATATTATTTTTTTACTATACTGAAAATTATACTACTTGTTATAAATTCATTATTGCAAAATTTTGAGTATCTGGTATTTTTGAAACTTTTGGGTCTACACAGATGGTTCTGAGCTCAAATTAAAGAAACTTTAGTTACTTTGAAATTGTAGGGCGAATTTACAGTCGAAAAACTAATCCTTTGGGGTTCAAATTGCCAATAACTGAACTTTTTTTTGACCATGATGCGTTTGGAGCTCGAGTTCGAATACTTGGATTTTTTATAAGGCCAATATCATAAAAGACTCAGCAAAAAATCAGAACTACAGGAGCTAACGCAAACACGCCCTTCTTTGAGAGGACAAGGTTACTGGACTATTATTTAAGTGACAAAATTGTTTTAATATGGTAAAACAACTTTGATGCTCGCCGTAAGGAAACAAACACTTTTGTTTTTAACAGTGTTGTTGAACGCTGATTTTTTAATTCAATTATAATAATGAAAATACTCAAAACTTATAAGTGTAAATAAGATTCACGAGAATTTTAAGCATTTAAGGTCTATCCAACATAAATTGGCAGTACACGTCTTATGGGAGAGCTTTTTCAAAATCAGTAGCGCACCATATTTTAGCACCATACTAAATTGAAAGAACTCCTTCATAAAAAGTGTTTGCCCGCCCATAAATTTCTGAAAGCATCTGACGCAGATCCAACGTCCTATCGAGCGCACATCTGAGTGCGCACTGAATTGCTGTGGCCTATGGCTGCTGCTGCTATTCAACTTTAACCCCCATAAAATATTGATGTGCATTCAGGGTTACCCATGTGCATTTGGCAACTCGTTCAGATTTTTTTCCTTGGGTTTCTGTTGAGGTGCTTTTGGTTTTAGAGCTTTAAAAAAAAGTTTTTAATGATGAGGGTTATCGTAGAGTGTTTTCATCTTTTGCATTTCGTTTAATTTGTGGAAAATACGTTGAAATGCAGTTACAAAATTTTAAGCTGTTTTCTTTGAAAGAGTATTATTTGCGTAGATTTTCGTAGCGGTCAAATAATGTAAAGTAAAGTATTTTTATGTAATTTATTTTTTTAAAAAGTGTATTTTTCTTTAAGTTTTGTGCAATTTATGTTTTTAAGACGGGTAGTTTTTTAAGAATCGTTTGTAAAGTTTTTTTTTTTAAATGTGTGTGCAATAAATTATAATTCAAGTAATATTTACAAAGGTTAAATAAAAGAATAAACATTTAACCAAAGTGTATAGTAAAAATAAATTTAAGAATATTTCAATTGTCCACCGTTTCTTCTGGGCCTTCGTCAGTACCAGACTTCTTTTCTTCATCGTCCTTTAACTTGTGCAATTTGTATTTTCACTCGTGTATTTTTGAAGAGGTGTGTTATTTTTAGAGTTCTGTGCAATTTGTGTTTTTAAGTCGTGTATTATCTTACCTCATGGTGGTGTGGAAAAAGATAAATGTGTTTTAATTTATATCAATAAAACAATTAAATGAAAATTTCTATCAAAAAAAAGGCGGTAACCCTGCATACCATTCTTTCATATTTGGGTCCATTCAAAATAAACAATATGACAACCCTGTGAGAGCTTTAATAAAGGACAGATTTATGCAATCCAATATAGCCAGAATGAGAGGCAAACGTCCTATCTTGCCTACACTGCCTTTTTTATTTGGATAAGGTATAGTTAATTGATAATTACGACTTCTGTTCCTAATTGCTAAAGTACCTATATTAAGGTAAAGAAGGAAACGTTTTTTGATAATACGTCAGAGTTACACATTTAAAAAGTAGTAAAAAGGTAAAGCGGAACATTTTTTTGCAAAAATTAAAAAAATGTATGGACTATTTTATCTTCCAGCGCCTCTTTATGAAATTTAAACGACCATTCATAATCATGGAAATTTTTCCACATATTCGAATTTTAATTCACTCAAAGCGTAGTGAAAAAAAAACGCGTGAAATTATTTTCATCTTCATTTTTTGTTAACATTCAAATGCCTCTACTAAAAAAAAAAAATAATATTTTGGTGTTATCCTGTTTTCACAAACACCACAGAGTATACATATACCACCAAGTTAAAAAACAAGAAGTTGTTAACTATATTCGTTAGTTCTGCTGATTCCTATTTTTAAAAACAGAATGAATTCAATCATAAGGGTCCACTTTGTTCCGGTTGTCCTAAAATATCAACAACAGCTTTTTTTATTAATTAATGTTATTTAACTCCTTCGCTCCAATCAACCACCGATACATTCCTCCCAATTCTTGACCCGCACATAAATACTTGTATTTACAAAAATTCTCTTCGAAGAAAAATGAAGAAGGAATTAAAAAAAAAGGGCCATTATTGAATTGAAGAAGGACGATGTAAAGTGAAGTGGATGCCGAAGAAGGCAATGCCAATGAGAAAAGAGAAGAATTCAAAGAAAGTCCTTAAGTACACACACAAACACACACATTCTTTCTTTGCAAAGCCATAAATAATTGATGAAAGATTTAAGAGGGTGGCCTGGCCGAGTTCAGTTAGGAGTAGAATGGGGTTGGTCTCATTTCTTCGACTGTCAACGGCTCTGGTTAAAAGGTTCTCAAGAACTCTGTTCGATATTGACGTGTTAAAAGGACGAGATTCCTTCGGAGGTATTCATCTGGATGTTGTTAGTAGTAGTTGTGGCCCCCCATGATAATGGTGATGATGGCGATGACGAAGACGGTGCCGATGGTGGTCAAATGCGAAACGAAATGCGGAGGAAACGTTCGAATTTGTTAGTTTGGTTTGGCACTTAAAGGCCAGAGACAAATATCACAAAAACCCTTACTACAATCTTTGGAGAATCAGTTTTTTTTTTTTTTTTCAGTTCACTTGAGTTCTTTTAAGTTCATTTTCATTTAACTTTGGACTTTGGATTGGTTAAGGCTCGTTTTTATTCACACTTTCCAGATAGCTTAAGAAAAAAACTTATTTCAGAATTGTAAGAAGACAAATTCCAATATTTCTGTAATAGACAAGTTGATTGGATGGCAAATCTTGTGGAAAAATAAATTGCGGAAGCGTGTATTCTTCAACTCAATGCGAGGCTGGGCTCTTTTTTTTTTCGCCTTTCTTCCACACTATTTTCCACTTCCTGATGTGGTTGGGATTGTGTTTTTGTGAGTTAGCAATAGCAAAAGCAGGATCTACTTTAAATCACATTCGTCAATGGACTGATTTCCTTTTGTCACTCCTAAGAGTTTTTTTCTTATTCTTAAGTTTCTGCTTGCTTTTTTTGTTTTCTTATTTTTTTGGACTTAAATAAAATATATATGTATGTTTTTGTGTTTTATATTGATTCATATATATATATATATTTCGGTATTTAACTTTTTATTGTTTCGAAAGCTCTTTCTTTGATTGCTATTGCTTTTACTTCGAATTTCTTTTTATCCGACATCAACTGTAATAGGGTTAGGGAGTGTTTAATAGACTTTGTGTGGGGAGAAAAGGAGCACAATGATGAATGGCATTTGTTAATGGGAAATTTTTGTGCTACCGACAGTATTCTCAAATGGAATTTTTTTCTTTCTGAACGATATTAAAATTCTTCTATTTCGTAAATGACATTTTGTTGATGCCAAAAGATGCTTTGAAATAAAAATTGTAACTAATTATAGAACTCACTGTATGAGTGTTAAATTTTCTTTTATTAATTTAATGTGTTTCAATTATCTAAACGACAAAGGTTTTTTGAGGAAAAAACTTTATTGTGGCATACTTCAATTATCATCCTAAATCCTACCTACCTGTAGGCAAGGCAAAAGAGCCAATTAGATAGTTTGGGACTTTGATTAGGACGATAAAAAAAAGATATGTACAAGGTCAACTCTTATCACCAGTGGCGTAATAAGGTTTTCTGTCGCCCTAGACTCTTGCAAATCCGCTGCGCCCCTTCCCTCATCAGAATTTCATCACAACTTCGACATACAATTTTAATCAAAGAAAATAAAACCACCTCCATTTTACTTTCATTGTTCTGTTTGGATGCTTCTTCTTGTAATTGAATTCAAATTTTGTACTCAGATTGTGATTGAGGAATAATTTTGTTTATAAATTAAATAAGCGTTCTCCCTCGGATTCGGAACCGCTACAATGTTTTTTTTTTTAATAGGGAAAAGGTATTAATCAAAGTAACTTTTTACATCGACATAAACCAAATTATAGTACAAAAACAAAATTAAATGAATATCAGCTCTTTATTGTTGATTACATCACATATTTTTTTTGCATTAACATAAATAAGTTACATATGTATCTATATTTTTCAATTTTTGTTTCAAGCTTTTATGCTTTCCAATTTAGTTCAACGTTCTGATCTGGTCTGACATTTTATTTTTTTAATGTTAATAATACTAAAATGTGTACCGAAATTTATTTTCATTTCCTGTATTGCTGCAAAAAGAAATATTTACATGTACATATAGGGCACATTTTGGATTCGTGCAAATAATATAACTCGAGATAACTATCAAGATTTACATTACAATGATAGAAAACACGAAAAAAGTGGGTCATGCAATTCCGCTATTATCGGTACCTGCCATAAAAATAAAAAATAAATTTAGTGGCACAACGACTCATGAAGAACCAGGGGCTAGTGACTTACAATTCTCAACCATTCCTGTGTGCGTGTCTGCAGGAATTTAGGGGACCTACAGTTTATTGCCGAATCCTAACAGCTGGTGAGTCGCACTTTTCTATGACAGGAGATACTCTTGGAGGATTTGTCACTTCCTCGCAAGAGGCAGTAGCCCGGAAAAAAAAACTAAAGGTGGAAGCGACTGGTATTGAACCCACACCTTTGGTATGACAGTCCATCGCACTAACCATTATGCCACGGGCTACTATACCTGCCATAGAACGAGTTTTTTTCGACTTTCTCGTTAACCGCTCAACCGATTTTAATCAAAATTTTTATTTTAAAAGTCCTATCAAGTATGAATAATACTGCATTCATATATTTTCAAAAAAATATTTTTTTTGACTTAAAAAAAGAAAGTTTAAAAAAAATTTTGTTTTGACATTTCGTTAGAAACGGCTTGATGAATTTTTTTAAATTATGGTTTTATTTGCAAATTATTATATTCTTAAAAATGGCATACCCAATTTTTTTTCTAAAAAATTTCAAGAAATTTTATATATAAAAAAATATCTTTTAAGAAAACCGCTCCAACGATTTTTAAAATTTTGTCTGCATAAATTCATATTTTTACAAGAATTGAGATAACGTTCTTCATTTTGAGATTAAAACATTTTAAGTACCTACTTGTTTTATCAATTTAAAGAACTTTGTTTTCACATTCAAATTTCCATTCTTCAATTTATTAAATGAATAAATACATATAATTTATTATTAATTAACGCCCAATTTCTTCACATAGGTACTAAGCTAGCTTAGAACCCGGTCTAGCTGGACCAGGTACTAGCTCTGGTACATGGTCCTAACGAAAAGTTAGTACCTGAGCATTTCTTCACATCCCTATAGTACCCGATCTAAGTTCACACAGCGGTACTAGGAACTTAATACGTCTAAGACTGGTCTAATACTGATTTTGATAATTATAATATTGTCGAGTGTTGCATTGAATTCTTCTCATTCAAAATATGTGAATATTTATTTTGTGTTCGTAGTAATGATTTCTCCGAAATTGTGAGTTTTCGTAGTATTTCGAATTAAGTTTTGCGTGCTCGCGTGTGACCACGGACCTACTAATGGGATAACCAAATTCGCAGGCTTCAAAGTGTGCGCCTAATTCAAATATTGGTGAAATATTGAACCGAGCATCAATTCCGGTCCATTTTTTAACAACGTTTAGTTCGCCAAAGATATTTTCCGGTTACGTCAAGGGTCAAGGAATCGGTAAAATACATAAGCAGCCACTTCAAACTCTGAAAATGTTGCTGGCTTTTATCCAAAGTTGAAAATTTAAAAACCAATAAAATTAAAAAAAAAAAACGCTTTTATGATAAAAAAAAAGAAATGGTCAAAGAGTTATCAAAACTGAGCAATATCTCTCGGACGAACATTGTCACCACCAAAAAGTAAAGTCGTTTTCTACACAAGAACATCACACAAAATTGAAAAAAAAAAAAAAAAACTAGAAATAACAATGTTAACAAAAAAACGCACTTATTACCTATTTCTTCAGAAAACACAGGCAAGAAATGGTCAAACCAAATGAAATGAATTGCTCTGATTTGAGTATTAACCTGCTAGACTGTCGATTTCGAGGTCCTAGCTTAAACCAAGTCCTAACTAGTACTCGGTACCAATTTGACAGGACTATCTTAGTACTTATGTGGAGAAATCATTTGGTACCGATTTGTATACTAACAACTGGTATAATAACCAGGTCCTAACTGATTTTGAGGAGCTAGCTAGTACCGAGTCCTAACTAGTACTCGGTACCAAATTGACAGGACTAAGCCTCAGTACTTGTGTGAAGAAATGAGTTGATACCGATTTGAGTACAAACTTTAGGGCTAGTACCGTTACTAGCGTTAGAACTCTGTGAAGAAATTGGCTGTAAATGTTTTAAATTACACTCAATCTTTGAAAAAATTTGAAAGCCCTATAGAACTAGTTTTTCAGTAAAACTATCTTTGAAGAAAGTCAATAATATAGCCGTTACTACAAGAGCAAGTTCGTGCGACCCAGTCGTGCATTTTATTTGTTTTGTTTTAATTGGTTTCCCAGGTATTTTAATAGGTTTAAAAATGTTCTATATAAGTAATAAAGCGAAGCTTCATATATACATATGTATACCATATGGGCAGAATCGGATAGATACTTATAGACAGAGGGCGGCAAATTTCAAGTTTAAAATCCTTGAAAAAAAAATTGTAAATTTTTGTTTTCAAGCTCATTTTTTTCAAATTTGTATTTATAATTAAGTGCCACTGTTTTCATAAATATTCAATGTTCTATTCTTATCAATTCTTAGTCAAATTTATTTTTTCCAAAACGCAATCAAACAACTTAATTAAAAAAGCAAATAAAAGAGTTGATTTTTAATAATTTTGTTTCAATTTTATGTCAGTTTTTCAGAATTTTCCCCCAGCCTCTGTGTGGAAGGGGAGTACAATGTTTCCACCGTACATTTTTTTTTTTAGAATGATCCCAGAAATCATCCCCCAAAATATCGGGTACGAAGTAGGGGAGTAGGGGACACCCTACATAAATAACAACTTGAGTGGGCTGCCACCATTTTTGTTTTTCTCTCAACGACTGATTGTGAGTTATCTGAAGTAAAATCTTGCCTCTAGCCCTGGAATTTGCAATTGAACTATGTTGGAAATGAAGAACTTCTATTATGGATAGTGGTTAATTAAATATAAATAGGTAAAGAACAATTTAAGTCCATTTAAATTTTTGAAGTAACTTTTTCCCTAAAACTAAGCTGTCAGAAAAGCAAATAAAATAGATTTGAATAAAAAAATAGATTGAAGATCGAGCAGCACTAAAAATTTGTCCGAACCAGGAAATTAACAACTATCCGTTTGGCATTGCTTCTTCTCATTGTCTTCTTTCATTTAACGATTAATTAAAAATATTCAACGTGTCCTCTTTTTGCCTGATATCATTACTGTGCATCCCAAGAGTTGGATTATTTCTTCTTCATTTCTGTATTTGATTTGAAATTAACAGAAAACCAACTCCACGTCCTGTAGTTTTGCTCCACTAAATGAAATCTATTTTCAGGATCTCCAAGGTTGTCAAGTATAAACCTACGAGAACTACAAAAAAAAAAAAAAACTAAATAAACTGGAATTTAAAAATGTAAAAAAAAAACAAAATTTTATATCATCCTTCATCTAAATGCACGAATGCATGTGCAGAAGATCCTTTTTAAATGTTAAAAGAGCTGTTAGGAAGAAAAATAAACAAATAAAAAGAACGTCCTTGTGTAAAGGTGCTTGCAACTAAAGTGCAACTATAGCAGGTACAACAAAACACGTATACCGTCCTCCAGCGTGAAACACGTTTTAATTTAAATATGTTAAATAAAATCAGGTATTTTACCTCTTTAGTGCTGTGCAATTCTACATTTTGTGCTACACCTCATACCTACAACCGTCCATACTCTTACCTTTCTAAGAGTTCTAGAGAAGAGGTCCTTTTGCAGCAGAGTGATGTTTTCCTGTTCCAAGTACACATAAATTCAATTTGCAAAATGTTTCGTTGTCGTTTCTGCCATACTTCGTGTACTCTATACCTTTTCTATTGCTCGTTTCGTTTCGTTGATGCAAGGTTACAATAAAGAAAGTTTTCGGGTCTCAACGTACCATCCATACCAAAAATATATTGGGTATGTGCCTGGAGTATTTTCTAATATTCTAAAAAATCATAACTCAGAATCTTTATGAGAACTTTACAAAGAAGGAGTCGTTCAGTATTTCGTATATTGTCTTCCTTTTTGGAAGACTTGTTTTTTTAAGGAAATTTGCTAACACAATTAAATAGAGCAAGTGCTCCATGAAAATCAGAGAAGGTGCTCAATAAAATAAAAAACACCTGCTCTCATTCGTATGAATAAAATTTTACACCAACCTTTGAGTGCCTCCTTTTTCACAAGGTGTAGGTGATCTCATACCTCAAACCGACTTTTTTTTCTCTCAAACCAGTAGATAATAAATCGATTTAAAAATAAATTCCCGAAAACGGTGCTGGGATGGGAGAGTTGACTGGTGGAATAAAATGACCTGTTGCAACTGAAATCGGAGCCGCAGCTGCAACTGCTTTTAACTGCCTGAACAGAATGGTGACGGAGACGGAACAGGAGCCGGAGCTGGAACAGCTGTCAAAATATTGAATACACACAAATTCAATGTTGCCAACACAACGGAACGTAGCCGCATACGGAGCTGCAGCCGCAGACGGAAGAGTTCCACAACTTTTAACTTTTCACGTACGACACTTTTGACGTTTCAATTTGTATGAAGAAAAAAAACAACTTTTTGGGTCGGAAAAAATATTGTGATTATTTGTACCGCGAAAAAAAATTATTTATTAAAAGGCAAAGTATTGGAAACAAAACAGTTCCGTCTCCGTCATCATTCTGTTCAGCCAGTAAGTAGTACAGCTTTTTGACATTTGATTCTTTTAACATTTATTTGTATATTTTTTTCTGATTCGTCTATTAATTAATTTAAATTTATTTTAAACTTGCTGACCCGATGAACTTCGCTCCAACTATAATTGATTAAATTATTAGTGCTCCTTTCGAAAGTCGAGCCTCTCTATTGAAAGAATGAAACTCTTTTTAACTCTTTTTTTTAACTCAATTTAAACGTAAAATTGATATCATACATTTCCGTTCACTGCAATTCTTTGTGATAAACCATAAGATTTTTAGAATAACAACATTAGCCGCGTTTTATTTTCTACGGATCTGGATCAGGATAATTTTCTAACACGTAATACAAAAACAATTCGGGATCCTGGTCTCTATCTGGGTCTATTTCAAAGATCCAAACATTAATTCTTAGTCTGGCGTGTAGATGGCTTTTATGGTAAGGTAGTGTTCATTTCAGTTTAAAGAACAGAGACAGGAAACAACTGAAAATAATTAAAACGTAAGTAAAAAAGAGATGTTCATACAACACTGCTGATGTCATTGTGATTCATATCGTTTTATTTTCAAAGGATGATCCTAATCCAGATTCTTAGATAATAAAACGCGGCTATTATAGGTAAATTAAGTCTATTTGACTATATTCTATTTTGAATTGACTATCGCAATAAACTTCTGTATCGATACACTACCAATTCGTTTCAATCGCCAATGTAGAAAGACCGTTCGAACAAAAAAAAAAAAAATATTTAGTTAGTATGCAATTTATTGTTATCACGACTTTCCGACTTTCCGACTTTTCCGATATTATGACTTTGTCAGTTGAATTTTCTAATTTTCGTTCGAATAGTTCAATTTTCGGCTCCTTTGTTTGTTAATCTGGTGCAATTTAAATACAACAAAAAAATCTCCATGCAAATCGAATGATGTTCAGCCGAGTTATGCGCGTACGAACACAATTTAATTTCAGAAATTTATAAATTTCAAGGTGTTTTCAAGATGTTACTACTTTTCAGGCCGAATTTTCTAATTTTCGGTCGAATTTTTCAATTTTCGGCTCCATTGAGTATTAATCTGGTTCAATAGAAATCCAAGAAAAAATCGCCAGATAAACCGGATGATGTTTAACCGAGTCATGTGCTTATGAACACAAAAAAAGGATTTGTTTTTAACTTCCCATTGGAAGTTATTGAAATCGGTCCGTTTTGTGAAATTAAAAATTTTGACACTTCTTGACGTTTCGATGATTCTGGAGTCGGATCGGATTACATTGTTTTTAGAGAGATGTCTGTGTACGTACGTTCGTACGTTCGGAAGCTTTTTTCGCTGACGATAGCTCGAGAACGCATAGAGATATCGACTTCAAATATATTTTATTTTACAGATAATAAGGCCATTACATGCTGAAAGGAGTTTCAGAAAGATTCAATTGACGGTTTTTTTCATTACAAGAATTTAAAAAAAGTTGTAAAATGGCTTGTTTCTCGAATATCTCTTGAACAAATAATGCTATCGACTTTGGCCTAGTTTCATGCTATGCATAATGACGTAGTGAAAAATTGGTAATATTTAATAAAAGAACTAACCCGCAGTTTTTTTTTTTAACTAAAACAAAAACATTAAAAATTTTTAAAAAATATCGAACATCTTGAGAACACACAAAGATATTAACTTCGGGTTAAGTTTTATTTAATACACAAAGTAATAGTTAATAATCGATAGAGTTTGTACAAAAATTCAACTAACTTTTTTTTTTTTTCTAGGCCAAAAAAAACTGCAAAAAAAATGCTAAAAATTGTTAAAAAATATTTTTTAGCTCGAATATCTCAAAAAAAAAACCAGTAATATCAACTCCAAAATAATTTTAATGCGAATGCATGCAAAACTTGCCTCAAGTTAAAATAAGGGGTAACAAAAGACAAAATGAGTAAATTAATTCAATTCAAAAGTATTAAATTTCCATAAAATGCTTTTGTTTTCCAACCACAAATCTGAATGGTGCTGCTAATGACGGTTTATCCAAATGAAATTGTAAAAAGGCGACAGCTGACAAAAACTTAAACATGGTATATCCAAATGAATGTTTTAAAAGATGCGTTTCTCAAATCTTGTATCATATCGTGTTTAAGTTATGAGATTTTTTAATTAATTTCCCTTATGCCGACCGACAGAGATAATAATATATGAAAGCATGATGATGATGATGATGAATATTTCCGCACAATATACCTACGATTCTTAAAATGAATGAATTTAATTTCCTCATCATGAATTCTGTTAAAAACCGACAAAGGCGGATACATGTTATTGAAAGGGATACCATTTGGCATCAACTGGTACAATGAGCTCAAAGGAATTTATACTTTTCTTAAATTCTTTTTTTTTCACCTTTATTCCTTGGGAAAAATTCTTGAGGCTAAGAAATAACTCGTGAGATCTTTTTTGTCCTAGAAGGCCTTGGCAAAAGTGCAAGCAATAGAGAACATAACTATACAAAGAAATATCATAAGGCAAGAAAAAGTTCCACAATAAACGAAAGGCGAGAACATTTTAATAACTTTCTACTCTGGAACGGAAAAAGTAAAAGAAATATTTTTATTTAAAATTCACTTTTAAAGGAGCTGTTGTCAGAATGAAGCATTTAGAATAAGAAAATTTGAAACGCAAAAAATGTTTTATAAAACAGTACTTGCTTAAAGGTGAAAATTAAGAAGCCCATTGGTTTTTTTAGAAGTTATAAATTGCAGATAATGCTGCATTGAACATGCATTCTTTTCTGAAAGCCCAGATAAAACATATAGCGCTTAAAAAATTATATTTAATAAAACAGCTGAATACCATAGTCTTGAATATGAGGTTCCAAGACCTCTTACGTTGGGCCTTCTGTATGCAAGACGCACTTGAAATTTAATTTTTATAGTGCGTCTTGCATACAGAAGGCCCACCTAATAGGTCTTGAACCCCCATATTCATGTCTATGGCATTTAGCTCTTTTATTAAATATATAGTTTTTTTAATGGTATATGTAATGGTATAATATACCCTTAATCTGGGCTTTTAGAAAGAAATGCATTTTTAATGCAGTAGCGCCCCAACCACACCACTTGCAAGACTTGCATATTTGCGAATAGAAAGTAAAGACCTATCTTATTGCATCATTGAATTTTTGCTTTCATTCATACCCAAAAATGGCTGTGGGCTCTTTTAGTCTAATATTATTATTATTATTTTATATTAGCAAAACTGATAGGTACTCAGTATACTAATATCTAGCTGTTATAACCAATTTTAGGTGATGTAATCAAAGATGCAAAGTACTCGTTTGCATGGCGATGTACTGAAACTTCAACTGAAAAGCTGCTGCCTTTTCCACCGCTGGAAGTTCAGCGGTTTATTTTTTTATTTGAGCTGGTTATATCGGATATTACTGCACTAAGTTTCAGTTTTGCAATTATAAGTTTTGTATTAAAAAAAATTAAAGAAATGAAACACTATAAAGTCACACACTTCAATGCACTACATCTTCAATTCAAAAGCTGCGGCCTTTTCCACGGGGTGCTCAACCACCCCCCCCCCCTCCCCCACTTAAAGTTAATCTGCTTAGGTTATTTGGTTTTCCTAAGACCCCATAAACATCTCTATAAAATTTGAGCTTTACTAAAATAAGTTTGTTTTCATCATTTTTTCAGGTGTTTTGGGGGCTACTGCAGCCACACCCACCGCCGCTGGCTGGTGCGCGAAATGGTGATAGATTCAGTAACTATAGTGAAACCAAATCTTTTTGTTATTTGTCATTAAAAAAGGTCGCTGGCTCCCAGACTGTAAAATGTCTCATTTGAGAGATTGGTTTTTTTTTTTTCATTTTATAGTACACACTTCAATTAAAAAAAAAAAACAACAATAATTTTGAATGAGTCGTTTTCATATAAGTTCACAACTTGTTTCATAACAAAACAATCATTGAGTTTTTTTATGGAAACAATTCTAGCATAATGCAGTTATTCAAAAACGCAAAATAATAAAACCCTTTCTGTAAAAAACCTTATCTATGACCAATTTTATTTTCCAGAATAAAAGAAGGTAGGACGTATAATAAGTACCTATACCTACCTATGCATATGTAGGTTAGGTAATAAAGTCCTTCTACATTCATAGAAAACTTTCAAGTGTTTTTTACCGAAAAGTTGAATTGCAAATTTCACAATATGCTATAATATTTAATATACATACATACCTCCCAAAAAAATACCAAGAAGTAGGTACATATACCTATATGTTCCTATCCTACCTTTGTGTTCCTTTTTATTTGAAATAGCAGCAGAAAATATATTTCACAGCATATAGCCTGGCAAATTGATTTCAATTTTGATTTTCCATTTACTTTTGAAATTGCTAGCAATTTTGTCAACGGTTCATGCACATACACCTACATATTGCTGAAATTTCCTAACTATATATTTTTCTATTTTTTTTTTTTTTTTTTTTTTTTAGGTCCTACATTTTACAATCACTCAGGAAGGTACTAGCATACAAGCATCTTTCTGACGCTTTTTACCTTTTTTATTTTGGATATTTATGATTTTCTCATTTTATATAATAAAATTTCTACAGACAATTTGTCCTAAAAGTGTGTGAGCAGCGGCAGTAGGAAAGGGTTATCGATGATAGGAGCCAACAAGGATTCTAGGAATAAAAAATAAAACTGCAAAGTTGCATAAAGCAGTCCTGCCTGGTCCCTGTGTTCACCTTGAAAAAACATGACATCTCAAACATTTTTGTTTGTAGAAGATGGAGCAGCTAAAATTTGGTCCATTGGCCGTAGCAAAGCAGTCAACGAAAACAATAACCCCTTGAGAATGACTACAACAACAGGGAGGTACTATAACCTTTAACAACGTGTCAAGATGACAGCTCTTACAACCTACCATAAATTGAGTTCTTGCTGCTTTCTGGGTGACCCATTCATGGTACCGTGTATACGAGTGTATTGTATGCCCCATTCTACTTTAACATACATTTTATGTCACTATTCTTCGAGCGAGCTTGAAGGATACAAAAACGACGACGACGGGTTAAGATGTCAGTGCCAAAAGCACGACAGTGTAACATTATAAGCGTCACCTCGTTTAATGGTCGTCTTTCCGTTTTGCCAATATTAATCAGGGCCGTATTGAAAGGAATGCACCAGCAAGTAGACACTAGGTATATGTGCACTGACGCCCCTTTTTCCGCTTTTTTTAAATTAAAATAAAATTAAAATAAACGGCTCATGAAGAACCAGGGCCTATAGTGCCTTATAACTCTCAACCATTTCTGCGTGCATGTCTGCAGCAATGGAGGGGACCTACAGTTTATTGCGGAATCCTAACGGATAAGGTGAGTGGCATTTGTCTGTGGCAAGGGATACTCATGGAGGATTTGTCACTTCCTCGCAAGACGCAGTAGCCCGGAAGAAAAACTTAAGGTGGGAGCGGATTTGAAACCTCAGTATAAATAAAATCTCCTCCGCCTTGAAAGAAATTTAGTTTTAGATGAGGCCCTAGAAAGTCTTGCATAGCTTATTAAAATCATTATCATCATTATCACTATCATTATTAAATCATACTAGGCTCTCCCCTAGTTTTAATTGATTTATTTATTTATTTATTTATTTATTTTTGCTTCAAGACAAAAATAAATAAAACAACATCAAGTATTTGGATTCGGTACTGGGATTTTCCGCTTACTGGTCTGATACGCTAACCACTGCACTGGCCTTAGTCGCAATACAAAACTTCAATGTTGAATAACTATAAATATAAAAGGTTTATGGGACAGCAAAACTTCCTCAAAGAGTTTTTACTATCAAGGGCCCAGCGAGTATTTGCTACGTTTTCCTCGACAGAATTTCCCCTACTGAAAATTTTTGAGGGCCTTGGTTAAATTTGGAAAAACTTAACATTTTTCCAAGCTCGTTTTGATATACTTATAAATTAGAAAATGGCATACATAATATGAAAATAGAAATACAAATTATTTTATTATGTAATTCCTTATTCTGTTAAAAATTATAAATAGTCATACAATATTTGCAAAATTTACATCAACTACATTTACCATTGAAAAAAAGTATTTTAATACTTTAGAGACGAGTGACTAATAATGTCATTGATTGTGTCATTTTAAAATGACAGAAATAATTACATTTTTTTACAAAAACACCAAATGTATACTTATCAAATGATTCATCGATTATATCCTTCAGATTTTTGAAAAGGAGGATATTTTTAAGCGAGGAAGGATGGGAGGACACATAGTTGAAAAGAAGGACTATCGTCCCAAATGGAGGACATTTGGGAACCCTAGATGGACTCCACTGTTGCCTGCAAAAAACGAAATTTTTGCAGAGATCAAACGGAAAATACATAATTCTTGCTAATCGCTGTTTATTCAGACTCATTATTGAATTAAATCGGTCATATTTTGGCCCCTTGTGACTTTTAGGGTTAGGTTTGATTTAACCCAATGCATATACGCTGTAGATTTTATTAAGAGTCGGTATTGTCATCGACCAAAATATTGCGTCTTAGAAAGTTGAATTTAACTCTTAACTGCAGTCGTGGGTCCATTGGACACAAGTTCTAATATAAAACCACTGTAAAAAGCGCTACTAGCTGAAAATTAAGAAAACATTTTATAACAGTGGCTGAACGCTGAATTGTCCAGCGATGAAGGCGAAATTGGCCCAAATTCGATATCTATGCGCAATAATACCTTATTTGCTTGACTTTTTCATATAACAAGTTTGTTTTGCATGCCTTTAAATGGGCTCACTTTGACCTAGCTATGTCAGAATTTTTCTCATAAAATATTTTACGTTTTTGTGTTTACAGTTTTAAAGAGAAGGTAGTTTTATTGAGGAAAAATGTTTTGTTTTATTTTTTTTTTATTTTATATATATTTTTTTAAATTATATGTTTTAAGGTTAAGAATTTTTTGAAAGACGAAAAAAGTACAAATTTGAAATAAAACGAAAGTTCCTACCGCTTATTTGTTTTAAAACTATATATGTTATTGGTCATGTTTGATGTTTAATAAAAAAAAAATTAAAAAAAAAAATATGTACCTAATACTTTTTTTTAAAATTATTATTAAAAAATTGCTGCGCCCATTGGACCCACAGGTGTAGAAGTGTACATAATTTTCACGACTGCAGTTAAGGGTTAAATCTCCAAATATTTACAAGATTAATGTTCGGTCTCGTAAAAACCTTTTTATCAGATTATCAGATCAGATATTGATGTATAATATTTGTATGGAATAAACATCATTTAAAAATTTAAAAGACTGTTAAAATAGTTAAAAAGGCTTTATTAAATCGGCGTTAAGTGAGAATTATTTTGAAAAAGATACATTTGTCTGAAACTTTTTCGTTTTTGATTGGCGCCCCCTATCTTCTATTTCCTTACTTGTTTATTTCCTATTACAGAAGTTAATGCGTACGATTTGAGAGCTCTTCCTGATGTTGCGTTAACAATTTATACGTATCTCAATATTTTGTTCTTTAATTTTTATTTTCACTTCAGGTCTTTTTACCATTTAGACAAAAGGGCTGCCAAGCACTATAATATTACTTCCCTAACTTCCCAATATCCTTCCCTTAACAGTGTCCGTATAGTGTGTGTCGTTGCTCGTTTCTGAGAGACATGAAAAATGGAAAAGCATGCCACAGTAATGACATTGCTTTACATAATAAAAAAAAAAATAAACTGCTGATGGAAGTATCTGGCTTTTGCACCTTCCTCTGACAATAGCGAAATGTTTCTTGCTCATCTTACAACATTATTATGGTTCGAACAAAGTCAAAAGGGGTATGTATGCAAAGGGGGAAGTGTTCCTGTTCTATGTTCGTTAAAAGGATGAATAGTGTTGCATTTTGTATAAATAGGGTTCTGTGCGTAGATAACAAGGTATAATATCATTCAGTTGGTTGGGTACCTACAATTTAAAGAGGATGAGTTGAGTACAGCGATGGAAATGAAGAAACGGTATAGTGTTAAAAGAGCGACATACAAAGAACTAGGTTAATGTACACAATAATTTAGTTCCAATAGTTTTTTTTTAATGATAACGCTCATTCATAACTGTATTATCAAGACTTATTAAGTAGATAGGTACATACATTTATCGTTTTTCATTATGTTAGTATCATGTCTTTCCAAATTTAAACACGTCACCATTCAAAACCAAATATTTCTTCAAAAAAAAAAAAAAAAAAAAACACTCAACAGCAAATGGTGCAGTTGCAGTGGTGCATGCTTTTCAAGGTAGGTATACAGGGTGTTCGGTATAAGGTGCACCAACCAAACGGTTAGAGCGAGTCGGTTGGGTTAAGACAAGAAAAAAATCGTATTGAAGGGTGGGGTCTATTCCCCCCGTTTAAGCGGGAGGGGCAATTTTCTAAAAAATGGACTTGAAATAGAAAAAAAAATATTAAAAAACAACGGCAACACCTACAATGTCATGCTTTAATTTTTTTTTTAAGCCAGAATCTTGTTCTTTTATTTTCTTTTTGATTTAAATTATTTGATAGAATAGCTTTGAACAATTACTTTTCAAAGTCAAAATTTTGAAAATGAAAATGAAAATGAAAAAAATTGTGTTCAAACTAATTTTTTTCAAAATTTTACGTTATTAATGTCGTTTTCGATTGGATTTTCAGAGTGTTTCACTCCTTTTTGATTCCAATGGAATGTGAAAAACTCTCTTCCGTAATATGTGTATCTATGTAGAAGTAAAAACTAAAATGAACTCTTCAATAATTTCAATTCCAGAACATACCAAGAAGAAGCATTTACTATTTTGACAATTAATCCAACACATACTTTTAAAAGTATGTGTGTTTTCAGAGTGCACTCCTAGCACTCCTTAATAAAATCCGGAGTGAAAAAACACTCCTAAACCATCACTCCGAACAGCAAATGGAAGGTTTTTGAAGTGTTGGGAGTGTGGATGGAGTGAAAAAAGAGTGCTAGGAGTGACCAATGGAAAACGACATAAGTAATATTTTTGTTTGTAATATTTAATGCTCCTATTAATTTCCAGCCAAACACTATCGGTTGCCTAAACGTTTTTAATTTTTGAGAAAATTGAAAATAACGATATTTACTTTACTGCTTAATTAGAAGAAAGAGAACCTTTGGATAAAACAAAATAACCGATGGAAGTCAAATTCAAGGAAAACTTACTTTAGTTATTTTTAATTTTCTCAAAAACTGAAATACATTTTCACAACTGGTGTTTCGTGTTTGGCTCAAAATTGATGACAGCATTGAATATTAAACACGGAAATATTACCTAATTATGTACATAAAATTTTGAAAAAAAAAATACTTAAAACCCAATTTTTGATTTTTTTTTCAAAAATTTAAGTTTGAAAATTAATTTTTGAAAAACTGTTTACTACATGAACTTATTTTTAAAAAAATAAAAGGAGGTTTTTGGCCTTACAAAAATGTGTAACATACCATTGTAATAGCGACCGTTGTTTTTTAATAATTTTTTTTCTGTCTTAAGTCATTTTTTTTAGAAAATTGCCCCTCCCGCCTAAACGGGAAAAAATAGACCCTCCTCCCATACGATTTCTTGTCTTAACCCAACCTACTCGCTCTAGCCTTTTGGTACACCTTATACCGAACACCCTGTTTTCCTCTGGACTTTGTTCATCTACAAATTCAATTACACTTGTTTATGTCTAATTATATACATACATACACAACACATGTACTTCAAGAAAAAAGTTATCGTTAAAGTTTTTTTTTATTAGTTTTATTTTGAGATTGATTATTTTTTCAAAAACTATGTACCCGGGGCCGTAGTTGGGGCGGGGGGAGGGGGCATTGAGGGGCAATGCCCTACCTTAAAATATCCAGTGTCCTTCCTTAAAAATCACAACAATGAAGGTATTTGTATGATTTCCTTGTTTCTCTTTTTTTTTCTATCGACAAAATTATCGTGGTTTCGCTGTTTTTTGTAATAGAATAATTGCAGCAAAAAATCGAAATTATTTTATCACGTCACAATTTGGAATATTTGAGGCTTAAGCCGCAAAAATAGGCAACGGAGAGGTTTTTTTAGACGTTAAAATTTGTGTGGGTCCTTTAAGCTATGTGTATCAGATAGGTATACATAAAAAACTACTTTTTCTCTTTATACATAACTATGTATATAAATACATAAATATAAATAAAAACGAGGCGGGTTGTGACCCACACTGATAACTTCCCATTGGTTCCCTTTGAAACTCGACACCCGATGTTATTTTTTATAAGAAAATTACCGATTAAAAATCTTCGAAAAACTTATCAGTTGTGCAATCAAGGAAAGACCAAAGTTGAGCTGTTTGCTCTAAATATTTGCGACACGAAAAAAAGCTTACGAACTTACGAACGACAGACCTCGAAACGTGACCTCGAAACGTGGAGAAATGTAAAAATTTTCAATTCGACAAATTGGAACCGATTACAATAACTTCTAATGGGAAGTTAAAAAAGTTACAGAAAAGTTTTAAGGAGATTAACACATTTTGCAAAGCTTAAAAGACATAATAAATTTGAACGTCTCCAAAAACGCCATATTTTGATATTATATGTTATGTTTATCTCCAGTTGTGTGCGATATGACGAATAATGTATTAAGTTATTAATTTAAAAAAAATTAAAAAACTGAATAAAAACACAAAAATGTACATTTTAATAATAATTGTATTTAATTTAAACCTGCAACATATGTAGTTAATTTGGAAAAATAATTAATCTATATAATTTTTAATATAAATAAATAGATTGAAATATCACGCGAAAGTTAAAAACACTTCTTTAAAAATATAAAAAACTCTCAAGGAAAAAAAAATAGCTACTGAAAGCCATGAAAATCTTTTCTTTTATCTGATGTTTTGGATTAAGAAGGACGAATTTTGAATTTTTTCAAATCAGTGAAATTTAACTTCCGCCCTACCTGTTACCACCACTGCCCTACCTTAAATTCAACTCAAGCTACGGCCCTTTATGTACCTACATTGAATAAATTAAAAGATTAAAATTGTCATTTTTTCAATAAAATCATCCTCACCCCTTCCTCCCTCTGTGGGCCAATAGCACCAGCTTTGAGAAATACCAATGTATATGTATTATGAAATCTTATTTAAGTTTTGGCCGAAAATTTTGCCGCATCAGATAGGCCCAACCTCACGGGCCTAAGCCTAAATCCAGCACTGTGTAACATTTTTTTTTTTTTTATTAAAAAATAATTTTATTGGTGTCAAAAAATGGTAATTTATTGCGCAAAAAATAATTGGATAGCTTTTCTGGTTAAATTTTTTATTTGAATTTGAAGAAAAGTAAATTTTCGGTCCGTTAAAATAAAACGGAAGTTGGCGGACAAAATCTAAAAAATGGAAATTTTAATTTTATCTTTTTGCCAGAGATCGTAGCTTTTTAAATGCTTATTTGTTGCGCAACAAATAACTTAGTAGCTTGCTAGGTTCATTTTTTAATTCAATTTTAAGTTAATAAAAAACGCATTTCCGGTACGGTATAATGCATTATTTTAGCGGACTTTTCGATAACTAGATAACTCAGGAAGGAATACTCCAATTAATAAATTATTTAAGGACATTTTTAAGGAAAATTTAATTCCCTTTAAGAATACATCTCAATCAATTCCTTACGATAATCGGTTTTAAAGTTATAAAAAAAGAAACAAACAAAAGAAAACTTCCCATACAATTTGTATTGAAAAAAGAAATTTATTAAGTTTTTAACTATTTAGATAGAGTGTCTAAGTATTTCGAAATAGTCAGAAATATGCTTTATTTAGTTGACATGTTCAGGCCAATGAGATTTTAGAGATTTCTCTTTTCGCTACATCAAAAAGTGAGCAAGCGTACCGATCCAATTTTTTTTTCCTCGCAGTTTTGACAGCTAAACTGAAATATTTTGCTTAGGAATTCTATTCATGTATTTACATATGTAGGTACATAGCCGAGATTGCTGAGGTCTCTGATATCTTATTTTCCTGAACTTGCCTAGTAAAAAAAAATATTAGGGTTTTCAAGGTTTTGACAATCAGTTCCGTTGTCTAAGGTTAGATAAAGAGCAAGATCACTTTAGCTACAATTAAAGACATTTAAATTAGTCTGTCTAAAGTGAGATAATATTAATACATACATACGGTGGAATTTAACTGTATCTATTCTATTTTAAGGTAAATTTTTAGACTTTTGGAAAAGCGTAAGTAACTCGAGATAATTAATCGAATCATGGGCACGAGTACGATAACTCAGGCGCCAAAAATTGATAACGGGTTTTTGTAGAGGGGTCAAAAACAAGCCTTCTTTCCTATGGGAAGGGGGTGTCTATATCTCGCCCCGTTTAGGAGGTAGGGGCAATTTTAGCAAAAAATGACTTAAAATGAAAAAAAAAATATTAAAAAACAACGGCAACACTTACAATAAAGTACTATACCGGTTTTGAAAGCCAGATAGTTTTTTTAAAAAATCGCATGCAAACTTAAAATTTTGATAAAAAAAATTAATAAAAAAAGTTTAGACCAACTTTTTTCAAAATTGTGAAAGGAAGTGCTTAATTAGCTTTTCGTTGTCAATGTGTATATTATTTTTAAATCGAACACAAAAAACCGAATGGTTTACGCTAAGTATTAGTTTTTGAGAAAATTGGATAGAACAAAAACTACTAATTTACGAGATTGTTGTTCTTTTTGTTGTTGCTTACATATTATACAGTGCTAACACCCAGAATTACGGCGTATAAACAGTGAGGTATGTAAGGGGGGGCATGCAACCCCCCTGCTTGGCCAACTAGAGGATTTGGGGTGGGTGCGAGTTTGGGTGTATGCAAAGTTTCTTTTGCATTTAAAGAATCTAGATTTAAAGGAACTTTGAATGTATCCTATGTACATATAAACAGTAAGGTAGGATTTACCGGTAAATTCTAGAATTTCATTTGTTCGACTTTTAACGGTAACATACCCCCAATGAAAAATGGCTCCAAACAAAAAATGAAAAATAGCCCCAAAGTGGGAGGCTTTTTTTCATAATGAAAAATGGCCCCAATTTTAAAATGGAAAAATTACCACAAACTTAATGAAAAAAAAGCTCCAAAAAAAGTAAGAAATACTCAAACCAAATCGAAATTTGCCCTAAAAATATATACGTAAGGCAACAGGCTACATGAAATTTGACCCCAAACGAAAAATGAAAAAAAACCCAAAATTGGGGCTTTTTTTCATAATGAAAAATGACCCAAATTAAAAAATGGAAAAATGACCCCAAAGTTAATGAAAAAAAGCCCCGAAAAAGTAAGAAATACTCAAACCAAATCCAAAAATTGCCCTAAAAATAATGACGTAAAGCAAAAAGATAAAAGTGGCGCCATTTTTCATAATGAAATTTAACCCCAAAATTAAAAATGAAAAAAGGCCCTAAAATAATGAAAAATGACCCCAATTCACAAAATTTAATCAATTTTTTGTTTTTGTTGCTTTTTATATAAATTTTTGGGGCCATTTTTCATTTTTTGTTTGGGGCCATTTTTCATTGGAGCCAAATATCATGTAGCCAAGGCAACAACAACAGATTAAAGTGGGACCATTTTTCAAAATGAAATTTTACCCCAAAATGAAAAAGGAAAAGAGGCCCCAAAAAAGTGAAAAATTACCTCAATTCACCAAATTTAATCAATTTTTTGTTTTTGTTGTTTTTCATATAAATTTTTGGGGCTATTTTTCATTTTTTGTTTGGGGCCATTTTTCATTGGGGCCAAATTTCATGTAGCCAAATTCATATTACCATAGGTACTAACGTACGACTGTATGTTTCTGTCTTACATATTTATATAGGTAATACAACTGTAATGTTCAAAGTATTCATACCTACTTACATCATAGAATAACAGGTTATTTTTTTCGAAGCCATTTGAACATTGTCTTGACTTGACTTGGCCTAACTGACTAGCTGACCGACTAGGACATGGAATGCAATGTAAGTCTACTACCTCCTCGTGGTGCATTCTGAGTAACGCTATTTACTTTACTTGCAAAGATGAACATCATCAACATTAATCCTCAAAGAAAGATCACCGTAAATACTAAAACCAAAAATCTCATAGAAAAGTAGTTCTAGTAATTTTCAATTTTTTAGCCTTGTCGTATCTTTCAATTGAAGAAACAGGTTCTGCACCCACATACGTTGACAGCAAAGTCACCTGTTTGTTATGTTTGTTGTCCTTCCAACTTACTGATGACATTTCAATGCCATCATAATTGGTCACGTATTCCTCAAAGGATCCTCTCTCCCCAGACCTGGCCATTTCTTCTAGGCGATTCTGCGATTTTCTTTCTCATTTGCATTTCGTTTTTGATTCTTTGCCTATCAAAATTATTTTTTGCTTTATTAAATTAAAACTATTTTTGACAAAATTAAATTTGACATCCCAAACACACATTTGCAAACAAAAAACAAATCCAATCTGCGTTTCTTTTGCCAAGAAAATTCGTGATCCGGGATCAAAATCCCTATTTGCAAAAGAAAAACGACATTAATTGATGCGATTTAAAAAAAACACACAATTTTAAATTGTCTTATTCAAAAATAAAGAAAGGACACTCGCATAAAGAGCCTAATTCAATTCAATCAGAACTGCGAAAATTCGAAAACGGGACGTTTTGGTATTCGAACGAAAATCAGAACAGCCGTGATAGAGATATGTGTAGTAAATAACTCAAAAATAACGTTCCACAAACTACGCTGGCTCTATTTTAACGAAAGCAAAGGGTAGTAAAGCAACGAATTTTAGCAAAACAAGGGATTTTTTTAGTACCTTGATTTCGCAAGTCCACAGGTACAAAGTTCACAAGTGTCTCTTAACCCGCCATTCATTCATGTGTAACAAAAAAATATCAGAGCATAACTTTCCGTGTTCGATTCGTGTAACAACACATTCAAAAATGTTGAAAAACGTTCATTTCACAGTAACTTTTTTAAAAAAAGACCAATTGGTTGGTTTAAAATTAATATAACGCTTTTGTCATAAAGCTTTTATTTTTATTGAAATATATTAAATTATAATTATTGATTATTTTTTTCTTTTCATTAAAGCTAAAAGAATATAAATAAAGTATGTAGTAAGTAAATTCTTGGTATAAATACATAAATGCACGATGTTAATGTTATGTATGTATATCTCCATATTTCAACTAGGATCAACATTCAAAATTCCAATTGTCCTTTGGGATATCATTGGTCGATTAAAAGTTAACCAAGGAAAAAGTCCAAGAAGTGATAGAAAGAAGAAAGAACAAAATTTACAAAGCAGCGACTAGGTTTAGTTTTAGTATAAAAATAGCGATATTTTTGGACAGAAATTAATAAACAAACAAAAAGCATAATCACCGAATGTCTAGGAGTTAAGTTTACGTGCTAACACAGATTTCTTGTATTTCGAATTAGCTTAACTGAAATAGGGTACTTTCTCTATTCTAGATACTTGATTTAAGTGCCTAGAATGCACTTTACGACCTTAACGAAGTCAAACGATGCTGCATTTCTTGCAATTCTTCCTCATCGTCTTCTTCTTCTTCGGCAACCACTGGAGTTGGTTGCGCTTTTTCGATAGTCGCTCCCTCTGGCGGTAGGGGTGCTTCTCCAAGTTTTCCTTCGGTAATTTCCCACAGAACTTTGTCAACTTCCTTCTGTGCTTGTTCCTCCAGCTCCTCTGAATCTTCAAGGCTGTCCATTGTCTCGTCGAGCATTTCATCGATTATGCCAGCCTTCATCATCTCTTTTGACATGTCCCGCATGATTCCGGCCAATTCGGGATACCGAACAAGGTTCTGCATGGCTTGCATGACTTCGGTGGACTTTTGCAAAGAACCAGCAACACGGAGGGTAGCTGAAATGGGAGCAAATGTATGAACTATTCAATCGATTCTATTCAAGCAACTCACCTAATTGGGTCTTCATTTGCAATTGCACTGAATTGAGGTGCGCCTTGCTGGTGTAGATTCTGGCGACGGCCTTACGTGCGCCAACAATTTCTTTGGCCAAAATAACACAGGTGTCACGGTCACCCTTGGTTGCAGCTTGCTTCAGAGCCCGCTTGACCTTTTCCTCCTCCCGTTGAATGCTGCGAATTTGTCGATCCAGTTGGTTGCCCTCCTTTCGGATTTTATGCGTCCATTCGTTGACCTAGAAATAAATGATTGTTCCTGATTTTCTACATATCTTTCATGATTTGTTTACTTGTTCTTTTGGATCTTTAGAAGCTGTTTTCCCAAATAAACCCATTATTTTTAAGTATTTTTTAATAACAATTTGCGATGTTTACAAAAAAATGACTCATAAAATGTTTTCGTACGGAATTGGTGTGGGAGGTGCAAGTTGTGTCAGAATCGCTTGACGTGTGTGGTTGTCATGGTGAAAGATCTGTTTGATTGAAATGTGTGCGTTCAGTGGCCTATTTCTCGATTGGACTTTTCCAAAACCTGTCTTTTCTTTTTCCAAAAAAAATTTAATGTCTGTTCCTTTACTTTGAAACTCTGTGATTTTCTTAGCATTTTACTGCCATTTTATTTTTTTTTTATGAACTTTGACAGAACGTTGGATTGAAATGCACAGAAAATCACAAGTTTTCAAAGTAAAGGAACAGGGCTTTAAATTCGACCGAACCCTTCTCATGAAATAACTTTTTTATATTTCAATGATCATTGATAAAGTAGTTCAATCGTTGAAGTAACACGCCGACTCCACAGTACATACAGATGCCCAAGATCCAAAAAAAACAATCCAATCAACGACCAGCTTGTTTTTTCGCACTGGGCGCTTTCGTTTTTTCTAATACCTCTTTAAAAATCATTCTGTGAGGCGCATGCTATTACACACTGACTCTCGGTTCATGACTTATACTACGTTTTCATTAGAGCCGAAATGAGGTAATTTCGCAAATTACGTAAAAAGTGTTTTCATTACAAATTTGCTAATTTCGTTTGACAGTTCAGGCTGTCAACCGCTTGTTTTTGTTGTTTTATACATTGAATTCTGTCATTTTAAATGCGTTTCACTTTGAATGGATTCCATTTGGGTGTGTTCATAAAGTATTTACGTAATTTCCTACCTAATTTCGTGCAAATTTGGTTGAAATTATCTCATTTGGAAATGTGAATTTGTATGGGAAATGAGATGATTTCGAATCGAATTTGGAAATTTTCAACGAAATTACCTCATTTGCTCTAATGAAAACGTAGTATTAAATTTTACAGTTCTCGTTTAGTTTTGTTGTCCGTATCCATGTTCTCTCCACAAGAAACGATATGAAATGAAGCGACATGGCAAAATAAAGAACATGAGAAAAGGAGAACGTCAAAAAGAGTCGCCTTGAAGATTTGAAATAAATCTTGTCAAATCTTCATAGGTCCAATAGTTTTAAAACTCGAACTGGCCTATATTTTCTCACACTGTATACATTTATTGGAAAGTGGAAATACATTAAACTTTCTGCCTCACTTCAACGTCATTAAGCCTTAACTACATAAGCCAAAAAAGTGAAAAAGTACAAAAGTGAAAATTTTCAAACTCATTTTGGGATAGTGTTTCTCACAGGAAAACTTATAAAAATGATGCAGAAAGCTTAAATTTTGGTTTAAAAATAAAATGTATATATTATTTTTCACAAAACAACTGCGGTAGCTGGAAAAAAATATTTTTACTTTTGTAATTTTGCAAAAAGTGGCTTATGTAGTTAAGGCTTTAGAAAGAACGAAACAACATCTGCAAACTGTCAAAATAAATCTACTTTTTAATCTTTTTGTGCGGTGGAAACACAAAATAGATTTATTTGATCTAAATTGAGATAAACCTAACCTTCGTTGGAATCATAGTATTATGTAGTAAGGCTTAAAACATGAAAAACTGGAAAAAGTGCTATTCTTTTCGCAAAAAGATAAAAATCTTTTCTACAATGAAAAACGACATTAGTGTACACAATTTTTCATTGACGGTGTTCACATTGGACTTACTCCTTGGATTTTTTTTGACGTCTATATACTTTTTCTCGTTCCCACTCTGTGGTGAGAAAGAGACAGGCAAGTGAGGCAGGATTTTTTAAATTTTTTAAAAATTTGTGGATTTTTTTTGACGTTTCCTTTTGTGACATTTGTTTTGTTAGTATTTAGTTTTTGTTTGGCACTTAAATACTACAGAATCGAAGTTTTTTCAATTGGAAAAATATTTATTTAGTGAAATATTAATTTTGTGATTGAAAAATTTATAGTTAAATCCTCCGGCGAATAAAAATTTGTGTTTTATATTAATAACTACCGAACGTCAAAATGAATCGGTTGTGTGTGTCTGAACACGAGCTGACTGACCTATGCCAAAAAAAATCGTAAATCTGAGTCCGTGAACACCGTCATTCATACAAAGTACAGTAAGAGCACGACAGATTTTGACAGGGTTCATTCTAGAATTCATCAAAAACATGACAGCTGAAAAAACTTCTGACATTTCACACAGCACGCCCGTTGTCGTTATGATGTAAAATAAAATTTCCTTTTTAAATGGATTAAAGTTTTTCAGTTTTTTATTTTTTAAACTGTCGTGATATAATGTTAAATTCAAGGCGTGGAATCAATTTAATATGTTCCGCAACAAATCGTCTGTCTATTTTAAAAATTTCTCTGCCGCGACAACCGTATATTCTTTCGAAATGTGTTCATCTCACCGGTTACCATCAAGCTCGTGGTAAGAAGCCCGGACCCAATGTTTCTGCCTTATTTAAGCCTGTGTTCGTCCGTCCAACCGATGATGAAATAAACGTTGGAGCTGAACTTGTCGGGAAGCTAGATAAAACAGATTTATTGAACACACTCAATAAATTCACACAAAAACGGGAGATTAAACTATTGTGTCTCGAGAATGGACTAGATGGTAAGTCTGGTTTTGAGGAGTTTTAGAAAATTGATTAATTTTTCATTTTAAAGCCTACTTACAGCAACAAGCTTTCGCCTCCTTTCGAAGATACTGCATTGAGGCAGAAAACCTCCCAGTTGACCTGCACATCACAATAAGCGACATCCTTCATGGAGCTGGTCACATCGACGACATCTTTCCATACTTCCTGCGCCACGCTAAAACCATCTTCCCCCATCTCGACTGCATGGATGATTTGAAGAAGATTTCTGACTTGAGAACTCCAGCTAACTGGTATCCTAGCGCGAGAGCAATTACCAGAAAAATAGTCTTCCATGCTGGACCAACAAATTCGGGCAAGACCTATCATGCCATGGAGAGGTTTCTCACAGCTAAATCTGGAGTCTATTGTGGTCCTTTAAAGCTCCTGGCCACCGAAGTGTTCAACAAATCTAACGAAAGAGTAAGTTTAATGTTAAAGTTGTTCAATTTTGTTTTAATAAAAAATTAATCGATTCTAGGGAACTCCGTGTGATCTGGTGACTGGAGAGGAACGGAAATTTGGTATCAACGAAAACACACCCGCCGCACATGTAGCCTGCACGGTGGAAATGACTTCAGTGACCACTCCTTGTAAGAAAAGATACAATTTTGCATTCAATTTGTGTTTTTTAGAAAAGCCTATATAACAATTTTGGTTTCTTGATTTTTAAACAATGATCAAAAATAGAATAAATCGCTTTCTGACCAAACAAGCATTCCAATCAACTCAAAATGGTCCTTCTACTGTGTTGAACTCCTGCGCTTTTTGATAAACTATTTGACTATTTTAGCTCTCTAATTTTTGTATTAAGTTTTTTTTCGAAATTGGACAGTTCGATTTATACCTTTTAAATTATTATTAACTTCGAAACTTATTGCAGATGAAGTTGCTGTTATCGATGAGATTCAACTTCTGAAAGATCCCCAAAGAGGATGGGCTTGGACTAGAGCGTTTCTTGGTCTCATTGCTGATGAAGTACATGTTTGTGGAGAAGCTGGTTCGCTTGAGCTATTGCAGAAGATTTGTGAGACAACTCATGAAACAGTTGAAGTTCACACATATAACCGCCTGACTGAGCTGACAATCGAAGATTCAGCATTGGTGACACTAGACAATATCCAGCCGGGAGATTGTATAGTTTGTTTCAATAAGAATGATATCTACTCGGTATCGAGAGAGATCGAATCGAGGTAAGAATCGACAATGTGCGCAAATAAATTTTCTTACAAAGATCTCTTAAGGGGCAAAGAAGTGGCTGTGATTTATGGAGGACTCCCGCCGGGAACAAAACTTGCACAAGCAGCTAAATTCAATGATCCCGATAATAGCTGTAAGGTCATGGTTGCAACGGATGCCATTGGAATGGGATTAAATTTGTAAGTTGTTCTTCAACGTATTTGGAGAGAACATTTTTTTTTAAATCATTGCTTCCTTTTCTAGGAGCATCCGTCGGATAATTTTCTTTTCAATTATAAAACCGACAATGAACGAGAAGGGTGAGCGCGAGATAGATACAATTTCTGTATCACAAGCCCTGCAAATTGCGGGGCGAGCTGGTCGGTTCAAAACTCAATGGGAGCATGGATATGTGACGACGTTCAAAGCAGAAGATCTGCCGACATTGAAAAATATTCTTACCCAGAGTCCGGACCCATTGAAGAAAGCTGGATTACATCCAACTGCTGATCAGATTGAATTGTATGCTTATCATTTGCCAAACTCGACGTTAAGTAATTTAATGGTAAGATTTCATGGTCGCACTTAAAATGTAAATGATAAATCTTTGTGATCTTGAAAATTTAAGGACATTTTTGTGACTCTTTGCACCGTCGATGATTCCTTGTACTTCATGTGTAATATAGAAGATTTTAAATTCTTAGCTGAGATGATTCAACATGTACCTCTGCCGCTGAGGGCTCGTTATGTCTTTTGCTGTGCACCAATTAACAAAAAAATGGCCTTCGTATGTTCGATGTTCCTGAAGGTAAATATCTAAAATTTAATTCTGCTTTCTTTCAAAGCTTTTCAAACTTAAATTCTCAGATATCCAGGCAATACAGTAGAAGTGAGCCAATATCATATGAATTTATCGCTCACCACTGTGGCTGGCCACTAGGATTACCGAGAACAATTTTAGACTTAGTTCATTTGGAGTCAGTCTTTGATGTTATGGATCTATATCTTTGGTTGAGGTAAGAAATTTTAAATTTGGATTTTAATGTATTTTTTTTTAAATGTACAAAAATCCGTATAGCTATCGTTTCACGGACATGTTCCCAGATGCAGCCCAAGTTCGAGAATCCCAAAAGGAACTCGATGAGATTATCCAACAAGGTGTATTTCAAATCACTCGTCTGCTCAAAAACACCGAAGCCAGTCAACAAGCTGGTGACAACGAGGCATCGTATCCAGTTAGAAAAACAACTTTTACCAAAGGTAAGAAAATATGACCTATAAAAAAAAATAGCTACAACTGTTTTACTCACTTTGCAGAACCTCGTATACCATCCAGTGCAAGGGGTAGGTTAACTGAACGCCTGCTGGCTCAAGGCCTTCTTACACCGGGAATGCTTAGTGAGTTGCGCAAGGAATGGGGACAACAGCAAAATAGAGATAACAGAGGTAGCAGTCCTTTAGACGATAGCGACGATGATGGTGACTCGCTAAGGAAACCCCGAAGAAAGCGGAAAAAGTAATCAATCCAAACTAAAGACGACAGTTGGAAAAAAACCATTAGAATGTGTTAATAAATTTTTAGTTGAAATTTAGTATCAAGACAAAAAAGTACATAAAAAATATTCGAATTTATTGTTTTTCAACTTTTATGTGATCAACTGATTTATTTTTGATTAATGCAGAGTGGTCAAGAGAGAGAGAGAGAAAAAAGATGAAGAAGAAGAAGAAATTTAATCAAACTTGGAGTGCGTGCTCATTAATTTTTCAGTCGTTGCATCGATGCGCGACAGCGTAATAGCTTCGCGCCAAATTCAATAACCTGAGGTGATTATTAATCAAATGGACACACAACATTCGCCAAGTGGAAGGCGCCTTTTACTGTATGACTCTCGTCTGGCCTACAAATGGAATTTTTTTTTTTTTTTATTTTTGTTATTTTAAGATGCAGTTTTCAACATTCGTCATTCAGTTGTCAATGGTCATAAATGAAAACCGAATAATATTCAGGTAAGAGTATGTTGGATTATTTATTTTTTACACACTCCGTATATGTAAAACTTGTATTCGCATAGCCGGATTTTTTTTAGAATTAATTCAATAACGAAGATGAAGAAAATTACATAAAATTGTAGATGCAACAAGAACTACGCTCGTTACTTCTTTAAATCATGTTGATTTAGTGGAAAAATAAATCGAGATTTCAATAAAAGCGGGGGACAAAAACAAAAAAATAATCCATTTTGATGACATATAAAGTTTTGACTTGGAATACCACTTGGTGTATTTACACAAAGGCCAATATCGATATAAATGAAAACATATACAAAAAATATTCATGTTTTTTGAAGAAAGCTGAGTTATCTCGTCCTAGTACTACTTACATATGCATATACATATAGACACTTGCGTATTTATATTCATGTCGAACTGCCGTCGATTACAGCCTAAAACTAAAATGTTCACGGCAAAGTCTCTAACAAAAATTCTAGGTTTACGAAATAGGTACATAAATTAATGAGCTTGAAAAAAAAAAATTGCGCATACGCCCGGGTGTACTATGGTTGCATTATATTTGAAAGTCTACACCCTGAAAATAAATTTGAAAAATTGTGTGCAGAAAACGTAAGTGAGATTTTGAGGGGGACAATTTTCTTTAAAAAAACATGGCGCAAAATTTTAGTCAATTGAATACGATGTTAAATAATTTTAACCATGATACCAGGTTAAAATGAGAATTTTTTTTAGCATAGACCATAGATATTATAGTTCTATGGATATTACACGCAGAGGAGAAAATATAATCACACCAGTTATCAAACATCGGTAAGTCGATCAACCGATTAGATTTTTGGTGGCGAAGCTGGGTATTGAACCTAGACCTCCGGTATGACAGTCCATCGCGCTAACCATTACGCCACGGCTACTCCTGTCCTTGGCCGTCAAAAAGCGTAAGAACTATGTCTGACTGATTGTAACTGACTCACTGGCAGATCATCACAATTGTGGAGCACTTCCCGACACCTTAATTTCGCACAACGGTAGACCTTGTGGTGAAACAAATAGAAAATCTGGGGTTTTCAATATAGTGGGCGTAGTATCCGCCTACTTTCTCAGAATTGTTCTCGATTATAAACATATGGAGCACTTTTGATTGTTGTTGAATGGTGTGTTAGGGGTTAGGATATGAACCAAACATAGGATTGCAAAAAGGATTGTAATCAAACCAAAACATAAATAAATGTTTAAAACAGATCCAAGTTATTCTATATACAAAAAAAAAAACTGAAACCGTGAAAAGTAATGAAATCTAAAAGTGCGCCAAATTCTAAATGCCTTAATTCATTAAAAAAAAAAATGGCTATTTCAGCTCTTGTGTTCATGGTAACTACACCATGGAATAGGAATTTTCCGGACTCAAACTAAAGGCAATTGCTATGCTACCTACTCCATTTGAGTCCGGAAAATTCGTATTCCATGGTGGAGCTAAAACACAAGAGCTGAAATAACCATTTTTTGTTTATGAATAAGGCAGTAAGTGTATAGAGGTTTAATATCAAATATTTTAAGTAGAGTAATATCGAAACGACATTTGGTCAAGTTTTCAAAACGTTTTTATTCTTTTTTTTTAGCTTTAAAGACTTTTCGGAACTTACCGCGTTAAATATAAGATACATATATTATTAATTTATTTTTCCCGACGTTTCGAAGAAATTACACTATTCGTGGTCACGGGCGGGACTAGACTGACGTTTGAAGGTTGTTGTTTGTTACTTTGTTACTCTTATTCTTAAATTGTACCGATGCGTTTTGGTGCATTGTCAATAAGAGTAGGTGGATGGTCATTTGTTTCTTGTTGAATTGTGTTGGCATATTGTTGAGTGCAAACAAAGCTTACAGACGTGTCGCATTTAATTTTATTTGGTCTAAGCTTGCTAACATGAGGATCCCATGTCGTGGATAGTTTAAAGCTAGAGTCTCTATTTAAATTTTTATGTTTTTTAATTTCAATTGCTTCTCTTACTACCCTAGGCATTAAAATCTCTTTGTAGCAAGTGATCTAGCTCAATTAAAACAAATAAAATTATCTTCGTTGCATGCTAAATGCTCACAAATTGCAGATTTTATGACGGTATTATGTTGTACCGCTATAACATTTTCATTTAAGCGTGTTTGTATTCTTATTTTTGTTTCACCGATGTAGGATAACCCACAACTATATACATCGTACAGAGTACACTCCAGTGTTTTAGAACGGAATAATGTCTTTTCTTGTCCTTAAAATTTGAAGAACCTTAATAGGATTTTTAAAAAAGGTTCTTATTTCGATTTCTATCAGCCGGAGTTAAAAGTATTACATTATATAATAACGTGAGCCGTGGCGTGATGGTTAGTACGATGGACTGTCATGCCGGAGGTCTAGGTTCGATCCCCAGCTTCGCCACCTAATAATTTAAAAAAAATAAAACGGCTACTGCCTCTTGCGAGGAGCTGACAAAACCTCCAAGAGTATCTCTTGTCATAGAAAAGTGCCGCTCACATTATTCGTTCGGATCCGGCAATAAACTGTGGGTCCCCTCCATTCCTGCAGACACGCACACAGGAATGGTTGAGAGTTGTAAATCACTAGGCCCTAGTTTTCATGAGCCATACAATTTATTTTTTTATTTTTACTAACGTGATTTGATATGTTTTAGTTAAAAACCTTAAACTCGGTTTTTGTTTAATGGGTTTAGAAATAATATTAACGAAGTTAAATAAAATTCTTTTGGGGCTTTTTTCGTGGAAAAAGAATAAACACTTGCGTTTCGCTTCTTAAGAATTTCATGCAAATAATTTGTATCAAACTTGAAGAAAATCGCTCCACCGCTTAGGCTAAACCTCTATGTACATATGTACATTGTAGATTTGGATACATTGACTTGGACGGTATATCTACAACAAAAAAGATCAACTATCAAAAACCATTAAATAAATAAAAAAATAAATAGTTTGCAAAGGCTACCTGGCATAGAACCGTTTTTATGATTTTCTGTTTTATCGCCAACGATCACAATTTTTATTCATTTGTTCATTATAAGCTTGAATAAATTTTTCTATAAGGATTCTCAAAGAAATATATGTATTTAGAAATGGCTTACAATTTTTTTTTTTAATATTAAAGAAATACTACATTATGATATTTTTTCTACATAAATTCATATTTTTTCAAGAATTCAGACAGCGTTCTTCATTTTAAGAAACATTTTAAAAGAGTTATCTTAAAAATTTAGGAATGAATTTTTAAATTAACAGTTTAAATAAAACTCTGTCAGTTATAAGCCACTTGGACTTCTAAAACCACTTTATTTATATCTCCAGTGGCCAAGAAAAAAGAATAATGCAATAATAGTATACAAGTTTTCAAGTTCATGCCGATTGCAATGCACATTTGGACACAACGGGGTTTCCACAAACAACTTGTGTACCTCTATTTAAACGGCTCCACCATATTACTACCTGGTGCTACTGGTCTCTCCAAAGATGGAATGAAACTTCATGTAAAAGCATATTCCCATATTAACCGTCTCGGCATAAACTTACTTATATGGTGATGATCTTGCCCCAGTGGATTGTACAGGCTGTGCCATTGAGTAATATGTCAACATTATGCATATTCGGGGACATACTTGCTATAGTTTTTACATGGGTGTAGCATTTCATTGTAATTAAACTTCCCCTTAACCATCAACGAATCCGAAATGCATTCCTAGAACAAAAGTTTATTCGCCGGGTCAACAACAATAACTAGCATTCGAAATTTTATTACTCTCACACAATCGTCCGGAGATCATGAAATTATAATTAAAAAAGAACCAAGAATTCCTATGGAACCATTATGCTTCTTGTCGAACTTGAATATATTCTGTCAGACATTATACTCATCATTATTTGTAGAGAGCATGTTGTAGCTGCATTTGTGTTTGGCTAAAGAAGAGGCTTTTTCGCCGTCAAATTGGTTTTCAAAAATTATTTTCCCGTCGTTTATATCTTTTGGATACATTCGACAATTCAATTCTCTTCAGTTGCGTTTGGAGCAATTTCGTGGACGGTCTATAACGGTTTTCGAGACATACAAAAAAAAAATACTTATTTTTTTTTTTACAAATAAGTCGATTTTGTGTTATGCGCTAAAGTGTACTACATTTTTAATATGAGTTTAAAATAATACAAATAAGTGATGTTTTCAAAAATTGTTTTTTGAATAGGAGTTTTGTGGCATGTTCATTGGAAGGTGTTCTTAAAATTTAAAAATACTTACATAGTACCTACCTACATTTAAGTTTACTAAAATATCTCAAAATATATATGTGAGGTGTTTCACCACAGAGAAAATTTCGAAATATTTCGCAACAAAAAAAAAATATTTAAACAAAAAATCTACTAAAATGACAAAGGTAAAAGCCGAATGAGTCAAAAACGCATGGAATATTGTATGTGTCATAATGTAAAAAACCACTAGATAGAAATTAAAATAAAAGCAAAAAAAAAAAAAATAATAAAGTATATTCAATCCGCGGCTAATTTATACCTTCTAAAAATAAAATAAAATTAAAAAAAAAAACTCAAATTTTGAAAACTTTGAGTATCAACACACCACACCAGGACAAAACATGTGTGGAAAACTTGGACGTTGCCTGCGTACATTATTTTCCTATGCACGTACTTAATAATTTTTATTTTTCAATATTTTCTTCTTTTTTTTTTTTTTTTTTTTTGAGAAAACAGAGGAATCTTTTTTCTTTTTTTTTTTTTTTGAAAAACTAATTTTCATTGCTTTATAAAATTTAATTGGTATTTTGAGTAAACTATAAGTTGGTATTTAAGAGAGTCGATTTTTGAATTTGTTTACCTATAGCGTGTCAGTGGATCGCAGACCAGTCTCGAAAGTTCTCTTTTTGTGTGACCACAAACGAATTTTGATGTTTTTAAATGTGAGACCGCTTTCTTAGCGGCGCGGCGGCGGCGAATAGTGGTTGTATGTAATTTTGGGAAATGCATTGGCAGACGCAAGCAGTGTGAAATCTGAAATATTAGGCAATTAAATTTTTTATTGTTACTGTGCCCCCAAAGAGAGGGTAGACACATATAATTGAGATTTTATTTGTTTGTTTTTATTGTAAATATTGTGTGATTTGTTTCTGACTTTTTTAATAATATAAAAACAATTATTTTGTATTCCAATGAGAGGATTTCAATAGGTTTTTGGTTAGCAATATTTATAGAAAAAAAATTGTTTAAGAGATTTTAAATATTGGGTGATATTAATAAAACTCAGAGCAGGCACTCAACATAAAAATCTAAGCAGGTGCTATGAAAGTGCTAGTATTAAAGAATTTTATTCATACCAAAGAAAGATCCTGGACCCATGTTCTGTAACTTCTCGCATAGCTAAAATCGGTCGAGAAACGTTAAAAACTTAAACAAAATATGTACATGAGTTTTGTAGTTTTGTTCTATTTTTCAGCGTTTTTCGACTGATTTTTTTGATTTGAAATTTACAGAACATGAGCTCTGCTCCAAAAAGTGGAGTTCTGAGCAGATGCTCTATTTTATTCATTCCGCGTTATTTAATACTTTCTAGGCACTTTAAGAATTTGAGGTGAGAAACTTAAGTTTTGCAGTATGATTATGATGACCCCAACAGTGGCGGGCTTAGCTTGTTAGAGGCCCGGTGCGGCAATGCTGAATGAGGCCCCTTAAATTTTCGTGCCTTAATTCATAATGCGAAAAATGAAACTTACTGGAATCAATTCGCTGAGCAGGACTTTTAATGAAAGATAATTATTTTTAAAGAAGTTAAGTTTTGAAAAAGAACTCTCACATTATTAGATAGACGGCCAATTTTCGACAATATGGATACTTGGCTGAAACGTGTGTACTTACCTCAAAAATGTTCAGTAAAAGAAAATTTGTACATTTGTCAAAAATGTTCCTCTTTCAGCTCCAATTATTTCCATTTGAACTTGAAATAGAATTTTTTTTCTTAGAGTGATCCGAGGAATCATCCCTCAAAGTATGCTGCACGAGCTAGGGGACACCCTATATATAAAAATGAATTAATTTTTTCTTCGTACGCTCATAACTCGGCTGAATATCATCCAATTTTTATAAATATTTTTTTGTTGGATTCATATTAAAGAAGTTAAATATTTCACACCCGAAAATTGGAAATTTCGGCTAGAAAAATTAGAATATCTTGAAAAACCGATGTTGCATACATACTTTTAGGTGAAACGAAGATCGCCGGGGGTACGCTCGGTGAGTCAAATTAGGTACTTAGGACCTAGGTATATGGTAATATAGGGATTCACGAAGTTAATAGAGGTTGAGATTGCGGGTATTTCGCGTGTATAAAAAGAGAAAAATGTCAAGTGAAGATTCCTGAAAATTTCACGCGAATCTGAGACCATATATTTTTAAACCACATTTTGGTGCACTAAAATCCGATCTCAACCCACAGTGTGACGGCTTACCTTTAGAAATAAGAATATTGCTAACTTATAAAATAGTTCTCCAATTTTTCTTAAGGAAAATTAAAAAAAGTAGTAGCCGTGGCGTGATGGTTAGTGCGATGGACTGCCATGCCGGAGGTCTAAGGTTCGATCCCCAGCCTCCCCACCTATTTATTTAAAAGAAAAACGGCTACTGCCTCTTGCGAGGAATTAACAAATCCTCCAAGAGTATCTCCTGTCACAGAAAAGTGCCGCTCGTTAGCCGTTCGGATTCGGCAATAAACTGTAGGTCCCCTCCATTCTTGCAAACACGCACACAGGAATGGTTGAGAGTTGTAAGTCACTAGGCCCTAGTTCTTCATGAGCTGTTGTGCCATCAAATTTATTTATTTATTTTTAAAATTAAAAAAAGCATCTAAATTTCCACAAAATTCTGACAAAGCTGAATTGAATTGACATCTTAAGCATATCCAAGGAAGTTTGATTTTATGGTGAAAGCTATCAGTGTTTTTTTTTTAGAACAATTTTGAGGTATACGCCCATGTTCTGCATTTCGGACGAAATCGGATTGAAATCGATTTTCAATTTCACGTGAAATGAAATTCCATGTTCTACAATCCGTTCGTTTTCGAAAATTTCGCATTTACTTCGAACTGTCAAAATTGAAGGTGCATCCATTTTTAATTGTTTTATAAAGTAAAAAGAAAATGCTGATAAAAATTAATTCAATATTATTTGCACTTTAAACGAAAAAAAGGAAGCGGAACATAGAAAACCATAGACGAACAAATTTACAAGAAAGATTTTGCCTACATATTAGATTTGGCTGACATAGCGTGAGTACCTAACTATGAAGTATTGTTCTGATAAATTGTTTATTCTTTATTTGTTGAAAGTTTTTAATGTAAGTTTCAGATTCAGAAAACAGATGTATAATTTTACTTAAATTTTGCACCAATAAATCATGAAACTAACTGCAGCTGGGGCAATTCCACATAATAATTCACAAAGCATTAACAAAGTGGATTGAATACGTTCAGAAACCGGAATGAACCGAAATGCAGAACACTAATTTTCACTTTCGAACTTTCAATTCACAATTAGCTTTTCTAACGAATTGTGGAACACCGAATTTCACTTCCGTCATGTGAATTCACAGTAAGTGGAATGCAGAACAGGGGCGATAATGCCCCTAAGATAATGAAGAACTTTTCAGCAAGTCTTCCACACTTGGTTTTTTTTCCGGGTTTTGACAGCAAAATGTAAAAGTTTGTGAAAATTTGCAAGAAATTCCCATTACCAAACAGACTATTAAATTGTATCTTATAAAATTCTACACATCCCTATGAAAAAACTTTTTTCGTAAGAGCATTCGATTTTTAGAAAAACCTGCGTAAGCATATAGCCATGTTTTTTTTTTTTTGTTCATTTTTTAAATGCTCTTACCAAAAAATCTCCACTTAAGTTCAGTTTTTTCACATGATTGTCTTGAATATTATGTTTAAATAATAGTTTAATTACGTAAAATATATATATAAGTTCGAAATTCCTATTTTATTTTTCTTATCATTTAGTTAATATGTACAAATGTATTCATAGCTTTTTTTTTTGTTCATTTTTTGTGTAAGTAAAGTGTAAACAAATATCATTCATATATCTTTTAAACAATAACTTAAAGATGTCAAGAAATCGTGAATTGAATTAAAAATCTGTTAGGCTTTTGATGTTTTGCCAGTATTCTTCCGATGTGATAATTAAATATTTATTTATCGTAATAAGAAAACTTTTTTTTTTTTTATTGAAATAGTCTGAAGCTCAAAGTCAATTAAAAGTAAACAAAAATCTAATCAAAATAATTGAATCGAAAAAGACATATAACTCAAAATTTTTTATTATTCAAGTTTATTTAAAAATAATTTTAAAATTTCTAACTAAAGGTACCGAAAATTTGTTGTCTTTCTCATCTTAGTCGATTGGATTCTTCAGAAAATTGTAGCTCGCCCCAATTCCTAACGCCAGGAACACTGTAAGATAAGTTGAGGGCTGCAAGATAGCAATCACTAGGCCCTGAAGCTGTCATGCCACTAATTATTTTACTTGCTATATAGTAGGCACTATAAGGCAAGTTTGGATGCGTAAAAAAATAGATTTCGAGATTGATATTAAGATGATGGAGGATATACGAACAAATAAGGTCCCGCAATAATATCTGTCTGTCTGTTTGTTTGTAGACCTCCAGCTACAGCCTTAAGGGATTTTCTTCAAACTTGGAAATTTGTAGGTGAGGCCAAATTGAACTACCTAATTTGAAAATATTTTCTTCTTTCATAACTTTATCTCAAATTTTTAATCTTGCATTGGCATAATATATTTTTATAATGCAACAAATTTTCGAGTTAATTTTTTTTAATGCAAAAAATTTTGGATTTTAACTCACATTTTTTTTTTTTCGTGCAAAAAAAAAAATTCAACTTGCATACATTTTTTTTAATGCAACAAAATTTGATTAGAATTTTGGTACAGATTATATTTTTATAATTCCCTGCAGGGGAATTTCGAATTTTTAATTTTCGAATTTTTCTTTCTCGCCGATCTTTAATCTGTCACTTCTTTGGAAATTCAATAAGGGTGGGTTCAGAAAATTTCTTATAAAAGTTTAATTACCTATGTAGTGAATGAGATTTTGTATCAGAATAAGTTTCTTATATCAGTGTTTTTCTTGTAAACGTTTTTCTTATATGAGGTTTATTTAGCACGTATCTTTATGGAAATGTGCATGGTGTTTTCGAATATCTGTCTTATAAGCGTGTTTTTCTTATATCAGACTTTCTTATATCCGTCATCTACTGTATAGTTAAATGTTGATCATAAATATTTTCATCGACTTTTGAGATAATCCTTGCGAAAAAATTCCTCCAATCACACACATTTGTTTCTGAAAAACTCACAGAAATGTCGTGTGACAGCGCCAATTGGTTCCATTCTCTGAAGGGATAAGTATTCGACTGCAATAATCTAACCAATATTGAGTTATGGAGACTGTTTCCACTTCTTTTTATAACTCTTATTAAATCATCTGAATGGGTTTGTAGATTTTGTATTTAAATGGGGGGCAAGCCAGACTCAACGTGTATTGCATATGTCGGTGTGGAGTTGGTTTGGGTCAAAAAAGACGTTTGAAAAAATACTTTTGTACACCTTCGAATTCCTCAAAAGGGTTAACTCCAAATGCCTGCACCCCATAACAAAGACAGGTGTTCACCGTCGCATTAAAAACTTTGTATTTAGATGAGAGGTAAATACTCTGATTAGCAAAAAATTTAGGCCACATCATATTAAGTGCCAGCTTAGCTGCACAGCTCTTCTCTTTGACATGTTTGCTAAAGCTTAAGTTTGATGTTAACCAAACACCGAGGTATTTAAAGTCATGCACAACTTCAATTCGCTCATTGTTTAAGACGCCACGATTCTTCGAGTAGCATTCTCCTCAGGCGGCTTTCAAAGATCATAATCTTCATTTTATTGATATTGATGGTATGGAGAGATCCCAAGAGTCGCAATAGATCTGTAACTTGATAATTTGAAGTTGAAGCGTGAACAAATTCTCAGCTAGCAAAACTAAATCATCAGCGTAGAGAAGGACCTTTGTCAAATTACCATCAAATGTTACCCCACCGGGCAGAATTTCACATATATCATCAATGTATAAAGCAAATAAAATCGGACTTAAGATGCAACCTTGTGGTACTCCTGCAGATGTTACGAACGATTCAGACAGTTTGACTCCATCCCATACAGATGCACTCGTTGACGATAGGAAATGTTGATAAAGCATAAGGAATTTTCTAGATAATCCAAGTGAAACTAATTTAAATATCAATGCCTGCCTGTTGACTTTATCAAAAGCAGCTTTGAAATCTACAAAGCACACATAAAGTTTCTTATTTGCATTGATATACTTCCTGACAATGCTATTCAAGGCAAATATGTTGTCAGTTGTAGAAAAGCCTGAGCGAAAACCCGCTTGAAAAATATTGAGGCGATTATGTATTGATTTCAGTCCAATTTGAAATCCTTCCGTATAGAATCTTAGCGAATAGTTTCCTAAGCGAAGTTAGAATTGAAATTCCTCTAGGTATAGTTTTCTTGAAGAGTATAATCTCTTTCGCAAAAATTAGTGATTTTGTAAAACTATAGAAGGTAAACATACACTATCATAAATCACAACATAATTTTTAAATTGAACCGTTCCATTTTTAAAAAATTTAACTGGAATTCCACCACTTCCTGGAGCTTTATTATTCTTCATTTTTAGTAATGTACAGTACATAACTTCGAATTTACTCGATGATATATCACAGTCCAATTCATGTATTAATACGTCTCGCATTGCGTAGCTGTAGATTTGGAGATTCTCATCCGCTGACAGTAAAGTCTTAAAATGTGCTGCTAACATATCGGCTTGGAGGTGAATCATAACACTATTGTTTTGTCCACCCAGCTCTCTTACACTGCTCCAAAATTCCTTACTGCCTGCACAGAATAGAATGATTGAACTGGAGCCGCAAACGGAACTGGAAGAGCTTTCAAAAAGTGTCGTACGTTATTTTTTTTACCTGTCCACAATGCAGCTGTACAGCTTTGAATGTATTTTGAAGAAAAACAATAGAATATTCTTGTGTACTAGCTCAGAATTCACATTTTTTGTTTCCAATAATTTTCCTTTTAATAAATTATTTTTTTCCGACCCAAAAAGTTGTTTACGTGAAAAGTTAAAAGTTGGTGAACTTTTCCGTCTGCGGCTGCAGTTCCGTATGCGGCTACGTTCCGTTGTGTTCGCAACATTGAATTTGTGTGCACTCAATATTTTGACAGCTATTCCAGCTCCGGCTCCAGTTCCGTCTCCGTCACCATTCTGTTCAGCCAGTTAGAGTTCTTACAATGCTGAAGTTTTTGTTTGCCTTAAGATACATTTTTTTGGAAGATATGGTGTTAGTCGAACGGAATAACTTCAAGTACTTAAAAGAAAATGGATTTAGATGCGACCGAGAAGTTACTGTTCGTAGAAGGAGCTGAGGCGTAGATTACGCTTGTGATACTTTCTGCAATTTATTCAACGTTACATTTTTTGTTTTTTTTTTTAATAATTTACGCGCACTCAAGGGAATTGGTACCCTTAATATGTCTAATATGTCGGAGACACAGTGCGAGCATTAGGTCACAGAAAAGTGCCGCTCGTTAGCCGTTCGGATTCGGCAATAAACTGTAGGTCCCCTCCATTCCTGCAGACACGCACAAAGGAATGGTTGAGAGCTGTAAGTCACTAGGCCCTAGTTCTTCATGAGCTGTTGTGCCATCAAATTTATTTTATTTTTTTTAGGTATGTAAGTGCCCTGAAAAACTAGCCATAAGCACTTGAAAATCCTCAACTGAATTAAACCAATGGCCCGTAATTGCAGAAAAGTCGATAACAGATTCACCCTGACCGAAAATGAATGTTAGTTCTCCTGTCAATTTTTTTATTTAATTTAGAATGAATTTCTGACTTAAAATTCGCATTAAAGGAGTTGCGTGATCTAAGGCCTTATAAATTAGCAGAAATTTTGAATTTTTCTCAAAATTCAACATAAATTAAGTTTTAATCAATCACACATTTTACACCGAATTGAAAAAAAAAAAACAAATGTTGAACACCAGTAAATCTAGCAAGGTGATTTATAATAAATTGTACATAGTACATGTATGAAAAAGAGAAAAATAAATATGACTATAACTATAAGGTGTACTTATGAAATGAATTGCATACATAGATCATAAAAACCTACATCCAAATTATCTGTATATCCCATGTATGTATGTACATTTACTTAATTTGACAACTTACGAGTTTAAATATTGCTAAACCATAAATTCCAAATTTCCGCTTACCTATGAAGAATTTTAGATAAACTTTGTTGAAAAAAAAAAAACAAAATAAGATAAACGATGTGGTCAACATCAACTTTATCCACCACATCCGCATAAGCGCCTCTCACTCATTATTATAATTAATCCCCCGTCCCGCACATACATAAATTTATTTGAATCAACAAAACAATGACGCCATTCATACAAAAAACTTAAAATAGAATTCGAGTAAGTTTTGATTTGAGATAAAAGAATATCTTTTCAGTTCAAGTTTAATAATATGTAAAATTTAAAAAATGCACTACGCCATCATCCTACAATACAAACACACTTAAGTATCTGATGCGAAGAGGGCACTTTATAGTTGCTTAAAAATAAAACGGAAATGATTACCATCATGTTCTTTTGAATTATTTATTAATTAACTAAGACGACTTGGACAGACGAACTTTCTCAAAAGTGAAATAATAAATATAAAAAAATAAATAAATTTGGTGGCACAACGGCTCATGAAGAACCAGGGCCTAGTGGCTTACAACTCTCAACCATTCCTGTATGTGTGTCTGCAGTAATGGAGGGGACCTACATTTTATTACCGAATCCGAACGGCTGAGCTGAGCTGCACTTTTCTGTGACAGGAGATACTCTTGGAGGATTTGTCACTTCCTCGCAAGAGACAGTAGCCCGGAAAAAAAAACAAATGGTGGAAGCGGCTGGTATTGAACCCAGACCTCTGGCATGACAGTCCAACGCACAATAAAAGTTTTATTCGATTGGCTAAGAATACCAAATGTTCCTTTAATAATACTCATGAAGAATTTGAGTGATAAATGTAAACTTATAAAAAAGCTTCATCCATTCTGTTGAAAAATTATGAATTTTTGGTATTTTTTTTTATAAATTTTTGTTGAATCATAAAATTCCACATTTTGTGTCAATCGGGTAAACAAATATGAGAAAAGAAAGAAACAGTTTAGCCAACAAGAAAATTTGGCAAAAGATATTTTTATTTACATACATAATTAATATAATCATGTTTTTTTTTAAGGATTATTTTATGATTACTCGCAGTAAAGGCTGCAAAGCTTTTCGCACCGTCATATGTTTTATGTAGCATATAAAATGCATTAGATATTGACTGGGTCACTTATACAGGGTGTGCCAGGGCCAAATGCATTGGTTTGCACTCATTTTTTACTTTCGGTTTTGGATAAAAGACGACAAAATGGCTACGGTGGCGTGTGGGGTTGGGACGAGTCAAGAAAAAAATCGTATGGGATGGGAAAGTGGGTCAATTTTACCCTGACAAATTTTTAAAAATTGTAAGTGTTGCCATTGTTGTTCAATGATTTTTTTCGATCTCAAGATTATGTTTTAGAAAATTGCCCCTCCTGCCTTAACAGGGGAAATTGGCCCCCTTCTAAAGGATTTTTTCTGGTCTCGACCCAACCTACACGCCCTAGCCTTTTTTCACATCGTATATAAAACACCTGTGTATAGATACCTACAATATGGAAAGTTATGGATTCGTAAGAAATTCAGCTTGAGGTTTTGATCAAACACGACATTAAGATCGATGATAGAGGAGATGAAAAAATGGCAATTTTCTTGTACCTTGGTACCTATGTACATATATGTAGAAATTTTTTGACATTCCCCCAACAATTTTTTTTTTATTTTTGTTTTTAGGACACACAAATAACGGTACCTTTCATAGTATTTGTTTGGGCATTCTAGGATAATCGTATTTTGGTCAAAAACGGTTCCGAAAATATTATTGTAGAAAAAATAATAGGTAATTAATATATGTCGATGCATGCTTGTATGTATGTATATGCTACCTTTTGATATTTATGGCAACTTCCATATAGAACATTTTTTTAAATTTTCGCTTTTCTTGAAAATGATTGACTTGATGTAGATTTTTTTTTTTTGGTTTGAAAAGTTTAAACAGTACTGTAGGTACACAAAGGGCTACCTTCGTGACTCTAAAGAGTCTAAAGAGGCATTTTGGCTCTTTTTTCTGCGCTTTAATTTCTTAAATTTATCCAAAAATGACTCGTTTTGACATTTGCGTGAATCTTTTTCCCCTTTTCAGAATTTTATCATATTTTCATTTTTTTTCCCAAAATAGAAAATTTAGGCACCAGTTTTTATTTTAACTGTTTAGAAAAAAAAAAACACAGTATTTATTTGTATACCTTCCAAAATAAAATTTTTGACTCAGTTATTATTTCCAGACAAAAAAAATTGCAATTTGTCAAAACCATATACTAAATAAACTTTTATTATTTCAATGATTACACTGGACAACATTTTTTTTTTCTGAAGAACAGAATCAAAGTACACTTTAACGAAATTTTTTGGTGTGCTGAACTCGAATCTGAAGTCAGAAACATTCTAAAAGAAAGTTTTTTCGCTGTTTTCGAGGTTATGTTATAAGACGAGGTATTTTGTTTTAACATAATTTGTAACGGTTTCTGAAATTTTCGATTTTCTTTTTTTAAACTAAATCTTTCCAAAATCTGTTTTTTCCCCGAAAAATCTTCTAAAAGTCAAAAAATTAACAATTACAATTTTGAGTTATGGTTTTCAATGATAGCTATAGCTGGCACCTTAAGCATCTGGGTTTTTAATTTTGAATTATAAATTGATAAAAGTATAAGATTATTATTTTGCTGAACTTTAACAAAAAGTACTAATAAATAACGTAAATTTTTTGAAAAATAAAAATAAAGGAAATAACATACATATGTAGTTCAAATAAATTTGTTAGATTTTTTTTGAAAATTGAGTTTGAAAATTAATTTTTCAAAAACAAAAAGAAAATAAATGAGTGCTTTATAAAATGTTAAACCATCGTATATGCATTATAAGCGTTGCCGAATTTATATTGCTTTTGTTATCCTTTCTATTCCCTTTACAATTTGACAAATTGTGAGTTACTATCCCAAAAATATAAGAATTGACCTTGTATATACTTGGAAAACTAGTACTTTAATATTTTAATATTTTTAATATTTTTGGCGTTCAGCTAGTTTTGGTTTTTTTTTTAATTTTGGAGACACTCAGCGGTGTCTCTTTTTTTCCTAAAGTATCTTTTTAGTGCCTCTTTTTCAAAATCTAGAAAGGTAGCCCTGGGTACACAGACGCCCGTAGGATTTTTTAGGGATTCGTAAAAAAATCGAAAATTCAATTAATTTTTTTTTTCCAAAAACAATATTTTGAGTTTATAAATAAATAAATAAATGACATTTCAATTTTTTTTAACTGTACAAAACATTTTATATGTGTTCCTACAAATGTTTGACGAAATCCGCTTCAAGTATTTTTTAAATCTAATAGTTTTTCAAGGATTTACGTGTCGTTTTCCATTTTGAGATTTTGGGCCAATTTTTTAATAGTCGGTTTAGTAGTCCGTTAGTACGTAGCGTATACAGTACAAAAGATAGAGCACAAATTATTTTTTAATAAGTCAGATATAAATTATTTTCGAAAACACCTTTTGTCAAAACTGCTTTGAAATAAACCTTTAATAATAATTTAATTCATCAACAATGTTACATTTTTACGAAAAAATGTTTAAAAAATTCTCAAAAAAAATGTTTTTTCGTAAAAAAAACAATGTTTACTTGAACAAAATCGGTCAAGCCAGTAAAAATCTATGCGCAATTAAGTCCAAAAGAAGGTCACTTTAAAAATTAAAACCCAATTTTGTTACACAATTTTTTGGCAAAAGTTGGAACGCAGTTTTCTCAAAATCACTTATGTTTATTATCTACAGGTAGGTACCTACAACAGGTGCCTATTTCGAAAAAAATAGCGAAATTTTTCTATGGCCCCCACATCACTCTTTTGAGTTAAAAAAAAGTATCGTACCTTCTCCAAGACGGAATCGATCTCTTTGAAAAATTTCGCAATAAAATTTACATTCTTCTCTTTTAAATTAGTGGTTTGTATAATCAATAAGATAGCAAGATATGGAATTGATGTTTATTTTACTTAAAACTTATACCCTTTATCTATCGCGCTATTTTAATAAACCACATAAATATTATTGTAGTAGCCCGTGGCGTAATGGTTAGTGCGATGGACTGTCATGCCAGAGGTCTGGGTTAAATATCAGCTGCTTCCACCTTAAGTTTTTTTCGGAGCTACTACCTCTTGCGAGGAAGTGACAAATCCTCCAAGCGTATCTCTTGTCATAGAAAAGTGCCGCTCACCTGCCGTTCGGATTCGGCAATAAACTGTAGGTCCCCTCCATTCCTGCAGACACGCACACAGGAATGGTTGAGAGTTGTAAGGCCCTGGTTCTTCATGAGCCGTTGTGCCACCAAATTTATATTTATTTATTTATATAAATATTATTTTTCCCACCAGTTAATGATCATAAATTTAATTTGTTAAATCAAAATGTATCATTTCTTGCAACACCAATTGTGTCCCCCTCTCGGTAAAATATCTTCTACGCAAACTGCATCATTGTTCTTTAACTTGTTAACCTTCAAAATTTTGTTTGCCAAAGAAAATATGCTGTTCGTTGATGCTAAAGCTAAAGCTAAAGCCGAATTGTTGTTGTTGATGATGTTTCTTCAGCTGATGATGATGACCATTCTATACCAACAACAACATAACCAAACCAATCCCAATCGATGATACATGACTTGGACTTGGACGATGTGCGCGATCTAAAATAAATTACAAGTCAAATTGTTTTGACCACTTGCCCATTTGGTTTACCTGTCGACTTGTTGTATTTGTTTTATAGCTTGCTGTTTTAGCGATTTATTTTTGTTTGAGTTTGTAACAATTTTTTTTTAAGTCTCTTGAATTCCTAAATTCTTATTTTTCTTCCTTTTTTTATCGCGATGACTAACCTGAACATTTATTAGCGATCAGTCGCCGGCTGTGGGTCATTTTAACACCGAATCGGGTAGCAATTTACCGACATCAACGACTACAACGTCGACAACTAAGAACCAAGTGCATATAAATCATTAAAAAGTCGAAACATTCGCTCATAGGCATTCGGACTAAGACAATCGAGGAATAAAAACGCTTTTAACTTGCAAAATAATTTTATTGAAAAAAAAAAATTAATAAACAATTAAATTCATTTATAATAATAAATCTTATGATTTTGTTTGTTCCGTGGTTAACATAATTTTTTGGTTTAGCTGTGGAAGCAAAATTTAAATTTATAAACCGTGTCATTTAGTTGAGTTGTGTGTGACTCGTAAAATATTGTGCTTTAATTAAATTTCGGAAAAAAAATATTGCGAACTTACATACTTTCAGTGCGGTTCAGATACAAAATACAATAATTTGTGTTTGTTTTGTTTTTTTTTTTTTTTTTTTTTTTTGGCACTCTCAAAAGTGTTCGATTTATTTGAACTAATTTCGTGACAATTTGTGAAAAGATCGCTGGCAAAATGTCGAAAGTGAGTTCTTCATTTTTAAATTATTTCTGTTTTGTAGTGATATTGTTCGTTTGATTTTGATGTGATTTGTTACTGTTTCGAAAAGTTTTTTCTTTGAAGACAAAAACTTGCAAATAAATGCGGCAAAGTGTGAATGAAAGAGAATAGTTTAATTGATATTGAAAGGATGATGAGTGTATGGTGTGAATTGAGGCATTATGGGGTCATTAACTTATTCGTTTCTATGTTTTTAAGAAAAAAACTTAAAATGAGGTGAAGTGAAAGATTTATGAATCCATATTTATGTACCCAACCCACCCAATATGATTCAAAAAAATTTTCGATCAAAGATTTTAGGTGTGTCATTTTAAAGATTATTATCTGGATTTTAATTAAATTGATCATTAAAACTACGAAAGTGTGATAAAAAATTATTGTGTAAAATTAATGTGATTAGGTATATTATATCACATTCATATCGTGACACCTATTAAATCCATGATGCTGTTTTTGTGTTCCTTTTTCTGGATCTTGAGTGTTGAGTCATCATGTACCTACCTATTTTAATTTTTAAGTTCCCATTGGAAGTTATTGTAATCGGTATGATTTGTGAAATTGAAAATTTTGACATTTCTCGACGTTTCGAGGTCTTTGGAGTCGGATTACATTGTTTTTTTTTCACGATATCTCGAGAACGCATTGAGATATCGACTTTAAATAAATTTTATTTTACAGATAATAAGGCCATAACGTTTTCAGAAAAATTCAATTAGCAGTTTTTTTTATTACAGTAATTTTTAAAAAAGTTGTAAAATGGCTTGTTTCACGAATATCTCTAGAACAATAAATGCTATCGACTTCGGCCTTGTTTTAAATCTATGCATAATGATGAAGTGAAAAACTGGTTATATTTAAAAATAAAAGCAACCCATAGTTTTTTTTTTTTAAATTGAAAATTGTTAAAAAATATCGAATATCTTGAGAAAAATTCAATTTACGGTTTTTTTCTAGGCCAATAAAACTGCAAAAAAAATGCTAAAAATTGTTAAAAAATGTTTTCTCCGGCCCGAATATCTCGAGAACAACCAATGATGTCAACTACCGGATAATTTTAATCTATACACAATGCCATAATTAGTAATTGATAAGGTTTTTAAAAAAATTCAAAACTGCTAATAATTGTTGAAATTTTTCGTGTCGCATATATTTAGAGCAAACAGCCTTCCCTTGATTGCACAACTGATAAGTTTTTCGAAGATTTTAAATTAGTAATTTTCTTATAAAAAATAACATCGGGTGTCGATTTTCAAAGGAAAGCAATGGGAAGTTATCAGTAAACCCCTGCCTGTGTTTTTTATTCATTTACAACAAAACCGAGCACGAAATGATGAATCTAAAAATATTTTTTCTCATAAATCTCGGAAAGAGTGCATGGCTCATCACATCGGGTGGAGATTCGTTTTCCTAGGTACCTAAATCAAAAATTTCTAAGCTCTCAGAGACCTAGACCCGTTTGTTCGTAGTGGGACCCGACTAATATCCAGGATTTCACTGAGGAAGGAAGGAAATGAGTATTTTATGAGACATTCTTTTCTGGTTGTCATAGTGTGATATTTTTAACTTAATTCAACACTGCGTTGCAGTCAAACGTTTGAAGTGGTTGTCCAAATAATAATTTTTGTCCTTGCCTTTTATCAGGCCTTCTTCATCCCTGGAAGAAAATTGAAAAAAGACAGAGGGGTTTTTAATGTCGTTTTTCTTTTGCAAATAGGGATTTTGATCCCGGATCACGAATTTTCTTGGCAAAAGAAACGCAGATTGGATTTGTTTTTTGTTTGCAAATGTATGTGTGGGATGTCAAATTAAATTTTGTCAAAAATAATTTTAATTTAATAAAGCAAAAAATAATTTTGATAGGCAAAGAATCAAAAAAGGAATGCAAATGAAATAGAAAATCACAGAATCACAGAATCACACAAAAGCACAAAATGACGATTTATAAATAGTGTGTGTGCAAGTGCGTGTTTCATGTAGGTTTAAATCTTTCTTTAATTCGGGATTAGAGATTTTGATCCCGAATTGTCAGGGATTGATTTTTTTTGGTTGAATGTAATGCAAAAACTTGTCCGAGATCAAAATCCCTCACAGGGATCAATTTTTTTTGGCTGAAAGAAAAACGACATAAGATTTTTTTTTCTTTTCATTTACGACATTTCCTTTTAAGGCTTAATCTGATTCAACTTTGACAGTAAAGCTAAGTACAGATGACTGTCAGATCTTACAATGTTGTCAAAAAAAATTGGCAGACGACCATCTGACAACAAATGGTTAGGTATTCTATCTGACAATCGTCTGAACATGTCTGAAGAACACACATTTTTTATTATTATCAAACCATTAGAATATTGTCAGACTCATCAGATGTTGTTGTTTAATAAAAAAAAAAACTAGATGTATTACAATTGCAGACAATGACTTAATTGGATGAGTACGAAAACAAAGTTGTGCTGCCATTTTTTTTTTTTATTGATTTCGTACTTTTTTTTTCTTGGTGATGGAATAGGAAATGAACATAAAATTCGGAAAAATTGTTTCATGGAAAACGATGCATCATTATCACAGTAGCCGCCAACTCTACTCCTCTCGACATCTAAAAAAAAAAAAAAACAAAAACAAAAAATTAAGATCGGCAACTCGTCATCCTCGCTATCTTTCTATGCATAAAAATTAAAATAATCAGAACGGAAGTCCATTTTTGTTGTGTTCCAATTGGGACAAAATCTGCCAAACGTGCGTGAACAGATAATTTGGAATTGGGCACGTTCAGAAAACATAGGGGATTTCATATGTAGTCAACTACGTTCGTTGAACGCAAAGCTGATGACTAGCACTAGAGATGTCATTAATGCCAAACTACGAACTTTAATTCAAACCTTTACCTTCCGTTGATAGGAAGAAAGTACTTTTAATAATATTTTTGTCTGAGAATCACCTCACACAAGGCACAAATCAGTTAGGAATTTTGTAATATAATTTTTAAACTTTTCTTACTAATGATACATTTTTTAAATTAAATCTTCTCCATAATATTTAATAAATAACCTCTTCACTCAAACTGTTAAAATTAACGTGAAAAAAAAACAAGTGACGGAAGAAAAAAGTCATAAGCTTGCTGTTTAATGACAAAATATAATCAGCTGATATTCTGACACAAATGCACTTGACTTGAAATATAGGAAGATATTTCTCACCTAGCCATTTTCCAATAAAATTTGCCTAGATTGGAATGCTTATTTTTGACAGCTGACCAACCAGAAACTAGAAACTTCCCTAGCTTCCTAGTCACCTATGTCTTCTGAACATTCCTATTGTAAGATATGGCTATTGTCAGCTAATTGGCAGCTTTTGTCAGAGCATTGACAGATCTGACAATTTTGTAAGATTAACATACGTAGCTTTGGGCATCTTCTCCTTCTTATTGAGATTGTACAGAATTCAAATTCTCTGCAAAGAACAAAGGAGAATAGGCAGTTTCGTTCCATCGCATCGGTGTAAAACTTTTTGACCTATGTATATCATATAAAAGTACCAATTAGGCTTTTCCAGAATCTGACTCTGTCTTTTCTCTTTCTAATTTTGACACTTCTTTAATCAAGATAGTCCCCTTTCACACAAGGCAACTGAGTTGCCGGCAACAGTTAGTTCATAGGCAAGTAGGGCAGGAAGAAAGAGGGGTAAACGAAATCTCCCCAGTCAACAAATTCAGGAGATTTTTTTGACGTTTCTCTTCACACTACCTTTGTGTGCGTTCAACCAAGGTAGTTTAAAAGGAAAATACAGCAAGTCTCCTCCGACTTTGTATCTTCGTGTGAAAGGTACAAGAGATTGTTAAGTCCCCTTTCACACAAGGCAACTGAGTTGCCAGAAACAATCAGTTCATAGGAGAGAAGGGCAGGAAGCAAGAGGGGTAAACGAAATCTCCCCGGTCAACAAATTCAGGAGACTTTTTTGACGTTTCTCTTCACACTACGTTTGTGTGCGTTCAACCAAGGTAGTTTAAAAGGAAAATACAGCAAGTCTCCTCCGACTTTGTATCTTCGTGTGAAAGGTACAAGAGATTGTTAAGGAGATTTAAAGAAAACGTCAAAAAAATCACCAGTAACTAGTATCTTCGTGTAATAATAATATACTGTTCGTACTGTTAATAGTGTGTTTCCCCCCATCAAGAGTTTTTTTTGCTGTTTCCTTTTGCTATTTCCTTTTTGCTGTTTCTTTTTTGGTTGTGACGTTTGGTGGATGTTCAGAATACTTTTTGTATGAGCATAATTCTGTGTTGCGTGCAGGGAAAGTCTTAGTCTTTACGTTGAATTTTTAATGAATGGCGCATCCATTGAGACGGGCAGATTTTATATGTGTGAAAAAGTGAAGGGTAGATCCACACCAAATTATGCCGATGCACCAGTTTCAATAAATATTTTCGGATTCAGCATGAAGATTTTTTGTGTGACTGAGAAATACATGGATTTTATAATGTAAAAACACGGGTATCATAGTGATGAATGAGAACATGCTTCATTAAAAATCCAACGTAAACATTTATAGCCCAATAACTGTTGTTCTGCACTCTTACTTTCTACATCCACAAGTTGCGTCCCAAATATTGTAACACTTTTTAACATACATATATTATATATGAAAGGTCTCAATTAGGTTGTTCTATTTTTAGGTATTATAAAAAATAAATAAATAAATTTAGTGGCACAACGGTTCATGAAGGGCCTTATGACTTACAACTCTCAACCATGCGTTTCTGGAAAGGACCTACAGTAGTTTATTGCTGAAACCGAAGGGCTAAGGTGAGCGGCACTTTTCTATGACAAGAGATACTCTTGAAGGTTATGTCAATTCCTCGCAAGAGGCAGCAGCCGTTTTATTTTTTAAAAATTATTAGGTGAAGAGGCTGGGGATCGAACCTATAGACCTCCGGCATGACAGTCAAACGCACCAACCATTTTACCACGGGCTACTAAATAATAATATGTTATCCCACACTGCAACTCTTTCCCTGCAAAAGTTGTGTCCCAATTATTTCCCCTTTCCTGTACAAGAAAGTCCCCTTTCACACGAAGATACTTTTTGCTGGAGATTTTTTTTGACGTTTTCTTTAAATCTCCTTAAAAATCTCTTGTACCTTTCACACGCAAGCAACAAAAAACCCGGAGATTTTCATATTTTCCTTTCAAACTACCTTGGTTGAACGCACACAAACGTAGTGTGAAGAGAAACGTCAAAAAATCCTGAATTTGGTGACCGGGGAGATTTCGTTTACCCCTATTTCTTCCTGCCCTTCTCGACCATGAACTAATTGTTCCTCGTGTGAAAAGGGACAAACAGACTTGAAAAAAATTAGTACTCATTGAGACATTTCATATAATATAGGTTAAAAAGTGTAACAACAGTGGGACGCAACTCATATATATTTATGTCCATTCTCCTTTAAGGTTTATGGGAATAAAAAAAAAATAATAATAAAATTCGAAGACTTTAGTCAATCTGAGTAAAATTATTCATCTTTATGTTATTAAAAACACTCTTTTTTTATATAGAAATTTCAGCACAAAAACAAGAAGTATTAAATTTTTGAACTTAAAAGGTCACAAAAATAGGAAATAAAACTATTTTTAGGCAAACAATAGAAAAAACATTGCATGCAAAGCGCATCCCAATAAGTTCTACCAATACATTCTTTTTTTTTACATTTTATTTAATTAGAATACCTAATAAATAGTTGATCAGAAAAAAAATCTTTAAGGATGAGTATGAATCTAAGATTTTTATTTATTTTTAATTTGTTTTTCTTTCCTCGGCGTTATGCCAAATTATTTTTTAATTGTCTTAGACATTTTATCTGACCAAATGTTTGTCGCTTAGACGACATGTGATTTCTAATTAAACGTAAAAGATTGTTGGATTTCGCAACGGTTAAATATTATTTTTTTTTTTGGAATAGTTTCATATTAATAAGCTTTAATTTAATGTTTAAATAATTATTATTATGATTATTGCTCAGAGCGTCTGCTAAAATCATTTAAATCAGAAAAAATAATTTAGCCTATAAAGTTTTTCACGGCCACCTTTATATAGTTAAAATTCTTTGTTTGTTTTTGTTTTCTTGAAATGCTGGTCCTTAGAGAGGTTGTTTCTCATAGAACCAGTTTTTCGGTCGTGAGTTTAACCAGAGTTAGTTAACTATAGATATAAATGTGTGTAAACTCAGGAAGCACTTTTTCATTAGAGAAAGATCGATGTAACAAGCTGGCAGGGTAAAATATCAAAACAATCTGTTTAGTTAATCTAGAGTTAACTCGCCAAATGTAGTGAGTTAACTCGGATTTGACTTTAATCTCGCACTGAAAAACAGGCCTTTAGATGGATTCTTTAAGTGATTCTTTAATCAAAAAATAAAGATCGCTGTCTGAATTCATAAAATATTCATCGGAATATTTAAGGAATTAATACAGCGTAAATGCTTAAATATTTGTATTCTTTTATTTAGGATGTTTTTATGATGAACATTTAAGTCCTCCTTACATTTTATTTAACATTTATAATGCACGACTGGATCGCACGAACTTAGTAAAAAAGGCTTCGTATTTTGAAGATTGAGTTTATAATAAGTGTGGGGAAAGTGGGAGACCTGATATACGGGAGACTTGAGCCATCACCATCAATAAAGTGTTGCATTGCCTGAATATAATGCTTACAATAGCTAGTTTATCGCATAGCAGTGCTTTTACTTATCACAGAGTTTGTGTTTTAATGCCTGAACAGAATAGAATTCTGGAACTGGAGCCGCAGACGGAACTGGAAGAGCTGTCAAAAATGTCGTACGTTATTCTTATTACGTGCCCACAATGCAGCTGTTCAGCTTTGAAAGTATTTTGAAGAAAAACAAAAGAATATTCTTGTTTACAAGCTCAGAATTCACATTTTTTGTTTCCAATAATTTTTTTCGCAATTCAAATAACCACAATGTTTTTTTCCAACCCAAAAAGTTGTTCTTTTCTCTTCATACAAATTGAAACGTCAAAAGTGTCGTACGTGAAAAGTTAAAAGTTGGTGAACTCTTACGTCTGCGGCTGCAGCTCCGTATGCGGCTACGTTACGTTGTGTTCGCAACATTGAATTTGCGTGTATTCAATATTTTGACAGCTATTCCAGCTCCGGCTCCATTTCCGTGTCTCCGTCTCCATTCTTTTCAACCAGTTAAAGTCATCAAGCCCAAACTTTGAACCTGCTAAACAATTAATACGATATTTTTGTAAATTTAAATAATTTGTTGGCGTAATGGTAATTGCGTTAGACTGTCATGCCAGCTGTCTGCTTCTTGCGAGGAAGTGACAAATTCTCGAAATGTACCTCTCGTCATAGAAAAGTGCCGCTCACCAAAGCCAAAGTTTTCATCGTTATATTTATATTTTACTATGTTTTAAAGATTTTTGTCAAGTTTCATTTTTGTTCATCAAAAATAACAATTTTGCGGAATTTTTTAGTAAAAGTCTAAAAATATACCTTTAATTTGTATGGTAGATTTCAAGTGCTCGGTTGCACGTGTAAACATTAACCGATTTCAATGGAATTTTGCACAGATTTTTTTTAATTAGCCTAGCCTCATCACTTTTGTGGGAGGGGACGAAAGAAATTCGTGCACTCGGGCTTATACGTACTTATTTTTTAATTTTGTACCACTTTTTCCTTTTTCCAAATTTTATTTGCATTAGGTAGCCTTGATTTTAATAGCGAATGTAGTTGAACTTCAGCCTCTTCCACCAAATAATTTCAAAATTAAATCCAATTTAATTCGGAAAAAATAAAAAAAAATACGTATACGCCCGAGTGCACCATAAAAATAATAAACACATTATCTCTATATTAATAAAATAAAACAAATTGCTTAGAACAAATGCATATACATACAATATGGATAACTTATTTAATTTTTTTTATATTCCTTTGCGAAGACCAAACAATAATTCGATCTTTACCCGTTCAAACTAGCGGTGACTCTTTTTCATTGTTTAGATATTCATTTTAATAAAACTATCCTTAAAAAAAAAAAATTCACATCCCCTATGTTAAAATGAGATCTTTAGTCCATTATTTTATCTTGGATATCGTTTTTTTTTTTGTCCTAATGGAATTGTTAATATTGTATAAGTGTAATGTAGGTACATATAATTATTAATTATGATTAAATATGTATTTATCCATATAATACATTGGAAAATGTGTAAACGCATGAAACACATTCTTTAAGTCTCTTAAACAAGTACATAAACATAAAATGTTTTAATCTCGAAATAAAGAACGCCGTCTGAATTCTTGAAAAAATATGAATATATGCATACAAAATTTCAAAAATCGTTGGAGCGATTTTCTTAAAAAATATTTCCTGAAATTTAAAAAAAAAATAATTGGTATGCCATTTTTAAGAATTTAATAATAAGCAATTAATTAAAAAAAAAAAAAGTCGCATTTACCCGTTCTGACTGAATTTATTTTTTAAATCTCAATATCTAATAATTTTTTGAAAATCTTTATACACTTGTCAAAAAAATTAAGGAAACAAAAAAAATCACTTTTTTTTAGTGTTTCTCTGTGAAAAGTGGTCATATTGAGATGAAACAAAAAGCATTCTGAAGCTTTAAGGCTCTCCCAAACCAGTGTGATTATTCGCCGCGACAAACGAAAACAATAACACCAACGTGTTGTTTTGTTTGACAACCGCCACGTGTTGTTATTGTTGTTTTCGTTCGTCGCGCCGAATAATCGCGTTGGTTTGGGAGAGCCTTTATACTTTTTGTATTGAGAAATTTCAGCAAACCATTTATTAAGGTACCGTTATTGCTCAATCAAGCACGATCCAAAACGTGAAAACGCTGCAATGGATGATTTTGAAATTTTACAGAAATATGGGTGGTCTATATTTCTTTAAAAAATACAGCCGTCCAAATTAAGCCGTCCAATCAATATTTTTAAAGCAGTAAAAGATTTAAAAAAAGTCTTTAAAAAGTCGTTTTTTAACCTTTTCTGAACTGTGAGGAGCCGAAAAAAATAATCGTTATAAAGTTTTGAAAAATTGAAGATATTGGCAGTCAAAAGTCTGTTTTTTCATTCAAATCAGATATTCTTCTGAAAAAAAATTGTAGGATGACGAAAAAATTCGACCTTAAACGTCAATTATCAAGTTATCGAAATAAAACATTGAATTGGCTGAAATAAAAAAAAAAATTCAAAAAAAAATAAAAAAAAAATTAAAATTTTTGGCTCGTGCTGCCTCTTATAATTGCGAAATAACGGTATCTTAAAAAAATTTTTGCTGAAATTTCTTAATACAAAAAGTTTAAAGCTTCAGAATATGTTTTTTGTTTCATCTTAATACGATCACTTTTCACAGAAATACAGCTCTTCAAAAAAAACTCTAAAAAAAAGTGATTTTTTTTTGTTCCTTTAATTTATTTGACAAGTGTATATAATATTATTCAGACTTAAAAGAACATCCTGAGTAAAATTTTTATCAAAATCGAATTAGCCGTTAAGGAGAAAGTCGGAAATAAAAAAAAAATATGGTTCCATGACAGGTACCGTTTATAAAAGTGCTTGGTAATTTTTAGTTCACCTAAAAAGCAGATCATACCCGCAATAGTAGTTGTATGACGGTTACCGTTATTTTTGGTGGTGAAAAAAATTCGATTTCCCCTCTAGGCAATTACCTAAAAATCTTAAGTTCCAAGTTTAAAGAAAATCACTTCAGTGGTTTAGGCTGTTGGTCTAGGTACAGACAGACATACAAACATACACAATATCGGGACCCACTTTTTGTCGCGTTCTATATCATCTTAATGTAAAGTTTGATTGAAATCCCCAGTTTTTTTTATGAAACCTAAAACTTGTATGTATGTATGTACTTACATTATGTACATATGTGTGTCGGTGTGTTCCATTTCATAAATTATTGAGACGCGTCTCCTGCTGTGATTCATTCCAAATTTTTGTGATACATAAAGGTGGTTTGATTTCAGTATGAAATCAAGCTCCCAAAATATTCCTTCTTAAAATTTTATTGAATCAACATACGAGTATAGAACGATTCACTTTGTTTGTATATTACTTATATTTTTTTTATAATTATATATTTTACATAAAAATGTTATGAAATAAATTTTAAAAATACAAGTAGCCTATTAAGCAATTTTAACTATAAAAGCAAGCGATTGCGACCCAGTCGTGCATTTTATTTGAAGTTTTTAAATACATATATAATAGGTCTGATTTAAACGAATACCTACTTACAATATGTACATATTTATCGTTTGAATTCTTTTAGAGATAAATTATTTTCAAATATTGCGACCACAATTATTTTATGTTGATAGTTTTGCGGTCATTCTGAAAGGTTTTGCGTACACTGCATATGAAAACAATATGCTTAAATTATTGCCAACTATGCTCAGAAATAAGGTTAAAGTTTTGGCGCTCTTTATACTTAAGCATAAATAAAATTTTTTGAATGAGATAAAAACAGAACACGTGCACACATGTATGTACATAATATGCTATCACATAAAGACTTTTTTATTTTGAGGTCTCTTCTACAAAATGTCGATCCTTGCGGGCAGTAGCGGATCTAGTATTTGGATGTGGGGGGGGGGGGGTGCTGAGAGCTGGAGGTGAAGGCTGGACGTGATTTTAGTAGTCGATAATTAAGACATACAATTATATTGTAGAACCATGGGAACAAGAATACTTTGCGAACACAGAAACAAAAGTGTAGGAAAAGCGTATACGACAATATTGTGTTGTGCATTTCAGAAATATTTTGACGTAATTAATCATGCCGATTATAGCATCCGCAGTGTGGTTCTCGCTTTTCTTTTCATCGTTTTTGCGTGGAAATCCCCCAAAGCCCCCTCCTCTGCTTTCTCGTAAGAAATTCTAAACTTTGACATGAGAGCTTTTCTTCAGAGTTTAAATATTTATCTAGAGAACGAGGAGTAGATAACTTTTTAAACTTAGAGAACAAATATTTTGCTACAACGTGATTTTATTCAAATCAGTCACATAGCTTTATTTATTTATATAAATCAGGAGTTATTGCTGTCAAAAAAACTTCTGTGCAAGTGGCCCTAAGAAAAAGATAAAAAACTTCTTACTTTAGAATTTAGATAGAGTAGATATTCAAATATAACGTTTAAATCATTAAGCTAGCAGCTTCCGCTCGCCATTGCATTTCTCAACGAACAACACAAAATTCAAATAAAAGAAAACTCACCACCAAACACCAAAGTATACTTTTAGGCTTGGCTGAAGAACATTATGTACTTTTGAAAGGTTCGATTCAGAGTTGTAAAGAAAAAAAAATTGGTTTATCTTTTTAGAATACGATATTTCCTTTTATAAAGAAAGACTTTAAATTGATTAGATTAAAAGTATTTTTAAAATTCAGAAACAAAAACAAAGTATTAACAATTAAAGCGTTAACTTTTATTTCTTCCCCCAAGATTAATGACAAAAACTAAAGTGTGTTGAAAAAGATCGGTATTTTCACCACACTCTGGGTTGGGGTACTTAACGAAATACTTCATCAAAAGGGAATATCAATAACAAAAAAAAAAAAAAATAGACGAGAAAAAAGAAAACAAAATAACAATAAGAGAAAAGTTAAAAAAAAAAAGTGCCAATCAATATGTATACTCGAAACTCAACGACAATGAAGTCAGGCCGAAGTGGTGGGGATAATACCGGCTACGTCATGGCTGGTGGAGCACCAAATTCCTTTCAACCAGTTGAAGGTGGACCGCGTGCGCGTACGGATGTAACGGCGAATATTGACCGTCATTTAATTCAAAATAATAATAACAATAGTAAAAATATAAATAGCGGATTTGGGTTTAGCCAATTAAATCTTTACACAAAAAGTAACGATCAAATTAATACGCCAAATCTCGAACCACAAGGATATTATCAGTATCCTGTGCACGATCAGCAGCAGCAGCAACAACAACAACAACAACAGCAGCAGTTCTATCAACACCCGCAACACCAAAAGCAGAAACTATATCAACAGGTGTGTCTCTGGCTGATGCGTGCTTGTGAAAGGGCGTATGTTTGATCAAAATAAAGATTCTAAAATTCCGAAAAAAAAGAGATCGGTTTACTTCTTTTTTTTTTTATCTTGTAATCCCATTTCTGTGAACCGAGAAATCGTATTTGTTGTTAAAATTCTCTAATCAGGTTCTTCCTTCCGCCCACACGTACCGCTTGTCAAATTTGACACTGACAGTTTCTCGCAGAGAAATTGAAAAGAAATACAAGAAACAAAAAATTCTGGTGCACGAGGGTGGTGGAGGAAAGAATCAACAAGTGTCATCATACAGTAGTGACCCGAAAAATTAATTAGATTTTTTTTTTGAAAATTGCTTTAAATATTCATAAAGTTCTGTTTTTTTTTTTTTTAATGTACGTATTTATATAATAATGATGAATGCATGTGTGAATGAGAGTGTGATCTGTGAAGAAAAACTCAAATTAAAATTCCATATAATTTATTTTGTTCAAATATTTTTTCTAAAATATAAATTAAATCAAATTTCTTCGTTACACAAAAAAAAAATTAAAAATATAGCAATCAAGCACCAGTGCTGATTACTATCAACAACAACAGGACGAGAATTTCGACGAAGACATGGAAGCAGAACGTGATCTCGCCGAAGACGCCCAATGGAAGAAAATCCAACAGAACACATTCACTCGCTGGGCGAATGAACATCTAAAGACGATCGATCGTTCGATTGCAAGTCTCGAGACAGATCTATCCGATGGATTGCGTTTGATTGCCCTTATCGAAGTTCTGTCACAAAAACGCATGCCGAAATATACCAAACGACCCACATTCCGTAGTCAGAAATTGGAAAATGTATCGGTGGCGTTGAAGTTTCTCGAAGATGAAGGAATTAAAATTGTTAATATTGGTAAGTGAAATACATATAAGTTTTATTTTAATTTAATTTTTTTAAATAAGTAGATAATAATTGTTTATTTTATGAAAATGATTAATTAGTAATTTTTCAATTCGCCTTGTGGGAGATGGTAGGAGGGATTGTGAGATCATGCAGTCTACCTTGTGACTATGACTATGAATAATAACGACGCACCCTCTCAAATCTCAATGATGTTTTTTGTTGTGATGAATAGTTTTATTACGTCATAATTTAAGGTGTCTATCTCATATGATTTCACTTTTATTCGAGGAATGCAAGTGATAAAGTTATTACTTTTTTTGTTTTATTTTTTTATTTCGAAAACTGACTGTCACGTCTCATTGAATAGATGATGAGTAATTTGCGAGTTCAGAGAAATGGGGTTATTTACTATTTATTGATTAGATTGTCCATAGGAACTGAGTCAGATGAATTATGAAAAGAAACTTATAAGGTAGCACCAACGTAATAATCAAAAATAAAAGCCAGCAAATATTTTTAACTAAATAGTTTATCAGATATTGATTTGGCAATTTCATAAGGTGCATAGACATTTGTTCAAACATTAAAACAAAAAAAAAATTGAGAAAAAAAAATTAAAAAAAGTTATTTAAGATTTTACAAATTTAAATAAATAAATAAATTTCGTGGCACACCAGCTCATATAAAGAACTAGGGCCTATAGTGACTTAAGACTCTCAACCATTTCTGTTGCTTGCGTGTCCTCACGAATGGAGGGGACCTACAGTTTTTTGTGAACGGCACTTTTCTATGACAGGAAATACTCTTGGAGAATTTGTCACTTCCTCGAAGAGGCAATATATGGCAGAGGTTGGGAATCGAACCCCATGTAAAATATTTGGAATTTTAAATTTTTTTTGAATTCTAAAAACTTATTCTTGAAAATATTGGTATGAAATGTTAGTTATTGTTAAAGCTTTTGAGTCGTTAAAGCCTAGTTTCCATGCAAAAAAAAAGATATACAGCCCTTACCGTATCCGTTTGGAGAAATGTACAATCGGAGAAAACTTCCGATCGGACGATTTTTTCTGTTCATGGTATACAAATCGTATCGTATGGTTAAGGGAAATTTTCCACTTAGTTTTCTGTCGGGGAAATCGGAAAGCAAATATCTTTACACATCGCATGAATTCGTGATGCGTTTCTGCCATTTTGACATTTCTTCGGAATGCAACAAACGAATTTGACATTTTTAGCGCACATTAATTTTTTTTTGTAGATCTGTCCGATTGGTCTATCGGAACGGCTACAATGATACAAAAATCGTACATTTCATAGAAATCGGAGAAAATTTCGTTCCGATCGGGTACGATGATAAGGCTGAAAATGTTTGCATATTGTATTGTAAAAAAATATCTAAAATCGAAAATGTTTGCCTTCGCGTAGGCGACCCGTATAGCGCTGAGTTTACTTTGATAAAATAAACGAGAAAAAATTTTGTTTTTTTGCATGCAAAAAAAATTTGAATTCACACTTTGTATTTTCATTATGAAAATAAATTTTTTTTTAGACAAACTTCATTAAAGCAAATGTCAAGTGCATGTGATTATGTGCAGCATATCAAATCTCGTTGGAATTCCAATGGAGTTAATGAATTTTTGCATAGCTTTTTTTGCACGGTAGCAGATTTTTCGATTTGATTTGAGATTTAATGTATAAATTAAATTAACATCCCGATCCTGGAAAATTTATCGGGTGTGAAAAAAAGACTTTTTGAGTTTTGTTCGTGTTTTTTTTTTGGAATTGGACTCATTGGGTGCCGTGACTTAAGGCCAAGTGACATAAGGCCCAATTTGGGTGTTTGGCCTTATGTCACTTTCCAATAGCGACATAAGGCCAAATTTTAAGAGTTGGCCTTATGTCACTTTTGAAAAGTGACGTAAGGCCAATTGGGCCTTATGTCACTTTGAAATGTTTTCTTTAAAACCGAAACTATATTGAATAAATTCGGCATGTCGCCACGTACATGTTTATTATTACTGTAAAAAGCCGAAATAATGAAATTCTAGAATTTACCGGTAAATTCTAGAGCACTCAGCATTACGGCGTATAAATAGAGAGGTATTTATGGGGGGCATGCTGTCCCCCTGCAACCCCCCTGCTTGCCCACTATAGGAATTGGGGTAGGTGCGAGGTTGGGTGAATGCAAAGTTTCTTTTGCAGAATTTACCGGTAAATCCTACCTCACTGTTTATACATAGGATACATTCAAAGTTTCTTTAAATTCAGATTCTTAAAACACAAAAAAACGTTGGATACACCCAACCTCGCACCTACCCCAATTCCGGTGCCGTGACTTAAGGCCAAGTGACATAAGGCCCAATTTGGGTGTTTGGCCTTATGTCACTTTTCAATAGCGACATAAGGCCAAATTTTAAGAGTTGGCCTTATGTCACTTTTGAAAAGTGACGTAAGGCCAATTGGGCCTTATGTCACTTTGAACTGTTTTCTTTAAAACCGAAACTATATTGAATAAATTCGGAATGTCGCCACGTACATGTATATTATTACTGTAAAAAGCCGAAATAATGTAATTCTAGAATTTACCGGTAAATTCTAGAGCACTCAGCATTACGGCGTATAAATAGAGAGGTATGTATGGGGGGGCATGCTGCCCCCCTGCAACCCCCCTGCTTGGCCCACTATAGGAATTGGGGTAGGTGCGAGGTTGGGTGTATGCAAAGTTTCTTTTGCAGAATTTACCGGTAAATCCTACCTCACTGTTTATACATAGGATATACATTCAAAGTTTCTTTAAATTCAGATTCTTAAAATACAAAAAAAACTTTGCATACACCCAACCTCGCACCTACCCCAATTCCTATAGTGGGCCAAGCAGGGGGGTTGCAGGGGGGCAGCATGCCCCCCCATACATACCTCTCTATTTATACGCCGTAATGCTGAGTGCTCTAGAATTTACCGGTAAATTCTAGAATTTCATTATTTCGGCTTTTTACAGTAAAATATACATATACGTGGCGGCAGGCCGAATTTATTCGATATAGCTTCCTTTTGAAAGATGTCCGAAACCTCTTTTACTGTAAGGTTAGCTTTTGGGAATGTTATATAATTATATTTGGCCTTATGTCTCAAAGAAAATTGGCCTTATGTCACTTTACAAAAGCGACATAAGGCCAAATATGTAAATTTGGTCTTATGTCACTTTTGTAAAGTGACATAAGACCAAACACCCAAATTTGGCCTTATGTCACTTGGCCTTAAGTCACGGCACCCCCAATTCCTATAGTGGGCCAAGCAGGGGGGTTGCAGGGGGACAGCATGCCCCCCATAAATACCTCTCTATTTATACGCCGTAATGCTGAGTGCTCTAGAATTTACCGGTAAATTCTAGAATTTCATTATTTCGGCTTTTTACAGTAATAATAAACATGTACGTGGCGACATGCCGAATTTATTCAATATAGTTTCCTTTTGAAAGATGTCCGAAACCTCCTTTACTGTAAGGGGAGCTTTTGGGAATGTTATACAATTATATTTGGCCTTATGTCTCAAAGAAAATTGGCCTTATGTCACTTTACAAAAGCGACATAAGGCCAAATATGTAAATTTGGTCTTATGTCGCTTTTGTAAAGTGACATAAGGCCAAACACCCAAATTTGGCCTTATGTCACTTGGCCTTAAGTCACGGCACCGACTCATTGTTGTCAGGTTCTAATATGAGTAAGTTTTAAAAGGAACGGAACTCTTTTAAAACAAGGTTTATCCACAATCGTCAATATGACAAAGACCGGATGCACATAACTAGGTTTCACGTATAGAACTATTTATTTTCTTTTATTCTTCTAATAACATAACATTGCCATCATGTCTTTTTTTTTAACTTTATCAGTTTACCTTATGTGCTTTATTGATCTGTTTCAAAATAACATCAATTCATGCTATGAAGTTTATCAGTCTTTAATTCAATGGAACCATTCACAAACAATTAAATCAACTCACTGTAAATAATGTTCTGATAAGAATTTCACTTGTGTTTTACATTCTTTCACGGTAGTGCCTTACAATTCTGGTATTTAAAAGATAAACGAGTATTTACAAAATATGCCTAATCAGTCATTGATTCCATTTTTTATTACACAGTAGGGGTTTATTAATAAATTAATACTTACAAATGTTTGTAGGGTAATTTACGTAATTTTGATTTTTTTTTTGATGATTATATATATTGCTGTGTAAATATTGAAAATCTGTTAGTTTAAATTTTTAACACAATTTTAAACATTTTAAGGCTCCAAAGATTTAATTGTTTTTAAAAGGAGGGCGAATTTAAAAAATTATCTTTAAGAGAGAAGGACAAAGCATTTCATGTAACTTTAACAACAGCAAGAAATCATTATTTTATACAACAAAAAAACAAAGCTAAACATTTTTGGTTTTTTTTTTAATGAGTGAAGATTTTAAGGTTATTTGAAAAAGGGTGAAAAATTTAAAATGGTGACAGAGCTCCATTATCTTGAATTTCGCAATATTGGGGCTATAGACTAGACACACACACATATTAGATGTGTCAACACCGTCCAAGCAAGGGATTGATTTATTTTTATTTTTTACCTAAGCCCACCTGGATAAATAATAATCGAGTTTTTAATGAAGCTATAGAATGTTTTACATAGATCCTAACAAGGGGCTAGCAAAGGTTACTAGAGAGATAAGCTGGGCCCTTGATAGTTATGTACCATTTAGCCTCGAGATACAAAAAAGAATAAACAAAAAAATGGTTTATTTGTGATAAGATATGGGACTTTATGTTTACCAGTTCCACTGTCCGATAAGCTAACCACTTACTGGCAAAAATATTACCTAGTATTTGACAAAATTAAAAAAAAAAATATTTTTTTTTCTCTTTTTTTTTTTTATTTATTTTATGTTTGCTTTTTCTCCATTTTACTCAATAAATAGTTTAAATTTTTTTTAAATAAATGGCACTTAGTAGTTGTGTTTTTTTCTCCAGTATAAGTACATCGTAAATAGCTTGATTTAAAAAATGTCTATTTCGTAAATGATCCTAAACGTCTATCCTCTAAATAAAACTTTAAAAAAGATTTTTATTTTTATTGTTTTAACTCCATTCCATTTTATATAAAAATAAAATGGTAATGTCAAGCATACAAAGAGATCCCCGAAGTCCATTTTCTATAACCTTTCAAAAACTAAAATACAAATTAAAAGTTTAAAGTTTGCGTTAAAAATAATTCAAACCAAAATTAAACCTTTGTTTGTGTTTTTCGATCGAAATTGTTGTTTAAAGAATCTCCCATAGAAAAAGAAATAAATTTGTAAATACAAATATTTTATATAAATTTTTTTGTACGGATAATAATGTGATTTTTTGAAGGAATAATAATGTTGATTAAAATCAGTTACAGAATTGGGAATATCTGACCTAATTCGAAAAAAAAAAAAAATAAAACGTAAAAAGTGCATAAATCCCACAGAATATCTTATTGGAAAAATATGGAAAAATACAAAAATTTTAATTTCATGCTTGCGGAACTGTTAAGAAATTGGCCAGATGTAGATTTTTAGTTATGAGTTTCAAAAAAAAAAAATGAAAGGTCATTGACCTTTACCTTAACTTTTTTTTATAATAATTATCTATTCCTAACCAATTTTTGAAACCATTTACCTTTTATGGGGATTAAGTAACCTTTCAGATGGTAAATATTTTTGTCGAATATCCCATAAATGAGGTGCCAAAAGTTCATATGACCTTGTAATGACCTTGAACAAAACTTTAAAAATTAATTTAAAAAAAAAAACTATGCCTGAGCAATTAACGAAATAGAAATTACCTGACTTTTTATCACCCAGTGGCCCTTCAAGTGGTATATTTTTTTTTGCGAATATCCCATAAATTATAGGTGCCAAAAATCGCGGCTGACCTTGAAAAACTTCAATTAAAAATTTTCTAAGCCTAACCAATGTCTTAAACAACCTGACCTGACCTTTTATGACCAATTACTGACCTTTTAGACTGCATACTTTTTTGCGAATATCCCATATATGGGGTGCTAAGATGCCATAGCCATACTTGCCAGCTTGCCTAAGCTTCGCACGGGGAGACAAACCACGCCTTCGAAAAAAAAAGAACAACAGAAAATACAACTATGTTGGACATACATAAACATAAAAATATGATTTATCAATATTTATTTTGTTTCAAACACAAAAAGATAAATCACTTTTCTGCTTTTTTTCCTATGTATAGTATTTATATGTACGTTTTAAACCCCAAAATTGTTTTTTTTTTAATCTATTTTTTAATTCGGATACCTACCATTTTTCGTTTTTATCATATTTTACACAAGAATAGAATTTTAAAAAACAAAAAGATTTTTTTATCATATAACACTTTGTTTTTATACAATTTCACCCTACAAATAGCAAAATTTTGCAAAAAAAAAAAAAAGATTCCTTCAGCAGTTCCCTAAAATTAGCATTTCAAACACAAATCGATTTTTTCCATCGGATCGCATTTTTTGTATTTTACCCCGGTTCACCCTACTTTTGTTTGAAGCAATAAGGCGATATCTCCTAAGTTCATAGAAAAAAGTTTTAAGATTTTTTTATAACATCGCATTCTTACCTACAAGTTTTCAATTAACAACCTTAATATCAGTCGCTGATTAAAAGTTACGAATAACTATTTTTGAAATCAGTTGTTTTTACCAAATAATTGCTTAAATCTAAAGAGATAAAAAAGAAACGAAATTTCCCTCTAGGCAATATGTAAAATTTTAGTTAAAAATTAAAACCTAGTGCTCATTTTTTTTTAAAGAATATAATAAATGCCTCAAACAAGGTTTCATTTATGTTGACAAATGGTCTCATGTTTAAAATTAATTAAAACTTCTTACTTTTTACTCAAATCTTTTTAAATGACTATTTTAAACTTTGCTTGGAGGAAGAAAAAAAACAGAACACGTTTTTAAACTTATTATTATCATTTGCATTTCAAATTTAAACGATTTCTCTTATTGCAATGCCTTCATTCTAAAGCATAAGTAAAAAGTATTCGTAGTTATTCCCCAACATCATTTTAAAAGTCGTACAAGGAACCATGCTGCAATTTTGCATTTTACAAATTACATTCAAGAATCTTAACATATTTACAAACCAGATGATGCAGAACAATTAAATGCGCTTTTGGTTGTCAGTAGTGCTGAATGTATGCACTAAACTCACAAACAAACAAAAAAACTCTTTTAAAAAATAGATATAATACAAATTTCACTTATCTGGTATGCTATAGGATACAGCAGAAAAGAAAATTTTTGTTAAATACCGAATAATAAACAAATTAAAAACTTACCACAAAAAAAATCGTATGGAAATTTTCTAAAATCAAGCATGTAGGTATTTTCCTTGAAAAATTCTGCTTTATAGATTTTCAACTCACATTTACTTCAAGCTCAATTATTTATAAGGAGGAGTTGTTTTGCCATGGAAAATTGCCTTTTGTGGCATGTGGATTTGACGATAAATCGTCAAATTCCATATTTTTGGTCTTGGTGGGCTGATTCCTGGAATCGGCTCAAAAAAGAGTTGTTTTTTTTTTTTAGGTAGGGTAGTATTTTTGTTTTTTCTTTTTTTATTTTTAGGGAACATTTTTGGTGAAAACTAAGTGGTGGGTAGTAAAAAATCTTCATCGAAAAAAAAAAAAAAACGATTCAAGCCATGTGCAGTAAATGTGCCTTGGTAGGTGGGAGCGAGAAGTGAGTTTTGTTTTCACCGGCGACGAATTGTGTTGATGTTTTTGTGTAATAGGGAAAAGTTCAAATAAAAAAAAAAAAAAAACATCAACGGTAGGGATTTTTCTCTTTAGTAAGAAATAGTGGTATGTGAGAGGTAGGTATAATATTTGCAGCAAAAATAAATGTTTACTACTGAAATTGTTTGGTTTGGTGGTGGGTGTTTGCTGGATATGGTAAATGGAAACGAACTATAGGCAAGGGCGTGCACAAGGAGGGGTAATGCACAAGGAGGGGTAATGGGCATTTAATGCCCTAATAAAAATTATTTTTAATTTTTTTTCTGAGTAAATTAAACAATCAAGGGCGCACGTAAATAGGATGGGGGGTGCTTATATTACATGTAAATCGGCTTAGTTAATTCACAACTTGAGTTCAATTTTTGGATTTTAAGGTAAGACTGAATGAAATTGGTTGGTTTGGCGGTGGGTGGTTGGTTTTTTAATACTTTATTTAGGTTAGGTACAAATTTTTTCATGAGAATAAGTGATGGTGGGGTGGTAAAAATATGTATGCAGGTTTTTTGGCAGTGAATTATTCTTCATCGTCAAGAAATAAAAAAAAAAACAAATCAAACCATGTGCAATGTGCCTTGGTAGGTGGGAGCGAGATAGGGAGTATGAGAAATTGCCTTTTGTGGCATGTGGATTTGACTTATGGTCAAATCCATATTTTTGGTGAGCTGGTTTTCTGGAATCGGCTCAAAAAAAGAGTTGTTTGGTAGGGTAGGGTAATATTTTTGTTTTTTTTTATTTTTAGGGAAAATTTTTGATGAAAATTTTAAGTGGTGGGTAGTAAAAAATCTTCATCGAAAAAAAAAAAAAAACAATTCAAACCATGTGCAGTATAATGTGCCTTGGTAGGTGGGAGCGAGATAGTGAGTAAAGAGAGTTGTTTTCACCGGCGACGACGAATCGTGTTCATATTTTTGTGTAATAGGAAAGTTCAAATAAAAAAAAAAAAAAACATCAACGGTAGGGATTTTCTCTATAGTAAGAAATGAGTGGAGTATGTAAGGTAGGTATAATATTTGCAGCAAAAAATGTTTGCTACTGAAATTGTTTGGTTTTTGGTGGTGGGTGTTTGCTGGATATGGTAAATGGAAACGAACTTATAGGCAAGGGGCGTGCACAAGGAGGGGTAATGGGCATTTAATGCACCCCTAATAAAAATTATTTTTAATTTTTTTTCTGAGTAAATTAAACAATCAAGGGCGCACGTAAATAGGATGGGGGGTGCTTATATTACATGTAAATCGGCTTAGTTAATTCACAACTTGAGTTCTAATTGTTGGATTTTAAGGTAAGACTGAAATTGGTTGGTTTGGCGGTGGGTGGTTGGTTTTTTAATACTTTATTTAGGTTAGGTACAAATTTTTTCATGAGGATAAGTGATGGTGGGGTGGTAAAAATATGTATGCAGGTTTTTTGGCAGTGAATTATTCTTCATCGTCAAAAAATAAAAAAAAGAAAAACAATTCAAACCATGTGCAATGTGCCTTGGTAGGTGGGAGCGAGATAGTGAGTAGAGTTGACTGTTTTCGCGTTTCGCCGTCGATGAATCGTGGTGATATTTTTGTGTATAGGAAGGTATGGTAAAACAAAACAAAACATAAGCAGTCGGTAGGTATTCTCTATAGTGTAGTAAGAAATGATTGGAGTAGGTATAGGTATGAGTAGGTAGGTATAATAGGTATTTGCAGCAGAAAAAAAATGTTTGTATCTAATCTACTAAAATTGGTTGGTTTATTAGCGGTGGGTTGGTGATGGTGAATGGAATCGAACTTATTTAGAGGCAAAGGCGTGCACAAGGAGGGGTAAGGGGGCATTTGCGCCCCTTTAAAAAATTATTTTCAATTTTTTTTTCTGAGTAATTACACAATCAAGGATGCACGTAAATAGGATAGGGGGATGCTTATTACATGAAAATCGACTAAATTTACAAAGTGAGTTCTAATTGTTGGATTTTAAGGTAAGACTGAAATTGGTTGGTTTGGCGGTGGGTGATTGGTGATGTTGAATGGAAACGAACCTATTTAGAGGCCAATGCGTGCGCAAGGAGGGGTAAGGGGACATTTGTACCCCTACTAAAATTATTTTTCTATTTTTGTCTGCTGAGTAATTCACAATCAAGGGCGTACGCAAAGGTGATAGGGGGATGCGTATTACATGCAAACTGGGTAAATTTACAACTTTAGTTTAAATGGTCGGATTTTAAATGAAGAGAAAATTCAATGCAAATTCAATTCAAGGGGCACTTGCACCACTAATAAAAATTATTATTTTTGATGTATATAGGGTGTTTTCATAAATCTCAGACTAACCGATTTCTGCGATTTCAAAAATAACAAAAAACTATCTATTTCTTAAAGGTTTATACATTTAACTGCTTCGATTTTAATAACTCTTTTTAAAATACTTTAAAATCATGAACCAAAATATATACACCCCTGTTCTGATTTTCGCTTCAGTAAAAAATACTTTCGTTTTAAAAACATAGGTGTTCTTTACTCAATTATTTTGAAGTTTTCAATTCGATTCGTTTTTGGTTGTCGAATTTGAATTCGTAAAGCTAAAAATGTAATATATTTTTAAAACATTATATTTCTAAAAACTAATTTTTTTTCTTTTGAACTAGGGGAAGAAATACTAACAACACACAGTTTACAGCTTTTTTAAGTTTTATTTAACACCCAGATCTGGTAAGAGGTTTTACCAAGCTGAATTCGTTCGAAATTCAGAACACTCTTTTTAATTCGGAACGAAAATCAGAACAGAGGTGATATTTACATTTAAAAATTAGTTTTTCATTCGTTTTTGTGATTGCAGAAATCGGTTAGTCAGAAGTTTATGAAAACACCAGTAATAACACAAACAAGGGACGCTAAATTTATAACTTGAGTTCAAATGGTCGGATTTTCGAGGTTAGAATTTTTGATTGAAGAATAAATGCAATGAAACACAAGGGCGTGCACAAAGAGGGGTAAGTTGTAAGGGGCCAAAATATTATAAATGAAAGGTCGGTCACTGACTCCCCCATTCATTCATCTGACTCATCATTGCACAGGTTATACTGTATATGATAAAAATATATAATACATTTTATTGAATAGAGAATTTTATGTATAGGCGCACTTAGACGGAATTTTTGAAATTCAAATTTTTAGTTACCCTACCCTAATGGGGGTTTTCTGATTAAAGGTAAAAAAACAGTATTCATATTAATTTTAGTCGATAGATCTTTTAAATACAAGGAAGTGCTTAATTTAAAAAAATTCTATAAAATCTACGAAGCGAGTTATAAAATGTTAAAAGTTGAATTTTGAAAAATAGACGTAGACAAATAATTCGCCATAAATTGGGGGTTTTAGTTAAGGACATAGATTTTATACTATTATAAAGGTAATGAAAAAAAAATTATTGATGTTTCAGGAATTTTTAATGGGATTTTTTGTACCCACTTTTTGATTTTTGAAAACCAGACATTTTTTTCACCTATTTTTTGGTGGGTTTTTATTTTTCATTTTTTTATGGGTGGTTGTAAAAATCTAAAATTTCTACACCTGATGGAAACTATTGATTTATAAACATTTTAAAAATTTCAAATTTTTTGAATACCCCAAACTTGAGGTATTTACAAAATTAATGAAATCTTTTTATGCCCTCACAACTTTTTACTGGATGCATCTATAAATTTAATTTTTCTTTTGCACCTTCGAAAGCTAACGTTTAAATTGATATCTGAATCATAATTCTACAAGCTACACAACCCCCAGAATAGATTAAAAAGTTTCGATACAACATTTCACAAAAATCTTGAAAAATGGGCATAATTGTTCGTTGTCCACGTGAAATGTGAAAAAGAGCCGATTTGGAACTGGTTTTTAGCTTTCGTTCTAATTGTCAGATTTAATTTTTGATTACATATTTAGAAAGATGAAATATCCGTTCAATACCAGATATAATTTTTTCAAAATTCCAAAAATTTTCATACTAAAATCCAAATTGCATTTTTAGGGAACATAACTTTTTCGAAGGAGAATAAGAAAATACAAAAAAAAAAAACAACAATTCAAACCATGTGTATATGCGTGGTGCCATCGGCAGCAAATCTAGGTTATATTTGTGTATATGTAGGTATAATAAGTTCATATAAAAATAACATCCAACTAAATATCTGATATCCATATCAAGACATTTTCATATATCTTCGCTGGGCAAATCATGTCATGATATATAATTTCGTACCTCGACTGCATGGGAGTTTGATGGTTGATTTTTTTGCAGATAAAAGTGTAACTCTTCGGTTGTTGTATTCTAGCTCAAGAAAATTAAACTTTGACTTCCAAAAAATTCCGTTAGACACAAAAAATAACATTTCTAGACAAAAAGCAACAAAAAACAACCATCTGTCAAATGCCATGTCAAGAGAAAATATCAGAGATAGATCGCTGATTATCATAAGATCAGATATCGCGACTCCACAAGATATTTCATGGCACGATGAACAATCTGAAATGAATTATCTACTGTGAAGTCGGTGTGTAACATAAACAATCGGAATGGATTGCTCAGGGGACTCATTCCGTAAAACGATTATCACCCAACGATAACGTTTCGACGATAGTCCTGCTTCACGTAACCAAAAAATGACTATCGTCTTGACGATCAAAAATATTTGCTTCACGTAAGTCGATTATAGTCAAAACCATATCTTCAAAACGATGGCTTTTGGACGATACCTAAATAGGTATCGTTTCGCATTTGTTTTCATGATTGTATGTAAGTTTCTACGCCACTATAGTTAAATGAGTGAAATAATTTACTTATTTTGGAAAATGACAAAAAAAAATTCGAGAAAAATACAAATTATATGAAAAATTAAAAAAAAAAAAAAAAAAACTATTTGCCAGTTTGTCAGCAGGGATCGAACACCCAACCTCTCGGTTAAGAAGCAAGTACCTATCCCATTGCGCCACCATCTGATGTAAATTTCTGCCGATTTCTTGGATTTATAAACAAACCGTGCACTTAAGAACTTCGTTCTAATAACGCATTACGCAATATTTGCAGCTGATCTATATCTATACTTCTATCTATCTATACTATTATATAAAAGAGTAACTTTTTTTGGTTGTCAGTAGTGCTGAATGTATGCACTAAACTCACAAACAAACAAAAAAACTCTTTATCTATACTATTATATAAAAGAGTAACTTTTTTTGGTTGTCAGTAGTGCTGAATGTATGCACTAAACTCACAAACAAACAAAAAAACTCTTTTAAAAAATAGATATAATACAAATTTCACTTATCTGGTATGCTATAGGATACAGCAGAAAAGAAAATTTTTGTTAAATACCGAATAATAAACAAATTAAAAACTTACCACAAAAAAAATCGTATGGAAATTTTCTAAAATCAAGCATGTAGGTATTTTCCTTGCAAAATTCTGTTTTATAGATTTTCAACTCACATTTACTTCAAGCTCAATTATTTATAAGCAGGAGTTGTTTTGCCATGGAAAATTGCCTTTTGTGGCATGTGGGGTAAGGGATCGGGGATTTGACTGGTTCCGGTGTAATCCGGTTCGTCAAATCAAATTTTTGGTGGGCTGATTTTCTGGAATCGGCCCAAAAAAAAAATTGTTTTTTAAGTAGGGTAACATTTTTGTTTTTTTATTTTTAGGGAAAATTTAATGTGTAGTTAAAAATCTTCATCGAAAAAAAACAATTCAAACCATGAGCAGAATAATGTGCCTTGGTAGGAGGGATTTTCTCTATAGTAAGAAATGAGTGGAGTAGGGTATATATATGTATGTAAGGTAGATATAATATTTGCAGCAGAAATAAGTGTTTGCTACTGAAATTGTTTGGTTTGGTGGTGGGTGTTTGCTGGATATGATAAATGGAAACGAACTTATAGGCAAGGGGCGTGCACAAGGAGGGGTAATGGGCATTTAATGCACCCCTAATAAAAATTATTTTTAATTTTTTTTTCTGAGTAAATTAAACAATCAAGGGCGCACGTAAATAGGATGGGGGGTGCTAAATCGGCTTAGGTAATTCACAACTTGAGTTCTAATTGTTGGATTTTAAGGTAAGACTGAAATTGGTTGGTTTGGCGGTGGGTGGTTGGTTTTTTAATATACTTTATTTAGGTTAGGTACAAATTTTTTCATGAGGATAAGTGATGTGATGGTGGGGTGGTAAAAATATGTATGCAGGTTTTTTGTGGCAGCGAATTATTCTTCATCGTCAAAAAATAAAAAAAAAAATAATTCAATTTCTGAATAATTACACAATCAAGGGCGCACGTAAATAGGATAGGGGGATGTTTATTACATGAAAATCGACTAAATTTACAACGTGAGTTCTAATTGTTGGATTTTAAGGTAAGACTGAAATTTTTGTTGGTTTGGCGGTTGGTGGTTGGTGACGGTGAATGGAAACGAACTTATTTAGTTGCAAGAGCGTGCACAATAAGGTGTAAGGGGGCACTTGAATCACTAATACATTTGTTTTTCTAATTCTTTTTGTTGAGTAACTACACAGTCAAAGGCATAGGTAAGCAAAGGTGATGTGGGGGTGCTTATTACGTTCAAATCAGCAAAATTTACACCTTGAGTTCTAATGATCGGATTTTCAAGGTTCGAGATTTTAAATGAAGATTAAATGTAATGTGGAAACACAAGAAGACAAGAACGTGCGCAAGGAGGGATCTGGTTTCCAGAATCGGCTCAAAATTTTTTTTTTTAGGTAATACCTACCTACATATGTATTTTTATTTTAATAGGTAGGTACCTACTTTATTTAGTGGTAAAATTTTTTTGATGTTGATAAGTGATGCGTGGGGTGGTAAGAAATGTATTCCGGTTTTTTGGCACGGAATTATTCTTTATAGACGGCAATAACCCTTGCTGGGAAAAAATGCTTTGAATATGGTAGGTATATGGTAGAGAAGAAGAAAAAATTTAACATTTCATTGATAAATTATTAATTTCTTTATCAAGTGGTTACTAACAAAATTCACGGTCGTTCGCTCCTTAGGGGGTAATGGGAGGTAGGTATAACATAACATACAAATAGTCTGATTTTCAAAGTTGTCTTAAAATTACACTATAGGCAGGCAGGTAGGTAGGTACATAATTAGGTTCATTACATTTTTATTCAAATGCAAGCCCACACAACCCACACGCATAATTTTAGGAAAATAATTGTCAACGTTACCTGACAAAAAAAACGTCAATGTTACCTGACAAGTAACATGGATGGTGTGTAGGGCTCTTTAAGCTGAACATTTTTCGAGTGCTGATTTTAAATCATCTTTTTGGTCGATATTTGGTTGTCATAAGGTTTTACTAAAGAAGACCCGGGCAACGCCGGGTTTTATCGGCTAGTTATAAATATTTAAAGAAGTTCATTAAATTGTTAACCGGTTGTCATGTGTGTTGATCGTAGAAAAGATGTTACCTACCATCCATATCTTCTTCTTGCCATCGGAAGCATCTCTAAGTTTATAAAGTAACATTATTTATATCAGCGTTTAGCTCGTGTTTCAAGAAACTAACTGAAGCCAAAGCTAACCAAACAACACTAACACCGGCTTTTTGATTGCTTTGATGGAAACGGGTTCATGAAATACCTTTGTTGAGTAAAGTATACACTTCTTGGATCATACTGTCCGTCAGCGTTCTTTCTTCAGACGGTCGGTCGGTCGATCGCTGTTCCGCATGTGATAGTCGTGCGTAGTGGTCGTGGCACTGTAGAATTTACGTCATTAAGTTTTGTTCTTCGTATCATATACTTCTTGGCACTCGTTGCTGCTTTCTGTTTGCGTCTTAAAATTTAACCTTAAACTTGAATATACCTAAATACTTGAATCTCTTTCACCGATTCTTTAATTGCTGGTGTCAACTACAGTAAGCAATGTTACCACTTTGCTGTTGTTTATCAATTTTTTTTTTTCAACTTAAATAGGTAAAATCCTCGATTTAGAAATTTTTGTTTAATCAAACTTTAAGGAAACTTACATCGCTGAGGAGCTATTCCTTTTGAATTCTCAGAAGATAGTCAAATCATAAAAATATTTTTTTTAAAACAGGTGGAAGGGATATATTTCATAGTGAGAAAGTGATAGTTAAATCATAGGTATAGATTTTTTTTTTAAATAGGTGGAAGGGACACAAAATAAAGAGATGTCGGCGGAGGAAGTCCAATGTAAACACAATCATTAAATCTTAAATCTGATGGAATATCCCAGTTTATCAAAAATGTTAATAATTCATAACGATAATATATCATTTAATTAACAATCATCAAATACCGTATTGATAATTGACAACCAGAATAGGGCCTAAGATATTCTGGATAATGAACAAAGCTTTAAATTTTTAGAACTGATCCCTTTCTTTAAACTTCGAAGGAAGATAGTTAAGGGAGAGGGGGGTACGATTTTGTGGCGCCTCTCTTACGTTCATCGGACAGTAGATAGATATGCAGTTTTTATGCGTAAATTGTATTTTTGTAATTTTTTTTTTATAAGAGTTTACAATTTCTTTGATAAGGTTTTTTGTTTTTAAAAAAATTATTATTAAACTCACACCTTCATTGTGATTAACAAAAATGTAAAGTTCTTGATAAATATTTTAGGTATAATAACTATGGTCGAGTTTTAAGTTTTTTAATACGTTGGGGCAGTTTTGAACGAAACGGTCGGGGCACCTTTGAACAGGTTTAAAACTATTTTTTGAAAAAAAAAAAAATTAAAGCTTCAAAGAGACTTTTTGCTTCAAAAATTTTGTTTAAATCCATTTATTTCCAAAAGTCTACTTTTTAACTAGTGATATACACCTTTAAAAAGATTTTATAGCCTTTTAAAGTATTTTGTTTATTCAGCTTCTACATAATTAATTTATTAAACAGTTTATTGTTTCCTTCAATAGATATGATCTTATACTCACATTACTTACTGCTGAAAATAATTATAAATACTTCCGTTCAAAAGTACCCCAGGTAAATTCAAACCTGCCCCACATGTGGGGTACCTTTGAACATAAGGACCTTTTTTGTATTTTATTAAAAATAAAATATCAATCTTTATTAAATTTTATCAAAAATGGTTTTAAATCAAACTTTAATCATACTTCTCGAAGTGTCTATAAATAACAGGCCCAAGATTCCATCACACTGGGTTTTTGGAGACTCCAATCCAAAAAGTGTTCAAAGGTGCCCCCCTCTCCCCTATTTATATTTAAGGAACCAAAAAGATTTTTTGTTTTAATAATACAAATTCTATATACTACTGAAATAAATCAGCCAAGCAGAAGACTTAGCACTATTTAATTGGACTTTTTTTTTTGTATAATTTACGCGCACTCAAGGGGTATTTGGTACCTTTAATATGTCAGCGACATAGTGTGAGCATTACGTAAGAAGGAGGGGATTTAAAAGGCAATGTACATTGAGTTGAGAGAGAAAGACAGAGCTTGGAAGAGCATTCCACATTCGCGTAGTACGGTTAAAGAACGAATCCCTGTACTTGACAGTACGACCGAAATTGAGCTCAAGGGAAATTTGATGAGGATTCCTAGAAGCGCGAGTACTACGGTTGAATTGTTTAAGGAGAGGAATGCAACTAGCTATTTTACTAGAGCACTGACCGTAGAAGTAACGATAAAAGAGAGAGACAGGAAACGTTACGACGATTTTACACGGGCGGAAATCATTCTATAATGTTCTATTAAAAATTTCCAATCATTTTAAAGGCTCGTCTTTGAATATTGTTTAACAGGCTTAACTAAGTTGCTGGAGCATAGCCCAGAGATGGGAGTTATACCCAAGCTTTGGTCGTATATAACTTTTAGGCCCATCGCCCACTAGGCAACTTTTTGTTGCTCCCAATCCAATTACATTAGTTTATATGAGAGAGCGCCCACTAGGCAAATTTTAGTTGCGCAACTTTTTGTTGCTCGGAGTCGCTCGCGGAACTTTTTTTCCGGCAACTTTTTGTTGCTTACCCTCGCCCACTAGGCAATTTCCGAGCAACTTCCAGCAACTTTTAGGAATTTTCCAAAATTTTTGCCAAATGAGAGGTTTTTAACCCGAAAAACAAGTTTTATTTTCACACTGAACGAACTTTGAATCGACACTGATCCAAAATACAATACAATATAACATTTCAATTAAAAATACTGAACCCAAAAGTTGCTCGGAAAGTGCCTAGTGAGCGATGGTAAGCAACTCCGAGCAATGTGGGCGATGGGCCTTATAGATAATAGCCAGATCAGAAGGGGAAAACATTTCTTGCATCTCCCAAGGAAACCTAGACATCTTGCGGAATTTTTGGCAACGTTGAGTATGTGATCTCGTTCCAAAAGAGGTGGTTCGTGATACACATACCAATTATTGATTTAAAATAGCTTTTAATGACCTTAAGTCCATAAAAATTGGAATTTCGTCCCGGCTATCTCACTTGGACTCATCATAGTTGACTAGTGGGACGAAACGCCAATTTTTATGGACTAAGGCGCCAGTTATAGCTATCATTGAAAACGATCATTGAAAATTTTAATTGTGAGTTTTGGGCCGTTCGGAAAGCTTAGTTTGTATTTTTTTGTAAGCCAAAATAAAGGTTATGACTCAGTTATTATTTCTAGCCAAAAAAAAATTATTTTGGCCAAACCTGCCACATAAAATGACATTTATTATTTCAATCATTGAACTACTTTACCAATGATCATTGAAAAATTCAAAGTGATTTTATGTTGAGGTTTGGGCCGGAATTTAATTTTTTTTTTTGACTAAAATAATAATATAAGTCATGGCCTATATCTTGGCATCAAAATTTTTATCGATATGACTTTCAATGATAGCTATAACTTGCCCCTAAAGGCCGTTAAAAGTTATTTTGAATCAAAAAAATATTTTTTAAAATCTTTTTTTAGCCCCAGTTCTTCAATGTGATTCGAGTTTAAGAGGCCAACTTGAATTAACTCTTTAAATTTTGTGAATTAACTTGAGTTTAAATTTATTTTTGCTTTAAAAAAATGTTCATACTTATTACATTAATTTATTTTTCCGTTTATTTGGAAATCTGACTTTGTTGTGAACTTTGATAGAATTTTGTGTTTGAGTGGCAACCCTACAGTATTTCAGTATTGCGAATAACAGAGATTCAAATTATTTTGATTGTTCTTGTACATACAGACATACATATGTAGGTATGAACATATAGGATGATAAATATGAAAAATGTAATTTCTTTTTAAATGTTGTAGGTACTTCTTTTACCATCGATCGTACAAGGTTTAACGGTACAAGAATCTTTAAAGACATTGGGTGAAATTTTATCAATTGCAACTAATTAAATATTAAAGGTTTCTTGTCGACAACTCATTGCTCATTCTAACCTTTGAAGATTTCAAATATAAAAGGTCATTTACCTTTTTTTATAATTTGTGAAGTCTTAACTAATGGATTCTTTTAATTTAAAATCAAACTCTACCTATGTATGTCTTTGTATATATTCTTATAATTAAAACCTCTGAAATGTGGATCATTAATTTCAATTTATTTACATATTTTTTGTATATAATATTTGAAATCTTAACAAATTATCATTAAGGTTAGGCATGTGTCTTCTGGCAGAACATTAGAGTTGAACCAGTTTATTGGTTATTAAAACAGACTTATATTTCTTTGAACTTCGTGATGGTACAGTCCAAAAAGGTATGCAGGCTAAATAAATTTTGATATTTATAAAAAGTAATTTTTTGTTCGAAAGTCTAGTTATGTTAAATATAAAATGCAGTTAGTTTTAATGGAAATTTGATAAAAAAAACTAGACTGGTGCTCTAATTAGTTATTGTTTTCATAACAGACGTATGGAAAGATTGCATAATTAAACAACAACAACTTGAGTTTCGTATTAGAGATATAGATATATCACACTACCAATGTGGTCATCAGAATATTTTAAGACTGAGAATTTTTTCAACAAAATTGAAATACTAAAATTATGAATTTAAGGATATATCATTTTACAATAAAAAAAAAGATGCATTATGTATATAAATTTCTGGGTTGCTTCCTTTTTTGTCTTAGAAATAAACCCAGACATTATTTCTGGTTGTTTTATAGTCCAGTCATATTAGACATAAAAACAGCCAAATTCCGGAAAAATCAACGGAAAGCTGGATTTTGGTATACAGCCTTCCGATAATGTTCTTAAGAAACTGTAAAAAGTCCCCATCGATAGGAACGCCGCTAATAATTTAACGGGGAGGGGGGGGGGGGGGGGGGGTAATTGTTTCGTTGGCTGTGTGGCAAGTGGCACCATCTTGTTGGAAGCACATATCGTTCAGGTTTATATGCTCGATTTCTGGCCACAAGAAGTCCGTTATCATCTCGCTATAACGAACACCATTCACCTCATTTTCGAAGAAGTACGGCCCGATGACGCCGCCAGCAATGTTTTCCGTAGAACGAACTCAGCGAGCAAGCACATGTGTTTTTTTTACATTTCCTACAGACCCTGAAATTTGCGCACAATTCTACCGATTGTGGACACATTTGGCTGACCAAAAAAATCACGAAGTGCAGGAAATGCATTTTGATTTGAACGCCTATTTTCGTAAAAGGCTTCTTCAACAATCTTAACGCGCTGCTTAATTGCGTACCTCTCCATGGTTGAATTTGTCAAAACACTGAAACAAAGAAATGTCAAATTAAGTCAGGAAAAAAACTTGACGTTAAGGTGTCGGACCACCCTTTAAAATACGGAGTATACTACTTAAATAAATCAGCCAAGTCGAAAACTTACTCAGTGGCTCCATTGGCAATATCTGAGGCAGTAAAATGTTTTATTCATTTCCTTTGCTTAAATGTTTTTTAGTTCAGAGTTGGTTCAGAGTAGGGCATTGAATAGACCCTGAAGCCTAGTACGCAGATCAGGAAAAATTTTTCTTTTCATACAAAATTTTTCCCTGGACAAATTTTGTCTTCAGTTTTTTTCCAGATAGTACGCGGTTCACGCGCAAAATTGTGACGTTTGTACCCGCTGTAGGGTGAAATCTCCACTAAATTTTGCCAGGAAAAATAATGTTCGAAGCATTATTTTGCGGGAAAAATTTTGACAGGTCAATAATTTTGCACGATAAACACTTATCAACTTTTTTTATCAATAATTTTACAAAAAGAAGAAAAACATTAATTTTGCGCGATTTTTCCAACGTTTTTGTAGAGATTAGAATTGTAGAGATAAAATTTGTCTTTTCCCGATTTGCGTACTAGGCTTGAGCGAACGGAATAAACTCTGAGCAGAGTATGTTCAGAGCAACCCGATTTAATTACGATACGAAACACACATATCTGTCAAATTACATGAAAACTGTCTGAAGTTGGGCGCGTTCAGTTTTTTACTTGGTCTGCTTGGTTATTTTATACTGAGCTAATAGAGTGCGCTCTGAACAAACTCTGAACATGCTCTGAACGAAAAAAGAAACACAAATTTGAACCGTTATACACTCCGAGCTGAAAAACAAACACGATTTTTTGTTTGACAGTTCAGGCACCACTCTGAACTAAAAATTAAAAACCCCTAATGTTGCCAATGGAGCCACTCCGTTAGCTTTATTTAATTAGATTTGTTGTATTGATTCAAAATAGCTCTTAACGGAAATGGCGTTTATGATGGAACAAAAAAATCCTATTTCGTCCGGGCTGTTGACTTCTTTTTGTTCTAAGTGTAAGGGGTTCAAAGTTCTGTTGTTGAGCATTCAATTTTCTACAATTTATATAAAGGTACCGCAAAATTGAAAACAAACGAGTTTTAATTCAAAATAGACGAATCTTTTTCAAAAATATAAATTAATTGATAAAAAGTTATAATTCTTGTATGAAATTTGCCGTTCATCTTTTGTTAATTACAACTTTTTTTCTTTTCAATTTTATTGTAAAAAGTATTCTTCAACAAAAGTATTCTTCAACAAAAGTGACTTATCGTTTTAATTATATCACGAAAGAAAACGCTATTTTCTAAAATGCGAATATCCCATAAAGGAGGTATTAAAAATCGCCAAAGACCCTTAAAAAACTTTAACCTCGGATTAAAAAATTTTCAATCCTGACCAATTGCTGAAAACAATTAACCGTTTCTGACCAAATACTGACCTTTTAGATGGCATACCTACTTTTTTTGTGACTATCCCATATACATATGAGGTGCTAAGATCTCACACTTATTTTAATTATTATAAAAATAGTGTAAAGTTTTAAGAAATATAATACCAGGTGGAAACACTGGTATTAATATTGTTCTCTATACCAACGATTAATGTTGCTGTACCACTTTTGCAACCTTCCACATACGACATACGAACAATAAAAAAACGTTTACCATTTGCTTATGGCAAATAATCCCAGTTGTTGTCTATAATTAAGTATTTTATTGACACCTGCATTGTATGTCTTTAAAAAAAAAAAAACTCTTCAACAACTTTATGCTAGAAAATCAAAGATGCTTCTCTAGTAGCGGTAATTTTCTTTATTTAGACAGGTATACAATAACATATACACTTATCTAAATGTACAAAAGTAAAAATATACATAATGTTGAACTTTTAATATAAGTGACGTGATACCTGAAATACTTGAAGTAAAGGCAGATAGAATGACACTCATAATCTTCTTACTTATACGTATACGTACATACTTTGCTTATTTGCATTAAAATAATGAAGTGATGTTATTCTTAAAAGAGTGAAAAATTTAAATTCCTCTTACCAAATACCGAGTATAATGTTGACTGGACTTCTAGTCTTAATAAGGCGAAGAAGTAGCGAATTCTTTATTTTAAGAAAAACTTTTTAATTTCTCTGCACAAAAATGCAGATGTTCCACAGTGTAGTGCGCGTGATTAGACACATGCAAGCTCTCGGTCGCTGAATGTACGTCATGATATTTTCTTAAAACTCTTAGTGCCAGTTTTACAATCGTGGATTAAATTTTGATCCATGGTTTAGGATTTTGAATTCACCGATTTCAGCGGATTTACTGAGGTTTAGCGACGGTTCAGGTATATGCGATTGGCTATTATCACATACTTGCTGAACCTCAGTTAATCCACGGAAATCGGTGAATTAAAATTCCTGAAGCACGGATCAAAATTTGAACCACGATTGTACAACTGGTCCTTACAGTCGTATTTATTAAATTTCCTTAGAACACTTTTGCACAGTTCTCCAGCTAGCCAATGTCTAAATAGTTGGATAACTCATATTGCCAATCATGAAATACCTGGAATAATTCATTCTCCAGTAAATTAATGAATTTGAAAGAATTTTTGGCTACGTTTAAAGAACATTTCTTTAATTTGAACATTTCGTTTCGCAACAAGATAATTGCCTTGCCTTGTTAGTTGAACGTGCCAACTTAAATATGTGTTTGGATAACCAATTGTGGTGTCTTAGTTAGACAACCGATGGAAATGTTTATAGATACGATTTTAAAGTTAGACAGCTGTCTAAAGTTATACATACTTTGGAATGGGTTTATTAATAGGACTGTAAAATTCCAAATATTTTATAAACATAGCTCAATTTTTTCGACTTCTATAATAATTTGTTGTAGGCCTATTTTTCTTTTAAGACCTTTTCTCTTAAAGATGTTTTGTTCCAAAAAAATTGCCTTAAAGAAAAATATTTAGAAATTTGTGTTTATAACAAAAAATGTTTCAAGTGTTTCTAAGCAAATGAACCGCACTGTACGTATGCTAAAAAATCTATGGTGATTCCTATTTACAGTTTTAAATCAAGTGCATTAATGTTCCATATTGAATGAAGTCATTTGCTTAAATGGTGTTGTTATTGTTGGACGTGTTAACATTATTTCTTTGAGATTAACAATGTTGTACATGTACTTTCTAAAACTACGACTTAAGTAGGCCACGTAATGATGTTGCTTATAGAGTTGATAGGTACATGTTCGAATCTAACACTCTTATAGTATTTGAACAAATAAAAACCAAATACACGTTAAATAGTGATGCAAATTATGCAAAAACAAAAAAATAAAGAAAAAAGTTTATAAACTTTTTAGGAAGTAGACAAGTGTAAAGGTGCGATAGAGCATGAATAAAAAATGTATAAACGTGACCCGATTAATAAATATAATAATTCAATTCGTCATCGACTACAAAATAAAGACTGTGTACTGTCGTTCTTTTAGTTAGCTAAAATGAAAATTTAATTTCAATAATGAAGTGAAAAAAAGAACATATTTATGTTTTAGGTATGTATCTATTATCGTAGTAAAATTAGCTCTTAAATGTTTTTTTATATTTCTAGAAATTGGTTGACAGTTGTTAACAATTTGAGAAGTGTCAAATTTCTGTAATGGGTATGAATTATATACATACCTAATCATAATTTGACAATTTAGTGAAATTGATCTTAGATAATAATAAAACTGACTTAACAATGAATTGTCGGGAAATTTTTGACAGTTATCATAAAATCTTTGACGAATTTGTGCTTAAATTTTTGCTTGCAGGCAAAAGATTTAGCTGCAATTAATAGCCTTTCTACATTATCCCATCTAATATTAACAGGAGATTGACAAAAAAAGCGGAAAGAAAATCTTGTATAATAGTGTGGAAAGAAAATGTATGACATTTCATCACACAATATTTGACAGTCCAATATACTATTTATGGGCAATTTGAAATTTTGTTAGAAAATTAAAAAAAAAACCTATAATTCTTCGGGAGATCTGACATACAGCCTAATTCTAAATATTTCCCGGGAAAAAAACTCCCCGGGAGATGTATTCTTTCAGGAGTGGAATACCTATCTATTCCGCATAGGTAGAATTTTTGTAACTTCGAAAGCGGGAATGAGAGTTTTTAATTAAACTGTTAAAAAAAAATAATTTATTCCCAGGAAATCATTTCCCCGGGAATTTTCATTAAGAATTAGGCTGAATGATAAATTGCTCAAAAATGAAAAGAAAATGTAAAATCACCTACACAAAATTTTGTGACATGATTTTTTTTCTAACTATGGACGTTTTAGGTTTGAGCAATTTGGTAAATTTATTCTCACACCCACCTGGAAAACGAATTTAGTTTTCAATATGAGGCTCTGGAAATTTGTATGTACATATATGTACTGTCAAGTGGTTACTAAGGGTTACTATCGAAATAAGTTAGGCCCTCGCAAGTATTGAACCATTTTGCCTCTAGAGATTAAAAATTTAAAAAGTTGCTTTATTTAAGTTTGGAGCCCAGAATCTTCCGCTTACCATTCCCTGTTCGATAACCTAACCTGGGCCCATTCAGAATACAAAAAAAATACAATGTTGAAAATGTTTAATATTTAAATACATTTAAGTAGTATATTTTTCTTATAAATTTTAGTGCGGGGTATTTCTAATGGAATAGTAATACTTCTCCATCAAGTTTTTAATAGTATTTGACAAGTTTTCATCGTCTATATTTTCCCTTTTGAAAACTTTCTAGGGCCTTGACTAAACTTGGCAAAAACTTGCCATTTTTCCAGGCGGGCAGTTTGTGAGTGATTCCTAATTTTAGAATACCTGACATTTTTATGATTTGGGTAATTTGATTTTGGGTGTTTTGACACTAAGGCGTGATTTACCGTCTCCCAAAAAAAAAATGTACAGTTCAGTAGAATATCAATATGAGAATAAAATAATGAAAGTCAAGCATCGTATCTTGCGTATTATTCATATTATAGATGATACGAAATAGGTACTGTAAATTGGCGTTTCCTTATTTTGACGCAGTTTCGAAAGAATTTCGACTGGAATTGGGAATTTTTGGTGAAAACCTGAAATTGCATATATATTTAGCAAAACGAAGTTTGCCGGGTCGAAGTGTCCAACTTTCGGCTCCGTAGTGTATTTAACTACCTAGTTTCAACAAAAAAAAATCCCCATGTAAATCCGAAAATGTTCAGCCGAGATATGCGCGTACCAACAAAAATTATTATTATTAGATAATATCAAAAGTAATCAAGAAACTATTCAAGTAAACTTCAATAACGACAAAAGTAAGACATTTGAATAATAATGATTAATGACATTAGCTTTGTTCAGGTACTGTTCAAAACTACGAATTTCTTTTTCGCTGAAAATTCGTAGAATGTCGTAGTTTTGGACAGAACACGAACAAATCTTTTATCTGTTGATAACAATAATTTCTAATTTTTTGATAAAACATCTTGGAATTATCTTATCAAAACTTATTTCATATTGAATGGACTTTCGACATTTTTGCTGAATTTTAAAACCTTTGGATACATTAATCTACCAACTTTAAGAATGATTCACTGATATGTATATATTTTACATTAATCAATGATTATGATGACTAATTCTTTATCACCGGCAACCGGAAGTTCTCAAATATTTGACATTAGGAAACAGAGCACTTGGATTCATAAAAGTTTTCATGAATACATCATGAATCTATCTATATATAATATGGTATGAGTATGACTAACATTCTACCTGCAACATTAGTGTTATAAAGTCGGATTCAGGGTCTAACATTGCCGGTCTGCCGCCTATTGTATTTCGTTTTACCAAACCCCTCAACAATGCTGATTAGTTTATTTTATTTATCTTTTTTTTTTCAAACAATTTTACTACTTAACGAATTAAAATAAAGTCATTATTGCCTGGAGCGCTTAAAAAAGTGACGTCATTTACCATTTATAGGGGCTGAGTATGCTAAGCATACGATCATGATCAGAGACTCAAAGATGCATGACTTCATGACAAAAATGCATGTTTTTCTTCAAGTTTCAAACTATCAGGGTTCAAGTTCTTGATTACCTTCTCTCAGAAATGTGATGGTTGAAAATTCTAGGATAGCTTTAACGGTCGTCGTTAGAATTTCAAACTTATATCTTGAATTAATACCTCAACAACAGCCAGCGGCAAAAATATTTGTTCGTTAGCAACCATTTTAACATTATAATATTATGACATCATGCGGTGGAGTTATATTTCGCATATGAAAGGGAAAACATTATTTCTGTATTTGTGTGCAAATTTTTTAATACCAAATAAAAAATGAGTACCTTCTACCTAGATACTGGAGAAAAAAATAAAACTATTTTCAGAGTGGTCGTGGAATTTGTAGATGTAGAGCGCTGTCACGTCCGTCGATAGTTTCGGTTGCCATCAGCCAGCTTCATTGGACAAGATCGAGGCGACGACAATTGATTTACACTACGTGCTACTTGATAGAGACTACCTTTATTTCCAACCTATGTTTAAATTGGACCGTAAATGTGTTAGAATTTTTCACTGAGTATACCTAATTTAACATTACTCGTATTTGAAGCCCTTCCTTACTTTCTCACAGTGTAATAAGAAATGTCAAAAATGCATGCATAATAGTGTGCAAACAAAATTTGACAAGACCTCACAGAGTGATCTCTGGACAATAGAGTTCGGCAGTCCATCTCTGTTTTAGTTCAGAGTTGGTTCAGAGCAGAGCACTGAGTAGACTCTGAGCGAACGGATTAAACTGTGAGCAGAGTATGTTCAGAGCACTCGGATTTAATTATGAAATACACCTGAGCAGTCAATTGTCATATCTGTCAAATTACATGGAAATTGTATGAAGTTGACCGCGCTCAGTTTTTTACTTCGTCTCGATTATTTTGTTCTGAGCTCATGGAGCACGCTCTGAACTCACTCTGAACGAAAAAAGAAACATACATTCCAAGCTCTGAGCGCTCAAAAAGAATCACAACAATTTTGTTTGACAGTTCGGGCTCAGCTCTGAACTAAAAAAGAAAAAGGCATATTAAATTATGCTGGAAATGACTTTAGACATGCCATTTTATAACAGTTTTGTTTATTAAAGTAGATAATAATATCTATGCGGCCCCGCAAGGGCCAGGGTCCCCGTCCTCCGCCGCCGGTGAGCATACTATAGGCACCCAGTTTTTTTTTTTTTATTTCAATTCTAATTTACACCTAAGGCGGTGTTATAACAGTCATATAATTTGATATTATCATTTCCCTACTTGTTCATTTATGCATGAACATTTTCAGGACTGGTTTTAAAACCTTATTGCATGTTTAAGGTTATCGTCAAACTCGATTTTTGTTGCTAGTGTGGGTGGAATGTAAACAATAGGTTCGTTCTTATACATTCCGGACTAAAAATGGCAACTTTTGAGGAGTTGAGATGGAATTCTCTCAAATAGAATGGAAACAGTCTAAAAGTACACAAAAGCTTTGAACCAAAAATATCTGGCCAGATTTTAAATGTCACCTAAAAAAGGTAAACAAAAGAACAATAAACAAAACCATAACATTTTTCAGTGGTTTATTAAAAAATACAAGATGAAACCAAGGAAAAATATTAATTTCTAACAAAAAACTAACTAAAACTAATAGTAAATAAACAGCCGCCATTTTGTATTGTTGTTGTTGTTCTTTTACTTCCCACTAGCTTTTTGACAGAACACCGAACTTACCGTTTTCTGCCAGAAGAAATTTATCGGGTAAAAACTGGCAAGAAGGGGAAATAATTTACTCTCCCGCGAGCGCTCTCTTCTACCCAAAAGTATACCCAACATGTGCGTACGCGAACAGAATTGGACCAAATCTGGTAGTTTTGGGTAATTTTGGCCTTGTACGCGAACGCACCTAATATTTCACCCAAATTTGACAACCGCATAGAATTCTTCTTCACTTTAATTTGACATTATGTTTGTTTCCGAATTTGACCAAAACCGCTAACTACCACGAACTGTCACCAATTTTTGCCAAATTCTATTCCAAACTTAACATATTGATTAGTTTTTAGCAGAAGAGTGAAAAGAGCTCTCAAGAAGGAAGTAAATGAGTTCTGCCAATAAATTACCAGCTTGAATTCAAATAACAAAGTAAATTTACATATAAATAAAACTGTTGTCCAAGTGTTCCTCTTGTTTTTATAAGATTAACGGAAACTCTTGCTCATTTGACGCTTAAAAAGTGACAGAAATGTTTGTACATACCGTTCCAGACTTCAGGTAGGGAATTTCACCCTCACTTCTCAAAATGTCTGAAACATACTTATTATAGGTTAGATAATAAGTGCGATAGCTTTTGGAAAGTATTTAAAGTGTTTTTTTATTTATTTCGGACAAAGGCTTTTAATCATTATAAAAATATTCGTTACATTTTTATTAAAATTAGTTTTATTCAAGGGATTTGGAGTGTTTTTTAACAATCGGACTTTCTTGTATTTACGATAGAAATATATCTATGTGATATTTGAAAGTTTGAATTTCGGCAAATTGAAATGAAATACCTATGCCTTATGTATAATGTATGCCAATGGAAGTCATCATGCTGGTTTGAAGTATAGTTGTCATCATAAACAAGTATCGTCACTTCACTTGGGTACTTTACTTTGTGTATCTTAATTTTTTCCTTCGTTTAATGCCATATGTATTACAATTTATACATTTTTATTTTTTTTTATTTTTATGGAAGCTATACGCACTGTTGATTTGTTTTTAAGTATCAATTTCTTGATAAATTGGAATGAGAACAACTCTCTTTTAAGGCTTTTTTTTTTATTTGGATTGAAACAATCACGTGGGTAATTAATTTTGATTGTTAAATGAATTTTATATTTGTTTTTTTTTTATTTTTTTTTTTCCATTTACCTAAATGGAATATACTACATGCTTACCTACTTTACTTAAGAATGTTGAACCAAACGAGATAAGCTGTAGTTTTGTTTTGAATGGATTTATACGTATAGATATTGCTTTAGTTGAGTAAAGTATTTTTGATCTTTTTTTGTTGTAGTAAATAAGGTTTAAGAACACCTTTAAAGTCTGTCTAATGATATTATACTTGTTCTTGTTGACAAAGTAAGTTATTGAAACAAATAACTAGACTATTGATTTTTGAAAGGTAGCACATTCGAATTCAGTGCAGCATAACACTGAATTCGAATGTGCTACCTCAGAATTTTTCTGTTTTTGGTCATGTTTTGAAATATACTCTCGTTAAAAACTAAAATAAAAGTTTTTTTTTTTTCTCCACATTTAAAGCTATATATAGTACCTACTTAGGTAAAAAGTGCAGGGTAATTTCTTAACCATTTTCTTTAACGACTTCTTATTAATTTTAGTTTTCTTAAAACTTTTGTCTATTTTTAAATAAAAATTTTATGATTTCAAATTAATGGGAAAAAGAGCTTAAACATAAATTGTAGAGAATTCAATTTGGTATACAAATGTGCTTAAATGTTTTTTGTGAGACGTGAGACTTTCAAAAATGGTGGCCAAATGCCTCACTTTATTCCCTACACATCAATCAGAAAAAAAAATGTCTTGTACAAACTACAAGGTCAATGTCATTTCAGTGGAATATACCCACATTTTACTTCCGAATCTAAAAGGCTATGTTAGTCCTTAGATTTTATTTTACGTATGTACTCGTGAAAAAATATTGCGCCAGTCACCAATCGTTGTATCAGATAAGCCGAGTTGACCGTTTTTTTTTTATACTTTGTTAGTTTATTCCAATCATTTTAATAATTTAAATACTGCAAAAAAATGTCTAAATTGGTTTCTTTTTTGTTCGGGGAATCATTTACAAACTGGGAAATACCAAGCTTATATCAAATTTAGCGTGGTGTTGGATGTAGAAGCGTTACTTTTAAAATTTAAATTACAGTGAAACCCGATGAAGAGAAACTGCAAAATGTCACAGTCTTTCTTTCACTAAAGCGGGTTTTTCACTTAAACGAACCCCGCTTAAGTGAAAAAAATTTCACTTAAGTGGATAAGAGAACAAAAAATTTCACTTAAGCGGGGATCTAAAAATTCCATTAAGCGGATAATTAATTATAGAAACAATTGTGTTTGTCCTTTATTTATCTTTGAATTATGAAAATGTAATTTTCTTTTTAATAAATGTCAAAATACGTATACCTCTTGAGCCAATTCAAATGTTGTTTTGGATTTTTGTTTGAGAGGACAAAGCAATTTATTTATAAAATGTAAATGTAAACGTTTGTGAAATAATTTGAAATTCAAATGTCATTTTCGTGGTGAAAATGGAAAAGGTGAAAAATAAAGAAGAAACGAAAGCATTCAGCAAATTTTTCGTTTTGTGCGATTAAATATTTTTTTCACTTAAGAGAGTTTTTTTTTTTTTCAATGAAAAATATAAAATTGAATTGAAAATATGTTTCAAGTATCCGGGTTTTTCACTTAAGCGGAGTGTTTTAAAGGTAATTGGTCGAAAAATACTCGGGGATGAAAAAGTTTTTCAAATAAGCGGGTTTTTCTCTTAAGCAGGTTTCTATTAAGCGGGTTTTACTGTATATGACTTATTTCTTATGAATTGTGGCAGATTATTTTGTTAACAAATTTGTTTTTTATCGAATGCCAACTGTGGAACTAACCCAAAGAAAAAGAACCTTACGCACCACGCGCATACAATTTGTGTCCGAGAAAGGCGGTCTAAGTGCCAGTTGTACAATCGTGGTTTAAATTTTGATCCGTGGTTCAGGAATTTTAACTCGCCGATTTCGGCGGATTAACTGAGGTTCAACGATGGTTCAAGGTTCCAATATGCACTAAAAGCCAATTACATGCCTGAACCATCGTTTAACCACAGTTAATCCGCCGAAATTGGTGAGTTAAAATTCCTGAACCACGGATCAAATATTTGTACAACTGGCCCTAAGTTTTTATCGAAAAATTATGGTTTTGATTTGCTTCATGCTTTATACGAGTTATTGGTTGAGAACATACATTGTAAGTATATAATAAATATTTGACACTAAAAATATAAATAGAAAATGTCAGAGTTCCTAGAACTGTGACTTCTAAAAATTAAAAAGATTTTATCTTAACCCTGGGGCTTCACTAGAAATAAACCATTGCAAGATAAGTGTCATGTAGTTAAAATTTCTTGTGGAAGACAGTTATGTATAGAAAATTTTTATTCTTAGACATAAATTTCTTCATTTATATCTTGTCTTCGTAGAAGAAATGAATACGGACATATTTTTTAAAGTTTCATGGTGGCCAACGAACAAGCTGGCTCGCTGACATAATAAGCGCAAAAAAAAGGCGCCGTTTTGATACCATAAACTTGTTGGAACCTATTTATAGAAGAGTGGAGTAAAAGCTGGCGGGAGGCCATCCATAAACGCTCCAAGTCAGACAGTTAAGTGTCAGACTAGTCACTACATTGCCAGACTCAGATGGGCTCCGTGGTTTGGCCCTTTCGGGTTTTGTTAAAATTATTTAATATTGAGTAACAATTGAAGATGACTCAGACACTCGCTCAGAAGGCACTCGTTGGCTGGCACCCTGCGATCCTTCGGTTACCATGCATCCCGTGTCTTTTCCGAACTCAAAGTCCACATACTAACAGTCTAGCGAATCAGAAGGGGGTCGCGATGCAAAGGCTACCGTCTCTACGTCTCAAAGCCATTTCGTTGCGTTAAGATAAGAGATCAAGTCTTTGATCTTCATTTCGGAAAGTTCGTTAAGGTCGTCATAAAAAGCATGTCCAAAGGATTGTACTCTATACCGGGCTAGTGAGTATTGTAAGATATGCCCAGCTTTGCCGCATGTTCTCCTATTGGCCAGTGACCAGTGCAAGTTGCAACGATCCTGGCAATGTCCTGCCTTGATCTGCAGATTAGTCATTTTCTAAAAACTGGATGATATTTTGTCTATTCAGGTAGAGTTAGAGCTCGAAACGCGACGTACGTGTAGTATTAGCTCGAATAATCCAGTGTTTGCACACTCGCGACCAAATTCCAAATTAAATTTTATGAAATAATATGCCCACTCAACATAAAGAAAGATATAAAAACCAGGAATTCATGTGAAAATACCTTAGTAAAATATTATTTTGCTTCGCAAATTTAAAACCTATCAAATTGTTCAGCTTTGCGCTGACATAGCATATTTTCAAATTAAATGTCAATACTTTCGGAAATTATTCTTTGGCAATAAAATGATATTAAAATTGATATAAAAATACAATATCAAGCTGGTAGCATTTTTATATGCCCAAAATTCAGCTCCCTATGGTTGGCCAATTAAGTCAAATTCAAAACTTAAACCAAAATAAAATTAGCCAGTTCACGTTTCTGAGATCTCACTGAGGAAGCTCTGTCAGGAACAAAATTTCTCCGCTAAGTCAAAACCGATTTCTATCTCTTTTTTATTAATTGGTCAAGTGCGACAAAAAAATAATTGAGAAAGCGAATGCCAAATAAGTATTAGTCTAAGCTTTTTGACAGTAAAAGTAAGGAATCTCACTGAGAATTTACATTCAGATTTCTGAGATTGCTGAGATCTTGAGAAACCTAAACTGGCTAAATATCCTTGTCGCAAAATAAAATGATAAGAATGCAATTACACGTTTATGATCAAACTTGCGAATCAAATTTCTGTCGCAACAAGAAATAAACATGCACGCACTTGTGATTTTCAATCGTTCGATTTTTTAGTCGAAAGAAATGGATCACACTGTTTTTTAATGTGATTGTACACTTATGGGACTGAAAGTTGCTGCGCTTAAAATAAATGAAACGGGTTCTATTTACAGACCGTTTTTTAGTCGCAAAATTGAATAGATCAAATGAAAATGAAATGCACAGACTTGCGATTTTAATATAAAAGTCATTCATATTCTGCAACTAATCGCGCGATCGAAATGAAAAAATTTATTTTTTTTAAACGTTCTTATTAATTTGTAGTAAGGCGTGCATTCTCAATTAAATGATACATAATGTTGTATTTGCTTGCGATCAAAAAATCGCGCTGCAAGAATCACAAGTGCGATCTTAGCAATAAATTGTTCCCATCGCGATTTTTAAATCGCAATGAAAATATAAGTGTCAACTTAAAAATTATTAAGTAGGTGCCTTTAATTAGTGGAGAACTAGTTGTGATAATTTCGAATTTGTCGTTCGATGTTTTCTATGTTTTTTTTTTTTGCTGCACCTCAAAAAGGGGTAAACACATCTTACAGCGAATAGTTTATTGCTTAATAATTAGCCGCTCAGTAGTTCTTAATTAGTTGTGACAACTTTAGTTTTGTCGTGCAATGTTTTCTACGTTTTTTTTTTTTTTTTTTTTTGCTGCTTTGCTAACTTCGTGTCAACTAAGCGAAGCAGCCTCTGGAAAACGTATAAATACTTCTTATTTTGAAAGTTATACTGCTCTATAATTAGCTGTTAATCAGTCGTGAATGAATTGTGACAATTTTGAATTTGTCGCTCTATGTTTTCTTATTCTACTTTCAAATAAAATACCCAATTTTTAATATTCTTTCTTTACATTTCCATATTGACTTGAAACTTTTAAGACAAAATATTCTTAAGAAACCTTAAGCATTAACTCTTTCTGTTTCTCTTTTACTGATTCTCGCATCTTCGAACTTCAACTACTTACCTACCTATCTACCGGTTATAAAGAGGATTCAAAACAAACAAACTTTACACAAACTGGTCTCTCCATTTGTGTCACTTTACAAGTATGTTCTTTGATTAAGAATAAAAAAAAGAATCAAAACACTTAACCACGTTCTATAAATAACAAAAAAAAAAAAAAAAAAAAAAACTAATTCATTCCTGTTTTATGAGACAATAAAGCGTGTCACATCAATTGGTATTGTATCGGAAAAAGGGAAGAACAACAACAGAATTCAAGACCTTCAAAAAGATCCGAACCCAAAATGAATGATTGTCGATCGGTTCCAAAGCTATAATACAGCCAGACTTCTGGAATGTTGGGTGTGCCTTTTTCGAAAGACAAGTCCGAAAAGAAGAGTCGAAAAGATATTCAAGTTAAAAACAAAAAAAAAAACAAAAAAGAGGGCGAATTTTTTAGTGTGGTTCCCAATCTTAACTTAACTGCGTCTCTACTCTAGAGAATCTTTGAGAATCCCAAAAGGCAGGAAAGTCAAGAAATGATGATCACGTGGCTATGCCCACACACGGATTCATCTCAAAAAGGCAAGACCATGACTGCTATCGCGTTAACCTAATTGCATTCACATTCACACACTCAAGCTGCATAGATAGGCATCCAAGAGTTATTGTATATCTCGCAATTGTGATGATATTTTTCTGCTGCTGCTTCTGATGCTGGCTGGAGCTGCGATGGGTGACACAATTAACTTCGATTCTTCTTTTTTTTTTCCATTACCAGTGACCTTCAGACGGTTATTCAATTATTGTTAAGCGAGTCTAATCAACAGCTTCGATGATGATGATGATGATGACGTTTTTTTTTTTTATTTCATTTCCATAATAAAACTCTAATTTAATATGATTAATTCAGAACCACTTTAAATATTTAAGACAAAGACAATCTTAAATGAACTACTCCGGATGTGTAGTGTGTAGATGTGGAGTTATTAAATGATGAACTAACTGTTCGTCATGGTTCGCATGATGTCAGTTTCATTGTTTCGCAAACTTCTAAATATACCTTACATATATCGACGAAAAGTTTGCATCCTGGTTTCTTTTTGCCCCCATCAGTGTCTGGCCCCAATTTCTCAAAATATCAAAACCAGAGTGAGTTTTCACATGTCGTTCATCTTTGACAACAAATTGACTGACGGCTGACGGCCTTGATGGCCAAAATAAGATATTTCTATACAGAAATTCGAGTACCTACACTTCCATTTGAGTATACGAAATGATCGACTCGACGACTCAAAGTAGGGTTGATTATTTTTTTTATTAAACTACATGAATAGATGAATTGCCTGGAAGGTTATGGACGTCAACAAAGCCGGATAAAAATACGGAATTTTTTGGAATCATAAGTGATGTCATATAATGGAATTTGTGTTGCTTTTCAAAACATATAATAGAATAAGATATAGATGCGACGACCGTCAGTTTGAAATATATAACCCTCGGCTGAAAAAAGAATCTAGTTTTCAGTGAGGCCCTGACAAGTTTCAGTTTCTAACAAGTTAATAACAAGAGTCTAGCAAGGGTTACTATCGGCATTCGCTAGTAACCTTTATGCCTTGTCAGTTATAAATCCTGTCTAAGCCCTGACTAGTAAAAACTAGAATTCCTCTACACATTGTGTTTTCGATGAAAGTTGGACGCGAATTGCTGTTACCGAAACCCGTGAATTTCAAAATTAAAGCGAGTATCGCTTGCTCACGCGAGTGAAAATCTCTGCCACTGAAACCATAGCCTTATGATCCGATCCGGAACGGATTTGATTCGAACCACATATGTAGGTATAAAAAACTACAACTTAAAAAAAAAAAATGTTCTCAGCGAGGCACTAATAGGGTTCTGTCATGTTTTCCCCGTCTAGGTTTTCCCTATACCGAAAACTTGCCAGGGCCTTGCCTAAACTTGCCAAAAATATACAATTTTCCAACTTGGGTCATATCACTTGGGGTGCTCCAAAGAAACTGTTTACAATTTGAGCACAACAAGGTCTTCGGCACATACGGATCGGCTTGTCATAGACGCATACTAAATTCGTTATGTAGTGACGAAGATGAAGGCTGTTTCACAATGCGACGAGAAAGCGAGACGTCTGCGTGACGAGATCTCTTCACAGTTTTTCTCTCTTTAAAACGAATTTCAAACAGCGAAATAACACATAATAAAGTATTATTTGTCGTCTTGTCACGTCGTAAAGTTCGAAAAATTGAAAAAAAGACGCAACGTGACGACGAGAAATACTTTATTATGTATTATTTCGTTATTTTAAACTCGTTTTTAAGAGAGAACAACTGCGAAGAGATCTCGTCGCGCTGGCGTCTAGTTTTCTCGTCGCATTGTGAAACAGCCTTGACTTAGACCTTCTGCACACGAAACCTCACGTTAAAGATAAAAAACCTGATAATTTTTGTTTTATAGATTTCACATAAACTGAAAAACTGTACACTGCTGGTGATTGGCACTGATGTATGCTCGGCGACTTGCAGTTTGTTTGCTGTGACTGTGACTAATAAGTGGAGTTTACGCCTCGTTTCGTGTGCGATTGTTTATTGAAACAAACGTGAGATACACACAAGCTGCATACCTAAAATCTGCAAATAAACTTAGCACGTGTCCGTGACGCTGACGAGACGCTTCTTGTGCATGATGAATAAAGGCTTAACTAAATTCAATACTTTTTGCAAAAAGTACAAAAGTGAAAAACTAAAACATGCAATAGAAATGCCTGTGTGCGAAAAAGCCTGCAAAAATAGTGTTTGATATGTCATTTCAGATTGATACTACAGACAAAACACACTTTTTTCGCTCACAGGCATCTATAAGCACATTTTTGTTCATCATATTTTCACTTTTTGCCCTACATTTTGCAAAAAGTCTTGAATGTAGTTAAGCCTTAATTCGAATGCAAACGATGCGAAAAAAAAAATAAAATCGCACCAACTTGCTCTTGTGCCATACTTTTGCGTGGCTAAAAGTCAAAATTTTATTTTATAAAATTTTTGAATGCAATATTACTTAAACTACTTAAAAGTACCGAACTGCAAAATTATACGAAAATCGATCCAACCAATAATGAGGTATTCAAAACTCTATTTCCATTTATGTGAATTTTTTGAAAAAATCCTCCCTGATATGGAGAATTTTTTAAACAGTTTTAAAATTTGCAGCTAGTAAGTTTTTGATCAAAATCGTTAATAGCCTTTATCGAGAGTTTTTTTTTTAATAAAATCTTTTTTATAAATATTAATTCAGCATGTAGAAGTGAGATGGCATACAGTCACTTGCTCTGCATTTCAAAACAATGATAACTCAAAAACAATCTGTTGCCAAAACTGTTTACGGTTGGTGACGTAAAATACATATTACATATAGGTACGTATTAAAATCAAAGTGACATAATTCAAAGTAATTTGATAAAACAGAAAAAAATATAATAGAAATTAATGTAAAAGTAAACAAAAATTGTTTTCTTAATCAACAAAATTAAGATTTTCCATCAAACACGGACAAAAATACATTCTTTTAATGTTATTAAAAACATATTTTGAAATGCTACACAACATTTTCTTATACATGTTGTGTTACTAAAATGTTATTCCTCAATAAGAAAACAAAGCAATTAGGTATAGGTTACCTAGGTACCTATATAATGTCAGAAATGAATTAAACATTTTATGATATTTTTAATTTAATTTTAAATGTAATTTATTTAGCGAAAACAATTATTGGAAAAGTCAAAGTATTTTTTTTTTATAAATTTTGATTACTAATAAAAAGTATTAGGTAAGTCTTAATCAAAAATTATTATGATTTTTTTTAAATGAACGATAATTTATTTTACCAAATGAGAATATTATTATGCAATCATTTGTATGTATTGTTATAAAAATTTGTTTACCAACCTTAAAAATTTTGTCAAAACTCGACACATTTTTTTACCACACCCATATTTTTAAATCACTCAAATAAAGCTGCAGCTGCTCAAATACCTTTGAAACCATCATACGAGTATACTATGACTACTTCCTTATCATGTTTCCAATTAATTTCTTTAAATTGTGTATAATTGACAAAAATATAACATGATTCATATATTAGGTAAAAATTGTACTTCGATTAGCTTTTTGTGAATTTCATTCAGAATTGCATTTATTTCTTCTGACATTTATCTCGAAAAAAATACTATGAAATAAACATGAAATTCTATCCATATTTTATTTTTAATTAAATGGCATGTCTTATATTCCCCTGAAACGACTACAACTTACTTCAGTACTTATCATAAAATAATTATTAAAGAAAAGTCTTAACTCAACGTATTTTAAACTTATTAAGGTTGTACTTACGGAATGTAAGAGACTCATAAATGAAACAGAGATAAGCAACCACATTGGCCGCGTTCATCATTACGTTTTTGACAGATCTAAAAATTCAGTTCTGAAAAACGTAACATTGAACGCACAAAAAAGTGTGAAATTTTTTATTCTTTTTTTATTATTTTTTTGCACCACTCTGAAACCAAAATCCGGAAAGCGATACGAGACCCAGACGATCAGATCACGCACCAAAAAAAAACTGGACCAAGAACAGTTTTTTTGTTGTTGAAAATTCAGATGACAGCTAACATCTGAATTTTCAGATAGAAATTTTCATCTGAAAATTCAGAAAAAAACGTAAGCAACGCAACTAAATGTCAATCGACGTCAACTGAATTTAATGGCGGCTGGCCAATCAGAAGCTCTCAAAATAACAGTTTAGAACTGTCAAATGTGGTGATGAACGCGGCCATTAACAATAATTTTGCAGAGAATGGCATATTTTTTGGAACTATTTAACGTTGTTTGTTCGTAAATACAATTATATCGTTACCAGATCAAAGATTTTAAGTTCTGTACCAACGTCAACGTCTTCCTTCTACTAGAAAAAATATTTTTTTTTTTCTTCAGGACTGGATGAGTAATTTTTCTTGCCACATAATTAAATGCATGCAAAAATAATAATTAAGTTGTTAGGTTTAAAGTTTTAGTCTTTCCTTTTGTTCAAAGATAAAAATAAAGAGAAAATCAAAGAAAATACCTGCCTACATAATTTTCATTTGGTATAGGTTGCGATTGTAAACTCGCTCAGTTGGTTTTGTAAACTTATATCGTTGGAACAGACAGGCAATAAAATTTTATTTAAATTTTTTAATTTTTAATTCACAATTGTCAATGATTATAATAAAAAAAAAAAATAAACAGAAATCGGGTAAAACATCTCGGTGTAATGCTAAGGAAAGTAAAATTGAATACGTGATGAATATGAAATTAATTTGTTTTGAAAAGAAAGCCAATATGAGGTTAGTTACTGACTTGATAAGGTTTATTATAAGTCAAATAGGTATACCATAGACATTCATTTAAATTAAGATGGAACATTTTAGGATTTAGGAGCTTTTATTTAGTATGTTAGGTTTTTATTTTAAAGAAGAAACTCAACTCAAATTAAGATGAAGATTTTTTGCGACCTGTAAATTATATTCTTCTAGGGGAACTAATGAGCACATCAACTGTCGTGCCTGGGCGAAATGCATTGGACTAAGGGTCGCAAAAAATCTTCCATTTGAATTTTATTCAATACAGTCCACTGAAACAACAACAAAAATAATTTTTTTTTGAAAGCCAGAGCTGTGTTCTTTCATATGTTTTTTTAAATCAACTTATTTCTGTTTATAGTTTTCGAAAAAATTACTTCCAACTTAAAAATGTTGAAAAACAAAAAATTGAACACTGATTTTTTCACAATTTTAAATACAAAGTTCTGAAAGGTTTTTAATACAAAGCCAATTTAGAACCTAGTTTTTAAAATATTGATGTTTTTCAACATTTTTAAGTTAGAATTATTATTTTTTTCGAAAACTATAAGCAGAAAGAAGTTGATTTAAAAAAGGAATAAAAGATCAGACTTCAGGCTTTCAAAAAATTCAAAACAATTTTTAGTAAGTGTTGCCATTTTTTTAAATAATTTTTTCCATTTTAAATACTTTTTTTATAAAATGCGCCAAAACACAAAGTCCTCTCCATAAGCTTTAATTTAACATAATTTTCATCACTGTTGAGCAATATGTTAAAAGTGGGCCCAAAGTCCATACAAAAGTGCCCATGGTTCTTTACAGACGTTTTTTAGAGTTCATAGTATGTATGTATTTGTATTAAATGCCCCACTTCGAAATGATAGGAAGCATAATCCTAAAAATTAGGTAGGTACCTTTAATTTGAATAACGGTACTTAACACCAGAATTGTTGTGGAAAATAGTACAGGCCAAATTTTCCAGTGCAAGATGATCTCAGGTTCTGAGTTATAAACTAAAGGCTGAACTTATTTTTTTTTGCAAATAAGCTGACAGTTTTCAAAAAATAGATACCTCCGAAAAACTGAAGCTCCTGCTCCTGTCCTATTTCATGGTGCTTTTTTAGGAAATATTTAAAACGTCAAAAGAGAGAAACGTACAACAAAATTCAACTTTTTCAGACTTTTTTGTCGGAGTCAAGTTTGGCCTGTTTGTTTATCTTATTCTCATGATCTATAAGGTTTAAAATATTTCAAGAATGCCTAAGCCGAAATAGATGATTTTTTTTAGACCTACCTAGTCTTAAGCCAACTTTTACTAAGTTTAAGTCAAGACTTCAATAAGACTGTTTCCTATTTATGGCAAGAATCTCCCAATACGTGAATATACATATATAGATACGCATCACGCATAAAGGTACCTATATACCTAAACTTATAATAATTTATGAAATCCATATTAAAAGATTTTATTGCGTTGCACAATAATTATCATAAGCGTGCCAGTCCGGGTATACGGTCTAGCTCACATCCTATTGGCCGAAACCCACGCCCATCTTTATATTTTCTTGGAATAATATTTGTGCCAAATAAGATTTAAAAAAAAAATTAAATCAATTGGCTGGTTTTATTATTTGCGTGGGTTCAACACAAAATTCAACAACAAATAAAAACAAAAAAAAAAAAACATTCTTATTAACTACTATTTGGGGCTTTAAGACGAAGCATGACTTCAATTTGTACCAACAAAGACCAAACTCTTTCGTTAATTACTAAAGCCTTGACTTGACAACTATAAAAACTTATATACACACAGTAAGTTGTTGTTAAATTCATTTAACGACCACAAAAAAAAAAACGGCTATAAAAGTTGAACCGTTGTTGATTGCACGCAGACAGTGTAACTATTTTACAAGGGAGCGGGACAAACATGCTTACAGTTAAATATGTTAAAAGGGTGTTTCTGTATAATATTCTTGGTGAGTGATGATTTTTTGTAGCCTATTGATAGATTTCGAGGCAAATAGTTTTCTGCATTGAATCGAATAAATAGTTTTCTGCACTGTTCTTTTATACCAATCATATTAAGTGCAAAATTTCACAGTTGATCGATTAAACTAAAGTGATATAGATAAAGCTTTCTAACGCATACGCTTTTGTGTGTCAACACAGAAAAACAGATAGAAACGGAAGTTAATTCATTAATGCAGAGAGGAGTTAAGCAAAAAATAAAATGGAAAAAAAGACAGCTGGATCGTTTTTCAACGATGACCTCCATTTGACAATGCCCTCATTTTTGTAGAATCTTCTAAAGCCGATTTTATTCACTCAAAGTTGAACATAACTTGAGGAGTTTTGTTCTCAACTTGTGAATTTGTTTTTATTCACACAAAGTTGACGTTTTTAACTTTCGATTTTTAACTCTAGATTTGGTCAACTTTAGATTTTCTAACTCCCAGAAAAAGTAGAAGTTGACCGAGCAAAGTTGAGAGTTTACATAAAAATGTTGTTTTGTCATTTAAATTTTGTAACAAAAGCAGATTACGGACAACAAAAGGTAAAAAATAAAGCAGGAAATGCTCCGAAGCAATTCTTTTTGGAAATTTGCCATCAATTTCTTTGGGCAGTAAATGCATTCGCGATTTTCTCCGACGATTTGTCCATGTTTTGTTTCGTGGTATAATGTCACAATACACAATTTAACACTAAATAACACACAGGTAATATTGAAAAACTTCAAATTAATAACACAATAAATCTAAATTAAAATTGAAAATGACTGTTCTGTTTTATTTTCACAAATATCCCAGGGATATTATTCAACTGGGGAGTTGAGAAAGTGAATAAAAAGAAATTCAAATTTGTATTTCAACTCTCAAGTTATAGTAAACTCTCGAGTTGATCAACTTGAGAGTTTGCCTCAAGTTGAGCAATAGTGAAAAAAATGGCCCTAAATCTATCGAAGTACACGTTCCTACTGTCGGATCTCTAACATGCCGCCTCCACAGGCCATGAACGATGGCAGGATTATGAACATGTCTACAAAAAATCCAATGGAGGCACAAAAATCCATGTCCTTGTCATGAAAATGTCGACGAAAACTAATTTTTGAACAAGACATGAGCTCTGTTCAAAGCTTGGCCATGAGATTTGACGTTCCATGTGTGTGAGAGAGGTAGAAGTAGTACTGAAAGGAATTTTTGTGTGATTCTCTTGCTCTGACTTATTAGTAGAATTTATCGACATAACTATCGACATGACATAAAGTGCCCAGTGCGAAAAAACAAGCTGATTGTTGATTGGATTGTGGTTTGGATCTCGGGCATTTGTATGTCCTGTGGAGTCGGCGTGTAAAGCCGAAAACAGATGTTCAGCTTTTTCCAATGCAGCGAAAATAAATATACACAGACTCTTATGAGGGCTGTCATATTCCAGGCTCTGCATGCAGCCTTCGCTGCACGATATCTCTATTTCTAATTTCTCTGCATGGGAAAAAGCTGCACATTTGTTTTCGGCTTAAGGTAAGGTTCTCTAAATGAAGTTTACACGAGACATTGAAGCTACATTTTATTGAAGGGTGACAAAATATTCACATTAGATATCAAAATCTTGGTAATGATTGATTTTGTAACTTATAACTTAGATTTGAATTGATATGAAATATCAGGCTTAATTTGGTCTTAAAGCCAAATAAAAAATATTCTTAATTAATAAAAATCAATTCGGCTTTTGGCATTCAAAATTATAAAATATATAAAAGAACGACACAGAACGCACAGTTATTGCTCCAACCATCCTCTAACTAAAATATGTATTATCAACAAATTAGAATTATATTCAATGGAAAGCCCAGTAAAGTTAAAACACCCTACAATCTGCATTTGCGTACATATAGTTTAGTTCATTGCCCTGTAGGTTAAAAAGTAGTGTGACGCGGCGCGTTGGTGTCACATCACACCGACAGAGGCGCTGCTGTTGTGTTTTGTGTATTATGCAATTTCTTCCTCATTCATGAATGCAATATGCAATCAGACAGACGAAGGCGACCGACAGCAGCGGCAGCATTTGGTTAAAACTGCTGGCTGGCGTCAGTATAAGGCCTACGCGCAGTTTTTTCCCAAGAACATCAAGAATACCATATACCTACTCTTGTACTTAATGTAGGTTTTTGTTGCTGCAGCAGCGATAGCCACAACAACAAAAAAAAAAACATTAAAAGTTTCATGGCATCTGTACCCGTAGATATTTATTCAGAAAATGTAACGCAAATTTCTTTTTGCAGTGCAGCTAAGGTTTTACTATGACATGGTGATAAATCAATAGATACCTATATTCCAAGAAAACCGCATTCTTTCTGTCATTTGATGAGAGGTAGGTAATGGTATGTCCATATATGGTATGATGCCTACCATAACAGTGGGCAAATTTCATAATGTTTTCAGTATGCAGATTTATAAGGTTAGAAGAACTTTATACAAAATTCAATAAAGTATTTTTATCAAAATAAAATTTTAACGAAATTTCTTCAATTTTGAATGGATAAAATAGTATTTTCATATTAAAGCTGTTTTAGCAAATTATATTAGTTTTGCAGATCTACATTTCATAGGATGGGATTATTTAAGATTCAAAACGGTCGTAAATTTATTAGATTTTCTTTTTTGTCCAGACTTTCTTTGTTTTTATATAAACGCACACCAGCTAGCAATTACTGTCTAAATAATGTTCTCATACTGACAACCTTTTTCGTTAACCTACCAAAACTGCCTATTTCTACCAGTTTTAGAAAGTTCAAATATTTGTCAAAGTTCATATAAAAAAAATATAATTGGACTAAAGCTGGCAGTTTTGAATGTCGAATGAATAGGATTTTTCGATATTTTCTGCCCCAGGGCTACCTGGGAAATGTCAATAAACTGTCAAAATAATTAAGACAAATAACATTTGTATTTTACATCTTCAGCAGATTTTTTGACATTTCATCTGTTAATTTTCCTTACTCATCGATTAGTGAATATTTTAGAATTTCGTTTATAATTATATAAATCAAATAAAAACTAAAAAAAAATTATTAAAGCACATCTTATATTTAGGTACCATATTTACCATCTAAAATTTTTTGAAGTCATATACCGAGTGCCAAAAAGCCAACATCCGATTTGAATTTCTTACCCCGAGAGAAAACTCTGGGTTTTGTGATAGCACATTCAGATTTCAGAGACATCGAACCAAATCCAAATAATAACCTAAGGCGAAAAAGTGCTACATAAAATATAAAACACATCACAGCTAGTTCAGTCAGAGCGCCAGAGCGAGCGACCCAATCCAGTGAACGTTAATGTTTTAAATTTTATAAACCGGATTTAAAGGAAGTACAAAATAAGACGGCTATCTACATGAAAAATGACGTCAAGAAAAAAAAATAATTAAAATGGCCCCCTAAAATAATATCGCATTTTTCCCTATGTGTAATGTGTATGTACTTCATATTTTGTATTTTTCAATATTTCTATCGAGTATAGGACAAGGAATTAACGAATGCTTGCTAATCCTGATTAACTCGCTTTAAAATAAAATTATCGTTATATAATTTTGTTGTAATTGTTTAAGAATGCATATTTTCCGTTGAAAAATTTTATTTTGCAAAGATTTAAAACAAAATTGTAAAACTGTACAGAATCAGCTCTAAATCGTAATCGAAAATGTTATTTAATATTTATGCAATCGTCGTCACACAATCGTGTTACACATCCCTATAAATTAAAATAAGTGACACTTTTGTTAAATTCATTCATTTTTATTTAATCTTCATTGACCCAGAGCTAGACTGAACTTAAAGACTTGTATAAGTATTTGCATAACGAGCAAAAGTAGGTATATATGTAATATGTATATATGAAAGACAACATGAATGCATTTATAGAATAAGACATGTATAACTGTAAGAAAAAACACTTCCTATATTATGTATTAATATCAAAAAAAAAAAGAACAGCACCAAGAAATAATAAAACAAAAAAATATTAAATTTCATCAAAATGATAAAGTAAAATTAATACTTTACACTCGAGTTAAAAAATGATATCATCAACGAAAGTGATATTTCACTTATTTTATCGGTTCTGTGAGTACCAGATAACATACACATGCACACAAATAAATAACAATTATACCTGTACTCAAATAAATGTCTGTCTTATTTTTATTTGCAAATTTTTTTTTTTAAATTTGCACGTTATTGTTGTTGTTGTTGTTTAACCTTGAGGCTTAATTCTTTATCTAAAATATAATAAACAAACAATTTTTATTATTCATGAATCATGATTGATAAGTTTATCGAAATGTCATTGAATTACTTTGGGAAAGATTTCAGCCAGCTGAATAATTAACCTTGATTGGATCTTCTTATAATACTTCAAACCAAAAAAAAAAAAAAAACACTTTTCATATTAGGAAATAATATTATTTAAAATTTACAATAAAAGTGCGCATAGAATTTGCAGCATAGTTATAAATTAACTGACTCAGTTAGCACTCCAATACTAATTGCTTTTTAACAATTAATTAAAAAAAAAAAAAACAAATTCTTATTACATACTTGCAGCATATTATTAAATTATCTGCTATTTTTATCTTTCAAGAACGTGGGAAAATGTATAAGTACTTAGGATCAGTGCTGTCGTCTTCGTTACAGCATATTATTAGAGTTATAAGAGTAAAATATTTGAAATTACCATAGAATTGAGCGACTGTGTCGAATAAAGTTGCTCTTATACTCAAAATAGCTTTCATACTGCTCAAGGCTCCTCTAATGTATCATAAGCCGCAAGTAGTTAATCTTATAACTTAAAGGTGAAGAACTCAGGTTCAACGATGGGTCAAGTTTCAAAGTATACCCAATATTACATTCCTGATCCTGATCCATTGTTCAATCTCAGAAGTCCGTCAAACTGGGTCCACCAAAACCGAAAATCGAAAATCTAACTATGCAGGGATTAGGGGCTAATTTGGGGCTAATTTAGTACCCCAATCCCGAAGGAGCCCCAAATTTCCTTCACCGTTTAGAGGGCAAAAATTAATTTGATGACGTTATCATGCCATTAAGGTGGGTCCACCACAAGGGAAATTCAAAAATGTTATGATGCAGAAATTAGGGGCTAATTTGGGGGAAAATTTAATACCCCAATCCCCAAGGAGCCCCAAATTCCCTTCACATTTTTCAATTTTTTTCAAACTGCAGCTGAAAACACCTAAACCACTGACAGTTCATACCATTTTCACACATTTATGTACATATATATTGTCAAAATGACATTTGGAGTTAGTATGGTACTAAAAATATTGGGCGATTTTAACTTTAGTAAACTGTTAAAAAGATAATAAAATGCTAACTTCTTTAAAATGGTGCGCCAATTACGCAAGGCTAAGACATTTTTTGTTGCTGTCAAAACAAATATCTTTAACAATACATATCGTTAAAAATGTTATTGAAATAAATAGGATTTTTCTCAAAAAGGCAAGCTTAAAAAATTCAGTTTCCTTTAGGAAATCATATTAGAACATTTACGGCCATATTATTGACTTTCTTTAAAGCTAGTTTTACTAAAAAAAAAACTAGTTTTATAGGGGTTTCAAGTTTTAAATTTTTCAAAAAAAAAATATTGATTTAATTTAGATGTCAAAATATGTATGAATTTTGATTTAGATGTCAGAGTAATACAAATTATGTCGAATTCCTTTTAACAAAAAAATCGATTTGTTTAGAAGAAAACATTGGTTTTTCTAGACAAATTTTTTGTATTGAAAGAAAAAAATCGATTCTGTTTAGAAAAAAAAAGGAATTCGACATTAGTGAAAAACTTAAAACTGAATAGAACTAGTTTTTGCAAAAAACTAGCTTTGAAGAAAGCCAACAGTTTGGCCGTAAGTCTTAATTCTGAAGCCTTTATGAACTAATGCCGGATTTACACGAGTGACAAAATGTCATTAAATTGGTCATTTTATACCAATTAACTGTCATAAAACCGGATTATTACAATTTATTGGTATAAAATGACTAATTTAATGACATATTTTGTCACTCGTGTAAATCTGGCATAACATCAGTAGTTCTTATGGTCATAACCTCAAATTTGATTTGCTACGAGTTCAAAAATTACCCCATGTTACCGTTGTAATGGTTTATGTGTCGTACTATCACGCTGGATTAGAGGTGTGCATTCAAATCCAGTCTAGCACCAAGCAAAAGAAACTTTGCATACACCCAACCTCGCGCCTACACCAAATCCTATAGTGAGCCAAGCACTGTTTATACGCGGCGTATAAACAGTGAGGTATGTAAGGGGGGCAAGCTCGCCCACTAGGGGTCACCTATTTATACTCTCGCTAAGTACCTACGACAGTAAAACTTAGTCAGCAAAAGAGTAAAATATTACAACACAGTACAGTAGCACATTCGACATCATTGGTTGGTATGCTCGGGCGAGTTTTACCCCTTCTCCACTAATGTATCATGTAAATTATATATGTACACTCTCAGACTGTTTACTCTGCTGTTTCATGGTCTATAAAATCAGTCAACATTCTTCTTTATCGTTGCATCTCATGCAATATAATTTTATAAATAAATCAACATCAAACTAAGCAATATCTACATTATAATGTACCTATAGATCCTATTTTCTAAGATAAGTACACAACACTTATAGCTGAAGATACAATACTATTTAAGTGCGAAATACCTTCACTCCAGAGGAACTTTTTTCGATCAAAGAATAGAAGAAATTTCCAACTAAATTAATTAAATTAGGTATTTATTTATAAGACGACTCCATTTTTATAAATAGAATATCAATTTCGCTTGACAATGTGAAAATCCAAGAAGGAATCATTTTGAGAACAAACAATCTGATAGATTGTGCAATTATTTAATGCGATATGCGATTTCGATAGACTTGCTGAATCTCTATCCATGCGTGAACGCACATAATTTTATTAATGTTGATGTTGTTGTTGTTTTTATTGTTTTTATTGTTGTTGTCGTTATTGTTGCTGTCGTCGTGTTGCGTCGGTCGTCGTCAGTTGTTCAGTAGATAAGACCAAATAAAGATTTTAATGGATGCGCTTTGTGAACAGAAGAACAAGTCTAGGCGCCATGCCATGTCACACGTTGTAGAATTTGATGTAGGTACTTGGGGATAGATTAGCCAAGCGCAAAGTAAATAAGAAGGTAAGCAATCAAGGTATTCCCTGATTTAATTGTTAAACCTGATTATGAAAATGAGATGAAAAAAAAAAAAATTGCTATTTGAGTATTTCTATTGAAAACGTACAGCTATCATGTTGAGCAAGATTTTTAAAACTTGGTGATGATATTTAGTTTCATTACTATTGATCTTAAAACTTAATAGTTTTATAGGCTTATCACTAACATTAGGAGTCTAGACATGAAGAATGATAAAAGAATTGATGGAATTAATATTGTTCTGCATGGTTTTCAAGCGGTTCTGGACGTTCTTGATGGGTACGAGACATGAATAGAATTACCAGAAGCCAAGCAGTAATAAATAAATTACACTAATCCAAGGGTGGAAAAAAAAACAGAAATTATTGAGAAAAGGTTTTAAATATTTAAAGTTAAACTTTAATGAACCGTAAAGAGTACGATACAGTACGAAACAGTACTGAAAATAAGTTGATAATGTTCAGGGGGGTTTCAATTCTGGATCTGTGAAGCTATGGATTCATACAAAAAAATATCATTTGAGTTAACCCTATGTGATTCTCAAATATATTTATCAAAAGGTGTACTAAAAAAGTATTAAATCAGCCCTATTCTGCTAAACATTCTGTGAAAGTTTGTATTCTGCTATCAGTCGAAGTGGTATAATTGCTGCAAGTTTTGTATAAATTTCGATAAAAACAGAATTTAAATAAGAATTTCAAAACTAAATATCAGTTCAGATTTGTACTGAAGATTTAAAAATATAATTTAAGACAAATTAAATGAAACTTTCGAAAGTTTATGTCGGATCGATTAGAATAATAGGACTGAATGATAAATCCTATAATTTTTTGCCCGAAATGTGTTCCTTTAAATTTTAGTTTAATAATTGTAGGTATTGAGAAGCAAATTGCCTTTCAAAAAAATGTGGCCTAAAAGGAAAGAAAATTATTTACTTTGAATATTAATTCACTGAATAGTTTTTGCCTGTGTTAAAAAAGTACCATTTGACGAAGTTCAATTCTTCACACATTATCAGTTCATAAAATCACACAATTGAGAATTGACTATATCTGGACTTTAAAATAGGTCTGTTTTAAAATTTCCAGTTTTAGTTAATTTTTATTTGATTTGTATTAAAATTGGCGGTTTTAGGAAGTAAACGAACAGAGCTAATGTTTTACTTGATTGCTTCTAATTTATACAATTAATGGTCTGGTTTTTTTTTTTCCATGGTTATCCAAGTCCAGTAGTACGGTCCATAAATTTATAATGTTCCACAGGTTGTAAAAATTGAAACTGTCGAAAATTGAAAACTGGTTTATTTGGTATTTTCGCTTACTTCCCAAAACTGAACTTTTGCAGAGCTTTGGACTAAAATTGGTACAGAAATGGGTAGTTTTTAGTTAACGAACATAGGCAGATATTAAAAATAAAAAAATTCGACACTTTACAAGGGGCACTGCATGAACCATTTTCTAACTGATAATTCAAGTTCTTTTAATACATGTTCTGTCGTAGTAGCCGTGGCTTAGTAGTTAGTGAGTAGGACTGTCATGCCAGAGATCTGGGTTTAATTCCCAGGTCAAAGAAAATATTTTTTGTCACGGCTACTTCCCCTTGCGAGGAATTGACAAGTCCTTCAACTTCGTAACTCTTGTTATGAATAAGTGTTTCTCACCTAAGCCGTTTAAACTCTGCAGTAAACTGTAAGTCAAATCCATTCTTGCCAAATAACATGCACACAGGATTGGTTGTCAGTCATCACTAGGCGCCATAAAATTAATTTTTTCTTAAATCTGAACTGTCACTGCTGTCAGTTTTTTTGTATAATGATAAAGACTACCCAATAAAATATATTTTTTGATTTTTTTTAAACGTATCCACTTTATGAATAAATTTAATCAAAAACATTTATAAAATAATTAAATTTATGTTTATTTTTTATTTTACAGATTCCTCAGATATTGTAGACTGCAAATTGAAACTTATTCTTGGCTTAATATGGACTCTTATTCTTCATTATTCCATCTCCATGCCAGCGTGGGAAGGAGAAGACGACAATCAAATGAACGGTACAGGTGCAACACCCAAACAAAGGTATATGAAAATTCTTATCATCATAAAACTGATTGACATGCCTATTGCCTTTTTTCTTTAAAGACTTCTCAACTGGATCCATACGAGAATCCCAGAGATGCCAATCAACAACTTCACAAACGACTGGACCAGCGGTAAGGCTGTCGGTGCTCTGGTTGATGCCTGTGCACCAGGTCTATGCCCCGACTGGGATATGTGGGATCCAAAAGATGCTGTCCAAAATGCATCTGAAGCCATGGGCTTGGCCGATGACTGGCTTAATGTTCGTCAATTAATCAAACCAGAAGAATTAGTCAATCCCAATGTAGATGAACAATCAATGATGACATACTTATCACAGTATCCAAATGCAAAATTGAAGACTGGTGCTCCATTAAGACCAAAGACCAATCCAAACAGGTGAGCATTTTGGAAATCGGAAACAAATTATATTTGTTCATTTCGTCAAAAATTCGTTTTCGTCCAAATTTCCCATTGTTCATTTTTTTTTTTTTGAAACTATCGCACGTATTAATGAAAATAATTCTTAACTGAATGTTTTAAATTATTGGTTTCTTTGTTAAAATAAAACAAACAACAGCATTCTACGTTTTGTTTATTGAAAAAGAAAATTAATTTAATTACAATTTAATTAATATTCTTTTTCTTCTATTTAATTACAAAATTCTCTCAGCATTCCTCCTCCCCGGTAAGTCTGGAATGCAAATAAGTGTTTTTCCTATTTTTTCGTGTTATGCGTTTTGCAAGCCAATAGTATTATTTTTTTTTTTTTTTGCATAAGTACCTACATTGAAACCCTAAACCATGCTTTATTGAAAACGGGTAGTCATTCAAATTTAGAAAAATTGAATCTTTTTTTTTTTTTTGAAAAACTCAAACAAAATTGTTAAGTTATTTAGCTATTTTAGCTTGTTCAAGAAATTTTTGAAAATGAAACCGAAAAGTATCTGTAGATGTGTACTTTCATAGCCTACTGTTTTAATTTTCAAGATCTTGAATTAAATGCTTGAAACAGATTTTTTAACCAGAAACAAATGTGAATGGTTTCGGTTTCAAGTGTCCTTTGCGAGAAAAAGTGTCGTAATTTTAATAGCTTTAAAACTTTTTTTTTTTTTTGCGATGCTTAATACTTCGCTTTTTACAATTTGCAACCACGTGAAGTGCTTTAAAATGCTTTAAATAATTTTGCATACATATCTTTAGTTGCAACTTGTAACATTTTATTCTTTATTACAAAATAAAAGTATGCTTGCATCAACGCGCTTCGCCCGTCCTGACGCAAAAAAAAATGAGGGTGCTTGAGGAATGACAACCATTCAACTAAAGAGTATCTTTTTAAAGAGAACCATTAAAAAATGGCATTTCTCATTTCAGAATCAATACATAACAATCATTTGATTTCTCAATTGTTTTACTTTTTTAAATTACCCTGCATACTTTTAGGATAAGTACTACTATCTATTTCTATTCGGTTTTTATGAAAAATAAATTTAATAATAATCTCTTTATAATATAGTAAAAATAGTTTAAAGAAAGCAGTAACGTACAATCGGTTCAAGCTCTCTACATTTCTTTAAACTGAAAACTGTATATTTATTTTTGGCACAGTCAAGATTTTCAAAAGAAGTTATATCGACTAAAAATTAAGCTAACATTTTTATTGAGCATTATTAAAATTTCTTTTCTTTAGATTAAATAAATGTATAGTGCGTTTATCATCGTGCAAAATGAAGTAGATTCTAGATTCATTTAGTCAGTTTATTTTTCATAGTTCTCACTATTTCTTCCCCTTCAAAATCGAATTGCAAATCCAACATTTTTCCTGGTTCCCATTTTAAACGAGGACACTGAGTTGCAATCAAATTTCAGTTTTGAATTAAGAAGGGCATGTAGAAAGGAGGATGCCCGAAATAGAACAGTTTGAAATTTTATTTTTTAAATGAAACCTCAGAAAATCTCTTAAAATGTGAACATGACTTATACTTTATCCACTAAAAATTTTCCGTACAGTCCTTATAGGATAAACCTCTCCTATAAGGACTGTATTCAAAACACTGGTGCATGTTGCTGCTCGCATGGGGCACCCTCCTAGCAAATAGTGTTGCTTTTCTGTATCCGTACTAATTTTTCTTCTCAGTTTGTGTGGAAAAATTTAAATTCAAATCAGCAATTGGTAATCAAACTGATATTTGGCGTATATTAGTGGCGATTTTATCATGCTCACTATGGCTATAACTTTTAAGAGGTTTGAAGTTGGGCTTGGGCTCATCAGTTAGATGATGTCGTACCTTTCTAAGACGTACGCAATATTTTGGTCGATGACCACCGACTCTCAATAAAATCTACAATGCATATGCACCAGTGCTGGGGGATCGTGGGAAAAATCCCTTTTTGTGGGAATATTGACCTCTAAAGGAAAAAAGGGAAAACCGACCCATTTTGTGGGAATTCTTAGATTTTTTAAATTTTTAATGATGAGCTCTTTCATCAACAAAATTATAATCATTTTTTTTTTTAGATTAATTCGAAAGAAGTGAAAATGAAGTTTAAGAAATGTCAGAATTATTTCTTAAGAGATTTTATAAAACCTGGTCGTGAATATAGTAGGTACTATCAACGACTCGATACATATATGTATATCTTTAGTGATTATTTCTATATTCGTGTTCAGTTATATCTTTAGTGTTTAGAAAAAACATTATATGTATGTCCACAAATAGATTGCTTCTTCACTTCCACAGTTAATAAAGCATAAACGCTTGGACCGATTTGCTTCAAATTTGGTACTTGTATGCACTTAATAATATACAGGGTGTCATCTACTTCGTGTAATACATTTTGGGGGGATAATTTTTGGGTCATTCTATAAAAGATCAATTTTATCTCCCCCCACCCCTGAGGCTGGAGGTGGTATTTTCTGAAAAGTTAACTTATAATGGAAAAAATTATTAAAAATAAATGGATTTTTTGAGGGCTACTATTTCATTCTTTTAGGCCCATTTGCTGAAACGAATTTTAGGTATTTAAGTTCAACATAAGAGCTTATGTGACAGTTTGCGCTGTGGAAAAAGTAGAACATAAGCGTTTAAGTTGAACTTAAATAATTTAAGTTTCGTTTCAGCAAATGGCCCTTAGTAATTTTTTAAATCAAGTTGTTTTAATAGTTTTAAAAAAAATTAATTTCATATTCAAAATTTTTGTTCTTTTTGTTTTTTAATTTCTCAAAAATTAAAATTAAACATTATTTATATGCTTGTGGGAAATAAAAAGGGAAAAACGAAAATATTTGTGGGACAAAAGGGGAATTTACCGACTACGTGGAGGAAATTCTGTTAAAAATGCCCCCCAGCACTGATATGCACTGCAAATTATATTATTCTAGGAGAACATTCTTGCACCTAGAAAAATTATTGTTGTTGTATGCCCGGGGTCTGGCAACGAAGCTAAGATGAAGGAAAACACATATACAAGATTAATTTTTGTTTTTGTTTTAATGGACTGTATTGAATGAAATTTAATTTAAAGTTTTTGGTGACCTTTAGTAAAAGAAAACATCAAAAAACCTGTAGCAACTTGTTTCCTCGTGTGAAAATGAATTTAGTATTCGTTTATAAATATTTGTGAAATAAAACAAAAATATTGGTTTTAAACTGGCAGGAAACGGAATTATTTTCCTCTCCTAAGAGCGCATTCTTCTGGCAGAAACTGATTTTTGAAAACAGGCTGTGACCAGGGTTGCCGTTATAGAAAATTTGTTGCTATATTTAGTGCAATTTTTCCTCAGTTAAGCCTAGTACTCAGATCAAGCTAAAAGTTATCTTCCATACAAATTTGCCCCAAAGATAAATTTTAGCGAGGATATTTAGCTAGGCGGTACGCAGTTCATGCGCTAAATTCTAAAAGTCTCCATTCAATTTAGCGAGCTAAATAATACTCAACGCATTCTTTCACAGATAAATTTTGACATTTATGCTATTAGCAAACGAATCGTAGAGATAAAATTTAGTTTAGCTTGAACTGCGTACCTGGCTAACAAAAAATTTTTCCACATCGCTAGATTATTTCTAGGGACTTTTCTAGCGATATTTAGGGCAAGCATTTGAGCAATAAAATACTATAATAAAGATTTATTTCCCAATGATTTGGCTAGAAGTTTCAGTTTTCATGATTTAGGTTTTTAGATGATATAGATTTTGGTATTGGAAAAAGCTCCATGATAGTTTAAGATTGTGTGTTTATTGTTTATATAAGCACAAAATTAAAATTATGTTCAAAGACAATTTTGTATTATCATTTCATTCGCCAATATTTTCTGGCGTTTTCTAGCGACTTTTTGGAGTAGATGAGCTTAATGAAGTCAGCGATTAACTTTTAACTGCTTTCATGTGTTATTTTGAACACAGTTTTCAGAAATGAAAAAAAAAACATTTTTAATAGAAAACGCCTGTCAGTCTAAAGGGGGGTTCACATTCAACGACAAGTTGATCAACATGTATCTAGTATTTTGTAATGTGAACGACCGTAGATCGACTTGTTGTGTAGTTCAATTTTTTTAATATTTTGCTCGGTCGGTCGACCGGGTTAGTGAATGTGAACACTAGTCGACAGACCGGTGATTTAAATTTTCCAGCTTTTTTCTATTTTTTATGTAAGAATTAAATAGCCGGCGTTGAAATAGAAGTAAAACAACAACTAGAAACGGAAACAAACCAAAATATTGCGGTAATATTAGTGTAAAAAAATAAAATACGCGTTATGTTTGCTCATTGAATTTTTTTTAAAATGAAGTTGGCGGAACGGTCGTAAAGTGTGAACGCTAGCAAAACGACTCGGGTCGGTCGACATGTCGTTCAATGTGAACCCCCCTTAAGACTGGCTGTGATGCGACAGCAGCTTTTACAATAATGTGTGTTTATTGTTTAATTTTTCTTGTTATTGACAATGGGGTTTTCCAATGATAAAAGGAATCAATCAAAAAAAAAATAAAACCTTTCTGTCAAATTATCGTAAGCGAAATTTGCGTTGACATTAAGTTAATTATTTAATTTTGTTTTTCTGTACATTAAAAGTCATCTGTCAGTAACAGTATTGTCAACAATGTCGCTAACGATACTTTTTTTGCGCGCCCTCTATCTTTTTGGGGACTTATACTACAGAGAGTCAGACATATGACATAAAATCTTAAAAATTGTAGATTGAATATTTTCTGCCTACTAACTTCTCCGACCAATAGAAATTAAACTTTTTAAATCGATAAAACAAAAAATAAAAGGCCAAAAAGGATTTATTGAACTGTAGTTTATCTAAAAACATTTATTAAAAAAAAATGCTTCCTACCTGCGCTTTGTGTTTTCTGCATTTGTTCCCTAGAAAGCTATATTTATAATCCTGCTATAGTTTTTAATACTTTCCCATACGAACTTTACTATAACTGTACCATTTCTTTCAATTTAGAGTACGTGCTTATGGTCCAGGAATTGAACCAATTGGTCCAGTTGTTGCTGCTCCGGCCAATTTCACTGTTGAAACATTCTCCGCTGGAAAAGGTAAGGCAGTTTCTACAGGATGGTGTATAAAGTTGAGAGAGTTTTAAAATTAAATTCAAATTTAAAAGAAAACACTAGAATTTCTGCACCATAAATTGTGTGACCGACCATTTCCTTCACAATATTGTTCTTTAAATGTTCAACAATTGTGGTCGATTTTTTGGTGTAGACGTTACTTTTCTTGTATATACCGATGGAAAGAAATCATGGGATTGAGGTCTGTCCTCCAGAAATTCTGAATCACCCGTTGGTCTTATTTCGTAATGTCCGTTAGGGCATACTTGCGTATTTTTTAATTATCTCAACTTAAAATCCCACTCTGTAATTATCTTAATTGCCTCTGAAAAAACTTTAAATACAAACATAAAAATTATTTAGGAAACGTTGAAGTTTCGATTATTGGTCCCAATGGTCAACCCGAAAAGGCTGAAGTTCGTTTCAACAATGACAAAAACCTTACCTATTCCATTTCGTACATCCCCAAAATGGAAGGTGAACACAAAGTGTTTGTCAAATATTCTGGTCGTGATATTCCAAAGAGTCCCTTCAGTGTTAAAGTTGAAGGTCATGCTGGTGACGCTTCTAAAGTCAAAGCAACCGGCCCTGGAATTCAACCAACTGGAGTTTACATCAATAAACCAATATTCTTTGATATTTTAACTAAGGGTGCTGGTCGTGGAGTACCAGAAGTTATCATCATCGATCCAGCAAATCACAAGACATCTGTTCCAGCTAAGGTCAGGCAGGTTGAAGACGATGTTTGGCGGTGTGAATATGTTACTCCCCTCACTGGGTTACATTCGATAAATGTTTTCTATGCTGGAACTCCAATTCCAAACAGTCCGTTCCCTGTAAAGGTTTCACCACTATCCGATGCTCGGAAGGTCCGTGCAAGTGGACGTGGTCTTCAGAGTACTGGTGTCAGGGTTGGAGACGATGCTGATTTTAAGGTGTACACAGATGGAGCCGGTGAAGGTATACCCGAGGTTAGAGTGATTGGACCTGGTGGATCAAATCAAAATGTGGCTCTCACTAAAGTCGATGGTACTACCTATGAAGCACACTACTATCCAACGAAGGAAGGTCGATATGTAGTTATGGTAACTTTCGGAGGACAGGAAGTCCCCAAGAGTCCTTTCGAAGTGAAAGTTGGACCAAAGAAGGAATCATCAATTGTTGCATATGGACCGGGCTTAACAGGTGGTGTTATTGGTTACCCAGCAGCTTTTGTTGTTGAGACCAATGGTGAAACCGGTGCCTTAGGTTTCACTGTTGCCGGACCGTCACAAGCCGAAATTGAATGTCACGATAATGGTGATGGTTCAGCTTTGGTAAAATATCATCCGACCGCAGTAGGAGAGTATGCCGTGCATATTCTCTGTGACAACGAAGATATCCCCAAAAGTCCGTTCATCGCACAAATTCTCCCAAGAACCGATTTCCATCCTGAACTCGTTAAGTCGTCAGGTCCTGGTTTGGAGAAAAATGGTATCACTATTGGTGAACCGACATCATTTACAGTTGACACCTCGAAAGCTGGCAACGCTCCTCTGGAAGTTATTGTGGAAGATGTATATGCAACCAAGATTCCAGTTAGCATTCAAGAAAAGCCTGATGGAACAAAACTATGCACTTATACACCACTTTCTGGCGTTCCACATACTGTGGAAGGTAAAAATCAAAAATGTTATGTCGTCTCTTTTAATGAAAATATTAATAAATTCAATTTCAGTGAATTATGGATGTGTCGCAACTCCCAACTCTCCACATCGTGTCTACGTTGGTGTTCCAGTTGATCCAAAGAAGGTTCAAGCTTTCGGACCCTGGCTAGAACCCGGTGTACGTCCGAATGTTGCCACACACTTCAATGTTGACGCTCGCGAGGCTGGTGACGCTGAACTCCAAGTCAAGATTATACATGAGGAAACCAAAGCCGAAGTTCCATGCCGTGTCATCGACAATGAAGATAGCACTTACACTGTTGAAATCATCCCTCCAGCAAACGGTGCTTACACCACTTCCATGACCTATGGTGGACTCCGAGTGCCCCTTGGTCCAAAGGTTGTTGTCCAGCATACCGTTGATGTCTCCAAGATCAAAGTGGACGGTCTTGAACCAAGTAAGTACCTTAACCCATTCACATCCTCTCTCATTCTTTGCATAGTTCATTGTTGAAAACAAGAAAAGGTCATTTAAGAAATTTATTACAAACTCACAAGCTGCACCATTGAATAGTCTACAGCAGTTCCGGGTCATTACCAATGGCCTCCCGAGGGCGGATCTTTCGGTAACAATCACAAGTCCATCTGGAAATCGGGTCAAAGCTCATATTATACCAACAGCTGAAGGCTTCTTGGTGAATTTTACACCCACACAACTGGGCGAGTACCTTCTGAGTATTTGTTTTGGCGGAAGTCCCATAACGCCACGACCATTCAGACTGCAGTGTCTCGTTGGCAGTGACTCGAACAAAGTGCGAGCTTTTGGTCCAGGTTTGGAAAGAGGCATTATAGGCCAGCCGGCCGAGTTTATTATCGACACCAGAGGAGCTGGCCAGGGAGGTCTTGGAGTAACCGTAGAGGGACCATGTGAAGCGGCCATTAACTGTCGTGATAACGGTGATGGTACTTGTAATGTTGCCTATTTGCCAACAGAAATCGGCGACTATACGGTAAATGTAACATTCAACGATCGACACGTGAATGGATCACCCTTTCAGCCAATCATATTACCGCTGCCAAATTTGAGCAAAATTCGAGTGACTGGAATAGGGATTCAGCCGCACGGTACGAAGAAGGCGTTAAACGTTGATTTTGATTTTGCGTTTTTCTGTGTGTGCCCAAGTGAAGCGACCGTCCTAGAGGAGACAATAAAAAAGCCTGCTTAAATAACCTGCCCACTGAGTACTGCACTTTGTCTAAGGCACAGCTTTCAAATATATAAAAAAAAAATTATTAAATCTAACACTTTGCTAACCACAAAACACGCCCACCGCATGCATTTTTTATTTCGTTTTCATTTGATAACATTTTTATTCGTTGTGATTCAAAATGTAAGAATTCTAGAACTAACGTTTCCTTCCCTACCTTTTATAGGTGTCATCATGAATGCTCCCGTTGACTTTTCGGTTGACATGAGTAAAGTTGGTAATGATATCGACTCAAAGAAGCTGACTTGTGCCATCTTTGATCCAAAGGGCAATGTTCTGCCAAGCAAGGTCGTTCCAGGACAAAAAGATGATGTTTTCCGAATTATGTACACACCATTCGAAGCCGGACGACACACCATTGAATTGATGTACGATAATATCCCCGTGCCTGGATCACCGTTTGTTGTTCATGTGAAGAGCGGTTGTGACCCATCACGCTGTAAGGCATACGGTCCCGGTCTTGAGAAAGGTTTCACCAACAAAAACAACAAATTCACTGTGGAAACCAAGGGCGCCGGAACTGGTGGCCTTTCGCTAGCCATCGAAGGACCCTCTGAGGCTAAGATGAGCTGTATCGACAACAGGGATGGCAGTTGTGACGTTGAGTACTTGGCTACTGATCCAGGAGAATACGACATCACAATTCGTTTTGCTGACAAACATATTCCTGGATCACCATTCAGGGTTGTTGTTGAAGAAACCGTTGATCCAGCCAAGGTTAAGGTCTATGGACCTGGTATCGAACATGGTCAAGTGAGAGAAAGCCTACCAACCTATTTCAATGTTGATGTCGCTGAAGCTGGCCCCGGACGCATCGCTGTTAAACTTACCAATTCTGAAGGCATCCCTGTTGATAACTTGAATGTAGAAGAAAAGGGCAATGGAGTGTATGCTGTGCATTACGTTCCACCCAAACAAGGCTCAGTGCTAACGTGCCAAGTTAAGTTCTCTGATGTTGAAGTGCCATGCAGGTGAGGCTTTATGTTTTAATTTCATTCAGCTATTTTGAAACTAATTTATCTTCTTAATTTCATTTAGCCCCTTCGTTATGACTGTCTTCCCCAAGGCTGAACCAGAAAATGTGAAAATTGTTGGCAAAAGCGAAAAGAAAAAGCTCCCAGCTTCCCTGCCAGCCAAATTCGAAATTGACACAAAAACCGCTGGAGAAGCTGATATTAATGTTGAAATTAAAAATCCCAAAGGCAAACCAATCGTTCCAATTTTGGAAAAGATCGACAACAACACTTATATATTATCATTTATCCCCGACGAATGTGGAACATATCACATAAGTGTGCTTTTTGGTGAGAAACATATTCAAGGATCTCCATTTACAATGCAAGCATTTGCAACTGGTGAAGCCAAAAAATGTAAACTTGTTGCTGAAGCACCTAAAGTTCAACCATCAGGCAGCAAGAGTCATCTTAGTGTGGATGCTAGAGATGCTGGTGATGGTGCTGTTACATGCAAAGTAACATCAAAGAGTGGAAAGTAAGATTGAATCAAAAATTTTCAATTGAAATAAGAATTTGTTCAAATATACATTTTGTTTGTCTTCAGGGAAATCGTTGACATCGATGTGATTGAGAAAGATGGTCTCTTTGATATCTACTATGCACTCAAAGATCCTGGCGAGTACGACATCAATGTTAAATTTGGTGGACAGAATATACCAAATGGTAGCTTCTCAATTAAGGTAGTTTCAAAAATGTAATCTCTTTATGTTGTCATAAGTTCTTGATTCGATAAATTCAATAATTTTTATAAATTGAAACAAAAATCATACATACATACATATATGTATATGTATTTGTTGTGCAGTCCTTATTTGTTCCTTATTTATTTATTGAAAAAAAAAAATACATTGTTTCATGTTAAAGGACATGCATTTTGTAATTTAAATTCCTTTACAGAAATACACAAACAATAGAAAGAAATCATTTAAACTATTCAAAATCATTTATTTATTGTTAATTTAAAAATCTCATTAAATTATTTAAATTATAAATGTTCATAAATTTATAGAATTCTATTTAAACAAACAAAAAAAATAAAACAATGCAGTTACAGAAAAATAAACATGAACCAAATTTATTCTTTCATTTGGCATGGCGTTTGGCTTTTTAAACAAAAAAAAATAAATAAATTTTTATTTTAAGCTTTTTTTTTAAACAAAATTAATAATAATTTGCAATATTTGACATAACCATAATTTACGCTTATTTTTAACTTTAACTTTGCAGTTTGTTTGTGTGTTTTTGCTTAAGAAAATTACCCTATAAAATGCTTTATAACAAATACATATATATATATATGTATGTGTTTGTGTATGTAAGAAAAGATATTGAGTGGCAGTTTTAAATCAAATAACTGAAACATTCAATGTCGGCAGAAATAATAGTGCTTTAGATGTAAAATTCAAGGATTTTTTTTTTACACAGCATCAAATTCAAAATTTTTTTGTTAAAATGTGTGTGAGCGACAAAGTTTTCCAGAGAAGAGCACCCCATATTCCAAAGGGTTTTATAAAAGTGTGCGTCAGCAGCTTAGTGAATGTAAAAAATGGCTTGACTCGTTTTAAAATTACTAATTTACAACTTGAAATATTGCTCGGAGTCCCACGAATCAACTTTTGGTAGATCTGAAGTTTTATTTTTATGGAAGGTAGTGAAACATGTGGGTACTCCGTTTGTGGCATTTCGCTTTTATTTTATTTTTTTTAAGTTTAAACATCTAGAGTTCACTGTGGCGTATACGCACTTTTTTTTACTGGTAATACAGAAAGACAAAATGGGTACGTTCAGAAGACATAGGGAACTTCACATGTAGTCAACTACGTTCGTTGAATGTAAATTTTACCTAGGAACCTAGTTCATGACTTGAGATGTCATTAATGCCAAACTACGATTTTTACTTTAAGCCTTTACCTTCCGTTAATAGGAAGAAAGCACTTTTAATACTATTTTTATCTGAGAATTACTTCACACAAGGCAGAAATCAGTTAGGAATTTTGTAATATTATTTGTAAACTTTTCTTACTAATGATACATTGTTTAAATTGAATCTTTTTTTTTATTTATTTCAAACTATTAAGATAAACGTGAAAATAAACAAGTCACGGAAGAATAAAGTTCAGCTTGCTATTTATTGACAAATTATAATCAGCTGATATTCTGACATTAATGTACTTGACTAGAAATGTAGGAAAATATTTCTCACCTAGCTTTCCATCCATTTTCCAATAAAATTTGCCTAAATTGGAATGCATATTTTTGACAGCTGACCAATCATAAACTAGAAACTTGCCTAGCTTCCTAGGCACCTACGTCTTCTGAACATGCCCAATTTTAGTCAAAACTAACATTAATATAACTGAGAAAAGAGTTTTGAAGGGTCTTAAAAGTAGAAATGGGTGCAGCAGGCCCGTAGTCAGGATTTTATTTCGGAGGGGGCTTGCTTCGTAACTTTAACCGAACATTGGCGTTCCATCTTGACTTTTTTTGACTTTTTTGGACTAAAGACCATTCAAAGCTATTTGAATCAATTATTTAACAATGAACTTGGATTTTTTCAGTAGAAAATATAGAATTTCTATAATAAGAGCTACTTGCCCCTAAAGGGCTACTTATTAAAATAGGTACATATATAAAATATAGAAATTGAAAAGAAGAGTTACTTCTTTTCAATTTCTAATTAATTTTTTTGATTAAAGTACGTGAATATGTATGAAAGAAATTTTTACTTTTTTACATGTTTACATGTATGTATTTTTTTCACAGCAGAAGTAGACGCCTAAATTTCTTGAATCCACAGAGCCTGATTTACAGCGAAAGATGATCTGTCATTTCCCTAAGCTAAAAGACTTTAATATTCACCATCAAATAAATAGAATCAAAGATATACATATGTACCTAAGCTTCTTATACTGCATTTTCATAAGAGCAAATGAGATAATTTCGTTGAGAATTTCCAAATTCAATTTAAAATGATCTTATTTTGCCCATACAAATTCAAATTTCCAAATGAGGTAATTTCAACAAAAATTTGCACGAAATTTGGTAGGAAATTACGTAAAACTTTTATGAAAACATCCAAATAAAATCCATTCAAAGTGAAACCCATTTAAAATGACAGATTTCAATGTAAAAAACAACAAAAACAAGCGATTGACAATCTGGACCTTCAAAGAAAATTAGGAAATTTGAAATGTGAATACTTTTTTTGTAATTTGCCAAATTACCTCATTTGGGTGTGTTCATAAAAGTCTTACGTAATTTCCTGACGAATTTCGTGCAAATTTGGTTGGAATTAACTCATTTGGAAATTTTAATTTGTATGAGAAATGAGATGATCTTGAAATTAATTTGAACAAAATAACCTCATTTGCTGTAATGAAAACCTTATTGGCATTTTTTTGGATGGTTTATACAACGAAAAAATTAACGGACAAAATTTCCAAAAAAAAAATGCTGATAAGGTTTGTTTAAAATGCTCATATCTTGGGTTCTATTAATCTGATGGTGAATATCGAAGTCTTTAAGCTTAGGGAAAATTACAGAGCATATCTTTCTAATATAAAATAGGCCTAAATAGATTACGTTTTTGGATTATAACGTGTTGTTTGTGTTTTACGAAATTCAATTTAAAATAAGTTCTTGCCAAGTTGTGATGCGGATTAAAAAATAGTTATGAAAACATTCTAGGAATTTTGTCTTATGTTATTAAGAGAATTAAGGATTTTCTTATATTAAGATCATTTCGGGAAGGGCTTCAGCCCCTTAAGCCCCCCCCCCCCCCCCTTTGGCTACGTGCCTTGCGATGCAGCTAAATTGTATTCACCTAACGAGATTTTATATGTATTTTAACTTGAAGAGGTGAGACGCGCACCTATCAGGTGATTAGCCAAGAAGATCTGATACCGTGTGGGTATTAGCATTGGAATAAAAATTAATAAGTAGAGCTGTTATTAAAGAATTAAATTAGTACTTACTGAATTAATGATTTATGAGTTCTCTACTGCACCCATTTGCTGAAACGAAACTTAAGTATTTATAAGAAGAAGGAAAACACAAATAAAAGAATTATTGAATGAAATTCAATTTAAAGATTTGTGTGACCTTTAGTCCAATGTTTTTTCGCCCAGATACGACAGTCGGGCTCATCAGTTAGATGCTCTCGTACCTTTCTAAAATGCCGTATTTATGTTCATCTTACGCTTATGTTCTACTGTCTGCTCACGTAAACTGTCTTATAAGCTCTTATGTTTAACTTAAACATTTAAGTTCCGTTTAAACAAATGGGCCTATAAGTATTTTAAAAATAATGTTGTTCTGTGTAATTTTTTAATCTTGAACGATTTTTTTTTCTGCACACCGACTTATTTGGCAATAATTGGTAACTGTAAGTTAAAATAAGCAAAAATAATAAGCTTCTACAACCAGACAAATTATAGCTTTTCACCAACGTTTGCAAAAAAAAACTCATACATAATTTTTTTAAAGGCCTAGATCAGATTTAATAATTGAATGCTCTCCGCAGCTAAAAGTTTGTTTTTTAGAGGACAAGAGGATAACGATTAAAGTAAATTGTGTAAGGAAGATTTTCATGCAGAAATAAAACCAATTAGTACAAATAACATAATACACAAAATAAGACCATGTATAATTTTTTTTGCTTAATGTTTGAGTGGCTAATGTGATAAAGTGTTCCAGAAGGTAGCGAACAGCACCTCAAACAATATGATTCCAAATAATTTTAGTGGAAGTCTTTATATTAACCTTGACTTGCATAAATAAGTAAATAAAAAATTACTTTTTGTATGCACCGTTTGCCCGTTTGAAAATATAAAATTGAAGGAAGCTATGTTACCAACTACCGGGCTATATGTAAAACTTTAAAAATGTAGAGCGCCGCGCGCGCCGTAAATAAAGTTAGAAACCAAAACTTGAAATCAGGTTTGTAGATTCATGAAGAGCTAAAAAATATACATCTTTTCTTTTTTTAATTATTATTATTAAAAAATAGTTGGACTCACATTTTAATTGCACGTATTTTGTTTAAACAATAATTGTGGCTAGATATTAATTGAAACTATTAGTAGTCCAGTCAACGAAGGAAAAATAAATGAAATAAATCGTGTAGTCTGGATTATTTTTTTAAGTGGTAGGGGTAACCCCCAGGTACAATATACCAAAAGTCCCCAGCCCAGGGCCGCGAGCTTTAGACAGGAGGGGGGGGGGGGGTAAAGGTCCCCTTCTGTACTATTTCGTAAATATTTTGAAAACCAAGAGTATTAGCGGAAAAGTTTACACCCCCCCCCCCCCCGTCCTGTCTAAAGCTCGCGGGCCTGGGCTGGGGACTTTTGGTATGTTGTACCTGGGGGTTACCCCTACCACTTAAAAAAATAATCCAGACTACACGATTTATTTCATTTATTTTATGATTTTGAGTCTTCGTTGACTGGACTTTAGGCACTTGGTAAATAGTTTTCATAATGGCATATCTTATTTTTTTGTTAACATTAAATACTAAGGGTTTGTTTCACAATGTCTGATTAAAGTTCCAATTAAGCTACATGGAACTTATTTGTCACTTAAAAACCGCATTTACGTTTCACAATATCTGAATAGGTCTAAGTGGCACTTAAAGTTCTGAATATTTTACAGGCCGGTTGAGGTTCCGATTAAAAAATTAAACTGGCATTTAAAATATCTACAGCTGCTGTCAGTGCGACTCACACAACAAATACATCAATAGTTTGGACTAGTGACGGATATTTTTATGCGTTAACCCAATTACTTACTTCACGACAAAAATTCCACCATTTCCATTTACAGGCCGGTTGAGGTTCCGATTAAAAAATTAAACTGGCATTTAAAATATCTACAGCTGCTGTCAGTGCGACTCACACAACAAATACATCAATAGTTTGGACTAGTGACGGATATTTTTATGCGTTAACCCAATTACTTACTTCACGACAAAAATTCCACCCCTTAACACCATAAAAATGCAATTTCAAAACGCACTTAAGTATTTTAAATCACTCACATTCACATATCAACACAAAATTTCTAACTGGATTTTATCAAATTGCAGTAAGGGGCCTTAAAACACCAAAGTAATGTTGTTTGTTACCAGTTCTGGGTCCAAAAAGTTTAATTATGACACTTTAAAATTCAAAACTTGAGAATAAATTAATAATTATTTGATTGATTATTTTCATTCAGTCAAATTCCTTGGAAAACTGGAATAACTGACATTGAAGGTTTGAATGAAAGAACAACAACTTGAGTGAGCTACCACCAAGTTTTTATAGGCTGGAGTTATAGCTATTTCACGGTCGCCAGGCCGATCATCAGACTCCTTTAGTGGTGCTTAGTCTATTTATGTTCAATTTTATTCGAAAAACATTTTGCCCCACTGAGGCTCGAACCTAGACCAAGCGTCTCCGGGCCAAGTGCACTACGCACTGCGCTACCGAAGGTCACTGACAACTAGCTAAGTGGCACATAAATTTATGATTGTGAAACGCAAAGGTTTTTAATGAGAGGATTTAAGTTGTGGATAATTTATGTGTCGGATAGTTATAGGGAACTTTAATTAGACATTGTGAAACAAACCCTAAATCTAGACGAATATGTCGTTATAAAGGTAGGTATTACTTTTAGTGTCTTTTAAAGAGAAAATTTCTAAAACAACAATCTGTGTAAGTGTATGGTTGGTATCTTACCAATTTTTATTAGAAGCACTGGGATAATCTATTTGTAAATAAGCATTTTTCTAAAAAATAGTATATATGCGCTTTCTCAATATTAAATGTAATCAAACACACAAAAACATGTCTACAAGTAAATACAAAAATAAACCTCAATCCACCTTAAATATAAATGCCAAATGTTCATGAAGTGTTAACAAACGCATCACTTCAAATTGTCTTTTGAAAACTACGCCTAAAATAACTACAATTTAAAAAAAATATGTTTTGTGGGAGAAATGATAATGGCAAAACGCCCAACAATATAATTTTTTTTTTTTTGAATAAATTACCTTTTTTAATTACATCATGGATTACTTACGATTTAAAAGTAGTATGAGTGCCAGAGAGGCGTCTGCAAACAAAATTTGGCATGACATTAATTCTCTCGCTATTATTTGACACTCCTTGCCGAGGAAATTAGCCATTCATAATGTTTTGATATATGCACCTACAGATTGGATGAAAACAATAAATCTGAAAAGTGTGTTTAATTAGCCACACAATCTTAATGTGGCAATTAAATTGAAGATTGTTGTCAAGAGACGACTAGATGAATATATTTGCTATTATATTAAGTCATGTGGGAAAAATTAAATCAACACTACAAATTATGAACTTTTACATTGAAATAGTGTTTCAAAATGAAATTACACTTTAAAAGCGACAAATTTAAACAAAATTTGCAATAGAAATAATCAAGAAGACACAAATCCTCAGTGTTTGCAGAGATTATTAAATTTATTATAAAATAATATAAAAGAATAAAATATACTTTCTTCTACTTTCAATACACTCCTTTCCAAATGAATAGGTATACAACTTTTTATAAAAGATTTTCATATTGTTTCTGTAGATGAATTGTTCTATCGAAAAACATAACGCGAAGAATTTGTTTTTTTTTATGTGAGCACTACATCATCAATCTTGAGAGTTAGAAATGTTGTTTTTTTGGTTATTATGTCAGTGTGCTGTTAGTCGTGTTAAAAGTCCACAACTGCTTTGGCAAATTCTTTAAAATTAGTTTGTATGAATAAATTTTGAAAATTTGAAAGTTTTTTTTTTTCAATAACCAAACTAAAATATTTAAAAAGTTTTTTTTTTCCAAAAGTTCAGAGGAGAAATAATTAACTATACCTACAAATGATTTTCATAATTATTTTTGTTTTCGATTTCTTTTTAATTTCTTCCTTCTTTTTCTTGTATCGATTTCATATATTAGAAAAACGTTTGGGGGCAAAGCCCTAGTTTTTGGGGACTAAGCCTCTTCTAGCCCCTTCTAACCCCTACCTTGCCACGACACTGCTAAAACAAAAAAAAATCAGTGCACTGCAAGATACTTATACAATAAGTAACTCCTCTTCAGTTTCTGGAGCCCTGCTTTGGTCTTTGCCGATGTAGGTCTGGTATAAACTAATTCTACCAATACGTTGTAGGGTGGCGCTTATTTTGGCAATGTTCAAATTTCTTTCGAACCCCCTACCCCCGCCCAAAAATGGGGGTAACTTCATGAACAAATAAAAATATAACCGCAGCATCTTTAATTGGCCAAAATAAAACGAAAAATCACTTCATCGTTATTTTTAAGTGGGTAAAAGAATTTTAGAAAATGTAAAAATAATTTTTTTTAACTTTATCATATTTGTAAAAATTTTGCCAAGTTTCATTTTTATTCATCAACAATTACAGTTTTGCGGAATGTTTTAGTAAAAGGTTAAAAAATTTCAAGTGCTCGGTGGAACGTGTTAGCGTTAACCGATTTCAACGAAATATTGCACAGAAAGAAATTCGAAATAAGCGCCCCCTAATACGTTGCAACTTATTTTTACTTCGTTTGACTCAAAATTTCATTTAATATGTGTTGTACTGATTCATTTTTGTAAATCGAAAAAGTTGATCCGTGGTTCAGTAATTTTAACTCACCAATTTTGGCGGATTAACTGTGGTTCAACGATGGTTCAGGCAGGCATGTAATTGGCTATTATCGCATACTTGAACCATCATTGAACCTCAGTTAATTCGCCATAATGTGCGAGTTAAAATTGCTGAACCTCGGATTAAATTTTGAACCACAATTGTACACAACTGGACCTTAATATTTTAATTCTTTTTCATTAATATTGTGTGAATTTGGGTTATTAATCCAATTGAATGAAACAAAAAGTTCTTATTTATTTTAAAATAATCTAATGTATGTATGTACAACATAAATGTACTTATGAATTTGTGAAACTTAAAAACTTCAAAAAGCTGTAATTTTTAAACGAAAACTAGTCGATGTTATGTTTTCGTTCTGAATATAAAACAAATTTGTTTTTTTTTTTTTTATATAAATTTGCTTAATTTTTTTTATAGATTTTTTGCTTTGTCACTTTTTTCAAATTCAGTTTATTTTTTTGGGTGATTTGCTACACTTTCTGGGCTCAGCATTGGTAGCCCTGCTGAACACTCTTAAATTTTAAAAAGTCGTGTTCACTTCTCACTAAAATGAACATTGTTGAAAAAATGTTATTCTAAATTTTCTATTTGCTTCAGGAGAAAAAAAGCAATAACTGATACTTAAATTTCATTCAAATATCTGTGCTTCCAACGTTTTTTAAAGTTTTTTCTTAAACGGCAATGTGCATTTTTGTCTGCACTTTTATTTTAAGCTAAATTGGAAAAAAACACACCTACTATTTTTCTTTCAACTATAAAGGGGTTTGTTAAAAGTGTTTTAATAAAAGTTCAATATCTGATGCTTTTCTAAGAGCTAAATGATATTTATTCAAACGCAATTGTTATTTTAAATCAAAACAATAACCCGCCTGGAAAAAGAATCTAGTTTTCAATAAGGCCCTGGCAAGTTCTTCATAGTTACTAACAAGGGTTTAGCAAGGGCTACTATAGGCATTCGCTAGGCCCTCGCCAGTTATGTACCTTTTTGCCTTGTCAGTTAAATTCTGCCTAAACCCTGACTAGAAAAACCAGATTTATTCCACATATTTCAACTAGTGTCTGATACCTACAGTTGCTTCTAGTATGCATTGTTGACGGAAGACATTTCCTTGGCGACCCACGGCGGCGACGGCCAGCAGGATGATACAGTTGGTGCCTCCACGAAAATTCTCCATGGTTTTAATTTCAACAGGCACTTCTCGTTGTTTGTTATGTTGATTTCTTCGAAAACATCAGTGTACTTATCTACCACGTTCCAGCTTGCCGATAAACTGATGGTTGGTCATGTCCACTACAAAGTTCTCATAGTCCCAATATTTGTGCCATTTGTGTGCATTCACGTCACGTCATGCAGCGCCCGGTAGTATCATCGTTTGTGCTTCTGCAGGGGTGCACTTTTGTTTGCTTATTGGGAGGTATTCAAAACACTTTTTTTTCTTTATAAAAATTGCAAAAATTTCACTATATTCAATACTTAACCGCGAATCCATTTTATTTAATTTTTTTATTTTTATTTTATTACAAAACACGGACCACTAAAAAGTTCTTGTGCATGTAAAATTAAATGTTCAAACTGAATACTGAACTGACGTTTAGATAAATGTCATTTACTTTGGTGTGTGTGCAAGTATGTGTGAAGCATTTTAGGCATGTTCAGTGAGGCTGTTCGGAACAGTTTGGAACAATTTAGAACAAAAAATAACAAGTTTTTGCTGTTTGGTGAGAAATGTTCTGTTTTAAATTGTTCTGACTTGCTGTTTAGTGAATCTGTCAACATTTTTGGTTGAATGGAAAATAAAATCTAAAAAAAAGAACAACGTGACCCCCAAAAAACATGTAAACATACATATTTTGTATTAAAGTCGTTATTCGTTTATTTATTTTATATGATAATTAATATATTTAAAAGAGAATATTTCAGAAGATTATTAAATTAAATGTTTTTTGCCTTTTCATAAAAGACGATTTTCATAATTGCCTGCAGCTAAGATCTTACTATTTGACACACCGATTCAATTTTTGTAATTTGAATTTTGCACAGTTAATTAACAACGACACACACATTTTTATAACGATATAATAAGATACTATAAATGACTTCACTATTACTTACATAGTTAGTAACTATCAAGAGCCTCATCAGTAATAAATGTTCTCAGCGAGGTACTCATAGGGGCCTGTCATGTTTTCCTCGTCTAGGTTTCCCTTACCGAAATCTTGCCAGGGCCTTGCTTAAACTAGCCAAAAACTTGCCATTTTTCCAGGCGGTAATAAATAAAAAAAAAAAAAATTATAATAATTTGAATAGACTGACACACACTTGTGTATACTTTTATACTTTACCACCCCTATTTAACCTCTAGAATGAGTAATGATGATATCCATTAATATATTCTGTTTTTATTCAATACAAAAATAAACTATCAAACCAAACAGTTTATTAAAAATATAAATATTTTATTTATTCATTTTCCTTATGATTATTTCTTTAAAATAGTCTATTAAAACTAAATCTCGCCTACACTCATATAAAAAAAGAACAAAATTAAGTGTATTTTAAAAAATAACAAAACAAATAATAAATCTGTTTTGTTCTCAAAATATACATTTTTTTCCGAACTTGGTTGCAGGACGATAGGTAGGTAGGTAGAAATGGCGGCCCCGAGCAGCCTATAAGCTCGGTGACCCAATTAGCACAGAGGAGCGCCGTTTTGATACCATGACTCGTGTGACCTATATATAGAAACGGTGTTATAAGAGGGATTCACGGGTTTCAGAAGTCCATTTACCATCTGCTTGTAGCTTGTATGGATTCTGACGAGGGAAATGGTGTAGTAGTAGTAGCTACTTAAAAAATCATCTTAGAGCCATTTCGACCCGTTGAGAAAAGAGATCAAGTCTTTGATCTTCAGTTCGGAGAGTTCATTGAGATCGTCGAAAAAGGCCTTTCCCAATGATTGTGTTCTGATTCTGGCCAGAGCGGGACATTTACAAAGGAAATGGAAAACAGTTTCCCTTTCCTGCTGGTCCCCACAGCTATACGACAGTGAGTGTTGTGAGGGATACCCAGCTTCGCCGCATGTTCTCAGATGGGCTAGTGCCCAGAAAAGGTCGCAACGACCCTGGCTATGTCTCGCCTGGGTCTGCATAAAAGGTCAGTTGTTCGGTTTTTGCTATAGGTGGGCCACGTCTTTCTGGATAATACGCAGTTATCTAAACTGCTCCACCTACGGTTGGATTCATTTAGAAAAAAATGAGAATATATTGCCCTTCATAACCCCAAGAGGAATGTTGACTCTTTCCGCAAGAGAGTCACGAAGGTCTGATCCTTGCCTGGCCAGTTCGTCTGCCCGCTCGTTACCCTCAATGCCACGATGACCTGGAACGATAGATTGAAAAGGTGTTTTTTTAACATTAGGTATTATGAAAGTCATGTTTTACTGACCAAAATAGAATATCCATGTTTTCTTCAAAAGTGTAAAACCAGCCCAGCAAACTTTAACACGCAAAAAAAATTGGGGTTACGACAAGGTTGTCTTAATTTTGTATGCTTAAAAATTTGGGAATTCCCTTCTAAAAATAAATTTGATGGCACAATAGCTCATGAAGAACTAGGGCCTCGGCCTAGTGACTTACAACTCTCAATCATTCCTGTGTGCGTGTCTGCAAGAATGGAGGGGACCTACAGTTTATTGCCGAATCCGAACGGCTAACGAGCGGCACTTTTCTGTGACAGGAGATACTCTTGGAGGATTTGTCAATTCCTCGCAAGAGGCAGTAGCCGTTTTTTCTTTTTTAAATAAATAGGTGGCGAGGCTGGGGATCGAACCTTAGACCTCCGGCATGACAGTCCATCGCACTAACCATCACGCCACGGCTACTACGGGAATTCCCTTCAGCATAGAATAAAAGTCTTGTTGCAAGTTAATTAATTGAAGGAATAGTAAAATTGTTGAAGGCTGAAAAGTTCATGTGCCTTTAATTCTATTTGAATTTAAAAATGCAACACCAAAAAATTAAGTTTTTTACTCACACACGTCAGACAGTTAGATTAGGTGCACTTGGATTAGATTTCCCTCTCAAATTTGTTCGTTTAATTCTTTTTTAGATTTCCTCCCCTTTTTAAAGGTGTTTTTTTTTGTTTTTGTATTAGATCGTAGTTAAAGTTTGCTAAGATAATTCTTTTGTAATAGACGCCATGCCATACTTTCAAAAAGACAGGTGTACCTACTTCTTCAAAATATCTTCGAGATGAATTTTAATGAATTCAAAAATTCAATGCGTAATAATTTAAATTAAAAAGAGAAATTGATAAAAAAAAACAAGCTAATCTTTAATGAATATAAATTTTACTTCATTTTGAAATGTCATGTGAATCTATATGTCTATTTTGCTCAGAACAAAAAATTAAAAGTAGCTTAACAACAAGCGTATTAAAAAAAAATAACGGCATTTATTTCAATATGTTATTCGCATTTAAAAATTGGATATGTTTATACAAATTGTTTCTCTTATTTCTCACCCGCAAGCTGTTAATCGTTCTTAAAGTTCACACTTCTCCTATAATCAAAGAAAGACAAAACCAAAAAAAAAAAAGTACAATAAAAAAAAAAACAACCTAGAAGGAGCAAAGTATTAAACACATCCTAAATAATTATTTTTAATTAGATTCTATAAAAAAGAAATTGAAAATGATATATAAATTTCTTGAAAAAAAAACACACAAACACACACCTACACTTTTTTGAATATACATCGAAGACCAAAATTCAAATTATTATTTGCCCATATTTTCTCCTCCCAAATAACACTAGCAACACAAAACCAACAGACAAAATACAAACTAAAACACATATACTTAGTTCTATGGATACAAGAATGTTTATAGAAACATTATAATATACTTATTTATATAAATATATGTATATAGCGCAATAATTATTTATTTTGTTCATCGTCCGTTTTATAGAAACTCCTCGAAAACAAAAAATTTCAAAATCAGACGGAAACACTACCATCAGACGACCGATTCAAATCAGTCAGTCAAAAGTTGCCTTTTGTCTACCATTGACTACAATACCGATTGTTGTGAAAAACTCAAAAATATATTTTCAAAAAGAAACAAAATTCTGCTTACAGAAATATAGTTTTAATTTCGCAAACTTATTTCTTACCTCTGCATCAAGTGCAAGTGTTAAAAACTGGAAAACCGATTTTGCCAAACGGATTAGAGGAGTGAATAAGTGGCAAATATTTTATTGCAGTGTTAAAAAGTATTAATTTTAAGTGTGTGTACTTTCAACATTTATGTTTTGGTTTTTCTAAGGTGCGAATTGATTTTACTGAAAAAATTATTTTATATTAATAAAAATAAATTAATTTAATTCTAAATTTTTGTATACGTATGGTAGGCAAGTGTGTGTTTATTGGGGGCGGTATCAAAAGACAGACAAATAAATAATTTTTGGTTTGCATTTGAAAAAGAAGAGAAAATAAAAATTCGGAAATATGTCACCGGAACGATGTGTCCCCAAAAATAGATTATTCTATGCATTCTTAATGAATTACTCATTTTGATTAAGGTGGAATTTATGTAAAACATTTTTATTACAAAGTTTTTTTTTTTTTTAATAAATTGAAACAAATAATTTGGCTGCAATTCGTGTTAAAATTAAAAAAAAAATAATAATAAAAAAAATACCTGTTTAGGAAAATTGAAATCAAAATTATTTTTGAATTTAAAAATAATTTGAAGTAACTGAAACGAAAAAAGAGGTATAGCTTATTTCATCACGTACACTACACTGCGGCTAATATGGAAAATAGCACGTACAAAATATTAAAAAAAAAAGACAAGTTAAAATTGAAGATTTTTTTTTTAAATCTTAACAATTCGGGAATAATAAATTATGTTTATTTTTATAAATAATTTTTTTTCTTTAGCTAAATATTATTTTTCGAAAAGTATAAAATTTAATCAAATTATATCATTTTATATAGGCTCAAGGATATTTCAAGTGCATTTTATACAATAAAACTTTCGACAATGTGGTGGTTTAAGACTACGTTCTAAGGCAGTAATAAGAATATCACTTGAAAGTGGTTCAAAATATACGAAAAAATAACGTAGTTTTTTCAGTCAAAGTCAAAGCATTTTTTTTTATTAACAATCACACTGTGCTACTTTTGAAGTACTACTTTGCAGGTACAAATACAAATACAAATACAAATACAAATACAAATACAAATACAAATACAAATACAAATACAAATACAAATACAAATACAAATACAAATACAAATACAAATACAAATACAAATACAAATACAAAAGAAAAAGCATATGAATTTTATGACATCCCATTCCATTTGAGAAGTTTATTGCAAATTTTGTCTTTCTGGTGAAATTTATTCCATTTTGTGTTAAAAGCAGTGGCATTTTGTATTTTTTGTGTAATATCTATTTTTCATTGTTAAAATTATGTAGAAAGGGAAAATATAAAGCTAGTAATGAAAAAATTAAAATGGAAACTCATAGACGTGTTAACATACAAAATTGAAAACAGTATGATTTCACAAATAATGACAACTCTTTTGAGAAATCATACGGAAAATATAATGATAGGTCATAAGACTTCTATTATCGTGTAAAGTGGCCTTTAAAAATTTTCCTATACCCTCAAAATCTCAATTTATTGTTAAGAAACCGTTTTCGTGTGAACTCACGCACTCAACGATTTTTAACTCGGCCATACTTTAACCGATGTAGGCACTGAGGAGATAGTTTATTTACAATTTCGGGAGGAGTAATGGCCCTTTCCAACCATATAAATATATCTATATGTAGATTTTTTTAATGGTAATCTGAAACTAAAGTGCTTCTTGAGGGGATTCTGATTTTAAATCGAGAAGCGAAATTCTCTTCTCAGAATCGTCGGTTGACCGTTTTTTTTGCCAATGGAATGGTTGTAAAAGAGTTTGGTTTGATTCCGGACGCTTCCAGACGTCCAATGGAAAACGACATAACAATAATTTTTCACGTTTTTGTTTTGTTTTTTTAAGTTTGAAAACCGTTTTTGGCAACAGTTTATTTTTTTCTTTTAAACAAGTTATCGCTCATATAGTAAGTACAATATTGTTCGAAGTCATGAATACCACTCAGTATCTACGCCTTTATTTATATTTTATTCTATGGCGCTCTGGAAATAATTCCAAGACGCATTTTATTTTCGACATTTGAAAGAGAATCAGTTTACAAAGCCGCGATACCCGTGTTTTTCATAATTATTTATTTTTTGGCCGCCATCTTGTTTTGAATGGTTATTTTAATTTTCGCACGTAACTTGCGTATTTTTCTTCTTAGAAAAAAAGTTGTTCCACAATCGTATAGCAAATTAAATTTTCTACGAAATATTTTAATTCAATTTTGTCTGTAATCGCTTTTTGTTTAAATTTACATTTTATTATGTCGAAAAAAGTAAGTGTTGACTTTTTAAAATTCGTCATATTCGTCTTGAATTTTAATATTTTACATACATATACTATACTCAATGAGGTTTTTGTATTTTATATTAAACTAGCGTAACCCGGCGAACGTTGTATCACCTTCAAAATAAAGTTGTTATATAAGTTGTCTTTTAAGCCATCTAAATATACCTAATATTTCAAAAAAAAAATAATTTTCAAAATCAGCCTATGGTCTCTAAGATAAGTTCGAAAACTTATTGGCAAACTAAAGGACCTATTTTGAACAAATAACGCATACAAAAACTTTTTGACTACTACTTAAGATTTCCTTTAATTTTTATCAAAATCTGACTGTGTTTTTTAAATTAGTTCGTAAATGCATGCGCTGCTGCATTTACTGGCGAACTGCTAAACTAATTTTGACCAAACACACTCAGGAGCACTCTCGGACTTCCACGTAAATTTTGTTAAATTTTGAGCAAAATCGAACCGTGTTTTCTGAAATTAGTCGGAAAATGCATGCGTTGCTGCATCTCGTTTTCAGACAGCTAGAAAGATTTTTTTTTAAAGATACACAGGGACACTCTTGGACTTTCACTTAAAATTTTTTTGAAATTTGAACAAAATATGAACGTGTTTTCTAAATTAGAAACGCGATGACGTTGACCAAACACACACTACTTTACATAAGATTTCCTAAAATTTTGAGCGCAAGAGCCAAAAGTAGAAAACTAATTAGAAAAATCGTTAAGAAAACGTTATTAAGAAATCAATTCAAATATTCAATTTTTTTTGAATTTCCTTTTTTGTTTTTATTTTGTTTAAAATTTTAAATGTAGTTTTTTGAAAGAATAAAAAAGGAAAAATGATACTTCATTATGTGTTTTTTGTGGAAAAAATAATACCAAAGTCAAAAAAAAAAAAACAACCTTAAAATGCTAACAAATGGTTTTATAGTGAATCGCGGGACAAACGTTATACGTGTAGAAAAAGTTGTAAGGCTAGTAAAAAGTTCTAATTGTTCTTGTATAAATACAAAACAAAATTGAAGAATTGGTTGCAGTTTGGCAAAGTGAGGTCCAGTTAAAAAAAAACGAGACAATAATAAAAACCGTCATAGATCAAAAAGGAGGCGAAAATGAGAATGACTCTTAATTTTGTTCGACTTAAAATGACCTCAGGAACCCATGGCTCTTGTCTGCATCGTTTACCGCGGGACACCCTGTATTTTTCTAAATTAACAAGTTTTTTTTAGAAAAATGTGTAGAACTTTTTCAGCAAAATAAGGTTTTCATAAAACTCTATAGGAATTTATATGGCAGCTACTATTATTTTTGGTCCTGAAAAAATCAAAGAAATGTGTCACGGAAATGTCCAAAAACTGTCAGGTACCTTGTTTGATCGACCTATCTGTTTACTGGCTGAACAGAATAGAATGACGGAACTGGAGCCGCAGACGGAATTGGAAGAGTCGTCAAAAAGTGTCGTACGTTATTTTTTTACAAGTCCAATGGAGCTGTACAGCTGTGGAGCTGTACAGCTTTGAAAGTATTTTGAAGAAAAACAAAAGAATATTCTTGTGTACAAGCTCAGAATACACATTTTTTGTTTCCAATAATTTTCCTTTCAATAAATAATTTTTTTCGCAATACAAATAACCACAATATTTTTTTCCGACTCAAAAAGTTGTTTTTTTTTCTTCATACAATTTGAAACGTCAAAAGTGCCGTACGTGAAAAGTTAAAAGTTGGTGAACTCTTCCGTCTGCGTCTGCAGCTCCGTATGCGTCTACGTTCCGTTGTGTTCGCAACATTGAATTTGCGTGTATTCAATATTTTGACAGCTATTCCGTCTGCGTCACCATTCTGTTCAGCCAGTTACATTCTTGCCAAACAGACAGGCAGACAGAATTGCACGAACAACTTTTTTTTATCTCGAGTTCTTTTTTTTTTCACCACATACGAGTAGTCTATGTTAATACTTATGTATAAATCGCAAGTAAAAAAGACTACAAAGGTGCTATTAATTACAAAGGTGCTATTAATTACTATTTTTCGAAGAAATCACTGCATCCGTTAAGGCTGTAGGCAAACGGATACACAGACAAACAGAAATGCCATATCCACTTTTTCGTCTTTTCTAAGTATTTATATCATTATATCAAACTAGGAAAGAGTTTTACATATGGTTTTCAGTATTGAACTAAGAACCGATAGGAGTATTGAATATTAAAAACAAAACAGTGGCACTGTTTGGAAAATATTAGCTTGAAATAAAAAATTCACAATTTTTTTTTTTAAATTTTTACTTTGATATTTAAATTCTCAAAAACTATAAGAACCTGATTTAAAAACATATAAGGAATGGAATATATATCATATCATTTTATCATATCATTCTATGCACTTTTTCATTTTTAATATGTAATTTTTTTTTTTTTTTTCAATTTTAAATCAATTTTTCAGAAATTGCCCCTCCCTGCCTCAGGAGGGGGGAGATAGATATTTTGCCAATACAATTTTTTTCTTAGAATGATCTCAGAAATCATCCCCAAAACATAAAGCTCGAATTAGGGGACACCCTGTATATTGCACAACCTTAACATGCCAGAAAATCGGTTTAAAAAAAAATCAAAAAAAAAAAAAAAACCGAAACCATACAAATCTTCTGTACTAAATGTAAAGTGAATCGGTCCACCCGTTCAGGCCTTAGCTTAAATTGCAGTGGACCCACAGAAAGACGCCGCGCCGCCGGAGGATAAAATATCAAAATAATCTGTTTAGTAAATCTCGAATTAACCCACCAAATTCGGTGAGTTAACTCGGGTTTAACTTTAATCTCGTACTCAAAAACTAAGCCTTATGGCCAGTTGTACAAATATTTGATCCGTGGTTCAGGAATTTTAACTCACCAATTTCGGCGGATTAACTGTGGTTTAACGATGGTTTAGGCATGTAATTGGCTTTTAGCGCATATTGGAACCTTGAACCATCGTTGAACCTCAGTTAACCCGCCGAAATCGGCGAGTTAAAATTCCTGAACCACGGATCATGATTTAAACCACGATTGTACAACTGGCACTTAATGTCTTTCATCTTTCTCTATCATGCAAGGTTTAAACGAAACATCGATTTTGATTTTGTAACAAATTCAAGACAAATTCATAGACATTAAAACCAAGTCTCAAATGATTTTCTGTTCGGTATTGATTTTTTGAGCATCTGGTAACACTATACCATAATTCTTGTGAATACCCTAGTGGAACTAATCTCATGCTTAACATAATCTGACAACCAAATCAACGCTAATTTTATTTATAAACGATAATTAATTTGGCAAGTTGAAAACAGAGATTGTGATTAAATGACTCCAATTATCAAGATATTATGCAGAGGATTTGACTTTTGAGGTAAAACAATAAAGTTATGTCTGACCTACTTTATTCCCATCAGAAGCATTTTCCATATTAACATCAATAAGTGCAAGTTGATGATTTTACTTTGAAGGGGGAATATTTATTACGACAATAGCTCCACTCATCTGATGGGAGAAGGCACTCGGTTTTTAATTTTCAAATACAACCGCCGACATCGATGCGTCGCGTCGTTCGCCTATAGGTATACGATAAATGCATTTTTTATAGAAAAACGTATAAAATTTTATTTATACGGCTCTTATGAGTTTTCTTTAAAACAAATAATTAAACACCAGAGCCATACATTGCATTTTTAAGATTATTTATGCTGAATATTTCGAAAACGAGGTCGATGAAATTCTGTGAAAAACCAAATAGCACTCTGCGTGTCCTAAATATTACAAGACATTCTATATTTGTATTATTTTTGGATATTTTGTTGACTTAATTAAAAGTCACCCAAGCATTTTATTGTAGAAAAAATAGTGTGGGCAATGATTTTTTTTGTCATTCCTTCAAAAAAAAAAATCAATTGATTTATTGGCAATTAAAGAACAAAATTAATTTGATTTACCAAATAAATTCAAAAAAAAAATACTAAGATGGAATTATATTTATTTAATTTTAATATGAAGTTGTATATACGCCCGATAAAATATAGAATTTTTGCCAAATAATTTTGTTTTAATTGATGCGGTTCATTTTTCAAAAACTGATTTTTTGACGTAGGTAATGGATTTATTTTTAAATATTGATTTGACTAAAGGTTGCAGAGTAAGATTTTAATTACCAAATATACAAACATGTATTTTATTATTTATTTTTTTTTATATAAAAAGGGTCAATACGTCCATGTAGCCCAGGAAAATTAGACAATAAGAGGCAAAATTATGAAAAAATTCCGACAAAGCTGAATTTTGGTGAAAATCCTTATTTTTGTATATCTCAAGCATTTTCTAAAAAGTACCCTAAATTTGGACCGGGGCTAAAATTTTTACAGCGAGTGAAAGGGGTTTAATTTTAGTTTTTTGCAAAATTTCTCGGAAATTTTTTAAACAATGTGAAGGCAAAAGTTTTAGCTTCTGTAATTTTACATTAAAATATGAATGCACTTTTGCACAAACGTTATGGTGTAGTGAATTTAGTCAAAAACTGTAATTAAGTTGCATGTTTCGACGGGCAAATATTTTTATATCGTATGTGTTTGAGTAAGGCCGATCGCCCATTAGGCAACTTTTTGTTGCTCGGAGTTGCTGGCAACAGATAGCAACAAAAGTTGCTTGCCATCGCCCACTGGGCAATTTTCGAGCAACTTTGTGGGACTAGACTTTTACTTTTGTCGCCATATTTTTTTTGTGATGGCTGCTTTCCGGTTGTCTGGCTTGGTATAATCGTAAGCTGGCAATGCGAAATAAATCAATATTTATAACTATAAAATATTATATTATTTATTATTATAATGTGTAGGTACTCACATTGTTGAAAAAAAGGAAAGCACATTCCATTTCCAGAAATTGGCCAAAATGACAGAGGGTAAAAAGGAAATGCACGCCATTTTGGCCTCCACAATGTTAAGCGGAAACGCCATTATATTTTTGACAAATAAGGATGCCGGCCACAAAAAGTTGCCCTGTGAGCGAGGGTAAGCAACAAAAAGTTGCCGGGAAAAAAGTTCCGCGAGCAACTCCGAGCAACAAAAAGTTGCCTAGTGGGTGCTCTCCCTAAATCTCCAAATTATAAACAAAAAATGGAGTGGTAGTAGGGGTTAGGAAAAGCTGCCATATTGAAACAGCCAGCCATTTTGTTTTTATTTAAGAACTCTTCTGAATTTTATTTTGTGACAGAATGGCCAATGAAAAACTTTTAGAGAGTCAAAATACCTAAAGAATGATCTCTTGTAATTATGTATTTCATCTTTTAGTTACCTTTTACCAAAGAATATAAAGTTACCAAGAATGCGCATCTCATACAAATTATTTACTGCACATTTTTATATGGCGGGTTCAAATATTGCGACCTGCTGCCAGAGCTTTTGCTTTTTTATGGGCTTTTCAAGGACAAAAAAGCAGACTGTTTCAATGTGTGTGGTATCTAATTTTAAAAGCGGTGAGAGAATTATTGAGAAGCCTATAAAAAAGCCAAAGTGTGGGTTCCAACATTGGAACCCGCCATTTTCAGTAGAAAATTTGTATGAGATGCGTCTTCTTGGGTAACTTTATATTCTTTGCTTTTACCTATAGCTTGTCAAAGTTCACCTGAACCTGATGTGGTTGGATGGAATATTTAGCTTTAAGACATCTTACAAACTTCATCTATCAAAATGGCGTTTCCGTTTGTTATTGTGGCATTTACCACTTTTTATTATATACAATCAGACATCAAAATAGATACAAACACACAAAAGGAAAAGGTCTCAAAAGTTGCTCGGAAGTTGCCTAATATGATGGCCAGCAACTTCAGTTGCTCTGTGTTACAAGTAACTTGAAACTAGCTGCCGCGGTTACTGAATTGCTGGTGGGTGCCAGAGCTAAGTACTTATTTCTTCTTTATCGAATCTTACGAGCTTCCTTTTTTCTATTTAAACTACATGATAGAAAAGCCTTTAAAAAAAGACTTAACATATCTACTTGTTCCAAATAATATTTTTTGTGACAAAATGTTTAAACAAAAAGTTCTCTAGATCAATTCAACCAAATAAAAATATTTATTTTTAAGAGCATTTTCTTCCAAATTCATACATAAAATGAAGTTCCCCATCCCCATGAAATGAAACAAAAAAAACTAAATTTTTTTAGTTTGCTTTTAAGGGTTTTCTTTCTCCAAATTATTTTTATTTATTCGTTGTTTTTGAAAAACCATTTATTTATAGATAATCATTTTTGTCTATATATTGAGCAATTCAAGAGTGTTTTTGATTGAATTAACACTCGACCATCATCATTAAAAATTATGTTGTAAGAACATAAAACAAATGTGCGTGTAAATTGATCTTAAATCATTTAACAAGATTTTAAAAATTTCTTCATCAATGGTGTATGTTTAGTACATTTGATTTCTTCCATTAAAATAATGATTATGGATTTGAAATAAAAAAATTCTAAAAATATTTTTTTTTATTTTATTTTTTTACAGGCTGTTGAAAGTGTTGAAGAATACCATAAATCATCATATCTCGAAGAATCGCACACAGTTGTACAAAAATCTTCAACTACTGCCGAGGTAATTATAATGCTTATTTTCCTCCCACATAATAATATTCAAAAATTTTTATTTGAATACATTAATGTTTATATCTATAAAAAAAAAATATTAAATTTAAATTCCAGCAAATTATCAGGGAACACCAGCACTCTTTGGTTAACGGAAAATCTGAAATCACATATAGAACAGTAACTTTAGAGAAATTGCCATTACCAAGTACTGGAGGAAACGTTATTGGTGAGTTTTTTTTTTTTTTTGTATTCGAAATAAAAAACGTATTATTCCTACTTAAATATATTATTTTGTTTTTGAAACGATATGATTCATTGGACTAATTTTAACAATATTATTGTTTTGTTTTCGAAAATAACTTAATTTAGAATTTAAAAGAAACGTAAAAGAGAGATGCGCTTAAAGTGTCATGTGAATCGTCACATGCATTATTGATTCGGACATTGTTGTTGAATTAAATAAAAATGTCAACAGTATTTTTATTTAAAATTAACATTTTTTTTTTATTGAATAAATTATTTTGAATGTGATAAACTTAAAATCAACATAATAGATATTGTTTTTTCAATGAAGTTCGCAGAACTCTTGAGCTTGGAAGTGAAAATATTTTGTTTTTTAGTGTTGTTTTGAAAATACTGCTGCTTATTTGGTTTATTTTTAAATTTTCATAGTTGTTTGGGAAATATTTTTAGTACCACACAGCTATAATTATATTTTTCTTTATTATTATTCTTTTCTTGAAATTCTCAATAAAACCCACTCTTTTATTTGATTTAAATAAATCGGGAATAATTCGATTCTGATAAAATAATATATGGGTGTTTAATACAATTTAAAAATTAATTAACTAGGAACATAAAAAGCTTATAGTTAATATCCGTGCTAGGAACTTCTCAGGTTTTAAATTGTCAAACAGGATACAAAAATAAATACTGACACTTATTTACTGAATTGAAAATACTAAAAATAAACAATAAACATGAGCACTTGCACTTTAAAGGGTTGAAGTATTACTTAAATATTTATTTGTTTCATATCAGAAAATCGGTCTAAGTGATATTGAGACCAAATGTGAATATTAACTTTTTGAGATATCTTACTAAATTCGCCTGATAATACACTGCATGCCAAAAGTTTGATTCCACTCTATTTTAAGAAAAAAATCCAAATTCTAGCACCGACATAAAACTTTTTCCCGACAATTATGTAAAAAAAAACTGCAAAAAAAGTTTTAACAAACAAAAAATTATAAAAAAAGTTTGAAATTGATTTTAGAATTGTAATATTATAGGTCCAATAAATTAATAACCCTTGATAATGTTGGAAAATAAGCAACGAAACTTCGGGAAAAATTAAAAACTATGGATTAATTCTTTTAATTGCATATAAAAATAATGACCAAAAAGACCAATAAGATAAATTTATCTCAATTAAAAAAAAAAATCTTTTTATTAAAAAAAAAATATAATGAATGTAGAATTCATGAAAAATATATATAAAACCAAAATAAGGAGAAAAATATTTTCATTATTTTGTTCACACATATTAAATTCATATGTGTTAAAAGAAAAAATATGGCATAAAACGATTTTTCATGGAGCCTCCCTTACGTTCGATTGCTTTTTTTTTTTTACAATTTTTAGCATTCTAGCTATAATATTTTAAACTGTTACATGTGGTATAATAATCCAGCAACCTTGTAATTTATTCCACAACGCAGATTCCGATGAAGGGCATTGATCCCGCACTCTTCTATCCAGCTCCTCCCACAAAAACTCTTAATATCTGTGTCTACACTTAATATCTGTGATATTCATAATTACTTAAATGTGTTGCATATTGTACTACCTCATACCTGTACAAAACTCGGGCTAAAACCCAATATTTAATTCATAAAATTAAATTCGAGGCATTAATGAAGTTAGTTGGACTCAAGCTTTTGGCCTGCAGTGTAAGTCTGTTCCAGTCATTGACCAAAACTTTTAATTGTCTTATAATTTTTCACTAATTATTGGCAAATCTATTCCATACTTCATAAATTGCGTAGTTTTGGGAAAAAGGGAGAAAAAACATTTCCACTTCCTGACAATTTCTCACCGAGAAATTTCTTCGGGCAGAAATTAGCAAGTATGAGCTCTGTCAAGAGTTTACAGTTATTTTTATTTTAAATTTGACAGATATTCAATTTTTGTGTTGTTTTATCAATTTATTAATTAGTCAATTCATTTTCATAATTTTTAACTTTCGTTTAGCAAATTAATTCTGAAGAAGAAAATTCACTTCAATTCATGAATTTCTTATGTAAGGTAGCTGTACCTACTTTTCGACAGCAAAATAAATTAAATTTTTTGTATTTATTGTTAAACTTATAGAAAATTATAAATAATTATAAAATTTATATTTTATATGTTTATTTTTAATTTGTAACATTTTTTTTTTTTTCATATTTATGTTTTTGAAATTATGGTAATAATTTACATATAATGGATCCATGGTAACTCAAGTCGATTCTTTTGTTTAATGTGTCAAAAGTTGCAGAACTGCTTGCTCATAAACTGTTCCAGTGTTCCACACTTTTTCGCCAGTTTACTTCACTCTGAGGGAATTTCATTGACACATTGCCCAAATCTGCCAAAAAAAAGTCTGAAAATAAGCTAATTTTAAGTTTTTCATAGAAGAGTTATTTAATTTCTAAAAAATACCGGCTTATACAGTTATCCAAAGTAGAATGACCATCATAGAAACAAAACAATTCTTAAGGCCCTTTCACACGAATAAACAAGTTGCTGGAGATTTATTTGACGTGTTCTTTTAGTCTCCCTAACAATCTCTTGTACCTTTCACACGAAGCAACAAAAACGGAAGAGATTTGCTGTATTTAGAGGAACGTCAAAGGAAATTTTGTTTACCCCTCTTTCTTCCAGCCCTTCTCGCCAATGAACTGAATGTTGCTGAAAACTCAGTTTTTTTCGTGTGAAAGGGGACTAAGCAGCCTAACAGAAAAAAGGTCGGTCAAATCAGGTGAGCGTGCGGCCTACTTGAGATCGACAACGCAGCAAACTTGTCTTTAGTAGCTTCATGATCATGAGGACAGTTTTTTTAAGACTATCATTTTGTAAAGGGGCGATATAAAGGTAGTCGCGCACGATGAATAAAACTTCTCATAGAATTCCAAGAATACCTCCTTGTTATGCCAATCAGAAAATCCCGGGATATTTTTCAAGCAGTTTTTTAATTGGCATAACCCCAAATAATGTAGTATGTGTAGTAGCCCGTGGCGTAATGGTTAGTGAGTTGGACTGTCATGCCAGAGGTCTGGGGTTCAATACCATCTTAGGTTTTTCGGAGCTACTACCTCTTGCGAAGAAGTGGCAAATCCTTCAAGAGTATCTCTTGTCATAGAAAAAAAGTGCTACTCACCCTAGCCGTTCGGATTCGGCAATAAACTGTAGGTCCCCTTCATTCCTGCAGGCACGCACACAGGAATGGTTGCGAGTTGTAAGTCGCTAAGCCCTGGTTCTTCATGAGCCTTTTGTGCCACCAAATTTTTTTTTTTTTTATAACCCCAAACAATATTTTTTATTTAATTTTTGTATTTATATGCGATATTATTTCGGCTTAAAATCACTTTCTGTATGAAATCCTTGGTATCAGTTGAACGAGAATGTCGTAAAAAGTGATTCTATGGTAGGAAGGTACCATTGTTTTAACGACCATTGTTGGAACTCTCATTGTTATTCTAAAAAATAGCGCAAATTGTCTTGTTTTAATTTTCAAACAGAAACATCCTCAAAGCTGATAAGAATATACAAAAAATACCCATCAGCTGTTGTTATCAATAACTTTTAAACACTTCAAATTCGCACTAAATCGAAAATTTAATTTAATTAATAATATTTAATTAGTTCATTCCGAGATCATTTACGTCTACAAAAATGTGTTTTTATTTTTATATCAAACGATTCGAATTATATGCACTCTTATTAGTTTTTAATATCCCTATAAAATATATAAGAATAAATTCTAGACTGTGTCAGTTCATTAGCTTTGATCGACAGGTTGCAGGCGCATTGCTACCATTTAATTAAATTTGTTTGTGTAAATATATTTATATATTTCGGTTCCTGGATCATGTACATAGCTACACTCATATTTTCAAAAAGTAGGTTTTCGAGTGAATATGAATCAATTTTTGAATAATTTTTCTCCTCCACTTCATGCTCGACTCGAAATAAATGTCAATTTGTCAGTTTTGCAAAACATATTAATCAAAAATAGTGTTGTGCACTTAAAATGCTTAAAATATTATTATAAAATCCTCTGGAATTTTTATTTGAAAATAACTATTTGTAATTTACTATAGACGATCTACTCGTAATAAACTGAAAATACAAAAATCAAACGAAAATGTTTGTTTTGCTCCACCAAGAATCGATTTTTGAATTGCATGAACCATTTGAATTTTTTTTTAATAATATACATTTGTACATCTATACCACATCACACACGTACATATATATGTATCTCTATGATATTTTTGAAAAATTGTATTTTTATTTGCGTTTTCATACATTTTTATATTTATGAAAGAGAAATAAAGTTAGGTGACAATTCAACTGACGAAACGAAAACAAGAGTGTTTTTTTTTTTAAACTTATTTAAGACAAGATATGTCAACAGTTTTGACACATTATTATTGTATTTGGTTAAATTATGTCAGATGAAAATGATGTATGGTATCTTATTTAATTATTTATTGGTGTGTCACTTTTATGAGTAACATTTGTTTTGTATGATACGCCAGTATGTATACGTGTGAGGTTTTCATTTAAAAACTTAATTAATTATGTATACCTCAATCAGTAAGCTTTCATATTTTGATTTCAATATAAAATAACAAAAGTCTTAAAAAAAATTGAAGGCTATAAATAGCCGTGTTTTTTTTTTTGGGATTTTATATACAGTACAGTGAGAAATTTCCAAAAAAACGCTTCCGAAGTAGACTTTTTTATATTTCGCTGTCAAAAAAAACACAAATAAAAAAAAGTTTGCTACAAATAAAAAGCAAAAAAAAAAAAACAAATAACTTGAATCAACAATTAATGACATAAAATGAACAATTTCAGAAGCTATGATAAGAAATCATAGAAAAAGTTATTTATTCTAAAATTATAATTCATGTAATAAAGGGAAAGGGTTTCAGCGAATGCTTCAGGAAGGAGGTTTGTTCGTAGATAATGGTCAAAGTAAGTTCACACATAGAAACAAGTCTGGAGATGGTTTTGGCGATTTTTTTAATTTCCTAAAAATCTCTTGAAAGTTTTACAGGAATAAACAAAATCGTAGTAGCCGTGGCGTGATGGTTAGTGCGCTGGACTGTCATGCCAGAGGTCTAAGGTTCGATCCCCAGCCTAGCCACCTATTTATTTAAAAGAAAAAACGGCTACTGCCTCTTGCGAGGTATTGACAAATCCTCCAAGAGTATCTCCTGTCACAGAAAAGTGCCGCTCGTTAGCCGTTCGGATTCGGCAATAAACTGTAGGTCCCCTCCATTCCTGCAGACACGCACACAGGAATGGTTGAGAGTTGTAAGTCACTAGGCCCTAGTTCTTCATGAGCTGTAGTGCCATCAAATTTATTTATTTATTTATTTTTTAAACAAAATCGTAGGAGATTTACTGTATTTCTGTATACCTTGGTTGAACGCACACATACGTAGTTTCAGGAGGAATTACAAAAAAAATCTCCGGGGAGTTTTTGTTTACCCCTCATACTTTCGAACCTTCTCTACTTTCGGTCTGAAGTAACTGGAAACTCCTGTGTCCTGTGAATAAGTTATGTGTCTGCACCACTCTACATAACAAGAATTAATAGCTTTTCAGTTTTTCGCTCATAGGGGGCTAGGTTTAACGACAGAAAATAGCGTTGACTTCTTGAAGCATTAAATTCTACACGGTTTTCGGTTTTCCATCGAAAAATTCTATTAAGATCAGAATTAAATATGAACTTACCTTACGCTGCCGTATTTATTTAACTCCACATTGAAAGGACAGAGATAAAAATCAAAACACGAATACGAAAAGCTAAGAAAAAACAATTTAGTAGATTTAAAAGTTTAATGCCCGGTTGCACCAAAATGCACTAAAATCAGTTTTTGCTAAAAGATAATTGAAATTTATTGAAATGATAAATAAATGTCGGTTGCACCAAGTCTTTCACAGGTTTTTGTTTTTACCTAAATTGCAGTTTGCTACTAAACATTCATGCATGTTTGTCCCTGAATGAAAAAGTTTCTACTAGTGCAAGTGAGATATCAATACGAAAGATGTCAAACACATCAAATAAACATAAACATACGAGAGATGTCAAACACTCAAATAAACATAAACATAAATGGGTCCGTCAGAGCCATAGTGGCCTAACTGGTTTTTGCACTTATTTTTGAAATGGCGAAAACTAATGTTTATCATAACAAAAACGAGCGTTTTATGAAACAGTTATGTGCTCCTTCAATCCATGGATATAACTGTTTCGAAAGAGTTAGTTTTTTACTATAACAAATATTAGTTTTTGTCATTTTAAAAATTAGTTCGAAAATCAGTTACGCCACTTTGCTTCTCATGGCCTCATGTACTACACACAACCCGAACCCGATATCAGTTCGACCGAAATTCACTTTTCAAATTTAAGTGGAGGAAAATAGAGGTTCGTTTATCGGCGTTTTAGAATTAAAAGTAGTCGGTGCAACCGATTAATGTAATTTTAAAATTTAACGAATTAAAACAAATTTAAAAGAGCTTGGTGCAACTGGCCATAAGACAGTGGATTAGCATTAGATCTTATGAGGAAGAGAGTGGGAAACAAAACGGAGCCTTGCGGTATACCAACTCCAGTATACATTTTGTGAGTTTTCGTCCGATGTTCGGACGTATAACAGATGTGCAGACATGCAGCTTCCGTGGCAAGTTTTGACCGGCCCGTTGCACTGTGGGATTAAATGGCATTTTAGTGCGCCAAAAGTGGTCAAAAAATGGTCTCTGATTTGCATGAAATTATGAGAAATTACTCTGAATACTTGACTATGAATAACTCCATTAATGATTTTTGAAAAAGTTCATGCAAATTTTTGTTATCCATCTCTTTCTGGACGTGTATGAAAAAACTGAATTATGAAGACTAATTTGCCTCTTTTTCAAACTGTCGTTTTTATTTCTATAAATATAAGAAAATTGTAGGAACACTTTTTTCTCGCCCACTGATATATTAATTATTGAAAATGGTCAATATCAGTAATATTTATCAACTGGTTGTGTAAAATTTTTATAATTTTACAGAAACAAATTTTGTACTGCTATATTTTTTGTAAAAAGCCCACCAAAAACCTGCAATCTCTCGTAAATTCAAATTTCTGCCTCTATTAAGTTCGTCAACTTCTATATTACCATTATCAAAAAAATTCGTTGACAAAACTTGACAGAATCACAAAATACTCGACTTTTTGTGAAAACAAACGTTAACCGCGAACATGACAATGCAATCAGAAAGGTGATTCAAGAATGCAGTTGGATATGATTTTTCTGAACAAGAGTTTGTCTAGTGCCTAATTTACTCTAGTTTGGTTACCGTTCCGCGATGGGTACTTAATATTTTTATAAAAGATAACGGATTCATACATAAATATTTTTTTTCTTTATTTTTTTTCAAAAATTGGAAAAAAAAATGTGAAAAAGTTCAAAAGAGATTTTAAAGTTACAGTTAATTACGTATTTTATGCCTTAGATTTATAGATACAAAAATAACTTTGTAATCCATTGTTCTGTAATCATTTATTAAAAATTAAATTCGAAAGAAAAAAATTAGTTTTGTAATTTTTAATTTTCTCAAAAATTAAAAAGTGTACAGCTATCTATCTGCTTTTTTATGCTCGACGAAGATCGATATAAGCATATTAAGTATTAAAATCCAAACGAGCACTAAAATACGTAGATATGAATACTTTTTTTTTTTAAATAAAAACATATTTTAATTTTTTTTTTTTGTTTTAATTTTGAGTTTGAAAGTTATTTTTAATTTAATTGTTCATTGAATAAATTCAAATTAAAAACAAAGTAAAAGATGAGATTTTTGACTTAAAAAAAAAAACTACGACGCATAAGATTCTAAGTGAAGCCGTTTTTTTTATTTTTATGTGAAGTCATTTTTTTCAGAAAATCGCCGCTCCTGCCCATACCGGAGAAAAACAGATCCCCCTTTCATATATTTGTTTTTCTTGTCTTGACACAACCTACACAAATATCCACATTCCAGACTTCTGGCGCGCTCAAATGCCATTTCATCCCACAGTGCGTCGCCGGCCTGCGTTCTGTTTGACCAGGCCTTAAGCATTTAAAAAGAAAACAGTTCTCGCGCTATTGAAAATCAAACTAGCTTAGATCTGCTAGCTTAGTTTACTAGCGTGAACTAGAGTGCACTTTCTTACTGGCGCAAAAAGCAAGTAGCTTTATTTACAACCAAGTTATTGATTAGCGTCGACTAGAGCACTCACTTGACGCTTACTAGCGTTGAATGTAACCGCAGACTTACAAAAAAAAATAAGTATGGTTTTTAATAAAATTCCAGAAAATAGTATTTTTTTTTCGTCAACACGCTGCCAGTTTTCAAGTCCTCTAATACTAAACGCAACATTAAAATCTCATAAAGAGTATCTAGAAATGGTCATTGAACCCTTCTTATTTAATGACAACTCAAATACACACATTCAACGAAATTTTACACTTTGAAAATTACAAGGCTGTTTTTTTTTTTTTTTTTTTTTTTTGTGAGACCTTCTTCTGAACATTTTCAACAAAGGATTTCCGAAGAAGTTGTTGATGAATCAACCTGATTTTGATTTTGCATCTTTTTTCTAGGGATTCCAGGCTGTTTTTGTTGAATATATCGCCTAAAATAATTCTAGTTTCATTGAATTATTGAATGCAGGTAATAATAGTGACAATACTTATAACAATCCGTATAACAAGTCGAAATATTAATTGAACGAATAATATTCTTCTCAAAATACTGTCATAAAAAAAACGAGCGTTGGCGCTCTCCTGAGATGGTCATATGTGTTGGCAACTATTTAAAATTTAAAGAAATATCGTTAACATTTTACCATTTTTATTGGTCAATTTATCAACCCACATTATTGTATGCGTATGACAACTTTATTTAAAAAAAAAAAAAAATCTCTAGTAAAAAAGGTTACGTATACGCCACAGTACCCAAGCACGCTCGTGCAAATAAATTAATAAGCAAAAACAAATTTTTAAAATACCAGACTTTTTTATTTCAATTCGCAATACTTTCTTGGTGACATATTAAAATATATGAGGTTTCCTCTTGTCACCATTATGAGTCGAACGTCAGCAAACCAAATAATAAAAATGGTTTATAATGCTCTAGACGCAGAATAACATGCGCCTCACTACTTCAAAAACAAAAAAGCAATCAAAACTATATTTTTTTAATGGATCTTTTAGATTCTCAAAAATACCAAAATATACACACAAACATATTAAAATTTATATTAACCTAAATTATAACATTATTAAAAACATATTTATTATATGAACGATAGGGAAATTCTTTCAAAACTAATTAGTTGTTTTTTTTTTTTATATATTTTTTTTCTTAAAATAAAAATTTTAAAATTAGGAACATTCCAGCTGTCAAAAATTTAAATTTTGATTACAAAGTTCAAACTACCAGTGAATGTGTGAGGAAATATTTCCGATTCGCATTTCCAATGGACCTTATACAAATTATTCAAACTAATTGGCACTTTGGGTACAATATCCTTGCTTCATATGTTTGCATCCAAAGAAAATCGAATTTTGCTGGTGACACTTTCTTATACCTACCTACGTACCATCGCAATTTCCCAAAATTGTATGTGCATTTATTTATAATAAACCTATTTGAAAAAAAAAAAATATTTTTCTAAAGTAAAAAGTCGCAACAGCAAAGGAAAACATCATTTTTTCTTTTTTTTTTATTTTTTTTATTTAATGAAATTTTTGAATATCTTTTTTGAATTCGAATATTTATATTTAATTTTTTTTTTGTTTATGGATGTATTAATTCGAACGTATAGCTATATTATTTATGTGATTTACATACATACATACCCTCTGGTTTTCTATGATGCGATTATGATGCTGCTGTTGCGACTACTTTTGATCGGTATAGGGATCTGTGATTGGCCTAATGTATCTTTGGAAATATACTAGCTCATTTGAAGACGGTCCGTGGATACGTGCAGACATTCGTGGTAGTACCTTTGTTTTTTTTTAACGGTGGCAGGGCTTAATTTAATTTCTATAGTGCCGCGGTTTGAAATTATACAACGCACATTTAACTTTTTTTTATTCCTTAATATTTAAAAAAATTTATTTTTAAGTGCTTGTTTAAAAATAAAAAAACGTTAGTGACTCGGTTGTTTTTAACTTAAAAAAAATATTAGAAGGATATTAGATAAAAAATATCTTCTAATATTTTTTTTTTCCTTTCTCAAAATAATAATTTTAAAAAAGTTATAAAAGTTAAAAAAAAAAAATATTTTCTAATTTTAAGTGTTTTTATTTCACTTTTTTATAAAAAAAAAAAAAAATCAAATCATTTATTGTGAATAATCGAAAAAAAAAAAAACTATTGAAAAAAAATGTTCTTCAGTTGGTCGCATAGCTTAGATAAACCAAAAGAAGCAACGTGGGAAGAATTTTCTTTACTATACCATCAGAAATATCGACAAATCACAGTTTCGGAATTCGATTGTCACGAAAAATCGGGCATATATTTTAATGAAGCTATCATTCCAGAAAATGAAGAATTAGAAGATTTGGATTTTGTACCATTAAATTTTAAAACAGCATTTTTTATTAGAACACATCAAGGTAAAAATTAAAAAAAAAAAAAACACATTTTTTTCATTAATATTTGAACACAATTTTATTACATAATTCTATAAGATTGGGGATTTATTTTTGGTTATGCATATTATTTATCGTCTTGTATTTTGGATTTCCATTAATGAATGTAAAATTAAAAAATAATTTTGTTTTTGACTTGAAAAATATTTAAGATCAAAGTCTTTTTAACATCATTTTTTCATTCAATTCCTGTTCTTGTTGAAGGTTCCTTGAACCAATATTTTCAAATTTGTAAAGATGAAATTTGAATACCTTCACTAAATGTATTTTCTTTTTTAAGACTTAAGGCCTGTTTCGTAGTGTCTAAATTAAGTACGGATCAGTTACTCAACAAATTAATATTAACTCAGGGTTTGAAGTCCGCAGGAGAAAAAAAATCACATTTGTTGTTCGACCTACCGGAATAAGTTATAGGTACCTATCTATAAATCGACATATTTCACGAATTGTGGACTTGTGACCCTATGTCATTATTTTTGTGTGCGTTGAAGGCACTAATCAATTTTTCAGACATTTTGAAACAGGTCCTTTAATCTGTGCAAAACCCGATATTAATAATTACGTATCTACATTTTTTTTTATGATAATAGGAATTTTTGTGCCAATTTTTTAATACTTCTAAAAAAATTTTTAATAAAAAAGGATGTGTTTTGATTGGTTCACTTCGGATTGTTTACTCAAAAAGCGATATATAAAGCTTTAGTTGTCAATAAAAACCATCCCAAGGATTTCAAACTTGACCGGAACTGAAAAAATCGACAAATATCAGATACGTCAATTTAAGTTACCAAGGCAGTTTGTATGTCGTTATTTTTCTTTCCACGATTCTCAATAGTCAAGTATTAACTATCAACTATAAATCGAATTTTTCATCGACAAAGATTTATTTTTTTAGTAAAAGTAGTGACGCTGGCGTAAAGGTTAGTGCGATGGACAGTCATGGCGGAGCGGAGGTCTATGTTTGATCCCCAGCCTCGTCAAACTAATTATAGTAAAAAAAAACGGCTACTCTACCTCTTGCGAGGAATTGACAAAACCTCCAAGAGTATCCCTTGTCAAAAAAAATGCCACTCACATTAGCCGTTCGGATTCGGCAGTAAACTTGAGGTCCCCTCCATTCCCGCACACAGTAATAGTTGAGAGTTGTTAGTCACTAGGCACTAGTTCTTCATGTGCTGCTGGGCCGTCAAATTTATTTTTTTTCAGATTTATTTTTAAAGGAGAAACTCTTGAAAATGTTCGAAAAACAAAAATGAGAAATAAATTAACGAAAACTAAAAAAAAAAGTTACTATTTTTATATGTGCCCTCCTGAGCACCTATCAAAGAAATATAATAATAAATTTATTTTTTTGTATTTTGACAGCATTTAGAGTGTACCAATATTTTAAATTAGAATATCTTATCTAGAAAAGGCAAAATTTTAGTTCTTCCAAAGTAATATTTTTTTTTTAATTTGCACATATTATGTACATACATATATGGATGTTTTAACGAGTGAATATTTAAAATAATTAAATAAATCAAGATGTGTGTGAGAAATCTGCAAATTTTTGTTCTATTTTGAAAGACCTATGACACTTGTGGCGTAATGGTTAGTGCATTAGAACGTTATGTCAGAGATCTTCCACTTTAAAAAAAAAAATGTTTTCAGGGATCTTGTAAGGAAGTGAGAAATCCTGCAAGAGTGGTATCTCTTATCATGAAAAAGTGCCTTTCTCCTAAGCCGTTCGGATTCGAAAGAAAAACTGTAAGTCCTCTCCACCTCCATTCCTTCCTTACAATACGCACAAGGAAATGTTTAACCGCCATATTATTCACTCGATACATCCAGATTTAAACTTAAATCCAGATGAATTTACATTGAATTTGTATGATTTACATCCTGATTTAAGTTTTAATCTAGATGTATTGAGTGAATAATATGGCCGTAAGAGTTGAAAGTCACTAAGACTTGATTGTTCACGAGCTGTTGCGCCACCAAATTTATATTTTTCTATCAGTGACATCGTTAAAATCATCCGAGAGGTCCAATGTTCGATGACTTGGGCGCTTATATTAAGCTGAATTTTACCGATGGCACGGGTAATGCTTACTTTGAGGGCACATAAAAAAATCTAAATCTGTCAAATCGCACTATCTCAGTGGACAGTTCATGTTACCCTTGCGTGAAATAACCATGTCTTAATATCGCTCGTAAAAAATATCCATTGCGGCAAGTGACGCCGCGCGTCGAACGAAGCCTGTTCGAACCACATGTAGGTACATACATATGTAGTTCATATCCAATTTGGACTACATATGTATATCAAATTGGTGGTGGGGTGACATATTGTCCGCATACATAATATCCATGGACATTAATTCTGCACAAGCGGACATAAGTTCCATGGACTTTATTTATGTCTAATCACAAAGAGTCAAATAGACCTTATGTCCGTTTGAACAACACATACCGTCCGCTTCCCTTTGGACATTATCAGCCCTATACTGCTATTCGATCCTATCGATCGATCCTATCGAATATTTCGATTCACGTGAAAGTTTCGGTGGGATGACACAATGTCCGCGGACATAATGTCCATGGACATTAATACCGCACAAACGGACATGTCAAAAACAACGTCAATCCCACCGCACCTCGCGTCGCGCCCGCGCCACCCGTGCCGCCTCGCGCCGCGTCCATGGACATTATGTCTTCTATAAACAGGCATAAAGTCCATGGACATTATTTCTGCTAAAAGCAGCCACAAAGTCCATGGACAAAGAGTCCGTGGACATTATGTCATATTATCTTCATTTTAAAAAGAACTTAAGTCCATTATATACATTATAAGAAAGACAAAATGTCATTGGACTTTATGTCCGTTTGTGCAGAATTTATGTCCATGGACATTATGTCATCCCACCGAAAGTTTCATCCAATTTACTTTAAATTACATTTTGAGGTCTTCAGTCTTTGGAATGCAAATCTTAATTGATATTTAGTTTTGAAATTCTTAAAAGAATCTAATTGTTTAAATTCTGTTTTTATCGAAATTTATATAAAATTTGGAGCAATTATTTCCCTTTGACGGATAGCAGAATACAAGCTTTTACGCGAATTTTTAGCAGAATAGGGCTGTATGTCCATTTAAAAAGACATTACGTTCATTTGACATATGCTATTTAAAAATGACAGTATATTTATAATCAATTTCAAAAATACATACAAAATACATTAAAAAAAAAATACATAAAAAATAACCTCCATGGTTATATCCTATTAAAGGAAACTAAAATGTCCAAATGAAAAAATTATCCGTTCTTTTTTTTTTAAATAGATGTAAATACCTAATATTTGAAGCATGACCTGAAGAATTAATTCAGAGCACAATTTCGTTGTTTCATTTAATTTAAAAATTATTTATTCTTTTTCCTTTGAAAATAACTAAACCTAAAGAAATCTAAACTAACTTTGACGATGCAGATGATTTTATACAGAAACACTGAGACTAATTAGACACATAAAAATAAAATGAATTATAATTTTGTATTGGTCAACATGCGGACCAATACAAAACCAATACAAGTTGGTTTACTCAATTTTCTCAAAAATGACTTTAAACGATTTCAATAAACTTTGTGCCTATACAGGGTGATCGGTATAAGATGCACCAAACTACTGTAGCGAGAATAGGTTGGGTTAAGACAAGAAAAAAATCGTACGTGAGGGGGGGTCTATTTGAAAAATTAATTTCCAGACTCGAAATTTTGAAAACAAAAATGAAAAAAAAAAAGTTTCAAACTAATTTTTTTCAAAATTTTATGTAATTAAGTATAATTTTTGTTTTCAAAATTCAATGCTCTTATTAGATTTCAGTCAAAAAAAGAAAACCGGAAGCTAAAATATCTTTTAGTTTTTGAGAAAATTGAAAATAACGAAATCTACTTTACTGCATATTTTTTTCAAAGTGTTTCCAAACTTTTTTAAGATATTGTATATGTATGTATGTACATATATATATATGTAATTCAAAAAGATATTTACCAATCTTTTAATGTAATTGTTTACTTTTCTTTTTTTTTTTGTTTACTGTCCTTCAAATATTTAGGTAATTTCTTAAACCTGATTATCACACCTCCCAAAAATTAATAAATCAAAAACACTCTTTGATGTTGAAGGATTTGAAAAATCAATTTCAACAAAGAGACGAAAAAAAAAACATATAGACTGATCAATTAATTCGAACCACAATGAAATTAATATCAAAGAAAATCACTTCACAGGTTTTGAAAAATTTCTAGAATAGACATATAAAAATACATACATATGTATACCTACCTCCATTATCAAATCAACAAAAAAAAAATCAAACAAATAATTCGAATTTTTATGTACAACATCTCATGAAAATTCTAACAATGACAGGTAAAGACATTAAGCTTGAAAATGTTTAATTTAGATGTTTTATTCAGAAGAACAAAAAAATATTCTAAACAAAAAATCAGATTTATTTTCTAAATAAGTAACGTGTGTCTGCTGTCAGCAAAGATCAACAAAGACATTTGTTCAATTTTTTTTTTCTAATTTCTTTTGTCAAAAATAAAAGAAAATAATATATAAAATTTTGTCAAAAAAAAAACTTTGTTCTAAGCAAATTGACTAAATAAAAAACAACAAATGGTTTTTTTTTTAAATTGAAAATAAAAACACCATTAATATAATTGTTTTGAAATACCTACTCAGGTACATTTTTCTAAATCAGTTTTTTTTTATTATCGTAATTGATACATTAATACATATGTTAAATAAATTACCCGTGAAAAGTAATACAATTGCTTAATACTTTATTTTTTTAATCCTCTTAGTTAATCCAACATTTTGAAAAATAAACTCAAAAGACCCTATTTTTTTTTTTTTCTTAGTTGAGATTTATTTTTCGAATTAATTTTTGTTTTTAATTTTCTACTTCTGACATGTTCTAACATTTTTCATTTACATTATAAAATTATGTATGTATTATCTGCTCTTCTCAAATGTTACACCAATGGTGCGTTTCTATTTTGTAAAATGTTAACTATTGTTGATCTGTCAAAAAAAAAGTGTTGAGTTGTCATTGTTAAAAATGTTACACTTTGTAAAATTTCATTTAGGAACGCTCAGTTAAAAACATTTTTGATCTGTCAAACAAAATGGGTTACAAAAAAAAAAAAAAATGAAATACATGAATGAAAATAAAAGAAAATTTGTGATTGCATTAAATTCATTGGAACCATTTTTATTACAACTTAAAAAATGCAAAAATTTATTCATTTATTTTTGCACAAAATCGAATCATCAAGCAAAACTGGCAAAATATTTGCAACTTCTTTCCATTCCAAATAGATACCGACGCATTTTTTGTAAGAAATCTACCTTATCGAAAAATTAAACTGTCAGAAAAAAGAAAATTAAACAGTAAATAAAAGAAGACAATTATAAAGATCAAAATCGACAGTAAAAAATAAAATACAAAAATACCTTAAGCCGAATATTCCTTTTATCAAAAAATTCGATTTATTTTTCTAAACAGAATCGATTTTTTTTTTAAATAATCGAAAGGAGAAAAACTAAACAAAAGATAACCTCAAAATGAAAATTCAAATTCAGCTGCTTTTGACAGATTAACATTTTCAATTCGTATCGATCGTGAGTTGAAACATGTTACAAAGTGTAACATTCTGACACATCAACACTGAAATTTAGGAACTATTTTATGTTGAAAAAAACAACATCGGTGATAACCGACGCCATCACAGAAAAAACACGGAGTCTTCATACAAACTATCGATAACATGTATTAAATTTATAACGGTAACACAGTTTTTCTCCGTGCTTAAGTTAAGCACCGGAAAATGGGCTTAGTTGTTGTTGCATTTAACACGTAAACTGGTGAGCCCCGACATCGTTTTTTTGATCCAATTCCATCCGGCCCAGCGGCGTTGACGAAGTGACACGATCGTGCTTTTTTGACACGATAATTTCCTCGTGGCACGGTGACACGAAAAAGTTCAGTATGACACGTTTTTTATTTCCATTATTTTACTTAAAATGAAGCAAATTTCAACAAAATTTAATTAAAATTGGTTCAAATTCCGTAAAAAGTGGGCAGAAACACACAATTTTTGACAATGCATGAATAGAGCAAATGATTTCCATTGATTTTTGTTATTGTATTACGACCCCGTAATAAACTTGATTACAGGTTTTTCAAAAAAATTAAATAATTTGTGCTTTTTTCATGTAGCACGAAAATTTACACGTTGTGCTGAAAAATTGTACCGACCTTTCTGTTTCTGAATTTCCAGCCTTTCTCTGGGAAACCTTCCTTAATTTATCTATAAATATGGTCTATAGTTTTCCTCTTTTTATAGTACAATCGATCTGGCTCTAGGTTCTACTTTCGGTAGTAAATATTTACGAAGATAAAGAGTGGCAAAAATTTCTCAGTTGAAATCATGAAGAAATAGATGCTTGGAAGCTTTTCCATATATGCTCTACTTTTTTAGGGACTAACTAAAGGATACTTGAAATGTGAATATTAGTTGCCAACCCTTTTTCTCTTTGAAATAAACTGGTTTAAAAAATGAATGGAAGAAAGCGCTGGCGAGAGAGATACGGCAAAAATTTAATTTATGCTTTAGACCTTAAGGTAAAATAAAATGCAAAAATATCTTTCAAATTTGTATGATGTCTGAACCTAGATTAAGAGTAGACTTGTAAAGTACTTAACTATTTCAGGACTTCAGTCTTCTCTACTTGTACTTAGTACTAGGTACTAGTACCTACCAGTATTTTTCAAGTACTTGGGTATATGTACCAAGTATTAGGTATCTAAGTACTTGAGCAGTATTTGAAGTACTTGGACAGTGCTTCAAGTTCTTGGCCAGTACTATCAAGTACTTTCTTGCCTATGTTTGTATTTGTATTTTATCAGAAAAAAAGTGTTTATTTATTTGTTTGAGACGATTTGTTGTTATCGAAGAACCAATCATTTACTTTAAAGTACTGGTGAAGGACTTGAAAGTACTTTTCAAGTACTTGGAAGCTGATTAGGTATACTTTAAAAACTGCTCAAGTACTTTCTTAAGTACTTGATACTTACATATACCCAAATACTTGAAATACTGGTACTTGCCTGTTTTAAGTACAAGTTCTGGTACATGGTACTAGTACTTGTACTTTTTAAGTTTTACTGCCCTGATTCAGAAAGTATTTTGTTTTTTAAATTGTTCTCTTTTGATTTTTACTATTTCCCATATATTTTCTCAAATTATACATAAAGCTTCAATATATAATTTAAAATTAAAAAGTTTAGTTGATGTTCGAAATTATTTAAAAATTTTATTGGTTCGTCAAATTTAAGAATTATATAAATTTTTTGATTGCATCATATACAACTTTTAATTTTATAACTTCAATAAACAGCCCATTAAACTTAAGTGCCATTTCGATTCGACTATAAAAGAAAAAAAAGAACAAATATTTATATTAAATAAATAACAATAAATAAAAGTATTAGCGAATGCCTACCTACTTTGTGTTTAGAAATGAAACCAAATTTCGGTTCCAATCACAAATGGCGCATTAATAGAACTTTAAATATAGAAAGAAGCAATATTGAGGATTTAAAAAAATACATTTGTATCGTTTTAAATTTTTAAACAGGTTCTCTTATATAAAACATTCTTTTTTTTTTTTTGTTTAATAACATCAAAAAACAGCTGAAGAATTCATGGATATAATTAACAACCACGAACAATGTATAAGTATACAACATTCAGTTTTTGATTGTGGTATAACCGATATAAATGTATGCATTTTTTTAAATTTTTCTTTGTATTTTTTTCTTATGGTATTTTGATAAATTTTCACCACTTCAACCATAAGCCTTCATAATTTTTGACTGATATGACTTCTATTTGCTGAGGCAACAAACAAACATTTTTCATTCATTCGTGCTAACAAAAAAAAAATATGCATTTCTTGTGTCTCTGCCAAAAAGATTCCTGTTCTCTCACATCTCAAATTATGTCCTCTGTAGGCTTCTTGATTTTACACATCGTCGAACATTAGTTTTACTCATTTTCGGTTTAGAAATTTCGCATCCTCAAATCGTTCCCCACCGATCTTAACAGGTAGCTTATTCTGGCTTCTGCGTGATATGATCAAGCTCCCTCACAATTTATCTATGTATAAATCGACTCTAATGAATTTTCCGCTTTTAATTAGCAAATCTCAAATGACACATTATTATTTCGTGTCACACATCCAAGACACCAAAAGTCCCGACTCTTAAACTATTTTCGTCCTGTTTCCGGTTTTGGTGCAAAAGGAATGAGTACGCTTTCAAATTATTTATGAGATACATTACATACTCGTACTTTATAGATAAAATAGAAATTACAAATCAGCATTGGATGCGTGAGGTGAAACCTACCACAAGAAGATTCTCTTGGAAATTTACAAAACCAAAAAAAAAAAAATTAATGGTTGAGGTTCAATTTTATTTTTGGATTTTCTTATAGAAGCCATATGGGGTACATTGTAATGGTTGAGAGATATTAATTGAACACTTGATTATGACGGTCTGTTTGTTGGGTGTTTTTTTTTATGTTTGCGCTTTAATTTTTTATTTGATTTTATTGGAAGATTAAATGTGTTGCTGCATGCTGTGATTTTTAGGTGAATAATCATATACATCTGCAAGAAGATAAGATTAATAAAATTTTTGGGGTGTTTTTTTTTTTTTTTTTATTGACTGACGACTCTAAATTGCCTCATATTATGACCCACTGACCCATTACCGCGCATTATACTTTTGGCATTTTGAAGGCGGTTCTTCTTTATTTTAGTTAAAATATGGCATGGATTTTTTTTAAATTTCTTTCTTCAGGCAAAAGTTCTTTTTTTACCAAATTGAGAAAAATGTCAAACTTTTTAAGATTAATTTTTTCAGTTTAAAAAAAAAACAGTGTTTTAATGTTTTTTTTTTTTTCAATGACAAATTTTTCCATGGAATGATGGCATCGGGCTACATGGACAAATTATTTATCTACTGGAAGTTTTAATCAGGGTCACATACTTTTAGCCTTGGAAAATTAGACTTTCACTTCGAAAAAAATTCCGACAAAGGTGAATTTTGGTGGAAGAGTTCGAATTTTAGTTTTTTTTTTGCAAATTTCTCGAACACTCAGTTTTTTTTTTATTGTGAGGTAAACAGTTAAACTCATGTAATTTTACGTCAAAAATATTAATACACCTTTTTTTGTGCAATGAATAGGTTTTGAGAAAAACGTACACAAACGTTATGATGTAATGAATTTAGTCAACAAAATGTAGCATGTCTCGGCGGGAAAATATTTTTTTTTATCGTAGGTACGTGTTTGGGTACATCTCCACATAATAAAAAAAAATGTTTGCGGTGGTAGGGGTTAGGAAAAAGTCGCCATATTGAGACAGCTGGCCATTTTTTTTCCATTAACTCGTCTCAATTTTATTTTGTGACAAAATTGTCAATGAAAAACTTTTAGAGAATTAGTAAGTTCAGGTTTCTCAAGCTTACTGCGATCTCAGAGACCTCAGCAATCTCAGAAATCTGAACGTAATTCCTCATTGAGATCCCTTACTTTTGCTGTCAAAAAACTGAGACTGCTATTTTTTGGATTCGCATGCTCAATTATTTTTTGTCGCAATTGATTAATTAATAAAAAGGAAATGGAAATTGGTTTTGACTTCTAGCGGAGAAATTTTGTTCAGGTTTCTCCTTCTGCTCAGTGGAGCTGACGGAGCTTACTCAGTGAGATCTCAGAAACGTGAATTGGCTAAATCAAAGTACACCTAAAAAATGATTATTTACGATCTCCGGTACTTATTTCATCTTAAAGTTATAGCTTGTCAAAGTTCACCTGAACATAATTTGGTTGGATGAAATGTTTAGCTTTAAGGCACCCCTCTCTTGCCTTTCTTGTGGCATTTACTCCACAAAAACCTATAAAAACTTTATTGAGGAGCTATAACTGTCGTTCTAGTATAGTCGGATCTTCAAGGTCTTAAAATAAAGCCAGAATAGCAGCCTACATTTTTGTATACAAATTTTGAGAAGGGGTAAAAAATGTTGTACTAGAGGGGTGATTAAACTCGCCATAAAATGATTTTCGATTTTATAAATATGCAAAAGTTGTTGAAAATTTTTAAAAACTTTAGCTCCGGTCCAAATTTAGGGTACTTTTTGGAAAATCCTTAAGATACAAAAATATAGATCTCCACCAAAATTCAACTTTGTCGAAATATTTTCGTACTAATATCGCTGAGCAAAACGCGTTCACACACGTAGCCTATAAATAGCTATAAATATGTATTCATATTTTGAATTGTGGACTTATGTACATTTAACTGAGGTGGGACAAAAAGATCCATTATAATACTTGTGCCCTGGTGGAGTAATGTCCCTGCGCCATTTTGGACTCCTGATAAACACGTATGATTGATCGTGTTTATCAGAAGTCTAAAGTGGCGCACGGACACTACTCCACAGGGCACAAGTCCATCCATAGAATGGATCTATTTATCCCACCTCAGTTAGACATAAGTTCACAGTTCAATTATTAAACTTTTATGTCCCACTTAAGCGGGTCATAGTATAAGTCCATAAAAAAATTATGGAGATATTTCTCACCTACTGCAGGTACTTTGAAAGTTTCCTTCACAAAAATATTTAATATTATAATATTTAACACCCTCTCTATTTGCGTTCTTCCTTGTTCATATTCCGGCACCAGGCATTTTCCTATATCAACAGCTTACTTAAGAAACAACATGGGGTAGCACAAAAGTATCCGCTTCTTGCGAGGAATTGACGGAACCTCTCCTGAAAAATTAGGCCCCTAGGCCCTAATTCTTCAGGAGCTGTTGTGTCATTGTATACCCCACTTTATGGACTTGTCTCACCGAGTTGGGACTTAAGTCCATTATGGACTTATATATGTATGTGGTCGCCTTCAAAAGTAGCTGTTTTGGTCAGCTTGAATTGGCATCCAAAAATGTAATTAATGTAATAAACGTTATATTCTGAACAATGGTTCTAAAAGGTTTAAGACGTCATAGATACCAACACAAAATATTTCAAATAAGCTTTCCACTGAATCACTATCAACTTAAATTTATGTTTCTTCAGAAATTAATAGAAAACAAACTTAATTAAAACTATTTGATTTCAGCTGAAGTAAAAATGCCAAGTGGAAAAGTTGATCAACCCGTTATTGAAGACAACCGTGATGGTACCGTGTCGATTAAATACGATCCCAAAGAGGAAGGTATTCATGAGTTAGTTGTGAAATACAATGGAGAACAAGTTCAAGGTACATAACTAAAATCTTTAATAGCCAAGTGCAAAGATTCTATAACTATTATTATTTTTTTTTTTACTTTAACATAGGTTCACCTTACAAATTCCACGTTGATTCAATTTCATCGGGCTATGTTACCGCTTATGGACCTGGTTTAACTCATGGTGTATCTGGAGAGCCATGTAACTTTACCATTTCCACTAAGGGAGCTGGTGCCGGTGGACTTTCCCTAGCTGTTGAAGGACCAAGCAAGGCTGATGTAAGAAGCTTTAAATTACCTTTTTTCATATTCAAATTGACTGATTTTTTATTTCCATAAAGATTCGCTACCATGACAACAAAGATGGTACAGTTTCAGTTACATATCTTCCAACTGCTCCGGGAGAATACCAAATTGCAGTTCGTTTCGGTGATAAGAACATCAAGGGATCACCATTCTTTGCTAAAATTACTGGTGAAGGTCGCAAACGTAACCAGATTTCTGTTGGTTCCTGTTCTGAAGTCACTCTTCCTGGTCAAATTACCGATGATGATTTGAGGGCGCTGAACGCTTCTATTCAAGCTCCTGGAGGTCTTGAGGAACCATGTTTCCTGAAGCGTATGCCAAGTGGTAATATTGGTATTTCCTTTACACCCCGTGAAACCGGTGAACACTTGGTTTCCGTAAAACGTATGGGCAAGCATATCCCGAATTCACCATTCAAGGTAACCGTGTGTGAACGTGAAGTTGGTGATGCCAAAAAAGTCAAGGTTTCTGGTAAGGGACTCGAAGAGGGTAAAACTCATGCTGACAATATCTTTGCCGTTGACACCCGCAATGCTGGCTATGGTGGTCTGTCGCTGTCCATTGAAGGCCCCAGCAAAGCTGAGATTCAATGCACCGATCAGGATGATGGAACTTTGAGCATCTCCTATAAGCCAACTGAGCCCGGTTACTATATTGTGAATCTGAAGTTCGCCGATCATCATGTTGAAGGATCACCATTTACCGTGAAGGTAACAGGTGAAGGTTCGAACCGGAAGCGTGAAAAGATCCAGCGTGAGCGTGATGCAGTACCGCTCACTGAAATCGGAAGTCAGTGCAAGTTGACCTTCAAGATGCCCGGTATCACATCTTTCGATTTAGCAGCTTGCGTTACCTCTCCCAGCAATGTCACAGAAGACGCTGAAATCCAAGAAGTTGAAGACGGACTATATTCGGTTCATTTCGTTCCAAAGGAACTTGGAATCCATACCGTTTCTGTTCGTTATAAGGAAATGCACATCCCTGGATCACCCTTCCAATTCACAGTTGGTCCTCTTAGGGACTTTGGTTCGCATTTGGTTAAGGCTGGCGGTCCTGGCTTGGAACGAGGCCAAGTTGGTGCACCATCCGAATTCAATGTGTGGACTCGAGAAGCTGGCGGTGGCTCACTTGCTATCTCAGTCGAAGGACCCAGCAAGGCTGAAATTGAATTCAAGGATCGCAAGGACGGTTCCTGTGATGTCTCCTACAAAGTCACCGAACCCGGCGAATACCGTGTTGGCTTGAAATTCAATGATCGCCATATTCCAGACTCACCCTACAAGGTGTACATTTCTCCCGAACAAGGGGATGCTCACAAGCTTGAAGTTCAACAATTCCCACAAGGAAATATTCAAGCCGATGCGCCTTACCAGTTTTTGGTTCGTAAAAATGGCGCCAAGGGTGAGCTCGATGCAAAAATTGTTGCCCCATCGGGCACCGATGATGATTGCTTCATCCAGGTTATCGATAGCGAAATGTACTCAGTTCGTTTCTACCCGCGCGAAAATGGAATCCATTCTATTCATGTTAAGTTCAATGGAGTCCACATACCCGGATCACCATTCAGAATCAAGGTTGGCAAGGACGTAGCTGATCCAGCTGCTGTTCATGCCTCCGGACTGGGTTTGGAAGAAGTTAAGTCAGGTCACAAGGCAGACTTCATTATTAACACATGTAATGCTGGTGTTGGTTCATTATCTGTCACAATTGATGGTCCCTCAAAGGTGTCTCTTGATTGTACGGAAGTTGAGGAGGGCTATAAATGTAGGTACACACCCCTTCTGCCTGGTGACTACTATGCTTCGATTAAGTATAACAACATGCACATCGTTGGATCACCTTTCAAGATCAGTTGCACAGGTAAGAGTCTTCTAATTGATTAAACCGTGGATATTTTCTTATTTCTTATCTCGACCTTATAGGGGATAAACTTGCCGACGAAGGTGCCCAGGAAACGTCCACAGTTATTGTAGACACTGTTGCCAAAATTGCCAAGAGTGGCAAGAACACTGGCGCTCACATCCCGATCTTCAAGTCTGACGCGTCTAAAATCAACTCGAAGGGCATGGGCCTGAAAAGGGGATTCATGGGCAAACAAAACCAGTTCACAATCAGTGCTACAGATGCCGGTAGGTTTTATTTATTTCTTTTTCTTTACATAAATATTTTATTTTAAAAATAATTCTAAAAATATTAAATTTTGTATTCGATCAGGAAACAACATTCTCTATGTTGGCATGTATGGTCCGAAGGGTCCTTGCGAAGAATTCAACATCAAACACACAGGACTCAACAACTACAATGTCAGTTACATGGTGCGAGAGCGTGGCGATTATATTCTCATAGTCAAATGGGGTGATGAACATATTCCCGGATCTCCATTTAAGGTTGAAGTTTAAGTTAAAAAAAAAAAAACAATACATCGTATTAATTTTGTATTTTAATTCATAAAAAAATATAAGGAACTCACGAAAATAAATCTTCCAGTTAGTAATTTTTGTTTTTTTTTGTCAGTCATTTAACATTTTGTTAATCAGTTTCTTTTTGCAATAAATAATAACAATCCCCTTAAATCTTGTCCTGATTTATATTATTATATTTTTGGTTTAAAAGTATTTTAGTTATTTTTTTTTATGTAATCACATTTATAATCTTAGTATTTACTGTAAATATCCAAAAAAAAAAAGTTTAAAAAATATAAAAATATGAAACAATTTAAAAATAAAATTTAAGAAATGAAATTTAAAAATGAATATCGTTTTATTTCGTTCGTAATTTTTTTTATATTATGTAAAGTTTATAATTTAAAATACAAATCAATTAATATTGCTTTATATTTAAAATATGATATCATTTTTCTATTGTTTTGAGAGTTTTTAAATGAAAAATAAAAATATAACTTTTTAAGAGTTGGTATATATTACTCTTTTCTTCCATCCTATATATTTAGAAAAAAAAAATAAGAGTTTAAATTTCCTTGCGAAATTATGGGAATAAATGTTATTCTATTTTAAATGTATTATGTTGTCTTTCAAATTACTTTAAAAGGTTTAAATAAAAATAAGAAAATAAAATTTCAGATTTGTGTTTCAATCAGTTCTCTTATTAAACTTCCATCTAAATTTTTATATTCCCTTTTCTTTATTTCTTTCATAAAACATTTAGGCCTCTAAGTATTTTAGGTTGATCTGCATGAATGTCTCTACTACTGCAAAAATGCTTCTTGAGTAACATAACTGTGTAAATTCAAATTGAAGATTACTTTTTTGGATTTCAAAAAAAAAAAGTTTGAGTTTTTTTTCCTGAAACCCAAATATTTGGGAAACGACTCGGTTGATTATGAAACTGGTACTGAGTGGTTTTTTAACATTATATAAATTTTTTTTCTTATAATCAATATTAACGGTACCTTTCATATAAATGTTAAAAACCGTTACAGAAAATCCAAATTTTCTCGAAAACGACTCCTACGATTTTGTTTAAAATTGTTCTGAATATTAATATTTATTAGTACAGTTAGCCATTATTTACAGTACCTCTCATAGAAACATTTTAGTTATTGTGGACTATTTTATTATGTATCTATATAGCCAATTTAAATAATAAAAATTATACAAAACCTTCTAAGGAATTGAAATCATACTGCATATCAAAATTTTCCAAAAATAAAATTTTGGATTTTTAGAAACATTTTTTTTTTATATTTCTATATTCCAAAAACGGATAGATGATATTTTTCGAAATTTAATTTTTAATTCAACATTAATGAATACTAAAAAAATGTGTACCTAGCAATTTTTTTTCTTAAATTGTTTACAAAATTTTATATACATATAAAAAATTAATTTGAAAAAAACCGGTCCTACGATTATGAATTTTTTTTTTCAAAAACTAAGATTTGTTAAAGAAATCAGATGGTATACTTTTTTATAGCTCTCAAAACAATTTAAGGTGAGTTTTTTAGTAAATTAATTTCGAATTGATTTTTAATAATCAGCCCTATTCTGCTATTCGATCAGATCGAAACTTTCGATTCACCTAAAAGTTTCATTCAATTTGCGTTAAATTAATTTTTTTAAATTTTCAGTCTTTAGAGTGCAAATCTTAACTGATATTTAGTTTTAAAATTCTTTAAAGAATCTAGTTCTTAAAATTCTGGTTTTATCGAAATTTGTGCAAAATTTGGAGTAATTATTTCCCTCCGACGGATAGCAGTCGTGCATTTTTTTTAAACATTTTTGTTTTTATAGTTATAAAACTATTTGTATAGATTTAGATTAAAAAAAAAAAAAACTATTATTAATTAAAAAAAAAATGTGCCTTTAATGTTGACCTGCTTAAAAAGCGATATACAGCTTTAGTTGTTAATAAAAACCATCCGAAGAATTTCAAACTTGGCCTTAACCCGAAAAATCGACAAAAATGTAGAATTTTGAAAAACATCAACTTAAAAAATTGCAATTTTATATATTTATAAACTTTCACTTAACCTCTTATTGATAGTTTCGACCAAAAAACATTCCACCTAGAATTTTATTTTGACTATTGTGAATTTCACCCGAAAAATATGTCATGGTTGGAAAATTACCCTTAATTGTGAACATTGATTTCAGGCGGAATTTAATGCCTTTTACGGCTAAAATTTTCACTAATTATTACTGAGCAAACTCGAGAAAAATAAAGCGGAATATATAGATTTCGTTTAGGCGAGGCTCAAAACAGGGCCCGTATTACGAATTACGAAACGAAAGGCAAAGCAAACGATACCTAAAAAAATTATAGATTATGATTATTGCAAGATTAAATCAAAAAATCTAATTTTTTAAATAAATATGCGAGGATATTAATAATATAATATAAATAATAATCCTAAGTCTGACTTAGTATCAAAACTATAACATAGTGGCTCCACGAAAAAGATTTCATAGAATACTGTATCGCATGCTAGGAAAATTGCTCATGGAGGCTACTCATAGTATTCTATAAAAAATTTCTTGCCACATATTGCTTTGTTCATAGAAAGCTATGAATAGCATTCTATGAAGAAGCAATTTTCCTTATGACATCTGTGGGTTTGTTTCAATTTTTGTTCTGTTTTGTGTTTTTTTCGAATGTAATTAATTTATTGCAGGTGCCAAAAGGAAGTTTTGGTTTTTTCCTTATGGATTTAAGTAAAATTAACAATAAATAAATTCTTTAACTTTGCCCTGTGAAATTTTTGAGACAAATGAAATAGAAAGCTATTAAAATGTCCAACCAACATTTTATGGTACACTATCGCTCTTTCTTTCTATCGAAAGTGACAGATAGTAATCTAAAATGAAAAATACTCACATACTCTCACTTGTGAAACTCTTAATCATAATCGATTTTGTCTTGTACAAAGCTAGTTGAGCTAGTTTTTGACGACACGAAAAAGTAAGAATCTTAACTTCCGTTTAGTGTCAGCTTGCTGAAGCACATAACTGTGCAAACCATGAGACTTTTCCCATATCCCATCCACCAAAACTATGAGATATGTTTCTTGAATGAAAAACAATTATGTTGTCTTATTTATTTTTATTGTTCGCTTTTACCCTATAATAACAGGAGCTTAATACGATCAAGAACGATTGTGATGCTGCTTTTCCAAAGCAGCTTTTTTTTATAAAATGCATAAAACGCGTTTACTTGAAAAATAAAAAACTTAGATAGAAATAAGTTTATTCTTTGTGTGCGTGTGGTTCCTTCTCCTTCGAAATTGAGAAATCCAAACGAAGGCAGACAATGACGAGCACAAATAGTGCAAAGAAGAATCCAACGGCCAAAAGCGGCTCTTGCAACATGGTGATCCTTGAGAAGTTGTACTTCAAGTTAAAGTCATGAATGTGATTTTCAACGAGGTTCTTCTTGGTGAATGAGATCACTGGACGTCCGAAAGTATCCAGGTAGGTGAAGTGCAAGCTGTCGGGCAGACGACTCACTGAATACGGTGTGATGAGCTTGATATTGGTGGCTCCTTCGGGCAGAATGATTTTAACGGTTGCCTCATCGACGACCATGTCATCGTAAATGTGGTCAATGATGCGCATCTTGAGGAGGAAGTTTTCGCCGGAGTTGAAGAGGTATTCAAATGAGGGGACATTATAGCCCAAAGTGTAGAAAGTCCTCCAGCCACCGAAGAGTGGGAAACGAGGGCGCAGGTCTAACTCAACGGAATCGCGGAGAACCTTCATGTTCGAGGTAGAAATGTTGCCATTGGTGTCGCGGTAGTAGACACCTGTGGCTGATGCTGGCAGCATGGTTTTGTAGGATTTGACGGCAGCCTGGCCACTTCGAGCGTCTTTTTGGAATTCGTAACGGGAGAAAGAGCCCTTCAACTCAGCTCCAGAATGAACCATATCAATATTCTCGGTGACGGCAATGTTGCCCCAGTGGGAGACTTCCAAGGTGCGCTCCAAACGTGTCACCGATAAAAACGGGGTGTGATTCTCATAGTGGACAACAAGTTCAGCAAGAGTGAAAGCTGTTAGAAAGAAAAGAGTTAGGGTATTTCTTGAAAGATCATCTATATATTTCTCACTTACCTTCGATGTTCTCGAATGGGCCATAGCTGATAGTGCTTCCAGAGACAGCCACTGGTTTAATTTGGGTGTAGGATTCGATGCTCTGCGAGCTCAAATGAATTGTTGTCTTCTGAGTCAGCGTTTTGTAGGGACTGTAGAAGTACACGTTACCGAAATACCTTACCAATTGCTTTTCAGATTGGCTTATCTTAGCTGGATGAGGAGTCAAAGCTTTGGTTGATACTGTTTCCACATAAACCACCTGAGTGGGAGCGGCACTTGGGAATGTCAAAAGGAACTCGGCCCCATTACTAGTTTCCTTCTCGGAATATTTTAATTCTTTTTTCGACGAGTCCTTTGCCGAAAAGAAGGCTAAATGTTGACGATCATTGCGTGGTATCACAAGACTGTAGGCAGTGATGCCTTTCTTTGCGGAATGCTCCAAGATAATTTTGTACGAAGTCTTTACGAGTTGTGATGTTAAATCGATGGTGCGTTCCACGTTTTTATTTACAACTTCAGCATCGATTGCTGCATGAGTTAAAGCAATTGCTGAGATTGAAATCAAAACTATAGAAAGTAGCTTCATTGTGGGAGGAAATTCAATAAAAAAAACTACACAAACGCCGGTAGATATTTCTCTTTTTCCTTTAACTAATCCAAAAAAGCCAACACACCGCTTCGGATTTCGGAAAGAAATATATGACACATCAGTGGAAGGGATGGCTGCGTTCAGAGGAATTAAGTTCGTTGAACGAGTTCCTTTTCGGATGGATGTGTTCGAAAATTTTTATGCCTGTTTGGATACGTGAAATTTTCACCAAGTTTCCTACACTTGGTTTTTTTTTCTATGGGTTTTGGCAGCAAAATTTGAAAATTTGCATGAAGTTTCACGTTGCCAAACAGACATATAGAATAAACAGAATTATGTATTGATAATCCCTTTCCTCAAGCCTAGTACGCAGATCGCGCTAAAATCTATCTTCCATACAAATTTCCTACAAAGATAAATTTTAGCGAGGATATTTAGCTAGGCAGTACGCAGTTCACGCGCTAAATTCAAAAAGTCTCTACTTAATTTAGCGCGTGAAATAATACTCAACGCGTTCTTCCACAGATAAATTTTGACATTTGTGCTCTTAGCAAACGATTGTAGAGATAATAAGTGGTCGTATTAATAAACCTTGTCTAACTTTAGACAGCCGTCCAAGTTTTTAAAAAACCTTTCTAATTGTTGCTAAAGTGATTTTTCGTTTTATCTTGCTTTAGATAACGTAATCTATTGTCTAAACCTATATTTAATAATAATATTTTCTTTTTTTAAATAAAGCATACTTCCGACTGTTTCGAAATACTTAAGCCTTAACTACATAAGCCACTTTTTGCAAAATTATGTAATTAAGGCTTTAGACATAGTTTAAAAAAACCAAAAATCTAATTAATAAGACCAAAAAATTGTAGGGATAACATTTAGTTTAGCTTGAGCTGCGTACCTGGCTTCACGAGAAAAAAATTAGATTTTTGTAGGTTGATTTTGTTTTTTTGCTATAGCCTAGTACGCAGATCGCGCTAAAATTTATCTTCAATACAAATTTCCTCCAAAGATAAATTTTAGCGAGCATATTTAACTAGGCATCAGTACGCAGTTCACGCGCTAAATTCAAAAAGTCTCCACTTAATTTTGCGCGCGAAATAATGCTCAATGCATTCTTTCACAGATACATTTTGACATTTGTGCTCTTATACTATGTTTCCACCGAAGGTTTATCTCAGTTAGCAAACGATTGTAGGGATAAAATTTAGTTTAGCTTGAATTGCGTACCTGGCTTATAGCCTATAGTACGCAGATCGGGAAAAGACAAGTTTTATCTCTTCAATTCTAATCTCTACAAAAACGTTGGAAAAATCGCGCAAAATTAATGTTTTCCTTCTTTTTGTTTCTTTTTGCAAAATTATCGACAAAGAATAGTTGATCGTGTTTAACGTGCAAAATTATTGACCTGTCAAGATTTTTTCCGCAAAATAATGCTTCGAACATTATTTTTCCTGGAAACGTCACAAACGTCACAATTTTGCGCGTGAACTGCGTACTGCCACTGCGACACACCACTCCACAACACACCACACGAGATATGTGTGGTTTCGGCTTATCTCGTGTGGTTTATCGTGTCGCTGAATGTGCACTCTTGTGTGTTGTGATGTTGAATAAGGTGGAAAAGAAAATTACAAATGGATATGTCTTTTTTGTTTGTTTCATCTTGATTTTTTATTTTTAACAGGCGATTTGTTTTTTTTTTTAACAAATATTTTTGCCCACAAAAACTTTTAATATCTGCCATTTTTGCGTTCTTATTTAAAATATGTAAGTAAATTTCCGTCCACATGAGTTATTTTTCTAAATATATACTTTTCTCTTTCTAACAAACTGTCAAATGTCATTTTAGACATTTGGGTACTTGTTTCTTTTCACATATACTCCACTTCGTGGTATGGCGCAATCGGAACAGAAGCGATTTTGCCACAACACACCACACAGCAACACACCACACGAGACAAATATGTTTCTAAGCATATGAAATACATGAGCGATAGCAACACAACACTCCACAACACACCACACGAGATATGTGTGCATGGTTCCGGCTATATGTGTGGTTCCGGCTTAAAAGCTCTCCCAAACCAACGCGATTAATCGCCGCGACAATAGGTTAGGTAGGTCCAAAGAAACTGAATATGAAGAAATGAATCCTTCGTACGTTTCACCCTCCAAAACCCATTTGTTTACATTGTTGTATTTGTAATTTAATTTTGTGTCGATGAATAGATGTGAAATCCAACAACAATATAGCAGGGTGGTGTGAAGATAAGTACTGTGAATGTGTAAGTTGTGAAGATAAATACTGTGAATGTATGAGTTTTATACCGCCATTTTTACACATACCTTCTCATTTCTTATCTGATAGAGCTTGTAGGCAAACTCAAATGACAGCCGAGGATTCATTTCTTCATATTCAGTTTCTTTGGGTAGGTCTTTAAAGAAAAGGTGCCTTTAGTTTATTTTTTTCTTTTAAATTGTCAGTTAATTCAACAACGCAAAGCTATATAAGGATAAGGATAGTTTTTTGGATAGTTACCCGAACGTACCTACCGACCGAAATGTTTTTCGGAATGTGAGCTCTGTGAAATATTTTTTGGGTGAAACTCACAATGGGCTAAAATATTTTACGGGTGGAATGTTGTTCGGGCAAAACTCCGATAAGGTTTATTGTTTTTTGGATTTCACTCAGAAAAGGATATGAAGATAGCCAAATAAATAGATTGGACATAAAAGGCGTTTTATTGAACTTGTATTGCTGCGCTTTATATTTGAATTACCAATAAAACGCACCTAATATCGTGTGAAGAAGTATCTACTTAAAAAAACTATCCTAGAAATAAAATACCCTTACCTGTACATATTTTATTTTACAGATAGGTACCTACGGCAATCCATTAAATAAACTTTTATTATTTTTTTTATTCTTTTTTCATAAATGAAATTAAATTTTTTATGAAATTCAAAATTAAGTAAGCACCCCTTGTCGCGATACCCTTGGCCAGGCCTAGTTTTCCTAATTCTAAAACCAGTGCCGAGATTTAGCTAATTCGAAACCGCAGCGAGTGAGTGAGATGAGTCACTTTTCACTGAAAATCGATTTAGCTAGCAAAAGTGAGTGAGTGAGCGAGTGAAATGAAATGTCAGATTACTCGCCGGATATTTCAGCGGTGACTTGATGTATGTGTTGGTAAATTTATACTTTTGCATTAGTATTTGTTCTTTTCTAAAGGAATTGTTACACATCCTACGCACGTTTGTGAAATGAAATTGCAAGACAACAATGTATAGTTAAAAATGTACATATATGTATGCACTAGATTTATTTATATATAAATGTTGTGGAACACACCTATCTCAATAAAGTAATCGAACAAACCTAAGACATTGTAGTTAGTAATGAACACATCGAATAAAGAACATTGTCGTTTTAGCACCTCACACGAGAACACGTAGTTTTTTATTTAAAAGAGACAAACATAAGAAAACATGGTGGCAGCGGAAAACTAAAATATAATTTAAGAAAAAAAAAAAGAAAAAACATTATAAAATATCAAAAGATATAAATAATTACTGTACAGCAGGTACGTTTTATTTTTCATTTTTTTTTACTTTGATTATTGAAGCACTTGCATCGTGCTTCGTGCACATAAAAGCAAGCAATTAAAATGGCGCTTCCAACTCCATCACCAATTTCTTGGGGCAATGAGGGAAAATTAGAGGAGTTTAGGAAGTTTCGAGCAGCATTCGAAAACTACGAAATAGCAACCGGTTTGGACGAAAAAGTGGCAAAAGTGCGAGTAGCAAGTCTTTTTACCTGTATCGGAGCAGAAGGAGTGCACCCCATCAATACCCTACCGCTTACTGCAGCAGAAAAAGCAACGACGAAGGGTATTTGCGATGGCATCGAAGCACACCTAAAGCCTCTAACAAATACAATTTTTGAACGCTATGTATTTAACACGGCTTTACAAAAAGACGAAGAATCAATTGAGGATTTCATTTTTCGTCTGAGAGAACTCGTAGGAACATGCGAATACGGTCTCCTAGAAAACGAGTTTGTCAGAGATAGAATTGTTGTAGGTATTCGTGATAAACGTTTGCGGCGTAAAATGCTTGACACAAAAGATCTAACTTTGACTACAGCAATTAATCTTTGCAAACAAGCAACAACAACCGACATGCACCTCGACCGCATAGATCAAGCTACGCAGGAAGTTGTCATTAGCAAAATTTCGCACAAGACCGAAAAAATGCTTAATAAATGCTACTACTGCGGTGGAACTCACTTGCAAAACAAAAATGCATGCCCAGCATACGGCGAGAAATGTTCTGCTTGTGGAAAAATGAATCACTTCAAAAAGATGTGCAAATCCACCAAAGAGGTCATGTCAGAATCGAAAAAGAAAAACAAAGACAAGCGTCAGCGAAACAAGAAAATTCTGACAGCTCATGAAGAAGATTCTATTGACGACTCGTCAACAGAATACGTAACAACATTACACGAACCAAACGACAGGAAAGGCAAAATAACAACTAAATTATGCTTCATCATCAACAACAATAAGTTGCACACGAAATGCCAACTGGACACAGGAGCTTCAATTAATGTTATGGGTATATCTCATCTACAAAAAATCACCGGCAAGGAAAACCCAAAGCTCAAACCATCAAACGTGAGACTCAAATCCTTTGGTGGAGCAATAATCAAACCAATTGGTGCAGCAGGCCTCAAATGCGAACACGAAGGCAAAATGAGGAATCTATTATTTCATATAGTCTCATTTGAGCAGCAGCCTTTACTGTCAGCAAACACATGCAACATTTTGAACCTTATCACAATCCAAAAGATAGAACAAGTTCAGACAACAGAACATACAAAGCAAAAATTCGAACGCGAAATCCTAGAAAAATACAAAGGCGTATTTGAAGGCGATGGTAAAATGCCAGGAGAAATCACACTCTCTATAGATCCAAATATAAAACCTGTGAAACAAAAGCCAAGAAGAATTCCAGTGTTATTCAAAGAAGATTTAAGAAAAGAGTTAAGAGATCTTGAAGACAGAGGCATTATAGAAGAAGTAAACGAACCGTCAGAGTGGATCTCAAACATAATTCTTGTAAAAAAAAAATCCAAGCTCAGAATTTGCCTTAATCCATACCATCTCAATCAAGCACTCATGCGTGAACACAACCAATCCACAACTATAGAAGAAATCTTACCGCACCTTTCAAAAGCAAAAGTATTTTCAACACTTGATGCCAAAAATGGGTATTGGCAGTGTCAACTAGATGAAAACTCAAGAAAACTTACGACATTCTGGACACCATTTGGTAGATATAGTTGGGTAAGAATGCCATTTGGAATTTCTCCAGCAACGGAAATTTACGAAAAGAAGCAAAGAGAAGTTTTGCATGGCTAACGAGGCATAGAACCATTAATGGACGACATTTTAGTGATCGGCAGCGGAGACACACTAGAAGAAGCGGAAAGAGATCATGACAACAATCTAGAATGTCTACTTAAGCGATGCAAAGATATGAATCTAAAACTCAACATTTCTAAAGCGAGAATTAAACTCGACAGCGTTCCGTTCTATGGTCATTTACTGACTTCAAGTGGTTTAAAACCAGATCCTTCCAAAGTACAAGCTAATTTAAGCCTTAAAGCACCACAAAACGCGACAGAAGCCCAAAGTTTGGTAGGATTTTGTGTATATTTGGCAAAATTTTTACCGAAACTGTCAACAATAATAGAACCTATCCGAAGAATCTCCAAAAACGAAAAGGAATTTATATGGGGAAAACAGCAAAAGGAAGCATTCAATGCAATCAAAGAGCTTGTCACTCAGCAACCTGCACTTAAATTTTTCGACTCAACCAAACCAATCACCATACAATGCGATGCCAGCGGAACAGGACTAGGAGCAACCCTCTTGCAAGAAGGACAACCAGTCATGTATGCATCAAGAGCACTGACATTCACCGAACAGCGATACGCACAGATAGAAAAAGAATGTTTAGCAATTCTATTCTCATGTAAACGATTCGACAAATATGTTTGTGGAAAAGACGAAATTATTGTTCAAACAGATCACAAGCCACTTCTTACCATTTTTAATAAGGACTTAATGAAGGCATCTCGAAGAATACAGCGAATGCTCTTAAGTTTGCAACGATATCACATCATACTCAATTATGTGGAAGGAAAACATATGTATATCGCAGATCTTCTCTCAAGGTATGTTGATTACACGGAAAATTCTCCGGAAAAATCGGTTTACGAGGAAGAAGTATACAAAATCGACAAAGTGTTCAACGAAATCTCAGAAATCAACATCACGACGGAAGTTGACCTTGACGACATACAGATTGAAGAAATCAGAAATAAATCTGCACACGATAATATACTTAATATGCTTAAAGAAAACTGCATTCGAGGATGACCAGAAAACAAGAAGGATTTACCGATTGAGCTTTTACCATACTGGAGTTTCAGAGACGAAATCGTTTCTCAAAAAGGAATTTTAATGAAAAGCAATCGCATTATAGTCCCGACAATATTGAGAAAAGAAATGATAAAAAGAATTCATCTTGGACATCCCGGAAGAGATCAATGTTACAGAAGAGCTCGCGACTCGGTATATTGGCCAGGAATCAATGACCAAATCAAGCAAGAGGTTTCTGCATGCGCAATATGTGCTGAAAACGCAGACAACCAACAGAAACAACCATTGCAAACAACCGAAATTCCAAAATTGCCGTTCGAGAGAGTAGCTGTCGACATTTGTGAAGTTCAAGGAAAACACCAAAAGAAGCACAATCTATTAGTCACCGTAGATTACTTCTCAGACTACATTGAAGTAGACTTTCTTCCTTCCTTAACTGCAACAAACGTCATCAATTGCTGCAAACGAAATTTCAGCAGACACGGAATCCCTAAAATTGTGGTATCAGACTGTGGATCACAATTCACGAGTCGAGAATTTCAACAATTCGCCAAAGATTGGAACTTCAAACTCTCAATGTCATCACCATATCATCACCAAGCAAACGGTAAAGCAGAGTCAGCAGTGAAAATAGTTAAAAAGATTTATAAACGCAGCATCAAATCGGACGAAGACTTTTGGAGAGCACTTTGTGAACATCGAAACACATCTAAAACAGATTTACCAAGTCCAGCACAAAGACTTTTTGCAAGAAGACTCAGAACATCCATTCCAACAGCTAAATCCAATCTCATACCAGAAGTACAACAAAATATCCCAGCAATGATTCTAGAGAAGCGAGAAAAAATGAAAAAATATTTCGACCGAACAGCCAGAACATTACCATACATCGAAACCGGACAAGACGTTTACTTCCAAAAGCAACCAGAATCGAACACAAATTGGTCATCAGGGCGAATAATTCAACATCTATCATCGCGTTCTAGTGTTGTGGAAAAAGATGGTACACAATACAGAAGAAACAACATCAACATAAGGCCACGAATAGCGATCGAGAACCAAACTGCAGCAACATCAACACCAACTACGTCTAACGAAAAGGAACTTCCGACCACTGAAAAGACGACTCAAAAAGATAAAACTGAAAACATTGATAATCATATATATGATACAACACAACATGATGAACGAAATAATCAAAACCAGGAAAATTCGACAATAAACTTGGAGCAAGATAAATCCAATCAAATAACATCATCGAAAAATATTGGCCACGTTCAGAAGTCACTAGGATAGCCTATCTTGGATACTCGAGTATCCATATGTGTTTCTGAACGACTAAGGTCAGATAGGTTATATTTGGTATCAAAAATCAGCTGCTCTTGACATTTCTCATAGAATAGATGAGTATACCAGAAATTTTAGGATAGCTTGACATCTCATTTTTGCAAACTGCTGTTTTGTAATCAGCTGTGTTTTTACTAGGGATTACAACAACACAAAGCTATCCAGATCACTTTGGATACAATCCTGAACGAGGCCATCAAATTCCTACTTCAGAACAAACAGCTGATACACCTGTCAATGGCCACGTTCAGAAGTCACTAGGATAGCCTATCTTGGATACTCGAGTATCCATATGTGTTTCTGAACGACTAAGGTCAGATAGGTTATATTTGGTATCAAAAATCAGCTGCTCTTGACATTTCTCATAGGATAGATGAGTATACCAGAAATTTTAGGATAGCTTGAGATCTCATTTTTGCAAACTGCTGTTTTGTAATCAGCTGTGTTTTTACTAGGGATTACAACAACACAAAGCTATCCAGATCGCTTTGGATACAATCCTGAACGAGGCCAATTCGAATGGAAGGACAACAAGAAAAAAAGTGTTGCCAAGCAAGTATAAAGAATACGAATTATATAATTTGTATATTCACAATAACATCAAAAAATAATAATTGATTCACAATTTAATGCTTAAGAATTTTAAAAAAATTATTGATTTAAATTTTTAACAAGTTCGATTATTCTAATTATTTAAATTTTTTAACAAGTTCAATTATTCTAATTAATGAACCAGATTTAACTTTGCATAAATACAAATAATCAAATGAACATTTAATATGTAAATGCAAAATCGATTTTTAGACTATGCATATATTTGAATTAATTTAATTTAATTTTCGTTTTAATTGGTCAGATTAAACATAAACACAGAACCATTTTTAATGTTAACAAGAAGGATGTTGTGGAACACACCTATCTCAATAAAGTAATCGAACAAACCTAAGACATTGTAGTTAGTAATGAACACATCGAATAAAGAACATTGTCGTTTTAGCACCTCACACGAGAACACGTAGTTTTTTATTTAAAAGAGACAAACATAAGAAAACAATAAATATACACATTTAGTACAAAATACCCCAACTAACAAAATTACTTCCGATTTTAGATATTTTAGAGTTATTCGTACCTTTAACACCCATTTAAGACCTCCGACAGAAAGTAAATACGTTATAGAAGTCAAACTCATCGTAAACATATCATCTGTTGCACTTTTTGTTAGTTTAACAGGTGTACTGCGCCAATGCGTCTATAATTGTACTATATTGATTCCTTTAAATGACGGGGAGAGTTCTTACTTCAATAGTGATACAGTAAATATGTTATTAGTAAGTTAAACTGCATGTATCTGCTATAACACCACTTCTGTTTTATTTATAGAGCGGAATGTTTCTATTTTATATCTGTAGATATTTTTGTGCTCCGTAAATGAAGTGCACCATGACGCCGCCATTTTACATCATTTATACTTACTCTCGAGTATACTAACACATGTATATGTATATGATATAACAGGCTTGTATTTGTTTCTTGTGGTTATCAAATATAATGTAGCTACATTTTATGGAAAAATATCAAAAAAGCAAGAAGTCCTATAAAATATTTTGAATTTTTGTTTGTTTTTTTTTTTGGATAAAAAATTATTTTTTTTATATTTTTAAATGCAATATTGTTTAAAATATTAGGTAGCAATATATTGAAGGCTTTATCAAAATCGGTTGCGCCTTAAAAAAGCAACACATTAACAAATTTAAAATAATGCCCAAACGCACATACCAAAGGACGGTATAAAAAAAAACACTTTTTTGGACTTCTACATTATCTTCGTGTCAATTTTGATTCCATATTAGTTTTCTTTTTTCCCCAAAAAACATACATAGATAAGGTAACCTATAAATCAAGTCAAAATTGATGCAGAAAGTATTACTACTTCAATGCTACAAAAATATATACCACAATGGCCGTGCGGTTAGCGAGCAAGGTTTTCGGTGCGATGGGACACGAGTTCAATTCCTAGACAAGTAAGTAATTTTTATAATAAAAATAATTTCTAATCAAATTTGAGATCTCACTTCAGATAACCATTACGAAAAATAACTTTAAGAAATATCAAAACAAAAATAAAATAAGAAAAAGAAATCAAGAATAAATATTTTTTTTTTTAAATGTCGGAGTACTCCTATAGCACTTTCATCAAACTACTCATAACATATTCTTCGGAGTAACTTGAACTTACTCCATAAAGGTGCAATAAGATTCAAAAAAGGTCGCCTTTTTTACTCTTTGGAGTATTATTCAAAGCGTATATGAGTGAGATAATAGATGATAAGTAGTTTCTTTGGATGAATATAGGATAAAAATTGTTAGTTGGGACTTCATGAACATTTTTTTAATTTGTTGTTTATATTTTTGTTTATTTCAATTTGAAAAAAAATTAAGTATCGCCATCGAAATGAGAACCTCATCGACATACTAGGAAGTTCCAATTACAAAACATTGGAAAAAGATTTAAAAGACACTTTACACTAAAATCACACATTTATTTAGTTTAGTTTTCCTATTTTATTTTATTTTTCAATTTTGTTGTCTATTTAATTGCTATGATACACTTTTTGTTAAATTTGATAAAATTGAAACCTCAAATCACAAAAAGAAAACAAACCAAAGACAACAAAATAAAATATAGTCTTTGGTTATGACATTTCATGTGTTCGAAACTAAATTCGAAATTACTCATTTCACTTTAATAGCTAAATCACTTTTGCGAGTGAAGTGAGATGAGTCGGCGAGTAAGGCGAGTCATCTCACTTCACTCGCTGAAATAGCTAAATCTCGGCACAGGTCTGGTTGTTTATGTATTACTATGTTTCCACCAAAGGTTTATCTCAGTTTAGATTAAATAAATCTATTTGGTGTTTCCACTGCACAAAAAGATTAGAAAGTAGATTTATTTTGACAGTTTGCAGATGTTGTTTCATTTTTCTAATTAAAGTTGAAGTGAGACAGAAAGTTTCATGTATGTCCACTTTCCAATGAATGCATTCAGTGTGAGAAAATATAGGCCAGTTCGAGTTTTAAAACTATTGGACCTATGAAGATTTAACAAGACTTGTTTCAAATCTTCGAGATTTAAGCCTTAACTACATAAGCCAAAAAAGTGAAAAAGTACAAAGGTGAAAATTTTCAAACTCATTTTGGGATAGTGTTGCTCACTGGAAAACGTATAAAAAGCTTAGATTTTGGTTTAAAAAGAATTGTGTAAATTCTTTTTCACAAAAAATTTGCGCTAGTGGGAAAAAAAATATTTTTACTTTTGTAATTTTGCAAAAAGTGGCCAATGTAGTTAAGGCTTTAGGAAATAAATTTGTATGGTAAATCTTCGGGATTTGAAGAAGATTTAGGTAAATCTACTTAAATCTCGGTTTAGTGGTCGGTGGAAACGTAGTAATGGTTGCTAAGATATAGAGCATTGAGAATTTCAATACTCAAACAAATAAAAGAGAACTGACAGATTTAAGTCACGACTCAAAAATCATTGTGTAATAGCGTGCGACTCAAAGGATGAAATTACAAAGGAGAATTCGAAGAAGAGTCACGACGTAAAAGTCAACATGTAACAGCAGACTACTGAAAGAAAAAAAATGATTCTGCTTACAAAAAAAGTCAATTTTTTTGTTAAAATGAATTCGACATAAATTAATTTTGACTGCCTAAAGTCTTAACTACATTGGCCACTTTTTGCAAAATTACATATTTAAAAATTAAATATTTTTTTTCCCGCTAGCGCAATTGTTTTGTGAAAAAGAATGTATACAATTCTTTTTAAACCAAAATTTAAGCTTCCTGCATCATTTTTATAAGTTTTCCAGTCAGAAAGAGATCCTTTAATCACCATAATAAATTTAAACAATCGCTTCGATTGTTCCGCGTTGGCTTGGGAGCACAGTACTCAAATATAACGTAAAATATCTTGCGCAGGTTGTCAGAATTGAAACTGTCAGAAATTAAAAAATGGTTCCTCGAGTGCTCCCAAAAACTTCACACCGCAATATTAAAAACAACAACAAATATCGAAATGACATTTAAATGGGCACTGGATCCACCATTTTTGTAAATGCGCAGAACAAAACAAAAATGAAAACGCTAATTTTACCTTTAAGCCAAGTACGCAGTTCAAGCTAAACTAAATTTTATCCCTACAATTCTTATCTCTACAATCGTTTGCTAAGAGCACAAATGTCAAAATTTATCTGTGAAAGAATGCGTTGAGCATTATTTCGCTTGCTAAATTAAGTGGAGACTTTTTGAATTTAGCGCGTGAACTGCGTACTGCCTAGCTAAATATCCTCGCTAAAATTTATCTTTGGAGGAAATTTGTATGGAAGATAAATTTTAGCGCGATCTGCGTACTAGGCTTTAATATATATACCGTGGCTTGGAAGAGCCTAGCCTTTTCCACTTTTTACAAAATTTCCAATGTAAACAAACCTTTAAAATTCACTATCATAAAGCTGTTTGAACTCATTCATTTTATACCAATTATAAACTCCGACACCATTTTCCGAAAATCTGACATTTTCAACTCATGTTGGCAACAATGCATACAAGTTTTATTTACCATTTAACGAAATAAAAATGTTTAATAATCTTATTTAATTGAAAATAACAAAAAATTTATCTATTATAATGGATTCACAAGATTTAACTGAACATTTATCAGAAGACATGTTATCGCGTTTCGAAAACGGATCTGACTTAGGTAAATCTTCCATGTTTGTTTATACATCTTTACCTTTATTGTTTTGTGTGGTTGATCGACTACATCCCTTTTCCTGCTTCCATAGATGGAATTATTTCCGGTGAAATATTTCAACAGGACAATCTTTTTATGGGCGATCACGAAGAAGAAAATGAACCCGATGACATTATCATCCTGCACATGGACATTCGGGAGCCACTAAGTTCATTGAAGTGAGTTTACAATTTAGATTTTAAATGGCATGACCATATTGATACATAATTTAATTTTGTTCTTAGGACTCTTCTTGAACAAAAAATCGGTGTCGAACTGAAAAAGTACAGCTTTTGGCTTCAAGATGCACAAATTGTAAGTAAATTTGAGATACACAAAAGTACATATAATTAAATAGGTTTCTTTGTGCGGAACAGCTTGAGCCTCATAAAAACCTTGTCGACCAATGCGTTAAAGGTGAAGGCCTGGTTCAGATCAACGTACAAATTCAGACAATCAATCAGCGTATCAACATTGTTGATGTTCTCAAGCCTACGGACGCAGCATTAGGTAAGAAAATTGAATACTATAAGATTAGAACAGTTACAGCTTGGGGTTTCATAGTCTTTATTGCGGAAGTGCAACAAGTCTTTTAACGTATTTAAAATTCAAGGTGAAATTTACTATACTGAACCAATCAGGAGTACTAACTATGCCATTGGAATTCCGTAATAAATTAAATGGTAATGTGCGTGCAGAAATGGGTGTGAATGGTACCGAAATGAGTAGACTAAAATAAGTTCTCCACCTGCAGGAACGTGTATAGAATAAAAAAAAAAAGTTATCAACTGTTCCAATCTCTGCTGAAATTTGGATGAGGAGCAGCTATTAAAACCCATTTTTCCAAGTAATGTACATCCAATAGCTGAAGACACCTTACATATTTTGGGGCATTTCAAAGTCAATTATATCTGGTCCAAATATCATGTTTAGCATTGAGATAAGTTTTCAGAATTTTATTCTTGGCACTCAACAACCGCTTTTAATCAATCGATCGGCTTATCCTGGCCTAAAGTGTAAACCATTCTTTAAATTACGTGCCAAAAATTACTTTTAAATTTCTGTTTGGGCGTTTAATTGGATTTAATACATTGGCTTTGTTTTTAATAATTTTTTTCTTTGATACAGAGACTCTTGGAACCCAGGCTAGTTTACCATCCAAAAATATTAAAAACGACTTAGATGAGGGCAGCGATTCCGCCGATGAAGCAACAGAAGAACAAGAAACAACAAACGATCAAAATCAAAAGCCATGCCTCAATTGGGCGCTAGACCCAAAGTTTAAAAAAGAACAAACGCGATTAAAGATTCCCGATGATCCCAATGACTGGACAGTGCCTCATGTGAAACATTGGCTCCAATGGGCAGTGCGCCAGTTCAATTTGGTAAGCACCTTTTTTTTCGTTTTTTTTTTTTTTTAAATTATAAATTCCGATTTAACAATTCATTAATTCTCAAAAGACCGACATAAGCCGAGTCGATTGGAACATAAACGGAGAACAGCTTTGCTCCTTAACACATGAAGAATTCCGAAAAAAAGTGCCTAATGACCAGGGAAATGTGTTCTGGACTCATCTTCAGCTTCTGAAGGAGTGCAAATTTGTGTCTGTTGTGGTGTCCGTTGTGCCCAAAGCAGAACGAGAAGAATTCTCGGATAGCAACAGTTCGCCGGCACATAGAGAACAGAAAATCATGCGGAAAACCCCATGTTATAACAATCGGGGTGTTTGTGTAGTTAATGGCCAAGGAGGAGGAACAGGTAATAATGGCCAAATGCAGCTTTGGCAGTTTTTGTTGGAAATTTTAACTGACTGCGAACACACTGAGATCATACAGTGGGTTGGCTTGGAAGGTGAATTTAAACTCTTAGATCCGGAGCGTGTTGCCCGACTATGGGGTGTGAAGAAAAATAAACCAGCGATGAATTACGAAAAGCTATCAAGAGCTTTGAGATACTACTACGATGGCGATATGATTTCAAAGGTTTCCGGAAAGAGGTTTGCCTATAAGTTCGATTGTGACCTGAAGATGTTGATTGGCTATGATGCCGCAGAGCTCTCAAATTTGGTCAACGAGAAAAAATACGTTGACGAGTATCTGACAGCAAATGACAAAACTGACGAAACACAATCTGAAGAAGAAGAATACGATGATGATTGAAAGCTGTTAAGTTTGTTTTATGATTGAAAATCATGCAAAAAAAAAAAACATTATGTTGAATTTCACTTTATATACAGAAAAATATGAACGGGACACTTATTTACCTTAACACAGAAAAACCATTTTTTATGCTTGAGTAGATTAAGATAAAATACAATGAAAAACTATTTTTTACGAAATAAGACTCGCTTGTTTTTTTTTCTGAAATAAGATAAATTTTATCCAAATATTTGGCTGAGTGTGATCATCGTTTTTTGTTCGTGTGTATACATAGTGGGGGGTTATCGTGAACAAAAATTTCCCAGGGAATGTTTCCCTTGTTCAAACATTGGGAACGTGAATGATGCCTAAAAGTTTCCTTCGAAATTTATTGGTATCGGGAATAAATTTTCCAGGGGAATTTGGCTGACATTGCATTGGATTTTTGTTCAAAGGAAATTTATTCCGTGGGATATTCACGATAGCAGAAAAATTTCCGTGGGAAACAAAATTCCTCGGGAGGTTCCCGAAAAGGCCCAGCATATAAAATAGTGTTGAAGGAGTTTTGAAGTAAATATTAGAATACAGTAAACGGTAAGACCCCAAACAAGAGAAGTTATTCTCTTCAGATAGGTATCTGGAAATGCGGGGGTCTACTTTGGTCGGATGTGTTTTTGTTTCTAGAAAAAAAAAAGAAGTAAGGACCATTTTCAAGAACATTAAATATCCTTTGGGATATACGTCTCGATCTTTTGCGTTACCCGGTTCTAAAGTTTTAAAAGAAAGAAGTACATACAATTCCCAATACGATTTATATGGAAAATAGAAAGTAGTGATGAGCGACCTGACCTGTAAATTATTATCTAAACGCCTGAAGTTTTACGAATGACCAGGGTTATTATTTCACTTAACTTTAAATAAAAAAGTAGTGGCATTGAAAATAGAAAACGTTATAATTTTTTTTTTTTTAAACAGTCCTAATGCGCAGACGCCCTTAACCGTTGAAACTAAATAGCCTATGAAGTAGTTTTTTATGACCTCGTGAAGTACCACGTCAAAGTTGTGCTTGATAGCTTTGATGCTAAAGTCAGGAAAAAAAAATATATATACATATATTTGCTAGTTGAATAGTAAGAATAGCCGCCACAAAACGAAAACAGATAAAGGTTTTCGACGAATCGAATTTTCAGCATCTCATACGGTGCACTAATTGTAAGCCTCCAAGGTTAAGAATTCATACAGCAACCTTACGCTATCCAGACGTTCGATCTAACATCTTAGACGTGCGTATATTTCAAGGAATCAACTTCGGCTCTGACCATATTCGTGTTGCAGAAAAATTCAGAGCTCGAATGTTGAACGAAAAAATTACGACCCGCTCTGGTCTTATTGAGTTGCTAAAGGCTATAGACGGAGAGCTGACAGCAAACTTTTGGTTTGGAGATATAACCAAAATTCACAAACGTGTATGTAGAGGAGAAGGGTCTTTATTTCGAATTCAATCGTCTGGCAGGATTATTTTGTCGCTGGTCGAAGGGAGGGGGCGGTGAAAAGAGCGATTTTCCAGATTTTTGTAAAATATTTTAAAGTATTTTGTATGAACTAATAAGCTTCCGCTGTAAGTCTTTCATTTCCCCTAGACAACACGGTTTCCTTAAATGTAGGTCTACAACCACTAACCTTGTCGAATTTGTATATTTTACCCTCTCCGCTTTAGAGAATGGAAATGAAGTCGACGTTATTTCCACAGATTTCAGTAAGGCCTTTGATAAAATTTCACATAGACTTATACTCTTCAAATTGTCCTCCCTCGGCTTTGAACCTATCTTTTTGAGATGGATCTTCTTACTTAGAGAACCATTACTACAACGTACGCTTCAGATCGGCCCTTTCCAATTCTTTCCTAGCTACCTCCGGCGTCCCCCAAGGCAGCCATTTGGGTCCCCTTCTTTTTATCCGCACTATTAACGATATCGACATGGTGATCAAGCATTCCTTAATCTCACTTTACGCCGACGATACGAAGTATTTATCAAAAGGTGATCTAAAGAATTCTCCAACCCCTATGTGACAAGGTCGCTGTACATAACATTTGTTCGACCCCTTCTCGAATACGTTTGTCAAGCTTGGTCGGGGTCGCCTTATCAAGAAATTCATATATCTAGGATTGAGAGCATTCAACGCCGATTCCTTCGATTTGTTCTTCGAGGCCTTCCTTGAAACGATCCTTTGATCCTACCACCTTATCGTGATCGCTTACAATTAATTAACTTGATATCATTCGAGAAACATAGAGAAATAGCAGACATTCTATTCATTCTCCGTCTCCTTTCTGGTTCTGTCGACTGCCAAACTCTTTACAATTCTATCTTTTTCAACACTAATCCCCGAAATTTAAGAAACCCTCGCCTCTTCTACTTGCCCACCCACCTCACCACATATGGATCCAAAGAGCCTTTAACTCGAATGTTGCGAAGTGTTAATTTGAACGCAAACTGTTTCGAGTTTAACTTAAGCAATTCCAGTCTTAAACTCCGTTTACTCAATCCTACCCCCAATACATCCGTATCTTAGCTATAAGCTTCTTAATTTTTAAGTTAAGTCCTTACTTTTAAGTTGTATGTTTGTAGCTTGCATTAAGCCGGATAAATGGGGGTTTTGCCCCACCTAAAATTATTTTGACCCAATCTACAAGCTATCGACTTTGTTGGCGTCCTCTACGAAGAAGATTAAAGGAGAATAAATTTAAGCCTACACCATCCAAAAAAAGGCCAACATATCGCCGAAAAACAAGTTTCTGAGGCTACTAAAATTAGCTAGAGAGCATATTAAGGAAAAAATTTAAGGTATCGAGTCTTAAAAATTGTCTGTTCAAGTTATAGAATGTGTAAAGGGAAAAATTAGGTGCGCTAAAGTCGAATTCAACTTGAAAATTACGTACTGATACTGTGAGTGAAAAATATAAATAAAATTTTGAGTTGCCTCATTAAATATTTTTTTCCAAAAAAAAAAAACTGAAAGTCCTAAACTGCTGTTGTTCTAAACTTCCATTTTAAAATTGATTTGGAATTTTCTCCAATCTCTTTCTTCCTTATCAAGAAATCATTAAATATTAAAAAAATACCCTTTAATAAAAACACTTTTAGATTTAAATATCTTGAAAACCTCAAGTACGATAACAATTCAAAGGATTCAAACTCAACGGATCAAAAACTTTGGAGAAATAGAGTCTGATGAGTATCTGCTCGAAAAATTGGGATTGAGTTTTTTCGAAATAAGATTCTACAAACGAACCTGCACTGCGGTCAATATGTGTAAAAAATTAAAAATTCAAAAACTCATTTCTTTTATACTTTTCAAACTCAACAAGTAGTTTCTTTATTTTAGTTATTAAAATAAAACTATTCAATATCGAAAAATATATGAGAAATATTTCATATTTCATTTGAAATAAAATTTTTCATTTTATGCTAACTTATATGCAATAATTATTTAGCAGTAAAACTGCCTTTCTATAGTTATACATACATAATTATGTGCAAAATTAATTATTTATTTACAAAGTAGTTCAATAGTTAATTTATTAAATTGACTGAGAAAAATAAAATAAAATAAACTAAAACTATACTACAGCTCAGTCGTAATTTCGTCTTGCGGTCGAAAACCAAGTTTAAAAAACTCATCTTCTAGCCACAATGAGCTCTGATTGAGATCCGATATCAGGTTGCCCTTTAATGTATTAAAGCTGCTGCCAAACGGATCTGATGCCCGTGGCTCTTCGAATTCATGTAAACTAATTAGCGAACCAAAGAGCTGCATTTTTTGCGGCGAATTCGAATGATTGTTTGTTGTTTTGAATGTCGTTTGTTTGTATGGTGAATCTCGAAGAGGGTCGTCACTCTGTCCGTTGGATTGGAAAAAGTCTATCAGCTGACCCACCTGGGGTTTGTAACGATCTAGAGCTTGCTCAGACCATGCATATATTCGACTCCAATCGTGTGGAGGTGCTGGGATGAGTTCAATTGGGCGATTGAGAAGAATTAGAATCTTTGCGAGATCTCTTACGATCGGTCGATATGAGTTCGCTGCAGCGGCATCACCTGACAGATAAAGTTTCCTTATCTGCCTCCGTGTGTCATTTAGCATGCCTAGAAAATATTCAGCATTCGGACGCATATCATTGAGTTGACGCAAGAAATCCGATCTGTCCATCGTGTTTTCGTTGATGAGTTTTTGTTTGATAGTTTTTCGTCGGCGTTTGCGCTTTATAAGAACTATAGCAACCGCTAGTAATGAAAGGCACACAAAGAAGCCTCCAAATAGACCGGCTAAAGCTGCTAACAGCGGACCCGATATACCAGTTGGGATGCAAACACGTCCCATGAAGTCGGGATGCGATGACCATTGGCCTGTATAGCCTGAAGGACAGACTTCGACACATATCCGTGTGTCGGTTATGAGGAAATTGGGATTGGGACATTTTATACATCCTTCGATGCTGCAGCGCAGGCAGTTTCTGCTCGCTGATGGTGGACATCCTGAAAAAAGAAAAGAAAAAACACAATAAAATTAAGTTTTTTTGTTATAAAAAATAAATAGAATAGAAAATGCTTAAATATTATTAATGTCTTTGAGCTTATTCATTTAAGGCGAGGAGAGTCACTTAAATATCTGAAATTAAATTATTCCACCCCAATTAATGTTTGAAACTAGCTTCAAACTAATTTTAAATAACACACATATATTTTTTCATAATATTACGTATACGCCACAGAGACCCAATATAAATAATGTCTAAAGTGTTAACATTTTCTCTCTAACAGTTACACTAAAAAGAAGAAGACAAAAAGAAATCAATAACATATGTACGCCTTGACTTAAGTCCTAATTTCCTAAACCAGCAAGATGCAAGCAAACATACTACTGAAATCAATCAGCTCTTAGCACCATTTAATTGGACTCGTTGAACTATTGATTAATTAGCTTTTAACGACCAATTTTTATGGAGTAAAAGCCGTTGAAAGTTATTTTTAATCCAGGATTTAATATTTTTGAGAAAATAAGAAGAAACAGACGAGGGCAACAAGCTCTATATTATACCACATATAGCAACTAAAATTACCCGCCTGGAAAACGAATCTAGTTTTCAATAAGGCCCTGGCAAGTTTTTCATAGTTACTAACAAGGGTCTAGCAAGGGTTACTATAGGCATTTGCTAGGCTCCCACCAGTGATGTACTTTTTTGCCTCGTCAGTTAAATTCTGCCTTAGCCCTGACTAGTAAAAACTAGATTTGTTCCAAATATTTCAGTCAGTGTCTGGTACCTACAGTTGCTTGTAGTATGTATTGTTGACGGAAGACAATTCCTTGACGACGACAGTTGAAAATAAACTTGCTATTTTTATCACGAAGAAACGTGTTTCGAATACCTCCCAATCTCCCAATAATCAACATATTCCACGAAAATTGTCCATGGTTTTTTTTTTTTTTAGGGGCACTTCTCGTTGTTTATGTTGATTGTTCACATTTTATTTAACTTTTTACTTTTATTTTATTATAAAACACGAACCACTAATTATTGTGCATTTGAAATAAAATATTCAAACTGAAACTGACGTTTAGTTAAATGTCATTTACTTTGGTATGTGTGAAGCACTGTAGGTATGTTCAGTGAGGCTCTTCGGAACAGTTTAAAACAGAAAAGAACACGTTTTTGCGGTTCGGTGAGAAATGTTCTGTTCTAAACTGTTCTGACTTGCTGTATAGTGAATCTGTCCACATTTTTGGTTGAATGGATATATACATAAATATTTCGTATTAAATTCGTATTTTGTTTATTTATTTTAAGCCTAGTTTATACATCAATGCGAAGTGAAATCCAAATCGAAATGAAACATCAATAAATCTTGCCTGGAAAGGTTTATAAGGAAAATAAATTTTGTTTTATATTTGGTTTAGGTAGGTAAGTCCGTTGAATTTTATTCACTTCGAACCAAATTTTTTCCTCCTTGTCGCTTAAATAATTGCATTTAATTTTATTGAATTTTTCACGCCTGGGAAAAAAGTAAATTTTTTGTATGAAAATTTCACTTCGCTTCAATCTATAAACTAGGCTTTACCTGGTAATTGTATTTTAAAAGAGAAAATACTTCACAAGATTATGAAATTAAATGTTTCATTGTCTTTTCATAAAAGACGATTTTCATATTTGTATGCAGCTAAGATACTATTTGACACACCGATTCAATTAAATTATTTGAAATTTGCACAGTTAATTAACAACGACACATATGTATATTTTTATTACGATATAATAAGATCCCGCTTTTATTAATTTTCATTAAATGACTGTATAAGTGTATTATTATTATTCAAGCTTTATTCACTCTTAAAGTTTACATTTTTTTTTTTTTTTTTTTTTTTTTTTTTTTTTTTTTTTTTTTAACATAAATTGTATTAGAAAGTTTGATGAGTATAAGCCTCCCCCTTTATCTTCCACGTTCGTCGGTCTAAAGCTTCTCTCCAGTAGTTTGGACAAAAAGATCGAATTTCATCTCTCCACCGCTTGAATGGTCTTCCTACACTTCTTTTCTTATCTAATGGAGTCCACTCTGTAATTGTTTTGGTCCATCGATCATCTGCTGTCCGAAATATGTGTCCAGCCCAATCCCATTTTAATTTTCTTGTTCTCTGAAGAACATCTTCAAATTTTGTTTGGGATCTTAGATTTTGGTGATTAATCTGTTGAGATAATCTTACATTCAAAATCTTTCTTTCCATGGTCCTTTGACAGGATTTCAGTTTATTTTCGAGTAGTCTTGTAGATTGCCATGTTTGACAACCATATATTAAAACTGGTAGAATGGTTGAGTCGAAAACGTATTTCCTTGTTTGAATTGAGATGTTAAGATCCAGCAGATTCTTCACATTCCAAAATTGTCGCCAAGCATTCGTTATTCTTTGGTTAACATTTTTTCTATCCTTATCGGTGAATGATATTATCTGACCCAAATAATTATAATCTTCTACGTATTCTAAAATAGTATCATCTACTCTTATTTCTGACTGGTTACCATTAGACATTATTTTTGTTTTTTGTCGGTTAGTGGATAAACCTACTTTTTTGCATTCGAGGCATAGCTCGTTTAACATATTTTGTAATTCAGATTTGGTTGTAGCGATTAATACAATATCATCTGCAAATCTTAGATTTGATAAATATTTGCCGTTTATATTCAGACCCTTGTTTTCCCATTTCAATTTTCGGAAAATTTCTTCCAAGGTTGCAGAAAAAAGTGCTGGTGAAAGTGGGTCACCTTGCCTTACTCCACGTGTCGTATGAAACATTGGTCCCATACTTTCCGTTTTAATGCATGCAATATTATCCTTGTACATATTTTGAAGGATACGAACTATTTTCGGGTCCACTCCTTGATTAATTAACGCTTGCCAGATAAATATTTGCTCAACTGTATCAAATGCTTTAGCGAAATCAATAAATGCGAAATATAAGGTTATATTATATTCCTTTGATTTTTCTATTATTTGGCTAATTGTTTGAAGATGGTCCATCGTTGAAAATCCAGATCTGAATCCAGCTTGCTCAAAAGGTTGATTGAAGTCTAGACTTGCCTTCATTCGATTGAACAAGCATTTTGCAAATACTTTATAAACACAGGATATTATGCTAATTGGTCTATAGTTGTTAACATCGTCTGTGTTGCCTTTTTTGTGGATGAGGATAATTTCGGATTTTTTCCATTGTTCTGGAATTTCCTCGGTGACCAAAACCTGATTGAAAACATCTTTCAACCAGTTGGCCAATGAACATTTTGCGTATTTTAAATACTCTGCCGCAATTCCATCGCTTCCCTTACATTTCTCGTTTTTTAAACTTTGAATCGCAGTTTCAACTTCACTTTTCAGAAAGTTCGGAAAATGTTGCTCTTCTTGCCAATCAGCAATTTGAAGCGAATGGACATCAGAATTGTTTAATTGGGTTTTGTATAAATTGCGGTAAAAGTTTGTTGCTATCTGGTTGATATCTCTTCTAGTATGAATCTTGCGAACATTATCCGATAAAGCAACGATCCATTCCTTATGAGATTGCATTGAAGCATTTGCTTTTTTAATTGATTTTGTTTCTTCTAATAATTTTTTTAGAGCGTTGTCGTTAAAAGTTTGTATTTCATCTTTAGATTGTTTCTTAATTTTTTTTCGAAGAATTTTAAGATTGCGTTTTTCAGATTCATTTAGACTTTTCTTTAACCGTAATTGTTCACGTTCCTTAATAAGGTGCAACGTTTCATTTGAGATTTTTTGGGGCTTCTTTGTTGATGATTTCAGGATATGTCTTTCTGCAGATTTCTTTATTGTTCGTTCCATGATGTTATACAGATTTTGAACTGGTTCATTCCTAGGTGCAAGTATTTGGTATCGTTGTTGCAGATCTATATTGTAATTCTTGATTGCTTCATCACTGAGGGTCTTTGAGATGCTCTTCTTTGTTGTTCTGTGGAGTTGTCTCTTGTTGTGACTAATAGTCAGTTTGGCTCGCACTAGTCTGTGATCAGAATCAAATTCAAAGTTATTCAAAACGCTGACATCTTCCAGAACAGATCTTTTATTTGAAAGAATATAATCAATTTGGTTTTTGTATTTCCTGTCTGGTGATATCCAAGTCCACTGGTTTTGTGGTTTCTTTTTAAACAAGGAATTACCAATCATGAGCTTGTGTTGCCAAATATGTTGGATTAAGCGGCGTCCTCTTTCATTTCTTCTGCCATATCCAAATTTGCCCATTATATTTTCTTCTCCCTTCTCCCTTAACCCAATTTTTGCATTAAAGTCGCCAATTGTTAAGAGAATTTCAGCTTTGAAATGGTTTGTTGCTCTATCAAGTGTATCGTAGAATGTATCTAGTTCATCTTCTGTTGCTTTTTCTGTAGGTGCATAGACTTGAATTATGGATACATTACATTTTCCAATTTTGAACTTTACGCCTATCACTCTGTCGCTGTATCCTTTTATTTCAAGAATGTTCTTTTTCAGGTTTTTGTTTATAAGAAATCCAACGCCAAATGATCCTTTTTTGGTACCGAAATATGTAAGTATATTACCGTTGTTTAGTTCTGTAATGCTTTCTCCATTTCTTCTTGTTTCCGCTAGACCTATAACATCCCAGTGTATCTTTGAGAGGGCATTTTCGAGTTCTACAAATTTTTCTTCGGACTGTAAAGTTCTTGTGTTTAACGTTGCAATATGTAACTGCTTACTTCGATTTGGGTTTAGATTGTTGTTGGCACTATTTTTCCTACTTTGTGTTTTTATTTCGTATATATTAGAAGGGGGGTTTTGGCCATGTACCTCCACGGTGGCCAACCGGGTTGGAGGCATATTAAATAAAAAGTTTGATTCGTTGATGTTTGTATTCGTTTCATTTTCGTGCAAAGGTTGACTTCTTATAATTTTTGTAATCTTTTCATTTGATGTTGTTAGATCGGTTTTGATTCTTCTTCTTCCGTTAAAAAAACTTGGTCTGAGGTCTTGCAGAGATTAAGGTTCTCCTGGGATAAAGTTTTTTGAAGAACATATTTTCTTAGCGGAGAAGTTGAAGGTGATGTTCGCATTTTGTTTCTTGGTAGTGGTTTGTTCTTTTTCGTTGCTCCCGTTCGAGGATGCATTGGTCTTTCGATGCCTTCTCGTTCTTGGTCTTCATCAGACATCTTTCTTTTGTTTTGTTTTTCGCTTGCTTGTGAAAGAACAGGTATCTCAGCTATTTCTTGGTCTGAGAGTTGTTTGCCGTTGACCCATAGGTGGTTATGCTTAATTTGTATCTTTGGATTTCCTTCCCTATTTAAAATAGCCTCAGCCTTTTGTTTTAAAAGTTTTCTTTTTTCTACATTCTCTTTCGGTAGGTCATCGTGTATAGAATGTTTTGTTTTGTTTTTGTTGTTATATTGTTTAAGGGAGCTAAGTTTACTCATGATGAGGTTTTTTATTCTATATGCTAGAAATCCTAATTTTATAGGTCGAACTTTTCCTTCGGTTTTACTTCCTAGTCTATATACAAAGTCTAGATCTCTAATCGAAATTTCTAGTTCAAAGGCTGTATTCAAAAAGCGTAAAACTGTTGTTTCAAGTTCCGAGATACATTTTTCGTATTCCTCGATACCAAAAATGATGATGTTTTTTCTTCTTATTTGGCATTCTAAAATATTTATCTTTTCTTCGTGCTTATCAACTTTCGAGTTTACAATATTCATTTTGGAACCGATCTTATCTAACTTTGATTCTACCCCGGTTAGAGTGCTCGATACGTTTTTTATATCTAACTCAAGAGATGTCTTAGAGTCGGTTATATTTTTGTACAACAGAGCAATCATATCTTTAAGCTCCGAGTTGCTTACGTCATCACTTAATTTCTGTGTTTTTCCTGGTGTCATATTTAGTAGCTAGTATCGGAAACTGTTTGAAATAGATTCTGCGAACTTATAGTAGTGGTCTATGAAACAAAATGTAACAAATTCGATGTTCTGAATTGATTATAAAATTGGTTTGTGTCTTAGATAAGTTATTGCTTAATTGTCCTATTCCTTGTAAGATGGCGTAAGTAAATAAGTTTAAAAGCTAAAAGTTTCTATTATAGTTTAATATGAAATTCAGCGGTGAAAAGTTCATTTAAGCTTATGTGTGGGAGTAGTAATTAATATTTTGCAGATGTGCGTACTCACTTTACATATGCGATCAATTGGCAACGTGTGTGTTTGTTCAGTCCCGCTTTGTACTTTGAGTATGGATGTTGTTCGCTCTCTTCCAATATATAGATAAATTCAGACTGAAATGATGAACAAAGCAACCACTCAAACTCGAAGGCAAATATATATTGAGAACTTTAGCACTTCTTGATATTGCAACCACAAATAATTAAAATTAAATCAGCCGCACAGACTTCAGGATTCTGACACCAATTCAAATTGTAGATAATCACCAAAGATACACTTTATATGATAGAATTTCAACCCTTCACAGCCGCTTACGATTTTATAGCCAAATAATACTGGAGCACCACCAAAAAAACGTCCGATCGCTGAGCTTTTGAGCTTTTGACTCATACATAGTATAAGTGTATACATAGTTACAATCAAGGGCCTCACCATTATTTTATTAAATAAATGTTCTCAGCGAGGCACTAATACGGGCCTGTCATGTTTTCCTCGTCTACCGAAATCTTTCCAGGGCCTTGCCTAAACTTTCCAAAAACTTGCCATTTTTCTAGGCGGTTATATTATCAGAGTCAATTTGTTCACATTATTCAATTTTAAAGTCAAAATAAGTTTTATGAAATTTTATAAATTCACTATATTTAATTTTGAGAGAATACATTTATGATTGAGTTAAAATAAGTTATGCGATAACAAAAGACAATTTTTGATCTAACGAATTCTTTTAAAGCTTAAAAACTTTATGAATTATTCAACGAATTTACAATTGAATTTTATTTTTTTTTTTAAATTGCTGTATCCCATTCTGGCATTTCCAGTTCAGGCTTTGGCTTAGAAATTATGTGATGCGCCATACGGAAAGACAAGTTGGGACAGTGCCCCATAACAAACAAACTAAAAAAAAAAAATATAAAAAAAATAACTGCGTTAGCCCTCGCAACTAAAGGTAATTTCATTTAATTGAATTGTTTTCCCCTAGGGGGACCAATTGTGATTCATTGAATCTTCTTACTTTGCCACGAGGCTACATGGGAAACTCTGTTACGTCATGTCAGTTTAAATTTATCACAAAAAATATGTCGATCCAGATGAATTATCTTTTCGAAAAAGGAAGACGAAAATTGTTGAAATCGTTTCCCAGAGCTATGTACATGCGATCTTGTTTGTCTGGTGGCTTGCGTGTTGTTTGATTTAACTGATGTTATCGGTCGCATTATGATAATATCATTTTTAGTTAAAAATCATCTTTTGGCCTTAAGGTTTTTTTCTAGACAGGTAAAATCGCAGTCGCAGATAAATGAATTCGATTGAGATGAGTAATTGAAGAGAGATGACAGGTTTAAAAGAGAATTTTATTTGCTTTGATCGTTTTGAATGAGTTGATTGGGCAAATTACTGAGCAGGTTATTATAATGGCGAAAGCTTTAATTGAGTTAAATTGCAATATTTATACTGCTTGTAAAAGGTATTTAGTAGTACTAATAAAACTGTTCAAGTATGTGATTGCGGTTGAATGATGTCTCAATCATTATACAGGTCCGTATGTAGTGAATCATTCAGTTTTTTTTTTTTAATTAAAAGTGCACTGCAAATCCAAGAGCTTTGAGGTCGAATTATAATGGACGAAAACTTACTCGCAGTAATGTCATACATAAACCAACGAAAAGTACCGTTCCAAATTCTCTTTTTTGTATAGGTAGTGTCAGCTACACTAGCGAGGGGGTGCTCGGCAGCACTTCTCTAAAATATTTAAAAAAATATATCTGTATTAGTGACGATACGCATAGTTCCACGGAACACGTTCTACAATTCACCAACCGTTTTCAGTTTCAATTGAACAAATCTTTTGGCAGCCCGAACCACATCTATCTCGTGTGGTGTGTTTTGGAGTCGTGTGTCGCTATCGCTCCAATGTATTTCATATGTGTAGAGCCATATTTGTCTCGAGTGATGTGTTGGGGAGTGGTGTATTGTGTCGAAATCTATTTTGTTACGATTGCGCCATACCTCGGTATGGAGCAGACATTTTTTTAGTGTGCACGATATAGAAAATAATGCTCTTGAAAACAGAATAATAAAAAATAAAAAATGTCAATTTTGAAAGACAGCACGCTTCATTAGTGTACTCAGTCCACAACACACCACACGAAAAATGTGTTGATCCGGCTTAATACTCAGGAGAAAAAAATGACTCAGGAGAACTTTCATGACATTTATCCTTGAACGAACTATATACAATTGCGATCATACGTTATATGTAGCCTCAATAAGTGTATTCATCTTAAATCCTCTAATCCGCTTGACATAAACGAAACTTCAAAAAAGTTTCTGATTCACAATTTTTTGACGGAGGGAAATCTCTGAGATCTAATTTTCTTAGAACATGCCTATTGGATTTTAAAATACATGAATCGCCCTGAGCCAAATCAATTGAAAATGACACTAAAATTATTTCATGAGTAACTGGCTGAACAGAATAGAATGACGGAACTGAAGCCGCAGACGGAACTGGAAGAGCTGTCAAAAAGTGTCGTACGTCATTTTTTTTACATGTCCACAATGGAGCTGTACAGCTTTGAAAGTATTTTGAAGAAAAAAAAAAAGAATATTCTTGTGTACAAGCTCAGAATTCACATTTTTTGTTTCCAATAATTTTCATTTTAATAAATAATTTTTTTCGCGATACAAATAACCACAATATTTTTTTTCGACCCAAAAAGTTGTTTTTTTTCTTCATACAAATTGAAACGTCAAAAGTGCCGTACGTGAAAAGTTAAAAGTTGGTGAACTCTTCCGTCTGCGTCTGCAGCTCCGTATGCGTCTACGTTCCGTTGTGTTCGCAGCATTGAATTTGCGTGTATTTAATATTTTGACAGCTATTCCAGCTCCGTCTCCGGTTCCGTCTGCGTCACCATTCTGTTCAGCCAGTAATCAAGACAAATTTTTTTTTTAATCATTGCCCAATATTGTGTTTAGAGGATAGGACTGTCCCGCCCAAGTTCGTGCAATCGAATCCCAGCCTCTGCCATCAAACAGAAATCTTTCTCAAGGGAACTACCTATTTAAAAGGTCAAAAATGGAATGTGGAGTTGGAGCGGGATTCTATTCGGAAACCCTAAATTTAGCCAGCTCCTTTAGACTCCCGGACAATAGCAGTGTTTTCCAAGCTGAGGTTCTGGCAGTAACTAGAGCTGCAGAACGGCTGTCAATGCTGGCCATACCGCCAACTGATATTACCTTCTTCATTGACAGCCAATCAGCCATAAAAGCACTCTCTGCCATCGAAATAAAATCAAAACTCGTTTTCTGCTGCCGAGAAGAGCTCAAGGTTCTTGGCTCGCAGCACAAAATAAGACTCTGCTGGGTTCCTGGCCATATAGGAATCCTAGGTAACGAAAAAGCAGATGAATTGGCACGAATTGGATCATTAGCTGATCCAAACCAAGCAGAACTTAACATTTATGCACCAATCTGCCTCTTCAAACAGACTGTGGCAAAGAAAATTCTTGAGAAAACAAATGCAAGGTGGACCCTACTCGACTGTTTTGATAAGGGGAAGACAGATAGGATCTTGAAGCTAAATAAAAAATCACTATACTATCTCGTAGGTACAGTCACCGGATACAATCTGCTGAAGTATCACATGACAAAACTGAGGCTCAGCACGGATGATCTATGCAGAGGCTGTGGCGATGAAGAAGTACATGAAGACTCTTCTCACTTCTTATGTCACTGCCCAGCACTCTCGCAACTGAGAAACAAACACCTAGGAAACTACTTCTTCAATAACCTAGAAGAGCTCTCCAACCTATCTGGTGTGCAACTATCGAAATGAAATTCATCAATGCCTCCAAATGGTTTGATGGTCCATGAAACTTATAGGTTAAATCATTATTTGGAGCGTTCAATCCTCCAGGGTATCACAAAGGGATCTACATTGATCTATAAGTGTGATAGGAACAAGATCCTCTATCAGCCCAACAACCTAACCTAACCTACCTCTTTAAAAGAATGGACAAATCCTCCAAAAGAATCTCTTTTCACAAAATAGGATAACACGCAACTTAGTCATTCGGAATCGCTAGTAAAATGTAGGTCCCCTCCATTCCGGAAGACACGCTCACGGGAATGATTGAGAGTCGTTTGTTACTAGGTTCTTCACGAGCTGTCGCACAATAAATTTACTTTTATTTTTAACAGGATTAACTGTTCACAAAAAAACTTTAGAAGTTTTAAATTTTCGTTTCATAATGATGATGTGGTGCATGCTGAATTAACCTTGTTTTTATTTGTCTTACAGTTCGTTTAATCTTATTACACAGCTTTTATAAAAAAAAAAAAAACGATCTATGTTGTAGGTTTTTATAAAAATAATGTCATGTACACAGATCTTGATTGCAATGTCAACAGCATTGACCCATTTACCTACTCCACCTTAATAATAGATAATAATGATGTTCTTAGCTTGGACGCGGTCTGTTGATCTTTCTGTCTTCTCATATCTCTTACACTGCATATACGATCTAAATTGCTTTGTTTGCCTCTACCAAACCAATATAGCATGTTACGTTTGCCACACCACCGTCATCTTCCCGAAATTTGATCCCAAAAAGCACGCCATTAAATGTCATACCCCACCATACATTTTACCAGTAGATTGAACACTTGTCTCAACAAATTTGTTTTCGAAACGCTACTTCATCTTCGACAACCAACTATACCTACTCTCGTGGAGTCAATTATGCATGCACTGTTGCTATGTCGCCACTCGCCAAGCCATGCGACCAACACGACGCTGACGAAAACAATTACCGCTGCGGTTGATTATACACTATTGCATGCACCAATGGAGTGTAAAAGTGATGAACGACCTGTCAGCGTGACAGTAAACTGTGTCAAATGGAATAAGGTAAAAGCGGTAGCCATTGTTGCATGTAGTGCGTGTTTTCTATGAAAGCAAACAACGCTTTTGTACTTTCTAATGACAGCACTTGAAGCACTTCTTTATATAGAGAGAGACCCACAAAAAGCCATAAAACCTACTACCGTTCGAAGACAAATTATCGACGCCTTTCTTGGGGTAACCTCCTGAACTGAAACAACGTTATTTATGTGATGAACGCAACAATGCAACCAAGCCAATAACCACATTGCAATTAACGGAATGCTTTCTAAAGAATCTTACCATTTAGAGGCTATGCTCATCGTAGGCTCAAACCATGGTTCGAGATTCTTGAAATAACCCAGACCGTCTTGCATCGTCGATCGTAGTCCACTCCACCGTCCACTGATGTACTGAAGACGCCAGAAGACGGAGGAACTCGGCGGTGATGATGTAAGTCGATTTGACAGTAAAACAAATGACAGCATGCATTTATACAGACTCCATTTTTTGAAAAACGTTATGCATACAGAACAACAATGCAGCACATGCGCAACCTAAAGGGACCGTTATGGGGTCAATCGCCTCCTCCAAGTCCGTTGTACATACACGTACCTACACTATACATGATGATAATGATGATGAAGATAATGACAGAACTGCAATCCTTAGGTAGGTTAGGTACACAGGCGTGCAACTTCAGATGTGCATGTGACATTAAGTGGAGAGAGTAGAACTTGTATAGTTGTTGTTTTGCTCTTTGATGATCTTACGTGCACACACAGTTTTGTTGCATCGTATACAGGAATTCGCCTTTCGGTGCATTTTGAAGGAAGCAAGAAAAGAGGATGCAGCCGTCCAACAGCAACAACAACAACGCAATAAGGGCCAAATACCGCAAAGTTAAAGTCAAGTGTCAAGATCTACCTCAATGTTTATAGCACAGGATTTGTATTTTTTTTTTTTTTGTAAGTAAGTTTTTCAAGATGAAAATCATGTCTTCACATTTTCACAATGATGGTTGTTGTTCAGCAGGCACTCGCGGTCGCGGTTACATTTAAGTACAATCAACTCTGATCTGTGGTTGAGATGAATGATGCATTCACTAAATGAAAATGATTTTACACACAAAACCACTAACGTTTATGCCAAGTACCTATACTTTTTCTATCATTCCGTATTGTATTTCAATACACTTCGACGTTAGTAGTTTAGTGCTATCGTAAAAAATTGTTGCTGAAATGTATATTTATATGTTCAACGGGGTAAAGGGTCGATAGCAGTTCGTTAGGCTGTTAAAGAAATATCTATTTATTTTTGTTGTGAATAGTTCAGTAGCGTATTGCAATTTAACTTGGGAAAGTCATTCTATAATAACTCGGTGATAGTTAAAACTTTTTTGCAAAATTGGTAAAAGTCGTAAATGTTTCGGTCTCATATCATTTCGGAATTATATCACCATTATTATGAGCACAAAACATTTCAAACTTTACCAATGTTTCTGAAAAATTATTAGTTTTATCGGTGATTTCTAGAACTTTCGCACATTTCGGAGTTTAACCTTAACACATACAATAATGTAATATAAGTACGATAAAATACCAACGCAGGGCTATCGAACCAATCCCCCATTTTACTATCTTTCCAATGTGTTAAATGGCGCCCAATAAGTTCTCTTTTAAAATTCCCGATACTTTCAGAAGAATTTTACCATGAATAGTTTTATCAAACATTTCAAATACAATATATTCATAATATAGAAAATTTGAGCTAATTGCAACAATTTTAGTCCACCTGGAAATCGTTATTGCTAAATGCGAATTAATTATCGTGTCAACCCTATTTTCTTTACAATGAAATAGCAATTTTCTGCCGATAGATATGCCAAAAGATTAGTGATTAAATGATAAAAGTGGACAAAGAGTGTGGATTTGAACCTTAAATGTCGGTAACGTAGATTGCTTTTCACTCACAAAAAGATGTGAACACAGCCACAGAAATAAAGAGCGGACATAAAAGTGGATATAGCGTTTTATTGAACTTGTTTTTTTTGCGCTAGCTTTAAATTACCAATAAAATGCACCTTTATTTACAATATGTAACTATGTTGGTTTCTCTGTCAAGCCTTAACTACATAAACCAAAAAAGTGAAAAAGTACAAAAGTGAAAATTTTCTAACTCATTTTGGGATAGTTTTTCTCACTGGAAAACTTATAAAAATGATGCAGAAAGCTTAAATTTTGGTTTAAAAAGAATTGTATACATTCTTTTTCACAAAACAACTGCGCTAGCGGGAAAAAAAAATATTTTTACTTTTGTAATTTTGCAAAAAGTGGCCAATGTAGTTAAGACTTCACTTTGTAATTAATTACCTGGCATTTCACTGTTATTTTTTGAAAACGTTTTTCTGTAATTCCAGTTCATTCCAATGCATTTTTCTCATAAATTAAGAAGCCGAATCTTATATACGGCATCCACATTGTTATCGCGATAGCCACTACCATCAAGTCAATTTGCTTTATAACGTAATGCCGGATTTACATGAGTGACAAAATGTCATTAATTTTGTCATTTTATACCAATTAACTGTCATAAAACCGAATTATGACAATTTATTGGTATAAAATGACAAAATTAATGACATTTTGTCACTTGTGTAAATCCGGCATAATACATGTATTTACGTCATTAAAGCAATTGTGTTGTTTGTAAAAAGCTGTCAAAACTGCCAAGACAACTTTTGAGAATACATAATTCTGTACCAATCGTTCTATTCTGCCAAAAATGTTCAAATTTTTGCTTTCAATTTCGTTGAGATGGTTGTTTTCCTATCCTATGTAGTAGATTATTCAAAAATTTATCGATGTTAATATTCACGTTCTTATTGTTTTTTACAGTGTTTTCTTTATCGAAGACTAATGTCGTTTTTCATGGCAATCTGTAAAATCTCTTCTCAAACTCCAGAATATTGCTCTTTTGGATAAAACATGTTGGCATCGAAAAGTTTCATCTTCAAAGTATGTCAGCCCATATTTGAATACTTAGTATTGGTGACGATTGTTCACAGACTTTCAATTTACTTAAATAAAGATATTTTCAGATTGACTTTGACATGAGAGCTTATTATGGGTGAACGCAGATCAAATCTTTCAAATTAAAGAGATCGCATCAGTCGTCTTCAGAACTTATCCAGAACGCATCTTTTTGTGAATAAAACATGAAAAACTGGAAAAAGTACAAATCTTTTCACAAAAAGATGAAAGCTTTTCTACAATGAAAAACAACATAAGTATCCAGTTTCAGTAATTTAAAAAAAAACATCTTAGACAGATAAATTAATCGATAGAACCATGTATCTGTTGTAACTTGCAAATCAATCACCTTGTGAGCTGGCAACATAGACAACATCACCTAAGAAAGACGTTAAGTTACTGTTGACTGTTTTAAGGAGCAGCACTTTATAGTCATGTCACGTCAATTAATTTGAACAAACAACAACTGTAAAAGAAGTTTAAACAAAACTCGGTCAACTTCTTCTATACAACAACTGTCCGTGTGCACACATGTGACGTTTCAAGGAAACGTTCTGGGAATAGGAATTTATTGTTTGCCACTGCACTTTCCATTTATATTGTCCAACAACAATTCACAGATGTTGTATTGTATTGTATATTATGTGAGTTATTTATTATAATTAATTTAAAGTGGCTTCAGTTTCAGTCAATCCGAAGACCTGTGGTCACTATTGGTTAACCTGTTTTATTTCTGCTACCCACTGGCATAAAATATCCAGAAGAGATCATAATTTGAAATGGAAACTTGAGAAGATCGATTGGTATTCGATGTGGGCGTTCGGGTAATGAGGAAATCATATTTCCGCACTTTTCTTTATGATCGGGCTTATGGATGAATGTGCAGCGTGTGTGTAATTAGTGATGATGATATTACGAGTGACGTTCCGTCGATTGGTTTCGAGACCGAATCCGGATGGACATTCTAAGAGGTTATTTTAATGGGGTCTTTTCTTATAAATATGTATTCATGCATGTATGTAAGGTACTAAGTCTGTGTATTATACAGAGGAATATTGAATTTCATGTCAGGTCTGATGTTGTAATAAGAGATCAATTACCTACCTACATCTGTCATTGATAAGTAATTTGACTGTTTGTTTATTTGTTCATTATGTTGACATTTATGTACAGAGAAATACCAAGATAGTTTTATATAATTTTGAAATAAGACCTATTTTTTTCTATATTCATCATAATGTAAGACAGAATGCTAAACATTTCAACACATTTACAAAATATGTAGGTTAAATTGGCATTATGATATCTACATATTTCGATTTTAAAGACATTTTGAGTTCTTAATTTAAATTTTTATACCTTTGCAAACTTTAGTGTACACTTGTCAAAAAAAAAATTAAGGGAACAAACTAAATTTCACGTTTTTTTTAGTGTTTTTTGAACAGCTGTATCTCTGTGGAAAGTGATCGTATTAAGATGAAACAAAAAGCATACTAAAGCTTTATATTTTTTGTGTTGAAAAATTTTAGAAAGTGATTTTTTTAAGATACCTTTATTCCACAATCATAAGAAATAGCACGAGCAAAGAATTTTAATTTTTTTTATTTTTTTCGAAGAGTGTCATTTTCTTTGAATTTTTTTTTTCTAACGTCGTCTGGCTTTGATGAAAAAAAGAAACTTTTGACTTTGGCTACCAATATTCCAGTTTTCAAAGTTGCCCTCAAATTTTCCGTGTCGGCATTCCTTACGGACATATTGGGCGAACCAAGATCAAAAGTCTCTTTTTCATTCAAAGCCAGGTATTCTTCCGAAAAAAAAATTTAGAGCAACGAAAAATGACAACATTCAAGCTAAATAACAATTTATCGAATCGATATATTTAATTGGCTCAAAAAAAAATTCAATGAAAATGACACTTCAAAAAAAAAAAAAAAAAAAAATGTTTTTTCTTTTTCTTACGGCTATATTATTGACATTCTTCAAAGCTAGTTTTACTGAAAAACTAGATTAATAGGGGTTTCGAGTTTTAAGTTTCCCAAAAAAAAATTATTGAATTGATTTAGATGTCAAACTATGTACGAATATTTTGATTTAGATATCAGAGTAATAAAAATTTGTGAAAAACTTAAAACTCAAAACCGCTATAGATCTAGTTTTTCGGTAAAACTGGCTTTGATGAAAGTCAAGAATATAGCCGTTAGTGTAGGCTGCGAAGCCTTTGCACCATCGTAATAATATTAAAAGTTTGGATAAAATAAAAGCAACTACTTTTGAGTTAGCTTTACCACCAAGTTTTTATAGGCTGGAGTTAGCTATTTCACGGTCGCCAGGCCGATCATTAGACTCCTTTAGTCTATGTATGTTCAATTTTATGGGCATGATCACGTGACCTTCGGTAGCGCAGACTTAAGCTGATTCGGGGTCACATTGCAAGAGCGATGTCCTCAGCTAATAGCCTAATCTTCGGGGCTTACTACCAGCGTTGCCATAATGTGCCCGATCGGGCCATTTGGCCCTCTGTTTTTCATTTTGGCCCTTGGCCCCGGGCCACCAAGAAATGGCCCGCACTTCGTAATTTATTTCAATTTCAATTTTTTTAAAATTTTTATTGTATTTTATTCCATTTTCGTTTTATATTTATTTACTGCTTTGATATTAATTACAATGTGGCTGTAAAACGAACAGCCCTTTTGACCAAGATCCAGATGTACAACAACCGTGGTTTAGATTAGACTTTAAAATTTAAAGTTTAAACCCACCGATTTAAATGCATTACCTGAGGTTCAACACTGATTCAAGCATGTTAGTGTTAGTCAGTTAATCCGCCGAACTAAAAATCGTGAACCACCAGTTAAATATTGAACCACGTTTGTACAACTAGCCTTTATTGGCTTTACCAGTTAATCCGCTAAAATTGGTAGGTTAAAATTTCTGAATAAAGGTTTAATTGTTTGAATAACATAAACATTTTTATAGTCGAAATCTCCGAAAAAAATCTCAGCTCTTATGTGAGATTTTTTGTCCCCCTTAAAAAAATCTTTGAGCGGTCAGATGTTGCTCTCTAAATTAGACAACAGATTTTCTATAAAAAATAATTAATTTCTACAAATTTTCAGCAAAAATAATTCAATGTTCATATAAAAAAAATAAATTGTGTAGAAATTCGTAGTTTTGAACAGTATACACGAACAAAGCTAATGTTAACGTTGTTTGCCAAACTATTAGCGACCTACCTACCTACAACTTTCAAAAAAAAATTTCTCTCACGGATTGTGGCCCGCACTTTAAGGAAATGGCCCTCAATATTTTTTTTCTTTGTGGCAACGCTGCTTACTACCCCAACAATCAATACTTTGAGAGTGTGCGGTTTAGTGGATATGTTCCTCTATCTAGACAGTCGAGGGCTGATCCAGGATAGGGAAGCGGTTCCGCTTATCTACCACGTCGGCCGTAGAACTGTGGATAGGCGGCGCTGAGCGAATTCGGTTCAGTAGGACTGTGTCCGATCGGGACCGAAGAGATAGGAGGAAGCAGGAGAATCAGTTTTGGTGGCTCAATCCTGAACTTGATAATTAAAGTCGACTTGCTTTCATGTTTTGGCCGACTTACATATAGGTGTAGGTAAAAGTGTTAAGTAGGGACAGTTAGGGTGGCACAAAAAAAAAAAAAAAAAAAAAAAAACCAACAAAAATTAAAAAAACAAAAATATAAAAACCAAAAACGCTGCTGTGGCTGTTCTAGTTTTTAAGTAGTTTTTAAGTAGTTTTAAGTAATTTTAAGTAGCTTAAGTAATTTTAAGACATAGTTTTATTATAGTAGTTTTAATTAGCTTAAATATAGTTTTAGGTAGTTCTTAAGTTTTATAAAAAATAAAAAAAAAATGATAAAGGTACCAATTTTTTTGTAAATTCTTTCTTGATAAAAAATAAAAACAATAACGAATTTTAAAATAAAATTAGCTTTTAGGCCGAAAGGCATAAGAATTAAGTTATGATATAGTTTAACTTCGAGCGCCCGCATAGGGCCAGTAAGTTAGTTGTAAGTTATTGATAAATAGGCTAGTATTTTATGAATTTTGTTCTAGCTTTAAGATAGTTATAAGTTGAATAAAAAAATAAAAATGAATTTAAATAAAAAAAAGTGCAGATGGCCAGAAGACGCTTGGTCTATGGTTCGAGTCCCAGTGACGGCAAAAAGTTTTTCAAAAATAGGTAATTTCAAAAGTTTTTTTTTTTTTCATTTTATACCACAGTGTAATCATACACAATAAATTAACTGCCTTATTCATAAACAAAAATTGGTTATTTCAGCTCTCGTGTTCAGGGAAACTACACCATGGAATAAGAATGTTCCGGATTCAAAATAAAGGCAATTGCTTACTGCTCCATTTGAGTCCGGAAAATTGTTATTCCATGGTGTAGTTTCCCTGAACACGAGAGCTGAAATAACTATTTTTTGTTTATGAATATGGCAGTAAATGTTTTATGGTATGATAATACAGATTACCCGATAAAATTGATTTTATATTTTGTATTACCTACTTTTCAAAACAGTACCTGTAAATGATGAATCATCTATTATTATACTTTAAATATGTACCTACTTTCCAAATTAACATTAATGTTATCCTTAACACGAACCTTTAAATGATATATGGTTTTAAGCAGTCCCTCTTTTATATGTATTCACAATATAACCAATTTGTCTATATCTAAGCGTCGTCGACTCGTCGGCACGGCGCCAAATTAATTCAATTTACACAAGTCACAACAATGAACGCCCCCCAGTTCTTAAAAGCCATCGTTCTCAAGAATATATAATGTATACCTACTGCTCTTTAATAAAATAATTCCCTTCTCTCAGTTGTCTTTTTTGCGGTGTAATTTTCTTCTACTTCATGTGGATTGGAAAAAAAATTGTAAAAAAAACCATTTTTGTTGTTTGCAATTTGCACCGGGTAAATATTATTTTATTAAAATGTAAAAAGCAACAAAAAATTGCCATTTCATTACACTTTTACACCCTGAGAGAGGATAAGGCTCTGTAACGATCATCTAAGAGTATAGATACTAAATCCAAAACAAAGACCAACTAATGTTGACAGAACTCTAGCCCGCATTTGCAGCTTCACTGCACAACTTGTACATGGTATACTCTTGGTTTAAGTGCGCAAATATGCACACAGAACTAAAGATCTTATGAAAAGTCATTGGAAAACAAGGAAAAGCATTCACCTAGGAACTGCGACTACGAAGTTGAGGATAAACCCTACCTGTCTGCACCACAACCACACAATAGAATTACCTACTGCTTCCCTCCAGCAGTACCTCCTCAGGTACTCCCATAATACTATAGATACAACATAAGGTTGATGATCGTTTGTTTGATCGATGGAAATCGTGATGCATATTATTGGTCCCGCACGGTGCACGGCAAAGATCCATACAACATCTATCCGTAAGAAACAACAATTGCATTCGATCTCGATAGAGCATTTCACCCGGAGGGGGCTAAAAGTTGACTAGTCCTTCCACTTTTTGTTATAGCTCCTCACTTCTCGATCTTAACCCAGACAAGAGTGTTTCATAATGGAGTCACATACTAACGATTACATAATACTGCTTAGCTCATAGATAGATAAGTATATGCCGTTTGCTGGCAGATTAAAAACAATGCAAGACTAGGCGTACGTTCTTGCTCTTATCTATATACAGGGTGATCGGTATAAGATGCAACAAACTGCTGGAGCGAGTAGGTTTGGTTAAGACAAGAAAAAAATCGTATGGGAAGGGGGGGGGGGTCTATTTCTCCCCGTTTGAAAACAAAAATTATACTTAATTACATAAAATTTTGAAAAAAATTAGTTTGAAACTTTTTTTGTCATTTTTTTTTTTTTTTTCAAAATTTCGAGTTTGGAAATTAATTTTGCAAAAACTATTCACTAACACAACTTAATTTAAAATGAAAATCAAAGAAGAGATTTCTGGCTTTCCAAAAAGGTATAGCATGGCATTTTAAATTGTACCGTTGTTTTTAAATATTTTTTTTCAGTCAATTTTTTAGAAAATTGTCCCTCCTGTCTAAAAGGGGGGAAATAGACCCCCCCCTCCCATACGATTTCTTACTTGTCGCTACAGCAGTTTGGTGCATCTTATACCGATCACCCTGTATATAAAAATGAATCCTTTTTTATGTTTGTACGCGTATATCTCGGCTAAACATTATCCAATTTGGTTGGGGATTTTTTTTGTTGGATTTGTATTGAACCAGTTTAACACACAACGGAGCCGAAAAATTGAAAATTTTACCGAAAATTAGAAAATTAGAAAATCGTAAAAACATCTCGAAACTTCAAACTTTCTTAATTCTTTTTTGTACGCGCATAACTTGGCTGAAGATCATCCAAGTTGGATGGGGATTTTTTCTTGGATTTGTATTGAACCAGATAAACACACTACGGAGACAAACATTGCAAAATTAGGCCAAAAAATTAGAAAAGTCGTGATAACAATAAATTACATATTTTCTGAATTGTTTTTTTTTTTCTGTTCATCAATACAGAAGCTTACAGAAGCTTATTGCGAGAGTCTATAAAAAAAAAGATTATTCAAATAGACCCAATTTATACTGTTGTTATATTAAAAATCTTATCGTTAATATTATTTTATTTGATTATTTCAAATGTGTATTGATTGTCTTACTCTGAATAGACTCTCAAAATAAGGCCAATAGTGCACAAATTATTGCGGTTTTTTTTTTCCAATTTTAACACCAAAAGTATTTTGAATTCAATATTTATTTTGTATCTAATCTTTTTGTTGGATTTGTTTCGTATTAAAACAGGTAAGTATACACTACAAAGCCGAAAGATGGAAAATTTGCCCGGAAAAACCGATAAATCGTAAAAACCGTATAATTTCGGTAATGGGTTTTTGTTTATACGTGTATAATTCGGCTGAACATCGATCGATTTTTATAGAAAAGGAACATTTATAATTTAATTAGTCTTTATAAAAAAGTATAACTTATTTCTTTCTATTGATGTAGAATTTAGTTCTTCATATACTTAGGTATTTGTGGTACTAAAAAACGCTAAATATATAAAAATTGTGCGACGAATTTGACCTCTTCGTCAGTGATTAAGAGAAAAAAAAAATATATGTGCCGAAGGAATTAATAAATGGATAGTTAGGGATAGAAGGAAGGAAGAAAAGGGATACATTTCGCAATCGATTTAAATTTTTTTAAACAACAAACTCTGACTTATGTAACTCTGATTATATAAAATGAACTGTAAAGCTGTGATGCAAAGCTTTTTAAGTCTAACTAATATATGCTGATAAAAAAGTACGTATACGCCACAGTGGCTTATTTTGTATTATTTATTTTAAAGGGTCTGTAATATTATACATATATGAACTAAAAACAGGCAAAGAATAATAAAGAGGATTTTTTCACCTCTCTCTCTTCTTATATCCACATGTAATAGATTACAAGATCCCAAAAAATAAAAAATGGAAACTTACAAAATTATCAGTGTGTAACACGTTTGGCTATATTTGTGTAAGGGTCATAACATTTGGTTATTTTCTTCTTCATTTGATGGTTAATCCTCTAGAAGTAGGTACTAAATTTTTGTTATTATATATTTCAGTTCGAATTCAAAGCTAAGACAGGACAACAACGTCTGTCGGGTCAGCTAGTAGCATTATATATCAAGATGGGGGTTACAAATTGAAGTTAATTGAAGTCTGCTATTACACTTTTGAGACACAACTTTCTACGAAATTCAAAATATTAAAGTGTAATAGCAGTTTTAAGCCGGCCATACACGAACAATTCATTTAAACCGAAGCTAACTTCGCTCATCATTTCCAACTTATCGAAAATCTAAGAATATAAAAATAAATTTGATGGCACAACAGCTCATGAAGAACTAGGGCCTAGTGACTTACAACTCTCAACCATTCCTGTGTGCGTGTCTGCAGGAATGGAGGGGACCTACAGTTTATTGCCGAATCCGAACGGCTAACGAGCGGCACTTTTCTGTGACAGAATATACTCTTGGAGGATTTGTCAATTCCTCGCAAGAGGCAGTAGCCGTTTATTCTTTTAAATAAATAGGTGGCGAGGCTGGGGATCGAACCTTAGACCTCCGGCATGACAGTCCGTCGCACTAACCATCACGCCACGGCTACTACATCGAAAATCTAAGAACGCAAGATAAATCACGCCATGCATCGTGTTAATCACACGATGTATTTTGAATCGACAAGCCACTTCGCTCATAATTGTAAGGTCAGGGATGTCGTTTTATTTTTTGAGAAAGCAGTACTTCAAAAAAGAAAACTGAGTACAAAATTTTAGGAACAATATTTACAAAATATCGCGCGAAAAAAAATAATTATTTTTAAGATGGTACTTCTTCTAGGCCCTTCAAGAGTCAAGACTTCGGTCTTTAATTGAAACTTTGTTGGACAAATTTTTATTTTTCATTTTAAATTTAACAAGAAGTAAAGCCTAAGAAGCAATGCAACTTTTCCATGTAAGAATATAACTTTTTTTCCAGTCGGGAACGATAAGATTTCCAAAAACTTTAGTTACTTCATTGCCTTTTGAAAAATAATCATGCGGATTATGGAATCCGCAATAGTGGATCCACAGTTGTTCCTTTCACACGAAGCAACTGAGTTTCCAGCAACAATCAGTTCATAAGCGAGAAGGGTAAGAAGAAAGAGGGGAAAACAAAATCTCCCCGGTCAACACATTCATGAAATTTTTTTGACGTTCCTCTTCACACTACGTTTGTGTGCGTACAACCAATGTAGTTTCTTGCGTGTGAAATGTACAAGAGATTGGCCACGTTCAGAATTGTATCCAAAGCGATCTGGATAGCTTTGTGTTGTTGTAATACCTAGTAAAAACACAGCTGATTACAAAACAGCAGTTTGCAAAATTAGATCCCAAGCTATCCTAAAAATTCTGGTATACTCATCTATCCTATGAGAAATGTCAAGCGCAGCTGATTTTTGATACCAAATATAACCTATCCGATCTTAGTCGTTCAGAAACGCATATGGATACTCAAGTATCCAAGATAGGCTATCCTAGTGTATTTTGAACGTGGCCTGTACAAATACTGTAATTGTAGTATTTCGACAGCCCTGCGTATGGCCACGTCCCTTACTTTGGTGGACACTTTTTGGCGAAATCAAAAAATTTCAATATCTGAAATTCGTAACTAATTAAATGCTTATTTGTTTTGCAAACCACGGTATTTCTGACATGTTAATGGATTTAAGTTTGGAAAGTACATTGTGCAGGTCTTAGGGCCGCAGTATCGCTGCCAGACCGATGGAATTTATAGCTTGGACACATATAAGCATTATGCTCACAAAATTTGAAAGTGCATTATGGTGGTCTTAGGGCCGCGATATCGCTGAAAGGTTGATGGCATGTAAGTTGCACTGATAAAAATGCCATGCTCACACAGTTTCGAGCGGTATACAACTATTTGAGCAAATCGTTCACCAGCTCTCGGTCTATAACTATTAAATGGCTCCACGCTCCACGGATTTTGTTATAATTTTGTTATGTTGATGCCGAACAGTTAAAAAAATCAAGCAAAAATTTATTTTTGTTCGTACTTTTTAATTAAAGATATAATTGCATTATGGAACCATTAAATATATCATTTATATGAAGCTGCATTATAGTTGTTAACTAGAAGAGCAAGTCCGTGCTATCCCAGTCCTTCATATTTGGTCTGTTCGTTTACTTCCCAAAACAGCCAGATTCGGTCCAATTTTATTTTTTTAAATATGAACCTTGCCAGAACTTTGGGGACAAAAATGGGCAGTTTTGGGCAGTAAACGAAAAGATGTCCTTTTTTTTCTGCCGATCTGGTGCTCGTCGTTTGTCACGGCCGAGTCCTTAGCCGTTTAGACTATAAGCAAAGAATATAAAGTTACCAAGAAGGCGCATCCGGCATTTTTAGTAGAAAATTTGTATGAGATACATAAGGTTTCATACTATGTACTCCTGCCCAATTTTTTAGTTTTGTTTTCTCTATTATGAACGATTTTTTTTTTATCGAATCCATAAAAAGTCCTAAGGTACGATACCTTTATCGAAAGTAAAAATTAATGCGTACTCGGTGCTGTACCGTTTGTGCATATAATGCACTGCGCAATCTAATAAATTCCAAACTTCTGTAGTACAAAGTCGACGAAATAAAATGCAATTTTGCAACTTTTCAACAAGATCGTAAATATTGTTTGTTATTCGTGTGTATTCAAGAGATTTTTACGCCAAGATAATAAACAAATAAGTTACCTAAATGTCTGGCCTTTTTTTTGTTTTTTTTTTTTTTTTTTTTGGGTGGGTTTCTTGAGTTCTTGTAGCTGATTTGTCACGATCATGTTGATTGGTTTTTTTTTTTTTTTTTATTTTTTTTTTTTTAGAAATCAAGTGAGGTGTGAGTGCTTATTTTAATAAAGTATGCTTGTTGGCCATTCAATTCAGCTGGAATGAGTTATGCACTTAAATTTATTATTGTTGGACGAGAGTAAAATTTTTTTAAATGTATTCAACAATTCTTTAGTATGGTGGATCGAAATTGTTTTCGTTTTGTTATTTTTCAATATTGATGATGCCACATATCTGACAGCTGACACCCACATACATTTTTATTAAGACAGCAAGCGGTGGCAATCACTTGTCATTGTGGTCAATTAAGTTTCAATTATGTACCCTCAAATAAATTGCCCTCGATATAAATGTCAAGGTGAAGAGTCATAGCTTATTTGTGGGTGGTTTCTGGTTTATTAAAAGAAAAAAACACTGTTGAATGAGTCAAACAAAGTCTTCATGCAATATGAAAATGAAAATTATATGACATAATTCACAAATCACCAGTTTTTTTAAAATTAATTTTACAACAGTTGCGCATCTGGAGAGGACTCTATAACTTAACCACGATTTTTTCAATGTCAGTATAAGTACATATGTATGTATGTAGATAGTGACTTCATTCGATAATATCATGCGTTCAATGCTTTACCTGCTTATTCTCAAGTTTTTTTTTTTTACTGATTAAGATTATTCTGGGAACAAGAAAATTTATAAAATCAGGAGTAAATGTCAGTGTCGCATATCCGTAACAATTAAAACAAACTTAATCATCTTTCTATTAACTTAGTACCTACTTGAATACATAAATTTAATGGAAATTTAAATTTAATTTAAGAGCCTACAGATAATATTCAAATTGAGGATCGTATTAGTCCAGTCAACGAAGACTCAAAATCATAAAATAAATGAAATAAATCGTGTAGTCTGAATTATTTTTTTAAGTGGTAGGGGTGACCTCCAGGTACAACATACTAAAATTCCCCAGCCCAGGCCCGCGAGCTTTAGCCAGGAGAGGGGGGTAAAAATCCCTTTTTGTACTATTTCGTAAATATTTCGAAAACCAAGCGTTTAAGAAAAGTGTACAACACAAAATGAAAGTAAATTAAATTTGCTACACTTCTAGCGAAAATATGAACAAACTTTTTCTGTAGCAAATTTAATTTACTTTCATTTTGTGTTGTACACTTTTCTTAAACGCTTGGTTTTCGAAATATTTACGAAATAGTACAAAAAGGGGACCTTTACCCCCCTCCTGTCTAAAGCTCGCGGGCCTGTGCTGGGGACTTTTATTATGTTGTACCTGGGGGTCACCCCTACCACTTAAAAAAAAATTCCAGACTACACGATTTATTTCATTTATTTTTCCTTCGTTGACTGGAATATATGTATAACCAAAATATGAGTTGGAAATATTGAATACAAAGCTCCCCGCCTTTTGTGGGGGTTAAAATAGCGATATTTTTTAATTTTTTTCGGAAAGTATTGTGAATGCAAAACCGTGAAAAAAAATGGACAAAAATTGTTTATTCCTTTTTCGTTTTGATGACGATTTGTTTATACGATGAACAATGTTTGTAATCTATACAGGGTATTCGGTATAAGGTGCGCCAAAAGGCTAGAGCGAGTACATATGTTGGGTTAAGACAAGAAAAAAAATCGTATGGGAGGGGGGTATATTTCCCCTTGTTTAGGCGGGAGGTGCAATTCTCTAAAAACTTTACTTAAAATAGAAAAAAAAATTATTAAAAAACAACGGCAACACTTACAATGTCATGTTATACTTTTTTTTAAAGCCAGAAGCTTGTTCTATTATTTTCTTTTTAATTCACATTATTTGAGGGAACAATTTTCGAAAAATTAATTTTCAAACTCTAAATTTTGCAACATAATGTAAAAAATTGTATTCAAACTAATTTTTTTTCATAATTTTACGTAATTAAGTAACAGTTTTGTTTTTAATTCAAAATGTATTCCAGTTTTTGAGAAAATTCAAAGTAACTAAAAAAAGTTTTCCTTGAATTAGATTTCCATTCGTTATTTTGTTGTTCCAAAGATTCTGTTTCTACTAATTAAGTAGTAAAGTAGATATCGTTATTTTCAATTTTTTAAAAAACTAAAAAAACATTTAGGCATTCGGTTTTTAGTGTTTGACTGGAAATTAAAATTAAATTTTCAAAAAATATTGCCTCAAATAATTTTAACTAAAAATAAAATAACATACCTAATGAGTTTCTGGTTTTGAAAAGAAGTAAAATATGACATTGTAAGTGTTGCCGTTGTTTTTTAGTAATTTTGTTTCTATTTCAAGTCGTTTTTTAGAAAATTGCCCCTCCCGCCTGCATTAAAATTTATTTGTTCGATTTTTATTGAACCAGATTAATGCACAACGGAGCCGAAAATTAGAAAATTCGACCGACAAAGTCAGAAAATTGTGATAAAAATCTTGAAATTTCAATCTTTCTGAATTAGTTTTTTGGTTCGTACGCGCATAACTTGGCTGAACAACATCCAAATTGGATGAGGATTTTTTTTTGTTGAATTTGTATTGAACCACACACTACGGATATAAAACTAAAAACATTTTTGTTCCCTTAATTTTTTTGACTTTTTATATTTTTAAAAGTTAATCAAATTCTTCATATAAATAATATAAATTTGTATTTAATAGATTATGGACTCACATACGTACATACATGTAGGTTCAGTTAATATACAGCTAAATAATATTAAAGAAAAGAAAGAAAGTGGGTATAGAGGAAAGTTTTAATATTTAATGAATATATTAGATACTTCTGGTTCCCTATTTCACCTACGATATTAAAACTCATGCATTATACATCTCAAAACAATTAACACCTTTTATCCGTGAGAAGAGCAAACAAAATAATATAATCAAACAGAAGAAAAAATATGAGAATTTTAGGTTAACAGCAAGCTACGCGGTCATTAACGGTTAAACTTGAATGTTTATGTTTAGTTAACCTACTGGTAAACTTCTTCTTTCATTCAAATAAGGCAAATATACAAAAAGACATCAGGTTCGTTACCCTCTTTTTTTGATGTTAGGAAAGTAACTTGATATGGTTATGAGATGACTTATGATTAAGTATGGCATGGGATTCACTAAATAAATAAATAACAAAATAAAAATTAGTAAAGCAGCACAAAAATGATCAAAAATGTACAAAATTACTAAATAAAATATGAAGCTGAAGATCGCTGCATTTTAATTTTTTTTTCTTTAGAGTAGGAGATATCGATAAGTATTAAAGATATCCAAAAAATTGAAACACCAAAATGTTGGGGACAAATTTTTCCAGGGACGATGTCCATTACTTTTTTCAAATTGTACTTCGTGATATTTTTTTAGTAAGTCTTTAAAATTTATTATTTTTTTTAATGAGGCGATATACCTAAGAAATTGTTTTATAATAAAAATAATTATTACCCTAGGTAGAGAATACCCAACTCTAGGGGCGATGTTCCTTATTTTTTTTTTTTTATTAAGCGTTTTTAACCATCAAACTTAAAAAGAAATACAAAAAAGTTTATACGCTTATAACACAATTACTTTGGTATATCCCCTAATCTAAAAAAAAAATAAATTTCAAGTTTTAAAGACTCACTAAAAAAAAATATCACGATGTACAATTTGAAAAAAGTAAGGGACATCGTCCCTGGAAAAATTTGTCCCCAACATTTTGGTGTTTCAATATTTCCGATATCTTTAATAGTTATCGATATATCCTACTTTAAAGGAAAACAAAAATTAAAATGCAGCGATCTTTAGCTTCATAATAAAATGGCCATTCAGTTTTGCTGTCGTAAGTTTGATGTGCTTTAAAGAGATGTAAGCGGGTCTTACTGTCCTCCTACCATTACTGCCAGAACAGAATTGAATGCTGGAACTGGAGCCGCAGACGGAACTGGAAGAGCTGTCAAAAAGTGTCGTACGTTATTTTTTTTACCTGCCCACAATGCAGCTGTACAGCTTTGAATGTATTTTGAAGCAAAACAAAAGAATATTCTTGTGTACAAGCTTAGAATTCACATTTTTTGTTTCCAATAATTTTCCTTTTAATAAATAATTTTTTTCGCGATACAAATAACCACAACATTTTTTTCCGACCCAAAAAGTTGTTTTTTTTTTCTTCATACAAATTGAAACGTCAAAAGTGTCGTACGTGAAAAGTTAAAAGTTGGTGAACTTTTCTGTCTGCGGCTGCAGTTCCGTATGCGGCTACGTTACGTTGTGTTCGCAACATTGAATTTGCGTGTATTCAATATTTTGACAGCTATTCCATCAGGTCCGGCTCCAGTTCCGTCTCCGTCATAATTTTGTTCACCCAGTTAAGCTTCTTTTCAAAACAATATCAATTCTATTTGTATTCTAACGCTTGATGTGTATATTATTTCCAGAGCGGCACGTACGAATGATCAAATATTCCAGCTTGTACAGATCTAAGTTCTTGGAATTTAATTTGTCAATCCATCAAGATATAATAATTATTGTATCTCACAAAACAATCAATTCCACTGCAACAGATTGCATTATTTCACAGTAGTTTGCATACTAAATTATAAATTAATTAAACTGTCATCGCCACCATGACATTGAATTACGTAAGCTTGAATGCAGTCAGTCTCCTGTTAAATTGCATTATTGTTTCCCTTTGTCTATATACAACTGTGTGTCATTGCAATGACCTTCCAACAGTTTTAGAATCAAATTCAAAGCTAAATAACCAAACTATAGAGCTGTCTTCAATTGCATTACAATGCACAATACTTAACCTTGATCAAATTATGTATATCCACTCAGAGCTGTCAGTGCTAATTTAGATTATACTAATGCTAAATGAATGATGGAAAAAGACAGACAGTTGCCTCATCTCTAAGCCAAGGAAAATATATAACAACAACACAACACTAAAAAGAATAAATATATAAAATTAGTAAGCTATCTTATCGTTAGTGCACGACTAAGCAAGCCGGTCACCTAGTTTTGCAAAATATCGTGCAACACAGATCAAGCTATATGCTTGTGTAAGTGTAAGTGACCTCCGATCACTTCGTCAGCGATCACTCTGATCACAACCTACACGTTCCTGGCCAAAGCCCACCCACGTTTTGTTCGATTATTGCAAATAACAATTAACCCGAGATCAATTATTGTTATTATTTTTTTTTTCGGAGGCATGGCAATATGTGAGGGTGTCAGGGAAGACCATAAACAACTTACTGCGGCAGCTCATAAACTCTAATCAACATTAAACCGTGTCAATTGTTTATTAAATTTTGCTTGAATATTAATAATTATTGTATAAGTAATTGAACAATTAAATAATTTATTATTGTGGGATGGGGGTGAATGTGATGATTGGCATGACATATAGAATGGAATTTTCTGCGATTTAGTGATATAATTCGATGAAATATTTTATATTTGCCGTTTTGATAATTATCATTTAGGAATTTTTTAAAGTTTTAAAATTGCTGAAGGAATATGTACATAGGTGAATAAAGGAGGAGATTTATATTTGGAATAGAGATGCCACAACAAATCAAAAGAGTAGCGAATAAAATAGTTAGCAAAGAGATTATTAATTTGGATTGTGAAAGTTAAGAAAAAATTTCGTGAGATTTTTTTTTTAATTTTCTCCATTTAATGTATCCATATTCATTTGGCCAAACTTTAATTCGCTACTCTTTTGACAGTTTCTCATCCTTTGCCTTATCCTATTGCCTACAAGATCCTGAAGTCATTCGTCAACAACCTAATTCAATTTACAACTTACTTTAAAGCTAGACAAAAAGTCATAAAACAAGCCTATACTTATACTTATCGCTGAATAACTTAGATCGCTCACTGGTCCTGGGCCCTATTTCATAAAAATTGACAGGTGACAGTTCTAAAAATTTGTCACTCTTGTCTGACAATTTTGTGTTTCATAAAATATTGACAGGTGACAAATTTGTCACAAAAAATACAATGACGATCATTGTCATGGTAGGTAGAAATGGTGGCCAACGAACAACTAGCTCGGTGACCCAATTAGCGCAGAAAAGCGCCGTTTTGATACCATAAACTCGTTGGAACCTATTTATAAAGGAGTTTAGTAGAAGCTGGCGGGAGGCCATCCACAAACGCTCCGAGTCAGACATTTTAGTGTCAAACTAGTCACTACATCCTGTAATCCTTCGGTTATCCTGCATCCCGTGTCCCTTCAAAGCTCAAAGTCCGCATACTAGCAGTCTATCGAATCAGAAGGGGGTCGATGCAAAGGCTACCGTCTCATCGTCTCAAAGCCATTGTGTTGCATTAAGAAAAGAGATCAATTCTTTGTTCTATATTTCGGAAAGTTCGTTAAGGTCGTCATAAAAGGCATGTCCAAAGGATTGTACTCTATACCGGGCTAGTGAGTATTGTAAGGTATGCCCAGCTTTGCCGCATGTTCTCCTATTGGCCAGTGCCCAGTGCAGGTTGCAACGATCCTGGCAATGTCATGCTTTGATCTGCAGATTAGATCTTTTGTTCGGGATTTACTATAAGTGGGCCACATCTTTCTAGATATAATACAGTTGCTCACACTGCCCCACCTTCGATTGGATTCGGTTAGGAAATTTGAGAATAAAGTGCCCCTCATAATTCCTAGGGGAATATTAACTCGTTCTGCAAGTGAGCTATGAAGGGCTGATCCTTGCCTGGCCAGTTCGTCCGCCCGGTCATTACCCTCAATGCCACAAAGACCCTTAACCCAGATGATGGTGACACTAAGGTTAACATTTAGGCTTGCGAGCTCGTCACGGCATTGCTGGACCAGTTTTGATGAAGCCGAAGTCGCAGCTATTGCTTGCACAACCGCCTCACTATCTGTCAGAATGGCAACATTTTGGTTTTGGTTTGGGATAATTTTGAGTATCTTGCATGCCTCACTTATTGCCAGTATTTCCGCTTGAAACACATTTACAAAGTTAGGAAGCCGAAAAGATTTAGCGATATTTAAAGACTCGGAGAAGATTCCTGAACCAACACCACACTCCATCTTTGATTGTCATTGTCATATTTTGACACATTTTTCGTGACAATTTTGGCATTAGTTCAGTGCATTTATGAAGATTGTATATGGGTGCCCCAGCAGTTTATAACACCCCCACATTTTTTTTCATCATTCGAAAGGTACTTAATCGGAGATCATTATCCTGAGTTTTCGTACTTGTGAAATTCACCTTTCGGTAGTCATCTTGGATTTTAGTTTTCATTGAATATCTCGGTTTCGGTTAGTCCTATAAAAAGCTTTGTGAGACAAAAAGTGTGCAGAATTAAATTTCTTATTTTTTATGTTAGGAACATTTTTTCTATATTGTGACTATTGAAAAAGTTACAGGACAACAAAGTGAAAAAATTTAAAATTTTCAAGTATTTTAGAAAATTTTTCACATAAAACATGAACACTAAAAAAAAATATGCACCACAAACTTGTAGAGCTTTAAATTGTCCACAATTTTGCCATACATATTTATTTTTGTACTGAAATAAACAAAAAAGATATCAATATTTGTTTCTTAAAAAAACACCGTTTTAGAACGTAGTGGCTGCTTCATCGATAAATTCGAATTCTACTTTTGGCAATGTTTTCTTTTCGCGAGTTGTAAAAATGTGTGGATTTTTAATAAACAAATATTCATATCTTCGAAAAATACTTGACAATTTTGAATTTTTTCACTTTGTTGGCCTGTAACTTTTTCAATAGTCACAATATGAAAAAAATTTTCTTAACATAAAAAATAGAAAATTTAATTCTACATACTTTTTGTTTGAAAAAGTTTTTTTGTGGAACTAACCGAAACCGAGATATTCAATGAAAACTAAAGTCCAAGATGGCGGCCGAAAGGTGAATTTTACAAGTGCGAAAACTCAGGGTTATGATTTCTAAAAAAGAACCTTTCGAATGGTGAAAAAAATTTGGGGGTGTTACAAACTGCTGGGTCTACATAATTTTATGCACGTCGAAAAAACGATGAAAAATGGAATAAAACTGAGAATCGGCAACACTTTCACTTGAAAAAATATTATTTAACATTTTAGCTCAACATCTGTCTTTTCATTGTCAACACTTGACCGTAACTTAGTTTCCTGTCACAATATTGTCAGTTAATAACCGACAAATATGTAAATTGTATACTATTTTTTTCGTTTCATAAAAGAATTGTCACTACAAATATGTCAAAAAATTCCTGACAATTGTATAAAAATACTCGACAATTCATTGTCATGACAATTTTTTTATGAACCGAAAAGTTGACAATTGTCGGGTATTTTACAAAATTCTCAAATTGTTTATGGAAATTACAAAATTTTCACCTGTCACCTGTCGCAATTGCGACAGCCCCATGCGGGTGCTCTAGGTTGAACTATAACAACATAATGCTAATGTCTTTTGACCTAAAAAATAATTTAATAGAAACAATTTATTTGGTTTTATTTTTTCTCCAAGAAAGAATTGGAAAAAAACTTGTTATACAAGGTGAATTCGCAAATAAAGTGTGACAAAAAGCTAGAGCGTGTAGGTTGGATTGACAAGAACGTGTGGGAGGGGAGTCTATTCTCCTCTTTATCCGGAAGGGGCAATTTTCTGAAGATGTTTGGAAAAAAAAATATTAAAAATGAACGAAATAACAACGTGGAAAATTAATTTATATAATATCGAAATTCAAATTATCGATTTAAAAAAATATCGACTGATCAAAATGCCGATTCTTAAAATAGAAAAGATTTTACATCAACAATGGCTTAGTCCTTAATGGATGAAATTATGTAATAATCCTATTTTGTCTGCCTGTTTGTCAGTGGCGGACAAAGGGGGGGGGGGGAGGCGTCCGACCCGAGTGCCAGCCTAATAGGGGGTGCCATCAGTAACCAGCAATCCAAATTTTTACTTTCCATAAAACTACAATCGATTTTTCAGCAATTATCAAAGTTTTAATTTTTGCGCGGTGCATTACTTTTGGGGAGCCATTTCGTATATTTCCCTGCAATCGATTGTCATGCTACTTCTTTCAAATCGTTCTTGGGAGAATGGTGCAAAAGCGTATGGACCTATTCAAAAGGTTTCCAGTAGGCAACTTCTGATCTCCTTTTTAGTTGTGTTGTCCTCAAAAATGTTACATTACCTTGCATTTTTGAGATGTTTATATGTGCAGGAAGTAGGAGGGGACGAGTTTAAAACTTGCTTTTCATGATTGAAGGACCCACATTGGTCCACAGTCTTGGAAAGTACTCATATGTTGGTCGAAAGTTGTACGGAAGTTGCCTAGTAGCTGAGGATAAGCAACTTTTGCTCCGAGTTGCCAGCAACTGAATTCCGTGAGCACTGAGCAACTACGATCAACTAAAAGTTATCTTGTAATTGGATCAGGAACAACTAAAAGTTGCTAAGCGGAGCAACTTAAAGTTTCTTAATGGGCGGCAGGCCTTGCGGATATTTGAAAGTAAAAGATAGGATTGAATTATGAGAACCCAGAGCCAGCTCTAGGAGCTATAGTTTGGGACCGAGTTGGCTAGATATAAGCTTGCTGGTTAAGGTCCACGTTCACACCAGACTGGAATTGAACTCAATAATCAAAGCCATTTGTCATTAGTTTAATTTGGTTTTGTTTGACAACTTTAAAATATTTTAGCATTTTCATATACAAACTACGGATAGCAAAGTGATGATTCGCGTCAGGAATAGTTATAAGGGCCGCAAATTCCTTTAAAATTCAAATTGATTTGTCTGGTTTTGAAACAAAAAAATGCCTAATAATATTAAACTTTGTATATTTGTTTGGTTGTTAATTTGAATGTTCATTGTACTGTTTTCAAAAACTTGTTGAATATTATGGCCTAAAGAAACCTATTAAATATTTGTTAACTATATTCACACTCTTAATACACGAAAGAAGAGAATAGAATAACAAAAACAAAATTTCCTTTTAAACAAAAAAATTAATTAAAAATTTCATGGACCCACACACATTACAAAAGCCTCCGCAAAAGTAAATATCCTCCATAATATGGTGCGGCAAACGTCGCTGTAGACGCAGATCTCTTTTGTTTGCTTAACTAATGTTCAGACTCAGAGCCGCCTTATAAACTTTATATACGGTGCCACCAACCGACGACTACAACGACGACGAAGGCGCATGTGCAACCAAATAAATAATAAAACTTTGTGGCTTAAGGAGATTTCATTGTTCGAATATACCTATACTCCCCTTAGTTGAATCTGTCAGAAAACCACACACAACAAAATAATGAATGTTCGCGGCCAACGACTGCGACAGTGGCGACCGACGACGCCAGGCCAGTATAAGACTTTTCCCTCCCAGGAGGTATGGTAAATCCCTCATAGTAGATAATTTTAAAGAAAATAGAAACAGACCCTACTCTTCCGGGTCACACTTCACGTCTTACTCTTTGACATTTTTTAGACCGTACCTAATAAATTCAACAGACGCAGACGAATTGAAATGAAACACAGTCTACAACCAGTAGTTAAAAGATTCCTATGCAAATGCAAGGCTCTCTTTATGTATAAGTATTTTATATAATTCAATAAAAACGCCTTAAAAGTAAAGAGTACAGTGACTAGCATGCAACATTGCGGAACATCACAGCTTTATTCAAATTTAATTGCCATAAACAAATATAAACAATGATCAACGCCATATTGTATGATAGAAATGCTCTGTACTCTGAGAGTCTTATAAAAGTAGTTGACGCTGCTGAGCCGTGAGCTTCGTCTCATCGCCAAATAAGGCAGCTTACTCACATCACACTTGTCCACCTTACCTTACAATAAAATATATTTAAAGAGTCTTAGTCACATCGTGACTTGGATTTTAATTATATTACAAAATTCATGTTTTTTGTCTGTTTTTGGAGAGAAAAAAGTGTGACCAAAAGAAAGAACAACCACCATAAATGTGTAATAAGAGAAAAAATTTTGCAACGCATGTTGTTATTGCACAGTGGGGTCTTCGGGGGTCTTAATATGTTTTGATAAAATATTGTGTCCAGTAGAGCAGTGCCGGAGTTGTGTGATGGAACACTTTAGGGGTAGGGTAAGCACGACGACGGACGTCTTATATCATCATTCATCTAACGGGACCCTGGTTGGAAGTCATTAGCAAAAATTTTTAAGGAAAACAAATTAATTTTTCGTGGTCTCCTAGAGCCTTACGGCTTTCGTAAGAAGTATACTCGGGCGTCATGTCGTCCGCCGAACTATACGCCACTTCGCCAGTCGAACCAAAAGAATATAAAAGGAAAGAAGCGTGTACACCACTCCAACCAACATCAGCCGAAAACGCCCGGATAATTACAATTACCGATAATTATAATTACCGATCAGAGGGACGAGTCCGAATTAGTTTGGATTTCTCGTCAGTTTGTCGGTAATTTTTGCGAAAAAATTGATACTATACAAATGTCAAGACTGGGATCGTCCGATAACGGCGGGAGACGAACGTCCGAGAAAGTTGCTCGAATAGCTAAGACCCGAAATCGACCGATAATTCAGTTGCAATGTACGCGAACTCATTTTGATGTCTCTTTGTTTTATCTCACTCCAATCTCATGGTGAAAAAAGGTAGTCAAGTGACTCAGAATTTTTTTTTTCGAAAAATCCAGCCTCACGTGTCTATTTTTTTCTCACAAAGAGATATGAGACGTCGAAATGAGTTGCACGAAGTGAGACAATGCGACCACCGTCAGAGAACTCGTTTTGTCAAAAATTTAGCAAGCGAATCCAATTATTTTACTCTTTAGGCCCATCGCCCACTAGGCAACTTTTTGTTGCGCAACTAAAAGTTGCTCGGAGTTGCTTGCCATCGCTCACTAGGCAATTTCCGAGCAACTTTTGGGTTCAGTATTTTTAATTGAAATGTTAAATTGACCTTGTATTTTGGATCAGTGACGATACAAAAGTCGTTCAGTGTGAAAATAAAACTTGTTTTTCGTTGTTTCTCATTTGGCAAAAATTTTGGAAAATTCCCAAAAGTTGCTGGAAGTTGCTCGGAAATTGCCTAGTGGGCGAGGGTAAGCAACAAAAAGTTGCCGGGAAAAAAGTTCCGCGAGCAACTCCGAGCAACAAAAAGTTGGGCAACTAAAAGTTTCCTAGTGGGCGCTCTCCCATCTCCCATATAAGCTAATGTAATTGGATTGGGAGCAACAAAAAGTTACTGGGGGCAAGTTACTTACTAGGCAAGTTGCCTAGTCGGCGATGGGCCTTAGTATTCAGTATTTGACAGCCAAACTTGTAAAAAATCGTGTTCATGTAATTTAGGTTGTTGAGGGCTCTGATATCTAATTTTCCTGAGCTCCCCTAATGATGAAAGATATAACATTATAAAAGGTGCGTTCGCGAACAATTCCGAAACTACCCAAAACTACCATTTTCTACCAGATTTAGTCCAAACCTGTTCGCGTATGCACATTTCGGGTAGTTTTGTCTCGAAGAGAGCGCTCCCCTTCTTGGCAGATTTACCCGAGAAATTTCTTCCGGCAGAATATGGTAAGTTCAGTTATTCTGTCGAAAAGCTAGTGGGAAGTAAAAAAAACCACAAAAATACAAAACGGCCGCTGTTTGTTTACTTTTAGTTTGTTTTTTGTTCGAAGTAAATAATTTTCTTTGTTTTAATTTTATATTTTTTGATAAACCACTAAAAAAAATTGAAAGGAAATGTGTTAAGTTCAATTTAATTTGTTTACTTCAATTTTAATTAAGACTTTCAGTAAATATATTCCAATTGTGGTTTTCCAGTTGTGGTTTTATTTACTTTTTCTTTTGTTTACGTTTTGGTGACGTTTAAAATCTGGCAGACATTTGTGGTTCAAAGCGTTCGTGTACTTTTGCACTGTTTCCAAATTAGCCAGTTTTAGTCCGGAAAGTACACGAACAAACCTAAATTGAGGTGATATGACATTTGACAGTAAGTGGTTGACAGCTTGATTCTTTATATCAAGGTCGTGTGATGTGAATTTGGTCGCAATATTCGTATTGGGTGACAAAATAAAAATAAAAAAAGAAGAATTTTCTAAGATAAGGGAGAAGGGTTAGAAATAGTAGAAGATGGTTCTTAAAAAAAAAAAAAGGATATCATAACACTATCTACATTATCATAACCTTCTGGTCACACTGTTGGCAACCAGTAGCTCTATTTATGCATTTCAAGCCATTTGGTGGTTGAAATAAATTCTAGATTAAATGGTCAATATGCACGCGCTGAATGGCTTAATAAAGTATTCGGGCGTGAGGTTAAAAGCGCTCAATCCGGCTCTATGCTATGTCATGGTCAGAATAAATTAAACGTCTGCTTAATCTAGGAAAAGTATCTCTTTCTCTCTGTGTGTTGCTGGCACTCACATCCACATGTGTTGTTTACAGTACATACATCTATATGTACATCAAACCCAGCTGCAACTTTTGCAATTGTCCATTAAAGAGTCTTAAGGAAATAAAGCCGCCACTGCAACAACTTATCGCTCCAAATGAAGTCGTTTTAAGTAGGAGCACTGCAGAGCAGGCGGCATCGGGTGACCATTATATACTCGGCCAGTATATAGACTTGGACAAGAATCTTATAATGAATTTCAAATGCTAAGCCGCATGCGACATGTTTTACTTTGTGTGTTGCGCTGTTAGTCCGGCTCTTTGAAATGAGCGTGCGAAAAATCTTAAAAGCCTTTTGCGGGTATCTGTATCTTTTTCTGCAGGGAATTCTTTTCTTCGACTCCAGGGTGTGCAGCGCACTGAACAACACTGAACACTGAGCACTGCATATGTGCTTGTTGTGTACACGAAGTGCTGTGACAAATGTTTCTGTCAAGCATTTCAACGACCGACGGCGACGAAAACGACGCTACGACTTGTAGAAAGTTAAGTGCAGAAGCTAGGCGCAATGTAGTCGCTTATTTATTTTCAATGTTTAACTTAACACTAGGTTAAAATTAATGGGGTTATTTACGAGTACTACTGTTTGTAGGGTAGACTGTTACTGTAGATAACTCTGATGGTAGCATGTACAAGTTTCTTAATGAGTTTCTACGAGGTGATGGGTAATTGTCAGTTTTGACCTTTTACTAAGTAGGTTGATTATAAAAATGTTTGGATGAACTTTTTGAGTGTTTTTTTTTTCTTAGCAATTAGTGTGCAGAATATATGAAAGTTTTATATTATGTATTATATTAGTGTTATGTGTAATGAGAAATTGTTAAATTGAAGTTTTTAGCTTCTTATCCTATTCAATTTTTTGCTATATATCTAGGTTCATACTAATTTATTAGATAGAAGTTGTTGTATTTTTGATCTCAAATTTGGATATCAAACTAATTTTTGAATCAAAAGCTATCAAATTGTTGATTATGAAGTGTGCGTGTTAACGTCTAGATTTTTATTTAAAAAAAATTAGGAAAAAAATTGCTAATAAATGAAAAATGAAACACAACCACTTTGCTTAGAAAATTCGAGAAGAATCCGTTTATTTATGTCATATGACCAAGCGTATAGTTGAAATGTATATCGATGTCATTAATTACTTGACATTTTATTGACAAAGTTGTGTGTAGCTCATTTGTGGAATGTATTTGATATTTAAGGTGATTGTGTAATTCACATAGGCTACTTTCGGAGTTTCTGATACTTTTTGCTTGTACTTTCGTACAGTGCGAGATATCTGGCAGACAGGTACTCTTTTAGATGAAAGGTTTTTTTGTGTGATATTAAATATTGGAGGTTTAAACAACAACAACTTGAGTGAGCTATACCCTTCTCTCTGTTTTACTCTTTTAATTAACTTGAATAGATTAGAATTCGTGAAATTTCATACATTTTTGTATTTTCTCATCTCTGAGTTCACATATTGGGTAATGCCAGCAAACTTTGTAATCGGAAGCAAAGGAAATTATCTAGTTTTCAAGATGCTGGTGGAATGACTTATCACATTTACGCCAACGACATTTTATTTGATTATTTTCCAGTCCATAGGATTCGGTTTCGCAGAATATGTGGCAAAAAAATATTCAATAATTTATTCATTTAACAGGTTCTAAGCCGAAACTCAGTAATAAAATGGCTCCGTCGTCGTTCCGTGAAAAAAACTTAACAATGATAGAACTCCCAAACAAAAAATAAAATAAATCCCTAAATTATTTTTTTTTTATTTTGAAATAGGCTTTTATATGGTAAAAGGTAAAAATTGTAACTTGAAAGATTATCCACCAAAAATATTATTACATATTATTTTGCATAAAAGCACCGGAACGCGAAAACTAACTAACCTTACATATGGACTTTGAAGTCGAAAAAAAAGTTAAATTTATAAAAATTGTTGTTCTTATGAAAAAATGTTCTTTTTTGGATAGAATTATAAAAAGTTTTATATATTCTAAAAAAGCTGATAGTTTTCCAAGCTCTATTTTATTCAATAAAATAATAAGAAGTGGTTCTAGATTAAAACTTAAATCTGGATGTAAATCATACAAATTCAATGTAAATTCATCTGGATTTAAGTTTAAATCTGGATGTACCGAGTTAATAATATGGCGGTAATAAACTGCTTCTGAGTAAACTTGGGTTCAATTTATTTGCAAGAATAAATCAGGGGTAAAATTTCTTTTAAGTTATAAAAAAACATGGCCCGAAGCTAGGATGATCTTTCACTGAAGAACATAAGATTTTGAACAAAATCAGTTTGAATTTTTTTTTTTTTTTTTGTCAAAATTTTTAGTTTGAAAATTAATTTTTCAAAAAAATTCCCTTAAACAATTTGAATTAAAAACAGAATAAAAGAAGGGTTTTCTGGCTTTGAAACAAGTAGCATCATTTCAAGTCGACTTTTTACTAAATTACCCCTCCCGTCTAAATGGAAGACCCCCTCCCGCCATACAGCCATTTGACACACCTTAATATGTCCTGTATAAGCAGCAAGATAGAAGAAGTTTTCAAGTATAATCCGCAATACCTAAAATTCTGAATTCTGACGCATAATCATAATTTGGCGATGTCGCCCAATACTTATAAAATCTAGATTTTATTTACAAAAATATTTAGCATTGAATTCAAAAAGCCAGCCAATCAGAAAGTGACTGTAACCCACGCAAGAAATTGTTTCAATTTTTCAAGCATCAAAGTACTATTATATTTTCGATCTAATTATATACATACATATATAAATTATCTGTAGCTGAATGTTAGGTTTGGCTGTTGGTTTTGAGACATATTCTGCCTGCCTGCAGTACGGAATGCGATCCAGTGTGTGATCTTCATTTTGGGAAAATAAAATATAATTGCAGACTTTTATTTCGCAAAGGAAGCTTTCATTGATTTTCCTGAGAGTTTCATTTAGGTACTGGTGTTAAAGATAAGGCTTATAGCTTCTTTTAAGTGACTTCCGACGAAGTCGAAGATACCAAAGACATTTTATGTTCGAATTTTCGTAAAAAAAAAAAAATAAAAAAAACTTGATGGAACAACAGCTCATGAACAACTAGGGCCTAGTTAGTGACTTACAACTCTCAATCATTCTTGTGTGCATATATCTGCAAAAATGGAGGGGACCTACAGTTTATTGCTGAATCGGAACGTTTTAGTTGAGTGGAACTTTTATATGACAAGAGATACTCTTAGAGGTTTTGTTAATTCCTCGCAAGGGGCAGTAGCCGTTTTTTTAAAATAATTATTGTTGAACGAAGCTGGGGATCGAACGAACCTAACCATCATGCCACGGCTAAAAAGTTTTGTGTTGATGAAAATAATGGAACAAGATGAACTGAACTTAAAAGAAATAATTGTGTTTTTACAAGGCCCTAACTATTCAACTGATAAGTACAAGTGAGATCGCTGCCTGGACGAAACGCCAATGACTAAAGGCCGTAAAAAGCTATTTTTAATCAATAATGGAGAATTAGAACTTCTTACTTTTATATTTTGTTCATGGCGTTATAGTTATACTGCATTTGTTAGGGATTAGGGAATGAGTTTTACGCAAAATAGCGAGTTAGAACTCTCGAGATCCTTGACAAACAAACATTCCATAAAGATTACTTCAGCTTTTATTTTTCAACCTGTATTCGACTCAATAAAACCTTTAACTTTATTTAAATTATTTAAAAAGACAAGATTTCATATAATTACAGAAGTGACATATTAATTACATCTCCTCCAACCGCAGATAACAATTTTACGCTACAGCAATTTTTTCAAGTCATTCATAAAAAAACTTGATTGTGGTTCCTTTCCACCATATACACAAAGCCAACATGCAACAAAATTCAAATGCACCGAAGATTATTACAAAATCATTTATTAGCCACGCAACAAACTGCACTAAGCCAAAATCATGCTTAATCCAATTTACACAGTACCACCTAACGTGGCTTTAAATATGAAACATGGGAGTCCACTCAGCAAAGCAACAGGCATAATCAACCCACAGCCCTGTATTCTAAGCATCTCGCCCACGTGCGAAAACTCACGTTGCAAGAGTGATTAAGCTGCTAACCGAATGTGCAACAATCACTTACGACGACGCGACGACCTACAATATATGTTTATATGCAATAAAGACACACTTGCATAGCACAAGTTGGTGATGCTTTTAAATCGATAGCACAATTAATGTGTGGTAACTAAACAATTGCAGCGATTAATATAATTCAAAACAACTCGTTGAGAATGAAAGAAGGAGAAAGAAGCTCAATTAAACGGTTTGTGATAAACACAAATGGCAAACATAATGGACGCGCTTTATGTCAAAGGGATCCAGTTTGAATGTTCGGCGAGCGTTTTAATGTGGAACAGCAACCACAACGCCTTCATAGAAAATTGAAAACAAAACTTTAGTAGATATACCGATCAATCGAACGATTTGTTTACTGTTTCAACACGATACAACGCAATAACGGGATACAAATAGTATATGCTGCAAGTACGTGTGGACTGTGGAGTGTCCCATTATTATCCCCATGTAGTGCAGTAGTGCAGAGCTGTTGGACAGATGGCAATTATAATAGGCCAGGACAGTGGAACAGTGTAATTGGAAACACTTCTTTTTTTAAGTTTTCTTGAAATTCAGCAAAATTATTGTTCTTGTTGTTTCCAGGTAAAATTTTGTCTTCAACTTTTTCCAGGCAATACGCAGTTCACGCGCAAAATTTCGTTTGACGTTTGCACCCGCTGTAGGGTGAAACGTCAAAAAATTCTCAACTAAAGCCTAGTACGCAGCACAGTATACAAATATAAGGTAATATCTTGCGCAGGTTGTCAGAATTGAAACTGTCAGAAATTAAAAAATGGTTGCTCGAGTGCTCCCAAAAACTTCACACAGCAATATTAAAAACAACAACAAATACCGAAATTTGACATGTAAATGGGCACTGGATCCACCATTTTTTATCGGTTTTGATAGATGCGCATAACAGAACAAAAATGAAAACGCTACTGATATTACCTTTAATATATGTACCGTGAGTACACAGATCATGAAAAGACAAAATTTATCTCTACAATTCTAATCTCTACAAAAACGCTGTAAAAACCGCGCAAAATTAATGTTTTTCTTCTTTTTTTTTCTTTTTGTAAAATTATCGATAAATAATACATAGTTGGTTTAGTGAAGACTTCACCCTACAGCGGGTACAAACGTCACAATTTTGCGCGTGAACTGCATACTGCCTGGAAAAAAACTGAAAAGAAAATTTTTTCCCGAACTGCGTACTAGGCTTTAGTTTTGCCATCAGGTCAATGGTTTATCGTGTTTTTGCACGATAAACACGATCAACCAATTGTTTATATGTTGATAATTTTACACAAACAAAAAAGAAGAAAAAAAATTTGGTGATGGGATTTTTAGAGAAATATAAAACATGTTTATTTTAAGAAATTTCATTTTCAAAATCGGTTCGAATATTTGTTGTTTGACATACACTTGACACTTCTTTTTCTTTCTCCACCTTCAAGAGATTAGAAAAAAAGGAGCACTAAGCTCTTTAGGTTCTAAGTGAGACAGGCTTAATGATATAAAATTGGAGATAAATAGGTAGAATATTAGGTCGGATCAGAAGTAATTTCCGAGGGTTCCATTCTTGCCTGGAGCTTAGCTGATACCAATTCATACTTTTTGAGCACGATGTAGACTTTGTAGAGTTAAGGCTTGAATAGTTAGGCCGTGTAGAGTTAGGTTCTTGGCTCATGAGATCTGAAAGCGAGATAGTGAAAACGTTATGAAATGAAATGTTTTGGGTGAAATTACTCTCATCAACATTTTTAAAGCTTTTTTAAATCCTATATGCAAGAGATTCAAGTGAGTTAAAGGAGCACATATACCTACCAAAATATGACAATTATACTCATATGATTAGGATGGATGAAGATTTTATAATTAGCTTAATTAGCCAGATCAGAAGTAGATAGATTTATTGCATCATAAAGCGGCAAACACAAATGTGTGCACCGGTGTCATGACACCAGTGTGGCCTTCCGCCGTACACGCAACACATTTAGCAACACCGACACAAAAAATCAAAAGATTTTGATTTTCTTGACACCGTGTTCGACACCGAAATCGGCGTAGACACTTGCCCATACACATACACACACCACATTTGGGTACACCGACACCAGTGTCGACACAAGTGTTGTGTGTATGGGCCGCTTTAAAGAAAACCGAAACATTGCTTAAAGCGGCCCATACACACAACACTTGTGTCGAAACTGGTGTCGGTGTACTAAAATGTGGTGTGTGAGTGGGCAAGTGTCTACACCGATTTCTGTGTCGAACACGGTGGTGTCGAGCAGCGTTGCCGTCCCAAATTAAATTAACGTGCCATATTTTCTGAAAAAAACATGCCAATTTTCGTGCCATATGAAAAAAACACAAATTCTTCTGTTTTTTTTTTTTTTTTAACAAAACTGTAATCGATTTTATTACGGAGTGTAATACATAAGAAAAAAATCAAAGGAAATCATATTCTCTATTCGTGCATTGTCGAAAAATATGTGTTTCTGCCTACTTTTTACTGAATTTGGAACAATTTTCATTAAATTTTGTTGAAATTTGCTTCATTTTGAGTAAAACAATGGAAGAAATTATTGTGTCAAAAAATCACAATCGTGCCACTTCGACAACGCTGGCTGTAGTCTAGAAAATCAAAATATTTAGATTTTTTGTGTTGGTGTTGCTAAATGTGTTGCGTGTATGGCGGAATGCCACACTGGTGTCATGACACTGGCCCTCTTAAGTGATCCTAAACATCAAGTTAGTCAGTCAGTCAACAAAAGCAGCCTGGAGGGACCTTTAAATTGACTTTCATGAGCCTTTCAGCGTTATGTATACTAGATGTCTACTACAGCTTCATTCTTCCAGCTCAAGAATAAAAAAAATTCTTTCCCTGTGAAAATGGAATGTAAATAAAAATTTTAAAGTTAAATTTGTTTATTATTTTTCCCACTGTTATTTAGTTGTTCGCCCACATACAATAAACAATCAAGGTGGGTTAAGTGAATTCCTTTAGAGATCGGTCTTTAACGGCCTCAATATGGAATTTTATTGCACGCCCCAGGGTTTAGGCTCTGTCTTAGATTTATGAGCAGATTTGGTGATCTAAAGAAAAATTACTCAAAGAATCGATGCTGTAATATGTATGTAAAGTAGCGCGCAGGACCACAAGTAGGAAGGCGAGTCGAGTCTCCATGTTGTTATTCATATTCAGTATATCCACCCGCACCCCATGCTGGGAAGTCGGTTGTTATATTTTGCGCAAACACCAAAGTCAACTTAAGAAAATTAATCGTACGTCAGACAAGAGCATATGTGATGAATAAAAATGTATGATGCATATTTGCGCAAACTAACATACAAACATTATAACTTGCCAGCTGAGATCGTGATGATTGTGGTGAAAACTTCACGCGGTATGAGTTGAATAAATTTTAAATTAATCTCGAACGCGAATTCAATCTTCTCGTCTCCGCCATGAATTAAACGAAAGTGAAAAGTGTAACTAGAGAAGGTCGGTGGTGGTCTTTGGAGTTGGGGATTGAGATTCAAATTAATTTACTAAGTGATTGAGGTTTTGTAAAACATGTGTGTGCGGTGCCATGAAGAGATTGCCTTACTAATTGGGGTTCGGTTGGGTTGGTGTGTTTTAGAAAAAAAAAAAAGGTCAAACTCAGCTGGGGAGCTGTGCGCGGAAAATTTCAAAGAATGGGAAAATATGACAGTGACTGACAGCTAGTCTGTGTGGCCAACATGGTAATAAGATCATGCAGTTGCTAAATGAATGGCAGCTTTCTCATAGTCATAGCTTGGGATATGGTTTCCTAAGCCGATGGATAATCATTGAAAAGTTTTAACTACGTCCATGTAGTGGTGTATCATGCTCGCAACGAACCAGGACACTTAAATCTTGGCAAATATTACGAATAAAATTTCAGTCAGAAAATAAAAAGGTAATCAAATGCAATTTCATTGTTTAAAGCAGGGACTGAAATAGTCCTCTGAAATGTAATGTGCATAAAAAAATAATGGGTCCATAAAATTCGTGATCAAGAGTAGACAGAATTAGGGGAAAAAGTGTGTGTAAACCAAAGGTAATCAGCTTGCAATTTTGAACATATGTGGCTTGGCTTTAAGTCCGACTCTCTGTAGTTGTTATTGCCAAGATAGAATCAAAAGTTTCTTTCTTCTTGTGAATGATCTTCAAATACTTGCAGCAATTTTTTTAAAAATTAAATTTAAAGAGTCGGGGTTAAGATAATTACAAATGTTTAAAATTGCATGCATAAAACTAGAATCTCAAGGTTTTCTCGTAGCTGGTTCCGCTCAGCTGACAAAAATATGGTAAATTACCAGGATTTTAATTTTTTCCCGGGACAGAATAAAAACTGAATCTATCAAGATATTTTATAGCTATACGATTTTTGTTTGTTATTTAATTCATCAATTTGCATTGTGAGACAAATCTTACTTATATACATATCTTTCTCACCATGTGGTAATATTGAGATAAAGTATACATACGTCGCACGGAATGAGTATGATGTGAAAATTGTCTTAAAATGATATTAGTTCTGTTCGTTTATTTCCCAAAAACTGCTAATTTTTATCAATATTAGTCTAGTTTAATTGTTTTTATAATAACTTTGACAGAACTTTGCAATACAATTGAAAGAAATTGGTAGTTTTGGAAAGGAATAGAACTTGGAAATGACATCATCTGTCTTGCAACCTGACAGCTGTCATTTCAAATGAGGCACTATGTATATTAAGTTCAAAGTAAAATTACAACACAGTCATTCTTTTCTAAATGTCAATAGTTTACATTCGATAAATTTCTGTAAATTCCGTTGGACCCGGGAAAAAAGCTGTTCCGATGAGACAGTTGAGTTAGTGTCCGTAATCCAGGACGTACTGGTTAAAATGGGACGTCTGGTAACCCTGACCTATACAATATCAATATCCATTTCAGCATCAAAAAATACTCAAAAATCTTATACTTTGATTGCACTTTTTAACGTAATTATCTACAGATGTTCTCATACATTTTTACTGTTTTACAGAGGGTCAAACTTTTGTAAAAATAAATATTTTGTAATTTTTGTATTGAAAAACTAATTGAAAAAAATTATGATAGCAAAAATGCAACAACAAGTGTTAAATTTTAGTATCTATCTATTAGAATAGTTATTCAAGAAAATAATAAAAATAAAAAAACAATAAAAATCATTTATTGGTGTTAGGCCAGGCGCGCACATGCAACTAAACAGTTTGGTTTCGATTTTGAGCACAATGGGCTTATATGGGAGTGCGCGCCGGTTTATATGCGCGGACTCTCAAATAATTCTATAGTACTCAAAATCGAAACCAAACTGTTTAGTTGCATGTGCGCGCCTGGCCTTAAGGTATTCGAGGAGAGACGTAATTTTTAAAATTTTTTTGAAAAAATGTTATACCATGGAGACCACAGGGTAAATCTTTTTTTTTATGCTATTTTCTGAAAGGTCTTAAGGCCTGGTATGCCTAGTTGCAAGGTTATCCGTTATTTACTGGACACACTGTATGTAAAAATTAATCCCTTTTTTTGTTTGTACGCGCATAACTCGCCTAAACATCATCCCATTTGGTTGGGGATTTTTTTGTTAGATTTGTATTTAACTAGATCAATACACAACGGAGCCGAAAATTCGAAAATTTTACCGATTTTTATAGGCAGGGATATTTATAATTTAATGAGTCTTTTTTAAAAAAAAGTATAACTTATTTATTTCTATTGATGTAGAATTTAGTTCTTCACATATGTAGGTATTTGTGGTTCTAGGAAACGCTTAATATATAAAAATTGTGCGACGAATTTGACCTTTTCGTCAGTTATTAAAAGACAAAAAAATATATGTCCCGAAGGAATTAATAAATGGATAGTTAGGGATAAAAGGAAGGAAGTAAAGGGATACATTTTGCAATCGATTTAATTTTTTTTAAACAACAAACCCTGACTTAACTCTAAATATATAAAATGAACTGTTGAACAGATTTTTAAGTCTTACTAGCATTAGCATATGCTGATTAAAAAGTACGAATTCGCCACAGTGACCCCATTAATGCTTATTTTGTAGTTATTATTTATTTTAAGGAGTCTATAATATTATACATACGAACTAAAAACAGGCAAAGAATAATAAAGAATATTTTTTCACCTCTCTTCTTATATCCACATATAAAAGATTACAAGATAAAAAAAAAAATGGAAATATAAAAATTTATCAGTTTGGCTATATTTTTTTAAGGGTCATATCATTTGGTTATTTTCTTCTTCATCTGATGGTAAATCCTCTAGAAATAGGTACTCAATTTTATTTTATTATATATTCTAGTTCCAATTCATAGTTAAGACAGGACAACGTCTGACTACTGAAAATTTTCCAGGAACAATAATTTTCAAAAAGCGCGAGGTCATTTTTGAGATCATTAGTTACTAAGTGTGCGTTGATAAAATTAATAACTTTTGTTTTGAGCCAAAACAACATCTATATTCTATGTAAAGAGAAACTTAATTGACCTCAGAGTATGACCTTGAAGGTCAAACTTTGCCTTTTTAAGGAACAGTTGTGCAAAAGTGGTTTAATATTTAATCCGTGGTTGAGCAACTTTAACTTACCAATTTCGGCGGATTAAATAAGATTCAACTGGTTAAAAAATATTTGTTTTTTTTTTACATTTTCCGTTCACTAACGGCTATATTATTGACTATCTTCAAAGCTAGTTTTACTGAAAAACTAGTTCTATAGGGTTTTCGAGTTTTAAGTTTCTCAAAAAAAATTATTGATTTGATTTAGATGTCAAACTATGTATAAATATTTTGATTTAGATGTCAAAGTAATACAAATTTGTAAGAAACTTAAAACTCGAAACCGCTATAGATCTAGTTTTTCGGTAAAACTAGCTCTGAAGAAAGTCAAAAATATGGCCGTAAGGGTTTTGCTAACCCTTAAATTGATCAACGTCAAAATTTTATGTAGGTATAATTTTTTTTTGTTTATTAAATGTAATAGGTACTATAATTTAAACTGCCCAGAAGCATCAGATTGCAAAATTATACAAAATCGGTCGATCAATTCAAAAGATGTACGCAAATAACTCAAAAAAATAATGAATTTTCCTCAAAAAAACATCAAACCCCTATTTCCGCAATGCGATTTTTTTTTTGGCAAAAACCTGAAATCCTGAAACTATTTTGGTCGTTAGAACTGTTTTTAAGAAAATTTGAAAAAAAAACTTAAGTGCAAAAATTACCCCTCTAGGGAATTATATAAAAATGCTCTGTACCAAATTTTAAGCAAATCGGTTCATCTGTTTAGGCTCTAGCTCAAATTAGAGTGGACTCACAGACCGACTTTTCAGCCAATACTTGCCCTATAGATCAAGTAAAAATTATGATGTATGGGCTATTTAGTTAATTTGTAGGGGTCACTCTCAGATATAACATTCCAAAAGTGGCCAACATAGGGTCCCTAGCTTTAGACAGGAGAAGGTGTTTAAGGACCCAACAGAAATAATTTTCTAAGAAAGTGATAACCTTCATAATTTTCCTAACAAAAAATTTCCAGGGCCTTGACTTAACTTGGCAAAAATTTGCCATTTTTCTAAGATAGGGTAAGGTTAGAACAAGAAAAAAGTTCCCTTCGCTCTTTTTGATAGCTAAATGTATACTTTCCTGTCTATCTGTCATGGTTTCGAAAATAATAGCTGAGTTAAAAATTAAGATAAATCATTTTAAGACGTTATATTAAGTCGACAACTTTCCACTTTTTTTTTTTTTTAAACTACAACTTACCCCATTTACATAAACACGTGTTACCCAATCAAATTACAAAATTGGTCTGCTTAATTGCGCGATTTTTCAAATCGTCTGTAATTCGCTTGTAACCACATTAACTATCTCAAATTAGAGTGGACTCACAGACCGACTTTTCAGCCAATACTTGCCCTATAGATCAAGTAAAAATTATGATGTATGGGCTATTTAGTTAATTTGTAGGGGTCACTCTCAGATATAACATTCCAAAAGTGGCCAACATAGGGTCCCTAGCTTTAGACAGGAGAAGGTGTTTAAGGACCCAACAGAAATAATTTTCTAAGAAAGTGATAACCTTCATAATTTTCCTAACAAAAAATTTCCAGGGCCTTGACTTAACTTGGCAAAAATTTGCCATTTTTCTAAGATAGGGTTAGGTTAGAACAAGAAAAAAGTTCCCTTCGCTCTTTTTGATAGCTAAATGTATACTTTCCTGTCTATCTGTCATGGTTTCGAAAATAATAGCTGAGTTAAAAATTAAGATAAATCATTTTAAGACGTTATATTAAGTCGACAACTTTCCACTTTTTTTTTTTTTAAACTACAACTTACCCCATTTACATAAACACGTGTTACCCAATCAAATTACAAAATTGGTCTGCTTAATTGCGCGATTTTTCAAATCGTCTGTAATTCGCTTGTAACCACATTAACTATCCGATCCGAGCAAGAGCAAGTGGCAATTCCACTTATTTTGAGTTATTTGTCCAAACACAACATAACATTTTTTTTGTTTAACGTTGGTATTTTATTTTTTTAAATCCATTCAATGCACGCGACAAAGCTAACATATACTATCACTGGTGATAGATTTCATCGCAAATTGTTAATTCCTAATCGCATCCGTGCTGCACTGAGCCACTGGTAAAACATGATTTTTAATTGATTCCAATCGTATACGATAAACACGTTTCCAATCGGAATCCTATATTTTTTGCCATCAGTCAAGCCTACTGCATGATATTATAGCACTATACTGAAAGGTGGGTTGGCGGGCTAGGCTAGCTATAGATAGCTGAAGCTTTGCCACACTCTGCTGCCTTCATCTCTGCATCTTTGCCACCAGTTTTTATATTCCGTTGATAATTCAAATCGAATCGAATCGAAATCATTAAGTCAGTCCGCATATATAGGTACGACATCAACGGGGCAATGGTGATAAATTCAAATTCAAAGTCGAATGCGGCTGAATGAACAAATCCCCAGCGGTTGGCATTTTGTCTTATTTTTCGATGTGCACTGTGGACTGTCGCGTATTTATAAAATGACAAAGTGAATTGGTAAGTTTGATTAAAGGAAGGTAGTCGGGCGCCCCAGGTGTATTATAGCCTTTAGACATTTCTAAAAAAAATATGGATTTCTGTAGTAAATTAGAAGATATAATTTATTACAATTAAAAAAATTGATGTCAAAACACGAAACGGGCGCGTTGTCGTTCATATAAAAGGGAATTATGTTTAAAAATATTTTAATAAAATATTATTAGTTTTCATAAGTTTTATTGAATTGCAAAATTACAACAAAATTTATCAAGCCATTATAAAAAGATAAGATTTTAAACAAACACTTTATTTCTACCATGTCAATTTTTCACCAACCCAGCGGCTCCATTTCCAATTTTTGAGGCAGTAAATTGCTTCCCTTATTGGCATTGCCTTGAATATTGCCAATGGAGATGCTTTGGCAATGGCAATATTGCCCGAAAGATGAAAGACAATTGTTGATTTCCATCAAAGCGGCAATAAAATTTTACGTTCCGTATATTACAAAATGGTAGTAGCCGTGGCGTGATGGTTAGTGCGATGGACTGTCATGTCGGAGGTCTAAGGTTCGATCCCCAGCCTCAACATCTATTTATTTAAAAGAAAAAACGGCTACTGCCTCTTGCGAGGAATTAACAAATCCTCCAAGAGTATCTCCTGTCACAGAAAAGTGCCGCTCGTTAGCCGTTCGGATTCGGCAATAAACTGTAGGTCCCCTCCATTCCTGCAGACACGCACACAGGAATGGTTGAGAGTTGTAAGTCACTAGGCCCTAGTTCTTCATGAGCTGTTGTGCCATCAAATTTATTTATTTTTATTTTAAATTGCTTCCCTTATTGGCATTGCCTTAAATATTGCCAATGGAGATGCTTTGACAATGGCAATGGCAATTTTACCCGAAAGATGAAAGGCAATTGTTGATTTCCATCAACGAGGCAATAAATTTTGACGTTCCGTATTTTACAAAATGGTTTCTCTACGATTTTGAATGATTTCCCCTTCATTTTGAAACAAAAAGTGAAAACATGAATAGGAGTGACCACAAATTAGTGAATTAAAATTTTATATTATCGAAAACAGTATATTTAAACAGTTGCTGTCACAATTTCTATAAGTCAATTTTTTGACAACTGGAATTGCCTGCCCATAAAATGCCCCACCCAAGCAATAAATTGCCACGCCATTGAAATTGACATTGCCTCAAATATTGCAAATGGAGCCACAGCGTTAGTACCTCAAACGCAGGTTAATTTTTATTTAAACCACCTCGATTTCAATTTTAAATGTTCAATTACTCATCTTGATTCTTTTGGTGGTCTTATTACCATTTATAATGTTAAGGCTGAACTAGTTGCTAGCACTTTTGCTGTTTTGCAACTAAATTAGAAGGCAAATATTGACGAAAGAGTAAAGAAGGCTACTGTAGAACTCTTAACTTGTAAAAAGGCCATAGGCTTAAAGGGGGCTTTCTCCAAAAATAACCCCTGGCTATATACCTCGGTAATCAGACCGATACTCACATATGGAGTTATCGTATGGTGGACCGCATTGGACAAGATGGTAAATTTAAATAAACTCATTAAACTCCAGCGGTCAGCAGGTGTGTGCATCACGGGAGCACTTCGCACAACGCCAACAGCAGCTTTAGAAGTACTTCTAAACCTAACACCGCTTGACATCTTCTCCAAAATGGTGGCAGCCAAGTAATGCGTGAGGCTTAGAGCCACCTCTCAATGGATCAGTAACAACACTCACACTGGTCATACTACTATTTTAGACAATTTCAGATCTATCCCAGATCGCTTATACTATACCACCCCAAAAATGGTATTCTATAATAACTTCCATAATTCTATCCCCTCAAGATCCTTTTGGGAAGAAGGAGGACCTCAAGAAGAAAACACGATACACTTCTATACAGACGGTTCAAAGTCCGACAACGGCGTTGGAAGTGGTATCTATTCGAAACAACTAAATCTCAGTCTATCATACAGACTTCCCAATCAATGTAGTGTGTTCCAAGCAGAAGTAATGGCGATAAAAGAGGTATTATCCTGGCTCAAAGAAAACGTTATATCTTTTGTAAGGATATACGTATCTTCTCAGTCAGCCAAACCGCTCTCAAATCTCTCGCGTCTGTCTCCACAAACTCTATCACAGTCTACGACTGTCGATCATCTCTGAATGAGATGACAGAACAGTTAAACATTCACCTCATTTGGGTGCTGGGCCACAGGGACATTCCGGGAAATTGCAAAGCTGATGAGCTCGCCAAAAACGGAACACTTTTGCCCACGGTTAAACAGAGACATAATATAGGAACACCACTTGCTACATGCAAACACCTTTTCAAACAATATGCTCTAGAATCAACAAATGCTAGATGGTTACAGGGCACCACCTGCCTAGCAACTAAACAAATATGGCCATGCATAGACCTGAACAGTGTTGCCCCCCTAACAGGTTGAGAATGTAGTGTGGCAAATTTTAAATGTAGTAAAATTTAAAACGGGCAAAAACACAACATACTAAATTGTAATTTTTTTCGGAACGACAATATTATTTGTATAAATAATAAAAGGTCTAAATTTGGATTTTATTTCATGCATATTTACATAGCAAAAATATCTGGCTTACAAAAACATTTTGCAAATTTCCTACTAAAATTTCAAAATCAAGGTGGACACACAAAATTATTAGAGCATTATAATTTTTTTTATGTCAATTACATTGGTTAATTTATATTTTATTTTTAAAATTGATTTTTTGGTGTCGAATATGATTTCATTGATTGATTTTTTTTGTAATTATAATATTTTCCGAGTGATTACTTAAAAAAAAAGTGGATCACATTATCTACTTTCAGAAACGAAAAAATGATGACTTCTAAAAAAAATTGGTCGAAAAAAAACGGCATCGGGGATTACCGACGCCCGCCATCACAGAAAAACATGGAATTTCCATACACACTATCCAAGACGTGTATGTATGTAAATATTGGCAGTAAAACAGTTTTTCGACGTGCTTAAATTAAGAACCGAGAATTCTCCCTACTGTGCCTAGCTAAACCCGAAGCGAATTAGTTGTTGTTGGATTTAACACATAAGCTGTTTAGCCCGAACATCGTTTTCTTCATCCAATTCCTTTCGGGATTGCAAAAAAAAAATTCAGCTATTGATAAATAAAAAAAAATATTTTGCCAAATGGAAAGTAAGATCAAAATTGGAATTCTAAAGTCTTAACTACATTGGCCACTTTTTGCAAAATTACAAAAGTAAAAATATTTTTTTTCCCGCTAGCGCAGTTGTTTTGTGAAAAAGAATGTATACAATTCTTTTTAAACCAAAAGTTAAGCTTTCTGCTTCATTTTTATAAGTTTTCCAGTGAGAAAAACTATCCCAAAATGAGTTTGAAAATTTTCACTTTTGTACTTTTTCACTTTTTTGGCTTATGTAGTTAAGGCTTAAATTAGAATTTTATGTTTTGAAATTGTAGTGTTTTTGGAATATTTTTCAATTGTACGGAGTGAATTTTTCTTGGAAAAAACGTAGCAAAAACGCTACATTTGTAGTAGGGGGGCAACGCTGGACCTGAAGCGGTCAAAAGGCTTGATTTCCCTGGGCAGACAAAGTATAAGCTCAACAATTGGAGTCATAACAGGGCACTGCCTCATAGGTAGACATGCTATGAAGCTGGGGGTCTACACCAATGACTTCTGTAGAAGCTGCATGGATGAGGAAGAAGAGGAAACAGTCCAACATCTTCTATGTACATGTCCGGCACTCTCCAAGTTTTATTAAAAGTACAGAATGGTTTGCTTAATTTCATTACTCTCCCATGAGTAACTTTCTTTAGTGGTATCACAATGGACCCTTGGGGTCTTAGTGAGTCAACAACATCCAGACGGCCACTCTAACCTAACCTAATCTAACATTCTAATTTTGAAATTGAACACCTTATCAACCAGAATGTTGATGAATTTCATATTAGTTTAGTTGCATTACCCCACAATGAAATATTATGAGTTACAGATATTGAATACATTGTTAGTGAAATTAAAAATCAAAAATCACCTGGTATATAAAATTAAAAATCAAGTTATGAAAGAGCTTCCAATGAGTGTTTTTTTCTTTTTTTTTTAACATTTTTAATAAGGTGGCACAAAGGGTTAATTCACAAATTGATAGCTTACAAGTTTCCCGGTTATTTAATAAAAATAATTCAAAGTTTTTTGAACAATAGACAGTTCAAATGGAATATGCTCTTCCTTTAAACCAGTGCCTTCAGGTGTACCGCAAGGTTCTGTACTATCCCCTATGCTTTTTAATATTTTTTTCTCAGATTTTCCCAGTTAACAAAACTGCGATTTCGGTATGTATACAGATGATATTGCTATATATGCTTCTGATGAATATCGTTCCTTATCCTCAGTCGTTGATAAAATTCAAACCGCATTGAATATGATCTTCGAATATAAGCACTTATAAGCACTGGAAGATTAAAATGAACGCTGGGAAGAGCCAGGCTATCTTTTTCACAAGAAAACGAAAGGACTGTTTCTTACCTAGCTCAAATATCAAAATCAATAATTGTGATATTTCCTGGGTTGTTTCTGTCAAGTACTTAAGTGTTTACTTAGACGACACTTTCAGGGAACACAGTAAAAATACATTGAATAAACTGAATACTTATAGCAATAAGATTATTATTTCAATTGATAAATCGCATGTCAATGTTAAGCAATCAGAACAAACTATGTATCTTCAAGGTCTTCTTTCAAGCTATACTTTTGTAAGAGTCACCCGTCTGGGGGAACTGTGCTAAAATGCATTCAAACTGCAAACAGCGCAAAATAAAATTCTGAAAATGATGCTCCGTGTTCCCTGGTTCTACTCAACATCAACACTCCACGAGCAAGTTCGTGTATCAACCGTTAAAAAAAATTGAAGCTCTCAATGAAAAGTTTATGAGAAGATGCCAATGTAACGAAAATGCATTCATGCTTTAAAATATTTTGTAAACTATTAAAACTTTCTAGGGCCTTGATTAAACTTGCCGAACATTTTTTATGTTGTACATATGAACCGATACATATATAAATATCAAAAAGAAAAAGCTATATATTAGCTTTTTATCGTGATCAAAACATTTAGCTTTCTGTAGAAATTCACCTTGTTCTCTTAGTAGGTAAAGTTTACTTTATTTATACCAATATTTTTTTGTAGCCATTGGGCATTTATCGCTTAAACAGGTGTGTAGATACAGATACTGATATTATTATGCATTTGCTTTTAGATTTTTTTTTTCTTTAAGAAAATTAATTTTCTGTTGTTGGTGCAATTGTTTATAATTTTTTTTTTCTTTAACTTTTTGTTTAATGATTTTTTATTTATTTATTAATGCAAATTACCCGCAGCTGCAACAGAGCAACAGTGGGTAGTGTGGTTTTCAAAGTATACGGGCTTGGTTGTTATGCTTGTATGTCACCAACTCAACAAGAAAAATAAAAGAAAAAAAAAAAGGAGATTTGCTCCTCACGTGGGATAATATGCCGTCATGTAAATTATCTCGTTTAAATTGAGTGGCGATTTTTGTGGTTAATGTTTGTCTGTTAAGTTTGAAATTAAATAAATAAAGATGTTAATGTTGATTTAATTTGACATTTTAGTGCACTATATGAAGGTGGGCTTTTAAGTATTTTAATTTTTTTCGAATAGGTCAAGAATAAAATCCCCACAGCTGTAAACAGCAAATCAATGATTCATTCATTATAAATGATATTCTAGTGCATTTTATGAAAAAAAATTTATTATTTATTGTACGTAAAATGCCAAAAAAGTCATGGTTTTAATTTGCTATTATCTTTCAAACGAGTTAGTGGTTCATTGAGAACATAATTTAAACCCCTGTGAACCCCCCCCACCTGGTTTCGGCCATGTCTGGGGTTAAATACCAGCCGCTTTCACCTTAAGTTTTTCGGAGCTACTACCTCTTGCGAGGAAGTGACAAATCCTCCAAGAGTATCTCTTGTCATAGGAAAGTGCCGCTCACCTGAGTCATTCGGATTCGGCAATAAACTGTAGGTCTCCTCCATTCCTACATACACGCACACAGGAATGGTTGAGAGCTGTATGTCGCTAGGCCCCTGGTTCTTCATGAGCCGTTTGGGTATTTGAGCATTGCATTGGGGAAATAATATCAGCGTGGAATAATGAGTTTTGGTATAATCTAGAAGAACAATATATTTCGATTCTGACATCAAATCCAGAAGCATTTTCTCTTATTTTCAAAAATAGAGATCTGTCACCATTGCAAAAAAAAACACTTCAAACGCAATTTAAGATTAAATCCCTATTAAGAATTACCAAAGAGACGTATATCTTCATCGATTTTTTGTTTAATAAAAAAAGCAAGAATAGGTACATAAATTATTTCTGATAAGTACCAACATACTTATTCAATTTAATAGAAAAAAGAGTATAAAATACTTACATATTTAGTTATATTTTAATAGACATTAATGTATTCAAAACTTAATTTTGTAGTTGACAAACCTGAAAGAAAGAGAAAACCAAGTGTTAGATTAAGAAATCAAAAAAGAGCAGGAGCATTATAAGAAAAATAAATTTTTTGTTAACTTTGGTAGATACCCAGATAATAGCATAATTTAAAACAGACTTTTTAAATCTTATTTATTTTCTCTTCATTAAATTTAATGTTGCAATTAAAACAATTTTTTTTTAATTAGAAACAATAAATTCCGGACAAGTAAGTAAAGTTTCCTTTTTCTATAAATAGCCTTATTTATAAACGCAATATAGTTATATACTCGTTATGATTCCATAATAAGTTAAAATTTAAGTAAAATTGGCGACAAAATGTTTTCTAAAATAACCAAATATGGTACCATCCATACAATTGTTTAAAAACCGCTAAGGGAAATCTTATGTTATCGTTATCAAGATTTCGTTAAAAAATTATGGACTAACAGGAATAAATTTTACACCAAAACATTATTAAAATAAGTAAACACGTTTCGTAGAACAATTTTTTTTTAGTTTCTACTATCTCATTGAGTTTGACAGCTGAAAAAGACAATGGCATTGAATATAAGCTCCTGCATTTTCTTCAATTTAAAATTCAAAAAAGTACATACAAGTCCATAATTGTGCTCAAAAACGGAAACTTAATTAAGTTGTGTCTGATTCGGAAAAGAAGTAAGTCTTTTAGAGCTATATCACCTATATCACTATCTGGTAAATCATTTAAATAAAATTAGTTTTAAGCTGTTTTTAAAACTTTAATTATATTGCATATCAAATCTTCAAAGAAACAGTTTTTGGATACAAAAAAAAAATTCAAAACCATTTTTTGAAAATTCTTATTTCAAAAACGGGTAGATAAAAACCAGAACGAAAACGCATACATATGTAAGAGCAAGCAAATTGCATAACTTTCTCAAAACTTGAGATTAAAACAGATTCAAGGAATAAATCCATCATTGTTTGAAGATTTTTTCAAACTTTCTTCATAGTAACCGCCATATTATTCACTCGATATATCCAGATTTAAACTTAAATCCAGATGAATTTACATTGAATTTGTATGATTTACATGCAGATTTAAGTTTTAATCTGGATGTATTGAGGGAATAATATGGCCGTAAATGTTATCATCATCATCATCATCATATTATAAAATGGCAAACACGAATTTTGTGGTACAATTTACGCGGTCTAGAAAAGCCGAAGACATATAAAGTATATATCGTTGGAAAGGTTTTGCGCCACAGAAGTGCACAAAATATAAATTAATTAAATTATTAAACCGCAAATAAGTTAAATTAACAAAAGAACATTTCATATGAAGAGGGAGCGAGAAGAGAGCGAGAGAGAATATTTGTAAAAACACACAATATGGTTGTTCATCGTCCACAGATGAGCTTCAGCGGAGAATCATCACCAACAAAAAAAAAAAAAAAAAAAAAAAAACAACCACGAAACAATGCAACACAGTTATTGTGCATGTGTTTGGTTTGCTGTGGATAGATAAATAAAAGGGGGAGCGAGATAGAATACAAAGTCATAGTGGAGTTGGAAGCTTGCACGTCGCATTAGTCTACAAATCGTCGTGTATAAGAAAAACAAAAAATACATTTGGTTGGGTATTGTAGGTTCGTTCAAGGTCTTATTATAGGTTTTAATAGGTGTGAACTCACGAAAAGTAGGTACTTTGTAGGCTTTTAAAAATGTCTGTCAATTATAGAAGATAATTTAATTGACACTCGGATTTCGAGGGCTGGACGTTCTAGTTTTATTAATAAACCATAATGATTGTGCTTCGTAAATCCTATAAGACTAAGTTCTAGCCATTTAGTCATGCATTTTATTTTAAATTCATGTACCTATGCGCACGAACACTGATGTACACTGGGGCGTATACGTACTTTTTATTTAATTGATTTTTTTTAATGACTGTTTTAATATCCAGATATTAGTGCTAACTGTAGTTCATACAAAAATTCATATTATGAAAATCCTATATATTTTAAAGTTATTACAATTATTAAAACTTTGATTACAGGATCAGATTTTATACAAAATAAGACGATATGTATAAAAAAAAATTAAAGCATCTAAATAGACTGAAGAGCAGAAATTTCGACTCTTTAACGTGGATTATATAAAAAATTTATGTTGTGACAATGTTATAATGTTTTGTATTATTTTATTTATTTATTTGTTTACAATATGTTATTATGTTCATAATAGCATGCACTCGAATTAGAGCAACAAATTGCTCAACCAACTTGATTAAAACCTCAACGGGATGGTATGTTTAACTTCAAGCTTAATGCATATTTGTTGTTTTTTTTTTTTTGTCTTCAAGTTGTGTTATAAATAACATTTAATTTTAATAAATTTTATACATGATTTTTACTTGCAAGTTTTTTTTATGGCAAGTTTTGGATTCGTAAAAAATTGAATAACAATCAAACTTGACATTACGATGATAGGGAAGACGAAAAAAGTGGGTCTCGCAATTTTGTCCGTCTTTCTGTCTGTCTGCCTGTCTGTCTATATGCCTGTCTCTCTGTCTGTGGACTCGCATACAGCCTTAACCCAAAGGCCGATTTTAATTAAACTTGGTATAAAGTGTTTTCGGGACATTACCCCGACACGTTTTTTTTCTTTTATTTTTAGGACCAAAAATAACGGCACCTGCCATATAATTTTGATCGCATTTTTGGAAAATCTTATTTTTCTCAAGAATGGCTCGACAGATTTTTCTAAAAAAAAATCAATAAATTTTATTAGGTATATGCTACCTTCCTGTAAAAATTAATTTTCCAAAAAATGGTTTTAAATGGTACCTCCCATAGAACCATTTTTATTTTAGAAAAAGAATAAACTGATTTTGATAATTTTTTTATGGAGAATCTTCTGAACAATTTTAAAAGTTTTGTATACCAAAATTTTCCAAAATTTTTTTTTTGGATTTTCAAAAAAAAAGTTTCAAAATTTTTTTTTGAAAACCAAATATTTCGAAAACGACTTGGTTGATTTTTATGAAACTTGGTAACAAGGGGTTTTTTAACATTATCTAAAATATTTTGAAAAAAAACTTTTTCTTATAGTCAAAATTAACGGTACCTTCCATATAAATGTTAAAAACCGTTACATGAAATATAAATTTTTTCGAAAACGACTCCTACGATTTTGATTAAAGTTGTTTTAAATACTAATAGTATGGTCCACGATCAGCCAGAAACAAAATTTACAGTTAGCCATTATTAACAGTACCTCTCATAGAACCATTTTCTTTATTTTGGACTATCTCATTATGTGTGATACCGATTTAATTTAAATTTTTTATGCAAAAGCTTCTTAAAAGTTGAAATAATACTGCATATCAACATTTTCAAAAAAAAACAAATTTTGGATTTAAAAAAAAAAATTTCAAAATTTTTTTTTTTAAATTTGATATTTCAAAAATGGGTAGATAATTTTTTTCGAAAGTTAATTTTTAATTCAACATAAATAAATACTAAAAAATTGTGTACCAATGTTTGTTCTTAAAAATTTTTACAAAATTAGTTTAAAAAAAAAACCGCTACTACGATTTTATTTTTTTTTTTCTGCAAAACTAAGATTAGTTAAAGAAGTCAGATAGTGTACTTGTTAAAGCTCTCAAAACAAATTTAAGAAGGCTTTTTTAATAAATTTATTTCGAATTATGTTGATTTTTAATAATTTTTCAATTTAAGCTCTATAATGTATAATAGGTACTAGTTTATTCTTAAAGCTCCCATAAAACAATTGTTTACTTTTAATACGCTCAATCTTTGAAATTCGAAGAAACTTTTACTACAAGAGCAAGTTTGTGCGATCCAGTCGTGCGTTTTATTTGATTAATATTTAAAGAAATATCACAACTTTATTATAAAAAAATACTATTCTATATGCGACGCGTTTCGGAGTGTAACTTCATCATCGAGCAAATCGCTCATATTTAAGTACATAATTAAGTTTTAATTTTCTTTATTTTTTTAAAATCTTCATCAAATTTTAACCATCCAAACAAAAGAGTTAAAGTTGATCTTCACTCATATTTTATAATGAGCAAAACGAATACCAAAAATAAATCCGTGTTATATTTTGCTCATGCGCTTTCTGAAAAAAAAAAAACAAAAAACAACCACGACCTTTTGCTTGTTTTGTCTTCGTGTGTTTTAGTTTACAATAAATCATTCGGACATAACAAGTCTTTTACCTTTCGCTATGAATACAAATTAATCACCATCTTATAACGTATGGTTTTTTGAAAAGCTTTAAAAATAAAATTAAACATTTTCTTACACGCACAAAGACAATTTAATGGTTGTTATAACAAATGGATACAATAAAGTCACAATTAGTCATAATATGGACCTTCAAAATTAGGCCATATCTAAATTTCTGAAGACAAAGAAAAAACAAAGATTTTGGTCATTTCTAAATTACAAAAAGCCTCCAAATCAGACACAATATTTGAAACTGAAACCATAACAATCAAATGACAAGCAGAAGCGGCCAACCACCCATTATTATTGTTGGTTATGTGTCAATGTCACATTTGACACTTAAGTTCAAGTTCGAAATTGTGTGCTCTAATTGAATTGGGCAAATGATGCGAGCCAGCATTAAAAATGTGGGCAAGGTTATGATCGCAGTGAAATTTGGAAATGACATGAATGTATAGGGAGCCATTTAAATTGGGGACCGAGTGGTATTTTTCAAATTGTGTATGGGGTTTCAGAGTTGCGTCAGAATCAGTATACAAATTAGGGAGTTTCTTGATGTCAGATTGAATGAATTCCCTGTGTAAATTGTGGCAGAGATTTTCGGGCAATTAAACAAAATTAGGGTATATCATCTTAATAAAGTGATATTTCGTAATATGAACACGACATACGGTAATTATTATGAGGCAGGGAAATTCTTAGAAGTGAAACAGTGCATGAACAAAAAAAGAAACTTCGTTTATAAATATGAATTGAATTTTTAATGTAGACGTTTTATCCACATACACCAAATGGAATATTTTGAAATTAATGTCTATTAAATGAAGGTTTTGATTAAAAAAAAGAAAGAAGAAATAAACTTAATCTTAGTTTAGATTAATTAAATGTACATATGTATTGTTTTCATAGCACAAAAAGATAAACATGTAGATTAAAATTGACAAAAACTTTGAAAATGTAAAATGGTCTTTAATTTTTTCTTATGAAGTTGAAGGGAGATAGAAAGATTAATTTCTGTAAAACGATCAAAAAATTGATTTTTGAATAAAATGCGTTTTTTCCGCGCGTTACTTCGATTTGTAAAACTATTGGTCTTATGAATATTCAACAAGATTAATTTTTGGTTATTGTCATACTGGGCTTAAATGATTAGTTTAAATTAATGGGATCAATAAAACACTTCATCTTTGTTTTTTTTTTCAAGAGGTTTCTCACGGGTTGTTTTTTATTTATTTTTCTTTATTGAGTAATAGTGTACAATACTGGTTTTAATAGTTGGAAATTTTCAAGAGCTACTTTTTAATATGTTCGTTTATAGTTCTGATTTATAATCCACTAAATTTACTAAATAAATTTGAATGATAATTTGGGGACGGCATTTACCAAGCGCTTTTAAAAGCTTCTTTAATTTATGGAGCTCACAAAATGTGAATTATTTTTGAACAGCCTATTCCTCAAACACTTATGACTCATGAGTAATTAGGAAGACCTCTCTCTAAACCAGGCATACCCAAACTGTAAAATCAAAAAGGTTTTTGTTGAAAATATAAAATTTGTTTTGTTAATTAATTTATAAGCCTATTAAGTTATGAGCAGGGCTAGGATTTTTATGTTAATACATATTTTTTGTTGGTTAACGTAGAAGAAAACGAATAAGATAGTTTTACGAATCAGAAAATTTCAATAAAAATGGCATTCAATCGTTAGAGCATATTTTTGCATATTTTCATATAAATGCATATAAATGCATTTTTTGGATATTTATATAATAAATGCATATTTTTCGTGCATATTTTTAAAACATTAAACAAATTAAAAAAATTAAATTTATTATTTTGCGAAAGTGCCTACAAATTTATACATTCAAAATGTAAATTCAAACTTAGGTACATACATAGAAGAGTTTTTTTCATAATTAGTTCCCTTTCTAACTTAGTTTCACGCAACTTATAGTTCTTATATGAGAAGGGCACGAAGCGGGTGGACAAAATCTCCTCGTTGGACGATTTGAGGAGATTTTTCTGACATTCCTTTTCACACTGCATAAGTTGCGTTCAACTAAGATACTCTTAAAAAGCTCTATACTATTTTGTTTCTCTGGAGTTAAAGGTACAGGAGATTTTAAGGATATAAAAAGAAAATGTCAAAAAATCTCCAGCAACTTGTTTCTTTATGTGAAAGGGGACTTGATAGGCCAAGTTTCCTTGCTAACAAGGCCTATTAAAGGAATTTGGAAAACTATAGTTCATATATACCAAACTCAAATCAGATTTCAAATATATTTTTTAAATTTTATTTTTAACTCAGAGTAGTAGAGTTTATTTATTTTAATAAGTAATTTTGTTTTTTACTTTTTAATAAAATAATCATTTATTTTTAAAGTTCCATGTATATCATCTTTTCTTAATATCTTTTTTACAGCATATTTTCATTTTTTAAGCGAATATTTTCTCATTTTAGTGCATATTTTATGCGCATATTTTTTTGCCACATAAAAATCCGAGCCCTGGTTATGAGTATGTAGTTTTCCATGGAGTAATAGTTAATGCGTATGACTGCAACGCGCGCCGTACAGTGGCCCGTTTTGACTTTTTTGGTTGAAAAAATCATAACTATTAAACGAATAAAGAAGATATCGTAATATTTTTTTACCTTAAAGAGAATTTCTAAGGCTATTAAGTTTAGTAGGTTTAGTTTTCCAGTATTAGCAGTGTTTCAAAGTTTATTTGAGTGAAACAGTGGGGAGAAAAAAAACAAATTAATATGAGTGAAACAGTGGGGCAGCATTTTTTTTTATGAGTGAAACATTGGGGCAGCATTTTTTTAAATATTCTTTTTTTTATGGAGTGTATATTATTTTTTGACATAAAAGACAAACGAAAAATGTAAATATATTCCAACTTAAGATTTTTTGAAAACTATCACCTAAGTCTGGGGTAGTGAGTAATAAACCAAATCATTTTTGGATAGTATTGTGCTATGAAGCCTCTATAAAGTTTTTTTTTTTTTAACGGAAACTGCCTTTTTCGAGGAATTGAAAAATCATTCAAGAGTACCTTTCGCTTGTCATGAAAAAGATTATCTTCGCGAGCTGTTCATGCCACCAAATTTGTTAGTTTATTTTATTTAAGTTATAAGAGTTTGGTGAATTTAACCCTTAATCTTTAAGATTTTCAAAGAATAAAGAGCAAATCAAACTAAATATCAGTTAAGTGGTCGATGGTCATTGGAAAATTTGTATGGTTCTATGGTCCAAGTTTGTGGCGTACCTAGAAGAATTATTGAAACTCTAAAAGAACTAAAATAAAAAATTAACGCAATATTTTAAACAAGATTTCACCATTCTCATGGCTATAAAATTCAGATATCCAGCTTAAATAAACCTATTAAGGTATTTCGTAAGAAAATATCCCTAGCCTAAAGAAAAGTCAACATATTCTGATCAGAAAATCTCAGATATTTTGATCCTACAAAAAGTGAGTAATTGAATTTAAATTCTTTTCCTCAGTTTTTGACTTGATACATTTTTTTCTAAGGAATCCTGTTCATATAAACCTACATAGGTAACTGATGAGATTGCTATAAGATCTTAGGTCTGATGATCCCTTTATATGTGGCACCGAAATTCACAGACCGTCAAATTTTTAAGAGAAAGTATGAAATTCTCTCAAAAAATCAAATAGTGTGCAATAGTACGAGAACGCAAATTTACACAAATTCAAATTACTTCGTGCTACCCCAATGTAAATGACACGTACGACACGATGTTTTGCTTTAAATTATTAACTCTCAAACTGATATTGTACTAAGCTATGAATTTTTGTCCAAAATTATGTCAAAATTCATACATAAACCATTAATTTGGACTAAAATTTAACATTTAGTTTTTGGTAGTAAACAAACAGGCCTAATAAATAAATATTAAGGCCATGTATGAATTTAATTAAAATCTTGTTAATTTTTTCTGAAGCTTATAATATCTTATAATTACCTGTGAATTTGTAGATGTGGAAAAGTAAAAATTTAATCTCGGATAAAATTAAACAAAATTTGAATCTAATTCGTACACAGTTTAAATTTTTTTTTAAAGAAAAATTAAAATTTTGAAGTGTTAGTAAAATTTGGAATTTTTCCTATAATGCAAATATGCATTCTTTTAAAAGCAATGGCGATTTTTTTTATAAAACTAATTATAAAAATACTATCAATGAAATAAAGTTTTAGATTGTTTAATTGCGTTTTAAATTACGTTATTTTGTATTAATATTAACTTCAATACAGGCCTACAAAATAGTATTTCTTTGTTCCTATAAGATACCAATGAATCTTTAAACATTTATGAATAAAATACAGAATTTTTTAATGTCCAATATTAATTTACATTCTAAATATACCCATAAATAATTAACCGTTGATACTATATTTGTTAATCAATCAACATTTAATTTATTGATAAAACCAGATATGCAATGCATAATAAATAAAGAGTCCAAAATACGACCGCAAAAAGTGACTCAAATCTCGTATATATGTACAATGTACATACCTATCGAATCAAATCGAATCGTAAAAGAAAAAAAAAAGTCAAGTGCCAGCCAACCATATGCTTTTAATTAAAAAAACGTAATTCAATTAAATTGTTAAATGAAAGTTGTGTGTGTTGGATTTTTGTGTCGATACAGTCAGCAACCATTGCAATAACTTTAGGATTATCGCGAAAGTGGGTTACTTTCGGCGGAATGCTATTACATCCAATAGTACTCAGTACAGTATATACCATTCACTCTGGCAACCAGCAATTATTAAGCAAAGAAAAGATACATTTAACATTTGGGGAAAAGAACGATAAAAAAAAAACAATTACTTATTAAAAAAATCGATATTTTCGTTGGGGTTTTTGGTTCGCAGCGAAACCGACAAAAAAGTCGGCATCGTACTGCTAGTTACTGCGGGACGACAGAACAAATTTCATGCTCCAATTGATTGGGTTGTAAAAATTTATTTGAATCATTTAATTGCACCGATTAAGACATTCAGCAATTAAGACACTTTCGATAAACTAGTGCATTGAGTTCAGATATCGATAGCAAAGCAAGAGGTTTGCAGAATGCCAACCTAATGGGTACATATATGAATTAAATTTTATTTAATGAACTTCGGTTGGGTGGATTTATTATTATCAGAGTTTATAAATAACACGATTTTTATTAATTAAAAAAAAAAATAATAATTATCGTCAGATCAAATTAGAAGAGTGAAAAAAGTTTTGTGCTGTGAAGTTTTTTTTATATAATCTATCAGAGTTTTCTTGACTCCGTCTAAAGGCGGGTTCAGGCAGTTGAGAGTAGTTCCACATAACTGATTCAGTGCTTTTGTTTGGTAGCAATGTCAAGAAGATTTTTGATGAACTTATCGAAGATGACAGATGATGAGATAGCTGAATTGATGAATGCAATTTCAAGCTCTGAAGACACTGACGATGAAGATGATTTCGACTATGACGACAATGTTGACGATCCAGATTTTATTTGCTCTGAAGATGAACTCTTGCTTGATCATTGTTTGATGAATTCAAGTCAAACCTTGATAGATGGAGTAAATGAAAGTCTAGACATCACCGCTTTAGACATTAGTCATCAAGATCCGAGTTCAGCTCTAACTGCATTTCCTTCTACGTCCGCTGCTTCTGTTGCTACTTCGAAACCAAACCCCCGAGCTGATTCCGCTAGTATATCCGAGCCAAATATTTCTCCTTCACCTTCACGTTATAAAAAACGTAAACGCGACTTAAATGACAACGAATTGCAAGAAGAGGAAGGTGGCCCGCATAAATGGGGTACCAAACTGTTTGTTCTATGTGATCACATGGGGTTCTCATATTCGTTTGAAATTTATTCTGGCGCAGGAGACAACGTGGTACCAGAAAATGCACCAGATCTCGGAGCATCGCCAAATGTCGTTGTTCGTTTGTCTAGTAAAATTACAGACAATGTGAATCATATTGTATATTTTGATAATTTTTACACGTCATTGGGTTTGCTGACATACCTAAGAAGCCGTGGTATATATAGCTTGAGAACCGTTCGCTCAAATCGAGTACCAAACATCAAGTTGTCGAGCGATGCAGAACTCATTAAGCGAAAAGTTGAGCGAGGGAATTCCGAGGAATATGTTGGTAACGCTTACGGCATAGATATAAGCAGCGTTTTATGGATGGACAACAAAAATGTTCGACTTCTTTCGACTTATATCGGTACAAAACCATTTCTCTCGAGAACTTATTCCGCCACCTTCCAAATCTTCGCGGTGGAACAGAAAAAAACAGAAACAGATAGAAGTTGACTGCCCATTTTTATAAGTAATAAAAGAATATAATCGACATATGGGTGGTGTCGATCTCATGGATGGTCTTCTTGGTCGCTATCATATTCACATGAAAACCCGAAAACGGACGAACCGCATATTTTTCGACCTGTTGGATGTGGCTATGGTCAATGCGTACATTCTTTATCATAGGTTGCACAAGGGAGTCAAAGTAGAATTACCAAATCTTCGCTCTGAATTGCGGAATCATTGTGCATGATTTCGAACGAAACAAAAAAAAAACCAAGAGGTCGCACAACTTCATCACCAGTACCAGCACCCCGAAAGCCAAAGAAGTATTATTTTCCAACTCCAGAGGTTCGGTATGACAACGTGGGTCATTGGTGCGTATTTCACGACCGCACGGGCAAAAAAGCAAAAAATTATGTAAAAACCCGGGACGTAAGTCAGAAACACAGGCATTTTGCACGAAATGTAAATTGAATCTCTGCTATTCAACCACAAATTCGTGTTTCTTTGACTTCCATCAACGTTAATGTATTTAAGTAGATACTATACAACATTGTTCATTTTATTATCATATTTTAATTCATTTTCATCATTATTCATTCAATAAACGTTGTTGGCCCTCCGGTTTTGAGTTGGACAAAGCTGTTAATTGCAATCGATGATGCACATTTCTGAATTACGCTGAGGCCACACGGGCTAGTACTGACAGGCAAGTTGCAATACACTTTAATTTTTTTAACAAACACATATACAAAACGGAGCAACTTACTCGTCTACCTTTTTCCAAGCCAGTTGAGAAGCAAGTAGAACGTTCTTTTTCTTATTAAGATTGAATAATTCCAAATCTATTTAAGTTTTTTTTCAACCTGTATGTATATCGTTTGACAGATCAGTCACATTTTTAACTTTGGTTGCTAAATTATAAAAATGGTGGCAAGACCAAAAATTTGGAGTGGCAGTTATGAAACGCTTTGAGCAAATTGTTCACCACATCTCGCACACTATAGTTGAGAAAAAGGACGACAAGTTGGGTGCCGCCTACGTCACAGCAAGTACACAGATACGAATTTGGCAGGCAGTGTATAAACCCAACTCTCTTTCCAGTACTTGCCCGTGTGACCTCGGGGTAAACGGCTATGTCATTAAGCAAAATTCACGTATTCCTCACGTTCTGTAAGTCTGGATTTACATTGCTCAACTTTTTTAATTAATTTTGTTCCAGAAATCGGGTGAAATGTTCATATGGTCCGATTTTTCCAATGAGAATTTCTGTATTTGTACTCTTTATTTTTATTGCTTTCCTCTTCATTTTTCATTAAGATTTATTCACACCACCAAATAAACGACAGATGTATACTAAACACACACAAGAAACTGGAAAGTAGGTGAAAGAGAACCAAAATAGGCTGGCAAAATCGTATGAGTTTTGAGGAACAACCGGTTTGTTCCATCCCCCTCACTACTTACCCCGCTCACCCAGGAACAAGGAAAGTTGAACTGGAAAATTTGAACAATGTAAATCCAGACAGACTAAGTCTGGATTTACATTGTTCAACTTTTCCCATAAGTTTTTTCCAGAAAACGGGTGAAATGTTTCATATGGTCCGATTTTTCCAATGAGAATTTCTGTCGTTGCACTCTTCGGTCTTATTGCTTTCCTCTTCATTTTCCATTAAGATTTACTCACACCATCAAATAAACGACACATGTATACTAAACACACACAAGAAACTGGAAAGGAGGTGAAAGAGAACCAAAATAGGCTGGAAAAATGGTATGAGTTTTCGAGGAACAACCGATTTGTTTCATCCCCCTCACTTCTTACGCCGCTTACCCAGGAACAAGTGATCGGAACTGGAAAAGTTGAACAATGTACAATTTGACAAATCTCATGTAATTTGACAAATCTCATGTAATTTGTTTTAGTTTTCATCATTTCTCGATCAATTTTATCGATAGCAGCGATAGGTAGGCACTTTTCTCCAAACAATTTTCGAAAAATCGTAGATTCTCGGGCGAAATTTTTTTAGCTGCTTCGATTTAAAATTTTTTTTTGCATTCCAAAACGTCAGACTTATATATGCAATGTAATATTTCTACAAAGCATCAAGTTTGCGTTGCTGATGCGTATGAAAAATGTAGGCATTACTTCCGCATCAAAACATTTTCTGCATTTTGGAACTCAACCATATTGCAAATTGAGGTTAGCCTTAAAATTGGAATTTAAAGTTTATTTTATTTCAATTATAATCTATTAACAAAAAATAAATTCCTAACGTCATAGTTGAATAAATTTATAAGTTACGGAATTAATATGAGTGAATTGCATTGCAACAACTTTAATAACCTCATTTATGGGAGTGGCTTTTGTTTTAATTTGTTTCCTAAGCTTCAAAGACAGTTTTCTATTTATTTTTAAACTAAATCGTCATCAAAGTTTTTCTTCACAATAGGTAGGTATGTAAATAAACAATGATCTGCACCTTAAACTCTCAAATGACATCATCATCAGCAAAGTAAAAACAAACATTATAAATAACTTCGACACGATTTAACAAAAAAAAAACCTATACATATGTATTTGCATATTTGATTAATATCGCCTCCTCCGGTTTTCAACCTCACTTTTAATAAAAATATCAACTCATCGATTTCCTTATTTAAAGACTAAGCGAATTCGACTACTTGTCTATTAGCAACGAAAATGATTAAAAGGTTTTGCACCATATTGAAAAAGGCCTCCACCTCAGGCCTAAAAACACACACATTTTATTCATAGACACTTAAAACTAACAGAAAGAGTCATTCTAATTAGCCGTGTGAAATGTCAATTGCAAATGACACAAATGTCAGAAATCCCATTTTATGAAGGAATTTAATTTTCTAAGTGTCTTCGTCAAATCATGTCGTATAGATTCCTTCCAACAAATTACAAAAATGATGTTCTCGTTGAATCAATATTGACGACGCCGCTGACGACGAACGGAAAGAAGATTTTTTCATTTTGCCCGATGATAAAAACCTGTTAAAACAGAAATTATTCATTAGCCAAATGATGTAATCAAACAAATTGAATGTTTTGCGATCATCATCACACACTTTGCAGCAAAGAGTCATCAATATGGCAGCAAGTTAAAGATCAACTCATAGACGATGCACGACTACGACGACGTCAAACCGTGTGGAATGGAAAACTAGTTACGGTATATACCCAAACATACATAAATGATTCTCGAAGATACTTCAACAGCAATGTCTTCACTTAATACTCGTTTTTTTTTTGTTGCGGAATCAGTAACGATCACCTTCTAGCGCCTACAGATATTTTTGTGATCTTCTGTTGTTTTGAATTTTTGTTTTGACTCTCGAAAGAAAATGTGTTGAGTTTGAACTTTGAACGTTAGCTATTTTGAAGGGTGCAGAGCAGAGTGTGCAAACAAAAGTAAAACAGCGAAAGAAGGGTTTCACCAAATTACGATATTTCAATATTTTATATTGTAAGCAACGTTTTTTTTATTAAATTCATAGATAAGTACCTACTTTAATTAGATAAGTTCAGTTTATGAAATTCCCTCCTCCACATTAACGCACACTCAAAACTTCATACTATGGATAGTGAATACAAATTAATAATCTTAAACAATATTGTCTATTATTTGTATTTATAGAGGAAGCAGCGTGAAGTTTTTAAATTTATTTATTACTTCTCGAAGCAAAAGTTAGCCTTAAAACATGAAAATAAAGTGTAAGAAACCACCAGCTGCTTTTTATTTTGTCATTTCAATCATTCAATAGGTACTCAACAATTATTCGACTAAACCTTCATATAACCATTAATTTGAACTTTTATTCAACTTGACATTAAAAAGACAATATTTTTCCAACACATCCCTTAACTTTTTTAAAAGGGAATTGGGCTTTTCCAGAATCTGACTCTGTCTTTTCTCTTTCTAATTTTGACAGTTCTTTAATCGAAAAGAAGCTCTAGATGGGGGGAAAACAACAATACAAACAAATAGAAATACACACCGATACTGTTCGCGCCTTTAATAGTGTGTTTGTTTTCCCCCCATCTAGAATTTTTGACGTTTGGTGGAAGTTCTCAATTGATAACTTCCACCAAACGTCAAAAACTCTAGATGGGGGGAAAACAAACACAAGGCGCGAACAGTATCGGTGTGTATTTCTATTTGTTTGTATTGTTGTTTTCCCCCATCTAGAGCTTCTTTTCGATTAAAGAACTGTCAAAATTAGAAAGAGAAAAGACCAAGTCAGATTCTGGAAAAGCCCAATTGGTTGTTAATAGGTATTAATTTCATGCTTTCGCTTTGGTTTGGAAAAGAATAAAAAAAGAATATTTATTCTTTTCAAAAATGACAAAAAACAAACATTTATTAAACTTATAGCACAGGCACAGTAATGCAAGTCTGAATAAAAAGCCATTTGAACCCATTTTAATTTCCTATTTTGTTTCTAACTAATTTATTCTTTTTGGAGTCAGCTGATTTTGACACAGATACCAACTTTGCGAAGATTTAAAATTGGGTATAATAGTGGATATAATGTTTTATTCGCATTTCCATTGCTTTGCTAGCTAAAGGTTACCAATACAAAACGCCTAATGATTCAAAACCTCATGGCACATTATTAAATTTACGTTTACGTTGTACTCCAGTCATACCAACACTGTAAATACAACTGACATTCTGTGTACTGAAAAGCTTATAAGAATTCGATGTCGGTATAACTGTTCGTCGTCGGTTCGATCACCATAGAATCGTAAAATAGTTGTTAGAATCGTGGTATATTAATTAATTTTCTATGCGAATTTTGTTAATGCTTCTTCAAGTTCAAGTCTTCACTGGTATAGGAATTAAAAAAAAAAAAAACAGCAAAAATGACCCTCTAATTTTCTTAACACTACCTTCAACTACAGTACAGAAGGAACACTATAATCCGAAGGCATATACAAACGAAGACAACGATTATGATGATACTTTCTGCAGTATGGGCCATGGGGCATATTGTGCAGTGCAGCGGCTTCACTAAATTAGTCTTTCATCCCGAAAGTGGATAGTGTATCTAATCTGCTTAACGATCGATCTTTTGCAAAAACAAAATTGTTGCTTCAGTTGGCTGCACAAAACCGCTACGCTATAAGAAGCCAAAACTTTTGTGGGAACTTGAAAATTGATGATGAAAGAAAACAAGCCAAAAGCCGCTTATCTATTTTCTCTATAAATTTATAATTAAATCTTTGATCTTTGTTAATGTTTACAATAAGGAAAACAAAAAAGAGAGTTGACCATATTCCCCTAGAAGAATATAATGTACAGTGCGGATGCGCTGTAGATTTTATTAAGAGTCGGTATTCATCGACCAAAAAATTGCGTCTTAGAAAATGTACGACAGCATCTAACTGATAAGCCCAAATGTCGTGCCTGGGCGAAACGCATTGGACTGAAGGTAGCAAAAAATCTTCCGTTGTTATTGTTACTCTACTGCGACAAGGAATAACCCAATGTGCTGTGGCCCGTCCGCTCCATCTAAGCAAATGTTGTGTATCAAAGATCTACAAAACGTTCAGGAAAACTGGATAGTTTGTGCGAATGCCAAAATCTGGACGTTGCGTCGCCGGTGTACCACTTAGAGATTTGGAATATTAATTGCAATGACTTCTCTCAAAAATCGTCATTTGACTGGCCTTAAACGTCCAACAACAGCTCAAAAAGGTACGACGAAGAATAGAGATCTCTACCAAATTGTCAGTTTCAGATGACAGCAAAAACTTGGCACAATGACAGATGAAATTGGAAAGAAAAAAAAAAGGCGGGCTTATTTTAATTACAAAAATCTAGCTATTTTGTGCCATAAAAAGATTAAAATATCTTAAATAAATTATGAAAACATTTTTACTTCTAGATTTTCTAAAAAAAAAGGAAATAACAATTCCAAACATTTATTTGCCTCCAAAATAAAATCAACAAATGGCTGCCACTTAAATGTCATTGTGCCGAGAATTTTAGTTTGACATTTAAAAATGAACGAGACAGAGATAATATTGCTATTTGTTAAAAAGCCCTATTGCTAGTGAATGGACAGGTAGAAGTCGACTTAAGAAAGAAGACATTAACCCCGAAACGAACTGTCAGGGGATTGAAATTAACTGCAAACCACCGACAAGGTTGACTACGATTTTCTCTATTGCACTACGATTGGGAGGTTGAGCAATGGAGGCGAGTTCTATTTTCCCGGATGAGTGCAAAATGAGTGTGCATGAAGTGATCGTAGGGGCAGAATACAAAGACGACCTGGCGAGCGATTTGAACTAAGCTTTTTTGTCGAAACCGTGACTAACGGGGGAGGGTTTTGTATGATTCAGGCAGGCATTTGAATTGAAGGAAAAGTGATCTGGTTTTTGTGACTGGTGGTGGTCGAGGGGAGGTTTAACTGCGGACTAACTAACGCATGATAACGCTCAATGCAAGACTGCGCGATGAACAGTCGGATTCCTTAGGGAAGTTGGTATTGCCACGATGGACTGGCTGGCGCTAAGCCCAGACTTAAAACCTATCGAGCACTTGTAAAACGATCTTAAACGAAGGGTTTGAGCCAGAAATCAAGCTCCTGAGACCATTAAAAACTGAAAGCGGCACTTTCAAAGAAGAATCATTTAGAAGCTGTTATTAGAGCTTGGGCGGGGTAATAGAAGATACTGAAGTAATAAATTCTGCTTAATTTTGTCGTAAATGTTTAATTTTCGAGCAACTACCTGTTTTAAGTTCACTTTATTTTTTCTTACATGCTTCAAATATGACGATTATTTCTTGAAATCCCGAAGTCTTTGTTATGTTTTTAACCTTGATTTAAAGCTTATGGTTCTAGAGTTTTAACGATACCATAAACATGTCAATTACATTCAGTGCAATTACTGTTTTTACGTGAAGCAAGAGTGTGATTCCATTTTTTTGCTAGCAAGTGTGGTAGTTATGGGTCGCTGAAAGCAAAAATATGATATTTATTAATTTTTCCAAAAAAGCGTTTTCGAGATACATATCATGTTTTCCCAGATCCTAACACAGTATCCAACTACCGTAAGTATACTGTACATCATTTGAAAGATATTATTCTCCTCTTTTCCACAATATAATTGTAAATCGGATAAGAATTCATTAAGTTGATGAATTGATGAAAAGTATTTTTTGATCTTTTTAAAAAAATACTAATTTTTAGTTGTTCCATTTTAAATTTTGATCACTTCACGAAAGAATTCCAAGCGCATATCACGACAAAATTGCTGTAATTCACGAAAATTATTTGCAGTTTTGTACCCTCACCTATAAGTTTTTGTAAATCACAACTCTTTGTTTGCAATCACAAAAACATCGCAAAAATATGACATTACAGTTTGAAAATAATGAATTACAAACCAAAACTTTAAATCCTGAACACGAGAGCAAAAAACGATAACAATCCTAAATTTGCTATCAGTTATTTTTAAATTGCAATGATTAGGAAGCGATTTTAGATTTTGAGAGCGTATAATTAAAACCATATTATTTAAATTTGCATCTATTATTTTTAATTCTCTACTTTTTTGTCTTAATTTGCAAACATTTCGTCGTGAATCACAAAAAAGGATTTGTTAATTAAAAATTATTTTGTGGTTAAATGCAAATGGCATTTGCTATTTACGACTTTATTCTTCGTGATTTTCAATTAACTTACGATTCCCAAAAACGTTGCGAATTAAAAATTGAGTGACGACTGATAGTTCTAAATGATGGTTTGCCATGCAAAGTCGCTCCCAATTTTTTTGTGAGCATGAGAATTGACATCAGTCAAAACTGTAAGTCATGATGGATAAAGTGTACCATGGTTAAATATCTTTATTTAGTTTAAAATCTACAACGTTTTTTTATGTTTTAAGTCGTTTGTTTTAATTACTTTTAATTTTATTTTCCGCGTACTGATGTACATAGGTATTCATAGTTCATTTTATTGGTTTTGCCTCGTTAATTGTTCCACGATACAAATTTCTAACAATTGATTGTTGGAAATTTGAATTTTTATTTTTTTAAATATGAACTTTTGACTTTGATAGAAATTGACAGTTTTGCGAAGCAGCATCTGAAAAACGTATACAAACTTCTTATTGTGAATGTTTTACTGCTCTATAATTTTCCGTTAATTAGTCGTGAATTAGTTGTGACAATTTTGAATTTGTCGCTCTATGTTTTCTATGTTTTTTTTGCAAAAATGTAAAATTCGTGCAAACTTAGCGAAGTAGCATCTGAAAAACGTATAGAGACTTCTAATTGTGAATGTTTTACTGCTCTATAATTTGCTGTTAATTAGTCGTGTAGTAGTCCGTGGCGTAATGGTTAGTGCGTTGGACTGTCATGCCATAGAGGTCTGGGGTTCAATACCAGCCGCTTCCACCTCAAGTTTTTTTCGGAGCGAGGAAGTGACAAATCTTCCAAGAGTTTCTCTTGTCATAGAAAAGTGCTGCTCATCTTAGCCGTTCGGATTCAGAAATAAACTGTAGGTCCCCTCCATTCCTGCAGACACGCACACAGGAATGGTTGAGTGTTGTAAGTCGCTAGGCCCTGGTTCTTCATGAGCCGTTTGTGCCACCAAATTTATTTATTTATTTTTTTAGTCGTGAATACGTTGTGACAATTTTGAATTTGTCGCTCTATGTTTTCTATGTTTTTTTTTTTTGCAAAATTGTCAAATTGCTACCAAGTTAGCGAGGAACCCCTGGAAAAGTGGTATAAATTTCTTATATTGGGTGGTTTAATGCTTTATAATTTGCGGTTCGTCAATCCTGAATTATTTGTGACGATTTCAATTTTGTCGTGCAATGTTTTTTATGTTTTTTTTTTACATACTTTTCAAATTGGTATCAAATTACCGAGGAACATCTGGAAAAGAGTTAAAAATTTCATATATTGATAGGGTTTTTGCTTAATAATTTACCTTAAGCAGTCCTGAATTAGTTGTGAAAATTTTATTTTTTTCGTGCGATGTTTTCCATGTTTTTTTTTTTACTAAATTCATTTAAAGTTCATGACGAACTCTTTGAAAATGGGTTAAAACTTATAAAAAAATAAATAAATTTGATGGCACAACAGCTCATGAAGAACTAGGGCCTAGTGACTTACAACCCTCAACCATTCCTGTGTGCGTGTCTGCAGGAATGGAGGGGACCTACAGTTTTATTGCCGAATCCGAACGGCTAACGAGCGGCGCTTTTCTGTGACAGGAGATACTCTTGGAGGATTTGTCAATTCCTCGCAAGAGGCAGTAGCCGTTTTTCTTTTTAAATAAATAGATGGCGAGGCTTGGGATCGAACCTTAGACCTCTGGCATGACAGTCCATCGCACTAACCATCACGCCACGGCTACTACGGGTTAAAACTTATGTGTACTCGAAATATTTATTGCTTAAAAATTTGCTGTTAGTTGTCGTGCAATGTTTAATATAATTTTTCTAAAATAAAAAAAAAACATTAAAAACATCGCACGACGAAATTGAAATTTTTACAACTAAATAAACAAGAACCCAATTAATATAAGAAGATTTTTAACTCGTTTCCAGACGTTCCTCGGCAATTTGATAACAATTTGACAATTTTGGAAAAAAAACATAGAAATCATAGAGCGACAAATTCAAAATTGTCACAAATTATTCACGACTAACTAACCGCAAATTAAAGAGCAGTATAACATTCACAATAAGAAGTTTTTATACGTTTTTCAGATGCTACTTCGCTAAGTTGACACGAATTTCACATTTTAGCAAAAAAAAAAAAAACATAGAAAACATAGAGCGACAAATTCAAAATTGTCACAACTAATTCAGAACTGCTGAACGGCTAATTATTAAGCAATAAACTATTCGCTATAAGACGTTTTTACCTCTCTTTGAGGTGCTGCTTTGCTAAATTGATATCAACTTAGCGAAGCAGCAAAAAAAACATAGAAAACATCGAACGACAGATTCGAAGTTATCACAACTAATTCACGACTAATTAACGCGCTAATTACCCATTTAAAAATTTTGTTGATCGGTGAATGTTGTTTCGCTAATTTGACACTCATCTTATATCTTTGTAATTCGTAAAAAAATCTAACTCAAGTTTTCAATTCAATTTGATTTTACGATAATGGAGAATACGAAAAAAGTGTATGCCCTGGCCTGACCTGTATGGCTGTCTGTCTGTATGTATTTCGTTTTGCTGATTTTTTCGAGCTTTGTATTATAAGCTTGTCAAATATTCCACTGTCGGAATTTTGCTTTCTTTATTCCGAATTGATCGATTGAATAGAGTCAATTATTAGGTATGTAGGTATTAAAAATTAAAAAAAAAGAATCATTCATTTCGTAAGTAATTTTTCGGTCATTTATGTGCCTTAGGCTTTTGTGCAACTTTTTTCCTCCTATTGTATTGACCGACCCTCAAAAGTCGATTCATAGATTATTTTAAGCATAGAAAGAACATCGAATTAACTGAACTACGTGATTAACTTTCATTGTAGTTTGTATAATTATTTACGCACAATCTCGAACTTGGGTTTGGTGTTATGTGTACAATCTCAAACAGAGGTCATCGTGCCGGTTTTTACAAAAAGCTACAATCGGAATCTAAGAAAATGAAGTCTCCATCGTTGAATCAACTAGCTAATTAATTCAATTTATTGTACTTTACTAATACAGCTTCTTTCACAGAAGAATAGTGCAGTTATAGAATGTTCTGTCTTTATTTTTTTTTTTTGTTAAGTCATTTTATGGTTATTTCTACACCTATAATGGCCAACTAACAACGTCACTTCCAAGAACTGCACGAGACAAGGTGTATCCATCCAATGCTTAGTTTACCAGTTATAGCATGAGTCTGGTTTTATCATGAGAAATCCAAAAATCAAGAAACCATAAACGTACATTCAACATAATTTTCTTTTTTTACCCTTTTTCACAAGAAAAAAAAAAAAGAATCTTCTTATTTTTCTAATAACAAAGAGTTGAACATAGAAAAATATACACTTTGCTCATAAGGCCTCCATCTAGAAAAGGCACTACAGTCGAACCCTAATGTGTGGTTTGTAATTATTGGATTGGTGTGGTTTGTAATTATTGGATTGGATGTCGAAACAGAAAGAAAGCTATCGTGCTGAATTATGTAAAAATAAATTTATTTTAGTTATAGGACAGTATACTTTTGTACTTTGTGAATGTGGAATTAAATTGGAAATAATTTTTTTTTTTTTAAATAAGAATTTTTTTATTTTCGAAATGATGAGATGATTATTTATGTGTGGGTTTTACTGTAACCTATGTTACGGATGGTCTAAGCGGATGAGTGGGTATCTGGGAAATGCTACACCATACTATCCCGTGAGATACTCTATATAAGTCGAGAGTAGTTAGACAGACATGTGGCTTAAACAGGTTTCTCGGACAAAAATGCACGCGGATATACAGTCCAATGAATATAGATAGATACACGGATACATATTTTCGTGTTCACCATGAGCACCAGGACCAGAGATATAAAATCCACTGTAAAGGCGCATATAGCATAGCCATAGTGCATTGAAGAAGACCAAAAGTATGTAGTTAGTTGAACCCTGTTCCAATAAACAATATACCTAGGTATAGGAATAGGAACAGATATTCTAAAGCAAACTATTTCTACATAGAGAATTCAGAGAACGAATGAAAAATATCCCGAAAAGGAATAATGACTTGGAGTTGGAGAGGTAGAAAGATACGTATAGAATCACAATTTTATCGCAGCAATGTGAATGAAGTGTAGATTGTTTTGTTCCCCATTCCAAATAGAAAATGCATAAATTCTCTCGTATTTTTGTTTGTTTAACATTTGTTAAGGCACACCGAAATGTTATGAAAGTTTTGAAATTTTCTTTTTTACCCGCCTGGAAAAATGGCAAGTTTTTGGCAAGTTTAGGCAAGGGCCTGGCAAGTTTTCGGTAAGGAAAACATGGACGAGGAAAACATGACACACCCCTTTAAGAGCCTCGCTGACAACATTTATTTAATAAAATACTGGTGAGGCTCTTGATGGTAACTAACTATGCACAATGTACATATAGTGAAATCATTTTACGAAAATTAATAAAAGCTGGATCTTATTATATCCTATATCGTAATAAAAATCTTTGTGTGTTTATTAACTGTGCAAATTTCAAATAATGATTGTGAATCGATGTGTCAAATAGTAAAATCGCAACTGCAGACAAAATAGAACTACAACTGATTTTGATTTTTACATTTCTCAGAAATCAGTTCTCAGTTGTTCTACCTACAAAGCAAGTGCAAACAGAATCACTGAACAGCAAGCCAGAACAGTTTAGAACAGACAATTTCTCATTGAACTTGTTCTTTTCTGTTCTAAACTGTTCCGAACAGCCTCACGACGAGAAATGCTTTATTATGTTTTATTTCATTGTTTAAAATTTTTTTTTAAGAAAGAACAACTGCTAAGAGATCTCGTCACGCTGACGTCTCATTTTCTCGTCGCATTGTGAAACAGGCTTCATGTACATCTAGATTTATATAATATAGAACGACTGATAGTTTCTAGCTTTGACCCTCATATCTGAAATGGTTGAATGGAAAACCATGTAAATCAAAATGTGTGCAACAAATCTAGTTTTTACTAGTTAGGGCTTAGGCAGCATTAAACTGACCTGGCAAAAAGGTTCATAACTGGCGAGGGCCTAGCGAATGCCTATAGTAACCCTTGCTAGACCCTTGTTGGTGACTATAAAAAACTTGCCAGGGCCTTATTTAAAACTAGATTCTTTTTCCAGGTGGGTAGAAGTTTTTGTCCTTTAACTTTGCGATTTATTTTTTTAAAGTCATATAAAAACTAACAGATACGTTAGTTCGAATTAGGAACTGAAGTTGTTTTTCCTTGGTCCATAAGGATACATGTACTTGTACATGTACATATATGTATGTATACATATCGAGCCCTTTCCGCCAAATTATCGTAAGCGAGTGTAAAAACGAGTTTTCTGGGTCGAAGGCCCCCCATTTGGCCGCCATTTTGGAAAAGGGGGTGTAAAAAGTTCTTTGCGATATCTTGAGAACCATACATTGCACATACAAAATTTTAGCATATTTGTGTAGAAAATTAAATTCTCTCTAAGTTAGAGCCTAACTCGCTGAACAAAATGCGATGGAGCCGCAGCTGGAGTCGCAGACGGAACAACTACTTACGTTGGAAAAAAATAATGTGGTTATTTGTGTCGTGAAATTTTTTTATTAATTATGTAAAAGAAAAAATATTGGAAATAAAATATGTGAATTCTGAACCCCTACAGAAGAATATTGTTTGTTTTTCTTCAAAATACTTTAAAAACTGGGTATATATCGCTGCTTTGTGGGCGCTTAAAAAATAGGACGTACGACACTTTTTGCAGCTCCGACTATGGTTCCAGTTGCAGCACAGCATTCTATTCAGTTCAGGCCGTAAACGAGTGGACGGATTTGCTTTAAATTTGGTACAAATCATTTCCACGTCATTTCATAGAGTATAACTGCCTGAACAGAATAGAATGACGGAACTGGAAGATCTGTCAAAAAGTGTCATACGTTATTTTTTTTACCTGTCCACAATGTAGCTGTACAGCTTTGAATGTATTATGAAGAAAAACAAAAGAATATTCTTGTGTACAAGCTCAGAATTCACATTTTTTGTTTCCAATAATTTTCCTTTTAATAAATAATTTTTTTCGCAATACAAATAACCACAATATTTTTGTCCGACCCAAAAAGTTGTTTTTTTTCTTCATACAATTTGAAACGTCAAAAGTGCCGTACGTGAAAAGTTAAAAGTTGGTGAACTCTTCCGTCTGCGTCTGTAGCTCCGTATGCGTCTACGTTCCGTTGTGTTTGCAACATTGAATTTGCGTGTATTCAATATTTTGACAGCTATTCCAGCTCCGGCTCCAGTTCCGTCTGCGTCACCATTCTGTTCAGCCAGTAAGTATAAATTTTTGTTTTAGGTTTTCTAGAACAGGTAGACGCCATTATTTCTGTTTTTTTTTTTCAAATTGTTTTTTTTTAAACATACAAAGACGTTCGATGCATAAGCGGTTGCCGATTTTATGAAAATATTTGCAACTAAAGGTTCAACATTGCATGAATTCCACATTTGGATAAAAGCCAGCAACATTTTCAGAATTTGATTCCTTGACCCTTGACGCAACCAGAAAATATCGTTGGCGGATTGAACGTTGTTAAAAAATGGAGGCCGGAATTGATGCTCGGTCAAATATTTCACCAATATTTGAATTGTGCGCACACATTTTGAAGCCGGCGAATTTGGTAATCCCATTAGTAGGTGCGTGATTACACGCGAACACGCAAACTTAATTCAAATCAACTACGAACAGTTACAAATTCGGCGAAACCCAAAATAGATTTTCACATATTTTTAATAAGAAGAAATTCCATGCAACATACGACAATAGTAATTATTATATTCATCTTCTTATATAAAATATATTTTATTTATTTACAAATTTGGCAAAGAGAAAACATAATAAATGAATCACAGACAGGCAAAGTCTGTTGAAAATTAATTAAAAACTTCACAAAAACTGACGTAAATGTTAAATAAACATCAAAATAATTTTTAAATTGCCAAAATGTTGTCAAAATCAGTATTAGACCAGTCTTAGACGAATTAAGTTACTAGTACCGCTGAGTGAACTTAGATCGGGTACTAGGGATGTGAAGAAATGCCCAGGTACTAACTTTTCATTAGGACCCAGTACCAGAGCTAGTATACCTGGTCCAGCTAGACCGGGTTCTAAGCTAGCTTAGTGCCTATGTGAAGAAATTGGGCGTAAGCAAATCATTAAAAATCTGAACAAAAAATTCACTTTAGAAAATTGTATGACCTATGTAACTGGCAATATTTTTTCTAGTTAAATGTTTAGTGCCTTCTGGCTAACATCATCTGGTTAACTAGACATAATTCTTCTTAATTGTTACGTGACGTCTGATATGAATCAGTGCCTTATTGATAGTTCCCTTCTATACCTACACCAAAATGTACCAAAATACAAAATATAAAATATTGCCTAATCCAGAGTTCCAGTGGTAGCAAATTATTTTCCTAAACGATATTGTTAAAGCTCAATCGTGCGTATAATCCATTAAAATAAATCAGATCCAGATCACATTGCATTGTAACTGACAATTATTACCAACAATTACATTACACCCGGCAGGCAGCATAAAAAAGTGTCGGCAGCGGCACCGCTCGAGGTGCGAAATCACGCACCAATATTTGAACAAAAAAGTAAAAATAAAACTGGGGCACCTCACCTTCCAGCATTCACGTAAGTACAACGTCACTGTCAGGCGATTATTCCTAAAGAAACCGAAGAAAGATTGTAGGTAAATAAAAGTATCTTTAAGGTGAATGCCTCCGTGGTAAAGATAAATCCGAAAACATACAGTGATGCTGTATACGAATATCGGCTGTGTATTACAGACGTTACATTTGTGTATAGGTAGTCGTTGTACCTGCATCATATGGTACACGCATGAACGATCGATCCGCACTCCGTAAGTCCGTATACAGAAAGTAAAGAGTAATCTAAAAAATTAACCAGAATCACGAACCCTCACGCTGTCTTCTCTGGAATCACGAAGCTAGTTCGATGCTAAGTGACACCTGAAGATCGGCATCGGCAATGATCAATTGATCATCGCGATCGCGTTGCTGATGCCAGTTATGGTAGCATCAACATGATGTTTGATGCCTCTGCGTGCACATGCTCACTCTGTTGTCCAACAAATTAATACGTCCGAGTTTTTGAATTTTAGCAAAGAGAGATATGCGACAGTGCGTGTCATGAACAATGCTGGGTGTTAAATATTTTAACATAAAAGGTGTGATGATGGTAATTTAGAAAACACGATTTTTTCAACATGCTATATTTGTTGGCATTTCTTCGAAGTAGCTAAATGATAGGTTAAGTATACTACGGGTCGATTGGCATAATGATGTGACGAGAAGCTAGGGCGTAGGTTGGGTCAAGACAAAAAACAAATTGTATTGGAATTAGAGGTATGTATTTATGTACTTCTGTTAAGGCGGGAAGGATAATTTCAAAAAAAAAAAAAAAACATCAGTTAGCCTAGAACAAAGTTATTAAGAAATAATCTGAGCTTTATTTTAATACTGGGTTTCTTGTTACCGTGAGTGGGTTTGCGCGTTTTTTCATATTAACATGCCGCCTCCACAAGCCATGAACGATGTAAGGATTATGAACATGATGTCTACAAAAAATCCAATGGAGGCACAAAAATCCTTGTCCATGTCATGAACATGTCGGAGAAAACTAATTTTTGAACAAGACATGAGCTCTGTTCAAAGCTTGGCCATGAGATTTGCCGTTCCATGTGTGTGAGAGAGGTAGAAGTAGTACTGAGAAGAATTTTTGTGTGATTCTCTTGCTCTGACTAAACACGCTAACACTGACTAAAACACGCATTAAATGTTGTATAAGAACAAATTTGCGCAATTCAACTGAAAATAATCATTCGTATTTATAAACGTTTTCTATAGGTGATTAAGAATGAATGAAACGCAAAACTTAAAACGTTATAATTTTTAATCTTTAATTAAAATCAATCAATTCATCTAATCAAGACGAGCGAAAACAAATTTACAATAGGTAGGTATTATAACCTTTACTTGACCGTCTGGTTTGGTGGTTGCTACAAAAGTGAAGTATGCTAGTCATGCTAACTCATATGCTCCACTTGCCGAAAACCAGTAATTTATTTGCACACGTCACCAATGCAATACATTTACCATTGCGGTTTATTGTTTTTCATGATTACAACGGTCTCAACAAGTGGTGCATATGAGTCTGCAGAAGATGATACAAAAAAAAACTAACATAGTTTATGCAAACAAAATAGAAATAAAAACCGACATAGGGAATATTTTTAAGGTAAACCAAAAATGTTTGGCAATTTAAGAAAGTTACAAAAATTGAAAGCAAAATGAAAATTAATTAATTAAATTTAAATTGAAAAATTATTAAACAGAAATACAAAAAATTAATAAATAAATAACAGCTGCGTTCCTCAACATGCCGCCCCCGCTGAAGGAATTTCAGGACATGGCAAGAGGGCAAGTTTAGTTATAGGGCGCATGAAAGTGCCACGTTTAGTGCGCAACGTAACAACACGTACGTGCCCATCTTCGCCTGGATGAACTTCGTTAATTCTTCCTAGGAGCCATTGAGATGGTGGCAGGTTGGGTTCCTTGAGAATGACCATGTCACCAACTGCAAAGTTTCTTTTGGCTTCTCTCCATTTTGGGCGCTGCTGCAACGATGTGAGGTAGTCGGTTTGCCACCTTCGCCAGAAACCTTGCATCATGTTTTGTAGTAGCTCCCATCTTCCCAATCGATTCATAGGAGTTTCCAGATAACTTGGCTCGGGAATCGCTGTGTATGGTCTACCTATAAGGAAATGAGATGGTGTTAATGGATCAAGATCAGAATCGGAGGAAACACAAAGGGGCCTAGAATTTAAAAGGGCTTCGATCTGGGCTAACAAGGTAGACATTTCTTCGTAGGTAAGGACACTATCACCAACGACGCGACGAAGATGTTGTTTCACCAATTTTACCCCCGCTTCCCAAAGCCCACCAAAGTTAGGGCTGTGCGGAGGGATAAATTGCCAATCAATGCTTTCACCAGCCAACATTTCTGCAACCTTCTTGTTGTGAGTCGGAGATTGAACCAGTTTATACATGTCCGATAGAACACGAGCTGCTCCTTGGAAGTTCGTACCATTATCGGAGTACATAACGCTGCATTTACCACGCCTGGCGATAAATCTTTTCAGGGCAGCCAAAAACGCATCTGTGGTCAAGTCCGAAACCAATTCCAGGTGCAGCGCCTTTGTTGTCATGCAGACGAACAATGAAATATACCCCTTTGACAGCGTTGGTTTCCTGCATCTAGATGAACGAAGAGTAATGGGGCCAGCGTAGTCACATCCTGTGTGGGCGAAAGCAAATACCGGATTCACACGAGACGATGGCAAATTTCCCATAAGTTGCGTAGAGGTATTCTTTCGAAGACGGAAACACGTAATACAATCATGAACCAGTTTTCGAATAAGATTTCTGCTTCCAATGATCCAAAACTCCTGGCGAATTAAAGTGAAAAGTCCAGAAACACCAATATGAAGAAAATTCCGGTGAGCATCCAACAGAATCAGCTGGGTTATAGGATGAATTTTGGGCAGAATAACAGGGTGTTTTATGCTGAAAGGAACATCCCTGGCGTTCGAAATTCTACCTCCAACACGCAACAAACCAACATCATCAACAAAAGGTGAAAGCGAACATAATTTTGACGTTTTGTCAACCCAACGACCGGCCTTAAGAGCATTTATTTCACCAAGGAACTCAATTTGAGACCACTTGAGACAGAACATTTTGGCAAGACGAAGCTCTGAAAGCGAAAGATATCCATATCTTCTTTCTCCTTTAGGCAGACGACAAAAATATATAAAGCGGCGAATATAGGCAACTATTCGCACAAGTTTTCGCCAACTAGAAATTTTAAGCGAAAGATTTTCAAGAAAATGCTCAACTGTAACCGAAACGTGAACTGTAACGCCTTTCTTTCTCTCCTCAGGAATATCTTCTATTTCAATTTCACGATTATTATTATTTGGCCACTTATCAAGGTCTTGAGACAGCCATTCTGGACCATTCCACCACATTTTGAATTCCATTAAATCCCTAGGTGTAAGACCTCGAGAAGCACAATCAGCAGGGTTATTAGATGAACAAACATGATTCCAAAACGAACGAGGCAAAGAAGACAAGATTTCGGACGTACGATTTGCTACAAACGTGTTCCATTTACGCGGATGGGAGGAGAGCCAGGACAAAACTATTTGAGAGTCACAAAACGCAGATACGCGAACTGGTTTTAAATCCAACGACGAACGAATGAGCTCCAATAGCCGACACAATAGCAGAGCTCCACAAAGTTCCAGACGAGGAATCGACAGTTGCTTTACTGGAGCCACACGAGTTTTAGCTGCAACTAACTGAATTTGAACACCATCTTCTGAGCAACTACGACAATAGACTACCGCAGAATAAGCCTTTTCTGAAGCATCCGAGAATCCTATTAACTCAAAGCTTTTAGAATTTTGGGTGAACCTTCGAGAAATCCTAAAGTTTTCGAAATAGGTCAAATCTTCCCGATACAGCTTCCATTTTTCTGCTATTTCAAGGGGCAAAGGATCATCCCAATCTATTTTCGTCCTTGCAATCCACAGCTCCTGAAACAGTATTTTCATCAAAATAGTGGAAGGAGCCAAAAATCCAAGGGGATCGAAAACCTTTGCAACCTCTGAAAGTAGTTTTCTTTTTGTAGGCAGAAATTCACTAGGCAAACTAATTTTATAGGTAAAAGTGTCACGATACGGATTCCATACCAAACCGAGAACCTTGGTGCATTCTGAGGAACTATCCAAATCAAATGAAACATCTTCTTTACAATTGATCTCACGCAAAATCTCCCAACAATTAGAGCTCCACTTGCTGAGCTCTAGACCTCCACAGGACAGCATCTCGATAATCTGCTTTTTCAGCTCTAATGTCTCCGACAACGAATCAGCCCCTGTCATAAGGTCATCAACATACATATCATGCAAAATTGCATGCGACGCTAAAGGGAACTGGTGTTTGTAATCAAGCGCAATTTGACGGAGAACTTTCATAGACAAATAAGGGGCTGGAGAAGTACCATATGTCACCGTACACAAACGAAAATGCGAAATTGGGTTGTCAGTTGATTCCCTCCAAACGATTCTCTGGAAATCACGATGCTTTGGATCCACCCAAATTTGCCGAAACATTTTGACAATATCAGCACAAAAAACGAAACGATGAAGACGAAAACGAATACAAACGTTGATCAAGTTACGTTGGAGAGGAGTTCCTATATGAAGCATTTCATTGAGGCTACAATTTTTGGTATCCTTATGAGAACCGTCGAAAACAACTCGAATTTTGTTAGTGATAACGGCGTGGTGAGGCAAATAGAAAACACTTCCCGACGTAGGTTCTATTTCATCATCTGGGATACGCTCCATATGTCCGAGATCCAAGTAGGTCTGCATGAACTTACAGTATTCAGTTTTGAGGTCTTTATCACGCAAAAAACGACGTTCCATTGCGAAAAGCCTAGACAAAGCCCCGGAGATCGTATTAGTGAACATAACATTATCCTGTCGAAAAGGAAGTTCAACCATGTACTTTTTGTCAGATGTACGAGTAAGGGTTTTCGAAAAGTTTTCATCTACCTCATCTTCACCTTTAGTCAACGAAGAACTATGCGGAACTTCCTCAATTTCCCAGAAAGATTGCAAAATCACATCAAGGTCAAAACCTGCGTGCAACGAAACTATAGAATTTTCTGGCAAACAACCCGTAACAACCCATCCAAATTGTGTCTCATGTGCAACAACCTTTCCTTCTGGATCTGAACGATGACCGCTTAACAGAATACTCCATGCCTTATCGGCCCCTAACAGAACATCAATGGGACCAGGGTCTTTAAATCCTACGTCAGCTAACAGAAGATCGTTGAGGAAAGTGAAATTGCAATTTTCGAACGAAAGCGATGGGGTTTGAGAGGTTATCTTGTTTAGAATATAAGCCTCAATTTGTATCGAATGCGGGGTAGTACGAGATTTCAAGGTTAAATCAACAACACCTTGAGTCACACCCGCTTCAACCGACGAAATCCCGGATATGGGCAAACGAGCATGGGAACGATGAAGGCCAAGCCTCTTTACCAAACTATCGGTCACAAACGAAACCTGGGAACCGCTATCCAGTAAAACACGCACGAGATGAGTCTTTCCAAGGGCATCAAGCACCTTGACAACAGCTGTAGGCAATATAACCGAGGAACGCGAGTTATTTTTCATATGATTGCTCACGATCGATGCTGAGCTCTGGGAAGCATTAGCCACATTTGAAGGACTGGTTGAACTAGGCGATATACTAGGATTATTGTTATCTAAGTGAACTAAGCTATGATGACGAGAATTACAAAACGTACAACGTGCTTTTACTCGACATCTCATCGACGAGTGCTTAGTACCGAGGCAATTATAACATAATCGATTATCTCTAGCAAAACTGCGACGTAAGCTTACCGACATCGAAAGGAAGTCTGGGCACTGCGGAAGATAGTGATCACTCTTGCATTTTGGGCATGACGAATTCACAACGGTTAGGCTTTTAATGTTCGTAGCAGTAGTAGGGTTTGACGAACGAGAGTTCTTTCCGACACGAGTAATTTTCGGGGGTTCACTAGCTTCTAAAGCACACGAACGTTCTTCTAAAAACTTAAGAAGATCTTCGATTGTTGATTCCTCCGACATTTTGCTTTCTAGAGCCCAAGCCTTTCGAGTTTCAGAGTCTGTTTTGTTAATTAGCAAATAAACAAGCCACGGATCCCTACCTACTGCCTTAACCGCTTCTAGCCCACGAACAACCTCATCTGCCTTATCCACTAGCTTACGTAAATGAGAGCCATCTCCCGAACCGACGTTTGGCAGTTTTAGGAATTGTTCGATAAGTGCATTTATAATGTACACAGGTTTGTCATATCGGTGTTCCAATTTTTCCCAAGCAAGGTGATAATTGGAGTCCGAAATACAGATACCGTTTAAAAGATTGAAGGCATCTTCGCGTAATACCGATTTCAAGTATCGAAACTTTTGAGAACTAGAAAGTTTTGTATTGCAGTCCACGGTTTGCAAAAACACATCGCGAAAACCCGGCCATTCACGATAATCACCAGAAAATGGAGTAATGTGCATTGGTTGCAGCTTTATATTCGATGAGAATTTATCATCTTTGCTTGAAATAGCTGCCTGCCCTAACCTATCCAAAAGTTCCGTTTGTGAAGCAACTAAATCTTTAAGCGAAGTGTCTTTAGCTTCATCGCGCACAGGAGCTAATTCTTTTATGCGTTTCAAAAGCACGGATTTTGCCGTAAAATATTTCGCTTCAATGACCTCAAACTCAGCCTCGGGATCTCCGTATCCCTCCTCGGCATGATAATTAAAAAGTGCAGTTTGACTTTCGCAAATGTCACTCCATGCCCTCTCTAATCTTTCTAACCGCACTTCCAAATCGAGAACATGGACCTGGTCGGGAATACTATGCGCGTACGAAAAAACCCTAGTAATTGAACCCTTATAATGACCGCGTGCTTGCTTCAATGCTTCCATTATAATAATCACCGCTTTCAATTACCGATCACGAGGTTTAAAATCGTATTAAATGTCTAATACACCGAACACTCTAGAGTTTTCACAGACAAATTTGGATTCCACCAAAAACTGAGCACAAATTTTTTACAACAGCAGCAGCAAATCGAGCCCCAAAAAAAAAGCATCCATAGACAGCAACAGAAGGAGCGACAGACAAAATTCAGATTTGTGTGTTTTATACTTATCTGTGCAGGAATCCAAAAGTCTAGCAGACCACCAACCAGAATAAAGACAATGAAAAACCGATTCCAAAAAAAATCCGGTACAGAAGGACCAACTTTACTTGACCGTCTGGTTTGGTGGTTGCTACAAAAGTGAAGTATGCTAGTCATGCTAACTCATATGCTCCACTTGCCGAAAACCAGTAATTTATTTGCACACGTCACCAATGCAATACATTTACCATTGCGGTTTATTGTTTTTCATGATTACAACGGTCTCAACAAGTGGTGCATATGAGTCTGCAGAAGATGATACAAAAAAAAACTAACATAGTTTATGCAAACAAAATAGAAATAAAAACCGACATAGGGAATATTTTTAAGGTAAACCAAAAATGTTTGGCAATTTAAGAAAGTTACAAAAATTGAAAGCAAAATGAAAATTAATTAATTAAATTTAAATTGAAAAATTATTAAACAGAAATACAAAAAATTAATAAATAAATAACAGCTGCGTTCCTCAACAATAGGCTACATGAAATTTGGCCCCAATGAAAAATGGCCCCAAACAAAAAATGAAAAATGGCCCCAAACAAAAAATGAAAAATGGCCCCAAAAATTTATATGAAAAGCAACAAGAACAAAAAATTAACTAAATTTTGTGATTTGGGGTAATTTTTCATTAATTTATGGCCTTTTTTCATTTTTCATTTTGGGGCTAAATTTCTTTATGAAAAATGGCCCCACCTTTATCTGTTATTGTTGATTTACGTATATATTTTAGAGCTATTTTTTTTTTCTTACTTTTTTTGGGTTTTTTTTTTTCATTAAGTTTGGGGTAATTTTTCCATTTTGAAATTGGGGTAATTTTTCATTATGAAGAAAAGCCCCAATTTTGGGACTATTGTTCATTTTTCGTTTGGGGTAATTTTTCATTGGGGTCAAATTTCATGTAGCCCGTTTTCTAACTTAAGAAAGCCGTCCATTTTTGAATTGCTGTTCAATGAGATATCTAGCCTAGGCAACGGTATCGGTGGTCTAAATCTTTACTTAAGTGACATTTTATTTTATTTAATATTTCGAACTAAAATATTTTCTAACTAATCAACTGTCTAAGAAAATCTAATAATTTATATATTTCTAAATCTTGATTGCGGAAGAATCTATAAAAACTTTAATTGCATTTATTATGAATCTATACCTACGGTGTGTGTGTCTAGTCTAAGTCACTCGCCGACTCCATTATATAGGTACATATAATTTGTTTTTAAATCAATAATTACTTACATATATGCATGAATGTACCTATGTATAATTATCGACCTCAAGTTTTCTGATTTATCGTCGTCGGTAATAATCCTAAGAGAGGATTACCGCCAATGAATAAATCTTATATGAATATTCACTGTTCATAAGTAAATTTATTACTTTTTGCCATTAACTACTTATCGATATCTTTTTTAACTAACCTAACTATGTAGTATTTTGCAGTATATTTGATATATTTACACTTCGATTCCATTGCATAGATTCATTTTTGTTTAAGTATAAGCGATTGGGCTTGATTATCTAAAATGATTAAATATTATTTTTATATTTGATGTGTATTTGATTATTTAGGAAGAATTCAATTAGTAATTTGAATTCTCATTAAAATGGATCGAACATTAAAATCAATTAACAAGTTCAAGCGACCCTAAACTTAATAGTGTTAAGGACTCTTCCAACAAAAACGCGATTTATGATAATTTGCCATAGTTGTACAATCGTAGTTGAAATATTGATCCATCCGTGGTTCAGGAATTTTAATACGTTCATTTCGGCGGATTAACTAAAGAGATGGTATATGCATTTATTTGGATTTTATTACATATTTGAACCTTAAACCATCGTTGAACCTCAGTTAATCCGCTGTAATCGGCGAGTTAAATATTTTACGACGTTTGTACAACTGGCCCTAAGTGATTCGTCTTAAGTAGTTGGAGCACTTGGGCCCAGGTCTATATTTCTTTCAATATAAAAAATTTAATCGAATCCGTTTCAATTAAAATGAGGATGTCTAACGTCTTTTGAGTTAAAAAGATAAGTATGTAATCAGGCTCTTACTGCCCTACCTAATTGCCTATGCCACAAATGAAGTGAACAATTAAAAATAACATGACACGTAATATTTTTGATATAAATTGATCGTCGTACTTTTAAGTCCTAATATAAAATGCGAATAAAAAAAAAAACAAAAACCAACCCTAAGTGGTTGAATAATATATATACCTATTCAATTGAACTGCAGTGTGTTTTTGCAAAACAAGTTACCAAAAATAGTAAACTACAATAACTATTGCTTTATAGTTATTCGATTTCCCCATCATGATGTGTAATTACTAAAGTTATTAAAATCTATTAAATCGCTTGTCGAAGCCGACAAAGAAATCCGAATAGCAGGAGCAGCAGTAAGCTGCTGAATGAATATTTATTTCACGCCTTAAGAAATGATATGCATCACGCACAGTTTTTTGTATTAACAACTAACTACAAAAGGCTTCGATTCATGGTGTGTGGAATGGCATTGCAATATCATTTTAGGTCTACTGAAATTAACACTATTGATGAATTGAAAACATACAAAAATGAAATATCGTGAAGCAAAATTAGAGTCAATTGGGGTCGCGCGAATTAAAATAGACGAATGTTGAAAATGTTTAAGTTCTAAGGTTATTTTGTTGTGAATCTTTTTTTCATTAGGCTTTGGAAGCATTAGAAAATAAAGTATAGAATATTATATTATGTACATAGCAGCTTATCATTTAGTTTTAATTATATATTAGTATCTTAATCCAGTATCTTAAACCATGGCCTAGTGACTTACAAATCTCAGCCATTTCTGTGTATATGATTTTGGCAGGAATGGAGGGGACCTACACTTATTTATGACAATATATAAGTATTCTTAGAGGATTTATCAATTTCTCGTAAAAAGCAATAGCTGTGGGGTAGACGAAGCTGGGAATCGAACTCAGACCTTCGGGTTTAGAGTCCTAAACGCACTAAAAGTTAAAACAAATAAATATAAACAATTTTGAAGCGGTATTGATATCTGAGCGGCAAATGTGAACAAAAAAAGAAAGGGATTATATCCAGTGTTGCCCCCCTAACAGGTTGAGAATGTAGTGTGGCAAATTTTAAATGTAGTAAAATTTAAAACACGCAAAAACACAACATACTAAATTGGAAATTTTTTCGGAACGAAATATTATTTGTATGAATAATAAAAGGTCTAAATTTGGATTTTATTTCATGCATATTTACATCACTGAACCAAAAAGGTACATTATATTAATGAAAAATTGCATACGGATAATGAAAAAGTGCGTTCGTTTTGAGCCGATGTAGCCATTCATACGGAATATGAATTCCCATTCATACATTGATGATTCGAATCATCCATTGATGAAAAATACATCAAATGTATGCAAAGTTCATCAAAAAATAAAATTCCATTTCCCCTCCAGCTTAATGTAGCCTTTCATACGATTAATGTGTCCTTTCATACTAAATATGCAAAGTATTCATACACTCTGTAATCCTTTTGATGAAAAGATGCATTTAGTTTATGCAACATTTCATCATCCATTTTTCCTGATTATGAATATTCATGTTTTTTGATGTAAAACTACATAAAAAAGGATGTAATCTTTCATCCACCTGTGCAATCATGCATTAAAACTATGAATAAATTCATACTCGATTATGAATATTTTCAAACGATGATGTTTTCATTCATATTTCGTATGAAAGGTTACATAAAATGATGTATTCTTTCATCCAACTATGAAATTTTGCATAAAAACTACGAATAAATTCATACTCGATTATGAATATTTTTATACGATGATGTTTTCATTCATATTTCGTATGAAAGGTTACATAAAATGATGTATTCTTTCATCCAACTATGCAATTTTGCATAAAAACTATGAATAAATTCATACTCGATTATGAATATTTTCGTACGATGATGTTTTCATTCATATTTCGTATGAAAGGTTACATAAAATGATGTATTCCTTCATCCAACTATGCAATTTTGCATAAAAACTATGAATATATTCATACTGATTTATGAATATTTTCATACGATGATGTTTTCGTTCATATTTAGTATGAAAGGTTACATAAAATGATGTATTCTTTCATCCAACTATGCAATTTTGCATAAAAACTATGAATATATTCATACTGATTTATGAATATTTTCATACGATGATGTTTTCATTCATATTTCGTATGAAAGGCTACATAAAATGATGTATTCTTTCATCCAACTATGCAACTTTGCATAAAAACTATGAATATATTCATACTGATTTATGAATATTTTCATACGATGATGTTTTCATTCATATTTCGTATGAAAGGCTACATAAAATGATGTATTCTTTCATCCAACTATGCAATTTTGCATAAAAACTATGAATATATTCATACTGATTTATGAATATTTTCATACGATGATGTTTTCATTCATATTTCGTATGAAAGGCTACATAAAATGATGTATTCTTTCATCCAACTATGCAGTTTTGCATAAAAACTATGAATATATTCATACTGATTTATGAATATTTTCATACGATGATGTTTTCGTTCATATTTCGTATGAAAGGCTACATAAAATGATGTATTCTTTCATCCAACTATGCAATTTTGCATACAAAATTATGAATACATTCATACTGATTATGAATGTTTTCATACGATGATGTTTCCATTCATATTTCATATGAAAGGTTATTATGAATGTGATCATACGATTTGTGTTTTCATTCATAGAATTAATGAAGCTATACATACCAATTATGTAATTTTTTTCATAAAATTTATGAATTTATTCATGTGGATTATGAAGTTTTTCATGTGAATTATGTATTTTTTTCATAGAATATGTGCAACTATTCATATATTTTATGTAAGATTACATTAAAGGTATGTATATTACTAAGCTTACCTATATGTTCTTTCATTGAGTATGCACCTGTTCATATACTCTTTTAAAAGATGTATTCCTCTGTCTTTATCTCCAGGTAAGTTATCTGAAAATCTTAAATCCTTCATTAAAAACACGAGTCTTTTACATGAATTTAAAAACTTATAATTTTCTGTTAATAAAATTAGTATACATATATACATTTAAGGCTTAGAGACGGAATCATTGATACATGATATAGATCTTGTACATATAAACCAAATAAATAAAACAAAACTGTTTTACCTCTTTAAATATTCTGAAAGAATAAACATTTTTGATGATGTATTTTTTTTACTTTTCATATCATAGAAATGGTTTTCAATAAATGCCCAAAATTGAGAGCAGGCTAAAGGATATTCTAAATTAAATAAATGAAATGACTTAAAACAAATATCAACAGCCCTTAAAAAACTGTTGAAAAGAAACTTTACTCCGTCTAAATATACATAAAAATTAGAAAAATTATTGAAATTAGAATCACCTAGACCAAGTATGAACGGTTGAATATTATCGCCTCTGCTTTTCAAATATGCGATGTGGTCGTCTATCTCCTGAACTGATTTTCCAATAAATATAAAAGCTTCCTGTGAGCTTTGAACCGTGAATTTGATGACATTTTTCTTCCCCGTGTTGTCCTTTTTTACTGCTTTTTGAGTTGGAATCAAAAAGAAGTGTAGACACCACATCAATTTAACAGCTGTTGTATCTGTAATTAGAAATAAGAATTTAAAAAAAAATTAATAAGATAATATTTAATAAATGGGCAGGCAAAGCTTGTTAGTTATTAAATAATTTAAAATCCCTATCATAATTCGAACTCTGCATATCATAACATAATATACAGGATGTCCTCTAGTTCGTGCATGATATTTTGGGGAACAATTCCTTAGATCATTCTACAAAAAAAATTTGTAGAGGCCTTGAGAGGCGAGGTAGGGTAATTTAAAAAATGAATGGTCCAATTAATACAAATCTGCTTCACAACCAGTTTTATTACCGTTTTTTATCATACTATTAATTCAACGTACTTTTACTTTGCAACAGTTTAAAAATTACCACCAAAGCACCAAAGAGTTAAATTTTGGATCTGAATGACAATATTAGAAGTAAACTATCATACATTGATATAAATATTTTGTTGGTGGTAATGTTTGTAGAACATGGATTAATTTGGGTTATAAACAAAAATGCACTGTCGTTTTCCGCGTCTCAAAAGTCCAAAAAATACGCTGTAGGTACTAAATATAAATAAAATGTTGAAGAAAACAAATTACCATTATTAATATCAGCCTGTTCAATTTTTTGAAGCATATCCTTCATTTGTTTATCCTTCAAATGGTTTTCCTTCAGCAGAAAGTCTTTCAATGCAGTAACTTGTTCCGGCCATCTTGTAAGTATTCCCGGACGACTTCCGTACATAACCGAAAAATCCTTGTCAATCTGGAGAATTAAATAATTTAATTTACTTTAGTAATTATTTATATATTTTAACAATTGCTTAAAGCTTTGTTAAATTTTGTAATGTTCAATTTTAAATAATATTAACGTATATAAACTAACTAAACGATATCCAGTTGGATTTTTATACTCCGGCCATTTTGCAAATATGCTTTCCAGGGAACATGCTTCCTGCATATTTTGCATCCTATACTGACTGCATGCTTGCCAGCAGCTGTCGAACTCCATAGCAGACAAATTGTCATACTTTAAGCTTCGGATGCATTCCTCTGCATCAATTTCAGGACCTGTTGGGTATACAATAGATTATATACCCAGATTAAAAACAAGAAAGTAAAAAGATGAAAAGGCTTCAGATTTTTAGTATTTTAAGGCGTGTTTTGTTTATGTTCTTAAAAAAAAGATAATAAATCAATGGGTCTTCATTACTATTGCTATTGTTAATTGTTAATTCTATACAAAAACGATAAGTGTAAGTATGCTATCACATCAGTTATAATCTAGGTATATTCAAATGAAAGTTTGTTATAAGAACTCAGGTCAATCGAAAACGAGATTTTAAAAAGAAACTTAACTCCGTTTAAATATTTGATATTTGTTCATTGAAATAACTGTCACATTGACGGTCGATACGGTTGAAAGTTTTCACCTTTGGTTTTCAAATATGTAATTTGGTCAACTATATCTTTAACTCTTCTGAAAGAAGAAAAATTTTCAAAGATGTATTTTTTTATTTTTCATTTCCTAGAAGTGATTTTATATAAATGCCCAAAATTGAGAATAGGCTAAAGGATATACTAAATTAAATAAATGAAATGACTTGAAACAAATATCAACAGCCCTTAAAAAACTGTTGAAAAGAAACTTTACTCCGTCTAAATATATATAAAAATTAGAAAAAATTATTGAAATTAGAATCACCTAGACCAAGTATGAACGGTTGAATATTTTCGCCTCTGCTTTTCAAATATGCTATGTGGTCGACTATCCCCTGAACTGATTTTCCAATAAATATAAAAGCTTTCTGTGAGCTTTGAACCGTGAAGTTGATGACATTTTTCTTCCCCGTGTTGTCCTTTTTTACTGCTTTTTGAGTTGGATCCAAAAAGAAGTGTAGACACCACATCAACTTCAACCATGCGCAAAAGTTTTTAAATCAAAACATTAATAAAATGCATAGTACTAAATACCAGGCGAAACTTATCTTTGAAGAAAAAGACGAGACTGAAACAATACCACAAATCATTTGAAAAAACTCAATAACAAGACAAGTTTACTCATGTTACTCATTGAAATTCTTTTATATTATCTAGGCTAAAGAAAATTTAGTCTTTTGTGGTCTTGTGTCCAGCCCTATTCCAGCCTGGATTAATCTTATCAATTTAAAAAGTAAGTTTGAAAGTCAAAATGGTTTATTTATAATATATGACTTTTTTCTCTTTTAAATCACCCCACAAAAATTTGTAATAGGTAGCATTTCTAGAATTGAGACATCGATCATCGATGCATGTACAGTAAAACCCAGATAAGTGCCTCACCATAAATGCCTCATGAGAGGTACTTAAGCGAGTTGGGCAGTTATAAAAAAACCCCTTAAGTACTTATCTCTATATGTATTTACAAAAATTAAAAAAAAAATTGAAACCAAAAAACATTTAATGTTACTTTAGAAATACTTAAAAATATATCAACTGACTAGTATCGGTAGCCTTTTAAAAAAGAAAGCGCTACATGAAAAGAAGCTGCTGATTTCAATTGTGTAGGTACTTAAAAGAAATTTTTCAGTACCAATAAAAGTATGTAAAATAAAAGGAAATTAAGCATTAGTTAAGTTAAGCGAAAGGTACTTATTAGACGAGTTTTATATGAAAAATCCTCAAAATGTTGGTTCTAAAAAATAAAAGGTACTTATGCGGGTAAGGCACTTATTCGATAGGCACTTATCCGGGTTTTACTGTATCTACACTTGTACAATTCAGATCGTCAGATTGTATGACCAAAATACTTCATTTATCGTATTCGTATTAGTTTTATATAAAAATTAAATTTTGTATATGCGAGACCTACACTACCTATAGATTTCCATATCTGTGCATATGTTTCTATAAAAATTTATTAATTTATAATTTCAATGATCTCAAAATTTGCATTTAAACTTTTTGTTTTCAGATAATATTTTCAGAATTGTTTGTCAGATTCGGTACCTATAGTAATTCAGATAAGATAAAAACTTTTTTGTTTTCATTAAGCCTCACAAGACTTGCGTTTGAGGTATAAGAAAAATTTTAGGACTTAGAATAATTTTCAATTTTTTTTCTTAGAGAAAAAGACTTAGAAACATTTTTGGACTTAGAAAAATTTTCAATTTTTTTTCTTAGGGAAAAAGACTTAGAAAAATTTTAGGACTTAGAAAAATTTTCAATTTTTTTTCTGGGGAAAAAGACTTAGAAAAATTTTTGGACTTAAAAAAATTTTCAATTATTTTTCTTAGGGAAAAAGACTTAGAAACATTTTTGGACTTAGAAAAATTTTCAATTTTTTTTCTTGGGGAAAAAGACTTATAAAAATTTTTTTCTTCGTGATAAAACCAAGGATAATAATAATTTTTTTAAATGTCAATAACAACAAGATAAGTTTACTCATTTTACTCATTGAAATTTTTTTATATTATCAAGGCTAAAGAAAATTTAGAAAAATTTTCAATTTTTTTTCTTGGGGAAAAAGACTTAAAAAAATTTTCAATTTTTTTTCTTAGGGAAAAAGACTTAGAAATATTTTTGGACTTAAAAAAATTTTCAATTTTTTTTCTTAGGGAAAAAGACTTAGAAACATTTTTGGCCTTAGAAAAATTTATTATTATTATTATTCGAGAAAAAGACTTAGAAAAATTTTTGGACTTAGAAAAATTTTTAATTTTTTTCTTCGGAAAAAAGACATTTAAAAAAATTTATTTCTTCGTGATAATACCAAGGAAAAACCAAATGGCTTCTCCGTATAGAAAAATACCTTATTGGTTACAAACCAAATTGCGTTTTTTCCTAAAATAACTAAAATTTCTACTTGATAAAAAGGTTATTTAAATAAATCATAAAACAGAAGCATAATTGCTTTGTTTTAAGCAAAATCCCTTTCAAAAAAGAATCGATTTTTGTTTGAAACCTTGTAGCTTAGAGCTTAGTATAAAATGTACTTTTTCTTAAAATGTCGACTCTTTTTGAAAGCAATTATATATTCTTTATAATTCATTTATAAACTTACCGGTGCGATCTAGGAATTTCTTGTTGAAATTATTAATTAATTATTTAAACACGCTGACATGTTGATGCTTTGAAATTACAATGACGAATAAAATGAAATGAAGAACGATGCCACACAAAATAACTGTACAATTAGATTCGTTCATATAGGAATTGAGTTTTGTTTGAACTATAGCTACTTTTTCCACTTGTTGACTTTGACTAAAATGAATCAACATCATTATTATTCTGAATGGACTATTTCTGAGCTAATTAGAAGTATATGTATAGTGTACATTATTATTTAATGATCTAGGTAACTTTTCTTTTGTATTAAGAGCGATGATGTTTTTTGTAGGTTTTAAGTCTTAAAGTCAGTAATTTATAGAAAAATAGTTACCTTAGTCAAGTTTGGTTTAGAAGTAGTGTAAGAAAACGAAATTAACGCAAATCTAACTATTAAGGCTCATGTATCAATAGGTACAGACAAATGTTTTTTTTCACCTAAAACTTAAACTTTCTTGAATACGAAAGAAAAAGATTTGTATACATATAAAGGTATGTACGCTATTGAATAGCTAAAAAGTTATAAATAGTGGTATAAAAAACCGTTAATGTAAATCATATTATTGATTCAAATGCTGTTTTGTGTCGAATTCCTTTCAAAAAACTATCGCTTTTTAACTGAATCTTGGATTGGCAATTTTTCTTAAAGAATCATTTATTTTAAAGGGAAAATCCAGTATTCATAAATGTTTTTAAAAAAATATTTGAACTTACCAAGCAGGCAATTTTTGTTTTTTCCTTTGTTGGCACTGGCAGGCAGGTCAGTCACGGCACGATAAGTTCTGGATTTCTTGGCCTGGAGATGGGGATACCTACATGCAACGTTTTCGAACGAAATCAAATAAAAACAAAAAAGAATTAGCAATAAATTTAAAATAAATTAAATTTTTAAACATTATCAAAACCAATTCTTTGTTTTAAATTGTTGTTTTTTACTAAGGTTCAATACGAATCGATTTTAGCCAAAAATGTTTTTTTTTTTTGATATAGAGTAAATCGATAAATATAAAGGGGCGAAGGCAAAAATTTCCAGTACCACCTATTTTTGGTTTCTTGAATCTGTTCTTACAATCATATCACGTAATGATAAAGATCACAACCACGAATGAAATGAATTAACAAGAAATTGTTGAAATTTCTACGAGGTGCAGTGCATTGGTTTTAATCAAAATTTAAGTTTCCCAATAAGAACGCAATAATTTCAGCGCTCAGAATAATACCTTAAAATTGTTGAAGATAAGTTTGTGTTCATCTGTTTTTAAAATTAAAAGAAAAAAAACTATAGTTCAAAAACCAAGTTTTTTTTTGAATTAATTTATCCCCTTTTTTAAACAAAAATTTGGTATTGTAGCTGGTAGAGCTCAAAATACCCAAATTATCCTTAAACGAACCACGATCGTTATTATTCTGAACGCCTGAAATCTTTAAAATGGACTATTTCTGAGCTAATTAGAAGTATATGTATATGTATTTTATATTAATATTTGGAGGGTTCATAGCTGTAGTGAACCAAGTCATACAACAAAAAAAAAAACATCTAAAACTAGTATTAAATCTTGCGTATTTCGTTCATTTTTTTTTTCAAATCAGAAGAAAATTTGAAGAAATAACTATCAAATTGCCTTCAATAGGAGTAAAAAATAAGTTTATTAATTAATATGTCAGTGAATTTGCTTAACCTGTTAATATCTTTGAATTTAATTTTTTGTGACTTGGTTCACTACAACTGTGAACCCTCCATAATGATCTAGCTAACTTTTCTTTTATATTGAGAGCGATCATGTTTTTTGTAGGCTAAGTCAAAGTCAGTATTTTATAGAAAAAAAAGTCACCCAAGTCTAGTTTGATTTAGAAGTACTGTAAGAAAACGAAATTAATTAACGAAATCTAACTATTAAGGCTCATGTATCAATAGGTACAGACAAATATTTTTTTTACCTAAAACTTAAACTTTCTTGAATACGAAAGAAAAAGATTTTTATACATAATATAAAGGTATGTACACTATTAAATAGCTAACAAGTTATAAATAGTGGTATAAAAAACCGTTAATGTAAATCATTTTATTGATTCAAATGCTGTTTTATGTCGAATTCCTTTCAAAAATTATAGCTTTTTAACTGAATCTTGGATTTGAAATTTTTCTTAAAGAATCATTTTTTTAAAAGGAACCCGGCATACATAAATGTTTTTAAAAATGGTTTAACTTACCAAACAGGCAAAAATATTTTAAGCCAATTTTATGTTTTTTTTGTTAGCTGGCAGAGGCAGAGCACTTCACGATAGTCTGGTTTTCTTGTCATAATTACAGGCAGGTCACGTTTCCGAATGGATGAAATGAAAAAACAGAAAGTATTTAAGTATTTAAGTATTTGAAATAATTATAAATAATTAAGTCTTAAAATATGAGCAAAAGCAATGGCTCGTTTTAAGTAGTTTTTTATCAAGGTTCAAAACGAATCATTGGAGCCGAAAAATGTTTTTTTTTTTTCAGTTTTTTACGATGCGACATAAAATACATTTGCATACCCACTTTTTTTTTGGTTTCTTGGAAAGTGACGGTAACGATCACCTTTACAAATCTCAAATTAAATGAATAAACTATTCCAGAAGAAACTTATTAAATTAACTAAGGGTGCATTTGTTTTATTACAAATGTGGTTTGTTTCAATACGAAACGTATATGCAAAATGCACCACCCCGAAACATGCCGCCTCCACTGGCCATGATCTATGATTTGCATCGAAATTTCACTACCTGGACAAGGATTTCCTTGCCTCCATTCATGCCGAGTAAAGACGACATGTAATCGTGATAATTTTAAGGAAAAAAAAACCAAATAGCTTCTCCGTATAGAAAAATAACTTATTGGTTACAAACTAAAAGTGCGTGTTTCCCTAAAATAACTTAAATTTCTACTTGATAAAAAGGTTATTTAAATAAATCATAAAAAAGAAGCATAATTGCTTTGTTTGGGGCAAAATCCCTTTCAAAAAAGAATCGATTTTTGTCTGAAACCTTGTAACTTAGAACAAAATGTACTTTTTCTTAAAATGTCGACTCTTTTTGAAAGCAATTATATATTCTTTACAATTCATTTATAAACTTACCGATGCAATCCAGGAATTTCTTGTTGAAATTATTAATTAATTATTTAAACACGCGGACACGTTTTTGGTTTTTTGTTCGGGCACGGGGAAAATTCACTTTAAACTTTACGCTTTGAAATTACAATGACGAATAAAATGAAATGAAATGAAGAACGACGCCACACAAAATAACTGCACAATTAGATTCGTTCATATGCGAGTTTAGTTTTGATTGAACTAGGTACTTTTTCCACTTGTTGACTCGTTCGACTCAGTGTTTACACTACGCGATGTTGGCTTTGTTCAGTCATAAAATGATATGAGGAACAGTTTCCATTTTTTTTTCCACTAAGAACCGTTTTTATTTCGTTTTTGATGAAAATTGTCATACAAATAATGAAATTTTGCATACAGAATATGCAATGATTCATACAAATTATGAAAAGAATCATCAACGAACATTCCGTATGAAATTTTTCATCAAACTAAAACATTAACCATACGATGATGAAAAAATTCATATTCTTTTATGAATTGGATCATAAATTAAAACATTAATCTCACAGTTTATGAATAAATTCCTATTTTTTTATGAAACTTTTCATAGTCTGGCAAGCCACGCGTGGCTTGTTAATACGAGTTGAGATAGCGTCTTTTCGAATGGTGGCCAATCATATTGGACTCGGAGCGTGGGTTTACACTGCGCGATTTTGCTTTTGCTTTTACACAAACAAGTAGTGCGAAAATTTCGAAAGCAATAATTATCGCACAAAAAGTAATACCTCTTCAATGTTACTTTGCCTAAACTAATATTATTTATAGTTGAAGAAAAGTTTTAATGATTTTTATTTCAGTATGTAGGTTTTACAGGAATAAACTTGGAAAAGTGAAAATAAGCGACGAAAAATCGAGCGATTTTGGTTTCGTTATTTTATAAGCTTTGTAAATGGATTTCTGAAAATTCGCGTTGAAAGCAGTAAATATTCGACTGATTAAAGTTCTTTTCAGGAATAAACTCGGAAAAGTGAAAATAAACGACGAAAAATCGCGCGATTTTTATTTCGTTATTTTATAAGCTTTGTAAATGGATTTCTGAAAATTCGCGTTGAAAGCAGTAAATATTCGACTGATTAAAGTTCTTTTCAGGAATAAACTCGGAAAAGTGAAAATAAACGACGAAAAATCGCGCGATTTTTATTTCGTTATTTTATAAGCTTTGTAAATGGATTTCTGAAAATTCGCGTTGAAAGCAGTAAATATTCGACTGATTAAAGTTCTTTTCAGGAATAAACTTGGAAAAGTGAAAATAAACGACGAAAAATCGCGCGATTTTTGTTTCGTTATTTTATAAGCTTTGCAAATGGATTTCTGAAAATTCGCGTTGAAAGCAGTAAATATTCCACTGATTATAGTTCTTTTCATGAATAAACTTGGAAAAGAGAACATAATCGATGAAAATTCGCGCGATTTTTATTTCGTTATTTTATAAGCTTTGTAAATGGATTTCTGAAAATATGCGTTGAAAGCAGTAAATATTCGACTGAAGATAGTTCTTTTCAGAAATAAACTTGGAAGGGTGAAAATGAACGACGAAAAATCGTGCGAATTTTATTTCGTTATTTTATAAGCTTTGCAAACGGATTTCTGAAAATTCGCGTTGAAAGCAGTAAATATTCGATTGATTAAAGTTCTGTTCAAGAATAAACTTGGAAAAGTGAAAATAAACGACGAAAAATCGCGCGATTTTTATTTCTTTATTTTATAAGATTTGCAAATGGATTTCTGAAAATTTGCCTTGAAAGCAGTAAATATTTGACTTAAAGTAGTTCATTTCAATATTAAACAAGTTCAATTTGCAAAAGTGAAAACTATCTAAGCGAAATCGCGCAATTTTTTCTAAGCTCACAATAAAGAAAATTTACGAGGGGTCTTATTAAAGAACAGTTATGATATTCTCTTTTATGAATTTTTTCTTCAAATTATGAATTTTTACATACAGAGTATGCATTAATCCACACAAATTATGAAACAAATAATTAACTAACATTTTGTGTGAAATTGTGCATAAATCTAAAACATTAATTGCACGGTTTATGAATAAATTCATATATTTTTATGAAACTTTTCATAGTCAGGCGAGCCACGTGGCTTGTTAATACGAGTCGAGATAGCATCTTTTGGAATGGTGGCCAATTATATTGGACTCGGAGCGTGGGTTTACACTGCGCGATTTGGCTTTTGCACGTACACAAATAAGTCGTGTGAAAATGGCGCAAGAACTTCACATCGCAAAAATGACAGGTATTATCTTGTCATGATTTCATATCGAAAAATTAAAATGTATTTGAGTTTTGCAAACACAATTTTTAAGTTGTCTTTCAAAATAGTAAATAAAAGGAAAAAGATTTCTTTCTTCCTAAAAACTCTTTCTTAAGACATCGTCATAACATTTTTTTTGAACTAAGTTATACATATTTAAAAAAAAAAAACACTAGCTTTAATACTTGAAATTTTTAACAGTAGTTAAACAATTTTTGAATACTATTGATTTTTGCATGAAAACAATTAATAGTTTCAAGCGATTTTTAAGCAAAAATTCATAAAACGTCAAATTGGAATTTATGTATGAAATTATTCATAACTTTTTGGATTTGGAATTTCCAATAACAATTTGAATGCAAACATTTTTTGTGTGAGGAGTCTTATAAGTCTACTATTACACGATGACTCTAGAGTCATGACTCTTTTTTCGAATTCCTCTTTAAAAATCATTCTGTGAGTCACGCGCTATTACACGCTGACTCTCGATTCATGACTCAAATTTGACAGTTCTCTTTTAGTTTTGTTGTCCGTGTTAATACTCTTTGTCTACGCACCATAACAAGTATACATGTACTCTCGACGAGACACGAATAGAAATGAAGCAACATGGCAAAATAACGAACAAGAGAAAAGAAACACGTCAAATAGAGTCGCCGAAATTTGGTCCACGGCTCTCAGGTTCACAGGTTTCCATCTCATTCTTTTTCTCTTTCGCACTCATTACGTTTGAAAAGAGTCATGACTCTAGAGTCATCGTGCAATAGTAGACTAAGCAATGTTCTTTTTTGATGATTTTGTTCACACAAACAATGAATATTTTCATGCATTTTAAGTAATATTGCATGTGTGAAAATATTCATATTTCAAATGAAAGCATTCATAACTTTTTGGATTTGGAATTCCCAACAACAATTTCAATGCAAACATTTTTTGTATGAGGATTCTTCATTTTGTTCACACAAACAATGAATATTTTCATGCATTTGAAGTAATATTGCATCAAACGTCACATTGAAATTTGTGTGAAAACATCCATATTTCAAATGAAAGTATTCATAACTTTTTGGATTTGGAATTCCCAACAACAATTTCAATGCAAACATTTTTTGTATGAGGATTCTTACAAGCAATGTTCTCTTTTGATGATTTTGTTCACACAAACAATGAATATTTTCATGCATTTGAAGTAATATTGCATGTGTGAAAATATTCATATTTCAAATGAAAGCATTCATAACTTTTTGGACTTGGAATTCCCAACAACAATTTCAATGCAAACATTTTTTGTATGAGGATTCTTCATTTTGTTCACACAAACAATGAATATTTTCATGCATTTGAAGTAATATTGCATCAAACGTCACATTGAAATTTGTGTGAAAATATTCATATTTCAAATGAAAGTATTCATAACTTTTTGGATTTGGAATTCCCAACAAAAATTTCAATGCAAACATTTTTTGTATGAGGATTCTTACAAGCAATGTTCTTTTTTGATGATTTTGTTCACAAAAACAATGAATATTTTTAAGCATTTGATGAATATTTCATCGTTTAAACTTTGTATGTAACTGTTCATATTTCTGATGATTAAGATCATAAACTATTGCATTCTGGATTTTCCCCTAAAAATTTTGAAACAAACAATTTTATGACATTTTTCATGCAAAGCATGAAAAGATTCATCATCAGCTGAAAACATGAAATAAATTGTGTATGTATCTTTCATATTTTATATGTATACGGTCATAAACTTTTTTATTCTGGCTTTTCCAACAACAATTCTTAAGCAAAATATTTTTATGCAGCCGTTTCATCAAAAGAATGATCTTTTTCATACAAAGGATGTAAAAAGCCCCTGTTAAATGTTGATGATTTGTTCATACTCTGATGAAAAATTTCATCATATTTTCGATTTTTGATTTTCCAACAACAACTAACACGTGAAAATTTTGATGAACGTGAATTCATACAGACAATGTTTTAGTCATTAAAATACAAATTGATGATGACGTATTTGTGCGTAAAATAAATGAATATTGCATAAAAATCGATGAATTTCAGAGTATGAATGGCATTCATAAAAATTATGCACAATATTATTTTCAGTGATAGCAACAATATCTGGCTTACAAAAACATTTTTGCAAATTTCCTACTAAAATTTTAAAATCAAGGTGGACACACAACATTATTAGAGCATTATAATTTTTTTTTATGTCAATTACATTGGTTTATTTATATTTTATTTTTAAAATTGATTTTTTGGTGTCGAATATGATTTCATTGATTGATTTTTTTGTAATTATAATATTTTCCGAGTGATTACTTAAAAAAAAGTGAATCACATTATCCACTTTCAGAAACGAAAAATTAATGATTTCTAAACAAAAATTGGTCGAAAAAAAACGGCATCGGGGATTACCGACGCCCGCCATCACAGAAAAACATGGAATTTTCATACACACTATCCAAAACGTGTATGCACATACATATGTATATTGCCGGTAAAACAGTTTTTCGACGTGCTTAAGTTAAGAACCGAGAATTCTCCCTACTGTGCCTAGCTAAACCCGAAGCGAATTAGTTGTTGTTGGATTTAACACGTAAGCTGTTAGCCCCTGTTTTCTTCATCCAATTCCTTTCGGGATTGAAAAAAAAAAATTCAGCTATTGATAAATAAAAATAAATATTTTGCCAAGTGGAAAGTAAGATCAAAATTGTCCTTCTAAATTAGAATTTTATGTTTTGAAGTTGTAGTGTTTTTGGAATATTTTACGATTGTACGGAGTGAATTTTTCTTGGAAAAAAATGTAGCAAAAACGCTACATTTGTAGTAGGGGGGCAACGCTGATTATATCGGAGCGAGAACGTTTCGAGACTTCCCCTTGAACACAATGGAAAGTAGCTGCAGCTAAAAGAATCGCTGTAGAACACGTTGTCATTAAAATCGCTCAGGGCTGTTTCACAATGCGACGAGAAAACGAGACAGAAACGAGTTTCAAACAACGAAATAATACATAATAAGGTATTTCTCGTCGTCACGTTGCGTCTTTTTTTCAATTTTTCGAACTTTATGACGTGACGTGACGATGAGAAATACTTAATTATGTATTATTTCACTGTTTAAAATTCTGTTTTAAGAGAGAGCAACTGCGAAGAGATCTCGTCACGCTGACGTCTCGTTTTCTCATCGCATTGTGAAACAGCCTTCACTCTTGTCGCAAAGAATGTCTACAATGGTTCGCAGCGCGATTCCCAACGACTACTAGCTCGCGTTAGAAAGAGAAAAGTGTTGAACAATCCCATATGTATAAGCCATTGCCATCTTAAGTGCAGCTTGTAGCGAGTAGAAAAGTTAAAGTTTAGTCAAATTTTGCTTCTGCGACTTTTCTTGCTGCAGCTGCAGCTTCACATTGAAGCGCTGTATACGGTTTTGGTATATCCACACACAAAAGTACCAAATTTGAATTCATTGGATTGTTTTGAATGAATGGTTCTTTTGCTCTCTGCATTATCAATAATTCACATTCAATAATAAATCATCAAATAAAAATAAAAAACACATAATTTGCACTTAATTCAAGTCAGCAATTAGTTAGTAGATATGATTTACTAATATAACCTGCGAACGTGAGAGTCATGTTTTTACCAAAATGAATTACTCGTAAACGCGTCCGTCGTCGTCGTCGGGCTCGTTAGTCTGCAATTTGCATTCATGAAGCAATTTGTTTGCCGAATAGAAATGCTTACTATCCAACACGCAAATGAACTTTAAGCATACACTTACCTACGTGCTAAGTGGCAAATACGATCATTAATGTTTGGGAGGTCTTTGGCATACGACCACTAGATATATAAGGTAACTTGGCTCATTATGAAAATATTCACATTTAAGTTTAATAAATTAATCAAATAAAATACGTATGTATAACTTTATCAAGAGGAGTTAGGAATTTTTCAGATTCTGTACCTTTTATTGAACTTTAATTAACGATGTCGCTTGCATGCGATATCAAAAAAATTGGTCCTCCAAGAGGGATTGACATCACAGACCAGAGTATAGATGGAAACAGCTATTCTTAAGGAAAACAAGAGGAAAACCCATCATCAGCCTTTCTCTTTCTGCTAATACTACTTCACGCTTGTTGAAAAAGTAAATTCTATCCAAAAGATTGGAAGTCTGGAACTATTGTTTAAGTATATGAAGGTAACCTACCTTCCTTAAGCGGCCCATACACACAACACTTGTGTTGACACTGGTGTCGGTGTACACAAATGTGGTATGTGTATGGGCAAGTGTCTACACCGATTTCGGTGTCGAACACGGTGTCAAGAAAATCAAAATCTTTTGATTTTTTGTGTCGGTGTTGCTAAATGTGTTGCGTGTATGGCGGACGAAATTTAGCAGAAATCATCTTAGAAATGGCGGTCCCGAGCAAAACCTAGCTCAGAGACCCAATTAGCGCTGAAGTGCGCCATTTTGATATTCCGAAATCATCTTAGGCCCATCGCCCACTAGGCAAATTTTAGTTGCGCAACTAAAAGTTGCTCGGAGTTGCTTGCCATCGCTCACTAGGCAATTTCCGAGCAACTTTTGGGTTCAGTATTTTTAATTGAAATGTTAAATTGACCTTGTATTTTGAATTAGTGACGATAAAAAATTCTTTCAGTTTGAAAACAAAACTTGTTTTTCGGCTTAAAAGCCTCTCATTTGGCAAACATTTTGGAAGATTCCCAAAGGTTGCTGGAAGTTGCTCGAAAACTGCCTAGTGGGCGAGGGTAAGCAACAAAAAGTTACCGAGAAAAAAGTTCCGCGAGCAACTCCGAGCAACAAAAAGTTGCGCAACTAAAAGTTGTCTAGTGGGCGCTCTCCCATATAAGCTAATTTAAATGAATTGGGAGCAACAAACAGTTGCCTAGTAGGCGATGGGCCTTACAAACTGTAGCATATTTTCTCTACATAGATGAGATTACAAATCATCTAAATTTAATTGAAATTCTACAAAATAATTGTATTTATAAATGTACATCAGTTTTACAAACAGATCTAACAAAATTTTGAGCAAAAACGCTGGTCATTGTGTTGTTTTTGCACTCGGCAATTTATTTCCTCTAAGTTTTAGGAATAAGTATAATATATACTCTTGTACAGACAGATCTAAAGCTGGTCATACACGATAGAGCCAAATGGTTCGTTCGAGCCAAATTGCATCATGTGAATGAGTTCGGCCGAGCCATTTGGTCTGTTAGCAGGTTATAGTTTATAGATCCACCAGTCCAATTGGCACCGAGCCATTTGGTTCGATCGTGAATGGCCAGCTTAAGAAATATTTTCTTCTGACCTCCTCGCACATCATTGTTTTAAAATTTCACTTTTTCTTAGATTAAATTCTGCAAACGCAAATCGTTTTAATATGATTATACAATATAATCTAGAAATTAACAAAACTGTACACAAATTATTTTTTATCAACTTCTGTTTAATTTTTCTTCTTTCTAGCAGATAAGAAGCATTAATTCTGTCAAGGAGTTGATATACACAAAAAGACACAACGATACAAATTGTTTATCTGAACTGTGCAGTGATTTGGTTCACTTTATCTTTCTATATACAATATACATATGTATATGTACGTCATATATATTTAAACATACAAAACTTTTTATAATATATTCCCAGAACCAAGCCTTTTTTTAATAAATGACGTATTAGGTTGATAAAATGTCTTATCATACTTTTAATAGTGAAATACAGAAAGTTAGATATTTAATATCATTTAAGACATTTCTATAGCTAACAATCATTAGATGCATAATAACTTCAAAATACTTAATTTTGGCAGTATATATGTATACCTACTGTCTCAACTGTTGTAAATTTCTTGCATAATTTATTTTGAAAAAGTCTTCGTTAATTCGGAAGATATTTATTACATCTAGCTGCTTACTGATTGATGCGTTAAAACAAAACATTAACTGCCTTATTTACAAAAAAAAACGGTTATTATCGAACTGAAACTAAAGACAATTGCTTACTGCTCCATTGCTCCATTTGAGTCCGGAAAATTCTTATTCCATGGTATAGTTAACCTGAACACAAGAGCTGAAATAACCATTTATTTTTATAAATAAGGCGCTAGAAAAGTTTTGTTTAAATAAAACAAAAACGGTTTTGGATATCAATGAAAATCTTTATTCCTGTGAAAGTACGTTCGATGCCATTATGTATGGAACTCGATTTCTTTTGCTTGGCCACCATGGGCACGCTTGCAGAAGTCCAGACGCTGAACCCAATTTTCGACAGTTTTCAAGCATAAATCGGCCGATACTGCTGCAATTTAACGTTCGATATTCGTACGAAGTTCATCAATCTTCGCTGGCTTGTTGGCATAGACCATAGACTTGACGTAGCCCCACAGGAAATAGTCTAACGGCGTCAAATCGCACTTGGCACGAGGCGGCCAAGCGACTGGACCATTTCGTGAGATAACACGTTCTCCAAACTTGGTTTCCAATAAATTGATTGTGACATTCGCTGTGTGGCTTGTGGCGCCGTCCTGTTGGAACCACATGTCCTCCAAGTCCATATCATCCAATTGGGGCCAAAAATATTCGGTTATCATTGAACGGTAGCGATCCCCATTCACATTAACGTGCCGGTCTTGATCATCACGGAAGAAGTACGGCCCAATGACGCCGCCGGCTCATAAACCACACCAAACCGTAATTTTTTCGGGATGCAATGATGACTCATGGAGTACGTGTGGATTGCTGCCTGAACAATACCGCATATTTTGTTTAATGACGAAGCCATTCAGCCAGAAATGAGCCTCATCGCTGAAGATGATTTTTCGATGAAAATCCGAATCATTTTCAAGTTGTTCCTCAGCTCAATTCACGAACATACGACGCTTCTGGTGGTCAAGCGGCTTCAGTTCCATCTTTCCATCATGAAATGGCAAACCTTACTGAAGAGAAATGTCAAAAGAGCGGCAAGAAATATGTCGTCGTTGGCTGTCCCTGTCGCTCTACTTTTGTAGCGTCCCTGTTGAAAAACCCAAGGTTATAGACTGAAGGTTTTGTCAAAAAAAGAGCCGATAAAATTAGACAATTATCTACCAAAGTCCCGTATGTGATACATAACAGGTGTATTTTTTTCTGCAAGTATTTATATTCGCTTAAAATAAAACTGCACTAAAAAAAACGCACATCGCCGCTTAAGAAAAAAACATTAAAAAAAAAAACCTTGGCAGCACTGATAATTTAAATGTCATTGTAAGTAGGTTTCAGTTGTTTGACGTCACAATCATCTGGTTCTGTTCGAAGAGGAATAAGGTATTTTCGTTTAATTCGATCGTTTTTCCGTGTCATTTTATTTTTACAGTTCTTATCACTTCAAGTGTTCAAGTTGCTGAATTCTAACTATCGTCTTTATTTAAAGAAGAAAAGACGTCTGTGATGTCACAAAAATGCTAAATTAGCATTTTTGTCCTAAGGGATAAATTATTGGATGAATTCATATTAGTTTATCCATAAATAAGAATTTGGAAGAACCATTTTATATTTGCTTAATTTATAAGCGGAGATGATTGTTTCCGCTAACTAAGCGGAATTTTTGTTGTCTTTTGGCATGGGAATATTTTTAAGCGAATATACAGGGTGATTTGCATAATATGTGACAAAAAGCTATAGGACGTGTAGGTTGGACTTAGACAAGAAAAAGATCGTATGAGAGGGGAGGGGGTGTATTTCCCCCGCCTAAATGGGAGGGGCAATTTTCCAAAAAATCACTTAAAACAGAAAAAAAAACTTCTTAAAAAATAACGGTAATACCTATAGCGTAGGTAATGCTATAGCATTTTGAAAAGCTAGAGATTTATTCTTTAATTTTATTTTTAAATAAAATTGATCTAGTGAACGGTTTTTGTAAAATTAACACTCAAGTCAAAATTTTGAAAAAAAAAAATATATTTTTTTAAATATTTTTTTTTTTAATTTTACGTAATTAAGTATTTTTTTCCCTTATTTTCAATGCTCTTATTAATTTTTGATCAAACACAAAAAACAAGATGTCGAAATGTTTTGTAGTTTTTGAGAAAATCAAAAATAAAAACTACTTTCTTCTAAGAAAAACCTTTTATTTTAGTTTTTACGTTATTGGGTTCTTAGGTCAAAATTTCGAAAACTTTCTGACTTTCTTACTTTTGTAGTAGGTACCTACACGTTTCGACGATGATCACAGTTATACAGAAAATCTTTGCAAACTAATAAGTGTTCGTCAAGTTATTGCTCGATATGTGTCGAAAAGTCATCGAGAACCTGGCAAGAACACCGTGGAGGACATTTGAATTATGTTATATTGCAATCATATTGCATATTCATAATACAAACAAGAAATTGAAATAAAATTTTTTTTTAATCTAAATCATACGTTTTTTTTTTTTTAATTTACTTTCGAAACCACAGAATGGATAAAAAAGGTGATGAGTAATAATATCTTCGTGAGTAGTTACTTATGGGATTATTTTTTTTTGATAAAAATTGTTTATTTTTGGTTGCCTTCAAGTTAGCAGAGGAAGGTCAGCTGAGCAAAGTTTTTATGATGACATCCAGTAGGTTCTTATAATAAGTACTAATTTAGTACCTTACCTATACCTATAGCTACCCCACAACAAAACATAGTGCTCCAGTACTTTTGGAAACAATTACAATGTTGAAATTCAAGCTATTTAAAAAAAAAAAACAAAGAAAGAAAAATATGTATAGCCAACAATATCACTCGATGTTGAATTATTTTTCATTAATTTTCACTTCAGTAATAATTCAAAATAGAGCAGTATGGTTGGCTTTTGCAGCTATAACTTTCGTCCTAGTAATCTTCAAGGTTGGATTCATTAAATTAAGCCAAAATATCAGGCTACATTCCGGAATACAAATTTTTGAGGAGGGTAACAAATTTCGCACGAGAGGGGTGTTTGAAACCGCCATCAATGTGATTTTCGATTTTTAAAATGCAAAAGTTGATGCAAAATTTTACAATTTTAAGAAATTATCTTCGACAAAGATATTTCACCAACCCTCCTCTACAAAATTGTCATAGGTTTTGATGTAAGTGCCACAGGAGAGGCAGGAGGGGTGTCTTAAAGCTAAACACACTATTGAACCCCATTACATGCAGGTGAACTTTGACAAGCTATAACTTAAAGATGAAAAAAGAGATCGTTAATACCTCATTTTGTAGGTATTTTGATTCTCTAAAAGTTTTTCATTGGCTATTTTGTTACAGAAAAAAATTCAGGCGAGTTATCAAATGAAAACAAAATGGCGAGCTGTTTCAATATGGCTGCTTTTTCCTTGCCCCTACCACCCCGACAATTTTTTTTTATAATGTGGGGATGTTCTCAAACACATACCATAAAAAAATATTTGCCCGTTAAAACATGCAATTTCAATAAATTTTTTCCAATAAATCCAATACATTATAAAGTTTGTGCACGTTTTTCTCAAAACCTATTGATTGTACGAAAAAAAGTGTCGTAATATTTTTAATATAAAATTACATAAGCTACAACTTTTACCTTCACATTTTTTTAAAAACACTGATAGTTTTTGAGAAATTAGCGAAAAACTGAAATTCAACTCCTTTCATCCCCCGTAAAAATTTTAGCCCCGGTCCAAATTTAGGGTAGGTACTTTTTGGAAAATGCTTACGGTATAAATATAAACATCTCCACCAAAATTTAGCTTTGTCGGAATTTTGTTCGTAGTTTTGCCTTTTTTTGTCTAATTTTCCTGGGCTATAAGAATAATAAATAATAAAAATAAAACAAATTGACTCTAAAAACAACGTTTTCCACGCCTGCAGGATTTTGATTAATAAAACAGGCGAAGTTTCGATTAAATTTCAAAACAAACCGTCTACCTTACAAACTAGCTATGTGAATAAAATATAAATCAAGCTATTTTAAGCTGTAAATATGTAATTAAATGAATAAAAAAAAAACTGACTACCTATAAGAAACTGCTTTACAATCGAATAAAATATGCTAAAAGCTTTATTTTTTATTGATTTGCCTATAAGCTAAATCTAAGTCTTAAGTCTTTTGGGTGTGTCTCAGCAGAATATCACCTATGTAACTTGAGATAAAGTCAACGAGGAAGATAATTAATTCTAAGAGAGTGTCATAAAATAAATACACACCTGCCTATTGTTATCTATCTCCATCGTAGTAAATATCGCCCTCATGTCTCGATCTCACCTCACATGAGTTAAAACAATCAAAGAGCTTTATAAATCTAGTCACCAGTTTTTCAGTAGGTGTGGACTGAAGTGACGACTGGGTAGTTTAAAAAGTGTTTTTTTTTTTTTCGTTGTAGCTATTATTCAACAATGGAATCAATTGTAGTGAAAGAAACATTTTCAATAACAAAAGGAAAACACATAACATATTATTTAAAGCGTGATGGTGATCAGTATTGATTTGAATGAGGTTGTTAAAGCAATATGTACCTACATAATTGCTTTTGTATATATTTTCCTACTAATTAAAGATTTTATTGTTTTTTACGCAAGCGAAAATGATGTTAAGTTTTCAAAAATTACAAAGTCCCCTTTCACACAGGGCAACTGAGTTGCCGGCAACAATTGGTTCATAGGCGAGAAGGGCAGGAAGAAAGAGGGGGAAACGAAATCTCCCCGGTCAACAAATTCAGGAGATTTTTTTGACGTTCCTCTTCACACTACGTTTGTGTGCGTTCAACCAAGGTAGTTTAAATGAAAATACAGCCAGTCTCCTCCAACTTTGTATCTTCGTGTGAAAGGTACAAGAGATTGTTAAGGAGATTTAAAGAAAACGTCAAAAAAATCTCCAGCAACTAGTATCATCGTGTGAAAGGGTACAAACAATCAGAGAAGACGGAAGTTTTAAACCAAGTTTTCTACAATCAATGCTTTCGGCTCATTAAAGTGGATTAATAAGTTCACCGTAAGTCTGCGATTACTTTCAACTCTAGTAAGCAAGCACGCTAGTTAGCGATAATTCTTGCTAGTGCCCGTGGCATAATGGTTAGTGCGATGAACTGTCACGCCAGAGGTCAGGGTTCAATACCAGCCGCTTCCACCTTAAGTTTTTTTCCGAACTACTACCTCTTGCGAGGAATTGACAAATCCTCCAAGAGTATATCTTGTCTAAGAAAAGTGCTGCTCACCTTAGCCGTTCGGATTCGGCAATAAACTGTAGGTCCCCTCCACAAAAAAAATTGTGAGAGAGTGTGAAACAAAATGTCCCTCTTTTTTGTAATATTTTCTATTAGCCTGTCTTTTGGAGGCAAAGCAACGGCCGCACTGTGGGATGAAATGGCTTTATAGCGCGCCAAAAGTGGTCAAAAAAGTGGTCTGCGATTTGCATGAAATTTCCAGGAATCACTCTGAATAATTGACTATGAATAACCCTATTAATGGTTTCTGAGAAAGTTGATACAAATTGTTGTTATCCATCTCTTTCTGGAAGTGTATGAAAAAACTGAATTATGAAGACTAATTTGCTTCTTTTTCAAACTGTCGTTTTTAATTCTATAAATGAAAGAAAGTTGTAAGAATACAGTAATTATTAACTAATTTAATAAAAAACTTGACCAAGTTGAAATATTATGATGGTGAAGAATCTGGTTCCTCTTCGGTTGTGGGTACAACCAAACAGTTCCTACGACAGAGAATGGCTGGCCACAAATCGGACATCAGCAGCAGGAGCTCCGCGAAGACAGCACTAGCAAACCACTGTGTCCAAACCAACCATCAGCCAAACTTTGAGGAGGTTGAAATCTTACAAACGGAGAAACACTTTGCCAAAAGGTACACTCTGGAAACCCTCCACATACTCAAAAATAGCAACAACATGAACAGAAAACAGGACACACAAAACATCTCTGCAGTATACTGCTCTCTTGTAACTGCACAGAAATTTTAAATTTTGTCACACACACATCCATATATTAAACACAATTACAAGACTGATCTTCATAAGAAGAAGTGATTTAAATATCCTTTTTGTTTTTGTTTAAATTAAATTATTTTTCAAAAAGTTTTGCTAGTTTTTTATAATTTTGATTTTATTATTTCCTAAATTATTTCCATAGGAAGTTTTATTTCGAGAAAAAAATGTTTATACTGTTTTTTTAAATTGTTAATACTTATTTGTTCTACTGTGTTTGTAATTGTTTCAATAAAGATCCCCTGAAGAAGACAGCAACCCCTGTCGAAACGTCGGGAAAGTAAATGAAATAACCTTGTTTCATTGCACATCAAATGACCAAAAAAGCCGAAGAGGAACCAGATTCTTCACCATCATAGTAATTATTAACTGGTTGTGTGAATTTTTTAATATTTTACAGAAAAAAATTTTTTACCGCCAAAAACCTGCAATCTTTTGCAAACCTCAAATTTCTGCCTCTATTAAGTATGTCAATCTCTATATTAACATTATCAAAAAAATTCGTTGACAAAACTTGACAGAATCGAAAGATATTCGACTTTTATGAAAACAAACTTTAACCGCGAACATGACAACGCAATCACAAAGGTGATTCAAGAATGCAGTTGGATATGATTTTTCTGAATAAGAGTTTGTCTAGTATGCCTAATTTACTCTAGTTTGGTTATTGTTCCGCGTTGGGTACTTAACATTTTTTTAAAATAACGGATTCATACAAAAATATTTTTTATTTTCTTAATTTTTTTTTTTTCAAAAATTGGAAAAAAAATGTGGAAAAGTTTTTTTCAAAAATTAGAAAAAAATGTGAAAAAGTTCAAAATAGATTTAAAAGTTACAGTTAATTACGTATTTTATGCCTTAGACTTACACATACAAAAATAACTTTGTAATCCAATGTCCTGTAATCATTTATTAAAAATAAAATTCAAAAGAAAAAAAATAGTTTTGTAATTTTTAATTTTCTCAAAAACTAAAAAGTGTACAGCTATTTTATACATTTTTATGCTCGACGAACATCGATATAAGCATATGAAGTATTAAAATCCAACCGGGCACTAAAATACGTAGATATGAATACTTTTTCTTTTTAAATAAAAACATAACTTAATTTTTTTTTTTTTAATTTTGAGTTTGAAAATTATTTTTTATTCAATATTGTGCTTTGAATCAATTTAGTTTAAAAACCAAATTAAAGATGAGATTTCTGGCTTTTAAAAAATCTGCGACGCACAACATTCTAAGCGAAGCTGTTTTTTAACATTGAAAATGTTTATAGGATCGTTTTGACAGAGTTGTGGTGTTTCTAAAATGATTAAATGAAATAAATTCAATAAATCAGAAATGAACTCCAGCGTATAGGGCATCACAACGAAATTTTTGGTTGGTGTTACTAAAACAATACAAGAATGATAAAAATAAACAAACGAACACAAGCGATGAATTACAGCAGGCGTCGGCAATAGGTATACGGGGAAAAAACGAAGAAAGAAAAGTATTGTTCGTCGTCAACGGGCAAGCTTCAGTGGAGAATGGTCATGAAGTATATTCAAAAAGAGAAAAAAAAACAACAACAAGGTATTCAGAACAAGACAAATGAACAAACAAGGCAACCAACAAAAGTGGATAGGTATTCTGCCAGATTTTTGTATGTTGTAGGTATATATATGTGTGTATGCATCTACATAGTTATGGAGGTAGGTAGGTTTGTGATTTTGTGAAAATAAAAAAGATAGGCATTTATTTTTATTCCATACAGAATACAATCCGGTCTTATAAGAAAGGCCAGTGATGCAGTTGAGTGTGCAAGCAGGGGTAGAGATTGCTTGAAATCGATATTACCTATGTAATATGTAGGACAACCAAAAATATGCCAGAGCATGTTTTTTTCTAGCAACACCATTAAGACGAGATTAGATTAGAAATCAGTTTTATAAGAAATACTGTCTTTCAAGCGCCTTGTTCGTCGAAAATGCATACTTTTTGTATATAGGTATACGTTTAACGTGCGCATATATTGCCGTATTTTTGTATATTTTTCATTAAAATCATAACTTGTACAGTGTCTTCTAATGTTTATTCAATAAATAATAAAGGTCTGGGGTAGGCATTACCAAAAAATTTAAACATAACTTCAGGTTATGGCGAAAAAATTGGCATTAAGGAAATTTGGGTTGGAGTTTTTGTTTTTTATATTCGACTCGAACAATTTTATTCAATTTTGCAATTTAGTGCTTCTAAATATTTTAAGGCCGTGTATGAATTAAATTAAAATTTCGAATAAATTTTATTCGAAATTAAAATTTAGTACCTATATAGTTTTAGTTTTATGTAAATCTATATGCTACCTTAATATATTAAGCTAGCAAAACTTCTAAACTGCTCAACATAATTGAACACAATTGAAATAAAAACTAAAACTTTGTGCTTTTTGTGTGCTATTATTGTGTGGCAGTCCCGATTTTTGTAGCAAAACTTCTAAACCGCCCAGCATAATCAATTGAAAGAAAAACTAAAATTTGGTGCTATTTTTGTGCTATTATTGTGTGGCAGTTCCGATTTTTTTGCTAGCATAGTTTTGTTTTATGTTTTGCTACAAAAAAACTATGCAAACACAAAAATCGGGACTTCCGCCCAAAATAGCACGAAAAGAGCACAAAATTTTAGTTTTTATTTCATCTGATTATGCTAAGCGGCTTAGAAGTTTTGCTAGCTTAATACTAAAGTACCATCTAGATTTACATAAAACTAAAACTATGATAGCACAAAATTCTAGTTATGGTTTCAATTGATTATGCTAATGTGTATTGTATATGCTAGCTTTATAGACGTTTAGATGTATGTCGTTCTTTTTAATCCAGTTTTTAAAAATACATTACATAGGTATACATACCTACATAGAATATATTTTTACAAGCAATAATGAGCATATTTTTAGGGCCCTAATCATTTTTTTTTAGCATATAATTACTTGTTAAGGGCATATATATGTAATTGATTTTTAAGGGCATAATTATAAGCGCTTAAAACTGTTTTTAGGGCATATTTTTGTTTGCCCTAATAGGTATGTGAGTTTTAATATCAGATTAAAAAAAATAGAAAAGTACGATGGGGTTAGTTAAAGAAAATTAACAATATTTATATTTTGCCAAATGGAAAGTGACATTAAATACCTACACCTAGAAACTTCAAAACTTATAATGGTGTTTGAAACAGCTTATTACGTTTTAATTTAGCCAGTTCAGGTTTCTCAAGCTAACTGATATCTCAGAGATCTCAGCAATCTCAGAGATCTGAGCAATCTCAGAAATCTGAACGTAATTCCTCAGTGAGATTCCTTACTTTTGCTGTCAAAAAACTGAGACTGATAGTTTTTGGATTCGCTTGCTCAATTATTTTTTGTCGCAGTTGATTAATTAATAAAAAAGAGATGGAAATTGATTTTGACTTCTAGGGGAGACATTTTGTTCAGGTTTCTCCTTCTGCTCAGTGGAGCTGACAGAGCTTGCTCAGTGATATCTCAGTGAGATCTTAGAAACGTGAAATGGCTAATTAATTTGTAAAGATTGTAAAGATTAGTCATGTTTTTTGTTTATCTAGCACAATAAAGTCATTTTCAATGCCCCATGGTTACTCTATGAGTGAAATCTGTAAATTTTTTTTTTGTTTTTTTTTTTTTTATGTGAAGTCAATTTTTCCAGAAAATCGCCCCTATCACCCCTCCCATATATTTTTTTTCTTGTCTTGATACAACCTACATAAATATCCACATTCCAGAATTTCGGCGCGCTAAAATACCATTTCATCCCACAGTGGGCCGCGGCGGCGCAGTCTTAAACAATTTAATTTTAAGGTACATATGAGCATGAGACCACTAAACAATTTTTCAATGTTAAGTAGCTTACTAGCTTTTTATTTATTTTAAAGTTTTTTAACTAGTATCGCAAAAAAAAACTATATTTGCTTAACACGCGGCGTATTTCTGATGGGAAAGCAAAAGTTGCTCAAAAAGTTTTTACTAGCAGCAAGGGCCTTACGATTTGACAAATTTTTCTCGTCTAGAATTTTCCTACTGAAAACTTACCGGGTTCTTCATTAAACTTTGCAAAAAATTGCCATTTTCCCAGGCGGATACTTATGATGATATATTCCAGGTTTTTCCAGGTGGTTTCGTCTTTGCAGGCTTCAGTTTGAGCCCTGAAATTTTGATGTGTTCTTTTTAATTTTTGATAAAATTTCCAAACCTATTTCCTGCTTTGATTTTAGCTTTTTTTAATTTTTTGAAAAGCTTAATTTTACGGTGCTAAAGACGTTAAAATATATGCAGATAAAAAATACCTAAAGTTACGTAGGTATATATTTTCAAATTTTCACTTAAACTATTTACTCTTCTATATGTTCAAGACCAAGTAGGTCATTGCGTTTTATTGTTTAAAGAACACGGGCTCCAAACGACATCAACGTATACCTACCACTTTGCCTCCATACAAAAACATGCATGAAATCTGTCAAAAATAATCTGTCTAGACATCTTAAAAATTTATTTGAAATTCCTCAATTCTTTCAACACTTTTCCGATGTCACTCTATAACTACCTATGTGAATGTAAATCTGAACATCTTAAACTTTTCACTTTCTTTTCAACTTTCTTCGATCACGTGCTGAATATTTAACATTGTTTTTTTATCTCTTTTTCGGCGTCTGATTGCCCATGATGATGATTTCCGGTCAGAATTAAATTTTTGTAATATGTTAGTCCCAGACATTTGGCGTGTCAACAACTGTCAAAAAAAACTTCACTACTTAAAAGGGCCCTTAACCTTATTATTCGTTGTCGAAATAAAAGATAAAATTTTCTGAACACCTACATTATATCTACTCATGTATACTGCTTATGGATTATCGTAAGTCTTTTAAGACCTCACTGCCTGCCTACCTATAAGTTTATATTCAATTTGTCAGTAAAGATTTACTAATCCGATTAAGGCTGGAATTTCAAATACTACCTATACAAGTTAGCAATCATCCACCAGTAAATACAAAATATTTATCTGGCTATAATCCGGTAGTAACAATTTTCAAAATATTTTTCTAGTAAGTACCTACGTAATCAATATACAAACAACAAAGCCTTATTAAGCTCATTAAAATAAATGAAAAAATATAAAACTGCACCCAGCTTTGGCAGTCAGTCAAAATGAGATACACTTTGATGTCTATTGTGATCTTGAATTTACATAAAATGTTAACCACATAAACATAAACGTCAAGCCCATTTCTTTGTTTTACAAAAACAAAAATAAAGATAAAACAAGATGTAATTTAAGCCCAGTTATTTTGGGAGAAATTATTGCTTTATTATATTTAATTGTGTTGTAAAAATCTCGCATTAAAATAGGAAAGTTTATTTTTTTGACAAAAAACAACAACAAAAGAGATCATCATCATGGACACCAGTTTGCTTGGTCGGTTTAGAGTTCGTGTTGTATCTTTTGGGCACATAAATCGCTCTTTTTTCTCGGAAGTAAATGCTTCACTGCATAACACTGACCCCACAGGCAAATATCGGACATTGAAAAAAAAAAACAACAAAACAATAACAACTTAACTAAAACAATTGAGTAAGGCATAAAATAAACTCGAAGTCACTTGATTGAACTGGTTTTTTTTTTGGTTTTAACTTACTTAGTGCCCGTTGGGTTAAATGTTGATCTGTGGTTCAGGATTTTTAATTCACCGATTTCGGCGGATTAACCGAGGTTTAGCGATGATTCAGGCATGTACTTGGCTTTTATTACATATTTGAACCATGAACCATCGTGAAACCTCAGTTATTTCCCCAAAATTAGTGAATTAAAATTCCTGATCAAAAATTGAAACACGATTGTACAACTGGCCATTAATGCCAATATGATTTCAGTATAGAGATCAAACGAGGAATCACTCTTGCCAATCGTCCTTGGACTAAAAATACATTTGAGAGTAGTAAAGCCTTCTTAAAAAAACATAGGAGGCCTTATACAAGAGCCTTATCATCCCGATCCTGCTGTATGGGGCAGAAGCAGAAGAAGAAGAAAAACGGATGAGCATTGGAATTAGGAGGAGAAGATTTAAGAACGAGCTTTATGGATTTTACAGTGATATCAACCTGGGCCCTATTGCACCAACAAATTTTCACGAATCACTTAGCAATTTATCATGGATTCTGATACGACTTTGTTGCGGTGGGGTTACATTATGTCTGCAAACTTAATGTTAATGGACCTTAAGTCGGACATAAGGTCCATGGACGTGTAGCACGTTATGTATCCAAAGAAGAAGAAATTAAAGGAACGGGTATATCGTGGAAAAACTTAGGCTTTTTTCAACCTAGTGTGAGTTACACAAACACAAATGCATTCACACTGGGCCGGCGTGAAGTTAGACGGCTAAAAGCTGCGGCGCCCAAATGATTTTTAGTTATATTTCTTTTCGGTCAGGAAAGTAGGAATCCGTGTAGCTTGTTAAACTAGATTACGAGTTTTATCTTCTCAAAAGTACTTAGACACCTTTACAGGAACACGGCAGTTGTTAATGAACCTGTTAAAAAAAATTGGTTTATATTTATCCGATTAAGTAAATAATTGAATGAAAGTCATGATTTTTTTTTTAAATTGTGATAAAATTAAAAGTGAGTATACTAAAACTAGCTTAAATCGCTGAAAAATAACTGAACTACGGGCCCTCAACGGATGTGACCGCCTTGCATCACCAACAAACACTAATACGACCCTGGAGGAGAGTTTCTAATTTTGACAGGACAAGTATATTTTAAATGACGGCTCTGAGTTTCTTTGTTTTTTTTCTTTTTTTTTTTCAATTCTTGCGGCCTCACTTACGTACACTGTATATGTGATATACACTAGTTCCTTTACTTCTTATTCAAAGTATATGTATCACAGATAACGTGTCAAATGCAAACACGTTACGATAGGTTGCATTATGTATTGGGCACCATACAAAAAATTCTACGAGTAGGTAGGTATGTAGGTACCTATATCTGCGTCGAAAGATCGAGTTGAGCTAGGGTTGAAATTCGAATTCGGTAACAGTTCGAATTAAAGACACTTGGACGATTGTTGATGTTTACCAAATCTTGACCGTGTGTTTCGCACTCCCCTTTTTTTTTTATAGTCGAATCAAAGGTTCTAAGGTACCTATAGGTACTTAAAACAAAATTTGGCGTATTCAAATATTTTTTTTTAAGGTTCTAACGGCCTTTTCCACCTGAGTTTAGTAATCATCTGCACGACCAACAATCCCTGAAGTCGTATTCGAAGAGGTATCTAGTCGTAGACTGGTCTTTTTGCAGGGGTTGCTTTGCCTATATTAGATTTATTTACTATACCTTTATACATGATTCGTAGTGTATAATAAAAAAAAGAAACTTCAACCACTGATAAAAAATATGGGAAGTTGAGGTTCAGAGTTTATTATGCAAACCTAAAAAAAAAAAAAGAAAATAGTAAAACGACAGGCAAGTCACGTCTTTATGACAGTGAATTTGAGAGGTTTTGTCAGTATGTGGTGGCGGGTGGTAGGCTGCATCAAGCTTATGATCCTCTCTATTTCAGTGTTGCAGATATGCGAAATTTAGCTTAGATTCGTTGAATAATTCAATGCAGCTGATGGATGTATGTATGTATCTCACAATGCATATAGTGAGATACAAAATACGGATAATTTGTGATTTTAATCGCACACATCTGTAAAGTTTCAAATTTAACAAAGTAAACAGTTAACTAACTACAGCTACTTGAGATTTGTATGTTGAAAATCTAGTGTTGTTTTTTGTTTCTTGAATTTTTTTTTTTTTTTTTTTTTGAATTATCTTTATCGGTTTTGCTGCAGTGTGCAGGAAAACCATAATCTACCACATAAAGTTTTGTGAGTGTTGCTATGTCTTTTACATGAAACAAATATTTTGTGTTTATCGTCTGAGTATAGGTACCTAGGACTGACAATATTTTCAAAATGAATTATTATTTGAGTTATGATGGATTTACATGTATCTTCATCTGTAAACAACAAAAATCAAGAAAATTAGAGCGGCAGATTTATGCCAAAAGACAGAATTTCTGCAAGAGCATATTCATATGCGTTCTTATAATCTGCATCTATGAAGATATCTGCCTTTTGCTCTTCTCTCTCTCTATGAAACAATGCATCCCATGCAAAATAATAACAAAATCGATCGACCAAAAAATATAAGCGAATAATCAAAAAAACATCAAATCAAAATCCTATTTCCGCAAGCGGATTTTTTTTGGCAAAAACCAACGAGAAATATTCGGAAAACAAAAATAACAACATGGTTGTCAAAGAAAACAACACGCTGTTGTTATTGTTTTCGTCGCCGTCGATCCGAATGCTTCGCGTTGGTTTGGGAGAACCTTGAATTCTGTCATTTTAGATGGGGTCCACTTTATATGGATTCCATTTGACTGTTTTCATGGGGTATCTACGTAATTTCTTACCGAATTTCATGCAAATTTGGTTCTAACATTTTTTGTTTTGGGACCAATACAATAACAAACTTTTTCTGAATACTCTAGCTTAGGTCATCATGTACCTAAGCATCCCAGAGACCCTGAAATCGTTTTTTCATATAGTCCGAATACCTTGGTGCAATCGTCCCTGTTCTTTACTTAAGGCCGTTTGTGAATTGAGTTAAAATCGCGTTAAATTTTATCCGAAGATTGTTTTTTGACACTATTGAGGTGAGTCTGTATACGTAGAAATGTAAACATTTATTCTCAGACAAAATTTAAACGAAAGTCACGTACAGATTTGCAGGAAAGTACAGACGATTGTCAGATCTTACAATATTGTCAGATCTGTCAATGGTCTGACAATAGCGGACAATTAGCTGACAATTATTGATAAATATCTTACAATGTAAAATTGTCCGTTCACACGATTGGTAGATTTTGTGCCAAAGTCTGACAATTTAATTGTCAGATCTTGTCTGACAATTTTCGGACAATTATGTATCTGATAAAATTGTCAGCTTGAAAAATTTCTGTTCACACAATTGGCAGATTAATAAAAATTCAAGTCACAATAAAAATTCAATTCAATTGAGGATTTCAAGATCGAACATATTTTATAGAATTTCACTTTTTAAAAATGTGGATCCGTATAGTGGCTACATCAAGAAGAGGGTACTTTCAAAATGAAAATCAAAACAATTGGACGAGCATTTGAAACAATCTAACTACAACTGGACTTCGACGGCAACCGACGAACGGACGACTTTACACACTACGACGGAGAAATATGCCAGAAGTCCATATTCTCTATCGATTTATTAAAAAAAAAAAAAGACTTGCAAAAATGAGAAGATCTTGCAATAACTGAACTATATTGTTTCGCGATATTTTGAGAACCACACATCGAGCAAACAAAATTTTACCACATTTGTGTAGATAATTAAATTCTCTACAAGTTATTTTAATACACTTTTTATCGTAAAATTGAAAACAAAAAAGTTATAACCAAAAAAAGATAACCGTTCTAAGAAGTGTATCTTAAAGCGGATATAAAATAAATAAAAGAAGAAGATAATGATATTTTTCTTGACAATGGTCATCTTCTTTTGATTATAACTTTTTTGTTTTTAATTTTACGATAAAAAGTGTGTTTATATAACTTTTAGAGAATTTAATTATCTACACAAATGTGGTAAAATTTTGTTTGTGCGATGTGTGGTTCTCAAGATATCGCGAAGAACTTTTTACGCCTCCTTTTCTAAAATGGCGGCCAAATGGGGTGTAGTCCAACCCCGAAAACTCGTTTTTACACTCACACTGATCCCTCCTACAGATCCATCAAAAAAAAATTTGTCCTGTACAAAATGCAAGGTTCGGCTAAAATTTTGTAACATTTCAATGGACTATGAGTAGATATCTTTCAATGGTTTTATTTATTCCAGCACAAGGAATTTAATATAAAAGTGAGTCCAGTTTATTTATAAATTTTTTATTCAGTTGTGGAAAAACTACAAATTTCCTACAAAAAAAAAAAAATTTTTATCTCTCAACTCGGCTCCAACCGTTTGACATTTCGAACAATGAAGAAATTGTTAGCAATTGTAAGATGTTTTCAATGAAAACATCTGAGAATGACCAATGAGTCTGACAATGTCCTAATCGTCTGACAATGACACAAATTGTGCGTTCAGACGATTGTAAGATACCTGACAATTTCTTGTCAGATTGTCAACTGAAAATAATTACCTGACAATGACATTTCTGACAATATTGTCAAACAAAATTTTGTTATCAGACGATTGTAAGACATTTGAGACAGTATTTTCACTGACAGATCTGACAATATTGTAAGATCTGGAAATCGTCTGTACTGTCAAAGTATTAAATGCTTCTTGAAGGATTCCCTTTTTTTAATTTTTCCTAATGCATACGTTTGTGCATTACATCAAATTCAATTGGAAAAGGCTTGCCATATTGCGCGATATATCGCAAAATTATAGCGATTTTGTTTTAACTTCGCGGTTAAAATTTGATTTTGCGTTATATTTTTACGGTTTTTGCGATATTTAATTTACTTAAAATTAAAAAAAATTGAATGAAGAAAATCGTCAAATTAAATAGCTTTGGATAAAATTCGTGATTTTGTTTGAAAATGTAAAATTGCGAACAAAGCAATGATTGCGAATTTTTCCTTAAAAGTGAAATTGAATTTATTGCGAATTCATTTTTTAAATAACAGAAAAAATACGAAAAATGTTGTGAAAGTCGTTGTATTCCATGGCGTAATGATTTCACGTCAGACTATCGTACCGGCAGTCTGGGGATTGAATCTCAGCCTATACATAGGTGTGCCATTTAAAAATAAAAATGTTTTTTTGTATCTTTGGTGAAATAAATCTGGCAAAGAGACGACTCAGCACATTGGACTTATTTAGCTTTTAACAGCTTTTCGTCCTCAAAAATTGGCGTTTCGTCCCGGGGATCTCACTTGGACTCATCATTTCACTAGTAAAGGCCTTGTCAACTTTATAACCGTACAAATTCGACAGAAAATTGTAGGGCTCCTCTATTCCTACCGAGACAAAGAGTTTATAAGTTACTAGGCCCTCTTTCTTTAAAAAAAATAAATAAATAAATTTGATGGCACAACAGCTCATGAAGAACTAGGGCCTAGTGACTTACAACTCTCAACCATTCCTGTGTGCGTGTCTGCAGGAATGGAGGGGACCTACAGTTTATTGCCGAATCCGAACGGCTAACGAGCGGCACTTTTCTGTGACAGGAGATACTCTTGAAGGATTTGTCAATTCCTCGCAAGAGGCAGTAGCCGTTTTTTCTTTTAAATAAATAGGTGGCGAGGCTGGGGATCGAACCTTAGACCTCCGGCATGACAGTCCATCGCACTAACCATCACGCCACGGCTACTACTCTTTCTTTACTCTTTCTTTACGAGCTGTTTATTTTGTAGATACCTTTAAAAAAAATAAACTTTATTCCATAATGCGAAGTAAGATTTGCGAAATATATGTACATACTTACAAACATATTTGTTCAAAAATACAAACAACAAATTTCGCCAAATAAATTGTTGCAGTTATATTGTTAGTAGGCAATATTAGCACATTAAATTTCTTAATTAAATTTTAATATTTTTTTTTTATTAAGTCCCCAATAAAATTTATTGTGGCGCCACTTTTAATTTTAAATACAAACACCTACACACAACACTTCATCGACTACAATTTATTGTCAGTCAACAACAACAAAACCCAAATTTTCCACCAATAAAACATATTGTATAGGTTAGGTACTGATTACAAAACATATAGGTATATCTTACGTGATTCCAAATTAACTCCAAAAAATTACCATGACATCCATAAATGTATATAAACTCGAGCCCACATGTTATTTGATATTTTTATTTTATGACAAACATTCGACGGCCATGTGTCAAAGCAATGTTGACGAAGTCGAACCGCACAATGCAAACAGGATATTCCCATGATGATGATGTTGCCACTGTCTGTCTTCTTATACTCATTTTTATACTCGTACAATGTTGAACAAGATCAGTGCGTAACATAACACTTAATAAAGTGGATCAGTTGTACTTCCTTTTTTTCGGTCTTAAAATGTACTTAGGTCTTAAGAATATTATATTTGTTGTCTCAAGATACTTATCTAATGGGATACTTCCTTCAGCTTGAGAGACTTTTTGAGTCAGGTATAAGAATATCACAATTTAGAAAAAAAAAATGTTTTGTTTATATTTAACTTTGTATGTAAAAGAAGGTCCCTTTAATGGATTGGTAAAAAAAATCCCAAAGATATTATGATCAAATAACAGATTAAATTTTATTTTAAGAAAGGGGGACACAATACTAAGCGCAAGTGGGACCCTTTGCTTTCTTTTTTTTTTTAATTAAGCGCGCACTCACTACTACCCTTTAAATGTTAAAACACAGTGCGAGCGTTTAGGAAAATTGGAGAGGATTTAAAGCCGTGGCGTAATGGTTAGTGCGATGGACTGTCATGCCGGAGGTCTAAGGTTCGATCCCCAGCCTCGCCACCTATTTATTTAAAAGAAAAAACGGCTACTGCATCTTGCGAGGAATTGACAAATCCTCCAAGAGTATCTCCTGTCACAGAAATGTGCCGCTCGTTAGCCGTTCGGATTCGGAAATAAACTGTAGGTCCCCTCCATTCCTGCAGACACGCACACAGAAATGGTTGAGAGTTGTAAGTCGTAAGTCACTAGGCCCTAGTTCTTCATGAGCTGTTGTGCCATCAAATTTATTTTATTTTTTATTTAAAAGGAGAAACCGATGTACATTGGTTTTGAATGTCTGGATATTGCAATGGGGGGGGGGGGGGGGGGGAAATTGAGCCGGGTAAAGCATTCCACATTCTTGTAGTGCGGCTGAAGAAAGAATCTCTGAACTTAACAGTACGTCCGAAGTTGGGCTCAAGGGTAATTGTTTTAGGGGAGGAATGCAACTGGCTATTTCGCTAGAACACTGTTTGTAAAAATTGCTGTAAAATAACGATAGACATGAGACGTTTCGGCGGTGGTCAAGAGAAACAAATGTTTCTATTATATTTTCATCACCTATCATTTTCATGGCTCTTTTTTGAATTCTGTCCAGCAAGCTCAAGTGTGTTATTGGGGCACCTGCCCAAATGTGGGAGTTGTACTCGAGTTTTGGACGAATAAAGGCCTTATAGATAATAGCCAGATCAGAAGGGGAAACAAATTTCTTGCATCGACGAAGAAAACCCAAACACTTAGCATCGTTTTTGGCGACATCGAATGTGGTCATTCCACACAAGATGGTCTGTGATGCACATACCGAGAACTGAAAGCTGTTCGGTCTCCTCGATGCAAGTGCCACTCATGGATAGCGGCGTTTTTGGTCATGCAGAAACTTGGTTCGTCGAATATGAGCATTGCAGGTCTTTCTAGCGTGTTGAAACCTTTTCCGGTTATCCTCAGTAGGCTTTATAACAACGGAAGCTTACATAGGTTTAAGCGATAAGTCCGTACTATAAAGGGATAAGATATTGGAGCAGGTTAATGCGACCAAGGAGAGACCTTTTTTCGTAAAAGGGAAGATAGCAAGCAGGACGAGAAAAAATATTCATATGTTCACGACAAATTTCAAGAGTGGACCCCTACTTAGTTTATCTTAGGAACGATGAAGATTACACTCGTGGTGAAAAGTAGGGATAAAGTCGAATCTAACAGGAATATTGTAAAAGGTACCAAATTATACTTGATATCTCATAGAACTTGTTTTTGATCCTGTTTCGAAGTTTTTGTTGTTCTTATGGGGGCATCTCTAAATCGTAAATCGTTCTAGCCAAGATACAGTTTGTATGTAGGTACATCCCCACAATAGTCACAGATATTTTAAAAAGGATGCGCGCTAAGAAGCGCATTATGGGCATTTTTCATTTAATATGCTAATAACAAATTGTTTATAAAAGCAATAAACATCAAAGGAGGAAAAATTGTAAATAAAAATAAAAGTATTTGTAAACAAAAAGAAGTTTATGTATGAGAATATACTATAACGTAGGTATACCTATGTATTACATTCATCCTAATAGCAGTGCTACCACTTTACTGCAATTGAAGTAGATCCACTTCTTTTTTCAAAAAAATTTTAAAATCTAATTCCTACTTCGCACCATCACCAAAATATTGAAATCTACTTCATTTTCAAAACCTCAGTTTTAACCTACTTAAATATTACAAAATAAAGGCCAAATCTACTTTCCTTTTTTCTCTAGTTTAATCAATTTTTTTGTTTTTTCAGATCTACAACTTTTATTTTAGGTGCGTTTTATTGGCAATTTTATAGCTAGCGCAGTAAAATTTCCCTTGCTGAACAATAACAAAACAAAAAGTGCCGATAAATAAGCCAGTAAATTAGTGAATATAAAAATGGATAAAGATTGAGGTCTTGAACCTTGAATGTTGGTAACGTAGTTTGTTTTTCACACACAAAAGGATATGAACACAGCCAAATAAATAAAGTGGACATAAAAGTGGATATAGCGTTTTATTGAACTTGTATTGCTGCGCTAGCTTTGAATTACCAATAAAACGCACCTTTTGTAAATTAATTGCCTTGATAAATTGTTTGAGGTTAAAATAAATTGAAATAATAAATTTTGAAGAACTTTAACACGCTTTAATTTTAGGGAAATATGATAATAAAAATTCATATATAGTCACACTAATCGAAAAGGATCTGTTTTAAGAAAAGGGTGAAGGGGGGGGGGGGGAAGCTTTAAGGAAGGGGGTACTAAAACTGAGTGTTTAATGCGTAAAACAAAAATGGTTTTAAAATGACAAATGAAGTGGCGGGAGGCTTGCCGCCGCTTTCTGAGGTCAACCCGGCCGGACGAACCCCACAGGCGGATCACTAGTGTGAAGCAGATGAAGCACCTAACCTACCTACAATAAATTGAAAAGGCAAATAAATGATTCTCTGTCTAAAATGCAATGGTCACTAATGAATGGATTCTATATGTGATCCAAGGTAGAGGTAGGCTGAGTTGAAAATATATTCTATACATATACCTATATTGGATAATTTTTGAGTTATTTTTGTTTTAAATATTACACCTTGCACCTTTATATGCCATGAAAGAAAGTGTTAATTTCTTTCTTTATTTTTTGTTGTATTTTCTTTTGTCCAAGGATTTAAAGTGTAAATAATGTGGGTTTTAATTTATACTGCTTCTCCTTGAATGCCCGCATAGAAAGGTATATGTATTTTGTGCAGGTACAACTTAGGCACAGATACAATCTTTAACCCTTTGGAAATCGTTATCATATAATATTTACGGTGGGTTATAGGTATATCTTGACCAATTTCACCAAAATGTGTTGAAGACAATATACCTACATTTTATTCACAGTTTCTTGATGCTCACATTATCAATTTAGGTAGTATTTTTTTGAGTCTAATCTTTATTATTATACATGAGAACCATTTTTCACATTTATTTTTAAAAGATTAAATCTTTTAAATGCGGCACTGGTGGCTAACACGGACCATTCTGAATTTCCGATTTTCGAAGAGACTTTTACAAGGTCGAAAAAGATAAGCACAGGCAACTACTTGTAAGTCTATACACATTTAGAAGTGGGCCACTCAAGGTACTGTTGCCTCAGAAAATTGTTGACATAGTCTAGTCAATAAAGGTATATTCACCTGGAAAAAAAATCCAACAGTTTTGAAACTTGGAACACTTATTAAAAGAGGCCTAAATATGAAGTGTACCAAAGTCCCCATGAATCCGAGGCGAGCTCTAGCGGCAGGAAGGTGTAACATGTCGTCTTTTTCAGTTTTTCGTGTTTATCTCAGAAATTGTTTGTTCTTTCGAAAAATAACCTGGGACAAAAAAAACAGCTTAGAAAATTCTCTACAAAATAGTTTATGACCAAATTCTTCATATCTGTCATATTTATCAAGTTATTTGGCACCTGTTGTTTTAGTGAAGAGTTTTTTAAAAGTAAATAATCAAACTCAAAATTTTAAACTAATTTTTTTCAAGAGTTTACGTAATTAAGTTGTGTTTTTGTGTTTAATATTAATGCTCATATACATTTTTAGTCAGATACTAAAAACCAGATGTCAAAATTTCTTCTAAGATTTAAGATCTAGTGTTTTTTCACACCTTATGCGAATCACCCTGTATATAAAAAATAAAGGATTGTGCACTGATTAAAAATGCCAAAACGTTTTCGTTTTGGAAATGGAGCCGCAGACAGAACTGGAAGAGCTATTAAGAAGTGTCGCACGTTATTTCTTTTACGTGTCCACAATGCAGCTGTACAGCTTTGGAAGTATTTTGAAGAAAAACAAAACAATATTCTTTTGTACAAGCTCAGAATTCACAAGATTTGTTTCCAATAATTTTCCTTTTAATAAATAATTTTTTTCGCGATACAAATAACCACAATATTTTTTTCCGACCCAAAAAGTTGTTTTTTTTTCTTCATACAATTTGAAACGTCAAAAGTGCCGTACGTGGTTGGTGAACTCTTCCGTCTGCGGCTGCAGCTCCGTATGCGGCTACGTTCCATTGTGTTCGCAAAATTGAATTTGTGTGTATTCAATATTTTAACAGCTATTCCAGCTCCGGCTTCAGTTCCGCCTCCTTCTCCATTCTGTTCAGGCAGTAAACCATATTTTGAAAAGGGGGACATTTTCAAAATCTATTTATTTACGTCTTTAAGTAAATAAATGGGGAGAGTACGATAACCAGGGCGCCGCAAAATATAGCAACTAATTTTTGTAGAGGGGTTTAATACAATAATTTTTTACTTTTTTTATTAAAAAACAACGGCAACACTTACAATACAAAAATCAAAGGTTTTCTGAAAGCCAGAAACCTGTTCTTTAATATTTTTTTCAGTCTACCTTTTTTTGTTAATAGTTTTTGAAAAAAAAAAAAACTTTCAAACTCAAAATTTATCAAAAAAAAAAAAAAAAATACAAACAAAATGTTACTGTTTATTTATTCAAAATTAATTGTGAAACTATGTACTGAATTGGCTTTAATTATTTGATGCCTCTATAAATTCTTAATCGAACACTGGAACACTATAGATGGTTTTATGTCTTTTAGTTTATGAGAAAATTGAAAATTACTAAAACTACTTTTTTATTCAATTTTTATTTTTTTGGTATGACCTAGACTGTCATGCCGGAGGTTTAGGTTCGATCCCCAGTCTCGCCACCTAATAATTTTTAAAATAAAACGGCTACTGCCTCTTGCGAGAAATTGAAAAAACCTCCAAGAGTATCTCTTGTCATAGAAAAGACATGCACACAGGAAAGGTTGAGAGTTGTAGTCACTAGGCCCTAGTTCTTTATGAGCTGTTGTGCCATCAAATTTATTTATTTTAAATACCCAGCAGGAAAAATGTTACTGGTAAGGGCTAGCACCATTTCATTTAACTCCAATTCATGCCCTTCAATTTCTGTCATTTTTTTTTTAATGATGAGCATGAGCTAGCAATCTTAAGTGCTAATTTCAGATAATATTTTCCAACGTTCTTCTTATTAACCTAGGTCAATATATGAGGGCAAATTATTTGATTAGAAACTTGTTTCTCATGCTCTAAATAGTTAATTGGTGATAAAAAAAGTGTTACATTCTGTTATCATTATCTGCTGTCACGTCACACTCATAAACTATATACACATACACAATTCACTTTAACTACCAATTACAACCATTAACCACTTTATATTATGTGATAAAGTCAAACGTATTTGACATATATTTCCTGAAAAGAGAGTCAAGACTTCTACTTGAGAATAACATTTTCCATCCGGATAATATAGAACGGAACATTCAATAAGTCACTGAATCTGATAAGAAGTCATGTGTCCCTGTTCATTTTCTCTCTTTATCAGCATGACAGTAGTTGAAAACGCCAATCGCCTCGATATGTCATCTAGTTCTATCAATTAGCTAATTGGTTTGACAATACTGCTTGTTTAGCGGTTCATGGTAAGATGTTCACTATATTGTGTTTCTCCCTTTTCAAATTTTTAATAAGCTTAGGTTAGGCGCATAGGCATGTCCCTCTACCACATTCACATTTCAAACAAAACAGTAAATTCATTATAAAAAAAACTATATAATGTACATATTCGAATAGGGAAAACGAGCGGGATTTATTGTTCGACGAAGTAATGCCATAAGTCAAAATGCTATCTGTCATTTTATTGTAAGTGGCACACAATAGACAGAGTGAAGTGTGCTGTGGATGAGGGACGGAGACACCAACGCCACTTCTCATATACTAGGTCAGTAGATCGTTGATCGAACCAAGCTAACAGCCACCAAAACAACGAAATCGACTTTTTTCCAAGTATCATTCTTGATATCATCGCTCGCTAGCCTTACAGGTCCAAAGCATAAAGATAAAGCATTTCATTTTTTTTTTCAAAAAAAAAAAACCTTTTGAATGACTTACAATAGCTGCGTCGGAGAGGGAAACGAACGAACACTACTAAAGAAAGACACACATTTTTAAGTAGATACTAGATGAGAAAGAGGAGAATAAAATTTGATCGGCGTTCGGTGATCTTATACATTTAAGATCACTTGAGAGTTAAGATCATCTTAACAACTATGAGTAGGCGTGCAGCATCTGACATTATAAAGGAATGGAATGTTTCTTTAGCACCCAAGCATAAGCACCCTGAGGCGACCTGCCATAATCGTATTTATTGAATCAAAATCAAAGAAACTGTAAACCATCTAAACTGATGTCATGCTCCGATTACAAGTCGTTTTTTTTGACGCCTACTTGAAAATCCAATGCACTTTCGAATTGATGTTTAGAATTTTCGAACATAAAATTATAAGAAATTTTATTTCACCTGCAGCTGCAGTAAAGTAGCGATAGAATAAAAAAAAAACAAAAACCACAAGGGCCCTAATTTATTATTTATTAGTCAAATGAAATGAGTGAAAAGGAGAATGAAGAAATTAATAAACTTTTAATAGGCTGTCAAAGAAACAGATTGGAAACGGAATGACCCTTGTGTGTTTAATATCCGGTAAAATGACTTTAATAAACAAAAAACAGAACTTTGTGCGTCTTTTTGTTTTATGACTTCTCAAAGAAGATAGCTCATTTTAAAAATGATTCGCCTGTTGATCTTGGATAAATAATTGTTTGGATCCGGGCCAACCTGAGTGTGATCGTGGTGGGCTAAATTTGAATATTATTGAATGTGGTCCCGGTGCGTTTTGTTTCTGCGCTGCTGAGTGTTTTTGTTTTGTTTTTGGCGCGAGATGATTTTCATTTACCTACTACAACTGACAGGACAGCTCTATAGAAAGTGCGGAAATAGACGATATGTCTTTCGATTCGAATCTGCATTAACTATGAAATGAATAAGATAGAACACACTAAGCAGGCAAAAAGTCTGAAAATTATATTGTTTTATATTTGTCAACAAATTAAGAACAGTAGTACGATTTATTCAGGTTTTTTTTTTTTTTTTTAATGTATCTTATCTATACGTAGGTATATTAGGTTAGTATAGGCAATAAATTTGTGTGAGTTATTGCAACACAAAATATCTATTTGATATTATTTATGCTGGCAAATCTTACCCTGGAACGAAATTAATTTAAATATTTTAGTTATTTCATAAAAAATTAATATTTTAAAGATAGTTTAAAAAATGTATACTACATGCACATATATATTATATATGATGTATTATGTAGGAATATTTTAAATACAAACTACAAGTCTAACATTAGGTACATAATTAAAAATATAAAACTTATTTAAATACCATATGTACCAATTAGAAGCCAACGCGAATAACATCTAGAATTTCGGAAAGAACACATATTGAGTGTTTCCATAACAACCGGCCTTCTCAACTAATGAACAAAAAAATATGACTCTTAAGGCTTAACTACATTCAGGACTTTTTACAAAAAGTACAAAAGTGAAAAACTAAAACATGCGCTAGAAATGCTTGTGTGCGAAAAAGCCTGCAAAAAAAGTGTTTGATATGTCATTTCAGATTGATACTACAGATAAAACACAATTTTTTCGCTCACAGACATCATTAAGCACATTTTCGTTCATCATATTTTTACTTTTTGCCCTACTTTTTGCAAAAAGTCTTGAAAGTAGTTAAGCCTTTAATTGGAAAAAAATTAGCAATAAATTATTCCAAAAGCTTCAATAAATAAAACGAAAATATAATTTATTTATTTTGTATTGCTGAAGTTTTTCGTATTCTAACTTCTTTGTAGCCTTAGAAAGATATTTTGTTAGTATAAGTTGGAAACCCTGTATCTACATTAGACTGATTCAAAAAAATTAAAATGTCTCCGATTTTTAATGCCACTAGCTTTTTAGTTAGGGTTTAGTAAAATAATAAGCCTGGTAAAATTTCAGCCGTTTAGTTTAATATTTAGAGGTCGCTCATCGCAAATTTCTATTTTCCATACAAATTGTATGGGAAGTTTTCTTTTGTTTGCTTCTTTTTTGTATAACTTTGCAGTCGGTAATCGTACGTAAATGATTGAGACGTATTCTTAAAGGAAATTAAAATATCTTTAAAAATGTCCTTAATTAATTTTTTATTTACAGTACTCCTTCCAAAGTTATTGAAGGTTAAATTTGATGGTTAATTCCATAGTTACGTGTCCTTCCTTTAAATTGTAAATTTAAACTGATGGTAGTCGATTGATAAAGTGAAAAGTATCACACCAATAACAAAAATATGTTATTGTATGATTATTACAAGAAAAAAAAAAAAAAAAATATAAACCTGATTATTTGGATCTAAAAAATGACTTCGATCTCAGAGTGTCTGTCTCGATGGAATAGAGATCGATCTCAGGCGTGCGCCGCCGCCGGTTAGAGTTATCATTAAAAGCGATCATTGAAAATTAAAAAGGTCAGACCAAAAACTGTAAAATTTTTTATAATTCAAAAAGGAAGCAATTCTAAAATAAAAAAGAATTTAAAATGGTAAAAAAAAAATTTTTTTTAAATTAAAACAATCTGTCTGTTCTGTCTGTTCTTTCATTCTTTTTTGAATCAAATTTATTTCTGTTTATAGTTTTCGAAAAATTAATATCTGAATAGCTGCAAATTAAAGAATACCCTAAAGTAGGAAAGAATCTCTACAATGGTGTAGCGTTTACCGTGGCTCCCAACGACCAGCTTGCGTTAGAAAGAGGAAAGTGTTAAACGATCCCATATACAGGGTGATTAGCCTTAGGTAAAACCAAAAGCTTGAGCGTGTAGATTGAGTCGAGACAAAAAAAAATCGCATGAGGGGGGTCTATTTCCTCCGGTCTAGATGGGAGGGGCAATTTTCTAAAAAAATCGACTTAAAATAGAAAAAACTCCTTAATTTTTGGAAAAATTAATTTTCAAACTCAAAAAAAACAGACAAAAAATATTAAAAACAACGGTAATCCTTACCACAATGGCAGGTTATACCTTTGTAAAGCCAGAAATCTCTTCTGTCATTTTATTTTCAAATTAAGTTATTTTGGTGAACAGTTTTTCAAAAATTAATTTTCAAACTTGAATTAGTGAAAAAAAAAATTAAAAATTGTATTTAAACTGATTTTTATCAAAATTTTGCGTTACTAAGTAATATTTTCGTGCTTAACATTCAATGCTACCATCAATTTTAAGTCAAACACTTTAAATCAGATGTCAAAATGTTTTCTAGATTTTGAGAAAATTGAAAATAACAAAAGTAAGTTTTCCTTAAATTCGACTTTCATCCATATTTTGTTGCTCCAAAGATCCTATTTCTACTAATAAAGTAGTAAAGTAGATTTGGTTATTTTCAATTTTCTCATAAACTAAAAGACTTTTAGGCATCCGGAGTTTTTGACAAGTACGCTCATTACTTTACTGGGAAAGAAAGAACGTGGCGATCAAATTTTGTTTGTAAATTGTCACAAAGACCGCCGGATCACACTCTGTTTGGCCAGGCTTTTAAAGTGCGTGTCCATTTGAGAGTTCTTTCGCTAGTAAAATGTCGAGAGATACTCTGGATTGCCGTCTCTGTCCATTTGAGAGTTAATTGTTTGAGAATTTAATATCGCGAGTTCACTTGAAATTTTTTGAGAGTTTATTTCCTGAGCCAACTTTGATAACCATGTCCACTTGAGATATTTTTCATGCAAAGTTGGAAGTAAGAAGTAGTGAAAATGATATGGTATTAAAAATGATGATTTACCAATGGGTAGCCGAATCAGGTGCTTTTCTAGCCTTGTAATTATTTTATTCACAAAAAAAAAAAAAAACAAAATTATTGAATAATTTAGAAAAACATTAAATAATTTTTTTTACATATTTGATTATTGATTCAAAATAGCTTTTAACGGCCTATAGTTCATGAAAAATTGGCGTTTCGTCCCAGCGATCTCACTTGGACTCATCAGTTGACTAGTGAGGGCCTTGTCAATAAGCAATTTCCATAAGTTCAGTGAGTCCAAGTGAGATCGCCGGGACGAAACGCCAATTTTTCATGGACTAAAGGCCGTTAAAAGCTATTTTGAATCAATAATTCAACAAGTCCAACTATAATCCACTTGGCTGATTTATTTCTATGTGATTAGTTAATATATCTTCTAGTTTGAATTAAGTAGGTACCCTAATTTTAGAAAGATTTTTTAAGATCTTAGATTTTTCTCGAATAATTAAACTTTTTTGTCCCAAAGCTTGAATTGATGTTAGCAGAGCAGAACAGATTTTGTATGTATGGCAAAACTTTGCATGGTATTACCTAAATATTTACGTGGCCTATTAGGATCCATAACGTTATGGTTTATTTCACAACAATATTTAAGTAATGCCACAGGAGCGTCCAAATGGACGAACTTCTTTTTATACGCGCGGACGTAATATTTTACTAAGTTAGTTCCTTTTGTTTGGTTAATAAATCAATTTAATATAGAATTAGTGGGTGAAAATTAAAAAAACGCCCCCTACCGCATTCCATGTTGGATTGAGTCCTATAAAATGTATGAAATTTTTGTAGAGGGGAGTTGGGGCAGTAACAATGTGAAATATTGTTTTTCAAAATTCTGAAAATTTTCATCAACTTTTTAATTTATAATACTTTTCTGCTTATAAACTGATTAAATAACCTCCATTGCCTCTCTTGTTAGGTTTAGGTCTATCTATAAAATTACCACCATTATTTAAGGTAAGGGTTCAGGGAATAACTTTGCTTGATTAGTTTCTCAAATTTCTGAAAGTTACATCAACTTTTCAATTTAAAATTCCAGGAATCAAATTCAATTGCTCTCCCATTACGTTTTTAGGGTGGAAGGGGGTACCCCTCTTGAAAATTTTTTAAACACAATTGTAGTTTGACATTTTATCTTTCTTTTAAGACAAGACCTTAACCTTGAAAATCGGATCATTAAAACGAAAGATATAATTAAAACAAAAAAAGTTTAACTCTGAAAATTGCTACAATTTTGTAATTAACGGACCTTTCTCCACTGGTAGATTACCGAGAGGAATGAACCAAACACACTTTTTCTATGCAATCATTATTTTCCTGACATTCGAAACAAGATAAAACTAAATTAAACCATGCATGCATTAAAAAGATATGAGGTCATAGAACAATGGTTCTAATATTGCCGTTATCTCAGCTCAGCGGTACTTTAGGAAATCAATTTTTTTAATTTAATTTTGGATACACATTATTTATTTATCAATATTTATTGACCCACTAAAAAGATACAAATAAAAAACACAAAAAAAGGCCATCTGAAAATTTTCTGGAAGCGCGTCCACTTGGACGCTCGTGTGACCATATTATTGTACGACAGTACCCCTCGTGCCGTTTTACAATCTGCGCCGTATGAGAGTCAAAGTTGGAGGCGCGGACGAAACCAACAAGTAGACGCTCGTGTGTCCATTTCTATTTCTGAGTTCTCAGGACGTACTTCCAAATGAACGCACAGAAAAAGACGCTCGCGTGATATTAGCCTTAAATCAAAACTAGATTTGATTATTGATAAGGGCGTCGAGAATAAAAATTAAATTCTCCGTGAGCTACTGTCAATGCTGTGTCGACATGCGAATTTGCTCTCGAGAGCGGCCTGAGAGCTACTCTCAGTGTTTTTACTCTCAAATGGACACGCACCTTTAAATATAGTACAAAGTTGCAGCTACAGCGTCAAATTGTAGCAGTGTACCTGACTTTTTTCGATATACTATGTAAGTATGACGAATTTAAATCTCCCGAAAGTTTTGGACAAAATTATAGACTTTAGGTAAGGTAGTAGTAGCCCGTGGCGTAATGGTTAGTGCGTTAGACTGTCATGCCAGAAGTCTGGGTTGAATACCAGCCGCTTCCACGTTAAGTTTTTTTCAGGGCTACTACCTTTAGTGAGGAAGTGACAAATCCTCCAAGTGTATATCTTGTCATAGAAAAGTGCCGCTCACTAGTCATTCGGATTCGGCAATAAACTGTAGGTCCCCTCCATTCCTGCAGACACGCTCACAGGAATGGTTGAAAGTTGTAAGTAGTGATGGGAACTATCGAACGATTTCAACTATCGATAGTTAGTAACTGAATGATTTGAACTATCGAACGAATTCATTCATTCGTTCGATTCAAGTAAAGTCTTTATTTAAATATTATTTTTTTTTTTTATAAGAGAATAATTAATTCGTTCTAAACGATAAAAAAAAACTCCAGGGCCTGTGCGAGCACTTAATGCGCTTTGCGCCGAAGCATAAAATATCTACATAATGCATACAGACGCTCTGAAACCACTGGAACACGATTATTTTGATAGGTGTCAAATGTGTCAACATTTTTGTACGGTAGTGAGTGGAATCACTTTCTTAATTTTTACCTGAAAAACACTGAAAATTTTATCGAAATCGTTGCAGCCGTTACCGAGATAGCAAGAAATAATAAAAGTGGGCGTGGTAGTAGGCGGATCTTCCAAAACCGCTTTCTTATTTTCATCTCGCTTATAGGAACAAACACTGAAAATTTCATTCATATAGTTTGAGCCGTTACCGAGAAACCAATAAATTTGAAAAATTGGGCATGGCAGTGGCGGATTTTACTAACACCGATTTATTAATTTTTTATACTTGACAAATACTGAAAATTTTATCCAAATCGTTACAGCCGTTACCGAGAAAGCAAAAAATAATAAATGTGGGCGTGGCAGTAGGCGGATTTTTCAAAACTGCTTTTTTATTTTTTTCTCGCTTATAGGAACAAAACACTGAAAATTTCATCCATCCGTTACCGATAAACCAATAAATTGAAAAAGTGGGCGTGGCAGAGGGCAGATTTTACCAACACTGCTTTCCTAATTTTTTTATACTTGACAAACACTGAAAATTTTATCCAAATCGTTTAAGCCGTTACCGAGAAATAAAGAAATAAGAAAAGTGGGTGTGAGCATGAAATGAATGAAAATAGTTACTAATTATTCTTACTAACAGAGATATTGATGACAAAAGTAGTAAAATGCACTGAATCGTTCAGTGTTCAGCTATCGGTTGAAAAAGTAACTGAATAAAAATCAGTAGAATAAGAACTACTAGATGTGTCGATTGAAAAGTATACTAAAATCGTTCAAAGCTTATATCGAGTGAAAAAGTAACTGAACGAAAATTGATGAGTGAAATAAATGTATGAATGAATGAATAAATAGGAACTATCGAATGAATGAACATTTCGCAACTATCGAATAAGTCGATAGTTTTTATTCGATAGTTCCCATTACTAGTTGTAAGTCACTAGGCCCTGGTTTTTCATGAGCCGTTGTGCTCAACAGCTGCACTGCTTTTCAGCTATAAAATATTCTTACAATTTTCTGACAGTACCTAGTGCTTCACTGTTTTTTTTTTTTTCTAATCTCGTTTTTAACCACTAAAAGTATTTTAAATTAGTAATAGTCAATAAATTACCTCCAATTTGTTTATCTCGTTTTTCTCGGCTACCACGACGCCTTTGTTAAAACAATTTAATTATAAATCTCATTAGAATAAGTCTAGCTGTTCGACCGTGATTGAAGGACAAAGATTTAAATATTTATAATATTTATAGAAGTACGTATCTACATATCTACTTAAGTGAGAAGATATATGTACCTAATTTTGATACAGTACAAAAATGTAAGTCAGAACCAGAACGTCAATTCCAATTGTTTGAAAATACCTAAAGCTTGACTTAATTATTTTTATCGTTGGAAAAATCATTTGCATAATTAATACAAAAAATGTGAAGACGTGATTGTTATTGCCAAAGCTTTCCAAAAAAAAAGTCTGAGCTACCGACTCAACAAAAAAAACAAATGTCTAAATATAGATGCTTACATCCTACATGTGTATGTGTTTAGGTTGTATGAACTTTTTCTTGCACAACCAAAGGCACAAGTCATCTATCTACAAACAAAAACGTTTGCTTAATGAATGCCAGTAAGAAGATGAAATCTCCAAACAAAAATATCGCTCAAAACCAGTTACCTACCTCTTTTAAGTTTATTCTAATCTGATGATCAACATATTTTCCCATCTTTTTTTTTTTTTTAATTTCGCAATAAAGAAGACAAAAACAAGGGTAGAGGTTTACTTCCCAATAACAAAAATGAAGCAAAGCAAACAAAAGGCTTTCATGATCCTCTTGCGCTACAGGCTACCTGCCTCTACAATTCACAATCCACTTGGACAGGTTTTTTCCTCCTTGGACAATGGAGAGTCCCAAAATTTTGTTATTCGTTGCAATTAGAAGATAATAAAGAAGAAACCAAAAATCAAAAAAAAAAAAAAAAAAAACTCACCTGAACTAATTTTCACTCCGGACATTGATGATGCTGATGATGCACCTGATGTACCCCGCTCAATATCCGACGAATGATTCCTAGAACTCAGCATCAATGCAGTTCTTCCGTCACGAACAGCGGCTGAAATTGTTTCCAAAGAACCAACCGCCAACAAAACTAACAATAATCCAATGTAAAATGAAAGATCACGATGGTGCTTCTTTCGTCTTCTTTTCGTTGTTGTGGTTGGGTTTTTGCCCGAACTGAGGAAATGAAGAAGAAATGATCTGCGAAAGACCATCACTGAGAAATGATGGATTCTTTGAGACATGTTGAGGCTTATGTATTGCGTTGAATATTAAGCATCCGGAAAAATATAACTACGTCCGTCCGTTGTCAGAGGCCCTTGAGGTATAATTTAAAAAAAAAAAATAACACTGGTATTCCTTTTTTTGCTTTCGTTATTATTTTGTTTTATAAACACAAAAAAAAAACACTTTAAAAACCGTTATTTCACCATAATCATATTGTGTGAGAAAAACTCAAAATTTTCCATAATTTTCTCATTAATCTTCACTTCACACGCGATCAGACCAGCAAGTGATCTTGCACGCCCTCCTCTATGTCGATCAAAGAAGGCTTGGAACTTTTTGTTGCTTCATTTCTTACTAAAGAATGTTCATACAAAAAAAAAACACAAATTGCAATCAATAAAATGCCACCAAAGGACAGAAAACCTCCCTGCAGCAGGAACTCCCATGGGCAAACAGCAATAAAACAAGACAAAGGATCTGTGAGAATTAACACTGCACCATATAAAACTTCACCAAGAAGAGCACTATCGAATGTTGATAATTAACAAGATGACATCTCTCCCCGAATGAGCTGCTATCATCTTCGCATCACCAAGCCCCGACAACCAACGAGAAGTTCCATTCACAGAAACCAGCCCATCTGTCAGAAGAAGAATGGTGATCTTGCGATCTTGCAGAACTCCCCGGCTGGAGCTGCTGGCAATGATTCACCTCGAAACGTTGCACTTTGGCAGGAAGGAATGACGATTTGCGGGGAATGATCCTATCACGTACAATCGATTGTCATCCGTTTGACAGATTGCTATCACTCTCTCGATAACGATAGTGGAAGTTCAAGTATCGAAAGTTACTTTTATGATATACAACGGTAATTTGCCTTTATGTACTTTTGTTATTTTGTTTTCGGCTTGATTGCCGTTTTTTTTTTTTAACACTGTGACGACATATTTTAAAATTAAATGTTTTAAATCTATCTATATACCGACAATGGCAACAAGAAGCGAGACATTACGGCTACGCTATACGATTAGTTTATGTGCGCGAGGAGAAACAAATACTTCGCTTCGCACCCACTCACCATAGAAACTCGAAGAAAACTGATCGCGGTGCGATGTTGTGTTTGTGTTGGAGTCGAAAAGAAAATCTGAAGCTCAACTGATCGAATGTTTTTGTTTGACGACTGCAGTTGAAGTATGATCGTAACATGTTGCCATGGTTATAGGGATGCCGCAGTAGTATTTACAAATTTTGTCGAGTTGTGGATTGCTTTTAGAAGTCTGGATTCTGGAATCCAAATGACATGCGGTTTTCTATTGGTAAAATAAATCAGTTTATTTTTGATTTGGATCTGTCAAAAGAACGATTTGCCTTCGACTTGGCAAAATAAATTGATTTATTTTTGATTTTAAATCAAATTTGTAAATCTAAACTATTGAGCAGAGTTTTTTTTACGTAGTTAAGAAATAAAGATATTTAAAATCACACCAAAAACATAAATGTTAAAAAAGAGCCAAGTTCTCCATGTATACAAAAAAATCTTTATGTAACATGTCAGCCATGAAAAGTAATGAGATCTTAAAACGCTCGACTGGATCACACAAATTTGCTTTTGTAGTAAAAGTTTCCTCGAATTTTAAAGATTTTGAGTGTATATAAGTAAATAATTTTTTATGGGAGCCTTAAGTTTAAACTAGTTAGTATTATAAATTATATGAAAAATTATTAAAAATCAACATACCTAATTCGAAATAAATTTATTAAAAAAGTCTTCTCAAATTGTTTTGAGGGCTAAAAAAAGTCCACCATCTGATTTCTAGTCTAATCTTAATTTTGGAGAAAAAAAATTTAAAATCGTAGGAGCGATTTTTTTTTTAAATTAATTTTCTATTTCAATTTTCTCAAAACCTAAAAGACTTTTAGCATCCGGGTTTCTGTTTTTTTATTGATAATTAATAAGAGCACTGAATTTTGAAAACAAAAAAATTATACTTAATTACATAAAATTTTGAAAAAAATTAGTTTGAAACTTTTTTTTTTTTCAAAATTTCGAGTTTGGATGTTAATTTTTCAAAAACTATTCACTAACACAACTTAGTTTAAAAAGAAAATCAAAGAAGAGATTTCTGGCTTTCCAAAAAGCTATAGCATGGCATTTTAAATTGTACCGTTGTTTTTAAATATTTTTTTTTCTGTTTTAAGTCAATTTTTTAGAAAATTGCCCCTTCTGCCTAAACGGGGGACCCCCCTCCCGTACGACTTTTTTCTTGTCTTAACCCAACCTACTCGCTCCAGCAGTTTGGTGCATCTTATACCGATCACCCTGTATATCGCAAGTAAAAAGTATAACGTGGCAATGTAAGAGTTGCTTTTGTTTTTTAATGATTTTTTTCTGTTTTAAGTCGATTTTTGTTCGGAAAATTACCCCTCCCGCCTAAACGGTGGGAAATAGAGCCCCCCCCCTCCCATACGATTTTTTTCTTGTCTCGACTCAACCTACAAGATCTAGCTTTTTGTCACACTTTACGTGAATCAGCTTGTATATGTAGGTACTGTATGGCAAGTTTTGGATTCGTTAAAAATCGAACTCGAGATTGTGATCAAACTTGACATTACGATGATAGGGAAGACGAAAAAAGTAGGTCTCGCAATTCCGTTCGTCTGTCTGTCTGTGTACTCGCCTACAGCCTATGCCGATCGATCGATCTTATTAAACTTTTTGGTAAATCTTATTTTTTCTCAAAAATGGCTCGACAGATTTTTCTAAAAAAAAATTAATAAATTTTATTAGGTATAGGCTACCTTTTTGGTGAAAATAAAATTTCCAAAAAAATGGCTTTTAACTTCCATAGAACTATTTTTTTTTTATTTTCGTTTTTCTCGAAAAGAAATAAGCTGATTTTGAAAATCTTTTTTATGGAGAATCTTCTGAAAAATTAAAAAGGCATCCTACCAAATTTTTTTTTTTAAAACAGTTAAAATTTTTTTTGAAAAACAAATACAAAAACAACTTGGTTGATTTCTACGAAACTTCGTACTGAGCGGTTTTTTAACATTATCTAGAATATTTTATAGACAAATTATTCTTATAGTCAATATTAACGGTACATTGCATACTAAAAAACTATTACAGAAAATCTAAATTTTCTCGAAAACGACTCCTACGATTTCGATTAAAATTAATCTAAATACTATTATAAGTACAGTGTATCATAAGTTAAAAACAAAATTTACAGTTAGCCATTAATACTGGTATAGGCTACCTTTTAGTTAAAATAAAATTTCCAAAAAATGATTTTGAATGGAACCTCATAGAACCATTTTTCTTTTTGTTGGACTATCTCATTATCTGGTAAAACCGATTAAAATTAATTTTTTTTATACAAAAGCTTCTAAAAAGTTTAAATCATACTGCATATCAAAATTTAAAAAAAAAATGGAGTTAAAAATAAATTCATTTGAAAATTCGATATTTCAAAAAAGGGTGGATGATTTTTTTCAAAATTTAATTTTTAATTCAACATTAATAAATACTTAAAAATTATGTACCATTTTACTTTTTCTTAAAAATGGTAACAAAATTTTTTATATAAAAAATTAATTTAAAAAAAAAAACCGCTCGTACCTACGATTTTTATTTTTTTTTATTCGCAAAAACTAAGATTTGTTAAGGAAATCAGATGGTATGATTTTTTTTAGCTCTAAAACAATTTAAGATGAGTTTTTTACTAAATTAATTTCTGGTGTATAGCCGTTCTCCAACAATACAGCAACGCATTGATTTTGGAACTAATTAAAAAAAAAACAGCCAAATTTCGCTAAAAATTACAGGAATCTTAGATTATAGTCCAATAGTGTTCCTATGTGTGTTTGCTTGAAATAGGTCTTACAGCTTACCAACAAGTTGCAGGAGTACATGCCTTGAAAAAGAGGGCTTTACAACGTTTGCCGGGCTCTGCTAGTTTTTTTTTTTTTTTTTTTTATCTAAAAAGCAAGAAATTGAAATTTATTTTTCTGAAACAATGTTAGTTACAATAACAGTTTTAAAACCGATTCGTTATGAAGGTATTTATTATTTTTTTTTTTTCTAGGAAATTTGATGTTATCTACATAATTCCTTTCCTTATTCTTTAATTTTTTTTATTTATTTAATATTTAGTTAGTTTTTCTTTTAATTCGCCACCTAGACACCTATCGCTTCCAAGCACAAAGTGACATGAATGTGGCAAGAGCTTCCACTTTTTATGCAAGGTGCATGGAAAGCATAACGCTTTTGAGATTGCAAATTCTCCATTCATAGCGAGCCGCCTAACTTTCTGGAATAGCCCTCTGGATCTTTATGATATGTCGCAACACCAAACACTTATGTTACTTTGGCAGTTAATTCGTTATCTTAAATCGCCGGGTTTTCAAAGAACGCTTTGGGGCGACCCCATTTTGACTTCAGCATTCAACGAACAAACGTATTGTGATCTGTTTTATCAAGACAAACAAAATTTACATTGTTTTCTTTTGTCAAAAGACAAATTTTATTGTAAAAAAAAGCTGGAAATAGTGACTGGGAATTAATTTACAAACAGGTTGGAAATGATAAAAAAAAAAACAACTAAGTAATGTAAAACGTTTAACGTTAGCTTTAAAAATAGGCATTCGAAATGTGGCCTAAAAGAAATTTCTAAATATTTTTACTACTGCTTGCACCCATCGCGGTACCGGTCTTGACGTGATTTCAGCTTCTGCCGTTGATCCTAAACTATATAATCTATCAGCTTCTTCTTGAAGACGACTCTGTAGGGATTTATTTGACGTTACCAGGCATACTTGACTTTCTAGATCGCGATTAACTGATCGTTCTCCAAAGTTTGAGGATCCTATTAGTGTGAGACTAGGATACGTTGCATTTGGAAGATAGTACCTTGAATATAAATTGTAATACCAGATAAAATTTATTTAATTACTTAAAAGTTATCTGTTTACCATAGACCTTTAGCATGGTAACTCCAACCGTCTTTTTCAAATTCGAAGAAATTAACTCGATGGTCTTGTTGTTCTCGAACAAGGTTCTCATAGAAATGTTTGGCTATAAGAGTGTATGCGGCTGGGATACTACCAGCAGGGCCATTAGCACCCTGGAAACCATTCGCCTAAAGAATAAAATAAAATAATGTATTAGGTATCTTTTTAAAATAAAAGATAGTTTGTTAATAGTTTTACATTTGGATGTGCCATTAAGATACTACATTGTGCTAAACAGTTTTTTGTGATGGTGTCCATGTATTCTTGAGTTAAATTAAAATATCCTGTTGCTAGTTTAAGTCGAGATCCACTCACTGAAGAAGAGAGCAGTTGTTTTGTAACTATACTATCGTGATGAATTCCAATTTGTCCCATTTCGATAAGTGGGAAAATCCATGTGTCTGCGTCTGTAAGGAAAAAAGTAATTAAATTAGTTTTTGTTTAATTTTGACTATTTTTTATTTTTCATACTTTAAATTATGAGTTCATTTAGGTCCAGTTTTTCGGTGAAGAGTTCAACCAGAGTAAGTTAACTCTGGACATAATTTTATTCACAGTTAAATTAAGGAACAGTTTTTCAAAACAAAAACTATGCGAATCGTCCTATTAAACTAGGAGGATAATATATCAAAGCATTTTTCAGTAAATCACCAGATTTGGTGAGTTAACTCTGGTTTAACTTAAATCTCGCACTAAAAAACTAGGCCTTAGAGTCTATTTAAATATTTGAAGTTTAATCAAAATCGCGAGCTAGTTTTGAAAAACCAGCATCGTTGTAATAAGTGCCATCCGTTTTTAGTTTCTAGATGAGCTAAAACAGAACAAAAAAACATTTATCTAGGCTCTAGCTCATACAACATACAGACCGATGCACAGTGGTCGGATTCGCTAATCAAAGTAAAGCAAACTGCTTCAAAATGAAATGGATAGCTTCTCAATATAATAGGTAACTGTAAATCAATTTTTTTTTTTTTGATTTTTCTTACTAATTAGGAAATATAAAGCTGAGAAGTTAGTAGTTGATGAAAGCCACTTAGCGAGAGCAGTGAAAAGCATTTTTTTGTGTGGTTTGTTTTAGCTTCTAAAAGTGTAACGTGCGTCTATCACAATAAAAATATTCTTAAAATAATTTTTTATAATTGTTTAAGTTTAAAGTGAAAAATTCGGCTTGATATTTTTTTGTTGAATTTCCAAGTGGAGTTAAAGTGCATAGTTCCGCTGAGTTCCGGCTCAAAATTTATAAAAAGTGATTCTTTGGAGTGTTGGCTATCAGTTGCGCGCTTTTGCTACACCCATACAAGTATTTTCACTTTTAGAATAATCTCCTCAATTTCTCGTAAACAAATTTTTGAAATTTGACGGCAAACTTAGAAAACAAAAAGGGTTGATGTGGTAAGAGCGTTTGTTGTTGGCCAATTTGAACTTCCAGAACTATCTCAAGATGCTCAAAAAAACATTAATACATCTATCAAGAATTTGCTGCTTAAAATTAGTGAAAAATGGGTGAAAATCGGTAGGCATGTCAACAGATTTTTAGCTACGAACTCAGACTGATTAGAGGATACGTATCAAAAAAAAGTGATAGGAAAAACAAGAAAAAGTTTTGAGAAATGCTGTGAATAATCAAAAACACGCAGTTCATCGAGCCCTGATAAAATAATTGAAGCTGGTGAAGTTTTGCTTCGCAAAATGGGAAAAAAGGGACTCATCAAACATCATTAACGATCTTTCGGAAGCCTCATCTAGTAAAGGTACTGAAGTGAAAGCATTTTATTAACATCGAAGTTCTGATAACAGATCCCAACTACCTCTGTCTCCCAATGAACCATTGGCTTTAATGATTGACATTATTTTATCAAAACATCAGTATCAAGTTATACGCCAAAAATCAACTTGAAGTGCAAAGATATCTTCCCTTCTTATAAAAAAGTCTTAAACGCGAAGAAGAAATACTATCCCGCCGAAATTGAAGTCACCGAAGCTTATGCTAAAAGTCAACTTCAATGCTTGGTCGATCATACCATAGAACGGCTCTGCTTGGCTCGGGAACTTGAAAAAATTTAACTTCAAGGTGGTGAAAAACATCTTAATCATATGGGGGTGATGGTGGTCAGCAATCTCAATACAAACAGAAGTTTTCGTCGAAAGGCCAGATAGATGATAATTTATTCAGTATTAGCATGGTTCCTATTTAGATGAATTTAAGCTTTGGACAAGAAAGAAAGGTTGTGTGGCAAAATCCGGCTCCATGTTCTACTAGATATTGTCGATCAATCAAATTTGATTTTCAATTTAAATAACATGTTGAAACGAAAAACCTGAATTTTATCAATAACTTACAAAAATCACCTTCTTTTTTTGGTGCCAGGATATCGATCAAATTTTCCTTATTTTTCTGAAAAACAAAATTATTTCTATGTTGGATCGAAGATTGCGTCTGTTAGTACTCATAAAACATAAAATAATTTATTTAAAACATGATTTCCCACTGAAAAATAATTTTGTTCCGCTAGATTGGTAAATCCGACCACTGTGGTGGATTAGAAGACATATATGTGATTTTTTCTTTTGTATCCTTATGTCCCTTCCCTATGCCAGTATTTATGTATCGAGGAACTAATCAGAACTTTATTATACATTATTAAATAGGCAGTATCATTTGATTGTTTCTGCAAACATACATACATATGTCTACGTTTTCCTGTTCATGTAATTGAGACTACTGAGGCTTCTGAGATCTTATTTTTTTGAACTTGCGTAATAACAGAATTTATGGAAACATGTCAGCAAACTCAGATATCAACAACGTTGAAGGTCACTGTTGTAAAAATTTCAAAAGCTACGTTAAAAATCCAGTCTGATGTTTAAATTTATTTATTTTAAAACGTTTTTACATAGCTTTGAATGATACTTTTGTTTCAAAATACATCTGATATTTACCACATATATCTGCCATAGTTTCATTAAGATGTTTAACACAAGCAAAAAACTGAATTACGCGAATATATTAAATACATATTATCAAAACCATCTAGGAGTTACCTGCATACATATACGGAATAAAACCTTTGTAACTCGACAAATTAAATATTCGGGTTAACACCGCAATTTCGTATGAAAAAAATATGCCTTGGTTCAACATTTAGAACTTACAGAGTGAAGTTATTTCCGTCAGTATATTATTTTAACTCTCCTACTAAAGCTGTGGAGGATAATGAGACGGCTTCCTTAAGCCCGAGTAGTGATGGCTAAAAAGCCGATCTATCAATAAAGCTAAGAAGCCGATGATTTAGTTTGACTCTCTTCCAGAAAGTGATTTTATTATTTTATTCTTAGCCTATTTATACAAAAATATATGTCTGTTCCTTTACTTTGAAACTCTGTGATTTTCTGTGCATTTTATTGGACTGAAATTGCCATTTTATTTTTTTTATATGAACTTTGACATAACGTTGGACTGAAATTCACACAAATGCACAGAAAATCACAGAGTTTCAAAGTAAAGGAGCATGGCTAAAATATTACAAACTATGGGAACTTAAATATATGTATATTTTATGTACAATGATAAATTTGCTTTCTTAATCAAAAAAGGCATAAGAAGAATATGATCCTACGATTTAGTGTAACCTATTTTTGAGTGGAGCCGTGTGAAATTGGTTTTAATGTGTCATCAAATTTGCGACAGATAGCTGTATGACAAATATATATGACGAAAGTTCAGACAGCCCGAAATAATGCATCACACCAAAAGTATGGTTGTTGGTGAGGTTGGTGTTAATGACCGGGGAATAATATTGATGTTGTGGCTTAGGTAGCTTGGTAGTATATATGCACTACAAGAGAACTGGATCGCAAGAACTGGATTTAAGTTAAAGGCTATAGCATTGCTAACTGAAAAATTTGAAACAAGTACTAAAAAATGTATGTATTTTTCGATTTTTTTTTATATGAATTGAACAGAATTAGAATTCAATATTTTTTTCTTTTCAGAGAAACAAAATATCTCGAAATTTACTCATAAACAGTCCAAACCTTTTTTCCATTTTCACCAAAAATCTGAAGCTCAGTTATTTTACAATCAATTTTGTCATGAAGTTCAATAAAAATCGATAAAATTTGAAAAATTATTTGAACTAATAGATGACACTTGATTTCATAATTTGCCCAAATCGATCGAGTGTTTTTATATCTCAAATATAAATATACATAGGAATAGTTATCTAGTTTTGACGCTTTTCACTTATTAGTAGCTAGAATGAAATTAGAGTTAAACAGCAATTTTATCAAATGCATTCCATCGCTCTCAGGTAACGTTGCTATCTAATTAACTTTATCTAATTATAATCTAATTTAATATACAAAACATTCATGCAATCAGGTGGTTGAAATAGTTTGTACATATCTGCAAAATGAAATTTTATCTAATCTAACCATCGCTTTCTCAGTACAGTAGAGCGATTAGTCCAAAAATTAAGGTTCACCAGACGAATTAAATGGCATTTTCGATTGATCATCCAGACTTCAGAGGCTTCGATTCTAACAACCTCTCAGGAATTTCGAAAGCTTCTAGATGGCCACTAGAAAGTCTGAGTTCAGATGCGCATTTACTGCGCAAACTACGCATCCATTTGTTATATGCTTCGAAACGTCAAACTTATGCAAAGTAATATTTCTAAAAAGCATCAAGTTTGCGTTCCTGATGCGTTGGAAAATTGTATTACTACCGCATCAAAACATTTTTTTTTTTTTACATTTCGGAACTCAGCTAAATTTTCAGATGTGTTGCTTTAAATAATTACATTTATTCAAAAGGCCTTGCCGTTGCTATACCTATGCCATATACAATTTATGAATAAAAAACTATAATTTTAATACGTTCCAATGTATTTTACATCTTTCAATTCTAAAAACAGCCACCCAATCGATTAAATTTATTTTTGCATCAGAAACTGAACTCCAAAAACTTTGATACCGACCGGCGGCGGCGTGAATCACGACTTTGTTAATCGGTAGTTTGTAAGGAAAACTTAAAATGTTTTTTAACCATCGTATTCGAAAAATGACCGATAAGTGTTTTGTCTTAGAATTTAATTTAATTTTTTATTTTAGGTTTTGTATTGTGCTTCTTCAATGTGAAGTAAAAACTTAATCGAAATGAAACATCAATTAGATCTCGAGCCGATAGGTTTACAAAGAAAATACATATTATTTGGCATGCGTTGATTAATTTTTGTGTGCTTGCAAAAAATAAATAGTTGAAGTGGTCGCCAGGTTGGTTTGTGGAAATTCAGTTATCGTTTTTTTTTTTTTTTTCAATCCTTTACGGGCTTTGCAAATCCTAGTTTTAATTTTAGGCAACAAAATCAAATATCACATTCAAAAAGGAATCAGCTGAATTGTGGACATGATATGAACAACATAGGGGAGCTGAAATACATGTCCATAAAAAGGACCTGATGGCATGCTGCACTACTAGATACAATTGGTCCAAAGATGACCAGAGTTATTTAAACAGAGTGGATTTTTTTTCAAACTTATACAAGCATAAATTATCTTTAAAAACATTTTATCCTCTCACAATCGGCAACGAAAACAATTTTATAAAAATCGTTGTACTGTCGGAATTTTCAGTTCTTGTTAGGTATATTCAATCATTTAATTGAACGCCCGGTAAAAACAGAAGTTATCAAGTATTTATGTCACTAAAAATACCACAAATTACATATACATATATTTCTTTGTTTCATTTAGTCGAAAATTATTTGCTGCGTCATCCCGATCAATCTATTATCTTGAGAATTTTTGTTAATAAAAAATTTTAAAATAAAATTACGTCATGACTTTTTTTTGGGCACAACAGTAATAAGAATAAGAACCTTAGATGTCTTGAAAAAAAAAAAAACTCACCTGATGATTGCTCTAAAACGGCCTTTTGCTTGCTAAAAGTGTCTTGAAAGAAATCCGTCACACGTTGTTTGGCCGTTTTCATAAATGTTTCTTTGTCGCCTTCGTACGGTAGCAATGACCAATTATTATGCAGTTCGACTTCTGCATCGTCGCGCACCAACAAACTGAATTCTTGAACTTTAGCAATGAACTTCGCATAGAAATCGGCCAAACTCTTATCCTCGATTAGGATATATCGATCCTGTCGATTCGTAAAGTAATCATTGGACAAATTAGCTCCGCTTATCATAACCGAGTTGTCAAAGAGGTAGATTTTCATATGCTGCAGCCCCAGCAGTTCGTTCCATCGGGGCGGTGCAAAGCGCTTCGTCATACCCCGCAGATCTGGCGTGTGATACATGGATAGCGATACATTTTTATTGAATTCCTTCAGTAGAGGCATCAACATGGTTTTCGAGTTGATTTCACCGCGAGTTCCACGGGTGAAGTCCAACAGGACATTGACTCTCAACGAGTCATTCTTCTGGAGATTTGATTTGATTGTTTGCACAAAGGCAGATTCTAGGTTGCCAGTTCCCAGATACAAACTGGCAAGAACAATTCTTTCTTTGGCTTGGGCAGACTTCTGAATTAGAGTGTCATAGAACTTGCTGGGTTCGTGTATGATGGAGATTTGATCACCATTCAGTGGGAAGCAGGGTGTATGAGAGTACAACCACGAGAGACTCTCCAGACCAGGTGAGTTGAAAGTTTGTGCGATTTTCGGTGAGTTAAAGATAAAATCAGGCGACGAAGCGGTGATCTGTTGATCCACAAATGTCGCAAAAAAACGTCGGAACATTTCTATTTTCGATTAAATAATTTTTTGTTTGACTCGAATATAGTGTTGTTTTGCAATTGGCTTGTAGTGGATTTAGAGGATATTTTTTAACTGGTATTTGCTTTTTTCATTCTAAAGGATTAATTTTTCTTATTATTCAAGATAAAAGATAAAACACAAACGAATATATTTTGCGGTATTGAAATTTTTGGTCAACGTTGAGGGAAACTTTTTTTTTTAATGTCAAAAAACAGCTGAGTTTGACAGATAGAAAACATTTCTCCCGCCATGCGCATTAAAAATTGAAGTCATAAGCACAAGGATCATTAGACCAGTAATTTTTAAGGCCTAACGACATTCAAGACTTTTTGAAAAAAGTATGGCAAAAAGTGAAAAGTTAAAACCTAAACAATATATGCTCAGAGATGCCTGTGTGCGAGAAAATGGCTCTAATTTCCTTTAAGGACTTTGGAATTTGGGGACCAAAATAGTCCTATTCGATAGATAATGACTCAAAACACTCTAAGTGCCAGTTGTACAATCGTGGTTTAAATTTTGATCCGTGGTTCAGGAATTTTAACTCGCCAATTTCGGCGGGTTAACTGAGGTTCAACGATGGTTCAAGGTTCTAATATGCACTAAAAGCCAATTAAATGCCTGAACCATCGTTGAACCACAGTTAATCCGCTGAAATTGGTGAGTTAACATTCCTGAACCACGGATCAAATATTTGTAAAACTGGCCCTAAAAGTCTAAACAATTAGTTTTATTGATCGGAAATAGTTATAAGTATTTTTAATTTAATTAATAAAACTTCAAAAAGTCTGTATTTTTTATTTGATAAACACTCATGAATGGTTTCCGAATGTCAAAAAGGTTGGTGTATTTGCTTTTTTCTTGACATTTTGGAGTTCAGTTGCAAACCCTTTTGAGTTACAATGGAAGCAGTTTTTTGCATCAGCTGACTTTCACTAACGGCCATATTATGCACTCGATAAATTTAGATTAAAACTTAAATCTGGATGTAAATCATACAAATTCAATGTAAATTCATCTGGATTTAAGTTTAAATCTGAATGTATCGAGTGAATAATATGGCGGTAAGTCCCCTTTCACACGAAGATACTAGTTGCTGGTGATTTTTTTGACGTTTTCTTTAAATCTCCTTAACAATCTCTTGTACCTTTCACACGAAGATACAAAGTCGGAGGAGACTTGCTGTATTTTCCTTTTAAACTACCTTGGTTGAATGCACACAAACGTAGTGTGAAGAGAAACGTCAAAAAAATCTCCTGAATTTGTTGACCGGGGAGATTTCGTTTACCCCTCTTTCTTCCTGCCCTTCTCGCCAATGAACTAATTGTGGCCGGCAACTCAGTTGCCTTGTGTGAAAGGGGACTAAGTGTCAATTTTGGTCTAGTGAAATTCATAATCCATAAATATTCCATCGTGCCCTATTACACGTTGACCCTAAAGTCATGACTCTTTTCGAAATTGAATGAGTGCGAAGGAGAAAAAAGATCGGATTTCACCTTCGCACTCATTGAATTTTGAAAAGAGTCATGACTTTAAAGTCAACGTGTAATAGAACGCATCCAATTTTTTCTTGATCGTTTTCGACCAAATTACAGAATCGAAGCACTGGCCGCGTTCAACAGCACATTTGACAGTTATGAACTGTCATTTTTAGAGCTTCTGATTGGCCAGTAGTCATAAAAATTCAGTTAACGTCGATTGACATTTAGTTACGTTTCTTACGTTTTTTTCTGAATTTTCAGATGAAAAATTCTATCTGAAAATTCAGATGACAGCTAAAAGCAACAAAAAAACAGTTCTTGATCCAGTTTTTTTTGTTGGTGTGTGGTCTGATCGTCTGGGTCTCGTATTGCTTTTCGGATTTTGATTTTAAAGTGCAAAAAATAATAAAAACAGAATAAATAATTTCAGACTTTTTTGTGCGTTCAGTGTTACGTTTTTCAGAACTGAATTTGTATATCTGTCAAAAACGTGGTTGTTTACGCCAAAATATAGACCAGTTAAAACGAATAATATACAACCACATTACAATTTAAATAGCCTACTTTTAGGCGTTTGCGATAATTTAAGTATATATACTAACTAATATTGATTGAGTGATGCATTGAACTTAATTACTATCTAAGTTTCTATTACTCAATCATGTATGTATTCACCACTTTATATAAGTAAAGCTTTCACCACCGAGCTCGACGATCGGTGCTATTTAATTTTAGTCAAACTTTGTAAGTTAGTTTTTAAGTAATATTTAAAGAGAAAAGTCGATTTAATAAAAGGTAAAAATTATAAAACAGGTTTTTTTTATTAAGATTGTGGTACTGCAAGAAAGTTTTATTTTTACAGCACAGTGCGCACACCTTTGATTTTGGTTCCCTTTTTGAAAGAAGTTTCTTGATAAAGTCGCCTACCCATAGCGATTTCCCACTAGCTGCCAACCCATAGCAGCAGAAGAAGATTAGAGCATTTAGAGAGTCTTTATATTTGACTGGGATTTAATTGAGGAATCCCCCCAACATTTTTTTGATCCAGTCGAGCCGGATTGGAAGCCTTTGGACAAAATTAATCTATGCTTATTGGTGCATAATAATTATAAAAAATCCCGTATCCCATAACCAAGGTAGGTGCTGTGCACTAAAAAATAATTATAGAAATTTGATTGAACAAATTAAAAAAAAAAAATATTTTGATCGATAAATTAATCAAAAAAATAACTTTTTTAATTAATGAATAATTTGATAGTGAAACAAGAATAGCATCTTTTAGTTTTTGCATACTTTACTGTGCAGATTGTGTGATAAGTTTTTTATAGAAAAATAATTAAAAAGTCTCTGTGTGGCTTTGAGGCATTTGGAAGATTTTTTGATTTAAAGGCAAAAGTACAGTCTCGCGTTACGGTTATTTGATCTCGTGATTTTACGTTTTCCAACTTTCTTCGGTAAACAAAATACAGTTTTTTTTTCCGTATCCTGTTATTAATTACCGGAGCTTTTACATCAAAGAAATTTCTCGATTTTATAAAGAAAAGATCGCCTTCAATTTTTAAATTATTTTATTTGAAACTTTATTGCATATTTTGTGCACTTTTTTCTTCGTTTGGGATCTTTTCAATATATTTTCTTTCTATTGTCGAAATGTCGCTGTTGGAAGATTTTTATCTTTGCGTGAGACAAATAAATGAAACTATTAAAAGTTTTCGTGATGTTCCAAATAAAGAAACCTTGACCTGTGGTATGTTGGAAGTATGGAAACAGGAATTTGAGGTTTTATGGAATGGATTCAGGGCTGTCTATGCACAATGTTTGAAAAACGTCGACAAAACTTTGGATGATGCTAAGTCATTGGCAATCAAATCGAAGTACACTTCTTATAAATCCTGGCCTACTTTTCGTGACATGTTCACTTCAATCTATATAGCTCACCCGCGATTGAGTGATGTAGAGAAACTTTTTCACTTGCGTTTAAAAACTAAAAAGGAGGCACATGCCATTGTCGATAAATTTCCACTTACTGCAGATAACTTCAAGCTTGCTTGGGACGCTTTAAAATCCCAGTATGAAAATAAACGCATTTTAATAAATACACAGCTTAAAGCATTATTTTCCATACCGTCTATCTCAACTGAAACTGGTTCAGCTTTGAGAAAACTCCACCGAACTGTCAGCGATTGCTTAGGAATCCTTTCAAGCTACGACGTTAAAACTGAAAATTGGGATCCGATCCTCATTTACATTATATCTCAAAAAATTCCAGAACAGACTTTATTCCTTTTTGAACAAAGTCTCCCAAAAGATAATGAAATTCCCACTTGGAATTCTTTGAATGATTTTCTTGCTTACAGATACAAGATACTTGAGTCTGTCGAAGAAGTCAAACAGTACCCGCGTAAAAATATTAATCAAACGTCAAATTTTAACTCGAGAAAAGTAAACTCATTTCATAGTGAGCAAAAGAATTTTTGCTGCAAGCTATGCAATAGCAACCACCCCTTGCGTTCATGCAAGAAATTTTTGGATATGGATGTCTCATCCCGCCGTAAAGTAGTACAATCCCAAAAGTACTGTTATAATTGTCTTGCACTTACACATTCGGTGTATGAGTGCAAAAGTAAAGTATCTTGTGACCAATGTGGTAGAAGGCACCACAGTTAACTTCACTTTACTCAACCAAACCCAATTAGTCAAGAGACAAAAACTGTTTCGCTACCCCCTCTGAATACAACCCCCATACAGTCCACTTCGAAGACACCAAAACAACCGACGGCCCCGATTAAAGTAGAAGAAGATATTCAACCTGACTCTACTACCATTCAAAGTTTTATAGTTAACCAAAAACGAAATGTTTTGTTAGCTACAGCTTTGGTCAAGATTACAATTCATAACCAAACTTTTCTTTTGAGGGCTTTAATCGACCCAGGTTCTGAAGCTACTTACATTTTGCAATCTGTAGTGAACCGATTAAAGCTTTTTACCCGCTCTAGCAATGCATCTATTTGTGGCATTGGACAAATTCAAAGTGAATTTTCTACGAGTATGTGTCCCCTCACTCTCGAATCACGCATCAACCCTGATGTACGTATACCAGTTTCAGCCGTTGTTTTGAAAAAGTTGACAGGTAATCTGCCATCGCAAACAATTGATGCATCAAACTTGGTTGAGCTCAAAAGTTTGCGACTGGCAGACCCTAATTTTGATAAACCTGCTCCCGTAGATATTTTGATCGGAGCAGATATTTACCCCCTTATTTTATGTGAAGGTGTAAAGAGAGAAAAAGACTTTTCTCCAATTGCACAAAATACAGTTTTTGGATGGATCCTTTCAGGACCATGTGACGAAAGTCAAAATAAATCCACCCTTAACACTTTTTTTAGTGAATTCTGCTTAGAAAAACAAATTCAAAAATTTTGGGAACTCGAAGAAGTTCCACATGTAAAACCCTTATCAAAGGAAGACAAATTTTGTGAAGAATTGTTCATGGCTTCTACAAATCGAAATTCAGATGGTCGTTATGTAGTAAAACTTCCATTTAAGCCCCATTTAAATACGTCAGATTTAGGTCTTTCAAGAAGTAGTGCAGTTGGCCAATATCTGCGCCAGGAAAAGCGACTTCTTAGTGATACAATTCTCAAGGAAGAGTATAACAAAGTTCTTAACGAATACGTTTCATTAAATCACATGAAGGTTATTCCTAAAAACGACTTAGGTCTTTCAAGTGCACATTTTTATTTACCGCACCACGCCGTGGTTAAACCAGATAGTGCATCTACTAAAGTAAGAGTCGTTTTTAACGCCAGTGCTTTTACCAACAAAGGAGTGAGTCTGAACGACTTTTTATGCAGCGGTCCTGCTCTTCAAAATGATCTTCAAGCTATTTTGCTTAGGTGGCGTCAATATCCGTATGTTTTCAATAGCGATATTGAAAAAATGTATCGTCAGATACATGTGCACAAAGACCACCAAAAATTCCAAAGAATAATTTTCCGAGACGCAAAATCAGAATTGGCAGATTTTAAAATAAATCGAGTGACTTTTGGAGTCAACTGTGCTCCATATTTAGCAATCAGAACATTGCACCAACTCGCTTCCGATGAAGGTAATAAATATCCCTTAGCAAAAGAGGTTGTTTTATCAGATTTTTATGTTGACGACGTATTTTCTGGAGGTTTCAACTTAGATTCCGTCGTTAAAATTGAAGAAGAATTGAAGGCACTTCTTCTTTCTGGAGGATTTTGTTTGAAGAAATGGACTGCAAACCATCCTTACCTGTTGGAAAATATCCCTAGGGGGGATGTTTTAGACCAACACTTTCTGCATTTCGAAGAGTCTTCAAATGCAAAAGTTCTAGGTATAGGATGGAATGCAAGAGAAGATATTTTCTATATACGATGTGAGCTGTTTCCTCCTCCACAATTTTCTCTAACAAAACGTGAACTTTTTTCAAATATTGCTAAAATATATGACCCTATTGGTTGGCTAGCTCCAACAACGATTTTACTAAAAATCTTAATGCAAGATGTATGGAAACATAAAACGGATTGGGATGCGCCCATAAAATCCACTCATTTAGAAACTTGGAAAGAATTTGTGAAATCTTTTCCAATAATAAAAGACATAAAAATCCAAAGATGGATTAATTACACGCCTGAGATGTGTGTGAAAATTCATGGCTTTTGCGATGCATCTCTTAATGCGTATGCCGCGGCTATATATTCGAGGGTTTCAGATTCATCTGGAAATGTATTTACCCACCTTCTCTGCTCAAAAACAAAAGTGGCACCTTTGAAAGCCATTTCAATTCCCCGATTAGAGCTATGTGGAGCTGTTTTGCTAACAGGGTTAGTGAACGCTGTACTAAATAGTCTCAAGCTAAAACACTGTCCTGTCTATCTTTGGACCGACTCCCTAATTGTTCTCTATTGGATACGTGAATGTCCATCTCGTCTTGAAACTTTTGTGAGAAATCGAGTTTCTAAAGTGCAAACTGATAGTCCTCCAGGTAGTTCTTGGAAACATGTTCCCTCTGAACATAATCCAGCCGATATCGGCTCCCGAGGTATTAAGCCTCAGCTGTTAATTCATAATTCCCTGTGGTGGCACGGTCCAAGTTGGTTAAGTTCATCTAAGGAAACCTGGCCAGTCACAAAAGTTCAAGAAGATCCTAATTGGAACCTTGAAATAAGGAAAATTAAAAGCTTTTCAGTACATCTAAATATAAATGAAGATATTTTAAGGAGATTTTCGTGTTATGGTCGTGCCATCAAAGTTTTAGCTTATTTATTTAGATTTATAAACCTAGCTTCCCCTAAAAGAAGAAAATTATATACTCATCGTCATTCTTCGATAAATCTTGCCCACCATGAAGTAACTTTTGTAAAAACTCGGCTAATTTTATTAGCTCAACGTTTTTATTTAGCTGAAGAGTACAAAGCTCTTTCAAATTCAAAACCCTTGAACAGGAATAGCTCAATTTTATCCCTTAACCCTTCTTTGGACTCTGAAGGAATTATTAGAGTAAATGGTCGATTGAGCAATGCGAATTTGAGTTACAATGAAAAATTTCCCATTATTCTACCCTATTCGTGTCAGTTGGCAAAACTGTTGGTAGGCTTTGTACACAAAATTTCATTACATGGTGGGAATCAGCAAGTTTTGTACTTGATACGTAAAACATTTTGGATTCCAAAACTTAAAAATTTAATAAAATCATGTCTAAACCGTTGCAAAGTTTGTGTTTTGCACAAAATGGAATTTCAATCTCAGTTAATGGGTATTCTCCCACCTGAGAGAGTTAACTTTTCATTCCCTTTCACTCATGTTGGACTTGATTTCGCTGGCCCCTTTGAACTAAAGGTTCAAAAAGGTCGATTTTATCAAGCCATCAAAGGCTATACTTGTCTTTTTGTTTGTTTTTGTACAAAAGCCATACATTTGGAGGCAGTAGGAAGCCTCTCTACAGAATCCTTTTTAGCAGCGTTTGATAGGTTTGTCGGGCGAAGAGGCGTTCCCCAACAGCTTTTCTCCGACAATGGCACCAATTTTGTTGGTGCCAGTAAAGTGCTCACACAGGAGATTCGAAAGGCATTAGCAGATGCAACCTCAGAGGCTGAAAAATCCTATCTGCCTAAGAATCTAAAATGGAATTTCATTCCACCAGGTTCCCCCCATATGGGCGGTCTTTGGGAGGCCGGTATAAAATCATTTAAAACCCATTTTAAAAAGGTCGTTGGAAACTCAAAACTCACTTTTGAGGAATTTTCAACATTGTTAGTGAAGATAGAATCCTGTTTGAATTCTCGCCCTATTTCTTCGATGAGCGAAAATCCGTTTGAACCACTTCCGTTAACGCCAGGTCATTTTTTAAAAGGTGCCCCCTTGATTTCCCTACCCGAAGGTCAGGTTATTGAAAGTACTACCCTAAAAAGTTGGCAGAGAGTCCAACAGATCTTTCAATCTTTCGCGAACCGATGGAAAGAGGAATATTTGACCGATCTGCAGCGAAGAACAAGGTGGAAATATCCAAAACGAAATGCTAAAATTGGAGATGTGGTGGTGGTACGCAATGAAAATCTGCCACCCACTCTCTGGCGGTTAGGAAAAGTTGTTGCTGTTCACCCAGGGAAAGATGGAAAGGTTCGCGTTGCCACCGTTAGAACTCAGCAGGGGGATATTTTACGCCCTGTAGTTAAATTGTGTCTTTTGCCGGTCGATCAAGAATTATTCCAGGTGTATCTTGCTTTACAGACGATGGATTGATTGTTTTTTTTTTGAAATTTAGTTTCTTAAAATAACTACTAGATTTACATTTCTTTTTATTTTTGATTTTAAATGCACAGCACCTTATTAAATTAAACTTAAATATTTAATTCCCATACATTTAAAATTAAATTTTTTTCCTACTAAAGCTTCGTATTCATTATGCGCGGCATCCGCGCGCACCATGTTCGTCCGCGGCAAATCATGATATTTGCCACGCATATCATTTTTTGAGAAAAAGTTGATGAACCGCGGCAGCCGCTGGCGGCAGTCGATCCAATTGACAGCTAGTAGCTAGTGGCCAAATCACAAAACAAACTACCGTCTCAACTGCGCGCGAGTAAAATCATGTTCGACCATTGCCGCGCTTCAAAAATCCATCACGAATGGATCGATGCGCGGCATGTTCGAGCGCACAAATGTTCGAGCTGCCGCGCGAAGAAACCCGGTATTCATATTGCGCGGCTGATGCGCATAACAATGTTCGTTGGTTTGCCGCGCATAATGAATACGAAGCTTAACATGTTTGAGTGAGTAAGGGCACTCTTTAATCAACCCTCACCGATGGATTTTACTAATCATTATTTTTTTTTCCTGAGTAGCGAATCGAGGCGCTTCTTGAACATAATACCTCCACCGTTGGATTCTCGTTTTAAAAAATAAATTTCGAAAAGCTATTTGGATTTGACTCTTTGCATTCCTGCAAAGGGAGGCCGGAATGTTTACGCCAAAATATAGACCAGTTAAAACGAATAATATACAACCACATTACAATTTAAATAGCCTACTTTTAGGCGTTTGCGATAATTTAAGTATATATACTAACTAATATTGATTGAGTGATGCATTGAACTTAATTACTATCTAAGTTTCTATTACTCAATCATGTATGTATTCACCACTTTATATAAGTAAAGCTTTCACCACCGAGCTCGACGATCGGTGCTATTAAATTTTAGTCAAACTTTGTAAGTTAGTTTTTAAGTAATATTTAAAGAGAAAAGTCGATTTAATAAAAGGTAAAAATTATAAAACAGGTTTTTTTTATTAAGATTGTGGTACTGCAAGAAAGTTTTATTTTTACAGCACAGTGCGCACACCTTTGATTTTGGTTCCCTTTTTGAAAGAAGTTTCTTGATAAAGTCGCCTACCCATAGCGATTTCCCACTAGCTGCCAACCCATAGCAGCAGAAGAAGATTAGAGCATTTAGAGAGTCTTTATATTTGACTGGGATTTAATTGAGGAATCCCCCCAACAGTGGTGATGAACGTGGCCACTACTGAACTGAACCAATGCTTGCGTTCGGGGGGTAGTGAGATAGGCTATCCACCTATCCCAAAGATTTTCAGATACCTTGAGTTGTTGTTGCATCAGCTGACATCAGAAGTTTTTCAACAAGGGATTACAACAACACAAACCTATCCGGATAGGTTTGTGTTGTTGTAATCCCATAGGAAAATTCAGCTGATGAACCAAACAGCTGTTGTCAAAAACAAATCTAAAGCTATCCTAAAATTTTCGGGATACTAAACTATCCTATGCGCAATTTGAGGAACAGCTGATTACAGCTGACTTTTGGTTTTCGGGTGACGCTTGAGTAGTTGTTTGTTTTTATTTTTTGTTGTTTGTTTTTGGCTTTTAAACATAAAAATACATATACAAATTGTTGCAAAAATAAACAAAATGAAGATATCTGTCAATTGGAAGGACACAACATACGATTTTGAAGACACAGCAGAGATCTGGGAAAAAATAATTTTTGGTACTTACTTGAACTTTGTTCAGCTGTTTTGATTTTTGATAGGTAACCTATCCGGTTCGTTCGAAAACATATCCGATACTTAAGTATCTCAGATAACCTATCTGTGTACCCCCCGAACGCGGCCATTTGTTGTTCCAACGTAAAGTTTTGAACGAATAACAAAACGTATAATATGTAAACCATTGACGTAATATACATGGACTGCTAGTACCCAACTTCACTCGTGTTCCAGTTTACAGCAGCGCTCTTGGGACCCGGTGGTCGTTCAAAGAAATTCCGCTTTAAGATACTGTATTAACAAAGATGCCAAACCTTCCTACGTTTCACCCTCCGAAACCAATTTATTTGTTATTGTTTTGTTTTGCTTGTTCAGGAAACCCGCAATGACAACCGAGGTTTCCTATCTTTATTTGGTGTATCTTTGGCAGCAATGTTTGAAAAAGTAATTTGAATGTTTTCAATTCGGTTTTTATTGTTTTATTAAGCCTGTAACCCTGTAAGCCATTCACATAATTAAAATTATTGTTTCTGATAGCAATAAAAAAAAAACTAATATAATGAAGTGCATTATCGATGGCTGTGAATCTCGCAGGAATGAAAATACAACTATTTCGTTTGACAGGTTAGTTTGTTTTATGTGACATTGTTCAACAAAAATGATTGGTCCAGTTCTTAAATTCTTTTATTTATTTCATTTACAGAATTCGCGAAAGAGTAGATTGGGTGGAAGCTATAAAAACCCTTAACGGGCAGGACGTAGATTTAAATTCAGGCAAGGAGTTGAGAATTTGTTCCAAGCATTTCGAAGCATCTTATATTTTAGACATTTGCACCAGAAAGCAAGTGCTTCATGGGGCTGTACCGACAATTTTTCCAAAACTTTTTGATTTGTAAGTTTTTTTTTTTTTTAACAATTAACTGTGTTAAAAAGTATGAGTATGTATGTTAATCATCTTAGTGAACATGTTGAATTACTGCTACCTTCAAATGCAGGCGAATCAGAGATACAACCAAGATTACCTTCTGTTCAAGAAAGTGGCTTCTTGTTAAACAGGTGAGCTTGTAGAGGTGCTCGATTTGATATAACATTTATTAAAGTTTAATGTACTTTCAGAGCACCACTCCCCCGCCGAGGACGAATCAATTTAGATATCGACAAAGCTACTCCACGTTCTCTTAGGAAGTATACAAAATCAATTAAAACGCTTTTAGAAATTAAAAATAAACAAATAAAGAAAGTGAGACGGCAAATCGTCTACAAAGAAAAAAAACTCAAGAATTTGAATTTAATTATAAAGGAATTAAAAAGAACAAATATGCTAACAGAAAATGCTGCTGAGGTTCTAAGGGTAGGATTAATTGTTTAAAGAGATACTCGGGCTTATTCATAGACATTTTTTTACTGTTCAAATGAATTTTGCTTATATTAATTTTCGTCTTTATGAAGTTAACGTTTGTGGTAGAATAAAGACCTAACTACATTAAAGACTTTTTGTAAAACAGTGCCAAAAAATGGAAAACCGAAAAACAAAAATATGCTCTAGATTATAGCGGTTTGTGGAAAACTTGTGTTTTGTCAGCCCTATCCTGCTAAACCTTCGCGTGAAAGTTTGTATTCTGCTATCCGTAGTGGATCCAAAATAAATTTTAAATAGTAACGTTTCCTTGACAACTTCGAAAATAAATTCGGTTAATATTTACACTCCAAATACAGAAGAATTTCAAAAATAATTTAAGACAAATTCAATAAAACATTCGCGTGAATCGAAAGATTTGATCGAATCGTTTAGCAGAATATAAGGCTCTGTATAGTATATGTCCTTAAGAACAATTAATTTAAATGCATTGTACATAGAATTAAAAGACCACATTTTGGATTGCGATGTACAAGATAACCACATTTATATTATTGTTAAAAAAGTTATTAATATATATTGTAAGGTAATAATGCACTATATTGCCAAAAAATCCAATTTGAAAGATCACAAAAAACTAGTTCGATCAAAATTTACGAAAATTGTTCAATTCATGGGCCAATAAACCGAAAAAAATTAAAATTAAAACAATGAACAAATTTCTTTTATTCTTTTTAAACAAAAAACGAACTTTTTTAGATGCCATCTATCGTCAGTTCTTCTTAAATATTTAAATTTTAACGTATTTTTTAGCGTTTGACATCTGTTTAGTAACGAATGTGGACGCTCATTCCCAAGAGCGCTGCGTTTTCTTGGAACATTTTTTTGCGCAAGAAATGTATGAAAGTGACAAGTAACTAGCAGTCCATATATAATACGTCAATGATGTAAACGTCATCCAAAACAAAATGTCAAAATTTTTCTTGCTCAGTGTCATTTGAGTTTGGTTTCTCTTTTATTGTACTTTATTTTTGTCTTGAAATAAATTTCCTTTATACCAAAGTGATATTCTTTTATCAAACAAAATGAAAAAATCTCCAAATCTGCAAGTGATATTTGTTCTATGGACAATACTTTGTTGTAAGTACAATAAAATTAAACAAAAATAATCCACATAATCAAAAACTTGTAACACACACCGACTGCGTCCTAGAATTTACCACCTACAAGAAAGCAAAATGTAGGCGTTGTTAGGAAGGTGAAATTTGCAAATTGCTAATTCGCGCCGAAGGTTTTCTCCATTTATATCCCATAAATCACTTACTTTTAGTGTCACTTGGATACCGGCCAAATTCCTGACCCACTAGTATAAATCAAAACATAAATCAATCGAATCCAAAAATTTAAGTGGCGATTGAGATGCGAACACAGCAAAAGGTGACTTCCTCCTCCACCTCTATTATCTGTAACTTTAAAGTGACTCACTACAAACTATAATGAAATTCAAGTGATAAATTGTATTCTCTATTATGTAGGTATCTGATTCCTTTCCATGGTCAACAATTTGATTTGCTTTAATGTTCGAGTCGCACAAGTAAAGCAGATAATCTTGACTTTGAATAATAAGTAAACTCCTTTACTATTAGCTTCACAAAAAAATTTGTTGTCATCTTTGGGAATTCATCCTTATCGTCGGGCAGACGAGATTTTGATTACTTATCCCATCGCGACTATTGAAAAAAAGGATACATGCATAGCTACCATCCGATAACATAGTCCAAATGCTAACGAACCCCGAATTCGTAAAAGTAAACATGCCCAATCACTGCTAAAAACAAATGCAAAAAAAATGGTAGTAGGTATGTACATTTTGGGAAAATTTGATTTTAATGCTGAGAGCAAACGTTAGCGTGGCATTTTACTTTTATGAACTCGAACAAAACCACTGGTCGGTTACTTTTCAAGTAACTTTTGACAAAAATTTCTTTGCTCGTTCATAGTATTAACTTGGACTTGTCATTGTAAAGTTCAAGTGAAACAAGGGTCGTATGGTGAAGTCTATATGGTTGCATACCATAGTAGGTGGGCAGATATGTTGACAGTCGAGACTTTTATGTTAACGACAGCGCTGCGCACTTTCTCCTCCAGAAAAAAAATTAAAAAATCGCATGAATGTGCACGCGACACTGTTGGATCCATGAACTGGGCCATATAGAGCTCCTGAAGAGGATTGCTATCACTCAAATCAGCTGCCTTGTGTCCTTAAGCCTTTTTAGTAACTAAGGCATACGAGTTTATAACAGATTTGTTTATAAAGCGGCCCTACGCCGCGGTGGGCTTACTTCGGACACTCAAAGTTTTTCAATCCCCACAAAACGCCTTCAATATTTTGTAGTTTTTAATCTATCCGTAAAGTCAGTTTGTTCATATTCCAATTAATTTTGCATTTACTCCAGAGTTGTGGAAATACATATATCGTTTAGTTATTTTATCTAACGGTAATTAAAAAATGTTTTTTTTTTTTTCAGTTAATTTTTCAGCAAATGCAGAAAGAACTCATGAAATGATGTATGAACCAATTAGCGGAGCGAGCTGTTACCGACGTTTGAATGGAACACACCAAACTGGCTGCTCTTGTAAGTTAAATTTGAATGAAACAAAAAATTGGATAGCTTTGCTAAAATTTTATACTTTTATCATAATTTTAGCTTCATCATCCGGCTCAGTAGGTGCTCTGCATGTCGTGAAGACCATTGACGATATAAATTTTCTTCTAAGTAATCCACCTTCTCCACCTTATGCACCGGTAATACCACCACCTCTCTTTACCCGCACCAATTTGCTTCGCTTAAAGAACGAAGGTGGTAAAAACATATCTGTTGTGATTCTAATCAATCAAATAGACAACAAGACTCATTTCAGTCACGAGTTAACGTGTCCCAATCAATATAGTAACATTAACAATTACACTTGCGATGCAACTCGTCCTGAAACACTTTGGAATCCCTTTGGTACGGGATTGTTGCATGAAGACTTTCCATTTCCAATTTATTATGTCGCAGATCCTGATCAAAAGAAGAAAATCCTTGACTGCTTTGAAAAGTTTAACGATTTTGATTACGAAACACAATCCACACGATCTCTGTGCAGTATTCAAGTGAATACGTTTATGTCTGCCGCTGTTAGTTCAGAGGTTTGTATTCGGAGAACAAATCTCGTCAACAATCTTAGTCGAACAAGATATTGTGATCCTCTAGATGGAAGGAATATCTATGCAACTCTTTTCCCAAGAAACCAAACAGATGACAAACGAGAAGTCGATCCGGAAGAGAAACTTATCATGGTAACCACAAGACTGGATACAACTTCTATGTTCGATGGTATTGGATTGGGTGCAATGGACTCGCTATTATCCTATGCAACTTTGGTCAATGTTGCCCATGTGCTAGCGAAAACACTGTCCCAGCGCAAAAACGAAAAATACAACATTCTCTTTGTGGTCTTCAATGGCGAGACATATGACTACATCGGCTCTCAGAGATTCGTGTACGATATTCAAAATAAGGCCTTTCCTACAGCCAGTACACATACCAAACCCATTAACTTTGACAACATCGCCCTGATGATTGACATAGGAGCTATAGATGAAATGAATGAAATCAACCTACACTCTCGGCAGAATATTCAGCTGGCTTCAGATTTCCTCGCAAAAATACGGTACTATTCTAACGAATATGGACTAAATGTGAAATTCAACTCTGTGTTGAGTGAAAATCTGCCCCCAACATCGGCGCAGTCGTTTCTTAAAACAAATCTTTCATTTCCCGCGGTGATTTTGAACGCAAAACCTGAAAATAAATATTATCACTCCATCTATGATGATCAATATAATATTGATTTCATTTATGGCAATACTTCAATGGATTTTAGTGTCCTGATGGAGAAAGAATTGGCAAGTGATCATTTCAACGTAAACTCGGTGCAGATGAAAATTCGAAATGTCTCATCGGCACTTGCCTTGGGATTATATGACATTCTGTCAGGTCTTGAGTATGAAGACAATAAGTTGGCAAATCCTATTTTGGTCGATGAATTTTTGTTTTGTTTCCTACAAATGGCCGATTGTCCACTGTTTAAAGCAGCCTCACATCCTTCAAATCAAGTTCGATCACCTATTCCACCATTGAGGTGAGTTCTTTTACATTAATGATAGGCGTATGTATTTATTTTAAATTTATTTTTTGTTCATTTTTTGATTAAAGGTATATAAGCGTACAAGGAGCATCTCAAGAAGCATCTGTTTGGTCTTATAGACTGCTTGGATATATTCTATCACAAAAAATTACAGAAATTAAAAAGGAGAATTGCACATATCTACCATTACATTGGTTTGCTGGATACGATGGAAAGGGCGAATGCCGATTGACAACACAAAACTATAGTGTGGCAATGAGCCCGGCGTTTTTAATTGACAGTAAGTTGTTTGATACATTTAAAAGTGTTTTTTTTTTTTTGGTGTTTGTGTTCTGATACCAAAATTTGCACTCAAAGGTTGTAGTTTGCATTCACAAGTTTATGACTATATTTATAAAGGTCCTAGCCGCAGGAAAATAGAAGAATATTATGTGTAGTGCGAATAAAGAATTGAAACTAATCGCTATAGATAAAAGATTCTACTTGAACACATCCTACGGCAGGACCTCGCATCAGATAGTCAAGGTATTTTTAGTTAGAAAAAATAACAAACCGCCCACAAATCCATTATGTTATAGGTTAGGTTAGGTTAGGTTAGCGTGGCTGTCAGCACAAGTGCTTGACATACTTAGACCATGAGTTGGTCCATTGTGATACCAAATGAATCAATTAAAAGTTCTTCCTACTCATTGAACCACTTAGAGCTTCTTACGACACGACAAATGTCTACGTTTGCCAAATCACTAGGATCATTATAGTAAAACTCTCCTAGATGGAGCCTAGGTCTTTGAGAGAGAGCGGGGAATGTACAGAGAAGATGAGGAATTGATTCTTCCTCTTCTTCGTTCATACAGCTTCTGCAAAATTCATTCGAGTATAGACCGAGTCTCGTCGCATGTTTGCCTATTAGACAGTGTCCGGTTATAACACATATTATGGAGTCCATTTGGTTGTGACCAGATTTGTTTTGTGCCACACAAGTAGTGATATTATTCCAGCTAAGGTTTGTTTTCGCGATAGCGTCTTGTTTCAGCATAAGTTTCCATGTAGCGATAGGTATACCTATATTTGCTCTATAAGGCAAAATATGCGATTTTTCTGGACACTGGCCGATCGGAAAACATGCGGCGAAGCTGGGCATCCCTCACAATACTCACTCTCGTAGCTGTGGAGACCATCAGGAAAGGGAAACTGTCTTTCAGTTTCTCTGTAAATGTCCCGCTCTGGCCAGAATGAGAACGCAATCATTTGGAAAGGCCCTCTTCGGCGATCTGAATGAACTCTCTGAACTGAAGATCAAAGATTTGATCTCTTTCCTCAATGGGACGAAATGGCTCTAACGTTAACTTGGTAGCAACCGCACCATGTCTCCTGTCAGACTCCCAAGACCACTAGCAGGTGGTTAACGGATCTTTCGGGTTTACATGGGAGCATAAAATGTTATAGATTGTTTAAATTTTGGGAAGTTGACACTTCAAATGGGATAACGCACACTGTTTTCGTCGATACACTTTTAGGCCTTGATATGAATTAATCCGTTGACAAATAAAAACGAACATAAGAAAAGGGTCTGTGCAAGGCGAAGATGTGAACGTGCGAACCTGAGTTAAGGTTTTTTGGTGTGACATGCGAACGTGGGAAATTCCGAACATGGCAATTTTTTAACTAGGTACCTACTCCTATGCCTACCCCACTCCTTCCTTCTATTGCCTCATTTCAAATGTGAGAATATGCGATCGTGCAAACATACAATGCGAATATCCAAACATAGAAACATGCGAAAGTGCGATGGAAAAAGCAGATGGGAAGCAGCTAGTGTTTGTTAAACACTTATCTGCTGGGGCCTCTTATAATAGATATAGGATATGCACTAGCCCAGAGTATTTACTTAATAAACACTAATTTAAGTCTTAATAATAAACTTCTTCAAATCCTGAAATCTAAATATTTTGCATTACGTACTAGTTAATGGGACTATAACTACAACAAATATAACATAATTAAAAACACTTTATATTCTTATATTTTCAGACTACGATTGGAAATCTGGTCAATACTCAACTTGGACCGAATCGACATGGTCACAACTAAGTGCAAGAATATTCCTAAGACCGTCCAAAACACACGAAACAATAACACTCTCAATTGGTATTATTGTTGCGATATTATCGTTTTGTATAGTTTATTTAATCAACAGCAGATCAGATGTTCTCTTCGAAGGTGCACCAACAAGATCATCGTAAGTTATTCAACTCAATTCTATGTTTTTTGTTTGTTTTGCATTTTGTTTTAAAGCAACTACATAAATACCTAGATACTAGTTCATTTTATTCATCAAAATATATATTTATATTCTTCCCCCTCTTTCATTTAGCATAACGGAACCAGCGGCTTGTTAGTAGTAATACAAATATTTCTATATACAACTTATAAAAAAAAATAAACTTAACAAAAAGACTGCCCTTACTTAGGCGAAAATTGTAAAATAGTTTTTAAGTATTATTTTAACATTCCCAAATTAATTTTTATTTGTGTCCCATGAAAAAAAAACTATTAAATATTTTTTTTTTAACTACCTAGTTAGAAAAAGAAATAAAGAACGAAACCGCTTAAATCATTATTTTATAATAAAAAAAAAGCTTAAGTTTTTTATTTTTCACATATTTAAATCATCAATAATCCACGCTTAGAAAAAAAATAAAAAATCCCATTTTAGAAACATAAATAGGAATGAACGAATCTAAAAACCTTTTCACTTATAAGCCTTAAATTCATGGAAGTGAGTCTAGACATGCCAATTTATAACAGTTTTGTTTCCAAAGTTCTGTTTATGCCCTCTGCTGCTGGTGGGCCTACTTCGAGCACCCTGAGTTTATTTTTCAATGCGCGCTAAGCGATCTAATGCAAACCTACTTTTAATGGCGAAAAACTGTTATAACTGTTATAAATTGACATTTCTCTAGTCTCGTCCTAAATTCATAGGGATTGTAGATCTTCGGTTATATTAAGGCAAAACCCGATATTCAAAATTTGAGATTTTTCACAAAACCTATTTTTCATAAAGCAATTTTCAAAGTTAAAGGGAATATTTTCGATCGAGTTTCTTATCAGCTACACTATTTCAAAATATATAAATTAGTGATAATTTAGCTATAAGTTAGCCTAACATTACAATGGCATTATTATTTTTGAAGGAATTTAGCTCATAGCCGTAAATAAAACGAATCCGCAAGGAAATTTAAAGAAACAAGAAGAGACCCGAACTAAAAACATAAAAATTATAAATAAATTTGGTGGCACAAACGGCTCATGGAGAACCAGGGCCTTGTGACTTACAACTCTCAACCATTCCTGTGTGCGTGTCTGCAGGAATGGAGTGAGTGGCACATTTCTATGACAAGAGATACTCTTGGAGGATTTGTCACTTCCTCGCAACAGGTAGGAGCTCCGAAAAAAACATAAAGTAGATGCGGCTGGTATTGAACTCCAGACCTCTGGCATGACAGTCCATCGCACTAACCATTACTCCACGGGCTACTACGGAGTATAAACATGAAAAAAAAGTCGAGATACAGTTCTGGATCCGTCACAAATTCGTTTGCCTTGACGAATCTTTAAAGTGGATGTCCCTGTATTAAGATAATAATAGAAACATAATTACTGAATGTTTTGCTGTTAATGTTTCTTCTAATTTTTATTGGTAATGAAATAGGATGTTCACTAAAAGTACGTTCTTTTTGCAAGCAATAAAATATCACGACAAAAACTTAATTTTTAAAGTTTATCATAAATTAAGCCCATTATTTGCTTTGAATAAGTTTAAGGTTAAAATACTTTTTGTTTTGTATCTTGCAACCAAAATCTATTTCGAATTAATGTATCTTGCAAGTTTATAATGTAGTATGTATATGCAATTGTGCACCTTCTAAATGAAGCAAAGTTTCAGAACGTTCTTTGACAGCGTTTTATCCCTCAGATCATAATAGAAGAAAATAGCATTGCGATTTCATTACCAATTGAAGCTTCTGGTTCAAGAACCAGATAAGTAGGATCTTTGAAAGTGTAAAACATGACCAAAAAAAGTCTTAAAAAAGGAAAAATTTTAAACAACTCATTTTTCCTGGAAAAAGAACGAAAAACACATTGACTTAAGTACAACAAATTTTTTGGAAATTTTTTTATGAAAATAAGTGGAGTCTTGAAAAGGGTTTTTTTATGTGATAAACACACTTGCCAGTGAACGCTGAAAAGCGTCCGCACTATATTAATATTGAAGGATTGAATGAAACAACAACAACAACTTGAGTGAGCTTCCACAAAGTGGAGGCTTGGTTTTCAACATCATACCTCTAGAAATCAAGCAAATTCATTTAAATATAATAGCAATTCAATGACGGAACCATTTACTAATCTCGAACACAATGGGCCCTACCAATAATCAAATTTAGTTACGATTTAAATATTTCAGTAAATAAAATGGACCAAATTGGAATGGGCTCTAAATAATAAAGCGTGCATGGTATTACTCAAACCTTTACCTGGACTATAAATAATGAACCATATATCGAATTGACTCCAAAAAATTGAGAATATAGGATTCATAACGTTATGGTTAATTTCAATGCAATATTTAAGTCATAATTAAATTTGATTATTGGTAAGGCTCAATGACATATCGAATTTTGTTTTTTTTTTTAACTGTACCTACTCTTTGTAGAAAAAGTAGTATCCGTGACATGGTGGTTAGTGCGTAGGACTCTCATGTCAGAGGTCAAGGGTCTATTCCCAGCCTCGCAACCTAATAATAATTTAAAAAAAAAACGGCAACTGCCTCTTGCGACGAACTGGCAAAACCTCCCAGGCTATATCTTGTCATAGAAAAGTGCCGCCGACATTAGCCGTTTGGATTCGGTAATAAACTGTAGGTCCCCTCAATTCCTGCAGACACGCCCACATGAAAGGTTGAGAGTTGTAAGTCACCAGGCCCTAGTTCTTCATGAGCTGTTGTGCCACCAAATTCATTTATTTATTTTTTTTGTTGAAAAAACCTATGGAAATTTGACTACGACGTTTTTTGCGTACAGATTGGAATAAAATAATATGCAAGACTGGGTAGCACAAACTCTTCATATTCGGAAGGGCGTACGCAGGATTTCGATCATGGGGGCTAACTTATATTTTATATTATTTTTTGAAACACTCTTCGAACCAAAAGTAATAAAACTAGGATTAAAAAGAAGGAAACACAAATAAAAAATTATTTTCGTTTTTGTTTTAGTGGACTGTATTGAATAAAATTAAATTTAAAGATTTTTGTGAGCTCAGAGCGCTCAGAGATTTTTTTTCGTGGGACAAAAAATCTCACCTGAGCACTGAGATATTTTGCTGAGATATGTGAGATGAAAATTTTTTGGATTCATTACTCAGTTTTCTTTCTCAGCCAAAACAGCTGTTCTTTTGACAATCAAATTTAAATTTTTTTGTGGTGCACAAGTGCAAAAGTGGTAAATAAATGCAAAATAAAGACGGAATGTTAATAAAAACTAAAATAAATTGAACTTTTTATTATTTCTCATTCATTTCAATAAGTTTTCTGCTTCAAAAATTAAATATTTTAAGCAAAAGTTGAAAGTGATTTTTCAGAATTTCAGTACGAGAATTATAACACCTGAGTTTTTTACAATTGAGCGGAGAATGTTGTCCCACCAAATGATTTCGCCTCCGTCAAATTGACATTGAGCGCTCACTGAGATTTTTTCTCCGTGGGACTGGCCTGTGTTTTAGGCCTTCTGCACACGCATCGTCGTGTCATAGACACGTACAAGATTCGTAATGTAGCGACGATTCAGCTACGGCTAGTCTTCTGCACACGAAAAGTCACGTCATAGATATATCACTACATATTTTCAATCAATTTCACAATTTTGGTATGTATCTAACGTCATACTTCAAGCTGTATGTATATGTACGCCTGGCGACTGACATTGTTGTACGCCCAGTGATTTGCGGTTTCTGTGCTGCGACGAAAACATGCAGCTTACGCCTCGTGTACAGTTGTCTATTGAAACAAACGTAAGATACACACAAGCCGCAAGCATTCGTTGTATGCGTCTATGGCGAGAAGCTTCGTGTGCAGAAGGCCTTAGTATTACGGAAGTCAGTTTAGTTGTGTTATTTTAATTTAATATACTCTTTAATATAAAATCGGTTAAACCGTTAGTGAGAAAGTCGAAAATGAAAAACAGTAGCGTTTAATTGTTTATGGTGACATTTTTTTGTCACCGAAATGTAAAACAAAACTATACACTAAAATACTTAAGAGATAAATATGTAAGATTCTCCTAGTACCGTTACAATTTGATTTATAGTGGGTAAATCACAAGTAAAACATAAATCCACTTATTTGACATATCGGAATTTGCCTCAATATAACCACAGAGATAATGGAATGGTTTAGTAAGATAATGATTAAGACAAACAAAAATGAATTTGCATACTTATTTGATTATTTTTTATTTTGCCAAAAGTTTGCCTAGCAGCTGAACACAAAAGAAAATTGGAAGTGACTAAAGACATGCCAATTGAATGACAGTTTTATTTAAACAAATTTTTTATTTTTATATGCGATGCGGCCCACAGTGCCAGGTGGCCATAATTCGGCCATCTATATTTTTTTTTCAGCATTTAATATTTCATACAATGGCAAACAAACTGTAATAACTGTTTTAAATTGTTATGTCTTTAGTCTTGCCCAAATCAATAAAAGTAAATAAAACAAAAAATTTAAATAGAAATAATAGAATGCTTGAATAATAGTGAGAAAGAATGTAAAAGAATTTAAGAGCTTACCAATCTCTAAAACATTTTATATATTTAAAATAATTTTAAAATAATAAATATTCTAATTTTTTTATATATACATAAAGGTTTGCCGTAAAACTTGATATGAGGAATAAACAACAAATATCGTTTATAAGATGCTGAACATAAGGCAAATTACATAACATCTTGCTAACATACCATTTTGGTAAATTTTTTACAACGCGTGTTTTATAGAAAGGTTTACTTTAATAAGGCTATAAAGAACATGAAATATATTGTGTTGATATTGTTTAATCACCATGAAAAAATCACAATAGAAATTTATGTTATCACTTTTTTTCTTTTAGCCCTAGGTACTTATTTTAAGGCTGTTTTTTTTTGTTACGTATTTACTGGTACTCCAGATGAAATGTCATGACAGAATAAAATAATATTTCTTTCCACACGGACATAAAGCCTGTTAAACTTATTTATCTTAAATAAAAAACCAAGATCTGGCTTGAAATGGTTATGAATTCAATCTATGTATCTATTATATCTTTGAAGGATATAAAGTTGATTTTATGATTATGTATATTTATGTACAGGGTGTCCACTGATTCGTGCTTTATATTTATTCTAAGTAAGGAATTGTATAGACAATGGGCAATTTTTGAAAAATTGACTTAAAATGGAAAAAAAAAATTGTTAAAAATAAACGAAAGTACGTACAATGTAATATTCAATGCTCTTGTTAATTTTTAGTCAAATATAGAAAACCAGATATCAAAATCTTCCTTAGTTTTTAAGAAATTAAAAAGAAAAACAAAAAATACCTCTTCCCAAAAAGAAAACGAAAAAAAGGTTTTAATTATAGCCCGTACCAATAATAAAATTTAGTTATGATTTAAATATTGCAGTGAAATTAACCATAACGTTATGGAACCTAAATAATTAAACATACATTATATTCTCCATTTTTGGTGTCAATTCGATATACACTCCGCTTTACTTAAATAGAAACACACTTTTTTTTTACTATCAGAGCGTGTTGCACTTTGATAAATTTAGAAATCCACCTTTTTGTTTTAGTTCTTTTAAGAGGTATCTATTAAGAGTAAAACTGCATAGGCAGAATAATTCAGAAAAATACCATTCGGGTATTTTTTAACACTTTTCTAATTACTTCATTAAAAACATTGATTTTTTTTGCATCACTTGAATAGAAACAGTCTATTAAATATGGAAAAAATTCAAAAAATGCAGTAAAATAGGGTAGTTTTTTTATTTATATTCATATTTTAATAATGTGTGCTACCACCTTTATTTAAAATAACGTCAAAAACCCTGTTCGGAAGTGAATCATACAGTTGTTTTATATAATTTAAAGAAATTGCACTCCGTGCTTCTTTGATTGCAGCAGTAAGTGATTCTTTGTCCTCATATTGAAGTTCAGAATCGTACACCCTACCAACCATCCATCCCCACATGTTTTCGATAATATTTAGGTTCGGACAGTACGGTGGCCATTGAAGCAAGGTAACATTTTTCTAGGATATCCAACTTTTAATGATTCTTGCGTTGTGGATTGGTGCATTGTCAGGTTGAAAAGACCATGGTATTGGTCAAAAGACATCGATAAAAACTTAGGGAAAGCTTCTCGCAATATTTTCTTGTAAGAGTTTGCCGTCATTTTCAAAGTGGTAAACTCCAGATTAATTATTCCAAACCCGGAAATCGCACCCCACACAATAACACCACCTTCTCGGCTATGGTGGCGCTCCAAAAACATGGGTTTTTTCCTCATGTCATAAAAATAGTAATTATATCGTCCGGACCATCTAAATTGATTTTGTTTCGTCAGAAAATACCACTTTTCTCCACTCTTTCCTCCACGTCATATTCTCCCAACAAAAATCTTTCCGATGTTGTCTTCGTATTGGATTTAACGGTGGTATTTTCTTCAATTTTAGGTGCTTTAAATGTTGTGACCCACAAATGACACGTCTAATAGTATTAAAACTAGCTTCAATTCCACTCTTTGCCTTGATTATAGCAGCAGGGTCGCTTGAATTGGAGGTCAGTCTATTTAGCTTTGTTCGGTCTGCATTTGTTGTGGCTCTTACTTGTCTTACTTTCATATTTTTCCATAGTTTTCTTTGTTTTTAAGGTACGACCAAACAATTTTAACACTTCTTATTTTTTTTAGCAATTGTGGGTAGGGGAAGCTTGTTTTGCGCGTGTCCTTCTATTTTAGCTTTTTCTGCAGCGTTTAATGGTTTTCCGCGGCCCATTTTTTTAATCTACACTTCCATTATTATAACAATATCTTTTCTTCTAACCGTAACCTATAGATAAAAATCGCATACTGTTTCTATTCAAGTAACGCAAAAAAAAATAGTATTTTTAATGAAGTAATTAGAAAAATGGTAAAATATAACCGAATGGTATTTTTCTGAATTATTCTGCTCATGCAGTTTTATTCGCAATAAAAAAAAAGGTTGTTTCTATTCAAGTGAAGCGGAGTGTATGTATGGTTCATTATTTATAGTCTACGTAAATATTTAGTTGATTATTTAGAGTCCTTCATTATGGTCCATTTTACTGTTAGGGCCCTAGATTTTTTTTCGTCATAAACATAACAAAACAAACATGAGTACCTTTTTTTTTAATTTCTCAAAAACTGAGAAAGATTTTTACATCTAGTTTTCAGTATTTCACTAAGAATTGATAAGAACATTTAACATATAATTTTTCGCCCATACATTTTTTTTCCTAGAATGATCCCAGGAATCATCCCTCAAAATACAGGGTGATCGGTATAAGATGCACCAAACTGCTGGAGCTAGTAGGTTGGGTTAAGACAAGAAAAAAATCGTATGGGAGGGCGGGGTCTATTTCTCCCCCGTTTAGGCAGGAGGGGCAATTTTCTAAAAATTGACTTAAAACAGAAAAAAAATATTTAAAAGCAACGGTACAATTTAAAATTTAGAAAGCCAGAAATCTCTTCTTTGATTTTCATTTTAAATTAAGTTGTGTTAGTGAATAGTTTTTGAAAAATTAATTTCCAAACTCGAAATTTTGAAAAAAAAGTATAGCATGGCATTTTAAATTGTACCGTTGTTTTTAAATATTTTTTTTTCTGTTTTAAGTCAATTTTTTTCGAAAACTGCCCCTCCCGCCTAAACGGGGGGAAATAGAGCCCCCCCGTCCCATACGATTTTTGGCTAGTGACCAACAAAACACAAATGCCTATTTTAAAAACCATCGATGAAATCGGAATATTAAGTTTAAAATTTGTTTTTATCCTAAATTTATTGAAAGTTGTTGAATTGTTAGCGTAACAGTCGGAAATAAAAATGGGCACTGCGATAGCAATTTTTCCATATCATATCAAAATGGTATTTTTTAATTTCTGATACATTTTAAATTATATCCTTTTATCGTGATATTTTCTTATAATAATATGTTGTAAAAGCAAGAATTGATCTATATCCCTCTGAAGGTTATACATATTGTGATACATTTTAAATACATAATTGCATGAAACTTAAGTCTCATCTTTCAAAATATCGAAATTCGAAACACATATTCAAATTCTTTGTATTAAAAATACTTAATGTAAATAAACCATTAATCGCTTGCTATTGCATCCATCCGTCATTGTTCTCATTTGTTTTTGTTCTCAATTAAAAAAAAAAGAAAAACATGTTTAGTGTTGTTTTTTTTTTTTTTATCAAAGATGCTTAAACAATTGTTTTCTTTTTTATTGGCTTTGTTTTATTTATTTTTTTTTATTTTCAATTTCTTGAAACCATCATGGCTATCCTAGATACTCTTCTGAGCGAGGCTTGTTAACATAAATGACCGTTCTTAAATCGATGGCAAAGAAGTACCCATTTTGCACTGATGGTCATTCAAAAAGGGGATATAATTGATCTTATTTCATTTGTAATTAAATATGTATTAAAAAAAAATAAATAAAGTATGTTAAGGATAAGAAAACAAACTATTTTGTGATGACAATCATATATGTGTTATGATTTATGAATTTTTGTCACTGATAGTGTATCACATAAAACTTACTTTTGAGCTTTCATACCTCACAATTTATGATGTAATTTTATGTTTTATTTTTTTAACTGGAATACGAGTATAGAAGTTTGAGATTATTTTTGACGTTTTTCATGAGTATCACTTAACCATAAGCTTTCAAATAAATCCAGTTTGCTTACAACTAATTAACCCTTATGGATGCACCCTAAACAAGTCGTTATTTATAATGAGTTTCGAGCAATTATTTTTGTCCCATTTCTTTCCTATTTATTGAAAAATTCAATCAACATTGCATGGATCATGCTTTCCTATGCTTGTTTATCCACGGAAAATAAAACGGTAATATTCACTACATTCGTTAGTCCACTTTATATCAATTAGCTGATAAATAAATAGAAAAATGTATACCTTACGTATTATGTCTTTTCGGAACGTGTAGAGAGTAGGCAGTCTTTTTTAATATACCTATCACATACCAGTGACTTTTATCAGGTCCGTAGCCAGCATTTTGTTTCGCAGGGGGCTTGCTTCTTAGCTTTAACCAAACCTTGGCGTTTCATCTTGAATTTTATGGACTAAAGACCATTACAAGCTATTTTGAATCAATTATTTGACAAGGCCATTTAAATTCGGCTGAGTTTTTCAGTAGCAAACATAGAACAAAAATATAGAATCAGATAAATAGAACCAAATAAATCTACACGTAAGCTTCATAAGCGAGCCTTATCATAATTTTTTGGATAAAAAATCAAAAAAAAAAAAAAAAAGTTTCCAAAAAAAATTCTGATAATGTTCGTTTAAAATGCTAATATCTTGTGTTCTATTAATCTTTAGGCTTAGGGAAAGTTGTAAAGCATCTTTTTCTAATATAAAAACGGCCTCAGTAAATTACGTTTCCGGGTTCTAACGAAATTCAATTTAAAATAAGTCAAGTTACGATGTGGATTAAAAAACATTTCTGAAAACATCTTCGGAATTTTGTCTTATGTTATTAAGAAAAATATGGATTTCCTTATATTAAAATCCTTTTGGGAGGCGCTTCACACCCTCAAGACCCCCCCCCCCCCCCTCGTATTTTGTATGGAACAAACGTCATTTAAAGATTTAAAAGTCTCTTAAATGGATAAAAGAAATTTATGGAATCGGCCATTAGAGTTTTACGTGTCTAGAAAGTAAATAAATTTATTATTTATGCTGCTGGATTTTATTACAAGTCTTGTTTCAAACTGAATGTTTCAAATTCACCAACTAAAAAATATTTTTCAATCAATTCAATTCAAGCCATCAACTTTTAGTAAAATCGTTCTAAAAAAATTTAAGGTACACATTAAATATTGTTCTTTATAGTCAGTAAAAGTATAACCAATAATTAACAATTAAAAGCGCCCAAATTGAACCAAGACCATTCCTAATAAGAGATACTAATTATTTTTAACTTAAAATACAAAAAAAAATCCATAAGATAAAAATAAAACACCTCTTGCACCGCAAATCTTAATATCAATGCAAATCTGCAAGCAAGAAACAAAAAAGAACAATAATAATTTTACAATCTGATATTATAATATTTAATAGTATAAATGTAAAAAAAAAAATTAATTAAATTAAACAAACAAAAAGACAAATAAAGTAAATACATTTTTTTACTAATTTAAAAATACATATGTAATAGTAAATAAGAAAACAAAAGATTTAACTTCTTAAATAATAATTTTAATGACAGTGTGTATATAAACAAGTAGTTATTTTTAATAAAATAAATTAGTTTAATTGGCTTCAAGAATGTAAACATTTTTTTGTAAGTATTAAGAAAAATGCAAATTAAAATTTTTTAATTTGTTGCATTCATAACTTCACATTATATCTCAGCAAATGATATTAATTTTTAATAAAAAAAAAAAAACAATAATTTCTAATTATGATATGCATTAATAATTTTTGTGTTTAATATCTAACACCATTCATATATGAATCAATAAAATGCTATTACAAAATATGCGAACTTAAAACCCAATTGAAATTGTTTTATTCGAATGGTAGATGGCGCTAATAAAGTGGTAAAATGCCAATCGTAAAATTCATTTGGAACTTCATCAAATAATGGAGTTTAGGTACTGCTAACCTTCATGTTAAGCAACAACAAAACTTGTAGAAAGTTTACGGATATTCTATTTGGGACTTTTTGGCTTGTTAATTAGGTTTAAACAGGGCCCCTATTTTGTAAAACGATTATCGTTGAAAATACTTCGATATCGTTTATCATACGTAAATGCGATTACGTGTTACGATAATAGTTTTAGTTTAACGATACTCGTTTTTTATTACGACAGCTATTTGGCTTTCGTTTTAGTTTTTTTTTTTTAATTTTTGACAGTGCAAAGTAGGAGTGCAGTTGGTTGTGACTAATCGTTAGACTAATCCCGTGACGATGAAGATTGCAATTTCTTCGAAACGTCGGGAAGAAGAAATTTATAATATTTCTTATATTTAACGCGGTAAGTTCCGAAAAGTCTTTAAAGTTAAAATTATTTATATCCGCGAAAAGAATAGTTTAAAGTTATATTTCGTTAGGCATCTTTACCTTTCTCGTTTTACATAATCACTCTTTGTCGTATCTATCGTTTACTTCGGTGTACGATATGGACATTCGTTTAAATTATCGGGCTTTAAAAATGCGGATTAAGTGGTCGGGTTTAAAATTCACTTCAACCCGATTTACATCTGAAGTGAAAAATGTGGCTGTAAGGATAAAAATAATAAAACGAGCTGTGCAGAATTTAAAGTTCATGAGAGGAGCTATTCTGAAAGTTTCGTATTTTTATCCCGCCCAAAAATTGATATTCTAGGAGCAGACGGTTTGCGAAAGTCGCAAATATTCCCTAAAATGTATACGTTTGATAACACTCGCAAACTTGCAAATTAACGTGTTTAGACGATTTGCGACTTTTGTCCCAAAACTTGCAAATACATTTGCGATCAAGGGGCTCGCAAATGATGTAGTCGCAAATAGTGTGGCTAATTTGCGAGTTGTTCACACGGTTTGCGACAACATTTGTACAAAATGCATTTTTAATCATTAGCACGTTGGCGATCATGACATTCATCTTTTTAATAATTTTGTTTTTGTTGCATCTCATCTTGAACATTATTTCACTATTTATAAATCATAAATATAAAGTGGACGAATGACTAAAGTTAAGTAGGCTAAGTAGAAATTGTTTTTTATTATAAAAATTTAGTTAAAAAAATTAGACAAATTAGACAATTCTCTAGTTGGAGGCGAACAGATGAATAGATGCATAAAAAACACCTCTTTAGCCTTCGCCATTAAAATTTTTTTTACATGAAAATAATACATGTAATAAAAAAATTACACAACAATCTGAGCTCAGAGTCAATTTATTGAAGAGATTTGCTCGCAAATCTACGCATTTGCAGTGTTACATTTTTGTGTAGTCGCAAATGGGTAGGACGATCGCAAATCGTCACAATTGGTTCGCGTGAGTGTTCAGACGATTTGCGGAAAAGTCGCAAATCACCTGCAAATGATTTGCGAGCATTTGCGGAATGTCCCAAAGAAGTGTTCACACGATTTGCGAGCAAGGATCGCAAATGACGTAATGCTCGCAAATATTTGCGACTTTTGCAAATCGTCTGCTCTTAACTTAAATAATGGGATTTTTTGAAAATTCAAATTTCCAAGAAATTTTTTTTAATTATAAAGAGTGGACCGAACGTGTCAAATAAAGATTAAATTTTTTCTATGATATATGCACTTAATATCTTAGAAATCTTACCTATAGTTACATTCTACAGTTAAGACAAACTTAAATCAGTTTTAAATCACGAAAAATTTGTAAAAACTGCGTATTTTCACCGATGTGTTTGATATTGTTTGGTATTGATTTTTTGAATTCAAATATTTTTTTTTTAATAAAATCTACTATCTTTTAGCTTTAAAATGACATTTTTAACGTACAGATAACAGAAATATTTTAAGAGCTAAAAACATTTAAGCATAAATAAAAACGATTTTTAAATGTTTCAATGGGGACAGGGTGAATTCGAGCTTGCGAAAATTAAATGACCTCGGATTTTCATTTTTGAAGCCCTAAAAAAGATTATCACAAAGTTTTTATTATAAGAGTTTTCATATGGAATGATTCACAACTACCAGCTCCGCAGACAAGATTATACACTAATAACTGGAATTGTTCTGATACTAAAAAAAAAAGTAAATAAGCAAATTATTATTAAACAGTTTCTTATCCGGTTGATAGATTTTAAAATAAACGGGTTTTAACCGAGTCAATAGAAAAGCAGTTTTAAGTTAAACGAAAAAAACCGGTTCGTTTTCAAATGGCTCGTTCTTTGGTTCGTTTTTACCCTATAATTAGTAAAAGTGCTGAAGCATAACCCTCTTATTGGTGCTGATAGATGTAAAGAATAGATAGATGTGTAAGGACGCTAATACCAACAGACGGGTTATAAACCAAAAAAAAAAAAAAATAACAATTTTTGGACTTCCCTGTAATGAATCGCGTGGATATAGATTTTTAGAAATAAGGTACCTCTACCCAATAATTAAAACTAGTATCGCCCTGCGGCCGAAATTCGGCCAACAAAAACTGACACTTACTTACTTACTTTACTTTAGATGGCGCTCACAGCCCAGGATGGACTACGGCCTCAACCAACAAGCCCCTCCAGCCAGCTCGGTCCCTAGCTAGCTGCCTCCAGTTACGCACTCCAAGTTGGTTGAGGTCGTTTTCCACTTGTGTGCGCCACCTAAGGTGGGGTCTTCCTCTGCTGCGCAGACCGTCAGGGGTAGATTCGAAGACTCGTCGGGCTGGTGCGTTGGTGTCCATACGCTCCACGTGTCCCAGCCATCTCAGCCGCTGAATTTTCAGCTTCTTGACCAGGTCGACGTCGCTGTAAAGCCCGTAAAGCTCGTTATTAAATCTTCTCCTCCATACTCCATCGATACAGACTGGACCGAAAATCACCCGAAGAATCTTCCTTTCAAAGCACCCAAGCAGATTCTCATCCGTTTTTGACAGGGTCCATGCCTCTGCCCCATATAGCAGGACCGGGATGATTAGGGTCTTATATAAGGTCTCCTTGGTTCTCTGAGAGAGGGCTTTATTACTTAGATGCCTTCTTAGCCCGAAGAAACAGCGATTGGCAAGAGTAATTCTTCGTTTGATCTCTGCGCTGATGACATTTTGCGATGTTACAGTGGAGCCCAGGTAGACAAAGTCCTTGACGACTTCGAAGTTGTATCTATCCATCGTGACGTTTTGCCCGAGCCGACGATGTTGAGATTCCTTTCTCGATGATAGCATATACTTCGTCTTGTCCTCATTAACAGCCAAACCCATTTTCGCCGCCTCCGATTCAATACTTGCAAACGCGCCGGTAACAGCTCGCTTCGTTCTCCCAATGATGTCAATATCATCTGCATAAGCAAGTAGTTGAACAGACTTTTGAAAAATTGTACCTCTGTTGTTGACTTGCGAGTTGCGTACAATTGCTTCAAGAACGATGTTAAACAGGTTGCATGATAACGCGTCGCCTTGCCTCAAACCTTTCTCGACATCAAAGGGTTCGGTGGTGTTCTTGCCGACTTTGACGGAGCAGCGAGATTTCTCCATCGTCATCCTGCACAAGCGGACGAGTTTGGCAGGGATGCCGAGATGCGCCATGGCTCTGAATAGCTCGTCTCTGTCTACGCTATCATATGCGACTTTAAAATCGATAAAGAGGTGGTGTGTATCGATTTGAAACTCCTGGGTTTTTTCCAAAATCTGTCGGAGTGTGAACATTTGATCGACGGTTGATTTGCCGGTCCTAAAACCACACTGATAGGGGCCGATCAGATCGTTGACAAACGGTTTTAAGCGATCACACAGTACAGATGACAAGATTTTGTATGCGACGTTGAGGAGACTTATACCTCTGTAGTTGGAACAGGTCAGAGCATCTCCTTTCTTGTGGATGGGGCACACTATACCGAGGTTCCATTCATACTTTCTTCCGACCAAATTTTGGAGATAAGCTGGTGTATACTCCCTACCAAGTCATCTCCCCCTTCTTTGAATAGCTCGGCTGGCAGGCCATCCGCACCAGCAGCCTTGTACGGTTTAAGCTTGGCTATCGCTAACCGCACTTCATTTGGGTCGGGTGGATGGATATTTTGACCATCATCGTCCAGGTTGAATGGAGTGTTCTGTCTTACAGCGGAATTTTGGCCATCTTCGCCGTTTAGCAGTCTAGAAAAGTGTTGTTTCCAGATCCTCAGCACCGACTGTGTGTCTACCACCATATTCCCACTCTCGTCTCGGCAGGCTTCCGTTCTGGCCTTGTAACCCTGGGTAGTTTGCCTCACCCTTCGGTAGAACTTCCGAACATCACCCCTGCCGCTACAGTCCTCAATAGACTCGACCGCCCGCTTCGCATGCTCTCTCTTTTTCCTCCTGAGAAGTCGGCGTTCCTCCCTTCGCTTTTGCCCGTAGAGCTCCCGGGCTGCTCTCTCAGCAGCTCTGGTTCTAGTCTGCAGCATTGCTTGGTAGGCCTCGTTCTTTGCTTCATGTGCCAGTCTGCATTCTTCATCGAACCAGGGGTTTCGTTGTGGTGGCCTAGTGAAACCCAGCACATCAGTAGCGGCACTTTTGATGGCATTTTGGCAGTGTTTCCATTGGTCCTCTACAGATGATGCTTGTGGCGGGCTTGTTGAGAGTTTAAGAGAGACGTGGTCTGCAAAAGTCCTGGCTATCTCTTGCGATTTTAGCTTCGCGACGTTAAATCGTTTTACAGCATCCGCTCGTCGTTGTGGCGCCATAGATATCCGCATACGTACTTGCGCTACCACCAGGTAGTGATCCGAGTCTATGTTGGCACCTCGGAACGTTCGGACTTCCAGGATACTGGAAGCATGTCTGGCGTCTATCGCAACATGATCAATCTGGTTGACGGTTCGTTGATCCGGAGACCGCCAGGTCCCTTTGTGTATATTGAGGTGTGGGAATAGAGTGCTTGCTATGATGGCATTTCGCCCCGCCGCGAAATCGATGAGCCTGAGTCCGTTACCGGAAGTGTTGTCGTGCAGGCTGTGTCCTCCGACTATCGAACCAAAGATGCCCTCCTTTCCAATCTTGGCGTTGAAGTCGCCAAGAATAATCTTGACATCGTACTTGGGGCACCTATCATACGTATCCTCGAGGAGATCGTAGAATTCTTCTTTGGTTGAGTCATCCTTTTCTTCTGTTGGGGCATGGGCACAGATCAACGTGATGTTTTTGAACTTTGCTTTGATGCGGATTGTGACCAGGCGCTCGCTTACATTTCTGAAGCCCAAGACTTCTTGCCTAAGTCTTCCCCTTACCACAAAACCACAACCAAAGAGCCGCTGACCTTGCTCCTTGCAGCACTCGCCGAAGTAGATGTCACACGTTTTCATCCTTCAGATGCCCTCTCCATCCCATCGCACTTCCTGGATGGCTGTTACATCAGCCCTTAGCCTATCCAGGTTCTCCACTAGTTGTTCGGCTGCACGTGGCCTGTTTAGGGTCCGTACATTCCACGTGCAGATCCGAAATTCATTGTCCTTGTTTCGTTTGCTGGGGTCGTCAACATTAAAATCATCCATATCCGAGGCTTGTTGTTGTTTCGGAACCGATAATTTTTTACGTGGTAGGGAAGTCACCCCGACGCACAACCCCCTAGCCTGGAGGACCAGATCCTTATTATAACTCCAAGGACGGGGAGCCGGATAAACCGCTCCTTATAGGCCTGAGCTACGAATACGTCGTAGTAGCCCATATAAGGTGTTCACTAAGTAGTTCAAACTGACTAGAACTGTAGACGCCACCGTTGATTCCATCTGGGGAATTCCTCTGCTGCCGCCTAAAAAAAGGAGAAGTGCCTTAGTGGAAACACTCCTCCCCCCCTCTCTCGTCTGCTGCCACCTTAAACCGTCCACAGGGATTGGATCCCCATCTTCAGTCAAAGGTACTAGGCACCCGATGTTCACCACGGGGAGGTGAGAGTAGGAGTTGATAGACAGAGGTTGATTGTGGACGCTTGTGCCTCTTGAATGCACCGCGTTGTCTACCCTTTGAACATCAACAAAAACTGACACACAGTAAGGAAAATAAAAAAATAAATTATAAGAGAAAACTACTTCTGCGAAATCGTGCCATATTGTTTAAAGTATATATATGTTTCCAATCACTTTATCAATTACGTATCAGCTGACCATCAGTTACCAACTTTAAAATTAATTTAAATTCTGGTGGACGCTCAGACGCCACCATAAAAGTGCCAACATTTTTTTTTAAATTAATTTATTAAAATCATCAAATTTAGTATTTAAATTTAGAAATTTTTTTACCAGTAGTTGAAATTCGAACATATAAAACTAATATTGAGAGCTTTATACACAGGAGATTTTTACTAAATTTTTGTTGTATCGTTACCCCAAAAAAAAGGAGTTGATTTTCTGCAAACTTTAGAGCCGTCAGCTATAACCTGTGTCAGTTGAAATCGCTCAAGGAACAACGAAGATAACATTTTTTGAATCCGACCCCGTACTTGTATAAACACATTCCTCATGCCACCCATTCTCTCTAAACTCTCTCCAATAAACATTGTCAATACAGGCCTTATGAGAAAGCTTTTTTTCAAATCAGTGGGGCCTACCGAATTACTAAGGTACTCCATGAATCAAAATGTCACTTATACTAACCATAGTCTTCCCATAGCATTGTTTTTGTAATTTCTTTTTTAAGCGACGAACCGTACATCTCTCATGACCTATATCTAGCCCACAGCAGTAGACACAATGGGTAACCAAACAAACCGCCAAATAAGTTACCATTGCGAAGATTACCTACTTACATCAAGCAACTACCTAAATCTATGCCTTTTTCTATAGTTTGTGTGCAAGACCTTACAGAATTAATACTTTTTTCTAAAGCTTTATTATGCATGCTACGGCATCGCGGTAAGAACTAAAGCGATAGACTTATGCACTGCGCTACGCTACGCTGCAACCAAACGTTGGTGCAAGCGTCCTATTTTTCCTGTAATGACAATCTTTGTTGGACAGAGTATAGGACAGAACCTTGAACGCACCGCTGCAACCTGCGTAACCAAAATCGCTCATAACATCTCTCATGCAATTTCCCGTTGACCACGCTCAATGAAATTTGTAGTGAAATGTTCGTTCGGGGTGAGTACTGTTTTGAAAACTTTGAAATGTCAAACCTAATTTTGTTTTAATTATTAAATAAAAAAAAATCGTTCTCGTTTTAAGCAAAGCACACCATAATCATTTTCATGAGTGATTTTTGCGCCAAAATATATAAAACTGTAACTTTCCCCGCTTTACGGCAAGTTTTGCAATTTCATTTTTTCACCATAAATCCATTATCTATAATAGTCATATCCCTCAAAATTTCAAGCTTCTTAACGCACCTCTTAAAAAGATAAAAATCAATAATCTCAAAAAATTAAAATAAACCCTAAGTGTCCCTAATGCCTTCATATGCACATAATTTTTGATTTCTGCACATCTGTGGGACAAAACCATTCTAACGGTATATCACTCATGCATTTTCGTTGAGTATTAACGGAGAAAAGTGTACCGTAAGTTTTCCCTAAGCGTATTAATATATAGATTTATTATCATCATAAAAATAAACAAACAAAACACACATATTGATAAAAAATAGTCAGTTGGTATATATTTGCATAAATAAATTAGTTTATACTTGTTCCCCTTTATTAAAGGAACAATTTTTTAAAAGTTAAGCAAAATACATAGCTACATACTTTTGCTAAAACAAACCCACATTCGTTTGTTTGAAAAGAGCTATATTTCTTAACAAGCCTTTCTTCCAAGGACCTTGCCTTCAGCATTTTTCACTCTAGTAGCCGTTCTTAACCCGATTGAAAGTGTTCCAACAATTTATAAGTAGCCAATTCACTTTCAACAGATCCAAATTAATTATTTTGAAGGAAGCAATCCTTTTGCTCTTAAATTCATAATTGAATCTGCAATAACCACAGCTGATGATTTTAAATAGCCCCCACTTAGAAGCATTACAATTGGAATTTTACTTTGAATGCATGTAGTGAAGACGTACTCATCCCGATTAATGACACCCTGAAGACAAAAAAAAATTGTTCGAACACAAATTAGAATTTTTTTTTCTCCAAATTTTAAACTACAAAACCTGGGGAGTAATGGACAAGAGACCCAGAGAGTCACCCTTAAGAATATCAGTCCCAGCATTGTAGACAATAAAATCAGGTTGAAACTCGTTAATTGAGGCTTTAAGAGATCTGATCGGATAATATATTTAAACTGCATCCATGTAGATAAGTCAAATAGAAAGTTACCTTGCAAGCTTTTTTATATAAACTGCATCCTCGGTAAATGGCCTTAGTTCAACAGCACACTTGATACTCTCCTTTGCTACATGATCCTTGGGATATATCGAGGCATTGTACATATCCAAAATGAATACATTTTTGTTGTTGCAAAAGTCTCTTTCATGACCATTGCCTTGATGGGCGTCAAGGTCTACAATCATCACCCGCGCAATGTGTTTTTCTTCCCGAAGAACTCTGGTCACTAAAAGTGTGATGTCTGCATATGCACAAAATCCTCCACCTCGATATGAACAACAATGATGAAATCCACCACCTAAATTAATTGCCCAACCTGAGGTCAAAGCAAGCTTACCAGCTAGAATCGAACCAGCTGTTTGGAAACGCATCGGTCGCAAATAACCTCGCTGAACAAAGTGGTTTGGAACAAGAAGTAGAGGAACAATTTCTGAGATTTTCGCTGCATTTATACTCCACTGCAAAAACACAAAAGAAAAATTTGTTAATTTTTAATGTAACAAAATCAAGTTCATTGTGCATACATTTAAACTTTTGAGGTATTCTTTCTTGTGAACCTCCAAGAGCTCCTCCTTAGTTATCTCATTCGGAACATAGAAATTTCCCTCAGATAAAAGGTTTTCTGCTTTCAATATCTGTGAAACACACTCTTCATTTTATGAATATCAATTGAGAACTCTCTTACCTTAACAATATGATGTCCCTTGGCTGCATCAAAGGGATGCAATTTTTGAAGACCACAAAATTTAACTCCATATTGTTCGGAATAAACAATTGGAAGTTTATATGCTTCATCGCGTCGAACTTCTACCGGTGATTCTTGATGAACTTTTTGTGTACAAAATTTTTTCATGGCGAAATTAGATTATAAAAAAGAGACTTCTAAAAGTCAACATAGGAAAACAACTTGTTAGCGCATTTAAAAGTACTAGGACAACTACTTAACTGACTCTGACAGTCAGCTGTTTTAGTTTGTTTTGATGTTTTATGAATGGCCTCGTTCAGGATTGTATCCAAAGCGATCTGGATAGCTTTGTGTTGTTGTAATCCCTAGTAAAAACACAGCTGATTACAAAACAGCAGTTTGCAAAAATGAGATCTCAAGCTATCCTAAAATTTCTGATATACTCATCTATCCTATGAGAAATGTCAAGAGCAGCTGATTTTTGATACCAAATATAACGTATCTGACCTTAGTCAGATTTTTTATTTTTTTTTGTTGATATTTTTGTTGAACTTTAAATGAAACGTTCCTCTGGCGGGTTATGGGGGCGTATGTGGAATATTTTTTTTTTTTTTCTCAAGGTCTTTTCGATTATGTTCTTCCCAAAACTTCCAATTTTAGCCCAATTTTACTTTTTAATATGAACTTTGGATACAAAATTGGTAGAAATAGACAGTTTTAGGAAGTTAATTAACAGAGGTGATGTTATGATAATGTTTAGGTACAGGAAAATGTGAAAAAGGTCAAATATACAGGGTGTCCCCAAATTCGTGTAAAATATTTTGGGGATGATTTCTGAGATCATTCTGAGAACAAAAATTTGCAGAAGAAAGATTTCTCCCTTAGGCAATTTCTGAAAAATTGACCTAAAAAAGGAAAATAATTATAAAGAACTAGCTGACCCGGCGTGATGGTTAGTGCGATGGACTGTCATGCCGGAGGTCTAAGGTTCGATTCCAAGCCTCGCCACCTATTTATTTAAAAAGAAAAAACGGCTACTGCCTCTTGCGAGGAATTGACAAATCCTCCAAGAGTATCTCCTGTCACAGAAAAGTGCCGCTCGTTAGCCGTTCGGATTCGGCAATAAACTGTAGGTCCCCTCCATTCCTGCAGACACGCACACAGGAATGGTTGAGAGTTGTAAGTCACTAGGCCCTAGTTCTTCATGAGCTGTTGTGCCATCAAATTTATTTTTTTATTTAGCTGACCCGGCGAACTTTGTGCCACCTATAATTGATTTATTAATGTTCTTTTCGAAAGTCGCCTAAACGGGATGAAATAGACCCCCGCCTCTCCTTTACTATTTTTTTCTTGTCTTAACAGAACCTACTCGCTAAAGCACCTTATACCGAACACTCTGTATGTACATACGTATAGAAGATTAAACGGTTCGTACCTCCCATGAAGATTTTTCCTACTGTTCAAGATGAACGGATCTTGATGTTTTTCTAAGTACAGTAAAACCCGGATTAGTGCTTATCGCTTAAGTGCCTTACCCGCATAAGTAAAATAAATAAATAAATTAGGTGGCACAAACGGCTCAGGAAGTACCAGGGCCTAGTGACTTACAACTCTCAACCATTCCTGTGTGCGTGTCTGCAGGAATGGAGGGGACCTACAGTTTATTGCCGAATCCGAACGGCTAAGGTGAGCGGCACTTTTCTATGACAAGAGATACTCTTGGAGGATTTGTCACTTCCTCGCAAGAGGTAGTAGCTCCGAAAAAAACTTAAGGTGGAAGCGGCTGGTATTGAACCCCAGACCTCTGGCATGACAGTCCAACGCACTAACCATTACGCCACGGGCTACTACAAACCCGCATAAGTACCTTTTATTTTTTAGAACCAAAATTGTTTGAGTTTTTTTTTTTTCATATAAAACTTATCTTATAAGTACCTTTCGCTTAACTACCTTCCCCGCTTAATTGCTTTTTATTTTGTATACTTTTATTGAAATTTTCCTGAAAAAAAAATCTTTTAAGTGCACAATTGAAATCAGCAGAAAAAAAAAGCTTCTTTTCATCTAGCGCTTCCTTTTTAAAAGGTTACCGGTTACTATAGTCAATTGATGAAATGTTATTTCCTATTTTTTAAATAGCATTAAATGTTTTTTTGTCAATTTTTTTTTAATTCTTGTAAATATAGATGTAAAAGTGCTTATGCGCACTTAAGCAGATTTGTTATAACTGCCCAACCCGCATAAGTATTTCACAAAACGAACCATTTATGGTAAGGCACATATCCAGGTCTTACTGTACTCATATACGCTTCACTTAATTTTGTTTTGATTTTTCAATTATACGAGGTTCACTGAAGTGAAAAACCCGCTTGAGCAGAATAGTAATTAAGATTTTTCGTTGCTTTACTTAAGCAGGTTTTACTGTATGCACCTACATTTTCAGGTAATACGGATGTGTATTGCCCTACACTTTAGTTTTATTTATTTTGACAACAACTCTCACCAAGCAGTAAAAAAAAACCGCCCATGGAAATGGAAAATTAACTTTTGTTGTTATGGAAATATTGAGTTCTTTATTAATAATTTAATGTTCATTCATATAAATCAAGAGTTCTTAGTATATTTTGTCTAAAAAAGACATTATTTTTTACATATTTATTTGTTTGATTGTTTCAAAACCAAGTAATGCTGAAATTTGTTATAACCACAAAAGAAGATCTTCGAGAAGCTGCAAAACTTAAAAACCGAAGGCAGTACGAAGAGGAGCGTAAAAAACGGATTTTTAATGGAAAGCAACGACTTTTTGGTGTAAGTAGTACCTACAAAAATTGAGTTTCTTGTGTTGTCACCGACACTACTGAACTGAGACATTGCACCTTTCATCTTGATTTCATTTGCAATGCATCTTTTTTATTTAATAAAACATAAAAAATGTAAAAAGGATAAATCTTTTCGCAAAATAATCAAATCTTTTCTATAGTACAAAAATTAATTAGTAAGGGCCCTATTACCGTTCGCGTAGCGAACCAAAAAGGTGGCGAATGAATCAAATCCGTATTACAATTAGCGAAAATTCATCAGGTGACTCGCCTCAAACGTCAAAACTAAGCGAATGAAAATTTTTAGTGACTGGCCGGCGAATACAAATAAAATACGAATTTATTAGCTAAAATTATAATATTTTCAATCTAAATGGGTTTAATAATATCGCTTACAATACACAACATTAAAACTAGCCATTATCAACACACACCCATAAAAAAAAAAAAAATTAATTAACACACAGATACACCAAATTAAACTAGCTGACAGAGCGCACACTCGAGTGTTGATTTTTTGATTTGCTTCAAATAAATTGGATGATTATTCCAAAAAAAGTTATTGTGCCACGAATATTTAATTGAACTTATTAAATAACGTATAAAACTTGAAGAAAACTGCAAAAATTCCGCACATAAAATTCTATTTCTGTGAATTATTTTTTTTACTTTGACATCTATAGCAAATCATTGACAATAAATGAATTTTGCGATGAATTTTTGGTGAATGACTTCATTCGCCAACCCTAATACGAAACATCACAACTTTCGCCAAACCGTTCGTCTGCAGGCGAACGTTCGATTCGCGAATCATAATATGGCCCTAACTGAGTTAAGTCAGAATGTAGTTACAAGGTAACTTGAAAAGTCCAAAAATTTTTGTTTTTACCACTGTTGTTTTTGTTTAAATAAAAAAAAATATATATACATAATGTATCTACCTGTACTCAAATTAGCTGGATAATGATGCACTAGAAAAACAAATTGCAGAAAAAGTCAAGCGTCAAAATATTGAAGCCGAACGTGAACGCAAAGTTGTGGAGGAATCTCAAAAACGTGCAAATATCTTAAGAGCCAAGGAAATTGAACAACAAAAGGTAATTATTGTATTTCTATAACTGTCTACTACTACTGCCTACTACTACATGCTACTTTATAGCAAGTGGATTCATAAACAAAATTCGAACTCGAGATATATTGATCAAACTCACCACTATTAAAAGTAGACAAAATAACGGTTTTATATTATTACCTAAGAAATTTTAAACAACAATCAACAATTATTCTACCTACCAAGCCCTCTCCCCCACCGGTATTTCTTCATTTTTTGCACTTTTTGAAATAAAAGTTATTTAGTTAGGTATTTGGTCTCCTATTAGTTGGAGCGAAAGTTTTTTTTATTGTTCTGAACACTTATTGCCTCAGGTAAAATTCTCTATTATGATCAATGATTAAGAGATAGAGTATAGAGATCACGACCAAAAAATTGCGTCTTAGAAAGTGTGGCAGCGGTGACTGCTAATGTAAATGTGGCAGTGTGTTGACTGATGTAACTGTTGCATAAGTGATATGTGGCTCATCTAGGAGTTTGGTAAAAGGAGATCAGTAAAGACATGCACTGAAAAGGTTTATGAAAATAAAGTACAGAAATATTATATAAAGTATTTATTGCGTTGTCTTGTTATTTTAACAAATATAACCGATTATCACAGAAAGGTACGACAGCAACTAACTGATGAGCCCAACTGTCGTGCCTGGGCGAAACGCATTGGACGTTCCAAATTTTGTGTAAACGTCGATCAAATATAAAATTTAATCAGTTAGATTTCCTTCAGTTCCGAAAATAAATATCGGTATAGGGTTAAGATTTGCACTCTAAAGACAGAAGATTTTTAGGAAAATTTGAATGAAACATTCACGTGAATTGAAAGATTCGATCGAATCGTTTAGCAGAATAGGGCTGATAATATAAATTTGATACGAATTTTTATTATAATTACTACTTTTTTTAGGAAGCCAAAACTATAAACGCAGATTTAAATTATTTCCGTTGTCGATTTCAACGTAAAGACTTGGCACGCGAATATGATTTGAATAATCCGGACAGGATAAAAAATGCCGAACCAGTTCGTATAGCAGATGATGATCCACGATTGGGAATTTCAAGTGCTCAGATGTAAGTTCAAAAGAAGTTTGTTAATTAATAAAAATATCTTTTAAGCAAATGCCCTCTAAGATTTTGTTTGTTTTTTGTTTTTTTTTTTAAATTAAATTATTCAGTTTTGTTGGAGAGGACTTAAATGCTTCGGATCGACGACAAGCGCAAAAGAACCAGCAGAGAGCTTGGCTGGAACAGCAAGTATGTATAATACATTAACAATTTAAATATTGTACCTTGATAAAATACTAATAGAAAAAAGTAGTACCTGTGCAATTAGTGCCATATATATAAGTTTTTGTAAGGACTCGTTGCAGAAGTACAAAAAATTTAAGAACAGAAAGATTTTCCAATGATAACAATATGTCTATATTTTTTAGATGAGAGAGCGGAAACAGGCAGAAGAAGATCGAATAAGAGCAGATAATATTCTCCAAGAATCCTTAAAGGCTAGGGACCTACGATTAATGGAGATGTCGGTTGCTGAACGCGAAAACCAATTGAAAATTAAAGAAAATATTCGACGCTATAACGAGATGCTTGTATGTACATATTTTTTTTTTATGGTATGCACTAAATAAATAACATTTAAATTTTAAGGCATTTGAAAAGCAGGCAAACAAAAGACTAACTGAACAACAAACACAAGAAGATAATTTAGCCGAGATATACAATATGCTTGGAAGTGACATGTTAACTGAGAATCCAGATGTGGCACAGAGTAAAGTTGCATTAAATAAGAAAATCGCTTACATGTACAAGGGTATGACTCCTCAAGAGGCAGAGCAGTTCCGCGCTCAGCAACAAAGACAATTGGAACAGAATAAAGTTCTGTCTTTTTTTCTTATTAGTACATTTCCTTGAATTTTTAAATTGACTATTTGTTTTCAGCAACGCAAAGACGAAGAAAAAATGAAAGAAGCAATGTGGGATCAGTACGCTTTAAACACATCCAGAGAACTTATTTTAAAAGACTTGGAATTACAAAAAATTGAAAAGTAAAACTGATTATTTTAATATACTCACCAATTGAAAATTATTTAAATACATTTTGTATTCTCTCGCAGGGCACAGATAGAGGAACAACTTAGGGCCAACAAAGCTTTAGCTGAAGAACAAAGAGCCAGAAGAGAATACATGAATAAAGTTGTTTATAGAAACGAAGCTACTGATGAATATTGGGGACAATTCAATCGTACAACACGTTAAACAAACTTCAAATTTATAAGCCTTGAATATACTTTTATATATTGCTTTAACAATTGAAAAAAAAAATAAATCAAATCGTATGTGTGGTATAAAAAAAAAAATTGGTTTCTTTGAACTTATGCTAAATTTAATAGATAGGAAAGCTGGGATCGACTTTCTTTTGCCACGCATAAAGTCCCCCAACAATGTCTTTGATTCGACAGCTCTTAAGTTTGTTGCGCAAATGGTCCACAGCTATTTGGGAATCGTTACCACGACGACAAAGAACAACAACTGAAAATAAAATACAAAAAATATTATTGCAAAAAACCAGAGAAAAAAAAAATAAAAATAATTCAAATTTTACCTGGGATACTTTCATTTTTGATTTGAGCTTGGATTTCGTTTATCCTACTGTCGTCTAGAATATTTTTTAGAGGGATATTAATTGAATTACCAAGTCGACACATTTCAAATTCAACAGGACTTCGTACATCGATGAGTAAGTGTTGCTCGTTCGAAAGATTTTTGTACTCTAAAGCAGACATTCGATGACTCGAATGAAGAATGGAGAGAGAAAAGTCCTAATAGGAAAGGGATAAAAGATAATTTTGAATAGTTTAAAATATATTTTTTCAAATTAACACATTTATAAAATTTTCACAAAAAAAAATAAGTTATAATATAATAAATTAAATTTTTGAAGCCGTTCGCAATTAGTGTTATAAATTATTCAAGTTTTAATGGAAAAATTTTAATGTAATTCTTCTTATCACAACAGAGAAACAAAAGCAAAACTTTTACATGAATATACACGATGCAACGTAAGACTGGGTCTGCTAGTAGATTGCAAATGCCATTAAAATAATTTTCCCAACGAAACTTGTGATAAGAAAGGTCATCAACAATACCTTTTTTTCAACAATCATAAACAAAGTCTCACCTTATCAGATGCACGCATTCCACAAAAATGCTCATAATTGATAAGCCTCGTAACAAACGGGTTATCTGAGCAGACATCACAATCTTTTCTCTTCGCGCGAAGTTTAATATTGCGAAACATTGATTTGGTTCCATCGAATAGCAACAAGCGCCCACTCAGAGTATCACCCAGATCAAGGGCAACTTTTATAGCTTCTAGTGCTTGAAGGGATCCAATAACTCCAGTAACTGTAAAATCCGATAGATCGAAGAAAAATTTATAATAAGAAGAATTGAACTCTTACCTGCTCCTAAGACCCCTCCATCACCACAATTTGTTACAGTCTCAGGTGGCGGAGGAACTGGAAAAAGACATCTATAGCAAGGACCTCCATTGAAATTGTAAACAGTCAGTTGTCCATCAAACTGAAAGCATTTATTAGACATTTTCGGAACAAAAACTTGATATCAAACTCACCTGCAGGGCACTTCCCGAAACCAATGGCTTCCCCTTGATGACACAAGCATCATTTAAGAGATAACGCGTGGCAACATTGTCACTGCAATCCAGAATCACATCGTAATGCTCTACGATCTCCAAAGTATTGTCACTGTTCATTTGTCGCTGATAAGTGACGATATTAACACTCGAATTCATTTTCTGCAAAGCTGATTCAGCCGAAATAACTTTTGGAATGCCAACGTATTGCTCTGTATGTAGGATCTGTCGATGAAGATTGTTCATCTCCACATCATCATAGTCTACCAGACCAATGGTGCCTGCACCTGCTGCAACCAAATACTGAGCTGCAGGACAACCCAGTCCTCCAGCTCCCACAATGAGAAATGAGGTCTTCTTTAGTTTCAATTGTCCTTGTACTCCTCCGAATTCTGGTAGAATTAGTTGACGACTGTACCGAGCTATTTCATCGTTTGTCAACAACCTTGGTGGAGATGGAGGTGGAGCGCTTTGTAGCTGAGATTCAAAAATAATGATTTTTGTACCTGCATAGTTTGTTTTGTTCGAATTTCTTACCTGAATTCGTTTGAGTTCGGCTAATTCGTTTTCTTTTTGTGAGAGTTGTAATCGAAGGCTTTCGATTTCAGTTTCAAGTGCATATTTAGCGTGGTCCATTTTGAGTGTTGGGAGACAAGTTTGGTGTTAATAATTTGTGTTTTATTTCAGAAATTTAAGACAAATCGGTTTCAACAGTTCAACTTTTTTTTAACAAGGAAAGAAGAAATAAAATGAAAATGCACAGCACAACACAGAACAAACACAAGTAAAATATTTGACATTTCTGGCACAGCTGTTTAAAAATGTACTAGAACAAAAGTCTTTATATTTATACTAGTGTGTGCTAGGTGGCGGGACAAGCAGATAAAAGAGGAAACGTATATAAATGTTTTTGTAAAATTGAAATAACGGTTTTAAATTAATTTGCTCTTCTAAATCAGTAAACATTACATACCATGATAGTTATGATAGAGATGTGAGAACAAATAACGATAAATACAAGCACAGGCAAAAATTTATTTTGGCATATCAGAAATAAGAAGTCCATTGTAAGATCGTGTGCGCATAAAAATATAAATTTTTTAAGATGAATAATAAAATTGTCTAAGGGTTTCTTTCACAATGTCTGATTAATTTAAGCTATTTGGAAGTTATTCAGCATTTAAAAAAACCGCATATATGTTTCACAATATCTGAATAGGTCTAAGTCGCAATTAAAGTTCTGAATATTTTACAGGCCAGTTGAGGTGCTGATTAAAAAATTAAACTGGCAAATACAATATTTACAGCTATCAATGTGACTCATGCAATAAAAACATAAATTTAATAGTTTGGACTTACATTGACGGATATTTGTGTGATGGAGACAAGAAGAAATCGTGTATTTTGCGTTATGGCCAAATAACTTACTTCACGATAAAAATACCACCCCCTAACACCACAAAAATACACTTTCAAAATGCAAGAAGTAGGTAAGTAATAAATAAAGTATTAACACAATATATTTTAGATATCTTTACTTTATTGGTTGGGAGTTCCTTAAAAACTGAACTAGCAACTTAAATCAAACCTAAATCTACCCTACCTAATGCAATGGGTTATATCTTGCAGCTTGTGCAAGATATCACATTTCTTGATAGTCGTCAGCAGCTAATACTTGTGGGAACCACTTCGTTTATAGAAGTAGATGTGTCAGCATTGTATTTATGTTGTTGGTGCCGACGACTATAATATGATGACTGCCATGACGACGATGGCGGCTGCGGATGTGACGATGACGATGACCTGCGGATACGACGTTGACGATGCCAATTCAGCAGATCGTGTTAACTGGTATTTTAAACAGCTCAAATCCACAAATAGTAAATTTAAAAAAAAAAAAGGAAATATTTTATGAAAACTTTGGTGAATGACGTCATTTGGACGAATTACAAGTAAGGACCTGCTGATGCAAAGTTTGAACAAAAAATAGGTTGAGGGATAAGATGAGAATTTTTGAACAAAATGAGAAGCAGTTGTTTTTTTTGTATCGCACTCACGAATCGATATGGCATAAGCCATTGTGTTCTTGATAAAAACACATCACAGTTCAGCACAAACACAATAGCTACATATTTATCCTATAGTAAATAAACAGAAGTAAAATTGGTCAGTCTAAATCAAATTGATAATTTCATTCCAACATTATTTCATTTGTCAAAAATAATTACGAACACACTTCAAAAATAATATAATTCGATGCTTATTTGTGACATTGAATTGAAACACTCTGGGATTTCTAGCATGAAACTTATGTCGAATTCCTTTTAAGAAAAAAATCGATTTGTTCAGAAGAAAAAATCGATTTTTCGAGACAAATTCCTTGTATTGAAAGAAAAAAATGGATTCTGTTTAGAAAAAAAATCGAATATTTTTGGTAAAAGGAATTCGACATTAATATTATCTAATGTCGAATTCCTTTTAAGAAAAAATCGATTTGTTCAGAAGAAAAAATCGACTTTTCTGGACCAATTCCTTGTATTGAAAGAAAAGAATGGAATCTGTTTAGAATAAAAATCGATTATTTTTGGTAAAAGGAATTCGACATAGGTTGATCATAAATATTTTAAAGCAAAGCTGAATAAAATAAGTTCAACATAAAAACTGTGTTTAACTTATGTCGTTTTTAATTGTAGAAAAGCTCTGATCGAAAGAAGAAAAACAAATTCTGAACTCTGAGCACTCTGAGTTTAAAAAGAAACTCAACATTTTTGTTTGACAGCTCGGGTTGAGCTCTGAGCTGCTCTGCTCTGAACTAGAAAAGAAAAACTCCTATTGTGTGTATGACTATCATATCGACCAAATACTCTTATTACGGCAGATCTTAAAAAGAAAATCAGTACATAACTCAAAACCTATATTCACATTCTAAAAAAAAAAACTTGCCTTTTTCGTGTCATATGATTTCTTCTATTTTTTTTTTTTGAAAAATACTGTAATTCATTTTATAACGGGGTGTAATACATACGTACAACACAAAAAATCAAAGGAAATCATTTTCTCTATTCGTGCATTGGAAAAAAATATTAGAACCTACCTGTCTATTTTTTACGAAATTTTGACCACTTTTAATAAAATTTTGTTGAAATTTGCTTCATTTCAAATAATATAATGAAGATAAATAAAACGTTCCATATTGATCTTTTTCACCAAAGGAAATTATCGTGTCAAAAAAAAAAAAACACGATCGCGTCACTTCGGCAACGCTGACTGCGACTGGTTCAAAACATATCATTCTTGAAAAATGTTCTTGGACAGATAATTACAGATACATATCTATATTTTTGATATACATATTTATGAAGTTTATCTACGTTCCGCAGTGATATTAGCCTGATTTCAGACTAATTGATTTTCCAGTCTGTAAGGGTTAAATTAAAAAAATTTCACAACATAAACAAAAATACAAATTTTACTTTACATTATTTATTTCATTCACAAAAATATCATCTTTTTATACAACCTAACAGTTAACAAAATAATTAACTAATTTAATATCTCCTTGGAAAAATAATTGCCAAAACATTTTTATAACATTAAAATATTATTAGTGCAATATGTTAAATATATAGTTGCGCACTTACAATCTATTTATTGTATATAATTTCTGTTTTCTTATAACGGTTAATTTAAAATTAACTTTGGCACATAATACAAGTTATAATTAGCTTAATTCTTAAATTCGTTATGCTTAAATTCTTAATTTATGTAAATAAATGTGATGATCGCATGTTTGCAAGCTTATAAGAAAAATTTATATATTTTTTATATGTATTGCTTGTTCGAAATTCAAAGTGTTTAAGTCAAATTAAAATTAAAATTAAAATTATTTATCTAAAACTAGTTTCATATTGAGTCTTAAATTAAACAATTTATATACAACCTATATACATAGTACATATAATAAAAGTTTTTAAACTTGGTGTATAATTTTAAATTGAATGTAAATTACTATTTTTTTTTTTTATTGCAAATATTAGGTATGTATATTTTTTCACTCGGTTTATTAAATTTTAATTTAACTTTGAGGAATAAAATTAACGTATAATTTTCATTTAAAATGTTTGTAATGCCTTCATGCTTTCGACAGGTAGAGTGACTAGTGGGTTTGGTCGCTTAATTTTTTTTTCTTGTATATAAAAAATATTCAATTAAAACCAGTCTTATTAGATTTGTGTTATAATAATCTCAATGGCACTATTAAAAATACCCACTTTAGTTTTTTTTACTTTTTGTCATGTTAAATGCCTTTTTGTAAAGTTTTTTTTTTTTAACTCTCTATAAAAATCCTATAAAAATTAAATTCAATAAATAATAATAAATATTGCTATATTGATAGGAAAGTGCTTTATATAACAACAATGCCAATAATGCAGCTTTCTTATTATTTAGTAGTGATATCGAAGGAGCGTCGTCTCCCGTAATGTGTCCGTATCTGATTCTTCATCACTAGATGGCGGTGTTCTAAGTATGGGAAGAGCTAGATCTAGATATTCCTCATTAGCATTTACTTTCGCTAATAGTATTTTATCAAGATTTTCAACAATTTCTGTAAATGTTGGACGAGCATTGGCGTCAAAATGCCAACATTGACGCATCAACATATATCTGAAAATAAAAAGAAGACAATTATGTTATTCAAAGCAATATTTTTGTACGTAATAAATAATTGCACAAAAATCAAAAATAAGTCGAAAACCAAACAAAATATCAGAATGTTTACTTAAAAAGAAGTCGTGTTGTTATTCGACAGGAATAGAGGTGAATTACAAAATTTCTTGCAAACTCAGAGGGCTAAGATGAGAACCACTTTTCAAGAAAAACAACACCTGTTATACTGTTGGAACTTGGAAGACTTGTAATTTCCTCCTCAGGTGTAGTAGCTTTGCAAAATATATCCCTAATCCCTAAGCCTGTCTAAAGGGTCACCGTTCACCGAAAAAAAAAAATAACAAACAAACAGAATGAAACGGCAAACTCATGAATTGATTTGAGCTGCAAAAAGATAGGTTTTCATTTTTGCGAGAGTAATGCCTCAGAATCTGAGCACTTTAGGGCCAGTTGTACAAACGTGGTTCAAATTTTGATCCATGGTTCAGGTATTTTATTCAACAATTAACTGAGGTTCAACGATGCTTCATCGATGTAATTGACCTTTATCACATACATATATACCTAAACCTTAAGCCATCGTTGAACCTCAGTTATTTCGCCGAAATCGGCGAGTTAAAATTTGCTGAACTGGCCCTTAAAATATTTAAATTCAGGTCAATCTGTCAATATGCAGGTATGTATATGTTATCAATGCGCCGATTAACACGACTGTCAAATTGTCAGAGTTTTTGTCACAAAACTGGAAAATAATTCACAAAATTTATTTTTGATAACATATAATTGTTGTCAGTAAAGTATTTACACGATATGCTAACATAATGGTGAAAACGTGAAGTTGCACTTGTCAGATTTTCAATGATAAAAATACTGTGCCGCGCCTTTCAAAAGATATACTGCCTTATTTATAAACAAAAAATGGTTATTTCAGATTTTGTGTTCAGGGTAACTATACCATGGAATAAGAATTTTCCGGACTCAAACTATAGGCAATTGCTTAATGCGTGTGAGTGTGAGTGAGAAAAAGCACTGATATGTCAAAAAACATCTGATATTTCTTTGAGCCCGGAAAATTCTTATTCCATGGTATATTTACCCTGAACACAAGAGCTGAAATAATCATTTTTTGTTTATAAATAAGGCAGCTAGAATTTGGCAGAAATAATAGTATTTTGTTAGTCATGTCGAAAATGCCTTCTTTACGCGAATGAAAAAATGTCAGTAGATCTGTCATTTTATACCAATTATATGTTATAATCTGATTCTATGAAAATTAATTGATATAAAATAACAGAATTAACGACTTTTTGTCACTCGTTTAAATGATGCTATGAGGCATAATCATTGATTTAACCCATTTTTAGCCAGTTTCCTGTTTAACTCGTGTAAATGCGGAATCAAAAACCGCGTAGAATTTAATGCTTTTAAAAATTACAAGAGGTATTCACGATCCGATGTAATAGCCATTCCACACTATCCCATCGAGTATTAATACATGTCAAAAAAAAGTGTGATAGAGTCACTTACGACTGCCAAATTTGTGTGAAGAAAATATTTTCATATTTTGCTTTCACACTTGCGTCCAAACAAATCACCATAACCTCAAACCCCCAAGTGGGATAGAATGTGTGATGGTTTTAGAACCAATCCGAAAAATGTTCATTGGTGTTACTGTGGTTAACTAAGTTAACTATAGTTAACTTCGGTCGTTCCTTTAATTCAGAAAACTACTTGGAGTTAACTTTATGACGTTATAAAGTCGTTCCTAAATTCAAAGTAAAAGTGTCAAAAAGTAACTTTTTGTAACTTTTTCCAACTCGTCTCCTTGATATGAGTTGAAATAGTTGATCTGTCAAACACAGCTGAAATATAATGGTGGATGTTTTGTTTACTTTTTGCCCTTTTGATTTGGAATTGTTTTCAATATTTAAAATATATTTTTATCAATTTCATCAATTTTATTTTGTCGAATTTGATTTTTGAAATAGTTTTCTTTTATTTTCTGATGCATTTTCTTTCTGTCGGCATTTTCTTCTTGTTATTTTGTCAATTTTTCATCAAAAATTCTGTGCCATAAGCAATGAAAAAAATTGCACTTATTTCTGTTCGATTTATACAAAACTGAAGTGTAAAGAAATTTAATTCGGAAATAGTGCACATGTTATTTTGAATTCCTAATAATAATTTTTGCAAATAAATTTAATGCAATCACATTTTTTCTTGGTTATTCATTCCAAAAACAATTCGATTTTTTTTCGAACCCTTTCGTTTGACAGATTAACTATTGTTAACTCTGGTCGTTCCTAAATGAAAAAGTTACCAAGAGTAACTTTCTTAACTATGGCACATCAACTTCTATTTTTGACACATTAACTATAGTTAAAGACAGTAACATAAAAGAACGCACCTCATGCATTAACACATGTCAAATTATGTGATATGGGCTGTCAAGTCATGTGGGATGAAATTTCATATTTTGTCTCCACACTATTATACATGATTTACTTTCCATTTTTTTGACATGTGTTAATACTCAGTGGGATAGTGTGGAAGGCCTTTAACTGGTGTAGTATTAGTATTAGCTGTTCTTTTTTGCAAGTCCGAAGGGAATTGGGATAAAAAAAAACGATCTCGGTGCTCAACAATTTACGTGTTAAATGCAACAACAACTAAGCCTATTGGGGGTTAGCTTTAGCTAAGCATGGAGAATTTTCGGTGCTTAACTTAAGCTCGGAGAAAAACTGTGTTACCGGCATGAATTCCATGCATGTTATCGATAGTTTGTATGGAAACTCAGTGTTTTTTCTGTGATGGCGTCAGTAATCCCCGATATCGTTTTTTTCGACCAATTTCCTCCGTGCTTGCAAAAAAAAAACACAGCTATTGTAAAGCCTGAACTACATAAGCCACTTTTTGCAAAATTACAAAAGTAAAAATATTTTTTTCCAGCTAGCGCAGTTATTTTGTGAAAAATAATACATACATTTTATTTTTAAACAAAAATTTAAGCTTTCTGCATCATTTTTTTAAGTTTTCCTGTGAGAAAAACTATTCCAAAATGAGTTTGAAAATTTTCACTTTTGTACTTTTTCACTTTTTTGGCTTATGTAGTTAAGGCTTAAAACTGCAAAAGTGTAACATTTTCTTACACTATACCTACAACAAAATTTAATGAAGTAAATCTAGCAAAACTTTTGCACTTTTTCTACATATTTGACGATAGGTACCTCAACCCTATTGTAACAGAAAAATAAATAAGTGTAAAATTTGCGCTGAGTGAACCTATTTTATACCAAGCCAAATTTCAATCCTACTGTCAGCTCTGTTACGATCGTTTGTGTATTTTCTGCAGCGAAATAGAAAAAAGGTGTTCAAGACTAAAAACATTAAATTTTGCAATTTAATAGGCTTGTTTTTACTGAATCGTGAATACCCCTCCCTAATGATATATAATTTAGAATATAGCTTCACCTAAAAATGATAAAAGCTTCCGTGACTTGTTTGGATGCAATTGTAGAAGCAAAATCTGAAAATCATTTTTTGCTTATACAAATTTGGCAGTCTTACAATTCCCACTTTTTTTGACATTTGTCAATACTCAAATAAATCTAATGAAATTGAATTCTAGATTCCTGTGAGCCTAGCAAAAAAAAGGTTTTAATTTATTTCTTTTAAAACTTACATATTAAGTGAGCATCTTTGTGGCTTTTCCATCCTCTGTCCAGACATCAAATAGCTGTATAGCTCATCAGCGGACATTATTTGTGGATATGGTTGTTCACCGTATGTCATAATCTCCCACAAAAGTACTCCATAAGACCAGCTTGATTATAAAAATTAAAAAAAATAAATTGTGATCAATTAGAATTTATGCAAAACTTCTACCTAATATTGTCAACTTACACATCACTTTGAGTATCGTAGAATTTTTCCTGCAAAGACTCAGGTGCCATCCATTTGATTGGCAGTCGGCCATTTGTGTTCTTTCGATAATAATCTGTGTCTTGAATATCTCTAGCCAAACCAAAATCAGCAATTTTCATGACATAGTCATCACTAACAAGGACATTCCTTGCTGCTAAATCACGATGAATACACTGAAAAAAAAAAAAAAAAATGAATAAATATAAATTTTAAGTAAATAGTAAAACTTATACCCTTCTAGAAGCCAAATACTCCATTCCGCGAGCAACCTGGAATGCAAACGAAATTAAATTCTTCTCAGTCAGGTGTTCGCGATCGTCGTTCTCTAACATTGACATCTCGAACGAGGAGGGGGGCCGATTCTTTTTCAAGAAATCCTTCAAATTCCCATGCGGGGCGAACTCAACAATCACATATAGCGGTCCGTCCTGACTGCAGCAACCAAGCAAATTTATAATATTGATGTGCTTGCCAATCATTTTCATAACTTCCATTTCACGAACCAAGCTAGCCATGTCAGCATCAGTGTGACCCTCTTTGACCATCTTCACCGCCACTATACAACTTCCGGGATACTTGCTGAGACCAGTTGCTTCGGCCATTACCACACGACCAAATGCTCCTTCTCCAAGTGTGTTACCCAAAATCAATTGATTTCTAGGGATCTCCCAGTTGGAATCCAATGGAAACTCGTATTCGTTGAAAGGAGCCGGATCGGTGTTGGAACTCTGAAGAAGTGTTGTTCTTTGTTTTTCAATTTTGATAATTGGCATAATCATGGTCTCAGGACTGCTTGGATCTGCTGAGGGCTTATATATGATGACCTTCTTCGTCCACTGATGGACAGTTTCCATGCGATGCTTGAGAAGCTTCTCATGCTTTAATTTTCGCAAAACATAAACGATGAATGTTGAAGCTACGAGGAAGAGAAGTATTGTAACAACACAAACGATTGTCACCCAAACGCCATGATTTCGAATTGGCAACGATATTGCCATCATATCTTTTTTAGGGATTTCTGTAAAAATAAGTTATGTTTAGAGACCTTCTTGGCGGCTCGAATCGATTGTTTTTCTTTACCATCAACAACAGTAAGGTAAGCCGTGGAGGTAGTTTGACCTAAACTATTGGCCGCAATACACGTGTACCATCCTTCATCATCATGGGTGACGTTTTCTAATTTAAGGACGTTCGTCTTATCGGGATCAGTCTATATGTTTAAATGTTAAAACTATATGTAATGATTTTGGACCAAAATAATCTCGATGATCGGTTAGTAGGTACTTGGAAAAACAAACAACTTTAATACAATAATTGACTTGACTTTAGATGACATCTAATTTGAAATGTCAGTTGCATTTTAAATAAAAAAAAAAAAGAAGAAAAACGTGCAAACAAAATTTAAACTACAAAATTATGAAAAAAATATGCACACATAAAACAACTTAAAAACTAAAAATGATAACATAAAAAAAAAAAAAAACGAAACGAACCATCACCTTAACTATTGATCTATCCGACACCTTAATTATTGATCTATTCTTAGAACAACGCTCGTTTTTACAAGCAGTAAAAGTCCAAGCGATTTCTTGATGTAGATCGGATAAATATTTACATTTTATTTCACCAGAACCATTAACGTGTAAAGTGAAATTAGACAATGGGGTAAGTATGATTGGTTTATGGTTAACACGATCTGCAAGAAAATTTTTTAGAATTAGAAATAAAAATATACCACCACCAGAAACAATAAAAACAAATATATTTAAAATAAAAAAAAAATATTTAAAAAATTAATTAAAATTAACAAACATACATATAATTCCTAGTTAAAATAAAAACATATGCTAAAATTTTTGATATATTTTAAGATTAATATCAATTTTTTGTGAAGAATCGATTAAAATGGGCACGTTCAGAAGACGTAGGTGACTAGGAAGCTAGGCAAGTTTCTAGTCTCTGATTGGTCAGCTGTCAAAAATATGCATTCCAATTTAGGCAATTTTTATTGGAAAATGGCTGGAAAGCTAGGTGAGAAATATCTCCCTACATTTCTAGGCAAGTACATTTATGTCAGAATATCAGCTGATTATATTTTGTCATTAAATAGCAAGCTGAACTTTATTCTTCCGTGACTTGTTTTTTTTTACGTTTATCTTAAAGCCTTAACTACATAAGCCAAAAAATTGAAAAAGTACAAGTGAAAATTTTTAAACTCATTTTGGGATAGTGTTGCTCACTGGAAAATGTATAAAAATGATGCAGAAAGCTTAGATTTTGGTTTAAAAAGCTTTTTCACAAAACATTTGCGCTGGCGGGAAAAAAAATATTTTTACTTTTGTAATTTTACAAAAAGTGGCTTATGTAGTTAAGGCTTAACAGTTTGAAATAAATAAATAAAGATTCAATTTAAACAATGCATCATTAGTAAGAAAAGTTTACAAATAATATTACAAAATTCCTAGCTGATTTCTGCCTTGTGTAAAGTGATTCTCAGATAAAAATATTATTAAAACTACTTTCTTTCTATCAACGGAAGGTAAAGGTTTGAAGTAAAGTTCATAGTTTGGCATTAATGACACCTCTAGTAATCAACTAGCTTCCTAGGTAAAATTTGCGTTCAACGAACGTAGTTGACTACGTATGAAGTTCCCTATGTCTTCTGAACGTACCCAATGCCTCTAATGCCTGCCAGTTGCATTAATCACTATGTGACGGCGGCGCTGACATTTTTAAGGAGAAGCGCCTAGTAGAAGTTTTGTTACATTGGTTTTCAAAATTCTGAAATGTTTCATAAATTTTGCATTTAAATAAGCAAAAATCAAATTGAAATTTGACTTAATCTTCCCTCTGCTTCTGGTAGATATTTGTATTTTCCGATACCACCCGGCCAAGCCAATATTTTGTAGTAGCCCGTGGCGTAATGGTTAGTGCTTTGGACTGTCATGTCTGGGGTTCAATACCAGCCGCTTCCACCTTAAGTTTTTTTCGGAGCTACAGTAACACCCGCTTAAGAGAAACTGCAAAATGTCACAGTCTTTCTTTCAATTAAGCGGGTTTTTCACTTAAACGAACCCCTCTTAAGTGAAAAAAAATTCACTTAAACGGAGTAAAAAAAATTTCACTTAAGCGGATAAAAATTCAATTAAGTGGAGAATTAATGCTAGAAACAATTGTATTTATCTTTGAATTATGAAAATGTAATTTTCTTTTGAATAAATGACAAATTACGTATACCTTTTGAACCATTTGAAATGTTGTTTTGGATTTTTGTTTGAGAGGACAAAGCAATTTGTTTTATAAAATTTAAATGAAATAATCAAAAATTCAAATGTGTTTTTCGTGGTGAAAATGGTGAAGGTGAAAAATAAAGAAGAAATGAAAGCATTCAGTAAATTTTTCGTTCTGTGTTAAGAGAGTTTTTTTTCAACGAAAAATATAAAAATGAACTTAAAATTATGTTTCAGCTATCCGGGTTTTTCACTTAAGCGAGTTTCGCTTAAGCGGAGTGTTTTAAAGGTAATTGGTCTAAAAATACTCGGGGATGAAAAAATTGTTTCAGATAAGCGAGTTTTTCTCTTAAGCAGATTTCTCTTAAGCGGGTTTTACTGTACTACCTCTTTCGAGGAAGTGACAGGAAAGTGCCGCTCACCTTAGCCGTTCGGATTCGGCAATAAACTGTAGGTTCCCTCCATTCCTGCAGACACGCAAACAGGAATGGTTGAGAGTTGTAATTCGCTAGGCACTGGTTCTTCATGAGCCGTTTGTGCCACCAAATTAATTTTATTTATTTATTTTATTTATAAAATAAATATTCACCAGGGCAGTTGATTATACAGATGACTTACAGACAACATCTGCTTGACCCGGAGAGTAGATCACAATTAATTTTTGGTTCACTTTGGTAAGTTACACGTCCAGAAAGGGGCAAAAGTCCCGAATTAAGTAGGTCAATAAAAATTAGATTAAAAGTACACAACTTTTTTGGCAAATTCTTAAAAATTAGTTTATATAAATACCTACCTATTCAAAAATTTATTGTGAAAAAATCAAATTTCGTTTTTGTTCCATTTCAATGATCAAACTAAAATATTTCAAAAGTTTTTTAAGTAAATTGCGAACAAGTTTTGAGCAGAATTAACTATAAAAATATTTTCATTATTATTTCTGTTTCTGTTTTCTGTGCCGTTTAATTTCTTCCTTCTTTTTCTAGTATCGATTTCATATATTGGAAAAACGCTTGGGGGGGGGGAAAGCCTTCGTTTGGGGGGGGGGGGTGCAGTTCCCTTCTAGCCTCTTCGTTGCTACGGCACTGAAAATGCCAACCGCATTGGTCAACCATCAGGAAACAACTATAACAAAATGACAGCCAATTTAGTTGTTGAAATCAGTTGAATTATTTTGCATGCCAGTCGATTCATAAAACTAAAAATATACGCCTTGCTTTGAGTGATTCAGATGAAATTGCAATTTGTTAAGCAAAACTGTGAAGCCTATGTTTGACCAAAATGATAAAGATTTCTTTGGAAAACCATGTCTTGAAAATAATTGAACGACAAATTTAATTTAACAACCTGCTCTATTGTTAAGCATTTATTTTTCTGGGCAAATATTTTTCTGGGTGCAAGTAGTGTAACAACCTGCCATTGTATATCACCTGACAGCCAACGGCTTGGAATATTAAAACAAATCCATTTCGATCTTTGATGATAACTGATGATAACGGCATTTTTCCACCATATTTGTAAAAAGAGACAAAAAAAACGGCTGCTGCCTCTTGTAAGGAAGTGACAAATCTTCCAAGAGAAACTCTTGTCATGAATAAGTGCCTCTTACCTTAATCGTTCGGATTTGGCAGTAAACTGTAGGTCTCCTCCATTCCATAAAGCGTAAACAGGAATGGTTGAGAGTAGTAAGCCACTAATAGGCTCTGGTTCCACCAAATTTAATTTTAAATTACCTATAATAGCCACAAATAAAAATGATTTATACACGTATGTATATCATCTTCTGGCGTCTTATACTATGAATTTTTTGTTTACAAAAAGGGGTACGAGTTTTTTAAATTTTCTTTTCGGTGAGACAATTGTCCTCTTCTTTCAAAATTTAAAAGTCAAGAAAAATTAGTACAACATTGTATGTATCCCTGAATTGTTTTTTTTTACTTTTGTTTTGACAGCAAATTGGTAAAATTTGTAAAAAAAATTTCACGCTGCCAATAAGACATAACTTTCTAAAACTACTTTTGACAGGTAGGGCAAGTCAGCTCCCTTGTGAGCTGATGCAACAACAACTCTAGGTATCTGAAAATTTTTTGGTTAGCTTGACACCTTTTCTGATATAGTGAATAAGTGAACCGAATGCAAGGAATGAGAAAAAATGTCGAAGCTGATTTTTGTGTGGCAAAATAAAAATTGAAAAAAAGTTCGCTACTTAATATTGAATTCCAAAACAATTTAGAACTTGAATTTCACAGCTGATCAGCAACGTCATAAAATACGATGTTGTTTTAAGTTCTGTTTTGTTCTGACAGTTTTCACACACTTGTGCTGTTCTGATCTAGGTTTTTTTTTTTTTTTTATCAAACACAGCTAACGGCTAAGGACCCACCTGCATGGATGCATTTCTTTATAAGAACCAGTTTTACAAACGAAGTTCAATATTAAATCCGTAGTTCAGTAATGTTAACTCACCGATTTCGGCAAACTAACTGAGTTTCGACACTATAGCTTTAAATTGCACCATAAAGCTTAACAAACTACCCGTTATCTTCTGACAAACAAAACTTTGTTCTAAGTTGTGTTAAGCATAACACGTAACAGGAAACCTTGTATGAAGTATTTTTTTTTTTAAATTGCATTACTTTAAAACAGACATAGGAATTATCTAGTTTATCAACGTTGCGCGTCGATTTTCCAAAATAACTTTTCAAAACAATTTAAAGTAATCGCTAGAAGATTTGATGGAAAATCGTTTGATAAGTTTTGAATGTTCCTTGGAAAAGCTCAGTCCTTTTTTAAGGTACTAAGTAAACCTACCATCCACCATGTTTCTGAAAAAAAAAAACTATAAGATTAAAATAAAAAAATATATAAACCAACACCTTCAGAAACCGAAAACTCCACCATAACCTTTCTTCCTTATTAATTTTCATTTGAAAAACTGCCACCGAACAAGGAAAACCCATTGAATATATTTTTTATACCTTCAGCTGTCGAATAAACGGATGCGGTTTATAGTTTTCCCCAGAAAAACTTCGCAGGAAACCCTGCAGTTCATCGATCGATTCATTCTGAGACAAATATGTGACCCATTTGATGTGTGGTTCTAAATCGGACAGGACCTTACATTCCATATAAACTGTACTGTTTTCCAAAACAGTCTGATTATGTGGATAACCTTCATTTATGATAGGCCGTGATCGTAAACGGTCTGTGATAATAGCATAACAAAATTGCAATATAGTAGGTAAATATACAAACTTTTAAATGCTCTGAGAAGTTCTTTTACTTATATACCTAACCTAAGAAAATTAGATGACGAATATTAAGTCCAACAAACTCACCTTGAATGTGCAGTCTTGTTGTGTGTTCAATGCAACCATGAACATTACAAACAAGACATGTATAATTGCCAGAATCTTCAGGTATCGAGTCTTCCATTTGGATGCCCCACTTCTTGTAGACCACCTTTCCCATATCTCTTAAAATTGGTTTTCCATTTCTCGTCCAAGTAATGTTCGGTGTGGGGACACCATAAACGGCACAATTAAGCTTGATAAAACTGCCAGAAGGCTTGGGCAGATATTTCGGCAGAATTATTCTTGGCTTGAACCGGGGCGCATACTCTTGTGGATGACCATCTGGAGTGTGGTTATTATTGTCATCCTGATCTGCATCTGCATTTTCTTCGATGTCTTTGTCAACATAATCATCAGAAGACTTATCACGATGACGTTGATGATCAGTGTCAATAGCTGTTGTGGTTGCATTTGACTCTGCTGCAACCTGAGATTCAGCTGCTGTTGACACCTGAGAGAATGATTGCATATTTTCAGCGAAATCAGCTTTCATCTCGCCGCCGGCAGGTGAGACGCTCAACGTCAAATTCGCCCAAGATCCATCTGTGTCTGAACGACACGAGTAGATTCCAGCATCGGTTTTTTTGATTTTATCAAATTTCAATCTAAAACGAGAGAGAAATGAAAGAAAATTGTTAGTTTGTTGTTTTCGAAAGAACCGTTTTTAACTTCAACACTTTTGTTTATAGGAAGCGAAGCGGGTTAAAAATAGAAGACACGCGTTATATTGCAAGCAAGTTCTTTGCTCAACATTCAAAGGAGTATAATGTGTACCTACGCTACTCTACACGTCCACGTTGTGGCCCAGATGTTGTTTTTTACTTATTTTTTTTTTACACAAAAAAAAAACGGCCGAATTCAAAGACCAAGACGAGGTGCTGAGTATTTTCCACGAATGTGCCACAAGTAATATTATCGGTGGAAAATTGAACTTAATAGAAAAGATCCTTTGGAGAAAAAGACCATTAGAGGAGAAGTAAAGATCACGTTGTTGGTGTTATATGGGGGAGTTTTGTTTTATAATTATATAAGCAGCATTCTCTTGGATCTGTGGTGTGATCATAAAAAGTGTGAGTATCTTTCTATATGGGCAAGATTCGAAAACGTTTTTAAGAACTTCGCGTTCTATTTGATGTAAGATGTGAACGTTTACAGAAGAAAATTCTAATGTTGTGATGGCTTTTGAATTTCAAAGATGCTTACTTGTATCTACCTACTGCAGAGGGAGAGTTCATTAAACGATTTTTATGAAGTTGCTGTTTTCTGCTGTGATGTTAGATGAGATTTTATTTTTTTTTTTAAACATATCTAGTTGAGGATAGCTAAATTTGACTTAATGTATGTGTTTTTACTGTATACATATATGTACATCGATAGGTACCTGTGCCGGTTCTTTTTCTACATATATGTACAAATATATCAGAGGAAATTCATGTTTGAACTTTTGTGACAAATTATATAAGACAGACAACTATTTCAAGAATAAATTTTTAATGGGATCATTAAATTGTTTTTAAAAGCTATAAGACATGATGTCAAAGTAATAAAATTCAAAACCAAAAAGTTTTACTATGTGAACGAGATTTATAGAAATAAAATTTGAGTGGATAAGTTTTGATGCAGGTACCTAGAAATAATTTATTTTTTTTTTTTAATAAAAAAAAAACACATAATTCTGTTTTTTATTTGAAATATAATTTTATGGTATGTTGTCAATTTTTTTTTTAAACCATCATATCATTGTTGCAGATGGCTTAGAGGGCATGTTACAACTTCCATGTCTGTATACATTTTTTACCAATTTTTCAGTGAGAGATCATCATAGCTTATGCCTGTATCATGTTTTCCAGTTAATATAGGTATTAGCCCAGGAAAATTAGACTTCCATTTCGAAAAAATTCCGACAAAGCTGAATTTTGGTGCAGATCTTTTTTTTTTGTATCTTAAGCATTTTCCACAAAGGACCCGAAATTTGGATCAAGGCTAAAATTTTTACGGGGGCTGAAAAGGGTTGAATTTCAGTATTTTGTAAATTTCTCAAAAACAATCAGTGTTTTTAAAAAATGTAAAGGTACAAGTTGTAGCTTATGTAATTTTACATCAAAATTGTTAGAACACTTTTTTTCGTACACTCAATAGGTTTTGAGAAAAAATTTGCACAAACTTTATTGTGTACTGAATTTAGTCAGAAAAATGAGGTCCGTCTAGCTGGGTCCACGACAACGGAAATTCAAAAATCTAATTCTGCCGGAATTAGGGGCTAACTTGGGATTGGAGTACTAAATTAGTCCTTAATTCCTGCATCATTAGATTTTTAAAATTGTGTATTGGGAGGTGTGTTGGACCCTGCTTGACGTCAAGCTGAGTCCACCACAAGTTTTAGGGTGAAGGGAATTTGGGGCTCTTTCGGGATTCGAGTACTAAATTAGCCCCAAATAAGCCCCTAATTTCTGCATATAGTTAGATTTTTTAATTTCCGTTGTGGTAGATCCAGCTTGACGGACCTAAATGAGGTTTGAAGTTGCATGTTTCGACGGGCAAATATTTTGTTATCGTATGTGTTTGGGTACATCTCCAAATTATTAAAAAAAAAAAAAATTAGGTTGCTAGGGGTTGGGAAAAAGCCGCCATATTGAAACAGCTTTTCATTTTGTTTTTATTTAATAACTCGCCTGGATTTTATTTTGTACTAAAATGGCCAGTGAAAATCAAAATACCTACAAAATAAGATATTAACGGTCGCTGGTACTTTTTTAATTTTTAAGTTATAGCTTGTCAAAGTTTACCCGTATCTAATGTGGCATTTATTCCACCAAAACCTATGACAACTTTGTAGAGGAAGATTGGTTTATTTTTCAAAATTGCAAAATTTGTCATCAACTTTAGCATTTTAAACATCGAAAATCACATTGATGGCTAATTCCATCACACCTGTAACAGGAAAAATTTTTTATAAAGAAATGTATTCTGACTTAATTTAAAGACCTCGACCTTGAAGATCCGAACGAAAGTTATATAGCTTCGAAAGCTAACCATATTGATCTATTTATTTCTGAAATGAAAAAATAAATCAAAATCGAGTGATATTGTTGGATTTTGAAGCTATACCTTTCGTTATAGTAATCGGATCTTCAAGTTTGAGGTCTTTAAATTAATCCAGAATAAAAGGCTACATTTTTTTTTTTTATAAAAAAAATTTCAACCTCTTTCACTTTAAAAGGCTTTTTCTCCAGCGATCAAAACAAACACCTTCCTGCTGATGATTATAAATTTCTTAAAAAGTAAATGTATGCAGGAGTGATATAACCTAAAAGCAGTTTTTAAGACTGCCTATGAGGCTGTAGCCCACCAACGAAGAGGTATCAAAAGTCTTTGAAATTCATAGTTGTTTCTGATGATGGCAGGTTGAAGAATTGGACAGATATCTGTATGGTGTTGTCTCAAAAGTACCGATACCGATAGATACTTCGAAGCATCCTGAAGATTTTTGGCCGAAACTATCCACAACCAAGAACAACATCGAAGAAGAAACTAAAAACCTTTCATTGTTACTCCAAGATACTCCAGTTAATGTAAATGTTTGACTACTTTCATTATGTACTACAACTACAAGCCACATTTAAAAAAAGCTTCGCGCCATTAGTTTGAATTTCTGAAAATTTGTGTGAATTTCATTCTAAATCAGCTGATTCAAAAATTTATCACAAGATATTAAAAAAAATTCCCTTATACCTATGTGATTTTCTGTTCAATTTCCTTGCATATAAATTGAACGAATAAAAGAAAATATGGTGTCGTACGTGTTATTCACATAAGAATTCAATGGCTTGCGTTCCCATACACAGTTTAAAATTTATATTTGAGAGAATTTTAATTCGTAAGTTTTTGTGCACAAAGTAAAGGATCAGATACCTTATGTTCTTCTTTAATATTTACAACATCATTATGTCAAAACAAATTTGATCAATTTAAAAACAATTTAAAACCCTGGCTGTACAATGTCATTGTCATCTATTTCTTTACAAATTAGCTGAATTTATGTTATTTAGATAATTCTTTGATCCTTGGTAAACAGAGCGTTTCAAACCAATTTGTTTGTCTTACGACGACGCTTATTATTTTTTTTTTGTTCTCATTTGCCAATTATAGAACCCGCAACTTTTAACTTGATAATCCAGTTGCGCACATACGAAAACTAAGTCAATGAATCGTGCAAGGTCATATAATTGGATCTACATATACTTGCATCAGTATCCGAAGATGATCATTTGTTATCAATATTAATTAAAAGGATATTTAATTTTTTCAAATGAATGTTTCTTCCTTATTCCTTAACCTTTCTAGAAAACTGTTTCTCAAAAACACTGTTGAAATTGATAGATGTTAGAGAACATAATTTTTAAAAGATAATTCTTTTCATAATCATAATTTCATCAAGATTTTTGTTTATTATTTCAATGAAATTCGAATAATTTTTTGAATGAAAAGGAGTCCTTATCATTCATTGGATACTACTCTACCTACCTGTCAAGTCCGGTGAAAATCAGTCCATACATTATTAAGATTATTGCGGACAAACAGACAAATATAGACAAAAATTTCATAAATACTATGGTTTAATGTTCATAGCATGTGAATAGTTCTATATACTTAAAACATTTTTTCAAAAATATAACCAATATCATGTTATTGCTAATTTATAATACTTCAAATAGTTAATCGGCATTAGAAAAATTCTGGGTACCCGAATTAATCATTTTATACTTCAAGAAGTTTATTCACCAAGGCCAATTGGTATGACAGGACGGTATATCTTTGTTTCATCCCTTCGGAATTTTTTTTCGCGCTAGCCCTTTTTTCAGGAAATCTTCAAGTAATTAAAAGGAAGAATTTTTTAAAAAAGATCGTACCCCAAAAATGGTTATATATATTTACAAGATAATCTCTAAACTGAAATATCTTGTAAATATTCCCAAACTTTTTGAACGAGTTTTTTTTTTGGATAATTTCAACTTTAACTGTTAGAATATCACAAACCTCAGAAGACGTTGACAAATATTGCATTAAGTGCTCAAAGCTCACCTGTGTTCTAATTTGGACTTAAGGTGGACTGTGTCCATATGGACTTTTCTATAAGAATTTTGATCAACTCTCTAATTAAATCATCCCGAATAAATTATAAGTTTTTGGGTTTTTTATTAAACTCATTACTGGATTTGGATTTCCTCTTATGTCCAGGAGAACCTCAAGGAAGTTACTCAGGACCTCTTCTCTTTAAGCTAAGGGTGACCAGATACATGACCACGAAAAAGAGGACACCTCAAAAATTGGTAACAATTGCTTCTGTTTTTGTTCTCGCACTGGAAGTAGTGTGCTGAGCAATTTTCAAATCTGGCAAAATGCATCTGTAAAACTTATGACTGCAGTTAACGGATCGAAATCTATAGTGGTGCACTATAGTGTGAAAGGCGAGGGCACTTGTGCTGCAGACACCCTGCTCCTCCAATTTTTTTGCTTGAACATTTGGTAAATTTTTCTGCAGATCTTCGTTAACGTACATTTACGATTTGGTATTTTGTTTCTTAATTCACTTCTTTTCACATTAGAAAAGCACAGACAAAATCGATAAACAATCCGTTGTATTTACTTCAAACAAAATAAGGAGTGTTCTTCAGTGAGGCTGTTCCGAACAGTTTAGAACAGAAAAGAACAGGTTTTTGCTGATAGTGAGAAATTTTCTGTTCTAAACTGTTCTGACTTGGCTGTTCAGTAAGTCTGTTTGGAACAGGTTAGAGCAGGATTAGAATAGAGATTTGTGAGAAATGTCAAAACCAGTTGTTGTTCTGTTCGTCCTGTTCTGACTATTTCTTCACTGAACAAAGCTATAAAGAGGTACGAATTGAGCATGAGCTATCAAATGAGTGGGTCTGTTTATACGATTGTTTAAAAAAGCAATAGTTGGCGTTGTGAATGAGCTCAAATGCAAATATATTTTAGGTCAAATATACAGACAATTTCTGAATGAGTAGTGTTGAAAAAAAGTTTTCTTATAGTTTTGTGATGTCGAAAAATTTACTTGACTGAGAAAACCAAAAAAGAGAACAAATTACAAAGATATCGGACACTTTTTTTAAAGAAAAAAAGAAGACATGTCCTTTTAAAAGAGGACGTCTGGTCAGCCTATTCATTTTAGCTATTTACATTGAAGTACCTACTAAGTGGCATAACGGTAAGTATACGTAAAAAAGGTGTGGGAAACAAATCCCAGCCTATTCCACTTTGTTTTTCAACGTGGTAACAGCATTTTGTGAGGAAGTGTGAGATGCTACAAGAAACAAGAGTACATATCTCTTATAGGTCTCCTCCACTCCTTCCAAGAACAAAACGCACTCAAAAATAGTTGGGAGTTGGAAAGTCACTAGGTCCTGATAGCTCACCAATACTATCGGCTATTGCACTTTGAAGAAATCCTCTAAGGCCCATCGCCCACTAGGCAACTTTTTGTTGCTAATCCCAGCAAATTTTTGTTGCTCCCAATCCCCATCCAATTACATTAATGGGAGAGCGCCCACGAGGCAACTTTTAGTTGCGCAAACTTTTTGTTGCTCGGAGTTGCTCGCGGAACTTTTTTCCCGGCAACTTTTTATTGCTTACCCTCGCTCACAGGGCAACTTTTTGTTGCCGGCATCCTTATTTGTCAAAAATATGGTGTCAAAATGGCGTTTCCGCTTAATATTGTGAATGGCAAAATGACGTGCATTTCCTTTTTACCCTCTGTCATTTTGGCCAATTTCTGGAAATGGAATGTGCTTTCCTTTTTTTCAACAATGTGAGTACCTACACATTATAATAATAAATAATATAATATTTTTATAATTGGAAATATTGATTTATTTCGCATTGCCAGCTTACGATTATACATAGCCAGACAACCGGATAGCAGCCACCACAAAAAAATATGGCGACAAAAGTCAAAGTCTAGTCCCACAAAGTTGCTCGGAAATTGCCTAGTGGGCGACGGCAAGCAACTTTTGTTGCTCTCTGATGACGGCAACTCCGAGCAACAAAAAATTGCGCAACTAAAAGTTGCCTAATGGGGAATGGGCATAAGAATACTTCTGATTAAACTAAATGATTGCTAACTCTTTTAATCTAAAAGTAAGTCTGTATGATAGCAACATACATATTTTGGAAAATGCGAAGTATTCGTTAAGTAGGTATATATATTGTTGCAAAAATTCAAAGGATTGCTGAAATTAAATCCGATTAAATAATAACCACCAGAGAAATGTATAACCTTTCTAAAAGAGCAGCACAGGAAGAAGAGCGTGACTTTATTGAAACTTGTAGGTTAAACACCAAAACTGAATTTACATTTTTACAGTAGTAGATTTTTAATGTCATATTTGACACTTCACATGATGGGATGCGTTCCTTGGTGCAACAATATCATCATATGCATCCAATGAAGCTATAGATATATGTACAGTACATATATCAAATCAAGGCCACAAAGCATATACAAAAATAGTTGATCTCTCAAAATAACTCATAAAATATAATCCCTTAGGCAAAATGCCACTTTAATGTCTTCTTCACTAATCACTGCCACTGCCACCACAATGACAATGACAGAATGTATCTTTTTCAAAAATTACACACTAAATACTTAAATGGACTTAAACCCATTTCTTTGGAAACAAAAAAAAAAAAAAAAAAAAAATCATCCATAACATTGCACTGCAGTGTTATTGAGTGTTCGAAACAAAAACTATATTTAAAACAAAAATGCGCGTTGGTCGCGTGGTAATCCCACTTTAATCGTGCGCTGGGTATCCCCGATGCCTGCCCGATCGCTTCGGTTCCATTTAGTGTATACCTATCGCATATGAATCAGACTTCAGCCAACAATTGCACCAAAGAAATATGATGTTGTTGATGAGGTTGATGATGATGGTGGTGCATTTTTGAAACTTTTTCCAGCCACCATCGCAGGCTCGTATATATTTCATCGCACTAAGTATGCAAGTGTGATCAACATGGCAGCTAGATATAGCGTCATCCATGACTCGTATAATGGTAGCCAAGGAGTATATAATATGTATAGGTATTATCTATGGAACTTTAAGAAGGAATTCCCCTTAAAAGATATACACCATATCAGCAGATGGTTTTGTTGCTAAATGGATTCATCGCACTTCGCACACATCCTATTCTTGTTACTTCTAATGCCTTGTAACGCCATTCTTTGGCAGATTTTTATATTATATATGCACGTATCCCCATCAACCCCTTGTGTGTCTGATCTGAAAAACCAGGAGCAACAAGCAGCCAGCCAGAGCAGCACAGCGGATGGAAGTTTGGCCACACTGCATATATCTGTCTGCCATAAGTTTTTGTTTTCATTTATAACCCTGTCTGGTGTATGTTTTTGTTGATCTTTTTTTGTTCTATATCTAACCCAACCCCAAGTAGTTTAACGTCAACTTGACTTGTCGTCATGTCAGGTTGAAAAAATAAAACAAAGAAAAAATAAAACTATATGGGGTTATATTTGGTAACATACTCTTACTAGAGTAGGGACTGTTTTGTGGAGTAGGGACAAAAGTACCTACCTAAAAACAGTGATTGGAATTTTGTTCAACCTAACATAAGAATATGGGCATTATTACTTAAACCTTTCAAGTATATTTGAATGGGAAATATGGTTCCCGAAAAAAAATCCTAAAATCTAATTTCAGCTAACAGCACCAGTTTGCTGTCAATTCCAAGTTGCCACAAAATGTGTTATGACTCCCCCCGTATTTTCTTTCACACTCATACGGTGTAAAAAACACTAAGTTGGCAAAAAACCACTACGTAAGCTCTTTGTTAATGGTTAGTGCGTTGAACTGTCATGCCAGAGGTCTGGGTTCAATACCAGCCGCTTACCTTAAGTTTTTTTCCGGGCTACTGCCTCTTGCGAGGAAGTGACAAATTCTCCAAGAGTATCTCCTGTCACAAAAAAGTGGCGCTCACCTTAGCCTTTCGGATTTGGCAATAAAACTGTAGGTCCCCTCCATTCCTGCAGAAACACACACAGGAATGGTTGAGAGTTGTAAGTCACTAGGCCCTGGTTCTCCATGAGCCATTGTGCCACCAAATTTATTTATTTTAGGCTCTTTTTACCTATCCCACTCTTCTGGTCTTTTACCGAGTAGGTTTAATACAGTGATTAGAAGTATAGATTTTGTAGCAAAATCTCCACTGGTGAAGTGATCTGATGGTATACCTCACTAAACAGTTCAACCAATCTCCAAAACGATGAAGAAAGTATCGTGATATCGTGGAATTTCTTCAGATAACAAATTACTTTTCATACAACTTAAAATACAAGAGTTGGACTGTTTGAAGTCTGAAATTCAAATACAATAAATTTTGGAATGCTCTAGCCTAGGGTCTAGGGATCTGTTTTATCTTCGACTCTCTTTCTAATATTTATAACTGATCTGCGGTTGAAGCTTCAAATCTACATATTACATTGTTTGTTCGACAGTACCTTTCCTCAGATTTTCATGTTTGTTTCTTGATTCACATCCTTGTTCTTCGGATATGTGGAACTCCAATGGCAAGGAATAATAATTCCACCAAAACCGTTCTGAACAACTTTCAATTCTTAGCACATGTATTTTGTATCTTGTGTTGACGACATATTTAACGTCAACAAGAACGTTGCAGTGTTAATTTGTCTCCATGCCCTTGAGCCTATGATGTTTTGAAATTCAAATATATGTGCATTAGTGCTTCTTCCGTATGTTCCTAGCCACTATGGCACTGTGATAATCATTTCAAGGGTAGTAATAATCCTTGAGTTTGCTTAAGCCGGATCCACACTTGTCTCGTGTAGAATTAAGCGTGCTGTCGTACAAATTGACATTTTCAATTTTTTATTATTCTGTTTTCAAGAGAATTATTGTCTTTCCCGCACACTAAAAAAATGTCTTCGCCATAGCGTAGTATGGCACAATCGTTAAAAAATAGATTTCGACAAAACATAACACAACACTCCACATGACACATGTGTGGATCGGGATCCGGCTTTATGTTCGCTTTCACAAAAACATATTAAATTTTTAAATGACGTATTTTGTATGGAACAAACGTCATTTAAAAATTTAAAAGTCTGTTAAAAAGTTAAAAAGGCTTTATGAAATTGTGTACAGGAGTCCATCTTTTATCTTTGGTTACCTCAAGGACATCTAACGGTTTAATACATTTTTCTGATGAATTTTAACGTGACATATTAAAAATTTTATCGAAATAGTGTCATGGGTGTTTTTCTTTTTTTAGTTCAAAGCAGTTCAGAGCTGAACCCGAACTGTCAAAAAAAAAAGTTGTTTCTTTTTTCGTTCAGAGCGTGCTCCATGAGCTCAAAATAGAATAAATAGAGTAAAAAACTGAGCGCCACCAACTTCATACAGTTTCCATGTAATTTGACAGATATGACAATTGAATGCTCAGGTTCTGAACCACACTCTGCTCAGAGTTAACACTCTGAACTAAAAAAGAAAAACGTTAGTAAAAAGGAGGGGTAAATCTGCCGAAAAATATAGATTTTCAAATTTGATTTTAAATCAAAAATAAATTAATTTATTTTGCCCAATGGAATGCAAAAAGGGGGGGAATTGTCTTTTTGACAGATCGAAAACCGCATAAGCTAACAATCAGCAAACAAAATGGAAAAAAACAATGAAGCACATACTACTGTATTAACCAATAATTATTGTTGAAGGATGCATGACTGATATTAGATGCTATACCTACATAATGTAGCTACATGACTTGTTCTTTTATAAAATTTTATTTTCTGCTATTACAAAGTCGATTATCGAAAACTTTTGTTTATTAAACTTTGATGCCCCAGATACTTCTTATAAAGAATTCTGTTTACCTTGTTCTGTTTATACGTTTTCAATTAAAACTTTTACGAAAGTGTTACAATAAATTTATTTATAGGTAGTTGGAATGTATTTCTTTCGTATCATTTTGAAAAAGCATCGATATCTGTACGATTTTTTATTTAGTTTTTAATTTTTTAAATAAAACTCACATTTTTGACCTTCGGATTTCTGTGTTCAGTTTTTCGTCATTTTTAAACCAAATTGGGTTCTCAAATTTACACTTTAGTTGAATTCTTGAATGAGCAGGCACTTTTTCTTCACTTTTTGATTTGCCATCTGAAAAAAAAAATGAGAACAAAAATAAATTTTAGATCAGCTAGTTTGTAACAAGATTGTTTTATACATAATTTCAATTTTAGTGTTAGAATAAATTGTTATTAAAATCTATAGATAAAAACTTTTAAAATCGTGTGCACAAAAATATTAAAAAAAAACGCTGTGTCAATTTAAAAGAAAATCGACACGCTCGTTCGGGGCTGTAGACATAAAAAACAGACATGTCGGTGAAGTTTCAATTTGGCGGAGCAAGCAGCAAAGATACAAAGTGACAAAGTGAAAATTCAAAAAAGCCTCCTGGAAATCTATAAAATGCCAATTTTCACGATGAGATGATACAGTTAAACCCGCTTAAGAGAAACTGCAAAATGTCACAGTCTTTCTTTCAGCGGGTTTTTCACTTAAACGAACCCCGCTTAAGTGAAAAAAAAATTAACTTAAGCGGATCTAAAAATTTCATTAAGCGGATAATTAATGCTAGAAACAATTGTATTTATTTGTCTTTTATTTATCTTTGAATTATGAAAATGTAATTTTCTTTTTAATAAATGTCGAAAATACGTATACATACCTCTTGAAATGCTGTTTTTGATTTTTGTTTGAGAGGAAAAAGCAATTTGTTTATAAAATGTAAATGTAAACGTTTGTAAAACAATGAGAAATTCAAATGTCATTTTCGTGGTAAAAATGGTGAAGGAGAAAAATAAAGAGGAAACGAAAGCATTCAACGAATTTTTCGTTCTGTGCGATTAAATTTTTTTTTCACTTCAGAGAGTTTTCTTTTAATGAAAAATATAAAATTGAACTGAAAATATGTTTCAGGTATCCGGGTATTTCACTTAAGCGAGTTTCGCTTAAGTGAAGTGTTTTAAAGGTAATTGGTCGAAAAATACTCGGGGATGAAAAAAGTGTTTCAGATAAGCGGGTTTTTCTCTTAAGTGGGTTTCTCTTAACCGGGTTTTACTGTACAATGTTATGTGAACAATCAGGTACCGGGCAGCCTTTGAATTTGCATTTCAAGAAGAGACTTTAAGTCCTAATATTTGTTGAAAATTTTAATATTCCAGCAAAAATTTTAATATTCAACCACAATCCCTTAGCTGATAAAATATCACTTAAGTTTAAACTATGAAACTCCTAAAACACGATTTAGATTTCCGATAAAATTGGGACTTATAGCTTATGGCTTCTTTTTGTGACATCAATGAAGTAGGCAAGTAGCCACATATGAACATGCATATGACGACAAAATTGACCTTGGTCGGTCTTTTAACCCGAAAAAAAATCAAGTGCACATAATTATGTTCTATTGAAACAAACAAAAATAATAATTATTAGAACCCGTTAATTCTATTATTCTATCCAAATCATGTTTGGCGCTAATTTTGCAATATTAAAGATAAATTGAAAGGCTGATGTCATTTGTTATTCAAAGCGAAGTAATTTCACACCTTTTTTCCGGTCATATGTGGGAGTAAAACGTTATGTAAATTACTAACTCATTGCCAAATTATTTATCTTGATCCAACTTAATAACTGTGTTTTTTTCCTCCTATATGCATAAATACAAACAAATATTCCGTAGGTATTTATCTAATTATAAATTTGGCGCCAAATGCATCTTAATTTAAAAACAAATCGTATCTAAAAAATTTAACAATTTCAAAACGAACATAGAGCATAAGGCAAGTTTCCATTTAATCAACATAAAAAGTCATCGAACTTATCTCGCCTCGCCACTGGAAATGAGCGTTTTTAATATTCTTCGGTTGCTTGTTTATTACCGATTTGTGTTGTTTGTCGCTGAATTGTCTATCCGTACCTTTGATTGGCAAATGATTTGCAATTTTCTATAATTCCTAGGCGTGGATCACCTGAGTAGGTTCAGGTGGATATTAATGTAGATATAAAGGTGGGGTATATACTCTCTTCATGTCTATTAGAGGTAGGTACGCCTTTTGAAAAAATTATCTTTCTATCTAAGCCCAGTATAGATATATACAACAACAAAACCTCTATACAATTAATGGCAAGGCGCAAAATAACACATAGATATTCTATTGATTGAAGTAGGTACACCAACAATAATAAAAAAAAAAACTTCAAGAGGTTGTAGTGTGTCTTATATGTTTTTATACTTATAAAAATTCAAAGCAATTTATTGATCAAGCAATCATCTACCATTTTCAAAGCCATCCATCTATCCATCCAACGATCTTCAATTTACAAACAATTTAAGAGCCTATAGTTTGCTGTCAAGAATTGAGCACCTATTCTAGCAATAACAAAAACAACAATGATCGTTCGAGTTATATTCGCAGAAACTCCCGGTGAAGATATTGCAAGAACAATTATATATTCTGCAGAGGATGTGTCCAGCCCAATCCAAATGGAACGTTAAGAATTGAGGAAGAATAAAAAATAAAAAAAAAAAAACATTATTCCTACTACTTCTTCCATTCTTTTGGTTTTCATTAATTTGCATTCGAAGTGGACGCTCGGGTCATATTGTTATTGTTACTTTCTTTGTATTCTTGTACCTACTTAAATTAATTGAGAAATGAAAAAAAAAAAAAAAAATAAAAAATTGTGGATTCATAATTAAGTGCATTATGTTCAACGTTTTTTTTTTTGTTTTGTATTTTGTTTTATCAGTAACGTTCAAAGAGAGAGAAAGAGGTTGAAGAAAATTTTTTTAGGGTTTCGTTAAGTTAACATATGTACACTCCGTTTCACTTGATTATGATCAATTATTCACGTACAATTTATACTTGTTTAAAGTCCAAAAAGTACCTACTTATATCGAGTTAGACTCTTAATGGGTCTTCCATTCCGATTTGTTTCAAATTTTGTCCAGAGCATTTTATGTAGGTACCTAACCTACATAATTCCATGGAGGGAAACGAATTAAATTGACTATTTAAAACTTATCAAGAACGGTCAGCTGCTACTGCTCTACAATGATTTTGGTATTTTAAATCTTTTCGAACACGGTGACTGTATCTTAATTATATATAGTCCAGTCAACGAAGGATAAAATATGCCTTCACCTTCAAATAAATCCAACAGTTTTGAAACTTGGGAGTGGAAAAATTCATATACTAACACATATGTTTAGTTAAACGCGTTTTTGTACCAAATTCAACCGTCTGGCAGGCCTGTGATGGGTGTTGGCGTTCGAAAACGTCTGGTACTTTTAATCAGTGCACAATCCTTTATTTTGTATATACAGGGCGATTCGCATAAGGTGTGACAAAATACTAGAGCTTAGATACAGGTTGGGTCGAGACAAAATGAAATCGTATCGAGGATTTATTCCCCCTCGTTTACCCAGGAGGGGCAATTTTTTAAAAACTTGACTCCAAACAGTAAAAAAAAAATATAAAAAAACAACGGTAACTCTTACAATTTCATGCTATACCTTTTTGTAGAGCCTAAAATTATTTCTTTTAGATTGTTTGTATTTAAAGTTGTTTTAGTGGAAATAGGACCTCTGGATCTCTCAAAATAAGGGATTAAAGTCGAATTTAAGGAAAACTTACTTTCATTATTTTCAATTTTCTCAAAAACTAGAAGACATTTTAACATCTGGTTTTTAGTATTTGACTAAAAATTTATAGCAGCATTAATAATAATCACAAACATACAACTTCATTACGTTAATTCTTGAACAAAATCAGTTTGAGCACATTTTTTAATTTTTTTTTTTAACTTTTCAAAAAATCTTCACTAAAACAACAGGTGCCAAATAACTTGATAAATATGACAGATATGAAAAATTTTATCATAATCTATTTTGTAGAAGAGTTTCTAATCTTTTTTTTTTTTCCAGATTATTTTTTGAAAGAACAAACAATTTCTAAGATAAACAAGAAAAACCGAAAAAGACGACATATTACACCTTCCTGCCGCTAGAGCTCATCTAGGATTCATGAGGACTTTTGTACACTTTATCTGAATAAGTTTCAGAACTGTTTGATTTTTTTTAGGTGAAAACCTTTATTGAAAACAATTAAAAAATCATTGTAGGCTGCTCTTATTTTCAATTAATTTTTGTATGACAGGTGTTTGGCATAAGGTACAACAAAAATCTCGGATTAATAGGTTGGTCAAGACAAGAAAAAAAATCGTGTATGAGGGGGGGGGGGTGTTCTACTTCTGCCCGTATACGCTGGAGGGGCAATTTTCTAAAAAAAAATCTATAAATAAATTTAATAAATTAAAAAAAAAAATTATTTTTAAACTAAACATTTGGAAAAGAAATTTTATTCAAACCAATTTTGTTCAAAATTTTATGGTATTTAAGTATATTATCTTTCTCTTTCATATTTTTATGAAGAAGAACCTCATTTACCGTCACCGATTTCATCAACAATATTGCAATTCTAACAAGAAATAATAACTTCTATCGTTGTCTTTCTGTAAAAACGTCGTAAGTCGAAAATAATAAATTGAAATTCTTAGAAGCTTGGTGGTTTTAAAATTAAATTATATTACAATATATTAATTCCTTGGCGTTACTATCGTTTATTTCACTATCGTTTGCTTGATTCGTAATAGAAACGTAATAGGGCTTATACCATGGAACACATTGTACTTACGCTGTTTTAATAGAAAGCCGATAATATTAAGTTTTTTTTTGCACTTCATCGATTTTTATTTACAAAGCCATATCTACTATCAACGACAACATTCATTCTTTACCATCAAATATATTTAAATGCTCAAGTATACCTAAAAATACATATTTTGATATTAACTATACATTAAAAAAAAAACAACCTCAATCAACGGAATCGGAGTGTGACCTTTAAGAGCGAAAAGTAGTGGCCCTTTTTATAAGAAGTAATCGAAATTCAAGGCACAACACCAGTTTAACTTTCCTTCCTGTTCCCAATTATTATTATATTATGTTCTTTTATTTTTTTTATTTAAATATATTTTCCAATAAATTGACGAAAGAACATACTAAAAGGAAAATCGAAAAATATACATTTTCATGTTTCTATATTCACAAATGGTTTTTCTTCTCTATTGAGTATTTCCGGTGTGTTGGAAATGAAATCGAACTCACCATCATCAGGATGAAAACCAGTAAGGGCTGTCGTACAACAACATCAACAATCTGCCTTAAAGTGGTTATTCTTTTTTCGTAATTAGTATTCATTTCCTTTAAGGGAAATTACAATATTAATTACTTATGTTAAGTTTCAGTTATGAATTTTTATTCCTTGATACATGCATAGAGGTATATTGTTTATTGAGGAGGCTCATTGAATATTTTGGATAGTACCTAAGATCTCTTACGTGGGTTCCAATAAAAACAAAAAAAAACGTGATAGCGTTGAAATTGGAAAAGGAAAAAAAAACGGGTAGGATAGAAATTTAGAAAGAAAGTAAAATTTACAAGTAATCTTTGCTTTTTACATAAATTACTATTTTATTCATCCGATGAAAAGCAAAAAATGTCTGCCACAAAACTGAATGAGATGTTGTTGGCAGAAAATAGGGAAATTTCCAAATTTGTGTGAACGTCAAAAGTGATAGCCATCATTTTGTCGTAACTGACAGACTGAAAAATGGAAATAAAATGCAGTTTTTTATCTTTAAAAAGTTTGTGCTCAATTTTGGTAGATAAGTATTTAAAAAAATGTTCTTTTAGTAATAATCTTTTTCAGTGAGAGATCATCTTATTTCGATGTTTAAAAATTAAAACTGAAACATATTTTTCAGTTAATTTAGATCGCGAGTTTATACTACGTTTTCACCGCAAGTTAATCTCGTTTAGATTTAATAAATCTTGGATAGTGTTTTCACCAGCCAAGAAGATTAAAAAGTAGATTAACTTTGACAGAATCTTTCAAGATGGTGGGTCATTTTTCTTATGAAGTGGAAGTGAGATGGCAAGTTTGCTTTGTTTCCAAAAAATCAATTCTCGCAGGTTGTTCTCTCGATTCTCGAATATTGTATTGTGCTGAATAAGGGAATAGGTCTGTTCGGTATTGGTCCTATGAAGATTTAAATGAGATTTATTTTAAATCTTGATTTGTGGAGATTTACATTTGTATGGTAAATCACAGGATTTGTGAGGAGATTTGTGGTAAATCTACCTAAATCTCGGTTTAGTGCTCGGTGAAAACGTAGTATTACTGATCACATTTGGAGAGTTATCTGGGGATTAATTAAATAGTACAGGTATATTTTAATTTTTGTCAAAAATCTATCAAAATCGAGCTACGTCCCGATGTAAAAGACAATTTCTTTAGTAGCGCCATCCTGATTTCGATAGCCAAACCACAATTTCCATAGTGTCGCACTTCGATTTTGATAGATTTTCGACAGCTAAAAGTAAAAGCTAATGCTATAGTAAAAAAAAAAAAACTGCTTCGGAGTTAACTCGGTTTCAATTAAATAACTCTGGTTTAACTCAGAGTTAATTTCAGTACTAAAAACTGGCTCTTATGTAAACTTCACTAAACTGACGAAATTGACGTTTAGTAGTACTACCATCTACTCATGCGCAAGTAGATGAGCAGAGCAGTTACGCGCCTAGTAGCCGCTAGTGGGCATCCGAATAATTTAAGATTTAAAATTTGAAAAGCGATTTGTTTTCAATTTGATAACAAATGAAAAATTTTGCTCCGTGGTATAACTCCCCAAAAAAAAAAAAATATGAAATAAATCCCCAAAATTTATATGAAAAATTTGGGATTTATTTCATCGATTTTTGGGGACTTATTTCATTCTTAAATTGGGGGGTTATTTCATGATGAAATAAATTCCCAAATTTAAGTACTTATTTCTTTGAAGAAATAACAAAACTACGGCGTGCTGCCCCCTGCAACCCCCCTGCTTGGCCCACTATAGCATGGGGGGTAGGTGCGAGGTTCGGTGAGGGCAAAGCTTCTTTAAATCCAGATTCTTTAAACGCAAAAGAAACTTTGCATACACCCAACCTCGCACCTACCCCAAATCCTATAGTTGATCAAGAGGGGGTTGCAGGGGGCTACATGTCCCGCCATACATACGCCGTAGGTTTGTTATTTCTTTGGGGACTTATTTCATTTTTTGTTTGGGGACTTATTTCATGCGCTTTAAGAGATTAATTTCATCTTTGAATTTGAGGACTTAAAAAAAAAAAAATAATTTTTGGATTAGGGGTTTTTTTCATTGGGGATTTATTTCACAGAGCCGTAAAATCTAGTCATTAACTTTTTACTAGAATGCTAACTTGTTTCTATGGGAATGGGAAGGCCGTATCGTTTTAGTTAAGCATCAATTATAGAAAACTCTAAAGCCTACCGACAAAAAAAGTTCCGTCATTTTGGTAGCGAACATCTCTACCTTTTTCTTTGTACATTTAAAATGCATGTGAGAATATTAATCGATGTCTGTAAAGCGTCAGGCGCCATCTAGTGGGTGGTGTGACAGCCACGCGACCTCAAGGGGACAAACAAATTAATAAAGTTACGTCATTTGAAAATGATTTGGACGTAATCGATTTTGTGTTTAGAATTTGGGGGCGAGTGGCTGTACCCAGTACTGGGGCCTTATAGTTCACTTCTAGACTTATTCACAAGCATTAAAAGATTTCAAAAAAAACCTAAACTGTTTATTATCGAATATCGTACGTAACTTCAATGATTTTAATCTTCTTCTTTGACGAGTCATGACTTCCACACTCACCTTGCTCCAATTTCAAAAAAATAAAAATTTTATCAAATTAAAACAAGAGCTTTATTAACAAATCTACCACATGCGACACTTTTTCTCAGGATTCATTGGACTGCCCACTGGGCATTCGAATACTTTTGAGAATTCATCAAAGTTTTGCAAAGGCAAAGTAACACGATATTTATCCATTGGATATCCCTCATAAATTTCACTCCAATAATGCCTTGGTTCATATTTGGCGCAGTAGATTTGTGCAAAATTAAGGAAAAAAGTCTGATCAGGTGAAAGATTCAATCCAGGCAGTGATTGAATTCGTTCGAAATTCTTCTCCTTATTTTTCACTGATTCCTTAAATACACTTCTAAAGGCAGTAAAAGCTCCTCTCAAACCACTACTATCACAAATAGTCTCTGTCAACGATTCCTTGCCATCGATCTTAATGTTAAGTCCTGGAATAGTAATATTATCATGATGCTGAATGAAGCATTGAGAATTACTTTTCATAGACATTTTTGATTTCGCTGACCATGCATGGATTTCTTTGAAATGTTTCTCAGATGAACGTCCTTTCGGATCAAGACTATGAACGATCTCATGTCCTATGATAAATCCAAGGCCGGCGTACTTAATGGATTTTGGCAGATCACGATGGTATATTGGAGGGAAAAGTATTCCCGCTAAGACATTTATATTGTGTTCGGTGTTGTCGTAAAAAGCATTCGCCAAAATGGCTTTTAAGACCTCCAATGGTACTGTACTATTAATTGTTTCGGAATTTAAGTAACTATAGTGACTCAAGTCCACTTGAAATTTGGCCAGTTCTAGATTGTTTAGAGCGTAGTTATTGGTAAGGTTTAGCTTCCTTGTCTCCATAATATAGACATCAGCAATTGGATCAACTATCTGACCAACACTGAATTTGAGAATTGTAAGTGTATCTTGTAGTCCGAACCGAGTTGTTTCGTCTAACCAATCAGTATTTTTTACTAGAAAAACAAAACTTTTTACAAGCTCAGCAATCATTTCGTCTACTTCTTGTCGAATCTCTTTGTTAAAATGGTCTTTCATGTAGAAATATGACAAAACCAATGGTAGAGCTTTTTTAACTTGAGACACACAATGCTGATGCTGATACTTAGCTGACTTCACCTGAGGATGCATTTTGTAGAGGAATTTCAAGGCCATATAATTAGCAAAGGCTTCGGACCTCTTCTCTGCCATTACATTGAGTTTGTTGAAATAGAAATCGCATGGACAAGGGCTGAATTCGAGTTTTGACGAATCATTTAAATTCCAAGCGATCTCAAACAATGATTTCCATTGTAAGAAAATATTCTTTTTCTCAGATTCATCTTCTTCAAATTCATTGCATCCATCGTTGGCTTTATTTTGGTACACAAGGGCTTCTCTCCAAAAATCAATTATTTCTTCTATCACTTTGTCAGCTTTTGAGTCCCGAACTCCATAAGTTTCGAGAAGTCTCTTCATCATCTTCACATTATGCACATACCCCAAAGAATCATTGGTCTCGATGTTATCAGAGTAAACATCAAATCCAAAACCAAATTTTCCGATCTCGTACATCGGTGGGAAAGGGTGTCTTAAGAAGATTTCCTCCTTGACAAGTCCAACGACTCCATATCGAACAAGATGTGAAGTCATATTGAACCAGTTGAATGTCGAGACATTCCAGGTTGGATCCACAGCAGGGAAGCCTCCAATGGCCTTGATTATTTTTAAATATTCCTCACTTGGTTTCAATGGTAAGAGGTCAGCAATGTCACAGATTTCAACGAAGTGTTTGACTTTTTGTAATTCGTCGTAATACTCTTCGTGCGGTTGACGCTCCTTCTGAAGAATATAATCAATAAATCTGTCCATAGAATGAGATAAATCATACAAACTGTTCTGCTTGCGAGCAATTTCAATGTCTTCTATGACGTTCGGGTAGTTTCCGCAAGCGTATGCATAGAAATCATCGCATGGATTTACCGAACTATTCATATAAGATTTCATTCGCCTGGCGTATGATTCACGAAATATCGTAAGCCTTTCATCTTGCCCATTAAGGATTTCTTGTTCGATTAAAGGAGTCGCCAAACTGAATCTTAAACCATAGTGGTAGTGGGTTAGAATCAAAACACAAAAACACTTCAGAGAACATTTCATTGCTGAAATTTCACGACTTAAACCGACTTGTATGAAAAAATAAATTCAAATGTTTAAAGCTTTTTTTTTAAAATCATTTTATGAAGATCTTAAATGCTGTTTGTTGGACTGAACTCTCAGCTTATGTATGATAACCTTGCAATTTGTTTGATTATTTATTTTTTTTTTTTTTTTTTTTTTGTGATACTTTTTCAGGGATCCAGATAAGGTTCAAATGATTAGTTTTTTTTGAATAATTTATTATTTAATAATAATTATAATGATAATCAGTTAATACGCAGCTAGATTTGAGTATAATTCAAATTTGGATCTATTTTTTTTATTTATTTGACCAACTGCTACCTGAATTGCTATTAAAAGCTTAGAAAAAATCATACTTTTTTTAAATGAATGGATTAACCATAGGGAGAACATTTGCTGCAATTTCACTTTTTCTAAATGGTGGTCATTATACAGGGTGGGCAAAAGGTATGAACCGGTTTTAAAGGGATGTAAAATAAAAGCAATTCCACTTTAATTCAGTACAGAATTTAGTTTTTTACATTAAGTTTTAAAGATGATATCACGTAGGTGGCGGCCGACAGCTGCAATGCACTCTTAAAGGCGAATTCTGAAGTTTTCAACCGCTCTTCTTTCGACCGCAACTTCCTCTCTGATTCTGTCCTTAAGTTCTTCCAGGGTTTGTGGACGAAGTTCCCTTGGGTTTTCATTAGCCCAATGTCGAAAATTCCGTTTGTTAACAGTTCCACACAGGTGGAAGTGGGCCTCGTCATTGCTGAAAAATATTGAATTCGCTGGAATTCTGTCCAACATTTGTTGGCAGCAGTTTCGTCGATGTTCAAAGTCACGGGGCAGCAGCTCTTGAACCATCATTATTTTGTATGGGTGAAACTGTAAATCTTCGTCCAAAATCCTTAAAGATCTGCTAGATATTCCCAAAGCAACTGAATGTCTACGGGCTGAGCGCCTGGGAGACTGTTCGATAGCATTTCTTGCCAAGATGACATTTTCAGGAGTTCTTACAGTTCTGGTTCTTCCAATTGCCGAAGGAGTTGCTGTTGAACCAGTGTTTTCCAATGTCCTAGCCCAACGTCTAATTCCATTACCGCCAGGGACGTTTCCCCCAACAGGGAAAGAGGAAGTGCTGTCGGAAGGCTCTCTGCGTGGCGATAACAGAACGGCCATTTTCAAAAAAAAAAGTCCTAACAGCAAACCCACGATGATCTCCCGTCCAAACCATGGTTGGTATACTGAAAACTAGACTCTCTCACTGGCACAACGAGACCCATCCCCTTTCTTAACTTCATTCTAAGTCAAATCATATTTTTTTTTTCATAATCATCATAAATATATCATTTTAAGGCTCTCCCAAACCAACGCGATTAATCGGCGCGGCAATAGAAAACAATAACGACAACGTGTTGTTATTGTTGTTTTCTTTTGTCGCGGCGAATGATCACGTTGGTTTGGGAGAGCCTTTAATCAAAATATTTTTTAAATGCTTGGTTTATATTTATTTTGCAAAAAAAATCATTCAGTATTTCATTTAGTTCGTTTTAAGTTCATTTCGCCTTTTATTATTTTGTTTTTCGATTATGTTGGTTTTTGTTTATTTCGATTTCGATTTCGATTACTTCGCCATCGTTTGTTTCATTTTTATTTTTTTTTATGTTAAAAGACGCAAGGGCCAGTTCACGCCAGTTTTAATTTACATAACTTCTTAACTAATTAAGTTTCATATTTGAAGTTAATGCTTTTAAAAGGCTAATATTTTTAGTGAAAAACAAAATGCAAAATAAACCGTTAGCGAGATAATCTTAATCTAAATAACTTTTTACACTTTTAACTAAATTGCAAAACGAGTGAAAAGAGAGCGAAAGAAATACTAGGTGATTAAAGGGCGAAGTGATTGAAAAACAAAGTAAACTAAAAACAAAAGAAAACTACCTAATTAAAGTAAACAAAAATAATTATAAGAAAAATGAAACAAAGAATTACGAAGTAAAAAAAAAAACACACAAAAAAAGCCACGCATGAAAAAGAGTCATACATAATTTTAGTTAAATTCGCCTATTGCCCGCTTTTTTTATATTTGAGTTTTCTTCTTAAGCTTAGTACGCTGCTGATACGAACCGAAGTTTTTAGTTGGTCTCTAACATGACAACGAAATGCTTACGAAAACCACAACGAAAAATTACCCCTTGAAAGTGTCACCGTTTGCAAAAACAAAAAACCAACACAAACGCATAAAAATCACAGAAAGCCATATCGTGATGACAGAAACAACAAATACAATCACGAATAGAGACCAAATGTCACTTTTCCGGACACAATTAATGGTACAGGTAATTAATTCTGTGCAAAAAAAAATAGATCTCTCCAAATAATCTGCTACAATTATCGATTTCGCTCATCGAACAGCGTACCGAATAAAGAAAAGCAGAACGAAATTTTTCGTTTGTGATTTCGCTGTGTCATTTTTGTATGGGATTTTTCGTTTCGCATCAATAGCGTACTAGGAAGAGCCAAAGAAAACTTAAATATTATAATTGACTTGAAGACAAAGCATTATATTTTTACATGTCACTAGAAACTTAAAATTTTGTTACTACTGTCTCTAGAACATAAAAAATACCATGTCTAATTTTTCTGACATGCTTTGCTTTGAATCTTAAAACTGAATCGATTTGTATGAAATTTTAAGAATTTGTTATTATAAAGTGGGACAAAAGGTTTAAAAAATTGTTTGAATGAAATCTTAACGACGACGATCACACTCACTTTTTTATATTTGAATCTTTCCCTTAGGAACCCACAAATAATTATTTAGATTCATGTCAAGTGTTTGAACCGAAAAAACAGCGTTAATAATTTTTGAGAAGATCAATTACCTACATAATTGTTGAATCCCACTCTTTGGAACAGCTTGCTTCCAGAAACATGAAACTAGTGTGACGTTAACTACAAAATCTGACCTTTAAAATCAACCATAATATGCTAAGTTCAATTTTTTTTTGTTTTAACACAAAACCAATACTTGTCCTTAAAGATCAAGTAAAAATGATTTCCAATAATAAATTAGTATGTTATTCGCTTTCCTATTGTCCTCAATTGACCTCCAAGTCTAGCTGAGTGCTTAATTAATGTCAATCAATATTGAGAAACTTTTAAATTACTAATATAGTAAATTTGCAATAACTGATAGGTATAGCTTGATGTTTGTGCGATATTGACTTGAATCAATTAATCTATGCAAGAATAATTATTTATCAGAAAATTCTATTCATAGTTAAGAAAAAAGCGTGGCTGCACTTTTCAAAATAAAGAATGTAAAATGTTTAATCCAGTGAAATAAAATATTCAGAAGAAAAAGATTTACACGATTGACAAATTGCCATAAAAGTGACAATTTTGTAGCAATTCTCTGCCATAGGACATTTTTAGTATTTTGCATTTCGGAGCTATATAAATCAACACCAATTTTTTTTCGACATTGCAAAAGTATTTATCTTTTTCAAAATGGTTTATTTGCTAATATGTTTCATTATTTAAGCGTTTTTAAATATTATTGTGACGATAATATATTGATTTAAGGTCAGCTACAATACAAATTGCATTCTTTAGTCCGAACAACCGAATACAAAAAATCCCTTTTCAATAACTGCAAATACAGTAATTATTAATTTTATTCATTGCTATTTCATCATAAGATGCAAAATTTTACCTTCAGTTAATCCAGATCGGGTTTAAGAAAATCGTTTAACAAAAAATCTTAGTTCGCAAAATATAAATATGAAATAAGTCGCGAATCTTCTCTCGGTCTTTGAATAAACTTGGGGGTTTTTTATCTCACTTATTATAAGATGGTAAGTTTTTGTTTTGCTAACTATTAGTAGGTACATCCTATGCATAATGCGAAATAATAAAAATCGAACAAACTATTAGCGAAGTAATATAATGCGAAATAATGAAATGCGAGAATAAAAATGTGAAAAATGCGAAATAATGATTTTGCAAATCAATAACAAAGCGAAATGAAAGCTTGCCAAGCATAAAATGGACAAACAATTATATGCCAAATAATTGCGAAATGACAAATAGTCATAACTAAAATTTTATTTTATTCCCCGCTTGGGGAATCGGTAATTTTTATATGAAGACATTTTTATGAATGTATCTAATTACTAAAGTTTAAATTTTAATTCTAATAAAAATTCATTAAAATATTATTAAATCTCTACAATCGTTTGCTAAAAGCACAAATGTCAAAATTTATCTGCGCGCTAAATTAAGTGGAGACTTTTTGAATTTAGCGCGTGAACTGCGTACTGCCTAGCTAAATACTCTCGCTAAAATTTATCTTTGGAGGAAATTTGTAAATAAAGTAAATAAATTTGGTGGCACAACGGCTTATGAAGAACCAGGCCTATAGTAAGTGTCGACAGGAATGTAACGGCTAAGGTGAGAGGTACTTTTCTGTGACAGAAGATACTCTTGGAGGATTTCTTACTTCCTCGCAAAAGGCAGTAGCCCGGAAAAAAAACTTAAGGTGGAAGCGGCTGGTATTGAACCCAGACCTCTGGCGTGACAGTCCAACGCACCAACCATTACGCCACGGCTACGGGAGGAAATTTGTATGGAAGATACATTTTGGCGCGATCTGTGTACTAGACTTAAAGCTTCAATTCCATGAGGTAAACCATGGTCGAAAAAACTAACCATAAATTATCCGTTTCAAATCCCATGTAGGAAGATCGGATGGCCTTAAAACCTCTAACTTCCACCAGCGAAGAGATTTAACGTTCGACTTTCAGCATATATAAGTAGATTCAGAATGAACACTGGTTTACTTTTTTTATTCCAATGCTAATGGGCATAACACGGTCGAGTCATTTGACTCGGAACTAATTTAGCTCATGAATTTTAGACTTGCTGAGTATCCAAATGGCTCAACTCAGCCCCAATCACATAGTGCAATTTCACTCGGTGTATATAACCTGTTTAAGTGTTATGACTTGAAATTTTATATTTACATGAATTATGAATAGTTCTTTTTATTTATAATTGCATTAATAATATATTAAAAAAAAATAATTCAAGCAACAGGTTTCATCTACATTTTATGTAGGTATAGCTAGCTACCTAACCGATCCTCATATACAGTGACAATTTATAGCATTTAATGTCATAAAGATCCATAAATGTTTATAATATCCTCCTCCTGTGCGGATGTGAAGAATCTCTCATGTTCTATGTTTAAAAGGGTGCGCAACTGGAAAAGTATCAATCTTCTTCCGATGCATTCTATTCTAATTCTGTAAAAATAAACGGAAGGTGCTTATTTTAATTACAATTTCCCTTAAGAATCTCACTCAACATTGAACCCTCATTTCGATAGTACCCATAGAGAAATAGGTGTAGGTACATCTTACTTCTTAACCAAAAGGCTAGAGTTTATAATATTTTGTCTAAGTGCACCGTCACACTATCAGATAAATTGCTGTGTCTCCTTTTAAGCAGCATGGAAATTTGGAAACAAAAAAAAATCCCCAAAAAATGCTTACCAGATTGGGAAAAAACATCAATTGACATTTCTGACAGCTCGTATCTGGTTGTTTTCATTACCGAACATTTTTTTTTTTTTTTTTTTGTAACGCAATGAAAATATTTTCGAAGGTCCATGTCCCTGTGCTTGTGCTTGGTTTTTGGTTTTTGGGTCTACCCCATGAGACGACATCCATGTGTGTTGCAGATGCTTGTACGCTCGGATGTGTTTTTAATGAGAAAGGATTTCACTTGGCGTGAATCCTTTAAATTACTTTTTTTTTTTTCATTTATGATGCTCCTTATGACACAGATCTTTGTATTGTTGTTGGTAAATGAAAGTGGATCAGTTTTTAAATAGTTTTTCTTTCTTTTTGTTGTTTTCGGACAGGGCGATATGCATACGGTGCGCATGTGTGAAGGATTTTTTTTTTTTTTTTTGTCGATGATGGGAAAGATTCTAATGAAATTTAGACAATTTTGGGTGTCGGATTTCAATCGTGGAATTTTATTCGCGATTACATTTAAAAACATAGATGGAAAATGGTTTTATTTTTTTAAGCAAAAATTCTGCAAAGTTAAGATCTTTTTCGAGAAGAATAATAAATTATGTTTTCGTTAGATTTTTGTATTTTGTTCCCAAAGCTTTCATAATTATTTAGATTTATGACGAAATTAATTTAATGGTTCATCCTTTGGTCCCAAGTTCTTATTTGATAAGTCTGGTTAGTTTTTCTAGAAATTCACAAAGTTGATAGCGCGGCGCATGAAATCGTCTCAAGCAAGAGTTCTTTTTTTGTGAAGCTACTGTGTCCTTAAAAGCTGTTTGACATAATTTTATTACCGAGTAAAATACGGTACAAGCCCTGCAAGAAGGAAGTGTTATTTTCAATACTTTTTCTAAAAAAAAAATGCTTTGATTAAGTTGCAAACTGATTTCTTCGAAAAATTCCTGAATAACTTTGCTAAAATGTTGTTAAAAAAATAAGGTATGTACCGGTAGCGATTCATAAATATGTAATTGAAATAATGAATGGTCATAGGTTGCAAGTTTTGGGACAGCGCCTATATGTATTAGGAATTTACAAAATAAATACCGGGAAAAAAATTGCAAAAATATTTTAATGCAATTTTAACAATTTTGAGTGTATCCAGCATATGAAAGTTCAACAGAACTTAAAATTCCATAGCATTTAGTTCTTTGTATTATCTAAAATATTTCATTTGAGAACTCTTTAATTAAGTTTAAAAAGAATTGCCAAATTATTTTCTAAATTCTTTTCTTTAGAAAATTGCTGAAAGAGTTTCTTCAAAAATGCAATTTTAACAATTCGTTTTTGAAGAAACTCTTTTAGCAATTTTCTAAAGAAATTAAAATGCACGACTGGGTCGCACGAACTTGCTCTTGTAGTAAAAGTTTCTTCGAATTTCAAAGATTGAGTGTAATATAAAACCATATAATTAATAATTATATATACGTATTTATCCATTTAATAATTTAAAGTATGGAAAGAAAGCATTAAAAACGTTCTTTAAATTGATAAAACAAGTACTTAAAATGTTTTCATAGGTTTGCCATCTCGATTCTTGACAAAATGTAAATTTATGCACAAAAATATTTTAAAAATCGTTGGAGCGGTTTTCTTAAAAAATAATTTTTTATATATAAAATTTCTTGAGTTTTTTAAGGAAAAAAATTTGGTATGCCATTTTTAAGAATATAATAATATACAGCTAAAACTATAATTTCAAAAAAATTCATCAACCCGTTTTTAAAAAAATGATTTTTCAAAAAAAATTTTTTTAATTTTTTTTAGAAAATCCAAAATATATTTTTTTGAAAATATTTCTATGCAGTGTTATTCACACTTGATAGGACATCCTAAGTAAAAATATTGATCAAAATCAGTTAAGCGGTTAACGAGAAAGTCGAAAATAAAATAAACGGTTCTATGGCAGGGCAAGTACCGTTAATAACGGTTTTTCGTAATTTTTTTTTCACAAAAATATAGACGATATCACTAATAGTACTATTAAAATTAAAAATTAAATTAGAGCTATTTTTGAGATAAATAACTTTTTTTAAAACTTATAGGGAATCATCCAAAAATCTTCTGCTCCATGTTTAAAGAAAATAGCTTCAGTGGTCTAGGCTGTAGGCCGAGGTACAGACAAACATACAGACATACAGGCAGAGAGACGGAATTGCGGGACCCACTTTTTTCGTGTTCTCTATCAACGTAATGTCATGTTTTATTGTTATCTCGAGTTCGATTTTCTTTACGAATCCAAAACTTGCCCTATAGTACCTGAATATCGCAAGTAAAAATTTTGAAAATACCTTTATGATGGATACTATCACCTTTATTTCGGTAGGCATTTTAGCAAATCGCCAGTAAAACGACGTGTCGTCTCCAAAAACGATATTCACCAAAATCAAGAATTATGTATAACGAACAAAAGATATTAAGATTTTGTTTAATTCTTGATTTTTATTCAATGGCTTAGTTATTTAAAAAAAACAACGAACGAATACTTCATTATTGAATGAAATCTTTCATGAATTTAAAGTAAATTAACAATAGATTTTTTTTTATAAATTTTGTTTATAAAATTAAGACTTTAACAAAGAAAAAAAAAAAAACAATAATTCAAACTAAATCAAAATGTATATGAACACAAATCACTGAGGTAGTGAAATCTTTATATTTTTAATGACTTATTTCGTTGAGCTAACATATTTTTCGTTAAGTTAATGAAAACTTAGTTGAGCTAACGTAATTTTCATTAAGTTGATGAAAACTCAGTTAATGGTAAGGAATTTCAAAATTTAACGAATAATTTTATTTTCATTGCTCCTACATATTGTAGAAACTCAATCAGAATTATATATGTCGAACAATTTTCAAAGAAAACTTAAAAAAACAAATTAAAATTGATTTAAGAAATATAATCAACCAAATTTGTTGTTTTAATCATCATACCCATTAGAGTGCTATAACGGATATAATAATGTTGAAATCGTAAATTCTAAAAACGAACAAATTGGTTTTTAAATATTGAATATTTTTTTCTTTGAATAAATGAAACTGTTTTTATTGATGATCTCGAAGGAAATGAATCATACAAATATTTTGTTTCAATTTCCTTTAAAATCCATTATTAAATATTTGAGGTTTCAAAGTCAATCTGAAACTTTAATATTATGTTCCTTTGTGTGTAACGAAAAAGAACAACAAAATAGCTAATAAAATTCAAAATGAAATTGCTTACATGTGCGATTAATAGACATCGATTAACATACCATAATTTGTTTTCTTTATATTTTAAATTTTTCAGTTTAAAAAAAAATTAAAATTAAAAGAACGTGCCATCGACATGAAAATATTATTGAGTGAGAAAATTCATTAAAAATATACTATATATAGCTGGAAAGGTTATGTAGACAGAAAGTATGTACAATATATAGACATAGCCGGAAGCGAAATGATCGAAAAATTTACCCCGTTGAAGGTGTGAAGAAAAACTTAACAGCTCAGCAATTTTTGAAAAATTCTATATAAACATTAGCATCACTTTACTTCACAGTGATTTTATTATTATTATTTTTTTTTTTGTGTTAAATGTAAACATTTTTTTGGAACAAAACAGATGATGCCGTATTTTAATGTATTTTACAAGGTCTTGCCAATATACACATTTGCTCAAGTAGGTACTGTTTTCAAGCGAAATAACAGCCATATAGTATATTTATATAAAAAAAAGGAAATATACATGTACGTTACATATAATTTTTTTAAGTAGCTTTTTTTTAGATTTGAGATCATTTTTGGATCACCCACCATTTGAGTACGAAAATAAATAAATGTCAAAATTTATCAAACGATTTGGCAGTCACCATAAGAAATATGTAGGTGCTTTTCATCAAAAAAAAATATGACAAATGTACATACATTTTTACTGTTTCTCAAAACTGAGGATCTTTTAAGAATTCTAAATTTAACACACATTAATTAAAAATAACCTGCAGAAATTTACATTTACACTCGACGTCAGACAAATTATATACACATTATTTGTTTACATTTTGCAACACCTGAGCAAGCCTAAAAGGGTTGAACTTTAAGTCACTTAAAAAGAAATGAACTCTTTCAGCCTTCACACAACAGTGGTAAAATATGCATGAAAGTTTCATAAGCGTTTGAATGGATTCAAGCAGCTCGTAAAGATATGAATTCCAGGTATTTTTAAATAAATGGATTATCTAACTCATAAAACCAAGGAATATTAATTGTTTTAATACATTTATAGATGGCGATTCAATTACTTAACTGCAATTTGTATCATTTATATATTCGAAACCTGCAACAAGTAGCTTGTTAAATTTTAAATAAAATTTTATTATTTGAAAATTAGAAATGAAAAGAATAAATGAAAATTAATAGATCATATACCTAAGTGAAATTTAATTTAATAGTTGAGATATTAAAATATTTGAGAACATAATTAATAAAAAAAAAATCCACGACTTAATCGCACGATCATAATCCAACACTAGGTAAACTGTGGCCAAGAATCTTAAGAAAACTTGTGAAACAAGTTAAAATTACTTAATTATTACGAAATTATGTGCGTGACAAAAGCACCGCCATTTTTGATTTTCGTAAAAAAATGCTTGCGCTGCGATGTGCACAACTTGCGCTGCCATGTGTCGTATTTAAAAAAAAAAGAATCGTACTAAGCATATGGTTTTTTTAGAGGCTATCCATTTTTTCTTAGTTTAGCCATTTTTTATTTTCAAAAGAAAACATCATATGTGATGTATTTGAGCCCAGTTTGTGTGTATTTGAGCCCAGTTTGTGCTGTATTGTGCAGTAAATATTTTTTTTTTTTCAAGTTTGCAAATTCGTAAATTTTACGGAGAAATTTTTTTGAAAATTAAGTTTTTCTAAAAACTTAAAGTTGTGCTCTTTTTTTTTTTTTTTTGTTCAAAAACTGATATTTGGAGCCGAAGAGATAAAAAAATCGTGTATTTTCAACTTTTACGGACAAATGCAAATGTTGAGAGCCGCCCTTAGCGTGAAGTTAGCATCGCCATTTTTGATTTTCAAACAAAATTTAAGTTGCACTGCATTTTTCTCCATTTGTGCTGCTTGTGCCGGAAATTTGTTTTTTTTTTTCAAATTCGCAAATTTTCAAATTTTACGGGTGCATTTTTTTCCAAAATTAAGATTTTCAAACAAATGAAACTTTTGCTGTTTTGTGCTCAGTTTGTGCTGCTAAGTGCCGAAAAGATAAAAAAAATATTCTCATATTGCAGTTATTAGAGCCAAAAAATTATTTTGCGAAGCCTGAAACTATCAGCACCATTTTCGGTTTTCAAATAAAGAGTGGGCCAGTTATAGCTATCATTGAAAACCATCTCAAAATTTGTTAATTTTGAGATATTTAGAAATTCAAATCGGTAAATATTTGAATGCTCATTTAATGGGGAAGGTTTGGCCATAACCTTTATTTCGGCTTACAAAAAAAACACAAGTTAAGCTTTCCAAACGGCTTAAAACTAACAATCAAAATTTTCGTTTTCAAAGATAGCTATAACTGGTGCTGGTGCCTTACTGTATAGTGCTCAACTTGTCTTGCGTTGTTCCGTACAAATATTTTTCGCAAATTCGCAAATTTTATGGATGAAATTTTTTTTAATTAAGTTTTTCTAAAAACTTTGAGTTATGCTGTCTTGTGCTCAAAAACTGATACAAAAAACCGAAGAGATCATATTTGCAACTTTTACAACCAAACGCTAATGTTGCGAAATAACTTAGCACCGCCATTTTTAATTTTCTAAAAAAATAAAACTTTTGCATGGGTTGTTATTGGTCCGATTTGTCTAATCAAAAAATTTGACATTTCTCCACGTTTTGAATTCTCTTAAATCCGAATCTATCGTTTTTAGATAGATTTACTTTTTTTTAATAAAAAACTGCTTAAAGTTGTCAAAAAAAAAAAACAAAAAGAGTTCGGCTAGAATATCTTGAGAAATTATAGTGATATTGCCATTGGGGTCCTATTACCAATGTCATTGTTGATTATTGATTTTGTTTGTACAAAATTTAAATGGTACTTTTCTTAAAGAAAAAAAAAAAAAAAACTTCAATTAACTAATAAAAAATTTTGAAAAATGATTTTCGGCTCGAGTATCTCGAGAATACAATGACTACAAAATTCAGTTTAAAGTTTTTAAGCCAAAAACTGCAAAAGGAAAACGCTAACAATTGTTGGAAAATATTTTTCGTCCCATTATCCTTAGAGAAAATGGCCACACTTTGGTCTTCAATTGATTGGACACCTGATGGACCTGATAAGGGTTTTGAATATCTTGAATTGGCAATTTTTTTTTTTATAAAAAGTTACAAGTTCCCATTGTGGAGCACCCAGCCTCTTTTTATGAATTTTTATCTTATGCAGGATTAACTAAACTCTGATTTGGCACAGACACTGAATATTGGCCCTTAGACGTACATACATAATATTTACATATATCGTCGAGATCTTTTGTTTTAAATAAATTCTCTTTGTCAGTTTTTGTATAGTGACAAAACACTTTATTGTTATGTCCCATAAATCTGGAGAGCTTGTAGGAACAGCAAAATTTCAAGACCACTTAAGCTAATTTAGTTGGAAGTAAAAGAACTGTCGACATTTTTTGTTTTGCACACACCATGTCAATGACGTCTGTGCAATTGGCGACGACATTTTTGTTTTTAGTCGCTCTCCAGACGAGACTTTTAATTTTTTTTTCGCAACATATAGTTTTAAGATGATAGTCATTCTCTTTTCGGGGTGTAGGTAGTATTTTAGAAGACATAAAATTGATGGTTTTTTGACCTCGTACAAAAAAAAAAAAAAAATTATTACGGCGCCAGTAAAAAAACGAAAACTGTATTATTCTTATTGTTTCATTTTTTTTTTCATTCTATAAATAAATTACTTAAGGAATAATCTCGAAGCAAACATTTAAATATGCATTAAGATACATTGTCTGTTACTGTTAGTCTCCTAACACACCCCAACACTTGAGTTTATCTTTAAAAAAAAAATCTAAAAAGAGTTCGAGCTGCAATAAAAATCTTTCTCTAATCAGGGTCAGAGAAAAGGTTATTTTTAAATTAAGGAGCCCCTTGTTTTTTATTGCTCCCCCAATTTATATTTATTTTCTTTCAGCACCCGCCGTGTCATGTTTTACAAAGTGCAAATGATTTTTTTAAATAGAATTACCGCCTGAAAAAAAAAAAATTGAATTCTCTCATTGATAATATAATAATGTGGTAGCTGGTATAGACACACCACAATCATATCTAATAATACCAGAAAGAGTTATTGTTTTTTTAGTAAAACCAATGGAACTGGTTGAACTGTCATGCTAGAAGTCTGCGGGTTCGATTCTCAGCCGCTTCCAGGGTCTTGCAATGAAGTAACAAATCTTCCAAGAGTATATCTTTACATCAATAAGTGCCTCTGCTGTTTGCCGTGCAAAATCAACAAAACTTTGCAGGTCGCTTCTATTTGACTATTTCTGCTTACAGGAACGGTTGAGAGATTGGAATGGTTGGCAGTTTTTATATAGGAAATTTTCTAGGCTACAAATTCGTCATCAACATTTTTTCTGTACAAGGCACCGCTAGGTAGATATTTCTGAAAAATCATTTTGGGGGCCTTTAACCCCCCGTAAAATTGTTGGCGGCGCTCCTATCGCTGAGGGCTTTTTACAGTTTAAGAACACCATTAGGAGTATGTATACCAAAATCCAGCTTTCCGGCGATTTTTCCGGAGTCAGATGTCTAATATAACTGGACCACTAGGCCCTGAGTCTTTACGACCTGTTGCTAAATTTTTTTATTTAATGTTAAATGATACAAGTAATTGACTAAGTTTGAATTTAATAGTTTTTTAAGTTTAAATGTCATTTAGCTAGTTCATTTTTGTTCAGATTAAAATAAAAATAAAAATTTCTTAAACGTATCTTAATATTATGTAAAATGTTCTAAGAAATACCGTAATATTATGTACAAAAAAAATACATGCGACTATTTTAAAACTTATTTCCAGTGAGTTTTGGCTAACCTTGTGCAGTTCTTTTGTTGCTAATTAAATGTTCCCAAATGGTCGTATTGTCGATTATTTTATAACGGCCGGTGGTCGCCGGCGTTCGTTAGGGGAGGACGGGGCACAGAGGACCACTTAACGTTTGCCGATTTATTAAAATAAATTGAACAATGAAAAAAGGCTCAAATTTGCTCACAACATACCTTAAAGTGTTAACATCAAATAGATATTTAATTTCTTTTGCAACTATTGTACTTTTATTCCAAAAAATTAAAATGCGTAAAAAGTGCTGTTGGTCCTCCATCTAGATCGCATGAAATATCTTCTGCTCAAAAAATAATAATTATGAATAAACTTTCACTATGTACAAGGTATTTTAATAAAGTTATTTCTTTTTATTGAATAAATGACTTAAAAATTTGATCTACAACAAAAAAAATCAAACATTAATCAGGTTCGTATTCTATATAGTCCCCTTTCACACAAAGATACTAGTTGCTGGTGATTTTTTTGACGTTTTCTATAAATCTCCTTAACAACCTCTTGTACCTTTCATACGAAGATACAAAGTCAAAAGAGACTTGCTGTATTTTCTTTTTAAACTACCTTTGTTGAACACACACAAACGAAGTGTGAAGAGAAATGTCAAAAAAATCTCCTGAATTTATTGACCGGGGAGATTTCTTTTCCCCCTCTTTCTTCCTGCCCTTCTCGCCTGTCAACCAGAGATCAGAAATTACTATTGACCTTTATTTTCAATTGATTTCTCTATGAGAGTTACCACATTTCTTTAAGAGGACTTCGGTTACGGTTTGAGATTTATTTATTGAAAAACAAAATACCGGTTATCGGTTGAGACTTAACTTTTATTTTTTAAAATATCTCTCAATGGTTGAGTTTTTTACGAAAAAATTAATGGAAAAGGTCAACTTTTAACCTTTTTCGTAGAAAATAAATCAAAAATGGTTAATTCGAACAAAAAATTTGAATAACATAACTAAGCGACCTAGCGACTTCAAAAATACATATTCGTGATCTAGGAAGTTCCAGTAGTTCAATAAAAAAGTTGGTAAAAAGTTTTTTTTTTTTTTTCAAAAACTTTAAAAAAAAGGCCGGGCAAGGTGCTTTTAATAAACAAGTAAAAAGATTGTAAGAAATTAAATTTTTGGTTAATAGGTATTTTGGTCAAGAAAACTGTTCACATTGGCGCCTGCCTGGCGACTGATCACGCCCTAAGCGGAGCAACGGATTTTTATGTTTTTTTATTTATGGTATTAAGTTAGGCTAATGATAAACTCTCAAGGTTTTTTTTGACCCAAGATTGTCCTTTTTTGTCACTAAAAATAAAATTCCCTTTCAATTTTGAATTCAGTCGCTGGGACGCCAAGCAAATATGTCAGGAAACTTGATGATGATGACAAAAAAGCCTAATAAGCTGCATTTCAGCATGCAGTGCTAACAAAAAACTAAGGGCCATACTATAAGAGACATTCTGATTGATAAAATTGCAAATGAGATTTATTTTTTTCACTTGTTGACCGAAACATAAAAAAATCAGAATAAAGGTTTCTCTCAGACCTTGACCCAAAATTTTTTTTTTTTAGAATAAAGGTTATTTTGTGTGTAGTAGCCGTGGCGTGATGGTTAGTGCGATGGACTGCCATGCCGGAGGTCTAAGGTTCGATCCCCAGCCTCGCCACCTATTTATTTAAAAAGAAAAAACGGCTACTGCCTCTTGCATGGAATTGACAAATCATCCAAGAGTATCTCCTGTCACAGAAAAGTGCCGCTCGTTAGCCGTTCGGATCCGGCAATAAACTGTAGGTCCCCTCCATTCCTGCAGACACGCACACAGGAATGGTTGAGAGTTGTAAGTCACTATGCCCTACCCTAGTTCTTCATGAGCTGTTGTGCCATCAAATTTATTTTTATTTATAAAGGTTATTTTGTGACTTTTATTGAAAATAGCAACAAATACGAGTTATTAGGGGACCTTTCAAAAGGTTGAGATTTATTTCTGATCTCTGCTATGAACTAATTGTTGCCGGCAACTCAATTGCCTTGTGTGAAAGGGGACATAGGGGGCACAGAAGACTATAAAAATCCTCTGTGCCATACGAATCCTTTTTAAAAAGTGTTATCGACCTGTTTGAACACAAATATTTCAAAAAATTCAAATTGCACAAAACTCCACTTAACTCACTGTTTTCTATATACAAACTTGAAATTCTTATTGGAAAAGTCTTTAAATAGCGCAATTTTATGTATTTTTTTTTATAAACTTTCCTTTAAAAACAATAAATTTGGATTTATTCCACTTCCCCTACTAATAAATGACATCAAAAACGCACGTTACCTACCTACCACTGACTTTAATCCAAATTATGATCTAAAATCTTTTTGATCGTATATGTTTACTTCTAATTGAAATTCAAATGTAGCAATTTAGAAAAAAGAAAAAAAGCACATTTTCGACTTCCTCCAAAAATTCTCTTCCGGTCAATGACCATTTATTATATTCAGTTTGTTCTAAACAACAAAATCACAAATAGTTTCCAGATGATGCTCATGCTCATTTCTACATAAATACCACCTCTCATGTAGTATACCTAAATTTAATTTAATTTTATATAGCACAACTTCCTTTCACTGAACCAAAAAAAAAATTAAAATTATATTTAAAATATGTACAAGTACATACATACATTATATAAAACTCAATTATATTTCATATGTCTGATTAGTTGCATCATTTATTTTAAGAATGATTACAAAAATTGTAACGTAAGGCATTTTCGCATTTGGGGCGCGCACAATTTTAATTAAAACACAAACAAACGCATACAAATTCCTTTCGAATCAAGTCAGCTACTATAGGTAGGTAGGTATGGTATATAGTATAGGATCATGAATAGAAGAACGTCCTGCTTCGTCTTTGCTAAAGTTGGCACTTCGGCAGACGAGAGTGGAATACTGGCGCGCACATGTGCTATTTCTATCTAAATAATCTTTTCCTTTTTTTTTTTTTTTAATTTCAACAACATTCGCAGATTTGTAACACATTTTTCTTTTCTTTACTATAATTTGTTCATCATTTCTATAAGTGTGGTCTAAATTGCCTAAGTATTCAACAGACATTGAAATACCTAGGGCGCCAAAATTTCGGGGGCCTGAAAAATTATAGATGAAAATTGTTATATCCGTTTGCATTTATAATAAAAAAAACAAATGAGTAGCGTTTTAATTTTATATGTAGTGAGCTTAGGAAATAAACTGTAGGTACCCTCCATTCCTGCAGACACACACACAGGAATGGTTAAGAGTTTTAATTTTAAGTCACTAAGCCCTGATTCTTCATGAGCTGTTGTGGCAACAAATTAATTTATTTTAGTGATCTTCGTGTTATTATAACATGACACTTAATTGTTGTAATATGAATTGAAATGTTGTTTTTACGTGAGGCTCATTCGAATTTAATAGAAATCTTCATATTTTAAAGTAAATAGGTATCACATTCACATTGTTGGTTTATAAGGAATGTCCGTATTATTGAATATAGGGATCAATGTAATTCAAGAGGAAGTATCGTTTTTACGACATTTTTATGACAATTTACATTATTTAAACAGACTTGACAGACAGACTATCACGAACAAGCATTGGAATTCTTAAAAAAAAATTAGACAAAAAAAGGCAAAACTACGAAAAAATTCCGACAAAGCTGAATTTTGGTGAAGATGTTTATTTTTTTACCTTAAACATTTTCCAAAAAGTACCCTAAATTTGTCAAAGGTTTTGATGGAGTAAGTGCCACAGGAGAGGCAGGAAGGGTGTCTTAAAGCTAAAGACACTATTGAACCTTATTACATGCAGGTGAACTTTGACAAGCTATAACTTTAAGATTAAAAAAGTCCCAGAGATCGTTAATACCTCATTTTGTAGGTATTTTGATTATCTAAAAGTTTTTCATTGGCCATTTTGTTACAGAAAAAAATCCAGGCGAGTTATCAAATGAAAACCAAACGGCGAGCTGTTTCAATATGGCTGCTTTTTCCTAGCCCCTACCACATGGACAATTTTTTTTAATTATAATGTAGAGATGTTCCCAAGCACATACCATAAAACAATATTTGCCCGTTAAAACATGCAACTTTAATAAATTTTTTTCAATAAATCCAGTACACTATAAAGTTTGTTCAAGTTTTTCTCAAAACCTATTGATTGTGCGAAAAAAGTGTCATAACATTTTTAGTGTAAAATTACATAAGCTACAACTTTTGTCTTCGCATTTTTTTAAAAACACTGATAGTTTTTGAGAATTTAGCGAAAAACTGAAATTCAACCCCTTTCACTCCCTGTAAAAATTTTAGCCCCGGTCCAAATTAAGGGTACTTTTTAGAAAATGCTTAAGGTATAAAATAAACATCTCCACCAAAATTCAGCTTTGTCGGAATTTTTTCGTAGTGAAAGTCTAATTTTCCTGGGCTAAAACAAATAATGAGATAGTCAATAATATAAAAATGGTTTTGTGACATCTTGTTCTATGGATTATTGTAAAAATTTGTTTTTGTTTAATAGTAACCTGAACTAATATTTTAGTATAGAGAACAATTTTGATCAAAATCGTAGTTTTCAAGAAAAATAGGATTTTCTTTAACGGTTCTTAAACAGTTGTATAAAAATTTCCGTTAATTTTGGCTACAGAAATAATTTTTACTATGTTCATTAACCGTAATGTATCAAATTTAATAAAAATCGACCAAGTCGTTTTCGAAATATTGAGTTTTCAAAATTAAAATTTTAAACTACTTCCAAAAACCTGAAAAATAAGTATTTAGATTTTTTTTTTGATTTGATTTAAATCAGTGGATTTGTTTTCGAGAAAATTGAAAATAAAAAAGTATATCTATGGAATAATTTAAAAACATTTTTTTCAGAAATGTACTTTGTCTAAAATTAATTGAATTGTTTTTAGAAAAAATTGTGGAGACATTTGAAAAAAAAAAATTAATTACATACATTGTACCGTTATTTTTGTTCCTTAAAAAAAATTTAAAAAAAAAAACATGTGAGCAAAAAACCCAAAATACAAAGTTTAAAGAAAATCGACCAATCCGCTTAGGCTGTATAGTCCAGTGCATTTATGAATATTTTATGTGTTTAAAAGGTGACCCAACAGTTTTCAAAACTTGCCAGGGCCTTATTGAAAACTAGATTCTTTTTCCAGGCTGGCGGTTTTTTGTTAGTGTCCTACAAAAAAGTTTGTAAGGGATACATTTTGGGAAATTAAATTTCCTATTTTTTGAGCTAAGAACAGTTTTCCCATGTTGGGAATATTGAAAAAGTTACAGGCCAAAAAAATTAGAAGAATCAAAATTTCAAGTAAGTAGTATAAAATTTAAAAAAAATAGGTACCTACCACAAATTTGTAGGGTTTCAAATTATCTACAATTTTGCTGCAGGTACATATTTTTTTGTATTGCAATTAAAAAAAAATTGAATTTTGACGTATATGTTTTTTAAAACTTTGATATTTTATGTGATAAGTTTTTAAAAATGCTTAAAAATGTTGATTTTTCTATATTCCAGTATTTAAAAAAGTGGGAAATTTAATTTCCCATATTTTTTCCCTAATAAACTTTTATATAGGACTATCAAAAACAAAGATATTCAATAAAAACTAAAATCCAAGGTGGCGGCCGAAAGGTGAATTTCACGAATGAATGTAGAGTGGGCTCTCTAAGTCTACTTTACTACTTTATTAGTAGAAATAGGATCTTTGGAGCAACAAAATAATGGATGTAAGTCGAATTTAAGGAAAACTTACTTTTGTTATTTTCAATTTTCTCAAAAAATAGAAAACATTTTGAAACTTAGTTTTTAGTGTTTGACTAAAAATTGATGGTAGAATTGAATACTAAACACAAAAATACTACTTAAGAACTTAAAATTTTGAACAAAATCTGTTTGAACATAATATTTTAATTTTTTTTTTCAAAAATTTAAGTTTGGAAATAATTTTTTGAAAAACTGTTAATTGAACAATTTTATTTAAAAATATAATAAAAGAAATTTTTAAAATTTTTCTGTTTTTTCAAAAACTAAAAAACACATGAGCATCTACTTTTTTGTGTTTAACTAAAAATTAATAAGAGCATCGATTATTAAAAACAAAAATACATAAAATTTTGGAAAGAAACTAGTTTGAAAACAAATTTTTTAATTATTTTTTCAAAATTTTAGGTTTTAAAATTAATTTTTTAATAATCTATTTTCTCAAATAATTTGAATTAAAAACATCATAAGAGAACGGATTTCTGGCTTTAAGAAAAAGTACAGAATGACAATGTAAGTGTTTCCGTTGTTTTTTTATGATTTTTTTTTATTTTAAGTCGATTTTTTTTAGAAAATTGCCCCTCTCGCCTGAACGGGAGGAAATAGACCCCCCTCCTATGCGATTTTTTTTTCTTGTCTCGACTCAAGCTTTTTGTTACACCTTAGTTGAATCATCCTGTACCTATACTATACCTATATATTTAATAAAAATATACCAATATATTGTATACGTACATATATCTCAAGTAAGAATGGAAATTATAATTTTGTATTGTGGGTACTTTATTTTGTGTCTCTGTATGAACTCATAAAATCTCTTGACATTCCTTATGTTTGCCTTTAAAATTGATATATTATTATAATATAAAACATATTAAAATCGCATGTAAAAGGCGCAGAATTGTTAAATCCACCACTCATTGAAACCAAGCACCCCAAATCGGCCCATGTTCTGCATCTCCAATTATTATGATCACCATGATGACAGCAACGATGTTGTAGATGACGACAATTATCTGTCACATAGGAAAAGCAGAAAAGAAAAACAAGAAAAGATCAACAAGATGGATAATGTAATCATGACATTTCATTCAAGGATCATTTCGTTGTTTAATTGTTTAATTTTTTTTTCTGTCTCTCTTCTCCTTGCAGTACTCTCCTTAACTTAGCTAGGTATACTCTCAGTGAGTTTTCTGTAATTAAATTCATTCAACCCTTTAGGAGGGTAAAACTCTATAGGTGGTTCATTATTTAGGAACTCGTGCCATTTTTCTGGTCTGATAAATTTGCTTTCGCTTTTCTGCAAGAGTGTCACTATAGCAAGAAAAAAAATGTTGACAGTCTTGAGTGGATGCCAAAATTAAGTGGATCGCCGCAAGATTGCGCGGTTGGACCAATTGTGGTTTTTCATTTTCACAGCACAATGCCTAATCTGACAATTACAATCACGATGTACGTACGCATGTGTGTTTTTTTTTTTTTTTATAAAGGCACATTGGCAAGGCATAGGGGCCAGAAAAAGGTACACTTCAAACTTCAATAATAATGTAGGTCTATTGTTTGTCCAGAGTCTAGGAATTTCATGTATACATTCACATTTTTATTCAACGCGCGTATTCTGTCAGATTTGATATAGTTTGACATTGATGCTGAATTGTGTGATCGTTGATAATATTATAATGGTGGTATAACAACCATGATTTGATGTGCGTGTATCGTGTGGTAATATTGTGGTTCATTAAAACATGAGCACAAAAATCAGTGAAACGAAGTTGATGAAAATCCAATTGATACGCAGGCATGATGAGTGTATGTAGGTACACTCTGTGGGGTCCATAAATCAATTTTAATTTATTTTATATAAGAGAAATGGCATTTAATATGTGCGCGACTATATGAGTTTGAAGGAAAATTGCACCGCCAAAGGCAAGCTAGTGCGTTGAAGTTCAATTGTGTGGAACGTAATTCGTTTCACTTCTTTTACCATTTACACATAATTATATAGAATAAATTGTGAAGAGATTTGCGTAGATAAATTGAGTCTTTTATGGCGTTTTTATTTATCTAATACGATATGAGAATGCAGCTGCGCAAGTATTTTTAAAGTTAAGTTGAGATGAAGTAGGTTCTTGGAATTAGAATATTGTGGATAAATTATGGTTGAATGCATATGAGAGTGAAACTATTAAGCTGAACTGACTTGGCGTTGAGACTTGCATCTAGATGTGAATGAATGCACTTTTCTGACAGGAAATACTCTTGGAGGATTTGTAACTTCCTCGCAAGAGGGAAGGCAGTCGCCCTGAAAAATATTTTGTTGTTCTTAGGTAGCAGACGCTAGGAATCGAACCCAGACCTCTTACGTGCGAGTCAAACGCAATAGAAATGAATGAAAGTTAAGGTATCTATACTAAATTGTTGGAAGAAGAACAAGATCACTTAAATATTCAAGAAAACAAATTCGAACCATTAAAAAAGTCAAGAATGGTAATACCAACGACAGACACAATTAGAACCCAAAATCTACTAGTTCTGATATTGGGGATCAAAGTTGTGTGAAGTGTGGCCAGAACCCACACTTCAAAATTTTTAGGCGAAATAGGTATGTCAGGTCCATTTGTTCATCGTTTGTCTACGTTTGTCAAGGCAAAAAAAAAAATCCTTCGTCTAACTTCAGGAAAAAAGATACAAGGTTTTCCTTTTTTATAGCAACACCTCCAAAGACGAAAAACTTTTCTGCTACCCGCACCGCAATTGATAGGAGGATGGGGCCAAGTTGGTTAGTTTGTCCACCGGCTCCTTATGTTATGATTGTCCACCAAAAAATTTCATTTGTCCACCATTTGTTCAAAAAATATTCAACATTTCTTTTTTATAGCAACACCCACAAACAAAAAAGTCGTCTATCGACCCAAATTGATAACTTAGGAGGATGGGACTAAGTAGATAAGTGCATTTGTCCACCCGCAGTTTTTTGATCGTTAGAAAATTGCGTTTTAGGTTTTTCCAAAAAATGGGTTTATAATTCCTTTTGTAATTTTCGAGTTATTCACGTAGTTTGTTAAAGGCTATAGTGGATCCGTCGCACCGTGATAGATATAGTTTAAAATACAGTAAGATCTTGGTAATTCGAACTCTACTATAATTGAACACCTATTTTTACATTATGTAGGTATGTATCTTCTAATTCGAACAATTGCCAAAATTTGTATTCTGTAATTCGAATTTTTTCCGTTGTTGCTTTGCTGAGTGCCTTATTTCAGTTGAGGAGTTAAAAAAAAGCATTTTTCTTACAAATACAAGGGAAAAATATTTTTAAGAAACAGACTCCAGTCCGTTAGTTATACCCTATTAATTTTTCGAGAGTTTTTTTTTGGCAGAAAGACATTGGTCTATAAAAAGACCAGATTTAGGATTTGTATGTTCATCTAAAGAAATGCTCTTGACAGAAAGGTTGACAAAGAAAGGGTAACCCTTTTAACTTGCTGCAATGGATCAGGAGGGCACAAACTTCAACCATTGGTAATTGGAAAGTCAGCTGAGCCTAGATTCTTCAAAAACTTTGACAATCCTCTTATTTACAAGGCTATAATGACTAATTAGAATGCATGGATGACAACAGAGATTTTTGAAAATTGTTTTCATCAAGTTTTCGTTTCTTAGGTAACTTTGGCTTTTCGTAATTTCACTTAAACCAATTAACATTGTTTTTTTTTTTTTTTTTTCATTCAAATTATTGGTTGCGAAAAAAGTATGCGCAATAATTTAAAAACCTGCGTTGTTCGAATTAGAAAAGGTACCTAAGATGATCTTAATAGTAAGAAATACCGAGGAACGGACGGGCCACATATTTTGAAGTTATGCTTTCTGACAATGTCGTGATGAGCTCTATCTGTGTTCTAGGTTATTGTGGTATTAAAGGAAACGAGCGGGCAGCCAAACTGGCCAGACAAGGATCAGCCCTTCATAACTCTCTTGCGGAAAGAGTCAACATTCCTCTTGGGATTATGAAGAGCAATATATTTTCTTAATGAATCCAACCATAGGTGGCACAGTTTAGCTAACTGCGTCATATCTAGAAAGACTTGGCCCACCTATAGCAAAACCAGTACAAGTGACCTGATATGCAGACTTAGGTGAGATATCCAGGGTCGTTGCGGGCTTTTCTGGACACTGGCCGATCGGAGAACATGCGCCGAGGCTGCGCATCCCTACCAATACTCACTTTCGTAGCTGTGGGGACTAGCAGGAAAAGGCGACTGTCTTTAATTTCCTATGTAAATATCCCGCTCTAGCTAGAAGAGAACAGTTATTTAGAAAGGCCTTTTTTGACGATCTGAATGAACTCTCCGAACTGATGATCAAAGACTTGATCTGTTTCCTCAACGCAACTAAATGCCTCTAAGATGAGCTTGGTATATATAGTTCCTGCACCATGTCTCCCGTCAGAGTCCTCAAACGAACCTTAAATCTATTTCTAATATTCATTTCACAATCTTGAACCATATTCAAATTGTGCCGGCGAAATATTGAATTGAAAAAAAAAAATTAAGACTGTGTGCCTGGAGACTGTATGAATGAGATCGAAATTTAAATGATATACCTTTCTTCATTGCTACCGAGAAGCACCAAAATGGCTACAAAAAGTTTCCGACGACACAAAGCTAAGCAAATTGAAAGTGTGTAAGTACAATGTGGTAAAGTTAATATTTTATTTGATAATAAAAATAAAAAATTTAACTTATTGTTAAAGACTGATGAAAATGTGTGTTTAAATTGAACTGAACTTAAGTTAAATTGGTTTTAAGTGCATATTTTAAATGCATATTTTGCATTTTTAAGCGCATATTTTCAAATTTTAAGTGCATGAAAATCCGAACCCTAATAATAGCATTAAAAATCACATGAAGTTGATCTCTTTTTCCATTATTTCATAACCTATTTTTACATACTCTGCTATTATACAAAATGAATTTTGTTAAGCAAATAAAAAAAAGAAAAACATTTCAGTCAAAGGCATCAATGGCAATAAAATCTTGAAACATTACACACTTTTTTTCAATAATCACAAAACTGTTTTATCATGATTTTTTTTTTCAACATTGAAATAGTTTTGGTAGAACAAAAACTAATTCCAACTCCCTATTCTATTGCAAATTTTGTCTTCAATAATTTATCCAAAAACCATAAATAATAAAAAATTACCATTTTAAAGATTCATTTCTTGATTTCCTAAAACATTATAAATCTTCGCTAATCGGGCTAAAAGCCAGAAATGAACTATAATTCTTTAAAATATTGGGGCTAATCTCGCGCGGTACACCCATACACTACACACTATGTAAAACTCTTGTGGGCCTTTAATTTTTTTAATAAAGTAAAAAAGAAGAGAAAAAAATCTCAAAACACAAAACGACACATTGTTTATGTTGGGTTGCTGCAGTCACATCGTATATTATATTCACTGCCCCTGACAGGCGCATCCAACAGATAACCATATTTTTACTGCATCCAAACACCACACACAATCTTCCTACTACGGATCATTTGATGCGAAATGCGAAGGCAGTGCTGCTGCTGTGCTTTTGTTGCTGCTGCTGCAATGCTGTACTGTGATGTTATCAAGAATGAAATTGCATTGGAAAAAATAAAAATCAAAAAATAAAGAAATTATTCACTTGCATGCAATTTGTTGAACTCCAGTGTACTTATACATCCATTGGGTACACATAATACACTCCGGCTAATCGACTAATATGACCATTTAATCTTTTAGATAAACATTAAGAGCATCATCATTATAATATGTATAAATGGTCTCACAAGTCACAACTTATAAAATGTTCTGATTTTTTTTTTTGTTGTGCATTGCATACATACGTTAGAGGATTTGGATTAGCATGTGCAAAATGCGTTGTGTGATGGTAAGTGCTCAGTGGGGTCTAGTGGAAGCATGGTTTTATTTTCCGAAAGTTCTTGAAGACCATAATGAATATCTGCCTTGAAAAAAATCTAAATGTCAAAGTTGCAAGAATCGCTAAAGAGGTGTTCTGAAACGGTGGAAAAACCACTGCGTAATACAACGTTTTCACGCAACTTAATCTCGTTTAGATTTCATAAATCCAGCTAAAAAGATTAAAAAGTAGATTTACTTTGACAGAATCTTTCAAGATGCAGACGGTGGGTCATTTTTCTTATAAAATGGAAGTGAGATGACAAGTTTCCTTTGTTTCAAAAAAAATGAATCTCGCTCGATTCTCGAATATTGTATTGCGCTGAACAGGGGGTCAATTCTCGTTCTGTGAAGCTGTGAAGTGATAACAAAAATATCATTTCGGTTTTCACAGCAATTATTCATTTTATCACTTCACAAATATGTCTTATGCGATTCTGGAACTCATTGTGATAAATGTGTGTTCTAAAATGTACTAAATGAGAAACTCCTCTCGCAATTTCTCTATTGAAACGATACTGAAAACTAATACACATACAAATTTGTACTTTTTCAACCGACATGAGCGATGATAAATCAAACAAAAATACCAACACAAGGAAAAGAGCTTCATGTATGCATTTTTTTCTCTTAGAGTAATTCATTTCGTGTGCTCTCGTTTCCTTTCGTGTGCTCTCATGTCGAAGTAAAGTGTGCCCCCTTTCACACAAGGCAACTGAGTTGCCGGCAACAATTAGTTCATAGCCGAGAAGGGCAGGAAGAAAGAGGGGTAAACGAAATCTCCCCGGTCAACAAATTCAGGAGATTTTTTTGACGTTCCTCTTCAAGCGGCCCATACACACAACACTTGTATTGACACTGGTGTCGGTGTACTCAAATGTGGTGTGTGTATGGGCAAGTGTCTACACCGATTTCGGTGTCGAACACGGTGTCAAGAAAATCAAAATCTTTTGATTTTTTGTGTCGGTGTTACTAAATGTGTTGCGTGTATGGCGGAAGGCCACAATGGTGTCATGACACCGGTGCACACACTTGTGTTGTGTGTATCGGGCCGCTTCACGCTACGTTTGTGTGCGTTCAACCAAGGTAGTTTAAAAGGAAAATACAGCAAGTCTCCTCCGACTTTGTATCTTCGTGTGAAAGGTACAAGACATTGTTAAGGAGATTTATAGAAAACGTCAAAAAAATCACCAGCAACTAGTATCTTCGTGTGAAAGGGGACTATACAACTTGTTTTTTCTCTCGGTTCAATTCTAACCACATGCGCAGGTCAAATAATGATTTTCTTCACAGCACCTTCACAGAATAACTTGTCGGTGATAAAAATTTTATCACGTGAAGAGATTATGACTTTTGGTTTCACTTTTTCGGGCATCCAGAATCGAATGTCGTGTGAAGGTGTGAACAAATTTATCACTTCACAGCTTCACAGAACGAGAATTGACCCCCAGGTCTGTTCGATATTGGTCCTATGAAGATTTAAATGAGATTTATTTTAAATCTTGATTTGAGGAGAATAATTGGTATGGTAAATCATGTATTTGTGAGGAGATTTGTGGTAAATCTACCTAAATCTCGGTTTAGTGATCGGTGAAAACGTAGTATAAGCTTTTCTATCTGATATACTAGATTTGTGATTTGTCTACATGTTCTTAAAAACGGCGGATCTTCTTCTGCCTTCCAAGTTCATTTAAACTCTGGTGAACTATCAACTGAAGCAATATCAATAAAGGTTTCGTAGCAGTCGTTTCACTATAACAGGGTGATACTACAGCGGAAATTTGGATCAGTCTTTAAGGGGCCAGTTATAGCGATCAGGAAAATACATCAGGAAAAGTTGAAACATTATGAAATTTAATTATTTTTTCCTGATGGTCGTTTAAAACAAACAGGAAAATTACGTCAGTAGGAGAAGACCTGCCAAATTTTCCGTATTGAAATGCACACGAAAAACTTTTTCGTTTACAATCTTATCAATGGAAGAAGTAGAAATTGGAACTCAAATCATTGGTGGAACGATTTGTTCCATTTTGTCCGAAATAGCAAATAGCTGGCACGAAAAATGAATTGGCATCAGGAAAATAATTGAATACATTTTTAAGAAAAAAATAATTGTGAAATTGAAAATTTTAAATTCCCTAAAAATTTGTTTACGTTATTTTTCATCGATTAGTGTAGCATTTTTAATTTAAAACCAAATGATAACATTATAAATTTTACATCAGAAAATTTTTCCTGATTCGTTTTCCTGATCGCTATAACTGACCCTTAACTTGGTTAAGAGAAAGTAAGATTTGGCACTTGATAATTCAAAAGCACTTGAAATAGTTTGACTTAATATAAAGTTCTCTTATAAAGAATGCGAGTATTTTGTATGGATGTATATTTTCTTGTTTGGTTTAGCAAATGTTTTGAACTTACAAAAACAAACTCAAGCGATTTTTGATCCCCTTCTAACTTGAGAACCAATTAAGTCAGACAGTTGAAATTTGCTATATTTGCTAAGCTGAGCAAGCACAAGCACCTCAGCAATTATGGCTTTAGTGGTTCATGAAATATAGGACGTACAAAATTGGGAAAACCGACTGAATTTCGCATAACGGTAGACCTCGTAGTAGCCCGTGGCTGGGTTCAGTTCCCAGCCTCTGCCACCTGAAAACAAAAAAATGATTTTCAGGGCTTACTGCCTATAATTGCGACGAAGTGACAAATCCTCCAAGAGTATCTCCTGTCAAAGAGTAGTGCCGCTCACCTTACCGGTTCGAATTCGGCAATAAACTGATACACTGATAGTACGCTCAGTTCCTGCTGACGAACTGAATACTTGTGGTTTTCCGTATAGGGGCGTGTTATCCACGCACTTTCCCAAAATTAATGTCAAATAGTACGGAGCACTTCCTATTTCTTTAGAATTATGAAATACTATAGACTAGAGGAGTAGTTCTAAGGAAAAAAACGGAAACAATCAAGATTTACCGTTGAGGGGGCGTGGAAGCCACCCACTTTTTATCACAAAAGTTATTAATTGTATAACTCCGACTCCTGATTGTTCCAAAAGGATGCACGGTAGGGCGTGCAATGCATAAAAAGGAAAAAATACAAAATTTGAGGTTTGTAATGCTGGGGGCGTGGAGTCCACCTTCTTTTTCACAATAGTTATCATCTAAATGGAGCACTTCTGATTTTTATAGAATTATGAAATTTTGTAGAGCGGAAGGGTTTCGAGAGCATGAAACGGAAAATATTGAAAATATTACATTTACCATTCTCTGAATTTGTATAAATTATTTGGGGCACTTCTGATTATTGTGGAGTAATGACATTTGGTAGAGCAGCAGAGTTTGCAACATGTAGAGTAAACTTTTGGGATTTGGCATTAAGGGGCGTGGCATCAAACTTTGCAATGCGTGCAAAGGCAAAACTGACATTCAGGAGGCGTGGGTATCTTTCATAACCTTTAAAACTAATAAGAATTAATATAATCTATCTTATTTGACGTCTACTTTAAAACCACTGTGAAGCAATTTTGACGCCATTGTGCACAAACTGCAAATTTAACTAACGAGGGCGATAATCTAAGAAAAGTCAATGACAATGCTTTGCTTTGCTTATTTATCAAGACACAAAAATAAAAAAAAAATACACAGGTATGTACGTACATTCATATGCGTGGGCCCAGCTTCGTTTGGAAATTCAACAACCTTTGCAAAGTGACAGGTACGATTTAAAGGATTAATGAATATCGATGAGTGCACTTTTTTTTTGCAACAACAGACGGACAAAGTGGTGTGGGATCAGCAAATAAGGATTTGAATCAACTATTTACAAAGGAGGTAACTATTTTGACAAAATTTCAAAACAAAAATACAAAAAAAATGAAGACTTATTAGACCACTTTGTTAATATAAATGGGTTGACATAACGTGTCGAACAATTTTGTTTAAACTGTTTTTTTCTTTTCCACACATTTTATACAAATTTCATTTTGCATTTTCACAAAAGAATCTCAAAAGACAGGCCCACCATGGTAGAGAGCCACGTGCCCTTTTAATTTTCTTTGAAATCGTGTCCCCCATTTCCCCTTATGTTGTTTCAAACGGGAATAGTGCACTGTGCGGTGCGTGTTTAAACTTTCATGCTGCGTTTATGTCAGTGCAGTCATGTGTTGCGTAGACAATTATACAACAGATTTGACACTTTTTTGTGTATTCTAACTAGCGTGCATTCTATGACCGCCTGAAGACAGATCCTCATTGAAAGACAAGCACTATTTTTTTTTTCCAGACATCAGACGACATCGACAACGAGTCGTTTTGTAAAGATAATGTTCAAAGCTGGGGAAGACGAGAAAACATGATGGTGGAATGAGGAGCAATATTTTGAGATGGCCTCGGGATCGGGATGATTATGGAACTTACAATGATGAATTGAATGGCAGATCAACAAAGAAACATGCACAGAATGCACAGAGTGCAGATGAAAAGATGTAATTATGATGTTTTTTATGAGATTAATAAGTTTTTATGATTACAATTATTATGAATGCCAATTTACAAATAGATATCTAGGTACGGCTGGGATGATCTTAGGGTACGCTTACGATGTACATATGTCTCAGCTCTCATTTCGATTTTCGAACATGTTCTATTTTGACAAAATGACAAGTATTGTTTCATCGGCTTTTTTTGTACGCAAGCAATAAAATTAAAATATAGCGTGAAACGATAACGTCATTTATCACTCAAAATATATTCATTTCATTATTGCAATTCACATTGTATAGGTGTGCTAGCGTAATTAATGAAAAGTAACTATCAGAAAATTCAGGGATTCTTCCAAGTTTAAGCCAATTTTAGTCCTATATGTAGCTATTGTGTAAAACCCACTTAGGTGAAACCCGCTTAACTGAAAAAACCCGTTTAAGTAAACAACTTAGCTAAAATCCGTGCATTTTAATGCTTCTTTTCGGGAAGATTTTTTTAGCAATTTAGGATAAACAGATTCTGACTTTTTTTTTTAAACTATTGAGATCCGCTTAAGAAAAATGTTTTTTTTCCGGTTATCCAAGATCCGCTTATTCCGGTTATCCGAGGCTCGCTTAAGTGGAACTTTTTTTTCAGTTATCCGAAGTTCGCTTAAGTAAAAAACCCGCTTTAGCGAAATAATACCTAATTAAGATTTTTTCGTTTCACTTAAAGCCTAGTATGCTGCTGATGCGAAACGAAAAATCCCATACAAAAATGACACAACGAAATCATAAACGAAAAATTCCGTTCTGCTTTTCGTTCTGCGGTACGCTGTTCGGTGAACAAAATCGATAATTGTAGCAGATTATTTGGAGAGATCTCCCCTCTGTTTTCGCACATAATCAATTGCCTGTACCATTAATTGTGTGCGGAAAAGTGACATTTGCTCTCTATTCTTGTTAGTATTTGTTGTTTCTTTCATCACGACATTGCTTTCTGAATTAACTCTGGATTTTGATTAAGTGAATAGATATTTCTGGCAGATGGCTTTATTATTATTTATTTAAAATAAATATGAACATTTTTAAATAATAAATTAGAGTTTTTAAGAGAAAAAAGTAGATTTTGAACTATATGTAGCTCTTGAGCCCGAATGTTAAGTCAGAAAAGTTTTTTTTATGAAATTTGTATTTTGTAGAAAATTTAATGTAGGTACATAGGTACATACTTTGATTATATGGAGAAAGTTTTTTACAAAGAGTTGACAGATTTTGAGTTTTTCCCAAAAAAAAAATATTTTTTTTTGCTTTTTTTATTTTTTTTTTTTTCAAATTCCAGTCAAAAATTTACTAACGAAACTCTCAGCTCTCCAAAAAACATAAAGAACGAATGAAATCCAAGCTACCCCATAGTTTTTCAGGTAAAAATAATAGAAACATTCTATATTTCGGGCAAGTTCATAAAAATGAAATCTCAGAGTCTTCAGAAATTTCAGTTTCATGAAGAAGATTACTTAGCAAAATTTGTCAATTTTGAGTTCAAAATACTGAAGACAAAATTTTGACCCTTTCTGACAAAGCGAAATCTCTGAGTTCTCATTTTACAGGAACATGCCTATTTTGTAACAAAAACTAAAAATATCGAAGACAGTTTTGATATTTGATCCGAAATTTTTTATTAAGAACAAAAATAGCGGTACCTACATAAAGATCATAGAACTTCAAAAAAATATTATTACAATTTTTTTCCGATTTAGATAAATATTTGTATACCTACAAAACCTTCTAAAATCAATTGAAGGTATCTATATGTACTTTTTTTTAAATTGTAAGATTTAAACTTCTAGCACCTACGTTTGACTTAGGGTTTGTTTCACAATGTCTGATTAAAAGTTCCCTATAACTATCCGACACATAAATTATCCACAACTTAAATCCTCTCATTAAAAAACTTTGCGTTTCACAATTATAAATTTATGTGCCACTTAGCTAGTTGTCAGTTATTCCAGTTTTCCAAAAAAATTGACTGATCGAAAATAATCAGTCAAATAATTATTAATTTATTCTTAAATTGTGTATTTTGAAGTGTCATAACTCAACTTTTGGACCGAGAGCTGGTAACAAACAACATTACTATGGTATTTTAAGACCCATAGCTGCAAGTTGATAAAATCCAGTCAGAAAATGTGTGTTTATATGTGGATATAAGTATTTTAAAATACTTTAGTGTGTTTTTAAATCGCATTTTTACAGTGTTAAGGGGTGGAATTTTTGTCGTGAAGTAAATATCTAAGTAATTGGGTTAGCGTATAAAAATATCCGTCACTAGTTCAAACTATTGATGTAGTTGTTGACTGAGTCACATTGACAGCTGTAAATATTTTATTTGCTAGTTTAATTTTTTAATCGGCACTTCAACTGGCCTGTAAAATATTCAGAACTTTAAGTGCCACATAGACCTATTCAGATTTTGTGAAACGTAAATGAGGTTTTCAAGTGACAAATAAGTATTCCATGTAGCTTAATTGGAACTTTAATCAGACATTGTGAAACAGACCCTTAAAGTTTTATTTTATTAATTCAAACGGAGCTAATTGAGCTAATTTTTCTTACTTTTTTTAAACTTCAAAATAAACTGAAATAATGTGTAGGCACCTACCTATACCTACATACATGTTCAAATTTTGAACATCACCAATAACTAAAAATAATTAAAAAAAAAAAAAAACATTGTGTAAATAAAACTTTTTTCCTTTTTAAACATACATACTAATATCGCAGGACCTTCGATACATGAATCATTGGATGAATAACAATTAAACGAAAAACAAAACCTCTTTCTCTGTTCTGAAAACGGACACTGGCAGCCACTTTGACCTAAAGACAAAAAACAAAAAAAAAAAATAAAAAAAAAACATCCGATTACTTTGCATGTTAACATGAAACCGGCATGCGTTGGAATCATTCGTATATGCATTCAGACTCTTGACATTTGAATACCAAATGACATCGCCGAAAAACTTCTCATATATAAGTACATAGGTACACCTACCAACATATAACGCAGCACTGTTCCTTGTTTTTCAAAAAAAAAAAAATGTGCAATACGATTCTCAACATCTTAAGAGTGCCTCCTTTTCTTTTCATTATTTGAGATGTTTGCAATTCAGGAAAAAAAATAAATAAAACAATCTGCATTCAAAGTGCAAACATATGTTAAGTGTTCAATAGCACGAAAATATGCCTTCGTTCTTTATTCTCACACACCATTATTTGCCATGTGATTTATTAGCTTTGTGGAATTTCAGAAATAAAAATAAAATAAATAAATGTAACATAACATTATAAACCCGAAACGTCATGACAAGGTCTCGTTTTCATTAATTGCATATGCACGAAAATTCGAAAAAAAAGTAACCAGAGTTACCGTTATTCGATCAAAGTAACATTTTGTGATTGATCTCATAAAAATTAACAAGAATGGCTGGTTGATTTTTTTTTTTAATTTGACAATTTTTTCTGAAAATGTCATCCTTAGGTGATCACTTAAAACTTCTTTTTTAACTTTCGATGATTGTCGTGACTAGTCCACTGTGCTGGATGACGATGGAGGAATTTGGATGCTCTATCAACCGTCATTAAAGTCGATGAAAACACTACGGAACCTGAAAAAGATCTAGGGAAAGAGGAAGTGCTAATATACACATCATCTATAACATCAATTGTACGCAACTTGTAAATTACATTTTTTAGAAGTCAGATTTTTCTTTAAAAAATAAGAATTTTACAGAATACTGCGTTTTCGATGCGGCAACACTGGTTATAGCACAAACACTCTTGATGTAACAAATTGATCCTGACAAGAGAGTTCGAAAAAATCTTTTGGCCTCAATGACAATGTTTCAATGTTTACATATCAGTAAAGAATCCTGCCTTACTTGGCTGCCTCTTTCACATAACTATTAAGAATGAGGGAGGTAAAATACTGAGAAGTAAAAATAAGTCGGCTATATGAGTCTAATATGTGAATACCATATCTTGAGAACTAAAAAGCATGATTGCTTCTAGCCAATCTATAGCAGTTGCAACAGTTTATCGCTATTAAAAGAAGGTGTGATGATCTTTATTAACGCGCGACTTGAACAAAAAAGTTGTACCCACCGGTGAAGGATAACTATACAGGGTGTTCGGTATACGGTGCACCAAGAAGCTAAAGTGAGTAGGTTGGGTTAAGATAAGAAAAAAAATCGTATGGAAGGGGGAGTACATTTCCCCCCGTTTAGGCGGGAGGGGCAACTTTCAACTTGAAATGAAAAAAAAAAATTATTAAAAACAACGGCAAATGTCATGCTATATTTTTTTTAAAAGCCAGAAGTCCGTTCTTTTATTATTTTTTTTTTTCAATTAAAATTATTTGAGAAAACAGTTTTTGAAAACTTTATTTTCAAATTAAAAAATTTTGAAAAAATTGCGTTCAAACTAATTTTTTTCAAAATTTTACGTAAAAGTAATATTTTTGTTTTTAATATCCGATCCTCCTTTAATTTCTAATCAAACACTAAAAACCGGATGTCTAAATTTTTTTTAATTTTTGAGAAAATTGAAAATATCGATATCAATTTTACTACTTAATTAGTAGAAACAGAATCTTTGAAGCAACAAAATAACCGATGGAAGTCAAATTCAAGGAAAATTTACTTTTGTTATTTTCAATTTTCTCAAAAACTGAAATACATTTTGACATCTGGTTTTTGGTGTTTGGCTGAGAATTGATAGAAACATTGAATATTAAACATGAAAAATATTACCTAATAATATGAAAAAAATTAGTTTGAACACAATTTTTTAATTTTTTTTTTTTCAAAATTTTAAGTTTGAAAATTAATTTTTCAAAAAATGTTCACTAAAATAACTTATTTTAAAAAGAATATAAAAGAAGAGGTTTCTGGCCTTACAAAAAGGTAAACTATGCCATTGTGATTGTGACCGCCGTTTTTTAATATTTTTTTTTTGTCTTAAGTCATTTTTTTTTTTTAATTTCCCTCCCATTATTTTTAGTTTTCTTAAAAACAAAAATACATTTTAGTACTTTCTTTTCCGTATTTGACTAGAAATTTATAGCAGCATCGAATATTGAAAACAAAACTCTTACTTTAATAAGTAAATTTTGAAAAAAAAAAAAATAGTTTGAATACAATTTTTTTTATTATTTTTTTTTTTCAAAATTTTGTGTTTGAAAATTAATATTTCAAAAACTGTTCTCGCTAGTATCCCAAATCAATAACAAAATAAAGGAATGGATTTCTGGCTTTAAAAAAGATTATAACATGCCATTGTGTAAGTGTCACCGTTACCGTTTTTTTATACTTTTTTTTCTTTTTCAAATCCCTTCCGCTTTAACGGGGGGAAATAGACCCCCCTTACATATGTACGATGTTTTTCTTGTCTTAATCCAACCTTCTCGCTCCAGGTTTTTGGTGCAACTTATACCGAACACCCTGTATAAACTAAAACTGTTATAAATTGTCTTCTTTAGTCACTTCCGAAAATTATACGACAAAAAAAAAAAAACTATAAATGAAGAGTAATTTAATACTCGTAATAAACTTACCTAAAATAAATTCCATACTTTCCAAATCGGTGGCCGCTGATGACTGTGAGGTTATCCTTCTTGATGCCACATAATTTATTTGAAATATTGAAATAACTAAAATCACAATTATTAGGGTATTTGTAAGCAGATCAGGAAAAGCTGTTAATTTTCTCAATATTTTCATTTTGGAACGTTTTTGTGAGCTCGTTGTAAATAAACATAAATTCGAATTAGTAATTGTGTGGGATTTTGAATGCATAGTGTCTAAAAAATAAATATTGATATTTTTGGTAATTTCTTTAATTATATTGGCAAAAACCCGCGATTGTTTTGACAATAAATGATATAAATGCTGGGGAATTTATTTTTCAAAAGATAAGTTTTATTTGTATTATTTTAATCTGCTGGTTCTTGGCAATTAAACATATTAGTCAATGAAATTTGGCTGCGTGGTCTATAAAATATGCGATTTTTGTTGGGGTGTTTTGGTCAATACATTTGAATGGTGCTGAAAAAAATAAGAAAAAACAAAATCAGTAATTCAGAAATTTAAATTGATAGATACTTAAAATAAAACTTATAAATATTAAATAAAGGGACGAAGTAAAAGTGATACCAATTTATGTTATAACAGTTTGTTGCTATTAAAAGAAGGTATGGTGGGCTTTGCGCCACCAGAAAAAAAACTCTGTTTGCTCGAAATAATTATGATCAGCGGTAGAGACCCTTAACACTGCGGGCAAACTTTGTTTCTAACCCTTGTTAGAATAAACGTGTTAGTTTAACAAGGCCCAAACCACGTCCTAAACACAGCTGATGTCTTTATTTGTAGGTCCAGTTTAAGAAATCGACTTCAGAGATCAGAAACATAGTATATGGATCAGTTGTACAATCGTGGTTCAATACTTAACCCGTGGTTCAGCAATTTTAAATCGTCAATTTTGAAGGATTAACTGATTCAACGATGGTTGAATATTCAAGTATGTGATGGTAGCTAATTAACATGCCTGAACCATCGCTAAACTTGTGCTAATTCACCGAAATCGGTGAATTAAAATTTCTGAACCACGCCGGATCGATATTTAGACCACGACTATAGGTTCAACTGAAATGGCACTAAGGATCTAGACATCTCCACATTAAGCATAATGAAAAATAAACTTAAATTTAGGCCCTTCAAAATAATAAGAAGGATCAGAGATCAAAAACACTCAAATCCTTGAGCCCCCCCCCCCATACTCTACAGACTTAAATTTAATGGACTTCTCCATTTAGTCCATTTCGGAGACTAAATGCTAAAACCTATAAAAGTAAGTGTCAACAAAAAATATGATAGTGTGGAAACATTAAAGTCAACGCTTCGCTGCTTTGTGCAGCGTGCAATACTGCATCAAAAGGATTGATGCCCTTCATCATAAAATTAAATATATTTTTATATTTTATAATTTTTAGTAAGTGTTGCCATTTTTTTTTAAATAATTGTTTCCTATTTTAAATATTTTTTTTTCATAAAATGCGCCAAAACACCATTTTGCGCTCAATTTCAACTAAGCCGCCATATAATAAAAGAAAGAACTCTCTATAAGCTTTAATTTAATATAATTTTCATCACTGTTGAGCAATGTCAAAAGTGGGCACAAAGTCCATACAAAGTGCCCAAGGCCCTTTTACTTTGGAAAGTTAGTGCAAAAGATTTTTTAAATCAAAAATAGTTGTAACTGCTATACATATAATGAAAAAGGTTTCTGGAGATTTTTTTTTTATTTGAAAAAAATTAAAATAAAATCAAATGAGATTTTTTGTATATTTTCTTTTACGAACTCTTTAAAAAAAAATCTCGTCAACTTCTGTGCTTTGAACGATTTTTTTGCCTTGGATAGAAGGGCATGAGCAAAGAAAGAGAAAAAAATCGCTACGTTTATCAAATTGAAGTAAATTTTTTGACATTTATTTTCACTCTCTACTGGAGTATGCTGTAGGCGAAAAAAAAATCTACAATTCTTCATCATTTAGAATTAAATAATTGCAAATAAAGCTCAGAAAAATATAATTCGGTGATGGCTAGATTGAAAGATTACAAAACCTCTGACAGATATCAAAATATTCCAATTTTTCGCTCCGGGAAGAGGAGCTATCAAGATTTTGTTTGACGTTTGAGAAAAAATACATATGTCAAAATAAAAACCGTCCAACATGTGTTCGTTTACTGCACAAAACTGCCCATTTTAGTCCAAAATTCTGTCAAAGTTCATATAAAAAAAAATAAAATTGGACCAAATCTGGCTGCTTTTGTGAACAGCAGCAGACTCATTGTTAAAGGCTAATTTCCAATGGCGCGTTCGCGTTACAGACGCTTACGTATACGTTTACAAGCTTTACGAACGCGTCGACATGACAGACGCCCTGAAGAGAACCTGAAAATCAAAATGAGCCTATAACTGTAATTTCGAATTCCTTTCAATAAACTATTTCATTCTTTTTTAAACTAAATCGATTTTTTTCTTTCAATAAAAGAAATTTGTCCAGAAAAACCGATTTTTTCTTCTAAATAAATCGATTTTTTTGTTCAAAGGAATTCGAACATTAGTTTAACTGTCAAAACGCACGCTGAAGTTGATTTTTTTCAACTTTAACGTTAAGGTAGCTTATGTTACGTTGGTTTGTGTACATGCTAATAGGTGCCAAATCGTAAAATAATACCCAACGCGTCGTTGTAATCAATTTGCTTAATGGCTCTCCTCTCCCAAACCAACGCTATTAATCGCTGCGACAAAAGAAAACAATAACAATAACAACACGTGGTTGTCAAACAAAACAACACGTTGTTGTTATTGTTTTCTATTGTCGCGGCGATTAATCGCGTTGGTTTGGGAGAGCCTTAAATTGCAATGTGTGAGCTTTCGCGTTGAAAGAAAAATCTGTCAAAGCGACGCCCAACGCGACATTGGAAATCAGCCTTAAGTTGCATCCAAGGATGGTTATTTTGGTGTAGAGACATAAGGCCCAGCGACATAAAGTCCAATTTTTATTTTTGGGACTTATGTCTCACTTGAGTGGGACATAAAGCCGAAATTGAATTTGGGCATTAAGTCCCACCCAAATGAGACCCAAGCCCCAAATATTTTTTGTTAAAAATGGGACATAAATCCCAAATGTTTTTAGAAGCATTGAAGGTGGGACTTAAGGCCCAAATTCAATTTCGGCTTTATGTCCCACTCAAGTGAGACATGAGCCCCAAAAATAAAATTTCGGCTTTATGTCCCTGGGCCTTATGTCTTTGCGCCGATTATTTTGTCTATGGAATACAAATTCACGCAATTTAAATTTGTGACATTTGAGCTTTGCAAAGTTATAACGTCGAAACAATCTTATATCATCTCGGTGATATGGGGCAAAGGTTGGGAATACTATTGTTCAAACACTTCAACTGCGCATAATAATCGAGGAATCCAAATGTGGTCACAATAACGAAGTTAGGAACTTGAGTCAAAATGATTGCGTCAAATTTGGTTTGTTTAATTCAATAATTATTTAAAAATTTAAGAAGCAATTTAAGTAGATACACTTATCTAAAATGTATTCTCAATTGTTGCGAGGCCCTTTGGCGACACTGGGTTCTAAGGTAGTTGCCTATTTCTTGCCTTAGGGTTAATCCGGCTCTCTAATTTACATACAAACATGATTGTGCCAAGCCAAGAAAGTACGGAATGCCAAATTTTTGCACCTTTCTTGTCAATGCGAAGTAACGAAAAATTCTTTAAATTAAAAACAAAAAAAAACCTCACGTGAAATTCTATTCAACGCGAGGGGCTTGTCATCAGGGTGCTTGTATATGTCTAAATAAATACTTCTGCTTGTCATTATTGTCTAAAAATATACATCATCAGATCTTCAAATAAGTGGAGGTATTCTATTTATTGTATACATCATGCAATAGCACTTAACATAAAAAATGTCCACACCATCGTTAAATTGCAATTTCGTTTACAAGACAGAACAGTAGTGTTTTTGCGGTTGACCATCAGTTCAGTTCGTCCTTCATCCAAACGAAATGGACGTCCATCGTTGCGTATTAACACATCATTTGTCATTTTTAATTTAATACTCAATAAATTCACGACCTGCAATGGACCACCACTCAGCGACAAAAAGAGAATTAAAAAAAAAAATTATTACCATAACGACTTCACGAAGATAAAGATGGAGATAGGAACAACAAGAAGTCTGTGGTCGTGACATTGAACTGAAGATCCCTGATCTCCTATGGAGCCTCGACTCGATCAAGCATCCATCCATGGTCCACGGATCCACCTTTTCGAGTTCAACTGACAATATTGACAATTATATACGCGATCCACAAAATTGATTTATGTATTATGTCCTTTGCTCGCGATTTTAACGTGGGCTAGGTTTAGAGGAAGGCAAAACTGGCTTAAATCTCAAAAGAGCAGAATAAATCAATTTTTGTTGCCAATAAAATCAAAACGTTTTTAACAATCGATCAAGGGCGAGACGATGGCGACGAGAAAAGCAGGCATATCAGGCGACGACGACGACGCGATCGGCTGTTGCTTCTGAGGTAGTTGACTTGACTCGATTTATCGCAGAATGTGAATCCTCCATTGTTGTACTTGTTTTATTGGTATGAGGCTATGAGGAATGACATTAGATCTGCATAACAATGGGACGGATTGAAGGTGTCAAACGAGATGTCAGAGTTTTGTCAACAATGGTGTTGTTGTTTTGGTATATAATTCGTCCCGTCTTTGGTCGTCATCGTTGTCTCTGATCAGCCAGGTGTTCTACGTAAATTCAGGACCAAAATCAACACCAAAATCTATTCTTGGCTTGGTCGCTTGGATGGCAAGAGAGCTGCAGCAATATTCTCGATTGTCATTATATTATGGCGTGGACAGGGAAAGTCACGTTTCGTTGTATTGTTCTCTTTGGCATTAGCATTTCGATGAATCTCTAAGGTATGCGCATATTTTATAAACAACTAAGGCCGGACTACTTGCCTTGAGATTCATTGATAAAAGTGTGCGTGATTTTTTGTTTGTATTTCTTTTATATCTACCTATAAATCTCAAGATGCTTGCTAACCTCATCAAGGTCGTGTTGTGTTGTGTTATTCCGATGAGAAAGAGATGCATCACGTTAAGATACAAAAATATTTTTTCCACTTTAAAATGGAATGTTGTCGCTTCCTTTAATAGAAAAATGTCTTATAAAGTCGAGGTTTGGTGAAGTGATTTTTTTAAAGAATGTATGTGATCCTCGCTATACGGACAAGAAGCTTGAATTCCTTGAGAGGAATTTAAATAGATACCTACGTTCTTTTCAAAACTATAAGTTTTGTTTACTTAGTTCTTCTGTTTGGTATAGGTAGTCATAGTGGCAGAAATGTAAAGGTATGCCACGCAACTATAGTTTGCAGTTTTAAGAAGACTTCGACAGATGGTGTATATAGTGGAATTCAAATGGAAAAATCACGCACATCTGTGCATTGGAAGTTGCAAAGTCATTAAGCATGCACTTGTTTATGGAGTTGTTAAAGAATCTGCGTACATTTTAAGGAAAATTTAAGATTTAATCATGGACGTAATCTTGCTTTAAAACGAATAATAAAAACAGTTGAACCAACAAATTGATTTGAATGACTGGTGCAAAATTTTAAAGAGTATGATTCTATGGTATTAAATAGCATAAGTCTACTTAGGTAACAATTTTCAAGCTCAAAAGAACTTAATAAAAATTATTGGGGCAAAATTTAAGACGATTTAGTATGATGTTAAAGCATTTTTAGTATGGTCCAAGGTTTAAGACAGGGTTTTCCAAATTTAAAAAGATTAACTAATTTTGATATTTCACTGAAGTTAAGATCGCCAAATGCCTATTTTATCTACTTTATTCTAGTTTTCTTGTTTCAGAGTTAACCCAACCGAACTCCTGAAACATATTTTTCAGTCAATTAAGATCTCCAGTTCTAGTTAATTCAACGAAATTGGCGAGTCGCTGAATGATTAAAGGCACAACTATAATAGACAGAAGCAAACGGATGCTAAATGTCAAAAATGAAAGATCCGATTTCTTTCCGATCTGTCAAGTACATAAAATACCCACAATTGATTTAACCGAACGGAAGCACCTGTCAAGATTTTTTTGATTTATTGTAATCGGTCCGATTTGTAAAATTAGAAATTTTGACATTTCTCGACGTTTTGAGGTCTCTGGAGTCTGATTAGATTGTTTTTTAGAGAGATGTCTGTGCACGAACGTTCGTACGTTCCAGAAGCTTTTTTACGCCGACGATATCTCGAGAACGAATAGAGATATCGACTTCAAGTAAATTTTATTTTACAGAAAGGATTTTCAGAGGAATTCAATCGGCGGTTGTTTTACTTGCGATATATTTATGTAGGTACTATAGGGCAAGTTATCGATTCGTGCAAAAAATCGAACTCGAGATAACAATCAAACTTGACATTACGATGATAGAGAACACGAAAAAAGTGGGTCGCGCAATTCCGTCTGTCTGTCTGTCTGTGTATATGTCTGTCTGTACCTCGGCATACAGCCACGGTTGCCGTTTTGGTAGGATCCTACCAAATTTGGTAGGTTTTTTCATCTTTGGTAGGTTGGTAGGTTTTTATTCGATTTGGTAGGTTTTTTACAACTACATACATATGTACATATTTATCATACATCATCTATTTAATTTGTATTTATTTTGAATTATTTCCTGTTTTTGTCATATTTTTTTATTGAAATGTTAAATGTGTGATGTATGTAGATCAATAATTTGTTTATTATTTTCTACATCACATGTACCAACATTAGGGGTATTCATGCAATAAGATAAATTTATGAAATTAGTAATTGCGTAAATTTATGCTTCACTTTTCATGAAGGTACCTATAAAGCAATTTGCGTATTTAGCATAAACTCCCATTATTAGTTCCTTGATTTTAATTCGCGTAAATTTATCTCGTTTGCGCAGCAAAATCATTGCGCAAACTTATCAACTCTGCGTATATAATTTTCCATACAAATTTTGACATTTGATTTACGAGGTCGTAAACTTATGCAGAATACGAAGTTTACGAGGCACATATATGAATACCCCTCTATTATCTTTGTAAAATAACAAACAAATCTTTTGAAAAGGTTGGGTATTTTTTTAAAATTTATTTTCGCATTGCAACAACACTGATCGTAAACCAGTACATACAACTATAACTATAATTGAATCAGGGACCAGATCACCACTTTTTAACAAATAACATTCTGTTGGAATACAGCCCACAGCCCCCAATGTAGGTACATATATTCAGTTTTTGTATGTTATGTTTTTCAAATAACTACATAAAGACTAGTTTACACATCAATGCGAAGTGAAATCTAAACCGAAATGAAAATCAATAAATCTAGCGTCAAAAGTGTACAAAGAAAATACATTCTGTTCTATATATTGTTTAAATAAGTCCGTCGAAATATATTTAACTCGATACAAATTTATTCCTCCTTTTCGCTTAAATAATTGCATTTAATTTTATTGTATTTTTTACGCCTTTGACAAATGCTATTTTTTTGTATGAAAATTTGACTCTACTTCGATCCATAAACTGGCTTAAAAAATTATACGTGAAATTGAATAAGTTTTGAACAATAATTACCAGAATTTTCAGGAATTTTAACTCACCAAAATTTTTGCGGATTAACTTTGTTCCAACGATGGTTCAGACATCAAGTATGGCTATTAGAGCATACTTGAAACTTGAACTATCGTTAAACCTCAGTTAAATCAGCGAGTTAAAATTGCTGAACCACGGATAAAATTTTGAGCCACTTTTGTACAACTGGCCCTAAGAATCACTAATTATTTATGATTGTCATTTTGGTGTGGAAAACATTTATCTTAGATTAAGCTAATAAAGGAAATATGAAGGTAGATATGAATCACTTCTTTTCTAAAAAACAAAGTTTAGGTTTTGTGTTCAAATTTAGCTTTGGTAGGTTTTTCTTCGGTTTGGTAGGTTATTTTGATAATTTTGGTAGGAATTTTTTTTTGGGAGTGGCAACCGTGCATACAGCCCAAACTTCTGAAGCGATTTGCTTTAAACTCGGAGCATAAGATTTTTTGGTGATTCCCTAGAGGGGAAATCGAGATTTTTTTAGTTCAAAAAATAACGGTACTTGCCATACAATCGTTTTAAAATAAAGTTATTTATCCCAAAAAAGGCTTTAACGATTTTTTTTTTTAATTTTTTGTGTGTACTAGTAGTGGTATGGTCTATATTTCAGTGAAAAAAAACCGTTATTAACGGTACCTGCCATAGAACCGCTTTTTTTTATTTTCGATTTTCTCGTTAACCGCTCAACCAATTTTAATCAAAATTTTTACTTAGGAGCTCCTATTAAGTGTGAATAATACTGCATACAAATATTTTCAAAAAAAATATTTTTTGGATTTAAAAAAAAAAGTTCAAATTTTTTTTTTTTTTTGAAAACGGGTTGATGAATATTTTTGAAATTATGGTTTTAGCTGTATATTATTATATTCTTAAAAATAGCATACCAATTCTTTTTCATAAAAATATCCAAAAAATTTTGTATAAAAAAATTTATTTTTAAAAAAACCGCTACAACGATTTTAAAAATTTTTCTGCAAAAATTCACATTTTTTCAATACATGTTTCATGCTTTTTTTCCATATTCAAATTCTCGAGAACAACCAATGATATCAACTCTGGGATAATTTTAGTCTACACACAATGCCATAATTAGTAATTGATATGGTTTTTTCTATGTCAAAAAAACTGCATAAGAAACTGCTAATAATTGTTGAAATTTTTCGTGTCGCATATATTTATAGCAAACAGCCTTCCCTTGATTGCACAACTGATACGTTTTTCGAAGATTTTGCATTGGTAATTTTTTTACATGCCGCCTCCACAGTCCATGAACGATGGCAGGATTATGAACATGTCTACAAAAAATCCAATGGAGGCACAAAAATCCATGTCTATGTCATGAACATGTCAACGAAAACTAATTTTTGAACAAGACATGAGCTCTGTTCAAGACGGTGTTCACATTGGACTCAAATTAACGATTTTTTTTGATAGAAGTCAGTCAGCTCGTGGTCAGACACAAAGTAATGTGAACACAACAGATTAACTCTGACGTTCAGCAGTCATTAAAAAAAAACACAAATCTTTGCTCGTCGGAGAATTAATTAGAACTTTTTCAATCACAAAATTGATGATTCACTAAATAAATTGATTTCCAATTGAAAAAATTTTGATTCTGTAGTATTTAAGCTCCAAACAAAAACTAAATACTGAGAAAACAAATGTCACAAAAGGAAACGTCAAAAAAAATCCACAAATTTTTAAAAAAATTAAAAAATCCTGCCTCACTTGCCCATCTTTTTCTCACCACAAAGTGGGAACGAGAAGAAGTACATAGACGTCAAAAAAAAAATCCGAGGAGTAAGTCCAATGTGAACACCGTCCAAAGCTTGGCCATGAGATTTGACGTTCCATGTGTGTGAGAGAGGTAGAAGTAGTACTAAAAGGAATTTTTGTGTGATTCTCTTGCTCTGACCTATTAGTGGAATTTATCGACATAACTATGGACATGACATAAGGTGCCCAGTGCGACAAAAAAAAAACAAGCTGATTGTTGATTGGATTGTGGTTTGGATCTTGGGCACCTGTATGTCCTGTGGAGTCGGCGTGTTATAAAAAATAACATCGGGTGTAGAGTTTCAAAGGGAACCAAATGGTTCCATCCTCTTTTTTTTTATTAATTTGTTTGTTGTGTTTGGTGTAGTTATTCATTTTTGAACTGTAAAAATATGAAAAAAAAAAAATTACCAATATAAAGCAATAAAAAACTTAACTTTTTATTAATATAGGAAACTTTTTCAACAAATAGTCATCTGTAAAATTTACGGACGCGAGGTACGGTTGAGAGCGCACTTTTCATCCTTCTATTATAGTTGGGCCTTTACTGAATAGATATTTCTGACAGATGAATACAAAATCATTAGATATCATTTTTTCAATGAGAGATCATCCTAGGTTCAGAGTTTAAACCTGAGCTAACAGCTGAAACATATTTTTTAGTTAATATTCAATACACTACACTAAAACAAAAACAAAAATAATGCTTTTTTTTGTGTTTTCCCTCTTCTTAAAGGTACATATAAGAGTTCAAACTCGGATCTTATAGTAGGCAGGTACATCAATACGTTACTCTTGCCTCAATAAAGAGTTAGGCTAGGTTTTCAAATAATATAGTCTTGCGGTTGAACCCTCTAATAAATCTTTTAATTTGTTACTAAATTTGTAGCTTAATCAAAGTTTTATAGAGACACTTAACTTTGAACCTCAAAATAAATGTAAAGTGTATTTTTTGTTTAAATGATACTCTACCCTTAAAGGAACTACGCATTCATTAAAAATGATAACATCGGGTCGCCCTTTCTAAAAGTTCAAGAAACAAATTGAATTAAACTCACATCTCACTTGTGCTGATCCACTTACCCTTGAAGAGTGTTTAATGTCTTCTTTTTGTTTTTTTTTTTTTTAATTAGCCGGAAGCAGACATTTCTTCATAATGTTCGTCTATAACACTTACATTCAATTATTATGACATTAAAAACGCATACACGATACTATATAACTTAATTGGTCTTTCTTGTTTTTTTATTTCTCTTTTAATTAAAAAGAAGCGTGTCACTAAAATTAAAATGTTCACTAAAGAAAACTATAAATGATAGTCAACACAATAATTATCATGTTGATTTTTTTCTTCACAAACAAATTGTGTTTCTTCTTTCAATAAGAATTAAATAATAAACTAAAAAATGTTACAAATATTTTTTAGATATGCGTACTACATGCATATTTACAATACCAAAAGGAAATCCTTTGATATGAAGCGTTTACTTTTTGATTTGCGGAGAGAAAAAAAATTATCTAAACAACTTTCTTTTTTTCAAACGAGCGCAAAACATCAGAGACATCAAATCGGATGAAAGTGTTCTATTTTAATCGAGGAAAAGAACATTTCCGGTTTTGAAAACAAAAAACGCATCAATACGTAATTTTATTTTTATTTTTTTAGACTACAAGGTTGTTATTTTAGTTAAGTTTAGTGCCTGTTCAATATTTAATCTATGTTTCAGCAAATTTAACTCGCTGATTTCGGCGGATTAACTGAGGTTTATCGATGGTTCAGGCAATTAATTGGCTATATTATCTCTGACATATTCTGTATTGTGCGTGTCAAAAGTTTATTTTAAAAAGTCTATTTTCGCACTTTGAATTCAATGGACTTCCGACAGCTTAAGATACACTAAAACCTCTACCAAAAACTTACTTCATGGAATTAACTCGGGTTTAATTTATACATTAATTAATTTATGTACAAACTTAGTTCAAGATTCTAACCCACCGACCAATTTTAACGGATTGACAGATGTTCAACTGTTTAGTTGGCTATTATATAAATAAATGAACCCTGAACCACGGTTGAATTTCAGTTAATCCGCCAAAAATGAGAGGTTTAATATTCTGATACAGGCTTTTAATGTTTTCCGAACCCTAATTAACTCTGATTTAACTCAGAGTTATATAACACTGAGAAATTTTCCCGAAGTGTCGGTCAGCGTTGCCGAAGTTGCACGATCGTGCTTTTTTGAAACGATTATTTTTTCGTGGCACAAAAAATTTCAATATGACACGTTTTTTTATTTCCATTATTTTACTCAAAATGAAGGAAATTTCAACAAAATTTAATAAAAATTGATCCAAATTCCCTAAAAAGTAAAAGTAAAGCAAATGATTTTTGTTACTGTATTACACCCTGTAATAAAATTTATTACATGCTTTCCAAGAAAATAGAAAATAGAAGAATTTGTATTTTTTTTTTATGTGGCACGAAAATTGGCACGTTTTTCTTGAGAATATGGCACGTTAATTTTATATCTGGCGGCAACGCTGGTGTCGGTACTAATTTTCTTGAATTTTAGTGAAAAACTAACTAACATGTGTTATTTTTGATGCCAAAGTTAAACCAAAGGGACAATAATATTGAGTGTTTTGACGATTATTTCGGTATTTATTTCTGTACAAATATTTTTTTTCTGCATAGAGATTTGTGCAATGTTTTCGTTTTCGTTTTAATTTTTAATTCATCGAAGTTTTGACTCCCTTAAAAATTTGTGATAGGTATATAAATTATGTATTCACATCATAAAAATTGTAAAGCAAGGAATTTCAAAAAATGTCTACATTTTTGAAGGTGATCGATATTGCAGTCCAAATTTCCGCCAACACCAAAAAAAAAAAAAAATTTGATGGCACAACAGCTCATGAAGAACTCATCAATCAACTGCCACTTCTAACTGATGGGAGTTAAGCTGCCATTAGATGGTCAAGACAAATGGTCAACGCTTTAATTCTCTGACGTCAAAAGGACACATCAATAACGCGAAGTGTTTGTTAAGAACTTTTGTTGAAAGTGTCAACGCAGTAAGAACACGTTAACAGCATTGACGTAATATATGTATATGGACTGCTAACTTCACTCGTGTTCCAGTTTACAGCAGTGCTCTTGGGACCCAGTGGTCATTGCAAAAAACTCCGCTTTAAGATACAAAAGTAATAATGCATTATATTGCCAAAAAACGCAATGTGAAAGATCACAAAATATTGGTTCGATCAAAATTTACCAAAATTATTCAATTTATGGGCCAATAAACCGCAAAAATTTAAACAATAATAAAATTGATATTCAATTCAATTAAAAAGGAAATTTTTCGGGTGCCAACTACTGTGGTCAGTTTTCCTTAAATATTTAAATTTTAACGTCTTTTTTAGGCCCATCGTCCACTAGCCAACTTTTTGTTGCTAGCCCCAGCAACTTTTTGTTGCTCCCAATCCAATTACATTAGCTTATATGGGAGAGCGCCCACTAGGCAACTTTTAGTTGCGCAACATTTTGTTGCTCGGAGTTGCTCGCGGACCTTTTTTCCCGGCAACTTTTTGTTGCTTTCCCTCATCCACTAGGCAATTTCCGAGCAACTTCCAGCTACTTTTGGGAATTTTCCAAAATTTTTGCCAAATGAGGGCTTTTAACCCGAAAAAACAAGTTTTATTTTCACACTGCACGACTTTTGTATCGTCACTGATACAAAATACAAGGTCAATTTAACATTTCAAGTAAAAATACTGAACCCAAAATTTGCTCGGAAATTGCCTAGTGAGCGATGGCAAGCAACTCCGAGCAACTTTTAGTTGCGCAACAAAAAGTTGCCTAGTGGGCGATGGGCCTTAGTGTTTGGCGTTTGTTTATAGTAACGAATGTGGCCGCTCAGTCCCAAGAGCAATGCGATTTCGTGGAACATTTTTCTGCGCAAGAAATGTATGAAGGTGACAAGTAACTGGCAGTCCATTTATAGGTAATACGTCAATGGTTAACAGGCTACCCATCAGCTTTGTATATAAACCGTATAGTGCGTCAAAGTTGTTTCATCGTTGATACAGTATAGTTTTGTGCTGTGTAAACGAAGTTTTCTTCGACCATCTTGTTGGTTGACATAATATACGTGAACTGTTCGGTGGAGTCTCTGTCAACTTTCAGACATATACTAAACTATACACCTCCCTTCAAGGGTTTGGATTGGAGGGTAAAAGTTAGAGATTCCTTAATTTTTATGGTAAAACGCCTCTTGAAAATATAGGTAGAGCCGATTATGCTCGTTTTGGCTCATTATTGGGCATGAACTGTCCATAACTGCCAAAAAAAAATACCCTTTACCGCTGATCTTTTCCATAAAATACGACAACAGCAATAAATTGCTTAAAATATTGCCATATAATGTAAACAACTCCATTGGTTTTAAAGTAATTCAACGGGAAGGGTTCCAATTACAAACTGCTTAAAAAATTATAAACTGCTTAAAAATTGACATTTAATTTCGTTAATAAAAAATCGGAACGAATTTAAATAAATTAAACCAATTTAGTTTAATTAAAATCAGTTCCTACCAATGTAATGCAAAATATTGGCCATGACTTGGCTGACCAGACCATATTTATACATATATATTTATGACACTTGGCACAGTTGAAATCCTGAAAGGCAGTTAAATAAAAAATGATCTCGTGCCATGGCAGTTTATTTAATTGATATTCCGATTTGTCGCATGACACACCGACACTCCGCAGTAAATTCAATATTTGTCGCGTTCCTTGTGGTGGTGGCGGCGGTGGTGAAGACAACTTACTGATGCGGTTTCGGTGGTTTTATTTAATCTGATGTACTCTGACACATGCAAAAAAAAAAAAAATCATCGTATAACACAATGCCCTCTATTTATCGTTCACAAAATAACAATAACAATAACAATAATGAAGCACCGACACCGCGTATAAGCAAAAGAACTGCAGTGGAGGCGCGGACGCGTACGGTCGGTGACAGAAGTTTCGTGGGTGGTTTTGGAGAATAAAATATTACAATTTCTACCTTCCTCTTTAAAAAGATATAAGAATGATTCTTTTTAAGATAATTTTGTTATTTTATTTTATTTAATTTTCTTTCTTGTTTTTGTTCTTTTCCTCAAAAATAGTTGGGGGAAGATAAATTTGTTTAGATGGATGGTTTTAAAATAACCATGACTCGTGGAAATTTGTGGACAACAGGCAATTTTTTTTTTGTATTTATCCTGTCGATGTCTTGTTTTTTTTTTGTGATGTTTTGTTGTTGTTGATATCGTAAAAATGTAGAACTTAATTGAATATAATGACATTTGTGCGGAATCCATTAATCATTTTATCTCTAAATCGCATTGACATTAATTAGTTGTTAATCCGTTTGGATTTTTATTTTTGGGGGGTGATAGCTTGAAAAACATATCGGGTAGGTTTGGAGGTGGAGGTTATTTTTATATTTAATCTATTAAGAGAGCTAAAATTGTAAGGAACAAAAGTTAAAGTAATAATATGGAGTTAAGTCATTTAAGATCAAACATTGACAAATATGGTAGAGTAGGTAGGCTTTTGGGGTGATAAATGACCATCATCAACTTCTGTGTAAATAATGGTTAAACTTCTTATGTTTTGCTGAATTTACTTTATAAGTTTCAATTTGAAATTTTTGTGTCAATACAAATTCAAAAAGTTAAGATTAAAACGCAATTTTTTTGTTTTGTTGTTTTTTTATTGATATAATTCACTAAAATCACTGTAATAATTAGTTTTACGCATTTATATTATTGTTATATGTAGACCCTGTAGATGAAGCAAGTAATTCATCGAAATATAAAGATCAAGAAAAAACAAGAGATAATAAATCTCCATGGGTTGTTTGTGTGAACTCAAACGACTAATAACTTAGGATTCAAACAATGGATTGGGGTTTGAAAATTTTTTTTATATAAAGCTTTCTAACCCCAAGCATGATAAAATTTTAAAATAGGTAGGTACTCTTTTTACAAATAAAAATCATTAAAAATTTTAATTTACATTTATATTTATATTTATATTTATATTTATATTTATATTTATATTTATATTTATATTTATATTTATATTTATATTTATATTTATATTTATATTTATATTTATATTTATATTTATATTTATATTTATATTTATATTTATATTTATATTTATATTTATATTTATATTTATATTTATATTTATATTTATATTTATATTTATATTTATATTTATATTTATATTTATATTTATATTTATATTTATATTTATATTTATATTTATATTTATATTTATATTTATATTTATATTTATATTTATATTTATATTTATATTTATATTTATATTTATATTTATATTTATATTTATATTTATATTTATATTTATATTTATATTTATATTTATATTTATATTTATATTTATATTTATATTTATATTTATATTTATATTTATATTTATATTTATATTTATATTTATATTTATATTTATATTTATATTTATATTTATATTTATATTTATATTTATATTTATATTTATATTTATATTTATATTTATATTTATATTTATATTTATATTTATATTTATATTTATATTTATATTTATATTTATATTTATATTTATATTTATATTTATATTTATATTTATATTTATATTTATATTTATATTTATATTTATATTTATATTTATATTTATATTTATATTTATATTTATATTTATATTTATATTTATATTTATATTTATATTTATATTTATATTTATATTTATATTTATATTTATATTTATATTTATATTTATATTTATATTTATATTTATATTTATATTTATATTTATATTTATATTTATATTTATATTTATATTTATATTTATATTTATATTTATATTTATATTTATATTTATATTTATATTTATATTTATATTTATATTTATATTTATATTTATATTTATATTTATATTTATATTTATATTTATATTTATATTTATATTTATATTTATATTTATATTTATATTTATATTTATATTTATATTTATATTTATATTTATATTTATATTTATATTTATATTTATATTTATATTTATATTTATATTTATATTTATATTTATATTTATATTTATATTTATATTTATATTTATATTTATATTTATATTTATATTTATATTTATATTTATATTTATATTTATATTTATATTTATATTTATATTTATATTTATATTTATATTTATATTTATATTTATATTTATATTTATATTTATATTTATATTTATATTTATATTTATATTTATATTAATTTAATATTTAATGAATAAGTCCAAAAAGTGGGACTTTTGACTCCTATACAAGAGTCAAGAATGAATGAAATGAATTTCTAGTTTCAGTAAAAATGTTTCTATTAATTCAATGCGATTCAAATTAAAATCCATTAAGCTTTTGTTTCCCTTAAATTATTAAAAAGAAAACATCTTTTACGAGAAGTTTCAGTTTACACATTCATAAATATTTATATCCTTACCTATACAGTAAATGACGGATATAAGAAACTCAAAAAATCCAAGTAATTCCTTTTTCTTATATAAAAAATTGTTTATGAGAAAGAAAATTTCTTATATAAATAAAAATGCCTATAAGAAATTTATGGGCTTTTTTCTTTCTCGCCGATCTTCAATCTGTCACCTCTTTGGAAATTCAATAAGGGTGGGTTCAGAAATTTAGTGAAAGTTAAACGGCGCATCATTTAGAAGTTTACACCGGAAAATTTCTTATAAAAGTTTAATTTTCCATGTACCTATTGACACCAGGTAAATTGCTTTCGACACCACCTGCATATCAGCGCGTGAACTACTAGAGAGGGATAAAAAAAAATTTGGATTTGACATTCAATGTATTTTCCATAAGAGAAAATGAAAAAATGGTCTGGAAAACATTTATTTTTCTAATTAATTTCATATGAACGGGTATCCGTATTTTAATTGCAATGTAATAATAAAATACGTGAGTTTGTGAATCAAGCTTAAAATAAATCGAAACTAAAAACTAGAATGCCTTATTTTATAGATAAAAAGTGTAAACATATCACCCTTACAACGAGAAACAACAACAACGGTACCCAGTTACGTAAAAAGCAAGGCAGGAGCGTAGCCAGTTTTATTTAAAATATGTTTTGTTTTTATTTTGTGCTGTGTAAAATGTGTTTGATAATTTTAAAGAAATTTTGCCCATAATTATGAAAATACATGAAATTAATTTTTAAGATGAAAGTTTTTTGTTTTTTTTTAAAAGAATAATGCTATTTTTTCGTTTTCTCTTATGGGAAATACATTGAATGTCAAATCGAAAAAAAATGTATCCCCCTCTAGTAGTTTACGCACTGACTGCCAGGTGCCGTGACTCCTGGTGCCAATAGTGAATAAGATTTTGTATCAGAAAAAGTTTCTTATATCAGTGTTTTTCTTGTAAAGGTTTTTCTGATATGAGGTTTATTTAACACGTATCTTTATGGGAATGTGCATGGTGTTTTGGAATGTCTGTATTATAAACGTGTTTTTGTTATATGGGACTTTCTTATATCCGTCATCTACTGTACCTACATAATTATCAAACAAATATAAGGCAAATGAGACAAAGCACCACATTATAGATATGATCTGTTAAAGAATATAAAAAGTACCTACTTATACATCAGGAACCACAAATTAAAATTAAAGTCACATAATTATAGAATTATATTTATGATTTATATTCTTAGGATTATACCAATCTAAGAACCTACCTACTTCACTATCGTGAAAAAATTAATAAGACTTTGCAGACTACTGTTTAAAATTACAAGCAGACTTGTCACATCTAATGTTGGCAATGATCGCAATCAACAACAATATACCTAATTATTATAGTACATTATTTGAATTTAATTACTACTTATAAATTCTTTAATAAAACTTGTTTAAATTAAGGAATATTTTAACTATACTTATTGGGTTAGGTACTTATACAAAACCAAAATATTTGTTCTCCAAAATCGGTATATTTTTCATTCTCAAGCAGATATTATTAAAGATGAACTTCATCTAAATTTAATTCATCTTAAGCGGTTCGACTTTTCTTATACTAACCGCGTGCTCTCAATAAATTGAAAATTTAGCAAGCTGCTTAAACATAGAATTTCATTTGTAAACAGTTTTTAAGTCTAGTAAATGTATAATTTGTTTCTCAACACAAAAGCACATCTGTGTTATGATAGCTATTTCAGTTTTCCGTGCCCCCATTGGCATTACCGTACAGCGTGCTTTACGTACGCCATAAGAATCCTGCAACCCCCAAAGATATAATTTAAGTACAAATACATACATCGTGTTCGTGATCATATAAAGTATCTCGCTAATAGTTTTTAAATCTTTAAATGCAATTTAATTTCAATATTTCATTAATTATTCTACACCTATAGATACAAGTAAGTTGGTGTAGATATCTACCTCTACATTTTTGTATATTCGCCAGAAGCAGACCCTATCTTTTCATTTAAAGAATCTACGAACACATCTATGATGACTATTAATTTACTGCATTTCTATTTTGCGATTTGTTTACGTTTAAGAAATGTTCTTCTGCTGACTATTTAAGCGGATACATACGTTCCTGATATTTTAAATAAGAAATATATACATATGTACAAATATACAGGTATCTATAAATATATAATTCGCCTTCGTTTAAAAGCTTCAGACGAAACAGAAAAAATAATAAAACTTTACATACTTTCTAGTCGTCGTCAGACTTGGACGGATAGCTTAGAGAGTGTGTTGGTTTCTAGGTATAACACTCAGGTGCAAAAAAAAACAACAAAACCATTTTTGTTGAGTGTTCTTTGGTTAAAAATTTCATTCTAGAACGTTTTTTTTTTTTGGCGAGTGAATTTTAGTGAAGGCATATTTTTCAGTTTGACTACCTATGTTAACTTTATTTACAGCAAATTTTAATCTCGAATTATTTAGTGAGCTAGGTCTAGATTCACTTTGAAGAGATATTTTTGACATAATCTGGAATCAGGAAAAGAAACTAACCTTCTACACTGTCCCATCGAATATTAACACAAAAAAAAAAAGTCAGATTGATGCCAAATTTGTGTGCTAAAAATGGTTTTCATATTTTACTTGCACACTTGAATGTAGTAGCCGTGGCGTGATGGTTAGTGCGATGGACTGTCATGCCGGAGGTCTAAGGTTCGATCCCCAGCCTCGCCACCTATTTATTTAACAGAAAAAACGGTTACTGCCTCTTGCGAGGAATTGACAAATCCTCCAAGAGTATCTCCTGTCACAGAAAAGTGCCGCTCGTTAGCCGTTCGGATTCGGCAATAAACTGTAGGTCGCCTCCATTCCTGCAGACACGCACACAGGAATGGTTGAGAGTTGTAAGTCACTAGGCCCTAGTTCTTCATGAGCTGTTGTGCCATTAAATTTATTTAATTTTACTTGAATCCAAAGGAATCAAATTCACCATAACCTCAAATCCCAAAATTTTAACTGTCGACGGACTAGTGTGGAAGAGCTTTTAAGGAAAATATAGGAATTGAATGTTATATTCTCTGGCTTAACTTAGATTTAATTCTATATTTGAAAAAGTAATTTTTTTTATATGCAATATTTTTTTTTAACTCCCGGAAGTATCGGTCAGACTGTAAAATTATAATAAATTTTTTTCGGGCATTCAAAAAAATTTACGTGAAAATCTACCAATCCCAAAAATAAGGAAACTTTTACAAAAACTTCTTGAATTTTATATGTATAGTGCAGTAATATAATTGCCTGAGACCATTAGATACATGTATACGATTATTTGAGCTGTTTCCAAAACAATACAAAAAGAACTGAAATCGTTATATATGGCAACCCTTTCTAGTTGAGATATTTGTAATTTTTCCTTTAATTTTTTTTTTTCGTTTATGAATTCAAGTTTTTCAGTGCTAAAAAAATCTATGGCTGACCAATTATTAAAACTATTTAACTTTTTTGACCAATTAGTTACTTGGCATATACTTTTTTGCGAATTCCCTACATATGGGGTGGTGGATACCTACCGTAGCCATATTTGGTTGATCTTGATCCCCACGAAAGTTGAAAGAGAAGCAGCATGTTGCCTATACTTCCCGCCTTTTCTTCAAAGTCGATAAACTTAGCAGTTTCAAAGAATTTTCATTGTAGTAGATTCTGAGTTGGATTACACAGCATATATAACGGACGACAAGAAGTTTTCGTTTTGAAGTTTTGTTTGCGAAGCAGAGGGAAAATTAAGACGAGATACATTTGTCTTAAATAAATATCAGCGTCTTTAAACGGAAAAGAATAATAGAGTTGGATAAGGAATTCCACTTTCGTATCGTACGGGTAATGAAAAAATCTTGCTTTTAATGTCACGTCTAACATTAGACTCAAGGCCTTGGGCCATGCCGATGAGCATTCCTGATGGAACGAGTATAAGGTTTATTTAAGAGGAGGAATGCAGCTGACTATTTGATTAGAGCAGTGCTTATAACATTTCGAAATAATGTTTTTGAAATCATCACTATCACTTAAAGCTCTATTTTGGATCAGGATTCTATTCATGTAGAAACAAGGTTATTTTAGATGCCCTACTACAATACCCTAGACTAGATGGGATAATGTTAGGTTATTACAAAAACGACCATTCGGTTAAATGGTTTCGATTTGACTCACCATAGTTTTGGCGACCTAGCTTGGACTTCTTGGTTTAACTTCCAAAATCCATTGCTCACCTTTGACCTACTGAGTTGCATTGTAAAATTGACCCACTTGTCCTCTACCTATATATGGTAAAGTGTAGCCAAATCAGAAGGGGAAACAAAGTTCTTACATCGGTTTAGAAAACCTAAGAATTTTTGTTATAATTTCCAACAATCATGGTACCTATACCAAGAACTGAATGCTTTTCCAATTTGTGAGGTAATTGGGTCTAACTCTTGTTAATTTTCTTCGATACAAGTATAGGTACCAATTCATGATGTAAATTTAGAAACGAATAAATTTAGAAATAATAATCTGAGGGTTGAAAAAAAAAACAGAACAAAAGTCAAAACAGAGCCTTGAGGAACATCAGCATTAATTTTGCAAATTATGCGCATTCAAGTGCCATGAAATCACCAAGTTGGTAGATCTATATAGCTGCGAAAGCCGAACTGCCGGTCGTTAGGGAGCTTTTGTTCTTCGAGATAATAGTCTTGTTTCACTTAAGACCGAAAAACCTCTTGAACAATTGGACGACAGATAGAAAACCTTAAACAAAAGTTAGAGAACATTCTATGTACGTTTTATGTGGTGTTCTATCCAACCAAAAAATTGACTTTCTTTGGGGGTCTCGTTGATCTCTTTCAGATTTCACTTTTTATTCAACCAAAAAATTGGCTATTCTTGGTGTCTGTATTTTTTTTAGATTGATGATCTTTCGAACCTCGATTTTAAGCCGGATTTTCACGAACTTCCACATGCATTGAAAGGCAAATAAATGATGCGCCGTATGCTTCAATCTCTCAGGACTGGTGTTACCATTATGTCGTTTTTTTGTACTAATGATATGTTTTTTGGAGGGCAGATATTTTTTTAAGTACCTAAAGAGTTAGCGACGCCACTTCTCAAAAATACAAGTTGTGCCCCGCGCGGAAGTGATAGAAAAAATTACTTATTTGCAGATCATAAAAATTATTTTTAAGAATTTATTTTTTTAGAAAATCAAAAAAGATCACAAAATGTTGAATCAGAAGCAATTTCTTAGAATAATATTTTTATAATTTTATTGATTTAAGACAAAAGTTCAAGACTGTTATTTTAATTTGCACCTGATAGTATTTTGCGTTTTGTTTTCTTAATATTATTTTTTTTGTATTATTTAATTTTTAATTTATTTGTGTATAAACGTCTACTCGGTCTATTTTGTATGCTAGAACGGTACTATATTTTGATTCGTGAAGGTATTGAGTACACACACTTGACCTTGTTTTACGATCGGGAGGCTTGACGCAATCAATATATTTGTGCTTAATTCGAAATAATATTCAGTTGCATTTTTATTTCATATACTTATACGACATCAGAAGAAATACTAGCAACACTATAAATGAAAACGATAAAATATACTGTTGTTGTTGGAATTTTGTTTTTGTATTTAATTGATTTGATTGGTCGTCCGTCATGCAATTTGCTTCATATTTGCGGTTGAAGAAAAGTATACATATATCAATTTTATTCATTATAATTTTGTATTTGCGGCAGATGCAACTTATACGTAAGTTGTTGATGAATTCTGGGTCATAATTTAAGATTTTTTGTTTTCGTTTTTAATTGAAAATTTATTTAAATGAATTGAATTGATATAGATCAGTAGGTTTAGCTGGGATGAGGTTAATGGACGTTATTTGAAATAGAAATGATTGACGGTTCATTTATTTGCGGTCATTGAAAAAAAATTAAATTTAGCTTTTACATTAGGTACCTACATAGCGTGTACTGGAAATGATGTTTATTTTAACAAAAACAAAATATAACATTATTTATTGGACGGATGTCAAAGTCCATTAAAATGTTTTCTCTGTACTGTATTTCTACAGTTTTTTGGCGCCAGATGTAATATTTAGTTTTCAGCTAATTTTCCAGCAAATTCATTTGCATGAATTGAAAAACAGAAGGAAATTTAAAAATTTATATTTCTAAGAATTTTTATTTTCGATTTCTTATAATGAGAGATGCATGCTCGTATTTCCCAACAGGAAGCTTTAAACTAAGAATTTTATAAATAATGTTACTATGTCAATTCTTTTAGTTTATTAGTCTAAACCTGGCACGTATTTAAACCTGTCACTAATCGTCGTTTCCCATAGACGTGTTTATCATTTACAATATAGGTTCAACATAGTAGGTATATAATATGTATGGGAACGTGCAAAGATTTAAATGTTTTTAAGAATTTTTAATCGGAAAACAGTTTCTTAGAATCTTATGAAGTCAGTACAATAAGTTTAAGGATATTAATTTTCTATATACAGTAGTACAGTCCCTGTATAATGTGAACTAATTAAAACAAGGCGTTTTCGGATTTTAGAGGGATTCACATTACTGGAACATATTTTTCAGTGCAAAGAAACTGATTGAGACAACAAAATTACCTACACAACTGGCAGGTGATGCTCTCTTGATGGCAGCTGCATTCAAAACCTTGAAATATGCCTAGACAAATAATAGTTAGTAAAGTCTCTTTTATCGCAAGCAAAGCTAACAAAAGAAAAATATAAAAAAATTACAAAAGAAATTCACATTTAAGAGTCCAAATATTTTGAAAGTTCACTTTATAGAGATGATGACAATGTTAAGTTTTGGTGGTTCACATTTTAGAGAAATTAACATTATCGGTAGTTCACATTATCGAGGGACTACTGTAATATTATTCTTAGGGTCAGTTTTTCAGTGCGAGATTAAAGTTAAACTCAAGTTAATTTACTGAGGGCCAGATTTTCAGAGCGATATTAAAGTTAAACCCGAGTTAACTCACTACATTAGGCGAGTTAACTCTAGATTTACTGAACAAATTGTTTTGATATTTTACCCTGCCAGTTTGTTACGTCGATCTGCATGCGTTCTTTACTGAAAAAGTGCTTGCTGAGTTAAATGTACATACCTTTATGTCTAGAGTTAAATAACTCTGGTTTAACTCACGACTGAAACACTGGCCCATAATGTCTTTTTTTCATAAATTTTACAGTTGTTTTTATATACAAGGTGATTTACAGAAGATGCAACAAAAAGTTTGGATGAGTCGGCTTTCCCCTAGGCGGAAAAAAGTGAAATATATAATTCTTTTCTTTTATCAAAAACTTCGTTTTAAAATAATCTCGGAAAATACCCCATTTTTTTTTCTTTTACAGACAAATTAGTAAATTTCAGTATTTTGGCTTTTATTTTTTGGAATTTTTTTCATAAAAATAGAACAAAAACCAAAAGGAAAATAGAGAGATGAAACAAAATGTCTCTCAAAAATTAATAAAAAAATAAATAAACTAAATTAGTGGTGCGACAGGCATTCTACGTTAGTTTAGTTTAATCGTCGATTTCAATTTTTGTAATATTCAAGATTTGTTATCTTTAAAATACATATTTTGTTTTCTACAGAAGTATCTTGAATACATAATAATGATTTACAAATTAATTATATGATTCAAAATTTGATTGTGAAACATTGATAATTATTTTAGTTTAAATGGTTAGGTTTACACAGTTGGTTAAATGGCGCCCTGCAGAGGCCATAGGTGAATTTTTCTCGCACTCTTTCCTCATTGTAAATTGGAATTTGGGCGGTTTTGGTCCGGATGTTATCTTTTAAGGCATCAAGATTCCTAGGATGATTATTAATTTTAAAAACAATATCCATTTCAGAGAGTCCCATGCACTTCCAAAAATCGTACGGGATAAAATCAGGAGAGTATGCGGGCCAGTTAAGATCGCCTTGTAGGGAGATGAGATGCGACATAGGTTGTGTGGGTGTGTTCGAACATGGCTACAGTTCGAACATGTCCTTCAACATCTATATTTCTTCCAATGTATAGGCAAGAATAAATCCTGTATCATGGTTAGGTAACGTACTAAATTCACAGTGACCGCTCATTCATTTTCCTTAAAAGCAAAGAGCGAATGATTTTTAGTTTTGAAGCTGCAAACCCTACTTTCACTCTCTCCAAGCGTATTCGTCTTTGGTGAAGCTCTATCGAATTTCCTTTGTTGTGCAATATGGAGAGAAAAAAGATTTAATTCAATTCATTCCCGTTTCATTCCGACTTGAAACCCATTCATCTGCTACTCTCCAACGTAAAGGCTGTTTCACAATGCGATGAGAAAACGAGACGTCAGCGTGACGAGATCTCTTCACATCAGTTGTTCTCTCTTTAAAACGAGTTTCAAACAACGAAATAATACATAATAAAGTATTTCTCGTCGTCACGTTGCGTCTTTATGACTTGAAGGCTGTTTCACAATGCGATGAGAAAGCGAGACGTCTGCGTGACGAGATCTCTTCACAGTTTTTCTCTCTTTAAAACGAATTTCAAACAGCGAAATAACACATAATAAAGTATTTGTCGTCGTCTCGTCACGTCGTAAAGTTCGAAAAATTGAAAAAAAGACGCAACGTGACGACGAGAAATACTTTATTATGTATTATTTCGTTATTTGAAACTCGTTTTTAAGAGAGAACAACTGCGAAGAGATCTCGTCGCGCTGACGTCTAGTTTTCTCGTCGCATTGTGAAACAGCCTTGATTGTGAACGAACTTTATGACGTGACGAGACGACGAGAAATGCTTGATTATGTATTATTTCACTGTTTAAAATTCTTTTTTAAGAGAGAGATTCTGCGAAGAGATCTCGTCACGCTGACGTCTCGTTTACTCATCGCATTGTGAAACAGCCTTAAAGCCTGTATTATTTTCAATTTATAAATTGGTCCTTCCTCTGAGTAGTATTCTTAAGTTTTCCTAAAAGGTTTTATCTCATTTATAGTAGTATTGTCCTAATTTATGTTTTGATGAAAAATTGCAAAATTTCAAAAAACAATTTATGTACTAATAAAAAAAACGCCTCAAACCTTTTTTACCAAAAATTTATTATTTTCGTTGCAGTTTCAGCAAAAGAAAATAAAATTTTTTCTATAAAAAAATTTTAAATCTTATATATTTTTGCAATGTTTCGGTAAACTAGACACCCAGGGTTGGTGTTTTTATTTTTTTTTGGTTTTATTTAAACAAATAAGTATAATTTCTATGTATAGAAGTGCTATACAACGTTCGCTAGGCTCCGCTAGTTTAATATTATAATAATTTATAATTGTCATTTTATTTAAAAATACACCAACAAAAGTTTAAATAAAAATAATTTTTCTTTAATTAAATTGGCACCTTTGAAATGCCACACCATGTTGTGTTAATTGGTGATAACCTTTAACATACAATTTTCATGTTGCTGTACCCGCATAAATTTACTATATAAACTATGATTAAAAGTTTGTTGCATTTTTGCACATAAATTTCATAATCAAGATATTGAATTCACATGAAGTGTCAAAGAGTCGAATGTGTGATTAAGTGGAATGTGTGAAAAGTAAAAGGAAAGTTGTGTTTTAATAATTCCGGTTGTCTCATCAAATTATTATAGCGAAGTTTACATGTGTTTTAAATTAGCCGGCAGAATAATTGTTCGTAGAATGTCAAATTAAAAATAATAAAATAATTATTAGGTACCTACATTAAGACTTTGCAACTCCCACTTTTGCAGCAAGATATATGATAGAGAAGGTGGTGATTGTTTTAATCTTACCTATCCTTAGGAATAGTGAGACAATTTATTGTGTTTTACTTGGGCACCATTTACAATTTTGAAGACGAATTTAAATTTATTTTAATTCTTCACATGCTGTTGCAGAAATTTTATTTGCTTCCTGATATTTACATACAACAATTAGGTACATGGTTTTTTGATCTGTGTTGAGTTGGGCGCCATTTAATTCGAAATGATTGAAACCAAAGTCTTAGTGTTTCTTTTTAAGCAATAAGGATTGGGTTTTTGATTTTTCAATTTTAAATGTGATAACTAAACTGACAGAGAAAAAGAAAAAGCTATAATATCATCTATTTTTCTGTTGGGCGCCATTTTCTTACATAATGGAGATGTGTCTATTCATTTGCCGATTCGTTATTTTGCAACTACATATAATAATGAAAACAAGGCATTTTTTGATTTGATTCGAAAGCCATTTGTCGTTGCATAGTGAAAATATTGGATTTTACAATATATTCGTTATGCAAAGGGAAATGGAAAAAGTATTTCTGAATCCTCTGTATCAATGTTTTTTTTTTTTTCTTTTTTTGTGCTCTAAAAGTAAATTTTATCAATTTTGAACATGAAGTTGAGCAGTAGAAATACTAATAGAAGAATGAGAACACGTTCTTAATTTCATTGGGCGCCATTTCTAAAAAAAATTATAAAAAAGTGTTAATGTCTGCCTTTCTCTCGATTATTTAATTTTAAATATCAATTACAATGAAAGGAAAGAAAACATAAATATATACTTTCGGTTTTCTGTTGGGCGCCATTTACATACACACAATAAAATTCATACTAAAATGTCCGATCGTTTTGTTTTTTTTTTTGCAACGATGGTGAAATGTCTATCGGTTCTAAAATGTTTATACTGAGAACACCTACAACAAAATATTATGCAACAAATTAAAACAACTACCCCGTGGCATTATGGTGATTGGGTTTGACTGTCACGCCACCACCGGCCGCCGTTGACCGGAGGTTTTGGGGATCGAATCCCAGTTTAATTTACTTTTGATAGAGCTACAAAGCGCATCGATTTCTACGTCTCGGTTAATATGACTCTCATGCCGACTAAAAATCTCTAGCCTGCCGTGATAAAACTGTTTTGTACAACACATTCTTTCTTCTTCTGAATGGGGATTTATTTTTCAATAGCTATCTTTATCCAATAAAAAAACAGCTTTTACTTAGTTATGGTCTGATTATCGCGCTGATGTGTTTTCTAGATAACATCAAATAGGCGTCCAGGTAGACAAATTCCCTGACGGAACCAAAGTTATATAGGTACATATCAACTGTCACGATCTCACCAAGCCTTAAGTGTGAGCTGGCTCTTTTTGATGACAACTTATACACTTCGTCTTAGCCTTTATTAATGACCATCCCCATTCTTTTTGCAGCTCACTCCATATGCTAGGAAACTGCTCACTTGAATCTTTGTCAATCATGTCTATGTCGTCAGCAAATTATATGGGTGTTTGGTACCCGGTTAAATGTTCCAAAGAAGATGCTCTGGGCGCCATTTATTACGAAATGGTTGAAACCGAAGTTTCAGTATTTCTATTTAAGCAATAATGATTTGGATGAGGTAAAAAGAAAAAAATATGTCATTTCTGTTTTCTGTTGGGCGCCATTTAGATAAACATAATAGAAATGTTTAATAACTTGCTAAAGAATTATTTATCTTACTTTAACTGCAACGATGCATCTAATCATTTGCCAATTCCAGTACCCAACACAATTGTCGAATAATTATTGTGCCACTAGAATAAAAACAAGGCATTTTTGGAAGCCATTTGCCTTTGCATAATGAAACGCTTAAACAAGTGCAGAGTTTAGTATTCAGCCATGTTAATTCTGTATTGATAAGTTCCTTGTCTTTTGAAATGTTCTTGTTGTCTTTGTCTGCATTCTTTTTTTACTCCATATTAACAACAAAATCTCTAAATAACCAAATGTAGCTACTCTCATTTTTTATCCAAAACATTGCCTGCCGACCGACGACGCCATGAAATACTCTGATAGCAAATGTAAACAAATGAAAATGATTTTTGTATTTAATTAAATAGAACATCCGCAAAAAATACATTCACACACCATAACATTGTAAAGTGCGTTCTTTCCCCGTTTATACACTCGCATAACAGTGCAAAAAAAAAAAAATTACTCAGATTTATTATTTCCATATACACCGATACCGACCCGCACTAAATATATCAACACACAAACAGATAAACATCTATACATTCATAAATATAATGATAAATGCACAGCTAAAGCCAAACACAATAAGAGTTTGTTCCGAAAATAAAATCAAAACTAATTGATTACCCCCGACACAAGAGGCTGTTGTGGTGATTTCAATGCCCCTACTCAATATTATTATTTATCTGATCTTTTTTATGTATGTAGGTATCTCTCCTTGTTTATTATCTGCCACTTTGACAGATGGAAACCCCACTGATGTAAAAAATGCGGTCCATACAAATTGACTAGGTATATGGTTTGCTGAAAGTCATGTCGCGGTCAGCCGATGCCATCAGCCACATCACAGGCACAATATATCTATCTGCGATAATATTTTGATATTGTTGTATCCCCATTTGTATCTTTCAGACATAACATTTAGATAAACAAACTGCAACAGTATAGCCCCCAGGCCCAGTTACTCTATTTCTATTACCTTCTGTCTGGGGGAGGCTCTACTGCTACTGGTCAGAGCAGAACTGGTCAGAGTACTCTTAACAAAAAGATGTCATCTTGTCGAGCAATAACAGAAGCAGCATCATCAGCTTCAGCAGTCAGCACCAGCAGCAGCAGTAGAGCTCATCCCTCCCCACATAAATTCAACGAAAGAATTAAATTATATACACAGCTTTGGGATTGGGATGAGATGGTTACGATGATGATGTCTGTGTGTAAAAATCTGAGCGAGCAAAATCGGTAGTTTTTAGGAGGCCTAAAGCCGAGATCATCCACCAACTCAATGATTACGTCGTACACACAGCCTAAATAAATCTCTTTTGTTCCATTAAGTGGACGGTCAATTATTCTATTAAAGTCTTGAACTAAAAATTATTATGCCGAGCTCTGTATACACATTTACACAGCACATTAGCTTCTGGGGCTGCATGTGTCTGATGGTAGCAGATGTATCTTACAGCATATGTAAAAAGACATATAGATAAATACAGAACTATAAACAATTGTCTAATCATAGATACTCATAGATGCAGTACACATTACAGATAGTTACTCTTTTTTCACTAAAGAATTTCATACCCACATAAATCTGATGCCCATGATCATCAGTCCAAATTTTTCACTCTTTTACTATCTGGATATGGACATTCTGAATAATCAGATTGATAAAATCGGGAAAGATCTACTTCTGCTTCCAATAATAACAATATCTGTGGTGCTGGATGTGGCGGAGACGATGGGGAGGATAAGTATTGCTGCTTCGGTTCTGTTACTGTAGCTTTTCCTTTTGGGGCGTTGTTATAGAGTCCATCGCGCAAAATGATCGAACGATAGATAAATATGTATGTATGTAGAAATAGGAGGCTTTGTGCTGCTGCAAGTCGATTGAGTAATCTGTGCGGTGAACTTGAAATTGATTAACTGGGACACAAAAGCTATAGAGGGAGAAACGTAGTTTTTTTTATTTTATTGTTTTATCTATATATTTTTTTTTTATTTTTTTCAAACTATCAATTGAAAATGTTCGTAACAATATTATTTTACGTTTTGATGATAATTGGAAATGATTGTTTTATTGAAACCATGTACGCCTGACACTTTGTGAGGTGTGAGTTATGAACGTATAAATAAATTTTTAATGTGGGTTGATAACGAGTATGGGGATATTTATTATCTATCAACAACTATCACCTTAGATGCGGAGAAAGATACATAATGTACTGTACATGGATGTTGATTGTGAGTGAAGAGGTCAATCTAATTGACTTTCGCTGTGTGGGCTCTTCATTATCCAAGCACCTATCTTATGTGGTGTTCTATATTATTAATGGAAAAAATATACATACAACAAATAAAAACTCTCAAATGTAAACAATAATAATTCAATTTTCATAAAAGAAGAAATTAACAAGATCATATCAAGATAAGATGTTAAGAGATCTGAAATAGTAGAATCGGTTTGAAAAATCAATCAGGTAGATAATAAATTATAACAAGGCACAGAAAGAACTAACTTGAACTCTAGCTATATGTATGCACAGCACAATAATACCTACGAATTATGGTACTGGGACTAAAGGTGGCGTAAAAGAAACGAAGTGGTTGAAATTTAATTTTTTGTCGATTTATTTTTTTTTAAATAAAAATCCACGTTAAATAATTTAAAATTTTCCGGGGATATCGCTGTTATCTCAACCTGTGCGACAATTATGACAATCAGTGATAGAAATGGACTAGGTACATATATTGGATAGTAGGTACTGAATCCTAAGAAAAGTTTTTACTAAAAGTGATGAAATAGTACGGATTTTTTCTCACTACTTCAGGATGAGGCAAAATACTTGAAAAACTCAAATTTCATTTTATTTTTTGTAACAAAATATCGGTCCGTACAGATTATAATAATTAGCGAAAAAAAAACTAATTATTTTTATTTAAAGCTATTTTCTTTAGAAATCTTATTTGACTTAGGCTTAGCTCTTACGTCTATTTTCTAATCTTTAATTTTAATTTTTTTTTTCTTTTATGTTCTCTCCATTCTATGGCTCTATCTGCTTCCTAGTTTTGAGAATAAACAAGGGCTTTTCTTATTGAGATTTAAAAAACTTCATAACATGACACCGAGCAACCAATACTTTTAACCGACGATAACAGAAAAATTTAAAATTACATTATTTCATAATAATAGAATTTTTAAAATTATTGTTAAACTCTGTTTTACAAAATCTTGCAAATATTAAAAAAAAAAAAGTTAATTTTTTTCAAAACCTTTTTTGTTTATTATTCCCAGATTTTTGTTAAAAAGAATTTTGAAAAGCAGAATTTTGAAAAACAAAATTTTCTAAGCAGAATTTGGACAAAAGAATTTTGACCCAGACAACCCTCGTAACGTAGATATAATATTTAATGTTTATAAAAAAATTCCGTTTCATTATTTTGATTGAAAAGTAAATTTTAACAGCTTGGGCATGCATATGCATTATAGGGTGTATAGGACACCCCGTGCATACAAAGTTTATGTCCTACAGTAAATTTATGGACCAAAAAATAACTTGGCCGAGCTCACTAACCCATGCCTCTAAAGCCATTGGGCCTTACAAATAAATCAAGTACTAATGTGGACTATTAGTAAGAGATAAGGTTGAAAAAAAGTTTAGAGCCTAAATGGAATCCTACCAATCAACAATTTAACGTACAGATTCACCTCAATAGTGTCCAAAATTAATCTTCGAATAAAATTTAACGCGATTTCAACCCAATTCACACACGGCCGAATGCATATCCAATCAAAATCAAAATATTATTAAAGTTATTTTTGGTCCTTACCCTAAAGAAATCAAAGCAAAAATATTTTTCTCAAAAGGCTTCGTTTATCACCCCACCCCCCCCCCCCCCCTCTCAATGTAGATTTTTTTTCATCAAATTATTCTCTTAAGACGTGCAATGAACATTGCTTGTATGAGAGAAGGCATATATTTATGCTTAATACATTACTTTATGTACCCTGAAAAAGCATAACAGGCAACACTCGCATTGAAACGCCATTTTTTGATATATTTAGGCGTCAGTTATAGCTATCATTGAAATACATCATTGAAAATTTTAATGATGTATTTTAAGACGTTTAGGATGCAAAATCTATGATTATTTTGATGCCAATTTTAAGCTGAGAACTGCTATAACTGGCCCCTTAATGTACAGCTTAAACATGGAATTCCATGTATTAAATTTCAACGTCTTCTTGCTAGTGACTAATCTGAAGACTAAATTCGCTATTGGTGTGTGGTTTATATAAAATCTGGAGATTTTTATTTAACTAATACCTAACTAAATTTGATTATTAGTAAGGCCCATTATCTTCCCATACAAATTTTTACGGATTTTTTATTAACTTTTTACGTATTTTTTTGTTTCCCGAACAACTGCAGATATTCGTAGTAGCCCGTGGCGTAATGGTTAGTGCAATGGACTGTCATGCCAGAGGTCTGGGTTCAATACCAGCCGCTTCCACTTTAAAATTTTTTCCGGGCTACTGCCTCTTGCGGAGGAAGTGACAAATCCTCAAAGAGTATCTCTTGTCATAGAAAAGTGCCGCTCACCAGCCGTTCGGATTCGGCAATTAACTGTAGGTCCCCTCCCATCCTGCATACACGCACACAGGAATGGTTGAGAGTTGTAAGTCACTAGGCCCTGGTTCTTCATGAGCCGTTGTACCACCAAATTTATGACTGCAGATATTCATAATTTTCTTGTTGATTTTTATTATGTGATCATCCCTTTAAAAAACTTCATTCAAAGTTTATGTATGAAAGAAAAAATCTATAGCAAATATTTTAAAAATTATTTTTTTTTTTTTATGTAAGAGGCCCAGGTTAATGACAGCATTTGTTTGTAAATAATTTTTTTGTAGGGCATAAACTTTTGATTTAGGGGGTGTCAACGTATATACAATTCTGACAAATTGCCATAATTTCTTTCATTATATCGCCATTAATGACTAAATCGTGTAAATAGTCCAAAACCTGCCATTATTTTTGTCATAAAAATAATTTTAGCACAATATCGACATTGTGTAAATAAATGCTGACATCATTTTGCAAATAATGGCAATGCACAATGGAGAATGAACCTTTGTCACTTTTATGGCAGAAATATCGGCAATTTGTCACTCGTGTAAATGTGGCATTATAATAGATAATCCTAAGATAATAAGTACAATTTCCTCAAAAACCTTCATACCTACTTTTGTTAAGGTTATTTGAATTTTTGGATAAAAAACTTTAACCCTTATAACTTTAATCTTGCACTGAAAAACTAGGTCTTAATAAATAAGATAAATGTCTGAATTGCAAACAATTTTGCTTCGACTTTGTTTTGTCAAACGTCAAAAAATACGATAGACACACACTAACTCTTTAAAAAAAAAACTTAAATTCCAAATTTAAATAACAAAAAAATATAACACACATTTTAGAATTCTATAACAGAATGATTCAATTTAAATTTTATTTATAAACCAAAAAAACCACTCGTCATTTCTATAAATCAAAATTATTTCTGCAACCCTTTTATCGGTGAAGAGTCCATTATCCAAACACTATTTTTTCATCCAATGTTTTCTAAACGATGCGCCCATAAATAAAAATTAAAAAAAAAAAAAAAGTTAAAAATATTAGACACATTATTTGCCATTAAGGCCAACAAAACTCAAATAACATCATTTTTCTTAAACCAAAAATAAAAAAAAAAAAAAAAAAAAACAAATCCAATATAATAGATCTAAATATCATATAAAGCTTCTTCAGTTTTCAGTTGTTATTATGTGATGCATTTTTTGATAATATTTTCTCTTCACGACACTTTTACGGTTCTCCAACAAAAATTATTTATTCTTCATCGGAACATTTTTTCCCATCACTAATTTCCTTTGAAGGAACTCACAAATAAATCACTCTCTAAATAGTCTGAATCTTGTTGTTTTTTTTTTTTTTGTTCAAGACATAATTTATATTAGATATAATATGCCGCCACCACCGGCCGACCGTGGCTGGAACATATTCATTAGAAAGTCAACTAGGGCTCCTCATAGAAGGGGCCTTCGTAAAACACTATTTGTATGCGCTCTAATTTTGAAAGTAAAAATACTATATAAAAAGTATATTACTCTTATACAAATTTAAAATAATTTAATCTTCTATCAGAAAGATTTTAACAAAAACTTTGGGGTGTTCTCGAAATATCATTTAAAATGCGTTATTCAAAATGGCGGTTGAAGTACACTCTTCTAATTGGGCTTTATTTGGTAAGATACTATTTAATTTTCTAAATTTAATAACGCTCTTTACTAAAGTGTTCTTAGTTTTAAACGTTTTTTAACTAGTATCATACTAAGGGTCAATTTAGTCACTATCCATTAAATTTAAAAACACCAATAAAAATAGGAAATTTATAAATTATATAAAATTTAATTTATTCAGTCGCATTTAGGAATTTTAAATGTGGCTGTCTGTCTACATTAAGTAACTGTTCATTTAATTTAAAACACCTGTCAGCTAAAACGACAAAATACACCTTTTAAGAAGGATTTTAAGCCCTAATGGAGACTACTTGTGTCTTTTGTATTTATTCACTCTCAATTAGATTTGACAATCATGATTTTGTTATGTTTGCTTATATTTTTTTGTAATCTGCAAGTAAGATAACGCAAAGGATAACGCAAACGGACAAACTTTATAAATAACCTTCGGGTGGAAGTGGAACAACAAAATATAGTTTTTCAGATTTTTTGATGAACTGGTTCCGAATCCGAACTCGAAATTGTTCCATAATGTTGGATTTTTGAGCAATGAATTTGAAAATTGTTTTGTAATTTTTTGATAAAATATATGGAAACCCTACGTTATGGGCAAATTTTGAAGTTCGATTTGGATTCAGTTAATCAAAATCTTTGGGAAATGTATTGTCTTTTTTTTCCAATAAGGTAGCTTAAAATTGTTCAGCTTCTGTTTTGTATAATTACACTTTATTGTGATTAAAAACAAAATAAGCAAATAACAAATTAACTCTCAATGCTAATTGATAGTGAATAAATAGAAGCTACATTATTTCTCCTTTAAGGTTTAAATGACAGGTAATCAGTGACAATAACAAAAATTTCCTTGCGATTTTTCTTAAAAAGTATTTAAATTTAAAGATGTCAATTAAAGTGAGCTATTTAACTAATGGAAATTGAATGAATAGAAATGTTAATGAAGTGTTCTTAATGGCATAATTATCTTAAAATTAGTTTTAGTTAAATTGAAAAAAACAAAGTTTTTAATGGAGTGTGAATAAATTGGCCCTTAGACCTATTCAGATATTGTGAAACGTAAATGAGGTTTTTAAGTGACGAATAAGTTCCATGTAGCTTAATTGGAACTTTAATCAGACATTGTGAAACAAACCCTAAATCTATTTCCCTAGCAAACTCTAACTGAACACGCCTAAAACAGTGACAGCTAACACCACTTTCACATTTGTAACTGTCAAATTGACATTTCGAGTTGAAATGATACTTAAAAGATAAAATAGCCATTTAGCGATTTCAACTTTTAGTAAAATTTTAAAAAGATAAAACGATTCTAACGCGTTTAAAATTTAGAAAATCCTCTTTTAAACCTAGCATCATACTAAAAATGCTTTAACATCATACTAAATCGTCTAAAATTTTGCGGCAATATTTTTAAAAATTCCATTTCAATTTAATAATCCAGCCGTCTTGTCTTAAAAAAAAAAAAAAAAAAAAACCTCTCGAAATTCAAATGTTGCATATGACAATTATGTGTGATAAAATGTCTACAATAAATTGTCAAAAGAATGTTTTATAAGTTTTACAACAAAGCCATAGTTCACACAAAATGGTGAGATCTAATATGAGTGTAAGCTTTATTTATACCTCAAATATTTGTGTGTCCTTATAGGTATGTGTGTGTATTTGATGATGCGCCACAACGGACACCACACATTATCTTCTTCTAAGAATCATCAAACAGATGTGCACGCAATAAAACACCAAATCTGCCAAGTCACGAGGAACGAAACACAAAATTTTTGATCATTAAAAATCAACTTTCATCCGAGAAAAATATACATTTTGTCTAATTTACGAGATATCCGCACGATTTTTACAACAAAATGAAAAAAAAAATTACTAAAATCTAGACTGGCTATAGACATTAGAAAGTCCCACTAATCGGTGTAGATCTAATTAGAAACATAAAGAAACACCGATCTTATACATAAATATTTATAAAAATAGATTGTCCTCAAAAATTTTAAAAATAGAAAAATAAAAGAAAATCTAATACATTATGAGAGACACTATTATAAAGTGTGCTTTCCTGACCCAAAAAAAAAAAGTTCTATTAAATGCAGTTTTTCAAAGGCTTAAAATTTAAAAACAGTGTTGCCAAGAATTAATTTTAAAAATTATAAATAATAAATCTAAAAAAAGGATATTTTCTTTGAAGATTATTAATTTATTTAATTTGACAAGTAAAAAAATATGATTTACGATGTGTCTGAATATGTGTAGAATAAATTTTAACATCTCATGTTTATGAACCTATGCTCACTATGTTTGACACAGTGACAACATCTTTTATTTGGAAAGTCTCTGTCGAATTGGTAAATCTATTTGTCCACCCTACTAGCACTCTAAAAAATACATTTTAGGAGAAGAAAGCTTGCACAAAAAAAGTCAAGCTTTTGAGAAATACAAACATTTCGGATCACATTTTTTACTAAGTAGGTACTCTATACATTTTGACATTTCAAAGCAATTAAAAAATTCTTGACGTATGGATAATCATAGGATTATCCTATTTAGACAAAAAAATGGCAAAACTCCGAAAAAAATTCCGACAAAGCTGAATTTTGGTGGAGATGTTTATTTTTGTACCTTAAGCATTTTCCAAAAAGTACCCTAAATTTGGCCCGGGGCTAAAATTTTAACGGGGGGTGAAAGGGGTTGAATTTCAGTTTTTTGCTAATTTCTCAAAAACTATTAGTGTTTTTAAAAAAAAAATTGAAGGCAAAAGTTGTAGCTTATGTAATTTTACATTAAAAATGTTTTTATTTTTTTTGGGTTCAAATCCGCTTCAGGGTTCAAATACAATTTATTCAAATTTATAACACTTTTTTTCGTACAATCAATAGGTTTTGAGAAAAACCTGCACATACTTTATAGTGTACTGGATTTATTGAAATTTTTTTATTGAAGTTGCATGTTTTGACGGGAAAAAAAATTGTTGGGGTGGTGGAGGCTAGGAAAAAGCGGTCATATTGAAACAGCTCGCTACTTTGTTTTCATTAAATAACTCGCCTGGATTTTTTTTTATAACAAAATGGCCAATGAAAAACTTTAAGAGAATAAAAATACCTACAAAATGTGGTATTAACAATCTCTGGAACTTACGACTTACAACTATCAATTATTCCTGTGTGCGAGTCTGCAGGAATGAAGGGGACCTACAGTGTATTGCCGAATCCAAACGGCTAAGGAGAGTGGCACTTTTCTATGACAAGATATAGATACTCTTGGAGGATTTGTCACTTCCTCGCAAGAGGTAGAAGCTCCAAAAAAAAACTTAAGGTGGAAGCGACTGGTATTGAACCCAGACCTCTGGCATGACAGTCCTACGCACTAACTATTACGCCACGGATTACTACGAAATGTCAGATATTCAAATATTAAAATATCACAAAACAAATGCAAAAGGATTTTACAATCGTAAAGTTACATGTTTATTTTTACATGCGAATACAAGGCGAGCACGGGCCTGCTAGTCAAGACATAGGGACATATATTCATAGATGTTGTTTAAGCTGTTAGTAAGTAAAACTGGAGTTTATCTAATGAAGTTTTCATAAGCTAAACTCGTGTGCTAGCTAACACGTGTGTTAAGCAGCGGACAGTGACTTTTTTTATATAGGGCTGAGTAAGAATAATAATCACTCAATCTATTGACTACGGGAGATTCCGGCTTAGGGGTCAGTTATAGCAATCAGAAAAACGAATCAGGAAAAATTTTCTGATGTTAAATTTACAATGTTATCATGCATTTTGAAACACAATTGTTATACACTAATCGATGACAAATAACTTAAAGAATTTTTTGAGAACTTAACATTTTCACTTTCACAATTCTTTTTTCCAAAAAAAAAAATTTATTTAATCATTTTCCTGGTACGAAATCATTTTTCGTGCCAGCTGTGTGCTATTTCAAACAAAATGGAACAAATCATTCCAATGAATTGAGTCCCAATTTCTACTTGTTCCACTGACAGAATAGCAAACGAAAAAGTTGTCGTGTGTAGGCTTGTATACTGACGTAATTTTCCTGTTTGCTATAACCGACCATCAGGAAAAAATATTTAATTTTATAATGTTTCAACTTTTCCTGATCGCTATAACTGGCCCCTTACATAGAAATGAAGAAGACTTTTCGTCTCCAAAATAGGAGCAATATTTACTGTAGATTTATGTGAAACTTGTTTAGGTAGTTATTTAAAGTGGCGCTAGAGTCCAAAAAAGACCGAACATCAACCAAAAAAAATGTTTTCAGACAGCTCTTTCGTATGTCAAGTTGTTTGAGGTCCTCTTATACTTCAGTGCGCCACTCAAGCCATGATATTTATCTACTGCGAGCGCGAAGCCAACCCGTCATCAGTCGAGATTAAAAATAATATAAAATCAGAAGGGAAGGCCAAAAGTTCCAAAATCTGAAAAGAACACCCAAAACTCAAGTAAGCTACTTTGGAACTATAACCAAGAATGTCACACATCCTGCATCCAGCTTTTGCAGATATAACCTGACAACAGGCCTCCTAACCGCAGTATTCTAAAGGGTACAAAATTGGAAGAAAATTCTGTCTGATAAAATGAGCATTCGTCAGCTCTAGAAAGGTCGCAGGACCACTTGACCCAAAATTAATTATATTTATTTCATTCTTGAAACAAAGGCATTGAAATCTCAACTAGGTTTTTTTGCTTTCGAAATTAAATTAAAACAAACCAGTTCTTTGTTCGGTTTAAAAACAAGATACTCTTATCTTGTAAAATTCAATTAAAAATTGACTCACGATTCAAATGATCGAATAATTTAGTTTAAATTCATCGTGAATTTATCACAATGCACAATTTCAATCAGCCTCTTATTTCACATCACGTATTTGTAATAATAAAACAAATTCCTAATATCTATTGCCTACTCATGTGCACATAAACAAAACGCATTATAATAGAGATAGACACCATTAAAATGTGAACTGGCTAGGCTATATGATGCATTCGTCAAAAAAACAAACCAGTAATTTATCGCCATCTCTAAATTACTTACAACACTTTTGTGTATCTTTTGCTAATCGACCATTGACATCGAATAGGCCACCGAACTTCACATAAAAGCCGACATTATCTTATTTTTACAATCATATCCTTTGTTGAATGATAATGGCAGAGCGGAGTTATGGCGCGTCAATGCAACGCAACGCGCAACAATCTCTCCTTTAATTGAGTTTTATATTATTCCTGCTATAACGACAAGAACTAAATAGTTATAGGACAAGAGTGAGGGCTTTTTAATGTGAGTAGTTCTCATGAAACCATTTCCATAAAAAAAAAACCCTTTTTGCTTTTATTTTCGAAATTGAATCAAATTTTACGATTCGGCATCGGCACTTAAAACTCATCGTTTAACGACTCTTCAAATGACTATCAAAATTTCTTGACTCTCGACGACCTGTCAAACTTCAGACCGATAAATCATTGAAACAAAACAACAACTTAAAATTACCTTTCCTTTCGCATATATACCTAAGAACTGTCAATGCGCAATCGATTTCGGGGCAAAATGCCAAAATTTATTTCGAAATTCGAACATGGCTGTTTTATTCATAATCAAGAGAACATGAAAAATTATGCAAATAAATAAAATTCTTCTATAGAAGCTCAAACTAACAACAAACACACACGCACAATGTGGTGCGGGGATGGTGGCGACACAAATATTGGTATGCGAAACGTCACTGACGGATTGAGGGTACAAGTTGATTTTTTTTTTTTTTTTTTTTTTTTAGCTTATTCGCTTGTCAAATTTGATAAAATTAATTCAGTCCACGAGTATAAAAATAACACTTCTTTTTGATTTTTTTTTTCGGTTTATGTCATAAAAATGGAAGACAAATTGGGCATTATTTAAAGTTTTTGTTTACAAATGTGTCATTTCTACATACTCTTGTAATTTAGTCCGAGAGCAGACCTGAAAATTGACAGAATGACGTGACTGCATAATTCTGACATTTAACAAGCGGGTGGTGATTTTTCTTTAAAAAAAAATATATGTATGTATAATAAAATGTTGTGAAAAACATACGAATCATCTTGATGTTGTTTGTCTATTTTTTTGGCACCTGTTCCGTTTGCACAACTCTCGGGGGTGTCGTGTCGGTCGGTCGGAAACGATGAATGGAATACACATATATTTTTTTTTTCGAAAAGAAATAAATAAACATCCGGCTGATGTTCTGCCGTAAAAACAAAATACAAAATAAATATTCGTATATCCTCTTTAGAAACCAACAATGATTCTTATTTTGTTTTACCAGAATTTTCTGTGGAAAAATTTAAGAATGAGATTTTCGGATTTTGTAATAATTTAGTTAAAATGTCATTAGGGATTATGTGTGGGATTATCCTAGATGTAGAGAAATATTTTCATTCTATTAATTAGTTAATGGGACATTTAAACAAGAAATTAATTTCCATTGACACAGATTTGCTTGCGTGTTTTTGTTTTGATGTGTTTTTGTGTGATACCTAGCGCAATATTCAATCAATTCTAAATTTACCTATGACTTGTGATACAAATAAAAAAAATTTGTTAATTTTTCCTTAATACTTAGGAATATATTTAATTATCGAATTTAAATAACTTATTAATAAACAATCAATTGCTAATGGATCATTCCATGGTCATGTACAGACAAATTCAACTATTTTTCTGTTATTAGGTATAAGGCTGTTATTTTCGAAACATTGGTTAAAAATGTCATATATTATTTTTTTGTTTTTAAAGTTTGTACATTTGTCTTCGATTATTTGCAAAAACTTTAAAGGTATTCCTTTAAATTTCTTTGAAAAAAAAATAAGGAAAGGTGTCACGTACAGATGGGTTGAGTCAATCATTGCATTTAGACTGCAGCAAAACTATTAGGCATCGATCAAAAATTTGTTAGACCCGAATAATAAGTAAGAATCAAAGTTAGTATTTATGAGCAAAAAAAAAATATTTAAAAGACTCATCCTATATTTTTAGAAAATTTTTAATGGGTTGTCACGTACAGACAAAATGCGTCACGTGTCTGACAGAGTTGAAATTAACGGTTTTTATGAGTACTTAGTTATTTAATAGTTAGCAACCGTTTTTTTTCTGATAGGCTATGAATTCGGTACTCTTCCCTTAATTTTGTCAATTTTAATGTATTGGAAAATCAAAATTCCAGGTATTGGTTTGGCATTTTTCGATTGAAAAAATGTCCTTTTTAGTGTCTTTTTTTGTCAGATATTCATGAGTCTCGGCTGGAAAAAAATCATAATTAAAAGTGATCTGATGTTATTATTGCCAAAATAAATATGACTACAACTCAAACATATCACCTTAATTTTATGTTAAGTTATAATTATTGTTTATATGCCGCCATCTTGCTTTAAACGTGCATTAACATTAAAAAATCGAAAATTTAAGTGTTCCCATTTTTCATGGAATGCTCCTAATTCACATTAAAAAGCAAATAATAACGAAAACCTACTTCGTTCAACAATAATTCTGCTGTCGCAAAAGAGTTGGTATTATATAGACTGAACACTCATTATCCTTTCTCACAAAGTTAAACTTTGGCAAACATACAGATAAGCTTGTTAATAACATAATTTTTTAACTATAGCGTTTGTTTTATATGTCCCCTTTCACACGAAGAAACAAGTTGCTGGAGATTTTTTGACGTTTCCTTTTAATCTCCTTATTCCCCTTTGACGAACAACTGAGTTTCCAGCAACAATCAGTTCATAGGTGAGAAAGGCAAGAAGAAATCTCCCCGGTCAACAAATTCAGGAGATTTTTTTGACGCTCCTCTTCAAAATACGTTTGTGTGCGTTCAACCAAGGTAGTTTAAAAGGGAAATAAGCAAACCTCTTCAGATTTTGTTTCTTGTATGTGATAGGTAAGGAGATTTAAAGGAGTTAAGGAAATTTAAAGAAAACGTCAAAAAAATCTCCATCAGCTACTTGTTTCTTCGTGTAAAAGCGGACTTAACAGTCTCTTGTACTTTTCACATGAAGAAACAAAATCGGAAGAGATTTGCTGTATTTTCCTTTTTCTACATTAGTTGAACGCACACAAACGTAGTGTGAATAGGAACGTCAAAAAATCTCCTGAATTTGTTGACCGGTGAGATTTTGTCTACCCCTCTTTCTTCCTGCCCTTCTCGTCTATGAACTGAATGTAGCTGGAAACTTAGTTTCTTTTTGCACTTGTTATTTTTTTTATTTTTTGCACTTGTTATTCCTCTTATAAACAATAACTCATGTTTGACTTGAGTTTATTAATAGGGCTGTTTAAGTGTAAATCACTGAGTACTCAAATTATAAAACCATTTTATGTATAAGTACATTATTATTATTAGCAGCTATATTCAATTTAAATATGAAGCTGATGGAAATAGACACAAAATCGATTTATTTTGAAAACAACAAAGCGAGAAGATCCTATTTTGTTTAAAATAAGGAGTTCCTTATTTTAAATCCCAAATTAATTATTAGAAGCATAGAAGAGTAAAAAGTTTTCGCATTTATATACAATAAACAATAACTTTTTGCCTTTTGGTGTTTTATTTGAATGAAAATTAGGAAATACAAAAGGCACGATTACGATAGCTCAGGCGCCGCAAAATAATAACGGATTTTTGTAGAGGGGTTTAATGCAAACATTTTTTTACTATGGGAAGAGGGGGGGAGGGGTTCTAGCCCCAAGCAAAAGAAACTTTGCATACACCCAACCAAATTGAGGTATATCCCCCTGCTTGACCCACTACAGGATTTGGGGTGTAGGTGCGAGGTTGGGTGTATGTAAAGTTTCTTTTGCATTTAAAGAATCTAGATTTAAAGAAACTTTTAAACCCTTTATGAGGTTATTATTTAATGGATTATGAATTTAAATAAAAAAACTTTTTTGGTCTTAAAATGCTCCAAGTTTTATCATTTGGAAATTCTTATTTAGTGGAACATAGCCCCCAACATTTTTATTTGGCGCTTGGGTCTCATTTCGATGGGAATAAAGGCCCAAATTCAATTTCGCTACGATTTTCTCAATATTTTTTATATTATTTAGCTGCCACGAAGTTGCGATTTTAAGCGCCGTTTTGTGGGTTGTTAATAAATATGGATGTTTAACGAAACAATCTATACAACATTCTGGCACTTAAGAACAATATTGGTCAAGCTGCTCTTGAAATAGGGAAGTTATATTCCCTAATTAATCGATGGTTTTCTCTAAAGTAACAATCGTCAAAAAATATTGTGCACTGATTTTTGAATAAAAACAAAAATGTAAAAAATATTAATTTATAGCAAAAATGCATTGCAAATAAAACAATTAAATTTCAAAATAATTAGACAATTTTTTTTGGAAATACACAAGAAAGACATAAATAAATATGTATTAGGTATGAAAGTAAATTTACCTTCATAATTATGTATAATGTTGAGTTTAAAAATAAAATGCCAAAAACCCGACAAGAATATTAAAGCCTTTGGCGCAAAATTTGAAACATCAGCCTGATGTTAAGATTTTAGCATGATACTACTTAAAAATGTTCTAACTTTAAAACTCTTTACAAAAATATTTTTAGTTTTAAACATTTTCTAACTAGTATCATACTTAACCTATTTTCTTAAGAAACTCTAGCTGAACACGCCTAAAACAGTGACAGTTAAACCCATTTTTGCAATTTTAGCTGCCAAAGTGACACTTGGATTTAATATGATACTAAAAAATTAAAATAGGCATTTGGCGATTTTAATTTTAGTAAAATGTTAAAAAGATAATACGATGCTAACTCATTTATAATTTGAAAAAGCCTGTTTTTAATCTAGCGGCTAGTATCATCATACTAGAAGTTCTTTATCATCATACTAGATCGTATAAAATTTTGCGCCTTTGTTTATAAGCCAATATTATCAATATTAGTTGCTGCAGCCCCTATTCCCCCCCCCCCTCCCCATATAATTATTAAAAACTATAGGCATTTGAATATTTATTTTTCTTACCTTCAAATCATTGCCAATTTTTTTGTTTTTAGGCAAATTAATGTATCCATAAAAAAATCAATAAGCATTCAAAAGCAATAATTTTAAAATAAGAATCGTACGTAGGTAACTCCAACAGCTTATTTGTATATAATTTTGTTATAAGAAAACGATGAATTAAAGTTGGCGCACAAAATAATTTGATATCCACTAAATTCCACCGGATATGGCACACTTTAAGTATCTATCAGTATACCCTTTCGAATTTTCAATTAAAAAAGTAACACTCAAAAAATAATATTTTTCTTTAACAACTCAATTAATATTCTTCTCACAGTTTGAATTTAAATTCTGATGAATATAATTTTTTTAATAGATATACACAACAAAACACACAATGCACTGTATGTTGGTAGGTACAAAGATCAGGCACTTGTCCGAGAGAGGAGAACATAAACGCACTTTATCCGAACCCAAAAATTCAAATCGGAAACAACCCTCAAATCTTCATTCTTAATTTCCGGTCGAAAAGAAATTTATTTATTTTTTTGAAAATTCAAATAAGTTTTTCACAAATTTTTGAGTTAAGGGTTTTTGACACTTTTTTGTTTTTACTTTTAATTCATGTTAAGGTTAACATATTTGTTTGTTAAATTTTAATAAATTAAATATTTTAGTTTTCACTGGTATTCCAAAATTTTATTTTTTTTAATATTTTATTTTTTGAAAATAACTTTGGAAAGTTCGCGCAGTAAAAATAATAATAAAAAAAATAATCACAATTAGAAATTTGTATTTAAAAATCTTAACCGTCCTTAGATTTTTATTTTTAAAAGAAAAACCATAACCTTCATCGACGAACGACGAAGTCACTTCGCAGGCGTACACAATTCAACTGAATTAAAACGTACGCTCGAAAACAGCGGGGCTGTGCATTATGCGATGCCGATTCTAAACCGAGAGAGCATAGTTTTTTTTTTTGTACCTAATTCAAAAAAAGAAAATATCCGTCCGTCCGACTACCGATCTGCCCGTCTGCCTGCCAGAAAATATACAATTCTTTGCACGTAAATAAACAAAATGTGCATGTGCATTGCGTTTGCGTGGTCGATTGGATTGGAGGAGGACTGAATGGTGCGTCTCCACGGTAGTCAAAGTCAAAGAAGTCCAAGGAGCACGGAACACCACACCAAACACCCGCATATAAGAAGAGAAATGTATCTACGATTATACGAACGATAGCGACGGCGCATTGCCAACATGTGTTCCTCTTATGGTGGCCAAACGATCGAAGCCGGGAAAAAGATATTTGATTTTCCCCGATAGATACTTTGCAATGAGAGAACATACAAATACAAAACATGGAGGACTTTGGTGTGTGGAGGAAATGCCAAGTCTTGAGATTCAATTCAGTTGAGATGCGCAAGAAACGTTACAGAGATTGGTGAGGTGGTTGGATGCGAGATACGACTGAATGTAGCAACAGCAAGCGATCGATTCGATCGTTGTCAAACTGCCAACTGCGAGATATTCATTCATGAAATTAACAAACGAACTTGTGTGTTTTGTCGAACGAACATTAATTTATCCATCTTTTTTGGTTTGACTGGACTGGAGACGGAGTGTATCGAGGATCGATCGAGTGTTTATGACAAAAGCCAGCCCATACCAGATACTTCTTACGCTTGAACTGTATTATCGACGTTGCGGTTGAGATAAATAGTATATGCACTGCAAGTGCATCATGTTGGAGATCAATTAAAAAGATAAGTGCTTTAGAAGAGCAAAAGTTTGTGCTAAGCATTTTATATTGGTTGCATACAAAATGGGATATTTATGTTTGGACACAATATTAATAAGTTCAAATGTAAATACACTTGCGACAAAAAAATAGAATCACCCCTTTTAAAAGCAACAATCTCCATCAAGGGTGCAACATTTATGCCTGAATGTTAATGCTCAAGTTTTAAAGCTTGAACTTCAAACTTTGAATTGGGGGTTCTTGTGACTGTCTGGTGGTGGTCGAGGGCAGGTTTAACTTCATCTCCGATATTTTGCTGCATCGCGTCGTTCCTTATGTTGAATGCATTGTTAGAGATTTCGTACTATTGCATGATAAGGCGCGACGCAACACTGCGCGGGGAACGGTCGAATTCCTTACCCTGGGCCTCCACAGGAAATAATTCATTTCATAAAATTGAACAAGAAATGGATATTTCCAATGGAGGCCCTGAATTTCATGGAATTACAGATTTCATGAAATCAATTTCTTCATTTTTGTTTTCATACCATCGCAGAAGAAATAATTTGACATTTACTTCCAGTTGGACTGACACATGTGTGCTTTTTACCTTTACATGTGGGTTGAGGAGTTGACTCGAAATTTTAGGTGGTGTATTTTATTCGTATCTATGTATATACTCCATTATCAAATTGAAGCGTAGACGTCAAGCTGTTCTCTCTTAAGCGGGTTGATTGAAAATGAGATTTCATAAAATAATTTTCCCAGCAATACAATTTTCTGAAATTGGCAATGAAATTAGGTAAGAAATAACAATTGCTTGTGGAGGCATGGGGTTAGGGAAGTTGGACTGGCAGTGGCTGGCACTAAGCCCAGATTAAAACCCTATCGAGTATTTGTGAAATGAGCTTAAGCGAAGGGTAAGAGCCAGAAATGCAGTGCCTGAAACAATTAATAAACTGAAGTGGCACTGGTAAACGAATGGGGAAAAATTACATTTTGAGAGCAAATGATTGTCTTTACGGGAAGCAAGAGCTCGCTAGTGTATATCATCTTAAATACCATTTGAGAAATTTACCTAGTTTGTCAATTCATAGAGAAGAGACTCTATGATAACAATTGAAAGGAATAATCACTCAGGAGGGAGTGCTGGGTGTGTAACTGTGGCACAGCTAGTGCTATGGAGGCGCCGCCACCACGACGCACAGTATCAATAATATTTTTGGGCCGCAAATCTATTAACAGCTCATTTGGTTCTAAGACTGCAAACATAGAAGCTCTGATATATCAGGTCCGTCAAGCTGAGTCCACCACAACTGAAATTCAAAAATCTAATGATGCAGAGATTAGGGGCTAATTTGGGGCTAATTTAGTTATCTAATCCCGAAGGAGGCCCAAATCAGTTTTTGCCCTCTAAACGGTGAAGGGAATTTGGGGCTCCTTCGAGATTGGGGTACTAAATTAGCCCCTAATTCCTGCATCATTAGATTTTTGAAATTCTGTTTTGGGAGGTGTGGTGGACCCATCTTGACGTCAAGCTGAGTCCACCACAAGTTTTAGGGTGAAGGGAATTTGGGGCTCTTTCGGGATTGGGTGCGACGAGAAAAAGAGACGTCATCGTCAGCGTGAAGAGATCTTCAATGAACGATTCCGAATTTTGGATAAGGTAGAAAAAAGAAGTTTCACCAGCTCTGTTAGTCTGCCTGTCAATATCCGTTCAGCTGCAGGTAAATCGGGCCAATTTTTGTTAAACTTGGTAATTATAGCATTTTCATGCACATTGTTTTGTTTTATTTTTTTTTCTTTAGGACCAAAAATAAAGGTACCTGCGATACTTTATGATTACCCATTAAAATCTTATTTGTATTACGTATAGTACTATAGGGTGGCACTTTTCTTTTGCCCCCCTCCTAAAAATGAACTTGGCAAAAAACTTTAAAAACATGGAAAGTATAAAAAAATATTTTTACATTTTACAAAATTTTTCACCCATACTTAAAAATAACGATGAAAAATTGGGATTTTTCGCTCCTTTACTTTTTTCATTTTACTGTGGCCAATTAAAGATGCTAAAATTTTATAAAACGTAAAAATATTTGTTTATACCCTACCATGTTTTTAAATTTTTGCTAAGTTTCATTTTAATTTATCTAATATTTTGCGGAATTTTTCAGGAAAAGACTAAAAATCTACCTGTAATTTGTATGGGAACTTTCAATAGTTCGGTGGCACGTCTTAACGTTAACCGATTTCAAAGAAATTTTGCACAGATGTTTTTTTTATTCAGCCTGATCAATTTAAGGAGGGGTGGTTGGGGGGGGGGGGGGTGGGGTGGAAGAGAAAGAAATTCATTACCAAAATAAGCGCCACCCTAAGCTAGACATATCTCCGAAAAATGGTCCCATAGAGCGCTTTCCTCGTAACGGTTCAACTAATTTTGAAACTTCTGGAAAGTAGGTATAGGAATAATATAGTACCTAGTGTTAATGTTCTACAAAATATTTTTTTAAATAAAAATTTACAGATTTCACTCATAGAGTAACCATGGGGACATTGAAAATGACACCTGACTAATCTGTTAGTTAAGCTGTTTCAGACACCATGAAAGGTTCTGAAGTTTCTAGGTACCTCTATGCACATTATGTATTTAATGTCACTTTCCATTTCGCAAAAAATAAATCTTGTTAATTTTCTTTAACTAATTCATCAACTTTCCTGTTCAACTAAAAAAATCGATTTTTTAAAATTTGATATCAAAACTCATATATACCTATTAGGGAAAACACAAATATGCCCTAAAAAAACAATTTTTAGCGCTTATAATTATGCCCTTAAAAATCAATTACATACATATATGCCCTTAATAAACTATTATATTATGCTCAAAAAAAAAAATTATTTATTATATGCCCTAAAAATATTGCTTAATAAATAGGCTAAAATACATTTTGTGGTACCATTTTCTCAAAAAGTATTTGACCGATTTCGATAAATTTTATATGGTTGGAAAGCCACAATTGCGGAGATGTGCAGAATCTACTTGAGACATGCATTTACACACTGAGGGTCATTTTTGTTTTTTAACTGTCGAACACTGTGCATATTTAAAAAAAATATGTTTTTTTTCCTTCAATATTTTAAAACAAATTTAAAATTTTTCTCCTTCCTAGAGTGTTTCAGTTTTTGTTGGCCGAGTTTCGACCACGGGACGATACTAGTATGCCTAATTTACTTGTAAAAATATATTCTAAGCAGGTTTGTATACATTTGTACGTTTAAAAACTGCACTAAAAAGAACGACATAAATCTAAAAACAAAAAAAATAAAATAGGTAGTGTACAAGCAAGATTGTTGAACAAATTTAGCTTTGGCTAAAAGCCATTAAAACCTATTTGAAATAGGTACATGCATGTTTTTTAAAATGGTGAGTCGTTTAATTTCATTCACATGGATTTATTTAAGACATCAATTGCATCAAAAATAAAAAACAAAATTTACACGAGTGAGCCCCACAAGTTTGCTCTCGTGGCTAACAAAAATTTTCGTACCTTTCAACGAAAGAAATGTTAAAAAGTCAGAATTACTGGGAACATGATTTTTTTTATTTTGGGTCAATGTTTTCTAAATTTCAAAAGCTATCTATACATATTCGCCGTGTGCAAATTGGGTTAAAATCGCGTTAAATTTTATCCGAAGATTAATTTTTGACGATAGTGGGGTGAATCTGTATACGAAGAAATTTCAAAATTTCATTTCGAATTAAATTTAATCGAAATTTTAATTCAATTCACACACGGCCTTAAATATTTAGAAGCACTAGATTACAAAACTGAAATAAAATCGTTCGAGTCGATTTAACCAACTCAAAAAAGGTTAATTTTCTCAAAAAAAAAAAAAAAAAAAAAAACTCCAACCCAAATTTCCGTAATACGAATTTTTTCGACATAACCTGAAGTTAAGTTTTAATTTTTTGGTTATGCTATAATGCTGGTAATGCTGCCCTATAGACCTTTATTATTTTTTGAATAAACATTAGAAGATACTGAACAAATTATAAAAATGCTGATGCTCCAAATGCATTTGATAAACAAACAGCACATCTCGACCAGTGACGTTAGTGGTCATAAGTAGTGGAATGCGTAGTGCATACGACTTCGACGACTGGGCAATGGGTTCAAACCTCATGATGTGCATGTAAAAAGTTTTTCACAATAACATTGGATTAAGGCTCAGCATCACTAAAAGAAGACTTGGCACCCCCTGAAATAGCTATATCTCCAGCCACACAAAAATAAAACAAATTAAAATACCTTAAATTAATTTCTAAACAATTGGTGGTAGCGCCTTTAAGTTGTTGTTGTTTGTTTTTCAAAAATTCAATGAAATTGACGCAATAAAGAATGGTCAAGTCTAATAAACTGACATTCTTGTATGAATAATACAATAAATAATAATAATAACTGAACAAACTATGTTTTTTTTATGAAAAATATACCTAAAAAAAATTGGTATGCCAAAATATGCACGTAAATCGTAAATATAAAAAAATATGCATTTACTTATAAAACGGATTTCTAATCTAGTCTTGTCTTAATAGTGTTACTAAAAAAAATATGCTGTAGCATATTTTTGGTTGTCCTACATTATGTATAACATACCTACATAAATCGATTTCAAGCAAGCTTAACTCCGGCTTTCACACTCAACTGCAGCACTGGCCTTTCTTATAGGACCAAATTGTATTCTGTATCGAATAAAAATAAATACCTATCATTTTCAATTTCAAAAAATCACAACCTACCTGCCTCCATAATTATGTTGATATATATACCTACACTACATACAAAAATCTGGCAGAGTACCTATACATACATACACTTTTGTTGTTTTTATCTCTTTTTGAATATTCTTCATTGAATATTCTTCCACTGAAGCTTGTCTGTTGACGAAGACTTTTCTTCGTTTCTTTCCCGTATACCTATTGCCAACGCCTGGTGTAATTCATCGCTCTTGTTCGTTTGTTTATTTTTATCATTCTAGTAATGTTTTAGTAACACCAACCAAAAATTTGATAGTTGTCCTCCTATACGCTGGAGTTCATTTTTCATATTCTAAGTTCATGTGTTCATTTCAATCATTTCGGCCATTTCTTTAGTAACACCAACCAAAAATTTCGTTGTGATGCCCTATACGCTGGAGTTCATTTCTGATTTATTGAATTTATTTCATTTAATCATTTTAGTAACACCACAACTCTGTCAAAACGATCCTATAAACATTTTCAATGTTAAAAAAAAAACCATATGAATATTCCGACAACGACTTGATTGATTTTTATTAAATTTTTCCTTTATTCGTTTTTGCTAAGTTTAGTCAATGCCAATGGGAAGATTTCAACATAATATCGTCACCTGAGTGCAAGAACTAGGTAACTCGCATTTTTCATATTTTGAGATATCAGCAAAAACGTTATTAAGAATATTTTACTATACTCTTTCCAATGTAATCCGAACACAGCAAAATAATTTGTTTCTACGTGAAAAGGATATTCTTAATCTATAAGATACTGAATAAAATATTTTTATTTTTTTAGTTTTACCTGAAATATAAAATAATTAGTGAAACAATAGGCAGTTACCCAGTTCTTGCACGAACAATGTTTGCTGATTCATAATTAAAATCATTTACCTATTTCATTACCTTCATAAATAAATAAATTCGAAAGAATAGATAGTTTAAGCTGCTTGTTTGTAAAAACAGTAAAAACTGCTTAAGTGCTCACTTAAGCGCAATATTTCTCAGTTCTATTCATCTTTTGGGGTATGACTAGTACAGCGACTCGATTTTACTTTTCTGAGACAAAAATGATTACCCTCATTGAGAATTTTATGTACATAAGTCTGAAGCCAAACATCTCAAACAGCTAACACAGACACGGAGTAAAGTCATTTTTCAAGATCTGAAATAACTATTTTTGTGGTTCGGGTGCCTTACCTACCTATTTTCCTAAAAAATTCTTGCATGTTTTAAGAAAATACCTTTTTGTGCATTTTTTGCTTAAAATGGTAAATTATGTATGATTTCAAACAATGCTGCCAGTGACATTATCCTTACTGTTTGATACATTTCATTTATCTGCTGTTTGGATGGGTACAATAGTAGTAAAAAAAGTCATACATAGGTTTTTATACTTTTCATTTTTCTTTACTTTTTCGCTTTGGTTCAGTTTTTAAATTTTTTATTAGACTTTACAGGTCTTACTTTAGTCGCAGCCGATTGTGCGAGTCAAGTGCTCAAATCAGATAACTTAAAGTACCTAAGGAAGCTCATCCAAAAAATTCATATTGCAGATACCTACTTCTTGCACTCAAAATTCTTGTGTTATTTTAGTTGTCTAGTTTTTTCATTGCTCCATATATAGTAGCAGAGAGGGAATTAAACCCAAATATATATTTCATTAAATGGTAATTGCCCTAAGGTACCTTAAAATCATATTATCTCAAAAAAGACAAAAATGTAGTTACCTAGTTCTTGTATTCAGGTGGCGATATGTAGATCTCCCCAGTGGCTAGCGTAGCTCATAAACCCAAACCACACATAACTTGCTAGGGTATATTTTCGGTACTAACCCATGTTAGTATTATATGTAAATTTGTCCAGGGCATCATTTTAAACTAGATTCTTTCTTCAGGTAGGATATTAAGCAAATACCTTCACATAACATTTATTATTCGGAATAAAAAAAAACAACATAATTGCCCTGGAAGCATCAGAAAGGAATATTATTAATAGGTACGCTCTCAACTATTCTCCCACCCTGTAATCTTATTTAATTCAATTTTAAAGGATTCTTTGCATCTTAAAATTCTATATGTAGATTCCTAAGCCAAAATTTTGACGTCAAAAGCATTTTAAAGTAAGATTAAGTAGTCACGCATCATATCTATTAAATTGCAAAAAAAATATGTTCATTTTTTTTTATTGAAACCGACTGCAATAAGTGTAACCACGAAGACACGAGCTATTCAAATCAAAAGCTTTGGTAACCTACAATTTCCCGACGAACCTCACGACTTTATGAATGTTCAACAAAAAAATTACAATGCGGTTTAAGATTTGAGATTTTGTGTAAACAATAATGCTATCCATGGTCAGGGTTTCTGGCGGCCCGGCCTATGCGGCAAGCAGCTATAGCTATATAAAATGCTGATTTGATCTAATCATACATCAGTTCATACAGATGGACTATTTGGGTGGTTGCATCGTGCTCGATGCTATCAAAATTGAACAATTTATTATTGTTGAATAAAAAGGCCTTTTCAAAATGTAAACTATACAAAAGCTTTATCAAACCTAAATGCTTACAATAAGTACAAAAATCACGATGAAAAACTAGCTATGACGATTAATTGATAAAAGTGTTTTGGGTAGGGGGTTAAATTGAAAACGTGATGTTCAGCTAAAGTTATATAGCAACACATAAAATAATACTTTTATCTTCATATACAATGAGGCACTGGTTCAGGAATTTTTTGTAAACAAATTTCCTGAAGATGCAAATTAAATTATAAAAATCCATTTTCGACAAGTCATTGAAAAACTCTTAAGCTAAAAAATATAAAATAATAAATTTACATTTTGATTTAGTGATAAATGTCAAAGAGTGTCTGAATGATTTATTACTTCTTATAAATGAATTATATTACATACAATTTCTTAAATAATGTTAATGGATGTCAACTACCTTTACGCCGCACTGCAGAAGAGAACCATGGGTTTCGGATGTGATTTTAAGTCGAAAATTTTAATAGGTAATTTTCTTATTTTCGCTTCCTTTCCGAAATTGACTTTACTTAAAACAGAAAAAATAATATTTATGTATAAACAACGATACATTTTAAGATGCCATGCTATACCTTTTTGGAAAGCCAGAAATCTCTTCTTTGGTTTTCATTTTAAATTAAGTTGTGTTAGTGAACAGTTTTTGAAAAATTAATTTCCAAACTCAAAATTTTGAAAAAAAAAATGAAAAAAAAAGTTTCAAACTAATTATTTTCAAAATTTTATGTAATTAAGTATAATTTTTGTTTTCAAAATTCAATGTTTTTATTAGCTTTCAGTCAAAAACAGAAAACCGGATTTTAAAATGTCTTTTAGTTTTTGAGAAAAATGAACATAACAGGAGGAGCAATTTTCTAAAATTTACTTAATACAGAAAAAAAATCATTAAAAAACATCGGTAATGGCTAAAATGACTTGCTATACTTTTTTGTTAAGCCATAAATATGTACGCTTCCATTCTGTTCATAAATTAAGTTCTTTTAGTGAAAAGTTTTTTAAAACTTAATTTTCAAACTTATATTTTTGAAAAAAAAAAAAAAATTAAATTGTGTTTAGATTTTGTTTAGATTTTGTTCAAAATTTTACGTTATTTTGTAGAATTTTTATTTTTATTATCAATTTTTAGTCAAATATTTAAAACCATATGTCAAAATGTAGTTTAGTTTTTGAGAAAATTGAAAATAACCAAAGTAAGTTTTCCTTAAATTCGACTTCCATCTGTTATTCTGTTGTTCAAAAGATCCTATTTCTACAAAATATGTAGTAAAGTAGATTTCGTTTTTACAATTTTCTCAAAAACTAAAAGTCATTTTAGTATCCGGTTTTCTGTTTTTTATTGAAAATTAATAAGAGCAATTTTGAAAACAAAAATTATACTTAATTACATAAAATTTTGAAAAAAATTAGTTTGAAACTTTTTTTTTCAAAATTTCGAGTTTGCAAATTAATATTTCAAAAACTATTCACTAACACATTTTAATTAAAAATGAAAATGAAAGAAGAGATTGCTGGCTTTCCAAAAAAGTATAGCATAGCATTTTGGATTTTACCGTTGTTTTTAAATATTTTTTTTTTCTGTTTTAAGTCAATTTTTTAGAAAATTGCCCCTCTTGTCTTAGCGGGGGGAAATAGACCCCCCCTCCCATACGAATTTTTTCTTGTCTTAACCCAACCTACTCGTTCCAGCAGTTTGTTGCATCTTATACCGATCACCCTGTATAACAAGTCGGCCGTGTAAAGTAATGTGATCGAAAAGTTCGTCAAGTTCTAAGCTTATGAAGGTTTAATATCAAATATTATAAGTAGAGTAATATCGAATCGACTCCAAATTTTGAGAGAAATTTCGTACTGAATGATTACTGACTATAAAATTTGGAAAGTTTACTGGTCAAGTTTTCAAAATCTTTTGAGTTGTGAGTAATGGAGGTGAAAAAAAAAGAAAACGTGCGAAGTAAACTTACCAAATTTTAGTCAGTAATCATTATTAAATAAGAAATTTACCTCATAATTTGGAGTTGTTTCGATATTACTCTACTTAAAATATTTGATACCTATTAAGTAAACCTTCATAAACTTGGCGAACTTTTAGATCACTCTGAAAATAAGAAAATTACCTATTTAAATGTTCGACTTAAAATCACCTCAAAAACCCATGGTTTTCTTCTGCAGCGCGCCGTAAAGATAGTTGACATCCATTAACATTATTGAAAAAATTGTATGTAATATGATTCATTTATAAGAAGTAATAAATCATTCAGACACTCTTTGACATTTATCACTTAATCAAAATGTAAATTTTTTATTTTAACTTTTAGATCACATTACTTTTCACGGCTCGACTTGTTATATACCAGGTTCTTTGTATGCATAGGAGCACTTAGCTCTTTTTTTTTTTTTTTTTTTAATTTATGTTTTTGGTGTGATTTCTCTCCTTTTTGCAAAGTATTTTTTTTAACGCAAAATCATACATTTTCAATTTTTGAATGCATCTGAGCCCTAACACTATAACGTATTTCATCATCACGGTACAACAATCAATAATAATTCTGTGATTGGATGCTACACCCTGAAATATGAGCCCCAAATGTTTAATTTTTGCTCAGCATGCATTATAAACCCTACCGCTCTACCGAAATTCATAATTCTACAACAATCACAAGTGCTTCATCATATCATTGACAACAGTTCTGAGAAAATGGGTTGACGTCACGCCCCTAAACGTTAAATCTCAAATTTGCAATTTTTTCCTTTGCGTGCATTGCAAGCCCTATCATGCTACCAAATTTCATCATTTTACAACAATCAGAAATAGTTCTAAGAAGGTGGGTGCATGCCACGCCTCCTGAATGGAAATTCACAAATTTTTAATTTTTTCCTTTGTATGCATTGCACTACCAAGTTTCATTATTCTACAAAAATAAGGGGTGTTACATATAATTATTTACTTTTTTGATAAAAAGTGGGTGGATGCCACGCCCTTAAATAATAAATCTCAAATTTCAATTTTGAATGAGAAATCACAAATTTTAATTTTTTTCCTTTACACTCATGCGGCCTAGAGCTTTAACAAATTGCATCATTCTACAACAATCAGAAGTGCGCCATATAATTGATAGCAATTCTGAGAAAGTGGGCGGATACCACGCCCCCTTTATTAAAAACCCCAAATTTTCGATTTTTTACAAGATTCTAAGGTGTCGGAATTCGGGAAGTGCTCCATAATTTTGATGATCTGTCAGTCAGTGAATGACTGAGTTAGTGAATCAGTTAGTCCGTCGGTTACGGTTTTTGCGAATTTCTGACGTCCTGTATCTCTGTATGTTTAAGGTTTTGATCAATATTGAAAATGTTAAAGCCCTTGCGGCTGTGCTTCTGTGCTTTATGTAATTTGAGCTAAATTGAGCCTAAACGAGGGGCCGATTTCTCTTAAATAGGATACAGTGCATTTTTATGTGACTCCTTCCTTAGAGGAAGAAATTCTAATTTTTGATTACGGTCCTCTAAAAAAGGTAGCTCTCATAGTTTTTTGAAATTTTCTCAAAAACTATAGTCCTACGACTTTGATTAAACTTGTAGCCTTCAGGTTTGAACCAAAATATTCCATTGCGGAAGTGCTGTTTCGAAGTTCTTATATATTTTTATTATCAACGTGAAAGAAAGCAACATCCTTAAACATCAAGTAAATAAGCATTAAAAAAGAAATCTTTCAAATTATATTACAAAAAAAAAAAATTATCTTTACTTTTCCAATATAAACATCATATTTTGCTAACAAAGTCAACAAAGTCCTCGTGAGAAATATTTCATTAAAAAAACACCCACGTTCCTTATCTCTTTATCTTAACATCAATGACAGGAAAAAGTATTACCAAGTGTAGGTAGATAGAACATAGATAGAAAGCCGTGCAGATTCGAATCCAAGCCAAAACCCAAACATTATAAAATCTTTTATTCTGCACCACACATTCCAGCTATCTCCATGCATCTACCTATCCATTCTAGAGGTGTTATAAAATATGTAGCAATAAAATCGTTAAGGTTGTCCTCCAGATAATAACAAACACGTCCTCGTTGAAGTGATTATCAGGAAAAAGAGATTATTATCGGGTTTTCTTGCATAAAATCCAAAATCCCAAACCGAAAGAACACAGAGGCAGAATTTAAAGCCAGATGGAAACTGGAACATGAGATTCATCTGATAGAAGAATTATACGAATTCAGCTACCTGTGCTACCTGCATTTATGGTGGATAAAATTGGTGTGGACATGTTTTTATTTTACAATGACAACCCATTGTGCACTGTGGAAATACGAAATTTTCTACTTCCGGATTAGTTAAAACGTTAACTCACACCGATTCCTAGGTAACCTAACCTACCTGCTACTTAGTTTGTGAAAGAGATTTTTTTTTATAGAGCGCCAGTCATTATAACAAATTGTACTTACTTTAACTTTATGGCACAAAGCCCTTTTGTCACCTTAAATGGTTTTAATGCGGTTATTATGAAACATTAAGTTTGGCGAAAGTGTGCGATTGCGTTTTAACCTTAAAACAAAATTTAATATGGTCATAGCTTTTACGTGCGAGAGTTATAAACAGACTTGCATTATAAACGTTTTGGAGACGAAATTATTTCAAAGTACTTTGACCTTCTTTGTGTATACGTACTATTGAAACGTTAATAATCTGGTGAGCTCGGTTTGAAGGGAGTATATTACAAAAGGTTGTTTTAAAATTGTTTTATGGGCACACCTGCTGTCATAATTTGTTTAAATAAAATTCAAGTGCTATTTCGTTTGCTTTTAAATCAAGAGTGTAAGAAGGAAATATTTGTTGTTAGTCAATGATATAGTCAGGGGCGGACTGGCCAACCGGGCAATCTGGATTTTGCCCGGTAGGCCCTCGGGCAAGAAAAAAATTCTTAAAAGCACTTGAAATTCCATTTTTCATAAAACTCACTCACGAGTGACCTTATAGTAAATATAGTGTTTTTTATGAATTCTCGATCAATAATTCGAAACCCACTAGGGTTGCAGGCCCCTTTAGTCAATATAAATCTTTTGTGGCCCCCTAAGTATTTTTCGAGGCCCTCAGAATTATGATTGTGGACCTCCTATGTATTTTTCGAGGCCCTCAGAATTATGCTTGTGGGCCCCCTATGGATCTTTCGCGGCCTACAGAATTATGTTTCTGGGCCCCCTCTGGATCTTTCGAGGCCCAAAGAATTATGTTTGTGGCCAATTTAGTCAATGTAGGCCCCCTATGGATTTTTGGAGGCCCACCGGACTCTGTTTGTGGGCCCCCAGAATTATGTTTGTGGCCCTTTTAGTCAATTTAGGCCCCTATGGATCTTTGGAGGCCCACTTTATTCAGTTATTGGGCCCCCTATGGACTTTTCGAGGCCCACAGAATTATGTTTGTGGCCCTTCTAGTCAATTTAGGCCCCTACGGATCGTTGGAGGCCCACCGGATTCTGTTTGTGGGCCCCTCTGGATCTTTCGAGGCCCAAAGTATTATGTTTGTGGTACATATAAGGATTTAATTCTTAGAAATAATTTTATATTGCTATTGCGCAATCACAAAAAATAAAACATAAAAAAATCCAAAAAAAAGTCTTCAAGAATCGAATTTTCAAAAAAGATACCTACATAAACATATATTTTTTTGAATAGCAATTTTCTCGTTTTTATTCAATGGATCAACGGATCAACGGATCAATGTGAAAATTTATAAGAATAGTTTCGGTCCATTTTTCTGTTGAACCTAATACCAAAGAATATAAAGTAACCAAGAAGACGCATCTCATACAAATTTTCTACTGAAAATGGCGGGTTCCAATGTTGGAGCTTTGGCTTTTTTATGGGCTTTTCAATAATTCTCTTAGCACTTTTAAAATGAGATACCACCCTCATTGAAACAGTCTGCTTTTTTCTCCTTGAAAAGCACATAAAAAAAGCAAAAACTCTGAGAGCAGATCGCAATATTGGAATCCGCCATATAAAAATGTGCAATAAAAAATTTCTATGAGATGCGCATTCTTGGTAACTTTATATTCTTTGCTTATACCTTACTAAGATTATGATTGTTATCAACAATTGCAAATCTGCAAAAGATTTGCTAAGAAACTACAAACACTCAATTTAGATTTTTTTTTTATTAAATTACGCCGAATGATAACAAAATTGTCCTCATTAAATTAAAATTATCTCTACTAATTGAAAACTTATATATGAATATTTCGAATACGACCACTTTTCACAAGTATATACAGCTCTTCCAAAAACACTAATAAAAATTAAAAAAAAGTTTTTTTGACTAGTGTAATTTTGTTCTTACTAAACTGAAAGTCACACCCTCTTAACGTCGTAAAAAATTTTTTTGGTACCTATATTTATGTTCAAAAACTCAAATAAATGAATCTGCCAGTCGACACTGCTAAAAAATAATTACGATTACCTACACTCAATGAATTGAACATAGATATTTATAATTTTTTGTACATTTAAACATCAAAAAACATGAAAAAATGAAATATCAAGAAACAATTTCCGCATATCAACTTTTATTTTTAACCATTTTTCGAGTAATTATGTATTTTGGGGTCCTTTTCCTAAAAGTCCCGGTATGCCCTTTGACTCCCAGTCCGCCCCTGGATATAGTACTAATTTAGCCAAGTGTAAACCTACCCTTACTATATTATATCTTTGCTCAGTTTTTTTCTTTTCAACGATTTATAGTATTAATAAGTATAAACTTGCTGATCCGGCGAACTTCGTTCCACCTTAAATTCATTAAATTATTAATTTCAATTTCGAAAGTTGAGCTTCTTTCCTGAAATAATCAAAAACAAAAATAATTCTTTTATTGGTGTTTCTCTTCTTTCTTATTCTTAAATTATATTACTGAATTTTTCCCTAGTTTTCAAATGTTATCGAGATTTATATCATACAAAATATAGAAAAATTATTTAACTTATGAAAAAATGTTCCACAATAATCCGATGGACAATAATTATGGAGATACTTATCTAAGACAAATCATTTCTTTGATTCAAAGAGTCGTTAAGCATTTAACAAAAAGATCTTTTATTTACATTACATACTAGGTTAGGTATGAATAATTTTATTATAAAAATGTGAGCACAAATCAACCAATAACCAGAGTGAAAATCATATAAATTTCAACTTTTTTTGAAACTTCTTCCAGCACAAACAACTTTTATCTGAATTTTCAGATGAGATTTTCTACGTAAACGTAAATAAACGTACATAGCTAAAAGTCACTAAAAGTCATTTTTATGACAGCTGGCCAATCAGAAGCACCAACAAATCTGAAAGGGAATGCCCATTTTACTATGGAGCTTTGTCCAAGAGTGTACACAAACGAATTTGGTACCAAATGAAAGGTAACGTTGTGATTGTTATGTGGGTGAAATATTTTCAAAATCGTTCATGGGAAAGTCAAGATATTTGAGCTTGAAATTGCCAATTGCAAAATAAAGATTTTAGCTTTTTTCCAAATAATTGTTTATAACGTGAAATAAATGACGTAGAAAAATGATTTTGATATCAAATGAAAGGTATTTTTCTATTCTTTTCTATTTAAAATACATTTTGCTATAAAAATCTTTTACTTCAGGAGAAGCAACTTTTTTTACGTGTTTTTTGGCACACCGATATATCAAAAAATTCAGTGATGACATATACTTTTTTAATACCAGTGTAAAGCTTAATTGGTCATCTTTAATTCTATATACAAAAAAGTGTTCTTTATCAAAAGAATATCTTGTAATAAACAAAAGATTCTTCGAAATGCATTATATTTAAATAAATATCCTTGTTTGTTTTCGAGATATCTGAGCCGAAAAAAAAAATTCAATTTTAAAAAGAGTACGAACGTAATACGGACGAACAACATTTGAACGTAGGGACCTCGAATCAAGGAGATGATGTCAAAATATTCAACAAACCAGATCACTTACAATTATTTCTAATGGAAAGCTAAAAACTTAAATTATGCGAATTAAAGCCTTATCTAAATATGGCATCGTGACACTTTCTTTAAGTGACATAATCAAAGATGTATTATTGACCAATTTGGAGTATAACAAAAAAAAGTGGATAAGATGAAAATCTTGTTCTTCCTTCGGCTTATTTGGTCACAGTGGTTGTGGCAATGAAACAAAAGTTTACATTAGCTTTTCCCGACGTTTCGGCAGGGGTTGCTGCCTTCTTCAGGGGAACTTTATTACAAATAAAAAACAGATAATTTGGTAACAAAAGTATGGCAACTTCAAAACAATAAACTTACGTTAATTAAAATGATAAATTTTCAAATATTTATTCGATGTAAATTTTGTTTACAAACTTTTTATCATTTTAATTAACGTAAGTTTATTGTTTTGAAGTTGCCATACTTTTGTTACCAAATTATCTGTTTTTTATTTGTAATAAAGTTCCCCTGAAGAAGGCAGCAACCCCTGCCGAAACGTCGGGAAAAGCTAATGTAAACTTTTGTTTCATTGCCACAACCACTGTGACCAAATAAGCCGAAGGAAGAACAAGATTTTCATCTTATCCACTTTTTTTTGTAAGTGACATAATACCATATTAACTGGCTGAACAGAATGGTGATGGAGACGGAACTGGAACCGGAGCTGGAATAGTTGTCAAAATATTGAATACACGCAAATTCAATTCAATGTTAACACAACGTAACGTAGCCGCATACGAAGCAGCAGCCGCAGACGGAAGAGTTCACAAACTTTTAACTTTTCACGTACTAAACTTTTGACGTTTCAATTTGTATGAATTTTGGGTCGGAAAAAAATATTTTGGTTATTTGTATCGCGAAAAAAATTATTTATTAAAGGAAAAATTATTGGAAACAAAAAATGTGAATTCTGAGCTTGTACACAAGAATATTCTTTTGTTTTTCAATCAAAATACATTCAAAGCTGTACAGCTGCATTGTGGGCAGGTAAAAAAAATAACGTACGACACTTTTTGACAGCTCTTCCAGTTCCGTCTGCTCTGCGGCTCCAGTTCCAGCATTCTAATCTGTTCAGGCAGTAAAGAAATTTTGATACTCGCGGTACGAAAAATAATTATTTTTTTTTTTGACATTTTTGTTGGACGTAGCTTTTCCTTGCAGTATTTTTAACGCCAACAGTTTAAATTATAATAATGGGAATACTTAGAACTTATAAGTGTAAATACGATTCAAGCAAATATCTATCGATTTGTTTTAACTTCGCTTGGCCAAACATTTTTCTCACTACGCTATTTTAAGAAAATTTAAGCACTAAGTATTCACAATCCTTGAGATTTTTCCACGTGAACATCTCACATCAAACTGTATGTTCGAATTTTAATTCACTCAAAATGTACCGGCAAAAATTTTGCCGATGAAAAGATCAATATAGGGTCTGAAAATTAAAAATTCGAGTGCAAATAAATTTAGTAGCGGAAATAAATTTTGCCAAAGAGAAGACCAATTTGGGGTGTGAAAATTAAGAATTCGCGCGAAGTTTTAATTTTCACACCCCATATTTCATAAACATATTTCAAAAAATAGCCTTATGTCACGACACCACTAAAATCACATACTTTAATAGACAAACATACATAAATAATGTTTTTTGTCATAATTATTTTTCCAGATGCCTACCTGAATCTTTGAGCTAAGTTAGTAAAGAACTTAATTCAGATGAGCTTTGTAGAGTGTAGACCAGCGTTGCCGCCCAAAATAAAATTAATGTCCCATATTTTCTGGAAAAACATGGCTATTTTCGTGCCACATAAGAAAAACCACAAATTCTTCTATTTTCATGAAAAGCCTCCTGTAATCCATTTTATTACATGGTGTAATACAATAACAAAAATCAATGGAAATCATTTGCTCTATTCATGCATTGTCAAAAATTATGTGCTTCTGCCCACTTTTTATGAAATTTGGATAAATTTTCATTAAATTTTGTTGAAATTTGTTACATTTTGAGTAAAATAATGTAAATAAAAAAACGTGCCATATTGAAATTTTTCGTGCCACCGTGCCACGGGGAAATTATCATGTCAAAAAAGCACGATCGTGCCACCTCGGCAACGCTGGTGTAGACTGTGTTTAAAAATGAAATGATCAAGGTGCCTCTGACCAAGGGATCAAGTTCAAGTATGCTATTAACAGTATTGTTATATTTATGCTTTTAATGTAAAATACACAGGTATCCAATGTGTTTATTTCTCGATGTATTTATTCAGATAGAAAATAAACGATTTACGGCCTTTTTAGTTTGAAAATTTGAATATACTGTACCGCAACAATTAATTTCCAATAACTTAACCATATACCTAATATGGACATAGACATGCGCTCATAAACATAAAATGCCAAAAGGTGCCGCCAAAGTAAGTGCGACTTTAAAACATTTTAATTACCAATATAGGCTTACAATACAGTCACGCAGTATGCATGTGATGTCTTCCGATTCTATTCGAATGGATCATTATACAATGGGACCTTATCTGACAGATACAAACTGCAAAGTGGCCCTTACTCTGTCTGGAAGTCTCAAGTACACCCAATTGATCCCGCAGGTACAGCCATTTGAATATAATGTACTCAAACGCAAAACATTCTCGAGTCGTCCGTTTTAAAACAATTAAAATGAATAAAAATTGTAACTGAATGAAAAAAAAACAAAAGCCGGTCTTGTATGTGTGTCGGGCTCAAGAGACATTGTATAAGAAGTAAATTGGAGAATGGATATGCATTATGCACCTACTTGCGCATTTAAAGTTGCAAATGGCATTCTTATATTAATTCCCTTTAGATAAATTTTGTATATATGTACTAATATGTACCTATGTATGTAAGATATGTACATTGTACATATGTAACTGTGATAAATACATATAACAAATACACTTGTCGTTTGCGCGCGCATTTTAATCATCCGGTCAATATGGTGATATGGCTGTAGAATAGATAGATACATCTGCTATTCATGAGGTTGTTATGTTCTTTTTACTTTCAAAATAGGTAAATTAAGGGCAAGCATAGAATTGCAAAAAAAAGCCAAGAGTTTAATCAAACATTTCAATGGGATAAGTTTGGCGATTCTGACTGTCTTTTCAAGGGCGTACGCCAGGGGAAGGGGGGGCAGATAAGTTGCTAAGGGGCTCAGTGATTAGTTGTTGGTGCAATAGGGCCCTGATCATGTGAAAAATATTTGCAGTGGGTGTTTGCTAGATCTTTGCTCCAATCATGGGGATGACACAGAAAAGGGTTTTTTTTTCCATAAAAATGAACAAAATGTTCTCTAGTAACTTTAAAGAAGTAAAATGAGGTGCCGTGACTTAAGGCCAAGTGACATAAGGCCCAATTTGAGTTTTTGGCCTTATGTCACTTTTCAATAGCGACATAAGGCCAAATTTTAAGAGTTGGCCTTATGTCACTTTTGAAAAGTGACGTAAGGCCAATTGGGGCTTATGTCACTTTGAACTGTATTCTTTAAAACAGAAAAACGTAGCATGTCGCCACGTACATGTATATAATTACTGTAAAAAGCCGAAATAATGAAATTCTAGAATTTACCGGTAAATTCTAGAGCACTCAGCATTACGGCGTATAAATAGAGCGGTAAGTATGGGGGGGCATGCTGCCCCCTGCAACCCCCCTGCTTTGTCCACTATAGGAATTGGGGTAGGTGCGAGGTTGGGTGTATGCAAAGTTTTTTTTTGTATTTTAAGAATCTGAATTTAAAGAAACTTTGAATGTATATCCTATGTATAAACATTGAGGTAGGATTTACCGGTAAATTCTGCAAAAGAAACTTTGCATACACCCAACCTCGCACCTACCCCAATTCCTATAGTGGGCAAAGCAGGGGGGTTGCAGGGGGGCAGCATGTCCCCCCATACATACCTCTCTATTTATACGCCGTAATGCTGAGTGCTCTAGAATTTACCGGTAAATTCTAGAGTTTCATTATTCCGGCTTTTTACAGTAATATATACATATACGTGGCGACATGCCGAATTTATTCAATATAGTTTCCTTTTGAAAGATGTCTTTTACTGTAAGGGGAGCTTTTGGGAATGATATATAATTATATTTGGCCTTATGTCTCAAAGAAAATTGGCCTTATGTCACTTTACAAAAGCGACATAAGGCCAAATATGTAAATTTGGTGACATAAGGCCAAACACCCAAATTTGGCCTTATGTCGCTTGGCCTTAAGTCACGGCAACGTAAAATGAATGAGGTGCCTCGTCAAACATCTACAAAGGATATGTACATCGTTTTTTTATTCCTCTAAGGCCAAATTTTTCAGTGATATTATAGTTGAACCCGAGTTATAAGTTTCCATATTTGATGCGTTAACACAGTATTTACTGCACAGATTCTTTTGATTTTTATTCTCCGTGTTTTTTAGGTTGATCCGCATGATTTTGTTTTTAAATACGGCTTCTTGAGTTATATGTAAAAAAAAATATATCCAGATTTAACTAAATATAGATCAATTCACACTGAAAAAATTGGCCTAAGTGTTCACACTTGACTATAGCTGCCTTCCCTGCCACGAAAAAACTTAAAGAACTTCAGCAATGAGTCGAGTGTGAGCTATTATTGGAACTCATCATTTTAATGATTTATTTTAAAATGTGCAGAAAGCAAAAATGTATGTTTATTTTTATGCCAAAATAAAGGCTAAGATTAAGTTATTATTTCTTACCAAAAAAAATTTTATTTTTGCAAAACCTTCTACATAAAAAAAAAATTTTTTAAAAAAGCTATCAGAGTTTTTAAAAAAAAATGTGAAGGCAAAAGTTGTAGCTTTTGTAATTTTACATTAAAATTGTTACTTTTTTTTGTATAATCAATAGATTTTGTGAAAATTGTGCACAAACTTTATAGTGTACTTGATTTAGTCAAAAAAATGTGTTGAAGTTGTATGTTTCGACGGGCAAATATTTTTTCGTCACATTATAAAAAAAAATTCCGGGTGGTAGGGGTAATGAAAAAGCCGCCTGCCAAATGAGAATCAAAATACCTAAAAAATGAGATATTATCCATATCTGGGACTTTTTTCATCTTTAAGGTATAGCTTGTAAAAATTCACTTGTATCTAATGTGGTTGAATGGAATGATTAGCTTTTAAACACCCCTCTTGCCTCTCCTGTGGCATTTACTCCACCAAAACCTGAAACAACTTTGTAGAGGATGGTTGCTGGTCCAGCATTATTTTTCAAAATTGTAAAATTTTTCATTGGCTTTTGCATTTTAAAAATCAAAAATCACATGGATGACAGATTCAATCATCCCTCTATAGTAAGAAATTTTGTACCCCTCCTCAAAAATTTGTATACAAAAATGTATAGCCTAAGCTCTAAAAGGAGTTTGACAATTTCTTGGGTGATGGGGAAGAAAATGAGAGGGAAACAGACAGATCACTGTCCGGGATGCAGTCGTTGACAGAAAAACAAATCTAGAGAAATCTAACCAAACTGCGAAAGATCTGAATCGCTAACGAAAATCTAAACATTGCGGATGTGCGGGAAATTAGCACCACCATTTTCGATTTTCAAAAAAAAAAAAAAAAAAAAAAAATATTATGCTGTATTATGCTCAACGTGTGCTGCGATGTGCCGTTAATATTTGTTTCCAATTCGCAAATTCGCTAAAAAATGTTACTTAGAACTGAAGAGATAAAAAAATCGCATATTTGCAACTTTTACAAGCAAACGCAAATGTTGCGAAGCACCTTAACGTGGAGTTATCACCGCCATTTTCGATTTTCAAAAAAAATAAAGGTTGTGCTGTATTTTGGTTAGCTTGTGCTATTTTTGCCATGAATTGGTTTTTTCAAATTCGCAAATTTTAGAGCAGGAAATTCATTTTGCGAAGCGTGAAGTAAGCACCGCCATTTTCTATTTTCAAAAAAATAATGGATGTGCTCTATTGTGCCCAGCTTGTGCTTTTTGTTCCGTTAATATTTTTTTCAAATTAGCAAGTTTGCAAAATTTACGAATGAAATTTTTTGCAAAACAACGATTTCCAAAAAAATTAAAGTTTTGCCAATTGCTCGATTTGCAAAATGAATTTTTTGCTCTAAAAGCTGCAAACATGCGAATATTTTTTTTAATCTCTTCGGCACTTCGGCACAAACTGAGCAAAAAACGGCACAAGTTTAATTTTTTTTGAAAATCCTAGTTTTGCAACAAAAATTCATCCGTAAGATTTTCAAACTTGCGAATTTGAAAAAAAATACTAACGGAACAAATAGCACAAGTTGGGCACAATAGAGCACAACCTACCTACATTTTATTGAAAATCGAAAATGGCGGTGCTAACTTCACGCTAAGGTGCCTCGCAACATTTGCGTTTGCTTGTAAAAGTTGCAAATATACGATTTTTTTTTATATCTTCAGTTCTTAATATCATTTTTTGTGTTAATTTAAAAAAAAAAAATCATTCGTAAAATTTGCAAAATCTAAAAAAAAATATTTACGGTACATCGCAGCACACGTTGAGCATAATACAGCACAATATTTGTTTTTTTTTTTGAAAATCGAACGTTGCGGTGCTAACTTCAAGCTAAATTTTTTTGTTATAAAATACGGCACATGGCAGCACAAGTATAAAAAATGGCGGTGCTAACTTCACGCACATACATTGCGGATCAGATATTTCTTAATATTTGTTGTCCGTGGCGAGGCTGCGAATATTTTGTCTCTTTACTAGCAATTCGAAGAATGTCCGTCAATTGGTATTTTCTGAAGGAAAGTAGTGCCAAAAACTATATAATTTTTTTGTGCATTCAAAGAGCAACTTCATGATACCTAGTCTGAAACTTTAATTCCTTGTTTTTTATTTTTATTTTGTTAAAAATATTTTCCTAACTGATGAAGTCAAAAAGAATATGATGGACTTATGACGAGGTCGACTTTTTTTCTATACCTTCTATCCATCTATTGAATTAAAAACAAAAACTTATTTAATCTTTTGATATAATTTATTCTAGACAAGTATCCGACCGGTGGAAATATGCAAAGAGACGCCTTTTTTTTTTATCAAAAATGCAAGTCAAAGCGAGGGTTGTTTTAACAGAGTGATGGTTAGTCAGGGCTGCATGCATATATTGAGCTGAGACTGAGCTCTTGAGTTGTTTTTGTTTGATAGGACTATAGGAGAACGCCTATGTGCTCTGTTGTTGATTTTTCATTTGTTTTTTGTTTTAACTTCTGTCCACTACCTGGTCAGTATGCGGCCTCAATCAATTCGATGTAATCGCCGTTTAAAGGCCACCGAAGAATTTCAGCTAAAAGAAACATAAGCTCACGTGGCTAGAATAATTATAATGATTTTTGTTAAAAAACATTTTGTGGAAGCAAATATTTTTCATTCAGGGTTGCTTTTTTTTGTTTTTTGTTCTTCATGGTTTGTTTTTTTTCTGCGAGCGCAGACAAAATGTTCGCTCGTGGGAAATGTTTAACATGCTCAACTGTCTGGATGATATCAGATGTAAGTCATGTGTTGTATACATACCTATTTTATTAAATTGAATTCTTAAAAGCATTCTAAATACAAACTTGGCAAATACAACAACAAAAAATGTGTTATTTAAAATTAAATCTCATGTACCTCAAGGTAGTCATCGCAAACCAATACTCTTTTTACATTTTTATAAATTAAATTTTCAACATTTTCAAACTTGTAAAAAAGAAACATGGTCGAGTTTGTATTGCTGCCTATTGTAGTCTTTTTCGTGACATGAAAATCTAGTGAAGTTCAAAAACTTCTGGCGGCTCTATTTTTTTTTTTAATTTGTGGCTTACTCTTTAAGACCTTTATGCCGAAAATAGATGTGCAGCTTTTTCAAATGCAGCGAAAATAAATTTAGGCAGGTTCTTATGAGGGCTGACATATTCCAGGCTCTGCATGCAGCCTTCTCTGCACGATATTTCTATTTCTAATTCCGCTGCATGGGAAAAATCTGCACATCTGTTTCCGGCTTAATGGTATTTGTTTAGAACACCGAATTTTTAATATTTATTAAGTCATCAATAGAATATAATTTTCACAGCGAAATTTCTTCGGGCAGAATTCCTGTATTCTGTAAAGAAGCCAGTTGGTAGTCAAAGAACAACAACAAACATTCAAAATGGCTGACGTTTGCTTACATTCATTTTTTGTTTGCTCTATAGCCCAAGTATTGGTTTCGTGTGAAAAAAATGTCGAGGTTGGAAATCAATATTGACACTGCATTGATGTAGAAAACAGACAGATTTTGTTATAGGATTTTGAATTCTGGTACTCATGCGTAGTTTAAACCTTATTGCATTTAACAAAAAAAAAATATTTTTTAGTGCTTTTGACTTTTTTAACATTTTTTCCGTAAAAAAATGGCGTTTAGTCCCGCCTATCTCACTTTGTTTGGATATAGTTCATACTAGGTATTCATCATGATATTTATGTAAGATGAACTGAAGTTAATATAAATTGCGTATTGATACATATTTGATAAGGCCCGCACTAGTCAACTGATGAGTCCAAGTGAGATAGCCAGGACGAAACGCCAATTTTCATAAACTAAAGCTATTTTGAATCTATTTGATAAAAGCTACATTTGAATTTATTATTTAAAAGAGCGTCCAGTCGAGCATAATTATTTTTTTGAAGATTTTATTTTTTATGTTTTGATAAACGTCTGAAAAAAAAATTGTTTAAGAAAAAAATTTTACGAATTGCCCCATTTGGGTCTACAAAATGCTTCGCTTATCACCATTGACTTGAATTTTGCCAATATAGAAACGCTTTGGCAATGGCAATATTGCCTGAAAATTTTTGCTTTTAGACCTTTTCATCAATGACCCAATAAATTTTGACGTTTCGCCTTTTACAATAATGGTGTTTTCACGATTTTAAATGATTTTTCTTTCCTTGATTTTAAAACAAAAATTGAAAATAAAAATAAAAATAAAAATAGGAGTACCAAAAATTAGAGAATTACAATTTTGTACAGTCAAAAACAGTACAGTTGATTTCGCCATTTCTTTACTGAAATTTTTGTGAAAATAAAAATTGCATGGCAATGAAATACCCCACCCAAGCAATAAATTGCCATTGCCATTGATTTTTCCACAACCTCAAATATTGCCAATGGTGCCACATGAGTTAGAAAAAGAACGTACTACTCTCACTAGTTTAGTAGGACGTCATTTTTGCATTTTGCAACAATGACATTTTAATATCAGCGTTGCCACAAAGAAAAATTATTGAGGGCCATTTCAAGTGCCATTTTCTTAAAGCGCAGGCCACAATCCGTCAGAAAAAATTTATTTTTTAAATATTTAGGACCTAAAGGACAAACTTTTTTTTTGGCAAGCAAAATTTTGTTTTTTTATAAATACAAGATTTATACATGTTTATATTAATATGCGTGATGTTTTTATAGCAAATTTGTTTACTAATTTAGAGAGAAAAATCTGAGCGCTCAAAGATCTCACAAAAGAGCTGGGCTTTTTTTAGGAGATTTTTGCTACAAAAATGTTTGTATTATTCCAACATTTAAACCTTTGCTCAGCAATTTTAACCCACTGATTTTGGCGAATTAACGGGTGCTTAATATATGTGTGATATGCTTGAACCAGCGTTGAACCTTAGATAATGCATTGAAATCTGTGGGGGCTTAAACTTTAAAATTTAAAGTCCAATGGGGTTTTTCATTGGCAAATTAAGATTTCAATGGAAAAATTGATTTAGTTTGTGGCAAATGGAACACAATTTCAAATTGATTTACTTACTTACTAGAAATATGAACTTGATAAAGTTGCGGGTTCATTCTAAACTGCTGCCATTTATTTATTACCAATTATTTTCCACATTTTTCAACATAATTTTCACAACTGAAATATTAACGAAAAATGTGGGTTTATAAAATTACTGACAGCTGGATTTTTGTTGGTATTATTACAAGGAGGGGTAAATCTGCCGAAAAATTTAGATTTGCAGAAAATAAATCAATTTATTTTACCCAATGGAACACAAAAAGAATGGAAATTGTCTTTTTGACAGATCCAAATCAAAAATAAATTGATTTATTTTACCAATGAAAACCCCAAAAACCACGGTTGTTGTACTGGATCTTTGCCAAAACAGCTGTTCGTTTTACAGCAACATTGTCAATGCAAATATCAAAGCAGTAAATAAATATAACGCAAAGATCGAATAAATAAATTCATACTTAACACAAATTAAAAAAAAAAAAATTAAATAAAATAATAATGAATTAAAAAATTAATGTTTAAATCATTGCCCAAAGCTTTATGATTTAAAAATGAAATTTAGTTTCCAGACGTCCGAAGTGCGAACATTTTTCGCTTGAGTTTTTTAAAATTGATATCTTTTCTAGTGAAAAGATTCCGCCTCCGTCAAATTTACAGTAAGCGCTCAGTGATTTTTTTTGTAGGGTACTCCCTAAATATAAAAAAATATGAAGTGTGGGCCATTTCTTGGTGGCTCAGAGCAAAGGGCCAAAATGAAAAACAGAGGGCCAAATGGCCCGATCAGGCACATTATGGCAATGCTGATCAGTATATTTAGTCATTTTAAATTAAACAATACAATACCTACAAAATCAAAATCTTATAAAAAAAGGAAAACAAATTTTAGCACATCTTTGCAATTCGAAATTACGAATTCAATAAAAAAGGAAGACCTATTTAACATTTTTTGGTTTAAAAGAAATTACAGTCAGTACTTTTGAACAAATGACTTTATTTATTTTGTTGTATTGAGTTTTTATTGCGTCCCGGGAGAAGAAAATTGAAATCCCGATAGTTTTCCATATTTTTGTCATTTGTCCCACCGAAATACAAGAAACCAACCCTATTGCCAAAAACACATTGAAAGCAATACTGCTGTCTGCTTTCCAAATTTGATGCCCAATGTTTGAAAATATAAAATACTGATTTAATGTTCATTTATGGAGTTAAGTTAATCAACGTCATTAAATTATATTGTTTCATTATGGGTATATCATAGGTATAATTGAATAAAATTTATCTCTTTATAGAGATTGACACTTTTTCGATGTAAAAGGTGTTTTTTCTTTTATGTCGTGTACCCACATTATTTTCTTTATTTCAATATATGGAAGTACAATTCATAACAAGGTTTTAAGACACATGTTAACATTGGATATTCTTAGTTTGGAATCAAACATTTTTACCCACCATACCCTACCCACTCTAAAACAGGCATTCTAAACTTGATTATATAATTCAGCGCTTAACAAATAACAAATTGTTATAATCCATTCTAAGCTATTTTGAGTGACGAATGTGGGTTTATAAAATTACATTAAATACAAAGTGCAACGCAACATAAGTTCATGAAAAAGAACAAGAAGTAATTACACCTTATATGGAAATTGCTTAGAAGCCACTCATTTTTATTCATATAATCTTAAAATTAAAGTCTATGCAAATTTAAAATTATCTATAAACTGTCAGGTTACTTCAATAAAATTGGTTTTATTTGACATTTACTAGACAACAAATGATCCAAAGTAGGTTTTAGAAAGACCTTTGTGAGTAAATTTTCTTTTTGTAGTTTTTAATAGCCGATTTCTTAAAAGCGTTTTAACTACATATTTAATAGATTTTAAAATCTGTAAATGACGTTTTTTCTATGCAAAATATTTCATTTAAAAATTTTAAAACTGGTTAAATATTTGGTCAGTTTATATTTCAGAGCGCTCAGTAATTTTCCTCCATCACTTTCAAAGAGCAGGAGCATTAAATATAAACAAGATTCCTCAAAGACACTGTATTTTCTTTCTTATTTGATTACTGCGACGAAACATAGTTAAGCAACGAATCCAAAAAAAAAACCTTCCTCAGTTTTGCTGTCAAAAAACTGTAAGGAATTTGTGTTTATATTTCTGAGAATACGGATTCCTCTGAGATATCTAAAATACAAACTGGCCTATTTGTGATACCGAACATTAGAATAGGAGAAAATTAACAACCTACTTCTTTATCATAGGATTGGGAATGAATTTAGAATTATTTCAGGGCTCCTATATGTCAGATCACAAAAATTACTTTCCCATTTATTTCATTTCATAGCCTTTTTCAAGTGGACAAAGACATAGCACAGTTTTAATTTCTATATTAAAATTTCGTTTTTCAATTAAGAGTTGCAGCAGATAAATACAGTTTTTTTTTTTTTTTTTTGGGTGTATTAAAACGGACACGTGGTTAAAATATACTTAAAAAGGGATCCCATTATAAGCGGGAAAAAGATGTGGTATTTATGAACTCTATTTATGAACGTATTAGTTCCTCAAAACGATTTTATTACTGAACTGTTTTCGAAAAATGGTTTAGAATGAACATATTTTCAGTTCAATTTTATATTTTTCATTGAAAAAAACTCTTATACGGCGTTTTCATTAGAGCAAATGAGGTAATTTTGTCAAAAATTTCCAAATTAAATTCAAAATCATCTCATTTCCCATACAAATTCAAATTTCCAAATGAGGTAATTTCAACCAAATTTGCACGAATTTTGGTAGGAAATTACGTAAAACTTTTATGAACACACCCAAATGGATTCCATTCAAAGTGGAACCCATTTCAAATGACAGGATTCAATGCAAAAACAATAAAAACAAGCGATTGACAATCTGGGCCTTCAAACAAAATTAGGAAATTTGAAATTTGAACACTTTTTTTGTAATTTGCCAAATTACCTCATTTCAGGTCTAATGAAAACGCAGTATAAAGTGATAAAAAAAAAAAATTAATCGCACAGAACCAAAAACTTGCTGAAAATGCTTTCGTTTCTTCTTAATTTTTCACCTTCACCATTTTCACCACGAAAATGACATTTGAATTTCTGATTATTTCACAAACTTTTACATTTACATTTTATGAACAAATTGCTTTGTCCTCTCAAACAAAAATCCAAAACTACGTTTCAAATGACTCAAGAGGTATGCGAATTTTGACATATATCAAAATTAAAAATTATATTTTCATAATTCAAAGTTAAATACAATTATTTCTAGCATTATCTCTCCGCTTAATGGAATTTTTAGATCCACTAAAGTGTTTTTTTTTTCACTTAAGCGGGGTTTGTTTAAGTGAAAAAACCGCTTAAGTGAAAGAAAGACAGTGACATTTTGCAGTTTCTCTAAACGGGTTTTACTGTAATCGAAACATTCAGTGCAATAAAAGCTCGAAAGAACATTGAAAGAAAATCTTTGTGTGTTTTTCTTCACTTTTTTAAGGGGTATAAGCTTGCTTTACCGCCCCCCGGTACCACTGGCTCTTAGCCCGCCCCTGAGCCCTGCCTATAAGTGATTGCATTGCAAATTTATGAAATATAAGACTGCTATTAAAAATAAATTAAAAGTGATGTTTAGGAGCGGGCTTTTTTGGTCAAATTCTTTAAGGATGCAAATAAAACAAGTTATTTCATCTTTCCCAACGTTTCGTCGATTATCACGACTTCTTCAGGGGTCATATAATAGAAATGTTGTTATTGCAGTTGAATTAATATTTAATGATACACATTATAATAAATTAACACAAAAAACGATACTTAATAAATTAAAACACTGAGACAAGACAATCTTTAAAGTCGAAACATTAATTTTATCACAGTGTTAATTTATTATAATGTGTATCATTAAATATTAATTCAACTGCAATAACAACATTTCTATTATATGACCCCTGAAGAAGTCGTGATAATCGACGAAACGTTGGGAAAGATGAAATAACTTGTTTTATTTGCATCCTTAAAGAATTTGACCAAAAAAGCCCGCTCCTAAACATCACTTTTAATAACATAAAGAATTGGTCACGTAAAACATTCATAAATAAAAATAAATTAATTTTTAAGTCATTAACCACCGGGTTGTGGGGATTTTTCTCTTCTCATTTCACCACCGCCGCCACCCGGCGCGCCGGCCGCGAGCATTCTAACTAACTAATTTATGCAACGAATAATCGAAATTTCCATTTAATTTAGTCAGCTTATTACATTAAATTATTTAGAACTTAAAAAAAACCATGATACAGGTTTAACCTATAGATTAACATTGAAAATATTCTTTCACATATAATAAATGTATATTTTTTGTCTGAAAGAAAACCTAACTTCTCGCCCGGAATTTCAGTCAGTGCCTGTCGATTCACGTGCTCGCGGCTATTTTAAAATGAAAACACATCTTAACTGGGTGCTCTTGTATGGAATGTTTGTCATATTTTGCATGAAACTTACAAAAAGTGCACCAACTTCAACAGAAAATGAACTTCCGACCGAAAAAGAAACCGCCATTAGATCTAACGCTATGCGAATGAAATCGTTGATGAATACTTCCGTAGACCCGTGTGAAGATTTTTATGCATTCGCGTGTGGTAATTATCCGAATTCCATCGAGGATTTGGAAACATCGAACAAACGATCGAACATGTTCGATGTGATGTTTCTTCTTTATGATAAGATAGATGCGATTCTCACGAAAATTCGTGATCCCAGTGAAAAATACTACGAAGAACTGCAAATAGCAACGAAATTTGTGAATACCTGTGCCAATGCTAAGCTCTTCCCCATAGAACCAAGCGAAGAGTATTTAGAAGTGATCGACGCGATTGGGGGATTTCCAGCCATCGATCCAACCTGGAATGAGTCTTCGTTTGATTGGTTTAATATGACTGCACATCTTACACGATATAGCGTCATTGGACTTGTTGAGGAGATAATTTTACCAACTTATCCATTCAAGCCATTCTATAAAATCCCGAAACTTGGTTTTGGCTTTAATGCTTATCAGGAGAATATCGCCACAACTATGTCCGAGGGATACGTTTACAACGAGAAAATCATGAGGGATCTGCTGCAGGTGTATAAAGTGTCAGGAGCCAATGCCGACAAAGTGATAGAAGAAGTTTTTGAGCTATGGAGGGAAATATTAGGACTCCAAGCTTCTTGGATTGATGAAGAAATCGTTCGTAATAAATGTCAACAGTTGTCTGCAGCGGATAATATCAAACCAAACTTCGAGAAATGGATAAATCTTTTCAAGATTGCATGGGATGTACCCGAATTCAGTATATCATATGAATCTTACTGCCCATGCGCATGGTTCTACAACAAACTAGACCTCTTAGCTAAAAAGCATTCAAGAGCTTTTGCTAATTATATGGCCTTGAAGTTCCTCTTTTCGATGCATCCCCAACTGAAGTCTACGAAATTGCAGCGAAGACAGTGCATTGCTATTGTAAAAGATGCCATACCAACAATTTTTTCTCATTTCTACACGAATGAATATTACAACAAGGAAGACAATGATGATATTTCTGAGATGATCTTAGAAATTAAGACCAGCTGGAAATATCTAATAAACACAGCAGATTGGTTGGATGATATGGCACATGATGAAGCGTTAAGGAAATTGAAAAATCTTCGCTCGCGTATTGGTCAAGTTGTTGATCCCATTTCTGACGTCTACATTAAACAAATTCGATCTCTTAATGCAACAAATAATATGGCATCTAATACTCTTCAATTGGCTAAATTCAAAGTTGACATGCGTCACTATGGTCATTTGCATCGGAATGGAAATACAAAAACGGCACCTTATGAAATTTTGGACGCTGTTAAAATCAGAGCTTTTTACATGCTTTCAGAGAATAAAATCAATCTGATAGGTGGATTATTTTATCCTCCAGTTTATCATAAGGCATTTCCCATTTCTGTTAAATACGGAAGTCTTGGTTATGTTATTGGCCATGAAATAGGACATGGTTTTGAGGGGCATGGATTTGGAATCACGTCTAATCTAACACGCCAATTATGGTTGTCAAGAAAGTCTATTGCGGTTGCTAAACAGCGTTCCAAATGTTTCGTAGAAGATTACAACAATTTCGAGGAGCCTGCCTTTAATCACAAATTCAATGGCGAGAAAGTGTTATCTGAAATCGAAGCTGATAGTCTGGGATTACGGCAAGCATTTGAAGCTTATAGAAGAGTCTTTAAGTACGATGTGAAATACAAAAGCGATGAATTCCTGCAAAGAGATTATCTTCCAGGTTTTAATATGAATTCAGAGAAAACGTTTTTTCTTGCATTTGCTCAACTTTACTGTGCCAGATATGAGCCAAAGCATTACTGGGCTCAATTAAGTGCTAGACATCCGCTGGATAGATATCGAGTATTGGGCACGCTTAGAAATTCTGATGAATTTTCGAAGGCATTTAATTGCCCCATAGGCAGTCCGATGAATCCTTCTAAGAAGTGTCGATTGTGGTAGATTTTAAAATGTGAATAAATTTTAATTTGATTTTTTTAATTTAATATATTATTATTTTTATAGTTCAAACATTTTATAAAATTTTAATTCTAGAATTGACATGTATGTATATTGTATGTATGTATGTATGTAATAAAAAAAATGGTACAACAGCTTATGAAGAACCAGGGCCTTAGTGACTTTTAACTATCAACCCTTCCTGTGTGCGTGTCTACGGGAATGGTGGGGACCCACAGTTTATTGCCGAATCCGAACGGCTGACGTGAGCGGATTATGGGAACACTTTTGTAAAAGAAATCATTCCTTTGATTTAAAAAATCACTTAACAATAAAGAAGTTCTTTTATGTAAATAAATTTAAGCTTTATTTTGTATGATAAACACATTTTTTAAATTTTAAAAATTTTTGCTTTACATTGCAAATGTTCGATAATTTTTTAAAAAGCTTATTTTTTTCTATGCGTATTTTTTTTTGGCATTTAAGTTTAGAGAATCCCTTATAATATTTGTCTGCTAAAATGACGTGTGAAAGCTTTCTATTTTAGAGCTGTTGGCAGTGGCGGATCCTGGGGAGGGGGGTCATGTAATTTCAAAATACCCAGGGGAGGGGGGTCATGTCATATCAAAATATTTTCATCTAGGAGTTCTTAAATTTAATTTTAGCAAAAAGCTAGAGCATGAATGTATTTGCTTCAAATTTGCCAAAAAGAACTTCGTTTTTTTTTTTTTAGCTTTTCTGAAACGGGTAGCGATCATACAACAATTTCAGTCTTCCATATTGTTATTTTTATGGTATGTTTCGCCAGAGTTGTTTATCAAATTTCCGTTTCGCGGGGGCTTATTTCGCAATTTTTCATTTGAAATTTTTTAATTTAGTATTTTTTTTTATTTTACATTATTTCACTTTTTGCAATTAATGTTTTGTCTTTTAATAATATGACAAATGGAAGTCGAAAAATTGCAAAATAATCGAAGTCAAAAATAATAATCTATCAGCGAAATACTTAAACAGTTATGCGAAATTTTGCAAAAATAATGGTTAAACTGTTTAACAAAACCCAAGTGCTAAATGAATTCAGCGAAATTATTAAAAATATTTTGAATTAAAGGAAATATTCAACGACTAGCCAAAAGACAGAAAAACCAAATGAATATTTTCAAGCAAGTTACCTATTGGAATTATGTAATTATGACAGAGGTGGCAACGCTGCGCAAGAAAAAATCCGGGGGTTCCAGAAACTTGCTTTTCCATAAAATCGTCCAAAACCAAGACCATTATTTGATTTTAAAATTAAAATTGACGTTGAATCAAAAAGTGTGGATTTTGGCTTTGAAATTTTTTAGGACGAATTGTTTTTTTTTTTTTTATGTCAAATATTTAATGAATGTGACAAAAGTTGACATTTAGGTTGTTATTTATTTTCCGAAGCATATAGCAAGACCCTTTCCATCAAGAAAAACTGGAAATTTCGTTCCAAAGTAATTTTTCATTATTGCAAAATAACAGCGCCTACTTAAAAAATTGCAAAAAAAATTCCAAATTAAAAACTTAAGACTTTTTTAATTTTAATTTTATCCAGCAGTGGCGCGGGGCCCCTCTCGAAGTGCGGGCCCGTTTTTCGTAAAAGTCTCGGGCAACTTTGACCCCCCCCCCTCCCCCCTCCCAAATTAGATTCCTGGATCCGCGCCCGGCTGTTGGTTTAGGACGCATTGCATTTCCTCGAATCAAAACTGTCAAATGACCAGAGATCAAATTTAATGAACTGTAACAATCAGTTCCACCTTCCATCATTTAATTTTGTACTTATCTTAAATTTTTCCCAAGAACTCATAATAATTTCGAAGGCCCGTAGATTATATAATCATAAACAGTTCCTGAGAACTGTCACCAGAAATTGTCATAGGTATTTTTTTGCCTCATTTTAAAGATGATAATGCTGCTTAAATAAACAAAAATGCTAATCAAAAAATAAAATAACTTCGTTGGTTTTCGAGTCGACTCATAACTCAAAATTTTCTCTAGGTAATAATTTGCAGTTAAATTTGATAAAAAAGTATCTCCCAAAGGTTATCGCTCAAAGTTTGTATTTCGTGAAGATCCATTTTCAACCAATATTGCGAAGAAACAAAATATAAACCATTCCAAGTACAAAGTAAAATTATTACCGCATTTGAATTTATTAGTCGGATAGAGTGGCCGTTCGATTGTGATATACCGCGAATTTATCATGAAATCATCGTTTCAGTCATTCGTGTTGTTTTTCGCGATCTTAATTCAGAATGGCAGATTATTGCCTTGTTTTTTCGCTCCCACGCTTAATAATGCAATCCACGATTGTAAAGATGATAATGAAGTCAAGTTATTTCGCGAAAAATACGCCTTACGCATGAAATCCTACATGAACACCTCGGTAAATCCTTGTGATGATTTCTACGAATTTGCGTGTGGTAATTTCCCAAATGCCATCGAAAAAATAGAAACACCCCAGAAACGGAATAACCTTCTTGATATTAGGTACGTAACTAACGATTTGATAGACATAACTTTACAAAAACACCGAAATCCAGATGAAAAGTTCTTGGGTGAGCTGGGAAAAGCCAAACAATTTTTTGACTCCTGCATGGATGCAAAGCTATGGCCAGTTGAACAAAAGCAAGAGTTTCTGGAAGTGCTTAAAGCTATCGGAGGATTTCCAGCCGTCGATCCCACTTGGAATGCTTCGGCGTTTGATTGGTTTAATATGACTGCCCACCTAAGTCGATATGGCATCGATGGATTTGTCAACGAAGAAATCTTCTCAAAATATCCCTTCCCGCCGTATTATGAGCTGCCGAAGCTCGGTTTCGATTTTGATGTATATCTGGAAAATATTGCCAGTACAGAAGCCCCAGGATACGTGTATAACGAGAAGATGATGAGAGAACTTCTGAATATCTACGGAGTGTCTAAGGCTAAGGCCGATAAAATTATCGAAGATATAATTGACTTTTGGAGGAAAGCACTTCATCTTGTAGGATCGATAATCAAATTCAAAAACAACTGTCAAATATTGTCCATTTTTGATCAGACTCAAAAATTTTCTAAATGGAGCTCGTTCTCCGAAATCGCTTGGAACGGAGCTAAATTCCCGCCATCTGAAGTGAGTAAATGTCCGTGCGATTGGTATTACAACAAGTTGGATAAAATCATTACAAAACTTCCCGAAGCTGCCGCCAATTATATGGCCTTAAAGTTTCTTTTCAAAATGCATCCCCATCCAGAAGTGAAGTCTTCAAAGTTTCAGCGTACTCATTGTTTGAGCTATGTTAAAAAGGCTTTCCCATTGGTTCTGTCCCATTTCTATATGAAGGATCATTACAACAAGGCCGCTGAAGATGACATAAATGAAATCATCTCAGAGATAAAAATTAGCATGCGGAATATAGTGGAAACTGCTGATTGGCTGGATGAGCCAACACGACTTGAAGCCTTGGCTAAAATTCGTGTGCTCCGGACAAGGGTCGGTGAAGTTGTTGATCCCAGCACCGAAGTTTATATAAACGAAACTAAGAAGCTCAACTTGACTGATAATTTTTCGGAAAATGTTCTTAAAATTGCCAAATTTAATGTGGACTTGTCTCACTATGCTTTTTTGCACTCTGATATCCCCAAAAGTTCACTACCTATCGAAATTACCGATCTTCTCCAAGTAAATGCGTTCTATTACATTTTTGATAACAGTATTAATGTAATGGCTGGTATTCTTCATCCTCCAGTATTTCACCCGTACCTTCCGAAATCTCTGAACTATGGCAGCCTTGGATATATTCTTGGTCATGAGCTAACTCATGGATTCGACAATGTTGGTTCGAAATTTGATTCGCATTTGAAACTCAGGAGTTGGTGGTCAGAGAAATCGAGGCAAGTATTTAAAAAACACCAGAACTGTTTCGCTAAGCATTACAGTAACTATACGGTCCCTGAATTAAATCGGAAGCTAAACGGGCAAATCACCGTGGATGAAAATATTGCTGATAGTGGAGGCTTGAGGGAAGCTCTAACTGCCTACCGTAGAGTTTTTAAAGTTGCTGTCAAAAATAAAGTGAAAGATTTTGAGAAAAATGAATCTCTGACAGGTTTGGATATGACCCCTGATCAGACGTTCTTCCTAAGTTTCGCTCAACTCTATTGCTCCAAGAATAATTTAAAGGATTATTGGGCTGAATTATCCGATGAACATCCACTGGACAGGTACAGAGTTCTGGGTTCACTGCAGAACTTTGAAGAATTTCCCCTTGTATTTAATTGCCCTTTGGGCAGTCCAATGAATCCGAATGAGAAGTGCCGCCTGTGGTAGGCTTGTAAGCTACAGCATATTTGTATGTTTTTTTCTATTTTGTATAAAAAAAATATAGTTAATAATAATTTAATTCGAATATAAATTAAGTAACAAAATCTTCTTAAATTGTTTTTAGAGTTAAAAAAAGTACATGGTCTGATTCCTTTAATAATTCTTAGTATTTGAGAAAAAAAACTTCAAAATCATGGGAGAGGTTTTTTTATATCTAAATATATTTTGTAAACATTTTTAATAAAAAAAAAGTTGGTACTCAATTTTTTAGTATTTATTTATGTTAAATTAAGAATTAAATGTTGAAAAAAAATTTTACCCGTTTTTTAAGTATTGAATTTTCAAAGAAAAAAAAATAACATTTTCTTAAAAATCCAAATTTTTTTTTCTTTTTTTACTGCTTATCAACAGTATGATTTAAACTGTTTAGAAGCTTTTGTATAAAAAATTATTTATTTAATTATTTATTTAATTTAAATCGGTTATACAAATAATTAGATAGTTCAAAATACAAAAAAAAAAAATGGTTCTATGGGAGGTAGGTACTGTTAATAATGGCTAACTGTAAATTTTGTATTTTATTAATGATAGACCGTACTAATATTTATATTCAGAACAATTTTAATCAAAATCGTTAGAGTTATTTTTGAGAAAATTTAGATTTTCCGTAATCATTTTTTAACATTTATATGGAAGGTACCCCTAATTTTGACTAAAAGAAAAATTTTTGTTCAAAATATTTTAGATAATGTTGAAAAACCGAACGGTAACAGGTTTTGTAAAAATCGACCGAGTCGTTTTCGAAATATTTGAATTTCTAAAAAAAGAAATTGAAACTTTTTTTAAAAATCGAAATAAATTTTTTTTGAATATTTCTGTATTTAATACTACTTGAAATGGTTTTTATGTGATAACACACGCGCAGTTTAGACTGCAAAGCTTTCGCACCATCATATTATTAATATTAAAGGTTTGAATGAAATAACAACTTGAGTTAGCTACCACCAAATTTTATAGGCTGGAGTTATAGCTATTGCACGGTCGCCAGGCCGATCATCAGCCTCATTTCATCTATGTATGTTTTATTTGAAAAACTATTTGCCACACTGAGGATCGAACCATAAACCAAGCGTCTCGGGGCCAAGTACACTACGCACTGCGCTACCGAAGGTCACATGATCATGTCGATCGAATGTAGATTTTATTGTTTGATAACTGCATTTGAATCAACTAGCATTTTTACAGACAGACAAATTCGAAACTATCACAACTAATTAACGACTTATCAACGGCAAATGATGCAGTTAATATTTTTTCGTTCGGCGAATATTGCTTCGCTAACTTGAAACTCATATTAAATTTACTAGCGTACCAGTGCCAGCGCAAACCAGCCTACTCGCGACCTAATGCCAATTTATAGGAAGTAGATCAGTTTATATGTAGTTTATAGTAGTAGTAGCCCGTGGCGTTATGGTTAGTGCGTTGGACTGTCATGCCAGAGCAGCGATGGAGGATTTTTTTATGCCTTTTAGGCATTATTTCAACATCTGAAGCTATGAGCCTTTTTTTTTACCAAAAAGGCTTTTTTTTATATTTTATTTTATTGAATTCAGATTTTTAGTAAATTTCAATATTTCTAACGATTTAAAAAATATTTCTAAATTTGGAGAAAAATTATGAAGTTTAAAAATTTTTATTTTCTTGTCAAATTAAACATTTCTTGCAGTCTAAGTTGAAAAGATTTTCTCTTGTATTAATTTAAATAAAACAAAGTTCAGAAATAGACTAAAAACACAAAAATGATTTTTAAAGATAAAAATTGCTATAATCTGCAAAAATGATTTATGATTTTAAGGGCGATCTCAATTCAAACTGTACTTAAATATATAGGTACATATTTTGTTTTCATACGTATGCATCTATGTGATCAATTGGGTAGGTACTTGACATACATAGCTGAATTAGATTTCCTAAACTCGATGTTTTCCTGTGAGGTTTTTTTTTTTTTAATGAAGGATTGTTTTTGCTTATTTAAATCAAACTTGTGTTTAATTTTTTATAAATTATATCGTTTTTTCGTGATTTTTTGTTGTTTATACATTTAATTTTTAATATTTAACGTTAACTCCAAAAAAAAAAAGAAATAAGTGAGGCTTTTTTCATTGAAAAAGGCATGATTTTTTTTCAATTGAGGCATTATTTTGACCAAAGTGGTTGGCAACGATGTGCTGGGTTCAATACCAGCCGCTCCTACCTTAAGTTTTTTTTCCGGGATACGGCCTCTTGTGAGGGAGTGACAAATCCTCCAAGAGTATCTCCTGTCATAGAAAAGTGCCGCTCACCTTAACCGTTCGGATTCGGCAATAAATTGTAGATCCCCTCCATTCCTGCCGACACGCACACAGGAATGGTTGAGACTTGAGAGTTGTAAGTCACTAGGCCCTGGTTTTTCATGAGCCGTTGTGCCACCATATTTATTTTTATTTTATAGATCAGTTTATAAAGGTACTGATTATACGGCCTCGTATAGGGCTAGGGTCCTAAGTCAGTGGGCATAATTCGGGCACCCATCAGCTTTTTTTTTTCAAGTGCGCGTCAATGCGCACAAGTTTTTAATACCGGTAAACTTTTATAACTGTTATAAATTTTCCATTTCTCTAGATTCTTCCTAAGAGGATATACATACATAGATAGTTACATATTGTTACCAGGCTTGCCAGATTGGGCTATTTATCGGAAATTTGGCTATCTTTTTCCAAAATTGCCGACAAAAATTCAGTATGACAGCCCAATCATAATTGGGCCATAAATAGTCCAAATTTAATCTTTGGTTATATTTTATCATACAAATAAATTATATAAATAAAACACTTTTCTCCCTCTAAACATACCCTTAATGATAATTCCAAAAAGTAAGAAAACCCTGAAAAATATTCCAAATTTGGAGAAACAATAAGCTCCCTCAATTTGATTGGAATTCGTTTTTTCCCTCCAAATTTGCAAACAAATTTGGAAGAATTTTGAACTGAATTGGCTCTTAACGTCAAAAATATTTCGGATAAATTAGTTTTCGGGTATTTGGCGTATTTCGTAATACAATTGTTAACTTTGCATAACCAAGAAATCGATTAACTATACAGCATCGCTCGATACAATTATTCGTTTTGCGTATTAATGCTACGGTTTAAAAAATTTGCTGTTAACAATTTTTCACCCTTAAAAGAAATGATAAAAAAACTGAACTAAACAATTTACCATTGTTATAACAATGACCACGAGGATGACAATGACAATAATTTTGATGAGGATATCACGTTTATAGACTGACTAGCCGATTTGCCCGCGTCAGTCGCTTCGCAGACTTATTTAATAGAATGTAACATACCTATGTATGTACATACCTACCTACTTATATTTTTATTTTAAAAATTTTAATTATCAAAAAAAACATATTAGGTAGGTATAATAATAAATAAATATGAATAATAATAATAATAGATATGTAATATGTGTATGTAGGTATGTATGTATGTATGTTTATGTAATTATAATTATTGTTTATTGAATTATGTAGGTATTTGTTTATTTATTTATGTTTTATAAGTCATTATAGGTACCTAACTTCAGTGTGCCCATGACAGTTGCTCGGCCGACGAATTCTACATAGTTTTAAATTTTGCCTTCAAGTAAATACATAGTTTAGCTATGATAATACACTTATTAAAACCAAGTGCATTTATGTCCCCCCAATCTCACGACTTGCATTGTATTATATTTTAAATTCATTTAAAAACTCTAATCTTGTAAATTTGGCCATTAGAATTGAAGTAATAAATTAAGAGAAATTGTCTGTAAAAAGAAACTCCCCTCAGCTACCCCACTTGGGTACGCCTTTTTCTGTGTAATAATTTTACAAAATAAATAGGGAATTAATTAAGATAAGGGGTGAAAGTTACACCTTACCCCTCTTTGCGCACGCCCTTGTGTTGCATTACATTTAATCTTCATTTAAGAAGTTTTACCTTGAAAATCCAACAATTAGAACTCAAGTTGTAAATTTATCCGATTCGCATGTAATAAGCACCCCGCTAACACCTTTGCGTACGCCTTTGATTGTGTACTCAATCAAAAAAAAAATTTGAAAAAAAAAATTTATTAGGAGTGCAAATGTCCCTTTACCCCTCCTTGCGCACGCCCTTGAGTTGCATTACATTCCATTCATCATCACAAACCACCCACCACCCAACCAACCACTTTCAGTACAAACATTTTTTTTTGCTACAAAAAATATGCCTACCTACGCATATACCAACTCCGCTCATGTTCTTCTTGCTTGAGAATACCCTACTGACTCGACTGCTTACGTTTTTTTTTTATATGAACTTTTACTATTATTACTCAGCAAGTTAGAAAAATAATTTTTATTATTCATTTAAGAAGTCTAACCTTGAAAAACCAACAATATTAGAAGTCAGGTTATAAATTTAGCCGATTTGCATGAAATAAACACCCCGCTATCACCTTTGCGCACGCCCTTTGATTGTGAATTAATCAGCAAAAAAAAAAGAAAAAAATAGAAAATAATTTTTAATTAGTGGTGCAAACTGTTTAATACTCAACGAAAAAGTTAGAAAAATAATAATTTTGATACGGAATGCAAATGCTCTCTTACCTCTCCTTACGCACGTTCTTGTGTTGCATTACATTTAGTCTTCATTTAAAAACTCTCACTCTAAAAATCCGAACATTTTAACTTAAAAAGTTATACATTTAATCGATTTGCATAAGCACCTTTGCGTACGCCTTTGATTGTGTACTCAATCAAAAAAAAAAAAAATTAGAAAAATATTTTTTATTAGTTAGGAGTGCAAATGTCCCCTTACCCCTCCTTGCGCACGCCCTTGTATTGCATTACATTCCATTCACCATCAAAAACCACCCACCACCCAACCAACCACTTTCAGTACAAACATTTTTTTCTGCTACAAAAATATACCTACCTACTCATATACCAACTCCGCTCATGTTCTTCTTGCTTGAGAATACCCCACCGACTCGACTGCTTACGTTTTTTTTTTTATATGTTAAAAGAAATATGAAATTTAAAGATGCATCCAGTAAAAAGTTGTGAGGGCATGCAAAAAAAGCATTAATTTTGTAAATATCTCGAGTTGGGGTTGTTGAAAAAATCTGAAATTTTTAAAATATCTATAAATCAATAATCTCCATCAGCTGTAGAAATTTCAGATTTTTAGAACTACCCGTAAAAATATAAAAAATCAAAAACCACAAAAAAATGGGTAAGAAAAATGTGTCTACTTCAAAAATCAAAAAGTAGATGAAAAAAAATTCCTATCGAAAATTCCTGAAACATGGTCAATTTTTTTTTTTATTATCTTTCTAATGGTGTAAAACATGTTTCCCTATCTCATACCCCCGATTTATAGCGAATTATTTGTCATACGCGTACTATTCAAAAGTTAACTTTTAACATTTTATAACTCGCTTTGTATATTTTTTAGAATTTTTTTTTAAATTTCAAGGTTTCTTGTATTTCATAGATCTATCAATTAAAATTAAAATGAACATTGTAACTCCTCCCGTTTAGAAAGTAGTTTTTCGACCTTTAATCACAAAAACCCTATTTTACCCTATTAAAAATTAGAATTTCAAAAAATCCCGTCTTAGTGCGCCTATACATAAAATTCTCTATTAAATAAAATTTATTTTAAATTTTTCTGATTTACAGTATTAGCTGTGCAATGATGAGTCAGATGAATGAATCAGTCAGTGAGTCACCGACTCTTTCATTTATAATATTTAAATTTTCAGCAGTTAATCTGATTATATTGTTAAACTTTCTTTTTCTTATGAACTAATTTATTTTATTTTTCGTTATTTGTTTAAAAAAAATTTATTTTATTTTTCGTTAATAAAAATTTACTTTATTATTCGCTGTTTTTTTTCAAATAAAAACAAATTGTGATTGAAGTTATCAGAAATGTTTTTTTTTTTTTATTGGTATTGGGCTACTATTTGGGCTCCTTTTTCGGCTCCGACTTTGGGCTACAAAAATTTTTAAATTGGGCTATGGAACTAGTTGAAGACATGGCAACCCTGATTGTTACAATAAATTGTTCGAAAAAATGTTCTTTTAATTTCATAGATAACAGCTACAGTAAGTTAAAAAAAAAAATTTATTTTTAGAAGGCTAATTACGTATGTACATGCGAACACAAACAACAAAAAAACTTCAATATTCAATGGTTATTATTTTTATGCGGAACTAATGAAATTTTAAAACTAAATTTTAATTTAAAAAATTCTAGAGTTAAACAATTCTCTTATTTCGGTTCGGAAACTCCAAGTACCATAATCTTGTTCTCACTAAATCCAAATTAAATCTCTCAAACATTTTCTGAACAAACAAAATGGGTGCTTAAAAGCTTTTTCCTTAGAATTCGTTATCATTTTCAAGGTCTCAAGATTATATTAATCATTATAAATAATAATTCCTGAGAACTACTGTCACTTTGCATAGTTTAGTGGCCATTCTAACTTCCAAAACAGCAATTGAGCATAAATTAAAACCTATCTGCCTCATATTGTAAATAATGGTGAACTATTTGTGTATACTTTATGAGGCGATGCTTTGAACGCTGACTTAAAGTTTAATTTACCTAAAAATAATCCTAAAGCAAAATAACATTTGTGATTTTCATCTCGTCTCATAAGCCAAAACTTTCTCTTTGTATTATAAAGTAGAAAAAAAAAAAGAAAAATCTCACATACTGACGACTTCCCAAAGGTTATCTCTCAAGCTTTTTATTTTGACAAGGTCAGGTTCAACCAACATTACGAAAATAGAAAACACAAACCATACCAACACAGTACAAAGTATATATTATTACCGCATTTGAATTCGTTTGTCGGACAGAGTGGCCGGTCGGTTGTGGAATTCTCGCGCATCTATCATGAAATCGTCTTATCAGTCACTAGTGTTATTTTTCGCGTTTCTCATCCAAAATGGCAATTTATCGCCTTGTTTAGCTGCTCCCACACTTGATAATGCAATCCACGACGGCAAGGATAATGAAGTCAAGTTATTTCGCGAAAAATACGCCTTACGCATGAAATCCTACATGAACACCTCGGTAAATCCTTGTGATGATTTCTACGAGTTCGCGTGTGGTAATTTCGCAAATGCCATCGACAAAATAGAAACACCCCAGAAAAGGAATAACCTTTTGGATATTCAGTACGTCACTGATGATTTGATAGACGTTACTCTACAAAAACACCGAAATCCAGATGAAAAGTTATTGAGTGAGCTTGAAAAAGCCAAACAATTGTTTGACTCCTGCATGGATGCGAAGCTTTGGCCAGTTGAACCAAAGCAAGAGTTTCTGGAAGTGCTTAAAGCTATCGGAGGTTTTCCAGCGGTCGATCCCACATGGAACGCTTCGGAGTTTGATTGGTTCAATATGACTGCACATCTAAGTCGATATGGCGTCAATGGACTGGTCAAGGAAGAAATCTTCCTGAAACATCCGTTCCCGCCGTATTATGAGTTGCCGAAGTTCGGTTTCAATTTTGATGTATACCTCGAGAACATTGCCAGTAAAGAAGCCCCCGGATACGTGTACAACGAGAATATGATGAGAGAATTTCTGAATATCTACGGAGTGCCTGAGACTAAGGCCGATAAAATTATCGAAGATATAGTAGACTTTTGGCGCGATGCACTTCATCTTGAACAAAGGAAAAACAATTACGATCACTGTGAGCTGTTATCTCTGATCGATGAAACTGGAGAATTCTCAAAATGGAGTTCGTTCTTCGAAATCGCTTGGAACGGAGCTAAACTCCCGCCATCCGATATTAGTGAATGTCCCTGCGATTGGTATTACAACAAGTTGGATAAAATCATTGCAAAACTTCCTGAAGCGGCCGCCAATTATATGGCTTTAAAGTTTCTTTTCAAAATGCATCCCCATCCTGAAGTGAAGTCTTCAAAGTTTCAGCGTACTCATTGTTTGAGCTATGTTAAAAAGGCTTTCCCATTGGTTCTGTCCCATTTCTATATGAAGGATCATTACAACAAGGCCGCTGAAGATGACATAAATGAAATCATCTCAGAGATAAAAATTAGCATGCGGAATATAGTGGAAACTGCTGATTGGCTGGATGAGCCAACACGACTTGAAGCCTTGGCTAAAATTCGTGTGCTCCGGACAAGGGTCGGTGAAGTTGTTGATCCCAGCACCGAAGTTTATATAAACGAAACTAAGAAGCTAAACTTGACTGATAATTTTTCGGAAAATGTTCTTAAAATTGCTAAATTTAAGGTGGACCAATCACATTATGGCTTTTTGCACTCTGAAATGCCTGAAAGTACATTACCAATGGAACTTCTCGATGTTCTCCGAGTAAATGCTTTCTATTACATTCTCGACAACAGTATCAATGTAATAGCTGGTATACTTCATCCTCCAGTATTTCACCCGTACCTTCCGAAATCTCTGAACTATGGCAGCCTTGGGTATATTCTTGGTCATGAGCTAACTCATGGTTTCGACAATGTCGGTTCGAATTTTGATTCCAATCTGACCTATAGGAATTGGTGGTCAGAGAAGTCAGGTCAAGTGTTTGAAGAGCGTCTTAACTGTTTTGTTCAGCATTATAGTCAATACACGATCCCTGAAATAAATCGGAAGCTCAATGGTACGAAAGCGCAGGATGAGAATATTGCTGATAGTGGAGGCTTGAGGGAAGCTCTAACTGCCTACCGAAGAGTTTTTAAAGCTGCTATTAAAAATAAAGTGAAAGATTTTGAGAAAAGTGAATCTCTGGCAGGTTTAGATATGAACCCTGATCAGACTTTCTTCCTCAGTTTCGCTCAACTCTATTGCTCCAAGTATAATTTGAAAGATTATTGGGTTGAATTATCCGATGAACATCCACTGGACAGGTACAGAGTTCTGGGTTCACTGCAGAACTTTGAAGAATTTCCTCTTGTATTTAATTGCCCTTTGGGCAGTCCGATGAATCCGAATGAGAAGTGCCGCCTATGGTAGGCCTACGAACGACAGCGAGTGTGTGTATTTAATTCTCTTTTGTATATATAAAAAAAAGAAGTTTTTTCTATCTCTTTGGCGAGTAAATAAAATTATTTAATAAAAAAAAATTACTGCTTGTGTGTTGTTTATGTGGATTTGCTTTGTGAAAGACCTAGATTTTAAATGGAAGTGTGCCGTTTGCTTTTTTAATGGTTTGTAATGAGGGAACAACACCCACACGTTGCATAAAGGGAAAGGAAACGTGCTGCAGTTATTGTAACCACATTTGGACATTGGACGCATAAATAAATGCATTTAAAACAGTTTGATGGGTGACTTGTAGCAACATTCTTTGTTTATCCATTAGTTTTGGAAAAAATTAAATATCTGAATGCTTGAGACGATGTAGGTTCCAAAAGTTTGATAAAAGAATCAGCTTGATCTTTAGTAACTCTGATGGAGTAGATAGATATTAATCGACGTATTAATAAACACTGTCTAACTTTAGACAGCCGTTCGAGTTTTAAAAAAACCTTTCTAATTTTTGCTAAAGTGATCTAACTTTGATCTTACTCAAGACAACGTAATCGATTTTCTAAGCCTTGACAAAATGTAATACTTTTTTTTTTATTAAAGTAAGCATATTTCCGGCTGTTTTGAAATACTTAGACATAGTTTAAACAGTCAAAAATATATATGTAATTAATTCTGATAATTTTTATTTTGCTAATTTTTTCATATTTTGTGTACCTATTGAACAATAACCAATTTTTATACATGACAATTTTTGTGCACATGTATGATTCTCTTTTAATCCAACCAAGAATTGAATCGGTGTTATTTAGTTATGAAGTTGATGTGTGATAATAAGCTCAAGTTTTTGATTAAATGAGGCACCAAGGAAAGTCATATCGCATACTCGTGATAATGGTAGACCATTTACTAAATAGGTGAAAGAAGTTAAAGGCAGTTTTCTCGTTTAGTTTTACTTGAAAATTTTTCATTTATCGATATTAAGAATCAAACACCACTCAAAAAATGAATTAATGTCACAAGACAATGCAACTTTTGACAATCGTTTCGTGAGTATCAGACAAACGCATCAATTAGACAGTTTGAATACTTCAAAGCAAATGGTAAGTCATTAATAAATAAATTAAAAAGCACAGCACATAGATCGCTACCCTGTGGTATTCAAAAATTGACCTTTTTTTTTAAGGGGATTTCTGCAATTGGAACTTTTAATTGCCGCCAGAAAATGCCAGATACCTACGATCAGGGACGAATTAAGACATGTAGGGGCCCCTAGTCAATTCTAGGCTCGGGGCCCCCTCCTCTCTAAAAAAAAAAAAAAAAAAAAAAAAAAACAATTTATTTCTATTTAAAATCGTCAATTTAATGTAAGTTTTTGAAAAAAATCAACACTTTTTTTTTTAATTTGTTTTTCCCGTCATTTTATTTTTTGCGGTTCGAACGTTATTATATATTAATGTTCCTTTCTTTTATTTTATTTTTAAGTCATTGAGCTTATTTCTTTTTATTCTTTCCCTATGATTTGTAACTTCAGTGTTTCCTAAAGAAAACGCATTTTAATTCGACAATTGCGATTTTAAATTTAAAAATTATTTTAATCAAATTGGAAATCGTGGTTTTCAATGATAAAATGAATTTTCAAATTTACAATCGTATGGCTTTTAATATGGCATCTAAAATATTATCAAGATGTCAAATTTATTGACGTTGGTCTTGGAAAAAGAACTTTTTCATTAATTTTAATAATAAAAATTGTCATTGTAACACCATTTTTTTGTTTTGGGCTCTGACATACAGGTAGGAAATATTTAGATATATCTAAAAAATTCAAATATCTTGGCATTATAAGGTTCGCTCCTTTCCTTTGAAACTCTGTGCATTCAGTTCTGTCAAAGTTCATATAAAAAAAAAAAAATAAGATGGTAAAAAAAATAAAATGTAAACAAAAAAAATAAAATGTCCCAAAAGGGTGTTCAGACAATATGCGATCAAAGTCGCAAATGATGAGGTAAAAATGACGTCAGAGTCGTAAATGTATGCGACTTTTATATGCCGTCTGCTCATAGCTTAAGATAGTTTAGCGAATAGGTTTCTTTTTCCAGTAAAATGTGTAAAACCTGTGAAGTTTTAAAATAAGGGAAAATTCTCTCAGAAAGGGGAAAACTGTTATAACAAATGCGTAAAACCACTTTTTGTACAAAGCCTCACTTTTGTGTGTATGGCGCCAAACGGTTGCCTGAATCATTTTTATTTGTGACTTTAAATTTTTGACTATATTATTATTTCATAGGTTCTCAAAAATTTTCTAACAAAAATATGGCGAAATAATGCTGTTATTGTCAGAAAGCGAAGGCCAAAATACATTTGTTTACATTTCTTAGTCGTTGTCAATTGGCATAAACTGACAGTTAGGGTTTTGACAGTATAGTTACACTACTTGCACGCAGGAGTTGCCACTTTTTCGAGTTAACAAACAGGAATATTTTTGATAATTTGTGCAAACACAGACAGCAATTCGTTGGTAACTGCCATGAGCGTTTACTCGATGTCATAAGCCTTTTTCTTGTTAGGAAAGTAATTGCTGGAGATTTTTTTTGACATTCTCTTTTGATTCTTCTAAAAATCTCGTGTTCATTTAGCTTTTAGCATAAGAAGTCTAAACCGGAAAAGCTTAGGTGAACGCTTACAGAACAATAGGTCAAGTCTTAGATAATAGAAGACGAATTTAAATAAAACATAGGTAAACAATATAGGAGAACACAAAAAAAAAAAAGGGGAATAATTCTGCATTTTTTTCAACCTCAGAAATTTTGTCTACCCCCGCCACCACTCGCCAACGTGCTTAAAAATCGCTAGGAAATATTGCATCGTTTCAAAGCAGTCTAATATGCAAACAAAACAATCCAATTTTAACTCGAAAAAGGTATTCAAACTGGAAGAAGCGTAGTTCAAACGCGCTTCAACTATGCATTGTAAGGAGAAATTTCTCAAGTTATTTGTGATCTGTGTTAGTTCACAATAACGAATTTTTTGAAATTGAGTAACAATAGCCTAGTTCCTTTACTTTGAAACTCTTGGATTTTTTGTGAATTTGTGTGAATTTCAGTCCAACGTTCTGTCAAAGTTCATATAAAAAAATAAAAAAGCATTTAAATGCACAGAAAATCACAGAGTTTCAAAGTAAATTCAATTTATGATTTATGTCGAATTCCTTTAAACAAAAAAAACGATTTGTTTAGAGGAAAACAAATCGATTTTTCTGGATAAATTCCCCCTACTGGTAGAAAAAAAATCGATTCTGTTTAGAAATATAATCGAATTTTTTGTTGAAAGGAATTTGACATTAAAAAAAATAAGAAGCAATACACCTATGAAAAAAAATTTTCAAGACACGCGGGGCCCCAATGCACAGCCGGGGCCAATAGGCATTTGCCTTTCTTGCCTTAGGCTTAATCCGCCCCTGCCTACGATATAATGATCTGCCGTGCCTAGGCCATACATTACTGTGCAATATGTACAGCGTTTCCGAATAGGCATGAAGCACGACGGTAGCACGAAAAAATTTAATGCAGCACGTTTTTTTATTTCCATTATTAACTTCCCATTGGAAGATATTGTAATCGGTCCGATTTTGAAATTGAAAATTTTGACGTTTCTCGACGTTTCGAGGTTTCTAGAGTCGGATTGCATTATTTTTACGAACGTAAGCTTTTTTTCGCCGACAATATCTCGAGAACGCATAGAGATATCGACTTAAAATAAATTTTACTTTACATATAATAAGGCCACAACGTGCAGAAAGAATTTTGAGAAAAATTCAATTGGCAGTTTTTGTGTGACAGTCATTTTAATTTTTAAAAAGTTGTAAAATGGCTTGTTTCTCGAATATCTCTGAACAAATAATGTTATGGACTTCGGCCTAGTTTCATTCTATACATAATGACGTAGTGAAGAATTGGTAAAATCAAAAAAAAAAAAAAAAAATCAACCCACAATTTTTTTTTATTAAAAAATATTTTTAAAACAATATCGAATATCTTGAGAACACACAAAGATATTAACTTTGGGTTAATTTTATTTAATACACAAAGTGATTGCTGATAATCGGTAGAGTTTGTAAAAAAATTCAATAGACGGTTTTTTTTCTAGGCCAAAAAAACTGCAAAAAAACTGCTAAAAATTGTTAAAAAATATTCAATATAGCTGATAAGTTTTTCAAAGATTTTTAATTAGTAATTCTCATAAAAAAACATCGGGTGTCGAGTTTCAAAGGGAACCAATGCGAAGTTATCAGTGTGAGTCAAACCCTGCCTCTTTTTTTTTTTAACTTAAAATGAAGCAAATTTCCACAAAATTTTATGAAAATTGGTCCAAATTTCGTAAAAAATCGACAGAAACTCATATTTTTTTACAATGCACGAATAGAGCAAATGATTTCCTTATATTTTTTTTCGTGTATTACACGTCGTTACAAAATTGATTACATTTTTTTTTTTTCAAAAAAAAAAAAAAATAGAAGAATTTGTAGTTTTTCCGTGTGACACGAAAATGGCATGTTTTTCCGAAAATATGGCACTTTAATTTTTTTGTTGCGGCCGGCAACACTGAATATGTAGTGTATTTATCAGTCTCAGAAGAGGGAAAAAAGTAAAAATTCCTTGTGGCCCGATCTGCCTACGATGGCAATACTTTACGTCGATGACAATACTTTACACTACATACTTAAAATGAAAAGAGAGTACTTTAGGTGCATTGATCTTCTTTTTTATTCTCTACAGTTCGTCTGCATGCCCGAAGGGCTTGTTTTGTGATATCCATTTGATTTAATAACTTTTGCAGAACAGAATTATTCGTTTCCACATAGTATTCATAACAGCTCGGATGGTATAATAAACCACAATGTCGGCATCTTAGAAGTTGCGTTTGTTTTTAATTCCCTTTGCAGGACTCCACGCATCGCCCAACCAAAATCAAAAAACCATAAATATAAACATAAAACTAAACGCCCTGCGGAATAAGAACTGAGGAACTCTTTTTTTTTATCCCATCACAGCGCGTGGGCAGCTCGTTGATTAGTGATCGGTTATCAGATTCTCGGATTTATTATGAATGATCTTTCAGACTCTGGCACTGGATTAGTTGAGTTGAATCGCCTCCTTTTATAACTATGTATGTATAGGAATAGGAAGGGACAGAGAGCTCACAGTGAAATATTAATTTGTCTCAGGAAATCGCAAATAAAGAAAATAAAATACCTACACCATGAAAAATCAGCGGGGCCTTTTGGTAATTTTCGGAAGTTGCCAAAATAAATCTTTTATCGTATAATAATGATCTAAGGAAACGCAGAAGAGTGAGCCACAGCCCACAGAGCCACATGAATATTTATGATTGTAATTGGGAATTCTATAAAGCTCTTCAGTGAGACTTTTTCTTTGACACTGACATATTCAATCAAAGATGATACACTGACAATATAATATATGAAATTAAAATACCAAATTCACAGGGAACTAATAAATCATAATTCTTTGCTGACAGGCTGTATCACAAGAAGGGAAACATTTGTTAAAATTTTTATAAAATCGTCAAACAATAGTAATAAATAAAAAATAGGCTGGGTGTGACGCACATACTGATAACTTCTCATTGGTGCCCTTGGGAACTTGATACCCGATGCTATTTTTTATAAGAAAAATTCAAAATCTTTGAAGAGATTGTCGTTTTCTCGCAAACCAATAGAGCAATTAATTTTTTTTTTTTGCGTAACTAATTAGCAATTAAGTAGCATCTTATTACTATGTATATACTTCCCAAGAAACAATTTTAGTTCTTAAAAAGATTTAACAGCGCTCTCAGAGCTAATCTTTAAGCTCGTTTAATTAAGAAGAAGCTCTAGATGCGCCTATAGAGCAAACGTCGAGCGCACTTACAGCTAATTCATTGAGTTTGAGAGCACTTTCTGGCTCTAAATAAGCCTGTTATTAGTGCCAAGTGATTTTGCAGCTCTATGGTATATGCATTCAAAACCTTTTAAGAACCACTTTTGACAGATTGTTGTCTGTATTGGTTTGTGTGAAACTAATAATGATACAAAATAAAAATGTACGCAAGCTGTAATACTACCAAAGAATAAATTAATATTTTCATAGTAGTATGTATAATGTATAATTTCCCCGAAAATAAATAAAGAGATAAATAAATATTTTTCGGTTAAATTTTATTGAAATTTAAGTGCGACTTGATTTTGCTCACGTAATAATGGTGCTTCGAAAAATTACAACGCGCCCTTGAAATTCTGAATATTAAGCGCATAAAAAGAAAAAAAATATTAAATCAACAAATTAGAAATTCCTAGAAATACAATTTTTAAAACTGAAATAAATTTATTTTTTGAAAAAAATACAATTTCGTTTGTTTTTGAGTGAGAACGGATATAGATATGTGTTTTTTTTAATTATATGAAAAAAGTATTTCATTAATTTTCTATCTCATCGCAATTTTTCATTAGGCAAAAATGATATCTTCAAAAGAGCTGCAATATAGCTTTCAGCTATATTTTCTATTGTTCGAGAGCTGCAATATTGTTAACTCTTGATATCGAGCAGTTATATCACATAAAGATTAATTTTCTGTTATTTTAGAGCTAGTTTGAAAAAGATGGCAATTTGGTGTTTTTGATTTAATAGAATAAAGGGTGTTTTAGAAATTAAATGTTAAGGAAAGTGAATATTAAATAAAAGTGTTTTTATATGAACGCATTGTTTTATTTAAGAGGAGGTACCTTTGTATTCCAAAAATGTGTTACTTTCTCAATATTTTGTTTGTAAAGAAAATTGTCAAAAAATAAAATGATTGTGCGTTTGTATATTTTGAGGAGGACAATTAGCACGAGAATTACTCTTTCTTATTTTTATAAATTTTTTTAAAGAAATTTACCTAGATATTTGTTTGGTATAAATTTTACTTTTTTTAAGATCTGAAATGTAAAAAATTGTTTTTCTTCAGAGCTTAAAACAAAGTTAGATACCGATTAAAATCCGTCTTTTCAAAATGGCGAGTTAGCTACGCAGCCTTTTAATAATAAGGAGAACCCTCCTATCGATTCCCATCGGCATATTTTTGAAATCTGTATAACGCATAATTGCTCAAAACTACATACATAAAGTGAAAGAATTTTACTTATTTTGTACCCCTTGTTTAATTTGTCTGTTCTATCTCGTAACACCCTATAATTATGATTGGCTGAGTCAACTAAATAAAAACATAAAAATGCAGCTCTAATACCACTTCTGTTAGCTCTATTAATGCTTCATGTTGACGTTTCGGAATACACATGCGTAAGTGTATTGCTGTATGCAATACTTAACTCCACAGCCGCTTTTTGTGTAATTCTTTGAAAGCTATTTTTTGACGTTTCGTTTGACGCATGCAGTAATAAACTCTATAGCCGCTTTTTTGGAGTTTTAAAGGCGATTGCCTTTTAAGTTTGCTGGTTAAGAGATCAAGTGAACATTATTAAGGAGCAGATTTAAAGATACATAAGTTTATAGAGATAATAGTGTGCTAAAACTTTAATATACAGCATTATTTTAAATAAAAATATAGGGAGCTGTGAAATTATCTTTTATAAAGCCGTAGCCTTATTTATCACTTTTTTAAAGCTGTAGATTTGCTTCTTCTAGCTCCAACGATGTTACTTGGGTTTTTAATCTGCACCGGAAAAAGTGACCTGCTAAGTTGATGCACATAAAAAAAAAACCGTTAATTGAATTTTTCCGAAAACCCTTTATGCACGCTATGGCCTAATTAATTTTATTTGTAAAAAAAAATTATTCGAAGTCGATATCTGTATTCGTGATATCGTCATCGAAAAAAGCTAACGACCGTACGAACGTACATACTTATATACATATTTAAGATTAGTCCAAAAATGCTTATTTTATATAATAATTTATATTATAATTTTTAACAAAATCTGACTGTGTTTTTTGAAATAAGTTGTTCGAAAACGCATACGTTGGTGCATTGCTGCCGAAACACTTAACCTATTTTGATCAAACACATTGAGGAGCACTTTCGGACTTCCACGTAAGATTAACTTAAATTTGAAGCAAAACTGAACCGTGTTTTTTGAAATTAGTCGCTTGTATTGCTGCATCTCGTTCGCCAACTGCTGGACCGACGACGCACGTTGACCAACCACGCGCCCAGGAACACTCCTAGACTTCGGCTTAAGATTTCATGAAAATTTGAGCACAGTCGGTATGGTGGTTTCGGAGTCAATTTATTGAGCTGAAAAATGAAATGTGCACCTACCCTGTTGAGAATTTTCCGACTATATTTTTCTTCTTTAACTTTTGTGTAGCAACTACGAACGAACCCTCAGAAGGAAGTATCCAATTTGGTCTAGTGGTTTTCGAGTTTCAAGCATTCGAAAAGAAATATAAAAATCTAAGAAATAAATCAGGACTCTCTCACGTAATCCATCTTAATTTCTGAGCAAATTTCATTCTCAAACACTTGTACCATAAACAACTTTATTTCGATTTGCAAAAAATACAGAATTTAAAGCATAATACACACATAGTTTGTAGTAGCCCGTGGCGTAATGGTTAGTGCTTTGGACTGTCATGCCAGAGGTCTCTGGGTTCAATACCAGCCGCTTCCACCTTAAGTTTTTTTCCGGGCTACTGCCTCTGCGAGGAAGTGACAAATCCTACAAGAGTATCTCCGCTCACCTTAGCCGTTCGGATTCGGCAATAAATTGTAGGTCCCCTCTATTCCTGCAGACACGCGCACATGAATGGTTGAGAGTTGTAAGTCCTTGAAAAAAATATTGCTCCAAAAGTCCCAAAACAAAAAATTCAAAACTCTAATGTTGGTTTTCTTTCGAGATACTGTTACAAAAAAAAAAATCATTTTATTAAATAACAAAATATCAAAAATAATCTTAATTAACATTAAGATATTTAGATATTTTATTTATTATTATAAATCATTTACAATAGATTGCATCAATCTTACTTAGTAAAAGTTATGAGAAAAATTATAAAATAATAAAATAAATTGAAATTTAATAGTTTAATGCATTTAATATAAAAACTAAAATTAAACAAAAAGAATTTCACGTAGAACAATAATAGAATTATTTTAAAGAAAAAAACCAATTTTCAGTCAAATATTTGAATAAAATTTCATCAAATTTTTTGTCGGAGCACACCCTCCTGACCCTAAAGTGCAACGAGTTCCAAGAACGAATAGTTTAATTGAAAAACTGACGTTCAGAGGTTAGTAATGTAAAGCGAGGCCGAGGCTGTATCATAGAAAAATTAACTTTTCAAATAAATACGTAGGTTGTTTGCTTCTCATGATTTTATTTAGAAAAATTTAAGAACAAAATTCAAGGTACCAAATGTAACGTGCATCCGAGTATCTTTTTTACGTATGGTGAAACATTGTCATACCGTTTCAGATGAAATACATAAGGAACTGTATTGTTAAATGCTACTTCAAGTTACATTCAACAAACAGTAGCTAGCCAATTCAACTGATTGCAACCTTTGAATAAAAAGATTGAAAATTTGTTCAATTAATCTGAAGAACCTCAATTCAGATACCATACCGTTATAAGTTTATACTGTCTGCCCGACATTTGTGATTGTGTGCTCCTGCTCATTTCAAGGTTAATTTAGAAGCTTTTTCTAAAAAAAAAAAAAAAAAACAGACATCAAAGTTTGATTTTGATTTCATATGCCTGTCTGTTTATCTTCTTCGAGGCACACAATAAGGTCTTCGGTTGATAACGCATTTAATCGTGTTATTGTCAGCCTGTAGATCAGTCACAAAAATTCAAAATCGCGCAATGTGTTCAAATTTGTTTATTATTCTTTTACTTGGAAACTTTTTGATTCCACTCGAAGCTGTCATCGAAGAATACTTAAATCCGACAATAAGTCCATGTGATGACTTTTATCAATATGCCTGTGGCAAATGGCACGAAGTTCATCCGAATGTGCAATATGGCGACACCCTTAGCCTCCTCGATGTCACCATTAATGAGAAGCTTGGTAAACTACTAGAATCCGGAGAGGAGCAGGGAGTACTGGAGAAAGTCAAGACGTTCTATAAGTCCTGCAGAAATGTACAAGACTACGATATGAGCATATTTTTGAATATCTTTAAGCCCCAAAGTGGTTGGACAATATCCAATTCTTGGAACGCAACTCAATTCAACTGGCTTAATTCTATTGCCGAATTAAGGAAATTTGGAGCTAAAATTTTTCTAGATCTCAGTGTTTTGCCACGGTGGGATAACTCAAGTGTTAATGTGATCAATCTGGATATAGCCAAGTTTCAGCCAAGCCCGAAAGAATCCATAAATGCAATTCTGCATAAAGCTTCACTCAATAATTCCTTGGCCGAGGAATTCGCCTTATTTGAAAATCAGCTAGCACAAATGTTCCCTAATGCTGATACATCAACGGAAAATGATGATTTGGCAGAAGTTGTGCTCGGTTATGTTGCCCAATTTGTGCCCCAGATAAATTGGGTAAAGTATTTTTCGACGGTTTTTGGGCATGAAATTGATCTCTACACAGCGATGGTTGTACAAAACCTTGATAATATGTCAAAACTAGCCGAATTTTTGGAGACATCTAATCCGGAAATAGTGTGCAACTATATTATGATCAAATTCCTGCTGTACATTAACCAATTTAGCATCGAAAATATCGGTCCCAACGACTGTGGAACGGCCCTTCACCAAGCAATGCCTCTGGCAGTGGATCACATTATCGAGAATCACTTTTACGAGCAAGAATACGATCAAGTTGTTCAGGATTTATTCAATCATTTGAAGGTAGAATTTCTTGATGGAGTCTCGAAACTATATGAGAACCAACGTAATGTACTTCCGTTCGTCTACACCAAGACATCTGTTATGGATGTCCAAATTGGCAATTCCGATAGGAATATGTCTTCCGAAGAAGTTGCAAAGTACTATGAAGGTCTTGATAGCAAGGAAGACAATTTTTATTTTAATTTTCTCGAAGCTTTGAAACATAAAACCAATAAAGATTTTAAAACCCTTAAAGGAGAACCAATTCATATTGCTCACCAATGGACCGTGACTCCTAGTCCATTTTTCTTGCAACCCAAAAATAAGATAATTGTCCCGTTGACTCTTCTACAGAATAAAATTATTGGTAAGGATAAGGATACAACGAATAAATATAGTGTTCTCGGATTTGTTATTGGTCATGAATTTCTGCATGGCTTTGACTTGAATGGAGTAAACTATGACTACACCGGTTCAATTGTTGAAAATTCGGTAATTTTCTATTGCAATTCAACCTTCTACAAACAAGTTCAATGCATTAAGGAGGTAATGGGCGATAATGGAATTGGAGAGAAAATTGCTGATATTGGTGGGATGCGTTTGGCGTATGATGCCTATCAACGATCTTTAATCCAGATGGGAAAGAATATTATGGATAAAGAAGGAACTACAAGATCTTTGGGACAATCGTTCTTTATTGATTACGCTCAATTTTTCTGTGGGAAATCTGACAAATCATCAGCAAAACTTGTACGTGATGTTCATGATGCTGACGAAATGAGGATTAAACGCTCGTTAATGAATTTTAACACATTTGCAAATGCTTTTGAATGTCCTGTTGGAAGTTCTATGAACGCGGAAAAAAAGTGTAGAGTTTGGTAGGAAGTAGGAAATAATTCTCAAAAAAAAAACAATTTTAAATACTTTTTATGAAAAAAATAATAATTATGTACATATGTTTATTAATTAATGCATAATTTAAATCCACAGAATAATATTTAAAATTACAACTCTACCAAGTCTTCTATATAGTTGAGCTTAATGTACACAACTTATCCAAATTGTTATACAAAAAAAGTGATGCCAAAACAAATAAATCTGATTTGTAATAAAAATGTTTATCAATTACAACTGTAAGGCCTAGTTTTTCAGTGCGAGATTAAATTCAAACCCGAGTTAACTCAACAAATTTGTTGGGTTAACTCGGGGTTTACTGAACTGATGCTCCAAGTTTTTTATATCGATTCGCATAATTTGGGTTTTTTTTTTTTTAAACTGTTTATTAAGTTAATGGTGAATAAATTTATATCGAGAGCTGACTAACTCTGGTTTAACTCGCACCTGAAAAACTGGGCCTAAATGTGTTTCATTAAAAAAGTAAAGTTGAGTCAGTTGGGTTGCACACACAAACATACAAAAAACATTATGTAGATACAAAAAATTAACAATACAACACCTGTGCTGAGTATATCCATGCCTGGACCTTACTGAAAAATCGTTAAAAAACAACATAATTATAGATATAAATTAATTAGAGAACTTCTGAAATTTGTTTGACATGTGCGCCAAGCCATTTCCAATTTGTAACAGTTCAACGAGCTTAAGGCATCCCGAAGTGCGAAATAAAGTCCAGTTGGTTTGGATTGCAAATCCATATCTTTTATTTCTTTAGTCTTCTAGCATCAGCTGTAGCTCTGATGGTTCAACAAATTGGATTTTTTTCTTATTAAAACCAAATTTTAAATTCTTCGGGGCACGCTTTCGTGACTGCCGGTGACTGCCTTTGTGGTTCTTCTTCTCTGCTTAATAGCCTAGCCCTTCCACACTATCCCATTGAGTATTAACACATGTTAAAAAAAAAGTGGGATAGAATAACTAACGACGGCCAAAATTGTGTGAAGAAAATAGGTGCGTTCTCGTACAAATCCGAAACTACTCAAAACTACCATTTTCTATCAGATTAGTCCTAACCTGTTCGCGTGTGCATATACACTACACTATTTCCCCTTCTTGTCAAATTTTACCCGAGAAATTTCTTCCGGCAGAAAATGGTAAGTTCGGTCTTCTGTCAAAAATCCAGTGGGAAGTAAAAAAACAACAACAAAATGGCTGCTGTTTGTTTACTTTTAGTTTAAGTTTGTTTTTTGTTAAAAGTGAACATTTTTCTTTGTTTTCATCTTAGGTATAATATATGAAAAAAATTGAGAGGAAGTGTGTTAGGTTCAAAACAATTTGTTTACTTCAATTTTAATTAAGACTTTCAGTAAAATGTATTCCAATGTTGTGGTTTTGTTTACTTGTTAGTGATGTTTAAAATCTGGCAGACATTTTTGGTTCAAAGCGTTCTTGTATTTTTGGACTGTTTCCATTCTCTTAGAGAGAATTTCATCATACTTCTCAAAATTTGACAACAGAGCTTTTTAACAAACAGCAATATATATGTATCTCTGTCTTATTCATTTTTAAATTCTTGGCACAATGACATTTAAGTGGCGGCCATTTGTTTGTTTTATTTTGGAAGCAAATAAATAGTTGAAATTGTTTTTTTTCCTTTTTTATAGAAAACTTGCAACTAAAAATGCTTTTATACTTTATTTAAGATATTTTAATCCTTTTATGGCACAAAATTGCTAGGTTGTTGTAATTAAATGTGGCCCGCCTTTTTTTTTTCTTTCCAATTTCATCTGTCAGTGTGCCAAGTTTTTAGTTGTCATTTGAAACTGACAAATTGGTAGAGATCTCTATTTGCCAGTTTTAGTCCGTAAAGTTTTCATATTTTGCTTCCATACTTGAGTCCAAACAAATCAACTCACCATAACCTCAAACCCCCAAATGGGATAGAATGTGTATAATGGTTTTAGAACCAAACCTAAAAAATATCATCATGTATTAACACTTGTCAAATTGTGTGAGATCGGCTGTCAAGTCGTGTGGGATGAAGTTTCATATTTTGATTCCACACTATTATGTATAAGTGATTTACTTCGCATTTTTTTGACATATGTTAGTACTCAGTGGGAATGGTGTGGAAGGCCTTTTAATGGGTTGCCAATTAAGATTCTCTCTTGGAGGGACAATTCAAGCCTGGTTCTTTTTTTTTATTAGAAAGATCTTTGCGATAGAATCCTTCAGAATAGGCAAATGTCAAGTGGGGAACTCTTTTTTTCTTCTTTCATTTTTCTTTTAATTATGGTTTTATGGCCCTAATGGGCCCATTTCCAATTATCACGCCCTTTAAGTCGTAGTAGTAGCCGGTGTCGTAATGGTTAGTCCCTTGGACTGTCATGCCACAGGTTTGAGCTCGATTCCCAGTGTTTCTTTTTTCTTCCACCTAAAAAAATAGAAGTTTTTCGGTGTAACTGCCTCGCCGAGAACATGAAAAAGTAGGTACAGCTAAGGATATAAATGTATAGATGCATCTATTCCGTGGATTGACCTTTTATTTGTACATTTTTTCTGAGATTAATATGGTAATAAGCTGCACTAAGTTCCCATAATGCTAAGAATCCACACAGCAACTTGTTGTCAAACGGGTGGACCTCCAACAAAAATTGACACATTTTGAGAGCCAAACGTAAACTCGGCTAAATTAAGGGCGCGACAGCCCCGTTCAAGCTCAAGCTTACGCTTGGTGCTATAGGAATTTAGAATGACTACAAATTGACTTCCCCTAAAAACTAGCAACCGTATCTATAAAGAAATTTTACAGCCTTAAATTCTACAATTTCCACATATGGAGGTTTAACAGAAATATATTCATGAAAATAGAGTTAATAAATTGTTGGTTACAAATAAGTCTTTTACTCGTTTTTAAAGAGATCATACTTGAATGAATTTTCGTACAAGTAAATGCAAAAAATTCTATTTGTACTTGTACGTGCTTACCCCCAGTTTAACAAGCAAGTAGAACTAGTAGGATTTGTATCGTAGTGTAGTTGTGTAATGTTTGTGTAACTAGTAGCTCATTGCGTGTTCGATCAACTAGTATGATAATTATTTCATAAAAATTCAAAAGGAAGATATTCGAAAAAAATTTTAGAAATAGGTATTACATCAAAAATGAAAAGAAGTTCAAAATGCTGACAAAGAAAATAAAATAAATAAAAAGATGGATAAATCCTTTTAATTGTTTTTGTATTTCAATACACAAACAATACACAAATGTCAAATCACTATAGCAGGCTAGTAATTAGCAACCAACTCGCAGGCAAAAATATTATGCTATTAAAGCTACTGGTCCCCAGCAGGAAATTTCGTCTTCAATGAAAAATTAAGCTGAATACATCATTGAATTCAAGTACCACTTCATAGGCGAAACAGTGTGCACTGATTACATCAGTAAAAAGTAATGCTTTGTTTCAGCAGTTCATGATTTTCATCACATTATCTGCTTTGCACTTGGAAACCATTTCCAAACAACCCCTTCTTTTACTTGTTTCAAAAAATCCAACTGATTTCAATACGGAATTAAAAGTTGCTAAAGAGGAAAGAAAAATTAAGCGATGATTTAATTGACGAAAAGTCATGCATAAGTTCATCAGTTCATTCTCTAAATCCACTCGTCTGCTTTGTAAAGGATACTCTGCGAGAGAGAAAGAGTTCTGAAAACTCTCCTTGGCTTACTTTGGCCACAAATATGAAATTGATGCTGAATTAAAGTCGACGTTTTCAAATGAAAAGTAGTCAGTTCTAGTTCTCATTCTCTCTCAGTTTTAATTCTTAATCGCGTCGTCTGCTTTATATAACCTTCTTCTCGAGAAAAAGTAACGATAATCTAAAAATTGCCCTTTCTTTTTCCTGGTACGAACAATGTGATGATTTCTGTAGTGCAAAAATATGTACCCTTTCAATTGAACATGCCATGATCACGTGATCGTTTAAATTTTTTTTTTTTTATTCTGTATTTCTTTTGTGGCGCGTGCTTTATTTGTTGGCTTGTTGAACATTTTGGAAATCTTCTTTTGTTTTATATTTTCATTTCAAGTTAGTTGTTCTTTTTCTATGGAAGGAAGCGGGTGTTACATTAATGTGGAAAATAATGCCAAGGTTAGTAACTCTTTATAATTACATACATATGTATGAATTATTGTAAACTGAACATTTTTTCTATTCTTAGGTTACTCGAGGAGCCACAATAAATAATTTTGTAATAATTAATAATTTGTTGTAATTATTTGAATTTATATAATGTAAATAATAATGCAATAAAAAGATAATAATTAGGTAGGTAAGGTACCACATAAATTAAATCAGTTTTTATTTTAATAAGGGAAGTACATTCTACTTTTGAAAAAGGTGGTGAAAAACCAATTCGCTTGTAATTGGTGATTTCACTACTGAATATTCCTCACATTTTTCCTCAGGCAATAATAAGTCTGTGAATAAGCAACTCTCAGTTTCCTAATGATTTCACTATTGAATTTTCATCACATTATTCATCGATGAAAATAAGCAGATGAATCAGCGTGTTACATTTATGCAGTGATTTCACTGTTTAATATTCATCATATTTTTCATCATATTCCAAGCTGGTGAAAAAGCAACTTCCACCGAACCAGTGATTTCTTTGTTGAATTTTCATCGAGAAAGTGGCATGTGCCTACCGCCAATGACATGCCCATGTTAAATTCATCAGAGAAAAGAGCACAAAAGTGGCGGGTGCAGCTTCTTTTCCTCAAGGAAGAAGCATCTTATTCAGCACTGAATTTTTAGAAATTTCCTACTGGGTCGGCTCTTTCGTGTACGGATACACTGACACACATAAAGGCTACTAGTTCTACTCGCCTGTCTAAATCTAAACTGGGGGTTAACAATGATATTGTAAAAAGTTTTTTCTTCAAAATATAGAACTTGGGCAAAACCAGCATTTTGGAAAACAGAATTTTACACTTACAGCATTTTGAATATACAGATATTTGGATTTACAGAATTTTGAAATACAGAATTCTGAAAAACAGAATTTTGGTCGTACAGTATTTTCAAAAAAAGAAAAAAACAGAATTTTGGTCATACAGGATTTTGATAGTCAGAATTCTGACCCGCTCCCTATGGGCATACCTGTTGGCACACCTAATCTGAGCTACGACTTCGTGTATAAAGAAAGCCGGCTTATATTCTGGTTCCTTTTTGGTTTCAAGAATGCTCTCGTATGATCCTCGTATAATTTCTATGTTCTGCTGTTCCCATATCATCGAAAAATTATTCAGTCCTTAAATTTTGTTGCCCAATTTACACGTTGATTGTTGTCATGCATTCTCAAAATTCCTGTGTAACACTTTTTTATCAGGCGGTCATCGGAGACATTTAAAACTTTTATTCAGAAGTTCAAAGCTCTTTTCGCTATTTCATATTGCAATGGGAGGGTTCCAGTTTCTACGCGAACTAGGTTACTTTGCGTGTTGTTGGCCAGTCCAAGTAATTTCTTTAAAACAGTTGTTTGGATTACTTCAATTTTATCTCCAGCTTCCAGGCCCCATATTTTGGCACAGGTTAGTTGATCTAATCGTTGCTTCATACACCTTGATTTGCCCATCCCAATTTTCCATATCTACAAGAACTACTAATAGTTTTATCCGCTGCTGTTCTTGCTTTTGTTTTGAAGATATTAATGGTTTCGGTCCATGAGCCAGTGCGATTCAGGTTAACTCCCAGATATTCAAAATTATCCACAACTTCAATGGTTTTTTTTTTTAATGGGTAAATTCATAATTTTTTATTGCTCGAGATTCAATGTCCTGTCCTTTGCTGAAAAATATTTGTCTCGTGTTTGTAATGACTTTGTCAGCCGTAGTTCTGATTTAGCAAAAACTGCAACATCATCTGCATATGCTATCAGTATTACATTCGTTTTCTCCGAAATGTCCACTCAAGTTATAACCTCATTCCTAAGGAATTCTTCAAGATCATTTGAATATAAATTGAAGAGTAGATCACTTGATGGATCACCCTGGAGTACGTCTTTTGTGATGCTTGAGTTTGCAGTAAGACCATTTTAAGTTCTTATACCAACACTGGTTTTCGAGTATATGTTTTGTAACATGCCGCCTCCACAGGCCATGAACGATGGCAGGATTATGAACATGTCTACAAAAAATCCAATGGAGGCACAAAAATCCATGTCCATGTCATGAATATGTCGACGACAATTAATTTTTGAACAAGACATGAGCTCTGTTCAAAGCTTGGCCATGAGATTTGACGTTCCATGTGTGTGAGATTGGTAGAAGTAGTACTGAGAGGAATTTTTGTGTGATTCTCTTGCTCTCACTTATTAGTGGAATTTATCGACATAACTAACGACATGACATGAAGTGCCCAGTGCGAAAAAACAAGCTCATTGTTGATTGGATTGTGGTTTGGATCTTGGGCATCTGTATGTCCTGTGGAGTCGGCGTGTAAAGCACGAACTATTTTCCCATTTGCTCCAATAGATCTAAGATGCATCCATAATATTTCGTGATTCACACTGTCGAATGCTCCTTTAAGGTTTAAGCCTAGTACGCAGATCGGGAAAAATTTTTCTTTTCATACAAAATTTTTCCCAGGACAAATTTTGTCTTCAGTTTTTTTCCAGGCAGTATGCAGTTCACGCGCAAAATTGTGACGTTTGTACCCGCTGTAGGGTGAAGTCTCCACAAAATTTTGCCAGGAAAAATAATGTTCGAAGCATTATTTTGCGGAAAAAATGTTGACAGATCAATAATTTTGCACGATAAACAAGATCAACTATTATTTATCGATAATTTTACAAGAAGAAAAAAAATGAAGAAAAGCATTAATTTTTTCCGATTTTTCTAACGTTTTTGTAGAGATTAGAATTGTAAAGATAAAATTTGTCTTTTCCCGATCTGCGTACTAGGCCTTAAGGTCAACAAAAACTACAAAAAAACTTCCTTTCGGTTTTGCAAGAGTATAATGTCTGCAATTGCACGTATGATTAAGAGGTTATCAATGCATCCTCGTCCTTTCCTGAAGCCGTTTTGAAATTAAGGGTTTAAAACCGATTCTTCCGCCCATTCTTGAAGTATGTTTGATAGGATAAAACTAAACTAAAAACTATAAACAATTTAAAATTTGAAAATTAATTCTCTAAAAATATCTTGACAAAAGTGGATTAGGTATAGACGTACATATGTACATCATTTAACAATCCTTAACTTAACATATAATAATTTTTTTCTTTTATTTGTCGCAAGTTAAAATATTCAATAAGTTTTAACACACTACCTGGTAAATTACCTGTTCAAAACATATATCTTATTGCACTATCAACACAATGACCTTGTCACTATTACCATAATTTTAAAATTTATCTTCCAAAATTAAAAATTCTACACAGCAATGCTCATAAACTTAAATGTAAATCTATATATTTACAACAGTGTAGTGTACATACTCGGTTATGAAGATGGTTTTATGAGGGAATATGATTATAAAGATGCCTTAAATCAAAAATCAAGGAAAGTCCGTCTTTTGAGCAAGCACGCCCGCCGTTCGTTGATGGATACCCTTTTTATTGGTGGTTTATTTTAATTCAATTATTACCTGACTGACTACATTATGCATTTGCAAATAAATTGGCTTTATCCAACAACTATATTATTATAATCACAATTCCGTGTGAGTAGAAGTAATTCAGACTTTTGTCTGGAACTCTGGGTGCTTTAAGGATTGCTTTTTGAGTTGACGCCACTGCCGCAACACATCTCATTTGTGGTTACCATTGAGTATGTCACTCCATAATGAAAAATGGAACTTTAAGTGATTCTATTATTAGAACCAAAACTGCAATGACACCTATTTGTTGGAATTGTTGGCAATTTGCATTCACAGTGCATTCCAACTGTCACGTTAGCCAAATAGAACTCCCAACACGATCGATCTGGTGAAATAAATCCATTTCGAGAATGTTTATCCAAGCATCCGTCCGTCAATCCATCATCTTGTTTTCATCATGTGCGTACGTCGCGCATCGTGGTCGTGCGTCGTTATGGGGAGTTTTCAGCTTGCAGATTGTGATTTGTTTTGATTTAAAGATACTAGAATGTTTAAAGGTTATGTCGATGCTGATGATGTTATAAGATGTGGCAGTGAAATCTAACAAGGTTTTGTTTTCAGTTTATTGACCTTAAATACCAAACATTAGTTTTGAATCCTTCAAAAAATTTATATTTTTTAGAGACTACTAAAACCTTAAACATTGCTGATATTGGCGAAGAAGTCCTGTCAAGAAACGGAAGGGTGTATGCATTCCATCAGTTCAAAAAGGGAGAAATACTCGGGATTGCGGTCGGTTTTAAAGTCAAAAGTTAAGCAACTGACAGATGGATGTAAGACCATTTCTTCCAAACAGCCGGAAAAAAAATTGGTCACGGAAGTACAGACTGAACAGTAGTATTCTCAAATAAAACGGGAGGAAACCCCAATTCCACTTAATGAAGTTCTCTTCAACCCAGTATAGAAGAGCTAGGCTAAGCTTAGTAAGAACAAAGTCACCAGTTTCACATTGGATCTCTTCAAATGCAAAGGTGATTATGTTGATAGGTATAGGGTTATGTCAGCTCAGCATACATCAAATTATCAACCAAATATGGGTAGAAAGAAACATGTCCAAAGGATTGAACATTCTTATACCTCTACACAACTTTTAAGGCCTATTCCTGCTAACTGGGATATATGGATCCGATTCAAAATTATAAGGTTAAAACGAGAAACAGATTAGATAGACCAGCAACAGCACCGTCAACAGCAACAGCGGCCGCCATTAATTTAGAACCAACGTTTTTCAATTGCTCAACACAGATACGAACAGCAACAGCAACGTCAACAGCGCCATTAGGCATACGTCCTAAATTTGCTATTGCTGGTGTGCGACCACATCGAAAATGCTTTGATTTGATATGTAAAACAGATATAAATGTAGGTGCTGTTGCTGGTGGCAATGTGTTTGAAGGCTGTTTCACAATGCGACGAGAAAACTAGACGTCAGCGTGTTGTGACGAGATCTCTTCGCAGTTGTTCTCTCTTAAAAACGAGTTTTAAATAACGAAATAATACATAATAAAGTATTTCTCGTCGTCACGTTATTGCGTCTTCTTTTCAATTTTTCGAACTTTATGACGCGACGAGACGACGAGAAATGCTTGATTATGTATTATTTCACTGTTTAAAATTCTTTTTTAAGAGAGAGAAACTGCGAAGAGATCTCGTCACGCTGACACGTCTCGTTTTCTCGTTGCATTGTGAAACAGCCTTGAGAAATTTTTGCTGGCCAGCGTTCTGTTTGCTGTTGACCGTGCTGGTGCTGTTGCTGGTTTAATCTGTTTCACGCATAATCTGTCTTAGTAGTCGAACAAAATAGTGTAGCTCCAACTGCAGCATATAGCACTATCAAGGTTCAAAGTGGGGTTCCCATGTGTCCTCCATTTGGGAGGACAATCCTCCTTTTCAACTATTTGTCCTCCTGTCCTTCCCTACTTAAAAATGTCCTCCTTTTTAATATAATTAATGATTTATTTTGTATTATTTATGTTCGTTGGCTATAAAATGGCAATTTTTTATGATTTTAATTTATAAATTTTTATTTCTATGAGAAATTATTTTTTTTTTTTTTTTTGCTTTCAAAATTTATGCCAAGGAGGACCCGCTTGGAAAGATGGCAAGATTTGTCAATTATAAGAAAAAGCCCCTAAAAATTAACGGTATAGGAAAAATTGAGTCGAAAGAATTTAGCAAATACTCGTAAGGCCCTTGCTAGTAGAAACTTGTTGGGCAAGTTTTGTTATCCTATTAGAAATACCCCGTTTAAGTTTAGTTTATTCGTTCAACTTTGTACACACTTACTTCTGTAATGCGAATTAGCCCAGTGCAGTGCAGTGGTAAGCGTACCGGAATAGTATGCGAAAAGTCCCAGTATCGAATCTCAAATGCATCAATTCTTTCTTTCTTTTTTTGTCTTGAGGCAAAATGGTAAATAATTCATATCTTAATTTTCTTTTTTTTTTTTTATTTATTTTGAAAAATTGTGTCCTCCTTTCGTTTCGAAGAAACTAGTATGCAGCGCTACAATGTGAAGCTGCAGCTACAGTAACTGCCTGAACAGAATGGAAACGGAGACGGAACCGGAGCCGGAGCTGGAATAGCTGTCAAAATATTTAGTACACACAAATTCAATGTTGCGAACACAACGGAACGTAGCCGCATACGGAGCTGCAGTCGCAGACGGAAGAAATCACCAACTTTTAACTTTTCACGCACCGCACTTTTGACGTTTCAAATTGTATGAAAAAAAAACAACTTTTTGGGTCGGAAAAAAATATTGTGGTTATTTATATCGCGAAAAAAATTATTTACTAAAGGGAAAAGCATTGAAAACAAAAAATGGAATTCTGAGCTTGTACACAAGAATATTGTTTTGTTATTCTTCAAAATACTTTCAAAGCTGTACAGCTGCATTGTGGGCACGTAAAAAAATAACGTACGATACTTTTTGATAGCTCTTCCATTTCCGTCTGCAGCTCCGGTTCCAGTATTGTATTCTGTTCAGGCAGTAAGAAAAGTCGCTGCAGCAAAAGTTGACTCAACTTTAACTTTTCTACTCGCTGCAAGCTGCATTTGGGATAGCATATATACATATAACACAAGCTTGTCGTTGGGAAAATTGTAGACGTTCTTAGCTCGTGAGCGATTTTAGTGACAGCTTGTGCTATATCGATTCTTTTTGCTGCAGCTATATCTCATTGTGTTCAAGGGGTTAAACTGTTTCGCAACACTTTATTCGGCCAATACCAATAAAGCTATCAGCAAGGCCCCTCTTTCAAATAATAAAACAAACATTTACATATTATACTAAAACGATCTTTGATTTTTATTATTATTTTAATATTCACCAAATTTGACACTTTTTCACAGGGTTTAGTTTAGAATATCTTGGGCATGCAAATGCCTCGGAAAACTTCTCCGAATTAGCAACAACATTATTAACCCGATCCTTGTGCGAAGAATGATTCTTCGGCTGACTGGAAGATGCTTTTGATTGACACCAAATCTGAGCATAACTTAAAAAGAACAACTGTTTTCCACTAAACATTGAATCAACTTTAGACTTTTTTTCTTCCATTTTTTCGTATGCCCCATAGGCCAGCCGCAAACCCTCATTATCAGCAACATCTTCATTCAAAGCTTTCACTCTTCCGTCACTGTATTGATCAATAAAACAGTTCGCACGCATTCCAAATGCAATTATATCCTTAGGATTAACATCCATTTTGACATTTCCTTTATTGTCATAATTCTGACCATCAAAATCTAAACCATGCACAAGTTCATGGGCGATAATGGAACCAAGCGATCCCATTAATTGAGCTAGAGTTGAGTTTTCTCTATACAATGGTGATCGGAGTAGGCCTATTGGAATTTCCAAAGAATTCGAATTCAACTTTAAGTAGGCATTCACTTTTAGTGGCTTGAGATTTTCAATAGCTAGCAGATTGTAGTAAAACAGTTGATAAAATTCATTGTCAACAGCTAGTTTATCAAAGGCCATTCGAGCTTGTTGGTAATTCTTCTGATCTATCTCGACTTCCGGATCAAGTTGAATAGCAACATCTGAAATGCCAATATGTATTCGCAAGTCTTCTAATTTAACGATTATTTCTGCCTTCGATTTATCAGTATACCAGCTAGTTTTGTTGATTTGATTGATGAATTTCTCTTGAAGGCTTTCAAAAACTTGTCTTGCTTTAAGATCATCAAACGTTGCTGATTCGAAGTCATCAGCAACTGATAGAGGCAATTTTTCATTAACTTCATCGATACAATCTATCCAGCTGGGTGGATCCATTTTCACTTGGTAATGACGAAGAAATTTCGTCAATTGATAAAGTGCTATTGTTTCAGGTTTTGTTTTTCGAAGCAGCGTTTCTAGTTTCTTCAAAAGTTCAACTTGGGCTACGATAAGAGGAGATCGATTGGCTGATGGATTGACTGTTCGACTAAGAAGAGTTTCAAAATAGTGTTTCCAATCTAATCCCGGAAACTGTTCAATCAACTGGTCCAGTGTAATCGGATCGATTAAGACATCTTCAAGGCCTCGATTTAAGTTATCCAGTTCAAATTCAAAGTCAACAACTTCTTGAGCGTATTCATTAGCTTTACGAACGCGAACTCCAAAGGCCAGAAGCAGATACTTAACATAAGTCTTATACATAAAAGCCTCATCGCCATCAGCTGAACCTCCGAATGGTTTCTTCAAGGAAGTCAAATAGATAACATGATGATGTTGTTCTGAATATTTCCAATTTCGATTAACGGAAATCTTAAATAAGGTATCAACTTGGTGGTGTCTTAATTTTGCTGCAACCTGAAGCCAATCAAACGTGGATCCATTGAATGTTTGATTTAGGTAAGGCCACTCAGAGTACATAAAGAGAGTGCTCAAGTAATTTGATAGAATTTCTTCCTCAGACTGCATCTTGCTGTTTAAACAAAGATAATAGAACTTACTTGGCGGATGTTCGTCCTGATTGCTTTTGTGGTGTAATGATCGATAATGCGCCTTCATAATGTTGCGGTTCTCTTGGCGTTGGTCATTGATTACATCTGTAGCTTCAGCATTAAGTGGTGTCCACTTTCCACAGGCGTATTGATAGAAGTCTTCACATGGATTGATCGAATCGTCGATAAATTCCTTAAAACCTCTGACATCTTGGCCTAAAGCTACGGCTGATAAAATAGATAAAACTATAAGATGTTTTAAACCCATGTTGTCTGGAAATGAACGAAGACTGTTAAAAGTATAATTCCAAAAATTCCTTTTAAAAGCTTCTTTTGATACAAAAAGGTGTACGTATTTCTATACTTGATAAGATTATACCAATAACATGTTCTTGTTTCAACTTTCGATTTAAAATTAAGACTGAGAATAATGTCTATCGATGCAGCTTTTTATAAATAAAAAAATTGTAGAGTCTAGACAGCCAGCAGAGATTTATATAAAAACCTGATACTGGCATGGCAACGCACCAAGGCCGTAACCAGAAAAATGTCACTACAAAAAAGGTGTAACTACATAAAATATTTTTAATTATCGTAGTGTTAAAACCAATACTCTTCCTGCTGGAGTGGTATAAGATATGAGAACTCAAAAAAAAATATTTTTCGCTCAATACCAAACTCACTTTTTAAAGATTAATAAAATATATTGTCGTCCGTCAAGTAAGGCAAAATTCCATCAAATCAACGATTTTCTCAACAAAGAACAGAGTTTCCTTAAATTTTGATAACTTATCCTTAAAAAAATTAGGAGCGCCCATATACTAACTCTTTAGGTATATTATAACCTCTCAGCTTTGAACCCTTTTTGGTTGAAATAGATATGACCTGTGACTAAGGTTCCCAACTTTCTTCGAAATGAAAAGAGGACACATTTTTTCTAAATAAGAACAGATAGTAGCCGTGTTTTTTTGCAAGCCTGATGGGAATTGGATGAAAAAAAAAACCATTTGGCGCCGGGTGGACCCGGCGCAGTGGAAGTAGGGCTTGACTGCTAACTTGGATGTATGGGTTCGAGCCCCAGTCTATGCAGCATTCTTTTCTATATTCCCTCAACTGAATGCCACCCCTGGGATTTAATGAGATAATCAAAACCTTATTTCTCAATCCACTGTGCTAACAAAAATCTATCCTATCCTTCTATTCCTTCTAACATTGCCTAATTTATAAGACCCTAGGTCTTACTGGCATATATATGTTTGTGTTGTTTTTTTTTTTTTTTTTTAAGTATGAATAAAATCCTACCCGCCTGGAAAAACAATTTTGTCTTAGATGAGGCCCCGAGACAAAAATAAATAAACAAAAATTGGTGTATTTGAGATTCGGTACTGGAATTTTGCGCTAACTGGTCTGATACGCTAAGCACTTCTGGCCTTATGCGGAATACAAAATTTCAATGTTGAAAATGAAAAACTATTAATATAAAAGCGTTATTTCTTATTTCTGATGGGATAGCAAAACTTTCTCAGAATTTTTACTATTAAGGGCTTATAGAGTATTTGCTACGTTTCGTCGACGGAATTTTCCTTACCTACTGTAAATTTTTCGGGGGCGTGGTTAAACTTGGAACAACATTAATAATATGAAAAAGGCATAAATAATATGAAAATATATATACAAATTTCATTATAATAATTCCTTATGCTGTTAAAAAAATTAGTAATTAAAAATTTGAAAGATTTTTTGGAAAATTAAAAGTTTTTGCTAAACTTTTCTTATACATAAGAAAATAAACTGTATTTCAAAGCATAGAATTTTTTGGAAAAAATTATGAAATTTTTTCACACACATTAGTGCAGCAAAAAAACTATGAATTCTAATTAAAGGCTCTCCCAAACTACGAGATTAATCGCCGCGGCAATATAAATAAATAATCCCACGCCTCTTTCCCCCCCAGATCCCGCACGCGCTGGGGTCCATTTACACCGAGTACGACGGCAATTGCGGTTGCAAGTCATATCGGAACTTATTATTGAATTATTATGTTCTAAAAGAAAAAAATCAAAAATATTTATTATATGTATGTATGTATATTGTGCTAAGTTGATGCCAACTTAACACAACAACAACCCGTATTCAAGGAAAGCGCGAGCTAATCTGGAAGTTAAAAAATTGTGGACTGCTTAATGCAAGCAGTTTAAAAGGCAAAGAAATTAAAAAAAATTAAAATAAAAATATGATTAAAATGAGAAAAAAAAGATCATATATGTAGAATAGTTCTTAATATGAAAAGTCAAAAAGTAAAAAATTAAAATGAAATGATTAGCATGCTTGCATTTGTTAAGTTAGAAAGAGTAGTTTCAGTTTCTCAATAGAATTATCTCGTTTCTCTTTATACATAATATTACGTTATTTTATAAGATTTATGTTAGAAAGTGGAAGAACCATAAAGCAGTTTTTTTTGTGTGATCTTGCTATGATTATAGTCAAAAACATTAAAATTAGCATTTACTTACCTCAACATTCTAGTAATTAGCTCGTTTCTTCCATAGTCAGTTCTGTGAGGAGCTAGATGGAATTGAGGTACTGATCTAAGAGAACGTGAGTTGATGTTAATATTCATTACCTCGAGGAGGGCAGAGGAATCAGTTACACCAGACAAAATTTGATGAACAAAAATAATATCAGCCACTTCTCGTCGTTTTTCGAGAGATTGCAAGTTTATGAGCTGCAACCGATCATGATAAGAGGGTAAATTGTAGTTGTCAGTCCAAGGAAGTCCCCTCAGAGCGAAACGTAGAAATCTACGCTGAACAGCTTCGATTCTCCTAATATGCACGAGGTGATAAGGGGACCATACCTGGCTAGCATATTCGAGCAAAGGTCGAACAAAGGTTGTGTAAAGAGATTTCGTAACGTAAGGATCTGAGAATTCCTTAGACCAACGTTTGATAAAGCCAAGAACACAGTTAGCTCTCGTTACTATGTTGTCGTAATGGGGTCGAAAGTTAAGCTCGCTATCACAGATAACACCCAAATCCCTGACTGTCGTTACTCTGGAAACAAGGACGTTATTTATATAGTAATTTCGCGGTGGCGGACAAACCCGTTTTCGAGAATACGTAATTGCTTGGCATTTCCCAACATTAAGTTCTAAGTTGTTCTTTTCACACCAGACAAAGAAATTATTAAGGTCATTCTGCAGAAGTAAAGCATCGTCAAGTGAAGAAACTACTTTAAAAATTTTCATGTCATCCGCGTATGTAGATAGTTCTGAATGCTTAATTACGCTTTCCACGTCGTTGATTGAAAGGATAAAAAGATTAGGGCCCAAATGACTTCCTTGTGGGACACCAGATTTAGCAATGAAAGAATTTGAAATTGAAGATCTAAACAACACTCTATATTTGCGATCGAATAGGTACGATTCTATCCATTGAACAAAACCAGAAGGAAATCCAAGAGCCTTTAATTTAAAAGCTATAATTTTGTGAGAGATTTTATCAAAGGCCTTGCTGAAGTCTGTGGCAATAACATCGACTTCATTTGTTTTTTCGAATGCATTTAAAGTATAAGAAACAAATTCAGTTAGGTTAGTGGTCGTGGATTTACCTTTAAGAAACCCGTGTTGTTTGGCAGAGAACAAAGGTTTGCAATACGGTGTCAAAGACTATACTTTCGAATAGTTTCGGAATGCACGACAATTTGGCGATTGGCCTATAATTAGAAATATCAGACTTACAACCCTTTTTGTGAATTGGAATGATGAAAGACTCTTTCCACATAGAAGCGAAAATCCCAAGAGATAGGGATTTTTGGAAAAGAGTAGCAAGAGGCTTGGCTGCACATTTTTTAAAAACAATTGCTGGTAAACCATCTGGGCCTGATGAGTAATCATCCTTATGATTCTCTCTGGCTACGGCCTTGTCGATAAATATTGTTTTTTAAATTCATTACTCAGATTTGATTAGCTAAGGAATTATGTTGTTCATTTATTTTCTTGCACTTCTCAGTTTTGTATTGGGGGTTTCCTAGAGTACCTGAACAACAATATTGGTTTCTAAGTATAAAGCAGAATAAATTATAAAGTTTTATATATCATATCTAGATCTACGTAACATACAGATCAAACGTTGTTTGAATTTAGTTTTTATTTTTTCAAGGTAAATAGATCTTCGAGTATAGTTTCCTAGACCTTATTGAGTTGAAAGATTTAGAATGAGAAAAGAAGAAAATATAAATATTCTGGCTGTAAATATGAATAGAAAGCATACTCTTTAAGATGACATTTGTATTTCTTCGTTATTCATTCGGTTTTATTATTTATAGAATAAGCTTGTTTTGAAGGCTTCCAATAACGAAAAAAATAAAACCGAAAGTCGTTTTAACTGTCTCTCAATTTTTCGGAATCATTCGGGAATCGGAACTGTTCTTCGTCATGTAAGTATGTGTAGTTACTCCTCGGGTAAACGTTCTTTCGTGTGTTGAAACTAGTTTTATGACGTTTCACAATTCATGAATCATGACCATAATTTCTCATAGGGCCATTAATAGCTCTGTTCTTTTACTTCCCAAAACTTCCAATTTCTACGAATTTTAGTGCAAAGATCTGTCAAAGTTCATATAAAAAAACATTAAATGGTAATAAAATTCGTATAAATTCGCAGTTTTCGGAAGCAAAAGAACAGACCGCCAGATAGGAAGTACTGAGCCATAGGTACATTATGTACATCAACTTAAAAACAACAAACAGCACACAAATATTATCTCTAGTTCTCGTTTCGTACGTTACGACGAATCCATTTTTATGAAGCTTTAAAAAAAAAACGCATAGATTCTTTCACTTATCAGGAAAGCTCAGATAATACTAATTGTAAGCTTTTTCTGACGTCAAGTGTATTTTAATGTGATCACCGAGTTTCTTAGTAATATTTATTTCCTATTGAAAAGTTGATGTTTGATCGGGTTAACAATAAACATATTTAATTATGTATTTACATTGGAAATCATAAACACGGTTTTGTCAATAATAAATAAATATGACAAATTAACTTTAAAAAACCGTTATTAAGAAATTCGAAAATCATAAAAGCTGTCCTATGGCAGTTCCCTTTAATGGTAACTATTATTAAATGTAACGAACTGCCATAGTTTTTGAAAAAAAATTTCACCAGAATGCAGATCATAATCTTCAGCAGGTAGTACACGTAACTGGCTGAACAGAATAGACGCGCGATCGAGCGGCTATTGAACAATCGCTTTGTCAAAGTTAAAATGCATATAAATTCGTTTGAGTGAATACAATGGAGCCACGCCTGCGAGCCGCGACGCTAGACATTGGTTAACTTTTAACTTTTGCCGCGCGGCGTTCGACAGATAAGGAGAAAGAGTAACCACGACTACAGTTTTGAAAATGCAAAAATACACATTCGCAATAAAACTTCAATATATAAGTTTAAGAAATAACTACAAAATCAATTAAAAACAATAATTTACATCTGCTGTTCGCGAGGTCCATTGTATTCAATTTTTTTCGGAAGCGTCGTTTCTCGCGGCAGCGGCTGATTCGCGCGGTCGACCGAGCGTCTATTCTGTTCAGCCAGTAAAACACAGCCCCTAGGCTGTATATATCGAGGTACAGTATAAACATGACATACAGACTAGACGGAATTGCGAATTATAAAAGTTGAAACATTTATACAACATCCCTGTTCATAACAATGTATTTACCACTTTAAACTTAGCTGTCATTTTTGTATTGACAATTATATAAACTAAAATGTAACATAATGAATTTCATTCCTTTTAATAAATTGAAGTCATTGGAAAAGGTTGTCATCCACTTATTTCTTTGAAGTCACTTATAATTATAATTCTTAAAAGGTTATGGGCCCAGAGAGATCAAAATTAAAAGGCGCGTAAAGTAATATAATAATTATTATGACAACATTTATTGGAAAAATTACTTTTCAATGGAGAAAATTACTCCACTTGGAGGACTCAAATAGAGGCTGTTTTGCATAAGAACAGGCTTTTAAAAATGGTGCAAGGACTGGGAGCAGGAGCTGACGGATGCTGGAAAATTAGAGGAATGGAACGTTAAGGACATGGATGCTAAGTGTGAGATAATTATTGCGATGGAGCCTGCTCGGGTTGCACTTGTGAAAGCACAAAACACATCAGAGGAAATATGGAAGATTCTGGAAAATACTTTTGAGCGAAAGGGTACTCGCCAAAATGTTGCAGAATTTCGTAAGTTAATAAATCTTAAAATGCATGAAAATCAAAGCATGGAAACATATTTAATTCAATTTAAACACTATTGTAAATCGGCTGCGAGAGATGGATGCGAAATTGGACGAGAAGTTACTGGCAAGGATATTCAAGCTGCTTTTGATGTATCAACTAATTTTTCAAAGATGGATTTTTTACGAGTAAGACTACTGGAAGTTAGTGACAACAAGAGTAAAAGCTCTTTTGAACGCAATGATGATGCATTGAAGGTTAGAATGCATTATAAGAAACCTAGCACATATCATTAACCAGGTACGTCAAACAATAATTTCCCATTTATTGCCATCGATGTGGTCGAAAAGGTCACATGAAAAAATAAGACTGCCGTGTTAACCAACACAGAGAGACAAATAGATTTGTGGAAAGTTATTCTTCTGAAAGTGAGGAAGGTTATATAGCCACAGAGCATGAGGATAGTTCCTTACCAGCACAAGAAATGTCAAAAAATGTAGATAGATTTGGTCGGAAATCTGAACAAACCAATTGGTATTTAGACAGTGGAGCTAATTCTCTGTACCCCTTGCACTCTTTCGCATTAAATAAACATTTTCAATCATTGGAAAATTACCGCGGTTTTTACCCTTAAATTAAACAACGCAATTGTTTCAATTTTCTTTCCTAAGAACAAGAATTCCTTCCGTCTTGTTAATGATTACTTTGTAATGTAACATAATGAATTTCTTTCCTTTTAATAAATTGAAGTCATTGGAAAAGGTTGTCATCCACTTATTTCTTTGAGATCAGTTATAATTCTCAACAATAAATTATTGTAAATAATTTATTTGATAAGAACAACGAAGTTAATATTTTTACTGTATATACCTATGTATATAAGAGATGCTTTTCGTATTTAAGGCAAGGAATAGTATGAAATTACTTGCTGTGCACAAGGTTACGGCCTCAAATATTTTCAAACAAATTTCACCACCATCATAAAAATAACACGTACATAGTTACATATGTACTCGTACGTCCTACAAAAAAAAAATAAAAAATACATAAATCGTTACAAATCACTCCGAAGTGCTTAAATTAATTCGACATTGATGGGCCCGGAGAGGTGTGATCCGAAACATGGGGTTCACCAATTTGTCTTTTTTTTCCATTCCAATATACATTTCTACGCACTTCATTTTAAAGAAATGAAGAAATATCTCCAGTAATAAAAGTAATTAGATTTGATTTTGCGTTTAATTCTTTTACCCCGCCACTGACTGATGAGATCAGATGCACCACATGTCGCTGTTGCCGCTACGGCAACTGCGGAGCGCGGGAAACCGTCACAATATAAATATATGTAATAAGTTTTGCTTTATTTTTAGATTGAAACAATTCCCAGATTAAATTTAGGTATTCCCTATAGAAGAATATTAAATCTCTAGTTTCTTAGGAGTTAGCGGTTCGTCAGCCGCACATCGAATTTGAAATGCCTTCCTTTCCTGTCTGTCTGTCGGCATGTTTGGGCATCACCGCCCGCACCAAAGTGATGCTCACCAATGCTGATTAAATTTTTAATTTCTCGTGCCGAGAGAATAGGTATCTACTTCCGCCGGCCGCCCAGATCTTCAAACTGGAACAGGAATTTATTACCTTGCGACTTACGGAAGCGGTTTTGGTTAACATTTCCTGTTAAAATCATAGTGTAGGAATGTCAATGTTGAAAGATCACAAGGATCATCCTTTGTGTAAAATTAAATTATTCAGATTTGAAGTTAATTAAAAACAAACTTCAAAAAAAAGTACATGCACATTAAGGTTGGTAATCACCCTATTTTGACAAACTGATGCAAATTCAATAGATAAGCACGAAACAGGCATTTGTTACTAGATAATAGATATAGGAATATAATATTTCTTTAAGACTTATGGCCAGTTGCACCAAAATCCACTTAAACCCGTTTTTGCTAAAATGCTTATAAAATTATCGGCCTGATAAATTTATCTGGGTTGCACCAATGCATTTCACTGTTTGCGAACCATCGCTGGATTTTATCACCTGTTTTTGAACTGAACGGAAAAGTTTAACCATTGCAAGTGAGATAGCAATATATATGTGCCTGTTTACATTGTATTTTTGATGAAGCATATTTTCGTTCATCAAAATGTTCCTCGTGTTTACATTATAGAGAAAAAATCCTTTTATTTCAATCTACCCATCCCTATCTCACATCCTTAACAACCATGTATCTCTCACTCACACAAAAAAAACTCTTCCTGCTCAATCCGAAAACATTTATTGAAACTGGCGCATCGGCGTAATTTGGGTGGAATTAACCCTTCTCTTTCTTACTCACACAAAATCTACCCATCTCACTGGATGCGCCGTTCGTCAAAAATACAATGTAAACAGGCACTATAGCAGAGATGTCAAACTTCACTGAAAAGCACTTCCACACTATCGTAATGAGTATTAACATAATGTCAAAAAAGTATAAGTGCCAGTTGTACAATCGTGGTTTAAATTTTGATCCGTGGTTCAGGAATTTTAACTCGCCGATTTCGGCGGGTTAACTGAGGTTCAACGATGGTTCAAGGTTCTAATATGCACTAAAAGCCAATTACATGCCTGAACCATCGTTGAACCACAGTTAATCCGCCGAAATTGGTGAGTTAAAATTCCTGAACCACGGATCAAATATTTGTACAAATGGCCCTAAGGGCCAGTTGTACAGTCGTGGTTCAGCAGTGGTTCAAGATTTGAACTCAGTTCAACTGCTATGAAGTGTTGTACAATCGAGGTTTAAGACTTAACTCAACGCTGAACCACAAAAAATTTAACTCGCCGATTTCGGCGGGTTAACTTGAGAGTCAGCCAGGGTTCAGGGATGTGATTGGCTATTATAATTTTTGATGTAGAATATTTCTTGTACCTATACATGCTATCTCACTTCAAACTGAATTTTTTTGACAGTCACGATAACAGATACAAGGTATGCTTATTTTATACACTCGAGCCGCCATCTTGGAATTTTTGTGTCGTCACAATCTTATTTTTAGTATTATTTTCTTTTTCGATTGAGGATAATCATTAGAATTCGGCATTTAAAAGAATGATTTGAGCAAACCTTGTGAAATAACTCATGATGTTTGTGCGATAAATTCACAAATCGAGCAATCGACTGACATTTGACATTGACGTAAGCTATATTATATACTCAATTTTTCTAGTATATAGACTTTAACTCGAGTTCAGTTAACTCTCACCTGAACCACGACTGTACAACGCACTCGAAGTTGAACCTGGTTCACGATTTAACTCGAGTTTAGTTGATCTGCGGTTCAGCGTAAATTTGTACAACTGGCCCTAAGAAAATTATACATGGGTTGACTGGCTGAACAGAATGATGACGGAGACGGAACTGGAGCCGGAGCTGGAATAGCTGTCAAAATATTGAATACACGCAAATTCAATGTTCGAACACAACGGAACGTAGCCGCATACGGAGCTGCAGCCGCAGACGGAAGAGTTCCCCAACTTTTAACTTTTCACGTACGACACTTTTGACGTTCCAATTTGTATGAAGAAAAAAAAAAAAAAACTTTTTGGGTCGGAAAAACAAATTGTGGTTATTTGTATCGCGAACAAAATTGTTTATTAAAAGGAAAATTTTTGGAAACAAAAAATGTAAATTCTGAGCTTGTACACAAGAATATTCTTTTGTTTTTCTTCAAAATACATTCAAAAAGCTGTACAGCTGCATTGTGGGCAGGTAAAAAAAAGATTATAGAGGAATTGTTTTGTAGCTATCGTCTCATAGTTTCAGGTGATGAGTCATCGTGTTTGGGGTAAATTGCAGCTAAATTAGGAGTACTCAAATAATTTTGAGCTCAATTTCTTCGGATATATAAGTGCCACTGACGTCATTGATATCTCATTCGAAAGGGTTTGAAAAAGGGCATCCTTACGCGTATTTCCCATATCGTAAACTCACGTTATAGCACATAAGACATGTAATCCATGTTCGGTAGGTGCCACAAGGGCAATCTACCAAGGGTATTTTTTTATCTAGAGGAAAATGGCATTTTATTTTATTGGTTCGTCAGAACTAAAATTATTTGGTGCAGCCGATAAATTTATCGAAGCAATAAATATTTAAAAGCGTTTCATGCAACCGAGCATTAAAATTAAAAATATGAACGAGACGTTAAAGGCAGTGGGGTCTTAGCTCCTCATGGGATATTCACATATCAAAAGTAACTGGTCTTAAAAGCTTCAATATGTCCAGAAATTGATTAGGCTTGGAAAATTTGTAATTCAGAGTTAAAATTTTTCAATGTCATTATCGATTTTTAGCACCACATTTATGGGATTTTCGAAAAAAAAAAAATATAAAATAATAATAATAAAATAAATATATAACTTAATCCTCATAAAAGATCAGCTGGTTTCCGAAATTGGATATTTTTTGAATTTAAAAAAAATTAAGGTCAGAATCAAACAAGTGTTTAGCAAGAGCGTACGCAGGATTTCGATTAGAGAATGTATATTCATATTATGAACAGTTTTTAGAACTCAATGAAGAAAAAACCAAGACTGATAAAATGACTTTGAAAACCATTTTTTTAGCGTTAGAAAAAGAAACCAGGAAAATGCAAAACTTCTCACAAGCCAGACTCCCCTCATTCGAACTGTGGTAGTGAGAGGATCAAAATATTCAGCCCTATCATAGTATCCGATCGGAACGGAAATTTCTCCGACTCATACAAAATGTTTTTTTATTTTTCATTTTAATGATACAAATTTCTCATAAATCGGTTACACCTGGTTGAAAAGGAAAAATTAAAGTGATATTTTTTATATTTCTAATATTTCTTAAAAATCGGAGAAAATTCCATTCCGATCGGATACTATAAGAGGGCTGATTAAAAAAAACAAGGCTGTTGAAATCTACTTTTTTTCGACGTTGCTAGCTCCCGTAGGTACTATAGTTTCTCAGAATGTATCAAACTTACCAAAGCAATCCTCAGATCGAAAGCTATAACCATATAAATCCAAACAGACATGGTTGGAAAACCAATAAAAATAAATTGTTTTTTTTTTATTGAGTTTTATTGTTCATTTAAGTTTTGTTTTTTTTTACTAATAGTTACCTACATCTTGTATCAATTGAATGACTAAATAATTCGATCCTCAAAAATAAGATAATTTATTCAATTTTAACAAAAACGGCAGTCTTTTACGTTAATAAGCCACGATTGTTGTGGATTACGGTCAATCCCTTTATAGTAACGTTTTTATTACAGGCCAAGTGCTAGCAACAAGGATAAGACTTTGTATAGATAAAGCAACTATGACCGTCAAATATTACACTCCGGTTCGATCGATTACGCGTTTAGTTTCGGTTTTGAAATAAATAAAGAAAACAACTAAACAAATAGGCTAATCGATCAAACCGGAGTGTATGGCTGACATTTTTGTATTTGACAGTCATATAGTTCTTCGTCTAATGGCACGACCGATAAAATAAAAATTTGTACAGGCATATACCGGAGTATTGTTTTCCCACGATCAATAGGTTTGTTCTTTGTTGACCTTTTCGTGACAAATCTCTTAAATCAAGTAAAAATTTATATCGATTAATAGATTCCCACAGTAGCCTGGGAAACGAAAACCCCCAACGTGCCTAAATATTAAAAGTCACCCCTCTTTTTGAAGTTGCATAATATCACCTTAATCCGAAGACTTTAGTTTTTTTCCACCAAAACTTTGAAGAAGCAACAGTTTGTCTAGTGATTGACAGGTTATCATCATCTCATGAATGATTTATCGCTCATGGCACCTTTAGGAATGATTTGTCACTTGTTTTTTTGTAGTAAGGAAACCTAAAATATCTCTACGGTCGTCGTATAGCCTAGTCATTATACATCGCTCCTTGCACTGTTTTAAGAGGTTGTTTCAGCGCTCCCCTTTTAAAAATGCTTCGAGACGAGCATATGGAAAAGAGTTTGCCTTGTCTATTTTTTTGTTAAATTTTTGATGAGAAGAATATTTTCAAAACTAATGTTATCCAGAGGTGGATGTGGCATCTAACCTGAATGAAATATTCCTTGTCCGCCTTTTTTTTTTTTTTCAGTCTAAATATAGCTCGGATTTGTCTTTTTAGTTTGCTTGTAAAATTTTGACATGAAAATGTCTTAAGATCCATTGGGAACCAAAAGTAAGTAATACACTGCCAACTTATAGTGACAACAAGATGATAATGATCTCAGGGGTCTGCCTCTGTCGGTCGGTGCTTGCATCTATCTGCTATAAGTTCATGTCGGTGCAGTGTGGTTTAAGATTGCTTCCCAAAAAAAGCAGGAGCATGTGTAAAAACATTCCTAATGCGGTGGGCGGAAAGGTGGAGGAAATTCCTCAACAGATCAACATAATAGTTGTATCTATGCGATACAATGTAGAGATAGGTGTAGAAGTAGAAGATCCGAACATAACAACAACTGTACGTCATCGTGGGAAACTTTGATTTATCATTGCAAATGATAGATTTATTTTCGACGAGGAGTTTAGGAAACTGATTTACATCAAGGAAATTAAGAAGCCCAAGTGGTATGATGGCTACGCCCGGTCGGTCGTCTTCCACCGGAAAACGTGTGGCAAGCGCGTCATCTGACGAACTTGTTAATTTTGGTTCTTGACAGAAAATTCCTTTATAAGCTGGTATACGTGCGTGGCCATAGCATTTCCGGTTTTCTGTAAATGAAAAGTAAAACCGTAATAAATTTTATTGATGTAGGGATTTTATGATCTTAAATTAAGTTTTTTTTTAAAGAAATAAAATAGGTTGTTTGGTAACGATACGATAAACGTATAGCATCCTAATTGTGTTGAAAAACAAATGTGTTGGAAGCAAATAGGTCAAGTGACGTATTTCGACAAATTAATGAGACTTAAAATATTGATTACGAAAAACAAATTTATGTTTTAAGTGTTTCAAAAACATGATATGTACCGATAACCAAGTTCGGTGGCCATTTCGTCGGGGCTAGATCAAGACTCGCTTTTGTCATAATGTACTGAATTAGTAAATACAAGCTTTTAAGTAGGTAGGTCCAGAGAATAAAACGAGTCGAGTACTGTTCACGAACATCGAATACTCACTCGAAAAAAGCGAGTTTAAACAAACAGAGTCAACCCAAAAGAGATGTTCACGAGTTTTCCTGTTCACGAGTATAATGACTCGTGATTCACGATAAATACTGAACGAGTATGAACGAGCATACCTTTCAACCGAGTTGAATGGGTCCGAATAAAAACGAGTCAAGCGCTCGTGAACAAAATGTTCACGATCAATGTGCTCGGATCGGATGTACTCGACTCGTAAGATGTGTATCCGAGGTTGGTGGTTAATGGGTATTGGGTATTGCGCTAGCTAAACTCTTCGGTGTGTGTATTGGTGGTTGCATACCGCCGGCTACAAAAAATTGAATTTTTCTTTTGAAGGAAAGGAATATTAAATACAACTTTCATTTTTGTTTGTATTTTAACAAATCAAAAGCGCTATTTTCACACATAAAAATAAAATAGCCATCCTTTTTATGCATGCACCTTATCTTTCAGATATTGATAATTTGCATGTTTACATCTTCTTTTTTTAAATGCAATAGCAAAAAAATACAGAAACCAGTTTAACTTCTTGCCATAAACCACCAACCATAAAAACGATAAATACAAAAAAAAAACCTAAAATCTACCTACCCTACAACAACGACCGACCATATAACCCGCAATCGCAAGCAAAATGTTCACGATATTCACTTTGTTCACGATCACCCATTTTCGTTCGAGTATACTCGTTCTGTTTCGAGTACTCGAAAATAGTTGTGTATCCGAAGTTGGTGGTAGATGGGTATTGATTGAAGAGATGAGCTGTCCCAGTCAATGGTGGTTCGATTTTGTGAAGCAGAAAGATATGTTAACGGATTATTTTTTTTTATTGTATTTGAATGAATAAATTAGGAATAGGTAGGTTAGGTACATATGTTGGTTTATTTTAGGTACAATAAAATAACAAAATAAAATTGAGCAAATCAAAAAAAAAAAATAAATTAACAAAAATTAATTTTATATAAAAAAAATAAATAAAAAACATACGAATAATGTACGAGTAAGTAATATTTTTGAATAGTAAAATATTTGTATATGTCTGCATTTCTTGGCTTACAAAAAAAAGCGGCGGAACTCAAAGTTATAGGAAAAGGAAAATTAAACTTTAAATCTTTTGTTAGTTCCATAGAATAGGTACAGTTTTATTTTATGCACAAAATTGCAATGATAAATCGAAAATTTAATTTGCTAATTATGGCTCCAGGTCCAGTTGGTAGCAAATCTTTCACGTTGACATGTGTTCCGTATTTAACACCAATTTGAATACACTGCTTTACAAAAGCCTTGCATCCCACATCCTTCAGTTACCTAGAAAGGTCGTACAACTTTTTACAAGTAAATTTTTGACAGAAATGAAATTATGCATTCATAAATTTGTTGGTTGTTGTTCTTTCATTCAAACCTTTAATATTCATAAATTTTATTTTCAACGTTCTAGGTATACCTTTTTTTTGCAAACGCGTTAAAAATTCACACAGACGAAAAGAGTTATGTAAATTATGTATTTACTTAATTTACATAAACGCACTTGTCGCGGATATTGAAGATCATAAACCTACATGCGTTGTCTTTATATCTACCTACATATTACCCCTTCACAAATCCTTTGAATACAACCGCTAAATTCTAGTTTATTTTCTCCTAAAAAATCACTAAATAGATACAAACAGATATACATAACCTACTCGCATAATACATATAATACAAACCTTACCTACTTATATTTACTTATCTAAGCAATACCCCTACAAATTGTTCAATTTGAAGTTTTTTAAACTTCAGTTTTTTAAGGACACTGTTTTCCCACAAAAAAACAAAAGAACAATCTTTTTTAAAACAATTTAACAACAACCTCACTGTCCCAAAATTGACTATGTCGTGGATGTCAAATATATTGATGATCGGCATTGTTACATATTCTATTAACCAATCAAACTTACACAAAATAAATAAGCAAATAACCCATTAATACCTACATACCTACAAAAAAAAAAAAACAGAAACCAGTTTTACTTCTTGGGATTAAACCAGCAGCAAACATAAAAAACGATAAATACAAAAAAATTCTAAAACCTACCTACCCTAGCAAGCAAAATGTTCACGATATTCACTTTGTTCACGATCACCCATTTTGGTTCGAGTATATTCGCTTTGTTTTGAGTACTCGAAAATATTTCCAATTGTTTACGAGCATTTTGCTCGTGGGTATAGAAGTGCGAGAAGTTCACGAGTTCGAACAATTTGTTTGACTTTACTTGTGAGAATTTTAACTCGTGGATAACATGACTCGCGAGCATAGAAGCAGAACGATCGAGTATGAACGAACATAAGGAAAAAGTGGAATTGTTCGAACATATTTGAACATACTCATTTTAATCTCTGGTAGGTACTACCTAGGTACCTCATATTTAAGATACTCACAAAAAATTAAGTATAGTCAGTCATTAAAGAAACAAGTATTTTGAACAAATTTTTGAACTTTATTTATGTTTGTGCTTAACATCTCTAAGGCCCATTTGCTGAAACGAAACTTAAATATTTATGTTCAACTTAAACGCTTATGTTCTACTTTTTCCTCAGCATAAACTGTCACATAAGCTCTTATGTTGAACTTATATACTTAAGTTTCGTTTCAGCAAATGGGCCTAAGGGCTTTATTCACCAAAGCGCTCAAACTGTTTTCGAAAATGATTGACACCCACAAAGTCAAATGTCAAACAAGAATTAGGTAACTCGCATTTTTCATATTTCGAGTTATCAGCAAAAACGTTATTAAGAATATTTTACCAGACTCTTTTTCCAATGTAATCCGAACACAGCAACATAACTTTTTTTACGTGATAAGGATATTCGTGATCTATAATAAGATACCGAATAAATTATTATTATTTTTGTTATTTTACCTGAAATATAAAATAATTAGTGAAACAATAGGTAGTTGCCCAATTCTTGCACCAATTTTTTTGCTGATTCTTAATTAAAATCATTTTACTTTCTTAGATAAAAATGCTTAACTTCATTGAGAATTGTATGTACATATGTAAGTCTGAAACCACACAGACATCGGAGACAGCTACCGTCTAACTAAAGTCTTTTTTCAAGATCTGAAATAACTTTTTTCGCGGTTAAGCACCTAGCTATATTCCTAAAAAAATCTTGCATGTTTTAAGAAAATACCTTTTTGTGAATTTTTTGCGTACGATACTTAGCTCGGGTAATCATTTTTATTTTAACTAAAACATCAATTTAATTTTAAAATTCGCGAAGAAATATAAATAAATTAAATCCGATCACATCGAACGCAATAGTTTTTTCAGATTTAATGAAAAGCTTTTTTTTTGCTGTGTAACCAAGTGCATAAAACGGTAAACTATGTTTTATCTTAAACAACATTGGCGCAAAATTTTAGACGATTTAGGCCCATTTGCTGAAACGAAACATAAATATTTAAGTAAGCGTTTAAGTTGAACATAAAAACTTAAGTTTCGTTTCAGCAAATGGGCCTTAGTATGAAGTTAAAGCATTTTTAGTATGATGCTAGGTTAAAAACAGGCTTTTCCAAATTTTAAACGAGTTAGCATCGTATTATCTTTTTAACATTTTACTAAAGTTAAAATCGCCAAATGCCTATTTTATCTTTTTAGTATCATACTAAATCCAATCACTCATTGATAGACTTTTTGGTATAAACGCAATTATTATATGCCAGCTGCAAGCCGATCCCTATTACATAACGCCGGGTATATTTTTTGGTCAAGTATATGGCACCAATTTAGCTATAGATTGGGCTCTATGAACTTTCTTCCAAGAAATTCTGATTCCTAATTTTTCGGCTGTTCAAAGTTGAACTGTTAGAAAGCTGCTTAATGATATCCAGTTGTATCGACTTCAATATGACTTCTATATGATTAACGCTTCAAATATTTATTCAAAATATTGGTACCTACAAAAGAGTAATTTGGTTCTGAAATTTATTTTAATAATATTAACACGTTAAAGTTTTTAAATGTCAATTCAACTGCTGTTTTAATTGAATTATACAGAAGTGCGTTCTATTTCCGAATAAAGTTTCCTTCTATTCATGTTTCTATCGAATACGCTATCGGCCGGAAACAAGTGGCAAGTTCAGTTGGATTGATTTTTTGGTTTGGTTTAGTATAAAGAGAGGGATTAAAAACTTGATGAATGTATCAAACAATACCTACATCGCTTTACACAGATCGGTGCAACTCTTCCCGTACCTGTGGCTTCAAGCGAACCGTCTTTCTCTTGTCTTCGCTGATTAAAAACGTATCTGTTCAATAAGATTGGTGAGGAGCGATTAAATGGGTTGATATTACTTAACATTTATATAGAGATATTTATATTGATATTTATATTGACCAAAAAGAGCTTTAATAATTCTCATTAGTCCAATTCTACTTCATTGAGGAAAAGAGCTGCAAATGCAATGTCAATTATTAAGACATCAAAGCAATTTAGAATTTCGTATCCCAACTGAATGTTGATTTCTCTAAACTTGAATATAGAATTAAGTTCTGCAAAGAAAATATTGCCTAAAAGAAGGCATCTACATGATGTAATATCCCTTTGATCTATTTATACCTACATTATTTGATTGTAGAGCTAATTTACATATATGTACATAACATATCCAACAAATCCTTGTTCATCCAAATATTTGCAATCACATTATACTCAAATATCTACAAAGAACAATATTTAGATATTCATTATCCTATCACTATCTTTTTTATCTGCAATAGATACGGTGATTAGAATCTAAAAACAAAATGATACTTGCGCACATCATCCTTAACTGTAATGATATAGGTTTATTGTCCTTTACTGCCTATTTAAGTGGGTGCCACTATATACCTACCAGTTGAATGTGCCTTCAAATAAAAAGAACATTCATTGGTTTGTAAAAATCAGTTTAGTTTGAATTGGTCGTCGCGTCGGTTATGGTCTAGCAAAAAGTTTTCTATCAAAGTTGGATTTGAATATGTGTTTTCGGAATGTTGTCATTGTTGTAGTGTCAGTGGTGTTAATGGCTTTTATAAGTGGATTTAAACTTAATGCTCCTCTGGATAAATACTTCTTAGTTGCGCTTAAGGATTATGCGAGTTTTGTTGATGCACTGCAAGTTGCAAGATACCATCATTATAAGTTCGTTAAAAAAGTATGTACATATGTAAGCCAAACAATATTGTTTAAGTATATCCGAAGAATATTGCTCATTGAGAATTGTAATGTCAAAAAATAGCTTTGAGCTTTGAGTGGTTTGCACATGACAGACGGCCAGCGAACTGCGACACCTGAAATGCTCAGGAATTTTGACATTTCATTTACATGAGTATTCGCTGACAACTGCGAATTGCCATAAAACATATACAAATAAAATAAATATTCATTTTATTTGTTTATGTTTCCCAATTTATCATGCCGCCTCCACACGCCACGAACGATGTCAGGATTATGAACTGAACACATCGACAAAAAATCCAATGGAGGCACAAAAATCCATGGGCCTTACTAATAATCAATCACTAATGTCGACTATTAGTAAGATGTTAGGTTAAAAAAAAGTGTAGAGCCTTAATAGGATCCTACCAATAAACAATTTAACCTTCCAGTTAAAAAAAATCCTCACACTTTCCTTGAATCTACTACAATTTCCATCAAAGTTGCTGTCAAATGAAAAAACGCAAAGATAACTGTCAAAATGTTTTCGATACATTCAAAGTGGAGTATTGCCGTATTCCTTCTTGTACTTAAAGTAAATTGTCTATTTAAGGTGTTCGAACAATTTCTATATTATTTTATTTTTACAACATCACATTTAGCATTCACAGCTTTTCTTTTTCTTACCTTCATTATTTTATCACGTTCACAAAATATTGATAAGAAAATTCTATACAAAAATTGAATTTCGGTTTTTTTTTAATGCAGTATTTTCTCTCTGATCGATCGGAAGGGTGAACGAAAAATTGTCAGGCAGTTCTTTTAGAAGTGAGTGTTTTGGCTTATTTTTTATTTTTGAAAAAGACGTTTAAAGTAGTTTTGGCTGTACAAATATTTCATACAAAATTTAATAGGGTAAGGCGAGGAGGATTTGACACAAAAATGATGATACGTCATTTTGAACCAAAATCTAGCGCACCGTTAAAAATGTCGGGGTATAAAACTTTTCTTATATATTTGACTTCAAAATAGTTTTTATTCTAATAGTGTATTCTAAAGGATTTTCATGATGTAAAGCGAAAAATAAATAAAATAAAAGTGACAAATCCTCCCACTTTATAGGAGGATTTGACATTGCCTTAGGAGGTTTTGACAATAGGTAGGAGAATTTGCCAGTCTAAGAACTTTCACTTCAAAACGTAACACAATGATAATTTTATTTAGAAAAATTAACAAAATATATAGAATAGTTCATAAATAAAGTTGTAATAAGTTATTATAAATTAAACTTCAAATTTGATCAAACAAATATAAATATTAATTTAGCGAATATCAAGATTAGCAAAATCTGCGTTAAATTTAAGTTTCTCTTTGGATATGGAGGCTCCAGGCATTTGCACAGCACAGGGCTTGGAAGTTTTGCTTCTGAGTCCGTTGAAAGTGCAAATTTAACGTCTTCCACTAAAGACTCATAAAAAACATTTGACTTATTTTGTCTCCTGAAATATTTGATTGTGTATGGTAAAGGGGTATTCTCTGCAACATCTTATACCAGTCCAACGTAATAAAACACCATTTTATTTCCGAATTGTATGATAACATAATCTTCGGGACGTGCGACAACGTTTTTGCTTAATGCCAGTCCTTCCAATTCCTCGTCGTCGCTGCTTTGCCATCGTAATGAAGTGTCTGAGTCTCTGACGCTGAACTTTTCGCACTCATTATAGAAGAATACGATACGAGAATCCGATAAAAGCTTTAAGCGATATAAAAGGGTCGTTTGTTTACTTTACGTTATATTTCCGCGCCAGCAGATGTTGGCGTTTCAATTTTGCGGTTTATATTGTTCAGTTCTTTTTTGAGGGCTTCTTCATCTAGGATAAAATATTTGGCATATTTTGCTATATAAAGTAATTTATTAAATAAAAATTGATTCAAAAACAAATAATTGTCTTTAAAAGAAACATTAAATCCTCCTTTAATCGAACTTTAACTTTTTATTTCAACTTACCGACATTTTGCAATATTATATTAAACACTGTTCTTATCCACAAATCCTCCTCACTCTACCTTACGCCTACAGTACAGATTCACCTCAATAGTGTCAAAAATTAATCTTCGGATAAAATTTAACGGGATTTTAATTTTAAAATATGCATATCCAATCAAAATCAATATATAATTAAAGTTATGCTTTATCCTAACCCTATCAAAGAAAAAATATTTTTCTAAAAAGACATCGCTTATCGTTTCGTGAATATTCGTTTGGAAAGCCACACCATATTGACAATGGATCTATCACTTTGTTGAAAAATAGTGTCAGATGTTCAAACAACAACCAAATACATCAGAAGTGGCAGCTCCGTTGGCTCCTTGGCACTGTTTCCACTTGCCCCAATATTTAATTCTGGTATGACTGCTTTTAAACGATGCAATTTTTTCTTGCTATATTTAAGCACGTTGCGTTGTTGGCGAGGAACGAATGTGGTGGCCGGGATGGACAAAATTTCTAAGGCTGAAAAAATTGAAAGGTCATCGCCTTTCTTTTCTTTGTGTTTTTCTTTATTGGAGTGTGAAAAGGAGTTAAGACTTAAGAGTGCAGAGCAGGGCTGCCGTTTTGAAAATTTGCATGGGAGTATTTCAGAGTATTAGAGGGGAGTATTTCGTGTTTATGGAGATCACGCAAAAAAAAAAAGCATTAACACTTGCGCTTTGTGCATTCCGTTTCCCATTTATATTGACAAAAAATACCAAACTAATAGAAATAGAGAGAAATTGTACATTAGACACCTACATTTGCCAATATCAGTATTCACTAGGAGATCCTATCTTGGATACTCTCGAGTGTCAATGTTTGTTTCTGAACGATTAAAGTCGGATAGGTTATATCAGCTGCTCTTGACATTTCTCGTCGGATTGATGAGTAAAGCCTTAACTACATAAGCCAAAAAAGTGAAAAAGTACAAAAGTAAAAATTTTCAAACTCATTTTGGGATAGTGTTTCTCACAGAAAAATTATAAAAATGATGCAGAAAGCTTAAATTTTGGTTTAAAAATAAAATGAATATATTATTTTTCACAAAACAACTGCGCTAGCTGGAATAAAATATTTTTACTTTTGTAATTTTGCAAAAAGTGGCTTATGTAGTTAAGGCTTAAGCCAGAATTTTTAGGATAGCTTGAGATCTTTCTTTTTGCCAACATCTGTTTTGTAATCAGCCTAGAAATTTATAACTCTCAACCTTTCCTGTATGAGCCTTCAGTTTATTCCCGAATCCGAACGGCTGATGAGCGGCACTTTTCTATGACAGGAGGATTTGTCACTAACTTGCAAGATGACAGTAGCCCTGAAAAACATTTTTTTTCTAGGTGACAGAGGCTAGTAATCGAACCCAGACCTCTGGCGTGACAGTCCAAGGTACTAACCATTACGCCAAGGGCTACAACAGATGATTTCACTTGCACAAAGATAATTTTCTTTAAAAATCGCAGAATTTAAAAGTGACTTTGCAATAAGAAAGAAACAAATATTAAAAATCGCAGATCGCAGTCGCAGAATTTCTCAAGGGGTTATTAGAGACCCGATCAAAAAACTATCTAGCGGTCTTCTTTAAGTGCATCAATTTTTCTAAGTATTTTTCTGTTTTTCGCGTGATAGAGATATCTGCAGGCGTATTTTAGATACAATATACCTAGAGTTATTGTTAAAATCAAATGTTAGCTCATCGGAATACTCGAACATACACCATACTGGAAGAGCAACTTGTTTGTGGGTAATTGCGATCTCCTTGTCCCCTTGTGATTTTTGAGATTTTCTAGCTGCAACCTGAATTGCATCACACTCGGTAAATAGAAGAACTAGAAGGATAGAAAGAATTTTCGCTGGAAATCCACATGAGTCAACTGAGGAGTTATAGGTTATTATCCTATGAATTCCTACAGGTGGATTCCAGTTCAAACTAGGAGGTATAGGAAAAAAATGCTGTCTAGAGTAGAATCGAATTCTATAACCTTTAAGGTCATCGTAAATTAATTGCAACTGGAGGTTGAAGACGATGTTGGAACTATGAGTTTGAGGTATCGGAAGAAAGCTTACACTCTAATGCAAGTTTTCAGTTCGCCGCACTAGCTTTACGACGGCAACGCCTGCAAGTAGCTTTTTTTCAAGTTAAAGGTTATCGTAATTATAATGTGGCTGCCAGAAAGCAATCAATCGTTTTTTTTACCATAGGGGGCTTCATTTCATTGTAATGAAATTACTTAATTTTTAACTGATACAATGTAACCATTATGTTCTGCTTTATATCACTTGTACGGCGAAATATCTTAGTATTATCAAAGATCCTAAAATTAACTGGAAAGAAATTATTAGAAAGAAAGAAAGAAAGAAAGAAAGAAAGAAAGAAAGAAAGAAAGAAAGAAAGAAAGAAAGAAAGAAAGAAAGAAAGAAAGAAAGAAAGAAAGAAAAAAAGAAAGCTTCAATAGCTTTAATAGCAGCTTCAATAGCTTTAATAGCAGCTTCAATAGCTTTCTTTATTTCTTTCTTTCTTTGCTTTGGAAGTTTTTTTTAATTAAGTGTAGATTTCCTACTTCTGTAGTCCTTCAAGCAAAGTCATTGCAGTTCTGAAGGTCGCAAAGAGTCTTGCAACTTATGAAATAACCAATAGCAATATGAATTTTTGCATTGAATGCCAGGTGACATTCAATCCTCAATTGTCACAAACTCTAACTAAGTGCAACCAACACAACACTGTTACCCTTCGATGGGTTCCAGAGCACCGTGATATTCACGGAACCGAAATGGCGAATGAATTGGCTTAAAAAGGGTCGTCTCTCGATGCAACCCAAACAGAATTCACGGTACTTAACTTATCCAATGGACAAAGAATAATATAGAATTCATCAGAATCTTCTCAAAGCCGCAGACGACAGTTGGTTAGCAATTAGCATTTATCTGGTCACGAGGAATATGTCAACAAATCTGACTAAAGGGAAACGGACTATTTACACAAGCTAAGCGGGCCTCAACTATCCCTCTCAGTTGGAGTGTCCTTAACGGGTCACAACTTAATGGAAATCCACATGAGCAGAATGAGCATCAGCACATATGACTTATGTAGAGGAAGTTAGGATGAAGAGGCGGAGAAGGGCTCTCTTATCAGTTTCAAGCTTAGCTACAGCCATAAGCCAGCCCTTCGGAGATTACTTTTTCGATGAATTGAAGAACTTCCTGAAAGGCACCCTATAATTAAGTCTCAATAACTTCCTTTCTTCTCCCCCTCACTTACCCTACCTTTATCTTGGTAGCACAATCGATCAGCGGAGATCCAAGTGAGGTGATGCACTTTACCGCTTCATCACCCCATCTAACCCTCACCAAATAGGTATATATGAACTTACTTCTTGATTTAATTTTACCGTATCTTCAAGTTTTCGAAGATGAACCGCCACATCATCAATCAATTATATTTTAACTTAAACGCACATTAATCAAACTCGACTATTAGAATTGCTATGATTCTTTATGCAAATTCTCAAGAATATTCTAAATGATTTTTTTTTTTACTAAATAACCCTTTATTCTCCCACTCTCATTCTCATAGGGAACTCGCTACAGCTACACACAATTTGACATAAAAATAATGCTCTAATTGGCATCCGGTCCACATCCATTGACCTGCTGTCTTCCTTAATTCTTATTTTAAATACCCTCGAAGCTTGCAAACCAGACGGAACACAACATGTGTCTGGTTTCATCCCCACGCCACAGATTAGATATAAATAAATATATTCCTTGGTGATTGATTAGGATTAGGTTTGTTTGGTTTGTCAAGAAGTCGATATAAGTTCCATAATTTTCAGCCACCCACAGCTTTAAGCAGCAATGTAATTATACTGCCTACTGTTTTTGCGGTTAAATGCGTCATTAAATTTTGTATCTTTGCCACTCGAGTGGTTTTCGGTTATTTTGTTTTAGTTAAAAAGCAGTAAATGATTGTGTTGTGACTATGAAGCGCAAACATTGTTGACAGTGACATCTGTTGGTATTGTATAGTTTGCGTTAGACTATCAGAGAGATTTAAGGCTAATAAATTAAATCAGTAATCAGTATCGAGTAATGGAATGAGTCCATTTGATCCGGGAAAATAAGTTTTTGAATTAAGTTTGACAGAAAAAAACATGCATAATGCATTTTTTACTCATATAGGATCTTTCAGAACTGTCACTTCAGGCAGAGCGAATACTCTGACAGAACTTGTTATTTTTTATCAATTTTGTTTGCTTTCACCCACTAACTCTGTTTATTATCAATTGATAGTTGATACAAATTAAAAAAAACAACTATGTCGGTGTTCACATTCGCCTAACTCATCCGACTTTATTTTTGACATTTCTGTGCTTTATCTCATTTCGACTTCATCAATGGGAGTGAGATAAAGATACAGAAAATTCAAAAAAAAGTCGAAGGATTTAGTTCAAACTTGTGAACTGTAAGAATTAAGGGAATAAAATGGTTTTCAAAATAATAGGTATGTCTAATTGGACAATTTTTATAAAATAAAGTGCGTTTGCGCAAACAGTTGGCAGTTACCCCAAAACAAATTTTTATATAACGTCGGGAGATGATTTGAATCTTCATCTCTTCTTTTGCCATTTGATATCAGATAAGACAGCATCGAAAAAATTATTTCCTAATTTGCTATGTTTGCGAAAAAAATACGTCCCTACTTTTAGTAATAGCACCTGTATCCTGCCGTACAATATTTTTTTTTTTTTCAGATCGATGGTTACGAAAATATATTCCTATTTGAAAAGCTTCCTGAATGGAATATTGGATACGGAAATAAGCGATCTGGTCATAAGCCTCTGCAAGAAGATAGTCGAGTGTTATGGGCCTCTCAGCAAAAAATTCTTCAACGTGATAAAAGAGATCTTATAAACTATGATGAAGATGACTACAACGAAATCGAAGAGAGTTCAATTTATAAATCAGGTGATCCACCGTTTAATGACGAACTTTGGGAACATCAATGGTATATGGTAACAAAACTAATTTAGAACTGCTTTAATTTTTATTTTAAAAAAATCAGTCTACAAATTCTAGCTTGCCGAAAGCATTAAATCTAAATGTCATGCCAGTTTATGCTAAAGGTATCACAGGAAGAAATGTACGTGTAGCTGTTCTGGATGATGGAATTGAGTATGATCACGAGGATCTTATCCAAAATTATGTAAGTTTTTTTTTTATAAAATGTTACTGACATTTAGGCCTAGTTTTTCAGTGCGAGATTAAAATTAAGGCCGAGTTTATTTAGCTCGGGATTATCTGAACATGTATTTTTATATTTTATCCTCCGAGTTATTTAAGTCGAATCGCATAATTTTCTTATTAAAAAAAAACAGTTTCTTGAGTTACCTACATACATTTAGGCCGTGTGCGAATTGAGTTAAAATCGCATAAAGTTTTATCAGAAAATTAATTTTTGACACTAGTGAGGTGAATATGTCAGTAGAAATGTCAAAATTTAATATCGGATAAAATTTAATCACAATTTTAAACGAATTAGCACAGGGCCCAGAGTTAACTAACTCTGGTTTAAGCCCGTGTGCGAGTTGGTTTAAAATTTCGAATAAATTTTATCCGAGATTAAAATTTGACATTTCTACGTACAGATTCACCTCACTAGTGTCAAAAATTAATGTTTGGATAAAATTAAGCGCGATTTTAACCAAATTCACATATGGCCTAAATTAAATTATTAAATACTCTTAGGACCCCCAAATAAGTTGGAATTACAACGAAGATAATGCTGATCCATATCCTAAGCCTGATGATGATGACAGTTCGCATGGAACAAGATGTGCTGGTGAAATTGCCATGATGGCTAATAACAAGAAATGTGGAGTTGGAATAGCTTTTAACAGCCGCATTGGATGTATAAAAATGCTCGGAGGCTTGGTATATGATTTGCTTGAAGGTTCTTCCTTGGGATTTGGTTTGGACAAAGTCGATGTATATAGTTCATCTTGGGGACCAATGGATAATGGCCAAACAATGGAAGCACCAGGAATTTTTGCGAAAGAAGCTCTTGAAAGAGGGGTTATGTTGGTAAAGTTAAAATTTTGAATTGAAAAATTAGATATTTGATTAAATAAGATGTTTTTTATTTGCACTTATATAGGGAAGAAGAGGACTTGGAAGTATATATGTATGGGCTTCTGGAAATGGACGGAAGAAAGGCGATAACTGCAACTGTGATGGATATGCAGCGAGTATTTATACAATTACAATTGGCAGTGCCGATGATAAAGGTCGTGGAGCGTGGTATAGTGAAAAATGTGCTTCCGTTATGACAGTTACTTATTCTTCGGGAAATGATTCAGACCAAATGATAGTGAGTATTTTGGCAACTACTGATTGGTTTCGTGTCATATATCTATCTATAAACAATAACAAGGATGGAAGAGTTTAAAACAGTATTTTTCGTCATGCCATTCGTTTCGGTTGGTATGTATTTAGGCCTGAACAAGAATTTAGTTTTTTTTTCAATTTTTCTCGAAACCAGCTCCCACGGTTTTGTTAAACTCCCTACCAATAATAATAGTTTCTACTGCCAAGTACCTACTTCTGGCTGCAGTCAACTACTTCCAATCTGTGGTCGAAGTAGATCAAAGAAGCTCATTAACGTAGTTCAGAAATGTATTCTTTCTTGTAGGAAAAGGACAACATCAGTAAAAAGAAATCGCTTAAATGCCTTCTACATCATCCCACTGAGTATTAACACATGTCAAAAAAGTGGGGGTTTGAGGTTGTGATGAATTGATTTGTTTGGATACAAGTGTGGAAGCAAAATATGAAAATCGTTTTCTTGCCCCAAATTTAGCAGTCGGAATTAATTCTATCCCACTTTGGTTTGACATATTGTAGTAATGGGATAGTGTGGAAGGGCTGTTAGTAATTAATCAGGTATTGTTGACGTTTTTCTATTTTAAAATTACCGGAATTCGAGCGTTCCATTCATCATCTACTGAGGTGCGTTCTTTTATGTTACTGTGGTTAACTATAGTTAATGTGTCAAAAACAAAAGTTGATGTGCCATAGTTAAGAAAGTTACTCTTGGTAACTTTTTCATTTAGGAACGACCAGAGTTAACAATAGTTAATCTGTCAAACGAAAGGGGTTGAAAAAAAAAATTGAATTGTATATTTGAATAACGAAGAAAAAATGTGATTGCATTAAATTTATTGCAAAAATAATTATTAGGAATTCAAAATAACATGTGCAATTTTCTTCATTGCTTATGGCACAGAATTTTTTGATGAAAAATTAACCAAATATAAAGAAGAAAATGCCGACAGAAAGAAAATGAATCAGAAAATAAAAGAAAACTATTCCAAAAATCAAAGTCGACAAAAATAATCGATTAAATTGATAAAAATATATTTTAAATATTGAAAACAATTCCAAATCAAAAGGGCATAAAGTAAACAAAACATCCACCATTGCATTTCAGCTGTGTTTGACAGATCAACTATTTCAATTCATATCGAGGAGATGAGTTGGAAAAAGTTACAAAAAGTTACTTTTTGACACTTTTACTTTGGAATTTAGGAACGATTTTATGACGTCATAAAGTTACTCGAAGTAACTTTTCTGAATTAAAGGAACGACCGAAGTTAACTATAGTTAACTATAGTTAACCACAGTAACATAAAAGAACGCACCACTGGGAAGAACTAAAGAGCAAAGCCCAGGCCAGTGGTTTTGGCTTTTTTTGAGAAAATTGCCACATTCTTGGTTTGTCACGTTCAAAGATAAGTATATCTTTTTAATGGCTGGATCAGTTTTTTTTTTTTGTAATTTTTCATTTGGTTTTAATGTACAATTTTCCACAAGATCGCTTTCATACAAAACAGAACGGATTTCTTTATATTTTTTTGTGTTTTCTTTACATACATCAGGCATTTTTTACTTTGCAAAAAATCGAACAAAGCTGAATTTTGTTGACGAACTTAATTAAAAACTACCACATGTTTCAACCACTGCGTAAGTAGTGGTTACACGGGTGTAAGTAGGGTATTTTCTTTTTTGTAAATATCTCAAAAACCATCAGCTGTTTCACAAAAAAAAACAAAATTAAAAATTAAAATAATGACTAACACGAAATTCCTTTTCTTGACAAAACATTTGCGATTATTTTGTCCTTTTGCCCTGCGTTTAACCGAATACAGTTTTACGTAGCGTATAGCATATTTTTTAATCCACACATAACCAAAATCACTTCACATAAAGATACCAATAATTATCTTTTTAACACTTTTTGGCAGAGGGACACAAATAAACAAACGAAAGTATGTCTGAATTTATATTACCCGATTTTTCTATGAAGATTTTTCCAGAAATCAGCTGAAATATTTATATTGAACGATTTTTTCAATGCGAATTTTTGGGATGCTTTTAATCAAAGGCTGGGGTAGGCTTGTTGGGTCCTGTGCAGAGTTTTACCAGAGAAGCAGCAACAAACTTTAGTGTATTTGAGGCTAGCTTTATTCACCAATTACTGGCTCTTAACAATTTCTTTACATTGTCTTTATAATTGTTCCTTGATACCATTGGCGTAGTTAGACATTTTCCCTAGGGGGGGAGGGGGAACCAGCCAGCGGACCAAAAGTTCGAAATCATGGCTGTACTGTTTTTGCAAACGTAACCAAATTTTTGTTGGATTTTCAACGGTATCTTCTGTTTGCTTGTGTGTACTTTATATAAGTACGACGTTTACGCGGTGTTGAATCTAACTTGTTTTTACGTAATTTACTATCGAACTTAAGTCAAAAAATTGATTATTTACCCAATTTTTTTTTTTAATTAATCGTTGGAATATTTTAGATCTATTTCTCTATACATCTTAAGAAAAACACAAAGGCAAATACCTTCAACGAAACAAAAAGGGGAGAGGGGTTAAGTTCAAATTTGTGAAAATGCACAATCAAGGAGGTTTTCAACCCTCGATATCAATTGTAGTTAAGCAGATATTTTATTTAATGTGCTGATGAGAGATGATTAAAAAAAACTTTACTTTTCTTATAATTTTTCGTAATTTTCAAACCGTGTTGTATATTTAAACAAATTAAATTTGATGCAAACATTATATAGCATAATAATTCAATAAAAATTGTATTCTTTTTATAATTAATTTGTTTAAATTTTAGCAAAAATAGAAATAATCTTCGTTTGGGCTTAATGTGCAATTAGTTTAATGTGGGTTTTGTATTTGTTTATCAATAAGTTAAGTAGATACTTATTTTGTCAAGGAAAAATTCCCTCAGGTGTTACTACGAAAAAGCTCATGTTTGATACTTTATTTACAATATATGTGCAGTTATAAGAGAATACGAAAGTTACAAACCCATTGGGCCCAACCAATAATCAAATTTAGCTACGACTTAAATATTTCAGTAAAATGGAGCATAATGGAATGGGCTCTAAATACTAAACCATTATCTAAATATTTTCGTCGACTATAAATAATGAACCATATGTTGAATTGACTCCAAAATATATATATAATATATGGCTAATTATTTAAGATCCATTACGTTATGGTTAATTTCACTGCAATATTTAAGTCATAACTAAATTTGATTATGGTAAGGCCCAATTGGTTTGTAATTTTCGTATTCTCTTATAACTGCATATATATTTATTTAATCAACAATTCATTGTACAAAACTAAGTTTACATAATTCAAATATATGACCACTGAATTACAGTTTGAGATAGCAAGCAGACGTCACTAAATTACAGTCTGAAATAGCAGTAGTCACTAAATTACAATCATAGCAGCCGTCACTAAAATACAATCTGAGATAACAGATGTCACTACTTCAAACTTGGGCTACCACTGTCAACTCTGGAGCTTAAGTCTTTCAAAAGGGAGACTCTCCAAGTACTCTTGATTGGTACTATTCCTACTATAGCAGAGCTAGATTTTCCTCTGTTTGTCAATTCAATTCAATTTTGTTTTATTGAACATAATATATACAATTTGGCTTATAACTAATATGATACTATGATAAATTTACATTTGTTGGCACATAAGGAGCCTAACGTTATACAATGTCTTAAGTTTAACAAATTATAGATATATAAATTACATGTCAAAAAAAAAAAATTTAATTAAAACTCGGCTGACTTAATCGTCCTCAGGGTGTTCATTTCCGGTTGTCAATGGTGTTTTTGGTGTAGGTTGGGGGGAAGTGGGGTTTAGCCGCGGTAGAAGGCTGACCCAATGTCAGCGTAGAACAAGACTGCTTCCTCGTTGTCCATGATTATGTTGTCATCAAGAGTTTCCATCACACTGAGGTGCTGGATGTCGTTGTTCAGTGGTCATCCTTCTCATTAGCGGATTCGGGTGGTCGATGATGTTTTGAGCCTTGGGCGACTCCGGCTCTGATGTTCTTCATGTTTGATTTACAGTTGTCCAGTTGTACGAAAAATTTCCTGAAAGAAAGAAAAGAAAAAAGAATTTTTATTAGTGGCGGAGGTACCTGTAATAGATGAAGTTTATGAGTTAGGGCTTCTATCCAAACGCTATCAAATGCTTTCTCAACATCCAGAAAGCATCCGACGGTGACACGATGACTGTTAAGGGAGGTGGTGATGTCGTGTTGGAACTTCAGCAGCGGATGCAGCGTTGAGTGCTTTTCTCGAAAGCCGAACTGCATGTCAGGGATGATGGAGTTTTCACTGCAGAATTTCTTCAGTCGCCGGGGGATTACTTCTTCCAGTAATTTGCTGATATTGTTGAGAAGTGATATTGGTCTGTAGTTGGATACTAGGTTGGAAGCACCTTTCTTCGGGATTGCCACAATCTTCGCTGTTTTCCACGTCCGGGGGAAGTAACAGTTGTTGATGCAGTTGTTGAGGATGATTGTGAGGAAAATCATTACTCTGTTTGTTCACGGTCTCATATACTATATATGTAGTTCGGTTTAAACTGAGTGTGAATTATAATTTCACAGAAAAGTAGTTTTACTATTTTCATGCACTTTGTGAGAGATGGCTTCAGTGGTATGACCAGAGGTTGGCGAATGGCGAGTACTCGTTTTTCTATCATGTTCATTTCTAGAGTCATTGGTATCGGTGCTTCGGGATTGATTTAAATGCAATTTGATAAACGACACGCCAACAATATTTTTGGGAACCTTTAAACGAAAATGATAATTGCGTTTCCTAAAAATATACAATGATATATATATTTTTATATAATTCTTTTTAGAAACTTTTGTACACTTTTTTAATTACAGACGACAACTGATGTCGGAAATTCATGCACAGTACAACACACGGGCACATCTGCATCAGCTCCTTTAGCTGCTGGAATTATTGCTTTAGGTTTAGAAGCAAAGTAAGTTTTAAAATTTAAGTAAATATTAGCTTTATTCCGCACCGCATCTGTAAGTTTCAATCAAATTTTGTCATTTTTAGTCCGAACTGAACGACCATGTTCAGCAAATCAAATCACGCTTTCACCATGTCACAGCCCATTACATATTTATTAATATAAATTGCAAGTTGACAGATGTGTTAGTCTTATCCTTCCATTGTTTTCCGTTTATTGATACGGGGGTAAGAAATCATAAACGAAAAAGTTCGTTCTGTAGTTTGTTCTGGAGATTATTTGAGAAATCTCTACTGAATTAATTGCTCAGAGCATTAATTTTGTGACATTATTTATGTCGTTTTCGGTTAGGATTTTAGGACTTTTTTTATATGGCACATCTTAAGTAGATCTCTCAATTATGTATCTAGGTACATATATTTTTTGCCCTAACCGTTTTTGTTTTTTGAAAATTTCTCGAAAAATATAATTTTTTTTATTTAAACTTTGAAGTTAAAATTTGAAGCTTATAATATTAGGTATTAGTTTAAAAAAATTTGTACTTTTTTTCCAGTCCAAAACTATCATGGCGCGACGTGCAACACATCATAGTTCGATCAGCAACTAGGGAGCCTCTAACCACAGGTGACAATTGGCAGAAAAATGGAGCTGGACTTTTCTACAGCACAAAACTTGGTTTTGGCCTAATGGACGCTGATGCTTTTGTCAATTTAGCTCAAAAGTGGAAAACAGTACCAACACAAAAAATTGACAAAGTTAATGGTAAATATTTAACAGAAACATTACGTCTATAAAGCTAGCACATACACATTAGCATAATCAATTTAAACCATAACTAGAATTTTGTGCTCTTTTTGTGCTATTTTTGTGTGGAAGTCAATATTTTTGTGCTAGCATAGTTTTCGTTTTATGCAAGTCTATGCTACCTTAATATTAAGCTAGCAAAACTTCTAAACCGCTTAACATAATCAATTAAAATAATAACTAGAATTTTGTGCTATTTTTGTGCTTTTATTCTGTGCAAGTCTCGATTTTTGTGCTAGCATAGTTTTTGATTTATGCATAATTATGCATTTGTATGCTACCATATAAAGCTAGCAAAACTTCTAAACCGCCCAGCATAATCAATTGAAATAAAAACTAGAATTATGTGCTATTTTTGTGCTATTATTCTGTGCAAGTCTCGATTTTTGTGCTAGCATAGTTTTTGATTTATGCATAATTATGCATATGTATGCTACACACAACAAAAAATATTCTCGTCGTTCACCCCCTTCTATGCAATTCAATGTGTTGGTTGATGTTGGCGCAATCACACTCACCCACACAAACTCACATTATTCTTTTTGCTTTTTTTGACTACTATATGTTGCATGCAACTCATAATAACATTCCTTAATTCTCCTCTCTCTTGAGTCTTGACTATTTCATATAAATAGATCTTCGAAAAAAAACCATCTTATTGCGATTGGATAAACTGAGATTTCGAACTATTTGAAAATAACGACTTTTTATTGCAAAAAAAAACTTTATAAAACGTGTTATTTTTTAATAAAAATTTTCTTTTTGTGCTTGTTTTTTTTATTGAATAAAATTATAAGAATAAATACATATGGCATTTTGAAAAAGTTGTATGCTATTTATTTCATATTTAGTTAGGTACCTACTTAAAGACACTATTAAAAATAGAAAATTTACTTTTTTTCAAAAGCATATAATTCAAAAATGGGGACGAAATTCAAAAATCAGTTTCAAATTAATAGAAGCCCTGTTTACTGCCTCTAAAAATATACATTCCTATATGTATATAATATATTTTATGACAACATCCGTCCTGTTTTAAGGAAATCGGGAAGCCATTTGTCAGTTTAACGTAATTTTTCGAAACATATCATCGCAGTTTTGAAATATAACGATCAAAATGAAAAAAAAAAAGCTCGAACGTTTGGAAGCCAAAAATGTCAGTCTTTCATACACAATTTAAATTTTGGCAATACGTGGTACCAGGGCTAAGATTTTTAGAAAGCCGTTTTGCCAATTTTCCATTTTTATCGAAAATATGACTGGAAGCCTCTTAAGCAAATTAAAAAAAGGTCTTCGTAAATACCTACCTATAGGTAAATAGCATGATTTTAAATAAATCAAGGAAAATTGATTTAGAATACCTACTAATGTAACAGCATCAATCTCAACTTGTAATTTAAAAAAAAAATAATAACCAAATAAACTGGGGGGTCATACCGTAATTTCAAAACGATAAACATGAAGTAGTGCACGGTTTGCTTGTAAATAAAAAAAAATCGACAACTTTTAAATTTGATGGTGGCGCGGTGGAATAGTTACTTGTTTTTTAACCGAGAGGTTAGGTGTTCGTTCCCTGCTGGCTTTAACGATAGCGTTTTGATGATTATCGACTTACTAAATCAAATATTTGATCGTCAAAACGTGATCGTCTAGACGATGGTCATTTTTTGTGTTACGTGAAGCAGGACTTTCAATTGATTATGCTGGGCGATTCAAAAGTTTTGCTAGCTTTATATGGTAGCATACATTTGCATAAATCAAAAACTATGCTAGCACAAAAATCGAGATTTGCACAGAATAAAAGCACAAAAATAGCACATAATTCTAGTTTTTATTTCAACTGATTATGCTGGGCGGTTTAGAAGTTTTGCTAGCTTTATATGGGAAGCATAATTATGCATAAATCAAAAACTATGCTAGCACAAAAATCGAGACTTGCACAGCATAAAAGCACAAAAATAGCACATAATTCTAGTTTTTATTTCAATTGATTATGCTGGGCGGTTTAGAAGTTTTGCTAGCTTTATATGGTAGCATACATATGCATAATTATGCATAAATCAAAAACTATGCTAGCTCAAAAATCGAGACTTGCACAGAATAAAAGCGCAAAAATAGCACAAAATTCTAGTTATTATTTTAATTGATTATGTTAAGCGGTTTAGAAGTTTTGCTAGCTTAATATTAAGGTAGCATAGACTTGCATAAAACGAAAACTATGCTAGCACGAAAATATTGACTTCCACACAAAAATAGCACAAAAAGAGCACAAAATTCTAGTTATAGTTTAAATTGATTATGCTAATGTGTATGTGCTAGCTTTATAGACGTAGAAACATTGTACATAAATATCATTCAATCTTAAGAAAAAAACAACTTTTTTTCAAACAGGTTCCTTGATTGAAAACCCAGCCAATCCAAATTCCAAGAGAATTATCTTCAACTATGCTGCCAAGAAAATACGACACCTTGAACACGTTCAAGTTATAATCACAGCTACATGTCAATATCGTGGTGCATTAGAAATGTTTCTGTCATCCCCATCAGGGACTCGAACAACCATTCTCGATAGAAGACCTCGTGACTTCTTTGCTGATAACTGCTTTGATGGCTGGCCATTTATGTCGGTGGCAACATGGTCGGAGAACCCATACGGTCAGTGGCAGTTAGAAATTCGCGATAGCTCACCATTGGGCAATAACATCCGAAGCATTGGCCCTGTACAGTTAGTTTTATACGGAACCACGCATGCACCATCAATTTTTTAGCTAATAAACTCGCACAAATTATGCATAAATTAAAATTTTATATTGAAAATATTTTATTGCATATGGAGAACAAAAACGACGAAAACTAAACCGCACCTCATCCTCCTGTCGACTTGTTATGATAAATGATGTTGCACTTGCACAGAAGCAATCCAATGGTGGAAATGGAATGGAGTTATATGTTCTAGGAATATATAATTAACTTTGTGTAGGGTCGGCTCACATTTACTTGCAAAAGATACAATTTTCTAATAAGTCAAGTCGACTTATTAGAAATTCGTATCTTTTGCAAGTAAATGTGTAAAAGAAAATTAAAAAGCAAGGAAAATATGAATGGCCGAAGCCGGAATACGGAAGCAGTTACTACTCGTGGGTAGTTTGCTGATTTGCGCAAAAAATTTCATTTGAAAAGCATTTATGATATTTTTGTTGAGTGCATTAAGGAAGAATCTTTCCTAATTTTTTTTTATTTCTTTTTTTCACTGCTCAACAGCCGAAAAATTCGAAACGCATAAAAATCTACATAATTGTCGATAATGAAGGGCAGGGAAGCTGGTGTTTTGTACATGGTGAGCAATAGATACATTTGTATTTCTTAAAAAAAAGGGGTCTGAGAGAACGATCTCCGATTTGTCTGCTTCTAGCTTGTGTTGTGTGCTAGCTAAGACGTGTGTTAAGAAGCAGACAGTGACTTTTTATTAATAGGGCTTAGAGTATAGTGTTTTAAGAGCAGCTTGGCTGTCTGATATAATGGCAATGTTTTGGTTTACGGTATTTCTTTTGGAGATTTCATTCTACACATTTTCATATAGCTTCAACTTCCGCCTGGAAAATGCTGGACAACTGCCCCATAGGTAAGGAAAGTTTTGTTTCTTCGCCCAAAGATTTCTGCCCAGTTATTCTCGATCCAACAGTGTACCACCTAATTGCATTTGCTTTAAAATTGTCAGTGTAGTTACTGATTCCCCCACTCATTTTTTTGCTACTTAACTGAATTTGAAAGTTTTTTACGAAGTTTTTCTTTTTAATCATGCCAACTCTTAGAATGTGAAGAAGGTAACTTACTGTGGACCTGCTTATCGAACTTCTTTCCATATGATCGCTCCTGCACCTTCTATGGCCACGTCATGTAGGCTTGAGTGAAGGTTTACCTCCATTTTAATTTTTCGTTGAGGTTTTCTTAAGCATCTCTAATCTCAACTAAAATTTTCGTTTCGTATCAGCAGCGTACTATAGGCTTACGGCATGTGATCATTGCTCCACTAATGCACTAATACACTAAGCATGCGCGAGCATTTGTTCTCTTGTGCCATACAACCGCACCATAGGTAGTGATGGGTCTTACCATCATAATGGATGTACACATCATGAGGATGTTTGGTGTGCAGCCTTATGTTTACCTGCAAGTCTCTAGCATATCACGACGCGATGGTTATGATGTTTTTTTTTTTTTTTTCCAGAGGAGTTTATTGTTGAGTTTAATTCCTAGATATTTAACCTCCTTCTGGGGTTCGATTACTTCTCCCGCCAACCGCATTATTTTCATACCAGGTGCTTTCGTTGACTTGAGGGGGTTTATATTAAGTCACACTGATAGATCCCATTTGTATGAATATTCTTGTTTGTATTAAATCGCAAAGAGTTTATTAAAACTTCCCCAAAGCTGTTATTAATCAGCAAACCCGATATATCGTATGCTTTGAGAAGTAAATTAAAGCCTTGTGCGTAGATCGGGAAAAGACAAATTTTATCTCTACAATTCTAATCTCTACAAAAACGTTGGAAAAGGCACGCTTAATTAATGTTTTTCTTCATTTGTTTTCTTTTTGTAAAATGATCAACAAACAATTATAGTTGATCGAGCTTATGGTGCAAAATTATTAACCTGTCAAAATTTTTCCCGTAAAATATAATGCTTCGAACGTTATTTTTTCTGGCAAAACTTAGTGGAGGCTTCTCCCTAAAACGGGTACAAACGTCACAATTTTGGGCGTGAACTGCGTACTGCTTGGAAAAAAACTGAAGACAAAATTTGTCCTGGGAAAAATTTTGTATGAAAAGAAAAAATTTTTCCCGATCTGCGTATTAGGGTTAAGATTTTAAAGTAATTAATCCTCGTGCCTGGGCGAAACGTATTGGACAAGTCACAAAAATCTTTAAATTCAATTTTTTTCAATACAGTCTACTAAAATAAAAACAAAAATTAATTCTTTTATTTGTGTGTTTTTCTTCTTCATATTCTGGAAATCATCAACTATAAGACTCCACAGCGAAATTAAAAGAACTTATTCCTGAGGACAGTCTTGTGTTGTGATGACCTTATTGACACTTTGTCCTCCATATATGCTTCTAGCCGCCACGCCGGCCGTGCCGATCTTGTGCTTAGCATTTCACTTATCCATCTGATGATGGTGATGAGTACATATTTCCTTACTAGATCATTGCTTACAGCTTCAAGAGAAGGTGTTGTTGAATACTTGCTCAATATCTAAGAAGGCACATAAAGTGTAATTGCAATACTGCTTCGAAATTATGCTAGTGAGATAAGGCATTATGGAAAAATGTCATCTACTCCCGGTGACTTAAGAGGTTGAAAGGTTTTTATCACCCTATCTGTCATATATATTAGCTAGATGGATAAATAGTTGACGCTATCTCCCAGCTCTCCCGGTTTGGTTTGAAATGAGAGGTAACTTCTCATTTGTATTTAACAATATGGTAATCGTTCCTCATTTTCTGAAAAACTACCATAGCAGTGGGTTACAAAGTGTTAACGAGTCTTGCAGCTGCATGGGTAGAAGAAATAACCTCGAAGAAGGTTGCAAATCTATTCCTCTTAGCTTTTCTTATTTCCCCGATACATTTTGTCAACTCTACAGAGTAGTTATGCCAATCCATAGCCGTCTAAACCTCATTATAGAGGTTTGTTACCTTGTATCGTAGCTTTAACAGATCATTGCTTAACCACGGAGCATATGTTTCTTCTTTTCAATAGGCTTAAGTTAGTGGATATCTGAGTTAATAGTACTCTAATTAAAGGTAACTGATAAATATGTAAATCATTTTTAAATTAATTATAATGCTTGGCTCTTTTCTTCTTTACAAGAAGACGTGTATTACCCTGTATAATTAAACTTTATTTCAAACCTCAACATTAACCATAACATTTAATCCAAATAGATTAAATCTAAAAGGCTACAAAGCTATAAGTACATACTTGTAGGTAAATAAATACATCCTACACGATGAACAAAATCTCAGAAGGGTATTAACCTGCTAATGGGCGGAACAAAATTGCAAAAACCCAAAAGAAATAAAAATAACTCTGCAAACTTTTATTAATAAAATTGACATAATATTGCGACCAATTAAGAATTTCCAGGAATTAAGGTTGAGGAAATCTCTCCCAGAGCCATTCATATAGGCATCATCATATAAACGTACTACATAGGTGTGTGATTTGTGCCTTATAATTCTGCATTTAGCTGTTCCATCATAGTTTATCAAATCCAAAATTAATTGGCAAGATTTGTGAGAAGATCCAACGTATCTTTCCTTTACATGAGGAAAGGGTAACCACGAAAAAGTTGTTTATTTTCCTTTCTTTTATTTTTGATATTTTTTCCAGGGCCAGATTAATAGAGGAGGGTGTCATATACATTCCTCTCCCCTAAACGCTTTCCTTGGTTTTTTCTTTTCTATATGTATAAGGTAGTAGCCGTGGAATAATGGGTAGTCCGTAAGACCCTGTTTAGATTGGAAAAAATTGAGTCTAGACTGGTGAGGTTGCCGTGACTTAAGGATAAGTGACATAAGGCCCAATTTGGGTGTTTGATGGCCTCATGTCACTTTTCAATAGCGAAATAAGGCCAAATTTTAAGAGTTGGCCTTATGTCACTGAGATTTGCAAAAGAGATCACTGGGACGGGAAACTGCATATGCATAGGTCATAGGGAAAGAAATTCGATCAGCAAGTCCGCAGTAACAAACCTCATTGACATTCCTAGAGATGGCATGATTAAAAGATATAATTTCGTAAAAAACTTTCGAACGGATTTATGTAGCAAAAAAGAATGGGTAGGCGAATCAGTTAACTACACTCTTAGGGCAAATATCATCAAGTGGTACACTGATGGATCGAGAACAAGTGAAGGGACTGGGGCAGGAATTTTTCGGCCAAGAACCAAACTTTCCTTACCGAAAGTTTTTTTTACTAGCATTTTCCAGGCGGAAGTCAACGCCTTAGGAAAATGTGCAGAATGTAATCTCGACCGGAACTACCGTAACCAAAACATTGCCATCATGTCAGACAGCCAAGCTGCACTTAAAGCACTGAACTCTTACACCATCAGTTCTAAACTGGTATGAGACTGTGTGTGCAGACTGAATGAACTGGGCAAAAACGACAATGTAACACTTTGTTGGGTACCGCAGGCCATATTGGTGTCCAAGGCAATGAAGTTGCAGACTCCTTAGCGAAAATAGGTGCAACAACACCCTTAACGGGTCCAGAGCCCTATTGTGGAATAGGAGAAAACGTGATTAAAAATAAAATCAAAACAGAAGAGGAGGCTAAAAGACTAAAAATCTGGAAAGAACTCCCCAAGCTAAGACAGGTCAAACTACTACTTTGGGAACTACAACCAAGAACGTTTCAAATCCTGTATTAGCTTAAGTAGGAATAACTTAAGAATAGCATCCTCACTGGCCACTGTAAGCTAAGGAGACATCTCAAAATCCTTGGCTTGGTGAGCAGTGCCACATGCAGATTCTGCAACAACCAAGATGAGACACCGGACCACATTTTAGGCAGTTGTGAAGCACTTATGCATCAGAGATACAAATATCTGGGCCGCCACCAGATAGAAGTGAGCGAATTACTCTCCCTGAAAATACTCCAAATACTAAAGTTCCTCAAAGAAACAAATTTGGAGGAAGAGCTGTGAATGAGCAAGCTCATCTGGCTCTAAATGGGGGCACAATAGATCTAAAGGTCGCAGTGCAATTATAAACCCCAATTCATTCATTCATTCATATGTCACTTTGGAAATTCCATGTGGAAAATATCAGCTAAACCTATTTCAGTTCTTATACCGATGCGATAGTACATATGCTGGTAATAGCTCCCATTAAACTCTGAAAGCTTCCCCTGTTGAAAACAATTTTAAAAGCGCTCCTGAACTTCACACACACAGTCACAAGAAGCTTATGAACATTTTTTTTTTGTATACGAGTGTGTGTAAAAAGTCAAAATTTTGAATGACAATTTCAGAATGAAAACAAACAATCTATATAAATGCTGTGCAGAAGTCAAGCTGCTGGGCGATGTCATCGTTGACAAAATGCCATCCAGATGCACATATCCGTTGACTATAGAAAAGGCAGACAGAGCGTGGATGGGACATGGGAATCATTGAAAGTTCTCCACTCATGAGGAACCGCATCAAGGCTATACAGAGCAGAGTTCTTCAACGACGCAAGACCGCAATAGCTCATAAGCATCATATATTTTTACCTTTACTTTTTATTTTTTAAGACCAAAATGACGAAATCAAAAAAAAAAAAGAAGACAGTATGGAGTGTTTGGATGAGAGATGCAAAATGAATACGCGCAAGTGGGAGCAGATGATGGATAAAAATACAATATCTGAAAAAAGCCTTTTAAATATCTAAAACGGTGGCGCATTGAAATAAATTACTTAAGCAAACATTTTTTGCGTGTATTTTTGTGATTCTCCAGAGGTCGAGGGTTGCTTGGAGTGGGTGTGTACTTTATTTTTTAATTAATTTTTTTTTTTTTTTTACGAAGAAATTTTTCTTAAAAGAGAAATACATACATAAAGTCCCTTCAAGGCATCAATCAAAAATTTAATAATTTTTACAGAATATGTGAAGCAGATGGTTGTTTGGCGGGCTGTAAAATTGTTGGGAGTTAGTGAATGTCTGTCTTTACACATACTTAGAAATAACCTTGGATCATGTTTACTTTTGTTGCAGTTTAATTACCTTTATGCTATATGAGGGAGGAGCATTTACTTTGAAAACCTTGCATCTGACAACACGCTTTTTTGTGAGATACATACATTATGATGGATTTCATGGTTTTGCGATATACCTACTCAAAAACTAAGCCAAACTATAGATATGTACTTAAAAGAAACAAATCTTCTGAGAGAAACGCCGCCGCGTTGTTCTTCATGGTGAAATCTTGCAAATAATTAATTTGCCTTCCAAGTACAATCGAAAAATAACGATCAGATCAATAAATTACAGAAAGATGCATTAAGGATTTGCAATAGATGGAATATGGACACAAAAAATATCGTTGACAAAAGACGGCGGCGCGGCGTAAGGTCAAGATTCACTTCGATGAACTGCCCCACCACGAGATTTCCTGCTACCACCGCAAAACTTGAGAGATCTTTATGGAAGCTGAAATTAGTGGAACAAAAATGGCTTAGCAATTATCATTGATTGGATTCTTCCAATAGGGTATCACAATGGATCTACATTGATCTAAGTGTGACGGTAACAAGATCAACTGTCAGCCAACTAACATAACCTAACCTAACCTAATTATCATTGATATGAATTAAAAAATGAAGAGCACGGCGAATGTTTTCTATATTGTGGTTTCGATTCCCAGCGATTTTTACTCGCGCGCGAAAAGGGAATTAAGCGATTGAAAGCGATTGAAATTTCAAGTTGTCTACAAAATGAGCTACACTGAGAGAACGAATCGTTTGCTGCAAACGTAAAAATTGCCCAAACGAATTTTTCGTTTGTTGGAGAAATTTGCTGCCTTGTTTGCAGCGAACTCTTAAATTCATTTGGCTCAAACAATTCATACTTTTGTAACAAACATTTAATCTTCTGTGGCAAACGAGTCGGGTTTTTGTGTCAAACGTATATTAGGGATTTACAAAAAAATCTTGTATTTGTGACAAACGAATCGTCCGTTAAGCGTAAACGATGTATGCATTCATGACAAAGGAATGGTACAGTTGTGGCAAAAGCTCCAGGTGTTTGTGGCAAATGAATAGCACGTTTATTGCTAAAGAAATGTGCGTTTGATGCAAACAATGTATGCGTTTATGGCACACGTATCAACCACTCGGTGTAAACGAATCAAATTGAATCACACGTTAGCTGGAACTAATCTTGCGTTTGTGATAAACAGGTAGAGCGTTTGAGGTAGATGTTAGTTTGTTTGCGACAGACAAATTATGCGTTTGTGGTAGAGGCAGTTTGTTTGAGGCAAACAAATAATGCGATTGAGGTAGACGCAAAGTTTGTTTGTGGTAAAAACGATGCGTTTAAGACAGACGAAAAGTGTGTTTGTGGCAAACGATCTATGCGTTTGAGGTAGATGCAAAGTTTGTTTGTGACAAGAACGATGCGTTTGAGGTAGACGAAAAGTGGGCTTGCGGCAAACGAAGTATACGTTTGAGGTAGACGCAGTTAGTTTGTGGCAAACAATTGATGCGATTGAGGTAGACGCAAGGTTTCTTTGTGGTAAAAACGATGCGTTTAAGATTGATGAGAAGTGTGTTTGCGGCAAACGATCTATGCGTTTGAGGTAGATGCAAAGTTTTGATGCGTGTTTTGAGGAGTGCGAAACAACGGCCCATGCATATGTTCTGGAAGAGGAATAAGTTTAGAAACAGAAATAATAATAGTATGTATTTGCTTACCTGCTGAGCTCAAAATAGGATAATTGTTGGTTGAAGGACTGCCTAGATGGCTCAACTTTTCATGACGGTAGCATGAAATTTCACCCGCGGATATATTTGGTAGATTTATCTTATTTCGGGGCGACTTTCCAATGTGGTAGCACGCCTAGAGTGTTTATTTTTTTTTACAGTGAGCTAAGGGTCTCAATCTCAACTCAATAGAATGACTATATAGACTAAAGGCTAAACTACATTTACGACTTTTTCCAAAAAGTACAAAAGTGAAAAACTAAAACATGCGCTAGAAATGCCTGTGTGCCAAAAAGTCTGCGAAAATAGTATTTGATATGTCATTTCAGAATGATACTACAGACAAAACACAATTTTTTCGCACACAGGCATCTCAAAGCAAATTTTTGCTCATCACATTTTCACTTTTTGCCCTACTTTTTGCAAAAAGTCTTAAATGTAGTTAAGCCCTAAGAATTCAATGATGCAATAATAAGGTCTTTACATCAAACATTTAAGCAAATGCTTTTGGGAATTCGAAAAATATGAAAGGAGGGTAACCGCTTTGAACTCATAAACAAAAAATTTACAAAAATGCTTATTTAAAGCCATTAAATAAAACATAAGCAAATAAATTATTTCAATAAACGCCGCCTGTAAGATTTTGATTTAAAACTTGTACAGTCTTTTAAGTGCAATTTTTGCACGGTTCTAGAAATTTTTACAATAGATTGGGAAGAAATACGAAACTATTTTGTTGCAAACGAATTTCTCTTGTAGAGAACTTAAATCAACGATTTATTTGCCACAAAAGTATGGCTTGTTTGCCATAAACATGAAAGCAACTTGTTAAATCAAAATGATAAAATATGTAACCTGCAACCGGTCATTCGTTTGCTACAAATTAATTTTTTTTTCGCCATTAAAACATTCATCGCAATTTTTTTATCACTTTGGTGCAAAAGAATTGAATTTGTACAATAAACTTTATATCCTTTGCAGCAAACTCTATTCTGAAAGGGTAATTCACAATCGATTCATTTACTATAAACAATGACATGTGCTGACAAACAACATGAAGTTTGAATTAGGAAATTCTTACGTTTGCCGCAATGAACTCATGCAAATTGAGCTGCAAACGAATCGGTTGTTTGATAATATGTTCGGTGTGATGGAACTAATTTTTGTGCCAACTGTATTACATTTACAACGAATGGAATACTTTTGTAGGGATTGTAATAACTTTCCAGCAAATGTATTACAATTATTGCAAATGAAATCCGTTACCCACAAACGAAAAAAAAAAAAATAATTCTCTGAGTGTATGCCACCGAAACCGTAGCCTAATTGATGAGGTCGATTGTCAAATCCAGAAAATAAAATTTTGTAAACCTTTAAATTGTTTGGGGTCCCACCAGCTGTTGGGGTCCCACCAGCTTGTTTGGGGTCCCACGGCTAATGTGAGCGGCACTTTTCTATGACAAGAGATACTCTTGGAGGTTTTTTCAATACCTCGCAAAAGGCAGTAGCAACGGCTGTTTTTATTTCAAAAATTATTAGATGGCGAGGTTGGGGATTGATGGCGAGGTTGGGGATTGAGATGTTCAAAGGGTAGACAACGCGGTGCATTCAAGAGGACACAAGAGTCCCCAATCAACCTCTGTCTATCAACTCCTACTCTCACCTCCCCGTGGTGAACATCGGGTGCCTAGTACCTTTGACTGAAGATGGGGATCCAATCCCTGTGGACGGTTTAAGGTGGCAGCAGACGAGAGAGGGGGGGAGGAGTGTTTCCACTAAGGCACTTCTCCTTTTTTCAGGCGGCAGCGGAGGAATTCCCCAGATGGAATCAACGGTGGCGTCTACAGTTCTAGTCAGTTTGAACTACTTAGTGAACACCTTATATGGGCTACTACGACGTATTCGTAGCTCAGGCCTATAAGGAGCGGTCTATCCGGCTCCCCGTCCTTGGAGTTATAATAAGGATCTGGTCCTCCAGGCTAGGGGGTTGTGCGTCGGGGTGACTTCCCTACCACGTAAAAAATTATCGGTTCCGAAACAACAACAAGCCTCGGATATGGATGATTTTAATGTTGACGACCCCAGCAAACGAAACAAGGACAATGAATTTCGTGGACTGTACGGACCCTAAACAGGCCACGTGCAGCCGAACAACTAGTGGAGAACCTGGATAGGCTAAGGGCTGATGTAACAGCCATCCAGGAAGCGATGGGATGGAGAGGGCATCCGAAGGATGAAAACGTATGACATCTACTTCGGCGAGTGCTGCAAGGAGCAAGGTCAGCGGCTCTTTGGTTGTGGTTTTGTGGTAAGGGGAAGACTTAGGCAAGAAGTCTTGGGCTTCAGAAATGTAAGCGAGCGCCTGGTCACAATCCGCATCAAAGCAAAGTTCAAAAACATCACGTTGATCTGTGCCCATGCCCCAACAGAAGAAAAGGATGACTCAACCAAAGAAGAATTCTACGATCTCCTCGAGGATACGTATGATAGGTGCCCCAAGTACGACGTCAAGATTATTCTTGGCGACTTCAACGCCAAGATTGGAAAGGAGGGCATCTTTGGTTCGATAGTCGGAGGACACAGCCTGCACGACAACACTTCCGGTAACGGACTCAGGCTCATCGATTTCGCGGCGGGGCGAAATGCCATCATAGCAAGCACTCTATTCCCACACCTCAATATACACAAAGGGACCTGGCGGTCTCCGGATCAACGAACCGTCAACCAGATTGATCATGTTGCGATAGACGCCAGACATGCTTCCAGTATCCTGGATGTCCGAACGTTCCGAGGTGCCAACATAGACTCGGATAACTACCTGGTGGTAGCGCAAGTACGTATGCGGATATCTATGGCGCCACAACGGCGAGCGGATGCTGTAAAACGATTTAACGTCGCGAAGCTAAAATCGCAAGAGATAGCCAGGACTTTTGCAGACCACGTCTCTCTTAAACTCTCAACAAGCCCGCCACAAGCATCATCTGTAGAGGACCAATGGAAACACTGCCAAAATGCCATCAAAAGTGCCGCTACTGAAGTGCTGGGTTTCACTAGGCCACCACAACGAAACCCCTGGTTCGATGAAGAATGCAGACTGGCACATGAAGCAAAGAACGAGGCCTACCAAGCAATGCTGCAGACTAGAACCAGAGCTGCTGAGAGAGCAGCCCGGGAGCTCTACGGGCAAAAGCGAAGGGAGGAACGCCGACTTCTCAGGAGGAAAAAGAGAGAGCATGCGAAGCGGGCGGTCGAGTCTATTGAGGACTGTAGCGGCAGGGGGGATGTTCGAAAGTTCTACCGAAGGGTGAGGCAAACTACCCAGGGTTACAAGGCCAGAACGGAAGCCTGCCGAGACGAGAGTGGGAATATGGTGGTAGACACACAGTCGGTGCTGAGGATCTGGAAACAACACTTTTCTAGACTGCTAAACGGCGAAGATGGCCAAAATTCCGCTGTAAGACAGAACACTCCATTCAACCTGGACGATGATGGTCAAAATTTCCGTCCACCCGACCCAAATGAAGTGCGGTTAGCGATAGCCAAGCTTAAAACGTACAAGGCTGCTGGTGCGGATGGCCTGCCAGCCGAGCTATTCAAAGCAGGGGGAGATGACTTGGTAGGGAGTATACACCAGCTTATCTCCAAAATTTGGTCGGAGGAAAGTATGCCCGATGAATGGAACCTCGGTATAGTGTGCCCCATCCACAAGAAAGGAGATGCTCTGACCTGTTCCAACTACAGAGGTATAAGTCTCCTCAACGTCGCATACAAAATCTTGTCATCTGTACTGTGTGATCGCTTAAAACCGTTTGTCAACGATCTGATCGGCCCCTATCAGTGTGGTTTTAGGCCCGGCAAATCAACCGTCGATCAAATGTTCACACTCCGACAGATTTTGGAAAAAACCCAGGAGTTTCAAATCGATACACACCACCTCTTTATCGATTTTAAAGTCGCATATGATAGCGTAGACAGAGACGAGCTATTCAGAGCCATGGCGCATCTCGGCATCCCTGCCAAACTCGTCCTCTTGTGCAGGATGACGATGGAGAAATCTCGCTGCTCCGTCAAAGTCTGCAAGAACACCACCGAACCCTTTGATGTCGAGAAAGGTTTGAGGCAAGGCGACGCGTTATCATGCAACCTGTTTAACATCGTTCTTGAAGCAATTGTACGCAACTCGCAAGTCAACAACAGAGGTACAATTTTTCAAAAGTCTGTTCAACTACTTGCTTATGCAGATGATATTGACATCATTGGGAGAACGAAGCGAGCTGTTACTGGCGCGTTTGCAAGTATTGAATCGGAGGCGGCGAAAATGGGTTTGGCTGTTAATGAGGACAAGACGAAGTATATGCTATCATCGAGAAAGGAATCTCAACATCGTCGGCTCGGGCAAAACGTCACGATGGATAGATACAACTTCGAAGTCGTCAAGGACTTTGTCTACCTGGGCTCCACTGTAACATCGCAAAATGACATCAGCGCAGAGATCAAACGAAGAATTACTCTTGCCAATCGCTGTTTCTTCGGGCTAAGAAGGCATCTAAGTAATAAAGCCCTCTCTCAGAGAACCAAGGAGACCTTATATAAGACCCTAATCATCCCGGTCCTGCTATATGGGGCAGAAGCATGGACCCTGTCAAAAACGGATGAGAATCTGCTTGGGTGCTTTGAAAGGAAGATTCTTCGGGTGATTTTCGGTCCAGTCTGTATCGATGGAGTATGGAGGAGAAGATTTAATAACGAGCTTTACGGGCTTTACAGCGACGTCGACCTGGTCAAGAAGCTGAAAATTCAGCGGCTGAGATGGCTGGGACACGTGGAGCGTATGGACACCAACGCACCAGCCCGACGAGTCTTCGAATCTACCCCTGACGGTCTGCGCAGCAGAGGAAGACCCCACCATAGGTGGCGCACACAAGTGGAAAACGACCTCAACCAACTTGAAGTGCGTAACTGGAGGCAGCTAGCTAGGGACCGAGCTGGCTGGAGGGGCTTGTTGGTTGAGGCCGTAGTCCATCCTGGGCTGTGAGCGCCATCTAAAGTAAGTAAGTAAGTAAGTAAGGTTGGGGATTGAACCTAGACCTCCGGCATGATAGTCCATCGCACTAACCATTACGCCACGGCTACTACAAAAAGCGCCATTAGATAGATATAAATTTGTCAAGTTTTCAAGTAGCTTAAGCTTAAAAACAAAGGTACTATCCAAATAAACTAAAAATCACACAATTTTTTTTTGCTATGAAGAAATTAAACCAAAAGTTTTCGAACTAAAAAGTAATGATGAGCTGTAACTTGCAAAATTAGAAAGATTTACCCCCAGTTTCACAGTATAAGTTTAAACTCAGCTTTTAGTTTAAACTTGAGTTCAACACTTAATTCAATTTATGCTGTGAGACCCAAGGAGTTAAACTTTGAATTTAAACTTAAGTTTAGGTTCAGCTGAACTTAAGTTTAAACTTTCCCGATTCAAAATACGTATCTTCTAACGGCGTTTAAAACACAAAAATTGACCTTTTGTCACGGTGCAGTGATCTCACTTCGGCCTTGGTTGGACTCATTTGACTAGTGAGGGCCTTGTAGAGTTCAATCCATTTTACATGAATTTTGTGACACAAATCCACGTGGATTTTTTGTCCACTAAAAGCTATTTTGAATCAATAATTCAACAAGTCCAGTTAAATAGTGATAAGTCTTCAAACACTTGCGAAATACTATCTACTCCATCTTCGGTTTAAACGCTCTCTTATCGAAAATGCGTGCGTTTCGTATCGACGAATCTCTTCTTTGTTGGATTATAAATTATTTTTCGGACCGTTCAATACAAATTCTATTGCATGTTTTCAAGTCTGAAATTCATAAAATAAATCCTATTTTGTCGCCGATTTTCTTGCTTATATTTACAAATATATTTTTATCTAAAACTTTTAATCTATTAAACTTTTTCACTGACGACAGATTTTTCATATTCGTTTCTAGATAAAGTATAATTGAATGCTTCAAAAATTCAAAGCTGTCTCCTGTCGTTAAAGCGAAACCCACACCCACCCCAACTGAACAACTTTCAGTTCTCGGCATGTGGAGGTATTAGCGGGCCGATTCTGGTTCTGTGAAAAAGTGAAACGAAAAACTTTTCACCTAATTTCGTAATTTCGATTTTCGTTCTGTGAAAATGTGAAACCAAACATAAAAAACTTTCATAATGAATAATTTCTTTTCACGCCATCAAATCTTCGTGCATCTTCAATGTGAAAGGGTGAATACAAAACAAGTAATGAAAAATCCAACCCTGTTTCAATACTTGTCCAATCCATAGAGAAAAACCGTTTCTCTCTCAACCGTTTCTCTTTACTCTTCAAAATTGAGAGAATTGTGCTGACTGCGCATGCGCTTCACTTCTGGGGAAATGGTAAGGTGGTTCGATAATACAGTTTGTCTGACGATTTCACAGAATGAGAATCGCTTTTTTGTACCAAGTGAATCGAAAAAGTGAAAGCAATGCATGAGAGCAAATGTGAAAACGATTTATTTGATTTACTTTTTCACAACATAACCAGAATCGGTTCCCTAAACACCTTATGTGGAATGACCTCATATCATAATCGACATCTTCATAAACGCTGCTAAGGTTTCCTTCGAAAATGCAAGAAATTTGTCCCCCTTATGATCTGGCTGTCATTTTTAAAGCCTTCTAGTTTGATGCATTATTGAATGGTTGATGAGAGAGATTGTGAATCATTTCTGCAAGGGGGCATTTCAGTTTGCACACTGCTTGTGGACTAATGACCTAATTTCTTGATACTGAATAGGTTAGATTTTATAAGTTCTCAATTGATTTTTGACCATCCAGATGTACCAAAAGTCCATTCTTGACTTTTAACTAAAACACAAATAAATTAAGCTTTTTATTTTTATTACAAAACTTAACTCTAACCTACCATAATCTGCACTTTTTGCTTGGATTTAATCGACTGCCAATAGGACACACAAAAGTTTCAGCAAATTTTTCGAAGTTCATCAAAGCCCCTAATATGCGATACTTTTCCGGACTGTGCGCTTCGTAGCTTTTGGACTCAATCAAAGCCTCTGGCCTTGTTGCTGCGCAAAATGTTTGAGCAAAACTCAAGAAAAATAGCTGATCCTCGTTGAATTTCATATTGGAAAAAGTTTCGTCCTTTATCAAATGAGTATTCAATTGCTTCCATTTAGAATAAGCCTTATATGCCAATCTTAGGCCACCATTATCTGCAAGATTCTCACTTATTGTTGCAATGCTCTTGAAACTTTGATCTTCTTTCGAGAAGTTTTCATATTGTTCCAGAAAGCATTTTTGCTTTTCTTCGAAGTGCGAAATAGCCTTTGGAGTCCACCAATTGAAAAGATTTCCTTCTAAGTCAAAATATCGGCCTATGTCATCGAAACCGTGGATTATCTCGTGACCCATGAACATACCCATGGCACCATAGTTCAAGGATTGTGGATAGTGCTGATGATATATTGGAGGTTGTAGTATGCTTGCAAGTATCAGTATTCGATTAGATCCAAATTGATATAGAGCATTCACCATTGTTGGAGCCAGTGGCCATTCATCCTTGTCATATGGCTTGAATAGTCGATCTCGGCTTTTTCGCCAGTTGTGTTTAGTCACAGACAAGCCGTTTTCGAAGTGATTTCCATTCGTAATTTTAATTTCCTCATAGATAATATTAAGAGCTTTTTCAGAGCGAATGTAGTCGGGATAGCCAGCGGCAACCCTCATTGCATTGGCCTTCTTACTAGCATACGATTTTGTAGAAGCGTCAATCCAATCCAGTTCAAGAAGGTTTTCATCAAAAGTCTCCTTCAGCGAATTGATAATTTTGATAGTATCGTTTTTGCTAGACTCGTCGAAATATTTTCCTATAAACATTGCAGACGTTGCCATTCCCATTCCCGAATTAACTTGGTTAACACAGATCTTCCACAATGGAGTTGGTTCCACTTGGCCAGTAACAGTACTGATAAACTCATCGAAAGCCCCTCGGAAGTTGTTATCGAGATTGACAACGACAAAAAGCACACATCGCCAGATCATGTAATTTGCCACGGTATTAGTTTTTGTCTTCTTAAGAAGTTCATAAAGATTTTGGAAATACTTTATGCCAAGTTGCATTACAACAGTTTGGTTGATGTTAACTTCGGCCCCTTGCACTTCCGAAATATATTTCTTCCAATCTATGTACGTAAATTTGTTGCTTAGTTGTGTAATGTTAAGTTGGTAAGTGGCTTCGGTTTTTTTAGCTTCCATGGGGAGTGTTGCGTTTGCTAATAATACTTCGAAATTTACAATTTCTTCGGAAACGTTATGAGCTCTTTGTTCATCGACGTTAAGCAATCGAAGGAATTTTTTAACGAGAACTCTGAAAGAAAAGAACATAAAATTGATTTATATTTGATAACTATGTATATGTAAAATATTTATGATATACTCAAATTAATTTTAATTCATATTAATAAACTTTTAAGGGGTCTATTCAATCACCATAATCTTGTTCTTAGTCTCCGAAAGTTCTCAACCAGTAGCTTTAGAATTTTAAAATAACGTTGCACTCGAATACACGCGTGTTTTTAAAGACTTTATTTAAAACAAAAAAAAGCCATCAGTTGGACTTGAAAGCATTACACATAACGTATAATCTCGGAAACAGAATGGAGACGGAGACAGAACCGGAGCTGGAATAGCTGTCAAAATATTGAATACACACAAATTCAATGTTGCGAACACAACGGAACGTAGTCGCATACGGAGCTGCAGCGGCAGACGGAAGAGTTCACCAACTTTTATCTTTTCACGTACGGCACTTTGGACGTTTCAAATTGTATAAAAAAATCAAATTTTTGAGTCGGAAAAAAATATTGTGGTTATTTTGTATCGAATTGAATTGTTGAATTTTTTAAACAACAACTTGAAACTTAGGTATTTTAATTCGTTTTATTTTTGTTTGGCTGCAGATATAGCTATTTCAAGGAGTGCCAAGCCCTATCATCAGTCTCACTTTAGTGGTGCTGAGCTTTAATCCAATTATTTGTATCGTGGAAAAAAAAATGTTTATAAAAAGGAAAAGTATTGGAAACAAAAAACGTAAATTCTGAGCTTGTACACAAGAATATTGTTTTGTTTTTCTTCAAAATACTTTCAAATCTCTACAGCTGCATTATGGGTACGTAAAAAAAAATAACGTACGACACTTTTTGATAGCTCTTCCAGTTCCGTCTGCAGCTCGGCCGGTTACAGCATTGTATTCTGTTCAGACAGTTAGTGGTAGCTCACTATAATTTTACTTGTTTCATTCAAATTCTTCAATTTTGCTGTAAAAATAATGAGGACAAATTCTCTGCACTAACAATCTACAGATTCAAATAGGACAAACATATATGGGAATGTAGGATTTAAAATATTAACTTTGTCGTGTATAGAGAAAAGGAGAGGTGACTTTAGTGCTTACTTTGGCAAGACAGCTAGGAATTATGTACCATAAAGGTAATTGTGGAAAGACTTCAAGACCACCCTGTGCATCACTCACTAGTTTTATCACATCCGATAAAAGTCCGAATGGATCACAAGGTGAAAGAATTACAACTTAACAACGTTTTCTCAAATTTTTTATATCATACGAGAAAATAAACTAAAAGAAATTTCGTTCAGAGGTCGAAGACCACACCTACTGGAAGTTGCCAGCGCAGCGTTAACAACCTGATTGAAAAACCATCCACGAATTTGAATCCGTGGGAAGTCAGAAAACTTCCGCGACAGCGCAGGCAACGTTCTCTAGCCTATACAACCAATTTATGCTCACTGTCACCAGAAAATGCTCCGAAAACTCCAAAGAATCTATATGTAACTCAAACAGCAGAGGTGACGAGTTCCGGTGACTGCATCAGAGTTTCAATGCACCCTCAAAATGTTCCACCTTTCACCAGGTTAACTTTCTGAATGAGACTCTAATATATCAAATCTGGCCCTGATACCTTTTGCCAAAGAACACGGATGTTTCGAAAATACCTGCTCAGAAAGTTGAAGAGTAGTCGGCCAATTAAAAAAAAAAAACTCTTCAAAGACAACCCTGTGTTCAGGGTAACTACACCACGGAATAGGAATTTTCCAGACTCAAACTAAAGGCAATTGCTAACTACTGCATTTGAGTCCGGAAAATTCTTATTCCATGGTAAAGTTTCGCTGAACACAAGAGCTGAAATAACCATTTTTTGTTTATGAATAAGGCAGTGAGTATTTGGTGTACTCAGTGTAGATTGCATGGTTATACTTGCACACTTGTTTCGTGGAGTCATGCAGAGAAACCATCAAATACTGTACAGGTTTTGATAATGAGCGAATGAATTGTGTACAGTGGAAGCGGTGACGTGAAATAACGCCCGACGTGAAATAAAGGCCTTATTTCCTTGAAAAAACTGATTGGTCTTATTTCCAACGAATTATAGAAATAAGACCGCATTTAAGTATGAAAATATGGCCACATTTATGAAAAGAAAACTAAGGTCATATATGGACAACAAAATATGTACATATATAAAGATGATTAAGTGTCTATTATTTCCATTATTTGCAGTGCTTAACTATCAGATTTTCAAAAAACTGAATTTTGATAAGAGTATAAATTTAAAACAGATTTTTAAAAATCTGCTTTTGAAACTTTGCTTATCTAAAATCTGTTTTTAAACATAAAAATTAAAACAGCTTTTCTTCTTTATTTTAAGAGCTTTTTATACTAAATTTACAAAACTGAGCTTTAAATGAGTTTTTTTTAATTTTGAATAGTTCAGTTTTTGTAAATTCATCTTAAAAAGCTCTACAATCGCTAAAAATCGCGGATATTTTTTATTTGAGCTTTCTAAGCTGGATTAACAAAACTGAGTTTTAAATGAACTTTTAAAATTTTGATTGGTTCAGTTTTGTAAATTCGGATTTGAAAGCTCTGCGAATAATTTAAAAAATCGGGTGATTTTTTGTTTAGAACTTTCTAAGCTGGGGGTCATTCCGTAAAACGTATGATAGATAGAGAGGAGTATTGTCGAAAGGATATTGTTCGATCCCCCCTGAATTTACAAAACTGACTTTTAAATGAATTTTTAAAATTTTGTTTAGTTCAGTTTTTAAAAATTCAGCTTATTATTTGCAGAGCTTTCTAAGTTGAATTTCCAAAAGTGAGTTTTAAATGAGGTTTGAAAATTATGATTAGTTCAGTTTTTGTAAATTCAGCTCAGAAAGATCTGGAAAAAAAAATAACGAAAATCGCGCGATTTTTTTTTTTTGCAGATCTTTCTAAGTTGAATATTCAAAAATGTGCATTATGCCTATATAAATACATTAAAACTTTCTACACAACACTTTGTATTTCTAACATGCATTTATGAAAATTCCGCCTTTAAAAATTCGGCTTGTCTGCAAACAATCGTGAAATCCTTCTTCAGTTTTAAACTGAATAGAAAATAGATTTTAGTAATTTTAAACGCAAAAACTCTCTTAGGTGCGTTCTTTTATGTTACTGTGGTTAACTATGGTTAATGTGTCAAAAATAAAAGTTGATGTGCCATAGTTAAGAAAGTTACTCTTGGCAACTTTTTCATTTAGGAACGACTAGAGTTAACAATAGTTAATCTGTCAAACGAAAGGGGTTGAAAAAAAAAATTGAATTGTATTTAGAATGAATAACCAAGAAAAAATATGATTGCATTAAATTTATTGCAAAAATAATTATTAGGAATTCAAAATAACATGTGTAATATTTCCAAATTAAATTTCTTTACACTCAGTTTTGTATAAATCGAACAGAAATAAAGTGCAATTTTCTTCATTGCTTATGGCACAGAATTTTTTGATGAAAAATTAACTAAATATAAAGAAGAAAATGCCGACAGAAAGAAAATGCATCAGAAAATAAAAGAAAACTATTCCAAAAATCAAATTCGACAAAAAAAAAATCGATTAAATTGATAAAAACATATTTTAAATATTAAAAACAATTCCAAATCAAAAGGGCAAAAAGTAAACAAAACATCCACCATTGCATTTCAGCTGTGTTTGACAGATCAACTACATATTTCAATTCATATCGAGGAGATGAGTTGGAAAAAGTTACAAAAAGTTACAAAAAGTTACTTTTTGACACTTTTACTTTGGAATTTAGGAACGATTTTATGACGTCATAAAGTTACTCGAAGTAACTTTTCTGAATTAAAGGAACGACCGAAGTTAACTATAGTTAACTATAGTTAACTATAGTTAACCACAGTAACATAAAAGAACGCACCACTTCTAACCAAGAGAAGCAGGCTTGTTCCATACGGCTGATCACGGTAGTAGGTAATAGCGAACTAGGAAAGGAGGGCATCATTTTCTCTTATCTAACTTCTAAAACGGATCCAGCTTGATCAATTTTCACTATTTCACAGAAGATACCTACGGCTAAATTGAATCCTATTGACATCTTACATTCTGAGTGTGTTTCTTTATTCATTCCGGTATGTCCAGAATATTCGGAATACCAGTTTTGCGTTTCTTTATTCCACGGAATATTCCGGATAAACTATTTTGTTGTTTCTTGATTCATTTCGGAACATTTGGAATGGAATACATTCTTTTTATTCCATAAATTTTATGGATTTAATGTAAAATTTACTAAACTTTTGACTTTGAGAATACATAAATATCAAAAATAAAAACATTTATTTCTTCCATTGTTCTGACATTTCACCGAACAACTGGATTGCCATTCTTTTTGTTCTAGTTTTGTTTCTTTATTCATTATTACATTCTGGATATTCTGGATAAACATTTCGTCTTTTCCATCCATTCTGTTCCTTATCCGGAATAAATAAAGAAACACACGGTCTGTTTACTTACCTGTATGCTTCAAGGTTCTTTGAATTTTCTTTCTTCAAGTAATTATCCCGATTTAACATCCCCAGGGTTGTTTGTTTCAAAAATACTACATACTCTGTAGGAACTCTTGGATTCTTCAACACATCAAATCCAATTAATATTCCCTTTGCAACAAAAGATGTATTGATTGCCAATTTCACCCAATCGAATTCTTTATCTGTCCAATTTTCATCCAAAACAGGCCATCCCCCAAGTTCGTTGATAAATTTCAAAAGAGGTTCAGTTTTAAGCTTCGTTCTTGCTTCCTGGTCCAGGCAGTTTTTGTAATATAATTTCGCTTTGGTCATTGCACTTGAGGTATGCTCAAGCTCATCATCTTTGATAGGCTCGGATAAAAGCTCTTTAAGTTTTTCTTGAAGATTATTTTGCAATAATTTGGTTGTTGAGTATTTCCAAATGTCATTTGGAATTGGATTATATTTCTCCCAATTACCACAGGCATAGTCATAAAAATTCTCACATGGATCTACCGATGCATTGATAAAGCTCTGCATAAGTTCTGATTGTTTTGCTCGGATGGCAAGTCGAGAGGGGCTTAAATCATATGATATTACTGAATTGGATAGATTTTTATCATCACTTTCATCAAGGCGGTTAGGCGAAATCGGTGACGATATTACCGAGCTTAGCAAAAGCATTACGAAAACAAATCCACTCAAAAAGGTTGACATTTTCCACACTTTCTGTTTGTATAATGCACAATAAATTTAAAATTTCCTCATCGGGATAGAGAAACACTAAGAGTGCTCTCTGATCCAAAACTCGCGATAGACTATCATCATATACTTAATCCGTAAAAGTAAATTTCATTTTTTGTCCGTTTTTGGATTGTATAAATGTACATATTTATAGAGCTTTGTGACGAATGTAGTTCACTGATCTGCTTATCAATTGAATATTTAAGATTGATTAACGTTGCGTCCGTCGTTCATGTGAGAAAGATTTTTTATACATAATTTTTAATATTACAATCAAATTTTAATATTAATCTTATGCCCTGGACTGACTCTCTTTAAGCTTTTCAATTGTTTGGAGCCGGAACAGTTTGTGATGATCTTTTGAAGGGGCTGGGATGAATTTTTATCAATTTTAAAATAAAGCAATTGAAAATCTGGGGCTGTGTTTTTTGAAAATTTACATATGTATATGTCAATTTTTGACCAGGTTTTTCACAGTTTTGTATTTTTTACAATGCGACAGGATTTGAAAGAAAAAAAAAACGATTTTAAAAAACAAACTTAGAAAAAAAATTGAATAGCATTTTCAAATTTTGAAAATTTAGTGTTGAATTTTTTTTTCCAATCTTGTGTCTTGTCTTCAGCAGTCGTATGGAAGGTGAGGTTAATTTAGACTAGAAAATTAACGTTTGAAATATTTTATAAAGGGTGAACGGTATAAGATGCACCAAACTCCTGAAGCGAGTAGGTTGGGTTAATACAAGAAAAAAATCGTATGGGAGGGGGGTCTTTTTCCCCCCGTTTAGGCAGGAGGGGCAATTTTCTAAAAAAATTGACTTAAAACAGAAAAAAAAATATTCAAAAACAACGGTACAATTTAAAATACCATGCTATAACTTTTTGGAAAGCCAGAAATCTCTTCTTTGATTTTCATTTAAAATTAAGTTGTGTTAGTGAATAGTTTTTGAAAAATTAATTTCCAAACTCGAAATTTTGAAAAAAAAAGTTTCAAACTAATTTTTTTCTAAATTTTTTGTAATTAAGTATAATTTTTGTTTTCAAAATTCAATGCTCTTATTTCAGTCAAAAACAGAAAACCGGATGCTAAAATGTCTTTTAGTTTCTGAGCAAAATTAAAAAATAACGAAATCTACTTTAATACATATTTTGTAGAAATAGGATCTTTTGAACAACAAAATAACGGATGGAAGTCGAATTTAAGAAAAACTTACTTTTGTTATTTTCAATTTTCTCAAAAACTAGGCTGCATTTTTACTTCTGGTTTTCAGTGTTTGACTAAAAATTGATGGGAGTATTGAGTATTAAAAATAAAAATACTACTAAAAATGTAAAATTTTGAAAAAAATCAGTTTGAACACAATTTAAAATTTTTTTTTTTTAAATTTAAGTTTGAAAATTAAGTTTTAAAAAACTGTTTACTAAAAGAACTTAATTTATAAACAAAATGGAAGCACATGTCTCTGGCTTAATAAAAAAATTATAGCAAGCCCTTTTAGCCATTACCGATGTTTTTAATAATTTTGTTTCTGTATTAAGTCAATTATTTTAGAAAATATGTTATTTTTAATTTTCTCAAAAACTAAAAGACATTTTAGCATCCGGTTTTCTGTTTTTGACTAAAAATAATAAGAGCATCGAATTTTGAAAACAAAATTTATACTTAATTACATAAAATTTAAAAAAAAAATAGTTTAAACCTTTTTTTTTCATTTTTTTTTTCAAAATTTCGAGTTTGGAAATTAATTTTTCAAAAACTATTCACACAACTTAATTTAAAAATAAAATCAAATAAGAGGATTTTGGCTTTCCAAAAAGGTATAGCATGGCATTTTGAATTGTACCGTTGTTTTTAAATATTTTTTTTTCTGTTTTAAGTCAATTTTTTAGAAAATTGCCCCTCCTGCCTAAACGGGGGGAAATAGACCTCCCTACTATACGATTTTTTCATGTCTTAACCCAACCTACTCACTCCAGCAGTTTGATGCATCTTATACCGATCACCCTGAATAATGTCAAAAAACTATTTATTGCCAAGTTTAGTGAAAATCAAGAAAAGTCGATTTCCAAATACGTTTTGAGTTTTCTAAAAAAAAAATTAAACTTTTTTTAAAAATCTAAAAAATATGTGTTTGAAAATTTTGGTATAATTTTTTGGTTATAATTTTTTTGTTTTCAATTTTATAATAAAAAGTACGTTAATATAAATTTTTGAGAATTAAATTATCTACACAAATGTGCTGAAATTTCGTTTGTGCGATGGATGGTTCTCAAGATATCGCGAAGAACTTTTTACGCCATTTTTTCAAAAATGGCGGCCAAATGAGGGAAAACTCGTTTTTACACTCACACTGATCACGCCAGATCTATCAAAAAAATGCCGTATTTTCGAAACTATTGGGCCTACACAGTACACGGATGCTTCTTGGCTCAAATTGATGAAAATTTAATTACTTTGAAATCGTATAACGAAGTTATAGTCGAAAAATAAATCCTTTGCGGTTAAAATTGCCAATAACTTAAAAAAGCGCGAAAATGTCGCGTTTTTTATTTTTAACCATGATGCGTTCGGCGCTCGAGTTTGAAAGCTTGGATTTTCCATTAGGGCAATATCATAAACGACTCCAGCAAAAAATCAGAACTACCGGACCTTACGCAAGCTTTGATGTAAATTAAGTTAAAAAATAATAAGTCCCGTACTTCTTGAGTCTTATGGATTTTGCCGTTGTCGGTTGTCAAAAATCAAGATACCAAATCGTTTAAAGATGTGTCGCTCATTTTGTCTGTAAATTCTTAGAGAAAAGAGCAAAACTTGTTGGAATTGCGTTTGTGTTAAATCTATTTGCGTTTGGATTAATTCAATAAGTGAATGCTATATGTGAGCTAAGGTGTCGATGTTCATTATTTTTTTTAATCGTGCTATTATTACTTAACCAAGCGAAATTGATTTTGTGTCTTACTTTTCTCAGAATGGGTACAGCCTACCCTATCACCCGGTACCCGGTACCCGCTTGACGTTGAGTTTTGGGACACCCTGTATATACGCAAATGCCTTTTTTAAGGTACCGTTATTGCACAGTCATAAGAAACAGCAAAAAATTAAATTTTGTTTGTTCAATTTTTTTTTAAAGCTGAAAACAACAAAAAAAAAAGAATAGCAACAAAAGCAATAAAACGTAAAAACTAGAACGCTGCAGTATACATGGGGACATATTCATAGATGTTGTTAAGGCCGTGTGTGAATTGGGTTAAATTTGATCCCAAAATTAAATATTGACACTATTGAGATAAATATAAGACGTCAAAATTTAACATGGTCCGGGGCACGTTAAATTTGTGCTGCTAGATTAAATTTTGACGTTTAAGCCTTGTACGCAGATCGGGAATAATTTTTCTTTTCATACAAAATTTTGATAAGTCAAAATATAATTAAATGATTTCACTCTAAAATATTAAGAAAAAGTTCAACGCTAATGTGTATAATCTTGTTTCTAGAGCCACAACGAAGACTACTGGATCCTTGCTTGCAGGGAAATAGAAGCTGATTAAAATGAAATTCTCAGAAAAACACATCGTTCTAAATGAAAAGTCTCCATAAAAAAGGTCATTACATCTAAAATAACATTTGCTAATTGCAGTAATGATAACAAGCATTAAATAATTAAATAAAGTTGTCAGCTCATCGTTACAACCACAAGCGGCCAGAGCTGTGTGACGCCAGAACCCCGACCTCAAAATTTTTTGACGAAACATGTCGCATTCGTTTGTCCATCGTTTGTCCACGTTTGTCCAGGCAAAATAATCGTTTGTCCACCCTCAGGAAAAAAGTTATTAAGCTTTTCTTTTTTATAGCAAGTACCCCAAAATTAAAAAACGCCTCTACTGCTCACAATTTTGAACTTAGGAGGTTTGGACCAATTGCAATCGTTTGTCCACCGGCTCCTTAACATTGTCCACCAAAAATTTTCGTTTTTCCACCCTTAGTTCAAAAATTATTTAACTTTTCTGTTTTATAGCACACAGCATAAAAAATTTTTTTCGCGGAATGGAACCAATTGCAATCGTTTGTCCACCGATAGTTCATGTTAGTCCAGAAAGAAAAAATTTTTTTCGACCCTTAGTTCAAAAGTTATTCAACATTTCATTTTCATAGCAATACCCCCAAAAACAAAAAGTCCTCTAAAATCCCCAATTTTTAACTTAGGTGGCCCGTACCAATTGCAATCGTTTGTCTACCGATTGTCCATGTTAGTCCAAAAAGAAAAAAAAATGTTTCGATCCTTATAGTTCAAAAGTTATTCAATATTCCTTTTTTATAGCAACATCCCCAATTTTCAACATAGGAGGCTCGGACACCAAGTGGGTTCGTTTGTCCACCGGACAAACGAATGCGACATGTTTCGTCAAAAAATTTTGAGGTCGGGGTTCTGGCGTCACACAGCTAGCGGCCAGAGTCTTGTATTTTTGATTTGCAGCTGCTGGCAACAGAAAGCGAACCATAAGCGTTCTTTATAACAGGAACAGGGTAAGAGCACTCTCTTTGAACTCATTAGAATGGGCGTTTAATTTTTTAACTCGCGAAATTTATTACAAAAAAATGTGTTCTACTTTTTTCCAAAACTCGCGGACGGAAGAAAAATATTAGAATAAAAAAAAATTCACACAGCAAAAAATGAAATTGTATTCGTAGTGAATATTTAATGTGGGATCAAATTTAATCGAAATTTTAAACGAATTCGCACCCGCCTAAGCTGTTGCTAAGCAAAACTGGAGTTTAGTTATAGAAACTTCACCAAATAAACTCCAATTTTGATTAGCACAACATCTATGAATATACCCCATGTCAAAAGTTAAGTAACAATTCCTTAGAAAAATATTGTTATGCTTTATGTATTTTTTATATTTAAATGTAATTGATATATTTTATGTAAATACATAATAGCAAATTATGTAACCAATTTAATCGATAACAAGGGCCTCAATTTTATTTTTAAAGTGAAGATTAAAATTTAAAATTAAGTACATTTAATTGTAATTAAAAACAATTCAATTACTTATTACAACAACATAATCTACCTTGTAAACAATTACAGAAGGTTAAATTATTACTTTCCAACTATGCTGCAGGTATAGTATATAGCCCAGTAAAAATATTTTAACCATTTTCATAGAATTCTATTTTTGTTATTTTTTCTCATATCAAAGGGATAAATGCTTATTCATAATAAAAGTAACTGATGATTGATTCACTTTCATTGTTTCAATTAGTGTTTTTGTCTACTTCAATCTGAGATTTGACATACTAGCAATTATCAAAAATGTAAATGTGTTTTTCAGACGAATGCCAAAGTGAAGCTTCCAATTAAAAGCTGTATTGAATATAGTTTTGCCACACTCATTATCAATTTAAGATCTCTTTATACTCTCTAACCACAAACAATAGAACACATTATTATTCCAAAAGCCCAACCATACCAACAACCTTGACGTGGTGTCAGAATACAACAATACCAGAAAAATAAAAACAGTGTATATTATAATAATAATTGCTTTTGATTAATATGAGCAAAAATATTCAATTTTTTTTTATCTTATTTGTATAGGACTTACATACTTACTTACATGAAAACCTTCACGAAGAATCTTTTCGTGGTGAATAGATGAAGTTTTAACATACAGATACAGACTCAATGGTGACAAATTTTAGAGACTCGACCTACCGCAGGAGTTCTATTGAAATAACGAAACTATAAAAGCCTTTTGTCAGCAGAATGTTTACATGCGCACGCCAATGTTCATGGTCGCCGTGCTCAGTGCGTGCGTCCGTCCGTCGTCATCGCATGTTTATTTAAAGTGCATAAGATAAAAGTCTTGAAAGTCTTTAGCTCTGATCCAACATAATAACGCGTCGGTCGGTCGGGTTCGGGTGTAATATGCAAATCGATTCGTTCCTAATCAATTCCGTTTGTAAAAAGTATAAAAACTTGTGGGTGAGGACGTCATCGTCATGTCAGTCCGTGAATACAAATTGCCAACAAATAATGTCAACAAGGATCAAAACTCTTTTAAAGTTGTATCTTTTCATAGTGCAGTGTAGGCGGTGGATTGAGTTGGTGGTTATTAGAACAAGCTGATTTTTGAGCACACAAAAATGTTGATGTTGTGCAAATGTCACATTGTCAGTCATAAGGAAGAATTCTTTAAGCTGTCTTGTAAAAGAAAAACTGTAGGAACCGATGGAAGAGAGTTCTTTTATGCTTATAGATCCATACCAATTTTATTTATTTATAGTAATAACACTTCTTTTTTTTATTCAATTTGAAGTTTAACAATTTGAAGTTTTTTAAGTAGGCTCAAGAAAAGTATTATGTAAAAAAATTTCATTTTCGGTGAGAAGGAAAATAAAAGTTTGTCAAGAATACGATGTTTTCCAAAAATATCCAAAAAACCAAAATATCGGTAGAGATATGTATATATTTATTTATTTGAATAAATCTGAAGAATTTCTTTAAAATAACATATAGTTTTTAGGGGTGGTGAAAAGGGGGATGAAATCCTCGAAAGCTATTCAGCCCTGTCACGAATTCCGTCGTAATCGGAAACTTGTTAAGAATCCCGAAAAAAAATATCACAGATTCAATCGTAGTGGAAAATCTCATACAAATTGCCATTACGAACGGATTCGGTGATTCGTAAAATTTCCGTTAGAGCTGATTATTCGTAGAGCAAAGATTTCGAGAATAAAGCCTAGCACGCTGCTGATACCAAACGAAATTTTGTTTCGTTGTTGTTCTCCAACAAGACAACGAAATGCTTACGAAAACCACAACAAAAAATTACCCCTAGAAAGTGTCACCGTTTGCAAGACCAGAAAACAAATATAAACGCATAAAAATCACCAGAAAGCCATGCTGTGATAAAAGAAACAACAAATACAAATATGGACCCATGTTCTGTAACTCTCACATCGAAAAACTCAGTCGAGAAACGCTGAAAAATGGAACAAAACCCATGTATTTTGGTTTCAGTTTCCATCGTTTCTCGACCTATTTTATGCATGCGAGAAGTTACAGAACATGGGTCATGAATAGAGACCAAATGCCACATTTCCGCACACAATTAATGGCTCAGTACAGGCAATTAATTCTGTGCGAAAAAAGAGGCGAGATATCATCAAATAATTTGCTACAATTTTCAATTTCGCTCATCGAACAGCGTACCGCAGAACGAAAAGCAGAACAGAAACATTTCGTTTGTGATTTCGATGTGTCATTTTTGTATGGGATTTTTCGTTGCACATCAGCAGCATACTAGGCTTAACTGGCGCAAACGTTAAATTCAACAATAGCCGTGTTCCTTTGGAGGTGGCAATGTACTCATGAGTAGATGAAACCAAAAATCTAGTACTACCATCTACTCGTGCTCTCATGCGCGAGTAGATGGCCAAAGAACACAAGGAGCAATTGTGAAAAATGTGGCTTACGAACTAATACTCTTTCCAATATCAAAGGAAAATTGCGTCTTGGAATTATTTCCCAGAGCACCATAGAATGAAATCTAAATACCTCCCTCAAAATTGTTTGGCCGAGGTGATTTTGCAAAATTCATAACTTCAAAAATTGTCTACAAACTTTAAAGAACGATGGCTTGTTTGATTCATTATAAAAAGCCTAAAACGGTCTACACACATTATTGTGCTTACTACATATGTATATCGTTGGAAAGGGCTATTATTTTTCTTTTTCAAACCATAAATAAACTATAAGTCGGACGATAAAATTCTTAAGTCAGCATTATGACTTGAGAATTCTTGAGATCATTCGAAAACGATTTTTTAACAATAAATTGAAACTTTTGAGGGTATAGGAAAGTTTTTATAAGTATGGTTTCATGATGTACTCAAATAGCCCTACAACCTCTACTAGGTCACTTCAAAAGTTTGTGCAACTTTATGTTAATTTAGTATAAGGTTATTATTAATCTTTCGAATTATAAGTAGAAAGGGCCAGGATGGTTTCACAAGAAAACCGACGTTCTTTTTATTTTTTTTTTACTCTCAAGGCAAACTGGTTAATAACTGGCGAGGGCCTAGCTGATTTCGATAGTAACTTTTGCTTATACAAGCTTTCCGAAAATCTACCTGACTGTACCACCCCGTCTACCTTGAGATTTTCCAGAAGCATACAATCGATATGATTTCATAACGTCTAATCTATCCGCTTTTATCTTATTCTCTGGTCTTAGCGCAAGTAATTTCGTGAGAGCCTTGCTATTCAAATTCTTCATCCGCCCCTGATGCATAATTTTACATCTGACCAACATCCAAATCAAATATAAGTTTGAATTAAATTATAATTATTTAAGCTTGTTAAGCCTTACGTGATAACATTTCGTGTAAGTAGCTATAGTACATCATTCGTTTATTTTGCAACAATTTCCTGCATTTCAACTTGTATTTCAGACACTTTTTACTGCTATGATTGATATTAACTGGTAATTTAAACAGGTTCTGGTCATCCCCTAGTCAGATTCTTATGAAATTTTTAGACATTTCAAAAGAAACCAGTTAATTCATAAAATCACGTAATGATGCAAACATACAAACTGGAAAATATGCATATATTTATAAATTTTTAGATTTACGTGTGTTATTTAAGTAAAAAATCAAGTTCCGTTTTAAATCAAAACATTACCGCTATAAGTAACCACAAATTTCAATTATTATTTTTCTTCGGAAAAAATAGATATACAATGCAAAAATGGATTTACCCAAATCGTGTATAATATTTTTTTTATTATTTAATCAACAATAAATTTAAGTAGCTATACACAAAGAGAATCCATTAAATGTTCATTGCCGCACGAAACACAATTATGTATTACAGAAGACGCCCCTGTATTTGTTTAATACTATATAACAATACCTAACCCATTTATCTTCTTTATGTAGTATCAGGGCAATGTCATCACAAATTGTCAACATAAAAACAACAGCATTAACAAAAGCTATCACACCCACAAAGTGCATCTTCAGTAGTTGTGATTTATCAATTTAAAGAACTACTATAAACAAAACACGTTTGATTCAAACAATACTCAAAGCTTTTTCATGCAATCTATGCCAGAGGCAGTAGTAGGTATAAAGTTAAGTGTAAAAACAAAATAAAGTACACGCATTGGTTGCATGTAGGTACTTGATTATAATAGTTTAAGCACTAATTTTTGGTTAAACATTTAATATAGAAAAGTTGCGTATGAGTTTTAAATTGTTGATACTTTTTAAATAAATTTGACGGCACAACAGCTCATGAAGAACTAACTAGGGCCTAGTGACTTACAACTCTCAACCATTTTTGTGTGCGTGTCTGCAGGAATGGAGGGGACCTATAGTTTATTGCCGAATCCGAACGGCTAAGGTGAGCGTCACTTTTCTGTGACAGGAGATACTCTTGGAGGATTTGTCACTTCTTCGCAAGCCGCAGTAGCTCTGTGTTTTTAGGTGTGCATAATGACGTGTACATTCATATGTACGCATGATAGACTTAAAAATTAAATACTTATTAGTTTTTATGAAACAAAATTTGCAATCCTTAATTTGCGTTCTACTAAACTTATCTTAAATCTATTTCATAGTTTTCTGTAATTAAAACAACGTTTCCTAACTGGCTGAACAGAATGGTGACGCAGACGGAGACGGAGCCGGAGCTGGAATAGCTGTCAAAATATTAAATACACGCAAATTCAATTTTGCGAACACAACGGAACGTAGACGCATACGGAACTGCAGACGCAGACGGAAGAGTTCACCAGCTTTTAACTTTTGACGTACGGCACTTTTGACGTTTCAATTTGTATGAAGAAAAAAAACAACTTTTTGGGTCGGAAAAAAATATTGTGGTTATTTGTATAGCGAAAAAAATTATTTATTAAAAGGAAAATTATTGGAAACCAAAAATATGAATTCTGAGCTTGTACACAATAATATTCTTTTGTTTTTCTTCAAAATACTTTCAAAGCTGTACAGCTCCATTGTGGACATGTAAAAAAAATAACGTACGACACTTTTTGACAGCTCTTCCAGTTCCGTCTGCGGCTTCAGTTCCGTCATTCTATTCTGTTCAGCCAGTAAATCAAATAAGTCATAATTTTTTAACATAAGGAAAACAGTATCGTTTCGACGAGTAAAAATGGTCATAGCGCACGACAAATTGTAAAATCTCTTAATATTTGCCACCGCACCGTACTAACAGTCAGAAAACGAGGAAATATAAAGTATGCTCAAAACGCCGCCGGAGGTGGGCCACGACTTTTAACCGATAAAGATGCGCGCTTAATAGAGTGACTGATGAAAAAAAAAGGATAGAAGAACACCCAAGGCAGCCAGCAAAAGCTATTCATAAGGACGTCAGTGAGTGCATGGACAGCCCGAAGAGCGCTTCGGAAGATTGGCATAGTATCGGCAGTAAAACAAAAAAAGCTTTATCAGATAAGAGCATCAAAGCCAGACTTAAGTTCTGTAAAGAACATAAAAACTAGACTATTGATGATTGGGAACGAATTATTTGGTCCGATGAAACAAAAATAAATCGTTTTCAGTGTGATGGAAAGAAGTACTTTTGGCACCGGTCCCACAAAACGATTCAAAAGCACCAAGTCAAGCAGACAGTAAAACATGGTGGAGGAAGCCTTATGGTCTGCAGTTGCTTTACTTGGTGGCATGGTGGGCAATTAGTTAAAATCAATAGAATAATGAGAAAAGAAGATTATCTCGATATATAACAAACCAATCTACCCAAATTCATCGAAGATAGTGCGTATTTAGCAGAGGAAATAAATTTCCAACAAGATGGGGACCCCAAGCACACTTCCAAAATTGTACGAAACTGGCTCGACCGTCAAGTTTTTCAAACAATGAAATGGCAAGCTCGGATTTAAATCCGATAGAAAATTTATGGGCTATCGTAAAAAGGAAGATGGCAGAGCACGATAGAGCACCACCCAATATGGAAGAGCTGTGAGGGAGAGTAAAGGCTGAATGGGCAAATGTTCCTACTGAAATAATTGAGAAATTTGAAGAGAGTATGCCAAAGCGAGTTAAAAGTGTTAAGGCGTTTTCAGTGTGATGGAAAGAAGTACTTTTGGCACCGGTCCCACAAAACGATTCAAAAGCACCAAGTCAAGCAGACAGTAAAACATGGTGGAGGAAGCCTTATGGTCTGCAGTTGCTTTACTTGGTGGCATGGTGGGCAATTAGTTAAAATCAATAGAATAATGAGAAAAGAAGATTATCTCGATATATAACAAACCAATCTACCCAAATTCATCGAAGATAGTGCGTATTTAGCAGAGGAAATAAATTTCCAACAAGATGGGGACCCCAAGCACACTTCCAAAATTGTACGAAACTGGCTCGACCGTCAAGTTTTTCAAACAATGAAATGGCAAGCTCGGATTTAAATCCGATAGAAAATTTATGGGCTATCGTAAAAAGGAAGATGGCAGAGCACGATAGAGCACCACCCAATATGGAAGAGCTGTGAGGGAGAGTAAAGGCTGAATGGGCAAATGTTCCTACTGAAATAATTGAGAAATTTGAAGAGAGTATGCCAAAGCGAGTTAAAAGTGTTAAGGCTGATTTCCAATGGCGCGTTCGCGTTAGAGACGCTTACGTATACGTTTACAAGCTTTACGAACGCGTCGACATGACAGACGACTTGCAGAGAACCTGAAAATCAAAATGACCCTACATAACTGTAATTTCGAATTCCTTTTAACAAACTATTCCATTATTTTTTAAACAAAATCGATTTTTTTCTTTCAATAAAAGGAATTTGTCTATAGAAAACCCGATTTTTTCTTCTAAATAAATCGATTTTTTTGTTGAAAGGAATTCGAACATTAGTTTAACTGTCAAAACGCACGTTAAAGTTGATTTTTTTTTAACTTAAACGTCGAGGTAGCTTATGTTACGTTGGTTTGTGTACATGCTAATAGGTGCCAAATCGTAACATAATACCCAACGCGTCATTGGCCGCGTTCATCACCACGTTTTTGACAGATCTAAAAATTCAGTTCTGAAAAACGTAACACTGAACGCGCAAAAAAGACTGAAATTAGTTATTCTGTTTTTATTATTTTTTGCACTTTAAAATCAAAATCCGAAAAGCGATACGAGACCCAGACGATCAGACTACACACCAAAAAAAACTGGATCAAGAACTGTTTTTTTTTGTTGCTTTTAGCTGTCATCTGAATTTTCAGATAGAATTTTTCATCTGAAAATTCAGAAAAAACGTAAGAAACGCAACTAAATGTCAATCGACGTCAACTGAATTTTTATGACTGCTGGCCAATCAGAAGCTCTAAAAATGACAGTTCAGAACTGTCAAATGTGCTGATGAACGCGGCCATTGTAAACAATGGCCACGTTCATCACCACGTTTTTGACAGATCAAAAAATTCAGTTCTGAAAAACGTAACACTGAACGCACAAAAAAGTCTGAAATTATTTATTCTGTTTTTATTATTTTTTGCACTTTAAAATCAAAATCCGAAAAGCGATACGAGACCCAGACGATCAGACCACACACCAAAAAAAAAACTGGATCAAGAACTGTTTTTTTGTTGCTTTCAGCTGTCATCTGAATTTTCAGATAGAATTTTTCATCTAAAAATTCAGAAAAAAACGTAAGAAACGCAACTAAATGTCAATCGACGTCAACTGAATTTTTATGACTGCTGGCCAATCAGAAGCTCTAAAAATGACAGTTCAGAACTGTCAAATGTGCTGATGAACGCGGCCATTGTAAACAATGGCCACGTTCATCACCACGTTTTTGACAGATCAAAAAATTCAGTTCTGAAAAACGTAACACTGAACGCACAAAAAAGTCTGAAATTATTTATTCTGTTTTTATTATTTTTTGCACTTTAAAATCAAAATCCGAAAAGCGATACGAGACCCAGACGATCAGACCACACACCAAAAAAAAAACTGGATCAAGAACTGTTTTTTTGTTGCTTTCAGCTGTCATCTGAATTTTCAGATAGAATTTTTCATCTAAAAATTCAGAAAAAAACGTAAGAAACGTAACTAAATGCCAATCAACGTCAACTGAATTTTTATGACTGCTGGCCAATCAGAAGCTCTAAAAATGACAGTTTAGAACTGTCAAATGTGCTGTTGAACGCGGCCAGTTTGCTTAAATAGGGTACGTTCAAAGCAAAGAAATCTGAAATTTCAGATTCTGAAATTTCAGATTTTTTTATTGAACGCAAAAAAAATCTGAAATTTCAGTCAAAAGCCACTGTGTCAAATTCCCGTACTCACTTATTGAATTTGCATAGAATCGAAATAAAAGAGAACTTTACATATTCGTAAATTGTTAATTTAGCATGAGCTTTGTAGATGAAATTTTATGTAAAAAGATTAGCAACAGGTTTGTTTGTTATTGTGCAGTAAATTTATTATAACTTCAATGCAAAATTGTTCCATAATTGTTCCGATGGACAAATATGGGAATACTTTTCGAAGACAAATCACTCCTTTTATTCAAAGAGTCACTAAACAATTAACAGAAAGTTCTTTTAATTAAATAAGTAAATATTACAATTTTATTATAAAAACTTTAAGCACACATCAACCACTAACCACACCGAAAATCATAAAGTTCAATTTGATGTGTAGCACTTCAGCTCTTTTTACACTTCCCCCACCACAAACAACTGTCATCTGAATTTTCAGATGAAATTTTCTTGTCTGAAATTTCAGAATAAACGTAACGTAACTTTTTATGACAGCTGGCCAATCAGAAGCTCCAAAAATTCAGATATCTGAAATTTTAGATGTAGGTTGAACGCGGCCATAGCTATGTGTGAGCTTTCACGTTGAAAGAAAAATCTGTCAAAGCGACGCCCAACGCGGCATTGGAAATCAGCCTTTATAAAGAATAAAGAATTATGGACCAAATATTAATATTGCCAGAATGGATAATTTCCAAAACGTGCAAAAGTTGATATTTTGAGTTTTTACACATTTTTGGAGAATTAAGACTTTTGTTTTCATTATTATTTGATTTTTTTTTGTTATCATTTCAAAAAAAAAATAAAAAGAAAATTTAATTTTAAACTTTAATAATGTATTTAATCTAGTGGAAGTTGTTTTTTGTAAGAAAAACCATGAAAATTTAAATTATGTATTTATTCAGATCAGGTTTCTTAAGCTCACTGCACTGAAATCTCAGAGACCTCTGAAAGTAATTCCTCAGTGGGATTCTTTACTTTTGCTTTGGATTCGCTTGCTTAATTTTTTTTTTGTCACAGTTGATTAATTAATAAAAAAGAGATGGAAATTGATTTTGACTTCTAGCGGAGAAATTTTGTTCAGGTTTCTCCTTCTGCTCAGTGGAGCTGACGGAGCTTGCTCAGTGAGATCTCAGAAATGTGAACTGGCTGTGTTGTGTTCGATTGACCGTACATACCTTATAAAATGACAGTTCGTTTCCTAGATGGAAGAGAAATTGTTTCTGGATTTGAATTTTAAGAATCAAAACCACAGGCACTGCCACTACAAATTTTCACATTTTGTTACCAAAATCCATATAAAAATTCTTGTAAACAAAACGAAAAAGCCCCAAAACAATGTGATTTCAGAGCGCTCAAAAATTTTTCCTCCGTCACTTTGAAAGAGCAGGAGCATTAAATATGAACAAGATTCTTTAAAAAAACTTTGTATTCTTTTTTTTCTTATTTTATTTACTGCTACAGAGAAATAATTGAGCAACGAATCCAAAAAAAGCTTCCTCAGTTTTTGACAGCTGACAAAGGAATTTTTGTGAGGAATTGTTTTTATATTTCTGAGAATACGGATTCCTCTAAGATCTCTGATTTCACGATATATTGCCAAAATGTCATTTTGCGTTGTCTTTATTGTTTGCGTTTTTTGCGGCAATTAGGGCCCGTGGGATTTTTTTTCATTTTTAAAGTGACATGAAGACTTATTACCATTGCCTTTCTGAATTTGCAAATAAGACCATAAGCTAAACTATAAGAATCAATAATTCCAATTTCTTTTAAATATTTTTCAAAATAAAATAATTTTAGACTTTTTTGCACTCTCAAGTTTGCAATAAAAATCTTAAGATTTTGTGAAGAGTTTTTTTTTTTTTTGAAGAACAGTGCCTTGGGTGGCCCTTAGTTTTTTTTTTTTTTTTTTTTTTTTTGTGTTACTTCACAATAACGAAATTTTTGGAATTGAGTAACAATAACCTAGTTCCACTTTGAAACTCTGTGATTTCTGTGCATTTATGTGAATTTCAGTCAAACATTCTGTCGAAATTCATATAAAAAAATAAAACGGCATTTAAATGCACAGAAAATCGCAGAGTTTCAAAGTAAAGGAACAGACCCAATAATTCTCAAATTCAATTTATAATTTATGTTGAATTCCTTTTAACAAAAAAAATCCATTTGTTTAAAGAAAAAAAATCGATTTTTCTGACCGAACTCCTCTACTGATGTCGAATTCCTTTTAAACGGAATCGATTTTTTTTTCTTTCGAAACAAAAAATTTATCCAGAAAAATCGTTTTTTTTTCTTCTAAACAAATCGAATTTTTTGTTAAATGGAATTCGACATGAAAGAAAAAAAAAATCGATTATGTTTAAAAAAATAATCGAATTTTTTGTTGTGAGGAATTGGAAATTAAAAAAAAAAAAAATAAGAAAATAAGAATAAGAAAAAATTTTCAAGAAGCGCTGGGCCCCTAGGCATTTGCCTTTCTTTCCTTAAGCTTAACCCGCGCCTGAGCCTGCCAACTAAAATTACCCTAAGTGGCGCAACAAAATTGCTTGAGCGGTACAGATCACTTAAAGAGGAAGTGAAAATTCTTTGAATCCGCTAAAAAACTGTTGCGCAGAAAACTTTAAATATAGACGCTTGCTTGGCGATTTAAAACATGTAATAATTAAAATTAAAACTTATAATACTTTCTAATGTATTTCCA